>OW285235.1:198183344-200987531 GCA_935421215.2 Melolontha melolontha | reverse complement strand
TCTTAAGATGTAAAGCTGTCGGCATTCGCCTTAAATGAGAAGAAAATCCACGAAAACCTACTCGGACAACCAGACAGGAATCAAAACACGGAACTGTCAGCATGATAAGCAAATGTATAGATATTTAAATAACTTAAGATATATAATTATATAACAGCAACATATATTATTATGGTAAATTGCAGATCGTTACATAATTAAGTTATAGTATATACTACTTAAATTTTTTATATCACTTCTGTTGTTAAATTAATTTTTTTCCTGTTTAATACTAATCATTTCTTTAATTTCCAATTTTTCAATGAAAAGGGAAATTACCTTACACAACAACAGCTAGAGGCGATAGTAGCCGAAATGAGTGATGTTGAATACAATAGCGGATGTGAAGCTTCAAACGACGATGGAGAGGTAGATTCAGTGGAAAGCTTCATCCATGGAGGTGATACAAGCACAGCAGAAGAATAAGATAGCGAAGAATCTGCTGAGAACAGCGATGATGGCCACAACAGAAATCCAGCTGGAGCTAATTCTTTTATATCAAAGAACAAACACGTTGTTTGGTACCAAGATCCTATTTTACCTTATCACGGAAGACAACCACGGCACAATATTTTACGAGAAAGTTCAGACCCAACACGTTTTGAAAATCGCGAGATCGATACACCTGCTTCCTCATTTTTGATTTATTTTCGTAAACCTCTTCTTGAAATTATCCTAAAGTGAACGAATGGAGAAGGAGAGATTGTTTTCGGCAAAAATTGGATAAAAAAGGACGAAGAAATTTATTGGAGTTTTGATACTAATAGGTGTATACAAATCTTATAACGAGGACGTAACACAACTTTGGAGCGCTCGAAATAGATTTCAAAATATACTTAGTGTGCTTAGATTTAACGATGCAGCGAAGAGACGAAGAAAAAGGAGTGGCGACAAAATAGCACCAATACGGGAATGCTTTAAGTTATGGAATACTTATTTGCGAGATGCATATGTACCAAATTGGTGTATGACGGTTGATGAACAGCTTGTAACTTTCAGAGGCAGATGTCCCTTTAGACAATATATTCCATCAAAACCTGAACGATATGGAATAAAATTTTGGGCCATTTGTGATAGTGTAAGAACCTGCATGGAAACTAGAAATTTATCCTGGAAAGCAGGGAGAGGAAAGAGACCAGAATCAAGGCGAAAAGGTTGTAAAACGTTTAGTAGAAGAAATTGAAAACTCTGGAAGGAATGTCACTTGCGACAATTTCTTTATTTCGTACAATCTTGCAAAATTACAAAACCTCACATTAGTTGGCACGATCCGTAAAAATAAGCCTGAATTGCCATCTTCATTAGTTGATCTATAAAATCGTCAAGTGTTTTTCACACAGTTTGGTTTTACAGACGATGCGATGATTATTTCGTATTGCCCAAAGAAACGCAAGCTTGTAACGTTGCTTAGTACTCTGCACAGTGAGAAAAATGTTGATAATGGTCAAAAGAAGAAACCTCACGTAATCCTGGACTACAATAAAACAAAAAGTGGCGTAGACAACATGGTCAAAATGACACTATCATACACCGTGAAAAGGATGACGAAGAGTTGGCCTCTTGTAGTTTTTTATAACATGATAGGCATCAGCGCCATGAACGCATACATACTATGGAAGCTCTTGAAACCTAATTCAGCTTTTGATTTGAAAAAGAGAAGAAACTTTCTAATTGAGCTAGGAAAGGAGCTAGCAGAATACAAGGACCACGAAAAACCAGAAGCAAAAGAAGAAGCTGAAGCATCTACTATTTCTGGGATTCCAAGAGATAAGAAGGGATGTGATGTTTGTCCATCTTCAAAAGATAGAAAAACAAGAACAACGTGTGCACGTTGTAAAACCAATGTATGCGGTGAACACTCAGTAGTAATATGTAAGAAATGTGTTTAACCCACTTTTACTTTTATGTAAGTCATTTATATATTTTATTTTACAATATTTATGTCTTATTATCAGTACTGCTTCGGTTTATTCTAATGATTTATTCTTATGTTGAATAAAATAAAAGTCAAATATAATAATGCTTACGCTATATTGAATTCAAAATAATCGCCGAATATTAGCTTAGCTCAGCATATAGTAATACGGGTCCAATGGACCCGCGCGGTAAGTAGCGATAGGCCGTTTTCCTGGTAGTCCTAAGGTTAAACGAATGAGAAAATGCATAGATTTTAGTTGTGAATATTTCGGAAAACAATAAGGCCGTTTATTTGCGTATTAAATGTTTTCTTTATGGTTTTTCTCGAAATTTTCTGACTGTCCCTCGTATATATATTTATATTTACATAAACAGCAAAAAAGACAGATACTTAAATTATCCGAATTATGTATTAATAAGATAGTCCAACGTTCTGAAATATGTAGAACAATATCTGGAACAATAAGAGTGTGCATAAGTCGTAAGTTCACGTTCCTTAAAGGCGCAGGTGCAATAAACTTTGTGTTTCTAATTGGGTATTCCGAAAGTTTTTCAAGAACGATTGCGAGTAAATATCTCTGAGAATTAAAGTGTTACAGGCGTCATAGCTTACCCAATTCTAGGATTACAGTTCTCAACTATATTAGAAGCAATATTAAATTAGTATTACGTACACTAACATTTATATAACTCCAGTAATTTATGTTTTATTCACGGAAGTTTTGCATTACTTGATAAATATTTGTAATATATTACTATGAACTATATTAAAATAAGGGTAGTTTTTGTTTATAATGTTGTTACTTAATCGAAATCCATTTCTCATTTCTAAACGTACCATTACAATAATTCACGATATTTACATAAGTACGAGGGTAGCACCGATTACACAGGTCTACAAAATTAAACTTTTTGACAGATGTTTTTATTTTGAAAACTGATTTTATATAATTTTGGTAGGCTGATTTCAAAAATTCCATGCATTTATTTGTATCACAAGTAAGGTTTTTTTGCAAATATTAAATGAAAAAAAACGATATTTCTAAAAAAATTTATTTGTTTATTGAGTAAAAAGGTGGAATACAAGTTAAAAAAGTAGAAAAAAAAAACTTTAATCAGTCTTTTTTAAGTGAAATCTTTGTCTTTTTGCCAGAAAGCTGCGTTGTCCGGACATTCGGTTGTATGTTTTTAAGGGCATATCCCGTTTTAACATCCAGCAGTAGTCCGCCATCATCGTTATGCTCCATCTGCCTTGGTATCGCCGTTCCATTTCCTTAATGTCTTGGTGAAACCTCTCTCCCTGTTCTTCGCTAACTGCTCCAAGATTTTCAGGAAAATAGTTCAAGTGTGAAAACAGGAAATGCACTTTCAAACTCATATTACAACCTAGACGATGAAAGTGTTGTAACATATTTTGAACATTATTTTCGTAGTTTTCGTCCTTAGAGTTCCCAAGAAACTTATCAATTACTTCTTTAAATGAAACCCAGGCGTTTTCTCGACATTGGTCATTGTGTTTTGAAAATCCTTGTCTTTGCATAATGTTCTTATCTGCGGACCAACAAAAATACCTTCTTTTAACTTGGCATCGGATAAGGCTGGAAATGTCTCCAATTCCATTTTTGTCTAGAGCTTTAACAAACTGCTTCATCAAGCCAAGTTTGATATGGAGAGGAGGCAGTAAAACTTTTTTGGGGTCAACCAAGCTATCTCTTAATACATTTTTGCTACCAGGTGTAAGGCTTGTTCTAGAGGGCCATTCTATTTGAGTCCAATGTCTATCCCTTGCTCGACTATCCCACTCACAAATAAAGCATGGAAATTTTGTATAACCTCCTTGTTGTCCTAGTAGCATGCACAGAACTTTAAGGGCGCCACAAAGCATCCACTGATGTTCTTGGTAGTTTATTTTCTTTAAAAGAAGTTCAAAATTTTCATACGTTTCCATTAAATGTACCGAATGGGCAATGGGAACCGAGGCCAGCACGTTACCATTGTGCAATAAAACGCCTTTTAAACTACGCTTACTTGAGTCAATAAACAGGCGCCATTCTTCTTTTACATACGGCACATTTCCTAATTTTTAAATTAAGTCAGGAATATTGTTGCAATACACTAGCGGTCCGTCTTGAGTAAAATATTAACATAACTCTTTTTCGCGATCCCGGTAAAAGCTTGATGTGACGCCAGGTGCCAGTAAATGTTTCTCACGAAGTCGGGAGGCTAACAATTCGGATGCATCCTTTGGAAGGTGCAAATCTCTAATTAAATCATTTAGTTCGCACTAGTTAAACACTTCGGGCTCTCTGAAATCTGGTGTGAAATCTGAGTCGCAATTAGATTCCTCTGATTCTGACAATATAACGTTTTCTAGTGCTTTTGGGGCGGTAGGTATCGGTACATCTGGTCCATGAGGAACTGGTCGAATAGCAGAGTCAAGATTGGGATACACAATTTGTTTCTTATTTTTTCTGTTGAATCCTTGAACATTACACGAACAAAAATAACAATCATCACTGTGATTTCTAGGCTCTCGCCATACCATAGGAACACCAAAGCTTAAACATTTCTTCCTACCTTTTTGCCAATTTCTTAATGCTTCAACGCAAACGGAACAAACAGTATGAGGAGCCCAGGACTGCAACAGTTATTTTGCAAGCTAATTTCAAACCGAGTGGTCTGCAGTAAAAATGTATTTAACGAGAGAACATTTTAGAGCCATGATTTACTATGATTTTAAAAGTTCTTTAACTCGAAAACAAAGTGTTTCAAGACTTCGTGCTGCATTTGGTGATCAAACTCCTTCTCAAAGGAGTATTTATAGCTGGTATAACGAATTAAAATTTTAAAGGGCTTCACTTAGTGGCGATTTTCGCGAAGGAAAGCCAATCTCAGCCGTTACTGAAACAAATGTAGACGCCGTACGAAGAATGATTCAAGACGACAATCGAGTCACGTATATGATTATTAGGAGCACCTTGGGTATTGGCATAACTGTAATAAACAAGATTTTACATAATAATTTGGGTTTAAGAAATATGATGGGGGTATGCCTAAAGCAATTTACAACATCATTACTGGTGATGAAAACTGTATGTGTGCATTTGAACCGAAATCAAAACAGCAGTCGGCGCAATGGGTGTTTCCAACAGAACTTAATCCAGTCAAAGAGAAGAAATCTCGAAGTGTTGGAAAGAAAATTGTAGCCAGTTTCTTCTCAAAATCAGGACCTATCACAACAGTTGTGCTTGAAAATAAACGCACGGCTACGGCAGAATGGTACACGACAGTATGTCTGCCAGATGTTGTTCAAAAGGCTCGTTTACGACGCCCTAGATCGGAGATGTCCTTCATCACGACAATGCTTCAAGTCACACTGCGCGTCAAACAAACGAATTCGAAGGCTTCCGCCATATAGTCCGGACCTGGTACCATCAGATTTCTTTCTATTTCCAAGACTAAAGGATAAAATACGTGGTGTACGATTTGCAAGCCCAGAATATGCTGTGGAGACCTTTAAAAACCTTATACCTGAAATTACTCAAGAAGAGTGGAATTTATGCAATGATAACTGGTTTTATCGAATGTCTAAATGCATTGAGTTTAAGGGCGAATATTTTGAAAAACAATAATAATAATAATTTTTGACTACATTTTGTTTTATTAGTTTGCAGAAATAATTGGTGCTACCCTCGTATCTACATATAATATCGAAGATAAGAAAGGACATAATAATTAGGTTACATTCAAATTCTCATTCTCTTACAATAAATTTAGAAGTATTATAAAAGCGCTAAACAAAATATTCAAAAACCTAATTTTTCAAGTCCAACAAAATATACTGAAAGATAATTATACATCTAGACATGAGCGGATTCTGGTTTCCTTGATTAAGAATTGCAAAGACGTATTAGCATTAACGGAAATAACGAGCCATCGAAAAAATTCATAATTGGAGTAGACTGTGAAATTGGGTTGGTACTTTAGCCACTGCCACATAATGACACATTACTTGATGCTTGACAGTTTCATTTGGTTACATTGTAAAAAAAAAGTTATGGCAATGAAATGATACTACAACAAAAAAGAAAACAAATAATTTATTTAATATCGAAATCATAATCAAAATTTACATATAGCTACAGAAGTTGTTGAAAATGTTGTCCATTTAATTGTCCAGTAAAAACTTTATGCAGCATTTGCGGTGAGTTGTTGATCTCTTCACACTTTTCTGTTATGCGAATTCTCAATTGTTCCAGATTATGAATTGGCGTTGAATAAATCGAATTTTTGATGTATGGCCATACGAAAAAATCACATATGTTTAAATCGCAAGGCCTAGTTGTTATCAAAAAATTCTCTGAGATATTGAAGTGTTTCTCTGGTCGTATGTGCTGTTGCACCATCTTGTTGGAAATACCTATTTTGTAATTCCTCATCAACCAATTGATTTATGAATGAGCCGAGTATCTCATTGCGATATCGTGCAGCAGTAAGTGTACCTTCAAAAAAAATGGGACCCACCAATCTTCTTCGAAATATTCCAACCCAAACACCAACTTTTTGGGGATGCAATGGTTTTTCAAAAAATAAGGATTTTCGGAGGACCAGCACCTCATATTCTGTGAATTAACATATCCAGAAAGATAGAACCAGGCCTCATCCGTGAAAAGAACTGTGTTAAGGATATCCTGATTGTGTAGATTATTTTGAAACCATTGACAAAATTCCACTCGTCTTAAATAATCCAATGGATAAAGTTCATGAAAACATTGCAGCTTGTATGGATGACAATGTAAGACTTTTTTAAGAATGAATTGGCACGTACCATAAGATAAATTTGTTTGTTGGGTCACTACTGAAATGGATGTTTTTGGATTTTCATCAATAATATGCTGAAGGCTTTCAATATTATCAGCTGTACGTTTAGATGGCCGGCCACTTCCAGTTTTTCGACCGACGCTACCAGTCTCTCTGAATAACTTTACACAATTTGTCAAAACATTGTAAAAATCATTGTAGTCAAACACTAATTCAGGATGTTCTTCACTAAAATCAGCCATGCATTCCGTAATTGAATACTGCCACTTTCACACCTGTACCGAAGTAACGTTCGCTAATTTTTGCTTTTTGTTTTATGTTGAATACCATTTTTTAAATAAATTTAATTTTCTTAATAAGAGTTTTGAAAAATTTGACACAAACTTATAGTTTCAATGTCAAATAATAAATTATTATGTGGAAGCAGCTAAAGTACCAACCCAATTTCACAGTCTACTCCAATTATGAATTTTTTCGATGGCTCGTTATAATACATATATCAATTGCCCTTAAATATTACATTAATCCTAAAATATGGAAAATAGCTCGTACCGTGCCAGTATTTAAATCCGATATATTCAGTTCTTCTAATACGAGGTGCTACCCAAACATACCTGGAATGTTAAAAACACACAAGTAATTGTTCTTACAACTTATTCAGTACCATTCTCTTCACGGTACTCTCCTTACGCATGAATTCACCGATTATTATAGAATTATTCCAGATTAACTATGTCCTAACTAAACGGTACGGTCAGTTAGCAAAAAATCTTGGGACATACATATAGGAATTTCTTCTAATATAAATTTCATTCATAAAATGGAAGTATAATGTCAAAAGTGACAGCGGTTAATTTAAAGCTAAAACATGTCGAATTTGAGTGGCTACCAAAAAGCAATGTTACAAGCCAGATTGACCGATGAGCGATGGTGGCAATAAGGGCTATAGCTGCCGAATTACAAATCAGTAAAAACACGGTGCTGTCAGCAAAGAGAAAACTTATTGAATTTGAATCAATTATCAGGAGGCGAGGATCTGGGAGGCGCAATGTTTCGACTCAACAAGAAGACACAAATTTACTAAATTTTATGCGTGAGAATCCATTCGAAGCAGCACGAGAACATATAAATTTCCCTGCTTCAATTTATACCGTGCATCGTAGGATTAAAAATAGTGAATTAAGAAATCTATGTGCAGCTAATAAAATATACTTGACGCAAATTAACAAGCAGCAAAGATTGGAATTCGCGCAACAATTTGTAAATAACGTAAATTTGTGGGAAAATGTGGTATTTGCAGATGAGAAGTCATTTCAATCATGTCACAATGGGCGCCTTCGTATTTATAGACCTAGTGGCATCAGATATAATGACCAATATGTACCTACTGTAAACAGAGCAGGGCATTTTTCTGTGAATGTTTGGGGGTGGATAAGTAGTCGAGGCCCAGGTGTGGTTGCGATTATAGAAGAAAGAATTGATGAAAAGCACATAACCTCTAATTTTGTAAACGTCAGTAAATGTCTTCTAAGTGCACTCACAATATGTAAATTTTAGAATTCTGGAAGTGGTTAAGGCAACACCGTGTCCCAAAATTTTTTGCTAACTGACCGTACATTACAGAGCGAGGTATATGGATGATACATTGTGCATTTGGACAGGTACAAAAAGGCCATTTACAGAAATCTTAAAAGTACATACTTATTTCTCTAAATCACAAGATACAGTTCAAGATATAAAAGGAAGAATATAACAAACTAAACTTTCTAGATATTACGATATACAAAAATAATAACAGGTTGTCATAAAAATTTATAGAAAACCTACATTTACAGATAATATACTACGGGCAAGTAAACCAATCACTTAAAATAAAAATGTCAACATTCACACACATTTCATTAAATTCTAAGAACTTTAGAGAAGAAATAAACACTATTATAAACACTATTTGATAACATCAAATCATTCCTGTCGCCAAATCAACAAGGTTTTATGTCTAAAAGGTCTACCACTTCAAACCTCGCCCTTTTACATCAGGCTGTATGTGAAACACTTGACAGGGGAGAGTAAATGGACGTCATTTATACTGACTTTTCTCGTGCTTTCGATGCCATTGATCATAGTGCTCTCCTGGTAAAATGAGTTTCTTCAGCTTCAGCAACTCACTAATAATGCTCTTCACTTCTTACCTTACCGATAGAAGGAATTTTGTATACTACAATGGCTACAAATCTAGAACGAACTTTCCACTTCCGGAGAGCCCCAGGATTCCAATCTTGGACCCTTGTTATTTAACATATTTGTTAATGATTTAATAAGTTCTATAATTGTTGTGTTTTGGCTTATGCGGACGATTTAAAAATTTTTCATCGAATTGGTTGTGCTCAGATGCTGCCCTTCTTCAAGAGAACCTGGATCGTGTCAGAAATTGGTGCCCTTCAAACAAATTAATTTAAACATCGACAAATGCTATTTCATATCTTTCACCAGAAAACCCAATAGATATCTTTCCATTTATTTTATTAACAATATTGCAATCAACCGAAAAACACATGTCAATGATCTTGGAGTTATTTTTGATGAAAAGCTGACCTTCGCTGATCATGTTTCCCAAGTCACTACGTCAGCATATCGATCATTGGGTTTCATTATCCGTATGTGTAAGGACTTCGACAACATAGCTTCACTCAAGTCTCTTTTTTTATGCGCTAGTTGTTAGCAAGTTAGAATATGCCGTTGTCGTGTGGTATCCAATATACGACTGCTATATTAATGCAGTTGAATCCATACAGCGCAAGTTTCTAAAGTATTTGAGTTATAAAGTTGATGGGGCGTACCCTCCTCGTGGTTTGGACTATAGGTTACTCTTGGATCGTCATGGAGTTGAATCGCTGGAAGCAAGACACCTAATTAGTTCAAATTTTTCAAATTTATCAAAAATGTAATTCTTTATAAGATCGATTCAGCTGATTTGCTTGCAGAAGTGAATTTTCGAGTACCTCGTCCAAACTCAAGAGTGAATGAAGTGCTTCTACTTCCAACGGCTAGAACAAATATATTGCTGAGAGCTCCATGGTGCATTCTGCCAAGAACTTCAACAGTTTAAATAATTTTTCTGCAGACATGTTTCCTTAATTTGTTTCTTCGTTTAATATTTTTTTTTCTATTTTCTTTCACTATTCTTTTATATTTAGGCAGTTTGATTATATTATTGAATTATACTTTGTTTTTAATTCTCTTTCACATATGTATTATAATTATTATTTGTTTATGTTGTCTGTATTGGGGTGACCTGTTGGACAATTAATAAATTTTTATTATTATTATTATTATTATTATTATTATTATTATTATTATTATTATTATTATTATAGAAGGGAATAATGGATATAATCTCAAAATTATTGATAATATGCTAAAACACAAAGAAAAAAATATCAACAAATTTTTATACCCAGAAATAAAAGAAATAGACAAAACTATACATAATACATATACCCCCCTGCCCCCATTTCAGATAATTTAAATAAAATATTTAAAAAAATTAGACATTAAAATAATATGGGTTAATAAAATAAAATTAGGTACAAAGTTAAACAACAACAAACATAAAATAGATAAATTATATAAGTTAAGCGTTCAACAGCCCTAACAATTTAATGTTTGGACGATACTAATTTTTATAGTTAATATTTTTTGTAAATACTGAAAATTGTTAATTATTCATTTTTATTTCTGATTTGGTAAATACACAATTTCCAATAATTTCTGACAAAAAATAACTGTTCTCTTTTAAAAAGTATAGTTTTTAAAATGAAATGAAAATCCTAGTAATTGACACTGACAACGTAATATTCGGACGACTTTATTTTTAACAAAATGGCAACGATTGTTATGACAGATTTGACATTTAATACTCTCGTAAGCGTCGATTTATGATTGTACTCAATTTGTGCTATTAGAAATGGGTCGTGTGAGAATTTCGCGTGAATGTTGCAGGCAGTGGATCCACAAATCAGGACTCGATTTTTATAAGGTATAATTCAAATATACTAATATATTATGTATTTGAATTTTCTTTAATTTTAAACGATTTTACTATAGGCGAAAGAAAAACCGCTGTTAACAAAAGCCCAAATCAGAAATCGTCTAATCTGGGCCAAGTCTAAATTGCACTGAACAGTAGATAACTAGTCCAAAGTCATATTTAGTGACGAGTCCAAATTCGACGTTTCTGTAGGTCAAGAGGTGCCGGTCCGGTAAACCATGGTTGCACCGGTATACCATGGACCATGGCAGGATAAATATGAAAGTTGCCCAACCCATTGCTGGTGAAAGTAGGTCAGGCGCAGTCGTCGAGATATAGAATAAAATAATAATATCGTCGCATATCGTTGTTGACGTAAGAGTTTTTCCTTGAACGGGTATATATAAGCTTGAATTTCTAAAGGAAAATCAGTATAGTTTATATTGTCTAGGTAAGTGATCATGGATATAGAATTAATTATAAGTAAACCAGCGCAAGTGCAACAAAATTTAGCCGTTCAAACATTTAACGATTTAGAAGAAGTGCTTCATATAAAGAGATTAGAAGATGATATTTTAACGGAATTCTGCTATTTAACGCATAATAATATAATTGGATACAGTTATCATCCAGAATTATGGAATATAGATACAAAATATTTTAAATATGCTCACACAAAATGCATGAAAGAAATACCGTTTCAATTAATACTAGATCAAAAAATTTATAAATTGCAAGCTTTGAATTACAACAATTGTCCAGATGAAACTCACATGTGGAATAAGAGTAAACCACCGGAAACATTGGAATATTTGTGTTTCAAATGCAATCAAGAGATGGGAACCTATTAATCGGGATAAAACTGCTTTTAATAGCTTTTAAGCTTTTAATAAAAACTGTTTAGAAAGGACTGTGAAATTTGCAAAGAATGTGATGTTTTGAGGGTGTATGTCTGAAAATAGTGTAGGAAATATGGAGGTAACACAAGCCAACAAAATTTAATATTTTTATTGATGCCGAGAAACTGACATCTGATTTTGGATATATTTCGTAGCAGCTTTAGTTTTTGAGATCCATTCCGTTTTAGTAACAGGCAAAAATAATGAAATAAACCTTTACACAAAATATCCTTGTTTTTTTTTGTTTTCGGGACAACAGAACTAAAGATCAGCACTGAGTTAACAATAATTGACCCTTATGAAACGTCATGGTTCCAGGAAAAGAAAACGTAATCAACGAACCTTTCGTTGCGAGAGAGAAAATCATATTTCCACCGTTCCATATCAAGTTGGGACTTATAAAGCAATTTGTGTAGGCCTTAAATCGATATGGACTTTGCTTTGGGTACTTAATACGTAAATTTCCTGAGCCTAACATGGAAAAACTGAATAAAGATAGCCCTCGGATAAGACAGCTTAGAAAATATCACTTACCACAGCAATGAATGCGATTGAATCTAATGCTTGATATTCATTTGTTCAAGTAGCATAAAATTTTCTTGGCAATCATAGAGCAGTGAATTACACAGAATCAGTGGAATATATGCTTTCTAAATTTAATATTTTTAATTGTAACATGAGAATAAAACTGCACTACCTCCACAACCACTTAGATCGATTCCCGCAAAACCTAGGTGATTACAGTGAAGAAGACCTTCCAACGATGAAAGAACGATATCAAAGAAGATGTGATACCCACATGATGGCCGACTACTGTTGGAGTCTGCAGCGAGACTATCTTACTGAACTCCATGCTAGAAAATCGTATACAAGATTCCTTTTAGTAATAAGCCATAAATGCATATTTATATCTACTTTGTGAATTAAATACCTTACTCTGTATTATTTGTTTTTTTATGAGAACCTGAACCTGAAATGTACATGAATTAAAAAGAAGATGATTTCTTTTCTAAAAGAGGTCAATATAGCGTGCCTCAAAAACTAGATCTAATGGACTAAATCTGACATCTGTTTTAAATCTGTTTTAAATTCTACACCTAAAAATTACCTAGAAACAGTTAAAAAAAGGGCAGGTATCAAAATGTGTGTTGGGCTGTGATAATAGATGGAATTGTTAATGCCAATAAATATCAACAAATTCTGAACAATAACCTCATTCCTAGTGTAGAAGAACTCTATGCCGACAGAGACTGCATTTTTCAACCAGGATAGGGCAGCAATAGTTACTAAAGACAACCTGGTCAGCTTAGTGACTGAGGGAAATGTAGGAGCTATACAAGAGGCCCTGATGATGGTCATAGATAGGGCGCAGTAGGCGCCGAGGTTTGAATCCTCCCGTCTTATGGACGGCTACTATGGAGTCATCTGTGCAGATGAAGACTCGTACAACACTACGAGAGATTACTTGGAATAGGAAACTGTTTGGAAACTCATGAAGAGCGAGGAGCTGCCAAATCAGCAACGAGTTTTAGCGTTTCTGCCAGACTAAAAAAGAGGATCTGACAGTGGGCTTGAAAAGACTCGAAAGGCAAAATCCAGGGCTTAAAGTGGACCGATGAATTACCCGCAGTTCCAGGTCTTCCGAAAAGGGCCTACATGTGGGCCTTCGATTGACAAGGAACCTGAGGAAACGTTGGTGAGGACTGATTGGAGACCCTACTATCGCTTTCAGAGGGCTAGCTTTGTAACCCTCGAAACAAAAAAAGACCAGAAACCGGTGATGCAGGATGAGGGTACTCTAGAAGAACCTCAGGCATCAACCTCTAAAGGTCAAAATGTTGAAGATTCTCCAAATAAATCTTCAACATAAGAAAACAGCCACAGCGGCAATTTGTCAAATGACGCTGGCTGAATATATCGATATCCTCCTCATCCAAGAGCCATGGATAAGTAGAGGTAAGGTGGGCGGACTACATATTAGGGGAAGGGAGCTGTTAGTTGGTGTCCCAGTCCCAGACACTAAAATTAGAACTTGTATCTGTTTCTTGTATCTGTTTCCATGCCTATCATGGAGCTATGCAGTGGGGACATGACGGCAGCCAGGATCAGACTGAGTGTCGATGGGGGGATATTGGAGACGACAATTGCGTCTCTATACCTACCCATTGACTCTCCAGAGCTACCAGGGCCTGATCTTGAGGCCTTGGTGGCATATACCAGTAAGAACAATCTGGAATTGATTATCGGCGCAAATACCAATGCTCATCATAAGGCTTGGGGCAGCCAGGATAACAATTATAGGGGTAAGTCTCTCTTTAGATATCTCTGTGGTACTGAACTTGACTGTCTGAATCAAGGTGATAAACCGACATTTAAGACATCAAGGGGGGGAATCAGTTATAGATATAACCTTATGCATATTGGGAATACGGGATATTGTAAGGGGGTGGCATGTATCCGACGAGCCGTCGCTCTCTGATCATGCGTATATCCGCTATGAATTATGTATAGATTTAACGGAACCCAGACTATACAGGGAGCCCAAGAGAACAGACTGGGGTTCTTACAAGGAAGACCTGTTAGCTGCAACCCAAAATATCCCTGTTAGAATAGGGAATGTGGAAGAGCTGGAGTTGGCTGTTGAATGGTTGCAACGGACCCTTCTTTCCTGCTATGAAAATAACTGTCCCCTTAGGGAGCGCCGTATAGCTAAGCAGGCTGTCTGGTGGAATGCAGAGTTAACCAATTTAAGGAAAGAAACTCGCTGGTCATTTAATAGGGCGAAGAAAACAGGTAATTGGGAAGCCTACAAGGCTCTCCTCAATAAATACAATGATAAAATCAAAGAGAGCAAAAGGAAGGCCTGGAGAAAATTCTGTGAGGACATCGAAGGTGTTCCTGACATGGCCAGAATAAACAGAATTCTCAAAAAAGATCCTTCCAAAGTAATTATATCTATACAAAAATCGGACGGGAGGTGTACCATTACCGTGGAAGAGACTTTAGGGTATCTTCTGGAGGTACACTTTCCGGGTTCGGAGCGTATGGATGATTGTGATACCAATCAAGTTGTCACCTCTTGGAGGGCGACTAGGAATGATTGGGAGATGTCAAACGAGATCTTCAAACCCCATTTAATTAGATGGGCGATAGGATCGTTTGAACCATATAAATCCGCAGGACCAGACGGAGTGTTTCCCAAGCTCCTTCAAGAGGAAATTGGTGAAATTATGGGTTCTCTATTGGAGATATTTAGGTCTAGCCATGCTATGGGTTATATCCCTAGGGCATGGAGAGAAACTAGGGTAGTGTTTATCCGAAGCCAGGAAAAGTAACATATACCCACCCTAAATCATTTACACCAATTAGTCTTACCTCTTTTATGTTGAAGAATATGGAAAAAATGATATATTTAAATATTAAAGAAGGGGCTCTGGATGGATCTCCCCTACACCCACTGTAATGGGCATACCAGATGGGAAAATCAGGTGAGGGTGCCCTGCATAGCCTGGTGAGAGGGCTCGAAAGGAGCCTACACTACAAGGAAATTGTACTTGCAGTCTTCTTAAACGTAGAGGGAGCTTTCGATAACACCTCGATGTCTTCTATTATTCGCTCTTTAAGAGATCGAAAAATAAAAAGCACCACATGCAACTGGGTTCATGACATGCTGCGTAGCAGAGTAGTTCATGCCCAAATGCAAAACAAAACGATCTCCATGAGGACAACAATAGGGTGTCGTCAAGGAGGCGTATTGTCACCGCTACTATGGAGTCTAGTAGTGGATAATCTCCTCAGGACATTAAATGACCAGGGAATATGGACGCAGGGGTTCGCCGATGACATTGTCATAGTGTCTCAGGGGAAATTCCCGGGAACAGTGGCGAGCATCATGCGAAATGCTCTGCGAATTGTAGAAGGATGATGCCTTGAGGAGGGATTAACTGTCAATCCTCAAAAAACCAAGTTGGTAGCCTTTACCAACATGAGAAAACTAAATGATCTCGGCAGCGTAAAGGTATTTGGACAAGAGTTAGAACTAACCAATGAAGTAAAGTATCTAGGCATAACACTTGATGCGAAACTGAATTGGAGCAGACACCTAGCCAAAGTGGCAGACAGGGCGGCGCAGCTCTTCTGGAGATGCAAGAGCTGTTGGCAAGACCTGGGGACTAAAACCAAATGTGGTACACTGGTTGTACACAGCAGTAATAATACCAACGATTACCTATGGAGCAGTTGTCTGGTGGAGGAGGACGGAGCGGACATCGTCGGTGGGGCTCCTCACGACTCTCCAGCGACAGGCCCTGTTGGGAATCACGGGAGCTATGAACAGCACGGGAACCGCTTCCATGGAGGCCATCGTGGGTCTCCCTCGGCTGAAACTATTTATAAGGGCGGAGGCTATGGCTGCGATACTGAGGCTGAAGGCCAATGACGTATGGTGTCCTAATAAGGTTGTAGGGAGCCATACAGATATTACAGGAACTATACTGGAAGAGCCGATATTTCAAATGCCGGTGGACAGTATGGCACCTGAAATTATGTTTACAGCTAAGCTGAACATACTTATACTGGCCAGGGAATAGGTAAAAAGTCGCTAGATCGATTGTGGTGCCGGCACCTGGTACACTGATGGATCACAATCTAGTCAGGGGGCAGGTGCAGGCATATGCGGAATTTGCCCTAGAAGGAAGATATCGATATGTCTGGGGAAACATACTACGGGTTTCCAGGCCGAATTGTTAGCAGTCGCAGCCTGCGCCGATGAAAATCGGGAAGCCGGCTGCGCAAGCAAAAAAATTAACATACTGACTGATAGTCAGGCGGCTATTAAAGCCATTATGAACCCATCTACCAAGTCTAAGCTGGTGAAATATTGTAAACAGGTCCTCAATAACCTGGCACAAGACAATACAGTGTCGCTAAAATGGATGCCAGGACATGAGGGAATTAAAGGCAATGAGATAGCCGACAAACTGGCCAAAGAAGGTACTAATGGGAACTTCATAGGACCAGAACCTGTATGTGGAATCACTAAGGATTCCGTTAAAAGTGAGATCTGGTTATGGCTAGAAAAAGAACATAAAAATAAATGGAGGTTAACGGAAGGTCAACTCCATACCAAAACACTAGTAAGGGAGCTGGACGGAAAGTTTTCAGCCAACCTAATTCGTAGTAGCAAAAAAGAAATTAAAATAATTACCGGGTTAATAACCGGACATTGTCGTTTAAGGAAGCATTTGTACAGCATGGGCTTGGTTAGCGAGCCCTGGTGTAGGAGATGTGAAAAACAGGAAGAAACTAGCCTTCATGTAATATGCACGTGTGAGGAACTGAAGGAACTCAGACAGAAATATTTCGGGAGAGATCTATTGGATCCTTCGAGTCTACTCAAACTTCCCCTGAGGAGGATAGTGGCTTTTATCGAGGACACAAGACTAACAGAGTGGAACTGAGAGATCTATTGTGGATAGTACAAAGAGCAGTGTGCTCAAGTGCCGTACGTGGTGGCGTCCAACCAAAACAGAGAAGAAGAAGAAGAAGGGCAGCATCCTATACAGCAAAATCAAGAAAAAAAGATTCGAGTAACATAACATGAGAGTTTTGGCATGGCCTTCAAGCAGTCCAGATCTCAATGTTATTGGGACCTTGTGGCGTCGCATGAAAAGTTACTTACGGAATCATCCTCAACGGATAATAAGTGAATTAAAGACAAAACTCTCAGAAATTTGTGAATCCTTTACATCAGATTATTGCAGGTTACTTGTGGAATTCATTCCAGCCAGAGTATAAGGTGTTATAAACGCCAAAGGTGATGTGACTTCGTTTTAAGTCATGTAATAAATGATCGTCCGAATATTAAATTATTAATGTAATTTGTTCATTTATTAATTTGTTAAGCTTCTATGTAGTTTGAGTTTCATTAAAATCTATTCTTTTGATAAATATCATCTTGCATTGAATGCCAAAGCTAAATATGTGAATATTAAATCAAATTACAAACTCTCAAATAGAAAATCAGAATATATTTCTAAAAATTGGTATCGTCTGAACATTAAGTTGTTAGGGTTCGTATACCATTAAATGTAAAGATTGTGAAGCTATGTACGAGTATACAGGTCAAAATGTATTGCGGAGCACCACACAATATCTATTGAATATAAGTCAAAAACATAATTTTCTCTGAACATTGTATAGACCATAACCATTTGCCAGATATTAATAGTTGCAACTTAAAACATAATGTAGTTAAAAGCAAAAGATTAGATTTGTTAGAAATTTTAGAAATCAAAAAAGCACAGGGACATAATTTGTTAGTTACTAATACACAGACAGATTTCTCTAATACCCGCTTCATTGACACTATTGTAAATATCAATTAATCATCCACCCATCCATAAGTCCGTTAGATATACAAGTCTTACACTTACAGCCATTAACTTATAATAATTACATGTAATAGATATATATTTATGTATCGCCTAATCAATATGCACTTGTATAGAACTTACTTCTTTCTTTTTTATTAATTGCACTCTTTATTAGATAAGACTAAATATCCTATAATTGGAATTTAATTTCTGTTGGATTCATAGTCTTAGTAAAACTCGTACAAGCATACACTCGTTCATCTAAAACCAAAAACCAAAAAAGCCAATTTAAATTACATGTAGCAAAGCTAGATAGTAAAACTGTTAGGTACTCAATAAACTATGTTCCTTTGAGATAATAAAACTTCTGCGCCAATTACATTATTTGCTGATAAGCTTCAGCCCCAAATTATTTTGTAGGAAGAAAAGAAACTTCGAAACGGTTACTTTTTCGTAAACACATAATAATATTCTATTTGTTAAGAATAACAATATCCTAATAGTGAAGTCAAAAGCAGGCAGTAAAAATTATCAGGCACATCGCCCCTAAAGTTAATAAATTTAATGACTTATTCTGTTTAAACTATTTCGAACTATTTAATGAATGTATAAATTGCAAGGTAAAGAAGCTGTAAAAATCTTTATTTATTTAAAGAATTAATTGTAATTAAAGTAATATACTTATTGTACGAAAATGATTGTAATTGTGTACGATCGGTCACGTCATTTTGCATTGAAAAAGTTAATATAGAAATTAAAACCGAAAACCGTCAATAACTATAACTATATTTAGTAATACTTTTAAAACTTCTTCCTTAATCGTACTATATTCGCGTATAAAGCATCGTTATTTCATCATGATTATATAAATATCATCATTAATATATTGTTCACTAGTGGTCGAATTCGTACTGTCTAGACATCTGTTTGAACAAATAATTTATTGGGATAGTTCTACAACCAAAATATTTACATCTTAATGTATATATAAATTTAAAATGATTTTAATATCTATTAGTATAAAGAATTTCTTATCAATAATAGACGTTCACTCCTTTTGTGTAACAATGTGTTAATCATATCGGCAGTAATATAACATTTCATCTAATACATCACATTTAATGTCGTTTTCATTACTAATGTGTTTATTGTTATTGTTTTATATACAAGATGCCTCAGAGAGTTTTGCGCTTTTGTTTTATCTATAGCTTAAGAGTCTGTTGAGATATAATTACCTGATTTTTTTCAATGAATAAAACAAGGTTTGGAAATTTAATATTAGAATTGACCTATTGCTGGGTATGTTTCCAAAACATGGTAAATTAAATAAATGCAATAGAGCAGAAACAAAAATGATACGGGCTGTATTTTAAATGCACCTGTACGACAACTATCGATAGAACAAATTTAATGTTCTTACGTAAAGACATTCTTAATTATACCTTTGTGTTAGCTAAACAGATCGTGTTCAAAAATGCATCTGTGCTAGATGACAGTTTTTGTATTCAACAATTAATATGAATAGGTTATCGTTTACTTTACGTTTTAGTTTTAGAAGCACTTAGGATTTAGAATATAAAACATGCATTACGTACCAGAATTAATTTAAAAAGGATATAAAAGACAATTTACGGTAGCATAATTTCATGACTAATATGTATAACGAGTATTTTATAAATATCCATTGTTAATTTCATATCCTAGAAATACGTTGAATTTTTAATAGTAAGGTTTTCTTTTAAAAGTGAATGAAAACAAACTTATACTTATGATAAACTAATGCTTACAATGAAATAGAATAGCCTGAAAGATAATGAAGGTTTATAACGAACATAACATGATGTGTTATGTATTTCTAAACAACATGTCGTCATATCTACCTCTACAAAATACCAAACATCATATCCAATATCCATTTGAAACATATTGTTATGGATTTTCCTTGGACAAGTAAGGAAAATGATTGAACTATATCGAACTCAGTAATAGGGACATTTTAAAAAAAAAATTAGCTATCTCAGTTGTATGTTTATTTATTTCAGACGGGGATCGTTATATATATATATATTATTTTATAAATAAAATAAATTTTATAATGTATGAAATTATGATTAGCCCTTGTATATATAGGTTGTCCAAAGGATTGAACTTGCCGCTTTTTCGGATATTGTATTTGTTAAAATGTGCTGTCTGTATAGATTTTGATTTTATAGATGGTGGGAATGGACAAGCGGATATGGAAATTTCATTTTGATTTAGAGATATCTTGACTGCTAAAGTGTTCGGTTTATTAAAGGATAAAATAATCAATTTTATTCTTTGTTGTATAAATTCGGGTTGTATTTTGTTTTTGCATTTAGTGTAAGGTGCAAGTTAATCTTAATTCGATTTATGCGAGTGTTTTATGTTTATTTGAAATTTTGTGAAAAAGATATCTCTCGTGTATTTTATAAAATCGCACACAGATCTATGTAAGTTGATAAAAAATTATTTTGTTTAGATATTTGATATCATGATTATTTTCATTATTATAATTTCATGTATTTATTGTAATAATTTATATTTGAAAGTAGTATATGGATATTAGCGAAAGTTGTCATTTTTTTTGTAAGGGAAGTTTTTTTTTCTTAAAATAATATTTCGAGAACATTTTGAATTCAAGGTTGGAGTTTCTGTAGTGGGGTTTGACCTTGTTATGCTATTTTGGTGCATGACAAAATTTCAATTTTCGTGAGTTTTGAAAACTTATTTGTTTTTGATATTTGTTTGAAGGGGTCACATTAGAGGTTAAACTTGACAGATTTCACTAGTATTTATTAGTTTTATGTTTGATCGAGATTCAAAAGAGGTTTTTCTCTGTGTGCGAGTCATTATTCACAAAGAGTGTTTCCTCCATTGCTACTGTTTGATGATGCTTTAGCACCCTATACACTTTGTAGAGGGATTTTTTTTTTATTTTTATTTTTAATTACACCAACATAAAGGAACTGATTCGTGTTTTATTTGTGTTTATGGTTTTATTTTGGAAAACGAAATCTAAACCTGATCCGCAAGGAACGATTCATGAGATGGCAGTTCGTGGATTCTACTAGACTGACTAGCCGGCGATATAAGCTGTAGTGTGAATAAAAAAATTAATAAGCAATTTCAAAGTAAATTCCACTGCACAATTTTGGCAGCCCAGCGTGTCGGCGAATGAAGTTAAGCAAATAATTTGGAAATACAAGATAATTTATAAATTTGGAGAGTATAAAGTGTCACGTGAATATAACTAAATTAAAAGAGTTATATTGAAGAAATAGTAAACAATAACAAGCAAAATGGATGGTATTTCGAATGTAAATGAATGGAGACAGCCACCACTAATTGGCAGTCAAGAGTCATTAGAAGGTGCGAGTGCAGGTATAAGTAACCTCAATCTAAATCCCATACATGAAGTAGGACAGGAAGGTGGTAACAGTAGAGGGGTAATGGATATGATGCATGCTATGATGAAAATGATAATGGATATAAAACAAACGATGCAACAAAATCACAATGAAATAAAACAACAACAAATGGAAATAAAACAACGACAAGTAGATATGGAGAGAAAATTGGAAGAGATAGTAGATCAAATGGTACCTATAAATAGCAGTAAACAAACAGATAAAGACATAATAGATGAATCACTTCCGTTAATAAATGAACCTAACATACCACAAAACACTGTGAGCGTAGATCAATTTTTAGAAGAAAAGGAAAAAAGAGAATGGCAGGAACAGAAACTAACGTATATGCAGAAACAAATTGAACAAGTGAGAAAAGAGAAGAGTGAAGAGAGTGTGCCTGTGTTCATCCCTGTACCAGTACAAAATGAACCATTGCCGAAGTTTTATGGTATGGCAAATACAAATCCCATGGGTTTTCTAAAAAAATTAAAGGAAAGTCTAGAGGATGTGCCAGGGGACCAAAAGAAGCTCCAGAAAATAGGGAACTGTTTCAAGGATGTTGCAATGACCTGGTGGGACATGATCTCGGATGAGGTGAAGACGATGGAGGAGTTCGAGGTCAGATTTACCAGTCAATTCTGGGGAACAACAAGACAAACGAGGGTAAGAAATGATTTATTAGTTGGTAGATATAATAATAATAGTAATGAGTCACGAGCGTCGTATGTTATGAGGAGACACTCAATTTTAAAATATTTGCAACCAAAAATCACTGATAGAGATCTAATATGCCAATTAAGTACTCATTTTGATGCACAAATTAGTCAGGCAGTAGCCATTCAAAATATAAGTGACATGCAACAATTTATTGAACTTTTGAAAAGATTAGATGACATGGAATATGGTAAAAGATATCAGAATAATTATATAGATCGCAGTGTTAATAGATCGTCATATGCCAGAATAGAAAATAATAATAATAATAAATATTCAAGTCCTCAGCGAGTAAGTAACTATAGTAATAGAAATAATCAAATGGCTTCACCAGGTAGAATAGATGATAATCATAGTAAAGATATAAGAAAGGAAAATTTAGCAGAAGTTAAAAATTATACTGGGACACGTCCTAAAGATAGTCGATGTAATTTTAATTTAGAAACAAACGATAAACAGGGTAAAGTAGAATTAGCATGTAGTAAGGATTTTTAAATAGACCAACCAAAAAGAATGAATGTAATGCATTGTATGAACAGTCGAAATACGCAATAAATACGGTTTTACCTCATATAAAAATAAAAATAAATGATAAAGAGTTAAGTTGTTTAATTGATTCCGGAAGTGAAACGTCATTTTTAGATGAGAATGTGATTGAATGTTTGATTAAAAGTAATGTGGGGAAATATATGCCCACAAGTAAAATTACAATAGTGACAGCTACAAAGAAAATTTTAACAGTAGTGAATAAAGTTTTTATTGTTGAATTTATGATAGATAATAATAAGTTCATGGGAGAATTTATAGTATTAAAAGGATTAGGAAGGGATGGAATACTAGGAGTAGATTTATTAGATAAGATTAATGCAATAATAGATATACAAAAAAGGGATATAATAATTAATAATACGAAAGTTGAATGGATTAAGGAGTGTGAAGAGGATGGTGAAAAAATTATTAATAATATAGAAGAAGAGGATTTCGAAGAAAAGAAGGTAATGATGATGGAAGATATGGGTAAGGAAGAAAATGGAGAAGTGGAGTTCCCTGAAGATATAGATATGATGAAATTGGACTGCAGAGAGGATAAGGAAGTAGAAGTAAAAAATTTAATTAAAAAGAATATAGATTTAGTAAATAAATTTCCTAGTATCGCCAGAAATTACCAACATTCCTTAGAGGTAGATGAGACGAGACCATTTAAGGTGAAAAATTATCCCATTCCTAAAAATATTCAATCACAAGTAAATGATGAAATCAAGAGGATGCTGAGAGATGGTGTAATTGAAACTGGTAAAACGCGTTATGTTAATCCATTAGTAGTTGTAAAAAAGAAAACAGGAGACGTTCGATTATGTCTAGATGCACGTCGACTGAATGAAAGAACAAAGCCTCAGTTTGAGACGCCTATTACGATAGAACCATTATTGGCGAAATGTTACAATGCAAGGATATATAGTAAATTGGACTTAAAAAGTGCTTTTTGGTTGGTTCCATTAGAAAAGGAGTCCAGAAAATATTGTGGATTTATGGTAGATGGACGAGTATATCAATTTAGGACTGTACCATATGGGTTAAGCAGTTCGGCAGCTGCTTTAATAAGAGCAATGCAACAAATTTTAGAACCTTATGAAGAGTTTGTGGTTCATTACGTGGACGATATTTTAATATACAGCAGGGATGAGCAGGAACACTCAAAACATTTAGAGAAGATCATGGAAGTATTAGCCAGAGAAGGGTTAAAGGTAAATTTGAGTAAATGTGAATTTTATAAGAAAGAAATTAAATTTTTGGGGTATAATATAAGTACTAAATATATAAGTGTAGATGAGAGTAGATTGGAACTCATTAAGAAGTATCCTCTACCTAAGAATATAAGAATGTTGAGAGGATTTTTAGGCATGGTTAACTATTATAAACGTTTTGTACCATACCTGGCACGTATTAGTGTTCCTTTGTATGAAATGCTTAAAAAGAATGAAAAGGTTAAATGGACAGAATTAAGAATGAATGCATTTGAGGAGTTAAAGAAAGAGTTTTATAATCAATTAAAATTAATACTACCAGATTTTAATAAACAGTTTATTTTAAGAGTAGATGCTAGTGATGTCGCTATAAGCGGCGTTTTAATTCAAATAGATGACGAAGGGATAGAACAACCGATATGTTTTATCTCTCGTATTTTGAAAAGCTATGAGGTTAAATATACCATTAGTGAAAAAGAAATGTTGGCTGTGGTACACGCGATACAAAAGCTCAGATATTATTTATTGGGAAAAAACTTTGTTGTAGAGACAGATCATGCTGCCTTGACATCACTTTTGAATACACGTTTTAAAAATATTAGAGTATATCGATGGTCACTATTGTTGTCAGAGTATACTTTTGAAATAAAGCATATTAAAGGCGTTCTAAATGTTTCTGCCGATGCGTTGTCACGAATGTACAACAGTAAAAGTAAATTTCATTATGTAGAGTTGAATGAATATAATAGACACTATGCTACGGGGAATTATGAATTTGAGATGATCCTTCAGGTCCAGCGAGATGAAAGATTTAATATAATAAGGGAACAATTAAATACTAAAGATAATTATAAAAATTTTGTTATGAAAGAGGGGTTGATTATGAAAGTGATTAGGGAAATAAGTTATATTGCTGTAAATGATGTGTATGCAAGGCAAACGATGTTGCAAATTCATGAAAGTTTGGGACATATAGGGGGATATAAAGTATGGTTGGTGTTTAGAGAGGCGTTTTATGCTAAGAAAGATCGCATAATCGCTAAAGATGTGGTCAGAAATAGCATTACTTGTCGTTTGGGCAAACATAAGAATAGAACCTGTCAGTATGAGGTAAAGAGTATAATTACTCATGAGAAATTAGAATTGGTAGCAATAGATTATTTAGGGAATCTTATTCCAGGAGAATTTGAATATAAAAATATTTTAGTAATGGTTGATGTATTTTCTAAGTTTGTTAAATTATTTCCCACTTCGCAATATAATACAGATACCTCTATACAGTGTATTGATTCATGGATTATGCGTCAAGGGAAAATGAATAGAGTATTAGCTGATAATGCTTCGTATTTTAATAATGATAGATTTAAGACTGCTTTACATGATCGTAATATTGAAATTTCTTTCTCTTCCATACGTCATCCATGCGGGAATCCATGTGAGAGATACATTCAGGAAATAATAAAGTTTCTAAGGATCAAAACCTATGAAAATCATGCAGGATGGGTTGCTCATGTTCAAGATGTCGAAGATAACATCAACAACACACCCAATACTGTCACACTGGAATGTCCTGCGACTGTGATGTATGGGACGAAACCTGCCAGACCCTGGAATACACAAAATGAAAGGGTTGACAACCTGGTACAGTTAAAAAACCAAGTTGCACAAAGAATTACAATAAACGCACAGAAATATCTAAATAAACAAAATGAGCAGATTATGACGAGAACGAGATTTGATATTGGAGATGTGGTGATTGTAAAAAGTTATCGTTTGGGCAGAAGAGATCAAGGCAAATGTCAGAAGCTTGATCTGCCTTATACAGGACCTTATCGGATATCGAGATGCTTCAATAATGTGACGTATGAGCTGTATTCGATGGATGGACGTAAGAAAAAAGGACGATATCACATCAGTGCATTGCATCCGTTTATCACACTACAGCATCAGAACGATGAAGATCCTGTTCAACACTAATACAACAAGTTAGTGCGGGGAACTAAGACAGGGTGCGGTACTGTCTCGAGTGCTGTGCTGAAGTTTATCCTTGAAAAAAGCTCAGGTATGTTCTGACTTTGTTCTCGGATAACTTCGGGGAATCATGTTATGGATTTTCCTTGGACAAGTAAGGAAAATGATTGAACTATATCGAACTCAGTAATAGGGACATTTTAAAAAAAAAATTAGCTATCTCAGTTGTATGTTTATTTATTTCAGACGGGGATCGTTATATATATATATATTATTTTATAAATAAAATAAATTTTATAATGTATGAAATTATGATTAGCCCTTGTATATATAGGTTGTCCAAAGGATTGAACTTGCCGCTTTTTCGGATATTGTATTTGTTAAAATGTGTTGTCTGTATAGATTTTGATTTTATAGATGGTGGGAATGGACAAGCGGATATGGAAATTTCATTTTGATTTAGAGATATCTTGACTGCTAAAGTGTTCGGTTTATTAAAGGATAAAATAATCAATTTTATTCTTTGTTGTATAAATTCGGGTTGTATTTTGTTTTTGCATTTAGTGTAAGGTGCAAGTTAATCTTAATTCGATTTATGCGAGTGTTTTATGTTTATTTGAAATTTTGTGAAAAAGATATCTCTCGTGTATTTTATAAAATCGCACACAGATCTATGTAAGTTGATAAAAAATTATTTTGTTTATATATTTGATATCATGATTATTTTCATTATTATAATTTCATGTATTTATTGTAATAATTTATATTTGAAAGTAGTATATGGATATTAGCGAAAGTTGTCATTTTTTTTGTAAGGGAAGTTTTTTTTTCTTAAAATAATATTTCGAGAACATTTTGAATTCAAGGTTGGAGTTTCTGTAGTGGGGTTTGACCTTGTTATGTTATTTTGGCGCATGACAAAATTTCAATTTTCGTGAGTTTTGAAAACTTATTTGTTTTTGATATTTGTTTGAAGGGGTCACATTAGAGGTTAAACTTGACAGATTTCACTAGTATTTATTAGTTTTATGTTTGATCGAGATTCAAAAGAGGTTTTTCTCTGTGTGCGAGTCATTATTCACAAAGAGTGTTTCCTCCATTGCTACTGTTTGATGATGCTTTAGCACCCTATACACTTTGTAGAGGGATTTTTTTTTTATTTTTATTTTTAATTACACCAACATAAAGGAACTGATTCGTGTTTTATTTGTGTTTATGGTTTTATTTTGGAAAACGAAATCTAAACCTGATCCGCAAGGAACGATTCATGAGATGGCAGTTCGTGGATTCTACTAGACTGACTAGCCGGCGATATAAGCTGTAGTGTGAATAAAAAAATTAATAAGCAATTTCAAAGTAAATTCCACTGCAATATGTAATTAATTAGTAAAAGATCGATAATAATAATAGAACTTCGGAAGACTTTACAATGTTTAGATAAAAACTTTATATGGTATTTGTTACCCAAAAAAGAAGTCGTATATCCATTTCGAAACAATGTAAACAGACAAACGTTAAAACTTTACTTTCAGAGGCTATGTATCACGTAAATATATACGGTCAAGCGAAGAAAAGGATAGAACAGTGCGGTTATTTGACCTAGATTTAAATATTGACCTAGGTGTCTTAGAGAATAAAACTCAGTTGATGCAAGAATTAAAACAAACTGATTATCATAAAGATTGACGTTTGCCAACCAAATGTTGGAAGAATTTTACGACTTTTACAGTATTTTCTACTCTGATGAAGTACATTTTCATGTGCATGGTATACTAACAAGCAAAATAGTCATTATTAATAGCAAGAAGATCCTGATAACAAAATCCCAGAAACATCAAATTCCATTACATAGCCCTAAAGTTACTGTTTGGGTAGCAATATTCTCCAGCGGCTTAATAGGCCCCATACTTTTTTGAAAAAAACGGACAGATAGGTACTGTAAATTCTAACAGATGCGCTGCAATAATACGTGAATTTTTTGGCCCTGCTTCCAAGAATTTGTCTATTTTAATGACCAGTCGCCGTTTCAGCAATACCGCATTACTAGCTGTAAGAGAATTGTTTCCCAATAAATTTCTATCAAGAAGAGCTTACATCAACTGGCCTCCAAGAAGTCCAGACGATTTTTTGTTGACTTCTTCTGCTTCTGCTTTAGGTTGGACGCCAGTACATCCAGGCACTTCAGCATACTGCTCTTTGTACTATCCCAAATATACGAGGCATGTTTTTTAAGTAAGTACCGTTTTGAAATTAAAAAAAGACATGCAAAGATATCTCAATAATTTTATTTTTACATGAAAGCCTGTACCTTAATCTACTTTTCTACATAATTTCCTTCAATATTGAGGCACTTGTCATAATGTTGTACCAGTTTATGAATACCCTCCTCATAGAAGTCTTCCGCCTGACTTGTTAACCACTGCATCACAACTGTTTTGACTTCGTCATCGTCTTGAAGACGCTGGCCACCCAGGTGATTCTTCAAGTGCAGGAACAGATGGTAGTCACTGGGCGCCAGATCAGGGCTGTACGGAGGATGATCTAGAGTTTCCCATTTAAAAGATGTGATGAGATCTTTGCTCTGATTAGCCACATGCGGACGGGCATTGTCATGCAGCAAAACGATGCCCTTGCTCAACTTGCCTCGTCTTTTGTTCTGGATTGAACGGCGCAGATTTTTCAAGGTCTCACAATAAGCTGCTGCATTGATTGTCTCATTACGAGGCAGAAATTCCACAAGTAATACTCCTTTTCTGTCCCAGAAAACTGTGCACATGATTTTCCGGGAAGAAATTGTTTGCTTAAACTTCACTTTTCCGGGTGAATCTGAATGCCGCCATTCCATGGACTGTTGCTTTGATTCAGGTGTGACGCAGGCCACCCATGTTTCATCGCCCGTAACAATTTGGCTTAAGAAATCATCACCGTCGTTGCGGTACCGCTCAAGGAAAGTCAATGCACTGCCTAAACGTTTGGTTTTGTGCACATCCGTCAACATTTTCGGTACCCAACGTGAGCACAATTTTCGGTAATTCAAGCGCTCGCTCACAATGCCATACAAAACACTACGCGAAACATTAGGAAAGCCATCACACAAGGGGGACATCGTAAAGCGTCTGTTTTCTCTCACCTTATTGTCCACTTCCTGCACCAAACTTTCATTAACGACCGAAGGACGCCCACTCCGTTGTTCATCATGCACATTTGTGCGGCCATCTTTAAATGCTCTCACCCACTTTCTTACCATTCCATCACTCATAATGTTTTGTCCGTAAGCTGCACAAATCTCACGATGGATATCGATCGGTTTTAGGCCTTTAGCACTAAGAAATCTTATAACAGCCCGTACTTCACAGTCGGCGGGACTCACGATTATCGTAGGCATCTTAAACACTCAGTAAACAACGTAAACAAGGTAGAATCAGACTGTAATGGCGTCAGTGCGTAGGCAAGAGATGTAGGTCCCCGGTGCGCATACGCAGAACGCCGACCGCAGCGCTGCGGTCGCGGTGTGGAAAAACGGTACTTACTTAAAAAACATGCCTCGTATCTCTCAGTTCCACTCTATTAGTCTTGTATCCTCGATAAAAGCCACTATCCTCCTCAGGTGAAGTTTGAGTACCCTCGTAGGATCTAATAGATCTCTTCCGAAATGTTTCTGTTTGAGTCCCTTCAGTTCCTCACACGTACATATTACATGAAGGCTAATTTTCTCCTGTTGTTAACATCTCCTACACCAGGGCTCGGTAACCAAGCCCAAACTGTACAGATGCTTCCTTAAAGGACAATATCCGGTTATTAAGCAGGTAATTATTTTAATTTCTTTTCTGTTATACGAATTAGGTTGGTTGAAAACCTTTCGTTCAGCTCTCTTAGTAGTGTTATCTTAGCGGCTAGGGCTATCTTAAGAGTCGAGTCTATAACAGCGCCCCAACAAATTTGATTCAGCTAAAAAAATGAGATTGAAGCCATTATTCCTGTACAAAAGCAATGGAAAATCTAAAGCATTGGTTGGAACAGTGTCAGCGGCGAAAAGGGCTTCATGTAGATATTGTCCACAAGATTTTCCATACATGAATTTCCAATAAATGTAATTTGAAGTTCTAAATAAACTTTGTTAAGAAAACTGATGATAGCTTAGCAAAATTGGAAAGAAAAGGGCAAAATTCTGAGACACTTTGTATAATGAAACCTAACTCTGCTGAAAATAAATTCTCTTGAAAATTAGCCATATTTGCATATATCACAGCAACATCGCATATACAAAATTCGTTATAACATACGAAGGCTGTTTTCTTTGTAAGTTCAGCTTTTTAAAAATTATTTCTCCGACTCCTGTAATAGTTGACAATTCGCTATGGCATCTGTTTATTTAATTTACAGATTCAATGAAAAATAATTCTCATGTTTCGAATTTCAAAATTGTTTCTACTACTACAGAAAAATTTGCTGCAATAAATACCAATTCATTTGGTACAGATGCACAGATTTTACGGTATCCCAATTGTTCAATAATGAAGTCGATACGTTCCTTGGATATTCCAATATGGTTTGCGATACGCTTTTGAATAATTCGCCGGTCATTTTGAATCAAATCGTCCATGAGTTTGCAATTTTTATCGTCTGTGGTAGTGATCAGACGTCCGCTGCGTGTTTTATTAACAATTTTGGCTTTTCCAGGCAATCGCGATCACGAAATTTTATTACCTGTCGATTCACAGCAAACCTATCGACAGCATCGTCACCATAAATATTCCTTCAAACAACGATGAATCTTATTAGGAGTCCCTTTTTCAGCAGTCAAAAATTCGATAACAGTACGCTGTTTAACTCGCGTTGACATAGCACTAGAACACGTCTCCATTCTTCCGCTCCTCAAAATACACTGGATGGATTCAACTACCTAAAACCTGTGCATGCGTATACAGGGGTGAATGTCACTTCCACATGCCACCTGGCGCGCTTCCAAAGGTCATTTCGTTCGCGCTGTACAAGTATGTGTGCATTACATTTCAGCCTACCCTCGTATGTACAAAAATTCTATTTTTTAATAATAATACAACTTTAATAACAATGATTTTAGTTTAGAAAATATAGCATTCGACAGCATATTTATTTTTTATTTGTGTAGTTTTTAAATCCATTTACGTATTTACCACTTTATACCTAATCCTGATGTATCTTTCATACTGTAACTTTATTCCTTTTATTATTTATTATTGTATTGTTAAGTTCTGGACACAACTTTACTGATATAAGTTAATATAAGTATTGCAAAACTTTATGTAGAAGCTTTGTAATTTATTTTAAGGCCATAAAATGTCGCAAAGTGTTTATGGTCATTCCCAGAACATTTGCAAATTTGGTATTTCCCATAGCCAGTTATTTTTGAATTGTTATTTTTAAACTTGCCGCCTACTGGAATTTTTAGAAGGAAATTTGTAATTTGAAGAAAATATGCACAAAAATGCAGTATTATATAAAATATACGTCAGCAGCAAAAAAAAAGCAAAATAAGCTTCTTTTAATTGCTTTATTTTACTAAAAAAACATTAAATAAACCTAGAAAACCCAGAATCATTTTGTTGATATGCCTTTTAATAACAAATATCCATTTTGCATATAATCCAAGCTTTAGTTATCAGAAAAGGATTAAATAAACATTATTGGATGAAACTGTATTTACCCTATTTATTTAGCGGATGGCTACATGGATTCAGATCTAAACAACGCTACATATACATGTACTGGATGGTGGGGATTTTATATCCCACTATACTCTTTATTCCCTCTTTCTTTCTTCTAGAATATCCGGATGGTGGGAGCCGCATTATTGCTTGAAACTTGTATTGTTTCTCCGAGACTTCCTGTTCTTTGGTTCTGAATAGGACCATGGTTGAGAGAGACCCTAAGGCACGTGGATCCATGCATAGTACTCAAGAGATTCGAAGATATTCTCTGGCTGCCGAAGTTTGCTCTAGCTCATTTAGCGTTACCCAGGGTGCACGTGTAGCAATCTGCCACGGACGCGAGCTAGTCTACACCCCAATATATGAATATCCACCCTAATGTTTTTCTATTGTGAACAAAACAAAAAATAAAATTTGTAAATTAAGGGGTAATAAATGGGTCGGATAAAATTAAAAATAAGTTTTGTTCAATTGTAGAAAATTAAACGATAATAAAGGTAAGGTTTTAATTGATTACTTTTCAATCAAATTTTATTTGGAACCACATTTCATCAAGTTTAAATTTGCTCCTATAATGTCTTGCGAAGTTGGAAACGTATTTTCGGCTTATAAATATATGAGGGCGATTCGTAAAGTATGTTCCGTTTCCGCCTAGTGAGCAAAGAAGTGGGGGTATAGGCGTATTCATAGTGCTGCGGTGTGTGTATGGTCACAGTATAAACAGTAGTTTCAATAGGTGAAATTATTGAAGCTTGCGCATCGTACCACGCATGTTCTCTTTCTCTCTTAAACATGTGCTACAATCAATAAGATTGTTTGACTTTATCACACAATTGGAACTCTTAGTTTAAGAGAGAAAGAGAACAGTAGTGATTCTACTGTAGATTTATATTATGGTATGATTCAGTGTGAGTCTGGCAGTGCTAGTGAGAGAATCGTTCGGACATTTTTTCGTGCTGTTTTGGTCGTTTAAAATGTCTGCCGAAATTGGAAATCCCGCCGACTGTGAATTACGTGCTATTATCCGATTTCACTGCGCAAAGAACACGAAGGCTGCTGAGAATCGCGAACTTTGTTCCGTTAATGGTGAAAATGTCATGAGTGACAGTATGGTTAGAAGATAGTGCCGTATCTTTCGAGAAGGACGAACTAATGTCCATGATGAAAAACGGAGTGGAAGACCAACAGTTGTGATGAGCAAACTTGTGGGTAATTTTTAAGAAAAAATTCGTGAAAATCGGCAATTTACATGTGCCTTTTTCCCTCAAATTTCACGTTCAGTTTTGTACAAGGTCGTTACTGGATATTTAGGTTACCACAAAATTTGTTCGCAATGGGTGCCAAAACTTCTTATCGAAGACCATAAAACAAAGAGAATGGGATCGGCACTAACTTTCGACAAGTTACAATATCGTAGGTGAAGATTTCCTCAGGCATATCGTAACTGGTGATGAGACTTGGGTCGCTTACGTCAACTTTGAGACGAAAAGACAGTCAATGCAGTGGAGTCGCTCTAACTCGCCCACGAGGAAACTTTTAACGTGCCATCTAACTTTTTATGGTCATTATCTTTAGGGACAAGAAAGGCGTTCTTCTTATAGACTTTATGGAACGAGTAAGCTGGAGAGTGTTAGAGCATGGCTTAATTCACAGGCGGCAGAGTTCTATGAAGAAGGCATTAAAAAGCTGATTTATCGCTATGACACATGTTCAATCTTAATGGCAACTGTGTAGAAAAATAGCTGAAGTTGTATATAAATAGTAAACCATAAAAAAAGTTTTCAGAGTTGATAAACCATAGTATGCCATGGATTAAATCAGTTATGTCTTAGATGATTAAGTGATTTAACCTACATGTCGTACTACTAGTAATAAGATAAATCATTAAATAAGTGGCATTCATTAAGCTAACCTAATATTTAAGTCTTTGGAAAAATTGAATTTCAGGGAAAAGACGGTTATTAGAATGTTTTTGTTATTGAAATGTTTAAATTACGAGGGAAAGTCAGTAATTAAGTCACAAAAAGGTATTATAAAAATAATTAGAGAAATAGTTAGCCAAAAACAAGTTTTATTTTTCAACAAAGTCTCCATATATATTAATACACTTATCCCATCGCTTTATCAATGCCCCAATGCCTGCTGCATAAAAGTGTTTGGGCTGGCGTCTGAACCACGTGCGTACCTCTTGTTGAACATCGTTGTCACCCTCGAAATGTTTGCCGCCAAGATGCTTTTTGAGTGGACCGAACAGATGATAGTCGCTTGAGGCCAGGTCGGGACTGTAAGCCGGATGTTCAAGAAGTTCCCACCCTAATTGCGCAATTCTCGCCTAGGTCTAGTGGGCCGAATGGGGCCTGGCATTATCGTGGTGCAGAAATATTCCTCTCGTCAGTAGGCCTGGACGTTTTCGTCGAATTGCATCCCGAACAACAAAACTCTACAGTATGATTCAGCAGTCACGTTCTCTTTTTTGTTCTGGAAATGGGCTAGGAGCACTGCCTGAGAATCCCAGAACACGGTAAGCATAACCTTAAAAGCTGAGGGCACAACCTTAAATTTCTTTATTGACGGCGAAGAAGGATGTTTCCCTTGCATTGAAGCACGCTTTGTTTCGGGTTGGTAGTGGTGCACCCATGACTCATCACCAGTAACAATCCTGTTAAGCATGTTCTCCCTTTCCACTGTGTATCGAGAGAGGTGTTGCAAGGACAAGCCCATTCGAATTCTTCTGTGTTCCTCGGTCAGTTGTCTAGGTACCCACAGTGCGCAAACTTTTCGGAAATTCAAACGATCGTGCATCAGTTCGTAGGCTAAACCATGAGAACACCCTATTGCAGTTGCTAAACTGTCTATTGTTACCCGCCTGTCAGTTCGAATCATCTCTTCCACCTGTTGAAGTGTTGCATCTGTCGAAATCTGGACGGGGCGGCCACTTCGCTGATCGTCAACAACTTTTGAGCGTCCTTGAGAGAATTTCTCGACCCACTTATATACGGCTTTACGCGACAAACACCTTTCACCGTAAACAGGAGACATTTCCTTATGAATATCTTTTGCAGAAAAACCTTTTGCCCAGAAAAAACGCACAATAGCACGTTGCTCTTCCACAGTACAATCTTCGAGCACGGTCGCCATTTTAACACTGCTGTGTTCGCGCACACCAACTGTCACTTGAGAATTATAAAGCTGGATTGTGGTGACACCTATTGACAAATAGGGAAACAACTCACTCCTATTTTCAGCTTTCCTACAGCAGTTTGTGACTTATTTAATGACTTTCCCTCGTACAATGATTTATTATAAAAAAATTTAGTTTTTTTCGGAGTGCTGTCTGTTTTAAAATGGAAAAATGCCGAAAAATAAAATTTGAAAACTAACATCAAAAACTAAATCAAATTAAACGACATTATGTATGTAAAATCTCATAATATTCAGAATAAAAATGAATTAATAATTAAAGTAAGCACAGCAATTTATTAATGCAGTATACAAAACAAGCAAGTATGACATTGAAGCAATCATTAATTTTTTATTTTAACACAAATATGTTGGTTCTGAAAAGAAACTTTTTTTTTTATTGGAGAAATTAATCTTCGTCATCTGCGAAGTCATCCATTGAAGTTTGTCGTGTCGGGTTTTGATGATCTGTTTGCCCTATTGTTTAAATCAAAAGAAGAACAAACCACAATCTAGTACGTAACAATATTCATTAAATAAAGTGCGTAATATGGCCACCGCCTTCATCTCTACAGCGTAAAGTTCTTCGCTTAACAGAGTTTATTTATAACATTTTCTAGGATCGAAGGTGAATGATTAATTTCTACGATCTTATTGGTGATCCTTTGCTGTAGGTCATAAATATAAAAAACAGGTGTTACAAAAATATAATTTTTTAAGTACGGCCATAAAAAGAAATCGCAGGAACGGGGTGGCCAAATTGTGTTTGTATTTAAACTAATAATTCGATCTATAAAAAATTCTCTCAGAAAAGCAATGTTTTCATTGGGAGTATGTACATGACTCCATAACTCCGTGTACTCTATCTTGTTGGAAGTAGTCTTCCTGTAATTCATTAGTGTAACATATTTACAAAAGGTATAGCAAGCGCCAATTAAGTTGGCGCGAGGAGGGGGTGCGTAGAAGCCGTTTTTAAAAACGTCCACCCCCACTACTCACGTAATTGTCAGAATACATTTCTCATTGACGTTTGACGGAACATAATGTCTTTGTTAGGGGATCACGCTCAGAGATTTGAATTATCTGACATTTGATGTAAAACCAAATACAAATCTCCCCACTACTTCTAATCCTGCGCGAATTTACCCCTCCTCGCGCCAACTTAATTGGCGTTTGCTATATCAAGTTTTCCAGTCTGTAACGCACAGCATTTAATATTCCTAAAAGGTGTAACCATTTTTTGGCTACTGTTTAAAATGTTGTATTTTTAATCAACATACCTTGAAAAAATATAGGTCCAATAATCCTTCTCTGGCAAACAGCTGCCAAAACTCCAATTTTCTGTGGATACAGTGGTACTATCACAAAAAAGTGCAGATTATTTGCACTCTGCATTCTAATCTTTTGAGAATTTACGTAGCCAGAGAAATTAAAACAGGATTCATCAGTAAACATAACCTTTTCAATGCCTACATCATTAATAACAAAATGGTCAATAAATCTTTGACAAAATTCCTGTCGTTTCGGTCTGTCCACAGAAAGTATTTCATGAGTCGCTTGCACGCGGTAGGGGCGTAAATGTAGTTCATGCTTAAGGATACGCCTGCAAGTGTTATAAGAAAGATTTAATTCTTGGTGTAAATGTCGCACAAAAAGCTGAGGACGCTCTTCTACCAATTGCCTTACCACTTCAATATTTTCCTCATTTCTAACTGTTGGTCTACCACTGCCTTTTTTGCGATCCAAGTTTCCTATTTCCTTGAGTAATTGCACAAAACGGCGAATGCATGTGGAAAACTGATCATATAGGATAGCAATATCTGGAAATTCTTCTAAAAAATCCTAATATGCATCCGTGATAGATTAAATTAATTCGCCATTAATTTTACTACCATTTCTAAAATAAATTTCAACCATGTGCCGTTTCTGTTGTCCGTTAAATACAATAAATAAAAGCCATTATTGAATAGCCAATAGATTGCAAAAATATCTTCCAACCTGTCAATTTGACTTATGATTATTTACAAATGACAGTTCGTCAATTCTCTAAGCTCAAACGTGACTTATATGTCTATCTCAGTCGTTCATAGCCTACCTAGGATACAAATTTTGTGGCTCACTTGATAATAGAAAGCTCCCCATGTATCGGTGTTTTTTAAATGACCAAACGGAACTTATTTTACGAATCGCCTTCGTATTTTAAATGACAGCAAACGTAGCAGCTGATAATATATAGTAATTTATTGTTTCAATTGGAATTTTCGTGAATTATAATTTATAATTATATGTATATTACAATGATTATAGTGATAAAGTAATAAAACTGTTGTTAGATTATGTATATTAATTACTTGAATGTTAAAAAAGGAAAAAGAAAAACCACATAACTACATATTTAATTACATATTTGCATGCATATTTTCACTACTTTTTAAAGCATACTTTCCGACCATAATCAGAATACCTATTTACTTGAAAGTTATAAATATTTTAATATTATATCAGGTATTACGTAATAAAATACTAATATTTAGACCATCTAACAATCTACTGAATTGTTCTCATCAGTAGCTTTCATCTGTAAAAAATGACATTCTTTTAAAAATCGGCTAATTGCCACCGCAACTAAAAATAACCAGTAGTCTTCCGCATTTATTATCTCTCTTATGAAAATCGTTCATTTTATTTTTAACGAATCCGTATTATATATATACCTATGTATAAAAAACTGAAAATATCGACTAAAGCAATTGAGTTCAAGGTGTTCTTGCTAAAACAACTAAGTTAACATAGATTATTACTTTTACCGTTATCAGTAACACATTACTCAAGCATTCCAAAAATTTAGTCTTCGCTTTTGAAATGTGGTTGTAAAAAATTTTAATGAATGTACATAATGCGATGTATATGAACATTTGTATAATGGTGTTAACTACAATATTGCCTTTTTTTAGTATTTATTAAATGGGTGTTAATGGTTTATAAACATACACACCTTACATTGTTAACATTACGCACGTATACGTATTATCCAACCGTTTTATGAATAGAATTGCACATTTTGTCCCGAATGCAGGGATGTATTGTAGGGACAACCGACCGATAAAACAGCAGCAGTGAGAATAATTAAGGCCAAACTATAATACTATGTGGATGCACAGTTGCGAGATTTAGTATCGTTACACCTAGAATAGGCAGCGCTGACCCGGTTGAGATGAAAGTTCCGTCCTCTGAACTGGTAAAATACATTGCAAGAATAATCTAAGGGTATTTTTCCTACAATTGATATAAACATTAATAGAAATAATTTCCTACACGTATCTGCAAATTATAAAAGTAACCTAAGTACCTAATTTTTAAACATAGAAACGGTAAAACCAAAGAAAATTCTTCGAGATGAAAGAAAAATTGGCCAGGGGTTACCTTAGGATAGGACATTTCAGGATTTTAGTTAGCAAAATTTTCTTTACTTAATTATTAAAACTAAAATACTTCTAAAAAGGATACACCAAAAATAGCAAAATTACATTTCATTAAAAAAAAAATTGTCGTAATATAATAATTCCAACTTCATTTAAATAGAATAATATCCATATCTACAACTGGAAGAAGAACAAACAGTTAAAAGTCAAGGAAGGAACCAAAATACACACTAACCAGCCAATAAGAATAACATCCGAACAGAATTCAAAGACATCGCGATTCTACAAACCAACTGAAGGAAGATTTTCACCTAAAAACAAATAAAATAAAACAATAATAAGTATAAATTACTGAATAGGGGCTCAATTTATAAAAACAAGTAGAATAAGAAAACATAAAATTGATTTAGTTGAGATTTTGGAAAATATAACTAGAATTTTTGAAATTTGTAAAATAAAGTTAAATATAATGAGATAACATTCACTGAAAGGGCATAAATCTTTAATAACAATAATATAACATCAAATACAGCATTAATTCAAAAATATATTTTGTAAAATTAGAAAAATTTTGACAGATAAATGAAAATGTTTAATATACGAATATTAATTAAAATAATTACCTGAATAGTAATAGAAAAAATAGGGCTAATTTTCAATAATAATATCAAATTCCAAAAAGCCATTGAAAAAGTAAGAAGAAGAAGTCCTGAAAAATTCGAATGGCTTTTGTCTGAATTGAAATGTTATAAAAACCATAGATAGAAAAAATTGAAGGACTGATTGTTTTGACGCCGATGGAGAAACACGTACTTAGTGTAGAAAAATCAAATAAATAATACGTACCTCGTATTAGTAAAGTTAAATAAATAATACATATCTCGTATTATTCAAATAAAAAATATACATGTACTTCGTGTGCAGAAGAAAAATAAATGGAATAGTCTCAGTAAAGAGTCGAGGAAGTTGGGTAAAGACAAATAGCCATTTAAGAAATTAGGTACTGCCTAAGGAAAATAAGCACAGATATTAAATAAAAAAGAAAATTACCATAAGAAGAAAGCCATCTGTCATCGAGTAAAATAAGGTCAGATAAATGTCAATAAAAAAACACCTAGTATTATATGTTGAGCACTTGTGAAATATTGAAATAACGAAATAAAACAAAACACTTTTTTCCCAAAAATAGTTTTAATAAACTAAATGTACATTTAGTGTGGTCTGCACACATCATCAGTAGTACTGTTTAAACATAATATCTATGAGACAATATATAATATGAAAATACATCATATACAAAAAAATTAGAGGTAGGATGAAAACAAATTCATGAAAAATTTCAATGAATCTTAAAACTAATACAATTTCTGAGAATGAGTTCATGGGGAATATCAAATATCTATGAAACAAAGGGGGATCGGGTTGGACTAACGGCAAAAGGATTAGGGATTACAATATAAAATATTAACGCTAAGAAATAAGTAATTAAACTTCTAGTTTCAAAAATTATTTTATTGTAAATACCACTACAATCTTGTTTCGCCATACAATGGCTTCATCAGGTGGATGAAATACTATTTCTTAGCGTTATAATGAAGTTTCAACAAGTATCTCCTTCGTCAATTAACTATATAAAATATTAATGTGAATGAAGAATTTGTACCTGTTTACAAGATGTCTTAAGTATTTAATGATGTCGGTATACATGCGAGGTGAAATTGAGAGGTGAAATATCATTATTTAGAAGATAATTTTTGTGTTTTTTCATGTATATGGCTTCCCACATGTCTAAATTTCTATTACTGCTTTTAACTAAACTAACATTTCCTAAATTGAGTCGGGGGCATTTACTAAATAAGTTGTAATTCATGTCCAAAATTATACATCGGGCAAACCAAAAGAAATGTTCGAACACGATACAAAGAACACATAGCCCATGTTAAATTACACAACATAGAAAAGCCAGCATTATATATGCTACATATACAAATTTTCAATAAAAATAATTTACAACGAACAAATCCTAAAACTATGTATTTTCTGTGAAACATTGAAAGTGTAAAACATTACTATGAACAACTCAAATTTGTTCAAGGTGTTCCTGTGTTAAATTAGTTCCTTTATATGTTAAAACGTTTTAGAAAATAGAAAATGTCCGTTCCACATCACAACTGGTGATGGGTGCGTGATTAAAATGTGCAAAAGTGCACCATACTCCGATGTATAGATTTTTCAATTGGCTCTATGCAGAATTGATATAATATATTCAAAACTGGATTTCTGCCAAATATGGCATCAACTTTATGTTTCAGCTTTGATAAATATTTTTTCAAATCATGAAAGTAACTTATCAACATTTGGAAAATAACCCCTGATGTATTCACATACTCTGTGTAGTACATGTGCTGCATAGGTAACGTATAGCATATTAGGATAAGATTGCTTTAATAACTTCCCTGTTTTTAACATATAATCTGCCACATCAGTCAAAAAAATAATAGCATCTTGTCTTTATAGTTGTTATCCGATGACAGAATATTATGAATACATTAATCAATTACTTCTGCAACTGTTTCACCATTTACGACTGGCAATATTTCAGTTGCAATTAAGTATGGTTGGTATGAAGTTGTCGGATGAAGAATACGAACGACAACATTTAACACATATCGTCCTATTACATCCGTTGTTTCGTCTGCACTTACCCAAAGATAATGACCAGATAGGTTGATTCGTATTTTTTCAATGGTTCTCAAATAACATTTTGGTATGTGGTATTTACGTAAAGAAGATTGATCTGGTATATGACGATCAGTATATTTTGTAAGAAACCTCTTGAGGACTAGATTGTTAAGCTTTTTGAATGGGATATTGGCCGCCATGAAAGCTTCACACAGTTCTTCGTTAAAAGTGTCAGGTGCAGATGGTTATCTTCATGAGTTTTCGAAGAAACATGTCTCTGCACATTACACTTTTGGGACGCCTTCAACTTAATAAACAGGCACTGCAATATGTCTCGGAATCATTACGAATATGCAACCAATCTGTATGGCGTCTAATCCATCCTACTATGGTTGTCCTACGAGAATTCTCCATAGTTAATGAAAATAACGGATTTTTTTAAATACTAAACGTTGTAACCAAATAACACTGAAAGAAACGAGACCAAAAAGAATCCCTTAGAGAAGAGAAGAGAAAATATACTATCTCAAGGACAATAAATACATATATGTATATGCATGTATAACAGTATCTAAAAAAACCCGCCAATATACTTTGGAAATTAGCGGATATGACGAAATAATATATAAATGTAAATTCCGCCTTACACGCTACTGTAAAATAGAATTTATGAATGAATAGACACAATAACGACGGAAATAACGTCTGCTTGACGAATGCAATCGAGCAAGCAAATAGTGGGGCTGTTATAACATGCATACTATACCTGATACCGCCACAACGTTTTATCGGGGCAATTGGTCATTCAATCGCTTTAGTCCGCTATCTGTTAATTACTTCACCAAAATGTTTTTTTAGTACAGAAAACATAAGATAGTAACGTTTAAATACGCCAGATTTCAACAAAAAAAAAATATTTTCACGTTTATTATATGCAGATTTATAGCAAACGCGAATTAAGTTGGCGCGAGGAGGGGTAAGTTCGCGCAGGATTAAGAGTAGTGGGGAGATTTGTATTTGGTTTTACAGCAAATGTCAGATAATTCTAACCTCTGAGCGTGTATCACTTTATGATGCCCTAGCAAAGACATTATGTTCCGTCAAACCTCAATGACAAATGTATTCTGACAATTACTTGAGTAGTGGGGGTGGACGTTTTTAAAAACGGCTTCTGCGCACCCCCTCCTCGCGCCAACTTAATTGGCACTTGCTATACATGTACACCTGTTTGTTTGCATCCAGCGACTGTCTGTGACGTATTTATTAAATGAGCGTATTATATTATAATTTATTTTTTGTATATTTCGTACATTTTTTATTGATCGCCTGTTTTAGTATTTATTGTTGGGGTACTAATAAATATTATTATTTTTATTATTATTATTATTATTAAAAATACATATGCAGACTTGATAAAAATTATTTTCATTATCCGCTGACTAATTTTTGTTGATACAATTTTACGTTCATTGAAGATTAGGCCTCTCTTTCGTACCACAGACCATTTTTAAAATCCGTAAGCGATGCCTGTATTTAACTTTGGAAACCATTTAATGGCTGTATCCACGTAGTGAATTCGTTTACACAAAGAACGCATAAAACATGTCTCAACTTGTCTGGTAATCTTTATCTCTACTCCGGAAATGTTATGAAAGTAATTGATATTATCTCGTAAGATGTATATTATATAGTAAAAGGTATAGACTTTGTATAAGAATTACATAAATGATATAAAATTAATTTATATTTAAATTATATAATTTAATCTGTAAATAGATTTTAAATTTCATATTCTGGCACCTTATAAGATGTGTAATATTATTAAAACTATTTTCTGAGAATTGTTGGTATTTTTTCCTAAACTTTCCTTATATAATATGTCTGAATATGTACTTTTGTTTTAATCATTTGATTGAATATGTACTTTTGTTTTAATCATTTGATTTCACAATTACATACATAATTTATTAAAATAAATGAAGGATAGTCAATATATTCAGAACATTTTTACTTTTTATTTTTCGTGTTGCAGTGGTTATTTTTAATTTTCTTATTATGCTAAAGTTCCGTGAATTTTTTTAAAATAGATTGCGGACAGGAAACCTATTAAATTTTAGTCATTTTATTACTTATGAATGAGTGCATACGTATTTTTGAAGACATCGACTTTTAGTGCACTTTTAAATACATTTAAGAAATTTGGTTCGTAAGCTTTTTACACACGATTTGTTGTTACACAAAATAATTCTTTTTGTTGAAACAGGTTTAAGAATTCAACTAATTTGATGGTTTGTTCTTAATTAGGTATAATCAATACTTTTAATAAATATCTAATGTATCAGGAACATAGAAACAGCATTTTGTTAGCTTAATACAAACATTTGTAACTTGCGTTATTCACAGAATATTATATACAGTTCGTAAATTGTTTCTTTGCAGTCACGTAATCAAATTTAAGGAATAGGAGTCTCTAAAAATGACTAACGTGTATAGAGTTACAGCGCTTATTTATGTTTGTAAGAAAGAGATAAAGTACAATTTGCAATTCTCACTTGGGCAGTACGAACTGCAAACAAACACTTTATAAACTGTACAGTTGCAGTCCCCACAAACTCAGACAGTGTGGAAAATAATAAATGTTGCTTTTGTAACATGAAGTTTATAAAAGTCACCCAACTGAAAGAAAGTCAGTGGCGTATAAAATAAAAAATTTGAAAAATGAAAAAATTCAAATACAATAAAGTTAATATTTTATTGTAGCACCGTTAGCATCTATGAGTATTTGGAGTCTTCTCGGCCTTAACAGAACTGTGTGCTGTACACTGTCCACAGAAAAATTCAAATACAATAAAGTTAATATTTTATTATAACACCGTTAGCATCTATGACCAATTGGAGTCTTCTCGGCATTAACAGAACTGTGCGTCGTACACAGTCCACAGATATTTGTCCCCACGTATCCGAGATACTTTGAATCAATTCTTGACGGTTTTGAGGCAAGATCTTATTATTAATTTCTTTGGCTATGATACCCTAAATACTTTTCATGGGGTTGAGGTCTGGGCTTCTCGCTGGCCAGTCTAATGTGGGTACTTAATTAGCTTGCAAAAATCTCTTATTTGATGAGTGTGCATGAATTGGACAATTATCCTTGCTACCTATTCGGGAAGCTGGCGCAGCGAAGGAGTCTGAAGATGGTCGAGATAAAAAAACTGTAGTTGTATCGCACAAAGTATGGGAGCTAATATTTATTATAGTCAGTAGAGACGGGTGTGGGTGACTAAATAAAAGTTAGAAGGTAGCGCCACTCAGTTTTGCTTACGGAAGCTCAGACTGAAAACTGAGAAAAGAGATTGTGCGATCCTCGGCGCATGCACATACAAACTACTCAAACTCACGCTATATATCTAGACTTACCAAGTACCTGCGTACTAACTCAAAAATTGCTGCCCAGGATACCTGAGAAGGAAATTGTTACGGGTAGTGCCAAGGCAAAGAAAAAAACTTACGAACAAATAATTCGTATATCACGATCAAAGGAAAATAAATGATTATAATAAAATTAGATAAATGGATGTATTATATTTAAGCATTGACTAAAATCAAATAAATACATATTAATCAATTCAAATCTTCACCCTGTATAATTATACCGACTGTATGTTAAGGTAAAAAATATATATAACTCTATACAAAATCCAAAACTAAATATCGCAAAAAGGCGAACAAAGTACGGTAAACATAATATCTCAAAAGTTGAACGTAATAATACTGTTAAAAGTAAATGGAAAATAATTACTTAATTACATAGTTTATTCCCGCAGATTTTTTTCTAAGGGTACCATTAGAGATAAATTCACAATAATTTTATAAATAGTCAAAATATCCTACTCACAAATACAAATTATTTAAATTCTAAATTCAAAATTATAAAATTACAAAAATGCGTCGTCATACACCTGCATGTATGCAAAAAAAAGAACATCTGTGGTCACGTACGACACGGAAAAAACAATTGTGACAGCAGAAGAAATTACTATAAAATATATCGATATCGGAATATGCTACAAAATTTAGATTTTAATTTCCAATATACGAAAGAATAATTTGGCCTTGCATTGAATACATTGAATTTACATTGATACATTGAATTTAAATGAGTTGGGCTCTAAGCCGCTATGCAAATTGATTAATATGGCATTAAAAATGCTAATAACTATATTAATATTACAAAAATGAATTTAAGTTATGCTAAAAGAAGTTAAATTGATTACAGCAAAATATGACAGCAATATATATAAAAAATTATAAGACGAAATTTAAATTACACAAAAACTTTAATAATACGAATTACTTGATATCCTGTCCCTGTCCATCGGAGATGGTAAATTAATTCCTCAGGTCGATCGCTGTTCGGGGAATTACACGACAATAAATTGGCCTTGAAGTATAAGTTGCAGTGCTCGTGAACTCTTCAGCAGGAAGCTATTTTTTGTTCCGTTTGCGAAAACGAAATAGAACGCCACGCAAAAATCGAAGTTGGGTTATATTTTCCTCAAACCTACGTAAGTCGCAAACCGCAATTGGCTGTTCCAAGAATTATAATTCACCCTTTGACATGATCCGTTTATGAACGATGAATTAACTAAAGGTCAAAGATGCGTGAATTAATTTCCATTAAGTACACTCGTAATTTTTTAAACGACTTTACATTACCAAAGTCTTTCTGCTAATCCTCGAATCTCACCCGGGTGTAAGCGAAAGGGGTGATATAGTTACCAAAGTTAACCACAGACAGCGGAACAAGTATCCGAATGAACGTATTTAATATAAGATACAGGGACTCGTCAGTAAATAATGAAGACATCAACCGATATTAAAAAGGGAAATTAAGGCGTAACATCCTTTTGGATACAGGTAGAACTGAAGGTAACAATCTTTACTCCAGAATATCTCTATAAACTAAAGCTGTTAATCGTTCTTCCATACATATTGTTAAGAAAATCGTTCATCAACCGGTCTATGTCCATTACTGTATGATTGAAGTTTTTTCATCTGACAAGACTACGTTTTTCCAAAAGTTGGCATTGTTGTTTATATGTTGAAAGGCGAAACGCATTTGCTTCTGACAAAAATATCTTATTGACCGTAGTTCGATTTTCTAATTCACTCTTTTTTATTCTTCTTCGACTGGTTTTTTATGGAACCGGGAAAACTGGTTTCCACTTTTGCTTTTATTGCGGTACTAAAAGGGTGCTCCCTTAGAAAATTAACTAAATGCATATCTTCATCAGGGGTTGATATTCTCTGTCGCCCTGAAACAGTTTATAACATTGTAAGATCATCTCGTAAGTTTAGCAAAATGCCTACGCTATTGCTTTCTTCTAATAATCCCAGTTTCCTCAATTTTTGGTTTTGCCAAAAGTATCGTGTTTTTATCAACGTTTATTTCATTTGTGATGTGCCTAATACTCATGCCGCCCTCTAAGCCTAGTTTTGCGGTTCGTTTAACTGAAGCATTTTAAAAATTGTGTACGCGTCTGATTTACAATAAACTGACAGTGACATAAGCATACCGGGTAAAAGTCAAATTTGCACATTTCAATTTTTTTTGCATATGTGTCAAAAGTCAGCGACTGCGTTTGTAGGGGCCTCAACTGTACTATTGCGGCCGTTAAATTTGGCATGATTTGAAATCAAGTTGCTTTGCTTTTTGAATATATCCCTGCCGTAAACCTAACTTTTTGTGTCACTCTTGACGTGTCATTCACAATATTCTAACAGAATATCATTCGCGTATCACAAAAAAGTTAAAAAAAATAATACAAACTTCAAAAAATTGTTTTATTGTAAATAATATAACGATTAGAAAAGTAAATGTTTTAATATTTTGTAGAGCGGCCATGGTTATTTAAAACAATTCGTAATCTTTTGGGCATAGAATCGATTAAATTTTGCATGTTGTAATTTTGGCGCAAGTGATGCCATTCGTTTTGAATTGTATTTATTAATTAGTTTTTGTTTTGCGGTCGAAACTCATAATTATATATTTTTCCGGTCATATATCCCCAAATATTTTCAATTGGATTTAAATCGGCGCTTCTAGCTGGCCATAGAATTACATTAATATTACTTTCGTTCAACCAATTCCTTACAATTTGAGGTGTGTGAATTGGTGAATTATCCTAAAAATAAAAAGGATTATTATTGTTTAGTAACATATCAAAATAAAATTGGATAATATTACATGTTGGAAGATAAAATTATTTTAAAAGCTATCTTGCACGGACGGAAGCATCACATTGTTAAGTATATCAACATATCGTTGAACGTTTAAATGGCCATCAATAATATGCAATGCTCCTAGTCCTTGGACTGATATCCAGCCATACACATAGACGGAAAACCTTCCGCTACTATCTGTTTTCTGTATAAATTTATCCTCGAATTTCTGACCTCTTGGAAGTTTTTCGTTGTATGTTGACTGAAATACCTTCTCATCTGTGAACACTACACTGTTCCAAAAATTCGGTGTCTGATTTAAATATTGATTGGCGAACTGACTTCTTAATTTATTTTCATCTCTTAATCGTGGTTTCATTGCAGCTACACTGTTTAAAAGACCTGCATCTCTTAATCGTTTTCCAGCCGTTCTTACTGATGCAGACAAAATATTTCTTCACATGCTTTGTTCGCAGTAGTAAAAAGATGTTCATTTAGATACTCAATCAAATTGTTGTTCATTTCTAGAGTTGACTTCTTTGGGTCTCCAGAACCAACTTTACTACGTAAGTCGTGTGTTTGCAGCCATTTACGCTTTAAATTGAAAATAGTACTTTTACCGCAATCAATTTCATTTGGTACACGTTGCAATGACCACCCTTCTTCTACTTTTGCAATAGCAAAATCCTTTTCAGCGTCCGTAAGAACATGGTTTGGCATTATTTAATTGAACAGCTATTAATTAAGTAGCAGAAATTAATAAATGCAAATATTACGGTGACAGATATTGCAATGACAGTAATGACAGTCGTGACAAATTTTAAATATTGAATGCTTAGTTCTTATCGCTTATTTATGATCTATATTTTTGTTTGAGAAATGAATTGCTTTTCTAGTTTCGTGTTTCTTAAGAAAGTTTCAGTTTTAGTAATTATTTTATTTAAATATTCCTTAAAAAAACTGTTATACTACACAGAGGAGAATATGAAATGTACTTTCAAGATAAAGTTGCCGGAAACTACACCGTGGATTGTTTCATCACTTGCACGGTTGTAAGAACGTTATAATGCAGCGTTAATAATTAAAAAAAGTCTGATATGAACACGATGTGATTTATTATCGCAATATATTCAAGTTAAATTTAATATTTAACGCTAAGAAATTGCAAATAAAATGAATAATTTAACATTTATGGAGAACTAACTGTAATGGTAGAAAGATCTTTCCTATTCAAATAGAATATAGAATCTTTCTATGCGATGATTTAAATAGAACTTATTTGTTTTAAATGGGAAAAAATAATTGCAAGATTAATACCACCACTATTATTTCCTACCACTTATAGGAATTACCAAAAGGGCGTTTTTAAACTCGTTACTTATATTTCGAAGAAGGATCAAACAGATGTCTATGCAAGATAATTTTCCAAAAGTTGATGAATAAATTGAATTGATTCGGCTTTTACTTAATGAAGATCCATAATTTAAAAAAGAAATATAAAACTAGTAGTTAAAAATCTTCATTTTATTAATATTTGTTCGTAAAACTACAATTGTACAGTGGAAGTGCCAAGGGGTTAAGTGCCATTTGAGAGATTTTAGTTATTAAAAAAAAACAGTTTATTTGGGTCAATATTATAACTTGGACAAAATACTCTAAATACAATAATACATATAATAATAATCTCTTAACATAAATGAAAATTTTCAACGTCTATTATAAAAAAAAACAGCTGGAACGTAATAATATATGCTACTAAAATAGAAGTGCCAAGCGCGTTTTTCTTAGTTGTACCATACCATGCCGTGCCTCTCCACCTGGCACAGAGTCAGTAGTCGTCAGTTCCAAAATGTTTCCAATATATAACACCTTTTATGGTCTTCATCCTTCAAGAATGATAATATTGAAGTCAATGTCTTCCTTTTTGCCCCTTTTATATAATTGCAGTAATAACAGTATTAGTTAAAAATCAAAAATCATTGATATCGTTAAAATAGAAAAACAATATATCTTGCAGCCGTAGCCAAGATCTATAACAAAAACGAATTTTCGATACATGAAGTGTTGAAGACGAAAGAAAATATTCAAGCTAGTTCTTCCACTGCGCCCCAAACTGAAAAAGTTACAGCTACAATACGTGATAAAGTGTTACTTGAAGCAGAAAAAGCCTTAAATTTGTGGACGAATGACAAAAGAGACAAAAAAGAAAAAATAGTGATGGTACCAAAAAGCGTTGAATTTATATGAAGACACACAGCCACAAGATGAAATAGAATGGGAAAGAAAGTTATTCACAGCTAGTAGGGAATGGCTGCATAGATTTAAAACTTGGTTTGATCTAAAAAACATAAAAATTATGGGAGAATCTGCATCGGGCGATCATATAGCTGCTGCGTTGTTTCCAGCAAAATTTAAACAAATTGCTGAAAAAGGTTATCATCCTAAGCAAATTTTTAATTGTGATGAGACCGGTCTACAACCTCATTGCCTCAACCACTTGATCAAAGTATCATTAGATCCTTTAAAGCCATTTATACTCGATAGATTTTTGAAATGCTTTGCACGATGGTCAAAGATTCCTCAGATATTGAACTCATGGAATGTTGGAAGGTATTCACAATTTTATTTATCAAAGGAGCAATGGAGGAATTGAAACCAGAAACGATAGTGGCATGTTGGAAGAATTTGTGGAATAATGCCGTTCGTAATTCTGAAAACGCTCCAAAAATTGATTCAGAACACGCAATGATAATTAATATAACGCAACAAATAAGTGGAGAAGGATATGACCGTGGAAGAACTGAATGATTACATAGACGAACAGCATCAGGTGTTCACCAACGAGGAATTGGAAGATCTTGTCAAGTCTTCCTCAGAAGAGATTGACGATGAGGAGGAAAGTCAAGAAGAAAAAAATTTCTGGAATATTTCGGACTGCTGAAATATTAAAAGAACTGGTTATGACAGAGAACAGATTACTCGCACTATAAAAGAAGTCTTGAAACCATTGGAAGATCTATTTACTGATATGAAAAGACAAAAAACAACTTCCAATAAAAATGTTCTTTCAAAAAGTCAACAAAACCATCAATGATGCTCAATAGTCCACATCGTTTTCTCCATAATAATGCAAAGAATCGACTGCCAAAGACTTAGAAGATAATTAATTATGTAGCTCCAGGTGATAAAACGTTTTGTTCTTGATTGATCTGGTCTAATAAGTACATACATAAAAGATATTCAGTTTTTGTAATAATCAATTGTATTTTTATTTATTTTTCTTATTGTGGATGCAGTATTGTATCATTATTATTTAAGTTGAATTTTATTTGTGGAACGGCATAATAATAATTATTTCATGAGAATTTTAAATAAATACGTTCTTTCCTGTGTTAATTTTGTTTCATATTTAATATACATACCCATTTGCTGCTATCCACGGAAGACGGTAGACCAAACCCCCTGCTGATACGGGGATCCTACTGTATATTGTCAACATTGTTCTGAAAATTGTTCTTCATTTAAAAATAAAAAACAAGATTTCACTTTTGTCAATCATCTATTGGAAGAAAACCACGCATTCAGTAAGCATTTTTAAATTCTACATTTAGAAAATAAAGGCACTAAATTAAATTTACTGGAAAGTTTAGAAATTAATAAATTAAAACAATCACAAATTTTACTTAACGATCAATTGAATTTGATTAACTCACCTTTGTTAGATTTATTCATTTAAAGCAGAGGTGTTTTCTTGTTTCGTCTATTCGTGTTTCTTCACCTAGGGAAATTTGACCTGTTATGACCAATTTTATTCTTGTTTCGTCAACTGCAAGATATACCTGCTTAAAGTGTTCTTGTTTCGTCATTTGCAGTAATCCTGTTTACCTGATACAGGATTCGAAATTTTAGATGTCCGTACTAATATGTTTTTAAGTACCTACGTAAATGTAAAACTTTTAGAAAGTTAATCGGACTAGATTTGAGATTCGATCCTTAATAGAGGTTTTACTATATTTCTATTATTATTTCTATTACTTTAGGATTCGAAATTTTAGATGTCCGTACTAATATGTTTTTAAGTACCTACGTAAATGTAAAACTTTTAGAAAGTTAATCGGACTACTATATTTAAAGTTTAGTTTGTACCAAGCAACATTACGGTAAACATGGAAATGCAAGTTGTTGAATCAAAAAGAGGAAAGCCAGTGGTGCTCTACTTAGGTTATAAATTTCACCAAAGGAAGATTTATCAAAATAGTGACATCTTTTGGACTTGTGTAAACCGAAAATGTATTGGAAGTGTGACAACAGATAAAACAACTACAACAGTGTTGCTTCGGATTATGGCTTCCTCGCCAGAAAACGAAAAAGTTTTGAAATTTAATGACTATTTTGTTGAAGTCTGGTTAGACGCCGACAGACACTGAATATGTTATAACAACAGACATCGTACCACAAATGCAGTTGAAGGTTGGCACAATAAATTAAACAGAACCGTCGGCAAAAGTCATCCTAATATATATGAATTAATAAAAATTCTTGAAGATGACTCAAATCATTATAGGATCTTAGTGGAAAAAGAAGATATACTCATGTCAACTCCTAAAAGGGCAAAGAAATATTGTGATTTGGATGCGAGAATTAAGAATATTGTTAAATCATTTCTTGAAAATCGTGTAAGTTTGGAGGATGCTTTGACAAAACTAACATACGTCGTTAAATACGAATAATAGGAAAATAATATATTTGACGAAGCCAGGACGGCAAATTAAACTCTGTAAATAATTACCTGTATATAAATGACGATCCATAAGGGAGATATTAACTTTTAAACACGCCAAAGTAAAAAGTTTTTATTTTTTAATATATTAAAATTTTTAACTTTTTGCTTTGCCAGTCCTAAGCCTGGATAAAGTGTGAAGGGAGGTGGCAAACGGTTTCTTAAAAAAAATACCTTGACCATAATGACACTTTTTCAAACAAAAATTAATAGTCCCAGTTGACGAATGCGGAATAAATCATTACCTGCGAAAAGGTCAAAAAGGTACAGGTGACGAAACAAGAAATTTTGGGTCAAGTGACGAATCACGAATTGACGAAACAAGAACGAATCAAAGAAGAGACCCCAAAATTTTTGTCTTGTAGACCCCTTGCCATGTTTTATAGTACTACTCACTTTGAAATATTTAAATTTGTAACTATAGTGTGAAAAACATAAAAAAACACATTTTAAGTTTTATACATTTATTAATAGTCTACATCCACCCACTTTGGGAATTTACGATTTAAAGTAACCGTTTTGACGATAATAGAAATGCACATTTAGTTCCTTAAAAAATTTTATTGTAAGCATGTTTAGTACCCAATAGTATAACAGTAAGGACTGACCAAATGGGTCACACATTTTTACTGTAAATTCTCACATTTTAAAGACATTGCAGAATAATATTAACCTTACAACTTTATAATAACGTATTTTATTATTACTATATCGAGTAAATTACAATGCTAAACTTCTATTACACAGATCCATGAATAATTTAGGTGGCTTTTGTTATGTAACGTAATAATTTTCATGCAACTGAGCTGCGCACGCAGCGAAAAATCCCTTAATCCAATACTCGGAACTGCGCTCTGGGTGATTAAATATATTTTAATATACTTATCTGTCTGCATGTCTATTAATACTTTTAAAAACAAATTAATATTGGGATGAAATAACACATTTCCAGTTTTAAACTTGGAAAGATTCACATGCGTTTGTAGTTCTTCATTTTGCGGCCCATGTTACTAGAGGGAATATAGTATAATTTTCTACTAAATAATTCATGAATTGATCCACTCGATCGTCTCGTTTATATGGTACCTGGGGGCTCTGAGCACAATTTAGTAGAGGATAAAGACACCTATTTTATTACTGGGCTACCTGGGCTTACTCTGAGCGCAGTTTTAGTGCGTGTTTAATTCTATTGTAGCGACGAGGTTTTGTGATCATTACATTACATTTCATACCAATTCAACATCATTTTGAAGGTGATAAACTAAATTCGTATATGACGTCTTTACTCAGAATCAAGCATAAAGTTTTTCCCAAAGATATAAGAACAGCTTTATAACCAAACTAACCTATAATTTAAAAAATAATAACAATTACGGCATTACTATTAATAATGCCTGAAATGCCCGCAATATAACTAATATGGTCTTAGATAAAATATAGAAATAAATATAAAAAATGATCTCTAACAAAGGTAAAAGAAAGCAATTGTTTGATAAGAGCGGTTTTTGTAAATTACAAAAGATTATTATTTTGTAGCCCTTCGAAATGTAGTTAATAAGTAGAATGGTTTTAAAATATGTTGTTTCGTCCACAGATAACCACAGTTACTTATTTTTCAATTCGGTTTTAATCATATGTTTAATACGTTCACGGAAGGATGGTAGAAAATTTGGTAATCCTTTCCGGCTAGGTAACGTTCCTTTCCCGTAGTGCTTCCAAAATGAAGGAAATGATTCGTTATCTTCTAACTTAAACGGTACATTACCAAAATAGGAAAGTTACACATAAATGAAATAAAAATGTTCCGCCACTTTTTTTGCGATTATGCATTACAGTATTTACATGTTTTTTGCAGTAAAATTTCGTTGAACGCATTAGCGGTACATCACACAGTTTACACTTTATTATACTGGCAGAGTACATTAAATCCCTAAATCCCTTTATCAGTTTATGAGCTACAACGTGAAACGGTCTTGGCTATTTGTGACATCATAAAATTATTATTTATCAGTGATAAATAACAGTGATAAATTATCACTGTAAACCAGTAAAGTGTACACTGAACGATGCTCAGACAGCGACTGACAAAATATATACGCCTCTCTGTTCATTATTATAGACTATCAGATTTTGCAAAAATTTTCTGCTTCTCGAAATGAGGAAATGTGTATAATAGATGTTATTCTTTGCTATTCGTATGTAAAAATAAATGTATTATTTTAGACGAATTATTTAAATTTTTTTTTTTACTATTTATCCAAATGAATTTACAACTGGTATAGAAAACTTCCATATTGGAGATCTATCTTCAACTAGAACTATGTACAATCAAAGATTTATTTTTTTCATAATAATACATATCTAGATTTAATAATAATAATAAGAGGTCTCGTTATACATTGAGAGCAGCTGTAAAATTGGTTTTGTAAAAGCACACACAGATGAAAATTGAATCAATATGTTTATATTGGAGTAACTTGAAAATGATCGCAAGGTAACTTACGAAGTGTGCAGCAACTTGAGTTGATCTAGTTACCACATACCATAAACTAGAAATGGATTTAATAGTTCTATTTAATGAACTAGTTCGCGAGAAGTAGTAATTACGCAATCATTTGTATAAAATAATATACTCATATACATACTTGATGTTTAAAGACTTCATAAGTATTCAAAGCTATACAAATATATTATTTATAATAAAAACGTTAACCTAGCATTTCTATTAGGTAATACCGATTCACTTTTGTTTATAAAATTATTATGTATTTAATTTGTGCCGCAATTTATCGGTGAATGAATAATAAATTCTATTTTTACTATTAAAATAAAATAAATCAAAGTTCATGAGAATTTGCTTACATTTATTACTGAAACCCGCTTCCTTCGCAATTTGTAAAGAAAATCTCGCTCAAAATGTATTAAACTATATTTATAAAAAAAACATACATATGTATGGTGATGTGAGTTATCCGCAACTATGTCAGACGACGATATCATACGCCGAACACGCCAGCTGTCGCCCGGAAGATTCTAGAAGCGGAGATCCGGATTGTTCTCGAACCTCGCAAGGCTATATAACGGGTGTTCAGAAACATTCGAAGTCAAAGTAGTCCTTGAAATTATGAAGTCATGTCTGATGGTGGGTTCATACAGACTTTCTTAGTCCTAACTTAGTATTAGTATTAGTCTTAAGAAGTAAAACTATTGGTTACCCTAGTACTCGTTCACACAGGAATTAGTATTAGTATTAGTCTTAACAGCGTTAAGACGTAACCTTGAAAGTTCCTAAACTTTTAACTCTTAGTACTAAGACCAAAATAGTGCGCAGGCGTTAATTGAAACGTTTTAAAATCTAATGAAATTGCCTCCATATTTGTTTTTGTTCTTGAGAATAAATATCGTTATAAGGACATTTTTATAATTATTGATTCTTAAAATAAAGAACAAAAAGAAAATGACTGATAAATTTGATGACGGACGTTTAATAGAGTTAGTACGGGAATTTAGTCATTTATATGACAAACGTAATATAAATTTTGAAAATAAATTGGCCGTACAAAATGCATGGCATACAATTAGCGAGATGTTTAATGTTTCAGGTAATAATTCTCCTCTCTAATTCTAATAATCCTCGAAAGTATCTGGAGACATTCTCGTGTATTTTATAAACTGCTGAAAATCTGGCTCTATATTCTGCATGTCTTTAAATAACGTTGCAAAATGTCCTTCTGTTTTTCTTCCTCTATTCAGGGGGCGAGTCTTAAAACGCCTCTTCCTTTTTAATTTGCTTAACAATATTATTGATGCGCTCAATAAAGTAGCACAGGAAAATAGTAAGGCTGCGTTTTTTTAATTTGGACATGTTGAATTCGTATTGATATTGTAACACAACTAACGACAATACGCAAAGTATGGTTATGCGCAAGCGTAGGACTAATACTAATTTATGTCTGAACGGTCATATATTTCTTAAGATTAATTCTAAAGTTAGGACTAATACTAATACTAATACTAAGTTAAGGAAGTCTGTATGAACCCACCATGAGATAGATTGATACATTTACTTAATACAATTTTATAGGTTATCAAATAGACCACGCAAGCGTGACGTCAAATCGCCATTTTCTGTACGGTAGGTCAGGGTCTACGTTCCAAACAAATTTAAAGCGCCATTTGAAACGTATAGTCACTCTTGGTAAAACGATTTTTAATTAATCTTCCTATATTATTATCATTTGTTACTTGGTAAGTATGTAAGCAAAATATCAATATACATATTATAGTTATTAAAAACAAAATATTTGGCAATGGTGTTTTTTATTTGAAAAAAAATATTAGCAATGACTGCAAAAAAGCTTTTTCCACCTCGAAAATTCTGCCTTTTCTGTAGGAAAAATAAAAATAGTGCGTCCCTTTTTTTCACTTAATGCTTGCAAGTAGGATCAAAACACATCACGATTATGTATATCTATCTAACCTCACTTTTGTACTTTAGTTACTCAAGTATAACCGTGCTATAAAACAACTAATATTATTAACATCAGTTTTAAACAACGTCGTTCATACCTACATGCAATAACAATTAAAATTCACTTATAAATAACAACTTTTCACTTCAAATTTGCCTATGAAAAAAATTTAAATGCCGATTGTTTGGAACGCGATCCCTGACCTTCCGCAAAAATGACGACAGCACTTGCGTGATCTATTAGTATCTTCGATATTAGATTCTGACAATTTTTGACAGACAATAGTTGACATTTAATAATTATTACAAATCAGATATAAGTAAAGATATACAATTTTTTGTTCAGAGCCCACTTGACTTCGAACGTTTCTGAACACCCGTTATATATTCATAAAAACCTGAAGGCTAATGGGACTATAGTAAGATATAAGTGATAATTAATTTGGATAAGTATAAATAATTGTGCGCCTTTGTAAAATTTAATATATTTTTTAAATGTATCTCTTAGTCCAATCAGCTGATTTAGTAGCAGTATACGATGCTATGTATAGATGTCGCGGAGAGCATAAGATTAATAAAGAATATTTACGTTTTCTTATCTCAGGATACAGTCGATACTGACACTAAGATAAGGCTGTAAAAATAACACTCAAATTATTAAAAATATTAATTTCACTGAGCGTGAATAAAAAAACACCACTTTTATATTTTCCATATCCAAACTATTTATTATTTATTAAATTAAAGAAATCTGTACACATATAGTTTACGGTTTAGACTCTTTCGGTTAATGTGTGATTTATATCTCTGTGATAAAATAATATTAATACTAACGATCATATGGTGATATAACTCAATCAATTGCCAAAAAAATTAACATAAATTGATTAAAATGTAAAACATATACAGGTAAGTGTGATTATGTGACTTTTAGATAGATATTATCATTGACTAAGCTATTTTTAAACGATTTTTATCTCTTAGTTAAAATCAAGCTTTTTAATTATTTGTAAATATAATAATATTGATTAAGGATAATTGGCTTCGCCCTTGGTCTCAATGTGCGGCCAGGAAGGATAAAGGTTAAGGTATTTCTAACTTGATGGAATAGGAAGATCTTCTATGTATGGTACTGTGTTTATGATATATATATATATATATATATATATATATATATATATATATATATAGCACATTGGATGTATTTTCAGGTTTGTTTAAGCTTAATTTCGTCTTGAATATTCGGTCAAGGTAGCCCCCCCCCCTTATGATGCTTTGTTGATTATCTCGTAGAAAAATTACTTTTAACCGATAAATATAGGTTTAAACGATGATTTTAAGGTTTATACACTCTAGCAATTATATTAAAAATATTGTCTTCAACTAAATTTTGATGAAATATAAACGGACAAATATATTTTTGATGCGAACGATAGAAATTTTGTGCAAAAGACGCCAGTTGTCATTTGTTTATCTCAAAGCCTTATTTTAAGCCAATTATCTTGATTTTTGCCTTGAAATAAATTATTATTTTAAGATGAATTTTGAATGAAAAATTGGTTTAACTAGATTTATAAAATTGTTTAAATTTACAAGTATTAACACGTGTACCTTAGACAGTAGGTTATGTGTGCTGCGTGTATTAAATACTGATATATTTGCGCGCTTTCCTGTTTTAAAAAATGGGCGTGTCTAAACTAATGTCGATACAAATTTTAATGTAAATAAATTAAATATCTTTTTATCCTCGTGTTAATGAATTTAATAAATGATTTAAGAATAAAAAAATAAATAATAAATTAGAAATTAAATATAATTATGTGTAAAGTATCAGAAATTGTCGGGATATTCATTTCTGAACAGTTCGATATTAATTTTCACATCTTGCGTCCATATACAATTGTTATCATAAGCCTTTACCTTTTACTAATTTCTACCGTTCTCATTCCTAGGCAACCTTGGTGCACACATAATTAGAGCCACTTCAATATATATACACATAAGACCAGCTCTCAACGGGCCATACCCGGCAATAAGTGGCAACAGCGAATATCCCCTCTACGCGCGGTAGCTTACATTACCATACATTGCAAAGTTACGAATTTAGTAAGACTTAAACCGCGCAAGGATATAGTCGTTTGCATATTCGTTCTGTATACGTAATTTGCCCATTTGTTTCAGATATAATAAGGTCGTTATATCTCCAAGTTATTATTATTGTATTCTTAGCTGCTACGGAAAAGTAATTTTAATTAATAAAAAAACAATAACGTTTTCTAAAAGATAAAAGTAAAAAAATCAATAATTCTGCAAAATAAATTTTAATTCTAAGAAAGTCACTAAATATAGGATTCGAAAATACCGCCCTCTCTCCCCAAACAATAGCCGAGCCTATTGTAAAACTCCCGCCTCACTCCCTCGAGATTTCTAGGGGTTATTGTCTCGAAAAACAGTTGAACTTGCAACTGTTGCAACCTTTACATTTGCACAGCTAGATACGAATGACGGGCAATCTATTGCTCTCGACTTATATGCATCGGACTTATGTATGCGCACGCGGAGTAGCATCGTACATACGTTGCCACATCGCATTACGTTCCATACGTATATTGTTGCGTATGTCCCGTAGCGGGTTGGACCTATCGGTATATATATATATATATATATATATATATGAAAGGGTTTTTTTGGGGGGGGGTCCAGCAAAATTAAACTCTATTAATTAAGTCAGTTCTTTATTCTTTAGCCCAATATTTCGCACCGAAATTCGAGTGCTTCATCAGGGGATCACTTTAAGAGTAGATAGATATTAATTTATTACTTAGTAACAAAAAATTTAATACTTACAAATAGTGACGCGCCGTCCATATGGGCAAGGTCGTGCAGCGCACAACGGCGCCAAGGCCTTAAAGGCGCCTACGGCCACTTGTGATAAGTTAAATTTTAAAAATATTAAAAACATTTTTTGAAAGTTTACAACAAATCAACAAATTTACATAAAACAATTATTACAATTATTTTAGCATTGACAGCAATAATTTTATTGTTACTTCAAAGAGTGTACTTGATAGGTAAAGGCGCCTATCAGTATTTCGCACGACGGCGCCGAAGATACTTGGCGCGTTACGGCTTACAAATGTGAACTTGTTTTGTCTGGAGAAAATTACTCATATGTTTATAATATTGTAAATTGATAAACTAATGTCAACGAACTTACACTTAGTTGTTTTGAGATTACATTTTAAAAAACAGGACAAAACACATCTAAAAGGAGAGCCACACACGTGCATTATTGACGAACAAAAGAATTAATCGCACGCAACCATGTTGTTGTCACAAAGTTAAAACTTGCAATGTTAAAGGATATTAGTGTAAAAGATCCGGTAAAGTATTTTTTGGAAACCACGCGTGTAACATTAATTTTGAAAAAGTTAGTATTCATCATCGAGGTCACAAATTTTATACACTGGTGTGCGAAAGTCAATGTGGCTATTCTTCAGAATGTGTCGTTTCCAAAATTTCAAATTAGAAAAGAGAAAAGAACAAAAAACGTGTTATATAATTAATAAATGAGCAAAAAATTGAGGAGGACCAATGTGTTAAACGGTAACAGATAAGTTATTTTGTGTAGTTTGTTGTTTAGAGTTTATGTTTATTGTTAGCAAGTAAGCATAATTTGCACTTATGTTGTTCGTGTCAGATCTGAAATTCATCGAATTAGCGTTGTTATTGATCTCTACCATTTCCAAAAACTCTCTACACTTTAAGTTGTTTACAGTCTGAAGGACTTTAACATTATTAAAATTAGGTGTGTGATCATTGTTAATCATATGTCAAGACAAGGCGCACCTGCTCTTACCGGTCCGAATGTCACTCTTGTGCGTGGCGAGCCTAGTTTTTAGCCAAGTGGAGGTATGACCTATGTACACCTGACTGCATCCATTGCAGGGAATGCAATACACAACGTTAGATCGGAAGGGCAAGGGCGTCAAGTCTTTGGTTTTACCAAAAAAGTTTCGCACTGGGTTGTAATTGTAAAAACCTAATCTAATTTCCTCTGTGGAGGGCACACGAGAGAGCCTTTCAATATTTTTTCAGGGAACGTTAACTGCTCAAAGGTACCATATGGAAATTTTACAACCATTTGTCAATCAGTTGCATGATGATGAACCACAAAATGCGTATTTCCAACAAGACGGAGCACCTTGTCACTGTACTGCAGAATCTTTGATTTATTTAAGAGAATTTTTTTATGAGCGTACAATTAGTCAAAATACTGAAATTGCCTGGCCTGCACGTTCATGCGATTTAACACCTTGCGACTTCTTTTTGTAGCCTTATCTAAAAAATACATATTTCGAACACCTATATTGAATTTGAATGATATGCTACAGAGAATCGAACAGAAATGCATGGAAATTAATAAAAATCCAGTAATGTTGCAGAATATCATCAGAAATTTTGAATGGAGGATTTTAAAGTGCATTGATCTTGAAGGACAACATTTTCAACATTTGTTATAGTTTTCAATAAATACCTATTATTTGTTATTTATTTGTATGTATGAAACTGTCAAAATATACGACTTCGTAGGTTAAGTAGTAAATTTTAATTTACGACATACTTCAAAATGTTCTCAGTAAATCACATGCTACTAGATTGACTTTTCAAATGAACACTTGTTATATATTGTTGTTATATACACTTGTTATATATATATATATATATATATATATATATATATATATATATAACAAGTGTTCATTTGTTCATTACTGCTGTGTAGTAAATCACATGCTACTAGATTGACTTTTCAAATGAACACTTGTTATATATATAACAAGTGTTCATTTGAAAAGTCAATCTAGTAGCATGTGATTTACTACACAGCAGTACAAGAATTGTTAGAAATTGATTACCCACGTAGACTACAGTTTTGTAATTGGTTTGTAAATATGAACAATAATGGAGAACTTTCGCAAAGAGTCATCTTTACTGATTAAGCATGGTTTTATAATACGGGATACCTAAATTCACAAAATACAAGAATTTGGAGTAGTGAAAATCCACATGTAATTAATGAAGAATCGCTACATCCAGAGAAAATTGGTGTTTGGGCAGCGATAAGCCAAAGGCGAATCATTGGACCAATATTTTTTCAGGGAACGTTAAGTGCTCAAAGGTACCGTACGGAAATTTTACAACCATTTGTCAATCAGCTGCATGATGATGAACTTCTAAATGCATATTTCCAACAAGACGGACCACCTTGTCACTGTACTGCAGAATCTTTGGATTACTTAAGAGAATTTTTTGATGACCGTATAATTAGTCGAAATACTGAAATTGCCAGGCCTGCACGTTCATGCGATTTAACACCTTGCGACTTCTTTTTGTGGCCTTATCTAAAAAATAACATATTTCGAACACCTATATTGAATTTGAATGATATGCTACAGAGAATCGAACAGAAATGCATGGAAATTAATAACAATCCAGTAATGTTGCAGAATATCATCAGAAATTTTGAATGGAGGATCTTAAAGTGCATTGATCTTGAAGGACAACATTTTCAGCATTTATTATAGTTTTCAATAAATACCTATTATTTGTATGTATGACTCTGTCAAAATATACGACTTTGTAGGTTAAGTAGTACATTTTAATTTACGACATACTTCAAAATGTTCTCAGTAAATCACATGCTACTAGATTGACTTTTCAAATGAACACTTGTTATATATATATATATATATATATATAGTGCTCGCCGGGGTGATGCATTCAACACCAGCGACCGTCGTGTTAGAATAAATGTGAAATAGAACATTGATATATAAATCTGAAATAAATACTGTTATTAGTTATTAAAGGATTTCAATGTTTTTTGTTATTAATATAGCGTGTTTTTAATTACCGTTACTTTTATTTAAACGAACTCTAAAAGACAAGTTCTTCACAATATATTTAAAAATTGTCAACAATTATGCAGTTGTGTGGAGCGAAACTGTTAGCAGAGGCAAGACAAATTTAAGTATGGGGTAATTGTAATATAATCTTATTGCTTTCGCCTCAAACAGTAATTCGTAAATGATTTTTGAATCTGAATTAGTTATTAAAAAAAAAACAAAGAATTTTTTCAAGTTTATATTTCTAAATAATAAACCAAAGCTTTTTACATACAATACAAAACTAAAATTAAACTAAATTAAACGAACTATAAAATATCACAGACTATATTTAAAATCAAACAATTAACACAATTAATCATTATTTATGTTTTGATTTATGTTCTTTTTTGTAGTGTTTTTCTTTTTTATGTTTTTTCTTATGTTTATGCGATTTCTTTCTTTCACTATCATCTTTTTCTACCCACTCCTCATCCATTACAACATTCGGCAAGTAGGTATAGGCAGATACTTGTATTTTATCTGGTAGTGCCGGACCATACATATTACAGTCTTTTTCAACATCCATTTTAGGAATTTCTTGTTTTGCACTGTCTTCTTGAGTATTTCCCTCAGACTGTTTACTGATATTCGCTTCTACTAACTCAGTATCTTTCTTTTGGAACAATGGATTGACCTTTATGTGCGACAATATACCTTCCTTTGTATTTTTAATTTTAGGAATTAAATAATCGTTTAATACGTTTTCTTTCATCATATGTTCCCGATTCTTTACCTCTTCTTCTTTCTTTTCTTCATCTTCAGTTTCTGATTCACTACTGCTGAGAAAAACTGCTCTAAATAAATCTATATTCTTAGAAATGTCAATTCTATCAGTTATGTCAGGTGGAGGCTTGTTTTTCTCTTCTGTAACATCTGTCAACTTAATTGTTGACTCTGTAATTACACTGACTGCTGGTTTTACTGCCACTACCGTGTTTTGCGTTAAATCTGATTCATCTAATGTTACCATGGGATTTGGGATTGGAGTTGATTCTTCAATTTCCTGTTTGGCAACAATTTTTAATCCCGGTTTTAAGCCAATGTTTTCTTCATTATGCTTTTGGTATTCAAAAATTATATGATTTTTTTTTCTTTCATTTTTTATACTCCTATCGCTAAAAAAATAAAACATTATATTGATATTTTTTTATTGAAATACAGATTGACTACAACAATGCTTTCATAATTTTATTCGAAAGATACTAAATACAAATATATATGCAGATGTCCTTGAACTAAAGGACAACGAATGAAAAATGGAAAGATGTAATTATATAGAATATAAATCCAAATTATTTTCCCAAAATACCCTCTCATAAGCGAGAAAAAAATGACAAAGATATTTAAAAAATTTTTGTCAGGCCACTTTGCGATTATAAAAAGTATCAGACCGATATCTTAAAGTTGACCGACAGTAACAAAAATAATAGTTGTTATTGTCCATGTCATTCAGGTGTTACGTATGTAAAACATACGCTATAGCACATGTGTGTGTGCGAGGTATATAATTTTCGGGGTTCGCGTCATAATTGAGTCACAATATTTTGGATTTATATTCTACATCTTTCCATTTATCACATGTTGTCTCTTTATTTCAAGAACAGCCTGTATATATATATATATATATATATGTATATATATATATATATATATATATATGTACATATATATATATATATATATATGTATATATATATATATATGTATATATATATATATATATATATATATATATAAGATTAAATTAGTCGGCGATTTAAGGTCTGGTTTATCTTGATATGTACACATTTAAAGCAATCTTACATGTTTCGACACATAATGTATTTTTTAAAGAAATTAAAAATATATATGACAGTATGTATATCAATGTCAAACTTATATATCTGTAGTTGTCATGGATAAAATAAAATATTCAAAGATACATTCAAGCTTAATAATAATAATTCATGGTTCAGAACACTAGACAACAAAACGTCAATTACGGAGGATTGGCATGCCATGAGTTATTATATCTGCGCCCGTGGAGCGACTTAAGATTTTGAGCTGTCGGCATTCGCCTTGAATGAAAGGGAAAACCACGTAAACCTACTCGGACAGCCCAGTCAGAGATCTAAACACGGAACTGCCAGCATGATAAGCCACTGTACAGAGTCAAAGGCAAGAAATAATTATCTATCTATCTATATACATATATAGTGTTAATTTGAATAAGAGTCAAAGAATTTAATTTTAGATTAAACATGTTAATATTTAATAAAAAAAATACTTTTAAATTGATTAATAAAACCGTTTTGGGACCGCAAGAAATACTCAGCTATTGTATCGAGAGGACGATGTACCTTACTAAATCGTAGATATCGTATATTCATAACTTACTTATGTATACATCCATTCATTGTAAACAAACCGTTTGTAAGCAAATACGCCTGCATATCTGCAAACGACACGGAATATACGAACGGCACTATCGCGTGAGTCAGAACGGACAGCAGTACTCAAAATTTATCTGTTTACATTAATTTTTTTACATTTGTTTAAATTAAAAATTACAACTCTTATAACGATTTTGGGTTAATTTAAGTTGTGTTACTATGACTTTCAAAAACACGTGCACTACAATTGTCATTGCGTATATAATCAATGTTATTTTTATTTTTGCGTGTCACATTTATAACTCAGAATGCCTCACGTAAGCGAAATTAATAAAGCAAGGATATGCACAAAAATAGAAGTAGGTTGGTCTAGGAGACGCGCAGCACATGAATTTGAAATAGGAAAGAGCACTGTAAATAGGATATATAGTAAATGGAGGCTGTATAGATAACTATCAAGGAATTTTGGTTCAGGTCATCCTAGAATTTGCACAGTTCAAGAAGACGAAAGGTTAGTGGCACGGATTGAAGAACATCCCTTCCAGACGGCTAATAAAGCAATAAAAAATACAGGTTTTCCTGGATGTTTCAGAACAAGGACAATGTCGTATTCGAGAAATTGGATTACGTTCGTGTGTTGCACTGAATAAGACATTTTTAACTGCCAAGTGGAAAGAGTAGGATTTGCTCTGCAGTACTTTGGACGTGAAAACGTTTGGGATAACGTGATTTTTTCTGATGAAAAGATATTTTAATCCTGGTATAACGGAAAAGTAAAAGTTTATCGACCTCCAGGTACACATTTCCAAAACAAATATATAAATGAAATTAGAAGAAATCCCCATTTTCCAATAAATGTCTGGGGTTGGTTGTCGGCACGGGGTTTGGAAGTATTATGGAATCGTTTTAATAGTGATGAATACATAAATATTCTTGAAAACGCAATGCTTCCAACAGTAACACTACTTTATCCCAATAGAAATTTTGTATTTTGACAAGACAATTGCGCCCGTTCACAATTCAGGAAGGACGAGACAGTGACTAACTAAAAACAACATTTCAGCCCTGGATTTTCCTCGTTACAGTGGCGATTTAAATGTAATTGAGAATGTTTGGGGACTGATGGGTCCAGAATATAGGGAAACAAAATATTCATATTCAAAATAAAGAACAATTATTTGAAATAGTACAGACAACATGGGAAAACACACATGAAAATTCTATAATTAATTTGGTGCGTTCTATGCCACAAGGAATTACTGCAGTACTGAATGCACAAGATGGAATTATAAAATATTAGTGAATATCTATTAGGTGAATAGTAATAAAATATTTTTAATCACTTCCTTGAAGTGTGTTATTTTGTTGTCATTAACTATATGGTTGTCAATCTGATGGTTAAGATATTTCACCTATTGTCAACTTCAATTTGTAGTTGTCACGTAAGCATGATTTACAATAGCTTAAAAAAGTAGTCCATTTTTTTTGTCGAGAACTATAAGACATTTTAGTTGGTTAGTGTCACAAACAAAAAATATAGTAACGTTTGTATTATTGATCAGTAAAAGGACTTTGCAGTATATTGTATTGTGTTTCTATAAAATCATCTTTTAAACAATGGCTTTGGGATATTTTATTTACACATGTTTTGTCGCTATAAGTATAAATTATGAAAATGTGATCCAATTTTTTTGGTTAAATTTGGCGTTGTTTTCTCACGTTATTTCAGTTTCCATTTAGAAAACATCTTTAAAGCATGTCCGATAATTTGGCTTCAATACTTGTACTTTCTACAAAAGGAATTGATAAAATGATAATATCTATTTATGAGAAGCCATTTTCACACACACTGTTTGTGGTTTGTGTTTTGTTTTTAAAGGTTTCTAAATTGAAGAGCCCTTAAAGTAATTTCCAATATAAATGAAGACGCAGAAAAATATTGAATAAGTACCCTTATATGTCTCAAAATTCATTCTACTTTTTCATTTTCTCTAAAATTTTTTTGTAACAATAAATACCACATTTCTATTTTTACTCGAGTGTTACTGCAGTTATATTAGCTTAGTTGCCATGAATTAAACTGTTGGAACAATTTAGACAGATTCCTTGAGGTGGCAGATAGCGTCTATTTCACAGATGAGTGTTGGAATGAAAGATTCACATTGTTCATATACTGGACCAGTCATAAACTGACTTTCTTTTGTCAAACCCATATTATTAATTTCCTTGTTGAACTCACAAAACTCTGTTAATAAAACTGGTATCACTCTGACCGTATTCAGTACATCTATTGTAAATTTGGGTTATTGTGCCCTAAAGAATTGTTTTACATGTCTTTGATCTAAAGTATCCTTCCACTCTTTCGAGTTAGAGTCCATGTTTTATTATGAAAATTTCAAAAATGACCTCATTTCTACCATTTTAGTAATTTGTTAGCAAAAAGTAAATAGAAAAGCAAATATGCATCAAAATAATATCTAGTCAACAATATACTAAACAAATAGAATTGAAATACTTACTCCAGAAGTGGCTCCTTGATATTAAACCTTTTACATAGCATACTGCAAGGTTGCCAGTCATCGATAATCCTAGTTAATGGCCCATACATTTTCAGTTTAGCAGCATCTCTCATTTCCTTTGTACCATGCTCTGATTCAGTTTTCTTTACTTGTTCTAGTATATCATGTGGATTTTCTGGTTGTGATGCAGAAACAAATTTGTCAAGGAAAAGATCAGAAACATTTGTTTGTTTACTACTTGTAGTTTTAGGCTCAAAATTATCTTCAACAATCTCTATGGATTCTCTATTACTATTTAGACTTTGATTAGACGTACTTGGTTGTGGATCATCTACATGTTCTTCACCAATATATGTAGCCCTAATTGTAGCTGTCATATCTTTCCTTTCAACTTTTTCCTCAATTATAGGTTCAAATCTTGATTTCCTAACTTTATGTTTTCCACTGAAACTATGTGGAAGAGTAGGTGGTGTAAATGTTTGTACTGGTAACAATGGAGTTTTTGATAGAATAAAATTATCAAAAACCATAGGAATCTTTTTCTCTTTAGCAGAAATTTTCTTTTCACTTGTTAACTCAAAGTCATACTGAGACATATCATCTTTAGCATAAATGTCTTCATCTTCATTTTCAAAAGCACCTACACCAAATGCTTGTCCAGAAATTGACAGTTTTTTATCATTTTTATCTTTAATAATCAATTGAGTTGATTTAAATAAATTTAAATGTGACTTATTTAATCCTTCATAACCCAATCCGAAAGTATTACTTTTTGGTTCTCTTATGAAAATAGTATATATATGAGGTATGATGTTTTCATTATCGAAATTTCTTTTTATTTCATATGTTTTAGGCATTACACAACCATACACCTTAGGTTCTTCTAGATTATTTTTTTCTAATTCTCTTGATCTTTGTTTTAAATCCATATTTTTCATTAGTAGGTAACCAATGGTTTCATTACCACTAGTTATTAAAGTGTGTAGTACTGGTTCTCCAGGTATTGGACCATCAGAAAAAACCTGAAATATAGAGTGAAATATTAACCAAGGTATTCCTCATTGTGCAACTATTTACGATATACAAAACTTTAAAGTGAGATTTAAATTTTCATATAGATTAATTTTAACACTTTGTAATATAAGAACTACATATTATTAATAATAAGTTATTAACATTATGAAAAATTATACAAAGAAAAGAAAGCTGGCCGATATAAACTATTATTTACTTTTTTCTTTCGTTTTCTGTTGGTTGCATAATCTTTAGTTGCCTGGACAGTTTGAGGAGCAATTCCGTATTCACCAATATCTTCATCATCCATAAAGTCTTCTGGTTTCGTCTGTTTAGCTGCTGCTTTATCACTACGAGAACTTTTAAATTCAGTTGGCCTCCATCCCTCTAATGATCCAACTGTATTATAGAAACCAGCGGAAAAGCCTCCTGTGAAGGCACCATGAAATCGACGTCTACCATGTGTGTCCGTGGCTATTTGATCTTCTATTGATATTGGTTTTTTCTTTGGGATTGTTTCTGTTATTAAAAGAATAATTATAAATAATGTAAAGTAAGTATATAACTATTTACCTTCATCATAAGGTTCAAGAGCTTTTCCATAAAAACAAAAACTTTCTTCTTCAGAATCAGACATTATTAAACTTCTTCAAATATGCTACTTATTTAAAAATCTTAACAGACGCTTTAAGGTTAGATTTCCTTTTTTCTAATAGGTTTAACTTTTAACCAAAAAAAAACGCGGTAGTTTCAAAAATCATATAGTACCTTCTACTAATTTTAAATTTGAGAATAAATATGTAAACATGGATTCTAACACAGGAAAAAGACAAAAAATGCATTATATTCTCTATAACTTATTTATTAAGAATCTATAATAGGACAAACATTGATCTTTATATACATATATTTTTCTTTCGTTCTATAATACAATTTATTTACTTTGTTCCCAATACCTTATCCACCCACATACTTAACTTATCCTCATCTTGCAATCCAATTAAACGGTCATGTACTTTTCCATTACGAAAAACCACTAATGCAGGAATTGTCCCAACCTGAAAGTAGATGGTAAAATACTGTATTTAAAGAAATTTTCTAATTACCTCATATTTTGCTGCAACTTCACCTAAAGAATCAACATCTACCTTTGCAAGGGTTATTTTACCATTATGTTTAGCAACTACATTCTCTAAGCGAGGCTCTAAAGCTCTGCATGGACCACACCATCTATAAAATATGTAAAAGTACATATCTATTAGTAGTATATAATATACATAGGAATGTAGTCATAATGAATAGGTAATTATTTAAATGAACTAAATAAATAATCAGTAACTATTTATAGATATAAAATAATATAAATCTTTTCCATGTTATAGTAAGTATAGTATAATGTAATAAGGAATACTTACGTCGCAAAAAAGTCCACAATTACTGGATCTTTACTATTTTCTACTTTTTCCAAAAAATCTTTATCATCTTGTACTTTGAATGTTGCGTTTAATGAATAGGTTGTTGATATTGTTCTAGCATTTACTTTAACAGCTTTGGAAATAACTTGTTTAAAAATATTATTACTTACTGCGGACCACATTTTAAATATTTAGAATATGTGATATTAATAAAATAAAAACAATGATTTCGAATGAACTTATGATTTATGCCAATGTCAAAATGCTACGATAAAATGTGTCATTTTACATACACTTCATAATTCCAAAAATTAATTTGTAAATATTCCTTCATCGGTCTGTTTACTAATTACAAAAGGTTATTGTTTAACTATTAAAATTAAATTAGATATTTTATGAGAAATTTTCTATCATTCTTATTAGAATTAATTATTTAGATGAATAAGTTTATTAACCTCTAGTGACGAGCCGCCTTTGGTTGTATATAATCAAAACATGTCAAAACAACTAGCATCGTTTTAAAAATGGAGGACAGTAAATAAGTTTGTATTGGTGTGAATATATGCATACAGTCTCGTAAAGTGTGATGTAGTTCTTGTGCCATGGCAGATAGAAATGAAAAAGAATTGTTAAAATTACAAAAAATTGCAGGAAACAATATTTGTGCAGATTGTGGTAGTAAAAGTAAGTAATTTATGTGTTTTATATGTAATGTTAGGGTGTACATTTGTTATAATTTAAACCAACATGCTACACAAGTGTGATAACTTAAAACAGCAATTATTTTATTAATTAAATATATTACCTTTCATAATTTTTGTATCACTTATTAAATAATTTTTATTTCATGTATTTTCGATTTCAACGTTTTATTATGTAAACACTACGAACTTACTCAATTTTACCTAAGAATATTTAGGACAATTAAATTCTACTATGTACAAATAATATTGAAATAAATACATCTAGACAATCGTTGATTTATTGATTACAAGCATTTTTGCCTTCTGGTTATTATTTGTTTTTTTTCTAAGTTTATGCCGCAATGAAATGTTATTAATTGCATTATATTATTTCAAAATACATATACATTAATATATAACTAGGCATATATTTGTCAATTAAGTAAAGAGCAATTGATAAAATTGTCGATAAAAGTTGTAAACAAAATTAATCAATGGAAAACAAATGTTGATCGTTTTTCTTAATGGATCTTTTTTGGACATGAAGGCGTAGTGAATGATTGGCTGGATTCATTTTGACGCTTGTTTTTTTTTACTACTTTATGAATGTATCTACTACAACCGGAATTTTAATTGCTACAAATTATAATACATATGCATTTGGTAATATTTAAACGAATTTCTAATTTTGTATGTTTTAGTTAGATGAATAAACAAATTGAATTGTATTATTATGATAATAATTTCAATAAGTTTTATAATGTAATATATTCAAGCTTTTATAAATAGTTATAAATATATAATAAGTTGCTTAATATTTACTTTACAATATTAAATTAATTTTATTTATTGCTTAGATACACAAGATTATGTTAAATTTACCATTATCTTCATTGTATAAAATTATTAGATATTAAAAAAAAATTTCGAAAATATATCTGGCCATATGTTGAGGGAATTAATTACCTAATTTATTTATATATTTTTGTATCTATATGTGATATATTTTAGAAATAATATGTATTTAATAAAAACTCAAAAATAACATTTTAAACTATTGCAAATATTAAGTATTATAAATTTGTACATAATCCATATTTGATTTTTTTTTGTATTTGGGATTGCTAAAAGGTTGTTAATGTAAAAGTGCTATGGAGAAAAATAATTCGTGTTTTACGTCAGTATATTTCAAACAAGGAAAACTTTATCTTAATCATGAAAGTGATTATAGAAAAATATATGTACATAATATTATCAAATTGGAATTTCCCAAAATTTTCCATGCGTTTATTTTAACATGCGGCAAGTATATCACAATATGATATTAGGCATGTTTTGATTTCAAGTTAACTAGGTATAAGGCTTAATATAATAAAGACCAAATTCGCTTTTCATATCTTAAATTATAGGTACATACTTTAATAATTTCCAGCAAAATAATTCTATTTATCTATTTTTAATTCTTTTGATTGGACACCAATAAGTCCAGGCACTTCAGCACAGTGCTCTTTACACCACGCCCAATATATCTCTCAGTTACACTCTGTTAGTCTTGTGTCTTCGATAAAAGATATTATTCTTCTCAGGGGAAATTTGAGTATCCTCGTAGGGTCCAGTACATCTCTTCTGAAATGATTGTCTGAGTTCCTTCAGTTCCTCATAAGTACATAACAGATGAAGGCTAGTTTCCTCCTGTTTTCACATCTACATCAGGGCTCGCTAACCAAGCTGTAAGATGCTTCCTTAAAGGACAGTTGTCCGGTTATCAAGCCAGTAAGAATTTTAATTTCTTTTTGATTTCTACGAATAGGTTGGCTGAAAGCCCTCGTTCAGCTCCTTAATATGGAGTTGACCTTCCGTTAGTCTCCATTTCTGTTTATGTTCTCTTTCTAGCGCAATCCTTAGCGATTCCACATACAGGTTCTGGTCCTATGCAGTTCCTCTTAGAAGCTTCCTTGGGCAGTTCGTCGGCTACCTCATTGCCTTTAATCTTCTCATGTCCTGGCACCCATATCAATGACACAGGATTGTCTAGTGTCAGTCCATTGAGGACCTGTTTACAATGTTTCACCAGCTTAGACTTGGTAAATTGTTTCATAATGGCTTTAATAGCCACCTGACTATCAGTCATTATGTTAATTTTTTTGTTTGCGTAGCTAGCTTTCCGAATTTCCTCGGCCCCGGCTGCAGCTGCAAACAATTTAGCTTGGAAAACTGTCGTATGTGTCCCCAGACTTAATGATATCTTTCTTCTAGGGCACATTTCACATATACCTGCATTTGTGCGCTCGAGCAACTTTTGTCCGTTCCCTGGTCGGTATGTTCAGCTTAGCTGTAAACATAATCTCAGATGCCGTACTGTGCGTCGGCATTCTGTAATATCGTCTCTCCTAGTATAGTTCCCATGATATTTGTGTGCCCCCCTTCAACCTTATTAGGACGCCATATGCCATTGGCCTTCAACCCACGATGGCCTCCATGTAGGCGGTTCCCGTACTGTTCATAATTCCCGTGATTACCAACCATTGTAAAACTAATACCAAATGGAAGTATTCAATGAAGATATATCAGGTTAATGCATAAGTTTCTAGTGTTTTTATTGAATTCAAAATTGATTAATCTTTTAGCAAAGAAAATATATGAACCAGTCAAGAATATATTCTGCCTCTTTATTTATGATTGCTTTCCAAAAATCTAACAAGAAATGTGGTGGTTAGAAGCGAAGAAGCCATCGAGTCAATTTTTAAGCGCGACATGGTTATTAAAGATTCCTTAAAGTGTGTTTGACAGAGATCGAAAAAGATTGAGATCTCAGCAGTAATAACAGTAGACGACGCTGCCTTTGTCCCACCAGATGCACCACATTAGTTTACACTGAGTTTCAGCTTTTGCTCGGGACTTTTTGTTAGACTTAAGTTATTCTTGTCTATTCTTGATTTTAACATGAAGACACCATTATTGGTCACTAATAACAATAATAATAATAACAATTTAAGCCTTAGCATCCCCTAACAGCTTAACGACAATTACAGAGGGCATTGATAGAACATGAGGTATTATTACGCCTGTGCTTCTGGAGCTACTTAATATTTGGCTGTCTGCATTCACCTTAAACGAGAAGGAAAATCACGAAAATCTTCTCGGACAGCAAGCTCTGGATTTGATCCCGAGATCATCGATACGATAAGCCGGTGCGTTGCTACTACCCCATCGACCGGTAATGTGAGAGAAGAAATGGTCGATGTAGTTGACTAGGTAGCAACAAGGCGCATAAATGTTCACACGCGACTTGTTGTTTTCGTTCAAAACATGTGGCATCCAAACACACACTTTTTGAGCTTTGCCCATGAAATTCAAATGTCGTATTATGATCGATTGGCTACAATCTACTATAATGGCCAATTCCCGAGTGGATCATCATTAATTAAAGCATTCAGACGAGATCAGAAGAATAAGACGGATGTGGAATGACCTCCAAATCGAATTCTTGAATAGCGTGTATTGTGTGTGTTGTTTATAGTATGATGGCGAGTGTTATCGTATTGCAAAATGACTTGATAATGTCTTCCCGGTATTTTTTCTTGAATTGTGGCCACAAGTCGACGGCGTTGTTGCCAGTAAATCTCAGCAGTGATGGTTACATTTGTCAGAAACAATTCATAATAGACGATCCTTTCTTTGTCCCCACGTGACGTTGTGCACCAGATACACAACGTCAGCTGAAGTGGATAAATTTCAGCTTTTGCTTGAGGAGTTACCTTTTTGTTAGGCCTAAACCATTCTTGTCTTTTCTTGACGTTAATACGAAGGCACCATTTTACATCACCAATAAAAATAATAATAATTATTTTCTGAGATTATTCTTAATGGAATTATTGTCTTTAAATTTCACAATTATTCATTGTATTGTCGCAAAACTTCTGCCAATAATTTTACTAATCTTTTGTTACGATTTTTTTAATTATAATATTCTGTCAGTTGCTGTTGTTTTTATAGATTAGATTAGGTTACTTCAGGTGGCCACAGAGCTTATTATTGCGTTCTTATGTCTAATTAGAGTACTTTCTTTAGCCCTGTTCTTTTAATTAAGCTTAGCAACTTCGAGATCAGTTCTAAATATAGTTTCGCTTTACGATATCAATCTCCCATTTATAAAAACGGCGTTCCTGTAAGACTTTTGCATCGGCATACTACATGAATCGTGAGTTCCTTTTCCGTTTAGCGAATCTGCATACTGTTCTTTTTGTCAAGCCCATATTACTCACATGGTTGTTGCGCCTAAAATGCCCCGTTAATAGACTAACTATCATCTTTACATAGTTTCTGTCTCTATTCAGTACTCCCGTTGTGAACTTATCCGAATGTGCCCTTAGGAACTGTTTTGCCTGTCTTTGACTTGAGGAATTCTTCCATTTTTCCCTAAGCCTATTTTCAGCTCACTGTTTCATAGCTGTTTTGATATTTGTTTTTACAATGCCACAGAAAAGCGCTGATCTTTTGAAGGCTATAAGCGCAGCTTCTGGCTTGACAAGCTTCGTCTATAGCCTTCATAGGACCGGAGGCGCCTTCCTGTAGCATTGCAAAACCAATATCAATTGTTACTTTCTATATTTTCTGCCTATTTTGGAACTGATACATTGATTAGTTATGTTATAGTTGATATATTATAATTTGTATGAAATACATACGCCAGTGTTCGTGAAACGTTTCAAAAATGTTTTAGTGCGTAAAAAATTTAAAAAAAAATGGAAATTGATATTAGACTTGAAAAATCAGCTATATGTAATTCGCTTTAAAATGTATTGAATGTTTGTCTTACGTAGTATGTTTTAAATGTAGCATTTATAATTTAATTTAGCCGTTATATCTAAGATGTAGTGTTATATAATAAAAAACAAAATTACGTTTGAGTGTTCAAAGACCAGATGGTGAATTTCGTTGTCTGAAATCATAAAACTTGACACCCGAAATTTTATAAAATGAATATACCATACCGCCTAACTTCTGGACAGACTATTTGCTCAATCATTCAATAAATATATTAGAGATTATTCAGGCTGCTCTGTTTGAGTTCCAATATACTGACAAATGCTTCCTTCATATCTACTTTTATTGACTATGGGCTTAAGGTGATTTTAGAGAAGTAACTTCAACATATGATCTGAAGCGTTAAACAAAATGCAAAAATAACGTGGTTCTTTCCTGCTTTGAAACCATCTACACTGTTGTGCGATTTTAGTACGCACTATTCATTTTCTTTTCTAAGATGATCAGTTTCATCCTTATTTCAAAGTTGATCTGCGAATTTAGTTTCTTCACGAAACGAATATTATCCTGTCAAAGAACCAAGCAACAAATTTGATTTTATACCGTGATATGATATCTAGGACGAAGATGGCATTGAAATAGAAAATATATATACCGATAGGACCAGCTCGGAATGGGCCATAGTCAACAATAAGTGGCAACAGCGAATCCCCTCTACGCGCCGCAGCTTCAATTGCACTTAAGAATTTAGTAAGACTTAAACCGCGTAAAGATATAGTCGTTTGCATATTCGTTCTGTATACGTAATTTGCCCATTTGTTTCAGACATAATAAGGTCCAGTTTATTATTATTATTGTATTCTTAGCTGCTACGGAAAAGTAATTTTAAGTAATAAAAAAACAATTACGTTTTCTAAAAGATAAAAAGCATTATTACTGGAATTGAAACCATACAATAGACCAGAGTATCTACTTTGTATAACTGTAATTACATATTCACTGTTATGACAGTTTTATAAACATCATATAAAAAATGTATATTTGCTTTAAAAAAATAAACAATTTATTTACATCAAATACATTTCCAGACAATTTTAAACTTTTAAGGGACAGTTCTACAATACACTTTAACCCATCAATTATATCGTCGAATAACCCGAATAAGGATAAAGTTTAGTTAATCTCTAGTTAAAACTTCTACAGTGCCTAATTTTAAATAAAATTTGGAATATATTGCAGTATAACTTAACACTGCCATAATAGATAAGTTGAGTTTTGCACAAAGGTTGGTATAAATATTTGAAATCGCAGTACAACATAATACAAACTTATTTGTTGTGAAATGTCTTTTTTGGTTCGAAATTATTTGTTGACTGCTAGTAAATTAGAACTTGTACGATTACAGAGAGAAATTTTGAAAAAGGAACATAACATGGAGCAAGAAAAATAAAGTTTAGCAATTGAACTTTCAAAAATTAAATTAGAGCAAACAAAGTATTGTACTTGCACTAAGTTATAGATTTATTATAAGAAACATATACTATATATAAACAATCGTTATTTTATTTATTGTCTTCACCAAATTATATGAATTTGTTGTGTATATTAAAAATTTAAAGTTAACAGAAGATTAGAACCAAAACAAATAAGGCAGTCGAATGTATCTCGCAAAAACTTGCTACAAAAAGATGAAAACACATTCAAATGTATTTAATTGAACATACATTTTTATATGCATTCGACCATCGGACTTATGTTGCGCGCGCGGAGTGGCTTCGTACACACGTTGCCACATCGCATTACGTTCCATACGTATATTGTTGCCTATGGCCCGTAGCGGGCTGGACCTATCGGTATATCTGAACTTAAGCCATATTATCCTCGTAACTCAACTTTAACTTTTGAAAATTATTTTGACAGTGTCATCGTGACATCAATAAATTTGATCATTTGATTTAAACAACAAGCTCAGCTAGTATTCAAGATTTTATTAATAAAAAAGGCGAAATTAAAGGAAGTGACGTTGAAATTGTTGTCCAGAAGAAGTTGAAGATTAGATGAATTATATGAATGATTATATGAATAATAAATATAAAACTCTTACTTATACTGGTAATCTTACGCAAAAAATTTCTAAATTCTTAATGAGAAATAATATTATAACATAGCTTTTAAAACCAACAATTCTTTAGGTTCAATTATTAAAAACAATAAACAAAAAATAGATAGGAACAAGTCTGGAGTTTACAAACTTTAATGTAGTTCATGCCCTAAATTTTATATAGCCTAGACATGTAGATCCTTTTCTAAAAGAATCAAAGAACATGAACGTAGCTATATTAATAACAAGAATGACTCATATTATGCAATACATCTGAGAGAAGAAGCCCATAATTTGAATTATAATTTTAAAATTTTACACACAAAAAATAAATCGCAAAAATTAAATTTACTGGAAATTATGGAAATTTTGAAACATAAGAACACAAACCTTTTACTCAATAATCAGGTAGATTTCGGCAATTCTCCTTTAATAGGCCTATTTTACAGCTGATTCTTTTATTTATTTTGGTTTTCCCTTTTTTTTTGTTTGTACTCGGTAAACTTTGGTTCCTTTGTGTAATAATGTTTACATCTTGAATAGAAAGTGCCTATTATTGAATCATCCTTCCGAGTATAATTATTTTTTCATTATAATATTCATTTAAGTTTAATAAATTTGTCGACATCCTTTTATGTTTAGTTTGTAATACAACTCCATTTGAGGAAGGCACGGTGTGTCGAAACAATTGTAATGGCATTTTACCTCAATAAATTGGAAATTAAGTAGTATTGCTTTTTCATTTTTATTTCACTAAATTGAAGATTTTCAATTCCCAAGTTTATACGCCTGGCATTGCGGGCGTATTAATGCACATTCTTCAATAATTCTTTGCTGCAGATCTTGCAAATTAGCAACATGAGTTTAAATATTCTATTCTTTAGGTGAGCAAGCACGAAAAAGCCGCCCATAATTGTCAAACAAGGTGATCGTAGTGGAAATTCAACTTCCATATGCAAGCTCCGATCGTCAAAAAATTTACGAAGAAAAGCAATATTTTCATGTGTTATGTGTGTCGTTGCACCATCTTACTGGACGTAACCATATTCTAATTCATCTTCGTGTAGCTGTTCAATAAATTAATTCAAAATGTTTCTATACCTCTCACCACTAATTGTAAAATTTAAAGAAATAGGTACTGCAATTCTGCGGCGAGAAACTTCTAGTCAAACACCAAGTTTTGCAGTATGCAGAAAAACCGCACGAACTTATTTGGTTACCTGATATATTAATATTTATTGTATTCCTAAATATTTGGAAAATTAGCAGGATAATTTCTGTAATTTTTCTAAAATTCTTCAACTAAAAGAATCTTTGCAGCTATAAAATCTTATTTATCGATCAGGAAAATCCACTACAAATTGAGAATATTTTGTCTTTTGGGCAGGATGGAAAATATCCTGTTCGCGATGCAGACTGTAATACCTAAATTTATTGAACAATATTATTGATTCTCCATCACTGGCCGATCAACAACACGTGCGACTCATCCAGAATGCAGGAACCAACATTCTTTTGAAATTTCCGATTGTGCGTATGAATATTGAATGAATATATTGGAAACCTTTCATAATACTCATTTCAAGTATGTACATATAGAAGTTATAATTGCTTTTTGTTATTTTTCACTTAGTTACAATTAGTAATAATTTATTGTTCTTTTGATTCTATTTTTATTCACTTCTGATATTTATTTACCTATTTTATGTTAATTACTGCATACACTTCATACGTAAATATGTATATTGTACTGTTAGTAGATGTCTGTTGGACAATAAAGTTTATTATTGTTATCATCTTATGTGGACTTCGGTATCTTGGCTCAATAGAGAATATATCAATAGTAGAAAATACGTTGACGTGCTGTATACAGGGTACCCTTGAAATAAAGAGACAGCCTATGAAAAATGTAATTTTATTGAATACAAATCGAAAATATTGTGAGTCAATTACGACGCATACCCCGAAATTAAAAACACCTGAAAATTTTATTACCTGACGCCTATGAATTCAAAATATTCAGATTGTGTAGAAATAATAAATACACACACATACGCCGCAGGGTATGTTTACATACGTAACAGCTGGATGAGATGAACAATAACAAAACTATTTTTTTTGTTATTGTCAGTCAGTTTTAAGATTTTATAATATAGTCGATCGCACAGTGGCGCGACAAATTTTTCTTAAATATCTGTAATTTTTTTTCTCGCTTATGAGAGGGAATTTTGGAAAAATATTTTGGATTTATATTCTATGTAATTACATCTTTCCATTCATACGTTGTCTTCTTATTTCAAGGACACTCGGTAGCGATTTCGGCGCGCTTTGACAGTATAAGAATTAATTTTCCGGACAATATTTTAAAACTAGTTAAAATTCACTTTCCTGGTATAAATGATTTGAAATTAAAAATTCAACTAGGAGGTATTTACAAACTTTACGATTTTTGTAAAACTTCTGTAGCTAATGCTTCAATTATTACTTAAGAACTAGGGACCGGACACGAGAGGCCGGTGACTCAACAAATACATTTTTATTTGTTCATTTTGTAGTTCAAGTTGAGTGAAGGATTAATATTAACTAGCAATACTTTTTCAAGGTTCTCGTCTGTAAAATTTGTTCTCTTTGAATGAAATATATCCTTGTAGATAGAAAACAGATTTCTATTAAAAACTGCGTCTAACTTTTGCCGAAGTTCGAAGGCACTTGGAATATTTTTCAAATTATTAATAGGCATATCTAATATAATGTGGTTAATCCATCAATTAATTTGAGATTTTGATTTTCAAAATATGTGATTAACTTTGGTAAATTTGCAAAGTGTTCCTGAAGAAAGTACAACGAATTTTTTAAATTTGAAATTTGTATTAGTTCCTTACACTCAGAAATACTTCGAGCATCGTCATTTAAACATGTAACGAAGTTTTCTAAACTACCGAAATTCTCTGTTATAAAAACTAGCCATGTTCCCTTTCTAGTTATTACTGGAGAGGGTGGCAGTGACAAAGATGGAGATTTTTCCCTGTAAAGAGCTACTCTCAATGGTGCTTTTCTGAAAACTTTTTTAAAAGCGCGTACAAGTCTTATCAACTTCCGGAAAGGTGTCTCTAAAATATTCACAGATTTTGTGGAGAGCATGTGCTACACAAATAATATGCCGCATATTTAGGATATTTTTCCTTTAATAGTCTACCTGTTTTTAACATATATGCAGCACTGTCACTGACAAATAAAAGAACTTTTTATTTGTACCTGTCGTCCGAATGAAGCATTTGGTGCACTCATAAATGGTTTTAGCTACTGATTCCGCATCAACTGTATTTATAATTTTTGTTGCTCTTACATATGCGTTTGGATGTAGTACACCAGCTACAACATTTAACACACAGCGTCCTAATACAAGGTGGCGCAAAATTAATCATCCAATTTTGTTTTTGAATAACTTTTTTAGTAAATTTAAAAAAAATTTTTTGAGTGGTGAAAATCTTTATTTGGACCTTTACAATTTTTTCTGTTAATTGGAAAATATGATATCCGCCAAGTGGCTGCCGCCAGTATTGATACACATTTGTGCCCGTTTTATCGCATCTTCCATAACTTTCCGCACGATTTCTGGTGATAACTGTTCGCATTCCTGTCGAATATTCTTAAGGGCTGCGATTGTCTGAGGCTTGTTGGCATAAACCCGCGACTTCAAGAAGTCCCCAAAGAAAGAAGTCTGGGATGGTTAAATCGGGCGATCTTGCTGGCAATGCCAAATCGCCACGGGAGATTACGGGAGATTACGCGACCAGGAAATGCTTCCTTCACAATATCCATTGTGGCTCCTGCTGTGTGTGCGGTTGCACCGTCTTGTTGAAACAACATGTTCACCAAGCCCATTCAATTCTGGCAGTAAGAAGTCGTTTATCATGGCCCTGTAGCGTTCGCCATTAACAGTAACCGTATTGCCGATGGCGTCCTCAAAAAAAATACGATCCAATCACTCCTCCCGCGTGAACACCGCACCACACAGTAGCCTTGAGTGGATGTAACGGCTTTTCGTGCATCACACGCGGATTTTCAGTGCCCCAGAAACGAAGATTTTGCTTATTGACGTAACCGCTTAAATGAAAATGCGCCTCGTCGCTCTGATGATTTTCGACTGAAAATCGTTCACTTCGTTGTTGAGATTGAGGATGGCTCTACAGTAATTCACACGCGACTGAAGGTCAGCAGGCATTAACTGATGCACTGTTTGCACTTTGTATGGGAACATGTGTAAGTCTTTCACTAAAATTCACTGTAGGGTCCATCTGCTGACGCCCAATTGCGTGGCACGTCGTCTGGATGATGTTCTCAGCAACATCAGCAGCCACAGCCGCGATATTCTCGACAGAACGACCAGTCCGGTGGCGGCCACGCCCTGGAAGATCTCTTGTGGTTCCAGTCTGTTCGAGCCGAGCAGCTAAGCGGCGTAATGTTTGTCCAGTTGGCGCGACACGATTAGGAAATCGACGACGAAATTCACGCTGCGCTAACACCACCGACCGATTATTGGTAAAAAAAATCGACACAATTATTCCACGCTCTTGCGGAGTATAGCGCTTCATTGTTTGTCTGTTTGTATTCTGCAGCTGTCTAGTTCACAAATGTCAAATATGATTGACGTACGACGCCATTTGCAAAAGTTATAACATCTTCCGACAGGGTGATTAATTTTGCGCCACCTAGTATATCGACAGTTTCGTCGGTACTTATCCATAGGTACTGATTTGAAAGATGGCTTCTAATGCGGTCTACTGCTTTCGTGTAGCACTTAGAAACATAATATTTGCTTAGGGTGGATTCATCAGGAACATTTTGACCAGTATTTTTTAAAGTTTATTTAATGAAATATTTGCCCCATGAAAGTTTCGCAGAGTTCTTCGTTAAAATTGTCAGATTCCAACGGGTCTAATGTCTGTGTTTTTTGCGATGCTAAGTGACGTTTTACGTACGATTTTTTGGAATTTTTTAACGATATTTTACAGACTTTGCAATAAATTTCGGAATTACTGGAAATAGACATACAATCAGTATGATCCTTAATCCAACTCGCCATTATTTCACGATGCCATTCTCGACGTTGTTTCATATCATATCTGAAAAAGTAACTTAAACAATGTTCTAGATCTAAATAAATAAAAATTAAAAATGTATGCGTAAATTATTGAAACTTAACGAAATTCACTGGACACTTACGTCCAAAGTAATTTGGAGAACTAGATTCGATGAAACGATATTATAACAGGATCTATTACAAAAATTACGAAGTATGTAATTAACAGTGAAAACAATGAAAAAAAGAAACTAACTCACCGTACTTTAATTATCTTACGAAATATAAACTAATAAATAAAATAAATTATAAAAACTCCACACGCTTCTATCTACGCCCATGAAGAAAGGAATTTCAATATTAAAGTAATTCAACGACAGATAACAGATGTGCGGCTAACCGAGTGAATAGTGCTATTATACTTAGCGATGTTATAGACTATTTACATGGTCTATCGTAATTTCATCCTGATGTGTCCGGTCTCATAACTCAATGCTATTTTCGGTTTCTTGTTCCACATTAGTTTTAGCTTAAAAGAAAAAAAAAAAATTAAACAAACGTATTCACGATTTTAATGATGTCAAACTTCATGTTAATATCGCTGGTACGTGTTAGCGCACTGATGCCAACAGTAAATTGTAATATCTTAGTGAAGTATACTATACTGTTTAGTCTTGTTCTAAATAAATATTATCAATTAAAAAAATAAAAACATCCAATATAATTTTGGCATTTGATTTGGCTGCACATTTCTACCTAAGAAATTGAAAATTAAAAAAAAATTGTCCCATTAAAAAAGGAATTTATCTGTAATATTAAACTAATTGCGTCACAATTCCACGACAAAGAAACAGATGTGTGGTTAACCGAATCAATAGTGCTATTAAATAACTGCTTGTTGTACTTAGCCATGTTACAGATTATTTATATGGTTCATCGTAGTTTCGGCCTCTCGTGTCCGGTCCCTATTAATAACAAACTTAATAAAATCTTTTAGAAAGCTCTAAAATTATTAACTATATTATGCACATCACTGATCACTAGAGAACGGACACGCTTACCACATGACGCAAAGCCCAGTGCAGTACTGGCGAAAGGCTGTATTTCTAAAACATTTAATTTTATTTATATAATTGGAAAACGAACGGGTGGTGATCTATAAAATTACGAAATACATATGTATTTGTTGAATAGTTGTATTTTTAAAGTTTTTAATTTTATTTCTATAATGGGAACATTTTTATTTGTTCATTTTGTAGTTCAAGTTGAGTAAAGGAGTATTAATATTGACTAGCAATAGTTTCTCAAGGTTTTCTTCTGTCAATTTTGTTCTCTTTGAATTAAGTACATCCTTATAAATAGAAAACGTCCTTTCTACATCGCAACTGGTTATAGGTGCATACTGGAAATATTCTTTTATTTCTTCATATTTAGCCGTTAGATTTTGTGGAATTGTCTCCATACATAATTGCTGCAATGTAATTAAATCTGGATTTCTATTAAGAATTGCTTCAAACTTTTGCCGAAGGCCACATCCGAAGTCACTTGGAATACTTTTCAAATTATTAACAGCCACATCTAATGTGGTTAATCCGTCATTTAATTTGAGATTTCGATTTTCAAAATAAGTGATTAGTTTTGGCAATTTTCCAAAGTGTTCGTGAAGAAAGTACAACTGATTTTTTAAATTTGGGATTTGTGTGAGCTCCTTGCACTCACCAATACTTCTAGCATCCTCCTTTAGCAGTGTTACGAAATGTTTTAGACTATCGAAATTCTCAGCATAATAACTAGTAGCTTCCAGCCATGTTCCCCATCTAGTTATTACTGGAGTGGGAGGCAGTGACAGAGATGGAAATTTTTCCCTGAAAAGAGCTACTCTCAATGGTGCTTTTCTGAAAACTTTTTTAAAAGCTGATACAAGTCTATCAACTTCCGGAAAAGTGTCTCTGATATATTCACAGATTCTGTGGAGAGCATGTGCTACACAAGTAATATGCAGCATATTAGGATATGTTTTCTTCAATAGTCTGCCTGTTTTTAACATATACGCAGCACTATCACTGACAAATAAAAATATTTTTTCTTTGTACGTGGCGTCCGAATGAAGCATTTTTTGCTTATTCTCCTTAATGGTTTCAGCAATTGTTTCCGCATCAACTGTATTTATAACACTTGTTGCTATTACATATGTGTTATAGGGAATAGTTGGATGTAGTACACCAGCTACAACATTTACCACACAGCGTCCTAACATATCCACCGTTTCGTCGGCGCTTATCCATATGTATTGATTTAAAAGATGGCTTCTAATGCGTTCTACTGTTCTCGTATAGCACCTAGAAACATAATATTTGTGTAAAGTTGATTCATCAGGAACATTTCGACCAGTATATTTTTTCAGAAATATTTTTAAAGTGGGATTGCTAAGTTTATTTAATCGAATATTAGCCGCCATAAAAGTTTTACAGAGTTCAGATGTGTTTGCGATCCTAAGTGACGTATTTTTTAAGATATTTTACGGATTTTGTAATAAATTTCGGAATCACTGACAATGGACATACAATCGGTATGACCGTCAATCCAACTCGCCATTGTTTTACAATGCCGTTCTCGACATTCTTCCATATCATGTCTGAAAAAGTAACTTAAACAATGCTCTAGATCTAAATAAATGAAAACTAAAAATGTGTGCGTAAGTTATTGAAACTGAACGAAATTCAATGCACACTCTTACGTCGAAATAATTGGTAGAAATAGATTCAATCAAACGATATTAAACAGGATCTATCACAAAAATGACGATGTAATTAACAGTTAAAACTATGAAAATAAGAAACTTACTCACAGCACTTTATTTATCTTACGAAATATAAACTAATAAATAAAATACATTATAAAAACCCCGCTTCTATCTACGCTCATGAAAACACTTTAAAAAACACTATATTCTCCGAATACAATAGCTGGCTTGTCCATTGTTATCGCGGCGAGACCAGGTGTCCGAGTAAGTCAAACAAATACTTCATTGAATTACGCCGGGATGTACTGAGCGACGTTATACACAATTCCAATTGCCGATTGCGTTTTATGGAAATTGCGTCCGTTCTCTACTGATCACAACTAGAGAATAAATGACGTTTTTCAAGATCAAAAAGAATAAAGACATTTTTCGAAATGTCTGCATTGGCAATGTTAAGTATAGAAACGTTGTTTATAAATAAAATACACTCTATTTTCATAATTAATAAATAATTTCGCTGATGCTAAAAAGGGAAGAATTTATTTCAAGTTTTAATCTGTTTAAAATATTTAATCAATAATTACAACATATTCATTAAAACACTATTTTTACTCAAATTCCATATAACCTCTGTATGTTTGACTAGGAGTTACTAGTCCATAGAAGTCAGCGTGCCATAAAATGCAATGTATGTGTATATATATGTAAATTTGTTGTTTATAATTTTGTACTATTTAGATACCGCTGCTGTATACATATGTTAACTAACTCTTTTCGTTAGTGATATTAATTATAACTTGACAAATGATCATCTTAAAAATTCGCTTATATTAACGTCACCTATTTCCGCCTATATATTCCTCGAATTACGGACAAGCGCTAATGTCAAAAATCATATTAATTAGCTTTAGAGTTTCATATTTATTTTAAGATACTGCTTTTGCGCATTTTCTTAAAAATTTCATTTTGAGAATAAAATATTTATTATCCTGCAATTTTAGGCAATAATTTGTGATATTTTTAATGCTAGGTATTTTATTTATTTTTACATTCACAGGATGCGTCATAAATTCCCCGGTACGACTAATATAGAAATGAAAGCAAAATACAATTATTTACTATAAATCTCTAATTTTAATGTACTTGTTATAATATTTAATAGACAAAAGAATTATAATAGTATTTTATTTATCAAGAACGAAAAGTGACATTTTAAAGTTCGAGAAAGTTGTTTGTTTACGGCCGAGACGGAATTACTTGCGAGGACCTTTAAAAACACTTTTCGTTCTTGGTGAATACAACGGTTTAGTTCATATATGTAGTAAGTTTAATGAATTTTAAATAAAAAGGAATGAATGTATTTCATACTGATGTCATAAATGGCATTTATATATCGCAGAAATTAAGTAAGTGGTAAGTAATATTTCCATAGCGATGGAAGTTTGTTACAAACAAAAATGAAAAAGCCGTGTCAATTTTCTGTGTTTTATTCGATTATTCGTTTTAAAATTGATACAAATGAGATATCGCAAGATATTCTGGGTGAAGCCGATCGCGTGAAGAAGAATTTGATGCCACATAAGTAACGAAATCAATACGAATAAATTTGAATTATCCTGTCAACAAACGACGTATAATTTTAAAGTATTGAAACTTTAATATTTTACTTTGAAGTACTAGAATTTGAATGTTCCATTTTTCGTGCCATAAATAATCTGAAAAATGTCATTTTTGACATCAGTATGAAATAAATAGTTACTTAAGTAATAAGGGAGGTAAGTAACATTTACTAGTCGAGGACTAGTTTGCGTCCGAGGGCTTGCTCGAGGACTTGCAATAGAGTTCAAGACTGGTAAATGTTACCTCCCGAATTGCTTATAACATTTTTCCCACTCCCCAGACAATAAAATCCTCAAAAATTAAATGTAATCATGATAAACAGTAACGGTGAACAACCTCGGAATTTAATAAACTAGACATTAAGTGTTGCTGATAAAGTAGGTGATAATAACATTGAATTATCGAGAAAATAAATAAATATCCCAATTTTGTTAATAATGTTACTAATTGTACAAAGTGTAATATTACCATAAATATAGATTAATAGAACACGTGTTTTGATGCACTTTTTTTCCCTAAAGGACGTAAGTAAATTGTCATAGCAATCACAGTCATTTCAGTAAAACCAACTTACGTTTATAGAAACAATGTATTAATGGTATGCTTACTATAAGGGGAGTGGGAAATAGTTATTTATGTACCTAGGTTCGTAAGTACAGTTTTATGGTTGAGAATACGTTTGCAAACTGAGACCCGTAGGGTCGAGGTTTGCATATATTCGAGACCATAAAACTGTACTGTACGAACCGTGGTGCATATGAGATTTTTCGTCATACCTACGTTTTTTTTTTAAATAGACGAATTTTGATGATTTTCCACTTTACTTTTATTATATGTATACACATTAGTAACATCAAGTCAGGAATGTTTGTCGTATCTATGGTAACCATGTTTGTGTCAATATAAATTTATATTTATGATAAATGTCAAAGTACATGCAATATATTCTTAAAAGCTTTTTCTTTTAAATAAACTTTATAAATATGCATCAAATAGAGATGGAGGCTATTATAGCTTGTACTGAAATTTTGCTGGAGAAGTCGTGAAGATATCTTACAATTTCCTAAATTGAAAGGATTTTTGAAGCATGAAAATGATGGTTTTAGACGGTCTAAAACCATCGGCAACATTATTTATTAGTAGATTCAGGAATTGATGTTCTTGGTCTGAAAAGATACGGCACATAGAAATCTTCCACCGTGGCAGAAAGATCTAATTGTTCGTTTACATTTAATATTAAATTTGTTATAAATGTTCTAATATTGCTATTATTTACCTAAGACCGTAATGAAATATTACAGCCCGCTACCATAGCAACTGTCAATAAGGTATGTAAAGTGTCACTTATGTTTCAAAAAAAGGTGTCATAACTGTTTACTTACGCGGTAGGTATGACGAAAAATAATTTTTAAATTCAGCATCAAAGTTTTTCGTCACGGTTGTTTTAATTTCATCATCTGTATTCAAATTGTGTCCTCACAGTGTTTTTTTAAGATTATGGAATAAGCAAAGATCACCTTGGTAAGATTATTCTGAGTAAAATCAAAATATCTAATAGCAGCTATAGCTATCGTGACCCTGCATTATCATGGAGAAGTCGCACACCTTTGGTCAATTTTTTTTAATGATAACTCGCCATAGCAAGGTTGCAAACTTGGGGAAAATATACGGATTTGAATTTTTTTAGGGACCAAACATGTTTTGGGATATTTTTAGGAACATACATATTTCATCTGTCACCATTTGTAAAAGAAAAAGGAAACTCACCAAAGTTGAATTTAGTACAGATTTAAATTCGAGATGACTTCTAATTCGTGCTTTCGAAGTACGGTACTATGTCGCCACCCTGTGATCAAATCATTAACTGCTTCTGGGTTTTGCCAATCACTTTTTTAGGATTATGCCATGGAATCAGTATTTAATTTCAATAAATAAGGTAAAGTCAAATTCGTCTATTTCACAGAACCAGTCTATGATTATTGATTACTCACTCTACTGTTAAGTAAGATTAGTCTGCGCTACTGTGTTAACAAAAAACAAAAGCTTATAAATCGCAAGAATAATGCCAAAAGCAAAAGGAATCCACAAAAATATGCTAAAAACACAGATTTATTTGAGACAATGAACAATAGTCGAAATCCTAAAAAATTCAAGGTCTTAGCGGGACTCATTGGCTTCCACATTATGAAGCAATTAGTACCATATTAAAACAATGGGATGAACTAAAGTTATTGTACTCTATTGCTAAATCTCATGATAAATTTTATATGACAGAACAGCTTTATGATATTATGAAGCGATTACCATTTAAAGCATTCTTAATTTTTTTTGAGAAACGAAATGAAAAATGTTGGTCAACTGAATCTACTTTTTTAAAGTGAAGATGCTGGTCAGACAAAGTTATTTGAAAACTTGTTTTTAATGTAAAAAAGTTTACTTCAGAAACTGGTTATCGCTTCTCAGTTACAAAAATTGGTAGGCTAATTAATAGGTTTTAATTTCCTGTCACATCTTGTGCATACGTTGTCTTTCGACTACGATTTTCAATGTACAAAGGTGGGATGAGAAGTGGTGTAAATGGGGATGAAAACAAAATATTTATGAAAATTTTATTTTATTATTTCTCAACATAAGCTCCTCTTAAGTTAACGCACTTGGTCCAACGATGTTGCAGCTTCACAATTCCATCTCTGAAGCACTTGGTCCAACAATGTTGCAGCTTCACAATTCCATCTCTGAAATGATCTTCTTCGAGTCCGTAAAAATACTGGGTTACAGCTACTTTAACTTCGTCATCAGAGTGGAATCTCTTTCCAGACAAAAATTTCCAGAAGTTCAAAAATTGGTGAAAGTCAGAAGGTGCCAAATCTGGCGAATAAGGTGGGTGACGATTTTTTACTTGCGTCACCACTGGTATGGGCGGGCGCATTGTCATGATGATAGAGGATTTTCTTCTTGTGTAAACCGAGTCGTTTCTCTCGGATACAGATTGTCAGACGGTCTAGGAGGTTGGTATAGTATGCTCTGGTGATGGTTTCGCCTCGGAAGGAAATCGATAAGTAATATCCTTTGACATCCCAGAAAACGGAAGCCATCACTTTTCCGGCAGATGTAACAACTTTCCCTTCTTCGGACCTGGATCACCGTGTGTTGAACTGAGTGTTGTTTCGTTTCCGATGTGTAACGACATCCTAGAAAACGAACGCCATCACTTTTCCAGCAGATGCAACAACTTTAGCCTTCTTCGGAGCTGGATCACCGTGCTGAACTCACTGCTTTGAGTGTTGTTTCATTTCCGGTATGTAATAATGAGCGTATGTTTTGCCCGTTGTCACAAATCGTCGAAAAAGTCCACTCGATTTTGATTCAGTTTGTCTAAACCGGCTTGTGACATCCGACATCGAATTCGCTTGTTCTCTATTAATAACAAACGCGGATAACTTGTGCATATCCAGTTCTGGTGTTATGATGAAATGCACGCGTTCTTTTGAAATTTGCAGCATCTCATCTGTGCTATCTCTGTTAGCTTCAATCTCTTGTCATTTAACACGATATCATGGACTTTATCAGCAATATCCAGTGTCGTGACGGTTTTTGGCCTGCCACTGCGGTGTTCATTTTCAACGTTAATTCTTCCTCTCTTAAACTCGTCAACACAAAGACAAACAGTCGCATACGATAAAATAGCAACACCCAACGTGTTGGTCGTGTCATCATGAATGTTCTTTTCCGACAAGTTTTTCTTTAAAAGATATTTAATCACAGCACGATATTCGCTATTCTCCATTTTCGCGAAACACTGTGCACTAACTGCTTCTTAACACTGCTAAAACCAGACTAATTGTGTGATTGAAAAAATATTTCTTGACGTTTATATAGACACATGACAGAAGATAATTCCCGCATGCAGTTTTGCTAGCGACATCTATAGGCATCGATTCGCACTTCTTCTCATCCCACCCTCGCATATGTCAACATATTGAAGAAAGGAATTTAGTAGATGTCAGAGAAAGACATAAGAAGTTTGTATGTTGTTTAATAAAACAGATACCAAAACGACTTCCAGAAAATTTAATCACTTTATAAATCGTGGCTAATCTTCACTCAAATTTGCCACTTCGCAAGTGAAACCGGAAATAAAGGGCATGTTAACACAGATTCAGCGAACTCATGTATCCGGTAATAAAAATGACATAGAGTCTAAATGGCATCAATTAAGCAACGAACAGTGGTCTAATGCTACAACAGTTGCGCTTTATTCTGAAGTGTATGATGAATGTAATGCTGCTGAGCAGAAACGTTTTAAAGTCATTGCGAAGTTTACGCTTGCTTTTATTACATTATCCATTTCAAACGCTAGTGTCGTACGTGCATTTTCTATATATAATATAGTAAAAAACAAATTACCCAACAAATTATCAATTGATATGCTTTAGAAAATAATGATGGTGAGATTGGTCTTACAAAGAGATGATTTAAAGAACTCTGAACGCGCGCAACAAAATATCTAAAGAAATATTACCTCTAGACAAATTTACCTTGTAGATAAAGTCTATTTAGAAGTAAGGAACCGCGTTTGGTTTACCCGCTAGATATCTAAAGGTAAAGAAAACGGGCGGTAAATTTTCTCGTTTCGCTTTTAGAAATTCGACCCATTTCGGAGCATGATAGGGATTTATCTGTTTTCGAGCTATTGGTAGAGTTTTAAAATGCACACAGTATAATTTACATGACTTTTCATTAATTAGTGCTATTTTTGGTAATTGCTTAGTCATTATTATCGTAATATATTGTATAACCACGTAAATTTTTTGTTATCACTAACAATATTTTGAAATGGAAATTCCGTTTTATTTGCCTTTAAACAAGTCATGATTATTTTCAAGCGTATTTTTAAATAAATATACGCATAATTGTCACATACGTTCATATATCACATACATAGGTATAAGCATATACAGGCTCGCTATTATGTATGGAACGGTCAAGTATCTCGAGAACGGTTCGAGGTATCGTAATGAAATTTTATACACGAACATAAGGAAGTGTTTGGATCTTTTTGACTATATTTTAATTTTTTTTCTTATCGTATATTTGAAATTCAATGCTAATTTTTTTTTAATAGCAACAGAGTTTGAATTTGGTATCGTTGGAAATACAATTTTTTTCCGAATTCCGCGATGTAAATTTAGTATGTTTATTTTACAAAATACACAGTTTGAAAGAAAACAGATAATAGTATATTAAAAAACAAGTTTCATAAGGCACCATTTTGCCGCACGAGATCAGTTTAGAAAACGAGCCGCGATAGCGGCGAGTTTTCTAGAGAGGGAGTGCGGCAAAAGGCCTTATGAAACGAGTTTTTTATACTATTTTTTCTATTTTGCACTTTTTACATTTATAAATTGGAATTATTTAATTTGAAAGTTCAGAATTTTATGTTTATATAAAGCATGCAGTTGGTCACATTGATACTTGACATTTTCAAATTTAAATCTCGCTATCCGCGAAGTACATTATATTACATATTATTTATTAATTTTCGTTAACATTACTTGATATTTTACTTAAAAATATAATCATGAGTGACTTAGAAACTAATATATTTTGTTGTCGATTGTATACAATATACGTTGTTTGTGTAGAGTACGTATAGCAAACGCCAATTAAGTTGGCGCGAGGAGGGGGTGCGCAGAAGCCGTTTTCAAAAACGTCCACCCCCACTACTCAAGTAATTGTCAGAATACATTTGTCATTGACGTTTGACGGAACATAATGTCTTTGCTAGGGGATCATAAAGTGATACACGCTCAGAGGTTAGAATTTTCTGACATTTGATGTAAAACCAAATACAAATCTCCCCACTACTTTAATCCTGCGCGAACTTACCCCGCCTCGCGCCAACTTAATTGGCGTTTGCTATATATAATCATATCTGTCAAAAGTACTTAAATTCTTAAAATCAAATGACAGCAATGATACTTATTTCTCTGTTCGAACAACGCCAACATTGAAAAATGAAAAAAAGCGTATCGAAATGAAGCTCATTTCGATACTGTTTTGGGTGTCATAATGAGTTCATTTCGAACGCAAAATAGAAAATAGTATATTATGCAACAAGCACAAAATGATGCACTTTTGCACGAGTTTCAAAGTTTGCAACACGAGCCGAAGGCGAGTGTTGCAATTGAAACGAGTGCAAAATTGCTATTTTGTGCGCGTCACTATCACTTTCCATATTAATTATCTGGTTTCTTTGAAATAACTACGAAATTATTTGTAATGCACAAACTGTAACAAACTGATGACATTTGTCGTTCGGCGTTATATTCTCTAAGCCACCTTACTTTTTGTTATCAAAAACAGCAGACCGAACACGAAATATTTCAAATTGCATTTGTTGTCTAGCAACTTGCTTAGCAACCGATGCAAAATGAAATTCAGTACAAAATGTAGCTTCTTATGATTCAATTTACACTCTTGATATGAACATTTTTCGATGTTGTCGTAGAAAAAAATTGTTTCGATCTCTTTCGAGTAACAACAATAAAAAAACATTTATTAAATAGGAAACTATTTACAAAACGTGTTCAAAGTGTCCACCATTTAACTTCCTGGCAGTAATGGATACGTTGAATGAAGCCTCGAATTGCCTTTTCCCACCAAATCAAAAGGTATATCGGAAATTTCTTGCCGAATTCGTAATTTGAGATCTTCGAGATTTTCTATCCTAACGTAAACCCGACTTTATAAATACCCTCACAAAAAAAATCAGGTGGTGCCAAGTCTGGTGACCTTGCCGGCCATCGTATAGTTCCTTGTCGGCTGATCCATCAGTTTGAGAAAGAAGCGTTAAGAAAATTTCTAAAGTTAATGGCATAGTGCACCATTTTGCTGGAAATATATCTCCTGATTTTGATTAAGTTAAGGGATGATATTTTGTTCCAATAGTTCTAAATACGTATCTGCTGTCAAATTGCCTTCAATGAAAAGAGGTCCTACAATATTGTTGCTACTAAATCCCACCCAAACATTAAATTTTTAAAGATAGTGTCTATAAACCTAGTGCGAACCATCTAGTGCGGATTTGTATCAGTCCAGTATCCAAATTATATTCGAAACAAAATTTGGATTGGTATTCATTTTTTTTATTATAACATTATAACGCAAAATTCAATCCTACGATCAAACTCATCTTCACTTAATTCTTGCAGTAATTGTATTTAGTAAGGATAAATATCTTTTATTACTATTTTTTGAACTGAGCGTCTACACATGTTATGGTTTAAACCTAATTATTGGATAGAAACCTTACCATCGTTTATTACATCAATAAAGACATTTAATGAATTTTCCTCATTAGTTTTTGTTACGACGATAAATGTGTGAATTGTATTATTTTGTTTTATAATTTATTAAAAGAATTCACACTAATTTGGATATATGTACACTTAAATGTTTAACAATGATATAATCGACGCAGCCACGCCGTGTCGTTGTTGGTAAATAAATGCCATGCTCCCTTCGATCGATAGATCGGGCGCAGTGATGCCAGATCAGAGAATTTTTCTCTAGGTCTAGGGATTTTTTTGTCAAATTGGGAAAGAAGAAATTTTTGTAATTATCTAGGGAATTTTTAAGAAAGACTTCAAAAAAATCCAAATGCATTATAAAAGACAAGAAACGAATTACCATTTTAAATAGTTAATTGACGAAGGAGATACTTGTTGAAACTTCATTATAACGCTAAGAAATAAGTAATTAAACTTCTAGTTTCAAAATAGTATATTAAAAAACAAGTTTCATAAGCCATCATTTTGCCGCACGAGATCAGTTTCAAAAGAGTTAAAGAGCGAGTGCGGCAAAAGGCCTTATGAAACGAGTTTTTTATACTATTTTTTCTATTTTGCGTTTGTTACATTAATAAATTGGAATTATTTAATTTGAAAGTTAAGTTATTTATTTTTATATAAAGCATGCAGTTGGTCACATTGATACTTGACATTTTCAAATTTAAATCTTGCTATCCGCCAAGTATATTATATTACATATTATTTATTAATTTTCGTTAACATTACTTGATATTTTATTTAAAAATATAAACATGAGTGACTTAGAAACTAATATATCTTGTTGCCAATTGTATACAATATACGTTGTTTGTGTAAAGTACGAACATATATCATATCTGTCAAATGTACTTAAATTCTTAAATTCAAATGACAGCAATGATATTTAATTCTGTATTCGAACAACGCCAACATTGAAAAATGAAAAAAAGCGTATCGAAATTAAGCTCATTTCGATACTGTTTTGGGTTTCATGATGAGTTCATTCATAGCATCGAACGCAAAATAGAAAAATTCTTTTATTGTAAATACCACTACAATATTGTTTCGTCATAGAATGGCTTCATCAGGTGGATGAAATACTGTATTTCATCCACCTGATGAAGCCATTGTATGGCGAAACAATATTGTAGTGGTATTTACAATAAAAGAATTTTTGAAACTAGAAGTTTAATTACTTATTTCTTAGCGTTACCATTTTAAAGTAATTTACTAATTTCTTTTTTAATTGTTTCTATATTATAAATTCTTTTGTTTTATATATAATATTTAGTGCCATCTACTGGCTAGTTATATAATATGTAAACAAAGAATCGGTAAAAATTGGTGCAACAAGAAGTTAAAAAATCGTGAATCTTTTGTTTAAAAGAGGGCACACCACAATTTTTCTTTTAATATTTGAAACAAAATTATAAAAATATATATGTATAAACGTGGTGATTCGCTCATACATTATAAATACATAAATACTTTCAGGAAATACTTCCTCTGTTTTCAACTAGTTACATAGTTTTCTTAATATAATCATATTAACTATAGCGCTAAGAAATAAGTAATTAAACTTCTAGTTTCAAAAATTCTTTTATTGTAAATCACTACAATATTGTTTCGCCATACAATGGCTTCATCAGGTGGATGAATACTGAATACGAAACAATATTGTAGTGATTCACAATAAAAGAATTTTTGAAACTAGAAGTTTAATTACTTATTTCTTAGCGTTATAATGAAGTTTCAACAAGTATCTCCTTCGTCAATTACCATATTAACTATTCCAAATAACAAATGACAATGGGAGAATTTTTCACACATTTGCTATTCCGCAGTATATACATGATTTGAATGTTAATTGTAAAGATCCCAGAAATTTTGTAGAATTAAAACAATGGTTTCGTGTCCCAGAATGTAATTTGTTTATTGAGGGCTTATCCGAGGCAATCCAAACGTCAATCCGAAAATCATGTTTAGAATTCCTTAGAACAGCATCAACTGATTTACAATCACGATTGCGGCTTGCAAATCCATTTTTTGATTGTTTACAATTTTTAAAACCAGAAATTGCGTCAAGTACAACCAGACCTGATAATTTAGCATCTCTTCAAAGAATTTGCAATAGGTTTTTGTTAACTGACGCATTTAATAAACAAAAAATTGATGCTGAATGGAAAAAAATTTCTATGTGTTTTAGTGAACATAAAGATCAAAAAGAGTATTTTTTGAAATCTTCTGTTGAAGAATTTTGGTATGTCATTAAAATATATACAAATTTTCAAGACCAATATAAATTTTTAAATAGTGCACATCTAGCTAGTCTTTACCGCATAGCAATGCAAGTATTTTCAGTTGTCATTGAATTTAAATCTAAAAAGAGGAATAAATTAGGAATGAGACATTAAATGCAATTACAGTTATTAGATTTTCCAATGCTGGAAATTGTTGTAAATCATTTAAGTTAGCGATGATTATTTAAAATTGTCGTAACCAAAGCAATTGTATAAGTGAATAAAAATGTATATTATAGTTATTTATTTCTGCTGTATGTAATACAGCGGACCCCCGCTATTCGCGCCCCTATATTTGCGAATTCGCTTATTCGCGATTCTGTTTTTACTAACATTCCTCATTATCCGCGCTCCGTATTCGCGATTCAGAATAGGTAGTTCCCCTAAAGTTTCGGTATTTCCCTGTATTTTATACGTGCACACATACCTATTATTTTTGTACCCCGATATTCGCGAATTCAAAGTTTGCGGTGTTTTCGTGGAACGCAACCTCCGCGAATAGGGGGGTCCACTGTACCCATCATTTTAAAAATGTGTGGACATATTTAATACCTACTATTTCAATATACTCTCCTTGCTTGAATGTTTGTTTTTTTTTATAAATATTCATAGAAAAATATATATGGAATTCTAGGGAATTTTTGAGGAACAACTAGGGATTTTTGACTATGGTCGTCTGGCATGACTGATCGGGTAGTTTAATAGTTAAATAGTTTGAACAGTTTTTGTTTTCTGTCTTCCTAATAACGATTGTTAACGCTGTCTGTATCCATGTATCTTATCACCGTTTTTGAAACTTAATTTATTCATGTTTCTATTTGGATGTACTTCATTAAATAATCGACAAACTTCAGCTTCTGTCGTCGTATCCAAACAATACTATTATTAGAATCCTTTCTCTTTCAGTTAAATACATCTTAATTCCGTATAATAATTGAAACAAATCTAAAACTCACAGATGGACGCTAACGCTTGTCAAGTGTAATTAAGTACTTGATCCGTCATCCTTAGTTTCATAGCCAATTAAACGAAAAATGCATTTACCCCAAAAGAAATCAGAACATTTCTTATCAATTTTTTTAAAAACTGTTGTGGAGAAAAACATACCATATTTACGTCACTGAATTAAAAAAAAAATATCTTTCCAACATTGTCATTAAAAAAAATAAAGTAGGCCTTGGATTTCCAATATGCGATAAGAAAAAAAAATGAAAATATTGGCAAAAAGATCCAAATATTTCCTTATATCCGCATACAAAATTTAATTTTCACACTCCCCTTATACAAGGGATAAACTACAATTATTGAGAATAGAAAAATCTAGTTACCTATGAAAAACAAATTGTCGTTTATTAAATAATGCATTATTTTATCTATCAAATGCAGTTTAGTTTGTGCAATTCGGTTGAATAGTGTCTGAGAAATAACCTATAAAATACGCTTCTCTTATCAAAAAATGGAATTATCACGAGAGAACTTTCGGATAATGATTTACTATGATTTCAAGAAAGGCTTGAGCGCGTATGAGTGTGAGGAAAGTTTAAAATCGGCATTTGGGGATCTCGCACCATCATTGGCTACTCTTTGTAGATGATATAAAGAATTTGAACGAGCTTGTAACTCGGTTGTACACAGAAAAGGAGCTGGCCCTCCTACAACTGTTGTTAATAGATTTGATAAATAGAGTCCAAACTGAAGATTGGATCCTCGCAAGTGAGATCAATATTGCATGAACATTTACATTTGAAAAAGGTTGTAGCTCGGTTTGTACCCTCTCATCTGACAGATTAACAAACGGCAGAACGTGTTAGAATTTGTCAACAAACTTTAGATATGTTTAATGATGGAGGCCATCAAAATATTTCAAAAAATTGTAACTGGCGATGAAACGTACATACCGTTTGTTGTTACCACTATATGGTATGGTGAAAATTGTTTGCCTACTGTGTTCAGTAAAGTGCTAAGAAAGGGAATTATGTTACATCATGATAACGCGTCGTCCCATACAGCAGGGATAACTGTTCAGTATTTAGCTGAAAACAAAATCAAAGTTATAGAACATCCTCCTTACTCACCGGATTTGGTGATGTGTGACTTCTGGCTATTTTTTGAGCTCAAAAAACATTTGAGAGGGAAAAGGAGGTTCCAGTCAGAAGAAGAGATTGATATCGCCGTTAAGTTTATTTTTGATAGTATCCCTAAAGACAGCTGGCTGAATGCTTTTGAACTATGGAAGGAAAGAATGGTTACGTGTATTATTGTTGATGGCAATTACTTTGAACATATTTAAAATAAAAATTCTGTAAACTTGTATTCTCAATAATTGTAGCTTGCCCCTCGTAGTAAGCATACCATTAATAATAACTTGCTTCTATGGATGTAAGTTGGTTTTACCGAAATGACTGGTTGTTAATGACAATGATGCGTAAGTGATTTACTTACGTCCTTTAGGAGAAAAAGTACATCAGAACACGTGCTCTATTGATTTATGTTTATGGTAATATTACAGTTTGTACAATTAGTAACATTATTAACAAAATTGGGAAATTTATTTACATTTCTTGATAAGTCAATATTATTATCACTCACTTTATCAACAACATTAATTCCGTGGTTATGTTTCAGATGTATCTAATATTAAATTCAGAGGTTGTTCACCATTACCGTTTATCATAATTACATATAATTTTGGAGGATTTTATTGTCTGGGGAGTGGGAAAAATGTTATAAGAAAATCGCGAGGTAACATTACCAGTCTCGAACTCTATTGCAAGTCCTCGGGCAAGCCCTCGGACGCAAATTAGTCCTCAATTGGTACATCTTATTTACTTCCCTTATTACTTAAATAACTATTAGATATGTCGAACCGTTCTATAGATATTTGACCGTTTTCATACATAATAGCGACCTGTATATACATATGAATGGACATATATTATCAAGAAGGAACTTCTTTGAAATTATTTACTATTTTAATAACATATTTCTTAATAACAGTCTCAAGTAGACAACATTGTATTAAATTACAGTCTAGACTGGTTTACTGTTGCAGTTCTTGTATTGTCTAGATAACAAGTACATAACAGAACGCGGTTAACCATTAAAAATAAATTGTTTTTTTTTAAATTTATAATACTTTTTCTTTTAATAATTTAATAAAGGCGCTCTATATTATTATGATTAATAAAGTCATACCATTAAAATTTATTGCCAAAATAATGAGCACTATTATCAAAAAGATCAGAATGTAATGCTATCGTAATTATGGTGATTGTTACCATTTTGATCTTGTCTTTAACGAGCCTATACATAAAACAATGTAGAAATTGTTTCATGTTATATTTAAGAGGAGTAAATATCGAACAGACTTATAATTTTGCCAATATTAAAGACTTTAATTTTCTTTCTGCTGCAACTGTTAACCCAACGCTTAAAGTTAAATAACTTATTACTCGTTACAAACAAAGCTAGACGCCAGAATATGAAAAAGAAAAAAGACAATAATAAATAAATGCATATACGGACATCGATATGCTATACTTTTCATGGTACTATCGTGAGCAAAAAAAAGTGGTACAGTAGTGAAGTTATATATGTATAGTCAATTTTTAAACATTTTAGTATTGTGACGTTGCTAAGGTACTTAAAATCGTAGTAACGTGCAATAGTATATTAAAAAACAAGTTTCATAAGGCACCATTTTGCCGCACGAGATCAGTTTAGAAAACGAGCCGCGATAGCGGCGAGTTTTCTAAAGAGCGAGTGCGGCAAAAGGCCTTATGAAACGAGTTTTTTATACTATTTTCTCTATTTTGCATTTTTTACATTAATAAATTGGAATTATTTAATTTGAAAGTTCAGTTTAATTTTTATATAAAGCATGCAGTTGGTCACATTGATACTTGGCATTTTCAAATTTAAATCTTGCTATCCGCGAAGTATATTATATTACATATTATTTACTAATTTTCGATAACATTACTTGATACTTCATTTAAAAATATAAACATGAGTGACATAGAAACATATATATGTTGTTGTCAATTGTATACAACATACGTTGTTTGTGTAAAATACGGACATATATCATATCTGTCAAATGTACATAAATTCTTAAAATCAAATGACAGCAATGATATTTATTTCTGTATTCGAACAACGCCAACATTGAAAAATGAAAAAAAGCGTATCGAAATGAAGCTCATTTCGATACTGTTTTGCGTTTCATAATGAGTTCATTTCGAACGCAAAATAGTTATTTACGATACAAGTGTTAAAAGTGCGATTTTATTTCACGAGTAAAAGTTTGCGACACGAGCGTTAGCGAGTGTCGCAATTTACGAGTGAAATAAAATAGCATTTTTAACATGTGTATCGTACAATATTTTTTCTACAAACACAATTTTTATTATAAAATATAAAGAAACTCCACTGACCAAATTTAACAGCTCATGAATACCTTTTGACACAACTGCACCCAGCCGTTAAATTACGTCAAATTAAGTCACAATTCATACAAAAGATGAGTTCGTATTTTAATAAAGAAAATGAAGTAATAGCGAGAATAATAATTCTGAAAGTACTGCAACACAGGAAATAAATATCTCGAATTACACAAACTGTACATTTAATATTAATTATCCAAGAAATATGTAATTTTCAATCATTTTAATATATGTTGTCATTTTTGACAAACTGTCATGTCAATTTACTTTTAACACTAGTGTTAAAAGTATTACTTTTAACAAGCTACGCTATAAAATCGCATTTTTAATTGAAGTTAGCCGTGTCAAAATGTCAACTTTTAACGGTGTTTGTAGAAAATAGTATATTAAAAAACGAGTTTCATAAGGCACCATTTTGCCGCACGAGATCAGTTTAGAAAACGAGCCGCTTGCGGCGAGTTTTCTAAAGAGGGAGTGCGGCAAAAGGCCTTATGAAACGAGTTTTTTATACTATTTTTTCTATTTTGCGTTTTTTACATTAATAAATTGCTTAAATTGGAATTATTTAATTTGAAAGTTCAGAGTTTAATTTTTATATAAAGCATGCAGTTGGTCACATTGATACTTGACATTTTCAAATTTAAATCTTTCTATCCGCGAAGTATATTATATTACGTATTATTTACTACTTTTTGTTAACATTACTTGATACTTCATTTAAAAACATAAACATGAGTGACATAGAAACATATATATGTTGTTGTCAATTGTATACAACATACGTTGTTTGTGTAAAATACGGACATATATCATATATGTCAAACGTACATAAATTCTTAAAATCATATGACAGCAATGATATTTATTTCTGTATTCGAACAACGCCAACATTGAAAAATGAAAAAAAGCGTATCGAAATGAGGCTCATTTCGATACTGTTTTGGGTTTCATAATGAGTTCATTTCGAACGCAAAATAGAAAAAGTAATTTTTGACACTTACACCTATCTGTATATCAACGTATATGTTAATTGATACTTATAGGTTATTTGAATATTTAAATTTGACGCGTACATCTAATATATATCTACATTCATGCAGCCTAATTTAATCCGATTAAAATATGACTACCACTTTTTTTTGCTCACGATAGTACATATACGAACTTTTCAATAATTTAGTTCGTCTTCTATAATGTATGGTTCCAAGTTACAAGGCATCTTAAAAACCTCTACTCGAAGTACAGAAAGAATTTCTAATTTAGTTGCGCAATTTATTAAAGAACTTCAGAATGGATTACCCTCTGTTACGGAAATATCTGTGACTGCAGTTTTAAAGAAATCAGTGGCGCCATCTGTTGGGAGAAGATTGATTTATAAAGCGTCAATTTTGATAAATTATGTGTGATATTTCCATATAACGGGTGATCAGAAAAAGTCAAGTAGGTTTTGAGCAAAAATTCTATGTCTGACTTAAGTCTATGATTTGTATTACATATGTCAACTAAAATACCAATAATTGTGTCAATAATTGTCAGAATCTAACTTCGAAGATAGTAATTTATATTTTTAAATGTTGAAAATGGTATTTACCAACGTACACAAAGCATTAGTGGTTGAAGCTTTATTTTCGAAATGGTGAAAATATCGATGGACAGTGGGAGTACTCAATTCAAGCTTGTTTAGAAGAATTTACCGACCTCGCTTTTGATTATAATACTTTTCATTCTAGACTGATAAGAATTATTTCAGTTTTTCGATAAGCCGGTAGTGTGAGACGACAAGAGGGTAATGGGTGACCAAGTTCAGACAGAAGAAGCGATTGGTAATGTTAGACGAATAACAAAAATTTTAGTACGAACTCTCCCTCAACAAACTGGGTTGTCAGTTCGTTCTTGTCATACAGTTTTAAAATAAGATTTACAGTTATTTCCATATCGCAGAACTTGCTGGCAATAAATCCTCGATATTGATTATCCGCAACGAGTAGTTTTTTGCGAATTACAAATTATTTTAATCATCAACTCCTAGACAAAACTTTCTATTCGAACAAAGCATGGTGTCATGTTCTTAGATACATTAGCTCACAGAACATGAGAATGTGAAGTGATACAAAGCCCAGAAAGCTCAGAATGTTGGTGTTTGGATGCGCTATAAGTAGAAGAAGGATTATCGGTCCATATTTTTAAATAGTACTTTAAATGAGGAAAGATATCGATAAGAAATAGTCTTGGCTCTATTTAATTAGCTTCATTATGATGAACTAGCTTTGAGTTACTTTCAATAATATGATGCTAGAGCTCACACAGCGGGTGCAATAATGTATATGTTACAAAAAGTGTTTGGAAATCGTTTGATTAGTTTGAATCATCTTGTGAGCTTGCACCGTGTGATATCTTTTTATGACCTTTTTTAAAACAGTCAATTTATCAAGATTATGCAGATCTGTAAGACATAATTATAAATAAATTAATAAAATAGAAATACTCCCGAACTACAAAATACGAGTATATTTGGTAGCATTGTAAAATGCTTGGAAGGAGGTTGTGGACAATTTCAACATCTTTTATAATTTATTATGATCGTTATTGTTGATAATTTATACAACTAGAATTTATGGTATTTATTTTTATTCCCCTTAATTCCTGCATTTTTTTTTTGTTAAGTTAAACATGAAGTAAAATTTTCAAGGACTACTTTGACTTCGAATTCTTCTGAACACCCGTTACAATCATTTAAGTGACAGTAATTATTGCCTTCGAAAAACGAATAAAGAACAAACAGTTAATATTAAGTTGCTTGTTAAAAACTGTGAGTCCTTTCGGAAACGCTCTAAATGCTTAAAATCGCTTATGCACATAATTATTTATTACAAGTATATGTTGAGCGGCACCGAATCAGAGAAGACAGTAAGGCGTGGATGGTGATGAAAGTTTGGGCTGATTAATTAAACGTGACCAAAAAAATATGTTGAATTCATGAAAATTTAAAAAGAATTCTTTAATGAGATTTATGGAAATGGAACTTGAAAACCTAAGACAATAATTCATCGCATTTTAACCAAGAAACTTGGTTTCGTAAGTTAAATTCCAACTTCGTTCGACATCAATGAACAGATAACCGAAAATTGTAGGAAGGCCTTGGTTGCTAACTGTGGTCGAAGTAGGTGACTAAGAGAAAGTCCAAAAAAGGAATTGACGTATCTACGTGAAAATTAGGAAGCCGATATAGAGTATCATACATGAATGCACATCGGAAAATTAAGAGAAGTGGAATGACATTTAGAAAAAGAAGAAAATTCCATGGTGTTGTCAAGCACTAACAACCGAATCATCGTTTTGGACGATGAAATATATTTTACGTTATCTAACTCTGAGGTAAAGGGTAATGATGGATTCTATAATGAGGATTTCAATGCAGCGCCGGACAATGTGAAATATAAAAGAAAAACTAAATTTGAACATAAAATACAGGTGTGTTGCGCCATTTCTTCGGTAGGTGCATCGCAACCATATGTAGGACATGTTAGGGGAGAAGCCGTCACTGCAGCTCTTTATATACAAAGATGTTTGCCTAAATTATTACGATTTATAAACGATCGTCACAATAATGATCAAATAATGTTCTGGCCTAACCTAGCTTCTTGCCACTATGCCAAGGATACTAGAGAATGGTTGCAGGCCAATAATGTCTCATTTGTACCCAGAGAAGATAATCCACCTAATGTTCCCCAAGCACGATCCATTGATTTGATGAATTTTGGACATTATTATGCAGAAAAGTTTACGACAAAGTATGGGAGGCGGATAACGAAAAACAATTAAGGCGAATTTACCAAAAGATTCGGGAAATCGATGTTGCCACCATCCAATCACTTATGAGACACTTAAGAACAAAACTGCGAAGGATTGAAGATCATGATCCGCTAGCTGCATTATAATATATTCTTATTGTTTAGAAATGATGTTAATCGTTAATTTTTGACTCAAAACTTTTGTCACATACTTTATTTTCACGCGTTTTTCAAATCGTCTTCTCGTTATGAATTTATGAACAACTGATCTGAAATCTACAACGCGCAATAGAGAATAACGATTTATGTATGTATGTATTAATACAACGTGTTTCAAAAAGAACTTCATCTCAGTAGGCATTGAGTAACTAGTACTTGCAAACTATTATAAGCCACTTGCCTTTTATTTATAACTATTTATCTAATGTCATTTTGATATTTGTCATTTTGTGACTAGCAATATAATTTTGTCTTACAAATATTTTTTTTACTTAATTAACAATACTACTAAATAATGTACACATTGCAAGAAAATATTTTTATTGTTGAAGCATATTTCCCAAGTGCACAATTTCTTAACGGAGAATGGCAATATTCCTACGCGGAATGCAGTTTCACTTACAGTTTCCTAATAAAGTTGTGGATAATACCGCTTTGCATCATCACATTCGTCTACTCGTGGAGAAGTTTCGGGCTAGAGGATCTCTGTTCAAAAGCAAAAGTTCTGATAGACCACGTACACAGAAAAATATTATTGAACACGTACATACATACATCAGTTCGTCGTTGATCAGTTCAAACGAACGTATATTCTAGTACCGTTCATAGAATTTTGAAGCGTCGTTTACATATGTATTCATACAAAGTATCTATTGTTCAACAGATAATGACAAAATTCTTGATCAAGTCTTTTTACTGATGAAGCATGGTTCCATTTAAGTGGGTTTGCAATAAATAAAATTACAAAACATGGTCTATAAACAATCCAAGGGATCACATCGAAGTTCCTTTACATCCTGTTAAAGTTGGAGTACGGTTAGCTGTATCTCGTCCTAGAAAAATAGGACCAGTATTTTTTCAAAATAACATTAATGGCCAGCAATACCTAGAACAGCTATTAATACCGTTTTTAACTCAAGTGCAACGAGACGAATTCAATGGGGATTACTTCCAGGAAGATGGGGCTACTGCACATACAACTCGTGAAAATTTAGCGCTTTTAAAATATTACTTCCCTCGTCCAATTAAAAGCAGAGGTATTTGGCCAGCAAGGTCACCAGATCTTACTCTGTTGGATTTGTATATTTTCGGATTGCTAAAAAATGAAGTATATAAGACTTGAATGAATAACTTAAATGACTTGATGAATGGCAATTACTATTAAAAGTAATGAAATAGCACCAAATGTATTAAAGAATATTTTTGACAAACTGAAACGTCGTATTGCATTATGCATTCAACAGAACGGTGACTATTTTGAACACTTGTTATGAATTATAATGATTAAAATTTCTACAAATTAGTTATTTACCCTGGTTGTTTGATTAATATCCCATCTTTAAAGTTTTCTTATTAAATAAATTAATAATCTAATTGTACTTGCTATTAATTTCATCACCATATCTCTCGATGATAAATTATGACAGTGACAGGTAGGTAACCTTCATACCATTTAATCTATATCCGTATTTCAAGAATGCCGAACATCATAATTTATAGGAGAAATTCATGGACAACTAGATGTAATTCTTTTTGAAACAGGTTGTACAAATTGCCCTGATTTTCTTGAAATGTGTTCGTTTTTCATTTACTTCATCATAATCTATTAGTCTAACTTTTTCGAGTATTATGTTAACCCTTTAAAAAGTAATAATTCGAACATATTAATATTCATAATTTAAATGTATCCAATTGAAAATCGCGAAAATAAGATATTCTAGGAATATTCATCTAATTTTATAACGAGATTTGTATTATTTGACATTTCCTATGAAGATGCTTTCGTCAGTTCTTATTGTTATTCAGTGTAAATAAAAGCGTAAATTAATATAAGGTCAATGACCGGTTTTAGAAACATAAAGAGACTGTCACTAGTTAGCAGTGTATGACGCAGTTTATTTTATATAGTTCTAGCTAAATTTCTTAATCCCAAGTGTACTTATATAGATTAAATTCAATTAAAACTTCTTGTGCTTTTTAGCATGTTATAGTTGTCACTGTTTATAATTAGTAACGCTCATCATGTGTTGACATGGTTTTCACAGTTTCACTTTGTGTATATACGAATTATTTATTTTCAAAATGTTGCGTAGTTCCAACGAAAAAAAAACATTGCATTGCACCAGTAAATATTTTATAATTTCAAAATACTAGCTAGAAATTTATCTAAATGCATACATCTGTTAGAATATCAGTTCAGGATAGAATATTAAAGAATGGCGCTAGATATTTATAGGTGGTAAAGTACCAGTAAAATTAAATCAACAAATTCGTCTTTATCTTTTACTATACACTAATAAATTGTATTTATTCTCATATACAAATAAAATTATTCTTTCAAATTTTAGTTTAAAATTAATTACGTATATTATTGTGTTCTTTGATGAAAATTTTCTAGAATTTATATGTTACTACTGGAGAAACGTTTCGGTTTTTTCAATTGCATCCACATATCGACTTTTGTATAATTACACTAGTCAACAAATTTTCGTTTATTTTATAGTTCTAAGAATAGTAACAACAACAGCAATAATCAGCAAGCATTCCACTGTTCCACTTTCCCTGGTAACGTTTGGGGGAAGGAAATCTAGATGTGAGTGAAATAAATGTATTTTAAAGCTCATGTTCCAGCCCAATTTGTGGTAACTTCTAAGAAGTTCATTAACAAGTGCAATATAATTATCAAATTTTCTGTTTTCCAGAAAATTATGGGTTACATTTTTAATAGCATTCTAAGCAACACGCTCCGACTTACTTAAGGTTTCTTCAAATTTTTTATCTTGTAGAAGTTTAATTTGGGGTCCTACAAAAATTCCTTCTTCGAGTTTTGCATTTGAGATTTTGGTAAATTTTTGTTTAAGGTTTGGAATCTATGTCCATTTTTATCTTTTGCTTTCACGAAATTTTTCGTCCGTAATGGCGGTAGAAGTATTTTATTAGGTTCAACTAGTGACTTATGAATAGAGAACGGACACGCTTACCACTCAGTGCAGTACTGGCGAAAGGCTGTATTTCTAAAATATTTAATTTTATTTATATAATTGGAAAACGGAAATTGGAAATCTACAAAATTACGAAATACATATTTATTTGTTGAAAAGTTGTATTTATAAAGTTTTTAATTTTATTTATATAATTGGAAAACGAACGGGTGGTGATCTATAAAATTACGAAATACATATGTATTTGTTGAAAAGTTGTATTTTTAAAGTTTTTAATTTTATTTCTATAATTGGAACATTTTTATTTGTTCATTTTGTCGTTCAAGTTGAGTAAAGGAGTATTAATATTGACTAGCAATAGTTTCTCAAGGTTTTCTTCTGTCAATTTTGTTCTCTTTGAATTAAGTACATCCTTATAAATAGAAAACGTCCTTTCTACATCGCAACTGGTTATAGGTGCATACTGGAAATATTCTCTTATTTCTTCATATTTAGCCGTTAGATTTTGTGGAATTGTCTCCATACATAATTGCAGCAATGTAATTAAATCTGGATTTCTATTAAGAATTGCTTCAAACTTTTGCCGAAGGCCACATCCGAAGTTACTTGGAATACTTTTCAAATTATTAACAGCCACATCTAATGTGGTTAATCCGTCATTTAATTTGAGATTTCGATTTTCAAAATAAGTGATTAGTTTTGGCAATTTTCCAAAATGTTCGTGAAGAAAGTACAACTGATTTTTTAAATTTCGGATTTGTGTGAGCTCCTTGCACTCACCAATACTTCTAGCATCCTCCTTTAGCAGTGTTACGAAATGTTTTAGACTATCGAAATTCTCAGCATAATAACTAGTAGCTTCCAGCCATGTTCCCCATCTAGTTATTACTGGAGTGGGAGGCAGTGACAGAGATGGAAATTTTTCGCTGAAAAGAGCTACTCTCAATGGTTCTTTTCTGAAAACTTTTTTAAAAGCTGATACAAGTCTATCAACTTCCGAAAAAGTGTCTCTGATATATTCACAGATTCTGTGGAGAGCATGTGCTACACAAGTAATATGCCGCATATTAGGATATGTTTTCTTCAATAGTCTGCCTGTTTTTAACATATACGCAGCACTATCACTGACAAATAAAAGTATTTTTTCTTTGTATGTGGCGTCCGAATGAAGCATTTTTTGCATATTCTCCTTAATGGTTTCAGCAACTGTTTCCGCATCAACTCTATTTATAACACTTGTTGCTATTACATATGAGTTATAGGGAATAGTTGGATGTAGTACACCAGCTACAACATTTACCACACAGCGTCCTAACATATCCACCGTTTCGTCGGCGCTTATCCATATGTATTGATTTAAAAGATGGCTTCTAATGCGTTCTACTGTTCTCGTATAGCACCTAGAAACATAATATTTGCGTAAGTTGATTCATCAGGAACATTTCGACCAGTATATTTTTGAAGAAATATTTTTAAAGTGGGGTTGCCAAGTTTATTTAATGGAATATTAGCCGCCATAAAAGTTTTACAGAGTTCAGATGTGTTTGCGATCCTAAGTGACGAATTTTTGAAGATATTTTACGGATTTTGTAATAAATTTCGGAATCACTGACAATGGACATACAATCAGTATGACCGTCAATCCAACTCGCCATTGTTTTACAATGCCGTTCTCGACATTCTTCCATATCATGTCTGAAAAAGTAACTTAAACAATGCTCTAGATCTAAATAAATGAAAACTAAAAATGTGTGCGTAAGTTATTGAAACTGAACGAAATTCAATGCACACTCTTACGTCGAAATAATTGGTAGAAATAGATTCAATTAAACGATATTAAACAGGATCTATCACAAAAATTACGATGTAATTAACAGTTAAAACTATGAAAACAAGAAACTTACTCACAGCACTTTATTTATCTTACGAAATATAAACTAATAAATAAAATACATACATTATAAAAATCCCACTTCTATCTACGCTCATGAAAACACTTTAAAAAGCACTATATTCTCGGAATACAATAGCTGGCTTGTCCATTGTTATCGCGGCGAGACCAGGTGTCCGAGTAAGTCAAACAAATACTTCATTGAATTACGCCGGGATGTACTGAGCGACGTTATACACAATTTCAATTGCCGATTGCGTTTTATGGAAATTGCGTCCGTTCTCTAATAATTAGTAACGCTCATCATGTGTTGACCTGGTTTTCACAGTTTCACTTTGTGTATATACGAATTATTTATTTTCAAAATGTTGCGTAGTTCCAACGAAAAAAAAACATTGCATTGCACGAGTAAATATTTAATAATCTCAAAATACTAGCTAGAAATTTATCTAAATGCATACATCTGTTAGAATATCAGTTCAGGATAGAATATTAAAGAATGGCGCTAGATATTTATAGGTAGTAAAGTACCAGTAAATTTAAATCAACAAATTCGTCTTTATCGTTTTAGTATATGTACACTAATAAATTGTATTTATTCTCATATACAAATAAAATTATTCTTTCAAATTTTAGTTTAAAATTAATTACGTATATTATTGTGTTCTTTGATGAAAATTTTCTAGAATTTATATTTTACTACTGGAGAAACGTTTCGGTTTTTTCAATTGCCTCCACATATCGACTTTTGTATAATTACACTGGTCAACAAATTTTCATTTATTTTATAGTTCTAAGAATAGTAACAACAACAGCAATTATCAGCAAGCATTCCACTGTTCCACTTGCCCTGGTAACGTTTGGGGGAAGGAAATCTAGATGTGAGTGAAATAAATGTATTTTAAAGCTCATGTTCCAGCCCAATTTGTGGTAACTTCTAAGAAGTTCATTAACAAGTGCAATATAATTATCAAATTTTCTGTTTTCCAGAAAATTATGGGTTACATTTTTATTAGCATTCTAAGCAACACGCTCCAACTTACTTAAGGTTTCTTCAATTTTTTTATCTTGTAGAAGTTTAATTAGGGTCCTACAAAAATTCCTTCTTCAAGTTTTGCATTCGAGATTTTGGTAAATTTTTGTTTAAGGGTTGGAATCTACGTCCATTTTTATCTTTTGCTTTCACGAAATTTTTCGTCCGTAATGGCGGTCGAAGTATTTTATTAGGTTCAACTAGTGACTTATGAAGTATATTAAAAGGAATATACTGACCCCTGGACTGGTCAGTCCTTAACAATGTACATAGTGGGAATTTCTTGATCGACTGTCCCACTCAAAAGAAAACAGCAATTCTTTGTATATCTTAGTTGTATAACCGAGTAGAATTGCTAGAACTTTGAGGTCTGCGCTAGTATACCATTTGTACATTTTGTAATTAATTCATACATTTCTTTTAAATGGATTGTGTGGCCAACGGAGAAGAATGGATAAACGTTTCCCATCTGAAGAAGGGCAGCTTTCAAACTCAATTTCGATGCATCGATAAAAAAACGCCATTATTTGGGATGGCGTTGGTGACCTAATGCCGGCATCAAATCGTCGACATTATTGCAGTACGAAAGACCCTCGTCGTTTAAAAAATACTGTGATAGTACTTCCCAATGATTATGATAAACAGAAGTATGTATGCCTGTAGCTAACAGTTTCCATTCTTGAAGTCTAGATCCTAGTATTTCTGCTTTAGTTTTTGACAAATTCAGGTCTCGAAGATCATTTAGTTCCGACTGATTTATTAGGTGCGGTCCGTCCTCTTTAGATGACAGATACATATTCATCATTACTGATCGATAACTGGCTTCTGGTTCTGTAACATTATATTCTTCACTGGAAACGCCTATGTATCTTGGTACTGGCAAGGCTTCCGAATGAGGTACTGCAGGAGTAGTAGAGGACAGATTAGCACAACTAACATTTTTCTTATTTTTGTTAGAAAATCCAAACGTTTTCGTGCAGCAAAAGTAGCAATTATCACACCAACTCGCAAGTGTTGCAAATGGCATAGCGCTTTCCTTACCGTTTGACCAGCCCCTATAGTAGAAGCACAGCGTGCGCAGCAAATGCCGGGAGCCTGATGTTCAATAGTTCACCCAAAATAGTGAAAATATAACTTTTCTATTAAAGGTGTAATATTCTGCTTATGCTGGTAAATTCTCCACATACATAACAGAAGCTGTGTGGATTATTTATACACGCACGCGGCATTATGAAATAAAAAGACGTTCAACTGTCACAAACCTACTTACATTGAACCGAAAGAGCCGTGTGTAGCTCTTTATATACCCACATAGCCAGTGATCTACCAATTCTTAATTTGATAGGTTTCGGAGCAAAAGTGGGCCTCGTTTAAGTGCTCTGATATAGGGAAGATGCAAGGTCATGTTCAGACATGTCCACTCATTGTTCGACAGAACAATTATTTTTAGCAGTATCTTTTTTGTATGAAAGTAACTTCGAAAGTTTGTAAAATTTAATGTATTTTTGAGGAAAACTATTTACGAAAATATCTCAAAATCCTGGCGTGATAGAGCAAGTTTTAAATCAGATTCAGAATCAGCATGACAAAAGCCATAAAATACACGTATTGGTGTATAAGTAAACCATACTGTGTTTACCAGTGTTACATGTGTTTAGTTTTCTCAAGAATTTAATTTTCAAATTTATCGTGGATTCACATTGTGGAAACCAAGGCAAAATAGCTATCACAACAATTAGTGCATACGAACTCTTCCAATAAATCAAAAAGTTCAAACAAACTGTCCAGCAGAAAACTTAATGCACCTGTGTTTTAAGACCATAGAATTTCACGTCTGCGGAGAGCAATACAGAACAAAAGGAGAGGCATGTCGTCATCAGAAATTTCCCTTCGTCATGATAATGCATGTGCTCATGCAACAACAAACGTAAAGGAACTGCTCAAGAATTTCGGGTGGGAGCTATTAAACCGCTGCTCTACATCCTAGGCTTGGCACCCAATGACTTCTGTTCATCAGAATGAAAGTGATGAAAAGATGAAAAGCAACGATTGAGTACTAATGAGGAGCTGAAAACCTGTGCGGCAACATGGTATAAGGAGGGTATACAGAAACTAATTCTCCGTTATGATAAAAAAGTGATGTCCGCCATTTTCTTCAAAAGTATTGGGCTTGTTAAAGCTGTTAAGTTAGAAGAACAGAAGACTACCAAGGCCGCCTGGTATACCCAAAATTGCCTGCCCGAGATTCTCCGACAAATCAAAATTAAAGACTTAATGCTACACCATGACAATACTTCGGCGCATAAGGCTCTCAAAACAGGCACGTTCATCTGACACATACTTGAACTGACGTTCCTTTGTCACTTCTTTGCTTGCAATGGCCTCCTTCACCTTTAATTACATTATATATTGTTCCTATAGGCACTTTTGTTAATTGCCACGTTTGTTCAGTATTCTTGGTTTGTCCATCGTTATTATCTTCCATCAAGGTATGATAGATATTGCGAATAATCTGTTTTGCATCTTTGCGAATTGTTTCTGTAAGCGATCCAATTGTTTCTGTAAGCGATCCATGAGTTTCGAACAATTCGATACGTGTGGCGAACTGCATAAGTGGCACATACCTACATATGCAATTAATATGTATCTGTCAATGCACAACAGAGCGAATGTAATAAACGGTTTGGTAATCGGCTGGAACTACTGCTGAAACAAAAGAATTGCTGGCAAGCGAATTGCGTATCGAACTTTGAATAAAAATAATTTACAAAGAGCAAAACTGAAAACTATGTACTTATTTTCTGTGAAACATTGAAAGTGTAAAACATTACTATGAACAACCAAAATTTGATCAAGGGGTTCCTGTATTAAATTAGCTCTTTTAGATGATAAAACGTCTTTAAAAATAGAAAATCTCCATTCCTCATCACAACTGGTAATGGGTGGTTGCAAAAGTGCACCATACTTCGAATGTATAGGTTTTTCCATCGGCTCTGTGTAGAATTTATATAATATATTCAAATCTGGATTTCTGCTAAATATGGCACCAAATTTTTGTCTCAGCTTTCAGAAATATCTTTTTAAATGATGAAACTAACCTATCAACATTCGAAAAATATCCCCTGATGTATTCACATACTCTGTGTAGTGCATGTGCTACACAGGTAACGTGTAGCATATTGGGATAAGATTGCTTTAATAACTTCTCTGTTTTTAACATATAAGTTGCCGTATCAGACAAAAATAATAGCATGTTGTCTTTATAGTTGTTATCCGATGAGAATATTATGAATACATAGATCAATTACTTCTGCAACTGTTTCACCATTTACGACTGGCAATATTTTAGTTGCAGTTAAGTATGATTGGTATGAAGTTGTCGGATGAAGAATACCAACAACTACATTTAACACATATCGTCCCATTACATCCGTTGTTTCGTCTGCACTTACCCAAAGATAATGACCAGATAGGTCGTTCGTATTGTAATGACTCATTCGATGACGCGAGGCGCGTCATCGCTCTGGACGTTTTCCCGACAGATTTGGAGCATTCTAGACAAAACGTTCCCATTGATATATAAGCCGTCGAGGAAGGGATGTGGACATTCATTGAATCCTACAGTCTCGCGAAGTAAACATAAATATAGTTACATAAATATAGAATACATAAATGTACTTATTGTTGTTAATAGTTAGTTTTATATTGTTATACGTTTAATATTAATATAGTGTGTGTGTCTAAAGTTATTGTTAGTTTTATTTAAGGACCCGAAAGACAAACGTTACAGTGGTATTCAGGTGTGGACTAATTAATAAATAATAAACTAAGTAGACAATTAAGTGTTAATTAAGTATTCGATTAAATAAATATACAGTGCGGAAAGACGTTATTTTAAATATCGCGATGGCGAACAGAATGAAACTGATGGATTTAAAAGTGTCCGAGTTAAAACGAGAATTAGAAGAGAGGGATGAGGATACAACTGACAAAAAGTCGATCCTCCAGCAACGGCTTCGCAATGTGTTGATCCAAGAAGGCGAGGATCGCGAGAATTATGTCTTTCAAGTTCCAGGCGGAGATGCTGACGTGAATTTGCTGTTAATTCAAATGAAACAAATGGAGCAGAAGAACCTGGAAACTTAGCAAAAACTCTAGAACAAATGGAGCAGAAGAACCTGGAAACTTCTGGAAACTTAGCGAAAACTCTAGAACAAAGACTAATAGATAATTCGCAAACCTTGGAACAGCGTCTAATAGATTCACAAACTCAAATGCAACAAATGGAGCAGAAGAACCTGGAAACTTCTGGAAACTTAGCGAAAACTCTAGAACAAATGGAACAGAAGAATCTCGATAGCGCGAAAAATATGGAACAACGATTAATAGAGAATGCGCAAATACAAATGCAACAAATGGAACAAAGAAACCTAGAAACCGCTAGAATCCTCGAGAAAAATCTGGAAAAGAAATTACTAGAAGATTCTAGAAACTTCGAAAAAGTCTGGAACAAGTGGAGAAAGTTTTAGAACAGCGATTAGCGGAAAAATCAGAAGCGTTAAAAGAAGAGGTTTTCATAGCTGTAGAAGAGAAAATTGGAGAACATTCTAGACTTTTAGAGGCAATAATGATTGAGATGAAATTACCCACTACCACGAGTCATTTTGATCCCAAGCAGGTCAACAAAGAAGTCATACCGCGGCCCATCGAAATAAAAGAAGAACTTGTGGCTATTTCAAAGACCAGAATCAAGCCACCAACCTTTGATGGAAAGACGTCATGGGCAACTTGCCTGACGCAATTCGAAGCGGCAGCAGAAGCAAACGCATGGTCTTCTGCCGAGAAGGCGACTGCTTTAGTCATAGCATTGAGGGGTGATGCTAGTGATATTTTGCAGACATTGCCTCCTGAGGAACGTAAAGATTATTCTCAACTCATTAAACGCTTGGAGATGAGATATGGCCATGCGCATTTGGAGCAAGTATACCATACCCAACTGAAGAATCGATCACAGAAGAAAGGCGAGAATCTTCAGGAATTTGAGGCAGATATTGCTCGTCTAGTTCGACTTGCATATTCCGATGGCGCCAGATAATTTCATGGAACACCTAGCTGTCCAGACGTTCATAGATGGTCTCCGGGATATTGATACGCAGCAAGCATTAAGGTTGGCAAGACCGAAAACCTTGATCGATGCTTTGGCGCACGCGCTTGAGTTTGAGACTGCAAAACAAGCCTCTAGGAACCATGCTCGTGTCTGCACTGTCGACAAGCAGGAAAATGAGGAGTTCATGGAGCAGGTGGTTAGTAGAGTTCTAAACCAGATCAAATCAAATAAAAGAGTACTGCGATGCTGGAACTGTGGAGAGATTGGTCACGTTCGGAGTAAATGTGGTAAGGTGGCCAAGAAAGCATCGTCTGAGCAGCAGGAAAACTAAAGCGGGTCGATGAGCGGGGGCAATCATCGATCCAGCATCAGGAAGCCCCAAGGACGCCTGGCCAAGTCGCATCCTTGCAACATCAAACCAACGGCCTGTATGTGGACGCTGTTATGGAAAAAAGGACCTATGTTTGCTTGCTAGATACTGGATCGACGAAAACCATCGTGCGACCCGATTTAATTCCCAGAAATAAAAAGTTATTTTCTAGCAAATGGAGACTTAGGACAGCAACAGGAGAAGCAGCTTCTGTGGCAGGTGAAGTAGATGTCAACTTTATCATAGGACCAACATCAATCCGACATCGTGTTCTCGTAGCCGACATAGAAGAACAAATAATCTTGGGATTAGACATCATGAACACCTACGGCTTCCAGTTAAACATGAAAGAAGGCACTTTAAAAATAAATAATGAGGAATTGTTTCTTCATGGGAAAGATTGTGGGAATGTACAACTAATTACTGCAGAGAATGTTGTTCTGGATGCAAGAAGTGAGACATTTTTGACGGCGTGTATGGAAGGTGATTATTTGGACGGAAATGTTACAATGTTGGAACCAAAGGCTGATGATGACGAGGTGGGCCGAGGAATAGTAGTTGCCAAAATGCTGGTTAAGACTCAGAAGACTGTACCGATAAGGGTAATGAATGTGAACCATTACCCTGTCTCATTGAAGAAGGGTACTATTCTGGGGTGGTGTTCGCCAGTGTCGGCCGTCGTTCATCGCATAGAGGCGAAGAAGAATGGATTCGTGCAGGTTCCTGAGAAATTGTCCAAGATAATCGACTCCGCCTGTCAAGGATTGAGCAAGAAGGAACAAAGCCAAGTTAAGGATTTAATCAAACATTATGAAGACGTCTTTGAAACTGAAACTGGTACGAAAGGAAGAACCAATATTGTAATGCACAAAATAAATACCAGCGATGCAAGTCCAATTCGACAAGGACCAAGAAGGTTACCTCTGGCAAAACGTGAAGAAGCCAAGCAAATTATACAAGATATGGAAGGAAAAGGAGTAATTGAACCATCGAATAGTCCATGGGCTTCACCGGTGGTCCTTGTCAGGAAACAGGATGGATCTACCAGATTCTGTGTGGACTATCGTCGTTTGAATAGTGTGACCAAAAAGGACAGCTATCCTCTCCCAAGAATAGACGATACGCTAGACACCTTGGCAGGAGCAAAATGGTTCTCCACTCTCGACTTAAAGAGCGGTTATTGGCAAGTGGGAATGGATCCCAATGACAAAGAGAAGACTGCCTTCAGTTTAGGTACAGGACTCTGGCAATTTACAGTCATGCCATTTGGACTGTGTAACGCCCCAGCTACTTTTGAGCGACTCATGGACACTGTACTGAGGGGATTGTCTTGGAATACCTGCCTGGTATATCTCGATGATGTGATTGTGGTAGGGAAGACCTTTGAAGATCACATGAAAAATTTGGAAGTAGTATTCCAGAGGTTGCGAGATGCCAACCTGAGATTAAGTCCAAAGAAGTGTCACCTTTTCCGCAAGGAGGTAAATTACCTTGGACATGTGGTTTCCGGAAAAGGAATTGCTGTGGATCCAGAAAAAGTAAAAGCTGTGGAAAAATGGCCGGTACCCAAAGACAAACATCAGCTAAGAAGCTTTTTGGGATTATGCACATATTATCGACGCTACGTTCCTGGATTCTCCAACATTGCAAAACCACTTACTCGCCTAACAGAAAATCGAGCATTCATTTGGAACAACGAATGCCAAGCGGCCTTTGAGTTGTTAAAAGGTACGTTGATCAGTGCACCCGTTTTGAACTATCCGCTGCCATCTGGGCGGTTTGTTTTGGATACGGATGCCAGTAACGTCGGGATTGGTGGCGTGCTCTCTCAAATCCAAGATGGACAAGAAAAGGTCATTGGATACTTCAGCAAGACCCTGTCCAAACCAGAGAGGAACTACTGCATAACCAGGAGAGAAGCAGTAGTTAAGACCATTGAGCACTTTTACAAGTACCTGTATGGGCAGAAGTTCCTGATCCGCACTGATCATGCCGCCTTAAAGTGGCTCTTGCAATTTAAGAATCCAGAGGGTCAAGTAGCTAGATGGATTGAGAGGCTACAGGAGTACGACTTTGTCATTGAACACAGAGCAGGTCTCAAACATCAAAATGCAGATGCCCTTTCCAGAAGGCCCTGTCCAGAAGACTGTCGACATTGCAACAGAATCGAAGACAAATCGGCCAACGCTCTTCGAACCACCGTTGTTGATGACCAATGGCAACCTGACAATTTGCGCGCAGATCAAGAAGCTGATCCGGATCTTGCAGTCCTCAGGGCTTGGAAAAGAAATAGGCAAAGACCGACCTGGCAAGAAATTGCTCCCCATTCACGAGAATTGAAGTCATACTGGGCACAATGGGATTCTTTAACCATAAAAGACGATCTCCTGAGACGTGAGGTCGAAAATCACGATGGAAGCGAGCGGAAGATGCAAATGGTGGTTCCCAAGAAAAGAATACCAGAGGTATTGCGAGAACTCCATAATGGTGCTTCTGGGGGACATTTTGGAGTCCATAAAACACTGGAGAAGGTGCGCCAGAGATTTTACTGGGTGAATTGTTCACGAGATGTGAAAGAATGGTGCCGAAAGTGTGCTAATTGCGCCGGAAGCAATGGTCCCCAGAGGCGTCGACGTGCACCCATGCGCCAATACAATGTAGGAAGCCCATTTGAAAGGATCGCCATAGATGCCGCCGGCCCTTTTCCAGAAAGCGACAAAGGAAATAAATACATAATAGTGGTCATGGATTACTTTACCAAATGGGTTGAAGCATATGCTCTACCAAATCAAGAAGCTGGAACTGTAGCAGACGTGATTGTGAAGGAGTTCGTCAGCCGTTTTGGTGTACCCTTGGAACTTCATTCCGATCAAGGGCGAAATTTTGAGTCCAGTCTATTCGAAAAGATGTGTGGACTTTTGGGCATACGGAAGACGAGAACAACTCCCTTGCATCCACAATCAGATGGGATGGTAGAGCGAATGAACAAGACCATGATCAGACACTTATCCAAAGTGGTCTCCGAACACCAGAGAGATTGGGACGAACATTTACCATTATTTCTAATGGCGTATCGGGCCTCCGTTCAAGAGACAACTGGCCAATCACCAGCAAACGTGCTATTCGGGAGGGAACTCCGATTGCCCTGTGATTTAAAGTTTGGGAGCAAGCCTGGTGAAGATCTTGCCGGAGAAGATTATGTCAGCACGCTCAGACGACGACTAGATAATATCCACGAACAAGTCAGACATAATATCCAAGATGCTAGTGACAGAATGAAGGAGAGCTATGACATCAACGCCGAGAAGAGTGGTTACCATGAAGGCGATCGGGTTTGGTTATATAATCCACAACGCCGACGGGGCCTATCTCCAAAACTTCAAAAGAATTGGGAGGGGCCATACGAGGTGTTGAAGCGGATCAACGATGTAATATACCGCATCAGGCGAACACCTCACACTAAGCCAAGAGTCGTACATTTTAATCGATTAGCCCCATACTCTGGAGACAATAATGACGAAACCGTTGACTTGCGCCGATTGGATAGCCAATACCATGAACTAACCTTCGAAGACTTTATGGAAAAATATTCTGGTTCGAGAAAAGCTCGATTTGGGGTAACCATCGAGAAACAGCAAGATTTGTTTACGGTGCCGCCAGACTACGCGCTTGCTCACTGCGTAGCCCGAGATCTACGAATGGCCAAAGGAATTGCCTGCGAATTTAAAGAGAGATTTGGCAGAATCGGAAAACTAAGGCAGCAGGGACCAGCAATTGGGAAGAGTCTCCAAATAATAAATGAAGGACAGCCCATATTTTATTTGGTCACGAAAGAACTGTCGAGCCTGAAGCCAACCTATCGTGCCTTATGGGAGGCCCTGGCCCACTTACGCGAACAAATGTTACAACAAGACATTCTGAAATTGGCAGTTCCAAAATTGGGTTGTGGATTGGACCGCATGGACTGGAGAATTGTAAGGAGCATGTTGGAAGTAATCTTCCGACAATACTGGTATGGAAATTCTGGTATGCAGTTACCAGCTTGAATATTCCTGTCCATCCAGGCAACATAAGACCGTGGACTGTTATTTCGATATGACGTCGCAATGTAACAAAGGCCCTACCTGTCAATTTCGTCATCGTTTGAGAGACCAAAGCATGACATGTTTCGGGACGAAACTTCATTTTTAAGAAGGGGGCAATGTAATGACTCATTCGATGACGCGAGGCGCGTCATCGCTCTGGACGTTTTCCCGACAGATTTGGAGCATTCTAGACAAAACGTTCCCATTGATATATAAGCCGTCGAGGAAGGGATGTGGACATTCATTGAATCCTACAGTCTCGCGAAGTAAACATAAATATAGTTACATAAATATAGAATACATAAATGTATTTATTGTTGTTAATAGTTAGTTTTATATTGTTATACGTTTAATATTAATATAGTGTGTGTGTCTAAAGTTATTGTTAGTTTTATTTAAGGACCCGAAAGACAAACGTTACAGTATTTTTTCAATGGTTCTCAAATAACATTTTGGTAAGTGATATTTACGTAAAGTAGATTCATGTGGTATATGACGATCAGGAGAAAGCTCTTGAGGACTGGATTGTTAAGCTTTTTGAATGGGATATTGGCCGCCATGAAAGCTTCACACAGTTCTTCGTTAAAAGTAGGTGCAGATGGTCATATGTTATCTTCATGCGTTTTCGAAGAAACATATCTATGCACATTACATTTTTGTGGACGCCTTAAACTTAATGAACAGGCACTGCAATATATCTCGGTATCATTACGTATGTGCAACCAATCTGTATGGCCTCTAATCCATCCTACCGTGATTGTCCTACGATAATTCTCCATTGATAATGAAAATAAAGAGAAACACTAAGAACAGAAAGAAATGGACTAAAAAAAGGTAGTAAATTAAACTTAATATTTATAAAAAATTATAGGATAAATATACAATACAACAATTTAAAATACTAAACCTTGTAACCAAATAACGAAAGAAAGAAACGAAACCAGAAACACGCCGCGGTAAAATAGAATTTTATGAATGAATTGACACAATAAGGACTGAAATAACAACATTTGCACGACGAATGCAATCGACCAAGCAAATAGTGGGGCTGTTATAACATGCATACTATACATGATATCGCCACAACGATTTATCGGGGCAATTGGTTATTCAATCGCTTCAGTCCGCTCTCTGCTTATTAGGTATATTACGTAATAGATAGTCCTATAAAACGGTCTGCAATACTTACTGCAGAGAAATTTTGCAAACACCATTTGCAAAATTATAAATGATAAATAATTAAAATCGTATTTGTTCGTTTTGCATTAATTACCTCACATACTTAGTCAGATATACAGGTTACCTATGGTAATTATAAGGCCCTATTTTGTAGTCAATACGGCCAATGGATTTGTATTAGGTGAACCGTATCCATTCACTAACAATCAGAGAATTATCGCCACGGAGGGTGCATCAACAGTTGTAAACACATTAAAAGTTAGTTTCATATAATTCTGAATGCACTATGCTAAGTCTAATTTATTTCATTTCTTTATATCTCACTAATTTCAGCGTCACCCTCGTATTGTCCTGATAAGGATGATTGTATAACATTAAAAAGAATATGTTCAACCTCCAACTTTTAATCAAGGTACCGCAATGAACCAAGTTACTAAAGTGCTTTGCTGTTTTCCTTGAAAATTATATAATAATTGTTTTTCTTTTGTTAATTTTGATACATTACATTACATATTACATATTATTATTATGTTATATATATTTGTCTTATTTTATTTCAATTTTGATTGCACTGGTTTATTTTTAGTGGTAATATTCTGTTTATTTTCTTATTGTTATTAATTACCGTGGGCTATATAATTCTTTCTATTCTGTAAATAGATAAATAGAAATAAAAGAATATTTACTATTACATATTATTTTTTTAAAAGTTGAAATCAAGTTGAAATAATGGTACATAGTGTATTCACAACAAAAAAGGTCAGTCATTGATGTTTCCGTTCCTTGATAAAGCAAATATTTACCATTTATAAACAGAAAATAGTACATAGTCATATTTATAAGAATCAAGAGTAAAACAACAGTTACATGGGGAATACCACGGAAACAGGATGTACGTAGAATATTTGCCGCGCATAAATTTCTTATTTTATTCTAATTACTCCAAAGATAGATTCACATACGTACCAGAATTGGCGGCTATTGAAAAGTTAAATGACCGAACTGTCACCCGTATCCTCACCGATGAAATTCATTATTGAGTTAGACCGTTCACAGAAAAATAAAAATTACAGTCATGATCCGTTTCTTTTTTTGTTTCGTCCGTCGTACGTTCTTCGATATTAGTTTCTGGCGAGCGGCAGATGTTACGCCGTGTTTCAATTGTCGCGTTTGGATAATATAGCGGAAATGCATTGACCGAGAATATACGATAATAAACTATTATGTAACCGCTATGTAACGTTATCGTGTGATCATGCTTTTTGCACTTTTTTGTCCACATAAATGTCTATATTAGGTTTATGTGGATATGATGCAAATTGATTTCTTCACATAGGCCAGTTACCTTATACATCGAATATTTATATTTTTCACCGAACTTATATGTATGCATGTCTCTGTACGTGCAAATAAATAAAGACTTGTTCATTTTAATCATGATTAAGCATAAATATTTTTAAATGTTACCATAACACGAAAATATGTTATCTAAAATTGTGGGTATGCTAAAAAGTATTTAACTGGTTCGTTAATATGACTCATGTTAACGTACAAAGTACAGTTAAATCTCTATTTACACAAACTCCATCAATTTACGATGAATCGGTAAACACATACAGCGGTTTACTAAAGTATTGGAACAATTTTTCGATTTCTTAGGTAGAAATGTGCAGTCAAATAAAATACCAAAATTATATTGGATGTTTTTATTTTTTTTAATTGATAATATTTATTTAGAACAAGACTCAACAGTATAGTATACTTCACTAAGATATTACAATTTACTGTTGGTATCAGTGCAGTATCACGTACCAGCATATCGGTTGATATTAACATGAAGTTTGACGTCACTAAAATTGTGAATAGGTTTGTTTACTTTCATCTAACCTTTAACCATACGTAAAGTTAAAACTAATATGGAACAAGAAAACGAAAATAAGATTGAGTTATAGCCAACAAAATAATTAATCACTAGAGTTGTTATTTTTCCCCAGATTCCAGAGTCCTATTCAGTACAAGTTAATATGTACAAATGTTTTCAATATAGAGATAAAAAACACTTATAAAATGGATGAAATCGGCAAAAAGCTTGCACCATTAGATAAGTTTCTACATTTGTCTCGGTAAGCAATGTTCGCCGTGGTGAGAAAATTTTCTTATAATTTGGGAAAGATCATTCGACATCTACGGATGTAACACACGTATAATTAAAATAATCTTTATAAATAGATAACGAATCTGTAGATACATCATCACGAATTTGTCATAATCTAGTAAAATCAATACCTTTCTTCAAAACACCATTAAGCTTTTCTACTACACGAAAGTTTTTTTTGCCTCGTTTATATTGTGCAGTAATGTTTTCACTTCGTCCACTATTTGTACTAACTCCACTAACAACAATCTAATATTTTGCAATTTTTTAATAGCGCTGAACTTCAATACGCTTAACTATGATGTAATCATCTGGCTGACTTCCTTTGCAAATTCACAATCTTTCTTTTGTAACTGGGCGCGTCTCGTAACAAAAAACAAAACTTTTCTCAAACATCTCTTACAATAAGTAATTTCTTTGTTAATACTTAAGTCTTATCCGACTGTAACGGGTGTTCATTTGAAAAGTCAATCTAGTAGCATGTGATTTACTGAGAACATTTTGAAGTATGTCGTAAATTAAAATTTACTACAGTATAACCTCCTTATAATGGACACTGACGGGGAATACTAAAATGTCCAATATGTGGAGGTGTCCAAAATGTGGAGGTGAAAAAAAAACGAAAAAAAAAATTCATTCTCATATCAATTTAATCACACATAATAAGACGAAAGTCGAAAAAAAATTGCAATACTTAATACACATACATACATACATACATACATATTTTATGCTAGATTTTACTTGAAATAATCATTAATTGTTGTTTGTCTTGCTTTTTTCATTTTATGTTTAAATATCTCAGATTCACATTCAAGAAGAGCTTGAGAAATATTGTTAGCAATGTTAAAACTGTTAGTGCTTAAGAAATAGTTCTCAAGATCTTTTAATTTTTGATGGGCTTCTGAAATATTTGATATACTAGTTACAAATTCCTCTTCAATCTCATTTTCCATTTCATCACTGATGTCAGTAATTTCATCGATACAATCTATAATGGAAACATTAGGATTTTCAGTAAATAACTCATTATCAATTAATGCGTATGTGCTTAAATCTAAATTAGTGATGTTAAAATTGGGAAATAAAAATGCTAATGGTATATTATCTTCTATATCGCACTCTGCACTTAGATCACTGTCACTTTGATTGAATCCGCATTTTTGAAAACAGTTTCTTACGGTCACAGGCGAGAGTTTTTTCCAAGCAGCTGATATCCATATTAATGCAATGACTACCGTAATGTTTTTTTTCTATCATTTCTAGTGAATTTTCAGTATCCATTAACGCCAAAATCCTTTTTACAAGCATGCTCCGGTAAATTACCTTAAAGTTTTGAATCACACCCTGGTCCATAGGTTGACAATGCGAGGTAGTATTTGGAGGCAGAAAAACCAATTTTACGTTTTCCAATGAAATCTTCGGATGAGAAGTGGCATTATCAAGAAACAAAATTACATGCCTTTTTTCTTTCTTCATCTTGTTATCAAAGTTCTTTAACCAAGCTGACATAATATCCAAAGTCATCCACGCTTTTTTGTTAGATATCCATCCTATCGGCAACTTATCCACATGAGCTCCTTTAAAACATCTAGGTTTCTTACTTTTACCGATGACTAACGGCCTTTCCTTATCACCCTCCATATTTGAACACAACAATATAGTTAGTCGTTCTTTTGCAGATTTTCCTCCGGCACATTTATCACTTATTAATGCAAATGTTTTTGTCGGAAGGGCGCGGAAAAATAAACCGGTTTCATCAGCATTAAAAAATCTTTCGGAGAGTAATCTTTGCATATTGATTGCAACTTGACTTTCCAATCGTCTACATTTTGCATGTTTACATAGGCAGATTCACCACACACACTTTTAAATGATATTTTATGTCTTTGACGACAAAATTTCTCCAACCAACCATTAGACGCTTTGAATTCGGTGAGTTGTAAACTTTGTGCTAGTAGGGGTCCTGACATGGGAATATTTTTGTTTCGCACCTTACAGAACCAGTTGAACACTGCTCCGTCGATTGCTAAACCACTAGTTTTTGGAAACTTCCTTTTTTGAGCTAGGTTTCCATTTTTCTCGAAAAGTTCTTTTATTTCACTTTTGTTTTTCACTATATCACTAATTTGCGACTTTCCGACACCAAACTTTTCCGCGAGCTTTCGGACACTTAAGCTTTGCTGTTCACTAACCGCAATAATATCAATTTTATCTTGGATTGTTAACCGCTTTCTTTTACTAGAATCCATGTTGACACTATCAAAGGCTAGTTCAAACTGATTCAAAATACATATCACTCCACTTATCACCTGACGAGTAGGCCAGTGGTAAACCGTCGTTCCTTTGTATTATGGGAAAAACCCGAGTAGATATACTTCCACGTGTGCACTTTGTACATACATATTATGTATTATTGGAAAAACCCGAGTAGATATACTTCCACGTGTGCAGCAATAAAAGTACATACATACATAATTGCAAAATTTTATTCGGCGCCGCCCGTCTTGTCTGTCCTTAATTAAGAGATATATTTACAGATGTTTTATTGCTTCGGTGAAATAAAGGTGTCCGCGTCCGATTTATGGAGGGTCCAATATTAGAAGTGACTATTGTTAAGAAAACCCATTATAAAATTTCGTACCACAAAAAATGTCCATTTTTTAGAGGTGTCCGATTGTCGGAGGTGTCCATAATTAGAGGTTTTACTGTACTTAACCTACGAAGTCGTATATTTTGACAGTTTCATACATACAAATAAATAACAAATAATAGGTATTTATTGAAAACTATAACAAATGTTGAAAATGTTGTCCTTCAAGATCAATGCACTTTAAAATCCTCCGTTCAAAATTTCTGATGATATTCTGCAACATTACTGGATTGTTATTAATTTCCATGCATTTCTGTTCGATTCTCTGTAGCATATCATTATTCAATATAGGTGTTCGAAATATGTTATTTCTTAGATAGGGCCACAAAAAGAAGTCGCAAGGTGTTGTTAAAACGCATGAACGTGAAGGCCAGGCAATTTCAGTATTTCGACTAATTATGCGCTCATCAAAAAATTCTCTTAAATAATCCAAAGATTCTGCAATACAGTGACAAGGTGCTCCATCTTGTTGGATATATGCATTTTGAAGTTCATCATCATGCAACTGATTGACAAATGGTTGTAAAATTTCCGAACGGTACCTTTGAGCAGTTAACGTTCCCTGAAAAAAATATAGGTCCAATGATTCGCCTTTGGCTTATCGCTGCCCAAACACCAATTTTCTCTGGATGTAGCGAGTCTTCATTAATTACATGTGGATTTTCACTACTCCAAATTCTTGTATTTTGTGAATTTAGGTATCCCGTTTTATAAAACCATGCTTCATCAGTAAAGATGACTCTTTGCGAAAGTTCTCCATTATTGTTCATATTTACAAACCAATTACAAAACTGTAGTCTACGTGGGTAATCAATTTCTAACAATTCTTGTACTGCTGTGACACGGTATGGATAAAGTTGCATATCTTTTTTTAATAACTTGTGAGTTGTACCAACAGAAAGGTTTATTTGTTGACTCAAATGTCGAACAGATGTTTGTGGTTCATTTTCCATTATTTCTTCAACACGATTGACAACTTCAGGTTTACTTTTGTTAACTGCTCCGATGGCTCAAGTTCTACCAAAAGTATTCTTAAATTGTATATAATCTATTACAAAATGTGGAAACTCTACTTGAAATTCTACCATGCAATCTTGAACTGAATAAACCTTCAATTTTATTACCACTTCGAAAATAAGCCTGGATTAAAAAAATTTTATGTTCTAAAGTGAAAACCATTTTAAAACTGAGAAGCAATTTATTTAAACCAGAATCGACGCACGATTATTTTATGCACTAACTGATATTTGTGATTGACATTATTAAATGTCATTTGGATTTACGTTTACGGAACAACAAACACATACTAATATATATGCGTCTTATCCTATCAAAATTTCAAAGTAACCTAGATTGACTTTTCAAATGAACACACGTTATAAATTAACAAAAACACCCAAAGATATGAAACCATTATTTCAGAGTCATTTAGAGTTGGATAACATCAAATTAATTAATGGTTATTTTCAACAGGATTAGGCCACATTACACACTCCACATATAACTGTCATTAAACAAAAAACATGGCCGTGTCCAATGAGGAAAGTTTTTGAAGGCACATTATTTATGTTGTTGATGATTGGCTTTTGTTATAGACAGAGCAACTTTAAAGCTTAAAGGCCAACATCTTTGAAATCAAGCCTTAGTATTCTCTATATCAGTAATCCAATGCAATAGGTACGAGGGAATCATATGAAAACACGTTATTAATTTTTGAAATGTTTTAAAGTATTATGGATACTTACGACGAATTGTGATGATTTGGAAGTTATTGAGTATTTTATCGGTGTCAATGATGGTTCACAAATACTATTGCTTTCCATATTTACTAATCAACGTTACTTTGTTCAAAAGTAGCATAAATCAAATAATTTTATATGACAGCAAAATGTTATAAATACACCCATACCTTGCTTAGCGGCCTAGATACGTTCGGAAATAGTTGGCCGTAAAGCGAAAAGCCGTTTAACCAATCAATTATTTTCATACACATCTATACAAATTCAATTAGATCGGTTTCAATTAAAAAAAATATGTAAAGGGTTTAGTTCATCAGGCATTTTATTCTTTTAATTTTCTATAAAAATACATACTTACTTAAAAATAAAATAACACAACAAATAAGAATATGTACATAAATACAATGTACTCATTACATATGAGTAGGTCAAAAAAGAAAAACAAAAGAGATATTCACATACAAAAATTATAAAATGTTTAGAAGCTTTTTTAATCTGATAAAATGCTGCTGCCGTCAATTTCTGTTGTTGTTGAATGACTTAACTTAAAATATTCGTCCAACTTTGTCTGCTTGGCCCTCCTTTCTGCTTCTTTTTGCAATGTTTTGTAACATCTAATGGCTGAGTTTACTTCTCGAGATACTTTATCGCTGCGTTCTTCTTCGGGATCATTTTGACAAAGGATGTTCATTCTCTTCTCGAAATAAGAAAGCGCATTCATCAAGGTTTTTGCTGTTAGCTACCTGGATATAGCAGGCTCTGGCTCATCAAGAGTTTGTTCGGTTATTAATTGGATCAGTTCCTCGTTTGAAAGAGTCAGGATCGAGCGAGTCAATCAAATCACCTTCTAAATCTTCAAAACCAAGATCTCTTGCTAAGCTCAATATGTTTTGTTGAGCTTCAGGAAGAGAATTAACTTCAGACTCATTAAATTTTATGCATTCTGGCCATATTTGTTTCCAAACATGGTTCATTGTGGTTGATTTTAAGTCTTTCCATAATTCGCTAATGTTGTACACGGCATCTTTGAAAATTCACCATCGGTTTGCTGAATAAGTTTACGAAAAATTCTGCGTAAATAATAAGCCTTAAAAGTTGCTATAGCACCCTGATCCATTGGTTGGATCAGAGCTGTTATATTTTTGGGAAGGTACTCAATCTCCACATCTTGCAGCAATGCCTTGTTGCTCAAGTTCTTTTCCTTTAAATATTTTTTTACTTCTGGCCAAAAGTTATTTTTAAACCAGTCCTCAAAAGAATCATAGTCATGCAACCTTTCTTATTGGATTGCCAAATAAAAACAATTGTTTCTTGTTCAGCCTTTTAAAACACCTTGGATTTTCTGAATGATATACTAACAGTAGTTTTAGCTTAAAACCCCCTGCAGCATTTGCATCAAGAAGCAAAGTTACTCGTTCTTTAGAGACCTTATATCCAGATGCAGACTTTTCAGACTTTGAAATGAAAGTTCTTTCAGGCATTCGCTTCCAATAGAGTCCTGTTTCGTCTACATTAAAAACTTGTTCTGTTTGGTATCCACCTCTTTCTATAACTTTTTTCAAAGTGTTGGGATATTCTTTGCCTGCGTTATCATCGGCACTAGCTTTTTTTGCCTTTCATTTTTAAGTTATGTAAATTGTGGCGATTTTTGAATTTTTCAAACCAACCTCGGCTTGCTTCGAATTTTTCATCTTTCGCAGATTCATCATTATCATCTCTCTTTAAATTTTCGAAAATACTTTTGGCCTTTTTTTGTATAGTCATCTGCCTCATTGACATTCTTCGTTCATTATTGTCTTCAATCCACATAACTAATAATTTTTCCATTTTTTCTATAACACTGCTTTGGCGAGTTAATTTTGAAACACTTGAAGGTGAATGTATTTCAATTTCTTTTCCATCAAATGCGTGCGTTCTTGTGTGCTTTTGCTTTTTTTATCAAAACATTATTTTGGGGTTCCTCGTTTTATAAACGTGTACGAACTATGTTCATGCATATAAAAATAAAGCAAATACAATCAAGCTATTGACCGTATAATGAAACATTTTAGGCCGTAAATCGAAAAAGTGTCAATTAAAAAAGGCCTTTATAGCGAAATGCCGTATAAAGAGCGGCCTTATAGCGAGGTATGGGTGTAATGTTATTATTAGAGAACGGACACGCTTACCACCCAGTACAGTACTGGCGAAAGGCTGTATTTCTAAAATATTTAATTTTATTTATATAATTGGAAAACGAACGGGTGGGTGGTGATCTCTAAAATTACGAAATACATATTCATTTGTTGAAAAGTTGTATTTATAAAGTTTTTAATTTTATTTATATAATTGGAAAACAAACGGGTGGTGATCTATAAAATTACGAAATACATATGCATTTGTTGAAAGGTTGTATTTTTAAAGTTTTTAATTTTATTTCTATAATTGGAACATTTTTATTTGTTCATTTTGTCGTTCAAGTTGAGTAAAGGAGTATTAATATTGACTAGCAATAGTTTCTCTAGGTTTTCTTCTGTCAATTTTGTTCTCTTTGAATTAAGTACATCCTTATAAATAGAAAACGTCCTTTCTACATCGCAACTGGTTATAGGTGCATACTGGAAATATTCTTTTATTTCTTCATATTTAGCCGTTAGATTTCGTGGAATTGTCTCCATACATAATTGCTGCAATGTAATTAAATCTGGATTTCTATTAAGAATTGCTTCAAACTTTTGCCGAAGGCCACATCCGAAGTCACTTGGAATACTTTTCAAATTATTAACAGCCACATCTAATGTGATTAATCCGTCATTTAATTTGAGATTTCGATTTTCAAAATAAGTGATTAGTTTTGGCAATTTTCCAAAGTGTTCGTGAAGAAAGTACAACTGATTTTTTAAATTTGGGATTTGTGTGAGCTCCTTGCACTCACCAATACTTCTAGCATCCTCCTTTAGCAGTGTTACGAAATGTTTTAGACTATCGAAATTCTCAGCATAATAACTAGTAGCTTCCAGCCATGTTCCCCATCTAGTTATTACTGGAGTGGGAGGCAGTGACAGAGATGGAAATTTTTCCCTGAAAAGAGCTACTCTCAATAGTGCTTTTCTGAAAACTTTTTTAAAAGCTGATACAAGTCTATCAACTTCCGGAAAAGTGTCTCTGATATATTCACAGATTCTGTGGAGAGCATGTGCTACGCAAGTAATATGCAGCATATTAGGATATGTTTTCTTCAATAGTCTGCCTGACACTGACAAATAAAAGTATTTTTTCTTTGTACGTGGCGTCCGAATGAAGCATTTTTTGCATATTCTCCTTAATGGTTTCAGCAACTGTTTCCGCATCAACTCTATTTATAGCACTTGTTGCTATTACATATGAGTTATAGGGAATAGTTGGATGTAGTACACCAGCTACAACATTTACCACACAGCGTCCTAACATATCCGCCGTTTCGTCGGCGCTTATCCATATGTATTGATTTAAAAGATGGCTTCTAATGCGTTCTACTGTTCTCGTATAGCACCTAGAAACATAATATTTGCGTAAAGTTGATTCATCAGGAACATTTCGACCAGTATATTTTTTCAGAAATATTTTTAAAGTGGGATTGCTAAGTTTATTTAATGGAATATTAGCCGCCATAAAAGTTTTACAGAGTTCAGATGTGTTTGCGATCCTAAGTGACGAATTTTTGACAATATTTTGTAATAAATTTCGGAATCACTGACAATGGACATACAATCAGTATGACCGTCAATCCAACTCGCCATTGTTTTACAATGCCGTTCTCGACATTCTTCCATATTATGTCTGAAAAAGTAACTTAAACAATGCTCTAGATCTAAATAAATGAAAACTAAAAATATGTGCGTAAGTTATTGAAACTGAACGAAATTCAATGCACACTCTTACGTCGAAATAATTGGTAGAAATAGATTCAATCAAACGATATTAAACAGGATCTATCACAAAAATTACGATGTAATTAACAGTTAAAACTATGAAAACAAGAAACTTACTCACAGCACTTTATTTATCTTACGAAATATAAACTAATAAATAAAATACATTATAAAAACCCCGCTTCTGTCTACGCTCATGAAAACAGTTTAAAAAACACTATATTCTCGGAATACAACAGCTGCCTTGTCCATTGTTATCGCGGCGAGACCAGGTGTCCGAGTAAGTCAAACAAATACTTCATTGAATTACGCCGGGATGTACTGCGCGACGTTATACACAATTCCAATTGCCGATTGCGTTTTATGGAAATTGCGTCCGTTCTCTAGTTATTATATAAACTTTCGGACCGCACTGTATGCAGTTGTACATACAATAATGATTATTAATTACGTTATAATTTGTATATAACAAATTTTGCAAACTTAGTGTAGTAGTTAAAATTCAAGTTTGTTACATGTGATTTTAATATAACAGTTTGCCGCTTTGTCTAATATTTCTTAGTAAATTCACCGCACGTTATGCAGTTTTTCAAAAAAAGGCGTTGTTTCGGGATATTATTCAATTTGTTGTCTGTTCAGAACGTGGTCGAATTCTCGGATATCAACATATTCGCATTCTGAGAACGCTAAGATAGGATTTAAAAACACTGCGAAACGTGTCACAAATCGATCATTGGACTACGTGTATTTGCAATTTTATTATTCGGTAACCGAGAAATGTCAAGTTTTTAGTTTTCTTTTTTATTAATTTGTTGTGGTTAAATATAATACTTTGGCGTAATGTATTCTATTGTTTTACACCTCTTGTCATTTATATTAAATTCTAAGAAGCTATAAAATATTGTATGAAACACTATAAAAACTGTTGATGATGCTGTTGGACCGCGGTACAAACTTAGTATAATGAACGATATTCATCGTATTCGAATGAATTAAAATTAAAGCGGTTTCCACGTTACTGTAAACAAATGTTTTTAATGGCCGCTTTGCAGTATGCAATTTTTCCGACATACCTGTTGGCATTCATAACAAGACAAGTCATAGCAAAGGCATTAGAATTTAACCGTCCCGGATTCTTATGCTTCGTCTATTTAAATAAAGCGTTCGACAAAATTCGAGTGGAAGATGCACATGATTAAGATCAAGAAATAATAATAAAGGGTCATTCAAAAAGCGCGCCGGTTTTGATATATCGAATTATGGACTTTACTGTTGCAAAACACATTAACAAAATACATAAACATGTTCACATCTTTCCATTTCAAGTATGGAAAATTATGTCAGGCATATGAGCACCTCTACTGCGTTGGCATGCAAGAACAATTTGCTATGACTGCCTAACAAGTTTCCACTTGGAACTCGCCAACAACCCGTCGAATTTCCTCCTTCGACTAAGGGATGTTTCGCAGTTTATTAACATACACAGTAATTTAAGAGCACCCCAATGAAGAAAGTCACAAGGAGTTAAGTCACATGACCTTGGCGGCCATTGATGGTCAGCATTACGCAAAATGAAATGATCCAGGAACTCACGGTGCAACTGAATTGTTTCGCGAGAAACATGGCAGGTGGCACCATCCTGCTGAAACCACAACTCTTGAATATCCGTTACATCCAAATGAGGCCACAAAAAATCTCTTATCATCATCCTACAGTATCGGTTTCCATTAACTGTTACAGCTTGTCCTGCTTCATATTCAAAAAAATAAGGCCCGATGATGCCGCCCGCCCCAAATTGTCACTCATTGTGTATGCATTTTCCTTTCATGAATAATGCAAGGATTTTCCGACCTTCAGATGCGGCAGTTCTGCTTATTCATAAATCCATTTAAGTGGAAGTGCGCTTTGTCACTGAAGAAAATTTTGCGCGCAAAGCCGTTGTCCGCCTGTCGTCTTCTCAAAAACCAATCAATAAACTGTCGCCTTTTCTCGCGATCGTCCACTTTCAACTGCTGCGTTAACTGAATTTTGTATGGGTGGTAATGCAGATCATACTGGATAATTCTCCGTACTGAAGAACATCGTATGCCCAACTCTTGGGAACGGCGTAGAACCGATTTCATTGGAGTAACAGCTGCACTGTCATGAACCATCGCAATGTTTTGCTCAGATCGGCCAGAACGATGACGGCCAGGACTCTTAACGTTCACTGTATAACTCGTTTGATTGAACTTTTTCATAAGTCTGCGAACTATTGATTTATTCGGTGCTTCATCACGCTCTAGAATGGCGCGAAGTCGCCTGACAATTACTGCATAACTTTCTCCGTTCTACTAATAGTAAACTGATCCATGGCTAGACCCAAACTGAGACAACAGTCGGAATGTTTATGGATGTCAAAACAATGTCGCCAAACGACAAACAAAAATTTACCAAAGGATTCAAAACCGGCACGCTTTCAGAATGACCCTATATATCACAACGCATAATACAAACAGGAAGACATCAATATGGACAATAGAACTCATAAAATCCAACAATATACTAACTGAAGAAATAAAAGTCGCCCAAGGCGTAAAACAAGATGATTTGTTAAACCCATTTTTATTCAACCTCGTTTTCGACCAAATCATAGAGGGGTTAAAGGTATGGAAGGGTTATAAAATGGGCCAAAACAATATAACTATACTATGCTATGCATATATATGCTATGCTATGATAGTGAAGATAATTTCCAATGATTATTACACAAGTTCAATAGAGCTGCAAAAAATACAACGTGGAAATTGAACGAAAAAACAAAAGTTTTAGTGATGTCCAAAGAGCCAATCCACTGCAAATTAGAATTAGAAGAGGAAAATAATAGAGCAAGTGGTGAGTTTCAAGTAAGTACGAGGGTATTAATATATTCGTAGCCTACTATTGAAACAATTTAAGTTTGGACTTATTATTCAACATAGTCTCCTCTTAAATTAACACACTTAAAACAACGATCCTGCAACGCCTTTAACCCTTCTAAAAAAAAAGATTCTTTTTGGTCTGCAAACCAGCCCTCCACCGTTTCTATTACCTCTTAGTTACACAAAAATTGACGTCCTTTTAAACTTTTTGTCAATTGAGCGAACAGAAAATAGTCTGAGGGGAATAGGGCTGGAGTTCCAGTAATTTGAACCCTTGATCCCGAATTGTGTTCATGGTAATGCGCGATTTGGGTGCAGGGACATTGTCTGCAAAACCAACACCTTTCGCTAACATGCCACTCTTGTTTCCTTAATTTTCTCTCTCAGGGTAGTTAATAATTTAGAATAAGAATCTGCAGTCATGGTTCTGATCCTTTTTTAAGTAATCGAATTATTGCACGGATATCCACTAAAAGCGCAAGAACTTTTCCAGTGAATTTTTGAACTCGAAACTTCTTAGGCTTTGGAGAACCATGATGCTTCCACTCCATCATTTGCTGTTTTGTTTATGGGTTGTAAAAATTGATCCATGTTTCATCCATAGTCACAAGATGGTTCAAAAAATGTGGATCCCCTTCAAAACGTGCACAGATTGACACTCTTGCTCGTTTGTGTTCGGCGGTCAAGCATTTAGGAATCTATTTTGCAGAAATTTTTTTCATATCTAAATCGACGTAAACCATTTGATAAACGCGTTCGTATGAAATCTTTAGTACCTCAACTATATGTCTCATCCCAACTCGATGGTTTGATAATATCATGTCATAAACTGCGTCAATATTTTCGCGGGTGGACACCGAAATTGTTCTTCCTGGTCGCTTCTCATCTTCAACGGAAAGTTTTCCTCTTTTGAATGACGCAATCTAATTTTTGACAGTCACGTATGATGGGCACTGATCGGCAAGTGTATTAAGCTTATCTTGGTAAATTTCCTTACCACTTAACCTCTTAAAATACAAATATTGCTTTCTTTCAAAATTTACAGCACAACAATACTTCAACTTCTTGACGTAAGATTTTCCAGTGATACTTTTAAAATGTCATTCTTTCTTGCCATTATACCAAGATTTTGTTTTGTTCAAGGAAAATGGCCTAGGCTAACTTGATTTCAATATCCCCTCGTATATGGGTGTGGAGTTACCAAGCGACCGTAATTTGCTTAAAGAAGCTCATATTTAGTCAACAAAAGCATTAAAAATATCGGACTGCCTTAGAGAAACAATATGGAGGAATAAAAATACTCAAACGGAGAGCAAGGTAAGGTTATAAGATAAAGCCCTAGTGCGTCTGGTGCTAACACATGTCATTTAGACCCGAGCAGAAACCAAGAAAACGAAAGAAAAAATAGGGGCAGCTGAAATGAAAACGTTAAGGTCTAAAGTACCACTTTGCGCAACAGAACAAGCAACGTTTCTATAAGAAATGAATGCAATGTACAAGCTGTGGTCAAATGATCTAAAAAACGAAAAATAGAATGGAATGAGCACATAAGCAGAATGACAGAAGAGAGACTACCAGAAATAACCAGGGACGGAAAACCACGTGGAGAATCCATTGTATGTTACATGCTGTGGCTTGTTCAAAAGATATGTGCGGAAAAATGTTAATAGTGACTCAGAAAAACCAAAGACTCCATTTATTTATCAATATATGATGATTTATTCGGTCGAAAGCTTTTGATATATCTGTATATAACACATCAACTTAACCGCGGCAATCTTGAACATTGGCAGTAAATTGCGAGAAGTAGGTTAAGTTAGATACTGTGAATTTTTTTTCCCATAAAACCGTGCTGAAATGGTGATATATAGCATCTAACTAGCATCAAACACTTTAGCAAAGTGTAAATCTGTAATTCTTAATATCAGAAAGCGAACCGTTTTTAAGAATAGGGCACACCCATAGATAATTATAACAAGTATAAAATGAAAGCTTCATTTCCCCAAGTTGAACTGTCATGGCGTCTAGAATGAAGTTCTCCTTAAACGTAAGGTGACTCTTAATCTAGCAAATACTGAAATCTAGCGGAAATCTTAATTATGTGACACGTGATAGTGACACAGCTAACGTGTTATTTTTGGAACGTTATTTGATTAGGATCAGTAATTTTTATTATTAAGCAGTTATTTCGCGTGTTTTTTATTTATAGGAAACAAACAACTTCTTGAACTTACCGATGAATCTGTTTATACGCACTATAGAATTTGTAGTAAAAATTCCTTGAATACAGTAGTACCCCGTTATCCGCTGACTCCGTATCCGCGGTTTCAGTCATCTGCGATTTACCTATGATGAGCAGAAAACGCGTTATATCAATAAATATACAAGTTATAGGAGCATTTGTCGATATATCGTCGTATATATGAGTCATCCCCTGAATTCGGCGCTCTCTTATGATAAGTTAAACAAGTTGGAAGGTGCTCAAGGTGCCACTCGCTTTTACTTGTATATATAAACGCTCCTGTTAACTATGAGTTTAGTACTATTCGAATTGTCGAACAAGACGGTGCTTGCTATAGTTTTTAAATCAAGCAAGTAAATTTGAAAATCATTTTAAAATGGCTTCTAAACCAAAAAGAAAACGTAAAATGCTCACTATTAGTGAAAAAATAAAAATCATTAAAAAAATCTATTGCAACTGTTGCTAAAATATACAATAAAAACGAATCTTCGATACGAGAAGTGTTAAAAAACAAAGATAAGATTCGAGCTAGTTTTTCTAGTGCACCCCAAACTGCAAAAGTTGCAACCACAATATACGTAATAAAGTGTTACTTAAGGTAGAAAATGCCTTAAATTTATGGGTGGAAGATATGACAAGAAAACATATTCCTATCGATGGCAAAGTGCTACAACAAAAGGCGTTGGTTTTATATGAAGATATGCAGACCCAAGATTATACTGAAGAGAAAGGAAAATCATTCACAGCAAGTAGGGGGTGGCTGCATATATTTAAAACTCGGTTTAATCTAAAAAATATAAAAATGACAGGGGAATCTGCGTCGGCTGATCATGTAGCTGCTGCCCTGTATCCAGAAAAATTTAAACAAATTATTGCAGAAAAGAATTATCATCCTAAGCAAGTTTTTAACTGCGATGAGACGGTCTTATGTGGAAAAAAATGCCTCAACGGACTTATATTCATAAGACTGCAAAGAGTGCACCAGGCTTTAAAGCAATTAAGGATAGACTTACCTTGATATTTTGTACAAATGCAGCTGGTCATATGATTAAACCCGGACTTGTTTACCGATCACAGAATCCACGTGCTCTTAAATACAAAGATAAAGCTTGCCTGCCTGTGTTTTGGCAATCAAATCGAAAGGCGTGGGTTACGGCTGTTCTATTTACACAATGGTTTCATCAATGCTTTATTGCGGAAGTGAAAAGATATTTGGAAAAGGAAGAATTACCATTTAAAGTGCTGCTGATACTAGACAATGGCCCTGGGCATCCTGTGTCACTAGGCACAGAAGATAAAAATGTTGAAATGTTTTTACCACCTAACACGACCTCATTGCTTCAGCCCTTTGATCAAGGTGTCATTAGATGCTTTAAAGCCATATATATTCGACAGGTTTTCGAAATGCTGTATACAATGGCTAACGAATGCTCTGATATCGGGCTCATGGAATGCTAGAAGTCATTTACAATTGCTGACGCAATTCTATTTATCAAAGGAGCGATGGAGGAATTAAAGTCAGAAACGATAATAGCATGTTGGAAAAATCTGTGGAATGACATCGTTCTTAGTTCTGAAGACACACATTATATTAATTCACATCTAACAACGATATTTAACATAGCGCAGAAAATATATGGAGAAGGATTTAACGATATAACCCAAGAGGAACTCAGTGATTACATAAACGAAGAGGATCAAGTATTCACCAACGAGGAATTGGAAGACCTTGTGAAATCTTCTCCAGAAGCGAGTGACGATGAGGATGAGGGTCAACAAGAACCGCCAGCATGGACGCTTGAAAAATTTTCAGCGATATTTCGAACTGCTCAAACATTAAAAGAACAGATAGTAGAATATGATTAAATATTGGAACAGCAGTATAAAAATTACTCGCACTATAACAGAAGCATTGAAACCTTTGGAGGATTTGTTTATTGAAATGAAAAGACAAAAACGACAACTACCAATAACAATGTTCTTTGAAAAAGTCGACAAAACTATCGATAATGCACAGCCATCAACATCGTTTGCTTCGGATCTAAGTAAACAATCGACTGCTAAGTTGGACTTGGAGGAAGATGAATGAATATGTAGCTCACGATGATAAAGTTTTTCTTGTTGTATATTTTCTTGTTGTGTATGTAAATATGTACTATATGTACATATGTATGAACTTATATATTTATTAAACTTAAATTCTATTTGTGCCACAGCACAAGAATATTTATTTATTTATTGTTTATTTATTTTAAATAAATATTATATAACTTATTTTTTCTTGTTTCATTGTTTTAACTTTGCTTCATATTTCATATTGTATTCGAAAAAGCGTTCACTACTATCCGCGGTTTTCAGTATCCGCGGAAGACCACAGAACCAAACCCCCGCGGATATGGGGGTACTACTGTACTGATATAGGACCTAATAGAATATTTAAAAAAATAGTTTACCCTAAACTGTTTCTAACAGGTATTGAATATGCTTATGTATGTATGTTAATTAAATTGTATATTATGCAATAACTACAAATATAGACTAATGATTATGATTATTATGAAGGTGAAATTACTAAGCTTTACTAAGCCGTTGATCTTTAATTATGCGAAAGGTGCAAATAGAATACTTAATGGCAAGGATCACAGACCTGTACTACCCAGTAATGTTACCAATTTTTACAAATAAGCTTTTTCCATTAACAATATAAAGTTAGATAAAATACATATTTGTTTTTTATTTTATTTTTACTATTACATTTGTTTTATATTAGTTTCGTTGAAATGACTGTAAACAATACAAACTTTTAAGATTCAAAAATGTTATATACTGAGTAATTTTTTTTACAACTTTGTTTTAGATGCAGTGTAGCTACATATATTAATTTGATTATAAAAATATATTGATACTAATTTTATTGACTATGTTGTAAAAAATAAGTTATGCAAAAATATTTTAAAAAAATTAATAAATTCAGAATTCAAATTTTTCCCGGGGAAACATTTCCTCAGTCAGTAGATGGCTCTCTTTATGGTTTAATCATTTATAATGGGAGCTTACATTCTATACTTGTTATAATTATCTATGGGGACACTTTAGATATCTTTCATGTTTCTGCAGTCTGAGAATAATTCTGTACTTATGTATAGATAAGCCGAAGTTCGTCCTAAAACTAAGGTATTCATCTATACCGAATACCTAACTATTTCTCTGCCATATATTCTTCTTTTCTTTTGCAATGAATCCTGAAATAATTTGTGAGTGATTATATTGTCTACAACTATACATCGTAAAAATATTGCTTTTTGTAAGTTCTTCTTAATGATCAAGATAAAAAGCAAAATACATAGAGAAAGGAAAGCGATCTGACAGAAGTGAGGAATTTATTTTTTTTTTATAAACGTTTTGTACAATCACACTCCTTCAAAATATACTTTACCGAAGCGCTATATTTCGAAAGGAAGATACCTTAGGTATAAACAAGAAGATAAAAATTTAAAATAAGAGCATTGAAATGTTACTGTATTGAAGAGTAAAGTCAAATAACGTTAAATTTTAATTGGTTTAGATAATTATTCCGTCGAACGTAATAAATAGAAGGTTTCCCGAAAATTCATTAAAGAATTTTTTTGTGTACTGTACTTTGTATCCTATATTAAAGCGAGTCAAATATAGTGGTAAAACAAAATACGTCATGAGTTTTAGAAAATACATCACCGGCAAAAGAAACCGGCCACCTCACCATATTTTATATTTCTCCTTGTACGAAGGTGGATCAATAAATACCCGTGTTAGGAAAGAAGACGCAAGTTTTTCACAAATTTTTTATTTATTTTTCAACGTAATCACCTTTTAGTACAATACACTTTTCCCAACGTTTCTGCCATTTCTTTAACCCCTCCAAAAAATACGATTTGTCAAACTCTGCAAAATACGCTTCTGTCTCGACGATAACCTCCTCGTTTGAGCTGAATCTTTTTCCCCCGAGCCACGTTTTCATGTTGGGGAACAGAAAGAAGTCGCAGGGATCCAAGTCAGGCGAGTACGGTGGGTGCGGCAGCAATTCGTAGTGCAGTTCATGCAACTTTGCCTCGACAATTCTGGATGAATGTGCTGGTGCATTATCGTGGTGAAACAGCACTTTTTTCTTAGCCAAATGGGGCCGTGTCTCCTTCAATTTTATATCGAATCGGTCCAATAATTCACTGTAGTACTGCCCCGTGACCGTTCTTCCTTTCTGCAAAAAGTCCATGAGGATTATTCCGTTGGAATCCCAAAAAATCGTGGCCATGACCTTTCCGGCCGATGGGACCGTCTTTGCCTTCTTCGGAGCAGATTCACCCCGAAAAATCCATTGTTTTGACTGTCGCTTGGACTCTGGCGTATAATAATGGATCCAGGTTTCATCAACGGTGACGACTCGACGCAAAAACTCCTGCGAATTTCTCTTAAAGAGGTCCAAACACTGCTTCGACATTGACAACCGTATCCGCTTGTTGTCCACCGTAAGCAATCGCGACACCCATCGGGCCGACACCTTTCTCACCGATAACTTATCATGTAAAATATTAATTGCCGTTCCGTACGACACGCCTACGGCCTCTGCTACTTCGCGCACTTTCGTTCGGCGATCAGCGAGAATCATGTCGTGGACCTTTTCAACGATTTCCTCGGTAACCACGTCTGCCGGGCGGCCTGGGCGCTCCTCATCAAAAACAGATGTACGACCACGTTTAAATTCGTTGAACCAATATCTAACGGTTGTCATAGATGGTGAAGGGTCCCCATAGACAGCATCCAACTTCGCTTTTATTTTTCGCATGTTTTTCCATCCAAAAATAAAAAGCGAATTACGGATCGATATTGCTCTTTTTCCATTTTATCGAGAAACACGAAACACGTGTGATACAACTGGCTGCCACATAAAAACTAACCTATGAATCAGTCTGAAATTTATTATGGTGTTGTCTGACAGATGGTAGTACACGACGGTAATGCCAACTTCCCTCAGCAGCGCCACCTGTCTTCAAACACGGATACTTACTGATCTTTCCTCGTATATTCATTGAAACAGTGTGATATCGTAATCATGTTTTTTACTTTTTGTCGTGAATGATCGGAGTTTATGTTTCTCGAAAAAGATCTCGTAATTTATTCCCGGTACATGAAAATATCTGATGATAACGCTCTCTTACACTCTCTACTGCTGTTGCTCTTCAACATAATTTGGAAATAGTACGTGGAGTCGTTGTAAGCAAAAAAAAAAAACGATATGAAGGAGGCTTGCGGAACAAGGACTTCTTCCCGTAGGTCGGCAACGAGACCACAGTTACTTTTGCGGCACCGACAAATGCGACTTAGATTTACACGAGAACACATTAACTGGACCTTACAGCAATGGAGTAATGTTCTTTCAATGGAGTAATGTTCTTTTTACTGATGAATCGAGGTTTTGCACATTATCAGAAAAAGTCTCTATTCAATACGGGCTCCATTATGGTTTGGGCCGGTATCTGCAATGAAGGACGCACCTATCTTGTGTTTGTTGAAAATGGAGCTCTAGACGCCTACCGCTACTTAGAGGATGTTCTTCAGGAAATTGTCATTCCGTTTGCACCGTTTATCGGCGATCAGTTCGTGTTATTGCACGATAATGCAAGGCCTCGTGTAGTAAACGTAGTGAATCAATATTTGGATGAGGTCTGAATACGGCGATTAGATTGGCCTGCATGCAGCTCGGTCCTAAATCCAATTGAACATCTTGGAATCAATTTCAAAGAACCATTCATCGTCGTCCTGTGCTACAAGCTACTCTGCAAGATCTACGTATCGCGCTACAAGGGGAATATGAAGCAGTTCCTCAAGAAATGATTTTAAATTTAATTAACTCGGTGCCGCGTCGACTTCGCGCCATCGTTTCGACAAGAGGAGGCCATACACGATACCAAACTTACTTAAGTAACATAAAATGATTTATTATTTCATTTAATTGTTGTTGCTTTCAGTCATATACCCGTTAAGAATTAAAGCAAAATTTTTCTACCGTGGCTTTATTCATTCATTTTTGTTGATTAACTTTGAACTTGTATCTACTGCTGATGGTAGAAACAACATCATACTTCAATAATGTTGCTATAATACAATTAAGTAGAAAATAAATATTACTAATCAATAAAAGATTAAAGTGATATTGAGATGACCAGCTCTCTTTTTGCTGGTGAATGTAGTTTTTATCGAATTGAATTGCTCTAACTCTTACATTTGCATAAGAACATACACATATCAAGACAATATTCTCTTTTATTATATGTTGTGTCTAATCACATTGATATTAATGTGTGTACCGTTATGCTATTATTATTAAGTATAATATAATTTCTTCCCAGAATTGTGCATAAATGAATCATTGATAAATAATCACCAATGTTATTGTGACTTTATCTTTTGCACAGTGGAATTGACTGCGTTTCTTTCAGATATCAAGAAAGAATGTAATGTGAATCCGAACATTTAAATGCAAGAACAAATAATACTATAATTTCCACTAAAGGAAGTATGATATCATAAGCAATTATTCTCAGAGATATTCATACACACCACCTGTTATTTGATAAAAACAGCAACAGCCGCCGCTATTATCTGCAAAAATATTTATTTATTTCACACTACATAATACTAACATTGCTAATGCAATTTAGGAATAAAATATTTTTTTCTCTGAATGACATTAAAAGCGGCTTTTTAATGTCACTTGACAGGCTTAAAAGATGTTAAATCAACTGGTAATTAAAATTGACAATGACATTAGGTAAACACAAAATGATGGACTTTTAAATTTAAAAAAATTACACACAATTTGGTTTTATTACATTACAACAAACTACACAGGAAATTTTTACTTGTTAGAAATATTTATGGTGAATTGTGAACAATTCATTAATAAAATTAAACTCTCTCCACTTCCCTCCTTTTTCGTAAAATTAACTATATTATTATCCACACTACTTAATACTCCGGAAACGCCTGGAAATATTTTATTGCTGATGTTCGACTTATTGGCTAGCGATTCCTCGATATAGCCCTCCGCAACCGCGAAAGACTTCCATCCCCCATGTTGCTTCAACATTGTTATGTCCCCACCAGAATGCATCAGCAACGTGGCCGAAATTTTGCGAAAGCAGTGGTCGGTATACTCATTCGCATGGGCTAGTTCCAGAAAAGTAGCAGTTTCTCCTGGTTTTTTACCGAACTTGTGAATGCCAAGAATTGTTGATATACTTTACCGTTCGCATACTTATAAAAGAATCGCCGATTATTCAAATTTGAGGTTCTGGAGTAGAGATGTGCGATATCGTCCCTTTTATGGACTCGTTCCTTCTCGTTCCATTCTGCAGATGGAACGAGTCCAGATGATTCGTTCCTTGGAACGATTATAACAACCTTGATGTTAAATGCCGATCGGAGTTGTAAAGTCCTTCAAATGACACATTCATTTCGATCTAGCTTTATTGGATCGGAATGATTGCCTGTTTGTTTTATTTATTTAAGAGTTGCATGAGTATGTATATGTATAATATTTATGTAGGAAAATAATTTATAAGTACTTATTTTATATTTTATATTTACTTGTCCACTGACATGTTTTCATGATAATTTTACAATGAATACAAAACAATAAATATAAACTGTACAAAAATTACATTAATACAAGTTATGATTATAATTTAAAAATATTATTTTTTCTACCTTTAAAGCAGATAATCTACTTCTTCGATCTGTTAGAGATCTGTTTTGGAAAATATACGTTCACAAGGAACAGATGTAGCTGGAATACAAAGTCGACCTTTCATAAAGGTATATAAATTTATATAACCATTTTTCCTGTCTTCCCACCATTTAAGAGGATTTTGATTCCTAGCTAATAAGGATTCTTGAACATATTTATCAAATTCACTAATTGCTTCTGCAGTAGGGTTGAATGTTGTTTTTATTTCCGAAATCTCATTATCAAAGTTACTCCATATGTTATCCTCTGCTGTATCTACACTTTTTCTATTGTAATAGGCGCACTCCGGGATGTATTTTTCTTTTTCAATTAAAGCGGCTATTTTCTGTGTGATTGTTTGATAGGTATTTTTATATGCTGAAACCATACTTTTTAAATAGCGGATCGAGAAATATGGACTCGCTGTAAATTTTATTTCTTCTGTATGTTCAAATCTTTTAAGTAATTCAGCTAATACAATTTCGCACATCTTATCTGCCTCACCTGCTTCGACGGTAATCAACTACGTTTTCATTTTGGATATATAATTCACTAACACATTTTACATCTTTCTGTTACATCTTTGAAAGATTTTAAGAAACAACTCCGAAATCGTGATCAAACAAATTAATATTGCAATTTGAAATAGATAATTCTGATTGCAAAGGTTCTTTCATTTTAATAATTCTATCAAACATACCATAAGTAGAATTCCACCTTGTGCATCTTGTGTCAACTTAAGTTGAGGAAAATCCATTTGATATATATGTCTATATATATATATATATATATATATATATATATATATATATATATATATATTTAATAACTTCGTGACCTTGGTATGATATGGTAAACCTAATCAGTAGGCGATTAAAGGTTATTTTGAAGTAATATACAGACCTTTAATCGCCTACTGATTAGGTTTACTATATATATATATATATATATATATATAACATTTGATAAATTATTGGAGTTTTTCGGCTTTTTTATATGAAATATTTACAAATATTAAATTAGAATGTATGTAATTGCAGAGTAAGTGGGGATGTAAACATTGCTGTCTACAAATTACAAAGCAAATCATACGAAATTTTTTATTTGAAAAATATGGTCCCAACGTAGACCATATTTTTCAAATAAAAAATTTCGTATTCAAAAATAATAAAAAACGTAATGCTCTCGCAATCGTATATTTGATTTGGAATCTCGCTTCCCATCAAATCATCCTCATAGATTTAATATTATATAGAAAATATATCTGAAATAGTTATTTATGTACCAAGCCAGTAAGGTGATACTTTATTGAACGAGTCTGAGATTATGAGCCGAGTAACAGGCGAGTTCAATAAAGTCACTATACTGACGTGGTGCATACAAAATTTTATCGCCAACCGTAAAAATTTATATATATTGTTAACATTTGGAACTTACTGCAAGTGAGAATTAATGAATATTAAATCTCATTCTTACATGTAAATGTCGACTTATATGATGCGTTCATAACTACAATCCGACAAACTAAGTTTGTACCAGTATGCAGAACACACCCTTTCGCGACAACGAACTTCCTGGTAATTAGGTTAATTAAGAATTGCTGAAAAAAACAAGTCAATCAACGGGAAACGTACAGACGCGCGTTTCGTTCTTGTTGAAACTTTTCAATGCACGGCATTCCTCGAAGACGGACATTGCTTTTCATTTCTATACTTTCTGTATATATAGTTAACATTTGGAACTTACTGCAAGTGAGAATTAATGAATATTAAATCTCATTCTTACATGTAAATGTCGACTTATATGATGCGTTCATAACTACAATCCGACAAACTAAGTTTGTACCAGTATGCAGAACACACCCTTTCGCGACAACGAACTTCCTGGTAATTAGGTTAATTAAGAATTGCTGAAAAAAACAAGTCAATCAACGGGAAACGTACAGACGCGCGTTTCGTTCTTGTTGAAACTTTTCAATGCACGGCATTCCTCGAAGACGGACATTGCTTTTCATTTCTATACTTTCTGTATATATAGTTAACATTTGGAACTTACTGCAAGTGAGAATTAATGAATATTAAATCTCAATCTTACATGTAAATGTCGACTTATATGATGCGTTCATAACTACAATCCGACAAACTAAGTTTGTACCAGTATGCAGAACACACCCTTTCGCGACAACGAACTTCCTGGTAATTAGGTTAATTAAGAATTGCTGAAAAAAACAAGTCAATCAACGGGAATTATTAATTCTCACTTGCAGTAAGTTTCAAATGGTAACTATATATACAGAAAGTATAGAAATGAAAAGCAATGTCCGTCTTCGAGGAATGCCGTGCATTGAAAAGTTTCAACAAGAACGAAACGCGCGTCTGTACGTTTCCCGTTGATTGACTTGTTTTTTTCAGCAATTCTGAATTAACCTAATTACCAGGAAGTTCGTTGTCGCGAAAGGGTGTGTTCTGCATACTGGTACAAACTTAGTTTGTCGGATTGTAGTTATGAACGCATCATATAAGTCGACATTTACATGTAAGAATGAGATTTAATATTCATTAATTCTCACTTGCAGTAAGTTCCAAATGTTAACTATATATACAGAAAGTATAGAAATGAAAAGCAATGTCCGTCTTCGAGGAATGCCGTGCATTGAAAAGTTTCAACAAGAACGAAACGCGCGTCTGTACGTTTCCCGTTGATTGACTTGTTTTTTTCAGCAATTCGTAAAAATTTATATTAAAAAATGAACATATTATAACTTATCACACACAGAAAAATAACAGCGAATAAAAAACAAATCTACTTATTATTTGATATATTAAAAGTAAACGAACAACCTTACGCATTATAAAAATTAATTCCTGCAGTGGAAGAAGTTTCAATTGAACATGCTTGAGGATTATTATCTTTGTTAATAACTTGTAAACCATTAGTAGAATTATCATTGGTAACTATGCTGTTAGTTTGACCTTCACCTAAAATCGTCTTTGCAATTTTCATTTTATTGAGCACAGATTCCTCAACATAGGACTCTGCAATAGTCGCTATTCCATCTTCCGTGGAGTTTTAAATTTTCCTGACTGCCGGTTTATTTATAAAATTCAGTGAATGGTATAATAAAAACACAAAATCAGAATGCACATTGGAAATACCTTCAATTGGTCTTCGAAGTACTCGCCACCAGACGCAACACACTTTCGAGTCTTTTCTTGGAACCGTTTTCAGAATAGCTTTCGCACGGTTCTGAATCTCCTAGACGTCCGCAAACCGTTATCCCTTTAAGGTCCCCTTAATACAACGGAACAAAAAAAGTCAGCAGAAGCAAGATTTGGGGAGTAGTGTGGCTGTTCCAAAACAGTTACGCCACGCAGAGAGAAATATTGGCGTACAAGGGTACTCGTATGCGATGGTGCATTGTCGTATAGTAACATCAATTTCCGGTTTCAATCATCTGGCCTAACGCGCCGAACGCGCTGCAACAAATGTTTTAGAATATTCAGGTAGAATGCGGCATTCACTGTTTGGCCACCAGGGACGAATTCTTTATGGATGATTCCCCCTTTGTTGAAAAATGTGATGGTCTTTACCTTGGATTTTTGCACACGGCTCTTCGTTTGACATGGAGAAGAAGGTGACCATCATTCCATTGATTGTCTTTTCCTTTCGGGGTCGTACTGGTAACACTTAGACCGTTCCCTGTGACAGTCGAACCCAGAAAGGAGGGATCCAGGCTACATGCCGCAAGTCGCCACAAGTCTCAAAACGTCTTGTTTTTTGCTCGTCTGTTAGGATGTACGGCACAAATCGCGAACAAATCATGCCTTTACCTAAATCTTTATGGATGATGGCTGCCACTGTGTCCTTGCTAATACCCATTTCGTCTTCTATTAATCGCAAACTCAATCGCCGATATTTGGCTAGCAACACAAGCACACACGTTTAATGTTTCCCGGTGCCCTGCTTGTGTATGGCTGCGTTCGTCCTCCACTGTACACCAATCGTGATCATATTTTTTACTCACAGCATTCAGCCCGTAAACTTGCACCAACCTTTCATGGGTTTACGTCGCCGTTTTACCCAATTTGAAACAGAACTTAATGTCGTGTCGTTACTCGATTAATTAAAATGAATGCAATAGTACTGCTTTAACAGCCTCGCGCAATCCTCGACAGAGGACAGGTCCAGACATGTCCATGCATGCCTACGTATGCGAGCGACTTTGTTTCAAGGTTTGATTATCGATATATTAGACCATTCACCGAATTTTATAGACTGACCTCGTTTATTCCTCTTCGACTTCAATGCATTTGGACCAACAATACTGAAGTGCCATTGTTCCATTTTTGCAATGATCTCCGAGATCCTCAAAATACTGCTACGTTTCTGCAATAAGTTCTTTATCCAACCGAAACTTTTCGAAATAAGTAGATATGATTTGGAGTGAGATCTGACAAGTAGAGTGGTTTGGATACAATTTCAAATAATTTTTTTTTAGAAATTCCTTTCATCAATTTGTCTATAGTTATCGGCTTGACCCTTTACAATATACGAGGAGTTCTGACAGAAGATGAAACCCACCCATCAGTGTTTCTTTGTAAAAAAAAATGGTATTTTTGTATAGGCTATGCTTTTACAAGACTTTAAATTTTCACTACCGTCTGACCTTTAGTTTGACAGATGCACTAGCTTAAAGAAGAAAGACGCGTTTAGTAAAATTTGTAAATTGTATGAAAACGCTATTCGTTGTGTAATTCAGTACTTGTTTTTTAAGAAGATGAATACAACTGAGATTTTGGGAGAAATGCGGCAAACATTACACAACGATGCTCCCTCAAAGGGCACGATTTGTCGCTGGGTTGTTCGCTTTAAACGTGGCGACATGAACCTTTAAGATAAAGAACGTCCTGGACCATCAAAACGTATTATCATTGTGGAAGTAATTCAAAAGTGTTACGTGACCGAAGAGTGAAAGTGGAGGAGATTGCCAAGATTCGTTACATGTTTAAATGACGATGCTCGAAGTATTTCTGAGTGCAAGGAACTAATACAAATTCCAAATTTAAAAAATCAGTTTTACTTTCTTCAGGAACACTTTGGAAATTTGCCAAAACTAATCACTTATTTTGAAAATCAAAATCTCTAATTCACCACATTAGATGTAGCTATTAATAATTTGAAAATTATTCCAAGTGACTTCGGATGTGGCCTTCGGCAAATGTAGATGCAGTTTTTAATATAAATCTAGATTTAATAACATTGCGGCAATTGTGTATGGGGACAATGCCACAACATCTAACTGCAAAATACGCGGAAATAAAAGAATATTTCCAGTATGCACCTATAACCAGTTGCGATGTAGAAAGGACGTTTTATATCTACAAGGATGTATTTCATTGAAAGAGAACAAATTTTACAGAGGAGAACCTTGAGAAAGCATTGCTAGTTAATATTAATACTCCGTTACTCAACTTGAATTACAAAATGAACAAATAAAAATGTATTTCGTATTTTATAGGTCACCATCCGTTTGCTTTCCAATTATATAAATAAAATTAAAAACTTTAAAAATATAAATTTTCAATATCACCCGCGGACGATGAGTCATCGGCCTCTCGTGTCCGGGCCCTAGTTATTACCACTTCAATATTTAATAAATAATACCACTATTAAAAATATGTCTACTTCACTTTAGTAGTGTTTTATCTTTGTTTTGTAGATATTTACAATGGACTCTAAAACTAATAATTTATTGTTTTAGATTTGCAATAGTTAAAATAGTAATAGAATCCTCTTAGCATTAAAATTATATAATCTATTGGAGGAATTACTACAGACAGGGTTGTCCGATAACGTGTTAAATATATTTCCTTTACCATTTTCATTATTGCCATCTCATATAATTACTCTCTGTGGCACCAAACGCATAAATATAGCGCCAACAGTGCCTACACGTGTAAAAACATTTTATGCAACAGATAACGATGTTATTGTGCGTCGGGCTTTTATTGGCTTTTAAATGTTTACGAATGCGAGAAGGTTGCACACGATCCAGCTCATATTTAAATATTATTTACAGTGGTGCCAGTAAACACAATTACGATATTATTATCCTAATACACGTGCGTCAATTGGTTTATGCGGTTGTGACATTCTTCCAAAGCTTATCGAATTTTATAACATTTTTTATATCTGATCCACCTAGAGAATTATCTTTGCAATAGATTCGACATCACAAAATCGAATATTAATGTTAATATCGGTTTATTCTTTTTGCTGTGTGCGTAATATCTGACCCTTCTACAATAAGTATAACTGCGTATTTTGTTAATTAAAACGCATTGTTCATTTAACTTGTATTAACACAATTAAATAAACAAAAAATTAAACTTACAATAGTAATAAATATCAAAATTCAAAAGAATAGACATAATATAAAGGTATCAAATATACAGAGTCCGTCTAAATTCAACCGATAAATTTTTTTGGCGATGGAGGATAATAAATGAAAGAACTTTTTAGGATCTTTTTGCTCTGCAAACACCTTTTTGGAAAGTTAGATGGTTTTAAAATACTTCATGTCGACTGACATGTCAGGCAACTTTTTATACATCTATAGATTATGTTTTTTGTTAACATCCACATATTCCAGATGAAGTACAATTCTTATTGGAATTAAATTCTATAACGACAACGTTATTAAGATACTAAGGATAATAAGAAACACAAAATTGCTATTTAGTCCTGTACTGCATCCTTAGGTTGATTTTTTTTTATTACCACTGTCATAGTATTTTACTGTGGTAAACAAAAAAATCGGGACAGTGTCAAAATCGTTATGTCAATTTCCTTTATTTTTTAGCGTTGTAATTTTGACGATATTTGATTAATTTCCAAACTTTACGTCAAATTATATATCATAGTTGCTAATTCAAAATTGAAAATGCCGCATCTTTCGAAAACTGATAAAGCCAGACTTGTTACTAGTTTGAAAAATGGGAAATCATTAGGAAGTGTATCGGTTCAATTTCATATTGGTAAAAGTTCAGCCGCAAGAATATATAAAAAAATGGAGGGAAGAGGATAATTTAAATCGGAAAATAATTTTCGGACATAAAATTTCGAACACGCAGGAAGACGAAACATTAGTTACTGAGATTAGGCACAACCCTTTCAAAACATTAAAGGAAGCTATAAGAACAACACAATTTACTGTCTCATCTTGTAACACAATTGTTACAAGAGAATGAAATTTAAACTTGAGATTTCCAGTCCTACAGTCTTTATCTAAATCTCATTGAAAATGTATGGGAATTAATGAGATAAAGCTGCTACTCAGGAAGAATTTTGGAAGATTGTTCAAAATGTTTAGCATCTAATTTTTATAAATGTTGTACAAAATATTGTCGCTTCAATGTCTACAAGATTAGATGCAGTTAATAATAACGCTGGAATGACGAAATGCTAATTATTTTAATGTAATAATTATTTTAATTTAATAAATAATCTTTCTCTATCGTTTTTAGTAATTTTTATTTACATTTATTTTAAAAATGTTTTATAAATGTCAATAAGACACACATTTTTGACAATTCCTGACTTACTATTATGAGTAAAAATAGCCACTTAAGTAGTCACAATTTAAACCCACGCAGAAACAGTGTCCCGTTTTTTTTTGCTCACGAGAGTAAATTCTATATTAAAAAATTTCATGGAATAATTGCAATAACAAAATTAGAAAATTTTATTTTAACGGAATAAAAATAAACAATGAAATAGGGAAACATTTAAGAGAAATGTTAAAAGAACTAGATAGAGCAGGGGTGCTCAGACTTTTAAGGATTGTGATCTACCACAAAACATTTAGGAGATAAACAATCGATACGTACGACTACCGACTATTGGTTACAATAAAAAAAAAACATTTATGAAAATGATTTATTGCAATTACTTCTTAGCGGCAGGAATAGCTCCTTCACTCTGCCAACCGTGATTCTTATAATTGGTTTGAATATTGGGAAATACTTTTTTAACCAATTCTTCTTTTGACGTCACTAAATTGCAGAAGTTATGAGGCAATGAAATTCGTCCTGAAGTCAGATCAACCAGCAGCTTTCTGTTCTCAATTTCCAGCAATTTATATGAGAATATATCAGCTGATCGATCGTTTTTGCAGCTGGACCCAGCTCAATTGCACCGTAAATTGCACTGAAAAATATAAAAACATAAAAAAAAACTGAATGAAAAACAATGAAAAAAAAAACTATATTCACGAAATGAACAGTAAATGAACACACGAAATAATTAAATCCAAATGAAAATAAATCGAAATCTATTAAAGTTTTAATTAAATGCAATCTAACTGACAGCAGCGGCATGAGCAACCTTCAGTATTGCTTGCGTTGCTGTTGCGTCCAACAGATGGCACTGTTTTTCAAAAAAGCATATTTTTACCTGTCATAGGTTTGACACACATATTTTTACCTGTCACAGGTGTGACACATATATAACATGTACAGTTAAGCTCACATTACTGTCGTGAGCAAAAAAAACGGGACACTGTTTCTGCGTGGGTTTAAATTGTGACTACTTAAGTGGCTATCTTTACTCATAATAGTAAGTCAGGAATTGTCAAAAATGTGTGTCTTATTGACATTTATTAAACATTTTTAAAATAAATGTAAATAAAAATTACTAAAAGCGATAGAGAAAGATTATTTATTAAATTAAAATAATTAATACATTAAAATAATTAGTATTTCGTCATTCCACCGTTATTATTAACTGCATCTAATCTTGTAGACATTGAAGCGACAATATTTTGTACAACATTATAGAAATTTGATGCCAAGCATTTTGAACACTCTCCCAAAATTCTTCCTGGGTAGAAGCTCTATCTCATTAATCCCCATACATTTTCAATGGGATTTAGGTAAGAACTGTAGGGCTGGATATCTCAAGTTTAAATTTCATTCTCTTGTAACCATTGTGTTACAAGATGAGACAGGAAATTGTGTTGTTCTTATAGCTTCCTTTAATGTTTTGAAAGGGTTGTGCCTAATCTCAGTAACTAATGTTTCGTCTTCCTGCGTATTCTAAATTTTGTTACGCCCGGAAATTATTTTCCGATTTAAATTATCCTCTTCCCTCCATTTTTTTTTATATATTTCTGCGGCTGAACTTTTAACAATATTAAATTGAATCGATACACTTCTTAATGATTTCCCATTTTTCAAACTAGTAACAAGTCTGGCTTTATCAGTTTTCGAAAGATGCGGCATTTTCAATTTTGAATTAGCAACTATGATATATAATTTGAGGTAGAGTTTGAAAGTTAATCAAATATTGTCAAAATTACAACGCTAAAAAATAAAGGAAATTGACATAACGATTTTGACACTGTCCCGATTTTTTTGCTCACGACAGTAATTTAGTATAAACCATTTTTGAATTTTTGTTTTATTGTAATTAATTCTTGTAACGCCAAAACGACATTTGTCACTTTTTGATATCCAAAATGGCAAGAAAACTGACTCCGGCAGACAAAGTACAAATTTTGTTAAATTTGGAAAGTTGCACCATTAAACAAGTCGCAGAAGAATTTCATTTGAACAATCTACAGTACTACAAGTTAAAAAAAGTTGGGAGAATGAAGGCAGTATATGTCGCAAACGAGGAACTGGTCTAAAAGAATATCAACTGATATAGATCACAATTTGTTTGAATATTTGAGAGAAAATTTAAAATGTGACAAAGCAAATTCATAGATCTCTTATAAGATTTACTAATAGGGAACAACTATGGGAATCTATTGAAAATACCTGGGAAAACATTGTTGAAAAACCTAATTTTTTAAGAAGTCTCATTGATTCTGTACCTAGACCTAGAGGGCAGTAATTGATGCGAATGGCGGATCAATTAAGTATTAGTTTATTTCTGTTTTCTAAATTGAATTAAAAAATTATTTGATATTTAATATATACTAAGCAATATTAGTAATTTTTGACAATTTTGATAAGTTAGGTAATACTAGATTTATGTGAGCTTAACTGTATATCTACAAAAAGATCATAAATGATTGTCATTGTCGCTCGTTTAAATTAGTGCTCATTTTTACAAGAAACCGCTTCACGTTATAGTAACTTGTACTATTTTCAGTAGCGTAGAATAGGAAGTTTTGCAATTTAATATACATCTCATTCTGACATATGTTGATGAATTTTGTGACATGAAATAACTCTATCTTATGAATTAGGTATATATTACTCGGGCCTGTTTATAAAAATAAAGGAAATTTAAAAAACTTAAAAAATGTTTATAAATTTAATTGCCGAATGTCCGTATGTAGAAATTAAGAGAAGTCCGTTACCTAAAATAATTAATGAAACAAAAGACGCGTTAAAGGAATAACTTCTTTAATAACTTCTACCCAAAAGTATAAATTAAATGTTAGTAATCCTTTAGTACCAAGAATGTATTGTTTGCCGAAGATACATTAACCAGGTAACTCGATGAGACCTATCGTTTCAGGTATTAACTCACCGACTTATTTGATTTCCAAATGATTAGTGAATGAATTTAAAAATTTACCCGTAAAACCAGAAAGTTTGTCAGTTAGTAATTCCTTAGAATGTGTTCAATTAATTAAAGATTGTGAACTGGAAGCCGGGGAAATTTTAGTTTCATTCGATGTAACTTCGGTACCTATTCCAGAGGCTATGAAATATTTAGAAGGCTCGCTCCCTAAGAATAACATTGAACCTTTAAAAATAAAAGAATACATGAGATGGACAACTCTGTGCATGACGCAAAATTGTTTCCAAGTAGAAGAAAAATTTTATGAGCAGAAACAAGGCACAACAATGGGTAACTGCCTCCTCTCTCCTTTCATAGCCAATTTATTCATGAGTCAATTTGATGTAGAATTTAAAAATAACGCTAAATATTTCCCGAGAGTCTGGATCAGGTACGTAGATGACATTCTCGCGATTTTTGATACACGGAAATGCGAATTAGACATGTTCGTTAATCAGTTAAATTTGAAATTTCCGACGGTTAAATTTACGGTGGAAAAGGAAAACAATGACAGGATACCATTTTTAGATACTTTACTGATTATAAATAAACATAAAATAAAAATCGATATTTTCCGGAAAGAAACCAATGTTAATAGATTCATCATCGCGGATTCAAATCATAGTTTTGAACATAAGACAGCTTCTTTATTTCTTAGTCAATCGGTTTCTAAATTATCCGTTAACAAAAGAGAGACATGAAATAGAACTAGACATTGACATAGAAATAATCAATAAATTAATTAGAAAAACAAAATTAAAAAATACAATCTGCGAATCCACAAGTTTGGTATCTCAAAGTAATACATGTGTTTACCATACCACCTTATCACGAAGAACATTAATAAAGTTGTGAAAGAACGAGGTCTCTAAGTTGCCTTTTAGTCCGAAAATACTATCAAAAGTCTCCTAGAGAATACCAAAGATAAAGTTAATTTTAATTCGAAATCAGGTATATACGAAATTAATTGCGATTATTGTAATTTGAAATATATAGGCCAAACAAAACGATCAATAATAGCCCGGTTTAAAGAACACATATCACATATTAAATACAATAGACCAGAAAAATCTAACGTTGCCGACCATGCTTTAAATACACTACACAATATGTCAATTAAATGGTAAAACTTGTCAAAGCCATCAATAATTCCCGCGATCTTGACGCATACGAAAGCATTCATAACGCTAAAAACAAACAGAACTCGATGAATGGAAACAAGGCACCGATCGCCTACAGTTGTCTCTTTTCATTCTTAGAAAAGGAGGTAAAAATGTTGTAGACTGTTCAAAAAAAGTATAAACACATGTGGGTGCCGTTTCCTTAAGAGAGGTAATTTTGTCGTAATTTTTTGTCGATATATTTGTATTTTTAAGTTAGTGTATGCGTGGACGCCGTGTAAAGTTGTTGCGTGATCAGTTGTGCTAGCTTTACTGTGCCCCATGTCCGACATTTTGATTAGTGGTTTTACCTACTGATGATGACAACTTAGTTGTCGAAATACGTATTTAGGATACGATTAATAATTGTGGTAAGGGGTTACATATATACCTTTTTTAAGTTTTTACTTAACCACAGTCTCCAAAGAAAGACTTCTCTTAAAGGAAATTTAAATTAAATTTCATTATTTTTAATGTATTTGAATGAGCATATGTTTTAAAGTTTGTTATAAGAATCGGATTTAAAACTTTATTCTATCTCATCTACAATAATCATATTTAATTTGTTTAATATCTTACATACAATAAAGGAACCTAGATTTAAATATGAAGTCAAAATGTAAGATTGGTGACGGAAATTGTGCCGTAGAAATGATTCGATTTTAAAACACACAAAAAGAAAACGAACTTCTCTAATTTACTTATGTAAAATATAACATTACAAACCAATAGGCTACAATTTTAAATAATGTATAGCCTTTATACTTTAACTTACATTTACCATTATTCATTATTACATGCGTCTACTCTTTTCTTCATATTTTCAAATACATTTATCAGCTGCTGGGGTGTAATTGCTCTTACAGTTCGAGTAATTGCCTCTTTTAATTCGTCAATTGTTTGGAGTCGATTTTTATGAACTTGGTTTTTCAAGTACCCAAACAGAAAATAGTCCAACAGTGTCAAGTCTGGAGACCGTGGTGGCCACCGTGCTGCACTTATAATTCCGTTGTTGTAAAATTGTTGCAAATAATTTTCAGTATCATGTGAGTTTGAGGACTTGCATTATGTTGAAAATATCCCAGTTTTACTTCATCACTTAGTTCAACAATAAATATTGCTAGCGTTTCTTTATAACGGACACCTGTAACTGTCTCTTCAAAAAAAAACTGGACCAATTATTTTGTACCTAGACATCGCAATCCACATCCCCACCTTCACGGGATGCAAATAAGTTTCAAGAATAGCATGGTGATTTTCTGCTAACCAAACACGATAATTTTGAGAATTCAGATAACCTGATAAGTAAAATGTTATATTTAATATGTTGTCATCTTTTAAATGTTAATTAAACCATTCAGGGTATGCTATTCTCTTTCCTAAATCTAATGGTAATTAATAATGCTTGTACCATTGATACTTTATAAGGATGCAAATGCAATTTTTTTTCAAATATTTATATGATAAACCTATAATGAGACAAAACATATTATTTATGATATATATTATTGCTGTATCGTGCATGCCGGTTTGTTGAGCTAATTGTCGCAATGGTTTAGGTGGACTTCTTTCTATTTGAGTACGTACAATACGATATACAGGGTGAGTCGTGAGGAATCGACCAAACTGTAGGAGTGTATTCTACAGGTGAAAGTAATGTAAAAAAACTCAAATGTTGCTATCCGATTTTTATTTGTTTTCGAGTTATAGCGTAATTAAAAATAAACAAAATTTCATACATTGAAGTTTTTGTATTTTATTGGTATTATCGTTCTTTATAAAAAATACCGCCATTCATTTCAAAACATTTTTTACATCGTCTACCAAGGCCGCTGGTTGCGTTTCTGATTGCGTCAGGTTGATGTTTGATATTGTCAGCAGCATTCATAATCCGTTGAATTAGTGCATCACGAGTGTCCACTTTTACTTGATACACTTCATTTTTTAACCAGCCCCATAAGCAATAATCGAGTGGCGTGAGGTCTGGAGACCTAGGGGGGCAACCAATGTGACTACCACGTCCAATCCAACTCCCTGGAAACCTTTCAGCCAAATGTTGCCTGACTGCACGAGCGTAATGTGCAGGCGCTCCATCGTGCTGGTAGAAGATTTGGATTCTGATGTTTATGGGAACATCCTCTAGCAGTCCGTGCAGTTCATTTTCTAAAAAATGTAAATAGGTGTCTCCCGTGAGGCGATTCTCAAAAATGTTAGGACCAATTAAAAAACCATGGATCATACCACACCACACGTTTACCGAAAATTTATGTTGAAAGTTACTTTCGACTGTTGCGTGTGGATTTTCGTCTGACCATACATGCAGGCAATGACAATTATTAATACCGTCACGGGTGAATGTCGCTTCATCCGTAAACAGTATACGCGATACAAAACGAGGATTATCATTTATCCATCGACAAAATTCCATACGTCTACGATTATCATCTCGTTGTAGGTGCTGTACTCTTTGTACATGGTACGGACGTAAGCCATGCTCGTGGAGTGTTTTTATCACCCTTGTTTGTGGAATGCCCAATTGAATACTAATTCTCCGTGAGCTGGTAGTTGCGTCTTCTTCTACTACATCCAGAATATCTTCTACTTCTTGTAATAGTTGTCGACTGCCTCGTTCAGATATTATGTTTACACTGGGAAGCTTTCCGGTCGCGCACAATGTGTTGAATACACTAATAAATACAGTTTTATTAGGATGTCTGTGATGTGGAAACCGCTGACGATATTCATTAGCAGCAGCTGTAGCATTCCCATCACAAAATCCATAAACAAACACCATATTAGCATATTCTAAATTAGAATAAGTGTGTGACATTTTAGTTTGTTACACTATAGTCGTACAAACGTCAAGTCAATGTCACAATACCCGAACACAATGTTATAATTTACTCCAAGTTATAGGGAACATTTTTTATGATGGCAGCGCCACGATGAACTAGAGGTAGTGACATTAGACGCATTAGGCATACAAACCACTCTACACTATTTCTCGACTGCTTTCAATAATGTCACTACCGCTAGTTCGGAAAACCACGAACAGGTAGCGCTTCAGCTAGGAAGACTTCCCTATAATGAATTGCTACCGGGGTTTCACTGTTTTTACGAATACATACATAAACATGGTATACTAAATCTACATTTTTAATTACGCTATAACTCGAAAACAAATAAAAATCGGATAACAACATTTGAGTTTTTTTACATTACTTTCACCAGTAGAATACACTCCTTGAGTTTGGTCGATTCCTCACGACTCACCCTGTATATGTCGTACTAGATTATCTTCGTGAATATTGTTGTTGGGGTATTTTTCAACGAATTCATCAATGCGCTTCAGTACAGAATATTTCCATTCTCCGCCCACCCGTTCTCCGTTACGGAAATATGATTTTAAAATAAAGTTTTTCTGCCCAATGGAAAATGGCATTTCGAAAAGTAACCTAACAAACTAATGTCTTAATTAAAAGTACCCTTTATTTTGCAATTCTTTGAAATCAGTTTTGATATCAAGTACCGGGGAAAAAAGTTTTTTTATGACAATCGTTTTCGATCGCATGTTAGCAACACGTCCGTATTCGAATGCAATATTGTGTCAAAATTTCAAAACAATCGGTGAAGAATTTATGCTGATTTGTTAACACTTTTTGATGCAGAACCGAAGGAAAAACGACAGTATTTGTAGAAGAAAAGAGTGTTGTTCCATCACGATAATTAGTCTTCTCATTCGTCCGCTATTGCTACAACAAAATTTGTCGAATTGCGCTACAAATTGCTGCCTTGTCCGCCATATTCGCCAGATCTGACTTCCAGTGATTTCTTTTTATTTTCAAATTTTAAAAAATGGCTCCATGGAAAAAGATTTCGAACAAATGAATAGGTAATATCCGAGACAAATGCATATTTTGCAGAGTTCCCGAAAGATTGCTAATTGTATAGACTTTCAAGGGGCTTTGTTGAAAAAAAAATATATTTTTTACTCTAACCGCCCTCGTAGCACATTAAAAGTATTTGAAACTTTAAAACCAGTTTTTTAATCTGCATTCAAATGTAGTTTCAACACGCATCCTCTTCGTCAATCAATTATTTCCTTAATGATTTTGTCTGTATTTTTTGTCAGTTCAAATTTGCGGCTCATCGGACATTCTCTTTTTGAAAGCAGAGAGTTTTGTTTACGAAGCAATTTCCTCATTCATACTAATGAAACGGGCATTCTTGCAGTTGTTATTGCTATTCCTTTTATTTTTATATACAGAGTGCTTGCAATATTAATATGCAAATGCATATAAATGAGAGGTAACATCAATAATGCTCACTAATTAAATTTACGTTTATAGTTTTACACAAATTACATGATAATTCATGAAATTTGAGAAAGAAGCAAATTAATATTTGCCTCTTCTGTGTGTTATTTCAACTTTTTTCTTTTATTTTTTGTCATAAGAACTACTTTAAAACTTTAATTCTTCGTTATTTGCCTCATTTGAATACCGTTCACTATATGAAGTTACTATGAGGGCGGGTTGACTAATTTGCTGCGATCGCCTAGAGTAGACCGTAAATAAAAAATATTCACATCAAATTTTGACAACTGACACCTCGACAGTTTACTGTTAATGTTTGATAAATTTGTGACAAAGTGTGTTTCTGAATATCGTGCAGTGATTAATAAGGACTATTAAGATAAAATAAAACAAATTTTATGAATTTCACTTTTTAATTATCACTGTAACGAGTCGTTTCGCACCAACCTGGGCTTCGTCAGACATATAACTAACTTATTTACAAAATATTTTTTATATTAAACACAAGTAAACAGTAACAAGCAAAAACACATGTTTTATTTTAAAAAATAGTCAGAGGGATGGGTGCTTTTTATTACGGGATGTCTATACAAAACTTTCGCTACGGTTTATAAAAAAATGTACTGTTCTTAAGTAATAAAACTAAAGGTTTACATTATATTACAGGGATAAAGAATTATATGGAAAAATACAAAAATACTATACACTATGTAACTGTCTGCAAATCAAATAAATAGATTAAGTAAGGGTGAATTATTTGTTTCTAATTGATCATTTAAGATCTTGTCAGTTTTCTTTATTTTATTGATTTCCAGTGACTCTAATAAATTAAGTTTTTTGCCCTTATTTTCTATATGTAATATTTTAAATTCTTTGTTAAAAATGTGGTTCGTTGAATTGATATGAGACGCATATGAAGAGTCACTTTTATTATTTCTAAATGAAGAAAAATGTTCTTTGACGCGTACTTCAAACGATCTGCCTGTCTGTCCGATATAAGTCATAGGGCAACTACCGCAGGTTAACTCATAGACCCCTGACTTTTTATTGTTGTTTGTTAAATCCTTATTGTTTTTTATAAATTTGGATAAATTGTTATTAGTTTTAAACGCTGTATTAATGTCAAACTTTCTTAAATATTTACAAATTTTTGTGCTTGAAGAGCCTATAAACGTGATCATTTTAAATTTTTGGGTGTTATTATTTAATATTGGGTAAACTTGTGATATGGCTTTTGTACGGAGTTTTTTATTTAAAATGTTATCTATTATATTACTTTTATATCCATTGTTGATAGCTATTTCTAATTAAATTTAACTCTTTCTCGAAATTTGTTTGGTTCAACGGAGTATTTATTAATCTATGTATAAGACTGTGATAAGCCGCTAATTTGTGTTGTATCGGATGGCAAGAAGTGTTATGTATAGTAATATATGTAGTTGACGGTTTGTGGTAAATAGCAAAGTTACATTTATTGTTAATTCTAGTAATCGTTAAATCGAGAAAGTTAATACTATTATTTGTTTCCTGTTCCATTGTAAACTTAATATTTTGATGCAATGTATTTATATAATCAAATAAGAAATTTAATTGTCTATTTGTTCCTATGAAACCTAGTAATATGTCATCTACGTATCTATACCAAAATAATACATTTTGAAAAAGAGGATTTTTTGAAATAGAATTTTCAAGATGATCCAAAAAAATTAATAAGGATATCGAAGAAGTTTAGTACTTGTTACAAATGATACATATATGCATACATATTCTGTATTTGTACAATTGGAAATACACCTCGTATTTTACCAACGTTCACTTTGGCCAAAGACACGTGTTTCTGTCTTACGAAGTCATCAGTCTGGCTGATGAAGTGACGTTTAATAGCTCGCCCCTCGGAGCAAATTTGTTCAGTTGTCACCAGATAAACGCATGACATCTGACGGACAAAAAAGACTACGCCGATAATGGCGATTTCTTCTCGAGAGGTTAAGCCTATACGTAAAGAAGAAAAAATACATATATTGGAGTACTCCATCTAGTGCTATCTGACAGAACAAAATTTACTATTTGTTCCGAAGAACGAGCTGTTAGACGTCACTTCAATAGGCAGACTGATGGCGTCGTCGACTTTGGCTGAAGTGAATGTTGGTAAAATACGAGATGTATTTCCATGTGTACAGATATAGAATGTGTCATTAATGTATATATTTGTATCATTCGTAACAAGTGCTTAATAGGATTTACGCATTGACATACTATTTCTTTGAATTTATTGAAAATATTTGAAGGTTAGAAGAAAATCACTTTCGAAATGTATCGAATTAAGAGGAGATTATGTTGAAAAATAAAGTTTTGTTTATTTAAATTATTCCTTTGTTGCTGTACGATCGCGCGATTTAATCAACCTGTCCTCGTATTTCTAAAAATTTGTTCGGTATTAGTTTTTGTTTTTAGAACAGTAAAACTTTAACCAAATTAGCAATAAACAAACTGTGGTGATTTTTTGAATTATTATACCTTAAAACTATAATCTACTTGTAGTAAAGCCCTTTGAGTAACCTTAATTTATTTAGTTGCTACGATCTCAGTTCTAAGACAATTAGATATAACGGGTGTTCATTTGAAAAGTCAATCTAGTAGCATGTGATTTACTGAGAACATTTTGAAGTATGTCGTAAATTAAAATTTACTACTTAACCTACGAAGTCGTATATTTTGACAGTTTCATACATAAAAATAAATAACAAATAACAGGTATTTATTGAAAACTATAACAAATGTTGAAAATGTTGTCCTTCAAGATCAATGCACTTTAAAACCCTCCGTTCAAAATTTCTGATGATATTCTGCAACATTACTGGATTGTTATTAACTACCATGCATTTCTGTTCGATTCTCTGTAGCATATGATTCAAATTCAATATAGGTGTTCGAAATATGTTATTTTTTAGATAAGGCCACAAAACGAAGTCGCAAGGTGTTAAATCGCATGAACGTGCAGGCCAGGCAATTTCAGTATTTTGACTAATTATACGCTCATCAAAAAATTCTCTTAAATAATCCAAAGATTCTGCAGTACAGTGACAAGGTGCTCCGTCTTGTTGGAAATATGCATTTTGAAGTTCATCATCATGCAACTGATTGACAAATGTAAAATTTGTAAAATTTCCGTACGGTATCTTTGAGCAGTTAACGTTCCCTGAAAAAATATTGGTCCAATGATTTGGCTTTGGCTTATCGCTGCCCAAACACCAATTTTCTCTGGATGTAGCAATTCTTCATTAATTACATGTGGATTTTCACTACTCCAAATTCTTGTATTTTGGGAATTTAGGTATCCCGTTTTATAAAACCACGCTTCATCAGTAAAGATGACTCTTTGCGAAAGTTCTCCATTATTGTTCATATTTACAAACCAATTACAAAACTGTAGTCTACGTGGGTTATCAATTTCTAACAATTCTTGTACTGCTGTGACACGGTATGGATAAAGTTGCATATCCTTTTTTTAATAACTTGTGAGTTGTACCAACAGAAAGGTTTATTTGTTGACTCAAATGTCGAACAGATGTTTGTGGTTTTTTCCATTATTTTTTCAACACGATTGACAACTTGAGGTGTACGTTTCATAACTGCTCCGCTGCCTGATTTTCTTAAGAGCTACCAGTTTCAGAGAAAAGTTTTAAAGTTCTATCCAAAGTATTCTTAAATTGTATATAATCTATTACAAAATGTGGAAACTCAACTTGAAATTCTACCATGCAATCTTGAACTGAATAAACCCATAAACCATCAATTTTATTACCACTTCGAAAATAAGCCTGGACCAAAAAAATTTTATGTTCTAAAGTGAAAGCCATTTTAAAATTGAGAAGCAATTTATTTAAACCAGAATCGACGCACGATTATTTTATGCACTAACTGATATTTGTGATTGACATTATCAAATGTCATTTGGATTTACGTTTACGGAACAACAAACACATACCAATATATATGCGTCTTATTCTATCAAAATTTCAAAGTAACCTAGATTGACTTTTCAAATGAACACACGTTATTCTATGTTAAAATAACATTTAAAGCAAGTTCGTTTATGTTATTCAAAATAATCGCATTTAAAATCATACAAGAATTCAAATGTTCAACTATTGCTTAAAAACATCATTTACTATGTTATTTGAATAGTCACATCTAGCCAAATCAGGGCTACGGCGAGTCGATGAATTATCGTGCTAAAGGTTCAACCTTTATTTTACGATATTCAGATCAAACATGACGTTAATGTGAAAACAAACGTTTCATAACACCTAGATAATATTTATCAATAACTAATATTTAACTACTTGAAACGACTTGTTTGTAAATAATTCCTGTTTAATCATAAAAACAAATCAGCATTGTCTTCACTAAGCGAGGCTATTTATACAGCATGCATGGGCGCCGAGCGAAGTTTAACAACAATAATAACTAGAGAACGGACACGCTTACCACATGACGCAAAGCCCAGTGCAGTACTGGCGAAAGGCTGTATTTCTAAAATATTTAATTTTATTTATATAATTGGAAAACATACGGGTGGTGATCTATAAAATTACAAAATACATATGTATTTGCTGAAAAGTTGTATTTTTAAAGTTTTTAATTTTATTTCTATAATTGGAACATTTTTATTTGTTCATTTTGTCGTTCAAGTTGAGTAAAGGAGTATTAATATTGACTAGCAATAGTTTCTCAGGGTTTTCTTCTGTCAATTTTGTTCTCTTTGAATTAAGTACATCCTTATAAATAGAAAACGTCCTTTCTACATCGCAACTGGTTATAGGTGCATACTGGAAATATTCTTTTATTTCTTCATATTTAGCCGTTAGATTTTGTGGAATTGTCTCCATACATAATTGCTGCAATGTAATTAAATCTGGATTTCTATTAAGAATTGCTTCAAACTTTTGCCGAAGGCCACATCCGAAGTCACTTGGAATACTTTTCAAATTATTAACAGCCACATCTAATGTGGTTAATCCGTCATTTAATTTGAAATTTCGATTTTCAAAATAAGTGATTAGTTTTCAATTTTCCAAAGTGTTCGTGAAGAAAGTACAACTGATTTTTTAAATTTGGGATTTGTGTGAGCTCCTTGCACTCACCAATACTTCTAGCATCCTCCTTTAGCAGGGCTACGAAATGTTTTAGACTATCGAAATTCTCAGCATAATAACTAGTAGCTTCCAGCCATGTTCCCCACCTAGTTATTACTGGAGTGGGAGGCAGTGACAGACATGGAAATTTTTCCCTGAAAAGAGTTACTCTCAATGGTGCTTTTCTGAAAACTTTTTTAAAAGCTGATACAAGTCTATCAACTTCCGGAAAAGTGTCTCTGATATATTCACAGATTCTGTGGAGAGCATGTGCTATACAAGTAATATGCAGCATATTAGGATATGTTTTCTTCAATAGTCTGCCTGTTTTTAACATATACGCAGCACTATCACTGACAAATAAAAGTATTTTTTCTTTGTACGTGGCGTCCGAATGAAGCATTTTTTGCATATTCTCCTTAATGGTTTCAGCAACTGTTTCCGCGTCAACTCTATTTATAACACTTGTTGCTATTACAGATGAGTTATAGGGAATAGTTGGATGTAGTACACCAGCTACAATATTTACCACACAGCGTCCTAACATATCCACCGTTTCGTCGGCGCTTATCCATATGTATTGATTTAAAAGATGGCTTCTAATGCGTTCTACTGTTCTCGTATAGCACCTAGAAACATAATATTTGCGTAAAGTTGATTCATCAGGAACATTTCGACCAGTATATTTTTTCAGAAATGTCTTCAAAATTGGATTGTTCAATTTAAATAATGGAATATTAGCTGCCATAAAAGTTTCACAGAGTTCTTCGTTAAAATTGTCAGATTCCAACGGGTTCGATTTTTTTTCGTGCTTTAACGATCCTACGTGACGTTTTACGGTTGATTTATTGCAATTTTTCAATAACGTTTCATACACACAAATAAACGAAATTAAATAACGAAATTTTATGCACACCTACGTGAAAATAATTGGAAGATGTTGCTTAAATGAAAAGAAAAGGAATGTACGTGCTATTTCTCTTACGAAATACGATAAACTTATTTATTTTATATACGTACTCGACACCACTGAAAACACTATATTCTCCGAATACAATAGCTGGGTTGTCCATTGTTATCGCTGCGAGACCAGGTGGCCGAGTAAGTCAAACAAGTACTTCATTGAATTACGCCGGGATGTACTGAGCGACGTTATACACAATTCCAATTGCCGATTGCGTTCTATGGAAATTGCATCCGTTCTCTAATAATAACACAAAATATATTGCTTGTAGGGTCATTTAGTAAATACGTCAGAGATAGTCACTGGATGCATCAAACCGGTTGACATGTAAATCTGCATGAATCAAACGTGAAAATTTTTTTTTTTTTTATAAGCTGGCGTATTTAACGTATGAAAATATTATTTTCTGTCTTCTATAATGCAAAGGTTTTTTTTAAATTAAAGTTAAAAAAACATTTTGGTGAAGTAATTTCGTATTTGCTCGATTTCTCGGTTAAGTGTGACCCACGTGGTAAATATTTAAAATGCCAGCTATACTGTTGGGCATCTCATTGTAGTCACAATAACTGTTATACATATAATTTCTTAAGATTAAAGTATAAATATCAAAGTATATAGACAATAAAAAGTATATAGAAATAGCTAAGTTGGTTAAGGTAAATATATGTATAATTAAATTTGTTTTCAACATTAGATACACTGTAAACATAAAGGTGTCCTTGAAATACAGAGACATATGCTAAATGGAAAGATGTAATTATGCAATATAAATCCAAAATATTGCGTGTCAATTACGACGCAAACCCCGAAATTAAAACACCCCGAAAATTGTCTTACGTGCCGCCTATGATTTCAAAATATTCAGAATGTGTATAAATAATAAATACCTCACACACACATACGCTATAACGTATGTTTACATACGTAAGAGATGCACAATCACAAAGCTACTGCTTTTGTTATTGTCGGTCAACTTTAAGATATCGTCTCTTGATACTTTTTATAATCGCACAGTGGCGTGACAAATTTTTTTTAAATATCTTTGTCATTTTTTTCTCGCTTATGAGAGGGAATTTTGGGAAAATATTTTGGATTTATATTCTATATAATTACATCTTTCCATTTTTCATACGTTGTCTTTTTATTTCAAGGACAGCATGTCTAAAGAGATTATAAACACAGATCTAATATTGGATAATTTAATTGTTACATTATGATATAGAAGAGATAAATAACTGAGTGCTAGTGCTAGGATATGTATTTGCCATTTTAGAGATGGTAATAAAACAAATAATCTATTTTATCAACCTTCGGTACCCATTAGTTAAGAAGGTATCTCAAGTTCACCTAGACATTGATAAAGAAAATATAGCGACATAGTAATACTCGTATAAATAGAAAAAAAAACAATATTTAGTGTTTTATTTTTTTATATTTATAAATTAGTCGAGCAAATTATTAAGTTTGAGAAAACCTAACATTTCTTCGACACACCAAAAATATTTCTTTTAATTATATTACTATGTATAAATCTGTTTTTATCTAAGTTTAATAGCAGTAGAAACTATCGTACATTGTTTTTCGATAGATAAATGTATTGTATTAATTATTTATTTTGACGAATCACAATTTAATACATTTGGAAAAATGTATACAGGAATATTCAGATTCGATGCTCACCATTGAAATATCGTAAACCATAAGAGATATGAAGAAGGTTAAATCGGGGCAAAGTTGCGAAAATTAATGGTGATTAATATGCCGCAAAGAAATTTACATTATCATTTTTCGTTTTTGAGATTTTTGGGAAAAAACAAATTTTCACATTTCCTTTTTTCTTCAATAACTTGGTTGTTATAACGAATTGAAAAATCAAAAGCACTTCTCCTGTAACTTTTTCTGCTGCATCAAGCGATGCTCACCATTTTTCGGTAGTACAATGTTTCCTCACTTTACAATCGTTCATCAACTAAAAAAATTTAAATACGAACCTGGATTTTAAAATCGTTTTTATGATTGCTATAGCAAGTGCCAGATAAGTTGGCGCAGGGTTTGAAGTATTGGGGAGATTTGTATTTAATTTTACATCAAATTGAAAGATACCATAGGTACCGTAAACTACACATCTATCACTTAATAAATTAATAGTCTATTAGAGTAAAATATATAACGTGGACGTTTATAAAAACGGCTTCTGCGCACCCCCTCCTCTCGACATCTTATTTGGCGCTTGCTATACTTATCTTTATAACATTAGTGTAAGGGTATTTCTTAACATTGTCACTTATTTCTCAACAAAATTCATAATAAATAAAAAGAAACATTACAGGATATGGTTCAAAATGAAAACTGAAGAATTTATTTTTCGAAAAAAATTAAAGCAATTGATTAGAAAATAGAATAATTCACAATAAGTGTTCAAAGCTGCCCCCTTCTTGTTCAATCCACAAGTTAATACGTCGATCAATGTTATTAATAGTACGACTGATGTCACAAATGTATTTGTAACTTTCGCACGCAATTCTTCTAAATGTTGTATGGATTCCGCATATAAATGTTATTTTTTAAAGTTCCCCATAAAAAGAAATCGAGAGGCGGTAGATCAGGTGACCTTGCAGGCCATTCAGCTACCCCGCGATTCCAAATCCACCGCTCTCTCACCGCTTTTAGGTTGTGGGAAGGTGCTCCTTATTGGAACCAGAGAATACGAAGTCGTCCGAGTGGCAAACTAATTGGCTAAGTAATTTTCCAGAGTATTTAAATAAGCAACACCATTTAAATTATTCTCAATAGTAATATCACAAGAGAGTGAGAATATATTGAAAATAATTCGACAGATTTTCGAAAACTTGTTGCTAGGGAATAGACTATTCCCGAATGGCAACAAGTTTGAGAAAGACTGGAGAATTATTTTCTAATTATTTCTCACTCTCGAGTGGTATTCGAAAGATTATTTTTTAATGTTTAAATAAAAAATACAGCATAAAAATACAACTTATTAATATTATTTCTGTACATTTACAAAATTAATTAGTGTTAAAAGTTTGTATTGAAATACACAATTATTGTAAATGTTTTGTCCGTGAGTGGTGGATTTTGCAACATTCTTCTATTCTGTTGTGTTAAAAGTTATAACTTCTCCCTTGTCTCTTAGGTTATTAATTAATTAATCAAACTTGAATGATGTTCATTATTCAACTGCAGGTACGGTTTCAATGAACTAGATGAGCTGTGACCCGTAATTTTTATTATTACCTGCTCGTTAACACCTGCTTTCGCTAGATGAGACACTGCACTTGACCTTGAAGAATGGTTCGTAATTTTTCTTTTTTTAGTATCCAGCCCAATCATGTCCGCCGATTCTTTCATCCACTTCGACATTATGTTCACCCCCAACGGCATATTTTTGTACCATCCTGAAGAAGACGGTTTATCCCAAGCAATGTTTACTGTTAAAAAATGTCTGTCAGTTTTTATATGTTCGTTCCTTTTGTTTAGCAATTTCTTGAGCAATCGGACAGGACACGCATCAGGCTTTTCAGTATTTCGTATTAACCATTTACTAACAGTCAACTTTTGTGCCCCACCTTGCGCTGTTTTAGAGAAAACCGGATTATACTCTACTCTCCCAGTGGCCAAACCAGCATTGTCTGTTTCTTCTTGAAAATAATGCACTAAACATTGACAACCTTCTCCCCCACGCCATGCTAGCTCATATGAAGCAATATGATAAAAGCATTTTTGCAAACCGAAGGGTGTCTCCTCGTCGTAGCGTTTTATTATTTCCATGATTTGTTCATTAGTTAGAATTGCAGAACTTTGCTTCCTTTTTTCTGGCATCTATTGTAATATCTTACTTTTTGTATTTCTGGCTTCTCTCGCAGATTTAAATTCGATATCTTTAAAGGGGTCTAATTTTCTACTAAATTCGTTGTAGTACAACTCTTGCATTAATTTGGCGGTTTTATTCCACATTGTTTTAATAACGGCTTGTTTGTAATCTTCTCCATTGCACCTTTTCATATTAAATCCCCTTTCAAAATGTTTGCCAGTTTTGTGACTGGTGTATTTCCTTCTAATTTGTAACCCCGTTCGTCGCAAAATGATTGGAATTGTTTCCATATTGAATTATTACTAACCGTAGTATTTTTGCACGAATTTTCTTTAATCTGTGCGTTTATATCTTCCACTGATGATGAACTAAATCGCTTATGGTTCATTGCTTCCAATTTGAAATAATACTGGTGACAGGTGTCAAAACTAGAAAATACGTTGTCAACAAACAGAAACAAAATACTAGAAAATATTCTCGGGAGAATAATGTACTAAGATTATTCTCACTATAATAATATTGTGATTGCACAGAATTAAACACGTGTCCGCAAATACTGCTAAACGATTGGTTAATAAAATTTTTTAAAAATAATCATAAATAAACGGGCCTATTACTTAACCGTTTAAAATCCCAGTCCACATACATTTAAACCAAAACGCACTTGATTTAAATGTGTGGGCTGGGAAAATTCTGTATAGGTAAAATTCTTTCAAAATCTCTTAAGTTACTTAACCATTCATCTCTTTCAATAACAAAGACTTCGGTCCCATTTGGTGTCCGTACAAAATAGTGTTATAAAGCAATTTCTTTCTTATCTAAATCAACAGATATCTGTAAGAGAATATGATTAGAAAAATTAATTTTCTTTTCATACTTCCGCATTATAGAATTTTAACTGTTTCTAATCTCTTATGGCAATGTTCAATGTAGATGGGTCCAGTCCCTTTAAAAATGGTGGTCATGAGACGCACTAAATTAGCGTATTACTATTTATTCATACTTTATTGCGGTATTTATTGTACACCTTTCATATGTCTCACGTTTTGTGCGTTTTTTTTTTTTTACTGGCAAAAGCCATAATTTTATTTCAGTATTATATCTATTATGCCTTAGTACGATGCAAATTAACATATACCTCTTTAGGTTCCCTTATTATACCTATCAACAAATTTCTACTAAGAGAATTCAGAAGAGGTTCCTGAAATATCTCTACTTCAGAGTGACTGGCACTTACCCTGAACGAGGAACCGAGTACAGTAATCATTTTGAGTGCCGTTGCATATCTTGATCTTGTCGTCGGGAGATGTATGGTACTAAATCCTTTATTAAACTAAATCGATAGCCCAACGATATTAGCCTATATTGACTTCATCGTATCCACTTCTAACACTCGCAAATGCTTAGATTACCCAGAGTAAAAACAAATGCACTTTTAAAGTCACCGGTTTTGTTTCATTATGAAACAGACATGTAAATAATTTACATATCTGTAACTGTATACTTGGACAATACCTCGTATTTTCAGCATTTACTTCTGCTTAAGACATATGTTTCTGCCATCTATAGGCGTCGTCAGTTAAGCTAATGAAGCAATGTATACAAATGATACAAATCTTTATAAACAGATCTGTATATGACATTAAGCAGAAACCGCCTATTAGATAAAGCAAATTTCATCCTATCAGGTGGCAATTATTTAATAAGTGACATCTGACGGACGAAAGAGACTTTGCCGAAAAAAGCGGTCACCGGTTTTGTTATGTGTAAGACTTGATAAGATTTACAGTGATGTTTAAATTAGTTCTTGCCTATTTTTATATACACATACAAATTGAATTTCTTTATCGTGTTGGTTATATTTATTTTCTTTTTCTGTATATGTATACGATATTAATATTCATTTAATTTGTTTTTTTTTCCTTTTATATATTATTAAGTATTTCTGTACATGTTTTTATAAAATGTTGTTAATCTACACCACAATTTGTACGAGGGCGATTCGTATAAAGTAAGTTCCGTTTGGTTATTAACAAAATACAGTGTACTCTCTCTTAAGGGGACAGCCATGGGACTGAAAAATTTGTTCGCTTATGAAAAGTGTCCGCTTATGAGAAAAGTACAAAAAGAGTAAATAATAATTTGTAATATATTTATCTTTAAACAATTTTATTTCCAAAACAAGAACATATAAATATTAGATAAAGTAAACAGAATTTCCATTAACATTTTTGCGAGAAGTAAAAAAAACAAAATTTGTTATGCAAAGTATTCAAATAGATTTAAAAAAGTCAGAAATTTTAGCTTGGCGCGTTTTTCCTTTAATTTCATTATCTTGGAGATGTATTTGAAGATCAGTAAGCAATTGAACACCTTTAAGGTCGCTGTGATACAAATAAAAAGCCTTTAGTTTTCTTATAGCTAAATAAGCCTCTTTATAGGAAGTTAACTTGTCTTCAATTTGACTTTCCAGCTCATCTTCAGACGAGTTGGCGAGCGTTTCTTGGGAAGCAATTAGCATTTCAGTATTAATGTTTTTCACATCTTCATCATTAATGAAGACTTCATTATCTAAATTAATATAGTCTTCGACGTCAATTTGGATTTGGCTCTGAACTTGATTAATAATATTTGAGAACTGAGCAAGTGCTGATAGTGGAAGCTCATCTTCTGCGGTCCTACCGCTATCGTCATTTAGGATATCTGTTTTCTCAAAACCAACTTTCCTGAAACAATGTTTTATTGTCTGGGGACCCACTTGCTCCCACGCTTTGTGTATGAAATAAACGACATCTAACAAATTTATTGATTTTGTTAAATCCAAAGCAGAATTTGCGCCTTCCATCTGCAGCAAAATATTTTTTAAAAATAACGATTTGTACAAAAACTTAAAGTTTTTTATAACGCCTTGATCCAGGGGCTGACAAAATGCTGTTGTGTTTGCTGGAAGAAAAATAACTTTAACATTTTTCAATTTAAGATCGCGAGGATGAGAGGCCGCATTGTCTAAAAATAGCAAGACGTTCCGTTCTTGAAGTTGCATTTTTCTATCGAACTGCGCTAGAAAATCAGTCATCAAATCAGACGTCATCCAAGCCCTTTTGTTTGATCGCCACGTAACTGGTAAATTGTTCAAGTTAATATTGCGAAACGCCCGAGGTTTTGCAGCTTTCCCAATAACAAAAAGGGGTTCCTTTTCTCCAGCCATATTGACGCAGTGCAAAATCGGTAGCCTATCCTTAGCCATTTTTCCACCAGTGCATTTTTCACCTTTTAATGCAAATGTTTTATCGGGTAATGCCCGAAAAAACAATCCAGTCTCATCCACATTATAAATATCTCGTGAATCATATCCTTGAATCAAAGATGGCACTTTTTCAGTAAAACTTTTGACATCATCTTGGTTTACACTAGCGGCTTCTCCAGAAATGGCACGGAAGGTTATGTTATGCCGTTTTTTGAACCTTTCCAGCCAGCCAGATGATGCACTAAAATCTGCGTAATTCAATTTATCTGCAATTTCTTTAGCCTTGCTCCTGATAAGTGTGCCCGAGAGAGGAATACATTTATTTCGAGCCTTCACAAACAATTCGTAGCACAATTTATCAATGTTAACGCCTATGACGTTCAACATACTCCTTTTTCTATCCGGATTGACATCAGTGTCCCACAATGTTAAAATTTGGTCTCTGTTTTTGATGATTCAAGCAGCTTGAGTTTTAGTGATCTTACATTTCTTTGCTAACTCTCGTACACTAAGTTTCTCATTTTTTTGAATTTCAATGACATTAACTTTGTCTTTAATAGTCATCACTGCTTTAGGCATAGCGATTCAAGTATGTATACAATAAGAATCTATAAATGTACTATGTATTTACGTACTACATTCAAAACAACAAGCTGTGCGTATTTAGGGAATTCCCCTTTGTACATACACGTATTATTCAATAAGCAACATCTGTACGAATATGAAGAAGAGTAATCGGAAAAACAGTGTTACAGTGTTGTAAGCTGTCCGGTTATGGGGAACTAAAATCACTTTAAAATCACTTTGGTGTGGGAAAAAATGTCCGCGTCCGGTTATGGGAGGGTTGTCCGCTCAAAAGAGAAAAATTTTAAAAATCCCTAAGTAATCTTTTGGTACTGCAAAAAGTGTCCGTTTATGGGAGGTGTCCGCTTAAGAGAGGTGTCCGTAAGGAGAGAGTACACTGTACACCATTACATTACATTAAGAGGTTTTTATTATATACAACTTAAAGCTACTACTTTCAGCTATTTTTCATAGCTGAAAGTTACATAGTTGCCATTAAAGTTGAGCAGTTATCATAGCGATGAACCAACTTTTAAATGCCCTCTTCATAGAATTCTGCTGCTTGCGAATTAAGCCATGCTGTAGCACTGTGCAGCTCTTCATCGCTCTCAAACTGTTGGCTCCCAAGCCATCATATTATAGTCGCTAGAGGCTAAATCAGGGCTGTAGTGAGGATGCTCAAACACTTTCCACTTAAGAATGTCCAATAGGACTACAATGCGAGCGCCGGTATGCGGGCGGACGTTGTCATGAAGTAAAACGATGCGCGAACTTACTAATCCACGTCGCTTGTTCTGAATAGCTCTTCTGAGCTTCTTCAAAGTTTCACAGTAGATTTCAATGATTATTATAGTCCCTTGTTACAAGAAGGACCAAGTTTTCTTGTCTCAAAAGACAGTGACAATTACTTATTAAATTATTAATTTATTAAATTATTATTATTAAATTATATCTTGCCTATTTTTATATACACATACAAATTGAATTTATTTATCGTGTTGGTTATATTTATTTTATTTTTCTCTATATGTATACGATCGATTAATATTCATTTAATTTGTTTTTTTTTTCCTAGACTTTTGCCAAGACTTCTTACCGACCTTAGATAAGAAGTCTTGGCACCCATCGTGAACAAAATTTTTGGTAACCTAAATGTTCAGTAACAGCCTCGTACAAAACTGTTCGTAAAATTTGAGAGAAAAGCGCACTCTGTTCTGTGATTGTGAATCCCCGATTTTCACGAATTTTTTCTTCGACACTACCCACAAGTTCGTTCGTCACAACAGCTTGTCTTCCACTCCGTTCTTCATCATGGACATTAGTTCGTCCTTCACGAAAGGTACAGCACCATGTTCTAACCATACTGTCAGTCTTGACATTTTCGCCATAAACAAAACAAAGTTCACGATGAGTTTCAACAGCTTTCATGTTCTTTGCATACAGAAATTGGGTAACATCACGCAGTTCCCAGTCAGTTCAATTGCAGCCATTTTAAACGACCAAAACGGCACGAAAGAATGTCCGAACGATTTTCTTACTAGCACCGCCAGACTCACACTGAACCAGACTACACCGCAGCGCTGCGATCTCGCAGATATCCCCACTCCTCTGCTCATTAGGCGGAAACGGAACTTACATTACGAGTCGCGCACGTATTTTAATCTTGGTAAAAGTAGTGTTAATATAGTGTTATAAGTTATAAATATTCAGTGTTTTTCATTGAAGATGTTATCCATTACATAAATGACAGGAAGTACAATCATTACGCAAACTGTTTTATTAACTTGTGTTGCTCAATATACCATGCCTTCAAAATCTTTCTTGATTAGAGATGGCCATGCTTTTTGATAAAGACTGATAACAGTGCATGCACGCACAAATCACTTTTACAGTTTGTATGTCACCAATATATGTGTAAAAATAAAAAAATTCACTTTACTAAAAATGTTTATTGTAGTAGTTAAATTTAAAAGATAATAGTACTAAAAAATAATACAAATCTGTATAAAACCAAATCTGTATCTGTATACATGGACACAGTACGAATTTACCACCGTTTGCTTCAACCACCAGACGCATGCGTTTCTGTCTAACGACTTTGTCAATTTTGTTCTATCAGATGACACCAGATAACCAACCTCGTGACATCTGACGAACAAAACAGTCTACGCCGATGAAAGTGATTTCTTCTCGAATAGCTAAGCTATTACAGGAAAAGAAAAAATACGCGTATTTCTGTGAGTCCATTAACTCGTCGCCAAGTGGCGTAATATACCAAAAATAAATTAGCATATTGATGCGAGAGCTCGCATCAAGCTTTGCTACAAAATAATACAAATCTGTATCTGTATACATGGACACACAGTACGTATTTACCAGCGTTTGCTTCAATCACCAGACGCATGCGTTTCTGTCTAACGACTTTGTCAAGCAGCAAATTTTGTTCTATCAGATGGCACCAGATAACCAACCTCGAGCATATCGATGCGAGAGCTAGCATCAAGTTTTGCTACATTGCTAATTTGTTTTTGGTATATTACGCCGCCTGGCGACGAGTTAATGGACTCACAGTAATATGCGTATTTTTTTTCCCATGTAATAGCTTAGCTATTTGAGAAGAAATCACTTTCATCGGCGTAGACTGTTTTGTCCGTCAGATGTCACGAGGTTGGTTATCTGGTGTCATCTGATAAAACAAAATTTGCTAGTTGACCAGAAGCTGTACTACAGTGGTTTGTCTTCGTAAACCCTCCATTGACAAAGTCGTTAGACAGAAACGCATGCGTCTGGTGGTTGAAGCAAACGCTGGTAAATACGTACTGTGTGTCCATATATACACATATAGATTTGTTTTTATACAGATTTGTATTATTTTGTAGCAAAGCTTGATGCGAGCTCTCGCATCGATATGCTAATTTGTTTTTGGAATAGTACTAAAGGTTATGCTGAAAGTGTTGTACATTATCTTGAAGACAAAGTCGAAGTCCACGCTTCATATTCTCAAAACCATTTAGGGTTATGTCAGCACAGGAATTCCTAATTTGCGATGCTCCGTGATTGTGTGATGTCTGGTATTAAAAATGGTATTCTTTAAATATGGAAAAAGGAAAAATAAAATAATCTGATATTGTCAGATCCGGAGGTCTTGGAGGAAAATTCATAATTCTATCATCGAAAAATTATTGTAAAAAAGCTATTGTATTTTGAGATTTGTGTGCCGGTGCATTATGCTGCTGAATATATCCTTCTGTAAGTTCATCACCATGAAGTTCATTGATAAAAGGTTGTAATAATAATTCTTCTTCTTCTTCTTCTTCTTCTTTCGATAGGCGTATCGCCTGTTTAGTTCCGGTTTCTTTGTAGCGGCAGTTCTTGTGAATTTGATTGCCAGCTGTCTCGCCAGCGTTTTGGTGGTCGTCCTATGGGTCTTCTTCCGTGAGGTATGTTGTTTCGTACTATTCTGGCCATTCTGTCGGGAGTCATTCGGCTGACATGGTGGTTCCATTCTCTTCTTCTTTTCCGTATCCATCTGACTACGTCATCCGTTTGACACTTCTCCCTTATATCTGTATTTCTTTGCCTATCATGTAATGTGTATCCTGTTATCGTTCTTAGAGTCTTCATTTCGGTTGTTCTTAGTACCCTCTTTGTTATCGTTGTTTCCGCTCTCGTCTCCGCACCATATGTCATCACCGGTCGTACGCATGTTTTGTATATCCTTGATTTGCATTCCGTACTTAGGTGTTTGTTTCTCCAGATTGGATACCTAAGATGTCCCGATATTGCTGCTGCTTTGTTTACTTGTTTCCTCACCTCATCACCCAAAAACCCTGCGCTTGTAATTTTGCACCCAAGGTATTCGATTGACATGGTTTGGTCTTATTTTCTATTACCAATTTGCAGCGTACAGGTTCTTTTGCTATGGTCATGCATTTGGTCTTGTCTATGGAAATTTCCATGTTGTGTTTTCCTGCCTGTTTGTTGAAAGCATGTCACATTCTTTGTAGGTCGTCCTCTGATTCCGCAATAAGTACTGCGTCGTCAGCATAGCATATTATATTTATGTTGTGTATGCCCATCCGATATCCTAATCCGGTGTTCTTTACAGCTTTCACCAGCTCATCCATGATTGCGTTGAATAATAAAGGACTGAGACTATCGCCTTGACGGATGCCTGTTGTGGTTCGTAGGTGTTGCGTTAGGGTGAGGTTTGTGCGTATTTTCGTTCTTGTGTTCGTGTTTAGGTCCTTAATGAGTTCTACGTATTCTTTCTTCGTATTATTGTTTTCCAGGATCGTGATGACGTCTTTTAGTTGTACTCTGTCGAAGGCCTTAGTTAGATCTACAAAGCAAAGATAGGCAGGGGTGTTGTACTCTAATGATTTTTCTATCAGTTGTCTGAGTATGAATAGAGCGTCAGTGGTGGATCGACTTCTTCGAAATCCTTGTTGTTCTTCGCTTATTGGCATTGTTGGGGTTATTTTGTCCGCAATGATCTTAGTTAGGAGTTTTAGCGAGGTGCTCAACAATGTTATCCCACGGTAGTTTGCTGGATCGGTTTTGTCTCCTTTTTTGAAGATGGGTATTGTTACGCTGTTCTTCCATTCTTCAGGTATTCTTCTATGTTGTAGTATGATATTAAACAGTTTTGTGTATTCTTTTATGGTGGCAGTTCCTCCATTTTTTATTAGCTCATTTGGTATTTTGTCTTGGTTTGGAGTTTTCCTGTTCTTAAGTTTCCTCGTTGTCTCTCTTACTTGCTCTTCGGTGATTTGCGTGCACTCTTCTGGTGGGTCGTTTTGTATGTCTTCTTCTTGTGTTTCTACAGGGTTCTCTATGTCTGCGTAAAGATTTCTGAAATACTTCTCCCAAGTTTCTTCGGTAATTGTTCTGAGTTGTATTGTTTCATTGGTTTCCCGTTTCATGCCTCTTAGTAGTTTCCAAATTCGTTTTTGTGCTCCATACATGTCTGCTTCCATTTAGTTACTGAATTCCTGCCAGTATTCTTCCTTTATCTCTCTAACCCTATTATTGACCTTGTTCCTAGTTTCAATATACTTATTTCGGTTTTCTTGAGTTGGAGATTCCCTGTATTGCAAATAATTTTTCTTCTTTTCCCTTGTGATATCCTTGACTTCCGTTGTAAACCAAGGTTTATTGTTCGGTCTACTGTTCTGCGATACCGTGCGTGTGCCTATGGTTTCTTCGGCGGCTTTATAGATGTTTTGTTTCAGTTTATCCCATGCTGTTTGGGGAGTGTCGGGTTGTATTATTGGGTTAAGAGTAATGTATTGTTTGCATCGGTCTGCGTATAGTTGTTTCGTATTTTCCTGGTTGAGCAATTCTATGTTGAATTTTTCAGCTCTTGTTGTTGGCTTTTGTTTCCTCAGTGACATTGCTATTCGTAGTTTTCCTAGCACTAATTTGTGGTCTGTTCCAATGTTGGCTGAGGACAGGACTCTTATATCTACTATTTGTTGGGGCATGAACATTCTGTTTATGATGATGTAATCGATTATGGATTTATTTTGTCTATTGTCGTAAAAGGTGTATTTGTGTTGGTCTTTATGAGGGAAGTATGTGTTGTTTATTCGTAATTCATTCTGTGCACAAAATTCTGTCAACATTTCGCCATTTCTGTTAGTTACTTCTTCGTTGTATTTTTGCTTTACTCCATCTACTGCTTCATTTCCTATTCTAGCATTTAGGTCTCCTAATAGGATTATCTTTTCGTTTTTTGGGATTTTGTCCAGTTCTGATTGTAGGATTTCGTAGAAATCTATTGACATTTCTTCGGGTTTGCCAATGTCAGGTGCATATACTGATATAATGTGCAGGGGATGATTGAACATCATTTTTACTCTTAGAATTCTGTCGTTAACATACTCTGTGCTTTCTATATTCTTTTCATATTTCTCGTTTACTGCCATACCAACCCCTGATGTGGCTCTTTGGTCTTTTGCTACTCCTGAGTACAGTAAGATGTAGTTGCTAAGTCTTGTTGTTCCTCTACCTTTCTTTTTCGTTTCAGAGAATGCACATATGTCTATCTTATGTTCATTGAGTTCGGGAATTAGTTCATGATCTTTTGAATACAGAGTCTTTATGTTCCAGCATGCAATTCTCATTTGCTGTTTCTTCATATAGAGTTTGTTCCTTATTCGCGCGTGGGTCGTGCTCCGTGAAATCCGTCCATGTTCCGAGGCTATGCTACTGGTGCTTTGAGCATGTAATTGTTTTTCCCCTAGGCAGGTTGCTAACCTTACCTAAGAACCCTCCTCCTTTATCCGGGCTTGGGACCGGCAGTGGCGGCTGTGAGCTACTCAATCCACCCACAAGCCGCCCCAGGCGGAGAATAATAATTCGTTTTGATATATTTCAGCAGTTACGGTTTGGTTAAAAAATATAGGTCCAATAATTCGTCTTCTTGGAACTGCTTTCTGTCTACCACATTCTCATATTTTGCTTATTTAATTGCCAGAAAAAAAGCATTTGTCGAGAATGTTGTCATTATTCTCGTACCAAAATCTACTTGCGTGAGTTCAATAAATGCTTGAATTTTATTTGGAAACAACTTTAAGTTCTTTTTTAAAACGGTATGGCATGTTCCCGCTGACAAACGAACTTCTTGAGAAAGCTTTGCAATTGATTTTTTAGGTGAGTTGTCCATTCGCTGTCCAATATCCTCTATGCAATCTGCGGTTCGTGTCCCATCGCCGAGTTTACGAGCCCTTGTTTCATCAAATTTATCAATGGAAGCATGAACATGACGTAGCAGCTGTGCATAAGTATCTCGCAGATTAGGGAACTGTTGCCGAAAATTATGCAAGCACTGATTAATGGAATAAACACATTCTTCAATTTGCGCCCAGTTCTAAAGTAACTTTCGATTACAACTTTTTGTGTTGTAACTCTAATGTGTTAATAATAAAATAATTCAATCAAAAAGGTTTTCTAATTTAAGTTTGTCACTGGCAGCGGTCACAATTTAAGTACAATTTAAAAGTGTCGCAGTGTCGTTAATTTTACTACAGAAAATACTTAAAAAACAACCTATTCTAATCAGGAAAATTTTTGGAGGCACTGTACATGGTTTATATTGAAACTTCAAATTAGTTGCGTTCAAAAGATAGGGCTCAAACATCTTCGAAAATCTGTATTTAGGAAATAAATAGCATTCTGTGTGAACTAATTATTCTATTTATATCTATATGGTTCCAATTTAGCATAACATTGACTATTCTTTTATCTGCTTTCTTTCGTCTGTACTTAAAACAAATCTTTCTAGAAATTAATTCTGCTATCATTTAAGGGGATTCTAAAACTTGTCTGCTCATGGTGCTGCATAGATATAGTTGTTTATTGTTCGTAGAAATCCGTGGTTATTCTTATTTTATTGATGTTATTAAATACAGTAGTAAGATTGACCCGTATGTTTGATGAATCGGTAACCACAATAGCAACGACGACGGCGTCAATACCGAAGACAAACAAAACTATCCTACTCAAGGCAGACGCTGAAATTGACAGATTGTCGACCTAAAATTAAATTAGATGTTTCTGTAAGAGGCGAGAGGAAGGGATGCAATTCTGTTATTAAAGCCTTGGTGTTTGTTTTTTTTTACTCCTAGTAAACGTTCAGACGCCAATTTTATCTGTTTGTGTTCAACATTTAAAATCTTAAATAGGTACGCGGAAGCGATAAAAGGGAGTGTAAATTTAAAAGTTTCAGAACAGAATTTATATTTAATATATACAATTCTTGTCATTTGCGTTATATTTAATGTACCTGCCTGTCGTAAATTATAATTTTATTATAGCAGAAATGTACAGCAAATGTTCTAAATATAAAAAATAAAAGAATGCATGTATTTAAATGTTAACGAGAGGACACTGGTAACAAGATAACATTGTGGAAACGTCGACAACTTCTATAACGACTTAATCATATGAGTTATTTCGCTTTTTCGTTATAACTTTCGAAATAAGAGCTATAAAAGACTAAAAAATTTTAAAACATGTATATACCGCAGACGATATTTAAGAAGCTGTATGGCGTTATTTAAAAACTTTTGTTATTTTCATTCTACGAGAGATATTTTTTAAAATAAGGTTCGTTTTTTAATAAGAAGAAAATTAATTAAAATATATTTTTTTCTATAACCTACACGAAATAGCTGTTTATGTAAGAAGTACATAATGTAGAACTTTGTTGACAAGCCAAGTTCAAGAAGAGTCAATAAAGTCCATTATGTACGAGTTGCACATATAATTTTATTTTTCACTTAAGTATTATTTGTTCATTTCACCTTGGATACGGTTACCATAACCACGGTCATAACGTGGGCGTAATAAGCGGGCATTATGGCCCATAACGCCCGGTAATTTATTTACAGTTTTTAATGTTGTGTGAGTATAAATAAAGCCCTAGAAGAAATTATATACATTTTACAGAACTAATAATTTTAGTTTTTAACAAAGCAAAACTTTCGCATTCTTTAATATAATTAAGAGTATGTAAACATTGGCAACTTGAAAACATCAAAGTGTCAACAACTGTCATTTAAAATACGTAAAACTTGATAGTTGTTTATTTTCAACAATTTCTAAAGAAAGAATCAAATTTTTAACATTATTTAGCGAAATTAAAAATACAGTTTTCGAAATGACCTGAAAAATTATGTAATCCGAAGCTTTCCAAGTTTGTTAAAGTTCTTGGAGGGAAAGCATCTCCACTAGTACTTTGACAAGCCAACAAGGATATATCTGGTGCTGTAACAGAATTTAATATCATGCTGGATACTTTATTCTTAGAAGAAATGCTTTCCTCTATGTTCCTTCTGCTACAGATGCATTTTTCTATTAGATAGGTAACGACTGTCAACGACATGACAGTTGACAGAAATCTCGGAACTTTTCCAATGTAATTTGAATTTTCCGCTTAAGAAATTTATTTTTCGTGAAAAATAAAATCTCGTATGAACCACACATTCCTCGGGCTGAATTAACGTCGACCTCAGAGCAATATAATACCCATAACGCCCTTGTTGCATAAATAACTACTATGTTTGACTGCTTTAAATGCTTAAAAATTGGTAATCTTTATTTGAAAATTCCAGCGTCGGTTACTGATTTTTGCTGTTGCCATTAGTTAATTTTGACATTTGGTAAAAGTAAATTTAAAATGGAGTTTGAAGAAATCATTTCTGTCGATATAAATAAAATAGTGTTGGATGCTAAACAATTTATACAATTAAACAATACAATAAATATTATTTACAGTTTTTTTTTTAAAAAATGAAATAACATTAATTTTTGGTAGTTGACTTTTATTTTGACACTGACTGTAGGGTATTTTTTGCACTATATTATTTTACTAATAAAATAAAGTACCGCTTTACACAATTAAATTTCGCCAAACTATAACTATCGTTTATTCCCTTAATAGATAAATAATGATTATATATAGTTCATAATAGTATATTATACTATAAGGGAGAGAAATGCGTTATTTTGGCAGAGGTGCAATTTGAAGCCCGAGGGCTACAATGCACCGAGGACAAAATAGCATCTCTCCCGAATGGTATATACTATTTTTTCCACGGTCTCATTAACTTAAAAACACATATTTTGTCATTATGAAGTAAGTAGCACCAGAATTATTGTATTCGGATTTCAGCATTTACTTAGTAGTCGTTGAGTTATTGTCATAACTACAAAATAAACAAACAAAAAGAATTGTCAAATTAAGGTGCTAGTTTGGTTTAGTTTAAAGTTTGTTTAGTGCACAATGAATAATTGTGAGTCGGAAGAGATTGTGGAGGCTGCATATATTGCAATAAGCAATTTGCTGCCTACGAAGTCAAGATCTTTATACAATATAGCCTACAATCGGTTCAAAAAGTGGTGCGCCGAGAAAAATGTTCAAGTATACAGCGAGAATGTTTTGTTGGCATACTTCAGTGAAAATGCAAAGAATTACAAGTCTTCCACATTATGGGCGCAATATTCTATGGTTAAGTCATGCTTGATAATTTACGACAACATAGATATAAGCAAATTCCCCAAGCTGATCGCATTTTTGAAAAGAACCGGTGACGGATATCAAGCGAAAAAATCGAAAATATTGAGAAAGGGTGAAATCGACCGTTTTCTATCAAGTGCAGATGACAAAGAATTCTTAATGATTAAGGTAAGATTACTTTTGTTGTTAGGTATTTCAATTATTAAGTATTTTGATTTTTTATAGGTTGGATTAATTCTGGGGATTGCCGGGGCTTGTCGAACTGATGAACTAGTCAATTTAACTGTAGATGATATTGAGGATGTAGGCTCTTCCTTGATTGTAAAAATTCCAAACACTAAGACAAAGATTCCACGAACCTTTGTGGTTACCGATGTGGAAAATATGCTTGAGTTGTTTCGAAAATACCTGTCCCTTCGTCCTCCCCACGTCAAGCATAAGCGCCTTTTTTTGTACTACAAAGCAGGAAAATGTAGTTCGCAGCCAGTTGGCAAGAATACCATGGGAAAAATTCCGAGTGTAGTAGCTTCGTATTTAAAATTACCTGATGCTGCATGTTATACTGGTCACTGCTTACGAAGATCTTCAGCGACATTACTGGCAGATGCTGGTGTGGATATCACGACAATAAAGCGTCATGCTGGTTGGAAATCAACGACAGTCGCTGAGGGTTATGTCGAGAACTCCATTGAAAATAAGACCAAAATTGCTAATCAGGTTTTAGTAGGTACCACTACTAGGGCAATCACAAAAACTGTAAATGTAAGCGAAAGTAATATTCCTTCTAATATTAATTTTGAAAATTGTACAAATGTAACATTTAATTTAAATGTCAATAAATAATTTCAATGTTATCTTTTTTTTGTAAACTCCCTTGGGAGCATTATACTCCCTTGGAAATAATCGACTACTTCTGTTTTAATTTTGATGTCATAGAAACTGATTTCTACTCCCGACCGTGGAGAAAGTATGTTTTCAGTTCAAGGTCAAATTCGAAGCATATGATTCAAATCAGTACTGCAGAGTCAAATGAAGTCAGTTTTCAATCGCGGAAACAACCGTTTGTCATCATAAAATGATAAACGTCATGTTTTGCAATATTGTCAAAATTTTTGTATGTTACTTGCATATAACCAAAGAAAGCATATACATAACCTACATGTCAAAATAATAATAATGAGTAAAGTGGGAACATGAATAGTTCAAAAGTATTGTTTCTTTTCTAGTTCTGTATAAATATATTCTATCCAAGAAAACTATGCCGAAATTATTACTTTAATATTCCAACAAATTATTTTAAATGGTATTTGTAATTATAAACTCACGAAAATATTCGATCAAAAATTTATTTAAAAAGAAGTATTTCAAGTCAGATATCAACAGTAAAATGCATAGGTATTGAAAAGATCTTTAGTGTTAAAAATGTTTGCATTATTAAGAATGACATACCTACCGAAATCATTTTCTTGTGCTATATCTGGGCTAAGAAGATTTGGAATGTATTAATTTGATGAATAATTTAGATTTCTACTTAATTTATATATTGTTTATATTTTAAATAAATTTAAATATATTGGAAAAGAATGTAAAAGTTATGTTCGTAACTCTTTGAAAAAGAATTACCGTTTGAGAGCTGTCAAATTACATTTATAAAATTATACATAAAAGAAAACATTCATATAGTCTACATTTAATATTTTATTATTTCTTTAGAAAATAATGGTATAATAATTCGTCTTGCATATAATACAATCCAAATCCATATTATTCTTTATTAGATGAAGATATTTAACAAACACATGAGGATTTTCTGATAACTACATTTGATAATTTTGCAAGTTAGTACACCACCAATAAGAAAAAAACAAACTTAATTCAAATAAAACATTGCCACCAGATCTTTATCATGTAATGTTTCGTTGAACCAGTGGCAGTAATTTCTTCGCTGCTTCATATTATGTGCATGCAAAATGATGCACATTGATGGTTTTTATGGCAGTATTAATGTTACCATATTAAACTTATACAAAATATAAATACAAAAATATTTTGTCAAAATAAGATAGTTACCTGGTTATTAATGTTTAGTGAACTCTTATAGAAGTAAACTTCCTTGTTTCAACCAAATAAAACTTCAAAAATATTACTTGTATTATTTGCAATATGTTATTTTTAATGTGAACGAAGTATATATTACAAAAATGAATGAAAACTAGTCAGTTTCTGATTCTGATTCAGAACTTAACATTAATTATTATTGGAGCAATCTCTGCCCTATTCTACCAAGTAATTTTATCACACTGTTGCAAAGCTTCATTCCACATTTCTTTAACTCTTTCATCTGAATAACCATTTCTTCCAATATTTGAATTATAATAATCTTTAACCTTAGCCCAAATCATTTCATTGCGTTCAAGTCACAATGGTACGGGGGTAATCTTAAAACTTCATGTCCACTTTCTCTTATTATTTCATCTATAATAAATATATTCTCTTCTTTATGATATTTTACTAATTGAATTAATTAATTCTTAGTCATTGTAGGTGAATAGCTTCTATCTTTTTTCCTCAACCATTCCATAATTTGTTTTTTTTTGAGGAGGTATTTGGTTGTTTCTTTTGAATAGCACTATGATGAGGAGCATTATCCATTATTATAAGTGATGGTACCTCAAGATTTGGGATAAGCTTATCATTTACCCATTGCTTAAATGAGTCACCATTCATGTCTCCATAGTAATCATTAGTGATTGTTTTTTATGGAAAAATCAGACTCTTTTAATGAAGCCATTTTCTGTGCCAACATGTATAATAATAAACCGTTTCCCATCATACTCTTTGGTTTTCCTAACACTTTTTATATTATCATTTTGCCATTCTATTCCCTTTCGAACAGATCCAAGTTTCATCAAGGAACATGACCTGACGTAAAGTTGAATTTAAGTTATTCATATATTCCCTTAAAAACACATTTCTCATGCAGACTGTATTTAATTTCTCTGTGAGCGCTCTCATGTAACACTCTTTCTTATATTTAAAACCAATATCTTTAAACAATATTGCTAAAGTAGTTGTACCTGTATGAACAAATTCTTTCATAGCCAAAACATTGTTTAGAGTTTTTAAGGTAACATGTAATAAATGTTTACAATATATTAAAAACATACTTTCTTTATACATGTCATAAACAGTATTTCGAACTTCGATTTTAGTTGCTTCTGCTAAGTCCTTAGTTTTCGGCTTCTTACAAGACCTTTTTTTGCCAGGAGACGATAAGATTGGATTCTGAACGCTACAATGTCTAATAGTGTAGACCGTTCTACTAGAAATATTAAGGGCTACTGCTACCCTCTAAAATAAAACTTATTTCATAACACAGCCTTATCTAACTGATTATGTGAATTACCTCATGAACACGGTCGATGGACATAAAAATACGCTGTAAGATTTAATAGAACCAAGAGGTTTGCCTGGCATCTAAGAAATATTCTCTAAATTAAATAGGTTAGAAATGTCAAAGTGATAATCAAACAATTTCGTACTTATTGCCACTAATTGATATTACTATTTATTATCAGTAGAGAACGGACACGCTTACCACTCAGTGCAGTACTGGCGAAAGGCTGTATTTCTATAATATTTAATTTTATTTATATAATTGGAAAACGAACGGGTGGTGATCTATAAAATTACGAAATACATATTTATTTGTTGAAAAGTTGTATTTATAAAGTTTTTAGTTTTATTTATATAATTGGAAAACAAACGGGTGGTGATCTATAAAATTACGAAATACATATGTATTTGTTGAAAAGTTGTATTTTTAAAATTTTTAATTTTATTTCTATAATTGGAACATTTTTATTTGTTCATTTTGTCGTTCAAGTTGAGTAAAAGAGTATTAATATTGACTAGCAATAGCTTCTCAAGGTTTTCTTCTGTCAATTTTGTTCTCTTTGAATTAAGTACATCCTTATAAATAGAAAACGTCCTTTCTACATCGCAACTGGTTATAGGTGCATACTGGAAATATTCTTTTATTTCTTCATATTTAGCCGTTAGATTTTGTGGAATTGTCTTCATACATAATTGCTGCAATGTAATTAAATCTGGATTTCTATTAAGAATTGCTTCAAACTTTTGCCAAAGGCCACATCCGAAGTCACTTGGAATACTTTTCAAATTATTAACAGCCACATCTAATGTGGTTAATCCGTCATTTAATTTGAGATTTCGATTTTCAAAATAAGTGATTAGTTTTGGCAATTTTCCAAAATGTTCGTGAAGAAAGTACAACTGATTTTTTAAATTTGTGATTTGTGTGAGCTCCTTGCACTCACCAATACTTCTGGCATTCTCCTTTAACAGTGTTACGAAATGTTTTAGACTATCGAAATTCTCAGCATAATAACTACTAGCTTCCAGCCATGTTCCCCATCTAGTTATTACTGGAGTGGGAGACAGTGACAGAGATGGAAATCTTTCGCTGAAAAGAGCTACTCTCAATGGTGCTTTTCTGAAAACTTTTTTAAAAGCTGATACAAGTCTATCAACTTCCGGAAAAGTGTCTCTGATATATTCACAGATTCTGTGGAGAGCATGTGCTACACAAGTAATATGCAGCATATTAGGATATGTTTTCTTCAATAGTTTGCCTGTTTTTAACATATACGCAGCACTATCACTGACAAATAAAAGTATTTTTTCTTTGTACGTGGCGTCCGAATGAAGCATTTTTTGCATATTCTCCTTAATGGTTTCAGCAACTGTTTCCGCATCAACTCTATTTATAACACTTGTTGCTATTACATATTACATATGAGTTATAGGGAATAATTGGATGTAGTACACCAGCTACAACATTTACCACACAGCGTCCTAACATATCCACCGTTTCGTCGGCGCTTATCCATATGTATTGATTTAAAAGATGGCTTCTAATGCGTTCTACTGTTCTCGTATAGCACCTAGAAACATAATATTTGCGTAAGTTGATTCATCAGGAACATTTCGACAAGTATATTTTTGAAGTAATATTTTTAAAGTGGGGTTGCTAAGTTTATTTAATGGAATATTAGCCGCCATAAAAGTTTTACAGAGGTCAGATGTGTTTGCGATCCTAAGTGACGAATTTTTGACGATATTTTACGGATTTTGTAATAAATTTCGGAATCACTGATAATGGACATACAATCAGTATGACCGTCAATCCAACTCACCATTGTTTTACAATGCCGTTCTCGACATTCTTCCATATCATGTCTGAAAAAGTAACTTAAACAATGCTCTAGATCTAAATAAATGAAAACTAAAAATGTGTGCGTAAGTTATTGAAACTGAACGAAATTCAATGCACACTCTTACGTCGAAATAATTGTTAGAAATAGATTCAATCAAACGATATTAAACAGGATCTGTCACAAAAATTACGATGTAATTACCAGTTGAAACTATGAAAACAAGAAACTTACTCACAGCACTTTATTTATCTTACGAAATATAAACTAATAAATAAAATACATACATTATAAAAACCCCACTTCTATCTACGCTCATGAAAACACTTTAAAAAGCACTATATTCTCGGAATACAATAGCTGGCTTGTCCATTGTTATCGCGGCGAGACCTGGTGTCCGAGTAAGTCAAACAAATACTTCATTGAATTACGCCGGGATGTACTGAGCGACGTTATACACAATTCCAATTGCCGATTGCGTTTTATGGAAATTGCGTCCGTTCTCTAATTATCAGTATTGTTCTCAAAAGAACAGATTTTGTAATTTTTGATAAACTAAATATTCAAATTGGAAGAATGCTTAACCTAGAAGTCAGAGTACCGGAAACAAACTCAATGAACAACAATATTGAAATAATTTGACAACAAGTCGAATGTCATAAGACTATCTCCTAGACAACCTATCTTTCTTACTTAATATAATATTTCAAAGACGTACGTCTTAACTTAAAATGACAAACGTGTGTAGTATTACAGCGCGTATTCATATATGTGTTAAAAAGAGATAAAGTACAATTTGCGGTTCACACTTGGGCAGTACGAACTGAAAACTTATACTTTATGAACTGTAATTTATTTTCCTTTTGAAAGTCGCAACACAGCATTTGGAAATATTTAAATTAAATTTATTCATGCGACCCTAACTGTGGACGGTTTTAAGTTCTTTTTACAAAAACTCCACGTCACTTATGTTCGTGATATTATTAAAGGCATCTGCATAAGCTAGCACATTGCAGTCAAGTGATACTATTAGGTCATTGATAAATTACAAGGTGTGTATAAACTGGCGTACCAACTATACGTGACGACGTTCTTGGTCAAATTTGGAGTTAAAAGTCTTAATACTAAAACGGTGTACCATGCTTCCTGTGTTTTCAGAAAGAATTTGAAAGAAACATATATTTGGTAACATTTGTGAACCTTACGTTTTAAATCGTGCACATAAAGCAAAAAAAAAAAGAAAATTAGCTTTTGAAATTACATATTTATTGTGAAAATATTATAAAGTTTTAAAATTTTGTGATAGTATTGACTTATTTTTGTACATCTCTTTGACAGAAATCAATGTGATTATTACCTACATAATTATTCGAATTGAAATCCATCAGTTTGTAGGCATAGCTGCAATCTGTGTGGTATCGTTTGTACTATTCGCTCAAGTCTTTCTGGTGTGATTTCTAATACTATGGCGTCAATTCGAGCTCTAACTTTGTCAGCGTTTTGAGAAGTTGTAGAATAAACTTTTCCTTTAAAAAAATCCCAAACAAAAAATATAATGGATTGAGATCGGGGGATCTTGCAGGCTATAATATGGGATCGCCACAACCAATCCATCTGTTTGGGAAATGTTCATTCAGCCAGTCTTACATTATAAGCAAAATGCGAGGGCTTCATCATGTATGAAAATCACACTACGTCGTATGTGCAGCGGTATCTTATCAATAACTTGTTCTAAAACATCTAAATATTAACCGGCATCTAGACGATTTGGTAAGTAAATTGGTCCAGCTATACTGTGGTTTATTATACCTAGCCAAACGTTAACGGAAAACCTTCTTTGGTGACCGTCTTCGCAAAATTCATGTGTCCAATAATGGAAATTATGAGCATTAAACACACCATCTCTGGTGTACATGCATTCATCACTACAAAAAATACGTCTTAGAAAGCCATCTCCTTCCTGAATCCTATTTAAGATTGTATTGCAAAAATTGATTCATAATAGGTTAGAATTTACGTAAAGGGGCTGAACTTTAGAAACATGGTATGGATGAAATAAATTTTCTCGTAGAACCAAATGAACAGTCTTATTACTGGGGATATTTAACATAGAAGCTAATTGATGGGTACTCGCACAGAGATCTTCCTGTATTGAGGTTAAAATTTGCTCTTCTAGTTGCATGGTACGCCTTTGACTTGGTCGACCAGCGTTCGCATTTCTTGGAATAAACGAACCTGTTTCACGAAGACGTTGGTCCAGCATTGGAAAACTTCTGAAAGATTAGGGATTTGCCATCAAATTGAAGAACGATTAAAGGGACTTGTATATAGAACTTTATTGGAAAATATAATGCTACCTTCGGTCTTGGGAAGTTTCCAGGTTCTAACTTTACATTTCAACATGATAATTGCCCATGCCATACCGCCATAACCCTTAGGGAATGGTTGGTTACCCAAAATATTCAAGTTTTGCGGTGACCTGCGAAGAGTCCAGATATGAACCCAATTGAGAATGTTTGGGAATATATCGCCAAAAAGGTATCTATAAATAATTTTAGACCGATAAATAGAAACGAGCTTTAGCAAACTGTTCAAGGTGCTTGGCAATATGCTACTGAAAATCATGACACAAGATGCTTAATTCAAACAATGAGGAGACGACTACAATTGGTATTAGATTATAATGGTACTTCAATAAAATACTGATACAATTTTTTATTGAATTGTTTATGACTTACGCACACATGACATTAATACATAACCTAAAGCAACAAGTTACAGTAAAATACCCGTTTACAATAGTAAATATTTTGAAAAGAACCTGCTATACGAGTTGTCGCCAAAATAATTTAATAAACAAATATTAAAAACAAACTTTAAAATCAAAAAGAAAACTTTAACGAAATAATAATAATTCTTTATTCTAAATTGTATCTCTTTCTGCCAACAAATATCGATTAATAAGTAATAAGTTAGACTGGAAGTTCGAACTTTAGGAACCTCGTGCAGAGGTATGAAGCATGGTACATTTTGGTTTTAGGATTTTAAACTCCGAATTTAACGAAGAACATCGCCGCGTGTAGTTAGTACGCCAATTTATACATACCTTGTATATTATTTTATGAGACGTAGAGTGAAACAGAATAATTAAATACGTGTGATTCCCTTGACTAACATGGTAATGTCATAAAACGATATGTTAGTTTGAAAAATAAGTGTAATCATATCTAATATCTACGAATCTCAATGAAATTTCTCTTCTAAACCGGCTTGCTAAATGTTGGTATTGTAAACACATCTGAAAGTGGTATATCCTGCAATAAAGGATAAGGAGAATTCAAAATTTAGATTACAAACGTACACTGGGATTCCTAATAAGCATATTTCAAGTTATTTAAAAAAACTTAATATTAACACGATTTTCAAAACTAATAATAATTAATTAAAACAATAAAGATAAAACAGATAGAAATAAGAAGTCTGGAGTCTATAAGTTAATGTGTGGATGCGGTAAGATATATGTCGGTCAAACAGGAAGATCGTTTGAAAAACGCATTGCGGAACATTGTTCTTCGTTTAGAAATAAAAAACAAAAGTCCACTTTTGCGAATCATCTATTAGAAGAAAACCACACTTTCAATAAAGATTTCCAAATTCTGCATTTAGAAAATAAAGGCAATAAATTAATTTTGCTGGAAAGTTTAGAAATCAATAAATTAAAACACTCACAAATTTTACTTAATAACCAATTAGATTTAAATAACTCGCCTTTGTTAAATTTATTCACTTAAAATCTGTTTAGGCGATAATAGAAATATACATTTAGTTTATTAAAACAAATTTTATGCGTAAACATGTTTAGTACCCTATAATATAACATATGAGCCACATTTTCTCACTACCGACAATACTTGTATAAATTCATAGATTTCTTTAGAAACGTTGTAGATTAAACATAAGCGGGCCCAAGTTGGAAATTTTGAGGAGCTCCAGAAGTCGGACAAAAAGAAAATCTAAATTTATAGATATTGTAGATAAAAAGATGTGACACTAATTGAAACACCTTTAATTAGGATTTTATTAAGTTTCATTCTTTTTTTTTTCTATTTTGATGCTGTTTCTGTTTGTTCTCAAATAGATTTTAAATAAATTTTTATTAACGTTACATGTTCTTAAATTATGAAATATCACAATATACTTAATTTACATATTTTAATTAAACGAGCCAAATGTTAAGGAGTGATATTTGAATTAGTATTACTTTAACAAAGAGCAAACGAAATTGTCTTGGTCTGATATTATGTTTATTTGAGCATTAATTTACGTTTCGCAGAATCGCCACATACAAAATACGCATCTAGACAATCTGTTTGAATTTAATCTAGACAGTTGCAAACAGGTCCTGATGCAATAACGTCATCAAATTACCTTTGAATACAATCAGTTCTCTTGTGTCGTGTAGATACCGATTGCTCGCTTTCTAAACAAAGATTAATATTATAGGTCGCGAAAGTTAGAAATTAAATTGATTATCTGGTCGAATTAATTCCCAATAAAAGTTGTACGAGATTTTATTGTTCATTACATACGAGCGTATAAGCGTTGTATTACAGGCTTCGTACTTGAATTTATTTCAAAAATTGATAAACGAAGGTGGAACATATAATTTATTAAAATAATAATTTGTGCCATTTATTAAATGTCACGATTTACATAATTGATTGTTCTCGTTATAACGGTAATTTACTCTAGAAAATTTGTTTTTAAGTTAATGTACAAGTTTCATTTGTCTTGCGAATATCCAATCTCTAAGAGGAAACATTACTAAAATTATATTTCTTTTTAGCTTATATCCTACTGCATATAATATTTTTAAATCCCTATCCAAAACCATAAACCTTTATTACGTGTTGATGTTTTAATGCACTAACGCACGTTTATTTTGAACTTTGAATTTACATGATAACACGAAAGGTATATGTAATAAGTCAGAAAAGTAAAACAATATAAGGAAGAGATAACTAAAACTTCAGTATTTAATATCAATATAGTATATTAAAACACAAGTTTCATAAGGCACCATTTAAGGCCTTATGAAACGAGTTTTTTATACTATTTTTTCTCGTTTGTATTGTTTACATAAATAAATTGAAATGATTTATTTAATTTGAAAGGTCAGAGTTTTATTTTTATATAAAGTATGCAATTGGTCACATTGATACTTGACATTTTCAAACTTAAATGTTGCTATCCGCCAAATATTATTTATTAATTTTCGTTAACATTACTTGTTGATATTTTATTTAAAAATATGAGTGACATAGAAACTAACATATCTTGTCAATTGTATACAATATACGTTGTTTGTGTAGTAATGTGTAGCATTTTTCTTTTCTACGTTTATCATTTCTGTCAAATGTACTTAAATTCTTAAAATCAAATAACAGCTATAAGATATTTTTTCTGTGTTCGAACAACGCCAACATTGACAAATGAAAGAAAGCGTGTCGAAATGAAGCTAATTTTGATACTGTTTTGGGTTTCATAATGAGTTCATCACGAACGCAAAATAGAAAATAGTGTGATGTGCGTCATCCGCAATACGTCAGGCGACGGTCTGGCGATGACGTCATGCGTCGAACATACGAGGCCTACGAGAAAGACAGGCCTAGGCGCGTATTCGAGAAACAGTGGTCACGTGACCATCTTAGTCCCATAACTTCACTGCGCTAGATTTGAATGTACTATATGTGCAAACGTTTGGTGTAATAAATCGATTTCTATTTTAAATTTTTCTTATTTAATTACTTAGTACGAAATGTAGCATAAAGCAGCCAACGAGGATTTATCTGATACTGTAACAGAATTTAATATCATGCTGGGTACTCTATGCTTAGAATAAATGCTTTCCTCTATGGATCCTTCTGCTACAGATGCACTTTTCCATTTCCCATGCATTTTTAGGGTCTCGAACGATGCACCGGCCTCAACATATTAGATGCGTAACGACTGTCAACAACATGACAGTTTACAGAAATTTCGGAACTTTTTCAATGTAATTTTAATTTTTCTCTTTTTCGTGAAAAATAAAATCTTGAATCACTGACACAATATAATACCCATAACGCCCTTGGTGCATAAATAACTATGATTAATTTTCGTTAACATTACTTGCTGATATTTTATTTAAAAATATAAACATGAGTGACATAGAAACTAATATATTCATACTTAAATTCTTAAAATCTAATGACAGCAATGATATTTATTTCTGTGTTCAAACAACGCCAAAATTGAAAAATGAAAAAAAGCGTATCAAAAAGCTTATTTCGATACTGTTTTGAGTTCATTACGAACGCAATAGAAAATAGTATATTACATACCGAGGCGGGCGGAAAGTAATTCATTACCATCAAGAGATAGTAAGTTCACCGAGACGCGCAGCGTCGAGGTGAACTTAATCTCGAGACGGGAATGAATCTTTCCGCCAAGGTTTGTATACTATTTCACTCACGATCGGTTAGTAATTAATTATTATATAAACTATTAAATCACTAAATTTCAAAAATATAATAGTGTTAAATTTCATGGTATTTTGATAAATGCTTTTAATAGGTACTGTTGTCAATTAATGGTGATATTTTCTAACAGATTACTAAATTATTATCGTACGCTTTTAAACATGGTCTTTCGCTAACAGTAAACATGGAAATTCTAATGTAGCAATTAATATTAATTCCAAAAGCGAATAAATTTTGAATTAAAACGTTGTCTTGTTATTTACTTAATAAAGATTTGTGAATAGTTTTATTATAATTTAATTATTTAAATGACACTGACGTTTAATAAATTCTGAAATGACATTACCTAGTCGGAAAAGTGACATAAGCTAGCCGGTAAAGTGTTATTACCTTATTACCTACCTTGGTATGTAATAGCGCCTTTTCTAGACGGTTTGAAGGTTAGAAATGTTCAGATTACTAACCCATCGTGAGTAAACAATATTTTAATTATTAAAAGCAAATTTCATATAATCTATGCACTGTGAATATATCAGGTGTTCAGAAAAATTCGGCGTCAAAATAATCCATGGAAATTTGAAGTCGTGTGATATAGAATACGATAAAACCAGTGACGTAACTATACCCTCGCAGCACCCAGAACTAGAACCAAATAAATTTAAAACATGCCAAAAATATTACTTCAGTAATATTAGACCGGTTAAATAAAATGGGACTAGACATTCCTAATTGCAGTGGACAGGGATATGATGGGGCACATGTTATGGGCGGTATACCGATTGGTTCAGCCCGCTACGGGCCATACGCAACAATATACGTATGGAACGTAATGCGATGTGGCAACGTGTGTACGATGCCACTCCGCGTGCGCATACATAAGTCCGATGATCGAGAGCAATAGATTGCCCGTCATTCGTATTTAGCTGTGCAAACGTAAAGGTAGTTATCATGTCAGTGTATACAACCGCAGAGAAGTTACAAATAGTTTCGTGGTATCTTGCCGGCAATTCCTTTCGAACAACCGCTGATTTACTTGCTGTAGAGTACGTAAATCGGCCTATTCCTTCGCATTCGACGATTGAAAGGATCGTAAATGCGTTTAGGAAATATGGCTGTGTCGTCGAAAATTGCCGCAAATGCCAACAAATTGACGAACAGCCTCATATCCCTCTAATACCTGCCGATCGGGAGGAGAGAGACGTTAGTTGAAATGGGCGACCTTAAGTGTACCCGGCAAATAGCAGACGAAATCGGTGTTAGTAGAAGTACAGTAAAGCGCATTCTAAAACGCAACAATTCTTAAAATTTAAATTTATTTTGCAGAATTATTGATTTGTTTTACTTTTATCTTTTAGAAAACGTTAGTGTTTTTTTATTACTTAAAATTACTTTTCCGTAGCAGCTAAGAATACAATAATAATAATAATAACTTGGAGATATAACGACCTTATTATGTCTGAAACAAATGGGCAAATTACGTATACAGAACGAATATGCAAACGACTATATCCTTGCGCGGTTTAAGTCTTACTAAATTTATAACTGCAATGTATGGCAATTTAAGCTACTGCGCGTGGAAGGGATTCGCTGTTGCCACTTATTGCTGGTTATGGCCCGTTTAGAGCTGGTCCTATCGGTATAGTCTGGTGTTAAGAAAAAAATTTACGATATTGAACCAACTGCAATATGCACTGCGCCGCAGTCAGAGGCATTAAGGAGCTGGATACATAATAAATATATATATATATATATATATATATATATATATATATATATACATATTAAGTAGTATAATTCGTTGAGACCTTTCCAAATTTATAGCAAGTTCATTAATTCGATTGAAACGTCTTAATCCTACTAGCTGGTCTAATAGGTTACAGTCGCTTATTGCTGTAAGATATCGATTCATAGATATTGTCAAGTCTCTTAACAAAATAACTGTAACATCCAATACAAAAGACGAGCGAGACGAAGCAAAAATTATCCTAAAGAACATTGAAAATTTTGAATTTGTCTATTTATGTGTTTTTCGATGAATACACACGTGGACAAAAAATTCCGGACACTGAAGTAAATGTCTGTTATCATTAGAAACCGGACACATCGGGCTGAAATGACGTCATTACGATGGACGATATAAATAATCTACAACATCTGTAAGTACGTCACGCAGTTATTGAATAGCACTATTCATTCGGTTAACCGCACACAAAAAATAGATGTGCAGTTAACCGAATGAATAGTGTTATTCACCAACTGCGTGATGTACTTACAGATGCTGTAGACTATCGTCCGTCGTAATGACGTCCATTTCAGCCCGATGTGTCCCGTCTCTACTATCATAATTAAAACTCCTTTTTTAATGAAATATCTATGAAATAAAAATTAGAAATTAAAGAAGATACAAAACATTTAATTTATCAAGACAGCCAAAAGAAAAACAAAAATAATTACAAACCCAACCCAAAAAATCTTATTCAGCTTTTATCTGTTGTGTTGAAAGGTGATTTGAACTGTTGGTTGACAAAATGCGAGCAGAAAATGTACTGAAATCTGTTATGTGTCAGTTTCGATCCTTGTACATTTTTGGTGTCTGCTATATTTATTTACTAATTAACATACTACTTGAATTTCTTAAATTTAAATTACCTTAATTTTCAGTTAGATTTGTTGGTTATTATTGATCCACAGGGTATATATAATAGATTTCAGCTATATTTAATTACTACCTTATCGTACTAATTACCTTACCTTATCTTGCATTTTGGTTGTTAGTTATTTTTGTATAACTAGGTATATATAAAAGGTTCGCTAATTTTCTTCCTATTTCCAAGTTAGATCTTTCAGTAACGGTTTCTTGCTTTGTAATATCTAGAATATGTGTTGTTTAATAACTTAATTGCTGGTGCGTTATTATAATTGATAGTTTACATACGTGAATTTAGGACGTTAAATTCTCTGTACATCTGATTGACAAGGATCCATTTGTTAAGATCTTAGTATTGGTCATGTATAACATCGTTTAGAACGGTATATTTTTCACGTCTTATTATTATTATAAGTCCTATTATATTAGAGGGTTATTTAGATGTCACTTACAGATATCTTAGTCAATTGGGGCTTTCTTTTGCGTGATTTTTAGTTTATTTAAATTCATTTTCCGATAGTTTGTTTACAAACATCAGGTTAAGTATATTTCTTAATACTGTCAAACGTTGCGCATGGTTTCTAGAGTCAAACATTGTGGCACCCTTTATGATATAAGAACTCCCCCTCCACTCGCCTCTAAACTGAGCTGGTCTTAGCCGAAAGATCTCCGGGGCAATCACGTGTTAAGGTAAATTGGGTAAGTCATTATCATAATGCAGGATGATTCGCCGTTGTGGGTTGTATCAATTCGCATTAACCGTTCTTCGGTCTTGCAAAGGAATTATAGCTACATGACCTGATTTCGACACAAGCGCTGCGACCATCTTCTTCGACACATTTCGCGAACGGATAACTTGTCGGATACTCTTCATCTTGAAACATCCAAACAGCAGACTCACGTTTATTTTCGAATTCATAGGAATAAATTCATGATTCAGCGCCACTCACGATGCTATAAACGTTTCTTGAGTTTCCGTTATTGAACCGGCTCAAAGTTTTTTGGCACTAATTAACACGAGCCAACTTTTGCTCTTCCGTTAGATGATGTGGAATCCAACGGGAACCTAACTTTCTCACACCCACTTCATCATGTAGGATAGTTTGGATTGAGGTCTTTGAAATACCCATGGACTTCTCAATTTCTATTTTCCATAATCAGGCGGTGCACAGCATCGTTGTGACTGCTGTTCTTGGCCAACCTATCCTGCGATCGTTGTTGATACTGGTTCATCCACGTTGGAATTCACAGCACCAAAGTGAAATTGTCGACTGATGTGGTGCTTCACCTTCAAAAACAAACCAACTCAGCAAGACATTGTTGTTGGGTTAATCCTCTACGAAAGTTATTAAAAAATTAGTAAAAAATTATTGCGCGAAAATTTTCTCGACCCAATTCCATTTTTCAGCAAACTTATAAACTTTAAAAATTCACTATGATTAAATCGCTTGTCGTATCTTGATGATACTTTAGATTTCGGTTAACGAAAGATTGAAATTAATTTTGAGACCTAACGCTTTATTACCGGCGCCCTCTGTGAGGCTATAGGTGTGGATATGTTAAGCTAGATTAATAGTAATTAAACGTGCATATAGTCATATATACTTATATATCATTACAACACAGCAAATGTATGTACAAGAAAAAGTGTTATATGATTGATGGATATATTAAAGAATGCAGAACCCAAAATTAATTTTTGCGTTACACCACTCAAGACGGCTAGAATTCTTTCCTATTTTGGAAGTATATAAAAACTAGTTCTCTTCGGTACCTGCAATATTATAATGTTAAGCAATTTTTTAACTAGTTTATAATATTACGTATGTACAATCATTTCTTGTATCAATTATAAAACATTCCAATTAGAGCATTTTGTTTCTCACTATAAATCATAAATCGGATATAAAAGTTAATTACTGTAATTTCTTAACTAAAGTTCGTCATTGAGATATTATTTATGGGAACTCTATTTTCAATTGCTGTATTAGGCATCTCTGCAAATATATTAACAGATACTTATTGAAAAGATTTATTAACATCATTTGGCTCGATAATTAACTAATAATTATTATTACTGAGTTACTTTTTAACCTTTTACATAGTATTAATATCTTTCATTATCAGAGTTGTTAGCAAAATTGCATTTAGTATTGTAAAGTAAATATTTGATTTATGCCTTGTTGTAACTATGAATTATAGATTCCCACTAATTAGTTTTATGAGAAACCTATATTTCCATTAAGAATTGTTACCTCTTTTCACATTCATATTTATCAATGATTTAAAACGAGAGTCGATCGATTAATTCGCACAATCGTTCAGAAACAAAAGAATAATTTAAATAAACAAGGTTTATTTTCATCATAGTCTCCTCTTAATTCGATACATTTGGTCCATCTGTGTTCAAGCTTTCTTATTCCACCTCGAAAGTAATTTTCTTCTAACCGTGTAAAATAATCATCCACCGTTAAAGTTAGCTCTTCATTTGTGCAGAATTTCTTGCCTCCGAGAAAATCTTGTAACTTAGGGAATAGATGAAAGTCAGATGGTGCTTGATCTGGCGAATATGGGAGATGCGGTACTAATTTGAACCAACAACCATACTGAAATGCACAGGTGCATTGTCATAGTAAAAGAGCCACTTCCTTCTTAGTCATTCCTGGTCGTTTTTCAGGAATAGCTGTCTTCAAGCAATCAAGTAGATTTGTGTAATATTTGCCGGTTCCGTTCTTGTCATTTTGAAGATGGTCTACAAACGATATTCCATTTGCATCCCAAAATACCGATGCCATCATCTTTCGCGCCGATAAAACTGTCTTGGCCTTCTTTGGAGTTCATTCTCCACGTTTAATCCACATCTTCGACTGTTCCTTAGATTCGGGTATATAATAACGAGCCCATGTTTCGTCACAAGTAACAAAACGGCGCAAAAAATCTGTTGTGTTGCGTTTAAAAGTTTCTAAATTAGTCATTGATATTTCACAGCGAACACGTCTTTGTTCCGTCGTCAGTAGACGCGGCACCAATCGCTTTCTCATATCAAGTTCTTCGTTCAAAATATAAAGCACCCGTTTCTTTGAAATGCCCACTGCCTCTGCTATTTTTAACGCTTTCAATCGTCATTTATCAACAAATCATGGACTTTATCCACTATTTCTGGACTTGTAGCCGTTTTCGGCGGCGGGGATTATTTTCTAAGCCGCTCCTGACAAGTTTAAATTCATTTCGCCATTTTCAGATGGTTGTATATGAAGGACAACACTCAACCAGGGTATCTCGCATATCATCATTGATTTCGGTAAAGGATATGCCATTTTTTAAAAGGTACTTAATCACTTCCCGATGTTCAAAATTATCCATTTACACTTAATTAGTAACAGAATGAAATTAAAAAAATTTGCCTACGAATCACGCTTTGTCACAAATTTATCAAACAGAACAGTAAACTGACAATGCATCGATTGTCAAAATGTGATTTTTTTTAATTTCACGGTCTTTTCTAGGCGATCGTGCGAATAAGTCAATCCGCCTTCCATATATTAAGGTTGATACAATTATCAGTTCTTAGAACAGACAGAAATATCTTTAGTTAAATGTTAAAAAGATATTCAGTTCTTCATTGGATTAATATCTTTATTGTCAGTTCGAAAATTTGTTGCCAGATTACTGAATAAAATAGTTAATAAAGTATCTTGGTTTAAAGTTTCAAGATTACTTAAGTTTCAAGATTACTTAAGGACTTAAGGTGATCATCGAGTCTAATCCACTGCGACTTGTCCAAGTCTATTGTGACTTTAAATTTTAACCCTTGGGTTCTTTATCTGGAGTTGTACGGTTACACTGAATATGCTTGATCAAGTTGATTACAATTCTTTAGCCTTGGAGATTCTGGAATATAGATCCACTTTCTCTGCGGTGATGACCCTCACAGTCTTATATATTCATCCTTGCATTTCTGACTTGATTTAGCCATGGGGGGGGGGGGGGGGTTCCTGCCTTATAACTTTAAAAGTTTTAATTTCTACCTTATCCATACTGTTCCCATGAGTAGCAAGATAAATAATGATTCGTCTGATCGGAAGTGCACTTAACTGAGTAAGGCTTAATACAAAGGAGTTTCGTCCGGTGTCCCCAGAGAAATCTTAAAGACCACACCTCCCTACGTCCACACAATTCTCAGTACGATGTCATGCACCTTAGCTCAGGCTCTTCGGAAGCGCCAAGCTGTAAGCACCTGAGAGAATATAATATAATAAATAATACAGATTAAATATGTATTTATATTCGGATGGCGTCTGTTGTCTATATTTCTTGCTTACAATACATAATGCTATGTTCTCTTCTAATCGAGATAAATTGAATAATTAAATAAAGTTGAAAACAATAATGAAAAATTTAAAACAAGTAAATTTTTAATACACCTTCTATAAACAATAGATAAAACAAACCTCAAGGTATGTAAAGTTTCTTGTTATTTTTATTTTCTGTAGAAAGGTTTTAATATACAACAGTACAGATTGTGTTAAAAAAACACATATGTGTATATTTAATAAAGTTATATGTAAAATGTCATGTAAATTAGTATATCTCTTGACGTTCTGGTTTATAATTGTATAATAACTTTGAATTGAAATCATGCGAATATACCAATTTACAAAATAGTAAGCTTCATAATCAATACGTGAATTTTGTAAATTTCTTTAGATGCATAAACGTTGTCTATTGTAACTGTTAAGATGCATGGGAAATTTCAAGCAATCTATTAAGGTTTTTAAAGTCTCAAATATATTATTATCGGCATCGGACGGTAGAGAAGGACAGTATGAATGAGATGAAGACAGATGGCATGCGGTCGGAAGAAGGCCAAGAACACATTTAAAATATGAAACACTATTAGATATAGTATATATATATATATATATATATATATATATATATATATATATATATTAAGCAGGTACAGCCTTCAGAATACTATTTACGTAAATATAAACAATTTTTGATATAATTACAAGTTATAATTTAAATTAATATCATATAATTCTAAGAGAACGTCAGATCGCGCCATCTATTTAGGATTGACATAAGTAGGGTTGTCTATAATATAGCTATTTACAATTTAAAATGTCAATTAATTTATTAACAAATTGTTTTATTATATAGGATATTTAAATACCTTCAATTTGTTTAAATTTACTTTTAACTAGAAGTTCAAACCAACATTTCAAATTGGCCACGCCTTTTTTCTTTTCGGCGGCTATTTTCCAAGTAGTCAACGCGTTCAAAAAAATGGAACGTCGCTTGGTAGGTAACGAAAAATATGAATAACAACAACAAAAAAGCGAAGCGTCGCTTTTTGAATAATAATGCCATATCAAGATTAAAAAAGCGATTTTTAAGTTATAAATCGTATTAAAAAAGCTGAAATATAAAGAATAATATCATTAAAATATCTATACTACTTTGGAGTTACAAATTACCTTTGTTTGCTAAATGCTTTTTTAAGAAATTTGAACATTCACTACGGACAAGTATCGAGCCAGCATCTAATTATATTAAACATTCTAATCTTTAATTTAATTTCATTATATGATATCCATCCAGTTAATTGTGCTGTACAACCTATCTCCTGCCAGTTTACCGGAAGATTAAATCCTGTATCCAGTCCGAGAACCTTCACGAAGGAACCTAATCCCAAAGCCAGCGTACCTTCTGTTACAAGTTAATTAATGCTCATAGTCAAGGTAGAATTTACCCTATAAATAAAGGATTATCTGTGTATTATTATTATAAATCGTAGTTAGAGCAGCTTCACTGCGCTTAATATCACCTATTTTGAATATTTAAATATAGTATAACTGAGCTAGTATTTTTCATAAACGTATTGGCCGATAATTAAGACGAACCCACCTCATTTACCCTGAGATTACGATATTATTGATATAGAGAACAGATTTCATTTTGAGGTTAAACCATATCGATTTGCATTGATTTTTAATATGAATCCTTCCTATCCACCTTAAAGGCAATAATAAAATTGACATATTGTATGTAGCTTATGCATATCATTTACTTACCTTGTTCGTGTTTTAATTATATTATCATACTGAATGAGCTTATCACCCATTTTAAAACTAATTGTTGCTGTCAATATACTTTGGGTACACATGCACTTAAATATGTAAAAGGGGGGGAAAATTCAAATTGATACGCTGATTGATATTGCTGTTGTTACTAAAGTTTTTTTAAAATATTAAAGAGAGTTTAATCTGTTAAAAGTGGTTTTTCTTTCATTTACATTATAGGCGCATGAACGTGGAGGAATTATAGTACATTAGGGCATCTCATCATATTTCACATTTTGGGCTATTTATTGAGTATCAGAAGAAATAGAGATTTGTCTATTTTATATTTTTGACGGTGTAACATTTGGCCAGTATTGTATATGTTTAACAATATATATTGTTATGGTTCATACTGCACTCATATATCCGCATCTGAAACGGAAAAACAGATAAAACAATGCAAATAACAATTATAAAAAGGGTGAAATTAGCGAATTAAGATTGTAAAATTAGTATCAACATGTTTATAAATTAATACAACGAGAACAGTAATTCAAATTAACTTATTTTTATTTTTTATAACTTATTTTATATTTCTATTTAAATTTCATAATTCAAATATTTCGCGCGATACTACCGGTATCTAATTTATCCACATTGAAATATTGTATTGATACTGATTAGACACGCCCTCTTTTTAAATTTAACCTAAACACGCAGGAATGCAACTTAGAACACATAATAATGACATAACCTACATTTAAAAGTAAACAAAGTGTATTTGAAAATTATTTAAAAAATTTTATAATTTGATTAGGAATGTAATATCAATTTAATTCAAAACACCAGCGATGCTATGATAATAAAGTTTCGAGGCTATTTGCCAATATAAAAATAGGCCATGAAAAATAAATGAACGTAGAGGACGCCGAAAAAGAATTTTACAATATATGGCCGCGTTTGTGCATTTATCCAAGTTAAAAATTAAATTACCATAATCAAACTCATCAGATCTCATCGAAAATATCTATATTTGAAACGCAGAAAATTAGCCAACCTTTTTAAGTAAAAACCAGCCTCTCATCATCGAAGATACGCCGAATATTGACGATAGCATCTTTACAAGTATCCAAACTGCAACGCGTGGGCCTTTTGGACGATCGGACGACGCCAAACCCATATCCAGAATTCTAACGCTGAACTTGCTGCTGCTCGACTACAACGCCTCCAGCTTGAGCCAACACGCAAAATCTTGGAACACAGGTTCTTGAATGATCCATTTATAATTTCATTGCCTATAAAATTTACATATCATTAAACAAGTTCATAATAACCTACATAAACTTTAATAAAACTTCGGTATTTATTATCTATATCGTTTACCCTAGCTTAATAAATACAAGCATAATTGAACATCCATATAACACCGTAGTACTTACCATATTAGTATAAACAAGCCAATATATTCTTTAACTTAGTTTTCTTTGTTCACCAACACTATATTAGTAATATTATATTTACACATGTTTAGATCGTAATTCTCTGTATAGACACAGGTCTATGTTATGATAATTGTTACAGTTCTCTAATTTTTGTCTCAATATATTTTATTTTTATCACTTTAAACTGTTTTATTTGTTAGCATTTAGTTGTTGAGATAAACATATTATATAGACACCTAACTACAATTAGGGAGATAATTCACAGACCGACTTTGAACCTGAGGTATTTTACTATATAATCTATTTTATAACCATGCTTTCCGACTGCTGCTAGTGCATTTGTATGTACACAGAGGACGTAGTTATATTCGTGATTAATTTAATCACTGGCGCCCATTATTTGAAAATTCAACATTTACAACATTACATATCATTCATTTTTATTATAATTCGATATAACGACCCATTATCAATACATCATTTGACGCAACAACGTGGAGGCCAAGAATTATCTCCTTTTAAATATTTTTCACTAACTTGAAACTCGAAAACAACTCAAATATTAACAAATAATCTTTATTAAAAAATAAGGAAGCTGTAACACGTATTTATGCTTGTTAGTTGTATGAAAATTGGTGTATTGTATTGTGTATCTGATTTTCCTATTGTCAAGCCTATTATACATCACATTGCACGAGAGATCTTCAACTTTACAGGGACTACAAGGAATTAAGGTTAGTGAATGAGAAAATCAACCTGTTCGTACATATTGCTATTATTTTCCTTCCTATTTACATTGTTTATGTGTGTCGAATAATTGTTCTCAGCTATATTTTTCATGAATATTTACAATTTCATACATTAACATACAATATTATTTATTATCAATATTTGAACACAAAAACACATATTTAACTTATATAATCGACTTTATAACATCATGGACAAACGTACAAGAAGTAAGTCAAGAGAAGACCTTGCAGCTAGAGAGGAAGAAGCGAATCAGGGTGATACTTCTACAACCACTACCCAACCTGAAGCACCGAAAGAAGAGACGAGCATGAATTTCAATATGTTAACCGCATTAATCATGAATTTTCAACAAACTATGGCAGAAAATAATGAAAACCTTAAACAAACCATGACAGAGAAATTAGACTCAATAGAAACTAGCAACAAAAACATAGAAACAAATATGAACCAAAAATTAGATCAGCTGAGACAAGACAAAGAAGAAATTAAAGAAGACATAAGAGGTTTGAAAGATAGTCAAATGAAAATGGAAGAAAGGATTATACATAAAATGGACACTGTAAATGAAAATTTAATAATAAATTTAACACACAAAATAAATACTTTCAATAAAAAAATAACAACAAGCATAACTCAAGAATTCGAGATTATTAATAACACTGTTGACACTCATAAAGAGATAATAATCACTCAGGTATGGGAAAATCAACAAGAAAATATAACTACTAACAAGGTACATAATGAAAACATAATCAAAACTGCATCTGATCATAAGCCTAACAAACCGCTTACATACAGACATAAAGATAATTTACACAAACAATTTTTAATAAATGACAGAGCCTATCAAAACTTTTTATTAAATAATGCAAAAGAGTATAATAATTTTAACATGGAGAAGACGGGGATCAACAATATAAATTTAAACAAGTCTCATATAAAAATCAAGAACATTAACCATAATTATGCAACCAATAACACACAAATAAAGAAAATTTATATGCAAAACACAACTTTTAGTTCACCAAACATAACTATACACAACAACACGGATAACACATTAATGAAAGAAGGGATGATTAACGATTCTATAATATATGAATATCTAACTATTAACTATTTCCTTAAGACATTATTAATTATAAAAAGCAACACAAATTTATACACTTACACAAAATTGGTAACTACATGCACACTGATCAACAAAAACTTACACAAATCACAAGGAAGAGGTAATATGACATTTTTATACGGGGATAACAGCATTAATTTCCTTAAAACAGTTCGTCGAAAAATAAATACTTGAATAAACAGGACGACAGAATCTCGGTGTTCTAAACCTATGATGAACTAAGCTTTTTACTAGGATACGATTCATAATTACTAAAAATTGAACAAAATACACTTATGCTAAATAGTAACAAAGAGATGAAAGATACAATTTAATAAGAAAAAACATATTATAAAGTATAATTGATGAACTAACAACAAGGTAATTAATTAACAAATTAAAGAGAACAAGCATAACTGGAGCTTGAATATTATAACTAATTAACAACAAGTAAGAGATTAAATACAAATAAAATATAATGACAACACATATTCAGATGGTTAAATAAGCTTACGAAACAACATTTATATAAATAACATTGGTACTGTCAATCGAATTATTTAATGGGGAACACATCCACTTATAAACATGCGTAGGTTAATTAAAATGAAAGTTCAAATGTATTATTATTGGAAAAGTTAGTATGATTGAATATAAATAATAAAGGAGTGTTGATATGATTTAAGAAGGATATGGTATAGATTTATAAGCTAGAATGAATTAATATATGATAGGGGTGTATAGAAAAATATAATTAAATGAATTATTATTATTATGAGAATATATAGACAAAAGTGTCTTCTTATAAGATAGAATATATATGTTAAAGGAGTGGTACTTCAATGATTAGCGAAGAGTATGAGAATGTAATGAGTAGTGTGGATAAGGAGAGTATTATTTATTATTGAAACTAAAGTTAATATCAGAATATCAATTTTAATTAATAATAAAAAAAATATAGAGCAGGAATAATAAACTATTAAAAGAATTACAACGCATGTACCGTCAATGTAATTATTTATAAACAAAATGACCCAAGCATAACTTCACAAACAAATACCTGAATATTTTATGTAAGTAGTAACAAAAAAGGAAATATAACACCAATTTATAAATCTCAGAAAACAGCCCAGTATATAAAAGTATGTTATAGATCATAACAACTAACAACATTACAAATAAATTATAAATTTAGAATACTTACTATTAATTACTACCAAATAATCTACTATATACAAAAAGATAACCAAAGATATATACAGAATATGAAATAAATATCTACTTATGAATAACGCAATTTAAATGAAAAACAGTTAATAATTAACAGAAAAATATTTACTTAATTAAAGAAACAAATGTAACACCATTAAAAAAAACATAACTCATATTCACAAAGAAAAAAAAAAGAGTATTTAAGAAATCAATTAACACAGATATAATACTGCTTTGCATACAAAAAACCATATAACGTATCTAATTAAAAAGAGAATACATATTTATAATTTTAATGTTCGAATTTAATTTACTACATTTACTATTTTTTAATTACTAAGACACATATTTTAGGAAGTACTACTGGTTGATATTCTTATGTTAGTTATCTTATACGGGAAAAAGAAGTATCTTCATATTATTCCAGATATTCTTTTTACGGGGATTAATGTTATGGTTCATACTGCACTCATATATCCGCATCTGAAACGGAAAAACAGATAAAACAATGCAAATAACAATTATAAAAAGGGTGAAATTAGCGAATTAAGATTGGAAATTATTATCAACATGCTTATAAATTAATACAACGAGAACAGTAATTCAAATTAACTAATTTTTATTTTTTATAACTTATTTTATATTTCTATTTAAATTTCATAATTCAAATATTTCGCGCGATACTACCGGTATCTAATTTATCCACATTGAAATATTGTATTGATACTGATTAGACACGCCCTCTTTTTAAATTTAACCTAAACACGCAGGAATGCAACTTAGAACACATAATAATGGCATAACCTACATTTAAAAGTAAACAAAGTGTATTTGAAAATTATTTAAAAAATTTTATAATTTGATTAGGAATGTAATATCAAAACACCAGCGATGCTATGATAATAAAGTTTCGAGGCTATTTGCCAATATAAAAATAGGCCATGAAAAATAAATGAACGTAGAGGACGCCGAAAAAGAATTTTACAATATATGGCCGCGTTTGTGCATTTATCCAAGTTAAAAATTAAATTACCATAATCAAACTCATCAGATCTCATCGAAAATATCTATATTTGAAACGCAGAAAATTAGCCAACCTTTTTAAGTAAAAACCAGCCTCTCATCATCGAAGATACGCCGAATATTGACGATAGCATCTTTACAAGTATCCAAACTGCAACGCGTGGGCCTTTTGGACGATCGGACGACGCCAAACCCATATCCAGAATTCTAACGCCGAACTTGCTGCTGCTCGACTACAACGCCTCCAGCTTGAGCCAACACGCAAAATCTTGGAACACAGGTTCTTGAATGATCCATTTATAATTTCATTGCCTATAAAATTTACATATCATTAAACAAGTTCATAATAACCTACATAAACTTTAATAAAACTTCGGTATTTATTATCTATGTATCGTTTACCCTAGCTTAATAAATACAAGCATAATTTAACATCCATATAACACCGTAGTACTTACCATATTAGTATAAACAAGCCAATATATTCTTTAACTTAGTTTTCTTTGTTCACCAACACTATATTAGTAATATTATATTTACACATGTTTAGATCGTAATTCTCTGTATAGACACAGGTCTATGTTATGATAATTGTTACAGTTCTCTAATTTTTGTCTCAATATATTTTATTTTTATCACTTAAAACTGTTTTATTTGTTAGCATTTAGTTGTTGAGATAAACATATTATATAGACACCTAACTACAATTAGGGAGATAATTCACAGACCGACTTTGAACCTGAGGTATTTTACTATATAATCTATTTTATAACCATGCTTTCCGACTGCTGCTAGTGCATTTGTATGTACACAGAGGACGTAGTTATATTCGTGATTAATTTAATCACTGGCGCCCATTATTTGAAAATTCAACATTTACAACATTACATATCATTCATTTTTATTATAATTCGATATAACGACCCATTATCTATACATCAATTGGCTAGCACAACGTAGTGGTCTTTCACATTACCATATAAATATATATATATATATATATATATATATATATATATATATATATCGAGCGATCAAGATAATTTGTAATCTAGTCAACCTTGAAACCGAAATTGTATGTCGTAAATACATTCGTCCTCAGTTGCATAGTTTACATTAACTGTTGTTATTTTAGCTGTCAACTGACATTTTACTTGACGTTTGTAATGTAAGTGCAGTTCAAGTAAATACATACGATTTCGGATTCAAGGTTGACTCGATTACAAATGATCTTGATCGCTTGATATATATATATATATATATATATATATATATATATATATTGAATATTCTCTAATTAAAAGATTTGCATACTATATTTTATTAAAATTTTATGACATTTTAAACATATAAGAATTAATGTATAATTTAACAAAGTGTAAATAATAAATGTATTAAACTTAACATGCTATCGTATTATTTCTCTCCTTATTACTTTAGATGCTAGGCCTAGTTGCAAGAAACCGTTTTTGTAAAACAATTACCCTGAGAGCAATTTTAAGAGTGTAAAATAAAAATATGTGCGTATTAAGATTCGTGTTTATTAATTAACGATTCATATTTAAATATTTGGCGCCCATTTTGAAAATCAAAGTACACAGCAATATGTACGTGTAAAATCCTCTCTCGAAGACAAGAATGTAAAAATCCACAAATTAAATCACTGATATGCTACTTACAAAATTATGAAAGGGAACGTGTATCATATTATACATTATAACTATGTACGTACTAGTGTTTGTAATCTTTTACCATACCTAAATTATTATCATTTACGTTTTATTGTAGATCCAGAATGGGCCTCGTACAATATTGGCATTTTCATATGTACGAGGTGTTCAGGAGTTCACAGAAGTATGGGTGTTCATATAAGTAAAGTTAAACATCTAAAGCTGGACCGATGGGAAGATTCGCAAGTGAAGCGAATGAAGGAAGTAGGGAATTCAAACGCGAAGCTCAAATACGAAGAGCGAGTGCCACCTTGTTACAGAAAGCCTACAGAGAGCGATCCACAGTAAGTATAAGACGTAGATTAAATAGACGTTAGTATTGCCAATCATATTTTCTTTAAAACTAGGTATTAGTATTCAACTGAACATTTAATTTACTAAGTATCATGTCTAAAGGTTTGAAATTTTTGTTACATGCAATTTTTCTTGCATTGCAAGAAATAGAACATGTTCTATTTTTCTTGTAAGCTAGCTGCAATTCTAGTATTTTTTTAGGGATTTTATCATAGCCAACACATGATGAAAATTCTTGTCGTTTTACAAATATAACCCACATTTGGGGGTTGCGCTTTTCAAATGATTTTAAATCGTTAATATCCAAAAATTCTTGTGTTCAATTCTTTTTTTCTATTTAACCAGGGTTTAATCCACCATCTTCGTTTCCAAATGTTTGCGTTTTCTGCTACTAATGCTGAAAACGCAATAATTAGTTGTTACGCTTTAAAGTGTTTCCTTATATTATTTAGTTGTTACACTTTGAATTTCGTAATATACATTTAACGTTTAATCTCCCGGTATATTGTTTTTCTCACATGTTGGTTAAATTTTCATTTTCACGAGTACGTTATCAATCTCTGTGTGTGAATATGGTTAATCGTATCATCCCGCACGGCTCCTCGCTGAATCGTGGCATGGAGAGTAGATTCGTTCACCTGCGGTGAATAAGGTCAGTTGGATAGTTTGAGTGCATTGTACCTTCTTGAGGGGCTCCAGTTGCGAAAATCGCCTAGAGCGGATAATAGCGTAGAACGCAAGTAAATTCTGAAATTGCCGATACCGTTCAGTGTGAGGTTTGGAAAAAGGGGAACCCTTCGTACGCTAGAGTTTTGAGCGGCGTTTCTGAAACACATTGCGGACCGTTTTGAAAACCCTCTGGGAGTCGTAAGCTAGACACTGGCACCCTTGATCGATCGCAATCACGAAATTTCCGACGGACGAACCGGCATTCCTCGGGCATATCCCGTACTCGAAACCAGGACAATTCGTGGAGTCGTATGTTTTTTTGGTATCATATTTTGACTTTCTTGTTCTAATTACCGTGGTGAAGTTTCATATACATAAATTATTTAACGTTTGAAATTTTATATAAATATTCTGGTCAATTTAACATTTGTAGTAACGCTTCGTAAGTTAATATTATATTTGGATATTTTTTTTTGTAATTACCTGTAATCTAATGTCAATTTTGATTTCAATTTTATTGTATTTGGTGATTTGTATATTAATTTCTTTTAACGTAAAACTTTCTATTCATTTGCCGCTTTTGTATCACAATTTAAATTTGTTTTTAACTTGTTTGTATCTTTTTTGTACGCACCATCTGCATTCGCTTGGGTTAAACAAAAAAAAACCCGTTGTGCATGTGCATTTATTGCGATTTAAAAGTTATTTGATTTAAAACTTTCTTGTATAAAATTTAACAAAATTGTTTGAAATATACATATTACAAACTAAATACGTACATATTATTATTATTATATTACTTGTCTATTCCTTTGTAAAGTTTTTTTCGTTGGTACCTTAGAAAAGACTATCTTAATTAATTATTTCTTTTGTACTCATATTTTGAGCTCCAAGTGTCAGTTCTATTAATTCATCCTTTTTTTATATTGTGCAAAAATATCATAATTATATAGATACAGCGTGCATTATTACTAGTTTGATTTTGAACAGAATTTTGTTCTATTTTTATATATGAATTTGAATTGTTATTACACGAGTTAACTGTTGCCAAGGTTTTTTTCTCTTTACCTCTGCTGGACTTTGGGTGTTAATTTTCAGATTGCAGGTTTCCTGAGCAGCATTTTGCCGTATCGTCTTTACATTTAGCGTTTGTATTTTTGTAGTCTACATGCGCATGCCCCTAAGATCGCGCAATCCCTTTTCTCCGTTTTCAGACTGAGCTTCCGTAACAAAACTGAGTGGCGCTACCTACCATCTTTCACCCGTCTCCACTGAGTAAGGGCATACACGACAAATAGAAGCTCCCAGACTATTGTGCGATACGACTACAGGTTTTGTTTTGATTTCGACCATCTTCAGACGCCATCGCTGCGCCTGCGCATGCCGTAGGTAGCAATAGTGGGAAACTAACAACTTTAATTTAATTTTGCGTTGATTTTTATCCATAGCTGTTGTTTTCTGCTTTTATAGGATGTACAGATTATGTATGTTATTTTGTTTGTGATAAATATGTGTTGGTCAACCTGATTGACAAAAATAATTTCACGGAATTGCAAAGTGTAAAGCACAGCTTAGCGTGCAAGAAAAATTGGATGCAATGAAAATTGCAAACTGTAAAGCGGCTTTAAGAGTAATAACTAGAGCCCGGCCAACGACGCAATATCGGTCTCTAATTTAAAACTCATCAATAGGAAGCGTTATAGTTAACCATACGATTTATCTAGTGCGATTTCTTCGAAGCTAAGCCATTGTACCGCTTACTGAAGATAGCGTACGAACGATTTGGTAGGTCCGATATAGGCAGAAAAAAAAACTACTAAGGCAGCGTCGTTCTCATCTGTATAAATGCTGGAACATATTTGTATGTGTAACTGTGTCTTACTGAATTTTGTTTCCATAGGCATATTTTTATCACGAGTCACGAGCGTAACATGAGGATAGTTATGATTGTTTATGATAACTTCTAAGAAGTTCATTAAACAAATACTATATAATTGTCAGATTTTCTGTTTCGTAGAAAATTGTGGGTCACATTTTTAATAGCATTACAAGCTACACGCTCGAAGTCACTTGAGGATTCTTCAAATTTTTTTCACCATATTACAGCTGAATGTACCCTTACAGCCTATGGAGGTGAGATGAGTGACTTCTTTGAAGTCATTGACTTCGTATTGGAGTGAATCAATGGCCTCGATTTTGTTCTACGTAGTTTTTTCGCGTAGATGAAACCTGGATACGTCATACATACTGCAGAGATAAAAACATATTCAAATCAATGAATTTATTTTTTATGAACGTGGTCTGAAGAAAGCAAAACTCGTTTTCGGTTAATGAGATTATGACCACGATTTTCTGGGTGCTGGGCTAAGTGTATAAAATTGGATAGAAAATACATACATATATTGAAAATAAAATACATTTTTTAACCTAAAAAAAAGTAGGTATTTCATTGAAAAGTCTCATTCGTACAATGTTTTTAAACCTAAAAGCATTTTATATGTTGCTTAATTTATCGCCCAACAGCTTTACCAACGCATAAAAACCATATTAATTATTACTAGGCGTTATAAAAATATATACCTTGAAATAAAAAGACAACGTATGAAAAATTAAAAGATGTAATTATATGGAATATGAATCCAAAATATTGTGAGTCAATACGACGCAAACTCCAAAATAAAAACCCACTAAAATTGTATTATGTGCCGCCTATTAATTCAGAATATCTATTAGAAATACCTCCTTTGAATTTACATCTACGCTGCAATGTTTATGTTTATAAAAACTGTAATAGATAACGTTGTTTAGACGGCTGTCGATGTTATACAAAACCCTTCAATGGAGCTGCTTTGTTTACTTAGGATTCAGTAACTTCAATACGATTACATGCAAATATATCTGCTTGTGAATCATTTGTGGATGAAAACTTTCAGAACTTACTTAAGCCACCTTCCTTTTCTTGTATATTACGTGAATGTTTTTTTTTGTTACGAGAAGTAACAAAATAAAATATTAATATGGATATAAAGAAGACCGCTATTGTAAACACACATTGCAATGTTTATGTTTATAAAAATGATAACATTGTGTCTAAGTTTTGTCATGGCAAGGGTTCGATAACGTGGGACGAAAGTCAGCGTGAATTTTTAAAGATGATATATTTAAAGAACATGTAAAATATGTGCTCTACGTCATTTGAGGTTCTATTTGATAACAATCTATCTTTAATAGAAAAATTGTATAAATAATCATTATTTTGTTGCAGAGTTCTTATAGAACAGTGGATACGCGCCAAATACCAAAGAGAAGAATTCTGCCATCCAGAAAGGCAAACCTACGTTAGTGGTTATATGGAAGGTTACCTAAAAAAGAGAGGCAAAGAGGATAGTGCGTACCATCCGAGAAAGTTCGTACTATCAGAATCTGACGACACCCTCAAATATTACGTTAAAGAAAACAAAGATCCCAAAGCGATTTTAAAAGTTTCCGAATTAAATGTGGTTTTTGCTCCAGAGAAAGTCGGCATACCCACATCGTTACAGTTGACGTTCCTTAAAGATGGTAGTACGAGGCATATATACGTCTATCACGAAAATCCAGAACTGGTAACGAATTGGTACATGGCGATTAGATGTGTTAAGTTGCACAGGTTGCAAGTAGCGTATCCATCGGCCAATGAAACCGATTTGATTAATTATTTAACGGAAGACTTTGCCAAAGAAGGGTGGCTTTTCAAGACAGGCCCAAGGAGTAGTGACGGATTTAAAAAGAGATGGTTCACATTAGACAATAGAAAGTTGATGTATCACGACGACCCTCTTGACGCTCATCCTAAAGGAGAAATATTTCTGGGGTATATGTCGGACGGTTATAGTGTTAGGGTGGGCGCGAAAGCTGGTGTTAAAGACTTGAGATTTGCGTTTACGTTGACCACACCAGAACGTGTGTTTAATCTTTCCGCAATGACAGAAATTGAACGCGATCAATGGATAGCCGTTATAGAGCGAGTATTGGAAAAACCACTTACACCCCAAGATAGTGTAATATCGGCGCGACTCGTTCGGAAACGGACGAACACAAAAACGATGAACATTTTCTCTGCTAGGTAGTCTTTTAAGAACATACATATCAAAAAGTCATCATCGGTTTATTTTCATCTATCACCTCGCCTAGTCCCTGTATTTATTCCAACTCAGAACACATGCCTCTTATTTTAAATACTCAGTAATATTATTATACGGTACACATTTTAAGTAAGTAATTCTTTTATCAAAATACTGTAAACATTATAAAATAAAAGTTAATGCAATACAGAATTATTTGATTTTTTTTCTTTTAGTATCACAACACCAGACCCCATTATAATTATTATAAAGCTTTATGTTATATAATTATATTTCCTGTACAAAAACTTGTACTTCCCTTAAAATATAATATGAGGTAATAACAAAAAATTCCTGGAATTGCACTGGCGTCCGCCCGCGTATACGAAATTACCAGCACCAATTGATATTGCGATAATTTACCCTATAGCTCGTTTCAACCTTAGAAAAAAGTACGGGGCATATAGGAAATAAGTGCGCTGTTGCCTATTCATAGTAACTAATTTCATCTTTTTTGTCGTATTAATAATTGATGTCAACAACTAGATAACCAAAAAACCTTGTTTTAATTTTTGACAAACTTACCTTTCATCAAATATTTACAATGAAAGGCTAATAATATGGTAAATAAGATTAATATTATGTATACAATTATATTTTATCAAATGGAAGAATATTTTAAACTATTTTTGCATTTTTTTAGGTTCTTAGCTTTTCTTCAGAAGAGGGAAGCTTATTGAAAAATTACTTTAGTGTTTAATTTAATCGATTTAAATAAAATATTGATTTAATGGGTATAAATAAAATTATACTTCAAGTTATTGTGTATAGAATACAATTTTGAAGTTTTATTATTAGAATTAGATACAAGAAACAAATTGTTTATTGTCTACATTTATGTTATAACAACATATTGAAAAAACTATTTGAAATAAATTTTGTCCATTACCACAAAGATTAAAAAGTTTATGTAGGTTGCACAAAGCATTACATTATTAAATAAAGAAAGTAGTTTTATTAATCGGAGAAAGAAGTTTGTGAAGAAAATTCTGAAGAACTTGAGTCAGTTAATGATATTACGAACTCCTCGATATCATCTTCTATTTCATCTCTTCTCCATATATCTAGTTGAACTGTAAAAAAACAACGATCATAAAAAAAAAATTAAATTTATGATTGTATCCTTTTTTTAATATGTTCAACATAATTACGCAGATTTTGCTCTGAAATATTATTAAATGCTTCATCTATTAATAGTATCTTGTCACATATTTTAAATGTAGCATTATTGGTTCTAATAAAATATTTCAATTGAGCCCACACCATTTCAATTAGGTTAAGCGTACAATGGTAAGGCAGTAACCTTAATATAATGGGTGATTCATTTGGAGGTACTTTTTTAGGTGGGGATTTAATGGCTGAGCGCGCATGCGACGCGTCAGCGGACTGCGCATTCTGGTTCAGTACTATTTGACATTACGTAATGGAAAGACTTAGCCCGGCACAGCGTCTACAAATAGTAGAGCTTTATTTCGAAAATGGGCGTTCTACAAGGAATGTGTATCGTGCGCTTAGAGCAACATATGGGCCACATAATCGGCCTACCGAACGCACAATTCGCTATACCATCAATAAGTTTGAAACTCAATTTACAATAATGGATAATACGCGACCACATAGACCTCATCCAGCACATAGTGAAGGAAATATAGCGGCGGTAGCAGCGAGTGTACGCGAAGACCGGGAAGAATCAATTCGTCGCCGTTCTCAACAGCTTGGTTTGTCGTATGTAACAACTTGGCGTATTTTACGAAAGGATCTTGGTTTAAAAGCATACAAAATTCAACTAGTGCAAGAACTAAAGGCGACCGACTCTTGATAAACTTGCAGAAGATCCACTGTTTTCGACAAAAATTTTGTTCTCCGATGAGGCCCATTTCTGGCTTAATGGGTACGTGAATAAGCAAAATGCCCGTATTTGGGGTGATGAGCAACCTGAAGAGATTGAAGTGCTACCATTACATCCAGACAAAACAACTGTTTGGTGCGGATTATGGGCCGGTGGAATAATTGGTCCATATTTCTTCAAAACAGAAGCCGGCCGGAATGTGACTGTGAATGGCGACCGTTATCGCGCCTTGATAAGGGACTATTTGCTGCCTGAACTTGACACCCGTGGTCTACAAGACATTTACTTCCAACAAGATGGCGCCAGCTCGTGAAACTATGGCTTTACTGCGAGAACGATTCGGTGAACATTTAATTTCACTTTAATAATATTTTATATTATTAAAAATACCTTTGTATTATACAAAACTGGTGGGGTTTACCTACTCATGTATGTTTCAATTATTCTGATTTAATTTCACGCTTCGGACCAGTAAATTGGCCGCCTAGATCTTGTGACATCACACCATTAGACTTTTTTCTGTGGGGCTACAGAAGTCTAAAGTCTACATGGATAAACCAGCTACAATTGAGGCATTGGAGGCCAATATTACTCGGGTCATTGGACAAATACCACTCGAAATGCTAGAACGCGTCATTGAAAATTGGAACAGCAGAATAGACTACGTTAACCGCAGTCGCGGCCAACATTTGAGAGAAATAATCTTTAAAAAATAATTGTAAAGAATGGTTCTTTTGTATGATAATCAAGTTTCTTAAATAAATTGGTCATTTTCATTTGTTCTTTGCTTTTGGAAAAAGTATCTCTAAATGAATCACCCATTATAATGCTCTCATTTTCTGCTCCATTATGAAGGTAATAATCATATCTATGTTTAATTTGTGCAACGATATATAGGAGATCTCGTTTTAGCATTCCTTCTGCAGTGTGAACCCCTTTACCTATTAACCATTCTAAAAAATTTTTTTTCCAGTTTATTGTTGGAATTTCTCTAGTTTTCTGCTGCGATAAGAGGTATTAGTTAAGACTCTGCTGTGATAAGAGGTATTAGCTAAGACAATAATTTTATGAGATGGTAAATTAGGTAGCAGTTGATTTGAAAACCATTCTTCAAAGTTTTCTGCACATAGTTCATCATTTACATTGGCAGCATTTCTTTTACACAGGTACAAAGCTTTTTTCATTCATAGCATGAATTATTATAGCAAACCTTTGCCCATGTGTGAGCCCTGTACTACAGCCTTCAATAAATTCCTGCCAACTGGATTGAATAGTTGTATCTGTTCAAGCTTTGCTTACAAAATGCCCAACATTAATCCAAGATTAGTCAGTATATACAATATTACTTCCTTCCAGTCGAAATTATTTTATTTGTCGTAGATAATTATGACACCATCTTATGTCATTTTCATTAAGAACTGTCCTCTTACCAACTTTTTCATAAGCAAAACCAATGTCTTTCATAAATCGGTAGATTGTCAATTTACTACATGTTGATAAATCAGAATCACTGTTAACAAAGCAAAAATTTTGATTAACGTAGGTGGAGTATTATTCAAAAAGAAATTATGCATTTTACATCGAATAATAAGCTACACATTTTTATGTCTTTGTTCGAATGTTTTTCTGTAAACCACTTGTTTTTGGCATATATCTATGTGGGCTTATAAATCTTTGTGATTTTCGTACTGCATATATAATGGTTTTACCACATGCAAGAGCTTTATAAGTTTCATCAACTGCTGCTGATACAACCATTGTTTTATTAAAATAGTTAAAGGCATTACAAATCATCTGTCGTTCTCTAGATTTCTTGCCATCTCCTTTTAACTGAAAACTCCATAGTAATTCGCAAATACAACACAACTCATATACAATAAATGCCCATATCCCATAATTATAACTTATGCGTATTAAAAAATATATATTTCTTAACTTTAACAAAAAACTTGTTGTGTAACTACTTGAGAATGATATAAAATAAATAAAAAAGCAAATAATATACAATGAAACACAAACAAAGCTAAATGACAGATTACAGTGCAGTGACAGATTGAACAAATGTTACTACAATTATGATTTTACAACGTTGTAAGTGCTAGAAAAGGATGTATTAATTGTCAAGTACGTAAAGTAGCAAAAGAGGGAAATAGTTCATAAGAGCTTATACTTTTTTCTAAGGTTGAAACGCGCTATACCTTTGCTGACTAGTGGATGACAGTAAAATCACTTAGTTAAAAGTAATACTTCTGTTCTCTGTAAGTTCCGATTTCTTAAAAATCACTTCCCCTTCACATTGTTGTCGGATAACTGACAATTACATAGTAGATTATGTCTGATGTCATTTAAGTGATATATAGGATATGTTTTTATATTGATCCATGCTGATCGCGTAGTAATGAAGTAAAGAGCTATTCATGAAATTTAGAACATATTCAAGTATAGCAAGCGCCAATTAAGTTGCCGCGAGGAGGGAGTGCGCAGAAGCCGTTTTTAAAAACGTCCACCCCCACTACTCAAGTAATTGTCAAAATACATTTGTCATTGACGTTTGACGGAACATAATGTCTTTGGTAGGGGATCATAAAGTGATACGCGCTCAGAGGTTAGAGGCTCCCCACTACTTTTAATCCTGCGCGAACTTACCCCTCCTCGCGCCAACTTAATTGGCGTTTGCTATAATTTACAACTACTTACATAATATATCAAATACAAAAGAGCTAATATTGCTTCCCATATCTTTCTGCGCACGAAACAACAATTTATAATCAATGGTACATAATAAATTTATTAGGAGAAAGATCACATTACTTTTAGTGCATATGATTAAAGTGGATAAGAAACAGCACATATATTATAAGAGTCAGCAATAAAGTATGAACATAATCCAATAAATTAAGTAAAAAAGTTTCTAAAGAAACTATTTATTTGAATATTGAACTACAGAGTATCTATTTACAACAAATAGAAAATATTTTGTAATATCAATGTACTAATTCTATTGCAAACATACGTAACTCATTATATATACATATTACACAAATACCACTTGCTTTAAGATCTATTGATACAAATTACACACAGCATTTTTAGAGACTGGATCGAAAAGTTATTTTTGAGGTCTTTACTTAAAATTAATTCGAATTATCACTATCACTTGTATCAAAATAAATAATAAATTATGCTATTTCATTTTTATCGATCACGACCTCCCTTTTCCACCAGTCTTCAATAATGTTTTCAGCATGGTTGATACAATTATTCCACACCTCTGGTGTTACATGTTAGAGAACACCCTGCTATAGTCTCAAAACCTTCATTGCTCCTTCCCCATATATCCCAATATTATAATAATTTTTCACAATTCTCCATACATTTTCAATTGCATTGAATGTACAATAATATGGGGGTAATCTAAGTATGTTGTGTCCATACTTTTCAGCCAACATATCTGCCGCATACACTTTCCTTGGGCTATGCCTTAAATTAAATAATTAAGTAGCGCTAATTATAACGGCTGTTCATTTGAAAAGTCAATCTAGTAGCATGTGATTTACTGAGAACATTTTGAAGTATGTCGTAAATTAAAGTTTACTACTTAACCTACAAAGTCGCATATTTTGACAGTTTCATACATACAAATAAATAAACAAATGTGATTGACATTATCAAATGTCATTTGGATTTACGTTTACGGAACAACAAACACATACTAATATATATGCGTCTTATTCTATCAAAATTTCAAAGTAACCTAGATTGACTTTTCAAATGAACACACGTTAGAAGTAAAAAAAAAACAACTGCGTAACAAATTGCAGAAGTTGTGGTTTCAAAGACTTTTCATCATATTGTATTCTATTTTCATTTAACCAACCAGGATTTTATCAATCTTTTTCCACATAGAAGTTGGGATACTTTTTTCACTAACACTGTGCTGTTCTTCAAACCATAGCAGAAAGTTACTTGAGTTCATTTACCCATGATAGTCTAGATCATTTTCTTTTGATGGAAATATAAGCGATGCTCCGGGTATAAATCTTTTTCGATTACCAGCATGGACAATAATATATCTAGAAACCATAATATATTAACTGCTATACATTTATAATACTAATCGTTCACTAACCTTAGCCCACCAATTTTAGTCCTTTGATACTTTGAACATTCTGATCTTGCCACGATCTACCTATAGTGCCATTTTGGAAAATCCATGTTTCATCTACAAAACAGGTTCCCACAAATAATTCACATTTTTATTTTTAATGTAACCCACCAGAAAAATCTACTCGACCAGGAATAATATGAGATTGTTCCGTTAGTGCTCTGCGACGATCATCTTTTTCCAATGGAAACCAATGTTACGTAAAATTATTAATAATATATTCGATACGTTCATGAAGGGATGGTAGGAAATTTAGTAATATTTTCCGACTAGATAACGATCCTTTGCCGTAGTGCTTCCAAAATGAACGAAATGATTCGTTGCCTACTAACTTAAACGGTACACTACACAATATGAAAGTTACACAAAAATATTTCGCCACTTTTTTACGATTTTAAATTACACTATTTACGTGTCTTTCGCAGTGAAATTTCCTTGAATACATTAGCGATATATCACACGCTTTGCACTTTATTATACAGCCATTGTATCATTGTGATCCAAATAAACGACTACACTAGAAATTTATGCTATTTAAACCTGACGTCATCATTAATTTATATAATGTCATTAACGTCATAGTCTCACAACTGAAAACTGGGGAACATTGAAATTGCATGACATTTAATTTGAGCTATGTTTACAGATTCACACAACTTAAAATTTTCAAAAAAATCCAATGGCGTCCAAGCTTAACTGTAGTCGTTTATTTTGATCACAATAGTACATTAAATCCCTTCAACAATTAAGCTACCTCGTAAAACAGTCCCTTTCTGACTATTTGTGACATAAAATTATTAGAACTGTAAACCAGTCAACTGCACTGAACGGTGTTTGGATGGCGGCTGACAAAATATATATACGCGCTAGGACGAACTGCCGGTGGGATGTTACCCGAATGAACCCGCTATTGATCAGTCAAGTTTAATAAAGTAAAAATACACATGCCATTAGTTCATTAACAACTTTGATTACAACAAATCATGATTAATCGTAACAGAACTTGAGACCCAAAGCGTGCCTTCAAATATGTTAATCTGTCATTGTTGCTTTTATGCAAATCAGAATAGAAAAAACTACAAAGTTATATGTGATTTAAGAAAGTTCATAATTATTAATTACATATAAAAACCCTTTATAGGAGTTTGGCAATTCTATTAAATACGAGTATAGCAAACACCAATTAAGTTGGCGCGAGGAGGGGTAAGTTCGCGCAGGACTAGAAGTAGTGGGGAGATTTGTATTTGGTTTTACGTCAAATGTCAGATAATTCTAACCTCTGAGCGTATATCACTTTATGATCCCCTAGCAAATACATTATGTTTCGTCAAACGTCAATGACAAATGTATTCTGACAATTACTTGAGTAGTGGGGGTAGACGTTTTTAAAAACGTTTTCTGCGCACCCCCTCCTCGCGCCAACTTAATTGGCGTTTGCTATACATGCTTACATCAGAATATCCAAACTTGATTCATAATTCACCTAAAATAAGAAACCAGCAGCATTACATATGGTTAAGTCACTGCCAAAAGTATTTAATACGAAATTGAATGAAACTTGACAAATTTTTAGATTTTAGAAAGTAAGGAACATAAAGCTATTTTGCGTTTATTCTATAATATAGTTTTACAGGGTGAAATAGTTTTCTATTAATTAGTTAGAAGCCCGTGTCCCATTTAAGATTCTAATTAAAATTGATGAACAAAGTTTTTATTCTCTGGTCAATATAACGCGCGAAATATTAAATATAAAGTAGTTGATGTGTCTTCCATTACATAGCGGTTCCTTTGATCGATTTAATAATATGTACGTATAACTGCCAAAATATTGGGTCTTCATATTTTCTTGTATTAGTTTATATCCCACCGAATTTAAACTATACAGACTTTTGAGCTGTTCCTCCACATGCTGGAAATTAGTGTTACTGGGAAAAATATTTTACCTACTTGTAGGGGATTTTAATATTCCGAGTTTTGGCAAACTTGGTATGGAGTTTGATGCGAATTTGCACTTGCTGCTTCTGCTTTCATTTATGTCATCTTTAAACCTAACTCAGTTTAACGATATTACCAATGCAAATGATAGACTGTTGGACGTGATAGTATCAAACATGGACTGCGAATTCGATGTTGGACATGATTCCGACTCCCTTGTTGTTTAAGACAGATATCACCAGCGTTATGGCTTGATGTAATTAAATGTAATGTATAGCGTCACATTTCTGTCAAATAATAGGTTATATTAGATATAACTTTTAAAGGGCTAATTTTATAAAACTATATTCTGATTTACTCCAAACTGACTGGTCTTTTCTAGATAGATATATTGATGTTGACGAATATCTTGTTGCTTTTTATGACAAACTTTATTCTGTTTTAAACCTTTCTGTGCCTGTGCAAAGATCTTCCTCGAATTAGACTAACCTCCGTGGTTTACTAAGAACATAAAGAAATATCTTCTATTGAAGCGTCACTATCATAGCAAGTGGAAATCTACTGATAATAATTATTACAAAAAGAATTTGAAGAATTACTAAAACGCAAATTTCTAGAAGCTATACATGTTATACACAAGACATAAAAGAAAAGGCTTTCGTTAATTCAAAACGCAACGTGTCTAGAATTGTAAGTAATTTATATTTTAATAATCACGAATATTCCGAACCACAATCCTTCGCATCTACATTTGTTGAAGTTTATCTTCCGATAATGCGTCACTTGAGTACGATACTATTAGTAGTTATCCGCTTATCGTCGTTCCTTGTGTTACACAGCATGCTATTATCGAGGCCATTGGGAAGCTGAAGAATAAACATACTGCTGGAGACGATAATATACCAACGTATTTGGTTAACGACTACGCCAATGTTTTTGTTCATTCACTCTTTAATCTTTTTAATCTTTATCCATTCAAACGTTTTCATCCCCATAAGCTTAGAAAATCGCCAGAATTTGTCCTGTAAAAGGATGATAACACTGACATCTCTAATTATAGGCCAACAGCTATTATTTCTTATTATATCTCGTTCAAATGTCTACTCTCTTTATTTCTCCGTCACATCATGGATTTGTGAACAATCGCTCCACTCTAACAAACTTGTGTTGCGTAACCCAAGATATAGCCGAAGCTTTAGATGATGCTAGTCAATTAGATGCTATTTATACGGACTTCAGTCGCGCATTTGATACCATCGACCATATTTTACTCTTACAAAAGTTGTCATCTTTTGGGTTTAACGATTCTGTACTCAGGTCTATGAAGTCATATTTGACAAATAGAGCAAACTATGTTACCTAAAATGGCTATAAATCAAGATTTTTTTATTCGACTTCTGGAGTTCCTCAAGTTTCAAACTTGGGTCCGCTTATATTTAATATATTTATTAACGATCTAATACCATCCCTTGACTGCAATGTATTGGCTTATGCAGATGACCTTAGAATATATCAAACTATTACAAACATAACTGATGTGGAGTTTTTACAAAAGAACTTGAATACTGTCCACAGTTGGTGTAGCATGAATAAATTTAATTTAAATATTTCCAAATGCTGTGTTGTAATTTTCACAAGGAAAATAAATTATACGAACTCTATTGCGTTAATAATACTGTTATAAAGAAACGAAGCTCTACAAGGGATCTTGGTGTTACATTCGACAGTAAGATCAACGATCATCTCTCGAACATCGCTAGATCTGCTGTTAAGTCTTTGGGTTTTATTGTCAGCATGTCCCGAAATTTCACTAATGTTGGTACTATTGAATCTCTATATTTCGTATATGTTGTTAGTAAGTTGGAATATGCGTCTACCGTTTAGTACCCAATTTATGACTTACACGTGAATCTAATTGAACGCATTCAGCGCAAATTTTTGGAGGTACTTGAGTTACAGGCTGGACGAGGTCTATTAAGAACGAAATTAGACTACGGGGATTTGATTGTGAGGCATGGATTGGAATTGCTAACGGTGCGAAGACTAAGGAAGAGCGCATTCTGAATAACAGAATCGACTCAGCATCGCCGTTAGCTCGAGTAAATTTCAGGCGCGGCTCGTGATGACGTACTGTAGGGGCACGTACAATGATGCGAGTGCCTCGTGTGTTTTCGGTGTTTACTAAGAAAACGCTACAGTTAGTACACGAGAATACACGAAGCACTCGCATCATTGTACGTGCCCCATCAGTAAGTCTTCACGAGCCGCGCCTGGTAAATTTATTGGTACCACGCATTGCTGCTAGACACTCCCCATGTTTTGTGTTTTCAACACCAATAACTAATATATCGTGCAGGGCCATTGAACTATATAATAATGCTGGAACGCTCCGAGAATGAGGATCGGCTGTTAGACGAGTGCGGCTGCACGGAGGGGATACCTATCTTTATTCCACTTAAACGCTTATATGTAGAGACCGGACACATCGGCCTGAAATGGACGTCATTACGACGGACAATATAAATAGCCTACATCTGTAAGTACATCACGCAGTTGTTGAATAGCACAGCATTCGGTTAACTGCACATCTATTTTTTGTGTGCGGTTAACCGAATGAATAGTGCTATTCAATAACTGCGTGATGTACTTACAGATGTTGTAGACTATTTATATCGTCCGTCGTAATGACGTCATTTCAGCACGATCTGTCCGGTCTTATATGATACAAATGCTACCTTCCACTTAATTCGGTCCAGGTGCGATCGAACAGGTAGAAAGCGCAACCCGCAATAATTATCAGGCTATTGAAAACAAAAGAACAAGATTAAAGTGAATTTTTAATCCATATATAGTTACAAAAAACAATATTGTTTTATCCAACTTATGCCTCAAAGTTGCATTCTCCCCTAGTAATTTAAATGTTTTTTTTTTGCGTGAGTTTGAATTCTAATATCTGCATAGGTACTAGCAAGATATTGTATCATCTGTACCATATGTAAATCAAGCTTTTCTACCACGGGGTGAGGCAGTTGAAAAGAGTATTTGAATTATAAACAAAATGTAACTGTACATATATTTTTTTAAATGGTATTTTCCTAAATAACCATTAATTTAATTCAGCCCTAAATGCCTTTTCTGCATGACGAATGATTTGAAACCCTACATGTGAAGGGAAATATAATCTTCTATTCAATATATATTTAAAACTGCTTTCATTATTAATATATTAATATCCACTATACTCTATTTTTAAAGTAGAGAGACGAATTTCTGAACAGACCACTTTGACAGTGAAATCTCATTGGTTGAAAGCAATTTGGCCTTGCTTTCAACCAATGAGATTTCACTGTCAAAGTGGTCTGTTCAGAAATTCGTCTCTCTATTTTAAATGTAGCTGTTATGGTTTTTATAGTTTTGTATAATCGTAGTTTGACAAAAGCAACATGAATTTTTTGCTAATATTTTCCGCACCATACCAGTACACAGAATACCAGTATACAGAACGTTATCTTGAAAAGAAGAAAGTGTAATATATTCAATAACAGATGTTAATTTATTTAATTCATCGTCCAATTCGTCAGTACTTTGTGTGTCAACGTTTCTTTTTGAAAATCAAATACGGATGCGAGGTCTGAACTAATGGGTGATTCATTTGGAGGTACTTTTTTAGGTGGGGATTTAATGGCTGAGCGCGCATGCGACGCGTCAGCGGACTGCGCATTCTGGTTCAGTACTATTTGACATTACGTAATGGAAAGACTTAGCCCGGCACAGCGTCTACAAATAGTACAGCTTTATTACGAAAATGGGCGTTCTACAAGGAATGTGTATCGTGCGCTTAGAGCAACATATGGGCCACATAATCGGCCTACCGAACGCACAATTAGCTATACCATCAATAAGTTTCAAACTCAATTTACAATAATGGATAATACGCGACCACATAGACCTCATCCAGCACGTAGTGAAGGAAATATAGCGGCGGTAGCAGCGAAGACCGGGAAGAATCAATTCGTCGCCGTTCTCAACAGCTTGGTTTGTCGTATGCAACAACTTGGCGTATTTTACGAAAGGATCTTGGTTTAAAAGCATACAAAATTCAACTAGTGCAAGAACTAAAGGCGACCGACCTTCCGAATCGTTTCCGTTTCAGCCGTTGGACTCTTGATAAACTTGCAGAAGATCCACTGTTTTCGACAAAAATTTTGTTCTCCGATGAGGCCCATTTCTGGCTTAATGGGTACGTGAATAAGCAAAATGCCCGTATTTGGGGTGATGAGCAACCTGAAGAGATTGAAGTGCTACCATTACATCCAGACAAAACAACTGTTTGGTGCGGATTATGGGCCGGTGGAATAATTGGTTCATATTTCTTCAAAACAGAAGCCGGCCGGAATGTGACTGTGAATGGCGACCGTTATCGGGCCTTGATAAGGGACTATTTGCTGCCTGAACTTGACACCCGTGGTCTACAAGACATTTACTTCCAACAAGATGGCGCCACTAGCCATACAGCTCGTGAAACTATGGCTTTACTGCAAGAACGATTCGGTGAACATTTAATTTCACGCTTCGGACCAGTAAATTGGCCGCCTAGATCTTGTGACATCACACCATTAGACTTTTTTCTGTGGGGCTACGTGAAGTCTAAAGTCTACATGGATAAACCGGCTACAATTGAGGCATTGGAGGCCAATATTACTCGGGTCATTGGACAAATACCACTCGAAATGCTAGAACGCGTCATTGAAAATTGGAACAGCAGAATAGACTACGTTAACCGCAGTCGCGGCCAACATTTGAGAGAAATAATCTTTAAAAAATAATTGTAAAGAATGGTACTTTTGTATGATAATCAAGTTTCTTAAATAAATTGGCCTTTTTCATTTGTTCTTTGCTTTTGGAAAAAGTATCTCTAAATGAATCACCCATTATAACTGAACTAATACATGAAAAATAAAGTTCCAAATAGTCTTGAGTTATAAGTTAGAAAATATTTGAGAGGATTTTCTGGACGATTGAGCAGAAACAGTGCTAATTTTCAAAGCTATATATATATTAGAAAATCTAGGGTACAGGTTCATTTTTGCATCCATATGTACAACAATACACTACCATATAAACTTTATAATACAGTATTTTAAGAAAAATTAAACGGGCGAAACGAAACGCGCATTTACTCTCTAAACAGTATGAGAGAAAACTGTCCCCTTTACAGCAACGCGCCCGTTCTAACACAGCGATCGCAGATTTCGGCTAGTCCGTACGTTTGCGTACTTGTTCCAGTGGTACTATATACTACAGTGTGTAGGGCTACATTAGTGCATTCGTCAAGAAACACAAATGATTTATTTAGCGACCTTTTTAGGTTATCATGGAATTAATGAATTTATTTATTTATATATTGCTGTATTGTCACATAGTCAAAGTTTTGTTGTCCTATTTGGATTAGTCTGTTGAGCAAAATAAATTATTATTATTATTAAAAAATATACTAAACATTTACTTATACATAAGGTCCCTTTTATACATTTTCTAAGGTTTATGATTTATGGACCGACTACTATTTGGTCAATTTTTTCTTGAAACTGAAAATTCGGTACAGAATTAAGTTCTTAATATAATAGTGCACTCAACTTCTGGAACCCAATACTATTTGAATAGTTATCTTCTTTCAAGAGCATTTATAAAGTTGAGATTTCTCATTTCTTTAAAATGTTTCTGTATATACAGTCATTCATTGTAGTGAGAATATTTATGTCTTGTTTACTTTTAATGCAGGTCTGCAATCAATTTTGGAGAGTTGTGTATTAAAATAATTCTGTGGTGCTTTTGGTGTTTATATTTGGCCATGTCTATTGTAAATATTTTATTTCTGAAATTGTACATATAAAAAGATTTAAAAAATATGGAAAAAAGATTATTATTACATTATTGTATTGAAATCAAAATATTGATATATAATGTAGTTCCAGTTATTCTTGTTACAAACAAGGCCTAAATGCAAATAAAGAAAAAATATTTTTCAATAAGTAAATCAACAATTTCTTAAAATAGATTTATTTACAAAAGAGTAATTGTTAGTTGAACGAAACCATAATTACAATAGTCCTTGCATTTCTTTCATAAACTGTAAATAAGCATCATCTTTAGTTGGTTGCTTCTGAAGATTATGTGTGCTTATTTCCTTTTGTCTTAATTCATTTATTAGAGATGCCCTACTAGGTTTAAGCTTTTTGTCTTCTCTTTTCACTCTTAACGCAGACGGTACAAATCTTGTTACGTCAGCACTTAAGTTTCTTATTTGCGGTTTTGCCATTATGGTCGCGCTTGACTTTGACCCATCCATTCTATTAATAAGTTGTGGCCCAGCTGATAATACATTTGGTGTTCCTAATTGCGCTAGATTTGGCGGCGGTGGTCCCGGAATGCGAATCATTCTTGTTGGAGGATGAGGCATCCTAAGTGGCAGTCTTGGAGGCAATCCTGGTGGAGGGCCAGGGGGAAGTAACGGTCTACCTGGTGGAGGTCCGGGTGGAACTCGCAGAGGACTAGGTGTCGGAAACATTACTAATGGTGGCACCGGTATATTTTGTTGTTGTGGCGGGGGCTTAACAATAAGCTCAGGTTCAATTCCAGGTGGTGCTGGTGATTCAATATTTAAAGTCGGTTTACTTTTTAGTGGTAGAGGTTCCTCATCTTTGTCAGTTTCCATTTTTTTCTGTACAACTTCCATTTCTTTCATAAAATCATCTACATTTTGGCCTGATATAGCAACCATTTTTTGTTGTAAAGATGTAGGTTTAACAGGAGAAGTGGATTCTTTTTGTGATTCTTCTTCTGACTTGTTTGTGTCTTGTTCTGCTTGCAATGGCTGTTCTTCAGCTTCTTCTGGCTCTTGTTCCTCCACTTCACCATCACTGTTAATGTCAGGTGGAGGACCTGGTGGACACCCTGGAGGTTCCCTAATTGGCTTTCCCTGAAAAAAACATATTTTTACTAAATATGTTGTACTTGATTTTAAAAAAATCATTCGAAATTTCTACATAAACAAAAGAATGGCATATTAAGTTTATAAAAATCATATCTAATATCTATTAACAAAACATTATTACAAAATAAATATTGTACCTGAATATAAGAGCAATGACTGGCAAATCTATCTGTAACATCGTTAAATTTTAACTTACCAGAGCTTGTAACTTTAAAGCTGTAGCAATGGAATATATTGGATGTTCTGGAGCTTTCCTAGTTTCTACAGGTAATGGTATTTGAAGTGAAGGATTTTGCGGTTGTTGTGGTAACTGCGGTAACGGTATTTCATCTACAGTCACTTGCTGAGCACTTTTTACTGATTCATAAAAGGCGACTAATTGGTTTTTCTTATGTTCATATTCAGCTTGTTTTCTCTTTAATTCTATCCACTTATCTGGATCATCTTTATGCTGTATACACAAAAAGTATTAATATGTTATATAAATTTATTTGTAAAAACCTAACAGTAAGAATAAACCATCAATAATTTTTAAGAAAGCAGATCAATCATTACGTGCTTTCCCAAATTTAATATGAATCAAATACTTAGTACCAAAATATCTTAAATTATGGGCGAGATATATTTATTTCACAAGAATTTTCTATGAAAATGGCAACCAAACTTTATAGGGCAAAGCAAAAAATCAACACAAAATTTAATTGAAAAATTGCAGTTTGCCCATTTCTTTATTTATCAGAATTTTTTCTCATAATTTCTGTTTAGCTTGAATATTCATTTTGAAAACTTTTGAACAATTTACCTCCTAAGCAGTATTTAAAACTTACATACATACTAAGCACTCTGTCTAGAGTATCTCTTAATTTTTTTCTTTTATCCTTTAGAACTTTTTCATTTAATGGGGATGGCTGATGTACGTTAAATTCTGGAACAGAATAGCATAAGTTCGTACAATAATTTTAATATTAGATACTAACCCATTTGATCAATTTTTTCCATTTCTTCGAGTAATTGTTGCGGATCTTTTCCTTTTAAAACGGCAGCTCTTACCATTTGCCGTTGTTTCTTATTTTTCTTTAGCTCTTGTTTTCTAGCTTCTTTGCCTAAAAGTATTTATAAAATAAGAGGTTATTGTGAAAAGATGAATATACTTACGAGCTTGATCTGTTGGATTCATATATTTACCACTTTTAGTGGTATTTATAGATCTTCTACCCATTTTTAATTAAGTAATTTTTAAAATATAATTTAATATTTGTATGTAAATAATTGCAAGTTTTTAGAACAATCTGAATCTGACGTTAAAAAAAAATAACTCATATCAAAATTCCTAATTTGCATGTTCCATACACATACTCCTTTATACTAATAAAAATATATATATATATATATATTCTCGGCTGTTGTTGCAGATACTTCTTGGTGAAACATTTTAACTTCATACAGTAAATAATAAAAATAAATTAAAACACTTGGCTTGTTTCACTATGAGATTTATTTAAATTCTCTAACAATTGTTTCGGCTGTTATGCCATTCTCAAAGAGATCTATAAATCTGATCTGAGATTTATAGATCTCTTTGAGAATGGCATAACAGCCGAAACAATTGTTAGAGAATTTAAATAAATCTCATAGTGAAACAAGCCAAGTGTTTTAATTTATTTTTATTATTTACTGTATGAAATATATATATATATATATATATATATATATATATATATATATATATATATATATATATCAAAAACCATTTTACCCTAAAGGGTGTCGGGTAAATCTAAATAAAATATATATGATATTTAAGAAAATCCAGTTATTAAGTTAATAATATTAAGAAAAGTTACTCTTATTGAATATGTATTTCAAAACTACTACTATTTAGATGTAATGTATCAAGAATTATGTGTGACATCTAGAGGAGAAATATTTAACTAAGTTAAAATTTACCGTATTTGTAGTAGTTGGTGATGTGTTTGAATTTCTTTATTTTAAGGAATTGATCTCGTAAATTAATAAAATAATCTATGCGTTATCTTACTTTCTGTAGAATTAGGGTTTATTTTAACGATGCTAATAAATAGACATACAACAATTATTGGAAATAAGGTTATATTGATGCCCTATAAGAAAGAACACGTGTTAAAGTAAGTAGGATTATAAAAGTTTTATTCGTTTTATTATGTCTTTATTACAGATATCACGATTGGATGCAATCTGAACAATTGTTAAGGTTGACTGGGTCAGAACCGCTTAGTTTACAGGAAGAATATAACATGCAACAATCATGGTTAACCGACGCTAATAGTGGGGTTAAGGTAATTAGCTATGTAGAATTATTTTTCTAATCTATCTGTTTTAGAATGTACTTTTATTGTATTGGACAAAGGAAAATATGAAAACACTAAAAATGAAATAGGTAATTTAGACTATCTGACCAACTTATTGTAATAACAGTGATTTATAGAATCAATGATTGGGGACACAAATTTGTTTTTTGCGGATTCTGATTGCATGATTACTGCTGAAGCAGAAATAATGATAGCTGAAGAATGGGCAAGAGGAAGAGGATGTGGATTTGAAGCAATGCTAATTATGTTACTGTATGGTATTGAAATATTGCATGTGAAACACTATATTGTAAAAATAACAATTGATAACACAGTGAGTTTGCACATGTTCGGAAAAATGAATTTTATTGAAACAGGAAGAAGTACAGTTTTTAAAGAAGTAACTTTAGAAAAAGTTGTAGATTCAAATTGGATATCGTGGATAAAAAGTTGTGTTACTTATAGAATAATTATAAAAGATAATTAATACACACTTCTTTTTTGTTTACATAAATATTTCTGAGAATATATGTGAATTAATGAAGGTATTGTTTTTAACACTTGCTGCATTCTAACCATCATGTTGAAGCAACGTATTTATTATTATTATTTTGACATTCTACATTTTGCAATTATTCTTTTCATAGTTACAGCTACTTTTTCAATTTCATTTTATTTTGAAGGAATAAAGTAAATATCTCTTTTCCAATGAAACAGAAAATTAAATATTCAACAAAAATACTCCTGGAAACTAACAATTACTTTTTTAGATTTATCACATTTTTCTTTTGTATTTGAATTGAATATCATTTATAAGTTATGCACCTTGATTCATGAGATTCTCTTGTTGATACAATCCAAAGTAAAGGATTGATGTAAAACGCTTTAATAAATATCTTGTACAAATTATTACAACATTTTTAGAGGATTGTCTGAAGTAAGTACAGATTCTTCTTTTTATTTGACACTAGTTAAGTCAAATATGCTGACTATTCCTGTTACCTTATGTAATTGACTGGCCAATGTGCTCTCATAATTTGCGATTCATTTAGTTACATTATATTGGTATATACTTGCTATCTCTTTAAAACTACATATCCAATAAGATTATTTTAAAATTTGACGTTTAATAAAGATTAGTTTTTAACTCTGTAAAATTTTAAGCTAGCTTGCTTTTAGTCATAAATAATCCTTAAACCAGTCTTATTGCCTGTTCGGGGTTACCTTAGTGAAAAAACATGAACTCTAAACAAGTACAATTTTCAATTATATGTTGTCTCATTGTTTATGTAATTTCTCATTCTCCACTCTATTTTGTGGTCCTCTATTTGGTAGGTTTAATTAACTAATGCTACATCCATATTAGTTCGTTTTTATTAGAAATTCAATATAAAGAGATATTCTCAGAAATTGTGTGTAAGGTAATTTCGATACAGTAATCATTATTTGGTTTGGTGAAGTCGGCGTCCATTAAAAAATTATTAAATTTTAATTAATAAAAGTTATTATTCGAAGAAGTATTTTATACATTTAAAGAGGTATGAATAAGAACTGTTAGTGAAAGGAATAACCTGCATCTTACTAAATACAAGCCATTAAAACCTTAGAAATCTTCAATACCATTAGGTTATGAATTGTATAAACCTTATATGTAATTTGTGTTCTGTATTTAGATTTCAATTGAATTATTTAATGTGTTTCCCAATCATGATATTCTAAAATACTTTGAATTTACCTATTTGAACCTTTAAAATTAATTTGTAGTTTGTTCTGTATTCATACTCCATGCATCTGTAATTATTCTCTCTAAGGAATGCCCAATATACCCTGTGCCTTCAATTAAATCATTATTTAGAATAGCCTATTATTTTAATATAAAGTTGAAAAATATTTTTTTAAGTCAAATTTTAACAATTTTCTTCTGAAAGTTAATGCATTAAAATTTGTTTGTATTTTCTAGTAGAATGTTTATTATCATGATAGAATTAAAACGAAAAGTTTTTATTGTTGAAAATTATTTTCAAACTGAGATTAGAAAATTCACAGTATATAAATAAAACACAATTGTCAAAATTTTACTTTAAAAATATCTAGTATTTTCCAATGTCATCAACTTTATTAGGCTTTTTAAATATGAATTTAATATTAATATAAAGAATATTAATTGAAGGCACAATATTTACTCAATTTTACTTTGCTTGATTAAATAATGTATTATATGTAAATTGTAACAACTTTTGTAAGTTGCATTTTTACTGGGATTATTAATATTAAATAAAATAATTTTGTTCTGTATTGATTGTTTGAACTTTCTTTTATGACCTTTCAATTAAAAACATTCCTTTAAGCAAGAATATTTGATTTCGGATATGAAACACCAAAACTTGGCATCAGTTGCTTTGGCTTTGAAATGTATATTTGAAACTATCTGCAATACCTCACTTTGTACTGAAGAGATCTCCATATTGAAAGACTTTGATATTTCAGTAGTAATTTTTTCGGCTTCACCAGAAAATGACAAGCCAAGAAAGTTACAATATCTGTTGCTTAAAATCAGAGAAGCGCCTTTCAAATGCACTCTAAATGTTTCTTAGTTGTGTCTCGTAGTTGTCATAATTTGAGTTGTGAACTTCCCCTTTTCAAAACTGGAAAATTTGTATAGTCTTTATTTAGCTGATTAATCAACAGCTTAAATTTATTTATAAAAGCGCTTGTTGCACTAACTATATCGATAATGGTTTTATTTTTGCCTGTGGTTCCAAATTAGTGATATTCAAATGATTTGTGACATCCCATAGGAAAGCTAAATCACGGAGCCATTTATAAGTATCTCGGTGTTGTCACCTTGTTCGTGAAGAAAATAATGATTTCAGGTAATAGTTTTTGAAATCTCTCCAAAAATTTTACGCGGCTAAACCATCTTATGTCTGTATAAAGAAGTAAATCAATATGCTCGGTAGGGTCACTAGCTTCCAATTGCACTTTGAAGAGGCGTCGTTACAAGCTTCGCGCAATGATTGAATTTACGATCTTTGTGACAATATCCACGACATCATTCATATTTAGTATTAGAACTTGCTGATGAATGATGCAATGGAATGCGAAAAATGATGGGAAGTCTTCGTTAGTTCGACACAATGCAACAGACCCAATTTGATTGCCTGCCATTGATCAGTTGTAATGGACACGAGTTTGTAAATCGATAGCTTATATGGTATTACAATTCGGCGTACAGTACGAAATCAGGGATTGTTATTTAGAACTGCTTCAAATTTTATTTTTACATTATCAGCAGCAATTACAAGAAAGTGAGAAAGGAATTGATTAAGATCATGTACAATATTCATGGCGCTAGTTATAGAATATAGTAGGTTGGTTGGAGTAACCTCTAAATGGCGATGGTTACAGGTATTCTGGAATAATGTCCATGCATATTGGCTAAATAATTAGATCGATAAATAGGTACTTGTTGAGCGTATAAAATTAAAACAGAATCATTCGGATCCAGTAGCTATATTATACATTTAATGTCGTCAAAATACATGTGATAATAGGATACCGCTTCTATCCATGTGTCCCAGCGCGTTATAACAGGTTCTGGTAGTAATGCCATGTGGCAGTTTTTAACAAAATAAATTCTTATGTGCAGGTGCCTTCACAAAAATTTCTTGACAGAAGATATCAATTTATCTGCATTCGGGTAGCATTTTCTGACTTCCTCTGATACTTGAGGATGAGCATGTGCGAACGCCATAGTACTGTACGTTTGTTGTAAAATTTCATGAGTCGTTGGCTTTTGTAGTGGTCGAAGTTGCCTCCATTTCCACTCCATTGTTTCGTATTTCCCAGGGTTGTGACGTGTTTGTGTCTGATTAATAAATAATCGTGTGTTGTGTGTTTTTGTACGGTCCTGTGTTAAGTGTGTGTAGTCTGTGTCTTTGTCGCCTTTTTGCGTTTCAGTCATGTGTGTGTTTGCTGTTTGTCGCTTTTTTGTGTTTCAGTCATGTGTGTGTTTAACGTTTGTTGTTGTAAAGTGTGACTGTTTTCTCTGTTTGCGTTACGAAGTATTGTATCTGTTGTGTTGTTGCGTTTGTGGAGTGTAATGTTATTAGCGTATTGCCTAAGGCAAGTGCTACTTCGTCCATTGTGTTAGGTGTTGTGTTGTTTCGTTTTTGAGTCTAGGGGTTAGTTGTTGGGGGTGGCGCTGGTATGTATTTGGGTTTGGGTGTGGTTTTGTTTACAGGGTTGTTAGGACAGTTTATGAATATTCATAGGTGAGGGCCACCGCAGTTTGCACATTTTGGTGGGGTTATTTTCGGTTTTGTACATAAGTGTGTTGAGTATGCGTCTCCGCATTTCATACATTTGTAGTGTACGTTACAGTGTCTTTGTTGGTGTCCGAAAGTCTGACATTTGTGGCATTGTATTATGTCTGTCCGTCTGTTTAATGGTTCGATTTTAATTGTGAGTCCGCAGCAGTCGTGTATGTTATTAATTGATTTATAATGTCTCATCAGTTCGATTAAAACAAGTGGTGCAGGTTTGCCGTGTTTACCGTTCATTCGTTTGATTTTTAATGTCGGGTAGCCTTGCTCAGTCCAGTCGTTTGTAATGTCTGTGTGAGTGATAAAGGTAGGAATGCCTCGCATAACTACCTTTAGTGTTTTTTCGCTTCGTAATAAAATTGAATGTGTTCTGTGTTGAGTGTGTTTAAGTGTGCGGTAGTCTTCATCAGTTTTAGGTTCGATGTGTATACCAGGTTTTACAAGTTTATTTTGAACGGTGTTAATGTTGTGTGTCTTAAGTATTTGTCGTATGTGTGCCCATTTGTCTTTCTCTATGATTATAATTGGTGCGATTTTGTGTGTTTTGCGTGTTTCGGTGTTTGTGTTTTGTGTAGTGTTTGTTTTGTCACTTACCCTGGGTGTGCTGTTTGAAGTTGATGGTTGTGGAGCGGATTCAGTTTCTTCTTGTTCCATCTTTTCGTCGGTGTTGGTTTGGAGGGCACTGTAGGAGTTCTTTGTTTCAATTGGTGTGCTTATATGGTCGGTTTTCTGTTTTTTTGTTGTTTTTTTCGGGTTTGTGAATGAGACGGTGAATATGTTTTCATTTTCCTGTTCCGGTTGGTTTTTTAACGGTTTTACTGGACTTGTTTCTTCTGTGTGCGGTTCGAGAGTTTCTAATGTTGCCGTCGGATTATCGCGATCTACCATGAATATTTGCGATTGATTGCGCAAAAGAAGTTGAATGTCTTCTTCCTCTGTGGTTTGTTGAATTATGGTTTCAGCGTCTTCTAGTTGCTGTTCGGTACATCTTCTTCTGAAACTGGGTCTCAGCGCCAGGTTAGTAATAATAGTAGTAATATATCGTCCGGCCATTGCTTCCGGCTTCGCTTGACGATGTATCGTCGTACGTTATCTCAACTGGAATGCTGCTGGAACAGAGGTCGCAGTGAGAATTTGTTGTAAGAACTAACCAGCCCCATTTATATATACACCCCTATTGTTACAAATAATACTTTTGCTTTATTAATATCGTGCTTTTCACATCATAGCAGTTTCAAACATGAAGGTACGGTACGTGAATTCTGCAATAGTTGTTCCTATTCTCTAAGTTGCAAGTAGACGTGTAGTAATTGTGGTGTCGCTATTCATTATACTGGGTTCTTTTTTTTTTATCATTACACATATATCGCCCTATGTGTAGAGCTAAAAAAATTAGAGTCATCCATTGCTGGCATAGTAGGCAACCAGTAATACTTATATACCAGAGATGTATAGCAAACGCCAATTAAGTTGGCGCGAAGAGGGGGTGCGCAGAAGTCGTGTTTAAAAACGTCCACACCCACTACTCAAGTAATTGTCAGAATACATTTGTCATTGACGTTTGACAGAACATGTCTTTGCTAGGGCATCATAAAGTGATACACGCCCAGAGGTTAGAATTATCTGACATTTGATGTAAAACCAAATACAAATCTCCCCACTACTTTTAATCCTGCGCGAACTTACCCCTCCTCGCGCCAACTTAATTGGCGTTTGTTATATTTTTCTAAATGTCAAATATTTCTGATTTTTTATTTATTCTTTAATTAAATACATTTTGTTGAAAAATAGATATTTTAACTAAAACAGCTAAGAGGCGTATATCTCGTGCGAAAACAATTTTAAATATTTTTAAAAAATTTAAAGCTGGTTGTTTTTTAAATCCCCCCCCCCCCCCCCCCCAAAAAAAAAAAAAACAATCGCATGTTAACAGAACACATGATTGCCGGCAGACTATGTGCCCACACTGTCAAATTTAATAATAATATGTTTATATACTGAGAAGGATTGTTCGACGTTGAGAGATGTTATGTTTGCATAGATAAAGTGCTCTTTGTATCTGTACAATGGATCTTCACTATTGGTAAAAAGTTGCCCTAATTTTGTAAAATCTACATTTTTATCTAATACACCTTATGTGTATTATTAAATTTAACAGTGCGGGGCACATAGTCTGCCGTCTTTTGACATGAAACTGAATATCCTGTAGTGATGGTGAAAACTGTTATTTTTAAATAGCAGTTGCTATTGCTATTGCTTTTTCTAAATAACAGTTAAAAAATAGCAGTTGCTATTTTCTGTTTATATCACTAAAAACTAAATATGTATATTTATTTCTGGTCCTAGGGTATGAGGATACAAAAAAGAAACGAAAAAATTACGTATAAAATATTAACAATAGGAAGTTGTTGTATAAATATAATTGTAATATGTATTATTAACTCACAAGAAAATCAGTCAATTGCTATTTCTGCTATTTATTTCTCTACAGAATAGCAGAATTGATCTGCAACTATGCAACCGTATTAACCGATAGCAGTTGTTAGCTGTTTATATACCTATATCTACACCGTATTTTTATTCGACCGTACCTGTTATTTTTATTTCTGAATAGCAGGTTGCTATTGCTATTACCAAATAGCAATTGTAAAATAACAGATAGATAAATAGCAACTCATTTCTAATATCCTGTGCTATGTAGGATCGCTTTTAGATAGTGTTGCCAGACGTACGGAAATTTTCGTACTTATACGGAAATTTTGACAAATGTACGGAATACGGACTAAACATGAAATCCGTACGCAAATGTACGGAAATCTTGCTGTAATGACTTTATTTTTTTTTAATACAAATTAGAAAACTGAAGCAAATGTATACGAACATTTTTTGTAGTAACCTTGTCCAAATTAATAATATAAATTATTAAGTAGGCAACCATATATTCAGACAGAATGTTGCTCAGCGTCCTCTAGTAGACCAAATCCTAACTACAAATTTTATGCCGCCATCGGGGAATTTTTCAGAATAATCTGTTTAACATCGGGACTGTCTCGACAAATTAAATAGTCCGAGGCTATACCGTGTGTCCCAATTTCGATGCTCACCATTGGTATCTCGGTTATTAGAAGATATAGAACAACGGTTAAATGGGGAATGTTTTGTAGAATTCAATACTCGCGTCAAATCTCATTTCAAATTTGACCTAACTTTTTAAATTTTTAAAATATTTTGAAAAATCAAAAATTTGCCGATTTCGTTATTCCTCAATAACTCGATAACGCTTAGTCTGACCTCTTTTAAAGTTTTACATTGTTGAGACACTTTTTTAAAACAAATTATTTGATACAAACAGAAACCCTAGATTGTCATTTGTTTTTAAGTTATTACCGCTATCTTTTGTTTTTCATATGGCGGCCATATTGGATTTTTGGTTTGTTAGGTAGTCCTCAAAATGTGCTTTTCAACGATGTATAACATGCCTGAAAAATTTTTATTTATAAGGAAAATATTAATAAAAACGTAAATTAATCTTTAATATGAAATTAGTATGCTGAAAAATTAAACACCAATGTCAAATGAAAGTGAAAAGATATTCTAAGTATAGCAAACGCCAATTAAGTTGGCGCGAGGAGGGGTAAGTTCGCGCAGGATTAAAAGTAGTGGGGAGATTTGTATTTGGTTTTACATCAAATGTCAGATAATTCTAACCTCTGAGCGTATATCACTTTATGATCCCCTAGCAAATACATTATGTTCCGTCAAAAGTCAATGACAAATGTATTCTGACAATTACTTGAGTAGTGGGGGTAGACGTTTTTAAAAACGTTTTCTGCGCACCCCCTCCTCGCGCCAACTTAATTGGCGTTTGCTATACATTATTTCAGCAAAATAAACGTTTAACTAATATCAGGAGGCAGAAACATAATTTTATGTATTGTTTATTCTAGAAATTCGTGCCTAAATATACCCGAATATAAAGCATGGTTAAGGCCAGAACAAAGTAAATACAAATCACAGTGTGTTTTATGCAACCAAAACTTCGGATCGGAGCTTACCACAATTAAAAAACATTCAAAGTCCGCCAAACATATGAAACAATTAAAATTAAAAAAAAACCTACTTCATCATCTTTAATGGAGTCGTTTACTCAATCTGCTTCTACTAGTTATCAAGATCCAGTGAATCAAGCTGAAATTAAACTTTGTGCATTTTTAGCTGAGCACAATGTTTCATTTTTAACAATGGATCATCTGAGCCCATTATTGGCAACTATATTTCCTGACTCAAAAATTGCTCAGCAATTATCAGTACGACGAACAAAATCTAAAGCCATTACAACAATGGTCATAGCTGAAAGTTATAAACAAGATTTAACAGACATCCTACGAAAGAACAAATTTAGCATTTTAACAGACGAATCAACAAATATTTCAACCACAAAAACAGTATGAATTGTTGTAAGATATTTTGAAGACAATTCTGCAAAAATTCAGACATCATTGTGGGAACTCATGCCATTGTATGACACGCCTAATGCACAAGGAACTGCAGAAAAATTATATAATTTAATTATTAACACGTTTACGCGTAAAAGTATTCCACTTGAAAACATTATAGGATTTGCTTCTGATGGAGGCAACTTAATGATGGGGCCACACAACTCCGTTATGTCCAGATTTAAATAATCTTGTCCCGGAATTATAATTATGAAGTGCATTTGCCATTCCCTGCATCTTTGCTCAAGTCAGGCTTGTAAACGTTTACCGAGAACTTGCGAAGATTTGGCTAGAAATATTTACAATTTTTTCAAAGTAAGTTTTCTTCATGCGATACCATTAATTTATTTTTAATTATGGAACCTTTTTACAGTCGAGCAGTAAACGCCAATATGACTACAAGCAATTTCAGCAATTTGCAGAAGTGGAAGTACATAAAATTCTTCATCCTTCCTAAACGAGATGGTTGTCAATTGCAGCGGTAGTGTCTAGGATTCTTGAGCAGTGGACAGCATTACAACTGTTTTTTAACGAAAAATTTTTGGAAGAACGTCTGCTAGCTGTAGAACAAATTCACAACGGTTTGAACGATCCTTTTGTTAAGTTGTACTATCTATTTCTAAATTTTGTTTTACCAAAAATCACTAAAATCAATCAGTATTTTCAAGGGGAAAAGTAGGTACTTATTTTAAATCTCCATAGTGCCTTAAGCAATATGTATCAAGAATTACTTTTATGTTTTATGGAAAGACAATAGGTAATGGAGACAGGACTTCATTTAATAGATCCTGAAAATAAATCACATTATCTGCGCAGAAATGCAATATATTTTGGTATAGAAGTTTATAATGAAATTAGTAAGGCTGAAATTCAAGAAAATCCTAATTTACTAAATTATTTTTATGAAAGATGTCTGGAATTCTTTTGTGTATTATGTAAAGAGATTCAATGTAGATATGATTTCAGTGATGATCTGCTGTCCCAATTACATATATTTAAACCTGAAAGTGCTGTCTCGCCTCAAACTAGAATTAATTTTCCCACATTAGCACCGATACTTAAGAAACTATCAAGATTATATAAATCAGGTACAGAACAATCGATAGATGATGAATGGAGATTATTACCTAACAATGTTTTTAATTCTGGTCAAATTAATGTTCAAGATAATAGCGACATCTTTTGGGCCAAACTGAAAACTTTCAAAAACGATGCAAATTTGAATATTTTTGAAAATTTGTCTGTATTTGTTTTAAACATTTTAGCTTTTCCCCATTCAAACGCCAGTTGTGAGCGTGTCTTTAGTCAGGTTAAAATTATTATTAAAACAAAATCGAGAAATAGATTAATCACAAAGATAATTAACGGCTGTTTACTTGCAAAATGTGTGACAAGATTCGACCACTGTATAAAATTTGCACCAAATAGGGACATGTTGTCCAGAATGACAAGTGCTAGTTTGTACCCCAAAATAAAAGAAAAACCAGATTTTCCTATGGAAGAACCCGAAGGTGATGACGAAGATTTGTTTGTTTATGATGAGTATTAATCAGAACTGAATGCTATAATTATTTTTGGGTTGTTTTTTAAATAAATCGATACACACGTAATTTTTGGTTTTAATTGAATTTAAAAATAAAAATGTAAGGAAATTTAGTATTAAATACGGACATTTCGAGTGCGCATGTACGGATTTTTCTCTTTGGGCATCTGGCAACACTGCTTTTAGATGTAACCAGGCCATTTTGGAGTATCGAACAGTTCAGTTTTCAAAACCTTGAAAGAATTCAAATATAAGCTATATAAGTTATCAAACCATCAAAAGCTTTTTTAGGAGTAAAACGAACTGATTTTTGTGATATAATTCTTAATTTGTTAAATGAAAACGAAGAAATTTTAAATAAAACAATTTTTACTGATAAAACAAACAGTTCCATAATAGATTTTAAAGAGTTTTATGTACATTCTGTATGGCAATCTAAATAATTTACCTTTGAATGCTTAAAGATTCATATCTTTAATAGTTAGAAAGCATAGTAAGATGAAACCCATTGAATTATTTCTTTAGCTAATAGGATAAGGCTAGGTGTAATTTTAATAAAATAAATACTTAGGTTATTTGTTAATATTTTTAAAATCTTTATTTAGACACATTATCATATTAACATTTTTCGGTTTTAGTCTTGCACGCCTTTGTTCTATTATTAAACGAGCAGTACTAAACAATCTTTCACTTTCTGCTGAACTTGCTGGAATACGGAAATATTTCCTAGCACATTATTTTAAGGGCTTCGGCTCCATTCCTGTTACCTAAAAGAAAATCCAAATAAGAATTCAACTACCCCTCTTTTTTACTTTCTCTTATTCTTTCTTGCAAAAATCCAAATAATGAAAGTGACTTTTAATGTGGACTATCTGTTTGTGACTTTTGATGCGGACTATCTGTTCCGATTACAGGCATTTGTTCTTTATTTTCAGGATCTATTTTCAGCATAATATTAAACATTTCTTGTTCTAGAAAAGACGCAGCCCCAGTAGCATTTTCAGTAGTACGAAAACCTTTTCTTTTAAATCAAGGGTCTGAAACAGTTGCTACTCTAATAACTAATCGTCCTTCATATGAAAATAGCTTTGCTTTAACACATACCAAAAGTTTGTTGCATAATGTCTTCCCTTCTTCAATCTTTAATTTCAGTGGTGATGCTGTCAGATAATTGTAAAGTACAAAAGTTATTGTGATTATTAAAGAAATGTTAACATATACTGTATGACATGGAAACTGCAACACCAAGAAGGGGTGCGATTTTTTTGACCAAACTTGGTAGAAACGTATAACTATTCAAAGGCAATAATTGATTAAAATTTCAAAGAAAAAAACAAAAGACTAACACAATTTAACATAATTTTTATTAATAATGTGTCGAGCCGCCCCTATTAGTTACACACTCCCTCACTCTTCGTGGCATTGATTCGACTAGGTGGTCGATATCCTCTTGGGGTATGGAGTCCCAAGCAACCTGTAATTCATGCCGGAGAGCTATTAGTGTCTGCGGGGGATTGGTTAAATTCATAAGTTTTCGTCCCATAATGTCCCACACATGTTCTATTGGCGAGAGGTCGGGGGATTTGGGTGACCATGGCAAGATATTGACATGAGCCTCTTCGAAGCGATTTATAGAAATTCTCGCTACGTGGGGGGAGGGGCATTATCCTGCTGGAAAAGTGGGTCTTCGAGCATTTGAAGATATGGAAGAATATGGGGTTCTACCACCTCATCAAGGTAACGCTGGGCGTTCATGGTGGCTTGGATGAACACCAACTGAGACCTACTCCCATATGCTATAGCACCCCATACCATAACACCCACTGCTCGATGCACATGCCTTTCAACGGAAAACTGAATATCACTACGTTCCCCACGTCTTCGTCTGACCCTCATACGGCCATCATGCATCCCTAGACAAAATCGAGATTCATCACTAAACACCACCTTATGCCACTCCACGATCCAATGCATTCGCAATCTACACCACTCCTAACGTTGCTGTCGGTGTTGATCTGTAAGTGGTAACACAAGATGTGGACGATAAGATTGTAAGCCGAAACCCCTAATTCGGCGATAAACGGTTCGAAGGGTTACTGGACGACCTTGATTACCTAACCACACGTCAGCAATTGATCTGGTACTGGAGAACCTGTCTCTTAGTGCCATTAGGCGAAGGCGGCGGTCCTGTTTCCCATTAGTTCTTCTTCGGCCTCCGGTTCCTCTTCGGCGTCTTTCCTGACCCTCCCTAGTCCATGATTGGTAACAGCGCATAATGGTGGATTGGTTTCGGTTAAGGCGATTTGCAATTTCCCTGTATGAAAAACCACCTTCTCGCAAACCAACAATTCGACCTCTGTCGAATTCGCTTAATTGGCGATAATTTCCACGTTGCCGCACTCTAGGCATAATAAAACTCTCTAAACACGTTAAACAAAGGTATAATAAGACAAAACCGTTGAAATAAATTTGAAACAAACAATAAATACACCACACATTAATGTCAGCGAAAACTGAATGAAGTGTCAGAAGTGCCATGACCACTTGATATATCGCAACAAAATTTTAATCAATTATTACGTTTGACTAGTTATACGTTTCTACCAAGTTTGGTCAAAAAATTCGCACCACTTCTTGGTGTTGCAGTTTCCATGTCATTGAGCATATTTATTGCTTACAAGAATTTCTCCATTTTATAAAACTCATTCGTAAGATACCATGAGGTGTTATTTGTTTTTATCGTGTTACTGAAATACCCCCAATACGTAGGTTATGTTCGGTAATTCATTAGAAGTACAATCTCATATAATGGTAAAATCTATTTGTACTTTTTTGTTTTCTACCTTTTTGATACACTAATTTTATTATCTTAGATATATTTCATCCATAAAGAAATACTACTAATTAATTGTTTTAAATAAATTATCTATTTTTTAATAAAATGTATTTAAGATTTAAGTATGAATAAAAAATCAGAAATATATGGCAGTTAGAAAAATACGTCACTGGTGTATTAGTATAACTGCTTGCCTAGTATGCCAGCAATGCATTGACTTTTATTTTTTTAGCTCTACACATAGAGCGATGTATTTGTAATGATAAAAAAAGAACCCGGTATATTAACGAAAGTCAAGTAACTAAATAAAACTATTCAAATAAATATTAGCGAATTCACTGATTTCTGAATAAAATCTATTGTTTTAAATCCTTCAAACTATAGTACTGAATAAGTGTTGCTTCCCCGTCATCCTTCATTGCTATTAAATGCTCCTTAGTGACTTACAAAAATTTTGCAAAGTAGTAATCACACCTCTATTATAGCATACAACAAATGCAGTGTCGTTTTTATTGCTCTTATATAACGTTACTTAATTATAAATACAAGTAACAAACAGGTAACATAAAATTTAATAAAAGTTATGTAACATTTTTGTAACTTAATTTAATAAATCTTATTACAGAACAAATAATTTTTTCTCGAATACGGAATAAACATTTTTTGAAAATGTCATAAAATTTATTGCTTAAACTATAATTTTTTTTATAAAACTAGGGCCATTTCACAAGTAACCCGCAAATATTTAAAAGTTTAATATTTTGTCGCTCGATTTTTATTTATCAATTCCATTCGAAATTAGCTGGCGTTCACTCTAATAATTTGTACAATGTGTACTTAATAAATAATGTTTTTTATTCATAAATAATTTCCGGTGAAGTCTAATTGTGAAAGGATCTTGATGTACAATAAATAAAAAGACACAAAATACCACCTACCTAACATGATCCATTTATTAGTATATGTTAAAATTGTATTAAATCTAATAACTATTTAAACATCATTATGCAAGCATTCGAACAAGTTCGGCAGTTTTGCGTCATGCAGTTCAAATACTTACATTTTGGATGAATACGCCAATAAAGAAAAATGTCTTAAAATGTTTTTCCTAAAGCTACCTATATATGAACAAACATGAAGCTAGTGAATAATAAAAGCAAAAATTAGAAACAGAGATTAAAGACTAACTTAATAAAATAGTAAAATATAAAAAAAACTTAAATCTAATGTTGTTGTTGCTTTGTTGATGTTGTTGCTAACGAATGAGCCCTTTGGCTTTGAACAGATCGCGCATCAAACCTTTCAGGTACTTGATTTCCCTTTGTAAATCACTCACTTTCTCTGCGAGTTCGTCGTTGTCTTTTTGGATAACGCGCTCTTCACCAAGAATCTCCTCAACTTCAGCTTTCTTCTTTAAACGGTAACGGGTGGCAGCGTTCTTATTCTGCTCCTTTTTGCGAGATTTCTTATCTTCTGGCGACACACGAGAATACGGTTTCAAGCGTTTACGATTTTTTAAGGGAAATGCCATTTCTTCCACCGGTTCCGGGACCCATTCGGGATCTTCAGATGATGAATCGTAGTTGCTTCCGCTGTTACTTGTACTACAACTTGGTGATGGTGGATTACTCCATTGTACCATATCTTGAGCGCGACTGCGGACCAATTCTTCAACTACAGCCATTTCATGGGCTATATTCGACTGTGGTGTTTGAGGTACACTATAGTCAGCTTGCAGAGGCTCGGGTGGTGACGGGACAGGTGAGAAAAGAATATTGGGAACAATTTTCTCAGCTATGTGATATACCGGCGTAGGCCGTTCTTTGAAGGGTTGTATTAGATAAGTGGGAGGAGTTTGAGCAGACATTGGCTCCAGAGTGGCTAACAAGGGCTGTTGACCATATGGTGGACTCTGTGGTGGTGTTAATGTACCGGGATTAACATAATCGAAAACAGTTTCAAATTCCTTCAGCAAACTTTGGGTATCTGGCGTATCTGATTTGACAGATTCGTTTTTCATTGGAGAAAGTATTGATGTATCCATGTCGAACATGGGTATAGGCAACATTTTCTCGTCCAACCAGTTGGAAAAAGGTTCTGAAAAAGAAAGAGAAACCATGATTTATTGTTTATTTAACATTTATGAGTAAGAAAATGTATTAAATAAATGATTAGCGAAACAATCGTGAATTAAATTTAAATGGAGTTTCAACACCTGTCTTCTTCATTAGTTAATGAATTAAATACGTACACATTACGCTTTACTTTGATTTTCAAGTTAGCCAAAAAAACAATATTGTATTATACAGGTATCCTTAAAATAAACAGGCGATGTATGAAAAATGGAAAGATGCAATGCAAAGAATTGTAAGCCAATTACGACGCGAACCCCAAAATTAGAAACCCCTTGAAAATTAAAGCATGTGCCTATTAGAATACCTTCTGAATTTACACATATGCTGCAATGTTTATAAAAACTGTAACAGATAACATTATTTAGATGGCTGTCGACGTTATAAAAACCCTTCAATGGAGTAGCTTTATTTACTTAAGGCTCAATAACCTCAATACAATTACGTACAAATATATCTGCTGTTAATAATTTGCGAACGAAAACTTTTACCCTTCTTCCCTTCTTGTGTATTACGTGAATGATGTTTTTTTGTTACGAGAAGTATCAAATATTAAATACTAATATGGATTTAGAATGCCGCTGTTGCAATGTTTATGTTTACAAAATCTCTAGAAGATAATATTAAATTATCAGCTTTGTATGGTAAGGGTTCGATAACCTGGTACGAAAGTCAGCTGTTAAAAATTTATATTTCATTGAGAATTTTTAAAGACGATGTATTAAAAGGACATGTAAGATGTGTGCTTTACGGGTATTTAACGTCCTGTTTGGTAATAATCTATCTTTAATCGAAGACGTAAATGTAAAACATATCAAACAGAAGATACTTAAAGCGAGATCGACAATAACAAAACTATTCTTTTTGATGTTGTCAGTCAACGTTAAGATATTGTCTCTGAACATTTTATAATATAGTCAGTCGGACAGTAGCGTGACAAATTTTTTTTAAATATCTTTTTCATTTTTTTTCTCGCTTATGAGAGAGAATTTTGGAAAAATATTCGGGGCGTATATTCTATATAATTACATCATTCATTTTTCATACGTCGTTTTTTTTTTCAAGGAGATTCGGTGTATTGTGTATTGTATTTTTAGGATTGCAGGTTAGCTTTGGAAACTCAATCGATTGAATTCCGTTATGGAAATGAGAATACCTTATCCTTTAATTAGTTTATAAAACAAATTTATAAACTTCTTATAGTAGAATTAATGGTTATTACGAGTATTTCTAATCAAAGATTTATCTAAACGACAAAACATTTAGTTTAAAGTTAATTGTTCTTTGCGCCCATTCTCCGCAAGTTCAAAAGTATTTCAGACAAGACAAAGTGAACAAAGATCTATCTCGAACATTGTAATTCATACTTTTAAAAGTTGGTGGAATCATGAAAAAGCTTCTTTGCTTCGTTATTTTAGTATATAAGGATGATGTTATTTTTGAATAATGAATATTACTATGCACTCCACAAACTAACTTATACACTTTGTTTACTTCCATAATTCCACCGGCTGATAGCCTAGTGGTAGCACACTGGCTTATCATGCCGGCAGTCTCGGGTTCGGATCCGGGGCTGGGCTGTCCGAGTAGGTTCTCGTGATTTTCCTTCTCGTTTAAGGTGAATGCCGGCAGCTAAATATCTTAAGTCGCTCTACGGACGCAAGGGTAATAATCACTTATGGCCTGCCAATGCCCCCTGTAATTGGCGTTAAGCTGTTGGGGAATGCTAAAGCATGAATTATTATTATTATTATTATTACTATTCAAGTTGGTCTCTTAAGTAAAAGCAAGGGTTGATGAAAATAAAAATAAATGAAAGGTACTGACTACAATAAAATGTTCCTTCCTTTCAATGCAATAGTTTCCAATTATAACAAATGTATCTAGAGAATTTTCTTGTCAATTTTTTCCGGATAAGTTTATAAAAAGACGTTATGGAACACTATATATCGTTCTGTTGAAATGGGTTGTGTATGTAACCGTTGTATTAAGTATTGTGTATCCGGAAATATACGTTGACTATATAACCGTATTCAACCATACATATTACCACTATTTTATCAAATTTAAGGCTATAAAACTAGGGATATTGTATATATAATGTGATATTCATTAATCATTTCAAAAATATTCATGGAATTTTATTATGTGCAGGTATACTTTGTATTAGAATTTTATTAATTGACGGTATTACTTAATGACTTTTTAATACATACAAATTTAAACTAAGACCCACCCTGGTACACTAATGTCTCTCTTTCTGTTAGGGTTAGACCTCACGCTGCTTTAATTACGGTGCAGTGAATAGGATTTAAATTTTACTTAAAAGTCAACGGTAAATTTTCGGATACATTGTATATAATTTTAAATGAACTAGTACATTTTAAAGATTGATATAAAGGAGAAAATGTAATAATATTCCATTCAAAATATTTTTTTTTCATCCATTTAACCAGTTCATAATAGAGTATTATTAAATTTATGTCAATATGATTCTTCTCATTTTATTAACTAATGAAGAAAATGCCCTAAATGTTAGCTTTGTGTTTCTGATAAATCAAACAAACGTTTCAATATACGTATTATTATTGGCTATTATTAAAAAATATATTTTATTTATTTAGGTAGAATATATGATTAATTATATTACTAATGACATTCTATTTTTCCCTCAGTTTTACATAACCGAACGTACCGAATGGAGGACACTTAATCAGACACACTACGATGTAAACATTTAAATTTAGTTGCGGCAGCCCGTACAAATTTCTTTACATCCGCACGCGCTTTTCTCGTGATCACCGTTAGTGCATCTCGACTACAAATACATTTTCCTCTCGAAATTTACAAATTTAAATGTACATTAAAAACTTTCATTGTATTAATATGTGTTTGATCACTAGTATAAATAATTACATATAAAATTATTCATTTGGAATCAGATAACAGAATAATAATCGTTAATTGACGAAGGATATCTTTGTTGAAACTTCTTTATAATATTAGGAAATACATTTATTAGCAACCACTACAATATGCTATACTACAATTCTTTCATCCATGATGAAGTCTGTATTGGCGAAACAATATTGTAGTGATTTACAATAAATATTTGAAACAATAAAATTATAACATATTTATTAACGAAAAATAAGTATATAATATGTTACAAAATCGTCTGAAAGTATGTTCAAACACCTCAAATTATAGACTTTTTCAAAATAAAGGAGATACATATTCATAATTCAAGTTTCAAAAGCATACGAAACATATTTATAAATATTTGTCTGGCAGTTAAGCGTGAGTTACATTACACTTTTTTTCGTACTAGAAACATGAACAAGTTCTTGAACAAGATTTCATACAAGTCAAAGAGGGCACCAAACTTTGAGTGCGTTACCAACAAAAAAAAAAATTTCTGTTTTTTTATTATTATATATTTGACGTTTAGATGGGTTGTGATTATTTATTAGATTTATAGATACAACAATATTAAAAAAATGAATTCTTAAACCGTTACATCGGCGCCCCACTGCTGTTACTGGACATTCCTATACAATTTCTATTAATTTCCAGAACAAAACAAACACTACGTAACCTGTAATTATTTTTATTTAAAATGAACAGTTGGTACAAACGAAATGGTGTTTAATGCGCAAGTCTAGTATGAAACTTGGATGAAAAGTGGGAAACAGTGTTGTTCCGTCTACCGATTTTTCGGTAGATCTACCGATTTTTCTACACTTCTACCGATCTACCGATGAAGCCATCATATCTACCGATTTCTAAACGAATGAGAAAAAAAAATAAAATTGTGCTAAAACTGTTTATATTCATGTAAATAATACGTGTTAATGTAAATATTTATAGGGGTATTTTTTTTTAATGTATAAGAAAATTAATGAATAAAAGCGATATCTATTTGGTTATTTGCTTATTTCTATGAGTTTAAAACAGTGGGGCATCTTGAGTGAAGGGTTTGTTTCTGTTTTTGCATTTAAAATTTGAAATCAGTATCCTATATCGGTTCTAGAAGAACACATACATAGGTATCACTTGATTTTTTTTTAAATTAATATACCTAGTGTTAAAATATGGGTAGTGACAGTGACTGTGAACAAGCTGGCCCAAGAAATATAGCAAAAAAAATAAAATATTCCCAAAATTATAAGGAAGATTGGGAAAAGGTGAAAGACTTTGAGAAATGGCTTTCTAGAAGTAAAAAGGGAAAAAATTTTGCAAGATGTAAGATCTGCAGTAAAGACATTAATATTTCTAGCGGAAAAGATTCTCTAATGAAACACAGTCTTTCGATAATTCATAAACATACAGCAAGGATGATACGCAAACAGCCGCGTTTAACCGAATTTTCAGCAGGTATGGCAGAATCGGGGCAAATAAAGAATAATATTGCCGAAGGTATGATTATTTAAATTATTTCATGTTTACAATAATTTTAATTATCTTGGTTTTAGCCGAGATCCGCTTGTCTGCATTTATTGCAGAACATAATTTGCCATTTTTGGTAATGGATCATTTGCCAAAATTAATAGATAACATTTGTCCCGATTGAAAGATTGCTCAAGGCATATCGTGCGCCAGAAAGAAAACCACAGCTATTGTTCGAAATGTCATAGGTGCTGAATGTTTCGAAAATATATGTGAGGATTAAATATAATAAATTTTCCCTTATTATAGACGAGTCTACAGATCGCTCAACGATAAAACATCTCGTCTCGTCGTCAGGTATAGGTATGCAAAAGACAATTTAATCAGAGACTGTTTTTTTGCTCCTGTGAAATTAGAAATTAGTGCGAATGCGGAAACTTTATATAATCATGTTATAAATACATTTGTCTCAAATTCTATTCCTTATAAAGATAATATGATTGGCTTTGCTTCTGATGGAGCAAATGTAATGATGGGAAGACATCATTCCGTTACAACATTACTAAAAAAAGATATACCGAATTTATTTGTCATGAAGTGCATCTGCCACTCATTTCACTTAGTTGCTTCATACGCATGCGAAAAATTGCCAAATTTCCTTGAAAACTTAACAAGAAATATTTTTAATTACTGCAACTCTAGTCCAAAAAGAATCAGCGAATTCCAAGAATATCAATTATTTTGCAATGTTAAAATCCACAAAATTTTACACCCGTCCCAAATCAGATGGTTATCGGTTGATTCAGCTATTAAACGAATTCTAGAACAATACAATCCGCTCAGATTATATTTTACAACTGCTGTTGCAAATGGCGATGTCTCAACAGCTGAAAGCATACTCGATCATTTAAATAATCTGCTAACCAAAGTCTTTCTATTATTTCTAGATTATGTTTTGCCACTCTTTAATAGTCTAAATCGTGAAATGCAATCAGAATCGCCAAAACTACACTTTATATAATAGTGTATCCAATATTTTTCGAACAATTTGTGACTGTTTCCTAAAACGTAACTATTTATTATCTACAGCATTAGAAAACATTGAATTTGAAAATCCACACAATTATCAAGCATTAGAAGATCTGTATTTAGGAGCAAATGTTAGAATTTATCTAGAAGGTAAATTGAGTTCAGAACAAATAAAAGATTTCCACTAAAAAACAACCCACTTAAAAAATTTAATTTCATTGACCCCGAGATAGTAAAAAGCGGAACTATAAGTTCAATAGCAGATATAGCTTTACTTTTTCCGAATTTAATACCACAAAACGAACTTGAAAATTTAGATAGCGAATGGAGGCAATTACGAAATTACACAGAACGCCAAAATTTCAGCACAGATATGTTGGAATTCTGGGCTAGTGTCAGGGCAATAAAACGTGGTGATGAATCGAATGTCTTTCCATTATTATGTAATTTTATTCAAAATTTGTTGTGTTTACCACATTCTTCCGCAAATGTGGAACGAATTTTTTCCTCCATCAATTTAATGAAAACTAAACAACGTACTAAATTAAGCACGGAAACAGTCACAGGACTTCTTCATAGTAAGACATATATGTATAAATAAAAATAGCTGTTTCGATTTTAAAATAGACAAAAAATTGATATTGAAAATAAATGAAGAAGCATTAAAAAATATACATGATGACGAGTAGAGTTTATTAACTATTATTATTATTAACGTCATTAGTTTTATAAAACATCATGTATATAATAATATATGTTATTGCTAGTGTGCTTCATATATATTTACATTTTTATTATATTTACTAGTTATATGATACTATTAATAACTATTATTATATGTATTTTAGAAATTAAAATTGTTTTCATATAATTGTTTGATTTTAAACTAAGGATAAAAAAATCTACCGAATTCTACCGAATTTTCATGAACCATTCTACCGATTATCTCAACAGGTCACGGAACAACACTGGTGGGATAGGATCTAGTTTTGTAGTTTAGAAACTTTGATGTATTTCTTCTGAATTACACTATCAAAGTTTCGACAAGTTCATCTAGTTTGAAAACTTGTCCAAGTTTCTAGACGAAAAAAGTGTAATGTAACTCAGGTTTTATGCCCAAGAATATTTTAGTTATCAATGAAATGCATAAGTATTGCATAAAAAAGTGTTTGTTCCGAAACCGGAAAAATCTTGTTTTAATTAAATACACGTTATTTTCTTTATACAATTTAATAAGAATATATGGCAAAAATCATTTGATGTGGATAGCAATATGTACATTTATTGACACTGTTTCTATAATAATTAAAAGCGATCTATTACCTGCTGGTAAAAAAATTGGAGGAGATAATTGACGATATGGGTATCACCCTTGAAACGCGCTCTCTCGTTAAATATTAGTTAGTTTCTCTGCAAAATAGATATCATTTTATGTTAAAATAAGTTTTAAAACATTTTGAGTCGGTTTTCTTGTGCGTGCATCCAAAAAAGTCAAAAAAAAAGGCTGAATATATAGTTCAGCTACAAAATATTTATGAAAATCTGAGGTGTTCCCAAGTTTATGAGTTAGTCGATAAAGCAACAAATATAAAGGATAATAAAAAAGTTTTGCAATACAGCTTTAGGAGGGGGTATTGATATATATTTAGTTTAGACCGGTTTCGTGGATAAAAAAAATATTTCTTCTTAACACTGCTCGTATCTCACTTCGTGACCACAATGCCATAGCAAGCACTTCATACTATCATTGCTAGCGAATAATGGAGCCCACAGACGTGGCAGCGGCTATTGTGTGAATATGGAAATGTCTCAACACGCAGCGATAAGCAACCTCCTGCAACTTATTATTACGTCAGATTGCAAAACTTTTCTAGTATTCTTTGTATAATAGATGACATCCCAGAATCTAGGCAAATTACGTCTAACAACAATAAGACAAAATCGAGTTATTGGTAACTTGTTTTAAGAAAGCTGGGCATGGATGATTAACACTGCGATAAAGGCAGACAAAACTGGCAAATGGTAAAGTTATATATCACAGTAACATCGTACTGCGATATATGCGTCAGAAAATCATCGAGAAAGACATCTTACTTCGTTGCGCAGAAACATGCAGCGAGATTGGTCGAATGTAGCGTTTTCAAAAAGTCTGGATGCCCAGAAAGAAAGTGTGATCTTCAGATACAAATCGTAGAACATACAGTGAAAGTTCACGTGCAGAAGTGTTTCAACATGTGGAGCTTTCGGATCATTGTGTATATTTACTAATGATCTAGCAGCATGAAGAATAATTAATTTATATCTAAAAAGACTCTTAACGTCAGTAGGCATAATAGTAACATGGACTAAAGATTATTACAAGAGGACAATGATCCGAATGTAGCAAATGTTATTCAAACGATTGAGTGGCCTTCGCAGTCGGCGGTCGGAAATTCAATTAAAAATGAAGCCAAACGGGCCTTTCCGCAATATAATAATGTCTCTATCAACTAGTTTCGCTGAAAATTTGGTAGTAGGAATAAAGAGTCGATCTGCGGCAATAGTTAACAAAAATGAAAATTCAACACCCTATTAATTACCAATGCGTTAGCCTTTTATGTATACAACCTTAGTTTTATATAGCGAGAAAGAAAAAAAAAGGTGAAGGATACATATGGGTAAGGCCTTCATACAAAAAATCACGATCCAATTGTTCACGTACTAACGAAAAATTTATTCGAGTCCGGTCATATCGCAGTTAAATATACGGATGGGCTACCACCTCAGTAATTCCCATTGTCCTATGGACACGCTACATACAGCTAACAATTAACGATTTTCATTTTATTACTCGTATAAACATAATAGTTTTATTTTAAAGGAAGTTTAACGTACAAACTATTTAACTATAATTACAGTAATTAAAATGCGCAATAGGGCTGTCGACATATTCGATGTAAAGGCTATTATTGATATCCACAAAAAAAAATATCGCAAATAAAAACACCGTATGTGCGGCTGACTATATTCCATACATGTTTTGGTAAGAAAACAATATTCACTATTCTTATGAATAGAAACATATTGTTAACAATGTCTAAGAATTTTATGGATTTTTTTGCAGATCAACGAACTTGAATTAGCCATATTTTGGTAAATATAAAATAAACCAGGATATTGACTGACTTTAACTACATTTTGGCCCTAAAAATTTGGAATTGGATTTGATTTTCAGATTTATTCAGATTCGCATAGCTTAGGTGCTATTCAATGGTAACCATGTATATCTGAATAAAATACTGCTTTGGATTTTATCAATTCATTCTTTAAAATATAAAATACCGGAATTTTAAATTTTTATACAGTCTATAGTTTCTGTTGATAGCATATCTTTTTTTTGACTGATAAACGTCGTTAATAATCAAATGCAACATAGTGAGAGACCTGCGCTCGCTTAATCTAAGAATTATAACGCATAGTGATGCTGCATTTCTGATTTGTTTGACTTCTATTTCTAGTAGTTGTTGCTGTAATTCTTTAATCCTATTAATTATTTTTTCACAAACAAGTATTCTCGTGTGTCCACGCAACTGGTGGTCTAGTGAATTCAGATTTGGCGAATGGGGGAGGCATCGTGCCGATTCTATTTGACCTAACCATTGATTTTGAAAAATTGTGGTTCAAATGTCGTCAGAGAAGAAGCCCTATCTCCCTTAGAGAAACCTTATAATGCAAGAATTATATCCGTTGCTGGATAATCGTGTGTCATTCTTTACTTTTAATTCAGTAAAGTAAAAAGTTCAAGAACTTCATTTACAATTCCGGCCCAAATGTTTATTGAACACTTCTGTTCAAAATTACTACAAGTGTGAGGGTTGTCAAAAACATATTATATACAGATTGAACCGTATTACACACACTAGCACACTCATAATTACACGTACATGTGACTCTAATGCCCGTAGGCGTAGTTTAGTTACAATAGTGGGGATACATTCGTCAGTATTTAATATGTGTTTAGTACGGCAGAATGAAAGTGTGGATGTACAGATTTGCTTTAAGAAATTGCAACCGCTATTATAATAATTGATGTATGTATGCGTTAATTCAAACATTGAACTGAAACAAAACTCTTGCTAAATAAAATTCTTATAAAAAAACGAAACAAAATTCTGAATGAAGTGTACAAAATTTGTTTTAGTTTTTCGCAAGGGTTTGCTCAGATGCACGCATCGAGATGCGAACAATGAATGTCATCCCCGCTCTCCACATACCCCACTACATGAGTGAAAGCCATCCCTACAAGTATTCTTGAAAATTGTTAGATATATACGTACAGTACAATCCCGATTATCCGAATCGCGATTTTCCGAAATCCGGTTTAACCGAAACAAACTATTTAAAACAAAAATCCCGATTAACCGAAAAAATTCGGATTATACGAAACGCGTCTGGGATTCACCTATACTGCTAGGTGGTTCCCCTCGGGATTTCACGGCAATACGACGGTCTAAAATGCGAATTGTTTTGGTTTGCCGACAGAGTGTTACAAGTACATATGAATTAACGTCTGTTATTATCGCAAAAAGAGTAGTTTTATTCTCAAATATTTTACAAAATGCAGTGTCAGAGCAATAAACGTAAACGCGTTTTTATCAGCTTGCAGGAAAAACTTAAAGCGGTTCGACGATTAGATAATGGTGAATTGCTTAAAAATATAGCAAAGGATTTAGGCGTAGGCGTAAGTACGGTTGCAGAATGGAGAAAAAATCGCGAAAAACTTGAAAAATGGTGTAGTGTTTTGTCATCGCCGACCCCGGCACGAAAAAGTATGAAAAGAGGTGAATACGAAAAAATGGATGATTCTTTATTTTTATGGTTTACACAGAATCGAGAACGTGGAATACCAATTTCGGGGACCATTTTAAAACAAAAAGCAGTTAGTTTAAGCGAAGAATTGCCGGTCATTGAAGCGCCTGAAAGTTTTTCTGCAAGTGATGGATGGCTAGACCGATGGAAAAAAAGACATGGTGTACGTCAACTGAAAGTTTGTGGGGAAAAGTTGTCTGCCGATGTATCTGCCGCGAAAAAATTTGCAGAGAATTTTATGGAGCTTATGAAAGAAATTGATTTACAACCAGACCAGATCTACAATTGTGACGAAACCGGCTTGAATTACAAAATGTTGCCCTCAAGTACCTTAGCTTCAAAAACGGAAGCTGGAGCACATGGTTATAAACGTAGCAAAGAACGTATCACTGTTCTTGTATGCGCTAATGCTTCTGGGAGACACAAACCTCCATTATTATGGTATCGGTAAGTCAGCAAAACCACGAGCCTTCAAGAATATTCGTCCCAATGCTTTTCCTGTTTTGTATAAAAATAAAAAAAAAGGCTGGATGAATGCAAATCTATTCAAAAATTGGTATTTTGAAGATTTCGTACCAAAAGAAAGTCTTTTTTAAAAGAGCACGGATACCCCAGAAAATGTGTTTTGTTACTAGACAATGCTCCCACTCACCCAAGTGCGGAGCAACTTGAAAGTGGGGAAATAAAAGCAATGTTTTTGCCTCCTGCTGTAACTTCTCTCATTCAGCCCATGGATCAGGGTGTGCTGGAAAATTTAAAACGTAATTACAGGCGTTTGCTATTGGAGCATATTTTGGAAGTAGATGAGGTTGCCAAGCTCACTGAATGTCTAAAGAAGTTAAACTTGAAAAATGTTGTATATTGGATAGCTTCAGCTTGGAATCAAGTAAAAGGTAGAACCCTGGAAAAATCTTGGTCAAAATTGATTCAACACGAGGAGGCACGTATCACAGAAGCAGAGTCCGACCATGAAGAAAGTTTACAGCAAATTTTCACGAAAATACCAGGATGTGAAAATGTTACGGAAACAGAAGTTAATGAATTATTAAACAGTGATAATGTAGAAGATGAAATGACTGACCAAGAATTAATTGAAAGTGTTTGCAAAAAATGCTAATGAAATAAGCAGTGATGACGATGACGAAGTAGAATGCACTGACAATATTCCAGTAAAAATGTCACATTCAGAAGGACTAGAAGCCTTGGAGAAAGCGTTTACTTATGTAGAACAACAAGAAAATGCAATTGCCGCGGATGTTCTTTTTATAAAACGTTGGAGACATTGCGGCCAAAAACAGAAGTAGTGCTAAACGAGTGCAGTTAAAAATTACCTCATTTTTAAACAGTAAAGTGTAGAATGGGATATATACATATCTTATATTTTACGTTGCATTTAACATGTCTTTTATGAATGTACATACATATTTAGGAATTTATGTACATACTATGTTAAAAAAAATTAAGTAATAAAAATTAAACAAATTATTTGTTGATGTTTATTTTTAAATTAATACATAAATTCAAGTAAAATATTTCATAAATGTTTTTAAGTCGATCTAATGATATACATCCTAAACTCCTATTTCCAAAAAAAAATTCGGATTAACCGAAATTTTGATTATACGAAATCACTTTGGTCCACATTATTTCGGATAATCGAGACTGTACTGTATATATATGTGTGAATTTGAACATAAATAGCTTCTTTTAACTACGCCAACCTGTATGTATGTACGCGTAAATATGTGAGTCTTGAAAATTGACAATACATTTGCTGAAGAACGTTGGTTCGTTAATAGCCAACCTAGCACCAAATTTTCGTTTAAAGTGACTGGTTCTACTAACCATTCACAAAATTGAACTCTAAGTACACGATTTTGTTGCATTAACGCTTGTACATATTGTATATGACAGGGATGCACTATTTCCCCTTAAAATTCGCCCAATGGTGCAGGTCGAGATAATAACTTTTCTTGTAATAATCATTCGGACAGTTTTTTCAATTTCCTGTTTGTGTTATTTCTATCTAAGCATCTAAAATATAACAAGTCCTTGAATACCTATAACGTCCACGTTATTTCACCGGACTAATGTAGAGTAGACATTGCACTATTGTCATTAATCTTCTATGAGGATGAATAATGTATGAGTATTATTCATCCTGAAGACTCGCAGGAGAAAACTTGCAGCACTGTTTTGAACAATGGAAAATTCGTATGGAGGAGCATAGGGATGAAGAGGTTTATAATTAGATATGTATAAATTCGAAATAAGAAGTTTTACAGCATCAATCTCGTTATTTTATAGCCACAACTCATAGACAAATTATACAGAAAGGCTTAATATCAATTACATTCTATACCAAAAATAAACAATAAAGTATAAAAATCTCTATAAAACAATTAATGCAAATGGATTTTGTTAAAATCTCATAATCTTATGCACTTACGGCCCTCATTAAGATGTATTATACATGAATCAGCGCTGACTGCAAGGTCATCTTATTGAGTAAATATTATTACAGAAGTTTTGTAAATGTTTGTGTATTAGTTTTATTAACTAATTTCTTCATAGACTATTATTAGAACATATTTAATTGTTGTTATCCAATGTTAAATTAAATATCTGGACTTCTCAAGATTTTGTATATGTAAATCTAATTAAAAATAAAATAAATTTCGCGAAGACATCAGTAGATAATATATAATTCCGGGCCGTTAAATCAGACTCACTGAAACTTACCTACCCAAAACATAATTTAGAAAATACATTTTCTAAAAAATCATAAATATACATATAAGTCTAGAGCTGAGGATGTTTGCGGTACGGCAGGACCGTATGTAGTGCATCCCCACCAGCGTATAAACACGATGCAGCGAAACACTTTAGTTAGTCGTGAACTGGCAACGTGATCGTGTGTTGTCTTGAGCTCTATTTAATAAGTATGACGGACGTGCCCAAGCCAAGAAAGCGCCCATTGTATAACGACGTGAAGAAATTTATCCGAGACTTTCCCGATTTGTATTATAATGGAGCAAAAGTGGTTTGTAAATTATGCGATAAACAGTTACTTTGCTGGGACAAATACGACTGTAAAAGATATGTTGAAAGTGTACACCACAAAGACAAAAAAATAATGTGCTGTCTAAAACGCAATTCATTTTCGATTTATTGACAATGCTACTCGTCTGCGATGTGCCAGTTCACCTGCTAGATAAAAAATCCTTTCACGACTTTTGGAATAAATACAATTCCAACAAAAGCTACCGTCACGGAGAACGTTACTCACCTATTTACCAATTGTGCGTGAGGACATTGAAAACAGAATGAAAGCAGTAGTAAATGATAAACAGTTATGGGTGTGTCGACGAAACGACAGATTCTATTGTGAATATTATAGTGCGTGTACTAGATCCTGTCAAATCAACATTTCCCATTTTATTAGCCAGCAAAAGATTGGAAAAGTGCACTAGCGAAGTAATTACGAAGGTAGTGCTCGATACGCTACAAAAATTTCAAGTTTCAACTAATCAACTCCTGATGTTTATGAGCGATGGTGCTGCGACAATGCGTTCTGTAGGCCGTTCTCTTAAAGCAGATTGTGAGAGACTTTTGCATGTGACATGTAAAGTTCATGCTTTACACCTTGTGGCACAAACTATTCGGCAATGTTATCCAGAGGTGGATGCATTAATAGCAACCACAAAAAAAGTGTTTCTAAAATCTCCCAAACGAATTCGAGAGTTTCACAGTCGGTGCCCTGGTATTCCCGAACCACCAGAGCCAATCCTTACACGTTGGGGAAGTTGGTTAAAGGCGGCATTTTATTATGCCAAGTATTTCCAACAAATAAAATCTGTGGTTCTACAATTCAATCCTGCCGAAGCTGTAGCCATTAAGGAAAGCCAGAGACTCTTTCAAAACCCTTCCCTTGATGCAGATTTACAAACTATTTATAACAATCATATAGGATTGTTTAACGCAATCGAGAAATTTCAAAATACTGCATTATCGTTAGCGGAGTCACTGCAAATACTGGACGATGTACACGCCCAGCTATGCGCAGTAAATGACAACAAAAATGTTAATGTAATAGAAAAGTTCGAGAGTGTGATAAACAATGATTTTGATTTTACCAGATTAAAACAAATTAGTAATGGTGCAAGTGTAGATTCGGTTTCTATCTATAAAGATTATTTTAATTGTGCGTGTGTTACATCCGTAGATGTCGAGCGGTCTTTCTCAAAATATAAAAAAATTTATTCATCACGGCGTACATCGCTCACCGCTACAAATATGGAAACGTATCTAATGCTACAAACTTACTGCAAGTCTTATCCACTTGGCGCTATGCTATAATAATCGTAAATAAGGTAAGTGTGTTATTTATATACAGTACACATAACTGACATACCTAAGTGATATAAATAGCGAATGCATGTAAAGCAATAAAATCACGCATGCATCACCGATCGAAACAAGGTCATTGTATTCGTGCGTTTAACTGAATACTATCCTGGCATACCGCAAACATCCCCAGCTCTACATATAACGACAGAACAGCATTAATTCTATTGTAAACGATACTATCTCATACTATATATTTTATCATTGCCTTGCTAAGTCCTGTTCTTGGTTTTCGGCGATAAAGTGATGTAATCTTAAAATAAATTTCATCGTGCTGTTACAACCTTATTTGATGGTTTGGTGTTATTTTGCGCGATATAAGTTGATTGAGTTTCAATTCTAATATAGATAACAGGGAAAGATATAGCCATAGATTAAAAATTGAGAATTTATATTGTCAAGTGGAATAAATTAGAAATTTGACCACGAAAAAGCAATTTTTTTGCTCTCAGAGAGAAACTACCGATACCATTTACTACTTTAATGGGGCAACATAGTAACAAAAAATATTAAATTATATCGAAATTGATTCATTTATTTTATTTTAGTTTTTATATTCCAGAATAATTTTAAATACTTCAAACCAATAAATGCCTATCTACATGAATATAGTTACTTTATTATTAGAGATTTTATTAAGCATATTTGTAGGGTAGATTTTCAATCTTTGTGAGAGTTCTTACGACATAATGGTATTTACGCTTTTCTAGGGTAACAATATATTTTAGTTTATCTATTTTCAATATATTTGAATTCTACCTAAATCACCATTTATACCTGTAGAGCACACGTCTTACATCTTTTGCAAATTCACATGCAAGTACAGGGTGGCCCAACATGACCGAAGGGGTTTTAATTCCTTATAACCTTTTTATTATAATTTTTTTTTTGTTTTCAGTATTTTGTAAAGAAGACTTGGGGAATTTAAAATGGAACAGTACACAATTGAACAACGTGCCAAAATCGTTGAACTTTATTTCTCAAATCAACGATCCATTGCGAGATATAATTTTTTTAAAAATATTCTCCATTAATATACTGTATTTAAAATTAAAAAAATTTAATAATTATGTCTTAAATAAGAAGTTATAATGAACTCAAACCCCTTCGGTCATTGCGAGATATAATTTTTCATAATTAAATTAAAAATATTCTCCATTAATATACTGTATTTAAAATTAAAAAAATTTAATAATTATGTCTTAAATAAGAAGTTATAATGAACTCAAATCCCTTCGGTCATTGCGAGATATAATTTATCATAATTAAATTAAAAATATTCTCCATTAATATACTGTATTTAAAATAAAAAAAATTTAATAATTATGTCTTAAATAAGAAGTTATAATGAACTCAAACCCCTTCGGTCATTTTGGGCCACCCTGTATAAAGTTTTAACAGCAGACTTTTCGTACTAGGTTATCGAACCCTTAGCATACAAATCTGTCTAGACAATGTTATCTTGTAGAGTTTTTATAAACATAAAGATTGCAGCGTGTATGTGTAAATTCAATAGCAGTATCCATGGGGGGTATAAAATACAATTTTCAGGGGATTTTTAAGTTTGGGGTTCGCGTCGTAATTATCTTACAATTTTTTGGATTCATATTCTATATAATTGCATCTTTCCATTTTTCATAAGGTGTTTTTTTCTTCCAAGGACAGTCTTTAGATAAATCTACATTAATAATGAAGTAAATGAAGTATTACAGGTTTGAAAACGATTTCTTTGGAAAAGTACTTGTAATAACTCTCATTCAATGTGTTTACCATATTTTCCATGAAATAATTATCAATAAAAGCTGCGGCCCTGAAAAATCTAATTAATCGACTAGCTTTGAATATGTAATGAAATGTACGACTAGAACTCATAAATTTCATTTTGTCAACTGCTATTACGGCAGAGCGAAAGTATTCGGTGCGGCGGCCGTTGTCCTTGCTTTACTTGACGCGAAGGAAACGGGTCATAGTTTTGTCTGTTGTTTCATAACAAAACATTTGAGTGCATAACAAGTGTAACCGTAGCGACACGCACACAAACTAATTTCCAAAATTAAATTGATTTAAATGCGGCGCAATTGATTGCGTCTCGATCAACATTTATAACCAAGCATTCGAAGATCGTGAACTATGCATATAAAACATCTGAATCAGACGCGCTTTTATAATTAAGAAAGAAAAAAGGGAAACAAAGCATGGTATGCGCCTGACTCGTTTAAAATCCTCCCGATCTGATTTGATATATGTATATATACATATGTGATTTTTAGTATCGCAGAGGTACAAAGTCGAAGGATTTTGAGCGTCAGCAGTAACTACGAAAAGGCCGCGTTCAAAAAACTTTAGAGAATATTACAAAATTATCTTCAGTTGTATCTTTCCAAAGATATTTTAAATAATACGAATCCTTGATCTGTTTTATTTATAAAACACATGGCTTATCTGTTTTCATGTGCTAAGGTGACACGATGAAATTTAATCACTCTACACTTAAAGTTGAGAAATAAATAATTATCCTCTTAAGAGTTATCAACTTTTCAATGTTTATATAATAATTTAAATACATAGTATCAGATTGCATTTTGTTTCCAGTTTATACAAATAGAAAAAAGTGAATTGATAGCTTCTTTGATACATAGATACTACCATTAATATTAATTCGAACATTTAGTAGAGTATCGCAAATTATTCTCAAAAGTAGTATTGTTTGCAAAAGTAAATATTATTATAGTATCTTCTGATTCATTTAGAGGTAACGTGCCTTCGAAAACTTTCCTCATTAGAGACGACCATGCTTTGTATTAATGATTGGTGACAGTGCATGTAATCTGTCACAAATGAATAATTTTGATAGTTTGGTTATGTCGTGTAAATGGGTGTAATAACACAAGTTTACAAATTCCGGTCAACTTTTGGATCAGAGCAGATGAGAACAAATCTTGACGTTATTTGAGGTGCTGAATTCAAATCCGGGTTTCGTTTTTCAAAATTGGTTCTACTTTGTGAGTTCGCGCATGTTGGCAGCACTGCGCTATCATAATGACAGTCAGCTGTTGGCGTCGCTAGAAGCAATATTTAATTTGTATTTTTAAAGTTTTTTTTTGAATCCAAAACGTATGAAAATGCAAAGACAGAATTGTAAAGTGTTTTTGTTATGTTTGCGGATGTTATATGATCAGAAAAAGTGGCAAAGTTATTACTAATGTGATCAGAAATGCATATTTTTATTATTTTGGTTTCTCTGTATCAAACACTCATAAGCCGTTGGTACCGAAATTGTTTTGTAACGCGTGTAGCACAATATTATACAAGTGGTCACGCGGTAAAAAAGTATGTTTTTCATTTTCATTGCCAATGTTATGGAGAGAGCCGAAAAATCATGTAGATGATTGTTACTTTTGCTTGATGAATGTCGTCGGTGTAAATGCAAAAAACTATCAAAATATAAATATCCTGAAGTATCATCAGTGTCTAAGCCAGTTCCCCGTGCGAGCAATGATCCTTTGCCAATTTGTCCAGGCACGAGTGCAAATTACATGGAAACTTGTAGTTCATCAGTTTCATCACCGACGAACAGTGGAAGCGATTTTAACATGGACGAAAAACATTTAACTTCGCAAAGTGAACTCAATGATTTGGTTCGTGATTTGAATTTATCGGAACAAAAATCAGAATTGCTCGCATCACGGATGCAGGAGTGGAAATATCTTGACACTCAAACAAAAGTCACTGTATATAGAACCAGAAATGAGGCGCTTTTACCGTTTTTCAAAAAAGAGGAGAATATATGCTTCTGCTATGACATCAACGGTTTGTTTGATGCGATGAATACACCATACGATGTAAATGAATGGCGTTTGTTCATAGATGGTTCAAAATACAGCCTGAAAGCTGCTCTGATACACAATGGAAATATAAAACCATCAATTGCGATTGCTCATGCAGTACAAACGAAGGAATGCTACGATACAATATGTAAAATTTTTACCAAGATAAAATATAAAGAGCATCAATGGAAAATTTGTGGCGATTTGAAGGTTTGAAAATAAATTTCAATTCAATTTTAAAGAATAAATGATTTATATACTATTCCTACAGGTTATTGGTCTCTTGATGGGGATGCAATCTGGTTTTACCAAATTTTGCTGTTTTTTGTGTCTGTGGGATAGCCGTGCAACTGACCAACATTATGTGAAAAAAGATTGGCCAAGCCGTACTAATTATGAACCAGGAAAACAAAACGTCTCTTCTATACCACTTGTGAACCCACAGAACATTTTCTTGCCACCTCTCCACATAAAGCTTGGCCTTATCAAAAACTTTGTCAAAGCGCTCGGCCGTGAAGGACCGGCTTTTGAGTACTTGACCAAGTTATTTCCCAAGTTGTCGTACGCCAAAATCAAAGAGGGAATATTTGTCGGACCTGATATTCGAAAATTAATGGCCGACAGAAACTTTACAAAATGTTTAACGCCCAATGAAGCAGCAGCATGGGTATCATTTCAAGATGTTGTTCACAACTTTCTCGGTAACCGCAAATCCCCGGATTTCAAGCAGATAATCGACAGTTTGTTGCAAAATTATTGCAAGATTGGAGCTCGAATGTCTCTCAAAATACATTTTCAGCATTCCCATCTCGAATTTTTTCCTGAAAACTTGGGTGATACAAGCGACGAGCAAGGAGAGCGACTACACCAAGATTTGGCGAAAATCGAAAAACGATACCAAGGATTTTGGGACGAGGGCATGATGAGGGACTACTGTTGGACTTTAATGCGTGAAACAGATCCCAAACAGTACAAGCGACTCAGTTCGACTGCTCTTCATTTCTAATTTAACATTTTTTAATGAATAAAATGGAGATTAATTGTCAAAAATTGTAAAAATTGTGTTTATTTAATATCTCGAAAACTAGAACCAAAATCACAAAACGGAGTGCAGATTCGGATTCAGCGCCCCAAATAACCATAGAAACAGCTTTTGGTTGCTTAGATCCAAAACCGTGTATACTTGTGTAATTAGTAATTTAGTTTTTCAAAAAAAATTGATTAAGATTAAATCATAATAATGCTAAAGCATGTAGGAAATGTTGACCATTATTTTGAAGGCAAAATTGAACCAAGTGAATCAAATTAAAACATTTATTAGGATTTCTTGGATTATGTCTAGAGAATCCAATCTCGCATCAAAAAAAACTTCAATCCCGCGGATCCGCAGGATTTGCGGGATTACAAACTATCACAATGTTTTTTTTCAGTTGCTAAGAAAATTATATACCAGAAGTTAATTATGCAATAAAAGACAACTAAATTCAAAATAACAATTGTATTTATTATTAAAAATAATTAAGAAAAATTATTGAGATTTCTTTTGGAAATATTTTCGGAGAAATGATAAAGTATTCTAAGTTTGATCGTGTAAATTTGACCTGATTTTATTGCAGAAGTACCCACCGGCAGATAATGCGCGCTCGGCTTCGACCCTTGTTGGAGAAATGGACTTTACGTAGATATAAGCAGCTTCTAAATATTTTCCTCTGTTGTCGCCGCATTCCATGAGTGCCATCTCACGTTTTATTAGAAGGTCTAGATCTAAAGAGGTTACTCGGGTGGGTGCAGAAGCAGATGAAGTCTCTGCTACCCATTCAGTGCGAAGGCTGCGCTCTAATTCATCTTCCAATGTACACGGCGAGGTTTCACGACTTGTCACCGTATAGGACAAAGGAAAGTCGTCTGCATCATCAGCGTCGCTAACTTGCTCAACCTCGTCGTTTTGAGCGGCGATTGAGATGCGTCCAATAGTAACCGCTGGATTAAACTCTGAATTTCCTTCCTTAGTATCGCTTTGCTTGGATAAAAAAACGTTTCTTCGTCGTTTGAACCTTTTTTCAGATATTTCTTTGGATTCTCTAAGCTTATCATTGAAGTTAAATGTTCCTTTATTCAACGTAGTAAGGACGTCACCAGTTCGTTCTTTAGTGTCATGTTTTGTCTTTCCAATTTGCTTATTATGAAACGCAATGTGGTTTCAACTGAAATCAACGTTGCATCTTCGCGGCACGACACACTGACAGCAAGTTTGATTGGATCTAAATCTAACGTTCAAGATCAAGCAAAGTTGCACAATCTTGCTCAGTAAAAGAATATGAGGATGAAGTTTTTTTTTTAATCAATAAGGGCTTTGAATATGCAGTTTTTAACCTTGTTGAACCTCCGCGTCGATTAAGTTATGCTTTGTTACAATAATTGTGTATTTCACGTACAAAACTTTAACATGTTTAATTATATTACACTATAAGTTCGTTTCTTTAGTTTATAATGAGTTAAACTGTTAAATTAAAATCATTTTTAATGTCATATTTTTTATTTAAATGTTAAAAAATAATCTTTCGAATACCACTCGAAATTGCGAATTGATTAGAAAACAATTCTCCAGTTTCTTTCTCAAACTTGTTGCCATTCAGAAATAGTGCAACAAGTTTTTGAAAATCCGTCAAATTATTTTCAATATTTTCTCTCTGTTTTTCACTCTCTTGTGATATTTCTTCTGACAATAAAGATTACCGATAAAATTGAATTTCTTTAAAAAGTACTTCTAAATGAGTCACCCAATATTAACGATGTAAACAACATATTACAAAATAAATACCTTGAGAATTTTCCTCTTACAACATAAATATAAATAATTATTATACTTTACTACCCTTTATGGTAATAGAAAGATCAGTAATTCCTTAAAGATTTTTTCCATGTTTAAAGAAATTTACTTGATTATATCTCAATGATTACTTTAAATTTTATTCAGTGGCCAGTGCTTATTTCATTAAACTTTGTCAAAATACCAAGAGGAAAAACAAATAGCCAATAAAACCGTGCTGTTATAATTGCATTCTATCAGGTAGGTTATTTATTCAGTAGGCAAATTACAGAAAAGAATATTTTAATAAAATAACTGTGAGTAATATTGAAATAAAATAAATGCTTTCTAGATATACGATGCTGATTATTCGAATTTTTTTACTGATAAAAAAATTCGCCCGTATGCAGGATTAGAATCTACGTCCATTGGTTTGCCGGACTACGCTTTTACCATTAAGCTATTAAGGGACTGAAGTTCGAATCGTCGGAAAGTCTTAAATTGCATTAAGAAAAAGATATTATATTGTGATCGGAGTTGTCAATTTATGCAAGTCAATGGCATTTTCGCGAAGATATAAAAGAAATAAATGCTTTCTACATATACGATGCTAATTTTTACTGAAAAAAAAAATTCGTCCTTTCAGTAAAAAATTCGAATAATTAGCGCCGTATATGTAGAAAACATTTATTTCATTCACATCCCTTCGCGAAAATGCAATTGATTTGCACATGTGAGTAATATTATTCGGACATACTAATACATAACATCGCCAGTAATCGATGGGCACATCGATTACTGGAGCAATTAATATCGTACTTTGGGGATGCTTTGACAATTAAATTGGGAAGTTAATTCAAATAGATGACAATTTTGTGAAACAACTTTAATTAGAAATAATAAAATACGATTACGATACTTTAATTAGGAATAATAAAAATCGTATATTTTATTATATTCGTATTCATTTACTAACTCTTTTGATCAAAGTAATCTGAAATATTAAATATAACAATAAACGCATTAGTAAAAAGTTGTTTAATTAACTATTGTTTAAGATATACGTATGTAACACTACTGATAGCACTTATCAGCCCTGCAAGTAAGTAAAAACCGCAGCTTATCATTACAACTTAATTATTACAAATCGAAAAATTTCTGTAGAATATCAATACCTAGAGAATCAATAATTTGTCTACTGATTATCCACAATTGTAGTACCACTGGATGTATTAATTTGATTCAGAAAACAAGGTGTCTGTTTTTGTAACAAGATTAATAGAAACAATTTCTTAGGATGCAGACAAGGACAAATAATAACATTCAAAACATACAAAATTAATGCTTAAAACTCGTTTATCTCCGATTATTTGCAACAAAAACAAATCTGTACATACATAAATATATTTATATTATAGTGTCACAAAGAAGCGCGAGCATATACATAAGTCAATATTTTCTTTGAAACTATTTGCATTATAAATTATAAGTGCATATCATATCAAATCAATCAATTATACTCAGAATATTGCTAATGAATATATGAGTGCATTATTTGGAGAATTTCTTTGTCGTCATATTAAAGTAAAGCGTTTTCATATTCTAAGAAATTAAATGGACTTTCCTGTTTTCCTTATGTACAGAAATTGTATGGTAATGCTTCTTGTAAAGATTGTTATTTTTCATGGAATAGATGCTTTGTAATATTGCTATCGTGAATCCCCATTTCTTTTGACTAATTACGCTTAATTAGTAATTAATACTTGTGACGTCCACATAATGAAAAGAAAAATGCTTACGGTAATACCTGTTAATTAACTTTACTCTGTGTAAATATTGTTTTTATACATTTTACGACTCTAATTAATCGAATTTTTTAATAGAAAAAATTCGCCTTTAAGCAGGATTCGGATCCACGTCTATGGCTTGCCGGACCATTGCTTTAACCACTAAGCTATTAAGGGACTGTAATTTCGAATCACGATTCGAAATCAATTTCGAACCAAAATTATATCCTGAATCTTATACAAGGGACACCTTTTATATTTTTACAATCGACCACTAGATGGTGCTTTTGACATAAGTAATCACTATATTCTTAAAGTTTGACATTTGTCAATGAGAAATCCGTGTTAGCTAGAAATTGAATCAGTAGTTTGATGACAGTGACAGTTTGAAGACAGTGAGTTTGTAAAATAATGGAGATTACTCGTGAAGGATTTCGTTGGATGATTTTTTACGATTATAAAAAAGGCTTAATTCCACAAGAATGCATTATATCACTTCGGTCAACTTTTGGTAATGAAGCACCATCAGAGAAAACAGTTTACATTTGGTTTGTAGAATTTCGTCACGGTCGTGCCTCAGTGAGTGATGATTCACGTAAAGGTCGATCAGAAATTATTGTGATTCCAAAAAACATCGATGCTGTGCGGAAAATTATAGAACACGATCGACATGTGACTTACAGTGAGGTAGAGGCATCTCGCGGCATATCGCAGACTGCAATTCATTCGATTTTACATGAACATTTATTTGTAAAAAAAATATGTTCCAGATGGATTCCCATAACTTGACTGAAACATAGAAAGCAGCTCGCGTCAATTGGTGTAAAGATATGCGCAAAACATTCGACGTAGGAACCGCAAAATCCGTATACAATATCATCACAGGTGACGAAACATGGATATATGCGTATGAGCCGAAACCCAAGCAACAATCTACTGCATGGGTGTTCCAAGACGAACCGAACCCCACAAAAGTTGTTCGCGCAAGGAGCACTTCCAAGAAAATGATCGCTTGTTTTTTCGGCTGTACAGGACACATCGCAACAATTCCTTTAGAGGATCGAAAAACTTTTAACGCTGAATGGTATACAGTAGTTTGTTTGCCAAAAGTTATAGACTAAATCAGAAAGAACAACCGAAAACGTCGCAATATTCTTCATCACGGCAATGCGAGTTGCCATACAGCACGTCTAACAGTTGACTATTTGAAGGAGAAATTTGAAATAATGTCTTATTGTCCATATTCACATGACTTGTCCCCCTTTTAGTTCCCAACTGTGAAACAAAAACACCTCAAGAAGCGGCCGAAGCCTTCTGAGGTACAACCTTCAGAGTGGCAAAATTTTTTTGAGAACTGGTTCGTATGCATGCAAAAGTGTATAGACCATAAAGGCGAATATTTTGAAAAACAATAAAATATTTAGTTCGCAAAAATTTTGTTTTCTTCCCAGATTTTGTAAAAATATAAAAGGTGACCCTCGTATGTAATTCAAATTATATGTAATTTCGAATCAGGTTTCGAAAACACAGTCCCTTAGCAGTTTTGTGGTTAAAACAATGGTCCGGCAAGCCCTGGATGTGAGTTCGAATCCTGCTTATGGGCGAATTTTTTCTATTAAAAAATACGATTAATTAGCGTCGTAAAAAGTAGAAAACAATATTTACATACTTCGCGAAAATGCAACTTTACTGAGTGTTTTATTATATTATTTATTATGTTATTGTTATTGTCAGTAATAAAAAAGATTAATATATTTAATTGAATGCGATTTTTACGAATAATAATTATTATATAATAACAAGGTATGTATAGTGAATTGAGTAATCAACACGATCTCGAATTTATATAGAAATATATCAAAAGAGTGGAGAATTTTTAGAACGATAAATTAAAATTTGATCAAAACAGAAGTACAGTCAATTCCGCTTAATCGGGGACACATTGGGACGAGAACATTTTGGCCCAATTAAGCCGCTGCCCTAATTAAACGAAGTTCTACAGAAAAGTATCTTTTCCTGCAGTTTAATTTCATATTAAATTAAAACACATTTCTGGCAGGATCTATATAATAAGAATATAAATGAACATTCAAATACATTAGGCAATAAAAAATAAATACATTTTCTTTACATGTAAAAGCAACAAAACTAGAATTATGAAAGAATTCATGCTCTTTGTGTTTGTAGGACTGTTTTTGCACAAAATCAGTACAGGTATCCAGTGCGGATACCTGTGGACTTTTATCATTGCCTTCCCGCATAGGAAATGTTGTAACATGGTGATGCATTTTCCTGCTTCTTGGTTAGTCATTGCCCTCATTTAATATTTGACGTTTTGATTTAATACCTTCAATAATTTCATCCTCATAGTTTTCAGTTTCATCATCATATGGTAAATTGTTATCTATTGTTAAAAATTCCTGATAATTATCAAAGATCACTTGTGAAATAATGTCGTTTTTTGTTTCGTTCAAATTTTCTGAGGCATGTAAAAGACTAAAACCGGAGACAATAAAGCAGTTTTGTATGGTTTTGGGGTGACAAATTGTATTTCCTGCAAAGTTCATTTTCCTCATCAAGTTCCTGCAAAGTTCATTTTTGCACTAATATCTCTGGCAGTCGAGGAACTTGTTAATAAATTGTCATCAATAGACTCTACTATGTAATGTACCAATTTCAAACGGTACAACGGTTTGAGATTTTTTATTATTCCCATGTCCATTGCTTGCACTAATGATGTGGTTTGGGAGAATGAAATTAAAGTTTTATATTTTGTAAGTTGTCCAAATGAGGATGTGCTGTATAGTTGTCAACAAGCAACATAATCTTTCTTTGATGAACTTCTAATTCTGCATCCCAACTAGTTAGCCACTTACGAAAGATTTCAGAAGTTATCCACGCATTTTTATTTGCATGGTATTTTACTGGTAAACTTTCTATTCTAAATTCCTTAAAACATCGAGGTTTAGCATTATTCCCTATGATGAGAAGTTTACGTTTGTCAGTACTTGACATATTTGCACAATATAATATTGTAATGCGGTCCATTGCTTTTTTGTATCCCAACAGTTCAATGTGTCTATAATATAAAGAGCCATCTGGTGTGGCATGGTAATAGAGACCGATTACATCGGCATTGTATATGTCATCTGCACAAAAAATGTCAAGAAAAGTAGCAATTTTCGTGTTTTTCAACTCTTCGGCATTTACTGTATCAGCACCTTCACGGTGAGTTTTTTTAAAAATTTTATACCATGTCTTACTTTCCATCGAGATAAACAACCATATGTTGCTTTGAAATTGTTATTACCAAGCTTTTCGGTCAACTTCTCTGACTTTGCTTTCAATACTGGACTTCACTCGTTCAGTTACTAAAGAAAACCATTGATCTACAGCTAATTCGACGTCTAGATTCTTTCCCTCTCGTTTTTTTTGGATGTTCTTGCCTTTCCGTGTTGCGAAGTTCATTTGTTATCCGTTACGCAGTTGATTTTCTTGTTGGATGAGACGTGATATGGTAGATTTTGGTATACCAATTAACTCAGTGAGTTTACATTGACTTGTGTGACCAGGCGATTTTAAATTTTATCCAGTATGGTAATTTTACTCTGTAGTGTTAAATCTTTTCTTGGCATCTTAACAAAATTTTGAATTAAACTCAAATGTATTAGAAAACCGCGTTTACGCATACGTTTCAGGCGCAAGTTGGTGTAGTACTGTTCATAAATTAGTTTTTGCCTACTCTGTAAATCCCACACCATCAACGTGTGATTCCCCGTTGGAGATAAACTAGATTGAAACAACGGTATAACATAGCCGTCAAGTGCTCTAATGCACTGCATTTCTTAAAGACCATATTAATTATAAATTATTGGATGATTAGATTTTTTGTTATAAAATTTTGTAAATACATACAAAGTTAAATATGTATTAAAAATTTCAATCTTAAATTTTTTGCCCCGATTAAGCGGAATATTGTCCCAAATATCCAATGTAAATGAACGTTTTCTCATAATTTTAATTCTGTTCTTTAAGATTTGGCCCAAATAAGCGGCTGCCCCGAATAAACGATGGCCCAACTAAGTATACATTTATAGTTGGCAAATGTAAATGCATATTTGTTAAATTGACAAAGATATTGTAATAAAATTCTAGACACGAAAATTAGGGATGAAGAGCCATCATTTGAAGTGTTTTTTAAATATACAGTGCTCAAACAAAAATGTAACGTACTAATGTTATACTTTTTTAAATTGAACTGCTTGTATTTTATTACATTTTAGGATTATTACAGCAAAAACTGTTTATTAATATATTTCTCCTTATTTTCCCCTTTAGTTTTTAATTAAAAAATATATTTTTCTAATCATATTAAAGAATTTGTTCCTTTGCACGTGTTTAATTGAGAAAGTCGGTCAGTCTTTCTCAAACTTTCTCCACGGGTTACTGACCAATATGTCGAGATTTTACTTTCCTCCACAGCTAGTATTTATCGTTACTATGACAATTATACAACTGTTTATTATTTTCTCGAAGATTAATTGACATTGCCACTTGTTACCGAATATGTGTTGGCTCGATCTGTATAAAATAACACGAAAAAATCGAAAATGAGGATTATATAAAGCATTGTACCCTGCCAGACGCACAAGAGGCTGCTAAACTTACAATACTTTACCTCTTGCCACAAAAGTCAAGAAAGAAGTATCGACGAGTTAAATTACAAAACCTTCATGGATTGGCGCAGCACAAAGAAGACAAATTCATTCTCCGAAAATGTTTTCATGGCATATTTCTCCGAACTAGCAAAGAAGTACAAATCCTCCTCATTATGATCTCAATATTCCATACAAAGATCAACTCTGAGCATTCACAATAGTATTAATATTTAAACGTATTCCAAATTACCCGTATATTAAAAAAAAGAAGATTTGAGGGCTGTAAGGCTATAAAATCAAAAACGTTTACTCCCAAGGAAATTGATGAATTCTTATGTAAAGCACCAGATCAAGTATATCTTGCAACAAAGGCAAGATATAATTTGTCATGTGTAACTACAATTAATGGTATTTTTTTAAAGTTGCTCTTATAATGGGTATTATGGATGGTTGCAGGGACAAATGAAATACATGTCATGAAAATGAATGATGTGGCTAACATAAGCAAAATAATGTTGGTCACGGTCCCTATCACGAAAACCGAAACTGTGCGGTAAATTCTGTGATGTTCAAAAATATATGAATCTGTCTCAGCAGATATTTTTCTAAACTATCAAAAAGGTAAGTGCATTTGTCAAAATATGAGTATCAATAAGATCAATGAATTAACGTGTGTAGTATTACAGCGCGTATTTATGTGTGTTAGAAAGAGATCAAGTGCAATTTGCGGTTCGCATTTTGAGCAGTATGAACTCAAAAAAAAAAACTTGATCAACTGCATTAGATGCTGGTGGCGTTGCAACTGTTTTGAAAAGACACTGGGGATTCAAATCCGCATCAGTAGCCGAAGGTTATACAGACACTTCCATGAAAAACAGGATGGGCTCAGCCAACAAAATCATCAACGCAATTCAAGTTACCAGCAGCAATGTATTTAAATACAACGAAGAATAAGAATATAACCAACAACAATGAGTTAAACAATAATACTCGTGTAAATGTAAACTACCTCCTTTTAGTATTGTTAATTATGGTATGCTCAATGTATAACGTAGTCGACAAATTTTAATTTCTGTTTGCGTATAAAATGTATGCTTGTTATATCCAACGTTGCCTGCTTTCAAACAGTTGAGGAGAAGCAGAGTGGTGGACACACATACACATTTAACATGCCCAATTCCCTAACAAACACTTACTGGTCGTACAACCCTTATTTCTCTACTTGCGTATATTAATAGTCGATTTCAACATACATGTTTTTACAATTCAAGAAAAGACACAAAGCATAAAATGGTATAATGCCGGTAGACACCTCAATGTACCTGTACATACCCGATATCCACAAAAATTATTAAATGTATGGGCTGGCATTTTAAATAATTCAATTGTCGGTTCCTTCTATAGGGACATATCAAACAAAAAGTTTACAGTAATCTCCACGAAAGAATGCATAATATAAATGAATTGCGAGAAAAGATATTGAGAGCATTCTTAACTTTAATACCTGACATGCGCCAAGAATTTTATTATAGGTTGGCCAAGAATGGTGGATTATTTGAACCTTTATTTTCTTTTACATAATTTAGAATTAATATTTCATTTTATTTTATTTATACGCGGAAAATATAAGCTTTGTTGTACATCCTCGTAAAAGTAATACACCATGAAATGAATATTTTTCTGTAAATATTCATGGCGAATTTTATACATATTTCTAAGATGCATTCTACAACCCTCTGAAGCAATAGACTTACTGACTAGCTATAATCTGACTGAACCTTATCGTACTTATACATACATTCATTGGCAACCTCGCTATATGTCTTTCTTTACTTTTCTCCGTCGCGCTCTTTTCCTCTTCTACTTTCGTACCAGAAATTAAAATTTGTCGATTACGGTATATTGATAAGAACGGAAATAGAGATCTTCTCGTTGCGATGGTAACTCTTGAAGTTACCATCGCAATCACAAGATCGTCAAGAAAAAGGTGAAAGTGATGTCAACAAATCGTCATAATGGTCAACATTTCCAACATGCTTTAGTATTATTTTCTTTTAATAAAATAAATGTAATAAACATTTTTTGAAAAACTAAATTACTAATTATTACACACATTTTCATAACATAACCAAACTATCTAATGAGAAAAGTTTTTGAAGGCACGCTAAATTTGTGAGAAATGACCATTTCTACTCAGATTATCCACTCGCTTCAGCTCGTATCACAAATTCCATCCTCATGGAAATGGCTGACTTCCTCGTTTGTCGAATAATATACCAATTCTTTATGGTTGGATACTAAGTAGAAGGTTGCCTTTCATTATTTATTATTAAGCCGCATTATTGTTAGTAATTCTTTTAAATAATCCTAAATTCAGCTATGAACGAGAGTTTATTTTAGTTAAGTAGGAAACCAGTTTGACTATTATCACGAACTTACTTTAGTATTTAAGCTCAATATTAACATTAAATTTTAGAAATATTTAGTTATTTTTTTTATCAAAATCGGCAATCCTTCAACTTTAAGGTGAACTTGCAAATTTGTTGAAATGAAAATTTATTTCATTTCACTAATTTACACCGAAGTAAGTTTGAATACATATTAAGGCCTTAATTATACCTTAATGTCTAAATTAACAATCATAGGTAAATTATTCATTGCTTAATTAAGTATTTATAGTAATGATATATAAGTTAACATTATCGACATATTTATAGGCATTAATAACAGGCTATTTATGCTTGGTATAATTTTTATATACTGTTTTCATTTCCACGCTATTTCAATAAAAATTCTTGTCGAAAAATGTCCACCAAGAATTAATAATTTATTGAACTTTAGAACAAGAACCAAGGCAATAGGAAATTTCCACTGAAACACGCAACTCGCCAATACAACCTCTCTCTTCTACTAGTCATTACCATAAACATTCATATATGCAATATATTCTCGAGCAAAATTGATTGGTAGCTTTGATAAAAAAATACCATAGTGCATAATGGTTCACGCCTAAGTGAGTATTATTAGTGACATTTCTTTTCAATTAATTCAATTTGTAATTAATTACGTATGCTAAATTGCTTTCTATTTTAGTCTTAGGTATTAAATTATGGAAAATATTAAAATTATTGACAAAACTTTTAATTTTTCCTAAAATGTATTGTTGCACTTAATATTTTCATAATTATTCAGAAAATATCGTCAGAAGCTCCTAATATAGAATCACTTCAAATTGTGTAATTGGCGGCAATTGCTAAAGATGCGATAATATACAAGTGTCCCGTATCGTTATATTCAAATTTTAGGAGTGTAAAGTAGACTTCATTTCAAGTAACATAAACGCAAAACTTGTATATCCATTTTTATTTGTTTCAAAGTTACAGATCTATGAATGTGATTGTCAGATCATGAAAAACAAATGTAATCCCAAAGTCAATAAAAACTATTTTATTTAAAAAAGTTCAATTAATAATATTTTCGAAATGTCCACCTCCTTGTTGAATGCAGGCTTGTGCCCGTAAGCCAACAGAAGAAGTACTTATCCGAATTTCATACTTGTTTTGTCGGATTTGCTCGGCAGCCAGGTGAATACGAACCAACAACTCTTCTCTTGTGTTCGAAACTTGCGCGTAGACTAAATTCTTCATGTACCCCCATAAATAAAAGTCAAGGGGATTAAGATCGGGCCATGCAACAGGACCACCTCGACGAATCCATCATGGATAATTGACGTTAACCCAATTTCGAATAGCAATTCCGAAATGTGGTGGTGCCTCATCCATGTGAAACTACATGTCTCGTCGAACATTCAGTGGGACATACTCTAAAAGACCTGGCAGTTCGTCAATAAGAAATTGAAGGTAATTGTCCGCATTTAACCTCCCAGGAAGAACGACAGGACCAATCAACAAGTCATCGATTAGGGCCGCCCAAACGTTAATAGAAAATTCATGTTGAAATTTAGATGGGCGTATAGCTTTGGGATTTTCTGATGACCACCTGTGCAGGTTTCTCAGATTTGTAACACCACTTCTCGTAAACGTAGATTCATCTATCCAGAGGACTGTTCTGCAGAAATTAAAGCAGGAATTGAAGCCGTGACTGTCTTAATATCCAGGTAGAATAAACTAGCCGAGCATAGTGATCTGCCTCAAGCAAACCGTGTCCACTGCGATAGTGATATAGATATAAGCCCTCATGTTTTAAAATTCGCCAAACTGTCGTTCGTAGCACTCCTAGTTGTCTAGCGATTAGACGTACATTGAGAGTTGGATCCCCTGTAACAATAGCTACTGCTTCTTCCTCTAAGTCTGCTGGCAAATTTACTCCTCGGTCGAAAAGATAATCACGCAGTTCGCATTCCCGAAATTGTCTGTGTACTTCCAGAAACATTCTGTAATGAGGAATGCGCCTATCGGGAAACCGATGTCGGTATTCAATAACTGCTTGACGTGCACTGCCGTTACAGTAGCCATACACAAAATGCATTTCCGCATACTCTTGAGAAGAAAATCGGTAAGGCATTTTGAATAAAGAAAACGTGTCCACTCACTAATAAGCTGTTGTATGAACTGAAACGTAATGTAATCCTTTATTAAAAAATGAAACGTTAACAGTCATCTGAACATTTGTTTATTGTATGATATTCATGGTTCAGCACTTACGAAATAAGTCTCTACTTCTTTATCATAAATCAATTTCCAGTACTCTTTTTTGTAGATCTCCAAGAAATTATTGTATGCACTACGACAAGTGTTTATTTATTTTAGGATAACATTTTGTTTTGCGTTTTTGTTACTTGAAATGAAGTCTACTTTACTTAAATGTTTATTTTTAAGTGCCGAAAGATATTTAGAATTTTTGGTTTTATATTGGTTATTTTTCCAATTATGAAGATTCTGTATATTATCAAGGAAATTTGTAATTTGGAAATATTTCCGAGCAGATGGATTATTTTTCACTGAATTGTGGGAAGTATAAATTATAGTAAAGTCTATGTCTTATAAGGACTTGTAACAGAAAAAAATAAATAAAAAATAACGTATTACAATAACATAGTAATAGTCTTGAATAATATCTAAACGCAAGTATGATCAAATTACAGATCTTGTCTGGAGAAATAATCTCTTGGCAATCTCATATTAAATTCCGGAAATAAGGTTACTGACATTACAAAATTATATTCACCTAAATTTAAACTAATAATTCTGCATGCAGGGAGGGGATGTCGTATGTAAAGTATATTTAGTTAGATTCAGAGTTATATGTATATATTCGCTGTATTTAATGGGCGCAGCTACTAAATATTAGCACTTAGCATGATGACTTTCCGACAAAACTCAACTTCCTCGTGCTTTCTAAACAGTTTTGCTCTAGTACTGACAGGTGAGAGATATCTTGTTTTGTCCGCAATTTACAATCTCTTTTAATTTTGAAAACTTCTATTAGTAAATTTTGATCTGCTAGAGAGACTAGAAGTGGTGATTGTTGAGCTATGGAGCTACCGAATTCTGTAGTTCTTGATTATATTCTAAATGACGACTATATTTGGAACCTCAGTGGATGTTCTTGATGACTAAACAAACTTTTCCTCAAAGTAGACAACAACCAATTCGCAATGAAGATTATTATGGAGAAGTAACACCAAAATATGCAATGGCTAAATTGAAAGATCATTTCCGAATGTCACGAACTGACGCTGATGGCAATATAGATAAGAAGATAGAAATCAGCAGCTCGTGGACGATCGTATAGTTAATACTGAGAATCAAAACGAAATTATATTGCTTCTTTATTGAGCTGAAACACTAGCAGTAAATTATTTTTCTAATAAACTTATAAAAATGAAACGTATTTTCTTATTTATTTTATATAACGAGCGATCAAGATAATTTGTACTCGTGTCATTCATGAATCCGAAATTGTATGTGGTTACTTGACCTGCACTTACATTACAAACGTCAAGTAAAATGTCAGTCGAATATATAACTATGTAATGGTTACAATCGGAAAAGAAATATGGATTCAACATCATGAATGACTCGATTACAAATTATCTTAATCGCTCGTTACCTAATACGAATATTATGATGAGGGTTATGCGACCCTATGTCAATCGCTGACATAAGCGATGACGCCACCGACTGTGCAGGCCATAGGCCTTTCCGGAATACCCGAGACCCGGATTATTCTAGAATGACTCGATGACTATAAACGCTCAAGAGGAAGGATGATTCATTCAAGTAGTAATCGTCGTGAACTTACTATCGTCGACATAAATGTATATAAATGAAATTAAATACTGTATTTATTGTTAGTTATTATTTAGTGTACTTATTATTAGGAATATAGTTATTCCTAATGACCGTGTGTTTCATTAAATCAAACCCAAACAGAAGAATTATTACAATATAATTTTGTCGAATAAATACAACAACACATTATTATAATTTAGACATTTTTTGCATATTTAAATAATTTCGAAATAGTTTTTTTCACGTTGTATAGCATTCTTTTCTTCAAATTTATGTTCTTCCACTTTTATCAGGCACTTACATATTAAATTTATCCTCTTTGGTTTGCAGAAGGAGCAAGATATTGAGGATATATTTGGAGTGCTGAGTTAAATTATCGTATTTCATTATCGTGGAGAAATTCGCTCAGGTGCTATGACCGACACTGTACTGCTGTCTTAACAGTTCGACAACTGCGTTCGATGAACGCAGCCACTTATACGATTTCATGTCTACCACGTAATTCAGATATTTTAATAGAAATGCAGCGAATTAAAACGTTTAAATTTCACTGAAGTTACTTGGAAAATAACCCACGGTTTAACAGCTACCAGCAATTTTTATTCTTATTCGTATGCATTTATGCCATTTGTTCTAATCACTCAATAATTTAAATAACTAAGAGTTTATGAATACTATCAAAGTTTCGCCAAATTGAAACAATAATTTCTTTCAATATAGAACAGTTGCAAAACTGGGTTAGGCGTATAATCAATTTTAATTTTAAGGTCGGAAGTTAAAATTTGGTGTATTGGAAATCTGTGTTCGTAAAAAGTTTACTATTTCAATAATTCACAAATTTAAAGATTTTTCAATTTTACTTAAAAAGAAATTTAAATTTGATATATAATTTGGCGCCTCGTTTATATACGTATGACAAAGGCATTATAAGGTGTATTTTAGAAAATGATAAAAACTAATAATAAATTACAACGCAATAGGTTGACGAACACCAGCAGACAGACACGTTAACAATTCATATTAGATTGACGTCAATCTTCTTTTATTTGTAATTTTTAGGTAAATATGAGAAATAAATAAATAAATTTTCTTCATAATAAACGTGTCTCCCGACAGTTCAGAGTTCTTAAAAAAAAACGATACAGAGGAATCTCATGACATAACGTTTCTTCGAATTATAAGTTAATGATTATCGGAAGTTTATATGTAAATACATATTCAAAATTTAAGGTTTATGTATACATTATGTTGAAATTAAATAAATTCATTCTTAAGTTGGGATTCTTTGACTTCATGTCTGGCACATTATTCTAACTAAAATGATGTTGGCTATTAAAATGCAATCAACTTACGTAAAAAATTGTCTCTAATTATTTCATTGAATCGTAAATATTCATAGCTACAAGTTGAGTGCCGCAAGGTTTCTGTCTTGGCACGTTCATCTTTCAATCTTTATATTAATGATCTATCTTTTCAAGTTGGTTGATTACTGTATGTTGACTTTAAATTCTTCTCAAGGGTGAATGGTGCCGGTAACTGTGAGTTGTTACAGAAGGATTTGAATTGATGGTGTTTGTTGATGGCCTAAATCTTTAATATATGTAAGTGTGAAGTGGTTTCTTGTTCTAGAAAAAGGACCTTAGTGGAATATGATTATGTTGTGAATTATAGTGTTTTGGAAAAGCTGGACTGCTTTAAAGACTTGGATCTGAGACTTTCGTTTAAACATTACTTGGATTTTGTGTGTAACAAGGCTCTGAGAATCTTTTCTTTGGCTTTTTGTTAAGAAATATCAAACCATTTAACTAAATCACGCCATTAATATAATATACCCTTATTATAATAACGCTATTTGTACTAACTTTTACTAACTGAATTTAAATGCTTGTCTTTGAAAGGCGGAAGAATTGCATCTCAAATTATCTTTGCGTATACACTGAATCATTCTTATGTTAGCGATTCACAGTTATTACCTATTTGATTTTATTGTTCCAAAATCTTTTCATGAAACACCAATACTCCACATGTAGAACTTTTGTAGAGTTTTCCAGAACTTTGTATTATTTACACACATTATTAATTTCTATTGGTAGAAACTTCAACAATTTTGCATTGAATTTTGATGTTTTCAATTTAAGCCTTAGAGAATTCATCACGTTGGTGTATAAATCATTCCATTATGCGTAACTCTGCTAATTACTGCCTACGTTGTTCTGGTTAGAAGTAGATTTTAATATTTGTAATTTGCTACTATTTTTATACATTCATTTAAGAGTTATTTATATATATAGCAATACCTATACCTGGATTATAACTTTCTTTATATAAGCTCACATACATTTATGTTTAATTATATTATAGGACGTTTCTTGTTTTCATGTTTTACTATGTAAAGAGGGCCAAAAGATGAATTTTAACTTTATTTTGCTCTCCAACTCCAACAAATTTTGATAAGATAGAAATTATTAATCAATTGTACTAATTATCGATTTATTGAAACCTGAAAACCCCATAAATTAAACCCAAGAATAACATTTAGGTTTACTTTTCTCCAATTAGGTGTCTGCGTGAATTTAAGATAGTATCTAAGATAGTATTTAAGATGTATTCCTAAAAAAAGTTGTTGCAAAATGGTAACCGAAAGATAAATATACTTCATGTGTTTTATTCTTTACGCAAACATGAATGATAGATAAGAAGGTGACAAACTAATAAAAGTTGTGGATTCCAAACCCCAAAAGAAGTCCCACAATATCTTATAAATGATGCCAAAAAAAAAGTTAATATATACTTTTTTGGAATAATTTTTTTAGAATTTATTGATATATATATATATATATATATATATATATATATATATATATACCGTGTGCACAACGTCGTGCGATCGATGGATATATAAGTAATGACTGGCCAACTGCAAGTATATTCGCCTTGCTTGAACACAATGAGCGACTGATAGGAATATTCAATGTGTTAGAGAGAGATTATTTGATTCGTACTTAGATCGTATGTAGAATGTGTTGGATAAAGAAATGGAACGCCCGTACAGTTAGACAGTAGAACAGATTGAATATACTCTCTCAACCCTAACCACATAAACTCGCTATTCGTCTTCGTCTTACTACATAGTGGTAGATCAATCACTCCCCGGCGTTCATACGGTATATATATATATATATATATATATATATATATATACATATATATATATATATATATATATTGTGGTTAGGGGGGTTTTCTTGTTTCTGTCTGTTTCACCTTATCTATTCCAGGTATTTCCCTCATTCTCTGCCAATTCCAGATACCTGCCTTGCTTAAATTTTCCACCACTTCTCTTCACTTGGTTTCCATTTCAACATTGCTTTTATCGTTTATCCTACTGCCCTCCATACATGTCTCAAACATTTTATTCTTTATTACTTTCTATTTTTTATTATGTCCTCGCCCACTATTTCTTGACTTTTGATTTTATGTATTGGTTCTCTGCTACTTTCATCGGATCCCATATCGTTATTAACATATTTCCCTTGAATATTCTTAAATTCTCTCATCTGTTTTTGATAATGTCATCGTTTGAGCTGCATACAGTATCAATTGTCTTATGTATTTTTAATTTAGAATTCTCGATTTACTGTCATACTTTTTCCTATTGTTTTTACGTCCCATTACCATCCCTATAGATCATTATATCCAGGTATTTGAAGTTCTCCACTTGTTCGATTTTATAGCACCAATTTTGATATATTTATCATCTACCAGATTTCATCAGAGCCTTAATATTTTATTTTTGTTTTCATTTACGATCAGCCTAAATTTCTTTTTTTCATTAATTACTTCTTCCAATTGACTTCTTCGTTTTTACTATAATGTTATCTATGCTACAATCTATCCTTCTTTAGTTCTGTGCCTTCCCCTATTTACCTTTTTGTTACGTATTCCATAGCTATATTAAATAGGGCAGCTGGCAGTGTATCACCTTGTTTAACGCCTTTACTAGTTTCAAACTATTCCGTCTCCTTTCAATGCTTATACGGTCATTTCCGTCGTTTTGATCGTTTCATACATACATGGTATATTTTTTTTATGTAAACGTTGAATGAATATAACCTTAATACTTTTAAATCAAAATATCCTGGTGATAAATAACCTTTAACACAATTACCCTATGTTTTCGGGCATTGACATACTGATTAAACATATACCAATTTACTGTTAACATAACAACGTTGATGACCGCATTACCATAACGATATTTACTTCAAAGAAAAAAATCTCATATTCTAACGTTATCGTCTGAAATTATAAATGATACATATTGTCTTTCACAGATTGGACATTGTTTATTTAGACTTTGTGCATACGATATCGCATCTAAAACAATTATTTACACCAATAATAATCTATCAAGTGGTCAATTACACGAAAAGCAATCACGTTATAAATGTGAATGTGTTAGGCTTGGTAAATATTTACCTGTACATACAGTCGTTGAGATTGACGATGTAGCGGAAGTTGAAGTAGTGAGTTATGTATTATATTACCACACATTCTTTGTTTTTTTCCTAATAAATTTTGGAGATAGAACCATATATAAAACAAACTGATAATATAATACATAATCTAATAATATTTACAATTAAATACATATATGTATTTAATTGCAGGAATCAAATTTAAATTTCGTTTACACTTTGTTTCAGAGTGACGATCTTGTAACATTGCTGCACAATGGTTAGCCGTGCTGTTGACTAATTGGTGGCAGCGCTAGATCCAGAAATAGATCGCCAACTCGACTCCGCTATTGCTCATAATTCTAGCTGTGTTTTAGGCTTCGCGCGAAATCCTTCTTGTTTGATATATGCTGATAAATTTACAAGATTGAGGTCTGGCACGAGCCATTTCAGAATCTGAATCCTGGGTGTACGAAAAAAAATTGTTTTGCTCTCCTTTTCGTATCCAAGGGTAAGCTCATTGTCTTGCATGAAGACGAATTTGAGGAACCTCCTCTTCTGCAAGCCGTAGCATTAGCTTTTCTAATATTATATTCTAATATTCTAATAATAATTCTAATAATTCTAATATTATAACCCAACTCAGTTGATTTTAAAATTTCTTGATTGAATATAGAGGACCTGAACCATAGTACGAAAAACATCAAACCATTTTACTAACTTAGAGCTGCAATATTTTATTGTCTGTAAAGTGTGTTGTGACCTGAAAGCTGTATTTATCAGTCGTTAACATACACTCTATGATCACAGGAGCGAATTAATATTATTTAACTTTCCTCACTCTATAAAATGTTACGCCAGTGTATTTTCGGCCAATTATAAGCTCTCTAGCGAAGTTCAAATGTCGATGGATATGTCGTTGATTTAATAACGGAATGTTCCATTATAGTTCTTGCTATTAAACTATGATTCTGGAATCTTCTTCGAATTGTTCTACAGCCGATCCTTACTTCAATTCTTTTCTTAATTTTGCTAAAGTTATAAATGAATTAGCTTTTGTATAATAAGCATGGATCTATTGTATTGTAGAACAGCCGGCCAAACTTAATAACAGCCGCGTTTGTATAGATCCCTCAAATAATTTCAGAGATTATTTTAATTATGCTAACATTACATCTTTAGATGTGGAATGGACGCTGAAACAAATGTCATATCTGATGCTGAAATTCTTTCCCTGATCACATCCATTATGGATAAAGAATCTTAAGCGGGTTAAGTGTCTATTACTTAACTACAGTGCGCAGTTCTCGTAATGTAGATTAAATAATGATTATTTTTACCGTGTATATATATATAACGTGTGTTCATTTCAAAAGTCAATCTAGTAGCATGTGATTTACTGAGAACATTTTGAAGTATGTCGTAAATTAAAATTTACTACTTAACCTACGAAGTCGTATATTTTGACAGTTTCATACATAACGGATGTTCAGAAACATTCGAAGTCAAAGTAGTCCTTGAAAATATGAAGTCATGTCTGATATAGATTGATACATTTACTTAATACAATTTTATAGGTTATCATACACGCAAATTTCAGTTTATGTCGAAATATATTACTTTAAATGCCATATTAATTAATATAAACTAGTCAAATAATGATTTTAGAAGGTAACAGTAATTAATTTGCAAATTTCAAATTAAGTATTTTGATATTTTAGAGAATTCTTGCTGAACAATAGCACCTCTTCATGCGATAACTCGAAAAAATTACATAATCCAATTAATATGCTATTCATTCTTTTGTAATAAAGCTCATCTAATCTGTAGTAACATGTAAAAAGACAATGCAGAATTAAGAGGAAATAACTTTACAAGTAAAGGTTTTATTCATCTTATAGTGACAATAGTATCTAGTTATCGTACTAGTTTAATATATTAACATTCAACACATTATTGTAAGAAATGGCTTAAAATAAATTTGAAACAAATAAATTGTTTGTAGAGTACTTAGATTACAACCTTATAATAAATATCATAAATTGTAGTTGTATAAATTACCAACAATAATGACCATAATTATAAAAGATGTTGAAAATGTCCACCACCTTCTTCCAAGCATTTTACGCACCTCCTCCGAATGCTACTAAATACATTTTGCAGTATGGGACTATTTCTAATTTTACTAATTTTATTTATAATTCTGTCTTGGAGATCTATATAATCTTGCACTGGTACTTGATAAATTGAATTTTTTAAAAAAGGCCATAAATAGTAATCACACGGTGTAAGATCACAAGATCTTGGAGGAAATTCATGATCGCTGTTCAAACTAATTAAACGATTTCCAAACACTTCTTGTAACATATTCATTGTTTCCCCCGCTGTGTGAGCTCTAGCACCATCTTGTTGAAAGTATCCCAAAGCTAGTTCATCATCGCGAAGTTGATTAAAGAAAGGCAATAGTATTTCCTGTCGATATCTTTCTGCAGTCAAGCTACCATTCAAAAAAATTGGACCAATAATCCTTCTTCTACTTATAGCGCACCAAACACCAACTTTCTGAGGATGTAAAGGAGCTTCAACATAAAAATTATTGGGCTTTGTATCACTCCACATTCTCATGTTTTGCGAGTTAACATATCCACTAACATGAAACCACGCTTCGTCTCAAAAGAAAGTTTTGTGTAGGACATAATCATTAAAATTATTTGTAAACCATTCGCAAAATACTACTCGTCGCGGATAATCAATATCGAGGATTTCTTGCAAACAAGTTATACGATATGGGAATAACTGTAAATCTTCTTTTAAAACTTTATGGCAAGAACCAACTGACAACCCGGTTTGTTGAGCAAGAGTTCTTACTGAAGTTTTAGGGGCATCAGTCATTATTTCTCTAACATTTACACCAACCACTTCTTCTGTCCGGACTTTTGGTCGCCCACCACCCTCTCGGCGTCCCACACTACCAGTTCTCGAAAAACTGGAACAATTCTGATTAGTGTACACTGAAAAGTATTATAATCAAAAGCAAGGTTGGGAAATTCATCTCGAAATTCTTCCAAACAAGCTTGAATTGAATACTTTCACTGGCCATCGATCTTTTGGCCATTTCGAAAATATGCTTCAACCTGCTTCAATATGCTTTGTGTACGTTAGTAAATACCATTTTTAAAATTAAAAAATATAAATTAGTATCTTCGATATTAGATTCTGACAATTTTTGACAGACAACAGTTGACATTTAATAATTATTACAAATCAGATAGTTAAGTAAAGATATACGATTTTTTGTTCAGAGCCCACTTGACTTCGAATGTTTCTGAACACCCGTTACAAACACATATTAAAATTTACTACTTAACCTAGGAAGTCGTATATTTTGACAGTTTCATACATACAAACACATACTAATATATTTGCGTCTTATTCTATCAAAATTTCAAAGTAACCTGGTATGACTTTTCAAATGAACACCTGTTATAATATAAAGTAACGGCCGTTAAATTTTTCACGGTTCACTTTTCCTGTATTGATATGACTTTATCCAGTGGCTGACTCAATATTTAAAATTTGTCATGACTGTTATTACTGTAAAAATTGGAAGAAGGTTGCAAAACTGGAAGAAGGTTGTTCATTGCAATGCGCTGCAAATGAAATTGATTGCGGAAAAACCACTATTTTCAATTTAAAACGTAAATGGCAGCAAACACATGACTTACGTAGGAAAGCTGGTTCTGGAGCCCCAAAGGTCTTCTGAACAGTGTAGCAGCAATGAAACCACAGTTAAGTGATGAACATAAAAGAAGAAGAAATCAGTTCGCCAACTAATATCTAAATCAGGCACCGAATTTTTGGGAAACTATAGTGTTCTCACACGAAAATGTGTTCCAGTCCACATACACCGTAAAACTTAGATAATTTTATCTTCCAACATGTAATATTATACAACTTCATTTTGACATGTTACTAAACAATAATAATCCTTTTCATTTTTAGGATAATTCACCTATCCATAGAACCCATATTGTAAAAAATTGGTTGAATGAAAATAATATCAATGAGCTTCCGTGGCCGGCTAAAAGCGCCGATTTAAACCAAATAGAAAATATTTAAGGATATATAACCGAAATTTAATCGCTTCTGTTCACCCATTGAAATATTGTTTCTTAGTTGCTTATGTTATATAATTAAACTTAAACCTCACACAAGTAGGACATGGTATAGTTTTCAAAAAGCAAAATATAAATGTAATAGTTCCTAGAATTTTAACTTGGGTCAACTACCTGATTTAACGCTGTATATTGTATGTATCTTTAGTCTTAAGTTGAATTTGAAGAAGCTACTGTGTTAGCGAAACAGCTGTCATTATTTTATTAATAAAGTGTAAATCTAAAACATCTTATGTGTGTTTTATTTATTTGTGATATGGATTTACATCAAGCAAAGGTTTCTTTACGAAATTTGTTACATCACTGCTACTATCCTGACCGCAACTCAAAGTGATACTAAAACTAAAAAGGACAGTGTAAACAGAAATACGAGTTTAAACTAAGAATTTATACCTTTCGCCCTCTATTTCTGATAAACAGCCAACAACTTCGTAAGAACAACAAATAGGAATGTATGTTTTAGCAAAACAACCTTGACTACATCGAAAATTCTATCTAATATTAAAAAGTATTATTGATTTTCCGATAACAGTAGTTTGACTTGTTAACTGAATGGTTAAATTCACATACAAACATTGAAATCGGGTTTCCATTCTGGCGATGCACCTATTTCAGTTGTTTAATATTTTTCCTTGTGAACTTAATGAAATAAGCACGTCAAGGTTAGAGCCTGCCTTTTCGTACTAGCAACACTGTACAATTGATCGCGTCAGACCTACAAACCATAGCAAGAGAATGAATATGATCTCAATTAACAAACCCTTTTTCGATTTCCTTCGTTTGGGACGAATTAAACTGTGGTGTAAGGTAGTAAAACATCTGTGTGTTAATGGCATAAACAAAAAACGATGGGCGATACAATTTTTGAATTATTGAACATTTTATACAAAACAATATCGAAAGTTGTATATAACTTTTATTTACACAAAAAACAAGACGTTTCACGGAAAAACAAGCATTTTTTAAAAGAAAATCTACAGATACCTTAAGTAATGTAATATGTATATAATTTTTATAGACACGAAACGATATAATTTCGCGTTTTCATACCTATAGCGAATATACGAGGTTTGTCTGAAAAATTCGGTGAATGTTCTAATATATCGGTATTCAACGCTTGAAACAAGGTCGCTCGTATGCGTAAGCATGCATGAACATGTCTGGACCTGTCCTCTGCCGGGTATAGCGCGAGGCTGCTAAAGCAGTAGTACTGCATTTATTTCAACAAGTGTTCCGAGCAGTGCGCGTCGAAAAGCCATGGTGCAACGATACAACATTAAATTCTGCTTCAAATTGAGTAAAACGACGAGGGAAACCCATGAAATGTTGGTGAAATGGTGCAATTTTACGGACAGGATGCTGCGTGTAGAAAATGCGTGTATAATTGGTTTGCACACTTTGGCGCTGGTGAGGAGTCGGTGGTGGACGAACCGCATTCGGGCCGACCATCCACAAGCAGGACACAGGAAAACATGAATTGACTAGGACTCTGCGATTAATAGCAGAAGTGGGTATTGGCAAAGACACACTAGAAGACATCATCCATGAAGATTTGAGTAAACGCAAGATTTGTTCACGATTTGTGCCGCACATCCTACAAACGAGCAAAGAGCAAGACGTTTTTAGACTAGTGGCGATTTCATCGACATGGTGACCGGGATTAGTCATTTCTGGGTTCCATTGTCACAGGGGACGAGTGCTGGTGTTACCAGTACGACCTTGAAACGAAAATACAATCAATGGAATGGCGGTCACCTTCTCCGCGACAAACAAAGAGGGGCGTGCAAAAATTTAAGGTGAAGACCATGCATCACATTTTTCGACAAAGAGGGAATCATCCATAAGGAATTCGTCCCTGTTGGCCAAACAATGAATGCCGCATTCTACTTGGAGGTGCTTAAACGTTTGTTACTGCTCGACAATGCACCATCACATACGAGGATCCTTGTACACCAATTTTTGTATCTGCGTGGCGTGACTGTCTTGGAATACCATCCTTACTTTCCAGACTTTGCATCTGATGACTTTTTTTGGTCCCTCGTATTAAGGGGACTTTGAAGGGAAGGTGTTGAAACTGTGTTGTGTCTGGTGGCGACTACTTCGAAGGATATTTCCAATGTTTGTGTTTTTATTATACCGTTCACTGAATTTTATAGACAAACCCCGTATGTGTTCTCTAGTACTACCTACTGTATTAAAAAACTATTTTAGTTTATGAGTCCTAGATCAAGTATAACATGCGTGCAAATTAATGTCATTTATTATTAGCTTTGCATTAAACTTCCACGCAATATTTAAAGTTACGACAAGGTCGGTACACGCCCTATTGATTAAGTTATTCCATATATTACTTTTGCTTGGAAAATTACAAACCTTACTCTATATATATAATTTATTAACACAGAAAGAAGAAATAGCTTTAGCAAGAAAATAAGTTTTTTTTTTTAATTAAACGTATAGAAGTGCACTAATCGTCGATAATTTACTGGCATCAGTTTCAAATTCCTCCACACAATACGTAATGCACAGTAAAATAAACTAAACTGCTCGTCAAAAGTTAGGGAAATTTGCTGATAAAATGGTAATAAAAAAACCTAGAACATGCATTTTTTATTACCAAAATGGGTCTGTAAGTTTTTGTCACTACAAATTGTAACGTATGCATTGGCAAGTGTTCAGTCTGTCTATTAACATCGCAGAACATACAACGCATCTTTACCTTTTTTAATTTATTTCTATTTCATAGAGATGCAAAGAAAGAAGTGAAATATAGCGGAGGCCAATATGGCCATTGGTATGATTCAAACCAGAGCTAAACAGGCTGATATGGGAGAACGTGTTGGTGTTTCGCAAAAGTGTAGTTTCTCAGATAGTTAAATGTTAGTCCTAGTCACAAATCTAGGTATATAAGTTACACAGTTACGTAGATTAAGTTATACAAAAAATGTTTAGGTATATCAATACGTTAAGCACGTATTACGCATTTGTTACAAATGAAACGGACATGTAATATACACGTCTGTAACTGTACACATGGACATACCTCGTATTTTCCAGCATTTACTTCTGCTTAAGACACGTGTTTCTGCCATCTACTATTAGGCGTCATCAGTTAAGCTAGTGAAGTAAGTAAAGCTTAAACAAAACGCCTCATAAGGTACAACAAATTTTGTCCTATCAGGTGGCACCATATAATCTAGTAACATCTGACGGGTGCCACTTTCGGCATAGTCTCTTTCGTCCGTCAGATGTCACTAGATTATATGGTGCCACCTGATAGGACAAAATTTGCTATACATTATTAGGCGATTTGTTTAAGCTTTACTTAACTTCACTAGCTTAACTGATGACGTCTACTAGTAGAAGGCAGAAACACGTGTCTTAAGCAGAAGTAAATGCTGGAAAATACGAGGTGTATGTCCATGTGTACAGTTACAGACGTGTATATTGCATGTCTGTTCCATTTGTAGATTAAGTTAGTTGTAAGAAACTCTTTGAGAATGGCATAACAGCCGAAACACATATGTTAGAGAAATATAATAAAATTTGTGAAATATAGCCAAGTGTGTTATTCCTAACAAGTACATCAATAATTACTAAAATGTTTCACCAAAAAGTGTCTGCAACATCAATTCATGACGGTCTACTTATTGATGAGTCGACATTTTCCTTGCTGTCGTCATACAAATATTGTTTGCTGATTGATATTGATGTAAATCAAACCACATCCGCGCTCATAGCGTAGCAAGAGGTCCGCGTTCAGTCAACTTCGTATCAAGCTATGTTCTTTTTTAAGGCCTCGTTGACTGTATATGGGTATATCTTTGATATATATGGAGTAGACACTTGGTCAAACAATAATAACCATTTTATGACACGGTATGTTAGCAATGAGACGTCCAATTTAAAATTTCTCAATATATTTATCATTGCATGATCTAATGCGGACAAAACATTGGTGAGGTCAGTGTCTACCACAACAATATTTCCCAAGCATTAATTACGTTAGTTATTTTTTAAAAAGGATTTATTTAACATTGATTTTTAAAGGTTACTTTCAAATAAAACTATATCGTAAAGATGAAATGTTTCATTTGACAATATACGTGTGCATACAAATGTGAATAACATTTTATTATTAAAAACGTTTTCGTTTTATACAAAATATGGTTTTACCTACTCAAGTATGTTTCAAACTACTTGGTTACATACGAATCTTGTTCAATCATAATTTTAAATCCCATAAATTGAAATGAATTTATATATCCCTTCTTGAAATAATAAACGTAAATAACAGTTATATATGTTCGTAAGTACAATTTTATGGTCGAGAATACGACTGCAAACCGAGTCTCGTAAGGTCGAGGTTTGTATGTATTCGAGATCATAAAACTGTACTGTACGAACCGTGGTGCATATGAGATTTTTCGTTATACCTACGTTTTTTTTTAATAGACGAATTTTAATAATTTTCCACTTTATTTTTATTATACTATAATTATACCTATGTATACACATTAGTAACATCAAGCCAGGAATGTTTGTCGTATCTATGATAATACAAAGTTATTTTTAATAATATAAAATACTAGCTAATCCCGACCACGCTTCGCTGTGACTCAATCTGAAATGAATGAGAAAAGAGATAAATGTATTATAGTAAATATAAATTCACTGGGAAAACAAATCATCCAATTGCGTTGCTGTGGCTATGTGAAGTTAAAGGAAAAAAAATGTTTTTGACAAAAAAATAATTTTTTTAATTGTAAAGCTGATGAATTGATTACATTTTTTTGTTTAGTCCATTTAGTTATTTAACATAACTTATAAACAATGTAACCTGCTATTTTAATAATGTTCCTGTCACTTGGCTTTTGACACATTGTCGAAATTACTTCAAAAACGTCACCTTTCAAATATCTCAGTGTTATTTAAATTCTTTTAATAAAATTTGTATCGTATATGTTCTATTTTCTTCGATCCTACCTTGAATAAATACAATAGTGAGTGTATTCTCTTAAATATTTAATCTTCCTTTCTTGTGATCCTTAATTTTTGGATTTTATATCACTTTATGTTTAACTTCTTTCTATAACAGCTTCTCTGTGCCTGTTTCCTATTACTTTTCATTCTCATTGAACTTGTTATTAAATTCCTTCTGCCAATACTATTCTTTTCTTATTCCAGTTATAATTTTTCGATTGTCAATTTATTACAAACAAAATGAATATGGTCATCGCTATACTACTACATTATAACATTATTTTCTTTAGATTGACATTTTTAAATTCGTTATATCTTTTGAATGGAATGTCCGATTTTAATAATTTAAAAAGTATTTTACTGGTATTGAAATGGTCTTTAATAAAATATCATTTAATAGGATAAGGAATAATACAGAGGTATGGATAATATGGTTTGATTATTGTCGGCACTTTTATTAACTTTTAAAATGTAAAAAAGTAGTTATATTGGCATAACTACAGTAGTTGGACATATGGTTTCGCGGACTTTTTTGTAGATATTAATACGTTCTATAATACTGTACAACATTTTTTTGTTCTATCAACAATAGTTTCCGCAGCGTACGCGATGGCAGATTTTTTGTGACTAATTTTTTCACACCTTGGGTTACATTAATGCATTTTTATTGGGGATCCCTTTTTTTTTGAAAATGTAATATAGCCTATGTCACTCAGTGAAAATGCAGCTTTCTAATGGTGAAAGAATTTTTGAAATCGGTCCAGTAGTTTTTGTGTGAAGAACACATAATATTTTATATTATTAAAATAGTATATTAAAAAACAAGTTTCATAAAGGCACCTTTTTGCCGGACGAGATCAGTTTAGAAAACGAGCCGCGATAGCGGCGAGTTTTCTAAAGAGCGAGTGCGGCAAAAGGCCTTATGAAACGAGTTTTTTATACTATTTTTTCTATTTTGCGTTTTTACATTAATAAATTGCTTAAATTGGAATTATTTAATTTGAAAGTTCAGAGTTTAATTTTTATATAAAGCATGCAGTTGGTCACATTGATACTTGACATTTTCAAATTTAAATCTTGTTATCCGCGAAGTATATTATATTACATATTATTTACTAATTTTCGTTAACATTACTTGATACTTCATTTAAAAATATAAACATGAGTGACATAGAAACATATATATATGTTGTTGTCAATTGCATACAACATACGTTGTTTGTGAAAAATACGGACATATATCAAATCTGTCAAATATACATAAATTCTTAAAATCAAATGACAGCAATGATATTTATTTCTGGATTCGAACAACGCCAACATTGAAAAATGAAAAAAAGCGTATCGAAATAAAGCTCATTTCGATACTGTTTTGGGTTTCATAATGAGTTCATTTCGAACGCAAAATAGAAAAATACCTTTGTATTATACAAAACTGGTGGGGTTTACCTACTCATGTATGTTTCAATTATTCTGGTATCTATGATAAGTATGATAACCATGTTTGTGTCAATCTATATTTATATTTTTGATAAATGTCAAAGTACATGCAATATATTCTGAAAAGTTGTTGCTTTTAATAGTTATTTATGTATTAAGGACATAATCGGCAATACATACAGCGTTTCATTCGATTTTAGTTTCCAAAACATTTTAATAAAATATTTACTATTTTTGCGACAAGTGCCAACAAATGCGAGTGAATTGCATCGAGCCGTTGATCGATGTCAATTTTAGAGTGTGTAGATCGTGTAGATAGTTGTTTGTTTTGATGTTGTTAGGGATTCTATGTTTGTAGGTATTGTTTGGTTATTAAACAGTTCGCTTTCAAAATGATAATTGAAGTAGCGGAAAACGTTTATTCACAAGAAATTTTTGCACGAATTTGAAGCAGCTCAGGGAAAACATATCACAGAAGTCGAAAGAATTATATATCAAAGAATATGATAAGTTTTGGGAGTGGCGGCATGAGAAAAATGTCATTAGCAATAATTGTGATGAAAAAATCGTAATGGCGTCCTTGTCTCTAATGGTAAGAAAATGTATTTAAAATGATTATATTTAATAAATTGTGATCCATTTTCTGTACTCCAAAGTGTACAAAGCTTCATCTCTTTAGTGCATCTAAGTTCAAAAAAATGTTAAAAATTAAGGAAAACGTTGATATCTCTAAATTCCTTATGGTCACAGAATATATGAAGAGTAACTCCGTGGGCGATGAACCTAAGAAGTCGTGGGTACTTCAGCGAAAGGAAATTGAACAGTTTATGATAAAGGCATCAGATCTCACGTATTTGTTAGTCAAGGTAAAACCTGTTTTCAGTTCTCATACAAATTTAATAAATAGCGTATTCCAGGTTATTACAGCATTCGCCATATTTGGAGCCTACCGACGCGAAGAGTTGCATGTTTTATGTATTCAGGATGTGACGACTGAAGGTTCGGTTTTGTTAGTGAAAATTCGTAGGACCAAAACTTACACTTCCAGGCAGTTTACGATTCTTCCAAACGATGGCGTCGTGGACTATATTGCTTTGTAACGGGTGTTCAGAAACATTCGAAGTCAAGTGGGCTCTGAACAAAAAATCGTATATCTTTACTTAAGTAATAATAATAATAATGTAATAATTATTAAATGTCAACTTTTGTCTGTCAAAAATCAATCTATCTCAGACATGACTTCATATTTTCAAGGACTACTTTGACTTCGAATGTTTCTGAACACCCGTTACAACAAATATGTTGCTTTATGTCCTAAATATGTCAAAATTGACAGTTTGTTTCTATCATATCATACTGGCAAGTGCAGTTCGCAGCTGGTGGAGAAAAATGCTTTCGGAAAAATACCAAGAATGATTGCCAAGTTTCTAAAATTACCCAACGCAAATAAATATACGGGAAATTGTTTCCGCAGAAGTGCTGCAACTATACTAGTGGAAAGCGGCAGTGACACAAGAATGTTGAAGCAATTGGGTGGTTGGCGATCAGATAAGGTAGCCGAATCTTACGTTGAAAATTCTCTGCATAATAAAAATAAAATAGCTCAGAATATCTGTTCTGAGCTTCGATAATCATATCAGAGGCTAATGAAGTACCTATTAGTTTAGGCGATAGTTTGCGCCAAGTTACAATAACTAATCCATTTAATTTCCACAAATAATGTTGCAGAAAATAATGTATTATTTTCCTTGATGTTAATAAATGTTATATATTGACGTTTGTTTGAATTATTAATTCAATTGTTGTCTAGCAATTTTTGAATGACCTGTGCCATAAAGACCTCTTTATGCTCGCATTTGGAGGCCTATAAAGAAGATTATGATTCTAAAATCGAATAAATGAACTTTATAAATAGGGATCAAATAGAGATGGAGGCTATTATAGTTTGTACTGAGATTTTGCCGTAGAAATCTAAAAACAGATACAATATAACCTATAAAATGTTTGGTGTCACCAGAGGTATGTGGGGAGTATTGCAGAAAGTGTAATACTGGCATATTTTCGTGATAGATCTATGAAGTTAAAATTAACCAACAGTTTATGGTGTGAATACTCAATGTTAAAAACTACCATATTTATTAAGGAATATTTCAAAATATCCTAAATTGAACGGATTTTTGTAGCGTAAAAATGAAGGTTTTAGACCTAAAAAGTCTAGTATCTTTACAAGCGAGGAAATGAATAAATTTCTTATTGAGGCTCCCGACGATATATATTTGTTGATCAAGGAAAGTTTACAGAATGATTCTTTTTAATTCGTGTTCACCCTCTACTAATTTTTTTGCAGGTTGTTATGATTATGGGAATCGCTGGGGCTTGCAGGAAAGATGAACTAGTTAAAATGAAAATCAAGATTTGGAAAATGAAAATGATGTCCAATAATTAAAATACCGGATACTAAAAATGGATTAAAACGTTCTTTTACAATTATTGCGAAGGAAGAATATCCAATTAATTTTATGCTAATTATTAAAAAATACATTGGTCTGAGATTAGGAAATATTACCAATGATAGATTTTTATTAAAATAGAGTTTTGGTAAATGTCGAAATCAGCTTGTAGGAAAAAATACTCTTGTAAAAATTCCTGGCCAGATATCAAAATACTTACGGTTGGAGAACCGTACCTACACCGGACATTCCTTTCGAAGGACTTCGGCAACATTATTAGCAAATTCAGGAATTGATATTCTTGGCCTGCAAAGACACGGCGGATGGAAATCTTCCACCGCGGCAGAAAGCTATATTTCCGATTCAATGATAAATAAGGTCCGAATTTTATATAAACAAAATATTACAGAGGCTATTTGCTCAACTGTGATACAGAAAAACGAGAAGAAAGTTGATGATTCCATCAGGAATCCAACCATTAATAATGTTGACATTATTGAAAATATAAACTTGCCTAGTAAGAAAGAAGACTCTATTGTTCAGATAGCTAATTGTTCGTTTACATTTAATATTACAAAGTGATAAGTTTTTGTATAAGATTGTACTTCTACTATTTATATGTTTTTATTAATTAAAATTATGTTTAAAATAAATTTGTCATAAATGTTCTAATATTGCTATTATTTACCTAGGGTATAATAGCCCGCTACCATAGCAACTGTCAATATGTATGTAAAGCGTCACTTACATTTAAAAAAAAAGGACAACTTACGCGGTAGGTATGACGAAAAATACTTTTACGAATTTAACAGTAGAAATAGTTAAATCATTGCTAGATGTAAGTTCAAAGGAAAAAAGAGCATCTGTGAATATAGAATGTTTCAAAAAAATGTACTCGTAATAGAGGATTGAAGCTGCTATAATAAATTGGAATGGAATAAAGTGGAAAAATATATTGCACGACTTGCTTTACCTACTTTACATATCTACTTTTTATAGGAATGCTTTTATTATCTTGTTGGGTATATTGCAAATAATCTAGATACAACTTGTATGCCTATTATGCGCTATAATCGACCGTAAGAATATCGTTGCAATATGGACCATAGATACATATTAGATACATATAGGATTCAGAAAAATTATATGATTTCTTATTGGGAATATTGCAAATTGTATATCTAGGTACAACTTATATGTCTATTATGCGCTATAATCGACCGTATAGTTTATTTCAAATTATAAGAATATTACTTTGAACGGCTCTAATGCTTTTATTTCACCACTCGCGGCAATAACTACCTGGCCGTTCAATACGATTATCTTTTACGCAAACAAACTGCTGAGGTCCGTAATGATAAAATTTTAAGTAAATTGTAATTACTGCAATTTAGATGAAATAAAATTTAATAATAATATAAGTACCAACAGTTGTTAATTTGAATATATAGTTATTATATATAGTTAAATAGTCATTAAATTACAATTTAGATGAAATAAGTGCTTATATTTATTAAACAAAATTTAAGTAAATATAGTTAGGAAAGTTGGTATATATTACATCCAATATTGAGTCCATTTATCATTTATTGTTAATCTGCTGTATACATATTTGATTTTTCTCTCTTTACTTAACGAACATGTGGCGACCTTTTGCTGAAAGTGTTACTGATTATGATGTGGATAGTGATAATACTGTTGGAGCACGACAGAGAAAGCATATATCAGAAGATGCAAAACAGATCATTTTCAATGTCTATCATACCCTGATGGAAGAAAATAACGAACTACAAACCCAGAACATTCAATGAACGTCGCAATTAACAAAGGTGCCTTTTGGAACAATATATAAAATAATTAAGAATAACGCAGTGCCTCGAAAGCAAAGAAGTGACAAAGGAGCACCCAGAAAAATTGAAGAGTATGAAATTGATACTATTAGGCAGCAAGTATACTCCTTCTACAGAGGAAATGTTGTATCTACACTCGACTGCTTTCATAAAAGAATCAGTGACGAGCCTATAAATATTTAGTGTTCTAAAGCAACCTTGTGGCGGACGCTAAAGAAAGCTGGTTTTATGTTTGGCACTATAGACAAACGTCGCACAATTATGGAAAGCCCGAGGTTACAGAAACTTCGATATGAATACTTAACGGCAATTAGAAGGTATAGACAGGAAGGACGATTCATATGTTATTTAGACGAGACGTGGTATGACACCCATGAGACAATTTGCAAAGGTTGGGTGGATAGTTCAAGTATGTGTCAGTTGGACGCGCCGGTTTCGAGAGGGAAGAGAATAATCATTCTTCATGCTGGATCAGAAAAATGATGGATCGGACAGCCGCTATTATCTACTAAAAATGTTAAATCCTCAAGTTTAGATTACCATGAAGATATGACCTCATCTTTATTTGAAGAATCGTTTTGTGACACTTTGCTGCCAAATTTACCAAAAGATAGTGTGATAGTGATGGACAACGCTCCGTATCATTCCCGACAGCAAACCAAAGTTCCTACAAAATGTAATAATAAGAAAGATATTAAAACATTTTTAGAAGCAAATGATTTATATTTTGAGGATCATTATACAAAAAATCAATTAATAGAAGTGATGAAGACAAAAGAATATTTAAAGGATTATTATGTGGATAACACAGCCAAAGAAGCAGGACATACAATTTTGCGCTTACCACCATACCATTGCATTTTCAATCCCATTGAATTGATATGGGCCCAACTGAAAAATACCATAAGACGAACAAATCAAACACCGAAATTTAGTGAAAGCAGTGTAACACACATAACAAATGCTATGGAACATATAACTGCTGTAAATTGGAAAAATGCTGTTAAACACGCAATAGCAAAAGAGGACGAATATATGCGCATGTACAAAATAGTAGCACCTTTGATTATAAATTTGCAATACGATTCAGACACAGACACCGATTTGCAAGACGACTCAATCACAGATGATTTATGAAATGCGGTGACACATAAAAATTTTATTTTATTGTGTATTACAAATAAATTAGCTTTATATATTTATATGTATCCACTACACATGTTGCCACACGATTTGTAATTTTTTCTTTGTATATAAACCAAATGTACAGATATTTTTTATTATATACTTGAAATTAACAGCGTTTTATTATTATATTATAGGGCCCTAATTTATAGTCAATACGGCCCCTAGATTCATACGTTGCAAATAGGTACACCGTACCCGTTCAATAAGGAGACCAGGTATAATAATTATCATCACAGAAGGTGGTGCAATAAAAGCATTAGAGCCGTTCAAAGTTATATTCTTATAATTTGAAATAAACTTATAAACATATCGTTGCAATATGGACCACACATACATATAAGATCCAGAAAAATTATGAGGCGCATGGCGCTTAATGTTTTAATAAATGCTGATCAACTCCTGAAGAACCAGTCAACACAAATTGAACTCTTAGACATAAATTCATTGCTTTTTCGCTTAACATTTAACTCCCAGAGACGCAATGCCGTTGACTTATGTTCAATTGATGATATTATATTTTCACATCGACATTAAATGAAAATATTATTGTAAGAAATTATCCAAGATGTTACCATTTTCAAAGAACTATTTACAATCGAAACGTTTTCGTTGCATGTAACTATACAAACAGTTTTAAACCATAACGCGAACACTATTGCGCAGTGAATGTAGGTAACTTTTAAAAATAGTCTTCTGCATTTCTAGTAATTCGTTGAACTTCGACTAGGAGAACGGGAAGAAAAAAGATCCGAAGGTCGAAACTATTTTCGTTCAAATGTATACATCTGTATATATCACACTTTTGCTTATCTATCTCGCTTTATTTTGGCAAGGAATGAGTGGTAGGTAAGTTATGTTAGTTAGTAGATAATGTAATTGATCCGTTCGTTCAGTGTAGAACTGGTTTATTTTTTGTCAAAAAGTTTGATGTTCAAATGGCTATTACAAAAACTGATCTTGTTAAAAAAACGCAAATGGGCAAAACTGTTTAAATAAAACAAGAGCTTAGTTTGAATTTAAAATTTTCCATGAACATAATTATGTAAGATAAGATACATACAGGAATATCGATTATTTGTTCACTATTTTGAAAATTCCAAATAGTTTAGGGAATTTTCAACAGTGATACCACAAGTGATTGAATTTTCGCGATAAGTTTGTTTATTAGTGCTTAAACTAAACTGAGTTGCTTCAAAACATCAGTCTGCAAGAGGAGTGGTGTTTTCTTTAAACAACTCAGTTGAGTTTAGAAATTAGAGACAGACTTATCTCGTAAAAATTCAACCACGAGTTGAATTTTTCTAGACTATTCCACGAATAATAAACATTTATTATAACTAATAAGTATTTATTATAACTGTTAAACATTTTATTATAAATAACAATGAACAATTTATTAACATAAGCAACAAAAAACGGTTAATATTTTCTAGGATTTTATTTTAAATATACTTTAAATATAAGTAATTCCCTTCAGCAATTGAAGCACTTGACCATTCTTTCTTTCCACTGTTTAGAAGCGTATATGACCTTTTTAATACCTCGCTGCTTCTTAGTTATTGTAGAAGTTTCCTCATCTTCGTGAATTCATACACGACTCTCTTGGCGGGTAGGAACTTCGAAAAAAGGAATATAAGTTTCGTCACTTATTTTGGAAAAAATTGGTACCCGCTATTATTATTCAAGAAATTTGAAGTTTCATGGCAAATTCTTACACCTTCTGCTTTTTAGAAGTCAGAAAGGTGATGCGGCACAAAACGACTTACCACTTTTTTAAATGCAGGTGATCGTGTATGATTGTTTTAACAGCTAAAGATCCAATCTTGAGTTGATGCTCTATTACCGCATAAGTGGCTTTATTGTCCTCTTCAATTATTTTTTTAACAGCAGCAATGTTTTTGTCTGTAACAGACGTAGGAGGACACCCTACTCCTTTTTGATGCTGAACAGAATTCCTTTCGCGTTCAAATGCCCTATACAATCGGTAAATTATAGCCAAGGAAGGTGCTTGTTCACTAAAAACTGAATCGAGCTTTTCTCGATTTGGGGTAACCATCGAGAAACAACAAGATTTGTTTACGGTGCCGCCAGACTACGCGCTTGCTCATTACGTAGCCCGAGATCTGCGAATGGCCAAAGGAATTGCCAGAGAATTTAAAGAGAGATTTGGCAGAATTTTTCGGGACGAAACTTCATTTTTAAGAAGGGGGCAATGTGATGACTCATCCAACGATGCGTCGCGCGTCATATCTCTGGCGCTTTCTCGATGGATGTAGAACGCTCGAGAAGAGAATTTCACATTGATATATAAGCCGTCGAGGAAGGGATTGAGGCATTCCATACCGAATCATCACGTATTGAACTTACATAAATATAAATACATAATTGTGCTTATTGTTAGTAATTAGTTTTTATATTGTTATTCGTTTTATTATTAATATAGTGTGTGTCTACGTCACCGTTAGTTTTATTTAAGAACCCGAAAAGGCAAACTGTTACGCTCGAAAATCTCTTGAGACCTTTCGGTAATTTATAATGAAGTTGCTACATTAATTACCTGCGTTTATCTATTTAGTCTATTCAAATTTCACCTTTTTCGCGTATTAAAATTTTAATGATTTTGTTTTTAATTTACTAACGCTTTGGGCTTCTTTAAACTTCGTTGCTTACTCAGAATTTACCTATGTTCTAATAATTTGGCTGACTCTATATACTCGTTTTATATTTTAATCCGTTATTTTTGGTTACCTGTACTTTGGCGTGCCGACATCTTGAATGATAAGATGCTGAGTTATGTTCGTATTATGTTTGAACTTTGAATCTGTTCTTGTTTCTCTAAACCTATACTTAAATTGTAGAAATTCTTCTAGAATTTCGAGAACTTATTTTAGAGCTTATTTGTCTATTTATCCCTATCAATTTACTTTATTTTGCATTAATAAATTCTCTCGCTTGGTGCGCCATCTCACATCTGTTGATTTATCTTTCAATTGCAGATTTCTGTCTTTCGTTTGGCCATTCATATCGATTTATATCCCATATCATGGAGTTTTAATTAACGCTTTTTGGCTTCGTTGTACACACTTGCACCTGTTTAAGGAATATTGTAAATTAAATCCGTTTCTAACTGATCCACCAAACTGCGTTCTTGCGCGTGACGTATGTCGGATCCCCGTCCGATATTCTCACATCTCTGGACGCACTTGGTATTTGTTCGTCGTTAGTGGCTGACGTGATTTGGTGTTCGTACTGAGGCATGCGGTAAGCGTTAGCATTTACTTTCTATCTTTTGTTTATGCGTTTCTTAATTATCCCTAGGATATATTTTGGGGCGACCTCCCTTCTTTACCGTAATTAAGCTGTAATATATTGGAAAACTCATCGTTATCTACTCCAAGAAGGGGACGTGTCTACCTGGCACACGCATGATTACTTCAGGACGCAATTTCTTAGCATTTATCTTCTTTTGGAGGATTTCCGAAAATTTAAACCAGATTCCATCTTCGAGGGAGTAATAGGGGACGTCGAGGCATCCCTGAATTTACATTTCAAACATATATACCGACGCACCCAAGATGGCGACCAGCAAGCGTTTTCTAAACGTGCATATGGCGGTATAGACGTCTTTTCCGTTGGCGTGGCTTGAAAAAACTGTTCGTTCAATATCCGGGAAGGCTGATTCTTAGAAGGTTTGAAGAACAAGGACTAAAACAGGGCACAAATTCGAGATCTTGATATAAAGTAGGTTTAGAAAATCTAATATTTAACCTCATAATTTAAATCATAGCTATTTCTAACATTGAATCTAAATTTACAAACGTTCACACCTAAGTAAGGTTTTGGATAAGCCGGTCCTTCAGATCGTAGCAGTAGTAGATTTGTTTTCTTGGCTTTTTAATTGGCAACGTAGAACCTAGATTGAGTTATCGGGTTTGTATCCCCCGGGTTTTATCTTGCTAGACCTGGTTCTGGTTAGTTTTCCGTAACCTGTTACTTTCCTAATCTACTACGTCTGCTGCTTATCTAAAGCTATATTTCGCGGAATAAGTTACATTCTTTAATCTAATGTTTATATATATTAACTGTTAGAGGCTAGTTCACCCGATTTCTAGCAATCATTTTGTATTCTAATTAAAGGCTGGACGACAGCTTCTCTGTCTATCCATTGCAGGTTATGTAGAGCATATTTACGTGGCAGGTTCCATCAGACGGGCCCACGTCTTATTAACTTTATTTACTTGGGGTTTCGACCCACATTTTGCTACGTAATTTATTATACAGTGTATACTATTTGTAAAGAACCTCCGTTATGTATATATAATAGAGTTCTGCATAACATATGTATTGTTCTATGTACGTACATTACATTATTTCTCACAGTTTTAAATACCTGTGTATACAGGGTGTTGCTTTCGAAATTTAATTGTACAGGTATCTTTCACTTTGTGGCTGGAAGCTATTTTGATGCATTTTATTTACTCTATTAACTAAATTTACCAAACTTATAATTTTCTTAATTATAATATTTGCCTTTTGATTCTATTGATATTAAATTAGATAATAATTTACTGTTTACTTCAAAACTTAAGATCACTGATTTTATTATTTTGTTTCATCATTTGAATCTTGTAAATTCACCTAACATATAACTGCTTTTTGTTTTATATTACACAATTTATAGGATAAACTAAACCTACTTGAAATATACATTGTTATTGTTGACGTCTGTGTTTGTTTAAAACCCTTTCCTGCAAGAGTCGAGTAAAGCAAAGTCACTATTGTAATTGCAACAAGTAATAGGGGGCTGACTCTCTCTGGTTGATTTTGAAGCTACCAGGGTCCCGCCTGCTTCCGTTTTCAAGGATATATCTGCAGGTAGAAAGCGGTGGCGTCTTTCCTACATCAAGCGACCCCTATGGACTCGCGACTCTCTACTATTCCATACTGAGTTAGCCGGCAGAGCATTTTCCTGGGGACGACCATCTTCAGGTAGGTTCAGGCCAGAGGGGGGAGAGCAAGCAGAACATCGCGCTACCTTCCTATTGCTTGTTATTCTATTTTGGTCGCGGCTTGGTAGCAAAACTTTACAATATAATAAAAAATATATAATAAAAAGTAATTATAATTTGTTTAATGTAATCTTCTCAGTTTTTATTAACTACCTATTTATTATCGGGATAAAATAAAACTAATTTTAATAAATGTCACTATTTTTAACTTGACAAAGTAACGATTGTTTCACTCACAGAGGAGCTTCGTCAGACATATAACTAACTCATGACCTCATAAGTTAGTTATAGTTTTAGAGATTCGTCGTTGAGCGATTGTATGGAACTGTTACGTAATCTCCATTTGGTTAATCAGCGGTGTAGTCATAATGGAATAGCTTTGAATACTGACAAATGTGTTATTGTCTCGTATGTCCGTGTTGCGAGCCTAGTTTTGTTCCCGTATGCTCTCGAGCATGTTCCCATTCCCAGAATCGATGAGGTTAGGGAACTGGGTGTGTTATTTGATTCTGCATTACGATTCAATAATCATATTCACGATATGTGTACCGTAGCTATTAAATCTTTGGGATTCATTATAAGATCTTATAGGTAGTTTCGTAATCCCTTAACATTAAAATATCTGTATTGCGCCTATGTAAGGAGTAGATTGGAATACGACTCTCCTATATGGTATTCTCATTACCTGCATTTGCGTCTGGCTGTGGTGAGTGTTCAAAGACGATTTTTAAGGTATCTGTCTTTCAAGTGTGACGGTTTATATCCAGAAAGTGGCACTGAATATACGTCTCTCCTGAAACGCCATTATTTGAATTCACTGAGTAATTGAAGAGAACATCTTAGTGCCAAACTTCTCCTTAATTTACTAAATGGAAGGATTGATTGTCTGTCTTTTCTGTCACAATTGAATTTTTTGGTTCCAGGACATTTAACTAGATCGTCGGACACTTTCACCGTTCCCATGGCCAAATCCAATGTGTTTCTCAAAGCCCCTTTACTGCATATGGTACACAACCTTCACAAATTCTACCCTGATCCCTTCTCTCGGTGATAGAAGATAATTTTGAATACTTCACATGTGTCTACGAATTGTCATTTGATATTTATTTTGTACTTGAATTGTATTTTTTATTTTTATTATTTATACTTATTATTTTTTAACAGTGCCTTATACATGTAACTATTTTATGACACACTGTATGTATTTAGGTTATGTTTGGCCTGTAATTGGAGTATATCTGTTGGACAATAAAGAATATTATTATTATATGTCTGACGAAGCTCCTATGTGAGTGAAACGATCGTTACTTTGTGAAGTTAAAAATAGTAAAATTCATTAAAATTTGTTTTATTTTATCCAGATAATAGTTATAATGGAATTTCATCAAGTAAAGGCTGAAACAATCCTATAACTACCTATTTTCTGAAAAAATATTGTTCATTCAATATTTAAGACAGAATTAAGTAATAATGTTGTTATTACTTAATTATGTTTTATATTTAAAATATTTACTATTTTTACATAATGGCTTTCTTTTCATGACGACATTATTTTAATTTCTGAGACATTTTTTTGGACATAAGTATTTTAAAGGACTATACTAGAAGTACTAGTTTTGTTACAGAAGAACCTTACTGCCGTTTACGTGTTATAATAAACATTTAAAATTAGTTAAAATATTTTTTCGTTTCATTGTCGTATTCTCATAGCAATTAATCAATTAAATAGCAAGGTTAAAATGACAATTGAACTTCATTTGTAAACAAAAGCAATTAAAAGTTCAAACTGAACGAGGGTATAAGAACCACCTTTTTGCAAAGAGTTAAATACAATCTAATGTTTGAAGATGTACACATCAGTTATTTACGCAACTCCAAATTGGAAATGTTTTCATCGATGAAATTAGGTCGTTTACAATTAGACTTGCTACTACTATTAATTGTTAATTACCAACAAAGATAAGACTACCGGATTGCTGAACCCTGCGAACTCTTGTGGAACAATGTATATTTCATATACATATTTCCTAGAATATATAAAGCTTAATTATAGTAGAACGGGGTTTAAAACTTTACAATTTATCACTTCGAGAACTGAACTGTGAGGCAAATGCGAGAGTGATCTCAGTCAAGCGTACAATATTTGTTTTTGTTTTCCTAGCGTAAAGTACATTCATATTGGGATCATTACATAAATCATTTGAAATTCCTGAACATTGCAAATTTAACATTAATATTAGTTCATACTTTCAAAAAGAGAAATGAATAATTTAAAACATTTAGAAATATTCGAATTCCAAAATGACCTACATATTTAGTTATAATAATTAATAGTTACAGGTATTTTTGTAAGAAACTAAGAACTGGAATATAAAGATTTTGAATTAAAATGACCATTCAAATCCTATTAAATAATGAGGGCGTATTAACAAGCCACCTTTATCAAATGCAAATTATAACAAAATATCCTAACGTAAAGTTGTATTCAATATGAAAGCTTTAAAAAGGATGCATTTGCTTTAACTGCTTATTCACCGAATTTTATTACTTTATTCATTAAATTTAGAAAAATTATCTTTCATAGACATCTGCGATGATTCCTCGAAATATTTGTAACTAGTTTAAAAACGCCCCTTTTGTAATTCCTACCACGCATAGTAATAGTAGTTGGAAAATTAGTCTTAAACACAGTGAGTTCTATCCAAACTATCATAGAGAAAGGTACTATGGTGGGGGATTGTTATATAATGTCTCCAACAATTCCATTGTGTGAGTAGTGGGGATAGAAACAAGTCCTAAACTACAAACGGAAATTTCGAGTATTTCGTCTAAGCATGCAAAGTTTTATTTCCCTGTGTATCGTCGTTGAATATCAGTGGCATTTATCATGAGCTCAATTATTGAAATGCGTACTAAGCAACGATCGGTAATAGAATTTTTAACGCTGGTTGCACATCGAAATTTGCAGGCGTTTGAAAAGCCGTTTATGATAAAGATTGTATTGTTGTAAAGAATGTTCTCCGATGGGTTCGACGTGCAACTCAAGAGGCGAAATAAAGATATTTGAAGAAAAGCGATCAGGTCGACCAGTATCAGTGACGCAAGTGAGAAGAATCAAAGAGAAGTGAATATATTGATTCAAGGAAACTGCCGGGTTACACAAAATCAAATTGCTCGGCAATTACGACCCTAATAAATAAAGAGTCCAGTACATTGTTCAGAATTGGAATTAAAGACAGATACGAGCCTGAAATTCACGGTTGTTTCGCACCCTCCACACAGCTCTGATTTGACACCTTCAGATATCTGATTGTTGCCAAAGTTGAAGGAGGTATTGAAAGTGAAAGATCAAGATTTTTCATTAGTTCAAGCTGCTGTTCGCAATTGGATCAACAGTAAATAAGAAAGTTTTGTCACGGACAGAATGAAGAAATTGATTCGGTGTTTGGAGAAATATGTTGCACTAAATGGTGATTAGGTGGAATAATATATTATAGACCAGGCAGAGAAAGTTTAAATTATAGCCGAACATACATTTCACTGATGGGGCGCCACCCGAGACAGTAGAATGTAGATTTTTTAACATCATTTTTGGTTATTTTCGAATGACGGATTACACATTTAATTCTCTTTATTATGTAAGTACAATTAGCGATGTTAGAATTATTAATATTTAAATGCAACCTTTTTTTTTTTGATAAAATTAATGAATAGAGACCGGACGCATCAGGTCGTAATTACGATGAACCATATAAATAGTCTATAACATGGCTAAGTACAACACGCAGTTATTGAATAGCACTATTCATTCGATTCACCGCACATCTGTTTCTTGTCGTTGAATTGTGACGCAATAACATCAATATTACAGTTAAATTCCTTTCTTCAAGGGCATAGATAGAAGCGTGAGGAATTTCTATAATATATTTTATTTATTAGTTAATATTTAGTAAGATAAAGTACAGTGAGTTAGTTTCTGTCACCAAAGAATAAAAGTATATGTGCATATATGTTAAAAACAGGCAGAATATTAAACGAAACATATCCTAATATGTTGGATATTACTTGTGTAGCACATGCTCTCCACATAATCTGTGAATATATCAGAGACACCATTTCGGAAGTTGATAGACTTGTATCCGGCTTTAAAAAAGTTTCCAGAAAAACACCATTGAGAGTAGCTCTTTACAGGGAAAAACTTCCACCTTTGTCACTGCCTCCCTCTCCAGTAATAATTAGATGGGGAACATGGTTGGAAGCTATTAGTTTTTATGCAGAGAATTTCGATAGTTTACAAAATTTCTGAGTGCAAGGAACTAATACAAATTCCAAATTAAAAAAATCAGTTGTACTTTCTTCAGGAACACTTTGGAAGTTTACCAAAACTAATCACTTATTTTGAAAATCAAAATCTCAAATAATTCGAAAAATATTCGAAGTGATTTCGGATGTGATCGATCTACTGTATTGCGGGTTATCTCTGACAGCCCTGGAGTGAAACACGATAATTCTTCAATAGGCTGAGAGTTCACTACATAAGTAGTGTCAGACTGGGCACAGACACGCCTGGCATGGTACCTCCCTTCTCTTTTATCTAGTGTACTGGTGGGGTATCGTTTACGTCTTCACCGTTAACTCACCACGTTTACAGACGATATATCTTTTTCAGCTACACCGTAAAAAAATCATGACAAAACTGCCGTCGGACAAAAATAAACTTTTTCAATATAAAGTTGTGAATAGTATAATATCGAAATTATATGCGTCAAAAGAAAATCATTATGGACATTGGTAGTACAATAAATTGAATTTATTTTGCATAATGGATTCATTATTTCGTCATTTTTTATTCTTATTTTATAGAGTTGGAGACCTTATATATCAATCGTCCCTCGTAATATTATTTAAAACCATTAAATTTGAAACAATTATTTTTAGCTTCTTAAGTTAAAATGGTTCACTTGAAGGTCCTTTGCTGTTTTTTTCCAAATCTTATTTTTACATCGCAATAGTATATTGTGTAGCTAGGCGAGAAAATGGATATTTGCCGGGTCCAGAGAAGATATGGACATGCAAACAGCTAGGCTAGGCTGGCCTCTTCTTGAGACACGGTAAACTTTTTCCTTGCCGTGATGCACACGACAAAGTTGATCTCTACGCTCCATGCTTTCAAAATCATTTATTAGGATTTCTTGCTGTTATTTGTTGGGTTATCTCAGCACAAGAATTCACTATAGCATTATGAAGCTCTTCCATTGTGTGATGTATGGTCTTGAAAATGGCATTCTTTAAATATGGAAAAATAAAATAGCCTAAAATTTTTGTTGCCGGAAATCTTGTAAGCACTGATTAGTGGAATAAACCCAATCTCCATTTACTAATTTTTGGCCAATTCGATGTCACTTTGAATAATAAATATTTTATGTTGTGACTTTAACATTACAAACAAATAATTTAAAAAATATAAGCGTTTATAATTTGAATTTATGTATGACAACTGTCAGAATTTGAAGTTTTCTAAAGCTTCGCAAATGCACCAATCTTTGATTACTTAATTATAGCAAGCGCCAATTAAGTTGGCGCGAGGAGAGGATGCGCAGAAGCAGTTTTTAAAAACATCCACCCCCACTACTCAAGTAATTGTCAGAATACATTTGTCATTGACGTTTAACGGAACATAATGTCTTTGCTAGGGGATCATAAAGTTATATACGCTCAGAGGTTAGAATTATCTGACATTTGATGAAAAACCAAATACAAATCCCCCACTACTTCTAATCCTGCGCGAACTTACCCCTCCTCGCGCCAACTTAATTGGCGTTTGCTATACATACTTAAAAAACAGCCTACTATAACGAGGAAAGTTTTTGAAGGCACCATACTTAATGTTAATGGTATGACATTATAGTTATCACATCACTGTCAAAATCTCATTTTCATTATTTGACAGATAATTTGTGCTGACATATTAATTTCCTCAGGTCTACAGTTCAAGCTATCATTGGAGTCACAAATATTAGAAGCTCCGACACATTCCATTGTAAAATGCTCTAAATCTATAATCCTCTAATAACCTATAATCTATAATTCTAAGTAAATGTAGTTTAATGCTAATTACGCTCTAGATAACACGAAATTAATTATTTGATATTTCAGTTTGACAGTGGACGCTGATGCGTTTCTTAGTGATTAATACTGTAAATAAATTTCTTGGCTGGTGGCTAAAAATTTTTTTTTGGCTAGCCTTGCAAATGCATGCTTTCGTGTCTCCATAGAGACGCCAAAATTTAATTTTCTAGTAGCGTACGATAAACGCTTTTATACGAGACTGTTTTTCATTTGCAATTGTACACAATTATAATTTTTGTAGTTGTAGTCCCAAGATAAAATTATCACCTTTTATTAAATCTAGGTCACTCAATTACCAGATGGAAATCAGCGATAACAATTGCACATAATAATTTTACAGGCGGGCACATAAATAACGTGTGTTCATTTGAAAAGTCAATCTAGGTTACTTTGAAATTATGATAGAATAAGACGCATATATATTAGTATGTGTTTGTTGTTCCGTAAACGTAAATCCAAATGACATTTGATAATGTCAATCACAAATATCAGTTATTGCATAAAATAATCGTGCGTCGATTCTGGTTTAAATAAATTGCTTCTCAGTTTTAAAATGGCTTTCACTTTAGAACATAAAATTTTTTTAGTCCAGGCTTATTTTCGAAGTGGTAATAAAATTGATGGTTTATGGGTTTATTCAGTTCAAGATTGCATGGTAGAATTTCAAGTAGAGTTTCCACATTTTGTAATAGATTATATACAATTTAAGAATACTTTGGATAGAACTTTAACATTTTTTTCTGAAACTGGTAGTCTCTTAAGAAAATCAGGCATCGGAGCAGTTAAGAAACGTACACCTCAAGTTGTCAATCGTGTTGAAGAAATAATGGAAAATGAACCACAAACATCTGTTCGACATTTGAGTCAACAAATAAACCTTTCTGTTGGTACAACTCACAAGTTATTAAAAAAAGATATGCAACTTTATCCATATCGTGTCACAGCAGTACAAGAATTGTTAGAAATTGATTACCCACGTAGACTACAGTTTTGTAATTGGTTTGTAAATATGAACAATAATGGAGAACTTTCGCAAAGAGTCATCTTTACTGATGAAGCATGGTTTTATAAAACGGGATACCTAAATTCACAAAATACAAGAATTTGGAGTAGTGAAAATCCGCATGTAATTAATGAAGAATCGCTACATCCAGAGAAAATTGGTGTTTGGGCAGCGATAAGCCAAAGGCGAATTATTGGACCAATATTTTTTCAGGGAACGTTAACTGCTCAAAGGTACCGTATGGAAATTTTACAACCATTTGTCAATCAGTTGCATGATGATGAACTTCAAAATGCATATTTCCAACAAGACGGAGCACCTTGTCACTGTACTGCAGAATCTTTGGATTATTTAAGAGAATTTTTTGATGAGCGTATAATTAGTCGAAATACTGAAATTGCCTGGCCTGCACGTTCATGCGATTTAACACCTTGCGACTTCTTTTTGTGGCCTTATCTAAAAAATAACATATTTCGAACACGTATATTGAATTTGAATGATATACTACAGAGAATCGAACAGAAATGCATGGAAATTAATAACAATTCAGTAATGTTGCAGAATATCATAAGAAATTTTGAACGGAGGATTTTAAAGTGCATTGATCTTGAAGGACAACATTTTCAACATTTGTTATAGTTTTCAATAAATACCTATTATTTGTTATTTATTTGTATGTATGAAACTGTCAAAATATACGACTTCGTAGGTTAAGTAGTAAATTTTAATTTACGACATACTTCAAAATGTTCTCAGTAAATCACATGCTACTAGATTGACTTTTCAAATGAACACTTGTTATAGATGCCTAGTAATCAAATACATTGTTCAAAATCTAGGAATTGTTTCTTCATTTCATGAAATAAATTTGTCATCGGTAATTTCCACTTGGAATAAAAGCTTCCGGTAGAAAATGTTTTTCTTTTAATCATACAAATTGCCTAGCCCTTTCCCAAGCACAAGGTCAGATAGTTTATTATGTTTACTATTTCCTATCCTAACAATTTAATACATACATGTATAACTGTACACCGACTGGCATATTCTTTTCATGTTATTATTAATTAATAAAAAGTGTTGATAGCAATTCAACTGACCTATTTCAATCAGTTTGAGGTGAGTATATAACATACTAATGTATTCATTGCTTGTGATTGTTAACTCTATTTTTATCATATCATAAATTAATAATCGTCTAATAATGTAATTATATTTATTGTCTTTATGTAAACTATGTGACTCCACCTATAAACATAAAAATATTTGTATAACACGAGATTATCATAAAGCATTACTGTAATTAAATATTACTCGTTTATTTTTCTTTAGAATGCGATCCTTATTTATAAAACAAATGAAGAAAATTTGATTCCAAATATTTTAATCATTTTTTTTTTAAAGTTTTGTAAAAAGAGAAAATCGGAATTATTGTTAAGTAAACAGTAACCATAAGCTGAAATTAAAGAAGGCAGTCGAAGAATTAACAAAAAATATTCAATTCCAAACAAAAAAAGCCAAGATATATACCATACGATGTGAAAGATAAAATTGGAAAGAAAAGAATTAAAAGAAAAATGTAACTTATTTTATTATTTGCCTTTCGAAATAATTTGTAAAATAATAATAACAGTTCCCGTAGTAGCCTTGCAGGCCTTTGGAGTAATAACATTGTAGGCTTGTTATAACTTGTGCCGTGCGGTACAACTAGGATAGTAATGTGGCTAGCGCTATGTACTGGCCGCCTATAATTTGTAAAATTACGACATGAATATTAAGAAATGGGTAAACAAATCTAATCAAATATAATCGCCCATCAAAATATGCCTAGCAATATAAACATCTAAGTGTCCTTGCAATAAGGAGAGAATCAATATAGAATATATTATTAAATTCAATTACAATATTAAAAGAACTTGAAGATAAAAATGCAAGTGTAAAATATTAGTCAAAATCGAAGTGTTAACAATGTTAAAAAACAATATTATAAGTAATACAAAGGTATTTTTAATAATATAAAATATTATTACAAATCTGTTGTGAAGAACACAAGGTTCAAGAACGCAGGTTCACTATTAATATCGGTCTGGTGGACGGTATGCGAGGTACTTCGGCTGTCTGACAACAGGTAGCGCCGAATTTACTTCTGCGCTCGGTCTGGATAATTACGGTGATAGGGCGAGGTGGTTCTTTTCTGTGAATGTGTCTGGAAATATCCTTTCTCCAGCAGGGGCGTACCGATGAACTTGTAGAAAAGCGAAATACGTATCTACGTCTCTAGGGATAGGATATATTCGGACACGTTCACAGAAAATATTAATAGTGAACCTGCATTTGTGTTCTTCACACCAGATTTTTAATAATATTTTATATTATTAAAAATACCTTTGTATTATACAAAACTGGTGGGGTTTGTATGTTTCAATTATTCTGATATATTATAGGTACGTGTTCAGCGAGTCTATTACGGGCAAGTACCTGAGCACAGCGGCAGGTATGTTTTGCAAGGTCGAAGTTGTGCTTTAACAATATTATATTGACAATGACAGTTGCTGCGAGACATACAATTTTACAGCTACCTCCTTATTATTGTGTTTCCAATCCAATTGAACTGGTTTGGAGTTAGTTAAAGCAATTCGTACGACAAAATAACACTAGTTCAACATTTAGTAAAACAACAAATCGGAAGATTCATGATGGAATATCGTACATTTCACAAAAAAATTGAAAAAAGTGTATTACACATGTAATTGGTTTGGAATATGAATATTTGCAGCATCTATATTTAATTCCACAATTTATACTACCCATTAGTGAAAATGAAACTGATTGCGCACCGACTATGATGATTCTGACAACTGTAAAGATTTTTAGTAAATTCATTTTACTTGTTTATAAATTTTTAGTATTATATAATTCCGAGGTTCTACCTAGAAATTCCAGAAATTTGAATGTGGCGCGCGAAGGAATGGTAATACAGCTCTATATCACTAGATGGCATGAACTACGTCTATACTAAGTCAGTCTGTCAAAAGGTGGTGACAAACAGTTTTTGTGTTTATTTAAGAACACATAAAATAATACGTTAAAATTTTCCACCTCGAAACTACACGGAAAAAATCTACATAACAAATTACTACAATTGTAGTAAATTTTGCTACACATAGTGAAATACCAACTTATTGCAAACTGTAGTAATTTTTACTACCACTCTGTTACATGTAAGTGATTGTAGTAATTGCTTATACACATAGTAGTAATCTGTTTCATTTTCTTTGTATTGACACAAGTTTTGTATCTATTTTAATAATCTCTTGCCAGTGATGTTCTTACAACTATTAAACCGGGTTCTCTCTTGTTTTATCATTACACATACATCCTCATGTATAATGATAAAAAAAGAAAAGTCAATGCATAGGTGTTATAGTAGGCAACCAGTTTATACACCAGTGACGTATTTTCTAAATGTCAAATATTTCTGAATTTTTATTCATACATAAAGTTTAAACAGGCTTATACCTTGTGCGGAGACAATTTTAATATTTTTAGCAAATTCAAAGATGGTTAGTATTTCTTTAAGGATGAAATATACCTATCTATGATAGTAAAATTAGTGTATCAAAAAAAGGTAGAAAATATGAATGCGTTGATAACAAAAAAAAAATACAAATAGATTTTACCATTTTATGAGATTGTAGCATTGTAGAACGTTCTTTCATTAGGTACATTATACTTCGAATTACCGAACGTAACCCACGTATTGGAGGAATTTCAGTAACACGATAAAAACAAATAACACCTCGTGGTATCTTACAAATAACAGGTTTTATAACATGGAGAAATTTATTTTAAAAAGCAGTAGTGGGAAATTCTTGTAGGTAATAAATATGTTACTATTTCTTTAATAATCACAGTAACTTTTGGACTGTACCATTATCTGACAGCATCACTACTGGAATTAAAGATTGAAGAAAAGAAGACACTATGCAACAAACTTTTGGAATCTGTTAACGCAAGGCTATTTTCAAATGAAGGACAATCATTTACTAGAGTAGCAACTGTTTTAGACTCTCGACTTATAAGAGCTCTGCAAGAGAGCTGCAAATGCTCTGGGACTACTTCTGTTCTAGAACAAGAAATATTTAATATGATGAAGAAAATAGATCCTGAAAATAAAGCCTGTAATCGAAACAGACAGTCCACATCAAAAGTCACTTTCATTATTTGGATTTTGCAAGCAAGAATAACAGAAAGGAAAAACAATTATAGCTGATGTAATAGTAACTAAAAGGCTATTGCCTTTTGGTTACTCGAAAATCCAAATTCAAATAAGGACGTAGATCCTCTTTTAGTTTGGAAGGTAAATTTAAAAAAAAAGGGTAAGTGCATTTTTTATTTGGATTTTCTTTTAGGCAACAGGAATGGAGCTGAAACCCTTAGAACAATGTGCTAGGAAATACTTCTGTATTTCAGCGAGTTCAGCAGAAAGTGAAAGAGTGTTTAGTATAGCTTGTTTAATAATAGAACAAAGGCGGGCAAGATTAAAACCGAAAAATGTTATATATGATAATGTTCCTACATAAAAATTTTAAAAATATTAATAAGTAACCCAAGTATTTATTTTATTAATATTACACCCAACCGTTTCCTATTAGCTAAAGAAATAATTCAAGGTTTCATCTTACTATGCTTTCTAACTATTAAAGATATGCATGTTTAAGCATTCAAAGGGAAATTATTTAGATTGCCATACAGAATGTACATGAAACTCTTTAAATCTATTAGGGAACTGTTTGCTTTATCAGTACAAATTATTTTATTTAAAATTTTGTTTTCATTTAACAAATTAAACATTATATTAAAAAAATCAGTTCGTTTTACTTTATCTTCCTCGAAAAGCTCTTCATGGCCTGTTAGGATAATTAACTATTTTAAATAAATTAAAATGTATTTAATTTAAAAATTTATGAATGAATAAAAATTCAGAAATATTTGACATTTCGAAAAATACGTCACTAGTGTATAACTGGTTGCCTGCTATGCCACTTATGCACTAACTTTTCTTTTTTTATCAATACACATAGGGATGTATGTGTAATGATAAAAAAGAACCTGGTATACAAATGATTATACATTTTTACTACTACGATGTAGGCGTAATACTTACAATTGTAGTAATGATGATTAAAAAATATTATTTGTAAAATAGTAGTAAACATTGCAAAGCGATTTTTTTCGTGTATGATATTAAAAATAAGAAAATGAATCTTTTCGGTAATATATTTTTTTTAGATTATCTGTTGCATACGTGGATGAAGCAATTGATTTGATATATATCAATACGTAGCTTTGTTTTTTTGAGTTAGACCACCTGTATCCTTCCTAATATCAAGAATTTCATAGCGCTTATTTTCAAAATCAATAACGGGACAAGTTTTTTCTCTACATATTATTTTTGGGTGAGACATGCTTATAGGACAACTAATTGACACGTGTAACTATTATCGGACATACACAATGCACGTTTATTGAGAGCAGTTAAATGTCAACGCTCGCGAACTAATCATGTTTTGTATATGGCTAATAAATCAATTGGGCTCTTTTATTAGTAGTAATTTAAATAGAAAATACCAAAATATATTTATTAAGTGTTGATGAATGAAGCCTACCAGGGGGATAAAATACAGAGTTTAAGCACGACATTTGTCTCACGCATTGCTTAATTATTGCATGGTAAATACACTATTGAACACAACCCGATTATTTTCTAAAATTTGGAGAAAAAATAATATAGTTTCTCTGAAAATTGCTAAATAAGCCTCAGATTTCATGCATAGGATCTATGGACCCCGTTATGAATAATAAATAGTCTCCGCATTTATTATTAATGGTGGCAATTTATTCTCAATCCCTTCAATGTTGCTTTAGTCATTTTACTGTGCAGTAGTCTGTTGTGTAAATAAAGCAGATAACTTTTGTTATATTTGTGTCGAAGTTACTGCAAAAGCGCACCAAAAACCTTTATCTCCACTCGTAAAAAAGGCTTATGAACGACGGTACTATGCATGTAAAGTTGGTGAACAAGACGAGTCATGGCTTCCAAAAATTTGTTGCAGTTCATGTTCGAGGACACTGATAGGATGGTTGAAAGACACTCATAAATCTATGCTGTTCGAAGTTCCAATGGTTTGCAGGGAACCTCGAAACCATTTGGACGATTGTTATTTTTGTATGACGAATATAAAATGAATTACTAGCAAAGCCAAGTGCCGCATTACCCCATTATTCCCTCTGTAATCCGACCAGTGCCGCAAATATCTCATGATCCCTTCACGAGAAGCATTAGTTCAGGAGGAAACAATATTTTTACCAACACTTAACAACAAAACGAACATCATCAAAAATTTTGTTAAAGCACTAAATACAGAAGGGGATGCTTTCTTATATTTAAAATGAAAGCTTCCACGTATAGGTGAGGTAAAGATCAAAGATGGAATTTTTGTTAGACAGTAAATTAGACATCTGTTTCGAAATGTCTACTACTATCGGCCTACCACATTATGGGATGCAATATGTCGCTAAAACTCCATTATCTTTATTTTCATTTTTTTCCTGAGAATTTGGGAGCAGTATCAGACGAGTTGGAATGTAATACGAGAAACTCCTAGTGGATCTTATAAAAGGAAGAACATAAGTAAATAGATCAGTATCAGACGAGTTAGTATGTAATACGAAACTCCTAGTGGATCTTATAAAAGGAAGAACATAAGTAAATATTCAGAAAATTAATTTAAAATGTGAATATAATTCTTAAGTGCTTTGTTAATAAAATGTATGAAGAGTTTCCGATTGTATGAGACTAAAAAACGTTGATGATATATTGATAGGATATATAGGTACAGATAGGCAGTTGAACACTCTTTATGAATTTATCAATTCCATTGATCCTAATATCACATTTACGATAGAAAAGGAGCTTAATAATAGTATACACTTTCTGAATCTCACTTTAAAACGTGTAAACAATAGAGTCCATTTTTCTATTTACCATAAAGTGGCTCATACAGATACTACGATACATAATAAATCTAACCACCCGGTCCAACATAAGGTAGCGGCTTTTCACAGCATGACACATAGACTTATTAATATCCCGATGTCCAATGAAGACTATAATAAGGAATATAATATTATAAAACAAATCGCTCACAACAATGGATATGACCCAAATCTAATAGATAAATTAATTTAAAAAAAATCAGTCAATAAATTATTAAGGGAGGTGTACCCTATCATTAAAGTGGAGTCAGACAAGCAGTTTAAATCATTTACTTACATAGGTCAACAGCAACTTAAATTATCAAAATTCCTTAAAAAAGAAAACATTAATATCGCTTACAGAACTAATAATAATCTAGCCAAATATATTAAAAATAATAAAGAAAAAACTACCAAAGACAATAAATCAGGAGTCTATAAGTTATCATGCGGATCATGTACCAAAACATATATTGGACAGACAGGTAGAACTTTTAAAAAACGAATCCAAGACCACTATCATTCTTATATCAATAAGAAAACTGACTCAACCTACTCTAATCATTTAATAGAGAATGCACATGAATTTAATTTACAATTCGATATTATACATGTAGAAAATAAAGGTAGAAAACTAAATTGTTTAGAGACTTTAGAAATTAATAAACTTAAAAACTCAGAAATGTTACTATATGATAAATTAGACTTGAATTCATCCCCACTGTTAAATCTGTTCACCCACTGAAATATTGTTTCTTAGTTGCTTATGTTATATTATTAAACTTAAACCTCACACAATTAGGACATAGTATAGTTTTTAAAAAGCAATAAATATAAATGTAATAGTTCCTAGAATTTTAACTTGGGTCAACTACCTGATTTAACGCTGTATATTGTATGTATCTTCAGTCTTAAGTTGAATTTGAAGATGCTACTGTGTTAGCGAAACAGCTGTCATTATCTTATTAATAAAGTGTAAATCTAAAAACATCTTATGTGTGTTTTATTTATTTGTGATTAATAAATCTACTGTATCGTGGGCTCCCCGTCAGCTGTGGAGGAGTACACGACAATGTTTCAAGAGGCAACGCCATTTTACTGCGTTCACTACACACAAGTTGACGTTTGACGTTTTAGGTTAGTTGCGCAAATATCTGTCTTAATGAATTTACGATACATATCAGGGAGACACTCTGCCCATGTTATTTCACTGTATTGTTTTCGGTTTCGCCGTACAATCAATAATAACGACAAAACTGCCGTCGAACAAAAAATGAACTCGTTCAATTAATATGTAAGGTTGTAAATAGTATAATATCGAAATTATTATACGCTTAAAAAAATAGAATATTAATTATAGAGTTAATAGATTTTGAATAGATTCTTTTGGCAAAGAAGAGCTGCAGTTCTACCGATTGTACCCATTTTACGTCACTCACAAATGTTACCTGTTTTATTGCAATTTCATGTCGTCTTATGTGTTCGGCACATAATTATTGTTTCCATTTCATACCGCGACTATCTGGGGTTATTTTTTCCGGTTTCTCTTATCTTTTAATATCAACATATTACTTATTAACGAATCAACAAATTTAATTATGTACCTGTACACGACCTGAGTGGAGGGAGTGGAATACGTATTAACAGTAAAGGTTTAATGACACCCAGGTAATTGAAGATTTGAGCGGAGCTACGTACTGCCCATTAAAGGTACGCTAAATTCAAAACCGATTTCGAAATTACGGCTATGCAAGTTGTTCGAAAAATTGTTGTAGATGGTTGTAATTTATAATTTCAACCAGTTTGTGGCGATAAATACAGGAGCTAGCCACGACGACGCAATACAGACAAAATGAATTACGCGTAGTTACGCAAACATGTGCGAATGTGGGCGGGCTTGCAACATCTGCCAGCTGAAGCTACTGAAGAGGGTTGATTACACATTATGGAAATTTGTCCAACTGACCCAAAACTGCAATCTTCCCACGATTACTTCGTAGATTAGTAGTTACAAAATCTCTCAATAGGAGACAGCTGGATTTGCTACAACCAGAAACATAGAACAACGCTTTGAAATTTTGGCATAGTAGATAAAATCGTATGATCGGCAAACATAAATCAAATATTCTGGAATTTGTGAAATCATTGAAAGAAACTACATTAAACAAAGGGCATATCTACGCATGACCCTTGCCAAACAACAACAAAAATATATACAGGCTATCCTTGAAATACAGAGACAACATATTTTCCATTTTTTAAATCAAATTTGTCAAGACTTATTTTACGTAGATCACCTTTAGTGATGAAACAATGATGCAGATAGCAACAGAAGAAATCGATTTGTACAAAGACGTCCTACAGATCGATACAATGATTATTGTATTTTAACAACTGTAAAATATCCGCTGCCTGTTATGATTAAAGAGCGCCACTTAGGTAGGCAAGCAGCGTTGACTTTACTGAATTAAAACTGCGCATTATTTAGAAAAATGCTTTTCGTTCGAATTACATCTACGCGTATTCCTAAATAGGTCTATAAACAACTTCACACTATGATAGCTGTTCATATACCCAGTTCTTTTTTTATTACACATAAATTTTTCTTATGTGTACCATTAAAAAGAAAACTGTCAATGCCTTAGTAATATAGCAGGCAACCAATCATGCATTTATGTTTCGACGAGCGAAAACCCATGTTCTTCTAGCAAAACCACTGTTGCCAGTGCTACTACAGATCTATTTTAATCCAAATAAAATAACTATTTTGTAAATCCGCTATTCTTAGTTCAAGTAACCTACTATTTTTTTTTGTATAGAAAAATAAAACTTTCCAGAATAGACGAAACTTTTTAAATCTATTACGAAACTGTTAAAATTGATCGCGAAAGTATAGTAGAATCTGGTTCGGCAATAAAACTTGTACAGTGGGTAATACAGAGCAAAATAAAGCCACAAAGAATTAGGTTATGTTTATAGAAAAGAAAGTGCCAAAAGCTCAGGTTTGAATGAAGAAATTATTTTATCCTATCGATTAATTAAGACAAAGAAAACAACATAACAAATATTGACTTTTTGAGGGTACTGCGATCGGATTAAGTTTTGGGCATGAGGATTTGTATGGGACCAATATCTAATGGATTAATGGCAAGGAAATTTAGTATTTTTACAATGGATAAATGTAAGATCCAAACCGGAAGTTCTGGGAGTTGACTTCATCAGTAAAAATTATTTGATTTAAAATGTCTTCATTTACATTTAAGATATTAAACATTATTTTACAAAAATCAGTTCGTTTTACTTTATCTCTCTAGAAAAGCTCTTGATGGTTTGATATCTTGTATGGCTTATATTTGAATTCCTTCACGGTTTTGTACAACGAAATCTACGATACTCCAAAATGCCTGGTTTCATCTAAAAGCGATCCTACAGATCATTCCTCTAATAACACAGGATATTCAGTTTCATGTGTTCTGTTAACACGTGATTGGTTTTATTTTTTTGTGGGAATTTAAAAAAACAACCATTGATTTTGTATAAGGTATAGGCCTGTCAGGATAATTAACGGAAAACATGTCTCTGACCGTCCTTAAACTATGATTCTTCTGGTACCACATTGTCATTGCTACCGTTTCAACTTTGCTGTATTTATTAATGATTTATGTAAATTATCTACTTTTCAATAAAATGTATTTAATTTAAGATTCATATATGAATAAAAATTCACAAATATTTTACATAAAAAAATGTTTTTTTCCCCTCTCCATGGCAACTAATTTAAGAATTAAACTATAGGTAAATCCTTCACTGCTGTATAACTGGTTGCCTACTATGCCGCTAATGCATTGACAACTTTGTTTTTAAAGTTACACATGGGAAAAAATAATAAAAAAGGAATTCGGTATTTGTGTACTAGATATATATATAGTACGGGAAGCGCTAGTTAACTTAACTTAAGTGCCGAGGAATATTGTAAAAATTAAAGAAACGATTCAATGCAAGGCTTGCGGAAGTAAGTAATGCGAAGAGTGGAATTAGCAAATTATTAATTATATGATTTTAAATGTTTGTTTGTATTCATGTTAACAAGAACTAAACGAAATTCTCATATAAATTCATTGGTTGTTTATATATTTTCATGAAATAACATTCAACTGTGTTCTTAGGTTTTGGCCAGCAACTGTAAAAGTGGAGGTTAGATTGTATATAAAATTATCAACAATTCATAATGTTTAACATTATCGCCAGTTCACTATAGTTTACTTTTACTTGGTAACGAATTTAAAAATAAATCTGCTAAGAATGTACTTAGTTTTTTTAAATTTTTCATAAAATGAACAGGTAAGCTAAATTTATTATCTCAAGAAAAACAAATCTGTAGCAACAAAATTTGTTTAACTTAAAAGTTTGCATTTTCTTCAGGTGCTGAATACTCATGTTTGTCATAATCTTTTACTCTTCTTGCATTATATGTACATAGAATCCAAGTAAACAAGATATCTATGAAGTTTAACCTACCGTAACTTAGAGCCATCATCAGGTCACTTGTCTCGAGGTCAAACACGAAGATAACTTGAAATATTAAAAATATGTATAGCTATATTACAGTAAATATGTAAAATATATTGTATGTTAAAAATAGAGAGATTATATTGTTGAGAATATTCAGAAATATGGCAGTCTTTGCGTTATTATAAAAATCTTCAGATATACCCGGCGATTTTCCTATTCAACGTCTTTTTACTAGCTTTTGGGAATTGAAAATTATCTCTCTGTTCCAGGTGTAATGGTAATTGCACTTCATGCTACACACGCTGGCCGTGTTGGACATTTGCACGGAGCATCGAGAACAGCGACACTCTGGCTTATGGGTTGCTACTTGGGCGAACACTGTCACAAATTTAATTCAAAACGACGTAGAAATGTTTATAGGGAATTGATCGAGATTCGCGATTTATTGTTATTGCAATTTGAAAAGTTCAATCAAATCAAAATGTCAAAAACAAAGACCGTTCACGCGTGTGAGTAAAACGTGTGCGACACAGTGTATATTCATAAGCGAACTGATTCGAATGAACAGATATCGAAGTTAAGTTGCGAGTTTCGTCTCCTACTACTGCACTTGTTTTACGAGTTGCTGTTTCCAACACGTCTCTTATCCTTGATATGAATTTCGAAAGATGTCTGCTACTTGGGAGCGCTAGTATCGCCAACAAGGAAGCATATGGTATTTTTATGAAAACTTTTTTCCTGGTGGGATTGAAATAACGTTTAAAAAATATTTCAGTTGATCGGAAGAAGAAACCAAATTTAGTTGACATTTTTAAATAAATTATGAAAATAGTTTATGACCAAAATAAATTAACCAAAAAAAAAACATACCAAAATATTATCGTTACATATTCAATTATTGAAATAAAAACAAAAAGAAAGTTGAATTGTTTAGTTATAACGATTGTAAGATTTGCTAACAAATAAAAAGAATACGATAAAAGGTCACATACAATTGCGTCCTATTCATTTATCAAAAGCAAATTAACAAAAAATGTTTAAATATTTGAAAAAGTGGTAATCGTTCCGATAAAAATAAATTACAAGTCTTATACATTACAAGTATAAATTCTTCAATTTAGCACTTTAGTTCTAACTTAAAAGTTCATTATTATATAACGTATCGGTTAAGGGTAAAGTAACACATGTTTTTTTTTTTGAGGCGGAGAACTTTAAATTGACAACATTGTTTCCTGTGACGGCCGATTTGACAGTTCTCGGTTGTTTGGGGGTTAGTTCACATAGTATCTATCCACTCGATGTTTTAGCTCTCATTAGTTGCGTGGCGTTATCACGAACAGGGGCAATGTATGTATTCTCAGTTCATTCAAACCCCAATGATTAAACAAGGTTAAAACTGATAAGATAAAAACCAATAAGATAGCCAGAGATAACATGTGGTCTTCCGCCCGCCATCGTAGTACAGGGGTGTGTACTACGATAGTCGAATAATTAAATTTTAACGTTTGACATCGTACTTTGGTTTATTTTCGTTCTAATTAATTTTCTTTCTATCTAGCAAATAATTATTCTTTTCAGAACACAAAGAACTGTTTTTAATACATTTTCAGTAAGTATTCTTATCACTAAGTTATTTATTGGTTATAGGTTAAGAATTTACATTTATTACAGATATGCCTGGAAAACCTCTAAATTCACAATCTCAGCAACTTGTATTGAATGTCTTGGACCATTTTGAAAGAGAGAAAATCTAAATCAAGCACCTCTGTGATAAATATAAATGCAGCTTTTGAAGTATTTATAATATTAATGTATTTTGAAATCATAATAAACGTTTGAATTTTCCAGAGACCTGCAGCTACTCTTCAGATCTCCAAACAAACTGTCAGAAATATTAGAGAACGTAAGGGACAAAACCCAATACTTTATTCACCTGGTAAGAAAAGACCACGTGCCAAACCCAAAACTGTAGATTTGCGAGAATCTTCAAAGATGGAAGTACGAAATTCTATTTATAACATGTACGAGGTGCATTCAAGTTCTAAGGCCTCCGATTTTTTTTCTCCAGACTGGAAAGAGATAGTAGCATGTGCATTGTTTTAAAATGAGCGTGCGTTCGTTGTCAATACGTCACAGAGATGGCAGCACTGTACGGCAGATGGAATTGTAGCGGCAGCGTCGAGAATGAGAACTGTTTTAGATACTTAAAATGGCTACGTTTTCCTTACTTGAACAGCGTGCAATCATTCGTTTTCTGAATTTGCGTGGTGTGACACCAATTGAAATTCATCGACAGTTGAAGGAGACATGTGGTGATGGAGTTATGGATGTGTCGAAAGTGGGTGCGTGGGTGCGGCAGTTTAATGAAGGCAGAACATCGTGTGACAACAAACCGAAACAACCTCGGGCTCGCACAAGCCGGTCTGACGACATGATCGAGAAAGTGGAGAGACTTGTTTTGGGGGATCGCCGAATGACAGTTGAACAGATCGCCTCCAGTGTTAGCATTTCCGTGGGTTCTGTGCACACAATCCTGCATGACGACCTGAAAATGTGAAAAGTGTCCTCCAGGTGGGTGCCACGAATGCTGACGGACGACCACAAGGCTGCTCGTGTGGCATGTTGCCAAGCAATGTTGACGCGCAACCAAGGCATGAATAGGACTTTCTTTTCGTCGATTGTGACAATGGATGAGACGTGGATGCCATTTTTCAATCCAGAAACAAAGCGCAGATTCACCGCCACTAAAAAAATTTCGGGTAACCGCCAGTGCTGAAAAAATGATGGTGTCCATGTTCTGGGACAGTGAGGGCGTAATCCTTACCCATTGTGTTCCAAAGGGCACTACGGTGACAGGTGCGTCCAACGAAAATGTTTTGAAGAACAAGTTCCTTCCTGCACTGCAACAAAAACGTCCGGGAATGGCTGCGCGTGTGCTGTTTCACCAAGACAACGCACCCGCACATCGGGCTAACGTTACTAAACAGTTTCTTCGTGATAACAACTTTTAAGTGATTTCTCATGCTCCCTACTCACCTGACCGGGCTCCTAGTGACTTTTGGCTGTTTCCAACAATGAAAGACACTGTCCGTGGCCGCACATTCACCAGCCGTGCTGCTATTGCTTCAGCGATTTTCCAGTGGTCGAAACAGACGCCTAAAGAAGCCTTCGCCGCGGCCATGGAATCATGGCGTCGACGTTGTGAAAAATGTGTACGTCTGCAGGGAGATTACGTCGAGAAGTAACACCAGTTTCACAGTTTTCGGGTGAGTACTTAGTTAGAAAAAAAATCGGAGGCCTTAGAACTTGAATGCAGCTCGTATAAAGAGAGTATGCTATTATTTCATTAATAATTCACAATTTTAATATATTTAAAATTATTTCAGAGAAACATGTTAGTCTGTTGACGTTAAAACAGGAGTTAAATACCAAAGCCATAATCGATATTGGCAAATCTTCCTTATCCATTTTGTTCAAAGATATCGGTTTTAAATTAAAAAGGAAGACAATAGACGAGAATTAGTGGAAAAGGATTATATAGCCCTTTACCGAAGCATTTTTTGCGGAAGTATGTGGATAATTTAAAGTCAAATTCTTCAAAATCAGTGATATTCCTAGATGAAACATGGATATATTCAAAAGGTAATAGGGGAAAATCTTGACAAGATGCATCTACGAAAAGTGTTTGAAAACCAGAAGGTTATGATGGTATAAGTTTATTATTTCACATGCTGGAGGTGAATTAGGTTTTATTGAAGGTGCAAATTTAATATTTGCATCGAAAACCAAGGCAAAGGATTATCATGCTGAAATGAACAGTCACAAGTTTGAGTAATGGACTAGAACACAAGTTATGCCACATTTACCAAACAATTCGCTTGTAATAATGGACAATGCACCATATCATATATAGTATTACATCAAATTCCCAATGCTGCATCGAGAAAACAAGAAATAATAGACTGGTTATCCAACAATAATATAAGTTTCTCAGGTGAATTGACAAAATATGAATTGTTGGATAAAATATCATATGATTGTTTCAGCCTTTATTTGGTGGACTTCTATTATAACTATTATCGCGATAAAATAAAAGAAATTTTAATGAATTTCACTACTTTTTACTTCACAAAGTTACGATCATTTTACTCACACAGGAGCTTCGTCAGACATATAATTAACTTATGAAAATAACATTTCTTTACACAAATATACCGTAACAAACACATATTTTGGATAGTTGAAGGGATGGGTAGTCTTTATTACTTAAAGGTCTATGTACGAAAACTTTACATAAATATTAAACTACGGTTTATACAATACAGTTCATAAAGTGATTAAACTAAGGGTCTATATTATGTTAAGGAGAGGTAGAGCAGCACTTTTGGGAAAATACAATTATGACAGTCTTAATAATCAGATAAATAAATTAAGTAACGGTGAATTATTAATTTCTAATTGATCATTGAGGATATCAGTTTTCTTTAATTTATTCATTTCACGTGAGTCTAATAAATTATTTTTAAATTAAAATTTAAAATAAAATTTGTTATTAGATTATATTAATACATTACATAGCAATATTAAGTTTACCGTGGAACAGGAAACAAATAATAGTATTAATATTTCTTGATTTAACCATTACTCGAATTAATAATAAATGTAACTTTGCAATTTACCACAAATCGTCAAATACAGATATACTATACCATTCATAACAGTTCTTGCTGTCCGATACAACACAAATTAGCGGCTTATACATAGATTAATTAATACTCCGTTGAACTAAAAACAGTTCGAAAAAGAGTTAAATAGCAATTAATAATGGATATAAAAGTAACATAATAGATAACAATTTGAACTAAAAAACTCTTTACAAAAGCCATATCACAAGTATACCCAATATTAAATAATATTAACACCCAAAGATTTAAAATGATTACTTTTATAGGCTCTCCAAGCATAAAAATTAGTAAATATTAAGAAAATTAGACATTAATACAGCGTATAGCACTAACAATTTATCAAAATTTATAAAAAAACAACAAGGATTTAACAAATAACAAAAAAAAAGTCGGGAGTTATAAGTAGAGCAGACCAATTTCCGTGCGCGCCATGAGCGCCGGTATGGGAGTGTAATTCGTAATATATTAGAATATGCGATAGAATAGGGACGCAACATGAGCTTGTTACCGATATAAGTTTAGAAGTAAATGTCTCTACTTATTCTATCAGACATAATTAAATAGTGTCACAGTTTTTTATTTTTCAGTTCGGCTTTGATTTTATTTTCAATCTGTTTACGCAACGATGGTAAATTCCTTCGTAACATTCTCGTGCTCGGTAATGTTTGATTCGCGTATTTATTCCAAAATGAAATAAATGAATCATTACTTAACAAGGTAAACGGCAGTGTACATACAATCATAGTTACACATAGTTCATGTATAAACTGTTGTCGATTAATTTTGTTATTATTGTGCTTCGAACTGCTTACGTGTTCTTTACAATGTGTTTTTGACCAACACATTAGATAACGTGTGTTCATTTGAAAAGTCGATATAGGTTACCTTGAAATTTTGATAGAATAAGACGCATATATATTAGTATGTGTTTGTTGTTCCGTAAATGTAAATCCAAATGACATTTGATAATATCAAACACAAATATCAGTTAGTGCATAAAATAATCGTGCGTCGATTCTGATTTAAATAAATTGCTTCTCAGTTTTAAAATAGCTTTCACTTTAGAACATAAATTTATTTTAGTCCAGGCTTATTTTCGAAGTGGTAATAAAATTGATGGTTTATGGGTTTCGAAAATTATTTTATTGTAAATGCCACTACAATATTGTTTCGCCATACAATGGCTTCATCAGGTGGATGAAATACTTTATGGGTTTATTCAGTTCAAGATTGCATGGTAGAATTTCAAGTTGAGTTTCCACATTTTGTAATAGATTATATACAATTTAAGAATACTTTGGATAGAACTTTAAAACTTTTTTCTGAAACTGGTAGTCTCTTAAGAAAATCAGGCAGCGGAGCAGTTAAGAAACGTACACCTCAAGTTGTCAATCGTGTTGAAGAAATAATGGAAAATGAACCACAAACATCTGTTCGACATTTGAGTCAACAAATAAACCTTTCTGTTGGTACAACTCACAAGTTATTAAAAAAAGATATGCAACTTTATCCATATCGTGTCACAGCAGTACAAGAATTGTTAGAAATTGATTACCCACGTAGACTACAGTTTTGTAATTGGTTTGTAAATATGAACAATAATGGAGAACTTTCGCAAAGAGTCATCTTTACTGATGAAGCATGGTTTTATAAAACGGGATACCTAAATTCACAAAATACAAGAATTTGGAGTAGTGAAAATCCACATGTAATTAATGAAAAATCGCTGCATCCAGAGAAAATTGGTGTTTGGGCAGCGATAAGCCAAAGGCGAACCATTGGACCAATATTTTTTCAGGGAACGTTAAATGCTCAAAGGTACCGTACGGAAATTTTACAACCATTTGTCAATCAGTTGCATGATGATGAACTTCAAAATGCATATTTCCAACAAGACGGAGCACCTTGTCACTGTACTGCAGAATCTTTGGATTATTTAAGAGAATTTTTTGATGAGCGTATAATTAGTCGAAATACTGAAATTGCCTGGCCTGCACGTTCATGCGATTTAACACCTTGCGACTTCTTTTTGTGGCCTTATCTAAAAAATAACATATTTCGAACACCTATATTGAATTTGAATGATATGCTACAGAGAATCGAACAGAAATGCATGGAAATTAATAACAATCCAGTAATGTTGTAGAATATCATCAGATATTTTGAACGGAGGATTTTAAAGTGCATTGATCTTGAAGGACAACATTTTCAACATTTGTTATAGTTTTCAATAAATACCTATTATTTGTTATTTATTTGCAAGTATGAAACTGTCAAAATATACGGCCTCGTAGGTTAAGTAGTAAATTTTAATTTACGACATACTTCAAAATGTTCTCAGTAAATCACATGCTACTAGATTGGCTTTTCTAATGAACACTTGTTATGTATTGCACACTAAACATTTAATTTTTGGGCCATCGTATATTAAGTCCGGGAAATCTATAATAAACTTATTCACTTCCATGCAGTCTAAGCAAGTACCAAACACATACTGAATGCCTTTTATTAGTTCTGATGCAATACAATCATCCTCACATCGGCGCACATGGCGCGCACGGAAATTGGTCTGCTCTAGTTATAAGTTAACTTGCGGTAGTTGCCCCATGACGTATATCGGACTATCTGCCGATATACGTCAAGGGCAGATCGTTTGAAATACGCACCAAAGACGCATCCTTCAGAAATAATAAATGTGACTCTTCATAGGCGTCTCATATTAATTTAGCAAACCATAACATTAACAAAGAATTTAAAACACTACACATAGAAAATAAGGGCAAAAAGCTTAATTTAGTCACTTGAAATTAATAAATTAAAGAAAACTGATAATATCCTCAATGATCAATTAGAAATTAATAATTCGCCGGTACTTAATTTATTTATCCGATTATTCAAACTGTCATATATTGTATATTTTTTCCAAAGCGCTGCTCTACCTCTCTTTAACATAATATAGACGCTTAGTTTTATCACTTTATGAACTGTATTGTATAAATCGTAGTTCAATATTTTTGTGAAGTTTTCTTTATAGACATTTAAGTAATAAAGGTGTACCCATATCTTCAATTATCCAAAACATGTATTTGTTACGGTATATTTGTGTAAAGAAATGTTATTTTCATATGTCTGAAGAAGCTCCTGTTTGAATGAAACGATCGTAACTTTGTGATGTAAAAACTAGTGAAATCCATTAAAATTTGTTTTATTTTATCCCGATAGTAGTAATAAAATATTGATTAGCTGTATACGCAAATAAATTGTAATTAGGTAATTTACGTTGTATCATTACTAGTACTTCATATAAGCAAGAACATCGTTTTTTTAATTAAATAATCGAGATGATTAAATTCATTTTTATTTTGTACCAAAACTATAAATACGTTATGTCGCGCAAATTTACTAACACGAAACTGTATATACTAGGTACACTAAAACTGTCAATAAATAGTTTCATACTAAATTTTAATTATTAAGAAATTAATAATTTGAAGTAAAAAAAGAATAGGTCTAGAATATACAATTTCGGTTAAGCATATTTATATTATGTGATTTGAGGGTATACACAAATAATCAAATTTTTAAGATAAGTGTTTCGTTAACTTCTTATACTAACTAAAAGTTGTCTAATTCGCGCTTAAAGGAATTTAGATATATTACTAATTTTAAAAAATCTGGATCAGAACAAATTTCAAGAATATATACATATTATCATTCACCTAAAATACCTCTCTTGTCAAATTTACAAAATTTTACAAAAACATTTATATATTTTGATTTCTAATACATCATGAATACAGATTATACTACTTACAATTTCATTTAAAAAAACGTACCCAGTAATAGACTAACAAATCTGGACGTATTTGGATTAACAGAAAATTAAAAACTGCCAAAACGGCGGAGCAAATTTACTGCGGATGGATAACAAACTGATAGAATATACGGAAGGTGTTAGGTACCTCGTCATTTTTGTAATCTATTTAAATATTGCTTTTATATTATCGCACTAAAAGATGATGTAATAATATTGTATACAGTCAGTAATATAAACAAATACAAATTTAAAACTATATATTACATCATGTTTTGTCTGGCGCAAAAATTGCAATAATTCAAGAGGTACAAATCTAAGATTTAAGAATTTAAAATTTACATATAAAAAGTTTATTTATCTAAAATTCATTTAGTACTTCACAATGATGTTAATATACACAGTAAATGTGTGGAACCATGTAATTATCTGTTAAATTAAAAAAGATACAGGTAACTCCCGCATAGCACGGCACTTCTACAGCACGGATTCACCCTAACACGGTTCGAAAATTGAGCAAAACCCTAAAACACGAAATGTAATAAAAATTTTAAAAGCGAACGTTACCTAATTTGAAATTAGGGAAAACTACTTAAAACAGAAAAATTTATATTTGAAAGTTTTACTTGTATTGGATAATGAATCCAAAGCCATTCGTAAGATTTAAATAACCCAAATGTTAAAATAATTTTTTTATCTCCAAATACAACTGCTTTACTTCAACCGTTAGATCAGAGAATTATAGCTACATTTAAGTCTAACTACGTAAGCAGATCACTACAATGAGTTTTGAGCAAAGTCGATGATGAATCTATAGATGTCAGGGAGGTGCGGAAACTATTTACAATTTTGAACTGCATTAATAAAATAAACTCATCTATCAGAGAAATAAAATTGACGACATTAAATGGTTGTTGGAAAGAATATGGCCCGAGTCAATTGAAAGTGAAAATCTGATCGAGCCAGCAGAAAATAGAATGAATGCAGTAATACCATATGAGCAAAAATTATTTAGATAAGGGATGATCATGGTTGGAAGAATCACTGTCTTTGATAGGTTCAGCTTGTTGTTGCCAATTAAATATCAGTTTTGATTTGAAGTAGTTGTAATTATATTGGCTATGTTAGTTAAAAAACTGACATTTAAATCATGTCGAATAAAACTTGAAATCGAAACTGACATTTAATTAATGTCAAATAAAAATTCAAATCGAAACTAACATCCAACCAACATGTAGAATCAACAACAGGCTGAACCTATCAAAGGCAGTGATCCTCCCAACCATGGCCATCCCTTATCTAAATAATTTTTCGCTCATATGGTAGAAGCTGCTAAGGAGAGGAAGGTTTTGATGATACGACTGTTCAAGATATCCAAGAATTACTGGTAAAAGAAGAAATCGATGAAACAGGTTTGGTAGAAATGATATCTGGAATATACCACTATAACTCAGAAGACGATAGCATGGGTGAAGACGAAGAAGTTAAACAAAAAATATTCGACATTTTTTCAAGCATCTTTAGTGTCATTAATCACTTTAGATAACGGGCTCCTCTTAATTTCTACATACGGACCTTCTGCAATTAGATTTCTAACTCTTTGAAAATAGTTGATTTTGTCCATAATTACTAACTTGTCCTTTTATCTGCTTTTAAGTAAAAACAATCCTTTGATCTGAGAGTTTCAATAGTATTTCATTCTTTATTAACTGACTTCTGTTTGTGTTGCTGTAAATTCTTATCGATTTGGGGTTTACAACCTTTGGAATGGGCGTCGTTACTTCACATTAATTATGTGGACGGTATGCGAGGTACTTCGGCTGTCTGACAACAGGCGGCGCCGAATTTACTTCTGCGCTCGGTCTGGATAATTACGGTGATAGGGCGATGTGGTTCTTTTCTGTGAATGTGTCTGGGAATATCCTTTCTCCAGCAGGGGCGTACCGATGAGCCTGTAGAAAGGTGAAATACGTATCTACGTCTCTGGGGATAGGATATATTCGGACACGTTCACAGAAAATATTAATAGTGAACCTGCATTTGTGTTCTTCACACCAGATTTTTAATAATATTTTATATTATTAAAAATACCTTTGTATTATGTTTACAAGTTTCTCGAATCGAGTTCTTAATCGAAATCGAAGTTTATAAAATTATTAATTAATATCGTTGTAATAAATGCATTGAAATTACAATATGAAACAGACATGTAAATAATTTACATATCTGTAACTGTACACATGGACAATACACCTCGTATTTTCAGCATTTACTTCTGCTTAATACATATGTTTCTGCCATCTAGGCGTCATCAGTCAAGCTAGTGAAGCAATGTATACAAATTGATACAAATCAATTCAACAAATGATTTGTATCTGTATTTACATTTTACTGAAATCACCCAACAAAGATAAAGCAAGTTTCGTTCTATAAGGTGACACTATTTAATAAGTGACATCTTACGGAACGAAAGAGACTATGTCGGAAGGCGACCTTTTGTTCGAATAGCTATGCTATTACAGGAACAAAAAAATACGTATGTCGGTGTAGTCCATTAACAACGTGCCAGATGGCGGTAAATATACAAAAAGCTTGCGTTTATGTATGACAATACGTTATGCACGTATAAAGCATTGTTACAATATGAAACAATATGAAATATGAATTATTTTTTACTGAAAAAAAAATCGCCCTTATGCAGAATTCGAACCTACATCCATTGGTTTGCCGGACCACGCTTTTACCGTTAAGCTATTAAGGGACTGACGTTCGAATCGTAGGAAAGTCTTAAATTGCATTAAGAAACAGAATGTAGAAAGCATTTATTTCATTCACATCACTTCGCAAAAATGCAATTGATTTGCACAAATTTGCCAACTACGGGCACTATATAATATCTGTTGAGACTTCCCGACGATTCGAACTTCAGTCCCTTAATAGCTTAACGTGGTCCGGCAAACCAATGGACATGGGTTCGAATTCTGCATAAAGGCGATTTTTTTTTCAGTAAAAAATTCGAATAATTAGCGTAGTGTATGTAGAACGCATTTATTTCATTCACATCACTTCGCGAAAATGCAATTGACTGCACAAGTCTTCAGTTAAATTGACAGAACTTGCCCGAGTCGTAAATTGATCTTGTAGGAAAAGTAATTTTTGAAAGAAAATCCACTCGTTCTCGGTATTATCCGAAGCAGCATCACCCGATCGAACTTCTTCACCAAATAAAATAGTGTACTGCACGTGATTAAACCAACCAATCACGCTAAAACTATTGCGATGTCTATCATTCTACCGCGATGAAAATAAAAACTTTTTATCATCCATGTAAACCGCACAGTAAGCATTGAAGGTGAACAGATGAATGTATCTTTGGTATGTACGATTTCATTAAAATACGTATAATTGCTTAATTTTTTTCGCCAGACCGAGATCATACGGCGCTTATCTCCTATATATAAATATTTGAGAAATTCAACAAAACGTAACTAATTCTCTAACTAAAATCTCGTCAGTTCTCTTAATATCACCTAAACGTGGGAAACAAATATTGTTATTCGCATACAAATTATATGTATGTAGATATCTGGCCAGTTTGAGAAATAAACAAATATATATCATTAAGATAACTCGAGACGCACGCTATAAAAAGTACTTCTAAGAAACTATAATACGCAAACGGAAAATTTATAACCCTAATAACCCTGTTTCTTGTAAATTGGTTTAGAATTAAAATTTCCGAGGAGGGAATCCCTAAGAAACATTCTTAAGCAATGAATAGTCATATACGATATATACTCGTATAACAAGATAATACTTTATTTTACTTATTACGAGTAAGTAAATTCTTCTTATCCAGTAATAACATAAAAAATACGTTACGTTATAGGCAAATTTCGATAAATTCAGTCAAAATAATTTCTAAACTACAGAATCCATATGAATTTGAATGTTAATATTGTTACTTATTAGTATTAAAAGTTATGTTAATACAGGTTGGCCCAAAATGACCGAAGGGGTTTTAATTCCTTATAACTTTTTTATATTTTTTTTTTTTTGTTTTCAGTATTTTGTAAAGAAGACTTTGGGAATTTAAAATGGAACAGTACACAATTGAACAACGTGCCAAAATCGTTGAACTTTATTTCTCAAATCAACGATCCATTGTTTTGACTCAGCGTGCATATCGTCGTTATTTTAATGTGCGGGTTGGACCCTCAGAGTCAACAATAAACCGTCTGGTTGCAAATTTTCGAGAACTAGGGGCAGTAAGAAACCTTCCTGGTGCCGGCAGACGACGAACGGTGCACACGGATGACAATATTGAACGGGTACAGGAGAGTATTCGGGAAGATGGAGAAAAATCAACCAGGAGACGTTCGACACAACTTGGCCTCTCAAGAGGGTCGCTGCAGAGAATTTTGCATACAATAAGAATGTTTCCATACAAAATTCAGCTTGTCCAACAATTGAAACCGACAGATTACCAGCAACGACTTGATTATGCAATTTATTTTCTTCAAAAAGCAGAAGAAAATCATGATTTTATTCATAATTTAATTATGAGCAACGAAGGCCATTTCCAATTAAATGGGTTCGTTAATAGGCAAAACTGCAGGATATGGGCTACGGAAAATCCAAGAGTAGTTCAACAGCGAGAATTACACCCACTTAAGTGTACCGTTTGGTGCGGTGTTTCGTCGGAACGGATAATTGGCCCATATTTTTTTGAAAATGAACACGGTGTCGCCGTTTCCATCACTGGTGTTAGATATCGGACAATGTTGGAAAATTATTTAAGGCCAGCCGTGGAAAACCATCCGCAAGTATGTTTCCAACAGGATGGAGCCACAGCGCACACTGCGAGGGACACAATGGCTCTTTTACGCGACATCTTTGGTGAAGGAATTATTTCCCGTACAAGCGATTTTAATTGGCCTCCGCGTTCACCGGATTTAACCGCTTCAGACTGTGTTTCCTTTGAGGTTATTTGAAAGGAAAATTATATTATATTTCTATATTAATAAGCCTCGAACCATACAGGAATTAAAAAATAATATACGCGACGAAATCAACAACATAACACCTGAAGTTTTGCGAAAGGTTATGGAAAATGTTTTGGAAAATTAAAAATATTCTCCATTAATATACTGTATTTAAAATTTAAAAAAATTAATAATTATGTCTTAAATAAGAAGTTATAATGAACTCAAACCCCTTCGGTCATTTTGGGCCACCCTGTATAAGTAGTAGTGGTATTATAGGTATATAAATTGTTTTTAACTGGTATTACCACAACTAGAATGTTTGAAATGTCAACGACATCGTATAAACTTTTGTTACTTATTCATAGATTCGTTATTACAACGCATTAAAAACCTCATTAAAGTAATCTTCTACATTAGGGGAGGGCGGTGTAAGTGAGGCAGTCGGGCCAAGTGAAGCATTTGCTGTAAACCATGTAACACACTCCAACTAACGTTTGATTTGTATGCAACCAGTAATATAAAGTGCTACTACAAAAACGCGGCAAAGAAAGCCAAAGATATGTTTACCGATACTGAGTTAATGGTAAGAGAATGGATTTATATTCCTACTTATATGAAATACGATAGATAATAATATATTATAATGTGCATTAAGAAAAATAACAAAATTTGAATCATGTTGTGAAACACAAGGTTGTTTTTGTTGTGTGTAGAGGTTAAGTTGTAGTTAGAGAAGAAAGAAATCTTGGTTGCCAGTTATAATAACGCGAGGTAGGCGAATCATTGCCCCCCTAATGCTTTAATATTTTGAATTTCATTTTATCAATATTATTTAGATATCAAAATCGTGCGAAACTATTCACAATTCCTTATATTTTAAACGCTGCATCGTCATTTACAAATAGCACTATAAAAAACATGGAAGAAGAAAATTCGCATTACATACCTATTTCAACCATTTCGCCTCTACCATCAACTGCAAAGAGAAAGAAAACAAGAAAGTTCAGAAATTATTACAAATATACCATACAAGTGTCAACTATAAGAAAATCTTCAGATTAGGAAAGGTAAACAAAATGCAACTAACTGAACTGAACTGAATTCTGGAAAAAGTCTTCCGAAAACGGGGAAAGGAAACAAGAAAGTTATAAAGACTAAAACCACTGGTGATCACAAAAGAAAGTCAGATGAAGACAAAACACCGCGTTTATATTGTGGCGACACTCAATTTGAAGAGTGGATTATGTGCCAGAACTGCATAAACTGGATGCATGAGGACTGCACCGACAATACAACAGGAAACAATGACTTTGTGTGCGACATTTGTCGTTAGTTATATGATTTATTATGTCGTTTACCTCCAACTAGCTGGGGGCAAATGAAGCATTTACCTTCCAAAGAAAACAGGGATTAGTTATTCTATACAAGAAACTTTATTTAAATTTTATGTTTTGTAAGTATTTTATAGACAATAAATAATGTAACTAAAGTATAAAAAGTGACATTCCCCGAATATCTTTCGTGTAAGTATTAATAGATGGGAAAAACAATAATTTTGCTCTAAATAGGAAAAAATAATTAATTTTTTTATATTATTTATTATGTAGAATGGATCGATCAACTTTTGGAAGTCGGTATAAAATTTAAAGTAAAAAAAAAAATCAATACAAAATGAACTAACACACTATGTAGTTAAGCACAAAGTTTTTAAAATAAATAGTTGACAAATATATTCAACCTCGAAAAAGGGAAGGATATACATATACCATAAAATGCTTATATAGTTCAAAGAATTCACCAATACTAGAGAACTCATACAGAGAACACCATATCTTCAATTCTGGAAGAAAAGTCTCCCATGGTGCAAGCACAACCCTACCAGTCGATCGCCTCCTAGTGAATAATAGCGTAATTACACAACCAATATGTATGAATTTTAAACTGTTTATGTATTTATTTTGGAACATTTAATTTAAGAAAAATTATTTTTCTTTTTATTATGAATATTGATTATTTATTTAAAAATTTATGTTGATTGTGATGTTTTTGTTAAATTTGGAGTCGACTTCCAAAAACAAGTTGTTTTTTCCTTTTTAGAGCAAAATTATTGTTTGGGGCCTTCTTTTGGAAGTACAGTACAATCACGATGGTGTGAACATTCAGTAATGGAAACCTTTCAGTGATGTCAACACGAAATTATTTGCATTGAACGCCGTATAGTGTGAACAGCGTGGACCTTCGATGGCGCGAATAAGTGCATTATACGTTTGTCAGTGTTTTTACTTAGTTACCGCTCGGGGAAGTCCCTTATTTTGTACTTTGAAGTACATTCTACATATCACGTGTCTAAAGGTAGTTGTAAATGTACCTCCGATATAAATATGTACATTGTGCTGTGAATACTTAGAACAAGATGGGGAAATTAAAGAAATTTTTGAGTTTAGGAGAAAAAGCCAATATAATCGAAGAACGCAAAAAAGGAATGTCAGTCACGACGTTATCTAAAAAATACAGAGTTTCAAAATCAAGAATTTGTGGTATAAAAAAATGAAAAACTTGTCGATACGGTTAACTCACACGCTAAAATCATCGACAAAATGCACCTTGAAAAAGTCAGCATTTCCGCTTTTAGAACGGAAATTATACAATTGGTTTCTTAAACAAAGACACAAGAATTTACCAGTTTCGGGAAATATGCTGAAACAGAAGGCATTGTCACTAAAAAACAATTGATACTTTCACAGCCAGTGATGGTTGACTGCAAAGATTTAAACACCGCTGTGGCATTAGGTTTTTGAAAATTACAGGGGAGAAATTATCAGCCAACCCAGATGTAGTAGACCCTTTTAAAGACGATCTAAAACGTATTATTCAAGAGCATGACCTAAAGCGGTATTAGATTTATAATGCTGATGAAACAGGATTGTGTTAACCGTATTGCCTGACAAAACTTATGTCTCATTAACTGAAAAAACTGCTCCTGGATTAAAAATTTCTAAGCAACGACTGACGTTTATGGGTTGTGTAAATGCTTCAGGCTTACATTAGCTGAAGCCCCTACTGAAAGGAAAATAAAAAATCCGTGGTGTTTTAGGAATTTTAACAACCCATTGCTGTACAAAAACACTAAGAACGCGTGAATGACCGGCGTACTCTTTAAGGAATGGTTTTTTCAATATTTTGTACCTGAGGTAAGAGTTAAAATTATCAACCATTTGTTTTATACGGCTGATTATACATACATATTTCAAAATTATATTACATAATTCGTAGGTGAGATGTTTTCTACGTGCTCAGAAGTTACCTCAGAAAGCAATTCTCCTTGTGGATAACACGCCGTCCCATCCATCAGCAACAGAACTGAGGACTAAAGATGGGATGATGTTTGTAAAATTCTTACCTCCTAATGTTACCCTACCCATGGACCAAAATATTTTAAGGCTTACCAAACTGTACTATAGAAACAGTTTGCTCAGTATTGTTGGATTAATTAAAGAATGAAGAATAGCTGCAGCACTCAGTAAGATTTCATTAAAAGATGCAATTATACATTTGTCTGCGGCGTGGAAGAAACTTAGCTCAACAGTAATCGAGAAGTCTTGGAGCAACAGCCTGTACTAAGTACATTAAGGGAAAAATTAAGATGTGAAAAAACTTTGGTCCCTGATGCTATTAAGGATACAATAAATTTACTACGGGAAGTAGCTCCAGTAAGTTAATGCATAAGCGGTTTTAGAAGTCGATAGCATAATCATAAACTGAAAATTTTAGACTGAGTACACTGCTGCAGATGTGGATAAGGATGAAGCAGCAGATGTTGTGGAAACGTCTTCTTTAGAAGAGGATGAAAATGAGTGCATTAAAAAAAAGTCATACCGATGCTATTAAAGCATTTAACGTAGCTGTAGAATGGTCAAATCAAAATTCCATAAATATAAGTGAAATCATCACCTTGAAAGCAATTCAAGGAAAAGCGGCAATGGTCAAAATTGCTTAAAAAAATATTCAGAAAAAAATTACAGATCTTTCAAATCTTAGGAATGTTCATGTATAATTGATTTAGGTTTATGTAATAAAGGGAAATAAGAACGACCCGGAAAATTACAGAATGATATCTCCCCTACCTAGCACAAGCAAGCTCTTTACAAAAATCATTGCAACAAAGATAATGAAGAGAATAGCAATAAACGAAGAACAACAAGGCTTCAGACAAAATAGATCGACAATTGACGCAATCTTCATCCTTAGACAAATGATCGAAAAATCCCTAGAATACAACAAGCAGCTGTTTTTCTACTTTGTGGATCTCAAAAAAGCGTTTGATAGAGTACAAATAGCCGACATCATAGATATACTCCAGCAAAAGAAGACACCCGTGTCGTACATTAACATAATAAAAGACCTCAGTAAAGGTAATACAACCAAGATCAAAACACCAAAGGGACTCACAGAACAAGTACCAGTACTGACGGGCGTACGCCAGGGGGATAGTCTGAGCCCAGTACTATTCAACCTCATCATGGATCAAATAATCAACGGCGTAAAAGAAGTGGATGGAGGATATAGAATGGGACAGGAATCGATGCGGATACTGTGCTACGCTGACAACGCAATCCTGATGGCGGATAACGAGGACGACCTTCAGCGACTGCTATATCGGTTCCAAACAAAAGCAAAGAACCTCAACATGCAGATATCAATGGAGAAGACAGAATCAATGGTCATAGCAAAAGAACCCACTAGATGTAAACTGGCTGTAGATGACAAACCTATCCGACAATGTATGCGATGCACGTACCTGGGAGTCGAGATAACAAGCTCCAAAAACCTACAACAGGAAGTCAGAACACAAATGAATAAAGCCTCAAGAATTTCTGGCTACCTAAGGGACCTCATATGGAGGAATAAATACATGTCCATCGAAAGTAAAGTCCGCATATATAAAACAGCCGTGATTACATACGCAGTGGAAACCCGAGCGGACACAACAAAAACGAAGAGCATGATGAGAGCAACGGAGATGAGGACCTTAAGGAATATCAGAGGAGTAAGCTTGAGAGATCATGTAAGAAGCAGGAATATACGAACAGACCTTAAAATTCAAGACGTGGTGCAATTTACGAGAAAAAGACGAAGATACTGGCGAGACCACGTCGACCGAATGACGGGGGACCGATGGGCAAAATGGGCAAAGAACGAAAAACCGAACTCAAGGAGACCTCCAGGCCGACCTCCCAAGAGATGGTGCGAGAGCTGGACATCTGCTTCCCAAGAGGCTGAACAAAATTGAAATAGTAGAAGAAACAAGACTAAGTCTTAAGGAAAGAGAAAGAAGAAGAAGAAGTAATAAAGTTAATTTATTTAATTACACCTTCGTTTCTATGAACGACCCACTGTATTTTTGTGTTCACACTTCGCGAGTGTACTGTATTTAATTTTTTACAAAATTTTTTTATTTCATACTTGTTTGCATTATTATATTTGGGAAGGCCTGTAAAAGCTGCTTCTAAGAAATCTGCATTTAATACATAAGCAATATAGAATCAGATTATTTCAGTGTTGTACGCAAGAATCGTCTTTCTATGCCTGGATACCTAATGCCTGGATGCCTAAAAGCCTTAGTCCATATCATCTTATCGACTATACTATTTCGCCAATGTTAAACTGAAATTCATTTTTTGAAATATTTTAATAAAAGTATATAATACACAATGCGTTGTTATTGAATTGTAATTTGAAGAACTTACATACATTATGACAGCTTAATGTCACCGCTAGAGTCCGGATTATATGCAAAATATGCTTTTTTTAATTGCCTTATTTCATTCAAAAAACATTAAATAAATCCAGAAAACTCATTATTTTGTTGTTAAAAGGTATATCAACAAAATTATGAGTTCTCTGGGTTTATTTAATGTTTTTTGAATGAAATAAGGCATTTAAAAAAGCATATTTTGCATATAATCCGGATTCTAGTCATCACCATCCGTCAGAAATAAAATTTAGATTTACATTAATGTAAATCTAAATATTCAGGGTTTTAAACACCGAACTGCACGATACTCCAAATGCCTGGCTACATATAAAAGCGATCCTACATCCTCTAACAGGATATTCCTCAGACAGGATATTCAGTTTCATGTGTTCTGTTAACACGTGATTGGTTTTATTTATGTATTTTAGTGGGAATTTAGAAAATAACCATCTTCTTTGAATTTGTTAAAAAAAATTGTTTTCGCAGAATGTTTCGGAAAACATGTCACTGACCGTTCTTAAACTATTATTCTTCTGGCACCACATTATCATTGCTATGAAAAGGTAGCAATTTCATCTTTATTGTATTTATTCGTGTTTTAAATAAATTATCTACTTTTAAATAAAATGTCTTGAATATTTAACCCTTAAGGACTGACGTACCATCTTAGCACATAGTCACGGATGTGTCGTCTGTGGGACTACCTGTTGATTTTTAAATTTTTTTCCAAAGACACTTATGATACAATATGTAATATTGTTATATAAACTCAGTACATATCTTGCAATAATCCAAATTATTCTAAAAAATACAAAATAACACAACACCATTTTGATAACATCATATATTATACGACGGTAGTAAATAACAAAAAAAAATCATATTTTCAAATCGAGTCAAATTTACAAAACTAAAAAAGATGGCTGTCCTTTCAATTCTGGAGTGTTGTCTACTATATTATAAAGAAATTCAAATACAAAACACTAAATAAAACTCTTGATAAAGCAGTTATTACAATAGCTGAAAGAAATGAAAGTTTTTACCATGTCACAAATTTTCAACGCATCGAACACATACTTTTTTCACACACTGGAGGCATATTGGCCTCAAAGATATTTAGTCATTCTCCGCTTTTTGCTGGGACAAATATGGCATATCTTTCGCTTTTCCAAAATTTGTTCAGGAGCAGGATCCAATAATGGTCGTTCTTCAATCCCAAGAACACGACGTATACAGATTTTAATTTCTCTTGGGATAAGTGGATTCTCTTCTCTCCTTCTCATATGTGGCTCAACCAATTCACGGGCTAGCTGTTTCAAAAAAATCGACTTGTCTGTAATGGTAGGGTTATCTCTATATGATTGATGGAGAATGTAAGAATTGCAACAACTTAAATCCAAAATTCGAAAAAAAACCGACATTGGCCAACGTTGTGTGCGACCTCTGGAACTACGTTTCGAACATTTCTCGTCAAGTGAGTCTACACCACCCTTTGTCTGGTTATAAAAACTTATAATAGTAGGTTTTTCGGTTTTCAGATCATTTTCTCTATTGTGATGCATCGACGAGATCAGAATTGAAGCCTTTCCTTTCTTTGCAGAATAAGATAATAGGGTCATATCTTCAGTAAAACCATAAAGAGTATCTCCGACAGGTCTTCTTCTACTTGGCAAAAAATTGGAAGGAATCTCACGTTTATTTTTCCTTATAGTACCTACAAACGTTAAACCATTATCCCTCAAAGTACGAGCTAACTCAACTGAAGAAAACCAATTATCCGCGGTAACGTTTCGGTTCGTTTGAAATAATGGTCTTGCAAGCCTTATGACCTTATGATTGGGATGGTTTTGAAAGTTTTTTTTCGTCTTCTGATAGTCCTTGTCCATCGGAATCTTTTCCGCAATATATGTAGCTATTGAATAAGTAGCCATTTCTTGCATCTGTGAGACACATCAACTTTAAACCGTATTTATCTGGCTTATTAGGCAGGTACATTTTAAACCTACACTTCCCTCTAAAACTTACTAACATTTCATCAACGCATACTGTCTGCCAACAGAGTAAGCATTTTTGCAGTTTTCTATGAATTGTTCAAAGATATGTGATATTGGTGCCGTTGGATCCTTTCTTCTACGTTCTAATCTGGTTTCAGGATTATCGAATCGTAAGCAAGCTAAAAGTACAGCAAATCTATCTTTGCTCATGATACATCTGAAAATGTCTGTACCATCTGTTGCAAAAATAGTACGGATATTCTCGTGGTTACTGTTGAAAACAGCACTGTATATCAGCATTCCCAAAAATGCTTTCATTTCGGTAGAATCAGTGTCAACAATTTCACTTCTACCTTCGTTCTTGAATTTTTGCCGATAGGATCATAATTTGACATTAGTCCACTGAACCAGCTGTCCCATCATATTTTCTGTAAACAGTAAATTCCATACATCTCTTGGACGTGCAGAGTTACCAAGAGACCGGGATACTTGTTTTAGACCAGGAAGTTGGATAACGATATTATGTCGTAGTGTTCTCCCACGCAAAGGCACAACTTCATCTGCAGACCACTTGAAACGATTTTTCCCGTAGTAAATTCGGTTATTTTCTCGTTGGTTTGGTATTGCATTATCGTTTTCATCATCACTACTCTCCGAGATTTCAGATTCTGTCTCATGTCCGCTTTCGATAGCAAATTCATCGTCCACATCATTGTCTACATCACTTTCCTCACTATTGCACTCGTCAAACCATTTTAATACTGTTTCTTCAAAATTATCGTCCCCAACACGCACTGACTTAGAAGGACCAGCGTTAGAATTAATTTCAACCGCCAACAAAAAATACTAGTCTACGCAAAAACAGTTACATTCGTACTGACGCGTAGTCTGCTAGACTACGGACGATTTTGTAATTATAATAACATCGATACTATTCGTCACAAACCGATTTTGCTTCGGCAGTGCACTTCATACCTCTTCAATTGAGAGTAGACCGAGAAGCAAGTTTATGTGGAAATAAATAACAAAAATATTTTCATTTAATTATTACGAGTAGTCAGTCTGTGGGACGACACGTCAGTACTTAAGGGTTAAGATTCATGTATGAAGAAAAATTCAGAGATATTTGACATTAATTTTTTTTTTATCTCTCCATGGCAAACTAAGTTTAGAATTAAGCAATAGTAAAACTGGTTGCCTACTATGTCACTAATGCATTGATAGTTCTTTGTTTAGAATTACACATAGGGAAATGTATGTGTAATGATAAAAAAGAACTCTGTATATTAATAATGATAAATTAACTCCTATATAAAAATGTACATTTGCGGGTGACATTTTTGTCACTTTGACAGCGATAAAAACCTACATAGCTTTTTATCACCGATAAAAATGCTTCTTCCTCCGATAAAAATGCTTCTTCCTGTTACATATCTAGTAGCCCTGCATCACTTAATTTATTTTGGCAGCTGACAGGTAATAACTATTAAGTATCGTTGAACGTAAAATGTACGAGTCGGTTTGAGGAAATTTCAACAAATATCAAAAGATCAATACCGCAATACACAAAAAATACAAAATCGTCAATATGGAGACAATTTAAAAAGTTTTATTCATGTCGTTAATTTATCTTGCCAAAAAACACTCGAGCTTTTCTTTCAATCGGATAAATTTCTTTTTAACTCAATATTTTTCCAATCAGTAATTTCGCTCGAAAAACTTACATTAGAAAAAATCGCTCGACCTTTCGGTCTCGCGATTTTTTCATGTAAGTTTTTCTCGTCAAATTACCGATTGGCAAAATAATTTCGTTACAAAGAGAAATTTATCCGATAAAAAAAAAGCTCTTGTGTTTTTACTTATGATAAACTAAACCATTTTTTTACGGCAGTAAATTGCTCTATAACCAATATATCTAAATTCGATACATGTAGTGCAAAGAAGCAACTTGCCAATAGTCTCTCACATATTCAAGGTTCTCATTATCAAACAAATGAGACAACAATTACGACTAATTTCAAAATAACAAAGTCGCTAATTATAAACTGCAAAAGTATTATTCTAACAATCATTACAGGAAAACTGTACTGTGTAAAAGAAAATAAATGCAAAAATGCAGTTTACAATCACGTTGTGGAAAAATCCGGTTAAGCATTTTCATATCGCTGAATATTAAACGCTTCTAGTTATTAATTAACATTAAAAAATCGTGCAAGTTGTAATAATTATAATAATGTAGAGAAGGAAATGACAGGAAATTAGCCAATGAAATGATCAACATACATATTAACTACAATGTATTATGCTTGAACATATGGCTGTGTATTTTTCAATAACAAGAATCAATAAAAGAAAATTTGAATGAATAAGAATAAAACGTAATTAGGGCAGGATGTCCATTACGTGCACTTGCCTAATACGCAATGTTATAACAGCGTGTCCCCAGATTTTCTTTACAAATGGCAGTTTTTCTTATTATTGATTATTCTAAAAAATTGATTTCATAGAAGGGTTTTGGATTAGTTTAAAGTATTATTTGAACTCTTAGGGTGTCTGTCTTGTCTATAAACGTCTAAAAGAAGCAATTTTGCTTGATGTCAGATGCAATATTTATCTTGAGAAGTATTAAAATGAATAACAAATAAACAAAAGGTGAAAATTAGTTAGTTGTAGGTAATAATTACTGAACTATTCGTCAAGAATGAATTCAATAATACCGTTGCTACTGTATAAAAAGATTTTAATTTTATTGTAATTATTTATTTTAAAGTCAACAGTATTTAATTAACTTATAAATAATTTTGAAATTAATAAATTTCAACGTGTGCCCCTAAGCACTCCATGCACCTGTTGGCTCGCATCCTTGTGTTTTTGCAAACATTTTTTAGTATGTATTGTGTGACGGTTTGATAAGCTTGTCTAATTCGCTCCTTTAAATCTTTTACACGTCGTGGTCTAATTTTGTAGATCTTTTTCTTTAAGAATCCCCATGGAAAAAATCCAAAGTAGTTAAATCTGGAGGACTTGCAGGCCACGTAAGTAATGATAAATCATCTTGCGTTGCCCGACTGATCCATTTATTTGGAAAAATGCCACGGAGCACCATCTAATTAGCATTATCATGTGCATTCTTTCTGAAATTGGCATAGTATGCAAAAACTCTAAAAATTCTGTCTCCAGAAAGTTCAAAAAATTGCGCCGTTTCTGTTATCGAAAAAGAAGGGTCCAATAAGTCTATCTTCTTTTATACTGCACACCACACATTATACTTTTTTGAATACTGCAGTGGGGATTTTCTCTTCTCCACTATCTTGAATTTTCATTGGTAGTAAATACAGCTCCATCACTAAAGCAATTTTTTTTTAAATAAATTTTGATCGTCTTTTAAATATCCCAGAATCCTTACAAACAAATTCAAACGATGGTTAGTGTCACCTTCAATTAAAGTATGAATCAATTTGGGTTTAAAAGGTTTAAATTTGTGTTTCTTCAAAACATTTCTAACAAATGTAATGCTTAAATTTTCTTGAAGAGTCAAGACTACATCTAATTCTTGATCATTAATCTCATTTTGCTCCTGTCTGTTATGCTTTCTAAGAAATTGGACTTACATGTCTTAAAATCCTTCATAACATTAGCTACAGTCACATGTAAATGTTTGGTCTTTCAGGGTGGTTATTATTAATTTCATCGGCGGCCTGCCGAATCGTACGATAATTGTTTCCAACAATTAATACAATCTCTACCTTTCCTACAGTAGTTAAATACATTTTTAATTAAAATTCAGTGAAATCTGACATTTGTCTGACAAAAGGAATATTTACATTACCATGATACATGCCTATTATAACTATTACAACACACTGAAATTTATGTGTTGTACGTAAATCGCAATTGAAAAAACATATTTTAAACAATTAGACAAATGTAAAGACCAATGTAACACTGAAATTAGTATTTTTGAATAAGGCAAAAGTTTTCTACACAAGCAGCTTCCGGGGAAAAACAAAAATTTAAAAAATCTACATGTTAAGCAAATCTGGGCTGTAGAGTAAAATTTAAGTTACAATTCATTAGTTATTATTTCATTAATATTTTGAAATCTACGTACCAAACGTGAATATAAAAAGCATCATTGTATCAAGTATATGTTATTAGAACAATACAAAATTCACAGGCTACCAGAACAAGCAGCACTTACATTTGACGTTCCAGTATACCTAGACTTTATTGAAAACACGAGACAGGCTTTGAATATTCTGACGAGAGAAATAACGCTAGAACCAGAATTATTAATAAAAACGTGAGGAGAGAATAAATAAAAAGAATATAAATGGCATGCTAAAAGATGGGAAAATAATACGGGTTCCATTATATTCTGCAATAATGCAGAATATAAGTAGAAATTTAAAACGGTACAAGCCTGGTAACACGTAATAAAAAGAAATATCAAGACTGTTTTAGTATAAAAATTAGTATTTTGTAAATTAACTCGTAGGTAGATATATTGTAAAATTAGTTCGTAAGTTATTTCAGTGTCATAGTTTAAATTCAATTCATAAATGTCCTAGAAATAAAAATAAATGTAAGGTATATTAATAATATTTGTTAAACGTTGCATAAACGGTACATGTGAAACTTTTGAAATTATTTTAATTTGATAAACAATTCAATATAAAATTCTCATTTTATATTTTCACATATAAATTAATGTAGACATTAATTTAACGCGATAAGAAGTTCACTCTTATTTAAAATTTATTTCCTTTAAATGATAGTTTAAATAATAACGAATTCTTTTTAATATTAAATTTTATAATTCGAAAATACTTTTTTTAAATGAAATGTATTAAATGGTAAAAAGGTCAGTGTAAGTTACAAGCTTATATGATACAATTTGCAGTCTATAAAAATTCATTTAAATTTTTTTTAAATAACTATACGGATGATTAGTTTTTGAATTTATTAAAGATAAATGCAACATTTTTGAACTAACATTTATGAAAGATATCTGGTGTTACCGCGTAGGGGCGTAGATTTAAAGTCATCCAGAGAATTGTCGTAATTTACAATGATATTCAAAACTTAAAAAATAGGAAGTAAATAAGTAAATTAATATACAGTGTGGAGATGACTGCTATGCCGCGCGCGGTTGTGGCAAATGAGACATTCAAGAGAAGACTATTTTGAAAGAATTCTATTGAGTATTCAAATATATATGTTCCTTTTACAACGATTTCATGTCAGATTATGACTTTAATTGAATCGGTGAGATCAAAAATACCATAAGTCAGGTATTGGTAACTTTTCAATAGAGAGAAAAAAACTTTTTATACGTGTCCTAATTAACGGTTTCAGTTTGTTTGTAGCTGAAGTATATTCTTACCCACATGCGCAACAATATTCGTAAGTTTCGTAGAGTTGACATTAAAACAATAGCGATATAGTAAAAACAAGAACATAGACTGAAGTTGTTTCTGCCCCCAATGTACTTCAATAACACAAATTAGTGTATAGCATTAACGAAACTTTTATTTCATAACTACGAAAACTACAAAATAATGAAATTAACAGAAAATAAAAAAGAGAAAATCACTAAAAAAGAGCATCTTCCACTTCTTCTTCCTTTTCAACGGTTGCCCATTGTAGTATTTGTTCATAAAAATCGTTATACTCATCTTCAACGAACGTCTGAAGATGTGCGATGTTGAGAAGTTTCTTTTTTTGTATAGGTACCTCTAGGTCAGGATATGCCTTTTCGGTAGGTAAACAAATATGTTGAACGGTTCGGGGTTTTAGAAGATTAAAAGAGTGGCTAGAAAGTCCATCCATAAATTCATGAGTCACAACAGTCCCTCTATTGGCAGAATTATATTCAAAGCCATAAATTCTGCCGTTGAAAAGGCTCTTTTCATAGATTTTGGAACTTCTTTTCCGTAGGATTCTGTGGAGAGACAAGATCTTTTGTAAAATTTGGTCCACCATGAAGAGAAATCTAAAACTTCTTCAGAACTGATCGTCTCAACATCAAATTTTGGACTTGCGGTCATATTTCCTTAGCTTTTTTTTAATGATACCCAAACTGCGGTCATTCGGAAGAGAAGAATGAATGCCGCCTTATGGGAAAATAGTGCACAATTTTATCAAATCGGCCAGCATCCACAAGAGCTAAACAAAAGCGTATCAATGTATTGTTTTTGTTTTGCCCAGAGCAACCATCAGAGAAAAGGTATAACTTACGAACAGTGTTACTGACTGAAGTATCAATGAACTTTTTTAGCATCGAGCACACTTCATTCGCTCCTTTTTTCGGGTACAAGTATAATTTAGTATTGTGGTTTCTTAAATTGTGTATACCAAAACAATACAACCAGAGCTGTCTTAAATAAAAGGCATCTTGGACTGGAATGTTAGGCATACGAATGCTTTGCATAAAGTCAAAACATATGCCATAGTCGTCTTCCTTTTTGCAAATATCACTAATTTGCTGGATTTTTGAATAAAACTTCTTCGCGCGTTTTTTGTGTTCAATTTCTTCGGCAACTGCTGTATATTTGGCTGCTTCTCCTAGAAAGGGACTTTTAATTTTGACTGATAACTCTTCGCATTTGATACACGTGTCCACCTGAGGCCGCCCAAATCGTTAACAGAAGTTTTCTTTAAAATATTTTCAGTAAAATTCATACTTTACTGGTATGTAAGGTTTTTCTTTAATAAACATAATAAACATTATTTTGACGTCTAGCCTAGCATCCAGATATTCGATTTTTTTTTCGTGAACAACGTGTACTTTTTCGAGAAAAGGCTTCAAGTGTGTGTGAACTTTTCGACATATATCACCAGGCACAGGATTACCTGATGAAACAAATACCTCAGTAAAAAATAAATGTTAGTGTTACTACTACCTTTTGGATTTGTTGCTCTTTTATCATGCGGGAAAAACAAAACAAAACAAAATACTTGAAGCTACTGCTTCTTCTTTTTGGATTGTCTTTTCTAGGTCTGTGTGTTATTACCTGGCTTTTTTCAATAAGTTATTGCAAGAAAATATCTTGCTCATTTTTAGTATGGGAGATGTTAATAAGTATTAATACATTTCGTCTGTCTTCTGGCGCAAATTTATTGAAATACTTCATTAGACAATTACAGTCTGGACCAGTTTTACGCGATTCAATATTCTTTCCTTTCCAATTCGTGTATAGAATTCCCTTTACTTTAGACTGTCGAATTATGTTTCGTTTGTGTTTCTCAGGATTTCTTTTTCGTTTCTTTCCCTTTATTTCGGCCACTGCGTCTAAATCACTATCACTTGACATGTTTAAAAGGCTATAAAGTTACTCACTTTAAAACACTGTTAGCTCTGGACATAAACTGGTAACAACATGAATGATAACCAAACAACCAGAATTGAATCAGTAGCGCGCCCTAGCGACAAATCATTCAATGAGCGCAGAAACAACATAAGTCGTCGACTTAAGTTGCTTCTGCGCCTACTGTATAATTCAACATGTAATTTTGCAGTGAAAAAGGATAGGACTTGTGTTATTTCAGTAGTCTTATAGCCAAAATATCAAATTATGATGTTAAATGATTTTCTCTAAAATATTGACTTAGGAAGATGGCAACCAAATTTTTAATAATAAAAAATATTGATTTCGTGAATTTATTTTATATAAAGAAAATTTATATACTTGTCAAAGTATTGTAATATAAATATCAAGATGATGGGGACAGGCTTTTGAACGATTTTAAATAGCATTTGAATCAAAGTCTTTTAAATTTCATTAATCGAATTCAAATTCTAAGAACTGATCTCGTCTACTTAGGTGCTTACATACTTGCACAGAAAACTCTGAAAATGATTTTATTTAGTCGATATAGTCGATTATAGTCGATGGATGACCACGCAATTCTGATATAAAAAGCCAATGAAAAATCAGTAAATGCGCAAACAATATCGGTAATATTAATTACGGTTCTCCTTCAAGACGGGTAATTTTGTCAGAAATGCTCCAGAGAAACTAAAAAATTCAAGATACATTTAACTACGATGTCGGACAACAAACGATCATGAGTAATAAGAGTATACGATAAACTAATTAAAATAGTATAAGAAATAAACAATTAAAGGCACTTAAGATTAAAGGGAATTCAATGGTAATGAAAGGAAAAACATAAGTTGGTAATAATAGGGAATCGTTTAGAACAAGTGAATTTATACGGTAATGAATTTTCCGGTGTGGAAACAAGCAAAAACTTCTTTAGTAGGCCATATATATATAATACATACATAGATACGGAAACGATGTTAACCTTTTTATTTTAAATGAGACCCTATACAAGGTGTGTATAAATTGGCGGACCCACTACACGTGGCGACATTCTTGGTCAAATTTTGAGTTAAAAGTCCTAATCCTAAAACAATGTATCAGGCTTCCTTTGTCTTCAGAATGAATTTGAAAGAAACATACATTTGGCAACATTGAACACGCATGTGCTAGTTATAATCTTCGGAACATTTTTACACGGCGTCATGTAAACTTACATTTTAAATTTAAAAAAGAAACAAACTAAATAAAATTGGTTTCTTAGATTACATATTTATTACGAAAATATTACAAAGTTTTAAAAATTTTTGATAATATTGACTAATTTTTGTACATCTTCTTGATAGAAATCAATGTAATTATCACCTACATAATTGTTCGAATTGAAATCCATAAGTTTGTAGACATAGCTGCAATCTTTGTGGTATCGTTTGTACTATTCGCTCAAGTCTTTCTGATTAAAACTATACAAATAAATACGAAAACTAAACAAAATTATACAAATAAACACGAAGAACAAGCAAGTCGAATGAAATAGGTAGATTACATAAGTGTCAAAATTTGACAGTAGTAATGTATTTGACTAGAACAACATTAGGCTGCCTACTTATTGTTTTACAACGTTGTCAGATGTGTTTTTCGTCAAAATAAGTTAATATACAAATATTAAAAACAAACTTTAAAATCAAAAAGAAAACTTTAACGAAAGGATAATAACAACAATTCTTCTTTCTTCTAAATTGTAGCTCTTTCTGTCAACAAATATCGAGTAATAATGCTTATTTCAAGACTGAAAGTCCGAACTTTAGGAACCTCGTGCAAAGATATGGAGCATGGTACAACATTTTCGTATTGGGATTTTGGACTCCGAATTTAACGAAGAACATCGCCGCGTGTAGTGGGTCCGCCAATTTATACACACCTTGTATATTTTTACGAATTTCAGTAGAGCTCTGCAAATAAGGTTTAGTACCCTTTTGTTTAACAACGACAGAGATATTTAACTCTGCAATGTATGGACGAGAAAGTTTCTCATGAAACGATAAGCAAATTAATAAAAAATAGTATTCAAAAATAATATTTTTAAATGAACGTCAAATTTAATTTAATTTTTATATATTATAGATTTGAATAACTTTTTATTTTTATAATTGGAAACAGACATCTATATTTTTTAAATATCTAAATTAATTTATATTTCATTTGAATGCTTTTGTGTAAAATAATTTATAAAAATAAATTTATTAGTGGCATTGTATATTTAAAAATACAATGTAATATCTGGAAGTCCTTCAAAATATCTACGGAAAATTTTCCACTATAGTGAAAGGAAATATCACCATAGTATAATTTTAGAGACGCATTTAAACTCCTTAATATAGGCAACTTTGACTACTCGTATAACACTGTAGGGTATACAACCATATATACGCAATAAGAAGTTTATTAGTTAAGCAGGAATTTATATGCCAAAATCCTAAACATATGGGCAAAATTTCGTTAAAATATGCAACAATTCTTTCACAATATGCATTAATATGTATGTAACGATATAACTGAACAGAAGAAAAAATAAAGTCGTAAAATCATGAAATTTTCTTTATATTTTTATTTTAATAAAGGTCTTTATTATTACAAGAATTACAGAACAGAGGTATAAACTAATTTTTATTTTACATAATATTATAAACGTTTACAATTAACTGACTTAGATTCAATATTGAGAATAAAACACTTGGCTATATTTTGCTAAATTTATTAGAATAACTTTAACATATGTTTCGGCTGTTATGCCATTATCTAATAAAATTAGTGAAATTATTTTATTCTCAATATTTTATCTAAGTCGGTTACTAAAATGTTTAACCAAGCAAAATCAATTAATGTTTACAATTAAATGGTTTTTTTCTAAATTTTCAACTATTAACGTTTCGTCTTCGCTCTGACAATAATGGATTTTTATAAGTTGAAAAAGAGTTTTTCTTTGATCGATCTCCAATTGTCACTCGTACTTTATCCATATTTCTCAATTAAATTCGCATCATCAACAAGCTGCATGCTTTGCCTCTCTAGTTTAGTTAACCCTTAGTTAGTCGCGTGGTGTATTTTACACATCACTTGCATAATAGCGACAAAGCGAGTCTTCCAGGGTACCAAAACTGTATTAAAACACGTACATTTATATAAAACCATCTATTTATAATATACCAGGTTCTTTTTTTATTACTACACATACATCGCCCTATGTGTAGAGCTAAAAAAATAAAAGTCAAAGCAATTGGTGGCATAGTAGACAACCAGTTATACACCAGTGACGTATTTTTCCAATTGTCAAATATTTATGATTTTTCAGTCATACTTTAATCTTAAATTAAATACATTTCATTGAAAAATAGATAATTTATTTAAAACAGTTAATAATCCTAACAGGCGTATAGAGTAAAATCATTTTCGGATGAGACTGGCGCAGAAACATATTTTAGTAATTAGAAAGAGAGCCACCTCATAAATGAGAGAAACAGCTAGTAGTATAAATCCGTGTACTATACGAGCCACAAACGTTTATCGATTATTTGTCAGTCGGTACCAGGCATTTGATCGGTGTGTTTCGTAGTGGTGTTGTACGTACATTGAGAGTTTTCCTATTTGTAATATTATTGTTGTGTTTTATCTATTAATTAATTTTTTTTCAAAGCTATTCAAGAGTAAGAATGCATCCTCTTGTAAGTAGAAATATACTTATCATAAAATTCCTGAAAATTTAGTTGTATTTATTTACACAGGGTAAAATGTCTGATATGGCAACAAACTCTGTCCTGGAGGAAGTGAGCCCTTGTTCGAAAAAGAGAAAAGTTATTCTTGAACAATCTCGTGAAATAATTTTTAATGTATATAACTATTTTTAAAAACAAGGTGTGACAAGTAAATATATTTTCAAATTAGGTGGATACATAATATTTAACCTGTAATAATATTACTTTTTTTAAATCAAATTTAAAATTAAAATTTATGTTGTTCATCATTTATAGGTCAGCTGCTAGATACAGTTGCAGAAGCAACAGGTATTTCTAGGAGCACTGTAGGTCGAATAATTAAAGAAGGTCATGCTGTTGAAACAAGAAAAGTAAATTCATTCTTATCGACAAAAATAAAACCACCAAAACCATCACCAAAATCTACTGTCGATAACTGTGGGGAAGAAATTATTCGCAGAATTATATATAATTTTCATGTGACTGAGAAGAGAAGACCCACAATAAAAGCCGTTTATAATCAAATTCACGATGATGAAGGAATCGGTTTTGCAGGAGGGCTATCATCTTTTAGGAAATTATTGCTGCGAATAGGATTCAGGTACTTTTTTTTATTATTTTTAGTAATATCACTCTAAACTTTTTATTTGCTAGATGGAAAAAAACTACTGATAACCGTAAGATTTTAATGGAGCGGTTTGACATAAGAGAGCTGAGGTGTTCTTACATCTGCAAAATAACAAATTATCGTACCCAAGGACGTCCAATAATATATACAGGTATAAAAAGCATTTAGAAAATCTATTTAGTACATATTTTAAGTACATAAGTAATTTTTAGATGAAACTTACATACATGCAGGGCATACATCTCCTTTCGGATGGGTCGATCAATCTAATGAAGGATTAAAGTGTCCAATTTCAAAAGGGAAGCGTTTAATAATTGTTCATGCGGGTTCTGCAGAGGGTTTTGTTAATGATGCGTTATTAATTTTCAAATCAGGTCAAAAAAGTGGCGACTACCATGACGACATGAACTTCATAAATTATAAAAAATGGTTAGAAACATCTTTAATTCCTAATTTGCCTGATAATTCTGTGATTGTTGTGGATAATGCCAGCTACCATAATGTTATGTCATATAAACATCCAACATCAGCCAGTAGAAAGTGTGATATGATACAGTGGCTAAACGAAAGGGGCATAACTTACGATGCAAATTGTACTAAACCGGAGTTGTATAATTTAGTAAAACTTCACAAGCCAAAACATATACAGTACAGCATAGATGGTATATTTGCAAAAAAAAGGCCACACCGTCCTGAGATTGCCACCATACCACCCAGAACTAAACCCGATTGAAAAAATCTAGGGCATTGTAAAGAATCGGGTTGCATCAAGAAATGTTAAATTTCATATAAATGATGTTGAAAAATTGGCGAGAGAAGAATTTTCAAACATCAAGGTAGAGGAATGGTCAGAAACTTGTCGACATGTAGAAGGTGTAGAAAAAGATTACATTATGAAGGAGCACATAATGGATGATTTTTGTGAAGAATTTATTATTAATGTCAATAATGACTCTGAAGATGATTTCTACGATTTTTCAAGCGATGAAGACTGAAGATTTTAAATGTTTCAAAATATATTATATTAATTTTGTCATCAGCGAAAATAAATATTAGATTATACATTGTATGTATGTATATTTGTTTTAATAAATACAAAAATTTTTCTAGGCACATGCTTGTGTATTTATCTTCTTTTAATGTCTCTAAAGTGAGATTTTGGTTAGGAGTAAAATTATAATGAGATAAACCAAAATTAAGGTTAATGAAAACCATATTACATAATATGGATTAATATAATAATAATTTGTAAATACAAAGACTTAAATGTGAAAGCACTATAAAAAGAAATATTTCATTGTAAAATACAATTTATAAAAAATTTGTTACATAATACCAATTGATTTAATAATTATTTTATTCTTCGCGAAGTAATAAGTTTATTTAAAATCGACAACAAAACATAATTATTATGGTTTAATATAACTAAATATTAATTAAATTTAAAACTGCCGCCTATATTGTCAAGACTGCTCAATGTTTTTAAGGTGTTCAGTATTTTTGTATCCGAAAGTAATTTTACTCTACCTTGTGCGAAGACAATTTTAAATATTTTTAACAAATTTCAAGGAAGGATAAGTATTTCTTTAAAATATATCTAAGATAGTAAAATAAGATAGAAAATATAAGAGCGTTGATAACAAAAAAGTACAAATAGATTTTTCCATTCCGAGTTTGTTGGACGCCCTCACATTACTTCTAGTGAATTACCGAACGTAACCCACGCATTTGGGGCATTTCAGTAACACGATAAAAACATGTAGCACCTCGTGGTGTCTTACGAATAAGTGGTTTCATAAAATGCGAGGAATTTATCTTAAAAAGCAGTAGTGGGAAATTCTTGTAGGTAATAAATATGTACTATTTCTTTAATAATCACAATAACTTTTGGACTGTACAATTATCTGATAGCATCACTACTGGAATTAAAGATTGAAGAAGGGAAGATATTATGCGACAAACTTTTGGAATCTGTTAAAGTAAGGCTATTTTCATATGAAGGGTGATCGGTTATTAGAGTAACAATTGTTTTTGACCCTCGATTTAAAAGAGAAGGTTTTCATAGTACTGAAAATGCTACTGGGACTGCTTCTTTTCTAGAACAAGAAATGTTTAATATTATGAAGAAAATAGATCCTGAAAATAAAGAACAAATACCTGTAATCGAAACAGACATTAGTCCAAATCAAAAGCAACTTTCATTATCTGGATTTTGTAAGGAAGAATAAAACAAAGTAAAATCAATTACAACTGATATAACAATAACTAACAGGCAATACCTCGAAAGACCAAATTCAAATCAGAACGTAAATCCTCTATGATTTTGGAAAGTAAGTTTAAAAAAGAAGGGTAATTGCATTTTTTATTTGGATTTTGTTTTAGGTAACAGGAATGGAGCCGAAACCCTTAGAATAATGTGCCAGGAAGTACTGTATTCCAGCAAGTGCAGCAGAAGATGAAAGAGTGTTTAGTACAGCTAGTTTAATAATAGAACAAAGGCGTGCAAGACTAAAACTGAAAAATTATTTAGATTGCCATACAGAATGTACATGAAACTCTTTAAATCTATTACGGAACTGTTTGCTTTATCAGTAAAAATTATTTTATTTCAAATTTCTTCGTTTAACAAATTAAACATTATATCACAAAAATCAGTTCGTTTTACTTTATCTTCCTCGAAAAACTCTTGCTGGTTTGATATCTTGTATGGCTTATATTTGAATTCTTTCAGGATTTTGAACACCGAACTATACGATACTCTAAAATGCCTGGGTATATTTAAAAGCGATTCTACACACCATTCTTCTACATAACACGGGATATTCAGCTTCATGTGTTCTGTTAACACGTCATTGGTTTTATTTTTTTTTGTGGGAATTTAGAAAACAGCCATCCATCTTTGAATTTGTTAAAAATATTTAAAATTGTCTTTGCACAAAGTATACGCCTATTAGGATAATTAACTGTTTTAAATAAATTAGCTATTTTTCAGTAAAATGTATTTAAGATTTAGTATAAACGAAAAATCAGAAATATTTGACAATTGGAAAAATACGTAACAAGTGTATAACTAGTTGCCTACTATGCCACAAATGAATTGACTTTGATTCTTTTAGCTCTACGTATGTAACGATAAAAAAGAACCCGGCATATGAAAACTTAGGCTTAAACGAAACAGTCTCATCCATGCAGCAGCTTACATCGTACGCGAAGAATTTTTCCTTTTCAGATTCTTCTACTGAATATGGCAACTTAGTTGCCGGAATACGTTTTAGTAATTTATTAATTTATTGTGGTTATCTTGTTTCTGCCTGTTTCAGATTTCAGGCCAGTCTCCGCCAATTCGAATGAAACAATTGTATAGTATAATGTAATAGAATATATTTCTTTTGCAGAGTTGACACTTAATTTTGTTATTTTCTTGAAATAATAAGCAGTTATTACTTAAAAACTGAAAATTGCTAAAAATTTAGAAAGTTTTTCTCTGATAAATCATTTTTGGACAGATACGAAAGTGGAATTTTTTAATATGCTTATGTTTTCTCATTTAGAAGGATTGTTTTGTTTCAATCGAAACAAATGATGCTTTATTTAACTGTACGTGATTTTCTTCTGAACATAAAATAAGCAAACAAAAGAAACAAAATTTTATTTTTCGCATACAATAAAAATAATGAAAAAAATCATTTTCGAAATATAATCACATTTCTTAACTAAATATTATATTCATCGAAAGAATAGTATAAAAATGAAAAAAGTTATATGTAATAAAATATACGTAATGTTATCCAAAACAAAAAAAAAATTAACAAAAACCTAAAACTTGTAACCTTTAATAAACCCAACCCGAATCAAGGTTTTTCATGCACTTTATACAAATACCATTTCAATAAACAAAAATACTCAGGTTCTTGCTAACAAAATTTTGTAAATACAGTGAAAGTCATTTATAACGACGTCGCTTATAACAACAAGTTGCTTATAACGACCGACCTGTAGAGAATTGGTTGAATTTCTATATGCGTCAATGTCTACCATAGTCGTGTATAACGTCGTCGCTATTAGCGACGAAGTCGCTTGTAACGTCTTTCGTGAGCTCTAAGTCAGGCCGGATGTAACGACGTAGGTACGTAGGAGAAAAAAGCCCCGTGCCGAGTGTTGTTGTTCCGATTGGTCCCGTTTCTGTGATTACCCTAATTCCCGACAGTTTTGATCCAGCAATACATACCAATTATTATATACATACATATTTGTAAGCGACCGGTGTTGTTCAAATTGCGTTATTTATTACATGTATGCATGTGTGTCAAAACAGAATGACACCTGCAAAAAAGAGAAAAGCCTTATCAATAAGTGACAAATTTGCAATAATTACACGCATAAAAAATGGTGAGGCTAATGTGGAGGTTGCCAAAAAGCTTTGGTCTATCGCATTCCACTGTATCTACGATTTGGAAAAATCGAACAAAATTTGAAGACGCCTTCAAAAATAATGTTCAAACGAATAAGAAGTTAAGATGCTCTCAATATGATGACATAGATAAGACACTCTTGAGATGGTTCAAAGAGAAACGAAGCCAGGGTATTCCAATAACAGGGCCCATCTTACAAGCCAAAGCCAATGATTTCAGCAAACTTTTAGGACTGAAAAACTTTGAATGCTCAGAAAGTTGGATCAAACGATTCCGAAACCGTCACAATATTGTGGGTGGCACTGTCTCTGGTGAATCTGCATCTGTATCCGAAAGTACAACTGATGAATGGTTGAAAAATGTTTTTGCAGAGATACGTAAAAATTACACGGATGAACCGATATTTAACGCGGATGAAACCGGATTATTCTTCAAAATGACTCCTAACAAGACCCTAAAATTTAAAGGAGAGAAATGCTCTGGGGGTAAAATGTCAAAAGACAGGGTCACGGTATTGGTGGTCGCCAATATGACCGGCACCATTAAAAAAAAAGCTGCTTGTGATTGGAAAATCAAACAATCCCAGGTGTTTTAAAAGCATGAAGAGACTTCCTGTCGATTACAGATCCAACAGACGTGCCTGGATGGTGTCCGAAATATTCGAGAAGTTTTTACGAGACTGGGATAAGGAGCTATGTGCGGCAAAGAAGAAAATTTTGTTGTTGGTGGATAATTGCAGCGCTCATCCTAATGTTCAGAATTTGAAGGCCATAAATTTGTGTTTTCTCCCACCAAATACAACTTCCGTTCTACAGCCTCTTGATCAAGGCATAATAAGGAACCTCAAAGCGCATTTCCGAAAGGCTTTAGTCATGAAAATGATAGAGAATGCAGATGAAAACAATGAAATAAAAATTAATATTCTAGATACCGTCATGATGATATCCACAGCATGGGATGCAGTTTCACAAAATACAATTGTTAATTGTTTTCGACATGCTGGATTTCTCCCCTCAGTGGCTATTCAAGAAGAGGATCATTTTGAAGACGAGGATAACATTCCCTTGGCACAACTGATTCGAGAAGCGTACGTCGTGGACACTGATTCAAATGTTACATTTGATGACTTTGTTGACGTTGATAAAGACTTGGCAACATGGGGAAAGCTAAATGATGACGATTTAGTTATGAATTTAAAAGGTTTACAAACAGAAGAAGAAGCATACGAGATCGATGAAGATCAAGATGACCCTGGGATGGAATTCGAACCACCATCAACATTGGAGGCCATTAAAGCTTTGAATATAGTGCGAAACCACATTTCATTTAATGACAAGTTGAATGAAGTTTACATTAAGAATGTCATAATATTGGAAAGGGCCTCAGAAGTGAACTATTTTTTGCAATCCAGTAATCAAACAAAAATTACTGACTTTTTTGGAAAATAATTTGTTCATGTGTATGTAATTGTTTTTTGTTATTTATAACTATGTGCTATAATACAATTATCTTCATTTATAATAAAATGCATTCAGATACTTGTTGTACCTTATTACATATTAGAAAAAAATGCATATAACGACGTCCTTATATAACGACGAAAATTGTCGGTCCCTTGGTCGTCGTTATAATCGACTTTTACTGTATTAAAATAGTCAAATCAAGAATGAAAAATTCAAATCTTAAATCGCGAAAAAAGCTAATAAATATCTAAAAAAGCTGCAGCATAGCAAGTCATTTATGACATTTAAGCATTGTATGTTAAATAGCAAAATTTCGTAATTAGTTTCTTCTTCTTTTTCGTATTTCTTCTACATACTACCAGCCCTAACAACTTAATGTTCGGACGATACTAATTTTTATAATTAATACTTTTTGTAAATACATACTGAAAATTGTTAATTATTCATTTTTATTTCTGATTTGGTAAATACACAATTTCAAATCATTTTTGACAAAAAATAACTGTTCTCTTTTAAAAAGTATAATTTTTAAAATAAAAAAATGAAAATCCTCGTAAATGACGCTGACAACTTAATATTCGAACGACTTTTTTTTTAACAAAATGGCAACGATATTTTTAACGAAATGGGAAGAGATTTGACATTTATCACTCTCGTAAGCGTTGATTTATGATTGTACTCAATTTGTGCTAATAAAAAGGGGTCGCGGTGAACTACTTCAAAGAAAATTCGTGAAATTGTGGTGATACAGTACAATAAAGGGAAAAGGATTAGTGCAATAGAAAAAAAATTGAGCTTGGCGAAATCCATTGTAGGAGTCATTATTAAATGTTATGGAGAAACAAATTCGAAAATCGATGTAAAAATACTAGAGAACCGAAAAAGTGACTTATAGAATGACGAAACAACTTGTAAAAATATGTAAAACCCACCGAAGAGCCACTCTAAGGGATGTAACTGCTCGCTTCAATGCAGAAACCAGTGCGAGAATTTCGCGAGATTGTTAGACAGTGGATTCACAAATCAGGACTCGGTTTTTATAAGATATAATTCAAATATATTAATATATTATTTATTTCTTTAATTTTAAACGATTTTACTATAGGCGAAAGAAAACCCGCTGTTAACAAAAGCCCAAATCAAAAATCGTCTAATATGGACCAAATCTAAATTGCACTGGACAGTAGATGACTAGTCCAAAATCATATTTAGCAACGAGTCCAAAATCGACATTTCTGGAGGTGACAATAGGAAACGTATTATTCGGGTTAAAACTGAAGCTTCTAATAAGGACTGTGAAATTTGCAAAGGGTGTGATGATTGGGGGGCGCATGTCTGGAAAGGGTGTAGAAAAGATGGAGATAATAAATGGAATTGTTAATGCCAATAAATATCAACAAATTCTGAACAATAGCCTCATTCCTAGTGTATAAGAGCTCTATCCCGACAGAGACTACATTTTTCAACAGTATGGGGCATCATGCCATACGTCAAAATCAACAAAAAAATTGGTTTGAGGAACATGACATGAGAGTTTTAGCATGGCCTTCAAGCAGTCCAGATCTCAATGTTATTGAGACCTTGGGGCACGCACCGCATGAAATGTTACTTAAGGAATAATCCTCAACGAACAATAAATGAATTAAACATAAAACTCTCAGAAATTCGATAATTCCTTACGCCAGGTTATTGCAGGTTGCTTATGGAATCCATGCCAGCCAGAGTAAATAAAAGCTGTCATAAAGGCCAATGGTGTGTGACTTCGTTTTAAGTCATGTAATAAATAATCGTCCAAATATTAAGTTGTCAATGTAATTTGTTCATTTATTAATTTATTAAGCTTCTATTTAGTTTGAGTTTGAGTAAAATCTATTCTTTTGATAAATATAATCTTTCATTGTGTGCCAAAGCTAAATATGTGAATATTAAATCAAATTACAAACTCTTAAATAAAAAAACAGAATATATTTCTAAAAATTGGTATCGTCTGAACATTAAGTTGTTAGGGCTCGTACAAGGATGCATGTATTTTTGCCATTATAGTTTTACAGTTTTTGACTTTTAAGCAACGTTTAAAGTAAATAATACTTTTTAATACTTAATACTTTAATTTAAATTAAATAAGTAGTAATATCGGACATTTTCTAGAATTAGTAGAATTCATTAGTTGAATTGTATTATAATTCATTTCGATTCTTAGCAAAGTTTAAGTGTTTTCTGGAAATTTTCTGAATTAACGTTTTTATCATAATGTATTGCCAATTGCCAGTTAACACCCAATATCGATAATTATTTTTTTTAAATTAAATAAGTATCAACTGATTTTATTTTCAATAAAAAACGTGTATATAATGTACTAGCTATAGGATTAACCATTGGGGTAGTCTCAAATGTACTTAGGTTTTTGCGTAAGAAGTTCACTATAAGCTATTCTTTTATTTAAAAACCAAAAACTTTAATATACAATACAATAAAATACAATTCAATCATTATTAGAGATTAAACATTTAATATAGATTCATAAGAGCGGTTGATTTTGATTTATTTTTTCTGAATTTAATTTTAAATATTCAAAACAAACCAAATTAAAAAATGTTAGATGACTTTATTGTAACTAAACAAAAATGTAACCCGCAAATAGAAATTAATGGTTTATTTATCGATTCATTTTTAGAATACCGGCTTCGTATCAATTTTCAGAAAAAAAAATTTTCTTAATCCAAATTGTTATCAAATGGAGCATTTTAAAATATGTGCTGATAAAGTTCTTAGAACTATATATAAAGATAATAGACTAATTAACCCGACTTACAACAATAAAAATAATTAATTACTGCAATGGTTCTGTTTATCACGTATTCAGAGAAGTTTTAATAATGACTGTAGTAACTGGTAAACGCAAGTTCTGTGCATATATAAAAAATTAAAAAATAATTTAATAGACTCTATTTATTATCAGTTGTATCCAATATTTTTAACTTATGATTACGGTACTATTAATATTCAACCTAAGTGAGAGAATGTTTATCGACAACCAGCAGTATTTTATAGTTTACAAAAAAAGGACCTGACCTACATAAATTCACCTTGTTATTTATAAATATTTTTTATATTTAATATAATCACTCTTCACAGGTCCTAAGTAAAGACTTTTTACTTAATTAAAATATTTATATACACCTTTAGTTTTGTATAGCGACAAGTAAAGGAAATGGGGTGAAAGATATATGTGAACAACGCTTGCATACAAAAGATCGCGGTTCCTGCAGTAAGGAGAAAATGATTTTTCTTTATACGAGTTCGGCCCTGTTGCAGTTAATATACGGGCGGCAATACGAGAATCTACCGCTACAAACAACGCACAAATTTACATTTAGTTTTTGTCTAGATTCACAAATTACTGAACCTTCCTCGCAATTTTATTTTCGTCAATCTGATTCGAAACTATCATTTGTATATACAAGTGTCCCGTATCGTTATGTTCAAATTTTAGGAGTGTAAAGTAGACTTCATTTCAAGTAACAAAAACGCAAAACTATCCATTTTTATTTGTTTCAAAGTTACATATCTATGAATGTCATTGCCAGAACATGACAAAAATTTTATCCCAAAGTCGATAAAAACTGATTTTATTTAAAAAATTAATAATATTTTCGAAATGTCCACCTCCTTGTTGAATGCAGGCTTGTGCCCGTAAGCCAACAGAAAAAGTACTTATCCGAATTTCATACTTGTTTTGTCGGATTTGCTGGGCAGCCAGGTGAATACGATCCAATAACTCTTCTCTTGTGTTCGAAACTTGCGCGTAGACTAAATTTTTCATGTCTTAATATCCAGGTAGAATAAACTAGACGAGCATAGTGGTCTGCCTCAAGCAAACGTGTCCCCTGCGATAGTGATATAGATATAAGCCCTCACGTTTTAAAATTCGGCACACTGTCGTTCGTGGCACTCCTAGTTGTCTAGCGATTCGACGTACACTGAGAGTTGGATCCCTTGTAACAATAGCTATTGCTTCTTCCTCTAAGTCTGCTGGCAAATTTACTCCTCGGTCGAAAAGATAATCGCGCAGTCCGCATTCCCGAAATTGTCTGTGTACTTCCAGAAACGTTATGTAATGAGGAATGCGCCTATCGGGAAACCGATGTCGGTATTCAATAACTGCTTGACGTGCACTGCCGTTACAGTAGCCATACACAAAATGCATGTCCGCATACTCTTGAGAAGAAAATCGGTAAGGCATTTTGAATAAAGAAAACGTGTCCACTCACTAATAAGCTGTTGTATGAACTGGAACGTAATGTAATCCTTTATTAAAAAATTCAAATGTTAAGAGTCATCTGAACATTTGTTCATTGTATGATATTCATGGTTCAGTACCTTACGAAATAAGTAAGAACCTTGTTTATCATAAATCAATTTCCAGTACTCTTTTATGCCGATCTCCAAGAAATTACTGTATGCACTACGACACGTGTTTATTTATTTTAGGATAACATTTTATTATGCGACGTTAACAATCACAGGCCTGTTATTGAATCGTATAACTTTTTTTTTAAATAAAATCAGTTTTTATTGACTTTAGGATTGCATTTTTTTTCATGATCTGCCAATCACATTCATAGATCTGTAACTTTGAAACAAATAAAAATGGATATACAAGTTTTGCGTTTTTGTTACTTGAAATGAAGTCTACTTTACACTCCTAAAATTTGAACATAACGATACGGGACATCTTGTATTATTGAACTTGAATCGAAATTAGACATAATTTAAAGATGTGGGCATTAGAATTTTACATAAGAGCACACATATAAAAGCAATAGGATTATTTGAAATTTAATTACCTATTACATCTGAATCTAGAAACAAAATGTTTCCTTCTAAATCTTAGTCAAAACAATGTTCCTTACCTTGTTTGATCCACTCATCGAGGTCTTCAATGTTATCAAGGTTGTCAGCCATTCTGGAGGCAGCGTCTTTGGTGGAGACATTGGAGACACTCTCTGTTTCCAATTTTAAATCATTTTGAGGCTGCTCCAAGTCTATCCAATATAGGAGTACATCGTCGGACACCGATGTCAGCTCATCAAAGATGGGCGACAAGGGCTCCTGTTTCCAATCGGGAACCAGTACAGAACTCATCTTGATATTCGATACTGGTCTGAATTAGGGACGAGCTTAAGGAAAGTAAATTTAAGGCGTTGAAAGCTTTTGCCGTATAGCGAGCGGCAAATAAGTAAAGCGCCATGCTGGCTCTGTAAAAACAAAAAATTATTAGAAATTAGAAAATTGTTAGAAATTTGTCTTAAAATGAGAAGGAAATAATAAAGTATTTTCTACTAATTTAAAACTATTAGCTGATAATAATAATATAATATTTCACCATCTAGTTATATATAAGTAGTAGAATCAAGTATTTACTCGCTACCGTTTTGAATATTTTTATACTTCAATATGCGAAAATAGAAAAAAAAAAACCGCACAAAAGTGTTATGAAAAATTTGTGAAAGCAATCTACATTATGTGCTGTAGATAACATATTTTTCCTTTCTAGATATCTTTATTAGAAGCTGAGCTATTAACAATTTTAGGGACTACCGCAAGAAAAATTTTCAATTATTCTAATTCTAGTGGTTATCACGTTTGGCTGTGGACTACACGATCACGAGTTCAAGTCCATTAAGCCGCCAATTTTTTAAAATTTTTGTTTTGATATTTTGTTATATAAAGTGAGTCAGAGAGTCATGTGTTCGAGTCTTTAAGCGAATAAAAATGATGGACAAGAAGGTGTCAAGCTAAGAAAAGTTGTAAGATTCCAGACTCCCAAAAAAGTCACAAAAAATGTTTTAAATGACGCCAAAAAAATATATTTGATCCTTTCTTTGACATCATTTATAAAATTTTTTCGGGTCTGGAACCCACAACTTTAATCAGCTTGACAGCTTCTTGTCCACCATACTTATTTGCTTAAAGACTTAATTAAACACATGAAGTATATTTACCTTTTCTCTATCCCATCGGGGCATTATGAACTAGTTTATAAATTGCGAGTACAGTTTCAACCGTTGATTTTCCAATTCTAAAGGTTTTTGCTAACTTTGGGATATGTTCTATTTTGGTTTTTCGTTTTTCAATTTGTTTTGTCACTATTCGAACCAATTATTTCTTTATAACAATTTGAGTTCAACTGAATTCATACTTCATTAACAGCGATCTGCCAAAGTGTAAGGGTGATTACCTTTTGAATTACTATAACTACGTTATGGCGAACAATATTTATGAATGCGAATATATACAGAAATAAATATGAAAAGTCTATAAAAACATTTATAATGAATGTAAATTTTCTACATATTACGACGCCAATTTATTCGATTTTCTTTATAGAAAAAACATTCGCCCTTAAGTAGGATTCTAATTCGCGTGCATGGCTTGCCGGACCATCGCTTTAACCACTAAGCTATCAAAGGCAGTGATTTCGAAACATTGTGGGGATGCCTTGAGTTACATCAAGGAACAGATGATATATATCTTGTCCGTAGTACGCCGTTGTGCAAATTTGCTGCATTTTTCGCGAAGTATTGTAAATGTAAATATGCGTTCTACATTTTACGACGCTAATTTATTCGAATTTTTTTGTAGATAAAAATTCGCCCTTAAGTAAGATTCGAAACCACGTGCATGACTTGCCGGGCCATCGCTTTAACCACTAAGCTATCAAAGGCAGTGATTTCGAAACATTGTGAGGATGCCTTGAGCTACATCAAGGAACAGATTATATATATCTTGCTCGTAGTACGCCGTTGTGCAAGTTTGTTGCATTTTTCGCGAAGTAATGTAAATGTAAATAAATATGCATTCTACACATTACGACGCTAATTATTCGAATTTTTTTATAGAAAAAAAATGGCCCTTAAGTAGGATTCGAACCCACGTGCATGGCTTGCCGGGCCATCGCTTTAACCACTAAGCTATCAAAGGCGTGATTTTGAATCTTTTTTCTATAAAAAGATTCGAATAAAGTAGCGTCGTAATATGTCGAAAGAATATTTACATTACTTCGCGAAAAATGCAACAAATTTATAATGAATTTTTTCAAGAATATAAAATTATATGAATGCTAACATTGCCATTATTATATTGTTGCAACAATTATAATATAATAATAATAATTGTCTTTATTGTTCCACAGATCTTTCCATTAAGAGGACAATACAGTAATAAAGTACAATGTCAAAAACTAAATTAAATTATAATCCATAAGATAGTTAAATAAAAATTAAAATAATGAAAATCATAAGAAATACTAACCGAGTTATTAAAATGTCAATGAATGCAAGCGTGGGTAATTTACTGAATCTATGTTCAATCGTAGCAAAAGGGTAAAAGGGTTCAGGCAAAATTATGTTAGCATTTTTAGTCATATGCGTAATTAGTGCTTTGAAAAAGACGTTAGTTCTAGCTCTTCGGCGAATGTTTCATTTGATCTCGTTGGATATTGGTGAACAACAGAGAGTAAGTTCGAGGCCATTGTTAACGAATTTAACCATAAACTGAGCACTCATTATCTCTCTGCGATCAAAAGTGAGGTAAAGTTGTGTTCTCGCACCAATTCTTGATAGTCAACACTCCTAGCAGGATAGTTGCCAGATAATTTGTGAGCTATATATTTCAAGAATCTTTGCTGCACTCTCTCGGTCACTAAATCCTGGTAGACATAATAAGGGTACCAAATAATTGACGTATATTCGAGTTTAGGGCGAACCAGTGTAAAATAGAGCGACTTTAGCGTATTTAGATTTGCAAATTTACAGCAGGATCGAAAATCAAAACTAAAAGTGCGTAAAGCGGAGTTGTAAATAGATAAAATGTGGTCAGTGAACTGCAAGCGTTGATCAAACAAAACACTCAGGTCTTTGATTTGTGATTGTCGTGAGATATTGAAATGATCAAGTGAATAGGTATATATCAATGTATCCGTTTTTGTAGTGTATGTGATGACTGCACTTTTATTTATACAGATCTTGATCTTGTTTTCGTTACACCAGTGGGAAACAGTGTTTAAATCCTTTTGCAGAGTTTCACAATCAGAGGTAGAAGTTATTTTTCGGAAGATTTTTAGATCGTCCACAACAATTAAGTAACGACAGAAGATAATTATTATAAATATTAAATAATAGCGGACTAAGATACGTTTGGTGAGAGCCCTGAGGAACACTGAGAAGCAGTGACAGTGGAGGAATAAAAGCCATTACAGCAGCAAGTGAACTTAGTTTAGACAACAATATGATATGGTTATTAATGTTGAAAGCCTTTGCGAAATCGGTATAGACAACTTCGACTTGATCTTTTGAGTCAATAAAGGAACTGATATATTGAGTAATTTCAGTCAAATTAGATAAAATTGAAAACCCATTCTGTTACGTGGAGATAAAACATCGAATAGATATATGTATACAAGAGGTGTCCCGTATCGTTATGTTCAAATTTTAGGAGTGTAAAGTAGACTTCATTTCAAGTAACAAAAACGCAAAACTTGTATATCCAGTCAATACAAACTGATTTTATTTAAAAAAAGTTATACGATTCAATAATAGGCCTGTGATTGTTAACGTCGTATAATAAAATGTTATCCTAAAATAAATAAACACGTGTCGTAATGCATACAGTAATTTCTTGGAGATCTACAAAAAAGAGTACTGGAAATTGATTTATGATGATATGATAAAGAAGGTTCTTACTTATTTCGTAAGTGCTGAACCATGAATATCATGCAATAAACAAATGTTTAGATGACTGTTAACGTTGCATTTTTTAATAAAGGATTACATTACGTTTCAGTTCATACAACATCTTATTAGTGAGTGGACATGTTTTCTTTATTCAAAATGCCTTACCGATTTTCTTCTCAAGAGTATGCGGACATGCATTTTGTGTATGGCTACTGTAACGGCAGTGCACGTTAAGCAGTTATTGAATACCGACATCGGTTTCCCGCTAGGCGCATTCCTCATTACAGAACGTTTCTGGAAGTACACAGACAATTTCGGGAATGCGGACTGCGTGATTATCTTTTCGACCGAGGAATAAATTTGCCAGCAGACTTAGAGGAAGAAGCAGTAGCTATTGTTACAAGGGATCCAACTCTCAGTGTACGTCGAATCGCTAGACAACTAGGAGTGCCACGAACGACAGTTTGTGGAATTTTAAAACGTGAGGGCTTATATCCGTATCACTATCGCAGGGGACACGGTTTACTTGAGGCAGACCACTATGCTCGTCTAGTTTATTCTACCTGGATACTAAGACAGTCACGGCTTCATTTTAATTTCTGCAGAACAGTCCTCTGGACAGATGAATCTACGTTCACGATAACTGGTGTTACAAATCTGAAAAACCTGCACACGTGGTCATCAGAAAATCTCAAAGCTATACGCCCATCTAAATTTCAACATGAATTTTCTATTAACGTTTGGGTGGCCCTAATCGATAACTTGTTGATTGGTCCTGCCGTTCTTCCTGGGAGGTTAAATGCGGACAATTACCTTCAATTTCCTATTGACGAACTGCCAGGTCTTTTAGAGGATGTCCCACTGAATGTTTGAGGAGACATGTGGTTTTACATGGATGGGGCACCACCATATTTCGGAATTGTTGTCCGAAATTGGGTTAACGTCAATTATCCAAGATGGATTGGTCGAGGTGGTCCTGTTGCATGGCCACCCAGAATCACCCGATCTTAATCCCCTTGACTTTTATTTATGGGGGTACATGAAAAATTTAGTCTACGGCAAGTTTCGAACACAAGAGAAGAGTTGTTGGACCGTAATCACCTGGCTGCCGAGCAAATCCGACAAAACAAGTATGAAATTCCGATAAGTACTTCTTCTGTTCGCTTACGGGCACAAGCCTGCATTCAACAAGGAAGTGGACATTTCGAAAATATTATTAATCGAACTTTTTTAAATAAAATCAGTTTTTATTGACTTTAGGACTGCATTTTTTTGTCATGATCTAACAATCACATTCATAGATCCGCAACTTTGAAACAAATAAAAATGGATATACAAGTTTTGCGTTTTTGTTACTTGAAATGAAATCTATTTTACACTCCTAAAATTTGAACATAACGATACGGGACAGCTTGTATAATTTTGACAAATAAATAATACTTCAAATTAAATCTAATAAAATATCTAGGTATTTTATAGTATATAGTAAAAAAAATTCAGTTACTAAAATGTTTCATCAAGTATCTGCAACATCAGTTAATGATGTAAAATGTAGTATCTATGCAGGTTTATTTCTGGAGTTTAATTCAGATATTAAATTCTCCATAAGTAAGGAAAACTTACTGAACTTTTCCTTATGGAATTTGAAATGTTACTGATATTTAGCCGAAATTTTAAACATTGTGGGATTAACATTTTCATTAATTTACAATCTTATTGACAATATTAGTATTTAATTTTACATATTAAGAAATCGTTCGCTTTTAGCACGTTCTTAATCAAAAAAGGCAGAAATTTGGAACTTATAATTAAGAGTGATTTTAATATTAGCAATTAACAGAAGAAATTGCATACAAGAAGTACTTTTCTGGTATTTATTTTATATGTAAAATAAAAACTTTTTTATTAAAGAATATAAATGTTTTGTAACTTATATTTTCTTACCTTATAGATATTACTGCGTTCGCATATCGCGATATGTAAATATATATATGTATATATATATATATGTCGCCCTTTATCTATATGCAAACAGGCATGGAGGAAGTTATTAAGCGGTTGTTACGCGTGCAAAATTTTGTTGTACATATGTAGTTATTACAATTTGTTCTGTTTATTTTACGGTTTAATAAAATATTTCATTTTCATGAATTATTCTTTAATCAATTTTTTATTATTATACCGGGTGTGTTTGAAATAAAGAGACAACGTATGACAAATGGAAAGATTAAATTATATACAATATATACCCAAAATATTTTCCCAAAATTCCTTCTCATAAGTGCGAAAAAAATTACAGTTATACAAAAAAATTTTGTCACGCCACTGCGTGATGGTCTATATTATAAAAAACGGTATCTTAAGGTTGACATATAATGAGAAAAAGAGTGGTTTCGTTATTATCCATCTCGCTTTAAGTTTCGTTCAGTTGTCGATTGTTACGTACATTCGGTACAATTCTTGATTAAAGACATATTGTTATCAAATAGGACGTTAGATGCCCGTAGAGCACACATCTTACATGTTCTTTTAATATACTATCCTTAAAAATTCACGACTTTCGTACTAGGTTATCGAACCCTAACCATAACAAAACTTAAGACACAATGTTATCGTTTTTATAAATATAAACATTGCTGCCTTTAAATACAATAGCGACATTCTGAATCGATATTATATTTTATATTTCCTACTTCTTGTAACAAAAAAACGTTCACTAAAAATAATTTGGGACTTTTAGAATTGACATGATTTCATGTGAATCTATAAAAACCTGACTTTGTACGATGTTATTGACCTTAGTATACAGTTTTTATAACATCGACAGCTGTTACCTATGTAAACATACGCTGTAGTCTATATGTGTGTGTATAACTTATTTTGAATTCATAGGCGAAACATGGTACAATTTTCAGGTGTTTATAGTTTTGGGGTTGGCGTAGTAATCAACAATATTTTGGATCCATCTTTTATATAATTACATCTTTCCATTTTTCATAAGTTTTCTTTTTATTTCAAGAACACTCTGTATATGTTTTATTGGTTGCAGTATGTAAAGGGAACAAAATCATTTATGTACATACATAATTCACATAATTTGAATTCCGGATATCTTATCTAATTTCTAACTGAAAATTCGTTGAGCCATGCGTCGCAATAAACGTAGTAAAGGATTTTATTTAGGACTTTAATAAACAAATTGTTGAATAATAGATAATTAGATCCCATTATAAACAAATGTTAATTTAAAATTGTTAAAAAAGCTAGATTAAATAGTATGTATTTTGATTACGCGGTGTATTAGCAACATTCCTATTAGGTTATCTCTAAACAGATTGTGATGATTATTCATTTATTATTTGATAAACAACTAAACAATTTTGTCTATTTTAGTAATATATATGTCAGTGAAACACATAGAAAAATGATAGAAATGCAAACAAAATAGTGTGACTAAACCTAATACAATAATTTCATCAGCATTTAAATATTGTTGCACTGTTGCATACAGATCTATCGATACCATTATTAAAAAACAATTTATCTTTGAATTATAGAGTAAACCATTTACTGAAATAATTGTAAACATTCTATGATGATTCAAGCCTTTCGATAGCTAATAATAGCTATATAATAGCGATAGCTAGTAATAATCTCCAAGGAAGTAGCAAAATGTTGGCACCGTTAACATTTATATCGTTTGAATTAAATTATTTCAACATCGACAGTTCTGTGTTTGATGGAATTTATTGAGCTGCCTATCAATGTTTTTTTTATTGTCTCCATGTAATTATACAATTTGTTCTGAAGTAGAACATTAAGTACTGTCGAATATGGAATGAGGTTGTTGGAATTTTCCCCATTGAAGCTATTCTATTATAGTTTAATCCTATAATAAGAATAATTTTACCCAGAAATTCCCGGAAGTTGAATGTGGCGCGCAAAGGGATGGTAGTGCAGATCTGTAGCGCTAGATAGAGTGAGCTACGTCTATACTAAGTCAGTCTGTCACACGGTACTTAGTTAGGCGGTGACAAACAGTTTTCTTGTATTTATATTTGTTGAGGTGTGTTTGAGTTATTCTGGGACACTACAATGTCTGATGTGACAGCAAAGTCCGTGCATCAAATTCTGCTTTAATCTTGACAAACCGGCTGCGGAAACTCTGAAAATGTTTTCACGAACGTTTGGTGAGAATTCTCTAGGCCAGGTGCAACCGTTTAAAAATGGACATGTCGGTTAATGATGATAAGCGTTCCGGTCGTCTATCAACGGAAAACACGCCATAAAATATGCCATTAGAGCGTGATGCTATCCTGCAAGGCCGAAAGAGAACAATTCATAACACCTGTAATATTGTCGGTTCGTCATACGGCATTTGTCAGCATATTCTGTCCGACGAACTGCGGCGTATTGCTGCGAAGTTAGTTTGTACCAAGGTTACTCAGCATTGAACGAAAACGGCACCGTGTTCATGTGTGAGCAGAGCTGAAAGACACTGCCGAAAGGGATGCGAACTTCAGTACTAGAATCATTACTGGCGACGAATCATAGGTGTACGGGTATGATCCCAAAACAAAGCAGTCATCGCAGTAGAAGACGTCATCGTCACCATGACCGAAGAAAGCACGACAAGTTCGACGCAACGTCAAGTCGGCGTTGATTTGCTCTTTTAAAGCTGATGCCATCGTGCACAAATAATTTCTCCCACCAGGTGAAGCAGTTAATGGGCGACTAAGAAAAGACATTCGACACGAACGGCCTGCCAAGTGGCGTAATAATTCATGGATCCTACACCACAAGAATGCACCAACTCACATGTCACTTGTACGTTAGTGTCTATCCTCAACGAAGACGGTAGTACTACCCTACCCTCCCTACTCCCCCAAATATTGCCCCTTGTGACTTCATCCTATTTTCGAAGCTGAAAATGGAGTTCAAAGAGCGCTGTTAATGATTAGGGTTATCTAGACCAAATCGCCAGCAGTGTTGAACACATTAACACGCGAAGACTGCTTCCACTCATGGACAAGTTGTTGGGATCGATGTATTAATGTATAATGAGAGTACATACTTTGAAGGGGATTGTAGTGAATAAGTTGAAAGAACAATTTATTGTTTTTTTTTCACATTTCGAGAGTTTTTGTGTAGCACTTCGTATAATCGTAATATACGAATAATATATATATATTATTATTATATTATTTCAAATTTGACATTAGTTTGTCATAATTTTTTTAAAAATATCATCTTCCTGATATTTTCATCTAACCTATTTACATTATTTTAGTTTTTCATATAAGACAATTCATTCGAGATCATATCAAAGTTATTTTTCTTTTTATCATTAAGATTTCATAACAATATGTTAGCATAAATAGAGCATATGATTAGCAAACGTCAACTTGTAATAAAAGAGTACTACCAAAGCAAGTATTTGGGAAATTTTTGCGCTACTTTTGTCTACTTATTTCACCGGTGCGAGAAGAAAATTATTTTACTATAGAAATACTCGCGTATTCGAATGCAACGGTGTGTCGAAATTTCAAGTCAATCCACCGATTACTTTTCAAGTTTTGCGAGCGCAAACACGCAGGCTGAATTTATATAGTGTGTTTCACTTTTCATGCGGACACCTAAATAACTTTTTTATTTTGACAGCAATCAATATAAAATTTTTATCAGTTGTGTAGGCCACGACAATGCACCTTTTCATATCAATAGAGTTTTTATAAAGTCAATATCTAGCCAACTATAATTAAAATAAAAAGTAGTGTTTCAAGTAATATCATCCTAGCGATTAAGATAGAGCAAAAAAGTATTAGGAAAAGTTTTTACAAATCACTCAAGAAACCCTAATACCAAATTTTGCTGAAAATTTTTCATTTTTAAATTTTTCTACATTTTTATGCTATCTGTAGATAATAGTTTGTTTTTGCAATAATAAGAGTGCCATGAAGCAAGAAAATAATTTATCATTTCAACAGTCAGATCGCTAAATAGTTGTGCAACTATTGAACTTTGCTGAGCAATGGCCGATAAACATTTAAGTATTGCTCAAAAAGTAGAAATTATTCGAATTGTTGGTGATAATGTATGTTTTGACCGAGAGGCTGCTAGAAAGTTTAACGCGAGACATCCTGAACGTCCACCCATCCATCATCGAACTGTTGCATATTTGAATAACTTTTCAACACTACTGGAAATGTTGTTAAACCACGTCAACAAGAATTGAACAAACGAAAATACCATTTCGATGCAATATCGAATATTAGCAGCGTATCGTAATAATCCTCACAAGAGATATGGCTAGAAATTTAAGTATCTCTTACTCTAAAATTTGGAGATGCTCCGTCGTCACAAATTGAAACCGTATAATCCAAAATATTTACACATTCTTGAACGAGATCTGAATAGAAGAATGGAGTATTCAGTGATGAAGCTACCTTCTCTACTAATGGTTGTTGTTTCATCCCAGAACTGTAGATACTGGGCAACAGAAACCCCAAAATGGGTTATCAATTGTAAAAGACAATATTCGTAGAAAGTTAATGTGTGGTGCGGAATTTTAAATACAAGAATCATTGGCCCGTTTTTCTTTTTTGATACGCTAAATGTAGAAAGGTTTTTAATTTTTTTAAATACTGAATTAATTGTGTGCTTGATGATTTACCACTGAATGTGAGGCGAGATTTGCACTTCCAGTTAGACAGATCGCCCGTTTATAACGCAACAATAGTGCAAGCCATGGTTAGACGAAAATTTTTCCGTTAAGATGGAGCCCTTTAATAGAGCTGGCTCCGAGATCACTTGACATTACACCATTCGACTTTTGTATTATGGGGACTATTAAAAATGTTGTGTATGCATCTAGACCTCAAAACATATAGCAACTCTCAGAAAATCCGACAAGCCTGTCGAAAAATTTCTCCAGAAATATTACGACTCGATGTACTGAATCAGAAAAGGTGATTGGAAAAATGTATCCTTCTTCAAGGTGATTTAGTTGAAACAGATATTTTTTATAATATTGTTCGCTAAATTGTTGCTTTTGTTTTGTTAGTTCTTTAATGTTGAATAAAATTTGTGAATTGTTTTTTTGCTTCATGGCACTTATTATTGCAATAACAAACTATTATCTGCTGATAGCATAAAAATGTAGAATTTAAAAATGAAAAATTTTCAGCGAAATTTGGTATTAGGGATTCTTGAGTTATTTGTAAAAACTTTTCCTAATACTTTTTTGCTCTGTCTTAATCGCTAGTATGACATTACTTGAAACACTAATTTTTATTCTAATAATTATAGTTGGCTAGATATTGACTTAAAAACGAAAAAGTGCATTGTCGTGGCCTACACAACTGATAAAAATTTTATATTGATTGCTTTCAAAATAAAAAAGTTATTTAGGTGTCGCCATGAAAAGTGAAACACACTATATATAGAGAGAGATTGACTTTGCAATATAATCAACTTTAAAACAATAGCAAGCACTCGCATTCAACATAAATATTAATAAAATGATATTAATTAAAATCACGATTACAAAGTTAAAAAAATAACATATTTTTTTGTAATAACATGCAGATAAAAAATATATAACAATATATTTAGTAATTGTCTTACTATTTCATATTTTTGAGTACTAGTTTTTAACAGTGGTTGTGATAAAAAATTAATTACTACTTTATTTAACATTTATTAACTGCTAGGCTAGAATCACTTTCACAAATCTTAAGTACTATGTTAATACATTGCATTTTTTATTAGGTTTAAAATGTATGCGAATAGTGAAAGTTAAAAATTTATCTATAATTTGCTGTTTTTATCCTCAATTAATTCGAATGCATTCCGGTGTACAATAATTGCAAAGAATGCTTATACCATAGAAGAGAAAATCTTATACAAGCTGTCCTATGACATGACCGTCACAACTTAAGGATGTTACTTAAGCAATTTCGAGTTAAAAATTCGTAATGAACATATGCTCAAAACTCTTTCGTAACTGAGCCACAAGCATTTAAAGTTTTAGATATACTGGTATTTTGTACCGCTGCAAAAAAATCTTATTGAAAATCATTAAAAAAAAAAGTCGTTTTATAATTAGTTGGTCGAAATGTCCACCCAATTGCTGTATACAAAATCTAGCTCTTCATAGAATTGAACAGAAGATAGAAAAAAGTACTGGAATCACATTTAAATGACGCTGTTAGGAGTCTTAGGCCAAGAAACAATACTGCAACAGAACAACTCCCCTATCCATATGACAAAGTCAACAAGTTATAGTTTGAAAATAAAAATATTTAAAGTCCCTGACATACTAGGTCTTCCGATCTCACCATTCTGGAAAATGTTTGAGGACATTTATCAAGATAAAGAAATCTACAGGAATTCAAGGCAGTTTTGCAACTATACAAGAATTAAAAGAATTTAATATATAGTATGGAGTACAATGCCCCAAAATATATATATACACAAATTGTTAACGAAACAAGGAGAACACAAACAATTAAGAACTGACACGCATTATTGGACTCATTCTCCTTTTGATGTATTTATTTAAAAAAAACATTAACCAGAAATTAACTTTTAAATATTGTAGAATACCAGTTTCATAAGGTTAGAACCCAAAAGGACACCATGGAAGAATGTATATCTTGAAGACCAAAACAAAAAACAAATATGTTTGAAAACATTCAGTTCTAGTTATGAACTGCTTGAACTCTGCGGTGACAAGACCTCGACGAAAATAAGCATATCAAAACTATATATCCTACAGTTTCTTTTTATTTATCTGTGTACTGAGACATTGTATTATAAAATTTGATTTTTGATTTAAGTCTCCTGTGGAATGTTCGTATTGACATTCCAAACAGTAAATGAGCCAATGGCCAACCAACCAAATTATTCTCGACAATTAACTTGATTATTGTGTAGTAATATAAATTATTGTAAGAACGTGAAAGTTATTAACATACTAAGTGAGACACAACATGGCTTCATGCTTGATAAAAACACCGATACTGCTTTATATTACTTCTATAAAAATTTGGATAGTCGTAAGCCGACATTGGGGTTGTTTATTGATCTATCCAAGGTATTTGACTGTATCAATGATAAATACCTGTTGTACAAGTTGGAAAGGATGGGCATTAGAGGGATTGCTCCCGACTGGCTTCGATCATATTTAAGTATGTAATCGAACACAAAGAGTACGTTGTGTAGGCAATACATCTGAGGATGTAAGTATTGATATCGGGGTTCCACAGGGTTCAATCCTTAGCCTAACACTATTTTTAGTTTTTATTAATGACGTCTCTTCATGTCTTGGGGTAACTAACTGTACAGTCATTAATTACGCCGACGATGTAAGCGTAGTTATTACGGGAAACACGATAAATGGGCTATATCATTTAACTGACCTCGCATATGACAATTTATATCTATGGTTTGAAGCTAACAGACTTTCTGTTAATAAAGAAAAAAACAGCTTATATTATATTCCAAAATATAAAATCGAATTTGGTAACACATACAGAAATTGAATTAAATTGCCACCGGTTCACCATTAAAATATGTTGTAAATTTGTTTGAAAAAATAGTAGTTGGTCTGTTAATATTTATTTTCTTTGTTTAATATCAAGTAACACTTAAAAATATTGAATCTGTGCGTTCATTAGACTTCAACAATATATGTTGATTAATACGTTTTCACTAAAAAATTTTTTTAGGTTATAATTTTGATTATTGACCAATTATTAACCTGGAAAATAATTTGGCTACTCTTACGTTTTATATTAAACAAATTAATTAAAATGCTTTTAAAATACTACTTAATTTAAGCACGAGTATCCTTTTAGATAATTTGCTACAGGAAATAGGGATACACTTTAAAATACTTGTTTTTATTAGATTCTCAATTTGGATCTAGTTGTGCAATTAGATTTTTTTTTAATTCCACATTTACGTTTAACTGAAATCAACAATTTACTCTATATTATATTGATATCAGGATGGCGGTAACCAATACTATTATTTTGGAATTTAATTTGCAAAGCATAAGAATAAAAATCTACATTTCCTTTGTAATTGTCACTATAAGAAAAGAATCAATATTAGATAAGTAGTTACTCTGAAATTAATATGCATTTTAATCAAATATTGAAATCCAAAATAAACAAAATCCTAGTCACGTTATGATCACGCTGTAATTACTTATCATTTACACAGCATAAAACTATCTTACGTCATAGATATTTAATTTCTATTTTCATTTTAGAAGTGACGCCAGTTCATTATCTTATTTAATTAAAAATTCTCAAGTTTTCCTTAATTCCGGGAAAAATTGCTACAAATATAAATCTGGAGTATTTTGCGCATAATTTACTGAGAAATTTACATCAAGCACGTTTCCTTTTTACGTATTACAACCTACATATTCACGCTCAATTGACACATAGATGTTACTAACATTATCATTAACAATTTCCTTCTAAGAATTAGATTCCATTCCATATGTTATAATACAATTAGTGCTTTGAAAACTATAATTCAAGATATATTAAAATATATTTCGTTGCGAAATAAAAACAGAATTTCACGGTACATAAGAAATCATTGAATCAATATACGCATGCAAACATTTCCCCGAAAAAAATTTCTAATTGTAATCATAAGTCAGCGTACAATGTAATATGGCGGCAAGTACACTTATTAAAGCTGACCTACCTGTATCGATTATTCTACTACAGGTATACAAAATTAAATAGAAAATAATAATGTACTTACTCCATTTTTATCGAACTGTGCAGGCACACCTGCGTGTGCAAAGCCTTTAATGCACTAGAACACCATTTTTGCGGCGGTATGCACGGTTTAATAAAAATGTTACAACTTTATACGCTCGTGGGTAAAGAAAGAGTGATGAAAATGTATCCTCACTGGATTGAGAATTGTCGACGTCACACGCGTGCGCCATAGGGTAGGATCATTCGAATTTTGGCTCCACATTTCCTAGAAGAGTAAAAGTGAGATACATTTTTCTATTCAACAACAAATTTGACATGTTTACAAACAAATTAAGCTATAGTTTAGAGTGAAAGGTTTGTACGTATACAGGTATATATACAAATGGAAGTCTCATGTTTCTACAACTTTAAAAATCACCAATACCTCAATGACATTCGTTGTAATTATGTATAAAATATACAGTAGTGTTAATATGTTTTAGACCAGTAGCCCAGAGAGGAAATTTAACTACGAGGGGTGGATCAAATATGAACCGATCTGTGTTAACAACTTTCTATTGAATTATAATCACAATACATATATGAACAATATCTTATTTTTCTATATACACTGATTGACAAAATTAGCGCACCACCTATAAATTTATGAATATATAAATTTGTTTATCAAGGAGGCTTATAAATAGAGAACGGACATTCTTACCACATGACTATATTGTTATTGTTTTCGCCGCGAGAGCAGGTGTCCGAGTAAGTCAAACACAAAATCTTCATTGTATTACCCCGGGATGTTCTGAGCGAAGTTTAAAAACATTTTCAAGAAGTTTATAAACATTTCCAATTGCCGATTGCGTCTAATGGAATATTTTCTCCGAATACAATAGCGGACTTGTGCATTGTTAACGCTGCGGACCAGATGGCCGGGTAAGTCTAACAAATACTTCATTGAATTACGCCGAGTCATGTGGTAAGAATGTCCGTTCCCTATTTATAAATAGAAACTGGACGCATCAGGCCGAAATTACCATGGACCAAATAAATAGTCTATAGCGTCGCTATTGAATAGCACTAATTCATTCGCTTAACCGCACATCTGTCTTTTGTCGTTGAATTGTGACGAATTACTTTATTATAGTTAAATTCCTTTCTACATAGGCGTAGATAGAAGGGTGAGTAGTTTTAATAATTTATTTTACTAACCTTTGTTTACTCCCACTGTTTGTTGAATTTCTGCTATGGTCAGTCGACGATCTGTCGCAATAAGGTCACGTAATGGCATCAAAGTTTTCATTAATGGTGCTTGTTTTTTGACGGCGTTGGTGAGTTTCTTTTTGCACGGCATCTCGTCCTCCAGGAAATTGTTTATGCTAAAATTTTACTTGTTTCATGGACGCTGTTGATTTCCCATATTGATTATGCAATCTTCTTCCAAAGGTCATCGTGACCAACATTTCCTTTCGCAAGAAATTTGATGTCGATGGGTTGCGCAATCGAACATGGTACTGCACTATCGCCCTTCGTAAGAACAATTGACCGTACGCAACTATACAATAGGCGGCGACCTGGCGTAATACATCAGACTATCCTCTCGCACTACATAACTACTTACCTCTCTCACGAGTGTATGTCACTCGCAGGACGAAAAGGTCGGTTCATATTTAATCCATTCTCGTAAATTAACACTTTGTCTGGCATTTTTTATATTTAACATTTATATACATAACTAGCAAATTTGATATTAGAACATTAATTAATATTCTGTGTAGCTTCACAAACAGCAGTAATTCTTTTTGGAATTGATTTATATTGTAACGTGAGTCATCCGCAATACGACTCACATGCGCCGTACATACCAGCTCCCGCGAGAAAAATTTAGAAGCTCAGGAATCATTCTCGAAAGTGTACAGCCCTATTATATATACGAACTAGAAATGAAGGGAGACGGCATTCAACGAGTAATCGTCGTCATGTGATATATAAATGTAAATATTCATATATAAATGCATATTGTGAAATAAATGCTCTTATTGTTAGATATTAGTTTTTTAGGTGTTATACAGTGTGTTTAAAAAATATTCGGCAATATTAAAGGGGGTTATTGCCCAGGTCATTTTATACAAAAAGTTCCTATAAACATAGGTCCGCATACGCTTCATTGCCGATCTACAGCGCGTTGAAGTTTAATTTTAAAAAACAGTAAAAACTTGATTTTTCCAAAGCGGCTTGAGATATCATAATGAAATTTTAGGCGTGTTAATAGCTGTGGGAGACACATACTTTGCAATACAACACAATGTTTCAGTCGTACCTGTGGCGCGCGTATTGGCACGTCACAGGCTATTTTTCAAGAAAAAATAGGACGCCTCTGATTTCTCTAAAAATACAAATATGCTTTTATTTATTGTTCAATTATGAAGAAAAAAGCTCTCTTAACTTTTTATCGTACGACTTACCGTTGCTTAGTAAAAAAAACATTTTAGTGCATGTCCATTTATTACAGAAAAAAAAATAAAAAAACAAGGTTTTATTCAAGGGCAAAAACAAATATTTTACCAAACCACAGTCCTGTTTTATTCACTGACATATTGAAGACATATTGAATGAGTCTCGTTATTAATAATTTTGTATGTATCGAATTTGTTGAAGTTCCTTTTCATGAATCGCTATACGAATGCCGAGATGACCGACATGCACTACATTTATGGGCGTGCTGATGGCAATGCATTAGAAGCTAGGCGGTTGTATACTGAAAGATTTCCTGGCCGTATTGTACCTGATAGAAAAACTTTCGAAAGTATTCATCGGCGTCTTTATGAAACAGGCACATTAAGACGAAATGGAGGAGCAGGAAGGCCAAGGACAGCAAGAACGGTAGAGCTGGAAGAGGATGTGCTAGACATGATTGAAGAAGATCGAGGTACTTCTACTCGAAAAATTGCTGACGCTTTGGATGTAAGTAATGGGACTATTTGGCACATTCTGAAGGAAAATTTGTTGTATCCATTCCATATACAACGCGTTCAAGCACTTCTTCCTGCTGATTTTCCTCCTCGCATTGCATTCTGTCAATGGCATTTGCACAAAATGGTTCAAATCCCTCAACTCCTGATGTTGATTCTGTTCACCGATGAAGCGAATTTTTCAAGAAATGCAATACGGAATTTCAATAATAACCATGTATGGTGTGACGAAAATCCACATGAAATTGTTGAAGATCGTTTTCAACATCAGTTTTCTTTGAACGTTTGGCTTGGGATTGTGGGTGACTGCATAATTGGACCGGTATTTTTACCAAGGAGACTTACCGGAGAGGTGTATCGCAACTTTTTGGAAAACACGCTCCCTGGATTTCTGGAGGACGTACCATTAGCAATTAGAGATGCAATGTGGTATATGCACGATGGCGCACCAGCCCACTTTAGTCAAGTAGCTCGTGATTTCTTAACACAAGCATACGGAAATCGCTGGTTAGGCCGAGGTGGACCTCACTCATGGCCTGCATGATCCCCGGACTTAAATCCCCTGGATTTTTTCATGTGGGGCCATTTGAAGTCCTTGGTGTACGCTACTCCATTGGAAAACGTAGAAGACTTAAGAAACCGAATCATTGCTGGGTGCAGCTCAATTAAAACTGATCCTGGTGTTTTTCAGAGAGTTCGCCAGTCAATGAGGAGAAGATTGGATTGATGCATCCGAGCTAGAGGTGGTCACTTTACACAGTTTTTGTAATTTTTGGTTGATAAAATTGTTGGTTTGGTAAAATATTTGTTTTTGCCCTTGAATAAAACCTTGTTCTTTAATATTTTTTTCTGTAATAAATGGACATGCACTAAAATGTTTTTTTTTACTAAAAAACGGTACGTCGTACGATAAAAAGTTAAGAGAGCTTTTTTCTTCATAATTGAACAATAAATAAAAGCATATTTGTATTTTTAAAGAAATCAGAGGCGTCCTATTTTTTCTTGAAAAATAGCCTTTGACGTGCCAATACGCGCGCCACAGGTACGACTGAAACATCGTGTTGTGTTGCAGAGTATGTGTCTCCCACAGCTATTAACACGCCTAAAATTTCATTATGATATCTCAAGCCGCTTTGGAAAAATAAAGTTTTTACTGTTTCTTAAAATTAAACTTCAACACGCTGTAGATCGGTAACGAAGCGTATGCGGACCTATGTTTATAGGAACTTTTTGTATAAAATGACCTGGGCAATCACCCCCTTTAATATTGCCGCATCTTTTTTAAACACACTGTATAGTGTATTTTGTTTAATTGTTTATATAGTGTGTTTAAATTACCATTAGTTTTATTTAAAAAGAACCCAGAAAGACAAATATTTTACAATATTTTTTAATAAGTATAGTTTTGTTTGTAGCATTGTTGGAGGGTGCTAATTAATATTGGCCTAATGGTGAGTTTTTCCATTATTCCTCTATCTCGCTTTTCTAATGTTAATTTCAAAGTAAAAAGGTTACCCGGCGTAGATCTTCCCGCCCGGAATCCCGCTTGTTCCTCCGGTTGCTGATCTTCAATGTCTTCTTCAATTAGGTTTCTAAGAATCCGGGAATATATTCTTTCTATTGTTGAGATGACTGCTATACACCGGTAATTTTTGGGATCGTCTTTTGAACCTTTTTTATGGATGGTAGATATAAGTTTTCCATTCAGTCGGTGTTTCTTCGCCATTTAAGCATCTTTAAAATAAAGATTTTAGTATTCTTATCAGCTTTTCAGGTCCATATTTTATGAATTCCGGGTGTATCTTTCTAGGTCCAGGATATTTTCTCAATTTTATGTCTTTTACAGATTGTTGTACTTTTAATTGAAGATTTAAATGAGTTAAATTACCTATTTGGCATTGTTCTCTCAGAAATTCAACGCGTTTTTCTTCTAAAAGGTCTTTGACGTGATGTATCCAGTCTTTTTTTGGTATGCTGCTCAAGTCAAATCCTTGTTTGTTTGATGCTTCTACCGATTTTATGGTCCTCCAAGCTTCTGAGCTTCGGGTTCTTCCTATTTGTTGTTCTATGTACTTGTACTTTTTTTCGAAGATTGATTCTTTTTCTTAATGACTTCGCTTTTTACCTCCCTGTTTGCTTTTCTGTATTATTCTCTTGTCGCGTCGTCGTACCTTTGAAGAAGTTTTTGGTAAAGTTGTTTCTTGTTCTTAATTTGTTGTTCTATATCCGCATTCCACCAATCAGATTTGTTAGTCAAAGTTGGAACATCATTGACTGAATCCTTCAACACCACAAAGGGACTCAGACAAGGGTGTTTTTTGTCTCCTACCTTATTTAAAATATATGTAGACCAATCCCTAAGAGACGAGACACGCAAACGTAAGAACATGGGTCTCCAAGTTGGTTATGATACCCTATACACTCTCTTTTTCGTAGATGATCAAGTAGTAATCGCAGAAGACGAGCAGGATTTGGATATGGTTAGAAAGCTGAATGGAGAGTATATACTAGCGGGTCTTAAAATAAATATGAGTAAATGTGAATACCTAATTGTGGGCCGCGATAGAAATAACAACCTACCATTGGAAAAAGAAAAGAGCAAGAAAACAGCAAAGACAAGATCCAGCAAAGAATTACAAAAGGTAGGAAAACTATTGGAGCACTCAATTCCATACTTTGGGAAAAAACCATTAGACGAGACACAAAACTTCGCATTTACAACTCAATTGTTAAGAGTAATTCGACATATGGTTCAGAGTAAAATTGAGTTAAATTAATAGAAGGAAGCTACTGGTCACAGAAATGGATTTTTTAAGAAGAAGATGTCGAATATCGATACTTGACAGGATAAGAAATATAGAAATAAGAAGGAGAATGAATATTGAGAGGGATATTATTGACGACATAGAGAAAAAACAGTTGACTTGGTTCGGACACACAAAAAGAATGAATGAGACGAGATGGTCAAGGAAAGTGTTAGAGTGAATACCTCCAGAAAAGCGAAAGAGAGGAAAACCGAAGAGAAATTGGAGAGATTACGTTAAAGAAGCTATGGATGCAAGAAATTTAGAGGAAGACATATTGTCATGGATTTTTCCTTGGACAAGAAAGGAAAAATGATTGAACAATATTGAACTTTTTGTATAGTACATTTATTAAAATTATCTATTTCAATTTTAATGTTTATTTATTTCAGACGGGGATCGTTATAAATATATTTAATTTTAAGTGATGAATTTTATTATGTTTGAAATTTTGATCCATCCTCGTATATTTAGGTTGACCTGATGATTAAAATTTGCCGCTACCCCGGATATTGTATTATTATTCAAATGTGAATTGTCTGTATATTTTTGATTTTATAGTTGGAGGGGATGTCCAGGCGGATGTTAAAAATTTCATTTTTGTTAGAGATATCTTGACGTCTAAAGTGATCGGGTTGTTAAAGAATAAAATACTCAATTTTATTCTTTGTTTTATAAAATCGGGTTGTATTTTGTTTATGCATTTGTTTGGGGTGCATGTAAATGTTAATTCGATTTTTGCGAGAGTTTTGGTGATTATAAAATGTTCTTATAAATAAGATATCTCTCACGTAGTTTTTGTTAACAGTGCATAGATCTATGTAAGTTCGATAAAAATATTTTATATATATATTTGATATTGCGAGTATTATTATTAGTATAGTTTCATGTATTTCTTGTAATAATTAATATATTTGAAGTTAGTATATGGGTATTAGAGAAAATTGTCATGTTTTTTGTAAGGGGAGTTTTTTTCTTCAAAATAATATTCTAGAACGTTTTGAATTCAAGGTTGGAGTTTTCTTTATTGTGGGTTGACCTTGTTGTGTTATTTTTGCGCACGACTTAAATTCAATTTTCGCGGGTTTTGAAAACTTTGTTGTTTTTGACATTTGATTGTAGGGGTTAAAGTAGAGGTCAAACTTGACAAATTTCACTAGTATTTATTAGTTTTATTTTTGTTCGAGTGTCACAAGGGGTTTTTCTCTGTGTGCGAGTCATTATTCACAAAGAGTGTTTCCCCATTGCTACTGTTAATGATGCTTTAGCACCCTATACATTCGGTAAAGGGATTTTTCTTTTTTTTTTACCAATTAAATATTGTAAATTATTTATATGTGACTTTCATTGACATTTATTGTTTTACTTTCAAATTAAAAAACCTGGACCTATTCTGCAAGGAACGATTCATGAGATGGGAGGTCGTGGATTCTACTAGACTGAATAGCCGGCAATATAAGCTGTAGTGTGAATAAAAATTAATAAGCAATTTCAAAGCAAATTCCACTGCAATATGTTACGACAGAAGGAAATGGAAACTGGAGATGAAGAGGCGGCGACAGCCGTAGATAATCCGTATATATATATAATTTTAGAAAATTTCTTGACCGTTCTAATATAAATTCACAACTATGTATTTGGGTTATCGGTCTGTTTTGATTAAAACGCAATTGTTCTAAACTCAATATTTCGTCAATGTATTTTTTGACTTATTTCTTACTACCCCATTTTTACAACCGGATAAGGACTGAACGTAAAAATCAAGAGGGAAGTGTTTTGTCACTTGCATATTATAAAGACATGTGGGCGAAAAAGGTCAAGTTAAAATTTTACAGGTGTCGTTGTTTGTTTAAGTTTATAATGTCCATGGGTTATTTGTGAGTTGCTAGTGACAATTATTATGTGTGAATTATTTAATAAGACCGCCATAGCCTAACTCTAACTGCAAGTTTCCTTTTGTGAATATATTAGTGTAAGAGTAAAGTGTATTTTGTTATAGCTACTCCAAATGAAGTCAAAAAATATATTGACGAAATATTGAGTTCAGAATAATTGAGTTTTAATTAAAACAGACTGATAACCCAAATAGTTGCGTATTTATATATATATATATATATATATATATATATATATATATATATATATATATATATATATATTTAGTGTTAATAAGAATTAAATTTCTTATTTATTTTATTGGCCGTGTCTTAATATTAAAATAATAGGCTTTTTTATTGGTTTAGCGACCTTTAAAAATAAAACAACCAATGAATTAACATATATCCCTACACCCAATATAACTGGATTATCCGAAAAACTAAACAATATATTTAAACCATTTAATTTTAAAATAGCACATCAAAGCGGAAAAAAACGTAAAATTCCTACACACCAAACTAAAAGACTCAACACTTACACTAAAACAATCACATACAATATATAACATACCCTGCAAAGACTGTGATAAAGTATACATAGGCCAAACAAAACAGTTACTACAGGAAAGATTAAAAGGTCACAAATACGCAAAAAATCAGACTGCTTTAAAAAAAACACCAGATGACACTAAAACATAATTTTGGTTTTGAAAATACCGAAATAATAACAAAGCAAAAAAAAATACAAAAGCTAGGGAGGTCTTAGAAATGATCCATATTTTCAAAAACAGCAGAACAATCAACGACCGTAACGAGATTGATGGACTTTCTAAACTCTATTATCCACTCATTAATCAAAAGAAGACAACAAACCCCACTCACACACACCAAAAAACAAAAAAAAAAAATTTGTTTTCCCATTGTAAATACATATACTATGTTTCCCTAACACATGGCCGAACCATGCTAATTTTAAATCGAAATAGGAAATTTCATTTCTCAAACAAAGATATTTAGTCACACAAAATAATCTGAGGAACGCGGTCGACCCTGGGAAGGTCTCGGGCAAGCCCGACCTCACATGTACACATGTGTTTTGAAACGGAATAAATCGGTGAGTTTTATATCATTTTAATTTTCCTTACTTTATTATAATTTTAATTTTTAATTCATTCATACAAATGTAATCATTTAATTTTCCTTACTTTATTATTATTTTAACTTTAATTTTTAATTCATTCCATACAAATGTAAACATATTTTCTTACCTTTCGTTATATTAATTTTTTGTTTCTAGTCACTTGAAAAAGACTCAATAATAAAAAGAGTCGAAACGTCGTAGAGAAAAACATTGAAATTCATTAAAGGTCGCTAAACCAATAAAAAAGTCTATAACATTTATGAAAATATTATTTGTAATGAGACCATTCGATTTCAGGTAAGTTTGTACTTTATATATCTTTCTAACTTTGAATTCGATTATTATGATACAAAAACAATAAGATTGTGTCATTATAACGTACAAATAATATATATATATATATATATATATATATATATATATATATATATCGGGTTACAACGTTTTACGTCTTCCGATTCCTAATCGCCATTCCCCTCTGTTCATTCATAGGCCCTCCTCCAGATCCGTCTCTCGAGTTTCTTTATCCACTCCGTCTCTCCAGCTTCTGCGCGGTCTTCCTCGTTTTCGGTTTCCTTGGGGGTTCCAGTTTAGCACTTTCTTTGGGATTCTGTGTTCTGGCATTCTTTGGACGTGCCCATACCATATTAGCTGTTTGGTTATAATGTCATCTATAATGTCATGTTGTATTCCCATTTCTTGTCTAATGGTTTCATTTGGGACTCTATCTCTCCGGGATTTTCCTGCTCCTCTTCTCCAGAAGTCCATTTCTGTGGCTTTTATCTTTCTTTTTGTTTTTTCTTTTATCGGCCACACCTCCGAGCTATATGTTAATATACTTTTCAGGATGGAGTTGTAAATCCTTTTTTTATTTTCTTTTGCAATGGTCTTGTCCCACAGAATACTGTTCAGCATGGAAGTAGCTCTTCTTACCTGTATATTTCTGTCTGATATTGCCTCATCTAGTGTCCCATCCTTGGATATTTTCATTCCTAGGTATTTGTATATATTGCAATGTTTGATGATCTGTCCCGTTGCTAGGTGTAGGTCTTCTTGCTGTCCGCCTATGCACATGTATTCTATTTTTGCTATGTTAACATCCAGGCCCCATTTTCCGTATTCTTCGATGAGCTTTCGGCTCATATATTCCATGTCATGTATATCTTGTGCAATAACTACTTGGTCGTCCGCAAAAGAAAGGGTATATACTGTCGTGTCGTCATCCACTGGCATTCCCATGTTATTGCATTTCCGTTTCCATGTCTTTAGTGCATATTCCAAGTATATTTTGAATAGTGTCGGAGATATACAGCAACCCTGTTTAAGACCCTTGGTTATTGTGAATTCGGATGTTAATCCTTCGTTGGTTTTGACTCTAGATGTGGAACCCGCATATAAAGACTTCACGGCTTTTATTATTTCCGTGTTTATGTTGGTATGTTGAAGAGCCTCCCATAGTTTTACTAAAGGTATACTGTCGTAAGCCTTTTTCAGATCTACGTACAGGAGATGTACCTCTTGATTTCGTGCTGTTTCCTTTTCTAAAATTTGAGTTAGCGTAAACAGGTGATCAATTGTGGATTTTCCTGCTCTGAAGCCTGCTTGTTCTTCTGCCTCCATATTGGCATATTCTTTCTCTATCCTGTTCTTTAAGATTTTCCCATAAACTCTACTTATAGCACTTGTAATGGCTATTCCCCGATAGTTGTCACAGTTACTCTTGTCCCCTTTTTTATGTATCGTCGTAAGGTGTGATGTCTTCCATTCCGTTGGTACTTCGTGCCTGTTAAGGCATCTTTGGAATAAATTTCTTAATAGTCCGTAGAGTTTATCTGTGCCGTATTTTAGCAGTTCATTAGTAATATTACCTGGTCCTGGGGCTCTTCCATTTTTTAGGTTTTTACAGACTTCTTTAACCTCCGCCACAGTTATCCTAATTGGGGATCCTTGTATAACAATCCCCTGGTTTTCGTTTTGGATGTCTTTGAATTGAGGTCTGTCCTCTGTCAACATCTCTTCAAAGTACTTGTTCCATTTTTCAGGTGTTATAGGTGAGATTATGTCCTTCGTTCGTCCTCCTCTCATACTTTTGAGGAGCCTCCAACTTTCTGTACTCTTCCTTCCTCCAATGTATGTATTGATCTTTCAACACGTCCTTTCCCATCGGTTGTTCTTCTTTTCCCTTATTTTCTTCCGTACTCTCCTTTGCGATTCCTTGTATTTCTCCTTGTCTTCCACAACTTTCGAACTTAAATATACGTGGTACCTTTTCCTTTTTTCTTCTATTTCGTATTCAACTTCTTCGTCCCACCAGTATGGTTTTTTCTGTTTTCCTCGTTTTTCCTCGCAACCCAATGCTTCCTCTGCCGCTGAGCATATACTCCTCTTTATGTATTCGTATTCTTCTTCTATGTTTGTGAATTCTGTATTCTGAATTTTGCTGTCCAGTCTGGAGTTGTATAGTAGTTTTGTACTTTCGTGTTTGAGGCTGTTAATTTTAAATCTTTTTGGGTTTCTTCGTTTGTTATTTCACCCTTTTTTTTGGGATTGTCCGGTTCTTCTTTTGTTCTTATTGGTGACATTAGTGTTCCTTTTAGTAGGTAGTGGTCGCTTCCACATGAGGCACCTCTCTGAACTCTTACATCTAGGAAGTTCAGTCTGGATTTTTGTTTAATTATTATGTAGTCAATAACGCTTTTTAGATTCCTTGTTGCGATTACATTTTTTTTCATGATCTGACAATCACATTCATAGATCTGTAACTTTGAAACAAATAGAAATGATATACAAGTTTTGTGTTTTTGTTACTTGAAATGAAGTCTACTTTACACTCCTAAAATTTGAACATAACGATACGGGACACTTGTATACAATCGTATACATTTAAAGTAGTGGGATTACTCGAGTGCACCAGTCTAGCTGACTAACAGGGTATATATAGATAGAACTGAATAATTCTGATCGTTCTTGTGCATATTAACAGGTACGGAGGCGATCAAAATTATATTCGTAATTATTATTTTATATTTAAAATAAATAATTAACTCCAACAAATTATTTTACGTATTATTTTAGAAATTATTATTGAGTTATTGATTAAATTACTCAGTTGAAAACTGTACGTATCAACTTCCACAGAAATTATGAAGAATGACTATATGTACCTATAGACATTGTTTATTCAATTTAAATGACAAAAATTTTAAAAAGATTGATTTGAAGAAAATGGTAAATCAAAAAATAACAAATGAACTTCTATGTTCGACAAACCAGATTGTATAATAATAATCCATTTAATACATGTCTTTAGTTACCTTCATTTTTAATATAATTAGGCAACTTATTTTACACAAGTGTATATTAAAATTTTGTTTGTATATAATTAGATTTTTATTTACTTGGTGTTCAAGATTATAACCTAATTTTTTTGCTGCTGAAAGATTTTCATATTTGACTTACTTTATAAAATAAACGACTTCTTATTAATGACCTTATTAATTATAATGGCGAGATATGAACTTGTACTCTGTTGTAGTTGATGATAAAGTACTAACATACACGTCTATCTGTTATTTTTAGTCATAAGTTCCATAGCTGCAATTTATTTCGGTGTTAGTTTTTTTTTATATTTATATAACGAGTGTTCAGAAACATTTGAAGTCAAGTGGGCTCTGAACAAAAAATCGTATATCTTTACTTAAGTATCTGATTTGTAATAATTATTAAATGTCAACTGTTGTCTGTCAAAAATCAATCTATCTCAGACATTTCATATTTTCAAGGACTACTTTGACTTCGAATGTTTCTGAACACCCGTTATTTACCAAAAAATCAACTTCATGTTATCATTACCTCAACTGAAAGAATTGAACACTTTGTTTTTATGACAATCAGTTTCTGTGATTAAAGAAACTTCTTTCAAATACAGTTCTTCTGCTGACACTTTAAGTTCGTTAATAAAGCAAAAAATCAAAACTCTATTTCAATGTGTTCAAATGCTCAGTGTTTGGGGAATTTCAATGTTTGTACTCTTCTGGTTTGGCAGTGTCACTTCTTTCTATTTTTCTGACAAACTAAGACACCTCAATAATTATATTTAGCATCCCATATTTTAGACAAATCGTTATATAATATATCAGATCTGTTTATAAAATTTAAATTAAATTTAAATTATAAAAACTTCTCACGCTTCTAACTACGCCCATGAAAAAAGGAATTTTACTGTCAAATTGGAGTAATTGCGTGACAACAACGACAAAAAACAGATGTATGGTTAGCCGAATGAATACTTAACGATGTTATACCGTCTGGAAACGTGGTAAGTTAACGGCGGAGAAGTGAACGATATCCCACCAGTACACTAAATAAGAGAGGGTTGTACTTGTTCCAAAATTGACGAAATGTTTCTTGTCCCATTTTTTCAACCGGTGTATTATATGCATTTAACATCATACTTAAATCACAAAGAAATCCATTATACGGTCTCTCTCCGGTTTTTTTAAAATTTGTGTGTTGCACTATTCACATGCTTCCTACACAAACGTGGATGCCAACATAATAAATTTTTCTCACAAACTAAGCACCTCACTACTTTACCATTATGTCTGGGAATTACCATTAAAATCTGCTTACCCTGTTAGCAAATAGGCGAGTTGATGTATTTCTATGAACTTTCGACCTTTTCAATGCTTTGCGTTCGAATTACACATAAGGATATTCGTAAATACATCTGCGCGTTATGATAGCTGTTCGCGTACTAAAATGGGAAACGTGTGACGCACAACTTGAGCCGACGGCAGCTCTGAATCACTTAAACCCCTTGCTCTCCTTCGCCAGTGTAAGCTGACCGAGAATGCCTATCTCTATTCACAACTGACCATCGAACAAAGCTGGACCTTATCTAGTAAGCATGCAATTTCGTTGTGACCTTTTTCGGTTCAGATAACAATACCTTTCTTGGGATGTAATTTCGAATGGGCTGATCATGTATTATATAAATTAAGATTAAAGTCATTTTTAAATATTATATTTATAATTTTTTCATGTATTGTTTGAGCAAATGAAATGAATTAGCTTTTTTATATAAAAGAACATATAACGAGCCATCGAAAAAATTCATAATTGGAGTAGACTGTGAAATTGGGTTGGTACTTTAGCCACTTCCACATAATGACACATTACTTGATGCTTGACAGTTTCATTTGGTTTCATTGTAAAAAAGGTTATGGCATTGAAATGATACTACAACAAAAAAGAAAACAAATAATTTATGTAATATCGAAATCATAATCAAAATTTACATCTAGCTACAGAAGTTGTTGAAAATGTTGTCCATTTACATCTAAAAAAATTTAATTTTCTTAATAAGAGTTTTGAAAAATTTGACACAAACTTATAGTTTCAATGTCAAATAATAAATGTCATTATGTGGAAGTGGCTAAAGTACCAACCCAATTTCACAGTTTACTCCAATTATGAATTTTTTAGATGGCTCGTTACAAGTAGGGGAGACCAGGTAGAGTTCGGACACCGGGAGACATCGGACATGCTTGAATTTCACGCAGTTTTATACTTTAGTGGCGGCCCACCGGCGTAATGCATGCTCTGTTACAGTGGTTCTCGAATGAATATTGCTCAGTTGTGATCAAAGCAGTGAACAAGGAGGTACGTATATTTATTGGTTTTTATTAGTTTTGATGTAAAAATTGGCACGTGTTTCGCAAGCTCTAACTTAATTTTGATGCTTTTAATAATTATCTCCGTTAGTAGGATAGACGTAGTTATATTACTTTCTAGGTTGGTTATCATTTTATAACAATATTAGATTTATTTAACGAGATATTTAGCCATATTTAAAATAAATAAAAAAAAGGACCGAGCCTTTCCGGAAGTTTCTATGAAAAAGGCGGTGACGGATGTTTTAAGTGGGAAGAGTTCTCGCAAAAGCGCTCAAGAAAATCAATTACCAAAGTCAAGTCTTTTGGACTATGTCAAAAAAACTAGAGCCGTTGGCATCGAAAATGTAACTTTTACCCCTAATTTTAGAAAAAGTCAAGTTTTCCCGCAAAATATGGAAGATATATTTGAAAAATATTTATTAGATTGTTCTGCAATGTTTCATGGACTAACTCCTTATGCCACAAGGCGCTTAGCATATGAATATGCAACGGCAAATCAATTAAAAATTCCTCCCATTTGGGAAAAAAATAAAATAGCTGGAGTAGATTGGTTTTCATCATTCTTAAAACGTCATCCGCGCTTATCCATTCGGACACCTGAAGCTACAAGTCTTGCTAGAATGACTAGCTTCAACAGAACCACACTGAAAGTATTTCAAGACAAGCTGGAAGAAGTTTGTGTCCGATATTCATTTGAACCTTCTAACATTTTTAATTTGGATGAGGTAATTGAACTCACATTGATGTACATATTTAAAATGTTTATATTTTTTATTTTGCAGACCGGCGTCAAGACGGTTCAACGGGTGCCTAAAGTAATTGCTAAGAAAGGCCAGCACCAAATTGGTCAAGTAACTTCAAGAGAGCGCGGTGAGTTGGTAACTCAAGTTGGCATTATTGCGGCAAACGGAATATCCTTACCGCCAATATGGGTTTTTCCACGACGACGGTTTGATGCCAAACGTATGATGAGAGGAGTACCTGAAGTTGGTCCTTTAGGCTTAGTTTCCCCCTCAGGATGGATGACTAGTGATAACTTTATAAAAGTGTTGGAACATATTGGGAAACACTCGCACTGCTCTATTGAGAGAAAAATTTTGTTGATTATGGACAACCATGAATCGGATCTTTCTGTAGAAGGACTTGATTTTTGCAAACAAAATGGAATTGTTATTCTAACATTGCCTCCTCATACTTCCAACAAGTTGCAGCCACTTGATAGAACCGTGTTTGGGCCCTTTAAAACATTTTTCAACAACGGTGCTAATTCATGGATGCTAACGAATCCTGGCCAGACTCTTAGCATATACGATTTACCACAAATCTACTATAACGCCTGGGATAAAGCTGCAACTCCAGTTAATATAAAAAGCGGCTTCCGTTGCACTGGAATTTTCCCTATAGACCGGAATATTTTTAAAGATGAAGAGTTCCTATCGTCCTACGTAACAGATAGGCCAATTCCTCAAACCATAAGTGCTTCAGGAGAAGCAAATCCATCCACATCTACGCACGGTTCATCAACTTCTGCGGATGTTCCATCAGCTTCTGCGAATGTTCCATCAACTTCTGCGGATAGTCAATCAAGTTCTACGGATGGTCCAACGACATCCGCTAATGACCCAGATGAATGTGAAACTAGAAGTAATGTTTTGAAGAAAATAAACTTAAATAAATCGTCAGTTTCCTCAACATCTATAATTTCTCCGGAAATAATTAGTCCAAAGGCATGTGCCCGCAAAAATACTACAAACAGGGGAAGACCAAAAGGTAAATGCATTATTGCTACGGACACACCTGAAAAAAATGCACTCGCCGAAAGAAAGTTGAAGAGATCCTCAAAAATTAAAATTGATAAAGCAAAGAAAAAAAAAGTCACTAAGAAAGTTTTACAAAGCGATTCATCGGAGGAAGAAATTATGTACAAAGATGAATCTTCGGAATGGGAAGAAGAAAATGAAGATCCTCTCGAAATAATAATAATAATAATAATCCATGCCTTAGCATCCCCCAACAGCTTGCGCCAATTACAGGGGGCATCGGCTGGCCATGAGTTATTATTACGCCTGCGGCTGTAGACCGACTTAAGATGTTACCTTTCCGCATTTGCCGTGGAATTTGGGAAACTACAGAAAACCAAACTCAGAAAGGAAGCACCGGGGTTCGAACCCGGTACTGCCGGACTACGAGGCAAGTGTGCAAGCCACCAAGCCACTAGCCCGACACTTTTCGTCACTACGTAGCAGAAATCGAGTCTAAGCAGAAAGATGGTTATGATGTCAGGTTTTATAAGAGACTATTAACATTTAACCGTTTTACTCCTAGTAATGAGGAGTCAGCATTTGTTTCATTTGAGGATATCGTGTGTGTTTTGCCTACACCAATTAAAGACACCAGAGCACGATTTGAAAATATGACCTATTTCAATATAGACTTAAGTGAATATTCTTTAAATTAATGTATGTTTTGTAAAATGTTGCTTTTTTTAATAAATTTGTAGTTTCTGTGCATAACATAATATTGTCCGCAGTCTCCCAGCCTTTTGTCCGATGTCTCCCTCTTCCCGGGGAGACATCGGACAACGTACAGGATGTTAAAATTAATTTTTATTTTGAAGATGGGCCTAACAGAGAACTTTTTTTTATAAGCAATGTAATAGCTGAATGTTCAATGTGTCTGCTTTATAGTGCACCATGGTTAAAAAAAATTTATATTTTTAGTTATTGATGATTAACTAAAAATCGTCCGAACTCTACCCGGTCTCCCCTACTTGGTATTTTTTTATATACATATTAGTGTGAATAAAAGAGTTATTCTTTCCGATGCATGTATTTAATTACATTAATAATAGAAACAAAAAAATTAAAGCTTTTGAGTTTTATTTATTTCCTCATCTGTGTTTCTTTCTTTAAAAAAATTCTGGAATAATATTAAGAGGGGGTATTGATATATTCGTAGTCTGTTATTGAAACAATTTAAAGTTGGGTTTGAATATTTTATTATTCAACATAGTCTCCTCTTAAATTAATACACTGTACAGCGATCCTGCAACGCCTTTAACCCTTCCAAAAAAAGATTCTTCTTGGTCTGCAAACCAGCTCTCCACAGCTTCTATTACCTATTCGTTACACAAAAATTGACGTCGTATTAAACTTTTTTTCAATCGACGGAACTGATAATAGTCTTAGAGGGCTATCTCCTCTCACACTATAGGGCGGGTGTTCCAGTAATTCGAACCGCAAATTCCGAATTGTATTTACGGTAATGAGCGATTTGTGGGGTGTGCAGGGGCATTGTCCTGCAAAACAATACACCTTTCGCTAACATGCCACCTCTTGTTTCTTTAATTTTCTCTCTCAAGGTCGTTAGTAATTTAAAACAAGAATCTCCAGTGGTAGTCTGACCCTTTTTAGGTAATTGATCATAATTGTTCCACGAATATCCCAAAAAACTGAAGCAAGAACTTTTTCAGCGGATTTTTGAACGCGAAACTTCTTAGGCCTTGGAGAACCATGATGCTTTCACTTCATCAATTGTTGTTTTGTTTCTGGGTCGTAGAAATGGACCCATGTTTCATCCAGGCACAAGCTGGTTCAAAAAATCTGGATCTCTTTCATAACGGGCACGGATTAACCGCGATGCTTTCACTTTTGCTCTTCTTTATTCGGCGTTCAAGCATTTAGGAATCCAGATTTAGGAATGCAGATTTTTTTTTCATATCTAAATCGACGTGAACTATATGATGGACGCGTTCATATGAAATCTTTAGTATCTCAGCTATATGTTTCAGCCTAATTCGGTGGTCTGAACTGATAATATCATGTCATGAACTACGTCAATATTTACTGGGGTGGACACCGAAGTCGGCCTTCCTGGTTGCTTCTCATCTTCAACGGAAAGTTTTCCTCTTTTGAATGACGAAATCCAATTTTTGACAGTAGCATATGATGAGCATTGATGGCTAAGTGTGTTAAGTGTATCTTTGTAAATTTCTTTACTACTTAACCTCTTCAAATGCAAGTATTTGATGATGCCTCGATACTTCAATTTATCGATTCTAACATTTGCATTCGACATGCCTACTTTCGAAATTTACTGCACAGCAATACTTCAACTTCTTGACGTAAGATTTTACAGTAACACTTTTAAAATGTCATTATTTTTTTCCATTATAACAAGATTTTGTTTTGTTCAAGGAAAATGGCCTAGGCTGACTAGATATCAATACACACCCTCGTAATTTGAAATTCTTTTGAAAACACAAAATGACACACTTGTTTATTATTAGGGTACTTATTCATAGCAAATAAGCATTAAGATTTATTGCGTAAGTCAATAAATAATGACAATTAGAATTCAAATCGTTATCGGTTATCGTGCATGATACAAAATCTAATCTGGTGTGTCTATGTAGATATAGTACTTACACATATAAATGAGGAGAAAAATTATATCATAACATTTTAAGTCATTCGTTTTAAAAACTATAGTAAATATGGCTCTCGTAACTTTTGAATCGAAACATTTTAATAATGGTGAGAAATAGACGAATATTAAAATTTTGAAAGTATTTACATAATAATTAATATTTATTCTAGCATCATCGAAACCATCTAAAGAAGGTGATGGTTTGAGGCTATATTCAATGAAATTTTGTCCATTTGCTGAGCGAGCCCGTTTAGTACTTTTTGCGAAGAATATACCCCACGAAATAATTAACATTAATTTACAAGAAAAACCAGATTGGTTTTTGGAATTAAATCCCCAAGGTAAAAGAAATAATTTGTTTAAATTACGTAATTTGTTTGTTATACAGGGATGCTATTGTATTAAATAAATAACGATATTGTAAATCGTTAAGTGACTGAAAAGTTTTGACATCTCTTATAACAACCTGTATACCGGGTATCCTAAAAAGACAACGTATGAAAAATGAAAATACGTAATTATATAGAATATGATATCCAAAATATTTTTCCCAAAGTCCCTACCAGAGCCGAGAGAAAATGAAAAAGGTATTTAAAAAATTTTTTTCACGCCACTGTGCGACCGACTATATTACAAAAAGTAATAGAGATGATATCTTAAAGCTGACTCACAATAACACACAGAATAGTTTTGTTATTGTTGATCTTCCTTTAAGTTTCGTCTAGTAGTCGATCGTTATGTACGTTCGATACGATTTACATTTATGTCTTCGATTAAAGATAGATTGTTACCAAATAGAACATTAAATTCCCGTAGAGCACACATCTTACATGTTCTTTTGATAAAAATTCACAAAAATTTTTAGCAGCTGACTTTCGTTACAGGTTATCAAAGTCTTACCATACAAAACTTATACACAATGTTATCTTCTAGCGTTTTTATAAACATAAACATTGCAGCCTGTAAATTCAATAGAAGCATTCAGAATCAATATTAATATTATATATTTTTTACTCTCGTAACAAGAAAGAAAACATTCACGCAATAAAAATAATTTATAGCCTTTTAAAACATTTTAATTAATTTTATGTCAGCTTTAAAAGGCCATAAATTAGTTTTAGTATGATTTTTAAGATAGGTTTGTAAATTAATGTAACCCATTCTTTAATTTTTAATAATTCACTTGAATGTATAGACAGCTGATTTTGTACAAGGTTATTGACCCTAGCATACAACAATATTATAGTTTTCATAACATCGGCAGTTGTTACCTATGTAAACATACGCAGTAGCATATGTGTGTGCGTGACTTAGCTTTAATAAAGGTATTTATTATTTGCACACATTCTGAATATTTTGATTTCATAGGCGGAACATAATACAATTTTCTGGGGCTTTTTAATTTTGGGGTCCGCGTCGAGTATTTTGGATTTATATTCTATATAATTACATCTTTCCATGCTTTATACGTTGCCTTTTATTTCAAGGACAGCCTCTATAGCTTTAATTAATGAAATTTTTCCTTTTTATATTATCAATTAGAATACTATTTAGTACGGCCCTGTATTATTAAACAAAAATTGTCTACTGCATAACACTCTAAATTTCAGAAGAACGTGTTTAAGACAAGTGAAATGTTATTGATAAATCGCAAAATTTAAGTAAATATTAAAAACGTTTTATTTTTTGCAACATCAACATTTTGTTGATTATTTTCTTTTAATTATTGTCCAATAAATAATATATAAATAAAAAATTATATATATATATATATATATATATATATATATATGTTATTCTTGATGTTCTCGCGGACGTATGATGAAGGTGTAGTTTCTCAGGTTCTTGGCCGCGTGTGAGTTTTGCCCTGAAAAGGACTATTTACTCAACGTTTCAACGAGATCGCACTTGTCATCTTCAGGAGCTAGTCGGTCTGTCGCTGGTTAGAGCTGGAGATCGTCTAATGTGCGCCTAGCACTACCTCTTGTTATATGCTGCTATGTCGGGAGGGGGCGTCCCACTATTGACGTCATGCGTGCCCGGCTTCGTGTAATTGGTCCGAGTGCCTGTAAGTTCCCTGGTCGGTCCGTGTCTGTGTAGGGGTTGCGATCTGTCGGGATTTGGTTGTGTTTTCATCTGTCGGTGGCGGTTTCCATGTATGCGGCAAGCGCTGCTGGCCGTCGTCACGTTTATTTAAGCACTTAGGACGCTTTCCTATTTCTATCGCTTCTCTTGCAATTCTCGTCGTTAGGTTTTCACTTTTGGCTTTGGCTTTTGGTTTTCAAAGTCGATAGAGTGCCCTGTCAGAAGTTTATGTTGTGCTAACGATGAAGTAAGAAAGAAGTAACGTCATCGTTAGCACAACATAAACTTCTGACAGGGCACTCTATCGACTTTGAAAACACGAAGATCCTAGCCAAAAGTGAAAACCTAACGACGAGAATTACAAGAGAAGCGATAGAAATAGAAAAGCGTCCTAAGTGCTTAAATAAACGTGACCACGGCCAGCGCTTGTCGCATACATGGAAACCGCTCCTAGTTCACCGACAGATAAAAACACAACCAAATCCCGACAGATCGCAAACCCTACACAGACACACGGACCGACCAGGGAAGTTACAGGCACTCGGACCAATTACACGAAGCCGCGCAAGCATGACGTCAATAGTGGGACGCCCCCTCCCGACACAGCAGCATATAACAAGAGGTAGTGCTAGGCGCACATTAGACGATCTCCAGCTCTAACCAGCGACAGACCGACTAGCTCCTGAAGATGACGAGTGCGATCTCGTTGAAACGTAGAGTAAATAGTCCTTTTCAGGACAAAACTCACACGCGGCCAAGAACCCGAGAAACTACACCTTCATATATATATATATATATATATATATAGTAAATTCAATTTGTTGGCGATTTAAGGTCTGGTTTTACTTCAAAATGTATATATTTAAAACTATCCTACATGTTTCGGCAAATGATGCCTTTTTCAAGGAATATAAAATATAAATGACAGTATATTAATGTCATACTTATACATTTGTAGTTGCTATGGATAATATTATTCAAAGATACATTCCAATTTGATAATAATAAATTATGGCTTAGTATTCTAAAATAGATATACAACAAAAACAGGGAAACGCAAGACATGAGTTATGATTATGTATGCGCCCGTGGAGCGTCTAAAGATGTTAAGCTGTCGGCATTCGCCTTAAGCGAGAAGGAAAACCACGAAAACCTACTCGGACAGCCAGACAGAGATCAAAATACGGAACTGTCAGCATGGTAAGCAAATGTATAGATATTTAAATAATATAAGATATATAAGTATATAACAGCAACATATAATAATAACTCATGTCTTGCGTTTCCCTGTTTTTGTTGTATATCTATTTCAGAATACTAAGGCATGATTTATTATTATTAAATTGGAATGTATCTTTGAATAATTTTATCCATAGCAACTACAAATGTATAAGTATGACATTAATATACTGTCATTTATATTTTATATTCAATGAAAAAGGCATCATTTGCCGAAACATGTAGGATTGTTTTAAATATATACATTTTGAAGTAAATCCGGACCTTAAATATATATATATATATATATATATATATATATATATATAAGTGTTTAGATAATTTCTTAGCCGTTTATTAAATATAACAATTGGTAAATTTATTGGAGTTCATTTCATACTTCCAATAATTTAACAATTGTTATATTTAATAAACGGCTAAGGAATTATCTAAACACTCATATAGCTATGGAGTAATAATTAGCATTTTCAAACATTCAAATCTGACATCTGCTCTCAAAATACTGACATCTGCTTTCAAGAACTCACATCTAATTTCAAAATAGGCATCAGCTTTCAAATCTGACATTTGCTTTCATAACTGACACCTGCTTTCAAAACAGACATCTGCTTTCAATTACTGACATTTGCTTTCACTAGCTGACATCTGCTATCAAAACTGACATCAACTTTCAAAACTGACTTCTGCTTTCAACTTGACATCTACAAACTTAAAAAAAGGTATATAACCCCTTACCACAATTATTAATCGTATCTTAAATACGTATTTCGACAACTAAGTTGTCATCATCAGTAGGTAAAACCACTAATCAAGGTGTTGCACATGGGGTACAGTAAAGCTAGCACAACTGCTTACGCAACAACTTTACACGGCGTCCACGTATACACTAACTTAAACATGCAAATATATTGAACGAAAGGATCGACAAAAAATTACCTCTCTTAAGGAAAACGGCACCCACATGTGTTTATACTCCAATTTGAAACGTCCACGACCTTTTTATTTACGGTTCTAAGAATGAAAGGAGACAGGTGAAGGGGATCGGTCCTTTAACTCCGTTCATAAAATTTTGATTGTTTTTAGCGATATGAATACTTTCGTAGGCGTCAAGATCGCGGGGGTTATTAATGGCCTTGGCAAGTTTCAACCCTTTAATCGACACATTGTGCAGTGTACTTAAAGCATGGTTGGCAACGTTAAATTTATCCGGTCTACTATTGTATTTAATATGTGATATGTGTTCTTTAAACCGGGTTATTATTGGTTGTTTAGTTTGGCCCATATATTTCAAATCAATTTGAAATATATAGGCCAAACTAAACGACCAATAATAACCCGGTTTAAAGTTTTTAAGTTTTTACTTAACCACAGTCTCCAAAGAAAGACTTTTAACATCTACATTCAATAACTGACATCTGATTCATTAACACTGTTACTTTATAATACATTTCTAAATAGCTTGAACCTAGGTCTATTGTGAGTGAGTGGTAAAACCGACAGTCCGGCAAACTGTAGACTTGGGTTCGAGTCCCAACATAGACAATATTTTTCATAAAAAATTTCGTTTGATTTGCTTCGTGATTTGTAGACAGCAATGTTTACATCCCCCCGTACTTTGCAATTACATACATACTAACTTGATATTTGTAAATATTTCATATAAAAGCCCAAAAACTCCAATAATTTATCAATTGTTATATATATATATATATAAGGTAAACTTAATAAGTCGGCGATTAAAGGTCTGGTTCATTACTTCAAAGTATATATATTTAAAATAACTCTACATGTTTCGGCAATGATGCCTTTGTCAAGAGAATACAAAATATAAAATTATTTTATATTTTGTATTCTCTTGACAAAGGCTTCATTGCCGAAACATGTAGAGATATTTTAAATATATATACTTTGAAGTAATGAACCAGACCTTTAATCGCCGACTTATTAAGTTTACCTTATCATACCAAGGTCACGAAGATATTTTATATATATATATATATATATATATATATATATATATAAATTATTACAGTTAGAGTTATTTGCACCACGTCTGCACGTTGCGGCGTCAAAAATGTAATAATGGTTGTACCACGTTGGATGGGCTATAAAATTTAACAAATGATCAATTTAAAAATTAGGTTTGTTGTTCTGCTCACGTAAATTGAATTTATTAACTTATGGAAAATAAATTACTACTTCTTTTAAGTATACAAATTTTATTATTTATAAAACTATGAAATGAGCTGCTTTTATATTAAATATTAGTTACATATAATATAAATTCTTTAAAAACCGGTTTATACACTAATCAAGTTCCTGTTACTTTCCTGTTCTAATTTTGTATGTTAACTATTCAATAATTTTGACTTTCTTCCCTTTAAAATTGAACATATGCTCTTCCTTTCTAATTTTGAAGATACACTATTTATTATAGTAATACTGTATCTTTTTTAACTATCCATTTTCTTAAACTTGATCCTTGTTAAAAACTTTTGAAACCTTTATTCTTATCTTCTTTCTCTAAAATTTTTCTTTTTGACTTTTATAAATTTCCTTTGACCTTTCACTTAAATTATATCCTTTCAGCAAGACTTTTTATTTCCAATTTATTAATTTTTCCGTGACAGTATATTGACTTATTTAACATCAATATAAAATATTATCGATAATGGGATTTTACTCCTTTCCTCATTTTATACTAATCCATAATGAATTAATAATCCTAAGAAAAAACATATTTTATCATTGGGGTTTGGTATCCGCAACTTTTATCAGCTTAACACATTCTTATCCACTACTCTTATTTGCTTCAAGACTCAAACACATAAAATATATTCTTCTACATTTTTCTGCATTTTGCAATAAACTTTTATGCAAAATCCTTTTTTGAACGTTCAGTAGGCAGGTTTTGTAATTTATAGAGATGAACTAGATCACAAGTGTTTGAACGGTCAGAAAATAATTACAAAATTTGTATAGACTTATTCAAACTGGTAATGTATGTGTAGTTTTACTTTCGCATGTAAAAAACAAATCAGAAGTGAATCAATAAAGTAGAGTATTTCTTTTGTGGAAAGTGTGAGCACGTTCTTTTCATATACTACTGACAGATACAAAAAAAATATCGTGTACGTGCATTTTCACGCCTCGGCAATTTGTAAATAAATCTCTATTTCTATTAAGAACGTTTTTCTGAAATTTAAAATAGATTATATAATGTTGTAATTATAAATTTAGAAAAAAAAAACATAAGAAGTTGTTTTACAGACTATCGAAACTTTACTTCTAGTAATTACTTCTGTAATTACTTGCAATATAGTTTTTTTTTGTGATTTTAAAGATACCTGTGTAAAATTGGTTAGGTATGTATGCTTGGGCGTATAATAGATAAGAAATTTCTGAAAATAGCTTACAGCGGTGCTTACCTAATCTGATAAAACCTTGCAGTCTATTTTTTTTTTGTATAGTGAATTCTAATAAACATTTGTATATCTTCGAATTCCATTCATATTGAGAATTATTTTCTAATTTATCGTGTAGTAAAAATTTGCTAATCGTTACTAATTAGTAGGGATTGTAATATATTGATAAATACGTTTTTTGGCTAATAGGTAAATATTTTCTGTAAAACAAAAATATTTTAAATAATATAAAATATTACGCTAAGAAATAAGTAATTAAACTTCTAGTTTCAAAAATTCTTTTATTGTAAATACACTACAAAATTGTTTCGCCATACAATGGCTTCATCAGGTGGATGAAATACTAGAAGTTTAATTACTTATTTCTTAGCGTTATAATGAAGTTTTAACAAGTATCTCCTTCGTCAATTAACTATATAAAATATTGTTAAAAATCGGGTGTGGAGAACACAATACAAGTTCATATACGAGGAATAGAACATGAAACCCCCCATCTCTAATGTAATTATCCTCAAGTAGGCTTTGATTCAACTTCTGACGTTTATCACAAATTACTGAATTGTCAATGTTGACGTACCCATCGAAAAAATGAGAGTGGAGCAAAGATATCTGATAAAATTTTGTGTTCGGTTGGATAAAACTCCAAGTAAAACTTCTGAAATGATTAAAACTGCATATTCAAATGATAGTTTGTCACCATGTAGAGTGTCTGAGTGGCATAAGAAATTCAAAGACGGTTGTCAATTAGTGGAAGATGAATGTCGACGCGAGCGACCACCAACTGCACAGATTGATTCAAAAATTGCAGAAATTAACGAATTGATCCAACCAAAATGATCGTCAGATTGGCATATATCGAATTTCTGACATTCTAAATAAATGTTTCATTTTTGTACTACAGCACCAGTCTCGTTATTTTCTGATATTTCCTCGTAACTTACTGTTGTACTTTTGGGTACTAAACATGTTTACAAATAAATATTTTTTTAATAAACTGAATGTGTATTTATATTATCGCCTTAACGCTGGCTTTAAATTCATAAATTTAACAAAGGTGAGCTATTTAAATCCAATTGGTCGTTAAGTAAAATTTGCGATTGTTTTAATTTATCAATTTCTAAAATTTCCAGTAAATTTAATATAGTTCCCTTATTTTCTAAATGTAGAATATGAAACTCCTTATTGGATTTGTGGTTTTATTCTAATAGATGATTGGCAAAAGTGGCATCTTGGTTTCTCGAAGGAAGCTTACATACGAGGGACACCTTTTATATTTTTAGAATCGACCACTAAATGGTGCTTTTGACATATGTAATCACTATATTCTTAAAGTTTGACATTTATGAGAATTCCGCGATAGCTTAGAAATTGTGTCAGTAGCTTTTCGTTGGATGATTTTTTAAGATTATAAAAAAGGCCTAACTCCACAAGAATGCATTATATCGCTTCGGTCAACTTTTGGTAATGAAGCACCATCAGAGAAGACAGTTTACAATTGGTTTGCAGAATTTCGTCATGCTCGTGCCTCAGTGAGTGATGAAACACGTAAAGGTATACCAAAAACTGTGACTTACAGTGAGGTAGACGCATCTCTTGGCATATCGCAGACTCATATTCATGAACATTTATTAAAAAAAAAAAATGTTCCAGATGGATTCCACATAACTTGAACGAAGCACAGAAAGCAGCTCGTGTCAATTGGTGTAAAGAGATACGCAAAAAATTCGACGTAAGAACCGCAAAATCCGTATACAGCAACATCATAGGTGACGAAACAAGAATATATGCATATAAGCCGGAAACCAAGCAACAATCTACTGTATGGGTGTTCCAAGACGAACCGAACCCTACAAAAGTTGTTCGTGCAAGGAGCACTTCCATTCCGTTTGTTTCTTCGGCTGTACAGGAAACAGCAAAAATTCCTTTAGAGGATCGAAAAACTGTTAACGCTGAATGGTATACAATAATTTTGTTTGCCAAAAGTTATAGACGCAATCAGCGATTATCAACACATCAAGAAACAGTCGAAGCCTTTGAAAACCATGTTTCTGAGATACAACTTTCAGAGTGGAAAAAATATTTTGAGAACTGGTTCGTACGCATGCAGAAGTGTATAGACCATAAAGGCGAATATTTTGAAAAACAATAAAATAGTTTATTCCCAAAAATTTTGTTTTCTTCCCAGATTTTGTAAAAATATAAAAGGTGACCCTCGTACCGTTTAAAATTAAACAACTTTTAGATTGCTTTTATAGAAATAATTCTCAATATTTTCAATTGATTTAGAGTATTTAAATGACAGTCTTAATTTTTTAAAATTCAGAAGAAGTCCATAAAATGGGATTTTTTTCACTTAATTTTGGTTTGTCTTAAAACAAAAAAATATATAAATAATCTCTTTAATAATTAGAATTTAACGAAAATTTCAGGTGTAAATTTTTAACTAATCTTCGATTAAGAGAAAATATTATAACTTAGAAATAATGTGAATAATGAATCATATAAAAGAATTTAATAAAGCTGATTTGCAATTATTTATCGAAATTTTTCGAGTAATTTCTCGTATTTATCAGAATGTAACTATTGAAATACAATGCAATCGATGTATAATGATAGTAAGATGTCAAGAAGCAACTTGAAAAATTTTAATTATCTATCTATGAGAATACAATTTTGTCGGAGAATAACAAATAAAAAATTTAATGACAACTTAATACTCGTAAAGCTAGATAATAAATATACATTTACAATATTTCCAAGAAAGCCAAAAGACAGACAGCCAAAAAAAGCGCTAGAAAATAACTTATGATGAGAAAAAAAAGAGGAATATTTATCAGTTATAAAGAGGACTATATTATTTAAATAAGTAAGAAAAAGTGAAAAATAAATTACTTTCTTTATTTGATTTTAGAATTATAATTAGAGCTGAGGATTTTTGCGGTACGGCAGGACCGTATGTACTGCATCCCCATATATTCATAACTTATGAATATATAATTCGCCTATTGTAAATAAATTAGCTTATATAAATATATTATTCATAGGAATATTAATTTAAACAGAAGGTAGTATGTTTTGGATATTTGTATTGTACTTATATTATTGCCAAAACAAATTGATGTATTAAATAAAAATATTTAAAAAAAAATGTTTGTACTTTATGTGTACCTGTAATATATTACTTTATTGCATTATGTATTGCAACTTTTAACAAAGTAAATAACTTAATATTATGTTATATAAACATTGGACAATATTATTTTTAATTAAATTCTCAAATTACAATTAACTAGTTTAATTGTAAATAAGTAGCGTTACTGACAATACATGCTATATAAAAAAATATGTATAACTGTAATTAATTTAGTGTGAAATTTCATACAAACTGGTTAAAATGATAGTAATTCTTCTTATCATTTTTCCAGTTTGTATTAAATTTTCTGCTAAATAAATTACGTGTTATACGAATTTAATATTTTAATTTACATAGTATTTATTTAAATTTAGCGCCTAAATATCGATAGTGCTGCCTCTCACTGATGCCTTATCATGTGACAAGGATATAACTATCTCTGTCTATAGTTGCCGGCCCGGTCCGGCAACTACATGGAAAAAAAGTATCCGAAACTATAGACAGAGATAGTTATATCCTTGTCACATGATAAGGCATCAGTGAGAGGCAGTACTATCGATATTTAGGCGCTAAATTTAAATAAATACTATGTAAATTAAAATATTAAATTCGTATAACACGTAATTTATTTAGCAGAAAATTTAATACAAACTGGAAAAATGATAAGAAGAATTACTATCATTTTAACCAGTTTGTATGAAATTTCACACTAAATTAATTACAGTTATACATATTTTTTTATATAGCATGTATTGTCAGTAACGCTACTTATTTACAATTAAACTAGTTAATTGTAATTTGAGAATTTAATTAAAAATAATATTGTCCAATGTTTATATAACATAATATTAAGTTATTTACTTTGTTAAAAGTTGCAATACATAATGCAATAAAGTAATATATAACAGGTACACATAAAGTACAAACATTTTTTTTTAAATATTTTTATTTAATACATCAATTTGTTTTGGCAATAATATAAGTACAATACAAATATCCAAAACATACTTCCTTCTGTTTAAATTAATATTCCTATGAATAATATATTTATACAAGCTAATTTATTTACAATAGGCGAATTATATATTCATAAGTTATGAATATATGGGGATGCACTACATACGGTCCTGCCGTACCGCAAAAATCCTCAGCTCTAATTATAATCTTGCTTATAAGTAGAGCTGAGGATGTTTGCGGTACGACAGGACCGTATGTAGTGCATCCCCACATTTAACTATTTATCTAAATATTCTCTGAAATGATTTGCCGAATCTCATAAATTAATAGAGTGATATTTTGGTATGCACTGGATATTGTTATTATACAAAATCATAATAGCCATTTGTATTTATGGATCATAAATAATAATACGCATGTATTTGTATTTGGTTGTGAATTCAATTTAAACTTAAAAAGAATCGTAATATTTTAACGACAAGCCGTCCTTACAATACATGCATTCGAGACAAAGTGTGCAACTCTACGAATAACTTCCATAATTGATCGAAAATGGACATTTTGGAGCTGAAGTAAAGCCCCTATTCTTAGAAAATTTTATTACTGTCGTTAAGAACTATTATTATAAACAACAAAGGCCTTTTATTAGTGTTGAAGTTTTAGTTTCATTGAATTTCCATGTTGTAAGTAGTCAATTGTAAAGTGTTCATTCACAATATTCTAAAACAAGGTGTAAATTTAACTAAAATCCAGAAAAACACATTCTGATAATATATTACTAGATTAGAAGCTGTGTTTATTACTATTTATTATATTATTTTTATAACCAAATGCAATAAAAGCTACGAAAACAAAAGAAACCTCGATTTATTAAAACCTTGTCACACAGCCTTTCAAAGCCTGGCAGCACATATTTTGCATATATTTTATATATACTACCTACTTGAACTAGGTGAATGAAGTTAGAAGTTATAAGTTATAACTTCTAACTTCAACCAAATACAAATACATGCGTATTATTATTTATGATCCATAAATACAAATGGCTATTATGATTTTGTATAATAACAATATCCAGTGCATACTAAAATATCACTCTATTAATTTATGAGATCCGGCAAATCATTTCAGAGAATATTTACATAAATAGTTAAATGTGGGGATGCACTACATACGGTCCTGCCGTACCGCAAACATCCTCAGCTCTACTTATAAGTACACAAATTTGTCTTTATGGCATAGGTTATTAAAAAAATTGCTAAGCAACAATCGGATTAATAATAATTCAAACAAACGTGGTTGTGGAACATCTATTACCGTTAAGGAAAATAATTTATTTACTATTCATGAAAATTAAAAGAACAATCGTTTGGATTTTAAATTGTAACATGGCACAAACCAACGCTTAAGCTAATAAGTTCTTTGTTTGCTTGTGGAGTGTTTGTTGAAACACTCCCATAGATATTCTCTGCAATTTCTGCAATCTTGTTCTGCAGAGAATTTTCAACATAAGATTCGGCTACTTTGTCAGATCGTTTTCATTTGCATTTGGTACTAACAAATAAGTAAGATCCGGTACCTTTAATATACACTCTTCAAGTTTCTTTCTTTGAAGTACCCACGACTTGTTAGTTTTATCACGTGGAATTACGTTTCATATATTCCGTAATTATAAGAAATCTAGAGATATTAACGTTTTCCTTAATTTTTAACATCTTATTTATACACTTTTGACTACAGAAAACGAAGCACAATTTACTAATTATAATTATTTTAAATAAAGCTTGCAACTAGGGAATCCAATCCCGCAAACGCGGGATCAGTAATGCGGGACTATACATGCGGGATCCGAATATGAAAAAATAAGTATGCCAATTTGTTAGTGTATCTGAAATTGAAAAACAAAGGTGTATCCGAATGTGACCGATATCAACTATGGACAGGGTATTTCCCTACTAGATTTTCCTTGCTATTCGAGACGCGACTGAGAACAAACAAAGTGATTTTGATTCGTTTCGTCCATATATATGTCGAGTCGAGATTGTATTTTAATTACGTACGACCAAAACCTCGTGATAGCGATGGGCCAGTCTGCGCATATTGTATTAGAGTGGGTGGAGTTATGCGATAGCCGGTTTACAGTATCGTACAAAAGTTACAGTATTTTTATAACTCGGTTTTGCTACAATCAATAACCTTCCTTAACACTTTATTCAGGCTTAGGACTGACAGAACTATTCTGGCGTATTTATAACTTGGAAATTGTTTCCTTTGTCATAATTTAATTAAATCTTCGAATTACCGATAATTACTCGTCACATTAAAAGGTGCTTATGGTAATTGTCTATTAATTTTTTAATACAAATTCTTTCATTAAGTAATGAAGCAACGTCAATTCATGGATACAAACTATCAATAAACAAGTTTATAATAAAACTTTCCCATATTAGCCAAAATTACTTGAACTGTAAGCATTACTGGAAAATAAATATATAATAATAACATATTAATAATACGATTAAAGTGTAATTGAGGAATCGATACGTTAATTAAAATACGTTAATTAACGTTTTAATTAATTTAAAAATGAAATTTGAAACTGCACAGTTACGTTATATTTTAAAAACTAAATAAAATAGTCTGGAAAAATAGTGAATAGGATCTAGAAAGATTTGGTTCTATTCTATATTATGTTGGGCTTCATACAGATTGCTCTCTAAGCACATTTTTTGTGTAGGTTTTGTTCTTAAATACGAAGGTGTGTTTTTAAGTAACCGTGCCTTCAAAAACTTTCCTCATTATAGTAGGCTGCTTTTTAAGTAATTAAGTAATCAAAGATTGGTGCACATGCGAAGCTTTAGAAAACTAGTTGTCATACATAAATTCAAACTATAAACGCTTATATTTGTTTAATTATTTTATTATAATGTTAAAAGTTACAACATAAAATATTTATTATTCAAAGTTACTATAGAACTGGCCAAAAATTAGAAAATGGAGATTGGGTTTATTCCACTAATCAGTGCTTACAGGATTTTCGGCTACAGTATCCTAATCTGTCAGGTACTTACCCACAACTGCAAAAACATATTCAAGCTTGTGTTATTAAATTTGGTGAAACAGGGACAATAATTAGTAAACTTGGCGGTGGAGCACCTAAAAAACGAACAGCAAATTGCATAGAGGATATTCGACGTTGAATGGACAACTCACTCAAAAAATCAATCGCAAAATTATCACAAGTTTATTTGTCAGTGGGAACGTGTCGCACTATTTTAAAAAATTATTTAAAGTTGTTTCCATATAAAATTCAATCAGTTTCGGAATTCAAACAGGTAGATTTTGTTACGAGAACACAGTATTGCCTGATGAATTATTGGGCCTATATTTTTAATCAAACCATCATAACTGCTGAAAGATATCGAAATCAATTATTAGAGCCGTTTATTAATGTACTTCATGATTATGAATTTATGGAAGGATATTTCCAGAAAGATAATTCACCAGCGCACAAATTTCACAATTTTTCGATACAAGAATTATTAGTTTTCCTCCAAGATCTCCAGATTTGGCAATTTTAGATTATTTTATTTTCCATATTTAAAGAATACCATTTTCAAGACCAGATATCGCACAATCGAAGAGCTTCGTAATGCTATTGTGAATATTTGTGCTGACATAACCCAAGGCATCCTAATAAACGGCTTTGAAAGCATGAAGCCTAGAGTTCAAGTTTATCTTCAAAATAATGGTCAACATTTCTAACATCTGCTTTAGTATTATTAGACTATTTTAATAAATATTTTTTTCAAAAACATAATTACTAGTATTATACACATTTACATGACATAATTCAAAATTATACGTTTGTGACAGATTACATGCACTGTCACCAACCATTAAAAAAAAAAGCATGGTCGTCTTGAATGAGGAAGGTTCTTTAAGGCACATTATAAGTAAAACAAATATGGGACCTTTTGTTATTATTATTTTCGCTAGTTATTCATGTGTGCAAGGACTGCATAATAATTGGCCCTCTACTGTGTATCGTATATATGTATTTGTATCAGTGTAGATTGCATATCTATGTCTCGTACCTATATATCGTACGTCTTTATTCAACCCTATTCGTTCTTTCCTCTACAAATATATGATAAGCCAGATAAGCGATTGAAAAATGTAATGCATACATTTACATTAACGCACTCCCGTAGCCTTCGCAGCTTCCGATCTTATAGTCGAGACATTTTCTTCTGGAAAACGCTCACTTAAATAGCTAATAACATTAGCAACAATTTCACGACTTTGTGCATTAATAGCACGTCCGCCTAAATGAATAGATGTTCGTTGCATTTTGATCGGCAGTATACTTTTATTGCACTAAACCTACACTTATACATACATACATACATACACGTACACTGAGCTGTTATTAGTGAGCAACCAATATCAGACCGGCAATTAGGCTTATCTAGCTTTACGCCCGCCCCTTTTATCAGCGCGCCAATACGATGCGAGCAGCTCTATACGTTTTGCTACCGCGCAACTATCACGAGGTTTTGGTCGTGGTTGTAGTTACTTTACCAACTTCCAAACGTGATACGTGTATGTATTACGTATTTATTCAATAAATTCTTCTCTTTCGGTGAGTGATAATACAAAATGAGTGTAACTGTCATTTACAAAGAGAATAAAAGCTCAAGTTTCATTTGTAAACATTTTTTAAAGGCAGAATATGGATTTTTAGCTGAATGTAAATTATGCCCCGCTATCACTCGGTCAACTAAAGGCCTTCACTCTCACTTGCGAACTAAGCATAACTGAATCGAAGCGTAGGTTCAACAAGGTTAAAAACTGCGTACCCAAAGCCCATATTGATTTAAAAAAAAATTCATCCTCATATTATCTTACTGAGCAAGAACTTTGCTTGATCTTGAACGAGCTTTAGGTCCAATTAAACTTGCTGTCAGTGTTTTGTGCGGCGAAGATGCAACGTTCATTTCAGCTGAAACCACACTGCGTTTAATGATAAGCAAATTAAAAAAGGCAAAACACGATACTAAGGAACGAACTGGTAACGTCATTACTACGTCCGATAAAGGAACGCCGAACTTCAATGACAAGTGTGATGCTTTACTTAGAGAATTCAAAGAAATATCTGGAATAAGATACACACGAAGAAGACACGTTTTTTTATCCAAGCAAAGCGATACTAAGAAATTCAGAGTTTAATCCAGCGGTTACTATAAGACGCATCTCAACCGCCAGCACAAAGGCGAGGTTGAGCAAGTTAGAGACGTTGATGATGAAGACGACTTTCCTTTGTCCCATATAGTGACAAGTCGTGAAATCTCGCCGTGTAGATTGGAAGATGAATTAGAGCGCAGCCTTCGCACTGAATGGGTAGCAGAGACTTCATCTGCTTCTGCACCCACCCAAGAAAGCTCTTTAGACCTAGACTTTATAATAAAACGTGAGATGACACTCTTGGAATGCGGCGGCAACAGAAGGTAAATATTTAGAAGCTGCTTATATCTACGTAAAGTCCATTCCTCCAACAAGCGTCGAAGCCAAGCGCGCGTTTTCTGCCGCTGGGTACTTCTGCAATAAAATCAGGTCAAATTTGCACGATCAAACTCCGAAAATATTTCCAAAAGAAATCTCAATAATTTTTCTTAATTATTTTTAATAATAAATGCTATTTTTATTTTGAATTTAGTTGTCGTTTTTTGCATAAAAGGATTGTGTCCTGCGGGTTTGCTGGATTGAAGTTTTGATGCGGGATTGGGTTCTCTACTTGCAACACATTAAAAATTTATGAATAAATATATATATATATATATATATATATATATATATATATATATATAGATAATTATTTCGTGACCTTCGTATGTTATGGTATATTCAATTTGTTGGCGATTTAAGGTCTGGTTTTGACAAATGATGCCTTTTTCAAGGAATATAAAATATTCCTTGAAAAAGGCATCATTTGCCGAAACATGTAGGATTGTTTTAAATATATACATTTTGAAGTAAAACCAGACCTTAAATCGCCAACAAATTGAATTTACTATACAGGCTGTTCCCTGAGGTAACAGACAAACTTACACAATGCGTTCTAGAGGTGATTCCGAACAAAAAAATTCATATGCACTTTAGCTTAATTTTTGTTTGTTTTTAAATTTCAACAAAAGAAGAAAACTGTTTGAGTAATGTATTTAATCATGAAATTACGTAACAAACTAATAAACAAATATTATAACAGTTGCTCGAAATGTTCGCCTCTTCTTTCTAAACATGTTGCTAGTCTTTGGGCAATATTCTGTTTCCAGTAGTATCTGCAAGTTCATTTCGTAAGGAATCTACACCTGCAACTATTCTTTCGATCAATTCCTCCCGATTGTTTCGCTTACCGTTATACTAAACACGATCTTTTAGACAACACCAAAAGAAAAAGTCCAAGAGCGAAAGGTCAGGAGAACGCGCAGGCCATAATACAAGGCCTCCTCCGCCTATCCACCGTCCAGAAAAATTTTAACATGTGCGTTTTCGGTTCAAATATTGCTTTAAAATTCAAGATTTAGTTATAAAAATGTTATATAAAATATCTATAAAAGTTCTTGTAATCATGGATACTTTGATACATGTAACGTACAGTCATGGCTAGATAAATGCAGTATAACCTTGAATTTCATATATGTCAAAAAAAAATTGGAATTTTTTTGTTGTAAGACGAGCTTCAGCTTAAGTAATGGCTGGTAACATGTTTAGAAAGAGGAGGCGAACATTCTGAGCAATTGCTATACTATTAGTTTATTATGTAATGTCATGATTAAATACATTACTGAAAGAGTTTTCTTCTTTTGTTCAAATCTAAAGAACAAAAAAAAATAAACTAATGTGTATATGAACTTTTTTGTTCAGAATCACATCTAGAACACATTGTGTAAGTTTGTCGGCTACCTCAGGAAACAGCCTATATATATATATATATATATATATATATACAGGGTTAGTTAAAAGTATGGAGACGGCAATTTATTGTCGTTAATATTAATTTTAGGGAATTATGTTCATTATAAAAGTTTGTTAGGATATTTTGGTCTACATTTGAGAATATTTTAATTTTTTTTTTCTTCAATTGTTTTTTAGTTACGCCTGTCCGCGCAGTTTTTTTAAATGGGAACTAGTAAATTTTACTCTACCATTCGATAGAGAATTTTTTTCTCTTTATAATAATATTTTTGTTTTTTTAAAATTCATTTTAATAACTTTTTTTTATAAGAAAAGGCCGGTTCATGTGTTTTTACAGATGTTCGGTACATCGCAGATAGACAGAAGAGTAGCGATAAACAAACTTGAGCGACATAATTTTATCAGTGGTTATTGTGTACGTCAAATCTTTGACAGAAATAATTCATTTGTGCAATTTGTTGCTGTTAATATTAACACTGGCGAGTTTAAGTGATCATGAACAAATTGAAATACTTATGATGTTGGGTTATGGAGATAGACGCAGAAGTTTACAAGACGTTAGTAATTTATTTAATGATACGCATCCAAATAGAAATCCAATTTCTAAATCCGTTGTTGGTAAAACTTTAAGACGCTTTGAACAAACGGGTAGCGTTAGAGATTTGCCAAGGAGTGGTAGACCTAGAACAGCAAAAAGCGATGATAACAAACTGGATATTTTATTGGCTGTATCTGAATATCCCCATTTATCAACCAATCAATTAGCGGCCAATTTCAATATTTCACAGTCATCGATCGTGTCATTTTTAAAAAGTGAAAAGTATAAACCTTATAAGGTACACCTTGTACACGGGTTAACGGAAGATGATTTTGATAGGAGATTACAATTTTCTGAAGAAATGTTAAATATTTGCAATAATAATGAAAATTTTGTCAACAATATTATTTTCTCTGACGAAGCTACTTTTTGCCTTACCGGTGAAGTAAACAGACATAACTGCAGATACTGGTCATCGGAAAATCCCTCTTGGTTTTTGGAGCACCATACGCAGTACCCCCAAAAGGTTAATGTTTGGGTTGGCATTCTAGGCGGTCATATTATCGGTCCCTTTTTCATCAATGGCAATTTAACTTCGGCTCTGTATTTGCAGTTATTGCAAAATGAAATAATACCTGCTTGTGCTACGCTCTATCCTCATGAAAACAATGAACACCTGCCCAATGACAGTATCTGGTTTCAGCAAGATGGCGCCCCACCACATTATGGTGTAAATGTTCGTCAATATCTGGACAACGTTTTTCCCCACAGATGGATTGGAAGACGAGGAACCATTGAATGGCCAGCCCGTTCGCCAGATTTAAGTCCTTTAGATTTTTTTCTTTGGGGATACTTAAAAAACAAAGTTTATAAAGATAAGCCCGATAACGTCGAAGATTTACAAATCCGAATTACCAGAACGATATAAGAAATTCCCCGAGATTTTTTACAGAACTCTGTTCGGGGTTTTGTAAATCGATTGGGTCATTGTCAAATTACTAATGGACGACAATTTGAACACTTACTTTAATTTACTTTGTTATTAATTTGTTTAATTTTTCTTATAAAAAAGTTATTAAAATTAATTTTAAAAAAACAAAAATATTATTGTAAAGAAAAAAAAAATCGAATGGTAGACTAAAATTTACTAGTTTCCATTTAAAAAAACTGCGCGGACAGGCGTAACTAAAAAACAATTGAAGAAAAAAAAAATTCAAATATTCTCAAATGTAGATCAAAATATCCTAACAAACTTTTACAATGAACATAATTCACTAAAATGAATATTAACGACAATAAATCGCCGTCTCCATACTTTTAACTAACCCTGTATATATATATATATATATTCAGATAATTGATGAGCACTGTATATTTGCAACTTGACTCACCGCTCACGGTGGGTCAAGATGCGTAACTTTCTTTTAAACTTTCTTCATTTTGTTTGGTGGCAGAATATTTTATTTATTTCACAAAAACACTTAAATTTAATTTATTAAGATAAGTCTCATAAATATTATCACTTGATGTTAAACCTAAATTCTTTACTACTAATAAACTTGAATTAATATGTTGTAACTGTTTATTTTTGTGTTAAACTGATACTTGATAGTGTGTGTTTCTTGATACTAATATATTACTGTACTGTATTGAGACGGATGCTCCTTGTTGTTAAGATATGACTGTTGCGTCTTGTTGTTAAAATAAGACTGATTAGACTGATTTTCTTAGTGTTAAAAATACTGCCGGTTGGCAAAATTCACCATTACCCCAACAAGTAACTACTTAGTTGTAAACCTAAGTATACAGTTCAGAATAAATTCCACTGTTTACTATTGGAATTTATTGTTATCTATTTAGAAAATGTGAATTTAAGAATATATGGCTAGATTAAATATTGTATATTGAATTCGTTCACTAATAAAGCTCTACAAGCGGTCTGATGCATAAAGTAATAAATTTGCAAATATGAAAGGTGCCGCTTCTTAGAATATAGAGAAAGTTTTACAATTCAACTATGTTAATAAAACTTTGGTATACAAGCGTGTCAATTTGTAAGTGAACATTCTGTTTAATTACAAATCATACATTTAATTACATTTAGTATACCACGTCTTCAATTAAATTTTCATTTACTGTAGCCTATGATTTCAATATAAATTCGGGAACACTGGAACAGTAAGGTTTCTCGAAAGTAAAATTTTGACAACTGTAATAGTTAAATCAATTTATTGAAAAGTTATCTTATCAATTAGTATATCATGTTAGAAATATTAACAGAAAGTTTTTATTGTTGAAAGTTATTTTAGAACTGGTAGATTAGTAAATGGACAGTGGGTTTATGCAATTAATCAAGGTATATTGGATTTTCGAAACAGTTCCCTAATCTTGCAATCACCTAAGAACAATTGGCTATTTAAAAAAGGTATATAACACCTTACCACAATTATTAGTCGCAAATAAATTTTTGCATGTGGGAATCCATACACGTGAAAGAATGCAAAAATTACCTCCTTAACAATGGTTTGCTGAATGAAGCACTTGGTGTGTTTGTTTCACGAAATGTAAAATGTTTCGCGTTTTGTGGAACAAATGTGCCGGGTGTTTTGTTTAGTAAATTATTAATCATGTTTCACCTAGAGCCAACCGTGAATTCTATACATTATATTAAAGTGCTTAACTCCTTAACAATGATATGTCACCTATTTATAATTAACTTTTAAATTATATACCTACAATATCTAATAATTCATAGACCCTTTTCACGTTAATTGATTCTTATTTAATATAACACAACACAGTCGGATGTCTTGTTTTTTCACATGTAACGCCCCTTCCTAATTTTGTCTTTCTCAGAATTTCAAGAGAGTTCGGCTTTTACAATATACGACCACACTTTTTAACCATTTGTAATGGAAAATTTTTACACCCCTACCCAATATAGATTTTGTTACTATACATGTACTCGAAATAATACGTTTAAATAATAACTACTGATGTGTGCAATGCACATAAAATATACATATAGTTAAATATACTAGTGTTTTGTGAAAATATAAGGTATTTCATTTAAGTTTAATAGTAGGTCATCGTAGTTTTTAAAAATCGTTTTTAGTTGGCGCCTCCTTTAGAGATGAATTTCTGCCGTTCCTTTGTTCGATAATTTAACACATGTTTAAACCTTTTCCTTAAGAGGCAAGTGTTTGTCTCGTAGTTTTGAGATTGGCATGTTAAATTTAGTCTTTACAGGGTTGCAGTGTATAGTAGTTGTGCGGAAGCGTTTATCTTACTTTACTGTGCCCCATGTGTGACTTTTAATTAGTAGTTTTTACCTACTGATGATGACAACTTAGTTGTCGAAATACGTATTTAGGATACGACTAATAATTGTGGTAAGGGGTTATATACCTTTTTTAAATTTTTATTTAACCACAGTCTCCATTGAAAGAATTTTAACAATTGGCTAGTCAAATTCATGGTTGTGTTGACAGATTTCGTGAAGCGGGGACAGTATTTCGCAAATACGGGAGCGGAGTACCTAAAAAAACCATTGCTAATTGCCTTAAAGATGTTCGATGTCGAATGGAAAACTCACAAAGAAATTCCATTGCGAAACTAACAAGAAGTTCAGTTATCAGTTGGAACATGCCACACTGTTCTTAAAAAATATTTAAAATTATATTCATATAAAAAGAAAGCTGTTCATGAACTTGATCTCGTTGATTACGATAGAATAACCGAATACTACCAATGGTTCTTGAATAACTTGAATAATGATGATGTTCTTGATAAACGTTTCCTTATTGGTGCGGCCTGGTTACATCTTTCGGATATTCGGGATATTTAGACAAACAAAATATGAGAATATGGTCGGCAGAAAATCCTCATGCACTTGAGGAAACATCATTACATCCGCATAAAATTAGTCTTTTGCTGGCAGTGTCAAGGAGGCGAATCATTGGATCAATATTTTTTTATAGAACAATAAATGCTGAAGGATACTGAACTGACATATTAGAACCCTTTATGAATCAGTTACATGACGATGAAATTACGGAAGGATTTTTGCTACAAGACAATGCCCCACCACATACGGCTTAACAAACACGTGCTCCTTTGGAAGAGTTCTTTGATAATCGAATAGTGAATTTTCCTCTAAGGAATTCAGATCTCACAATTCTGGATTACGTCAGTCATTTTTCCGCACATGAAAGAACACGATTTTTGGAACGCCACAACATACAATTCAAGAACTTTGCAATAGTATTAGAGAAGTTTGTGATAATATAATCCCTCGTTTGTCAAATGTATTTGAAAACATGAAACGCAGAGGTCGTGTGTGTATCGAGACAAGAAGGCAACATTTCGAGCATCTTCTTTAACGTAGTATTTTTACAATAAACGCATTTCGGTAAATAAATATCGTTTATTTAAAACATTTCACAAGAAATAAGATTAAGTTGTAACACAATTAAATTGGAATCTATCAGGTGACAGTTGTCGAAATTTAACTTTCAAGACACCTTACTGTTCCACAGTGTTTCCAAATTTATATTGAAATCATAAGCTAGTCTAAATGAAAATTTAATTGAAGACGTAGTGTATGACTGAGCAAATTTCGTTTTATGACGAAACAGGCACGATATACAAAGAGTTATTAAAAATAGATATTCAACAATTCAACAATACTTGCCTGTTTCCCTGTGTGTGTGTATCTTTGAACAGGGTGTTACGTATCGCGAACACGATTTATTGAAACACTGAACGGCATTTACGGTCTTGTAACTTAAAGGAACCCGTGGGACAAAAGGTTAGAATTTAATCAATAGGATGTAAATATGTACAGGACAGGTATATTTAGTTCAATGTGAAATAAGTTAAGCTTTCAAACGGGATCGTCACTAGGAATGAAATACATAATTTCAAAACTAAATTAAACTGTTTTGAAAGAATATTTGCGGTATAGGCACCATAGCCAAAAGTTTGACGTAAAAGAAATTTTCTCAGATATATCATAATTTATTGCGTGGTAATCAAGGCAATTAAGAAGTAGGTCCATTTGATAATAAAATTAAGAGTTACAACCATTAACATATGTTTTGGCGCAGTTGTATTCCTTTCTGTGTAAAATCAAAGCGGATCTGTATAATAATATGGCATTATATGTTTTATTACAGGTACAGTACCTGTATTAGAGGTTGGATCGAAAATAGTCCCAGAAAGTTTAGATGTTTGCGACTATTTGGATGAAACATATCCAGAGCCAAATCTTTATCCAAGCGACGCTACGGCAAAAGCTCGCGATCAAGAGCTTATTAAGAAATTCAATAAAGTGATTGGGCTTTATTTCGGTTTACTAATTAATAAAGAAAATAAACCACTCCACGAATATGTAAGTTCATTAATTGTTTTATTAGAAGAATACGATAATGAACTAGCAAGTAGAGGTAAGTATACGAATACGATGCTACAAGCATAATTCAAACACTTTAGCATTATTTCGAAATATTTTTAGGAAATTATTTTGGGGGAAGTGAGCCTGGGATGATAGATTATATGATTTGGCCAATGGCAGAACGCGCCGATATTATTTCATTGGATATAGGACAAAAATTACCAATTCCAGAAGAGAAAATAGCAAATATTAGAACATGGTGCAAAAACATGAAGAAATTGGATGTTATTAAAAAAACAATTGTCAGTACAGGACGTCTTTATAGATTTTGGGAAATGTATAAGACGGGTGGTACTATAGACTATGATAGCATTTAAGATGACAAATTTTGTTTCCTTTTTTTTATAAGAGATAGATAACATAAAGTTCAAAATAGAATATTTCTTAGATTAGCTACTATAAAAACTCTAATTTAATTTGTAGTATTTACATTAAATAAGTAAAATATTAAGTAGGGAAGGATATACATATTATTATAAACCAAAAAAAAGTCAAAATGCGAGGAATGTATATATTTCTGTGTATGTATGTAAGTTGTATTTATATTCAGCTTTATTAACTAAAATTGCTACAAAGCCATAATAAACTTTATTAATTAAATTTTATTCAAATCTACTTATAATAATCGCAGAAAAACTATAAATATACATTTTTTGTTGCGAAATATATTTAGATATTACAGTAAATTCCGCTTATTAGAATCACGCTGGTGCATACTATTTTTGAGTCAATTAAGCAACGATTCAAATAAGCGGTGGTTGTATGAAAACCATCTACTTTCATAGGCTTTATAAAGATGATCTATTTAAAATTTGTTGTCATAAATATGTAATTAATTAGCACATGTTTAATTAAAAAAATGTAATGCACAAATAGTTTTTATTTAAGTATATACAAAAATAGTTATTTAAGTCACAAGGAATGCAAGGACGTATTTAACATTCGAGGTAGGCAAATACAAGCAAATACAAGTTGCACAAGCAACTACAAGTTGCACAAACAACTACAAGTTGCCTGCCAAAAATGTTAATAGTCGATACATTTCGTGTGACTTATTGCAGTTTTTCTGCTTCCGTCAGACATTCTAATCTAATCATTCTTTATCTAATTTTGACACATAAAGTGACACTGTTCAAAACTGTATGACGTTAGGGAACTCTTTACTTTTCGTAACTACTTACGTAATGAAAAATATTTCGTATGAAAAATTCATTTCATCACCAGTTAATAAAGACAACACAGAATAAAGGAACTTTAATGACACAAACTGGTTGAATCTTCATTTTATGCATTTATGATACAACGTGAATAATTGGTGAGGTTAATTCCTGCAGACGTAGAATTCATGGCAGTTGCTCTGATTTCGTGATGCGAAACGGAACTTGCATTTAAGCTTGATTCACCAAGGATATCAGTTGCAATCCTTTTCTTATTTTCTATGGAATTCTTTACATAACTTTCCGTTACAGTATTTGACTTCCAGTCTCCATGTCGCTTAACCTTCAAAATATCCGCACTAGAATCTACCAAAGAGGTAGCTGATAACCTTCTAAAGCAGTGTCCGGTACAGAAGAAAGGATTTGGTAGTTTCAAAAACTGAGCTATATTCTTCGGTAGATTATCGATTGTATTAATGTCAAGTGGCTGTACGCCGCATTTACCGTTATTATATTTGACGAAAAACTGATCGTGTTTAACGTTCCGTGGACGCAAAGAAATATGCTTTCTAATAAGATCAAGAAAAGAGTGCCCTTCAATATTTCCTTCTGCGATCACAAACTCACGCGTTACTTTTGCCTTTGTAATGGGGATTTTTGTTACGAAACGAGAAAACTGGTCTAAAATATCTCCCACACAGAAAAGTTAACTCACATTTTCGACAAGCACCAGCTATTCCAACGATCAGTGCGATCTTTGTCATTAAATATGTTTTATCCTCAGCTTCTGTCATAAACCAGGAGACATTTTCCTTTGACAAGACATCAGACTTTTTTGCATGGTATCACTCTGATTGCCTCTCTAGGAATGCATGTAAACTGGTATATTTTGCAATATCAATACTCTTCTTCAAAGACAATTCACTTCGTAACCTGGAATACAAAGTCCAGAGTCTTGAAGCTTTTTTATTCTTTCTTCCCTCCAAATAGGCCAATAAAACCTTCTAATTAACTCATTTAATTTTTTTATCTTGAAACCACTTCCCAAATTTTTCATAAGCCAAATCGTACCGGACTTTCGACTTTTATGGAATCACGGTCGATAATGCACTTTGAGCGGCCTCTTCTATATTTTTATTCGTACGATACAACGAAATATTTAGCTAATAAAAGTAAATATATTTATACTTAAATTAACAAACACCTGTCAAATTAAATGAATTATTATCAATAGCATGAAAACTGTCATTATTTAACACGACTTATATTTTTCTCGCTCGCTACGCTCACTCGTCCTGCAAATATTCCATTTCGTTACACAAAATAGCCCATTTCATAACTGGTTACAGCTGGTTAATAGCTATTAATTCACCTGTCAGAATTAATTTTGATTTGAAACCCTTTTCATGAATCGGGTTACCTGTGTTATCATGTAATACAAATGGTTGACATTATAAACAAACTGAGAAGATTATTGAAAATTGCATTAAACACTGGAAATCAATTCGAAATAGAGAGTGATGAGATAGAAGAAGCTTTAAAAAATTGTAATTTTGTATATATTTCATAATAAAAATTTTTTGATATTCCTAACTTTTACTCTAAATAAACTTTTGAACCACAATCATGAGTTGTTCATTATTATCCTAGGAATTTTCATAATGGTACTAACTACCCGTAGCCCGGCATTGCTCAGCCACATTCATAGAAAAATTAAAACTTCCTTTGTGTTAACTGCCATTAACCGATATAAAAATTTTGTTTATTCTCTTGTTAAACAACGAATCAATGATATTTTATTATAATCAATCTATCACTCCAATCTCTTTGGATACACAATATTCTTCGTTATTCCATCTGGTGCATAAACAAACAGTGCAGATGGTTTCCCAATTTGCGAACATGCTATATATGCACATGAGGATTGGTAATTTACAGCTGTTGTAATCACACATAGCAATTCGATAACTGTATATGTGCAGTCGCGGACCTTGAAAACCCAGACACTTAAATAAAAAAACATTTTAAGTGGTGTAAACTTTTTTAAATGCTTTTCAAACTAATTATTGGCGTAGAATGCAAAATGTATTGCAAAAATAGTGAATTAAAAAAAAATTAACAAAAGTGCAGATAGATACTGAAATTTCAAAAATATCATTTCGAATATCAGAATACAAAACTTTACTTCAAAATTATTTAGGTTTGATAATTGATTTTGTAATTCTGATAATTGTGGCATTTTAAAAAAATAAACTGACTATGAATTTATCAAATGTGAGTGTCACCAAAATGACTGATAAAAATTTGATTTACATACATTACAAAATTTTAAATTTTTGACATTCACGTCAAAATCGAGTGTCTGACTTTTCAAGGGCCGCAACCGTACATATATGAATAGGAGATTTTCTTTATTTGGCGATTTAATGTCTATTTTAATTGAATATTTATTTATTTAAGATTCTTTCGTGTACTTAAGACATGTTTGAGCACTTACGGCATTTTTCAAAGATTTTTTTTTAATATAAACATTCAGTTACATGTAATTATAAAAGTGACAGTATACTCGTATTATATTTTGTACTGTCATATTTTATGTCACGTTGTCATGGTTTTTATATAATGATTTAAAATTTGTACATTTTTTCTTATAGAAATTAATGTTTCACATATTGTTAATTCTTTAATATTTGCTGATAAAATTTGGGAAAAAAATATGAAAACTTCCTTCCACACAACATAAGGAACATACACACCAAATTTTATCAAAATCGATTATGTAGTTTGTGCGTCTATAGAGAACAAATGAAATGTTTTTGATTTATATATATATATATATATATATATATATATATATATATATATATTTAGTGTTTATAAGAAATTAAAATTTATTTCTTATTTATTTTATTGGCCGTGTGCATAATATTAAAATAATAAGCTTTTTTTTGGTTTAGCGACCTTTATTGAATTCAATTTATTTAAATAAACGACGTTTCGACTTTTTGTGTATAATTCAGTCTTTTTCAAGTGATTTAGAACTAAAAAAATTACAAAACGAAAGGTAAGAATTATATTTACATTATATGAAAGAGTTAAAATTAAAATAATGTTTAGTAAAGAGTAAAGAAAAATAAAATTTAAGATTTACAGGATACAAAGGATACAAAAACTCACCAAGTTTATTTCGATGTTAAAAACACATGTCACAGTGCAATATGCAATGGTCGGAAAACAATGTCGACCCATCACTACAGGGTCCGACCGTGTATCTCGGAATCTTAAGTGTAACTAAAATGTCTTGTTATAGAAATGAAATTTTGTATATATATTATTTCGTTTTAAATTTGTTTGGTCAGCCATGTGTTTGGGAAAATACAGTATGTTTACAATGGGAGATAAAAAATTTTTGTTTTTTTGTGTGGGTGGGGTTGTCTTCTATTGTTTAATGAGCGGATAATACAGTTTTGAAAGTTCATCAATCTCGTTACGATCGTTGATTGTTTTGTTATTTTTGAAAATGTGAATCATTTCTAATACCTCCCTAGCCTTTGTATTTTTTTGCTTGGTTATTATTTTTGTGTTTTCAAAATCAAAATTGTGTTTTAATGTTATCTGGTGTTTTTTTAAAGCAGTCTGATTTTTTGCGTATTTATGTCCTTTTAATCTTTCTTGTAGTAACTGTTTTGTTTGGCCTATGTATACTTTGTCACAGTCTTTGCAGGGTATGTTATATATTGTATGTGATTGTTTAAGTGTTGGTGTTGAGTCTTTTAGTTTTGTGTGTAGGAATTTTAGATTTTTTCCGCTTTGATGTGCTATTTTAAAATTAAATGGTTTAACTATGTTGTTTAATTTTTCGGATAATCCAGTTATATAGGGTGTAGGGATATATGTTAATTCATTGGTTGTTTTATTTATATTTTGGCACTTTGTTTTGTTATATATTTTATTAAGTCTCTGTTTTATAATGTTTTGTATAAATTGTGGTGGATAATTGTTTTCTGTTAAAATAGTTTTTACTTTATTCAGTACTGTTGGTCTGAAAACTGGATTGGTGAGATTTAGAGCCCTGTCCACTAACGCCGTTACAACATTTTTTTTGTGGGATAGGGGTTGGTTTGAATAAAAGTTTACGTATCTGCCGGATGTGATTGGTTTAGTGTAAGATACAAACAAAATGGTACACTAAACCAATCACATCCGGCAGATACGTAAACTTTTATTCAAACCAAGCCCTATCCCACAAAAAAAATGTTGTAACGGCGTTAGTGGACAGGGCTCTAAATCTCACCAATTCAGTTTTCAGACCAACAGTACTGAATAAAGTAAAAACTATTTTAACAGAAAACAATTATCCACCACAATTTATACAAAACATTATAAAACAGAGACTTAATATAAAATAAATAATATAAAATATATAACAAAACAAAGTGCCAAAATATAAATAAAACAACCAATGACTTAACACATATCCCTACACCCTATATAACTGGATTATCCGAAAAATTAAACAATATAGTTAAACCATTTAATTTTAAAATAGCACATCAAAGCGGAAAAAATCTAAAATTCCTACACGCAAAACTAAAAGACTCAACACCAACACTTAAACAATCACATACAATATATAACATACCCTGCAAAGACTGTGACAAAGTATACATAGGCCAAACAAAACAGTTACTACAAGAAAGATTAAAAGGACATAAATACGCAAAAAATCAGACAGCTTTAAAAAAACACCAGATAACATTAAAACACAATTTTGATTTTGAAAACACAAAAATAATAACCAAGCAAAAAAATACAAAGGCTAGGGAGGTATTAGAAATGGTTCACATTTTCAAAAATAACAAAACAATCAACGACCGTAACGAGATTGATGAACTTTCAAAACTGTATTATCCGCTCATTAAACAATAGAAGACAACCCCACCCACACAAAAAAACAAAAATTTTTTTTCGCCCATTGTAAACATACTGTATTTTCCCAAACACATGGCTGACCAAACAAATTTAAAACGAAATAATATATATACAAAATTTCATTTCTATAACAAGACATTTTAGTTACACTTAAGATTCCGAGATACACGGTCGGACCCTGTAGTGATGGGTCGACATTGTTTTCCGACCATTGCATATTGCACTGTTACATGTGTTTTTAACATCGAAATAAACTTGGTGAGTTTTTGTATCCTTTGTATCCTGTAAATCTTAAATTTTATTTTTCTTTACTCTTTACTAAACATTATTTTAATTTTAACTCTTTCATATAATGTAAATATAATTCTTACCTTTCGTTTTGTAATTTTTTTAGTTCTAAATCACTTGAAAAAGACTGAATTATACACAAAAAGTCGAAACGTCGTTTATTTAAATAAAATGAATTCAATAAAGGTCGCTAAACCAAAAAAAAAGCTTATTATTTTAATATATATATATATATATATATATATATATATATATATATATAGTAAATTCAATTTGTTGGCGATTTAAGGTCTGGTTTTACTTCAAAATGTATATATTTAAAACAATCCTACACGTTTCGGCAAATGATGCCTTTTTCAAGGAATATAAAATATAAATATTTACATTTTGAAGTAAAACCAGAGCTTAAATCGCCAACAAATTGAATTTACCATAACATACAAAGGTCAGGAAATAATTATCTATATATATATATATATATACAGGGTGTTTCGCGACTCGACCGATAAATTTATACCATATACTCTGGCGGTCATTACGATCAAAAAATGTTATATGACCTATAGGTGAATTCCTCTTTGTTTCGTAGATATCGATGGAATTTAAATTTAAAAAAATTAGAAAGGAAAATTTATTCATAAATTGATAGATAATTAACACAAAATTACAGTAACTGTTCAAAATGAGAACCGCCATTTTCTAAACGAGCAGCTCTTCTTCGTGTCATAGAATGTTGCCCGTTAATTGATGCCAATAAATTCTTTAAAGAATTAGTAGCTTCAACTATACGGTCAGTCAACTCTTCCCGTGTATCTGGTTTACCATTACTATACACCCGAGATTTGAGGCAACCACACAAAAAAAAATCTAAACGCGACAAATCAGGTGACCGAGCTGGCCAATGTACAGAACCACTTCGTCCTATCCACCTTTCCGGAAAGTTTTTATTGAGAAACACCGTCACTTGTCTCCCAAAATGTGGTGGTGCCCCATCTTGCTGAAACCGCATGCTACGACGAGTTTCTAAAGGAATATCTTCCAAGGAATTCGGCAATTCTTCTTCCAAAAGGTGAAGGTAAGTTTCTGCATTAAGACGTTCTTCAATAAAATGAGGCCCAATTAGATATTATTTAACAAGTCGCACCACACGTTGACGGAAAAACTATGTTGATGGATAACTACGATTGTTTCGTGGGGGTTTTGATCCGCCCAGATATGAGAATTACGTGTGTTGTTTATACCATTCCTTGTAAATCGGGCCTCATCCGCAAAAAGTATGTGTGGAATAACCTCCAAATTATTTTGTAACCACTGGTAATACCGTACTCAATTTTCTAAATCTCCAGGAAGTAAATGCTGGGCTTTTTGTAAACGATAGGGATAAAGCCCATTTAGGTGCAGAATTCTCCATACGTTGGTCTGAGGAATTCCTGTTGTATGAGATATTCTACGAATACTGGTAGAAGGACTTCGTTCAACTTCATTTAAAACTACTTCAGCGTTTCCAAATCCATCTTTTTCCACACAACGATTTGGGAAAGATCATGTCTCTTTTAAACAGCGAGAAACGTTTGAAAATGTTGGGTGGTGAGGAACAATGCGATCTGGGTATCGCCTGATGTACTACGCAGCTGCACCACGTTCACTTCCATTGCAAAAACCATATAAGAAAATCATATCAGCATATTCTGCATTAGTAAAACGCGGCATAATGACTTAAATTAATATTACAGCATAAAAGTTATTACTTTGTCAATCATACGTTAATACGCCTAGGCGTACTAAATTAGAGGAATTCACCTAGAGGTCATATAACATTTTTTTTACTTTATTTTATTTTACATTATTTTACTCAACAGAAGTAATCTTTGCTACCGTTTGGTATCTCGTTTTTCGGGCGTCAACTTTAACTCCCTCTGCTACAGAGGCAAATTATGGCAAATTAAAACACAATTTGTTTTTGCAAAGATATGCGTAACGCATTAAAAAAAGTTTCTATATATAAAAAACAATCCTCTTTAAAAAAATTATTAAAAATCGTTGTGTTTTTATTCAAAAAATGAGAACTCCCCCTTAAGACCGAATAAAGTTTAAAGGTTACTTACGTTGATATTATTTTTAACAGTGAAATATTAAACACAAACAATTACAATTTCTAGGTTTGAACACAGTTTTTAGACAGTTTGGTTTTAAATAATTGGTTTTAGACAGAACCAATAAAGTTTATCAATAAACAAAATCACTTTATCAATAACATTCAATCAGTTTATTTATCTTTCAATCACTTTATTTTAATTTTCAATCACTTTATTTATAAGACACCCATCGGCAAGTGACTATTTTGCCCGGATACTCGCAGTGTAATGATCAATAAAGAATTGAGCCGGAGAATCACCGATATCGGGATTTCCCGTGATTATACCAGGGCGGCTGCTTTTAAATACCAAAAATTGTCCCGACGGCGCCGTTGCAATTCGCGACGTCGGACTGTCGCATTTGCACCGACTATCCAGATTAGTAAATGGAATTTAGTTGTGCCGTTAAATTTTTATTACTTTTTTTATGTTACTTCCTTGAATGTTATAAAAAAAACACGTAACTTTCACTGAACCCCTGAGTGATATCCACGGAACCCCGGGGTTCCGCGGAACACAGTTTAAGAAACGCTGATCTAAATAATCGATATCAGCAAGATCGTTGCTTTCACCTAAGCTTAACCATAAGCCACCATATGGACAACGAAACCAACCTTTTTAAAACAATTAACAATTGTAGAGCATCGTACATTTTCCCATGCTTTCTGTATCATATGGATTGCGGCAAGGAGAGATATGGTTTTGGTAACATCTTTGGTTTGGTTTTGTTCTTCTTCGCCTTCTATCATCCATATAATAACATTTTTCATATGCTGCCGAAATAATGTTTTCAAGGTTTTAATAATTTCTTGATCAAGAGGCTGTATTAAAGATGTAGTACTGGCCGCCAGAAACACTAATTTTATGTTTTTTAACAGTACATTGCGATGAGTGGTACAATTGTCTAAGAGTAGTGCGATTTTTAGTTTCTGATACCATTCCATAAGCCACTGGCGGAATATCTCACTTGTGATCCACGCGTTTGGATTACTCGTATATGTCATATGGTAATGATGCTCCTCGAAAACGCCGTGGATTTGTAGATTCTCCTATCACTATCAACTTCTGTTTGTCTGTACCAGAGATGTTGCAAGTTACCAAAACCGTAATACGCTTCTTTTGCTTCTTTGCCGCCGCATGTGATTTATTCTTAAAAACCAATGAATAATCCGGTATAGCTCTAAAATATAATCCTGTTTTGTCTGCAATATTACCTGTTTTAAAATCTCTTAGAAGCTTTGGTAAGGAAGTTTTGATCCAGTTTTCTGCGGCTATTAGTATATTTTATTTCTCCGTGAAGTTTCTTATAGACAATATTGTTTCTTTCTTTTCAATGACTTAACCACCCGTCTGTTGGGTTACAAGTTTCGTATCCTAACTTTTATGCGAAAATTCCAGCTTTTTTCATTAGAATGCCATGGCGGATGGGGCCCATTTTATATTTGCGCATTTGTAAACCATTGCAACAAGGCACTTTCTACTGTAACATCTTTTCCATGCCGTATTCTTTTGCGCTTAGGATTTAATACATTACTGGCACTGTCTTCTTTCATTTTCTCCAGATTCTCCCTTAGTGTAGATTACGTAATTCCCAATTTCATTGCAGCACAACGTTGACTATATGGTAGCTTTTTTAACATTTCACATTTTCCACGAAGACTTAAATTTTGACTGTTTCGTTGAACGTATATGGTACGCACGAAAGATAAAGTGAAACTGTAAAATATACTGCACAAATAACATCACTTTCAGACACCTGGGATTCTCGGAACAAATAAACGACTATTCATCATGTCCAGTGCAATTTTCGAACACTCGTGATTCTCGAAATGAATAAAGCACTTATTCGTTACATGAGTGTAACTCATTTATACTCGGGATTCTCGGACCAAATAAATATGTAAGTATATGATGATTCAACAAACCGGCGGAGTTGTATTTTTATTCAAATTAACGAAATATTTTACGGACTAAATTTATAGACACCACTTGAGGGTTCCTTATTCTCACCTCACACACATAGCGTAACTTTCCCACTTTTTGGAATTCATAAACTGTTAGCAACTCATTTGCGCCTCATCTACAATTCACATTTGAGTGGCAAGTGAGTAAACGAAAAGGTGTATGGATAGCTCCCTTTTGTCTATTCCTCAGAATATTTTTTTGTATTTTCTGTTGTTTTTAATTGTTTTTCTGGTATGGATGATTTTTGTGAATTTGTGGATTATGTAGATCAAGTGTATATACGTACACCAAGGTAAAAATATACTTTATAAGTTTATATTATAAAGGACTTATGAATGTTGTTTATGATAAGAGATATTGAAAACCCTCTTGAAAAATATAATAATAATGAACTGTTACAACGATGCCGGTTTTCTAGAGAAACCATTCAAAACATTATATTTAGTATTATACAGGGTGGGGCATAGGAATCAAGTGTTTTTGAAATGATAATAAAATAATTAGTTTTTACTCTAAAAAAAATTTATTGGTAGTACAACATAGCTAATAATAAAGCATTTTGAAATATTCAAGTACGGAAAATTACATCTGGCATATGATGTCCGTTTTCATTGATACACTGTTGCAGCCGTTGACGAAAATTGGCCTCCATTTTTTCCAGCATGTCTCTGTCGATTAGGGAGATTTCATAACGAATCGATTCCTTTAATGCGTCTAACGTACGGGGTTTGGCCTCGTAAACACGTGACTTGAGGTACCCCCATAGATAGAAATCACAAATCGATAAGTCGGGAGACCGAGGAGGCCACAAAACGTCACCAAATCTCGAAATTAGACGATTTGGAAACAGGTGGCGAAGAACAGCCATAGATGTTCTGGCGGTGTGTGCCGTGGCCCCATCTTGCTGTAACCACAAATCTTGAATATCCACACCTCTTCTTAACAATTCAGGTATGAAAAAGTTATTCACCATATGAATGTAACGCGCAGATGTTACTGTAGCGGTTACCCCATTTTCTTCAAAAAAATATGGGACAATGATGCCAAATTTTCCCACCGCACACCAAACTGTTACCTTAGGACTATGCAATGGCATCTCATGTAACTGTCGTGGATTCTCGTCAGCCCAGTACCGGCAATTTTGTTTATTGACGGCCCCGTAAGATGGAAATGAGCTTCATCACTCATGAGTAACAACATGTTTTCATTCTCCTGAACAAGTTCAAGCATTTGTTGTGCGAAACTCAAGCGTTCGGCGTAATCTCTTACATTTAATTGTTGGGCAACCAGTATTTTGTATGGGTGAAAATGTAAGTCACCATGCAAAATCCGCCGTACAGTGCGATTGCTGATTTGAAGTGCAGCTGAATGTCGACGTGCAGAGCGGCGTGGACTTCGCAGTAATGATTGTCTCGCCCTTTCAATATTCTCAGGAGTACGCACAGTACGTTGACGACCGGGCGGCTTTCTTTTCATTATTGAACCTACTGTTCGAAGGTTATTGACCCAGCGTAAGATGATGTCTCGGGCAGGAACAGAGTCATTACGATGGATATTAATTCTTCTGCGAAATTCACGCTGTACTGCAGTCACCGACTCGCCACTTCGAACAAAACAATCATACGCGAACACGCGTTGCTCTAGCGTCCACCTCTCCATGATGGCAAGTGGCAACTGAGAAAGTGAAATGCTTTGAGTCGAGGAATGGATTGTAATAAATCGCGCGCCCCTCCATTTTCTAATGGCCGAGTACTACCCAAACCAAAAACACTTGGTTCCTATGCCCCACCCTGTATAAGAATATTATTTTCGTTGTTATGAGACTGGCAATACAGACATCACTGTTTTTGGTTGATGACGAAAGTAGATTGCTTCGTGCGTTTTCCTATACACGCCAATATTCGACAATTGTGATAATTTGAGGTTATAAAATTATACTATTTCACGCCGTCGGTGTTCCAAACAACTTCCTATGATTGGTTTAACGAACGATACATCATACGCACGTCATTCGAAAGATGACGTCACACGATCGCTTTCTCTCTTTTTCCTCATCTTAGTAATTCGCTGACTTGGGTTCATGAATGCTAAAATTGTGATGAGAGTGGGTGTTCCTCCAGTGAGTAACAACTGAGTGGCAGATGAGGTGAAGATGAGTACTACTTAAGTAATGGCTATGAATTTGGGACTACATTAGTCATCATACAAATGGATTGGGCATTCATACTTTGAGTCAAATAGGCGGTTGATTCAAATAACCAGTGATTCACTTAAGCGGAATCTACTGTACAAATAAAGCTTCTAGTGTTGTATATTTAACTTTGCAAATAAAGAAGCATATTGTTAAGTGATAACTTAACAAACGTCGCAATTAGCTCTATTTTTGTTCTTGTGAGTTACTTACCTAATCGATTTTACATGTGATCATAAAAATTACACTCACTACTTACTCCTTTTTTTCTATTTCGATATTTCAAGAAAAATAGCGGTATGGCTTAATCTAAATACATTAACAAAAATATTATTAATGTCGTTTTTGAAAAATTATATATGAAATTACTTGATAACGCTAATGTAACAGGAATTGTCATAAATAAGTTACTGGTATACATTAAATTTATATGTGTATGTTCTTAATTTTGAGCAGCACGTCTATAAATCTAATGTAAAATTTAAATTAGTTATTTAAATGTAAAATTTAAAGGTTCATTTTTATAAATTCTTTTAAATATTTTATAAAGTAATTTTTGCAGTCATTTACATTAATAAACTTGTATTTATAATATTTATGTAACTAATTCGAATTAATTTTACCAATGTATATGTTTTTTTCGTACAAACTGTACCTAGAATAAACGACATGATAGTTGCCTATACATCCTATTTAATTAGTTTAGCCTTGGAAATTGTAATTAAAACGAAATTAGGATAATGAAAATAAATAATTTTAGATATTTACATAGATTGAATAGTTAAAATATTTATATATAATCATAATTTAAAATCAATAAATCAGGTATAATTGTTGATCAAAAGAATGATGGAACGAAAAATAAAATTTCTTCGGAGATCGAATTTTTGCACCGACGCCGAAAACAAGTATTGTAATTGTGCTCTGAAAAGAAAATTAATTAAAACCAGTAAAGTCAAGATATTTGCAGAAAAATAGTATTCCAAAGTATAAAATAAGGTTAACCTTAAAAGACGAAATAACTTTCCCGCTCATGTATCCTATGGTAATCTGCATTATTGAAAATACGAGGGATGTTTCCAAAGTTATTTAGCTATAAGTTTTTTATTTTGTCAATTTTAATCAATATTACAATGTAGTTTTTCAACATAATAGCCATTTAATTGAATACATTTATCCCAATGATAAATATTATTTTTTTTAAGCTGACCTCAAAGCACTTTTTCGGTGTCTCCTCAATACACCTATTTATAGCACGTTTTACGTCAGTTAAACTCTCAAAACGAACACCCAGTAAAGTTTTTTCAAATCTGGGATGAAAATCACTCGGTGCGAAATCCGGTGAATAAGGTAGATGCGGAAGCAATTTCCATCGTAAATCGTTCAAAACACCCTTCGTTTTTCTTGCGGTTTGCGGTATATCATTATTATGTTGCAATAACGGATGCTTATGCAACTTCCCAGGCCGTTTTCGGATAAGTGCCTGCCGCTGTGGTTTGGATAATAAGCTCAAATAATATTCTCCGTTAATTGTAGTGCCTTTCGCCAGATAATCCATAAAAATAATCCCTTCCCAATTCCAGAATGCAGGAAGTATTAACTTTCCAACAGACGAAACTGCACGCGCCTTAAGTGGAGGCCCTTCTTTGGGTTTACGTCATTCTTTGGATTAACTTTTAGTTTCAGGATTTAAATAAGGAATCCACGTTTTGTCAATGGTTATTATCGGTTGCCAAAATTCATTGCCGTAGTGGGCTAACAGCTCTTGAAGTTGACAAGTGTCAGATCTATTGAGTTCCTGTTCCGGTCCCAACAGCCCAACACCCAGCACTAGAAACCCTGCTTACGCCCAAACAATCAAGTAAGATCTTATGAACTTGTCCTGTACTTATTCCTAGGCGTACACTAATTTGAGAAAAAACATTTTATTTATTTATTATATATCTTTTTCATTGTGACATTCCATGTAATTCAGGAAATAAATTATTATTAGTATTATTATGATTATTATTATTATTCCAACCTACCTAAAAGAACTGCCTGTAAGAAATATTAATAGAGAACTGCGGAAAATATTGACCGACAATGTGTTTTATGACAAGAATGGGTTTTTTAATTTTAATTTTAAATTGTGACAATGCATACGTGCATTTATTACTGTTTACATTGTATGTTGTTTGTTTTTTTCTTTCATGTTCATTTTTTGTTTGTTATATTTATTTATTTATTTTTATATTTGTTATATTGACATGTTCAACACATCTACATGTATTACTGAATGAAGAGAATCTATCTATCAATTAATATGTAGCACGGATATCTATTTTCTAAAAGTTAACTGAATGCCGGTTTAGTAGTAATGCCAAAAGCGTCCGCAATTAGGCACTTTTACGGTACGTATTATAACGAGCGATCATTAAAATTTTCACTCGTAGCTGGCCGTGTATATAAAAATTATGTCGTAGCTTTAGTCATTAAGATATTATTTCAAACATCTGTCAGGGTCAAATATATATTTTAAAGTTTCATCAAAAGAAAAAGTAATGGCCTTTAGTGATATGCATAAAGCGTTTATGGTAGAATGTTACTTCCTGACATCTCAAAAAATTGATGGTATTTGGCAGCATTCAATAGAAAATTGCCTTGCGGAGTTTGAAGAGAGATATCCAAATACTGTTCCTAGCTATAAAACTTTCCGTGATACGCTAATGCATTGTGTAAATCTTTTTCGCCAAACAGGCAGTATTTTAAGGAAAAAAGGAAGCGGTCCTCTTCTCAAGAGAAGTCGCGGCGTAATTGAAAATTATTAACGAATCTCCTCAAACATCTATTCGCAGAGTTTCGCAACATGTAGGGCATGTATCCATATAAATTAACTTCTGTACAAAATCTATTACCTACGGATTATGAAAAAAGAACACAATTTTGCCAATGGTTTATTCAAACAATGACAGACAATATTTTAAATCATACTTTTTTCACCGATGAAGCTTGGTTTTATTTGAAAGGTTATGTTCCTCTACATCCAGAAAAAATAGGCGTATGGGTAGGTATGAGTCGTCACCGATTAATAGGACCAATATTCTTTGAGGGCACGATAACATCGGAGAAATATCGTAACGAAATTCTCAGTGTTTTTACTAATCAATTGACTAATGATGAACTCCAGGTCGGATATTTTCAACAGGATGGGGCTACATCTCACGTTACACTTGAAAATATTCAGTTTTTGCAACAATTTTATGGCGATAGGATAATAAGTAGAAATACAGCGATTCCATATCCACCACGATCGTGTGATTTAACAGTCATGGATTTTTTTGTGTGGCCATATATAAAGAATATTATTTATGAAACACCAATTAATAATATACAAGAGTTAAGACATAAAATCATAGAAAAATGTGAACACATCAATAACTCACCGCAAATACTGATCAATGTTTTCAATGCTCTACGAAATAGAGTGCGATTATGCTTGGTGGAGAATGGTCAACATTTTACACATTTTTTTGTAATATTCTATTACTTTGTATAAAAATTATAAATATATTTAATATAAAAGTCAGCATTTCAAATTATTTTTTAACAATCATATCATGACGTTTGAAATTATAATGACAGATCTCCTCTAATAACTTAGTTAGGACATACTTTTTGTGTACATGGCTTACTTGAGCGAAAATTTTAATGATCACTCGTTACGTTATCTTATAATTTAATTACATTAATAATACAAAACAAAACAATTGAAGCTTTTGAGTCTTATTTATCTCCTCGTTAGTGTTTCTTTTAAGAAATTTCTGGAATAATTTTAATTTGAAATTCTTTTGAAAACAAAAATTAGTTTATTATTATGGTACTTATTGATAGCAAACAAGCACGATAAACTAAAAATAAATAAATGGTAAAATCAATAATAGTCATTTATTGCGTCAGCCAACAAATGATGACAATTAGAATTCATATTGCTGTCGCTTATCGTGTATGTTACAAGTACTAATTCGGTGTGTCTACGTAGATATAACATACATATAAATATAAAAATTAAATTACTTATATCATAACATTTGAAGTGATTCGTTTTATAAATTATAGTAAACATGGATCTCATAACTTTTGAATCGAAACATTTTAGTAATGGTGAGTAATAGAGACGCATATTAAAATTTTGAAAGTATTTTAAAACATTTATTCTAGGATCATCGAAACCATCTAAAGAAGGTGGTGTTTTGAGGTTATATTCAATGAAATTCTGTCCATATGCTGAGCGTGCACGTTTAGTACTTCTTGCGAAAAATATACCCCACGAAATAATTAACATTAATTTACGAGAAAAACCAGATTGGTATTTGGAATTAAATCCCGAAGGTAAAATAAATAATTTGTCTCTAAATTATGCAATTTGTTTGTTGTACAGAGAAAGTAGCTCTTGAATTAAATAGTTTTGATTATTCCTATAAAAAACCGGTGTAATTTTTTATTGTTAATAACCAGAATAGTATTTGCTACAGGTCTGTATTAAATAAAGCATCCAAAATTTCAGAAAAACGTGTTCGAGAGATGTGAAAGTTTATAGATAAATCGCCAATTCTGAGTAAATATTCATTTCTAGTATTAAAATCCTTTAATACCTCAGAGCAATTTGAGGATCAATTCGTCAAAGGAAAACAACCCGATTGCAAAATATTAGCGCAAATGTCTCTTGCTTCGTCCACATTTGTGTAACCACTTAATAAATAATGACTGATGCTGTTCCGTATCTGACTGTGTTTTATCTGAAAATTTCAATTCTTAATATTTCTTTCATGTGTCATTTATAGTTTCGCGAGTGTTAGAGCATTTTTTTTTTGAAAGTCCTTGCAACCGTAGATGATTACGACGACGACAAGAAGAAGAAAGGCAGAGTTTAAAAAAATATCTTCTAAGGGGCAATTTATTTTTTGACTTACGTGTATCATTATCTTCTTTTTTGTTTTATTCATTTTTAATTCGATTTCTTTTAAGTGACTGTTGAGTTTATTAATCATTTCTTGAAGTTTTCTGGGGCCATTAATAAAGATGACAATGTTGTTGGTAAATTTCAAGCGCTTTATTTGGGTTCCTTCTATGGTTACCTATTTTATGCTAGATATTTTCTAGGGTACTGGTAAATCACTTCCCTGGCATACTCTTCTGAGTTTAGGTACCTACCGTGGTTGTATCTTATTTTATATACATGTCCATATTACTATAGATGTCCTTTATTAAACCAAGGAATTGAGTTTTGCACATACCTTTTTTGCAAGAATTTTTCCATACAAGAATTATTAATTTTCCTTCAAAATCTCCAAATTTGACAATTTTGGACTATTTTGTTTTTCCATATTTGAAGAATACCATTTTAAAGACCAGAGATCACACAATCGAAATAAATTTTTTAAATTTAATTTATCAAATTTTAGGACTAATAACGAGTAAAATTCAGAAAAATAAACATATTTTAAGTGAAACTTCCAAGAAATGGGAGGTTCTTCTTAATTTTAGTTTATTTCAGTAAAAACAAATATAAATCACCTCTTTAATAATTAGGGTTTAGCGAAAATTTCAGGTGTAAATTTTAACTAATCTTCGATTAAGAGAAAGTATTATAATTTAGAAAAATGTGAATATTTAAAAATATATAAGAATCTGATAAAGCTTATTTTGCAATTATTTATCAAGATCTTTCGAGTAAGTTCTCGTCTTTATCCGAATGTAACTAAGTAATTAAATACAATGCAATCGATGGGAAATGACACCATGTCCAGAAGCAACTTCAAAATTTTTAATTATCAATTCGTCTATTGGTATAACATTTTGTCGGAAAATAACAAATAAAAAATATAATTAAATATATATAAATTTATTAATTGATATACTTTGGTATTGGTAGGAATAACACACTTGGTTATATTTCACAAATTTTTTATTATATTTCTCTAACATATATGTTTCGGCTGTTATGCCATTCTCAAAGAGTTTCTTAAAACAAACTTAATTTACGTAACAGTATAACTTATATAGCTAGTTTTAGTGATGGGAGTGGTGGTTAGATGATGTTTATAATGGTGTCTATGATGGGGGTGTTTATAAATTCTAGCTGAGTATTAGTGACTACTACGTTTTGTTTCTGGGCTTTTTTAATTTCTAGAATTTCTAATAAATCTAATCTTTTACTTTTTGTACTAAGTTGCAGCTATTTATATCTTGGTAGGAATAACAAACTTGGTTAAATATCACAAATTTTATTATATTTCTCTAACATATATGTTTCGGCTGTTATGCCATTCTCAAAGAGTTTCTTACAACTAACTTAATCTACATAACAGTGTAACTTATACACCTAGTTTTGTGATGAGGTGGTGGTTAGATGATGTTTATAATGGTGTCTATGATGGGGGTGTTTATAAATTCTAGCTTTGTATTAGTGACTACTACGTTTTGTTTCTGGGCTTTTTTAATTTCTAGAATTTCTAATAAATCTAATCTTTTACTTTTTATTGCATTATGTACTTACTAAGTTGCAGCTATTTATATCGGGCATATGGTTTTGTTCAAAGAAACCTGTATTTTTAATGCTATATTTCACGTCTGTTACATGTTTCGATATAAGTTCTTTAATGGATATTCTACTTTGACCTATATATATTTAGCTTCACAGTCTCGACATTTAATGTTGTATACTCCAGATTTTTCTAGTTTACCTATTTTATCTTTGTTGTTATTTAACATTGTACCTAATTTTGTCTTATTGATACATATAATTTTAATGTCTAATTTCCTCAATATTTTGTTTACTTTGTCTGTGATAAGAGGGACATATGTAATTGCATACCAAATAGTTTTATTTACCTCTTTTATTTCCGGGTATAAGAATTTTTTCCGAATATTCTTTTCTTCTTTTTGTTTTATCATTTTATCTATCACATTGGGCTTATATCCGTTATCCGTAACATGGCCGGAACTAATGCCTAAACTAACAGATCCTTTATTAACTTTGGTATGATTGTTGAAGTTCCCATAATCCACGGAATCATTGTTTACAGCAATCGTAAACTGCTTGAAAGTGTAAGTTGTCTTCGTAAGTTGCCTTCGCGTCGGCATGCTCTAAATATACTGAAGCTATAACAATTTCGAATACGCAATTGTTTAAAATTGCATAATATAAGAACTAACAGGCTTTATGTTGACTAAAAAATAAGTAAAATCCGGTGCCTTAAACATTAACAATGTTCTTTCGTTGTAGTACTTACGACTATATCTAATAAACGATATATCGAATAAACGAGTAAAATCGATCTTATTGAAATTTTGCATACTTGCATAATTTATCTGAGCAACTTTTCTTAATAATTTTGTCGTATCTCCTACAGAAGAAACACTTTATTAGTGGGTAAAATTATCTTTTTGTACATTTTCAAGGCACGTTTGATATTTCAAAACTAAAAGTATTGTACAAATTAGTTTCTATCCAAGCAGGCCTAAAGACCAGAAAATTTTTTACCTATTCATGCGTTGATTCGGGGACACACTGTATATTTGTTAGTTCTTTCTTGTATTTAGATCATTTCTCGTACGAAGTAAATAAATTAAATTGCATGCATATACACATTCTAAACAGTAATTTATTAGTAAATATCATCAATACTTGATATAATCTGTTTGTCTTAAATATCGCTTGAATTCGTTGTGAAATTGCTATGACGCAATTTCCACAAACCTCAAGGTAAACTTGGTACTTGCCAATTTTTTGTTTGACTTTTTTTTATTGCTACCGTATATACTCAAATTGCTTCTTAAACTGTGAAACAAATTTTTAAATGGAAGACATGTTGGGAGATTATAAATAATAGGATAGCATTTTCTTTAAACTATATCGTCGTTGTTATGTTATTTATCTTTATTTTATGATTAAAGGGCGGATTATATGCAAAAAAAACTGAAAATGTGCGCATAAATATGCAGATGTTTTAGCCTAAATATGCACTTCCTTATGAAAAATATGCAGGTAAAAAAATACGAGGAATAGTAGAAAATAGAATACTGTAGAAAAAAAATATTCTATTGTGTTTACTACAAGTTTATTTAGAACATTTTACAACATAATTAACTATGAAAACAATTTACATTCAATCACATATTTCTCAAAGTTTTCAAAAGAAAAATTGTGACGCTTGTCTGAAAACATGTATTTATATATTGAAAGGGTTCGTTCTACGTCGACGCTTATTATAGGAGCATATTTCAAATTAGAAATATCATCTATTGTCAACTCAATACTTTCTACTGAATCACAACACAAGATTTTTTAGCTTTTTAAAACAATCATTTTTTCCTATTACACTTAATAATTTTTCATACACGGACTGTCCCACCCCTCCTTTAACATCAAAACATGACTTCAAATTTGTTTATTATTTCTCTCGATTAGCGACATAAATTGTTTTTCCAACTGCAATAAATAACTGGAAATAAAACTGTAATTGGCTTCAATAAACGCCAACTGTTGAGGTATTTCTTTACTCGAAAGATCTTTTGGGCGTCTATCACAGATTGTGCATCACTATCAAGATCCATAATAAATGTCTTTATTCCCTCATAATAATTGAGGAGGAAGCGGAACACCGGCTAGATGTTCTTTGTAAAACTGAGCTCGTAATGGGGCCTTTAAAAATACTTTCTTAACACTACTAATTAAAGTATTTACTAAGGGAAAATGGTTTCTGACTTCTTCTGCAACACGATTTAGTCCGTGCGCCAAGCAAGTTGTGTGAATTAAATTTGGGTAAAAGATTTTCAAGTTGAAAGCTGCCTTCGCCATGTATGGTGGTCCGTCAAAAACAATAGAATTTTCTCTGTTGGAATCGATTCCGGTAAGAAGAAAGTTGCCAGTTCTTCCTGTATAAACCTTGTTATTGTCAAATTATTTGCCTTTTGCAACTGTTTGGATGAAATTAAATAAGATTTTGCTGGAACTGATACGTTAAGGATGCCAATCATTAAATGAACTATATATCGGCCTACACTAGCAGTATCTACGCATATATAAAGATAATTGTTTGCAACAACCTTCTTAATGATATTCAATGTTTCTGCATAAATACAGCGAATATAATTTTTTCTTAACGTGCTCTTGTCGAGAATGTTATATTTGCTGATGTACTTTTGCAAAAATAATTTGACATTTAAATTGTTCAATTTATGTAGTGGAATATCTGCCGACACAAATCTTCATTAAATTGTTCTTGTTCCGATTTTTTGGAAGTTGATAGCAAACATTGCGGTAATGTTTGCTGACTCTTCTTCGTCAATTTCATCTTTGTTAGTTTTGCAGCATGAGATGAAGTTTTCATATGTTGATTAACTTGGAACTTTCTCTCACTTGTAATCTGCAAAAAAAATATCATATCATCGGTTGTTTTCTTATAAAATAAATGTTAGTAAAAGATAAAGGAATAATTAAAACTTAATTAATTAATTAATTAAAACAAAACACTTTTTCTCCAGCCATACCCAATTCTGAATAAGGTGCAATCCATCCAGGCACAGTCGCTATTTTCGGCATTTTTGCTATTATACTCGTATATCACAACTCACAAGTTTACACTTCGAAAAGCCAACGTAAAATGACGTTTAAAATAAAATTATTTTCAAATATAGGAATAAATTTCTCCGAATAGCGAAGAAACAAACACATATACTCCTAATTTTCTGGTAAAATGTATTTTTGTATTTATTTAGAAGTTTTAAGGTATTAGCTTTTCGTGGAATTTTGTCTCGGCCTGGGTGTATGGGAAGAGCATTAATAAATTCTTGGAGACGCTTATCGGAAAAGTAACGGGAAGAGGCTTAATAAAATGCTTCAATTTATACAAATTCAATTCATTGGTCTATTTCTATAATATAATAACAATATACTGTGTAGTAGTTAAACTATTATACATTCAACTGTACAAGTTATTTATTATTTAACAATTTACAATTTAACAATTTACAATTATTTCAAAATGGAAGATTTAAAAATCACAATTAGAAAACGCGGTATATTAAAACAACGTTCAACTAACTTCGGCAAATTCAGTTAACAGCTAGCATCGCTGTCGTGGATAACCTATGATCTAATAATTTCACGAATAATTATTCGTGTACAAGTATTGGCATATGGCAGGTGCATGATATTCTGCACACATTTGTAGTGCGCACGGTTTCTGCTCATTGGGCACCTTGACTATTGGGACAAGAGTAGAAACTGGACAGATATGACACTTGTCGTCAATTTCAAGAGCTGTTAGTTCATTATGACAACTTATTTTGGCAATGACTAATATCAATTGGAAAAACATATTCTTTAACCCGAAGATAGACAGACATTCAATCTAAGGAATGGTCCAAACCAGAAGAACTTTACCTTAAACCATGTTCGGTTAAATCTGTTGGTGAGGTAATGATTATTGTATTTCAAGATTGTGATGGGATAACTTTGGTTGACTATCTACTAAAGCCAACCATAATTAGCGCAGAACGAGTAAGCACTCATCAAATATTCACCCGAAAAGTTATATAAGCGACAATTACTGTAATAGGACGCAATGCTAAGAACATAAAAATAAATGGAGGTTAATGGAAGGTCAACTCCATACCAAAACACTACTAAGGGAGCTGGACGGAAAGTTTTCAGCCAATACGTTCATGATTTCGGGCATATGGCCATCACGGGAGGGTCTTAGATACGTCATCCTGAAACATCAATTTTAGACTACTTTTTCGAGCGTTTGAGGCCGTATGTTGCGAATGGTGGGCTCGATGTTGGTTTCCAAGGCTGCAATAGTTGTTGGCAAAATGGCGGTATGACTTGTCAAATTAACTGTTATAATGTCAGAGTTTCTCTCTCGTGAAAAAGAACGGTATTAAAAAAAAACAAAAATGAGGAACCTGTTTCGACAACTTGTAACTATGAGAAGCGTTATTTTTTAGGGGTTTTAATGCAGAATAATGAGATAACCCTAAATCTGCAGCAACAGTCCGTGAAGACAAATTTCGATACATTCGCTTTCGTTCCATTTTTTATTAAATTAAAAATCGTTGCTTTGCTCATACAAATCACTGACTTCTTGAAACACTCCACTATGGATAAAGTTAGACTGCCTTGTATCGCTAACTTCGACTAACACTCTACCTTCGAAAAGAAAGCAAACTCACATAGCTAGAGTATTGGTACCTTCCCACATACATGCAAATAAATATACCGCTCATGGTCCACTGCGCATTTGTACGGAGATAGAATTTTACGACATTTTTATGTACTTCCTGCTGTTTAGGCAACCCAGTCACTGCCGTTGTATGAACATCTTTGATAGGAGTGTTCACAGGTAGTGTTTACTGTTTAATTATTGAGATATATCCACATTATATTGTGTTTATTGTAGTTTAAAATAATATTAATTGTATTTTACTCTAAAATATTTTATATGTTATATGACTGTGCCGATGTATGCATATGTTTTAATATATATAATTTTTTTTTAATAATTATATTTAATATAAGTTTCGACTTCAAAATAATAAAAGTCTTATTTGGTAGCGTATGTCCGTTTTTCTTATAATTCCGGGAAAAATAATAAAAACGCTATTTTACTAACTAAAATTGTTGTAATAGCAAACGAGAGAAAAATTTAAGTTGAAATGCAAACAAACCTTTTTATTTTACATCCATTGGGTTTGCTTTTAAGAATAAAAATTAATTGGTGTTAGCCAATATTTAAATATCAAGAAGGTATTTTAAAATTAAATGTTCAAAGATATATTTTCAGGGGATTTCGAAACGAGTAGAATTACTACATCTAACTGAAATACTTACGTTAACTTTATAGATAGTTATGCAATCAATATTGAACATTTACAAGGAAGTACATAAAAATGGCAGCTCCCATGTTTCCGCGTGTCGGGCGTCTCTTTTGCGCGGTATATCTATTTAAGTATGTGTAGCTTCCACATTGATCAGTTAGCGCGCTTCCAGGGTGTATATGAGATTTTTTGTTTGTTCTTCGCCCATGTACTGGTGAAATTAAATACGTACTGTTCACTATTTAACTTGATAATGAAACAAATTTACAGTATGATGTAATATAATATATTTCTTTAACAGACTGACAATTAATTTTGTCATTTTTTTAATAATAAGATAATATGAGCAGTTATTACTTAAACCAAGGGTCGGCAACCTTTTTTGGCTGCGGGTCAAAATCAACCACAATGTGAATATTAAAGGGACGTTTGGGTCAGTGATATTTTCATTTTAAAACAGTCTTTTAGTGAATAATAAGATACATTTTATTAAGAAAATAATTACAATACGCTATTAAACTTTAATTATTATTAGAAAAACTAATAAAATTCTAATTATTATAAAAACAAACATAGCTGAATGAACTTTATTTATAAACGTTCTCTTCGATAGTAATGGCTCGCCTGATGTTGAACTTGTGACGTCAATTTAGTCAAGTTTGGTATATAGTCAGTCGTTTTAAGACGAATACAAGCATCTGAATTTTCGGTAGTTAACCTGCTCCTGTTCTTACTTAAATTTCATTTGTGAAAATATTTGCTCACATTTATAAGTTGAACTGAATGTGGACAAAATGGCAAAGCCAATTTTTTTCAAAGATGAAAACTTCGAAGGAAGTGATGCCCAATACGTTGATATCATGAGGAAATGATTATCTTCTGTTTTTTCAAAATCTTTCCGCAATTCCTTGAATTTATCCGTCCATAACGTTGAATTTTTAAAATCAATCATTTCTAAACTAAAATTTTCAATTATTAGATATTGAAAATACTGCAAATTTAAAACATTTTCGTCTATTTCGTCGGGCTCTATTATAAATGTAAACATTTCGCCATGGTTCTTAAAACTTTGAAATCGACTTTCATATTCACTTTTAATGACGAAAATCCAACTTTAGAACATATTTAGATTGCTTTCATCGATATTTTCTTTTTCATGTTCCCTTTTTAACAAAGGAAAGAAAATACATTTCTTAGTTTTTATGTCAGTTTCAAATAATATTAATTTCGATGTAAAACCCTTCCATTCCTCATACATTTTCAAAATTGTATGGTTATTTCCTTGGAGTCGAACGTTGAAATCATTATAATGATTCATTATGTCTGTTAAGAACAAAAGTTTTAAAAGCCATTGTTTATCATTGAGTTCGAGATCATTTTCACCGATTTCGTGAAGAAATATTTGTATATCATCAAAACACTCTACAAATCTATTAAGAACTTTGCCTCGACTTAACCATCGTATTTCAGAATGTAACAGCAAATCTCCATATTTCGATTCAATTTCCTCCAAAAAAGTTTTGAATCGCCTGTGTATTAATGCTGATCGTGCTATTATCTTGTTTACGATCTTAACAACCTTTTCCATTACATCCATAAGTTGTTGCGTAGATGCCTTTGCAAATAAATTTTCTTCATGTATGATACAATGAAACGATAAAAGTGAGCTGCCAAGTTCATTTTCCATTAGTTTTACAAATCCAACATTTTTTCCTCTCATACTTGGAGCACCATCAGTTGTTATTGAAAACAATTTACTTTTTAAATCCAATATTTGCCCATTTTTGAAATTTGTAAACTCTTGTACTTGATGAAAAATATCAGTGCCTTTGGTCGTGTCATTCATTGAAGCAAGAACGCACAGTTCTTCATTGACTTTCGAATTATTTATTGATGCAAATCTAATAATAATTGCAAGCCTACCCATACTATTTATATCAGTACTTTCATCAAGTGCAATGCTAATTATGTCACTAGATAACAAATCATTTTTGACCTGTTCGTCAATATTTTTGGCCATATCTTCAACGCGACGCTGAACTGTTCTAGCTGACAATGGCATTTCCTTGATTCTCTCGATTATTTGTTTTTTATTTGCGAAGTCGTTAAATAAGTGTTCGGAACAATTTATGAATGCGTTTTTCAAAAACTCGCCGTCTGTAAATGGTTTTCCGTTGGTACCAATGCTAAGAGCTGCAACAAAGCTGGCAGATGTAGCGTGATTGTAGCGGGTAACAAAACTCTTTAAGAGTTTATTTTGTTTTCCAGATTTATCTTCATTTGTCATTTCACTTACATCTATATGTTTTGAAGAAAAGTGTCGCTCAATATTGTAAGTCCTGGCGGTAATTACATCTGTACATATAGTACATACCAATTTGTCACCATTTTCGATACATCCATACTTTTCTTTCCACACATCTTGAAATAACCTCTTTTTTGCTTTTTGTTTGCATGGTAATATTTTTTTTAAATAATAATAATTATTTCACTTAGGTAACTGTTTAATAATTATTTAGCTGCGTAACTGCGTGACTCCGCTACTGAACATGTGCTACAACTGAGAGAACGATACACGCCGCGCCAATTTTGTCTCACGTCTCCGCCATTACTCTGCAGCGCGCGGCGCATGTCATTAGGGCGGAGTCGTAAGGGACGAAATTGACTTGCGCGCAAAAACAAAGTATCTATTTTCAATTTTTTTTTTATTCTCAAAATATTCGTTTCATGTTTATGTTTTATAATTTATTTTTATATATTATACTTTTTTTCGGAACTAAAGTGGGTCACTTGAAATTAGTAAATGGGTTACTCGATGACCCGCGGGTCATAGATTGCCGACCCCTGACTTAAACATTGAAAATTGGTAAAAATTTAGAAAGAAGTTTCTCTCTGATAAATCGTTTAATATTACCATACGTTCATGTTTTCTCGATTAAGCGGATTGTTTTGTTTCAATCAGACCAAAATTAATGACGCTTTATTTAGGTGTACGTGATTTTGTTCTTAACATGAGCAAACAAACAAAAGAAATAAACATAGCAAAAGCAATTTATAATAAAGTAATCTGAAACATACTTGAGTAGGTAAAACCTCACCAAGTCTTATATACAGCTATCGGTTGTGTCCGATATAGAGTGGAGACACATTAATATAGTTTCTGCAAGTTGCGGTTGTATCCGTCAGATGGAAACCCCTGGCTTAGCTTTGCATTTGTTATGAAGACAGCGATAGTTGTTTTGGTGTTCGCGATGTTGACATTAATCAATGGGTGGCGCTGAATGTTCTTCTACGCTAAGTCTTAATAACTTGTGTAATATGGTAAGGGTGTTATTTATGGTGAAAATATCTCCCCAGTGACATGTACGGATGATTCTGTAGAGAGATGAAACACGTGTCTGCATGTGTGGAAAGATACTTTCATATAAATATGAACTTATATTGTGCTCTCCATATTTTATATTATTAAAAATGTTTTTGTTTTGTACAAAAGTAATTTGTTTATCATTTTCGGAATTTAATTAAATTGGTTATATAATGGAGATGAGTGTTGCCACTATTAACATAATGGCCGCGTAATTGGCGCAGTTGCCTTTCTTGCAACATCTGTATGGGTCAGTATAGTACTATAGTAATGTTTTGTTACAGGTAAAGTACCCGCATTAGACATTGGATCGAAAATAATCATAGAAAGTCTAGATGTTTGCGACTATTTGAATGAAACATATCCAGAGCCAAATCTTTATCCAAGCGACGCCACAGCGAAAGCTCGCGATCAAGAGCTTATTCGCAAATACAACAAACTAACTGCACAATATTACGGTTTATTAAAAAATACCGAAAATAAACCACTGCACGAATACCTAAGTTCATTAATCGTTTTGTTAGAAGAATACGATAATGAATTAGCAAGCAGAGGTAAGTATACCAATAACATACTTCAAACATTTCAACTTACACTTTGACATTTCGAAATATTTTTAGGTGCCTATTTTGGGGGAAGTGAGCCTGGAATGATCGATTATATGCTTTGGCCTTGGGCCGAACGCGCCGAAGTGGTTTCACTAGAGCTAGGACAAAAATTCTCAATTCCAGAAGAGAAAATAACAAACATTAGAACATGGTGCAAAAACATGAAGAAATTGGATGTTATTAAAAAAACAATAGTCAGTACAGAACGTCTTTTTAAATTTTGGGAAATGGTTAAGGCGGGTGGCACTATAGACTATGATAGCATTTAAGATGACAAATTTTATTTCCTTTTTGATAAAAGATAAATTTATAAAACCAAATGCAAGAGACATATATGTATACAGGTGTCTTTGAAATAAAGAGACAGCATATGATAAATGGAAAGACGTAATTATGTCGAATATGAATCCAAAATATTGTGACTCAATTACGACACGAACCCCGAAATTAAAAATATCCCGAAAATTGTATTACGTGACGTCTATGAATTCAAAATATTCAGAATGTATATACATAATAAATCCCTCACACACATACGCTATAGCGTATGTTTACATACGTAACAGCTGGATGAGATGGACAATAACAAAACTAATATTTTTGTTATTGTCGGTCATCTTTAAGATATCGTCTCTCATGCTGTTTATAATCGTTCATTGGCGTGACAAAAATTTTTTAAATATCTTTGTAATTTTTTTTCTCGCTTATGAGAGGGAATTTTGAAAAAATCTTTCGATTTTTTTATACGTTGTGTTTTTATTTCAAGGACAGCCTGTATAAGCTTGTTTGAAATACAAGGTGTGTATAAATTGTCGCAAAAGCTACACGTAGCGACATTCTTCGTTCGGTTCTGAATAAAGAATCTTAATGTTAAAATGTCGTATCATGCTTCGTAAATTCGTAAATGTCCAAATTTGACAGTAATGATTTTGATTGAGCTCACTTTGAAATACAAACTTATTGCTCTACAACGTTGCCAAATGTGTTTTTCGTGGAAGTACGTTAATGAATAAATGTTTAAAACAAGCTTTTAAATCAAAAACAAAACGTTTACGAAATAATACTAGTAAAAATTTTTTCTTTAAACTAAATTGCATCTATCTCTATTAACAGATATCGAAGAGCAAAGGTTAGTTACGCACTAAAAGTCTGAACTTCAAGAACCCCGTGAAAACAAACGAAGCATGATACGACATTTTAACATTAAGATTTTTTATTAAGAACCAAACGAAGAACGTCGCTGCGTGTAGCTTTCGCGACAATTTATACACACGTTATATATTTGTTTATATTCAGCTTTATTAACTAAAATTGCTACAATGCCATAATAAACTTTATTAATTAAATTTTATTCAAATCTACTTAGAATAGTCGCAGAAAAGCAATAAATATACATTGTTTTCTGCTGAAATGTATTTAAATTATTGTTACAAATAAATTTCTTATTGGTATGTTGCAAATAAAACAGTATTTTTTTTCTAATATGTTACCTCCTTGTATCCTAAAAATGATCGATCTTACGTTCATAAATATTACTTCAGTATTTCTTTTCTTGCGAGTTGCGCGATCGCCTCGAGAAGGCAATTTTTAAATATGTTCCTCTAATTGCGGCGTATGTACGGTTCTTCTCACACCAGCATCATTACTATTTTTTCCAAACTTCAAAAAAATAAAACTGGATAGCTTGAACTTTAGATTAAAAAATAGTATATTAAAGTACAAGTTGCATAAGACATGATTTTTGCGCACAAGTTCAAGGTTTAGAAAACGAGCCGTAGGCGAGTTTTCTAATGAACGAGTGCGCAAAAAGGTCTTATGAAACATGTATTTTATACTATTTTTTCTATTTCGAACATTAAAAGTTCAAAAAGACTTAAAATAAGAGGCATGTTTTGTACGAAAATTGTAGAAATTTTCTTTTTTTGAAGTTGGCGGCATTGATGTTTAACTAGAGCATTTTAAATATTTGAAAATCGGCGGCCTTATATGTCATTTTAAGGTTAAAATTTAGATTGATTTATGCAATGACCAACCTCTAAAAACAAAATTTTGCGTGCGAAAAAGTAATACTTTATGCAACCCAAACGGGTGTCGAAAAGTGCACTTTATAGCACCGAAATAGAAAAAGGTATTCTTGTTTATTGTCGATAAAATGAACCGTTTACGAGAAAAGGTTCGACCTACAAGAGCGACCTGAAATGTTTCCGGAATCGGCAGGAGATGGCGCACGAAGGTTGAAGTGGTTTCATTGGTCGGCAAGGGCAACCTCTTTTATGGCAACTGTCAAAATTTCAGACGTCTACTGTCAATAGTTATTGTTTAAGAGTGTGTTTTGTGTAGCAAGTCAGGCGGTTTCGCAAAAATGGATAAAATCGAATTTCGTGCAGTGATAAAACACTTCTGGATGGCTGGGAAAACGGCCACGGATGTTCAAAATATTTTTCTAGAGATTCATGGCGGATCTACTCCATAATTTTCGACCATTAGCTTCTGGGTGACCGAGTGCAAACGTGGCCGCACAAGTACAAGTGACGAACCAAGCAGAGGACGCCCAAAAACCACTACCAACGATGAAATGGTCGACAAGATTCATGATATCGTGTTAGCCGATCGCCGAGTGAAGCTAAAAGAGATAGCAGAGACAACAGGCATCTCAGAAGAACGCGTTGGCCATATCCTACACGAAATTTTGGGGATGAAAAAGCTTTCGGCGCTACGGGTACCGTGTTTCCTCTCACCGAAGAAAAAACGAAATCGGGTGACCGTTTCGGAGGAGTGTCTGGCCAGGATCCAACGCAATCCAAGGGATTTCTTCATGCGTTTCGTAACCGCGGATGAGACTTGGATCTACGGTGCTCCAGTCTCTTCAAGCCGTCGGAAAAGTAGAATATTTCGAGGTCTGCAAAATAGCCATCTGTAGCAGCGATGGCATCCTCATTTGAGGCAAATCTCTTTCCTCCCAGCGATTTTTTCTGGTTTGGGAATAGGAAAAAGTCGCTGGGGGCTAGGTCCAGTGAATATGGAGGATGAGAGACGAATTCGTAGCGCAACTCATTCAATTTGGACACGACGATGCGGGATGAATGAGCCGGTGCATTGTCGTGATGGAAAAGCACTTTTTTCCGCTGCAAACGAGGCCGTTTCTCCTTCAATACTGCATCGAATCCGGTCAATAAATCGCTGTAGTATTGCCCCGTGATCGTCCTTCCTTGGTCTCCGGTATGTAGTGGACTACATCGTCCTTGGTTCCTTGGTCGCCAGTATGTAGTGGACTACATATCGGAGACCAAGGAACAGTCGAAGCAGTGGAATTTTCCGGGTGAATCGGCTCCGAAGAAAGCAAAGACCGTTCCATCGGCCGTAAAGGTCATGGCGACAATTTTTTGGGATTCCCAAGGTGTGATCCTGTAATGGTAAGGTGATAATCTTAATATTTCATAACCTTTATCTTTATCGATTGTATCCTATTGTGTCATATTTATGTTTGACACTAGAAGCAACAAATCTTGCTTTAGCATTTCTTGTTCCACTGGAATATACTTCTGATTGCTTGTAGGAATCTTTTCAACTTTCCTGGAATGATATGATGCATTATCAATCACTCTAATTGAATTAAGTAAAAGTGGTAAATTAGACAGCAGTTTGTTTTTAAACCAATCTTCGTATACTTCTGCACAAACTTCATCGTGGGCATCCTCAGAATTTTTTTTACACAGAAAATAATGCTCTATCGACGAAACCATTTTCGTTACCAGCGTGTATTAACGCATAACGTTGACCACGACCACTCCGAGAAGTAATGCCTGGTATTAACCCTTCCACCAATGCTTGTCGGCTTGATTGAATAGTAGTATCATTCCATACCTTGGTTGCAAATAGACCTGTATTTACCCACGCTCCAGCAGTGTATATTATACTTCTTCCTTCTTCTCTAAATTTCTTTATTTTGTGCAAATAGCTGTGTCGCCATCGTATTATGTCATCCCGTTCACTTAATATATTCTTTTTTCCAATTCTTTCATAACTAAATCCAATATCAAGTAATAATAATAATATATTTATTTGTTCAAAATTATACAAGTGTATAGAACTCGTCAAGTATATGTATACAAGTATAGCAAACGCCAATTAAGTTGGCGCGAGGCGGGGTAAGTTCGCGCAGGAATAGAAGTAGTGGGGAGATTTGTATTTGGTTTTACATCAAATGTCAGATAATTCTAACCTCTAAGCGTGTATCACTTTACGATCCCCTAGCAAAGCATTATGTTCCGTCAAACGTCAATGACAAATGTATTCTGACAATTACTTGAGTAGTGGGGGGTGGACGTTTTTAAAAACGGCTTCTGCGCACCCCCTCCTCGCGCCAACTTAATTGGCGCTTGCTATACATGTAAATATATAAAAACAAAATAAAACGTGACACGACACCACATTAAAATTTTTTCGAATAAAATTCATCCAAAGAATAAAAATATTGTATATATAAAAAATTTTCTGATGTTTTCTTGAAGCACTTTTCCCTGCTCAAGTCCTTAATGTACTTTGGGATATGATTATAAATATTTAAGACCTGACTAGTTGCGTTCTTTTGCACCCTGGTCAGAGTTGTTTGTGGCATCGCAAAATAGACACTTTCCGTCCCGCGAGTACTGTACAGTATATTTCAAATTAAATGCGAAAACTACGAAATATTTATGAGCAGCCAACATCGCACTGTTGTAATGTTGGTGATCGCCTCTCTTCATACCTAGTGATACATAATCCGTAATTCTCTGTTAATATATTTAACGTGACTACATTTTCCTTTAATTTTTAATTATTTTGTAATTTTTGAAATTCTAAATGTATAAAATGTGTTGATAAATAATAAATTAATTTAAAAAAAAAGGTAGAGTCAATGTCTATAATAACTGAACGTATTCTTTAAAAATTGTCATCGGGGAATCGATCGTGCGTATCTGTCGAAGAGCCTTATATAGATAGGGTATATAAGTGCATTTGTATACTGGAGAAGTTGCGGTATATATTATACATATACGTGTATTTTTGTAAGACCATGGGTAATACGTTTTATGTATTCCTTAATGAGGGCCAGCGCTCAAACGTTGATGTAAATAAACATATGTTGGATTCATAACTATATACAAAACATCTGTTTCTGTGTATTTTTTAGGAAGGTGACAACATAATATTTCAATTTTTTTTTTTTATAAATACTATGCGATTTTCTGTATGATGTTTTAAAAACATTTTAAAAGCTTCTTGTAATATTAAAGTAAGTTCTAAAATTACTTAATATTTCAATAAACATGTTTGACATAATAAAGAAATTCATTTTTATTTGTAATTTAACCAAATTTACTTTTGTCCATATGGAATTAGTAATTTGGTTATTATTTCATTATAAAAAATATCTATAAATCTTGATAATGTTCATTCGTATGACTAAAAATATGTATGCGGACGACAATGTATTCTGCGTATATAAGATATACCATTTTTTATAGTGATAAGGTTTATAAAGAAGAGAAGTAAATAAAAAAACGCAACTATTCTTATAAATACTAACATAACAAAAAAAATAAAAAAAATAACAAAATATTGAGGAATTAAATTGGAACAAACAATAAATTCAAAATAATATTGTAAATGCAAATATTTTTCAATTAAGAACAATATGCTCTGAAATTTAAATGAGAATAAAAAATCTTTTTTCAAGAAACCAATTTCCACATACTGTTGAACAATTTTAAAATAAATGCTTAAATGAGTTTCACCCAAAAAAGAAGCAACCAAAATGTTTAAATAATCTATGAATAAAAGTACATAAACAGACTATTATTATATGATTAAATATTTTAGTACATACTATATTAGGTATGGCTCTTAAGAAAACAGCGATTAAAAGAAATAAATTTAAAATTATTAACAAATTATTTGCGAAAATAATACGCGTTGCCTTCCGGCTCTAAAACTATATTTTAATATTTGGTCCAACGAACATTATTATCAATAGTTGATTGCAGTCGCCTTTCCATGGAATTTACGAGGTTTTCACAAATTTACGTAAACCTGTAATGCTCCCAAATTGTGCTGGCATGCAAATAAATTTCTCATGCATTTCTTATGCGAATGTTTCCCCGGAAGTCATTCCATCGCCGCACAATGTCTGCCCAAAGATTTTCAATGTGGTTAAAGTCCAGGGATCTAGCAGGCCAATTCGTCACTATGAATTGAGGGTGGTTGTCAAACCATTCTCTAACAATTATAACAGTATGCACCGGACAATTGTCATGCACATACATTAGAGCTGCGTCCCCATAAACTGCCTGTACGCTCGGTAGCATGCTATTTTCTAATAATTGCACATACACCTTTGCATCCATTCGTGGGTCTACGCGTACAGGTTCTCCGGGACCTGCTACAGACATCCACCCCCACATGTTAAGGGATATTCGGCCGCTCCTCTTCTTTTTGAGTACATTCCGCTATTGGTATCTCGAATTCGGCAACCTATACAAAGGTTTCCGAGACCCAATTTCGGAAGAGAACACCTTTTCGTCCGTCAAAATCGTGTTGTCCCAATATCGTCCTATGTTTGCTTGTGCGAACTGCAATCTGCGTTCCACATGAACCGGAGTTAAATCGATTTTCTGTGCTGGACGTCTGCATTTGTATCCGCTGTCCTTGAGTCTCCTCCCAAGTGCTGGGCGGCTGCAATTGAAATTATTTAACTCGATAACCATTTGCATGGAAGAAAACGGTTGTTGAGAAACGTAGTTTATCGCGTTATTCAAGACATTTTCATCCAGTACTCGTTTCCTTCCACATCTAAGCCGTTTATTGAAGAATTGAATTGCTTCTTCTTCTCATTTCTTTTTCCATCTATAGACCTGCGAGACCCGTGAAATAAAATTAAACGAATACATAGTTCGTGAAGACGATTTTAGGACAATCTTAAGAGGAATATTTACATTAACATTATAATGTTAAAGAATCTAATTTAAAACGTATTTTGAACATAATTATTAAATACATTTTTTAAAAACTTTATAAACAAAATTAAAATATTTTTATTGTAGTAATTCCCCTTAAGGAACATTTTTTTTATATATACGGAGTCAAATACAGCTTCCTTATCCTAATAGAATCCCTAAGTAGCTCTTCCTAAGCTGTTTATGGAACACATTGAGTTAAGGAATAAATCAAATGAAGATACCTTTTTTCAAATCTATGATTTTTGTAATATGGGTTTCTTCGAATTATATATACATAAATTAATCATTTTCATAAAACAAAATCAAAATCGATTTATTCGCTTATAATTATTTTATTGTTGAATCGAATAAAACTATTTAACAATAAGCATGGTAGACTGATGATTTTAAACGTTAAAAAAAAAAAATTTATTGATTACTTTATTCAATTTTTTTTTTACAATTTGAAAATTATTAAATATTGTTTGAGAGTGATTTATGGCTCATAAAAAATTGTATCAATATATTATATTGCAACGAAATATTTATTTTTTACTGTTACACCGTTCAATCTGTATAATAATAAAACTGATAAATGTCTTTAAGTTAGCCAATATACAAACTAAAAGACCACATTCATACTGTAGAGTGTAGGATAATATTGTGAATTATAATGTTCGCCTCAAAGTGTAAAATGCTATGTGAAAGTGTGTATGTATATACATTTTTAATGGTTTTGTTTTCCCCATTTCAAGAGATGGGTTAGTAATATAAACAAAACCAGATGTAAAGGGACGAGTAGAATTACGCGCCTGAATGAGGCGAAAATTAGAATTCACATGGAAAGGGGGCTGCAATCTACTATTGATAATTATGGTCGTTGAAGCTATTATTAAAGTTAAGTTTTAGGGCCGAGAAAGCTATGTTTTTTTTTTCGGCAAAAAATTGTTTATAATTTTGAATTTTTTTTGGTCGATTATTATAAATACTTATATTAGCAATATTAATGTCTCACTATTAGTCAAAATTATTTTTAGAGCCGTACCTAACATAGTAGTAAAATATTTATTAATAAAATAATTAGGGTTTGCTATATTATCTGTGACCACGCGCGAATTACGTGCACATGTATTAATAACACATTGAAAGCAATATTATAAAAAGAGTGGACCAATTCGGAGCGAAAGTAGAGGCGTGACCAACGAATTGGTTCCCATATGCTTAACATTATCAATATCTAGAGAAATACTATCGCGACCGAACCTGTTAATATCTTAGATACAAAACAAATGTAAGACGGTTTTTCTAGATTATGAAACGTTCTCGATGATACGTAAAAAAAAAAATTTTAAAATGTATGTAATTCGAAGAATATAAATAAATATTACCGTCTTATGCGTTTTCCGTGTCTTGAAAATCTGGAGAAGCGCGATGAAATATTGTTGACGGAAGGTGCGTCTCCAAAGTTATTTCTCGAAAACGCGTCCGCCATTAGGAAAATATGTGCTTGTATAAAGAAAACGATCGCTACACATCTAGTGATGTGATGTTTGCATAATTGAATTAATCTTTGAAACAACTTAATACATCTGTAGACGAACCATCATAAATTTGTCTAAGTCTGGCAAAATAATAATATTTATCTAAAACACTTTCAAACTTACAAAAAATACACTCATTTGTTGTGTCTTCTTTCGAACATAGCTGTGCGTGTGTATCTCTCACAACTAGCACTGATTCCTGTAACGATAGCGAAGAATTTTGTAGGTTTTCTAATGCTTGCACTATTCCGAAGTAATAGTTGTCAATAGTTTGCAAATCACATTTAACCTGACTATTTTGAATTTTTAGTCCGACTTAAAAGGTCACAAATACGCAAACAATCAGACAGCTTTAAAAAACACACCAGATGACACAAAAACATAACTTTGATTTTGAAAATACCTAAATAATAACAAAGCACAAAAATAAAAAGGATAGGGAGGTCTTAGAAATGATCCATATTTTCAAAAACAGCAGAACAATCTACGACCATAACGAGATTGATGGACTTTCTAAACTCTATTATCCACTAATTAAACAATAGAAGACAACTAATCCCACCCACACGCACCTAAATTAATTTTTTTTTTTTGTTTTCCGTTGTAAATATATATATATACTATGATTCCCTAATACATGGCTTGATCATGCTAATTAAAAAAAAAAAAAAAAAAAAAACATTTATCCAACAAAGACATTTAGTTACACAAAATATTCGGAATGACGCGATCGACCCTGGAAAGGTGTCGGGCAGGTCCGACCATACAAGCACACAAGTATGTGTTTTGAAACGTAATAAATCGGTGAGTTTTATATCATTTAATTTTCCTTACTTTATTAGTATTTTAATTTTAATTTCTTATTCATTCATACAAATGTATAATTATTGTCTTACCTTTCGTTGTATTAATTTTTTGTTTCTATTCATTTAAGAATTACTTAATAATAAAAAGAGTCGAAACGTCGTAGAGAAAAATCTTGAAATTCATGAAAGGTCGCTAAACAAATGAAAACGTCAATTATTTTAAATATTAAGACACGGGCAATAAAATAAATAAGTTATTTAATTCGTATTAACATTAAATAAATAAATATCTATATATATATATATATATATATATATATATATATATATATATTGATGTGAGTCTCCTTTCTTCTTTAATAAATTCTTTTACTAATAATATTTCGGTTTCAAGAATGTTATATCTACAATATTCAGATTTGTGAATTATTACTTTAACGTTAGAATTTTGTAATAAATTCATAATTGGTATTTGAAATCATGATGCCGTTGAATATTTTATGTAATATTTAATCTATTTGCTAATTATCAAAATTAACTCTAATTTATTTTCAAGAGGACTTGAGATTTCTAAATAACCAACTATGTTTTATCTTACTTTTGAACATATATCTGCAAATTATGTTATTTGTTTGGCTTCTTTGAACTTCATTTTCATAATTTGTAATTTAGATTACGTGGTTGAATTTGAATATTATATTATATTTAGTATTATTTTAGAAACCTTTGTATTAATTACTTAAAATATCGGATTGATACTATTACTAAATTTCTGATGTGAGTCTTGACGGCGAAAACAATAGGCATTGAATAAAATTGTTTTGGATGGATTGGAAAGATTTTTACCTTCACGACAAAAATATTGTTTTTTAATTAATATTCCCTTTATAGTCCTCATATAAATTGTTTATGGGAATATATTTATCAAGCAGAAGAAGTGTAATAAAATACAGTTGACACATGAACCATATAAGGAGAATTTTAATATACATACGATTGCGGAAGAATGGATTTATGTTAATGCAACGCTCATAAAGAAGAATTCATATTTCTTTTCAATTATTTTGGAGAAGAACACCACTTCAGGATTTTATATTGAACATAACCCGGTGGTATACCCTGCAAGATTGGATCATAAATTTATCAGCGCCTAGGAAATTATCCAGCCATTTCAATCAAGAAACTGACAACCAACTATGATGTTCCAGTTGGAAATATTCCTGTGAATCTCGTCCAAAGAACCTGTTGAAATTGTTATCTTCAAAATTTAACGCATCCATCAGGTATTTAAGTGAAAATTGTAAAATATGTGTTTGTAATAGATATAACATTTCTTGCAATCACTTTTCTATATATCATTTAATCACGTCATCTCAAGTGTCATATCATTTAGCTTTTAAATGTCAGATTTGGTAGTTTTATTTTAAAATCTTGGAACTTGTTTAATTTAGATATAGACATAGGATTAGGTTTTCTATTATTTGAATAGGCAATACATCTCTTTAAAAATTTTTTAATTATCTTGTGATAATCTAAATAATATCATTAAATATATTGATATACATAACTTTACCTTTTACGTTTTATTTTATGTATGTTTAAGTGTTTGTCTGTGTATCGAGAACTTACTTCGAGACCCTTGAGTTTAAGTAGTTTTCTGTTATTCTTTTTCATTTATAACCTAACTATCTTATTTTTCTTGAGCTAGCCATTCTGTTATTACATTGAATTTTCTCATTCCTTATTATAGTAACGCATTCCGCGTTACTACAATATATATATATATATACATATATATATATATATATATATATATAATTTGATACATTACATTATTATAGTTTTTCAGCTTTTATATGAAATATTTACAAATATCGCTCCGGCTTGGTCCACCATATTTATAATATTGCTTTGAATGGGTTACTTATACATGTGCATGTGATTGCCGCGTGGTCACGGAAAAGATAGCAACCTTAATAATAATAGTCTGTTTACGTACTTTTATTCTTAGATTATTTCAACTTTTTTGTAGCTTATTTTTTATGTGAAACCCTATTAAAACTTGTTTTAAAAAATTATTTCACAGTACGTGGAAATATTATTGATTCGTTTGATATAAAAAAAAAATTTTGATTTCTATTTCACAGCATATTGTTTTTAATCAAATAAAATAGCCTGTACAAAATTTTTTTTTTGTTTAATATTTATTGTCCATTAAAATAAAGTTCCACAATATTTTGTTATTATTGTTGTTTTTTTTTTGTTTGGTTATTATTATATGTAATATATTTGCCTATTTGCATTTTATTATTTACTTCTTTTGTTTATAAACCTTATCAATAATAAAAATAGTATATATTATATACGCAAACTAAATTGTCGTCCGCATACTTCTTTGTAGTCATACGAATGAAAAGTATCAAGATAGATAGAGATTTTTTATAATAAAGGAAAACCTATTTACTAAATCCATATGGACAAAAGTAAATTTTGTAAAATGACAAATCGAAATGAATTTCTTTATTATGTCAAACATGTTTATTGAAATATTAAGTAATTTAAGAACTTACTTTACTATTACAAGAAGCCTTTAAAAAGTTTGTAAAACATAAAAAAAAGAAATCGCATGGTATTTATTTAAAAAAATAATTGATATATAATGTTGTCACCTTCCAAAAAAATACACACAAAAAGAGGTTTTGTATATAGTTATGAATCCACCATATGTTTATCTCCATCAACGTTAGAGCGCTGGTCGTCATTACGGAATACATAATACGTACTACCAATGATGCATAGATATATGCCGCAACTACTCAAGTATACACATGCACTTATATACCCTATCTTAGGCTTTGCGAAAGAGACGCTCGATCGATTCCCCGATGACAATTTTTAAAGAATACGTTCAGTTATTATAGACATTGACTCTACCTTTTTTTTAAATTAATTTATTATTTATCAACACTTTTTATATATTTAGAATTTTAAACATTTCAAAATAATTAAAAAAATTAATGAAAATGTAGTCACGTTAAATATATTAACAGAGAATTACGGATTATGTATCACTAGGTATGAAGAGGGGCGATCACCAACATTACAACAGTGCGATGTTGGCTGCTCATAAATATTTCGTAGTTTTCGCATTTAATTTGAAATATACTGTACATACTTATGATTTAAGACATACCTGCCAAACGCACTGCTCATACCCCTTCTCGCACACAAAGTACACTCCAGAATGTAGACACCAGTAATCTGTACAAAGTTGTTCTTTTAAAATTCGGAAGATCATTGTCTGTATATATAGATGCCAACAAAACGTTTAATGTAGGAGGTGTGTCAGAAAGCAAGAAATTTACCTCTTACAAGAGACTGTAAGACTGTAATGTTTTCTGATATCTAAGTTTTCTGGTTTCTTTCGTCGAGGACTTACAAGGGGTTGTTTCTCACGACGTATTGCATAAACCATAGTTTTACTACAACCAAGTGCTATACTGGTTTCTTTCACTGCTGCAGAGACACCCATCTTTCCATGAAAGTAATTAAAGGCATTAAGAATGATCTGTCTTTCTTCTCGATGATAAATTTCCCCTCGATGCCTTTTTCTAACTCCTATATCCATGTTACGCTAAAAATCTAAACAGTAATAATAGTAGTTCAAAAAATTAAAAATATAAAATTGCTTACCAAAATAACACACAGCAGACTATAAAATAGTTGTGAAAACAACTGTTTTATTTAATAAATTCTTGTTCAAATAACAACATCTAAGAACGTGTAAGAGCTACAGTATTATTCCGTCGATGTTAAACGATATTTTTCTCAAACACTTGCTTAAATAGTGCTTAGTGAATAGCTCATAGATCATAAGTCCGTAAGTAAATAGATATACTGGTTGTTAGATATTATTAATTATTAATCTATCTATGTACATTAAAATTAAAAACATTTAATTAGTTATTTATAGACTCACAAACTACATAATCGATTTTGATAAAATTTTGTGGGTGTGTTCCTTATCCTCATGTTCATATGTAGAGTGTTCGCGAATTGGAAAATCATCTGCTCTATTTGTTTATGCACTAGATGGAATAACGAAGAATATTAGATATAGATTTATTATAATAAAATGTTATTGATACGTTTAGCTAGAGAATAAACAAAAATTCTATATCTGTCAGTGGCAGTTAACACAAAGCAAGTTTTAATTTTTCTATGAAATGTGGCCGAGCAACGCCGGGTTACGGGCATCTAGTTAATAATATTTACGTCGAATATGTCAATAACCTTATCGTAGTATAGTTAAATACAAGTAACTTCCGGGGATTTTCGTAGTGCTGAATATTATGGAATTTCAAAATACCATCTTTGGTAAACGTAGATTCGTCGGTAAAGAGAATTACTGATGTAAGATCTGGCTGATAAACGAAACCATTCACAGAAGGTAACTCGGTGGAAAATATCTAATTCTGTTAAGTTGGATATGATACGGATGTAGTAAATTAGTTTTAAAAATTTGATGCACCGGAGTTCGAGACACATTTACTTTCCGTGCGAAGGTTGTCATACTTAACCGGGATTCGCTTCAACAATATTTAAAATATCCTCTTCTGCTTGTTGCACTCTGCGTGACCTTCGAAGGGCACGACCTTCGAAACGTGGAATTACTGATCCGGTACCCCGAAGTCGATACATGGCTCTCACAATGTCTTAGTCCAAGGAAGACATCGATTTGGGAAAGGTTCTGAGTTCAAATTTTTTGCCGCAAGACTATTTTGTTTTGTTTCGCCATAAATTGAAATCATCTCAGTGTATTCGATATTCGTGTAGGATACCATCGCGAACGCACCTAACCACAGCGAAGACTGTCTATACTAAATGTAAATGCCAGCGTTGTTCGTAGAAGTGATTCCCGTATTGCCGCCCGTGACAGGGACGGACTCGAATAGGGAAAAATCATTATATCGTTATTATGTTAACATTGGACCGCGATTTTTTGTATGAAGGCATTACTCGTAGGTATCTTTCACACCTCTTTTTCTTTGGCGCTATAGAAAACTACGATATATGTATATATATATATATATGATACTTTCTTTTGGGTGTCTTGCTGTGTATTTCTGAACAAGTTTTCGGGTAGTGTCTCAGCTGCTATCCTCAGGTTGTCCATGTTACTTAGCGAGCGACACTCGCACGAAGAACGACGACCTGAGGATAGCAGCAGAGAGACAATCGCAAGCTTGTTCAGACATCCTCGCTTTAGAGGGCGCAGGATTTGTTCCTGCGGCAGTAACAAACACACGGCAAAACACTCGAAAGAAACCTGTCATCCTTATATGTATATACATAGGATGATGGCATTGACTGTTTGGTACCACTTCTTTGTAATGTATTGTAATAAATTAGAGTAGTTGTCAATCGCACCTTATATTTCCATTTTTTTCCCTAAAGACGCACTTTTTATAAGAGAAACATATTATTTGCTCATAAAATGATCCGTTGCAAAAATGGTAATGTGGCGTTCATTTATAATTGATTTTAAATTAGTAAAATTTAAAACAAAAGATGATCCCACGTTATCATTGTAAAAGACTGAAACAATTGAAACGTGGTTAACGGTTCATTAAAAGCATAAATGATAAATAAGAATGTTGCATAGATTTTTTTTCAGTAGTAACATCAATTGCTCAAAGTGTTCCGGCGAAACAAGTAACTTCACTCACGATGAACACCTTAATACTAACTCTCTTCCTTATGGTTGTAACTGCAGGTTAGTATTTGCATAGTACTTATTTTTGTAGACGCAGTATTTATTTGAATTGCTATTTATACAAAATATCATTGCGTATATAATTGAACGTTGAGTTCCAATTGTTTGTATTAGCTAATGTCGTCCCTTTCACGATAGAATTTCGGTCCTTATAATTAATAGAGAAATACAAACAAGCAAATATTTCGTTAAACTAAGTCAAAATACTTAACAATTGTTTATGAGTGCATTTCCGATTAATGCCTATTATAAACTTGTGATCAATTATTGCTATTATGAATTATATTATAACTATAAATCTGGATCTTAGTAATGCCTAAGAGAATTTTACTTTTTATGTTGTTTTTGATTTATCTACAATCAAAGATACCGTTAATTAAAAAGTATGTAACTTATTTATGATAAAGGCAAAGTAATTGCCAGCACGATTTTGGTAAAGGGGAACTTTACCATTAAATTATTTAACTTAAGAAACTAGATATTTCCAAACCCTAAATAAATATTTAGAAATATTAGAAGAGGAATGTGTTATGTTTATTAGTTTAAGTATGAATCCAAATCTGATTCGCATAAAAAGTATGGGTTTAAAGAAATACTCTTAAGTTTCTTTATGATTATATTCTTAATGATATAACGTTGAATACTAGTGATACTAAATGTTAATAATTCTATCGGTAAAATATTTACTTAAAAAAAATACAAATCATTTATAAAAATAAACTTTTTAACTAGATACTTACTCATAATCGGTACAGTTTGACTAGGAATTTTATAAAAGCATCCGTTTGAAATTTCACAATGAAGGTTAAAATCTCATAATTATTTTACTTACACGCCTTACCTATGATCAATAGTTATGATGAACTTGAACATGACATGCGTTCTTTTATGAACTTGGAAATTTTCATTATCAGCCCAAGTTTTAAGATCTTAGTCGTGCATAGATATACAGGGTGGCCCAAAATGACCGAAGGGGTTTGAGTTCATTATAACTTCTTATTTAAGACATAGTTATTAAATTTTTTTTATTTTAAATACAGTATATTAACGGAGAATATTTTTAATTTAATTATGAAAAATTATATCTCGCAATGACCGAAGGGGTTTGAGTTCATTATAACTTCTTATTTAAGACTTTTTTTAAAATTTTAAAACACAGTATATTAATGGAGAATATTTAAAAAAAAAATTATATCTCGCAATGGATCGTTGATTTGAGAAATAAAGGTCAACGATTTTGGCACGTTGTTCAATTGTGTACTGTTCCATTTTAAATTCCCCAAGTCTTCTTTACAAAATACTGAAAACAAAAAAAAAATTATAATAAAAAAGTTATAAGGAATTCAAACCCCTTCGGTCATTTTGGGTCACCCTGTACAACGTTTTGTTATTAATATTTATAATTTATAAATCTTTGACCACAGGTTTAATCACACGTTAGCTAGCACTAATCTTTATCCCTTCATGGTTTTGATCTATTTTTGAAAGATTATTTACATTAGCTTTTTCGTAGGTCACCTCTAACAACCTAGCAATCTGTTCATTCAAAATTAAAAGACGTATGCAGTCCTAAATTTCGATCATTCATTTATACAACATATTTCGTATTCCAATTTGTTGATTAGAATTAAAATATGTATCTGACAATAAATTTTTAAATGTATATTATACCAACGTTATATTTTCTGTCAGAACTATACTATTTATAACCTTTAATGATTATTAATTTGAGATGTTCGCGCTACCGAAATTCAATTTAAAAAATATTTATATCATACTTTTATAATACAAACTGATAACTAGAGTTGCTAATCTTCGTTCGTACAACAGAGTAGAACCCCACCGCAACGTGAATGTGCATATAACCCGTTCTATGGCATTTGTTTAAATATGCTTTTATACTCCTGTATTTATTATATAAATATAATCTCTATTAATAAAGTATATAATGCATAATTAGCACTTTATTATTATTTTTTTTATGAATTAGTCTGAAGTCGTAAACGAGACGCCTAGTCCGATTCTGTTGCACGAGCGAAATAACGCAACTCTACCGATAACACAAAAACTTAGGCCTTTATTTTTTAGTGGCAAGTGGCAAGATAATAATAATAGTCCCCGTAACTAGCCTTACAGGCCCTTGGGTTGTAACATGGTAGGCTTGTTACAACTTGAGCCGTTCGGTACGCTAAGATGGTGCTGTAGCTAGCGCTACGCACCGACCGCCTATTATTACCCCAGAATTTTACCCCCCAGGTACTTATTTTTGCTAGTCTGAGTCGAGCTGGGACCGAAAAAACGCCATCGATATTATTGACTAGACCAGTGTTTGAACCCGGTTTATCAGATTTATAGTCTAGACCACTAGACCAACCACTAGACCACTAGACCAACACGGTTCTGAACGTGGCGACTTAATTAAAAAAAAATGAATTCATAGAAATATTTCTTGTAATTTTAATATATTTTTCACAAATCTAGAAAAAGTATGTCTCTACTAAATATTTAATTATATTATATTATATCATAATATGTATCGCCACACTGTGGCTTCATCAGGTGGCGATAAATACAAATTCAGTTTACAAAATTGGCGCTATTGTACATACAAATCCAGAAGAACAATTATTATTAGGGAAGGGGTTGTGTATTACAGATATAAATTTAATAGGGGGAGCTAGCTATTTACATCCAAGTGATTATTTAAAATCCTATTCATATAATTAGTAAATTCATGTAAATAAAATGTTCCTTTATTTCGGCTTCGAAAGTTTTCCCTGTCTGCCCTATGTAGTCTTTTATATATTCTTCACCAATTAACTTTTAAACACCTTTTTATCCTGCAAATTTATTGCATTTTCGCGAAGTAATGTAAATCTAAATATGCTTTCTACATTTTACGACGCTAATATTCAAATTTTTTAATCGAAAATATTCGCCCTTAAGCAGGATTCGAACCCACGTCCATGGTTTGCCGGACCATTGCTTTAAACACTCAGCTATTAAGGACTGTGATTTCGAATCATTGTGGGAAGGTCTTAAGTCACATTAAGGAAATATATATCGCCCGTAGTCGGCAGTTGTTGCAAATTTATTGCATTTTCGGGAAGTAATGTTAATGCATTAGCTAGCTTTCATTATGGAATTGTTAGTTTTAAATGAAATTGATCCGTTATTAGATTTGATAATGGTCCCTACTTTTTCTGAGATGTTTCCAATATACGTAATGAGATTGCAGTCACTAGATTTTTTTCGGTTTTCATTATGTGATAAATTAAAGAGATGTGTTTCAGGTGTTAGTTGTTTTGTTAAAATGTCGTTTATCATATCTATTCAAGAACCATTACGGAAGGCTATGGTGGAAATTTTATTCCTTTCTAAATCGAAGTGATCTTTGGTCATGGGGATGTTAATTAATCTGTGAATCATAGATTGATATGTCAACAATTTGTGTATTATGGAGTGAAAACGTTATTGTGATACCTGTATCTGTCGGTGATAGATTGAGAATTCGTATTTGTTCTTATTCTAGCTATCTAATTCTTTGGGTTGGGCGCCAATAGTCCAGGCACTTGAGCACAGTGCTCTCTGTACTGTTCCCAATAGATCTCTCAATTCCACTCTGTTAGTAATGTGTCCTCGATGACAGCCACTATTCTCCTGAGTGGAAATTTGAGTACCCTCGTAGGATGCAATAGATCTCTTCCGAAATGTTTCTGTCTGAGACCCTTCAGTTCCTCACACGTAAATATTACACGAAGGCTAGTTCCCTTCTGTTTTTCACATCTTCTACGCTAGGGCTTGCTAACCAAGCCCATACTATATAGATGCTTCCTTAAAGGTCAATGTCCGGTTATAGAATTTGTAATAGTTTTAGTTTCTTTTCTATTACTACGAATTAGGTTTGCTAAAAGCCTAGCGTTCAGCTCCTCTAGTAGTATCTTCGTATGGGGTTGACTTTCGGGACATTACGGGCACAAGGCGTAAATATAAGTGAGTGCTGCCTGTTGCCACCAGGGTAACGTTCGAGACCATATATACCTCAGTGGACATTCTATTTTAAGCACGTTGCCTTACACCGTAGCTTGAGAGAACTGATTCGCGGCGACAGCTTTCGCTAAGGATTAGATGGATATGAGGTCTATCCATCCCGCTTATGAATGCTACAAATCAGATTCCCCAAGACGGGAATCTGAGCGTTCCCTTATCCACCACATAGGCACGTTGGGTAACTCAAGCTCCGCGCAACACGTCCACGAACCAGGTTTTATTATTATTATAGTGTGATATGGTTAAATCCAGGAAATTAATTACTTTATTTATTTCTATTTCAATGGTAAACTTTATGTTAGGCTGATAATATTAGCATATTCTGAATGACTGTATGAAGACTGTTAATATTTAGTACGTTATCAGTTTTCTACCTTAGACGTGTTCCAACTAACAAACAATTCTTTTGCTTATTGACTGTGATATAAAAGCATAAATTTTCACTCCTGTCTCAAAAAGCAATAAAACAATTTTAAATATGGAGCATCTGATTTTTAAGTTCCGAATATAGAAACGAAAATGCAAGTCTGACAAAATCTATCGTGGCGCTTAACGAAATAAATTTAATTTATTGTACTATTTCCTTAATTTTGTTTCATCGAAATTCTTTTTTAAATGCTTTACACTGTTTGGTAGTGGTGTACTTTACCTCGTGGGAGCGCCAAATTGATAAAAGATGGACGCTTGAGTTGATTCGTTCCGGGCTAGTTGTAGCGTCCTAACAATAATGTAAATGATTTATAATATCAAATAATGTGATGATGAGCATCAAAGGTCCAGGACGTGTATAGTAAGCTGAAATTAATGTTCATTAACTGCAACTTATTAAATAAAAGAAAACACAACGACGTTGTCATTACAGTTTATTTAATATTTATATAAGAAAGAAATGACGATTTGAAATACATTAAAGTGATTAAATAAAAGTAATATGTACAAGTACGACGACTAAGTATTTAAAAATTAACATACAATAAATACACACGGAAAAGTAATTTAATTAATTAAATTAAAATTATTATAAATAAATAATAATATATATGTCGAATAATACACATATTATCTTTGTGCTACGAGTGTGTTGCGATCGGACACTTGTAGAAAGAAAAAAACGCCGGACGACGCTCGTATGCTTAAACAGCATGTGTAGCGCTACAGCGATGTTACCTCGGGAAAGGTTGAAAGCGAAGAAGGATGTTCGGTGTGGTTAAAGAAACGTTCAGTTTTATAATCCAGTGGAGGATGAACCAACGATATCGAAGCTGGCAATGTCTTAAGAATTAAGAACTAATTAAAGACACGAGCTAAAGAGTTACGATGTCGATGAAATAAATATCATTAAAATATTCCTTGCGAAGAAAGCTTTAAAATATCAGACATCATATAATTTGGATGAACTTCGCAATAGTGATTTAAATGTGTCTATTAAAATGTAATTTCAACATGTAAGAAAACCAGCTGGATTATAAATTAATTACTAATTAAGAATGAATAATTAGAAAAAAAGTAGTACGTAATTAATAACTAAATTAAACTATGTAACTAAACTATTTAATAGAAATCCGAAACGAACATTCCAGAATTAATACATGAGTTGACATTCGGTCCAGATAGACTTCGAAGGATCGATTGGCTAGTACAATACAAAAGTAAGGCTTTCTCTTTGCAAAATACGAATTATACATAAAATGGTTACATGTTTGTATATTTTAAATTCGATATATTTGTGGAAAATATCATTTAAAAATAGAATTAGAAACATCCTTAATATATACAGCAAATGTATCCATTCGAATATCTTTGATATGGCTACTTATATTTAAATAAGACTTTCCACAGTTAACGAAATTCAAATCGGGGATTCGATGAATCGTGATATTAGATGCCGATCTAATATCACGAACTGTTGTTGGTAAAATTTTGAGAAGATATAACTTAACCAGAAATGTTAGAAATTTACCTAAAAGCGGAAGACCAAAAGTCGCAACTAATGCAGTTATTGTTTAAGATATTGCTATAGCATTAGAAGAATTACCACAAATTTATACTACATCCCTCACACTAAACTATGATATAAGTTGCCGATCAGCAACCAAAATATCGAAGCATAAAAAATATCATGAGTATAAACCGCATTTAGTGCAAGAATTATTGGACGGGAATTATGATCGTAGAATTGAATTTTGCAAAAGAGTGATGGAGATTTGCAAAAATGATATTTGCAATATTGTACATACAATTTGCTGTTTTACGACGAGGCTACGTTTTGTTTTAATGGTACTATTAATCGCCATAATTGTCGATATTGGTCAATATAGAACCCTCATTGGTTGCTAGAAACGCATACACAACATCCGCAGAAATTAAACGTTTGCGTTGGTATTTTCAGGACCTGTATTATTGGTACTTTTTTCACTCTGTTCCCAATATTGCGGAAGATCGGAAATTAGCTGTAAGTATTTGGTTCCAACAAGATGGAGCACCCCCTCACTATGCCCTTAATGTTCGAAGTTTTTTAAACAAAACATTACCAAATCGGTGGAATGGTCCTGGAGAATTTATTGAATGGCCACACTGTCTCCGGATTTAAATTCCCTAGATTTTTTTCATTTGAGGTAATTTAAAATCTGTGGTTTATACTAGACGACCGCATAATCTGGACGAGTTGCGGCAGAGAATCATTGTGGAAGTGCAATTAATTCATGAGGAGTCTTTGGCAAATGTTATTCAAGAATTTGTTCACAGACTTGCATACTGTCAAGAAGTGAACGGTCATCATTTCGAAGACTTTCTTAACTGATATTAATTTTGTTTATTTATATTTTTTGTGTTCATTTTTCTTGTTATCAATAAAACTTGCATTATTACATTTAATTAAATACCTCTGTCGCTGTTGAACAAAAGGATGCCAAACCTTATTGTTGCTGAATTCCCAGAGCTCTGTTGGAATTCGTAAAAATATACAGGTTGTTTCATTTAAAATAAAAAAGTTAACAACGTTTCCGGCTAAACCGGAAGTCTGATTCGGATATAAATATATTTGTAGAATCTCCGATTTCTATTTAATTAATTGTGGATAGTCTCATTAAAATCTAAGTAACCATATCAAAGATATTCGAATGGATTCATACATTTGCCTAACCCTATATACGGAGTGTAACAACACGAAATTTTCTAAAATAAGTGTTATCTTTCAGCTTTCCAGCAACACTTTGTTTAAATCGGTTCTATACAAAAAAAAAGAAGTTACGTATAAAAACTGAAAATATTCCCTATTATTTTGGGATGGTTCTATATTTCTTTTTTGACTACTGTATTACTTATGCAAATATTATGCTGTATTACTAGACTGCGGAACCAGCGCTATCCCATATCGGGTGTGATTCATCGGTGCCGACAATGTACAATCGATCAACTGCGCGATGGTATTGATAAAAGTTGCATGTTTGTACGTCTTTCAATGCAAACAGACGGAGTGTGAAAAACATTTCGCCAGAGTCGCAATAAAGCCAATGAAATGTATATACGGAAATTTATTTTTAGGAAAATAAATAAAACACTGAAGTTAAATGAATTTAAATTAACTTGAATTGAAATTAATTCAAGATATATGTATACACAAAATGAATTTACTTTATACAGTGAAAAAATTCAAAATATTGAAAAAGTATAAACTTGAAATTAATTAAATCACCTATAATTAAAGTGAACGCTTTGTCACACATTTTTTTGTATACATTTTTTATTCACAGTAATTATTACAATATATGTATTCTAAACTTTGTTCTATACGTTCTTTTATTGGACAGATATCTTTAAATATAGAAAAACTTCGCTCAACATCAAAGCTAGTGAGTGGCGCATAGAAATAATAATCTTAAAATTTAATATATCTACCGATTTCCGTATTGCTGCTGTAATAAGTTCTTCATGTGACTGAAAAGTATAAATTTATGAATAATTGGAATGAATAGGGAATACAACTTGAAATCTCAATTGATCCAACGTTTCATAAACGACATAACTGATATGAGAAGCCATGAAAGAGAACTTTCGTTTTTCAGAAATTGCTTTCCTAAATTTGTCTAGTGGAGCGTCATAATAAGGTTAGTTGTTAACTATTTGACCCTTTGTAAGATCTATGAAAATTATCCCCTTCGAATACTAAAGAATCCAGTGGCGGCTCGGGGTGGTTCACATAGGGAGTGCATAATTTCAAAATTAAAAAGTGTAATACAAAAACGCTTACCCAATCCTTATAAATTTCACCGACGTACTGTTCCAGACAGGTACTGTTCATTGTAGAGTTTGTTTTGAGGGAATAGTAAATATTACACTACACAGTTTAATTACATCTGACAATAAACGAAGTCCATTTTACGTGTCTTTGGCTTCCAGACCAGTTCTATCACTTTTTCATTAAAGTTTGGGAAATCATTTATACATTCTTTTACACAAGATAACATAGTAAGGGCATTTAATCTCTCTTCTTTCATTGTATTTCTCAGGAAAGTTTTAATTCTCTTCAGCCGTGGAAACTGGCGTTCCGCTTCGGACGTTGTCATTGGGATTGTAATGACAATTTTTAAAAGCTTAACAACTTCATTAAAGGTGTCGCTTAATCCATCCAGCAGAAGACCTAGCAGACCTACAGCACCGACTTCTATATTTTGCCTAAATTCTTCTCTAGAATATAGAACGCTTAATTCAGTTCGTAGTCTGCTTTCATTGAGACATGGATAAAATTTTACTGCTTCTTTAAGGCAATCTTCCGGAATTTTTTTTTGAAAAGAGGAGAATTGTTTAAAAGAAATTAAGTTTGCTAATATTAAGTGCCCTGTATACCGAAATCTAGTTTTTATTTCTAGCAAAATAATATCGCACACTTCAATAGTTTCCCTCCTTCTTTGGCTACCATCAGTTACTCTTCGCCGCTTTGATGGTCGAGGAGTCAGTTCTGGGTCATTTTGTTTAACCAACTTATTATCTGTGTCAGCGATTTCGGTTCGAATTTTTCCAATAGCGCGTTCAAAATTATCTAAATTATTCTTGATTTTTAATGCATCTGTATTGATATTTTTTGTAATTGATTAAACAATATGTCCACATGTGGCATAATTTTATGAAAGAAAGTTAACCAATAGATAAAATTTTCCTCCTTTAAAATTCGCAAATTGGCACCAGCTTGATGAATGGTAGTTTGTAAACTAGCTTCTCCCTCGATTTGTTCTAGAGCTTCAATTATTTCTTCTCGGTGCTCATATATTGTATTCACTGTCCTAGAATTGAAGTTCCATCTTATTTTTGAAGAACGAGGTAAGCTTTTTCTCTGAAGGAATTCTTCCAATTTTGCAGCTCGTTGTGGTGAAGTGGAGAAAAATGTACATAATCCCGTCAGATTGGCAAAAAAAATTCTGCAATTACTACTGCTCGATGTAGCATGTGACATAATTAGATTTGTCTGATGTGCATAACAATGTACAAAATTAGCCCTTGGATACTGGTCTTGGACATGTCTTTGCACGCCGTTAATAGCACCACTCATGACTGCTGCCCCATCATAGCTCTGTGCAATCAGTTTTTCTGGGTCATCAACAAGCAAACTAATTTCGTTAAGGATGGAGGCAGATAAAGAATTAGCATTATGTCCACTAGGCAGAAGAAATTTCCAAAATCTTTCGACCTGTCTCGCGTTCACAATATATCTTAAAACAACCACCAACTGAAACTGATTGGACACATCTGTGGTTTCATCAGCTATCACAGATATGAAGTCGGTTGCTTTAATTTCACTGGCAACTTGTTCATGATACACGTTCAACATTGCATCAAGTAGCTCATTCTGTATCGTTTTTGATAATCCCTTAAAAACCGGTGCTGCTTCGATGTGATCTCTGAGCGATTTATCCAATTCAGCCGTAAAATTGATCAATTCCCGAAAAATGCCCTTGTTATTCGACGTTTGCTGTTCATCATGACCCCGAAGTGCCAGTTCAAACGCGCCACAAAATCTAATGCAATTTGTTATTAAATTTAACACATGCCTATTTTTTATCTTTTCATTGTGTTGTTGAATTGCTTTTCTATATGATGAATCTAAAACATTCTGAATGTTATTTTTTCCTAACATTCTTAGACTAAATATATTTTTCAAATGCCCTTCGGAATTTTCATGTTTAATAATTTTAGCACTAAAATGAATTAAGTCTCTTATTCCGTTCTTTGACCAAGACAAAGTGTTTTTAATTTCACACCCACAAATCCAGTAATTTTTCTGATAAATATCCATTTTGAATTTTCTTATAACGTCTTTACCTTTAACAGATTGTTTATTTTCTAAACATAATTGAGGCATCGGCCGTTTAATATTTTTTACTGCGATTTTTTTATCATACGTTAACCGCGAAAACGCGTTGTTCTCTAAAGCATAGACGGAATTCATTTTACAACGGCCGTGAGCAGACTGGACCACTTGCTCAGACGCTATGTATTATATGACATTGAAGTAGGACAAAATACAGTTCTCCCCACCTTCAATGTAATGTTAATGGCTTAACGGAGCAGCAGTTGGGCTTTGCTCATTATATCTGTGACGACGATCGGTGCATGTACGTTGTTAGCGTGCCACGTTCCTCGTCAATAACTATGAATACATAATAAATAAATACTTGCACAGTTAGTCGCCGCTTGGTTTGTTTTGTTTCATCATTCCAGGGGGTGCAATTGCTCACTTGCTCTCATTAAAAAGCCGCCACTGAGAGAATCATAGTCTTAACTTACCCACTCACAAAAATATCTGGGAAGGGCTACCATGATGTGTCTACTGTTAAAATTGCCGTTTGTATGCAGGAATTTAGGCGTGAATCCAGGTTTCACCAACAACAGATGCTCGCAAAAAATCAGTTTTGTTCTTGTTAAACATCTTCAAATTATTGCTTCGTGTTCGTGTTCTTTCACGATTTCGAGCATAATCCAAAATTTGCGGCAGCCACCTTGTTGACAATTTGGGCGTTAAATCGATACACTTTAAGCTGTCTCCTTGGTGTAAATTCTTCGGTTGTTTAAAATATAATTTATTTTGTTGATCATTTCCAGAGTTGTTGCAATTTTTGATGATGCTGATCGTACACAATCTTCGATGTTCATATTCCAGGCTTAAACTGAGCACCAAGCGGCATATTGTGGCTTTTTAAGGGGCATTGTCATCCAGTATTTATTGCATATCAGCCACCATTACAAATGTGTTTAGTCTTAAAAAAAATATTCATGTTAAACAAGACACGACTTGTATATCCAAAATACTTTTTTTATAATGATACCCTCCTAGATTCTGCTCAAAATATTGTTTTCTTGTTGTTGTAATTTTCTTCTGTTCGCTCTATAAGTAATGATTGTTCTTACATTCAGGAGGACACTAATGATACTCCTTTTACATGAATATCAGTAACTGAAGACGAAGTAGTTACTATAATGGTAAAATTATCCCAAAGAAATATTGCAGGTGATGATTTAATTCATAGTTTTATCCTACATCATGCAAGATTTGCCTTCATAAAACCACTGACTTTTATTATTAACTTTGCAATTCGAATTGTTCCAGACCATTTGGATGGGTGCTAGGATAAGTCCAGTATTAAAAAAGGGTAATAATGTTCATTTTGGTAACCATAGACCCATATCAATGTTGTCAAATTTTTCTAAAATATTCGAAAGTGTAATTTGTTCCTGTATGTGTCATAAATAGAGACCGGACACGAGAGGTTGATGACTCATCGCCCACGAGCGTACTATTGAACATTTGTTTTTTAAAGCTTTTAATTTTATTTATATAATTATACTTATAATAATAAAACGGGTATATATACGGCTATAAAATACGAAGTACATTTTTATTTGTTCATTTTGTAGTTCAAGTTGAGTAAAGGAGTATTAATATTTACTAGCAATACTTTCTCAAGATTGTCTTCTGTAAAATTTGTTCTCTTTGAAAGAAATACGTCCTTCTAAATAGAAAACGTCCTTTCTACATCGCAACTAGTTAAGGTGCATACTGGAAATATTATTTTATTTCCGCGTATTTTGCAGTTAGATGTTGTGGCATTGTCCCCATACACAATTGCCGCAACGTTATCTGGATATCTATTAAACACTGCGTCTAACTTTTGCCGAAGGCCACATCCGAAGTCACTTGGAATACTTTTCAAATTATTAATAGCCACATTAATAGCCCATCATTTAATTTGATATTTTGATTTTCAAAATAAGTGATTAGTTCTTGCAAATTTCCAAAGTGTTCCTGAAGAAAGTACAACTGATTTTTTAAATTTGGAATTTCTATTAGTTCCTTGCACTCAGAAATACTCCAAGCATCGTCATTTAAACATGCAACGAAATTTTGTAAACTATCGAAATTCTCTGCATAAAAACTAGTAGCTTCCAACCATGTCCCCGATCTAGTTATTACTGGAGAGGGAGGCAGTAACAAATATGGCAGTTTTTACCTGTAAAGAGCTACTTTCAATGGTGCTTTTTTGAAAACTTTTTTAAAAGCGAATACAAGTCTATCAACTTCTGGAAAGTGTCTCTGATATATTCACAGATTCTGTGGAGAGCATGTGCTACACAAGTAATATGCAGCATATTAGGATATGTTTCCTTTAACAGTCTGCTTGTTTTTAACATATATGCAGCACTGTCACTTACAAATAAAAGTATTTTTTCTTTGTACCTGTCGTCCGAATGAAGTATTTTTTTAATATTCTCTTAATGGTTTTAGCAACTGTTCCGCGCATACGTAATAGCAACAAAAGTTATAAATATAGTTGATTATTTATAACTTTTGTTGCTATTACATATGCGTTATATGGAATAGTTGAATGTAGTACACCAGCTACAACATTTACCACACAGCGTCCTAATATATCGACAGTTTCGTCGGCACTTAGCTAGAGGTACTGATTTGAAAGATGACTTCTAATGCGTTCTACTGCTTTCGTGTAGCACTTAGAAACATAATATTTGCATAAGGTGGATTCATCAGGAACATTTCGACCAGTATATTTTTGGAGAAATATTTTTAAAGTGGAATTGTTAAGTTTATTTAATGGAATATTAGCCGCCATAAAAGTTTCACAAAGTTCTTCGTTAAAATTGTCAGATTCCAACGGTTTAATTCTACCTCTCTGTTCAAAACGATGTATTATACTTTTGTCACCATAAAAAAAGATGGTAGAATTAGAATATAATGGAAAGCTTTTGCTAAATATTTTATGTATAGGCAGTGTCAGATTAAGTGTTTAATAGGTTGGTTAACGCTATTGAATTTGGAGTCTTTATTAATGATATGCATTTAAAATATACATGAGCAGTATGAGCCAGCCAAAATATTAATTTTGATCAATTTAACCCAGAAACAAGACTGCAACACTCCAAGAAGATACTAGACTTACGTCGCAAAAAATTGGTAAACAAATAACGTGAACCAGTACTCGAAGTTTTAAGGGGACCTGAATTTTTATAAATAAAATAAAATCACAATATTTATGGAAATCTGTACATTCATGCACAGGCTGCATCATAAATTATTACTTTTACAAGTGTACTTCAATGTATTTGTTCGGTATACAGACTGTCCCGTAAAAAACGCCAACATTCATAATTCCGTTATTTATTGTCCGGTTTTATTTAAACAAAAAGTAAATTTAATAGCATCAAAAACACTATAAGATAAGCAGTGTTTTATTTGTTTTCAATTGTTTTCATTAATGTCAAACGACAGTCAAGTTTTTTATTTTAAATGGCAACATATATATTTTTGGCTATATTCGGATTGTATTTTTTTTTCTGAATTCAACGATATATAACATGTTTATTTTTGATAAACGTTTATTGCAAAAAAAAACTTTATAAATTTCATCTTTGTCTTCCATTATTTATAAATATTCGAATGTGTCATGAAACATTTGAAATGTAAGTATTATAAATATTACTATAAGAAACAAAACACTTTACAATAAATGTTGAAATTGCCCGCCACCTTGTTTAACACATATCGCACATCTCCTAATAATAAAAAATAAAAAAAAAACTTTATAAATTTCAACTTCAATTATAGTAGACTTGGCCCAGTCCACTAGCATTATGTCAATGTGCCTTAAGTGTCAGTTTGACTTTATTAAGTTTTCTGTATTATCCTGTTTGAACGTTTTGCCGCAACAAAAAGCATATTTTCGTTAAAAATGAATAACAATGAATTAACGGACATGTTACAAGTATTCTTTGAATGTAATAAAAATCGCCTTCAAGCAGTTCGTCGGTACAGTGCTCGTTTTCCGGACAGAGAAGTTCCAGGTTCGAAAATATTTCAGAGAATTGAAAAGAATTTAAGAAATTATGGATCATTTACCAAACCAAAAACACAAAAACGGAAATTCTCCGAAGATAAGGAATTAGATGTTCTTCTTGCAGTACAGCAAAATTCACGAACTTCGATTCGCGAAATTGCACATAATATTGGGGTATCAAAAACTACAGTTCATGGTATTTTAAGAAAACACAAACTTAAACGGTACATAGCTCGAAAAGTTCATGCATTAGAACAAAATGATCCTGGCCGGAGAATCCAGTTTTGTCGTTTTTATTTAAATGCATTAGAACAAGACCCGAATTTTTACAGAAGGATAATTTGGTCTGATGAATGCACTTTTAGCAACAACGGTATTTTTAATAGACACATACATCGACAGTGGAGTGCAGACAATCCGAGATTTGTAATTGAAAATAATTTTCAAAGACGTTTCAACGTAAATGTTTGGTGTGGCATTTTAGGTGATCAATTAATTGGGCCATTTTTCATAGATGGTTGCTTAAATCAAGAAAAATAGTACACTTTATTACACGAAAATCTCCAAAACTTTTTAGATAAATTACCTTTGGCAAATTTAAATACAATATTTTTTCAACAAGATGGGGCTCCCGCGTACAACACCAGAGTAAATACTGATTTGTTGAACACCCAATTTGGAAATAGGTGGATAGGAACATCCGGTCCTATCGAGTGGCCTGCGCGTTCACCGGATCTTACGCCCCTCGATTTTTGGTTGTGGGCTTATCTACAAGATCGAGTTTATTTAACAACTCCAGAAAATGTTGACATTTTAAGACAAAGAATTATTAACACTTGTCAAGAAGTACTTGCCGCTTGTCTTTTAAATGCGACCTTTGGAGTAATTAGGAGATGTGCGATATGTGTTGAACAAGGTGGCGGGCAATTTCAACATTTATTGTAAAGTGTTTTGTTTCTTATAATAATATTTATAATATGTACTTACATTTCCAATGTTTCATGACACATTCGAATATTTATAAATAATGGAAGACAAAGATGAAATTTATAAAGTTTTTTTTTTGCAATAAACGTTTATCAAAAATAAACATGTTATACATCGTTGAATTCAGAAAAAAACAACCAATCCGAATATAGCCAAAAATATATATATGTTGCCATTTAAAATAAAAAACTTGACTGTCGTTTGACATTAATGAAAACAATTGAAAAGAAATAAAACACTGCTATCTTATACTGTTTTTGATGCTATTAAATTTACTTTTTGTTTAAATAAAACCGGACAATAAATAACGGAATTATGAATGTTGGCGTTTTTTACGGGACAGTCTGTATATCGCGATACCTTTATAAAAAATGATCTTAAATAAATTTATCATTAAAGCGCTGCATTAGGACTCTTAATTTCAATATTTGAAAATAAGTAAAAGTCACTTGAAATCATGTCAGAAATAAATGGTGGGTGATCTATTTGAAAAAAGTTACAATTTTTAATAGCTGCTTATGCAATCTTGGTCGTGTAAATAGGAGCATTGACATGGAAAAGCGGTTTACATTTAGCCAGTTTTTTTTTAATGTTAGCTCGTCATTTACACAGAAACATGACATAATATCGGAAATTTATCGAAGTGTTTCTTTCTTCAAAATCAATTATTAGCACTTCCACACAGTCTCAGAAAACTGTTACTACAATTCCTTTCTGCGATTTAGACACCCTATTTTTGTGGATTATCTTTACAAACTCTATTATCGAGAAGACATTATAGTGGAACAGCACATCTGCGATCCGTCAATAATAGCTTGTATGCTAAAAAGCTTCGCTCAACGTCAACTGAAGTATTGGTGCCTACTTATATTTGCAGATAATTGATGGACTCATCTCAATAGTTTCATCGTAGTTTCCTTGCAACACACTGAATATTCTACTAAGCTGATTAAAGCCCTCGTTTTTTTCTAGAACTTGTGTTAATTTAATTTTGAACCGCTCTCTTATAGTACCTCTCACATTATAAATTTTATTCTTGAAACTTTGAATCAATTCTATCGATTCACTGAGTTCAACACCTTGAGTTTCAAGTTTTCGTAATAAAACCATAGGTTGCTTTGATAAAAGCTAACTCTTTGTGCATTTGCGGTTTATTTAGTATATCTTTGCAGTCTGCAATTGCTGTCGAGCCGTTTGAAAAAGACAGAATGAATTCTCTAATCTGTTCAAAGGTATCTGCATAAAATACAGCGACATATAGCCACGTGCCCCATCTTGTTATTATAGGTTGTGGTGGCAGTGCCAGACCAGTTAACTTATCTTTGTATCCTTGAACCTTCAGCGGTGCTTTAATAAATACTTTGTTTGTCAAATTGATCAATGAATTAATATCTGGAAACGTGTAACGTATTTCTTCTGCTACTCTGTTAACAGCATGGGCCAAACATATTACATGCATCAGATTCGGGAAGAAATCTTCAAATTCTCTGCTGGCTTCACCATATATTTCACACCATCCGATAAAATCAGTAATATCTTGTCACTTGGAGCGACATTCGACAAATAAAATCGTTAAACTATCGTTTGTAAATCTTGTTACAGTTAAGTTATTTGTTTTCTCCAATTCTTCTGTACCAACTAAAAAGGATTGGCCGGCGAAATTTTCATTTAAAATGCCAATTAATAAGTTGGCAATATAGCGTCCACAATTGTCTCATCGACTACGAAATAAATATAATTTTCACCTATTGGTTCCTTAATTTTCATGATAGTTTTCTCAAACAGTAGATAAATAAACCTTTTTCTTGTAGTTGAGCGACTAGGAACTGACAGTTTCGTATACTTATCTAAAAAAAATTTAAACTTTGAATTATCCAACTTTGAAAGTGAAATGTTGCACTTAAGAAGGCGTTACACAAGTCATAATGGAAACTATTACGTTCTACATACTTGTTGAAGTAAACTATTGATTCAGAGTAGCTTGCGGTGCATTTTTAAATCTTGTGATATTTATTTGATGCAAATCAGCTACTGCTGTGTTAATTGAAATTTTTTGTCGCATCGAATCTACAATAATTAATTGCTGGTATTAAAATATGCAATTAAACGTAAACAAATATAAATTACTGCAATACTTACAAAATACTATTGTCTACACAAAATTCAGGATAATCTTTTATCCAGATCGATACACGTGAATATGATTTCGACATATTAAAAATAATAAGGTAAAATTACGTGTACATATACTTTCGAGAACTAACTAAACACAACTGCCGATATGACTGACCTATAGGTCAACCTCATTGTTCGTAGATTCACTGGAACTTCCCCGACTTGATAAACACAAATCTGGGAATTCTCGCTGAACGGAAATGCTCATGCGGACTATAATATTATGAATAAATGGTTTTATTTATTTAAATCTACAAAATACTTTATCGATAGCCATTGAAATATTTATAAAAGGAATGATTAGGCATCTCGGTCTTTGCGGTTTTTTATTACAGTATAAGTAATTAATATATAGAACGAACATATGTCGATGATGTAATAAATATAAAATTAAATAACTGATGTGACCTTTACTTGATGAAAATCCATTGTAAAATTAAATAAGAAACATAATAGCGCGATTTTCACAAATAATTATTACACTCGTAGTAACAATTGTTTGTTACCACCACTGTGACTTCTTCAGGCTAATAATCTAATTACAGAACGGAATATATAGTCGGCCAAACTGATTTAATGGTGGAAGTGTTGCGAATAAGTTTAACATTGGGAATTATTCAAATTTACTTGATTATTTAATAAATTATTACGTTTTTATGTTTGATTATTTCTATTGTTTCGAGTAATGTTAATTTGATACCTTTACGTTTCGAATGTAAAATAGTGAAATTTGAATTAAAAGAATGATTTAATTTGTAAAATTTACCATATAAGGGTTTTTCAGGGCATATATTTCATTTTTAATACTGGTTTTAAATTTAAAAAAGGCATTTCTTCAAGACTTTTTTTGTTTTGCAAAATTTATAAATGTTTCATTGTTCCAAAATGCTCTAAGTTGGATTTGGAAACACGAAGCCCAGCGTAACCGGTGTGTTATTTTTTGGAATTGAGTTTAAAAAATATTGTTAGGAAGAGGTTGTGCTAAAACATTTAATAATTATATAAATAAATTTAACAAAAGTTATAAAACATTTACCCGAAATTTAAGATAAGAAATTAATTATTACTTATTAATCGACATGACAAGAATATTGTTTCCAGTTGCAGTATAAAATACACAGGTTTTTGATCTATATTTCTAAATTGAAAATTTCGAGTAACGTTAATTTGATACCTTTACTTTTCGAATGTAAATAGTGAAATCTGAATCAAAAGAATGATTTAATTTGTAAAATTTACCATATAAGGGTTTTCCGGGGTATAGATTTCATTTTTAATATTGGTTTTAAATTTAAAAAAGGCTTTTCTTCAAGGTATTTTTTTGCTTTGCAAAATTTATAAATGTTCCATTGTACCAAAATACAATAAGTTGAATTTGAATATACGAAGACAGGGTAACCGGTGTGTTATTTTTTGGAATTGAGTTTAAAAAAATATTGTTAGAAAGCGGTTGTGCTAAAACATTTAATAATTATATAAATAAATTTAACAAGTTATAAAACATTTACCCGAAATTCAAGATAAGAAATGAATTATAACCTAATCGACCTGCCAAGATTATTGTTTCCTGTTGCAGTAGAAAATACACAGGTTTTTGATTTATATATCTAAATTGAAAATTTACCTAGTTAATTATTAACAATATAAACTGCTGAAATAAATGCTGTCTACATTTTACGACTCTAGTTGTTCGAATTTATTTCCCGAAAAAAATCGCCCTTATGCAGGATCGAACCCACGTCCATTAGTTCGCCGGACCACGCTTTTACCATTAAGGTATTAAGGGACTGAATTTCGAATCGTCGGGAAAATTTCCCGACGATTCGAACTTCAGTCCTTTAATAGCTTAATGGTAAAAGCGTAGTCCGGCAAACCAATGGACGTACGTTCGAATCCTGTGTAGGGACAAATTTTTTTTCGGAAAAAAATCTAATAATTAACGTCGTAAAATATAGAAAACATTTATTTTATTTACATTACTTCGCAAAAATGCAATTGATTAACACAATACAGAGTGCTGGCCAATTGAAGTGTTCCACTTCAATTTTTTCATATTACTATACAGCAAACCAGAAATTACAGTTTATATATATTTAATAAAAGACAATAAGCAGTTTTTAAGCCAATTTTATTATAAACTTTCAAAATGCTTTTCAACAATAGTTATACTAAAAATCGAAATTAAAAAACAAATAACGAATGACTCAACTTTATAAAGCCAACTCAATTTTAATATCTTGTCGGACCACTTTTTGCACGCAGTACAGCCAACCATTTTCTTGGCATGCTACCAATTAGAGCATTTAAAAAATTTTTAGGGAATTCTATTCCATTCCTCGCGTAACGCATCGCTTAGTTTCTTTAGGAACTAAGCGCTCCTAGAAGGTGTCAGGCTCGTTTTTGACTCGCCAGTCATATCCTTCTGTCCGCCAGTAAAAACCCTTTTACCATGCTAGTAATATTAATACTACACCTTTAGGTTTAGTTTGTAATAAAACTTCATCTGATGAAGACACTGTGTGTCGAAACAAGCGTGTTTAACCAATAAAGTGTAATTGTTTCATTTTTATTTTATCAAGATTATGTGGTAGTTTATTTATACTTTGGATATTGTTTTAAGCACTTTTAATCTTAATAATGTATTTATTATTCATACATGAAGGCCAAATGCTCCTAATTCACTTAAATATGTCATTTTATCGTTGACAAATTGATATATTAAAAATAAACAAATTTTGAATTTTCACTCAATTAGTACAAACAGTTACCATTCTTCTCTAATGTAATACATAGGGGGGGGGGGGGGGACTTTAATGATGGCAAAAAGAAAGACTAAATGCGCCAGAGGCAGCAGAATATTGCACCGCCATAAAGGTTTTCAAAATGATTACCTGAATTGCCTTACAGAACAGGGATCAAGTGGGTGGAAATCTTCAATATTATGATAAATACTACAAGATGTGTGATTTAGTCCGAGATGCAAGGATTAACGTATTTATATTACAAAGAAACAACCGAACATCACTATGGGTACACGTAATATGGAAATAGTTACAATTCGGTACTGTAAATACGTACTTGAAGTTCTATGAGTGCAAAACATTCCACTGGGCCTGACATGAATATGAGAACATTCAGCTCTCTGTTGCCTCCTTGTTGCACAAACGAAAGACGCATGATTCTGATTTTAAAGGGATTGGTTGTAAGCGCAATTTCTTATAATATTTGTTTAAAGCTTGTAGATCTTCTTTTTTCATCCTTTAAATTCTTGGTTTGGGTACATAAAGCCAGGTCATCTGCATATAGAAATTTTCGTGATTTTGTAAATGAAAGATCGTAGGTGTAAATGTTGAACATTAAAGGACCGAGCCCTGAGGAAGACCACTCTTCAAAGTTTTGCCATTACTAAGTACGATTGTTTGTCCAGACTGCGATTCGGCGATTTCTCAGCATATTCTGGACAAGTTTGCTTAATTTACCACATGGAATGATTTCTTGGAATTTAAAAATCATTCTTCCAAACTGTATCGTAGGCCCTGAAAACCTGTATAGAGATGTGTCGCCAAGACTTGATTACAGCAGTTCCTTCCCGTTCTGAAACCAGCTTGCTCCTTCTTAATAATCTCGTCGACGGCGCGCACTGTTCTATTGTTGGCACGCCGTTCTAAAAGTCAACAGATAAAAGAGCTATAGGTTTCTCAGCCATTCTCGGGTAGCCATTCCAAGATTCTTGATAAATTCAGGAAAGACGTTGTCAACACTAGGAGCCTTTCTTAACTTGAGTCGGGCAATGGCCGAATTGATTTCTTCAATAGAAAAAGGAGATGACCATTGCGAATTTTGAGGGAAACCTGAAAAGGTGTCCCTAATTTCTCTTTTAATATCTCTAACAAAAGCCCTGTCGACAGGTACGTTATTTGATATATTTCGGGTTCTTTCAGCTATAAGGTTGGGGTCCATTGGCGAAGTTTGTTTGGGGGGTAATGTTGCCGAACCTAGTTTTCTACTAAGCAGCGACCAGCTTTTTCTACTAGAGTGAATAAAACTCACGTTTTCGGTCATTTTTCTCCATTTAGTTTTCCGAGCTTCATCTACTTAACTAAGAATTTGATCAGTTTTTGTCGCCACTCTCATTGCTGCCACTCTAAAAATATCGTTTGTAAAGTTCTTCAAGTTTATTTGACCACCTCGGGAGTACTGTTTTCTATAACTACGAGGAATGGAGTTTTTTCGCAGCATTAATCAGTACTGAAACGAATTTAGAATAGTTTTGAATTATCGGAAGAATATTTTGTAAACATTGATCGACCTCACGTTTGAAGTTACTCCAGTTTGCCTTGTGAAAGTTCTATCTCAGCACTTGTGCGGAATTCAATATGTAGTATATCCGTTCCCAGAGTGATAAGTGACGGTCTATGTTGGCTATGAGGAAAGAACCCTACGTGATGTAGTAAGGGGTTTTCCATGTTTGGCTCAAGTCACAAAAGTAAGATCAGGATTAGTATTTGTATTTCAGCGAGCAGATCGGAAAGTCTTATGATCCTTAGTAACGCACAGTAAGCTCAAATTCATAACTTCTGTCCAGTTAACAAGTTCCACTCGATTCTGGTTGTTTATTAGATACCCCCCGGAGTTGTGGTGACTATTAAAATCGCCTGTATATACAGTGGGATGAGACAAGGCAGGTATGACATGTAGAGGCCACTCTAGTAAAGAAGCTTTGTATACAGATATGATATTTGTATTATTAAGCGTTACACTCAAGACCTCAAATCCTTCAACGTCGTTCGCTAAGATTTCGGAATGGATATCATTTATCCCATCCTTTACAAGGATAGCTGATCCCTATTGTCGGGAAGTTGTATACGTCACCAATTGGTATCCCTCGATTCCATATATTCTCCATTGATCCTCTCTGGAAACATGGGCTTCCTGCAAGTAGAGAACTCTTTGTCAATTGCCAAGCGATGTATATAGACGCATTTGGGCCAATACCCAAATTGACAAAGAGTCCTCTAGTTAAATGACGAACCAAGTTGTCTAGTCAATTGGCCATTACAAATTGTACAAACGCTTATCGAACGAGTGGAGTCATTCAAAATCAACACATAGCCAGATTCAAGGTATCGCAACATTTGCGTACTAAACCAATGGTGTTATTTTAACACATGCCGAATCTCGAGGGCTAATAGTGAATGTGTCGTATTAGTGTTCATTTTTGCTTTCTGAACTGCATTTATTTATTTATTTGGCGTATGATACACATGAATTGAAAATATACATCTACACAAAGCAAAGTTAAATTCTAAAATCAGGGTAGGGGCACGGTAGGATCGCTGATGTGGGCCGCTTAAGTGGGTTTGAAGGCTTCCCAATACTCTCTCCATTTCTTTCATTTGGGTTAAAATCTTTTGCTATAAATTGTTCTGCCAGCAGTAGTCGAGGAGATCTAGACCTCAGTCTCCACAGGCCAGTATCAGACAGATCACTGTGTACCGGAAGGTGGGAATTCAGATTTCCACCTGCAGTTCAGAATTTAGAACCGGGAGCTGGAGTGGATGGGTACTTTTTAAACAATCCCTAATTATTCTCATAGTCTCACTGAGTTTGATGTAGATTTTCTTTGCATGACAGCTGTTTAGCCAGCCTGGGGCACAATATTCAGCTGCCGAGGAAACAAGGCTTAGAGCTGACGTTTTAACGGTGGATGCGTTCGCACCCCAAGCAGTGTTTATTTTAGCTGCGGTGTTCTCTAGCTGTTTTTTATATGAACCGCATTATATTGCTAGATAATGTTGGATAATTTATATTAACGTTAATAACTGGAAGGAAGAACAGTAATCTTTTTTAAAATGTGTATCTACTTTTTATTCCTTTACCCATATTAAGGCTCCAGCCTTTCCAAAAGTAAAATTTGAATTAGCCCATTTTCTCTAATTAATTATCTAAAAATTTTAAGTATGTTTCCTTCACAATACAAATATTGTGCTTTTTTTTAAGGAGCTGCTAAAGAAAAATCCAAGGGCGAGACGTCTGTAATAACATCGGTTTTAACTTCTGTAATTAACTTCTTCAAGAGGAGCTTTAAAAAGATAGATGAGGTGCATGTAATGGGTGATTTTGCTGTAGTTCTCATGACAGGCCTCAATGGGGCTATAATACAGAGTTTGATAGTAACCACTGCAGCTATGGCCTTCGTAGTTCTTTTTAAAATGTTAAGAAACCTGTTATCTGGTCGATGACGAAAATAGAAGTAAAAGTGCTTAGAACATGTTTCTTTATAAGATGTGAATTTTATCAGAAACATTAAAAAGTATAACAAAATGTTATTAATATTTTATATTATCTGTGTTTACCAACACCGTGTTATATTAAAGGATATAGTTTAACATTTGGAATTTACTGCAAGTGAGAATTAATGAATATTAAATCACATTCTTACATGTAAATGTCGACTTATTTAATGCGTTCGAAACTACAATCCGACAAACTAAGTTTGTACTAGTATGCAGAACACACCCTTTCGCGACAACGAACTTTCTGGTGATTAGGTTAATTAAGAATTAAGAAATACTGAAAAAACAAGTCTAATAATAATCAAACATGGGCCGAAGAAAACCCACGCGAAACATAGGAAACCTATCATCAATATCAATTCTCTGTTAATGTGTGGGCCGGAATTGTTGGAGATCACTTGATAGGTGCATATCTTTTGCCAATGAGGTTAAATGGAGAAGTATATCGCCGTTTTCTTGAAGAGGGACTACCATTACGATTGGAAGAAGTCCCGTTGCAATTAAGATTAGAAATGTATTTTATGCACGATGGTGTTCCAGAACATTTCAGTTTAGTTGCTCGTGAGTTTTTGGATGGTGCGTATCCAAATCGGTAGATAGGGCGAGGAGGTCCATAACCGTGGCCTCCGCGATCTCCAGACTTAAATTTTCTAGATTTGTTTCTCTAGGGTCACTTCAAATCATTAGTTTACACGACTCCAATTGAAAATGATAATGAACTGAGAAATCGTAGTGTTGCAGTGTATTAAGGTGGGCCTTATGTGCAAGTTCGTGGCAGGGCGCCATGTAATAATGTAGGGCCCTACGTGATAAGGTCCTATGTGCCTGGAGGATCGGCATGTAATGTGGGCCGTTTGGGCGGCCACATCGGGTAGCAGGTTTGGGCGGCTTATAGTACTAAATGATACACACACGAAGTTCGGGTAACATTCTATAATTAATATAACTCTTACAAACTGGATAACAATGTATTTACATGATGTACATAGTTTACTAGGTTCAACTCAGACAGGGTAGAACGTGGTTATTAAGTGTAACACAGTTTGCACCACTGACTGGTTGTAACTCTCTATCGTAACTGTTACTCTGACTCTGACTGTCTCTTACTTAAATTATTGTCTATATATACTTAGAGAAGATCCTTGTCTTACTTATGATGCGTTTCTAGAACACATCTCCAACCCTGACACATAGTCTTGTGTATGCAACAAATACAGAGTAAGGTCGTGTTTATATAACACGTTACCGTTTGTATTAAAAGGCGAGGCTGTAGCCTTGCTGAAAGTGTTACGTATACACATGACTGTGCATCGAGTTATCACAGCAGCATTTGAAACAGTTCGAAACACCCCCGGTATACTTGAACGCTCTCACCAATCAATACAACGGAGGATAGAAGCTTGTATTGCAGCTGAAGGCGGCCATTCCCAACAATTTTTATAAGTTAGCTATGTTGTATGAGTACGTTGTATTGTATAAACTTTTACTATTTACTATTTAACATTCTGTAACTTTAAAACTAAGCCGTTTAAGACATATATTCATATGAACTTTTATGATCATAATAACCGTAGGAATTAGCCCATAAAATTTGTAGTATATATTTAGAATCAGCCTGTATACAGTGTATTTATGCTATACCATATAAATATGTCTGTAAAATAAGTTTTCGTGTAGATATTGTATAGATTTTCAATAACACTTGAGCTTAATATGTACATTCATTGTAGTAAATGAAGACATTGTCAAATAAGTACAATAGTAATCTTTCCTCAGAACACATTGTTGAATAAAATAGCTTTTTCCAAGCATCATAGCCAACTATGCGCCGAATAAGAAAATATTAATGTATTACTGGAAAACGATATACCGGATGTCCTTGAAATAAAAAGACAACGTCTGAAAAACTGAAGCATTAAATTATATAGAATATACAGGCTGATTCATTTTCGGCCTTCACCATGGGGATCTCTCTTATTATTGGAGATAGAGCATAGGTTTAAATTTGGCAAAGTTGTTAAATTTTGTGTTTGTTATAAATCCGTAAAGAAAATAGACCTGTGACAAATGACCTTCGTTATTAAAAAAAAACGCGAAAACCCCATTTTCTTCTTTTACCTGTAGCACCGACATTTGGCCTTGTAGAGAAAAAATAAAAACACATCCTTGTGGCCATTTCTAAACCTCTATCCAGTGGTGTACTCTAAATTTTCATACGACGTTTTGTTTCTTTCTGGCCATCATCAACTATCTAATTTCTTATAGGCGCCATATTAGATTTAGACATCTTCAGAAAGAATTTTTTTTTTTCGGATTTCAACCATGTACCACATGCTGACTATAGTTCTTGACATTAGGTTTTATTTGAATAAAGAATAAATTATAAGATTAAATAAGGTAGCCTTTGGAATTTCAATCTGTCAAACATTTCATTTATTGTTCATTAATAATACAAAAATGTCATACACTAACGAAGAGAAACGAGATATGATAAGTATTTTTTATTCTTCGAAACGAAATTCAACAGTAGCGAGTACAAGATAACAAAAACATTAATAAAAATACATAGAAAAGAAAACAATAAACAATTACAGTAAATGTTCAATTATCTGGCCATCTTCGGTAATGCACAATTGGGCACGCCTTCTGGCATTTTGTACTGCCCTTAGTATAGTTCTTCTAGGAACTGCATCAAAGGCATTCTGAAGTCTGTCTCGTAATTCTTCAATGTTTTGTGGCGCATCTACTTTATAAATATTATTTTTAACATATCCCCATAAAAAAAATCTAGCGGACTTAAATCAGGTGATCTCGCAGGCCATTCAACAACTCCCCTATTTCCAATCCAACGGTTTGCAAACTCTTGACTTAAGAAATTTCTAACAGCTGCATTGTGTGCTGGTGCGCCATCTTGTTGCCACCATAAATATTGTAATTGAAAATATTGATTTAATGGGATATTGTCGTCAAGATAGTCAGATACGTATGTACGTAAAATGTTTAAATATCTTTCTCCATTTAAATGTTCTTCATACCTAACTGGTCCTAAGAGACGATTTGCCAAAATACCCATCCAAACGTTTATTCCAAAACGATGTTGTGGTCTTCTAGCCCTGTTTTGTTGGGGATTTTGTACTGCCCAATAGTGCTCCGTATTTCTGTTGAACATTCCAGAATTTGTAAATTTTGTTTCACTGTGATTTTGCTTAAAAAATTTTCGTCATTTTCTATCCTTCCCATTAACCAATTACAATATTCTAGCTTTCTCAAATTATCTCCAGGCAGTAAAGAGTGACTAACATGAATCCCGTATGGTTTAAACCTACTTTTATGTAAAGTTCTCCAAACTCTGGACTGGCACAAATTTAATTCTGACGCTACTTCGCGTGTAGAAATTGATGGATTATTATTTATCTATAAAAATACAAGATTAACATGAAATTTGAAAACACGCTTTTAATTTACCATTTGTAAAATATCTTGTCGATTTTCATTTAAATTACTGTTGTCTTGACCATTACGCGGCTTAGTAAACGATCCATTCTCGACCAAATTTCTGTCGATTTTCTGTCTAGAAAAATGGTACGATGAGGCTGTTGTCGTTCTGGATATAATTGTAGATATCTTGTACTCGCTACTGTTGAATTTCGGTTCGAAGAATAAAAAATACTTATACATATCTCGTTTCTCTTCGTTAGTGTATGACATTTTTGTATTATTAATGAACAATAAATGAAATGTTTGACAGATTGAAATTCCATGGCTACCTTATTGAATCTTATAATTTATTCTTTCAAATTAAACCTAATGTCAAAAACTTTAGTCAGCATGTGGTACATGGTTGAAATCAGAAAAAAAACTCTTTCTGAAGATGTCTAAATCCAATATGGCGCCTATAAGAAATTAGATAGTTGATGATGGCCAGAAAGAAACGAAACGTCGTATAAAAATTTAGAATACACTACTGGATAGAGGTTTAGAAATGGCCACAAGGACGTGTTTCTATATTTTCTCTACAAGGCCAAATGTCGGTGCTACAGGTAAAAGAAGAAAATGGGGTTTTCGCGTTTTTTTTAAAAATAACGAAGGTCATTTGTCACAGGTCTATTTTCTTTACGGATTTATAACAAACACAATAGTTAACAACTTTACCAAATTTAAACCTATACTCTATCTCCAATAATAAGCGAGATCCCCATGGTGAGGGCCGAAAATGAATCAGCCTGTATACCCAAAATATTTTCCCAAAGGCTTTCTTATAAGCGAGAAAAAAAAATTATGAAGATATATAAAAAATTTTTGTCTTGCCACTGTACGATGGACTATATTATAAATAGGGATCGGCCAAACATATTTTGTCCGGCTCACTAAAAGAGTATAGTACGAGCACGGTATATCACTCTCGCATTTGTTAATAGCAAGTAAATATCAATGCCACTCGAAAAATGTTGGACAATAGCATGTTGTTGTAACCGTACGCCGGCGCAAACTTGTTTTTCTTTGCCTATTAGAAATACTGACATAGGCGTCGTATAGCAAGAAATCATTTGAATAAAATATACAAAATAATTTAATATTGTATTTATTTTATTTTTCTGCGTTTGATAATTATTTTTTATTTAAGTTTATGATTACACAGGTCTACAAAATTAAACTTTTTGACAGATGTTTTTATTTTGAAAACTGATTTTATATAATTTTGGTAGGCTGATTTCAAAAATTCTATGCATTTATTTGTATCACGTAAGGTTTTTTTGCAAATATTAAATGAAAAAAAACTATATTTCTAAAAAAAATTATTTGTTTATTGAGTAAAAAGGTGGAATACAAGTTAAAAAAGTGGAAAAAAATACTTTACTCAGTTTTTTTTAAGTGAAATCTTTGTCTTTTTGCCAGAAAGCTGCGTTGTCCGGACATTCGGTTGTATGTTTTTAAGGGCATATCCCGTTTTAACATCCAGCAGTAGTCCGCCATCATCGTTATGCTCCATCTGCCTTGGTATCGCCGTTCCATTTCCTTAATGTCTTGGTGAAACCTCTCTCCCTGTTCTTCGCTAACTGCTCCAAGATTTTCAGGAAAATAGTTCAAGTGTGAAAACAGGAAATGCACTTTCAAACTCATATTACAACCTAGACGATGAAAGTGTTGTAACATATTTTGAATAATATTTTCGTAGTTTTCGTCCTTAGAGTTCCCAAGAAACTTATCAATTACTTCTTTAAATGAAACCCAGGCGTTTTTCTCGACATTGTGTTTTGAAAATCCTTGTCTTTGCATAATGTTCTTATCTGCGGCCCAACATAAATACCTTCTTTTAACTAGGCATCGGATAAGGCTGGAAATGTCTCGCACAAATATTTAAAACACTGTCCATTTTTGTCTAGGGCTTTAACAAACTGCTTCATCAAGCCAAGTTTGATATGGAGAGGAGGCAGTAAAACTTTTTTGGGGTCAACCAAGCTATCTCTTAATAGATTTTTGCTACCAGGTGTAAGGCTTGTTCTAGAGGGCCATTCTATTTGAGTCCAATGTCTATTCCTTGCTCGACTATCCCACTCACAAATAAAGGAAATTTTGTATAACCTCCTTGTTGTCCTAGTAGCATGCACAGTACTTTAAGGTCACCACAAAGCATCCACTGATGGTCTTGGTAGTTTATTTTCTTTAAAAGAAGTTCAAAATGTTCATGCGTTTCCATTAAATGTACCGGTTCCCGTTGCCCTTTGGCAACGGCAACCGAGGCCAGCTCGTTACCATTGTGCAATAAAACGCCTTTTAAACTACGCTTACTTGAGTCAATAAACAGGCGCCATTCTTCTTTTACATACGACACATTTCCTAATTTTGAAATTAAGTCAGGAATATTGTTGCAATACACTAGCTTACACTTGTGTAAAATATTGACATAACTCTTTTTCGCGATCCCGGTAAAAGCTTGATGTGACGCCAGGTGCCAGTAAATGTTTCTCACGAAGTCGGGAGGCTAACAATTCGGATGCATCCTTTGGAAGGTGCAAATCTCTAATTAAATCATTTAGTTCGCTCTGGTTAAATACTTCGGGCTCTCTGAAATCTTGTGTGAAATCTAAGTCATCTGGGTCGCAATTAGATTCCTCTGATTCTGACGATATGACGTTTTCTAGTGCTTTTGGGGCGGTAGGTATCGGTACATCTGGTCCATGAGGAACTGGTCGAATAGCAGAGTCAAGATTGGGATACACAATTTGTTTCTTATTTTTTCTGTTGAATACTTGAACATTACACGAACAAAAATAACAATCATCACTGTGATTTCTAGGCTCTCGCCATACTATAGGAATACCAAAGCTTAAACATTTCTTCCTTCCTTTTTGCCAGTTTCTTAATGCTTCAACGCAAACGGAACAAATAGTATGAGGAGCCCAGGACTTGTCTTGGTCGCCAATTTTTACACCAAAATAAGCGTGGTATACATTTTTCACAAACGAAGTTATAGTTTGCCTCTGCTTTACTACGACATAACTACCACAGATATAACAAAAGTTATTCGGATTGTTCACACAATGTCATCTTTCCATATTTATACGTTCTGGAACACTTAAAATACGCAACAACGAAGACAACAAGCGCGCGTACACAGTAGCACGACGACTAACACAACCAAACTGCATAAGCAGGTTTCAACGTTGTATTGACGCTTCTGCGCCGACTCTGTTGCTTTGCTGAGAAATCTAATATTAACCAGTGTTGCCAAATGACATTTAATTTCATAAAAATCAATTCATTTAAAAATCATGCCTAACATGGAACAAACATATTCTTGTCATAGGTATGTATATTAATAAATTAACATTTTTAAGATATAGAGCGCTATAAAAAAAATTTACGTGATAGAGCAAAAATATGGCGTTTTTTTTTTGGAATAAGGGCCCCCAAACATATACAAATTAGCAAACATCTTTCAAACATCAAAATCACTGTAGACCTGTGTTATTAATCGTTCTATATTTTCTGTAGTAAGTCGATTTAGGCTTGGCGTTAAAATATTTTTAAAAGTAGAAAAGGAGCGCTCAACGTCTGTACTGCTTAATGGAGGATGTTGAAAAATTTGCCTAAGTTTACTGTAATTTTGATCAATTTCAAAATTCTGAAAATTATCATTAGCAAAGTCTCAATCTTACTAAATCAGGATTTCTATGGAATATTTGCGTTATTTTCTACTCTAATCTTTGGCCGAATTCTCCGGGTATACTTTTTAATGTATTAACAAAATCATGTAATTTTTGCATTTCTTTTTTTAAAACAATATTTTGCGTTTCAAAATATGTTATAATATTAGGTAATTCATGAAAGTGTTTGTGAAAAAAGGTTAAGTCAGCCATCAAAGATTCTTTTTATAATATCTTCTTACATTCAATTATACTACGAGAGTCAATTTTAAGCAATATACTATTTCTTTAATATGTTCCAAATCTTGATAGTAAAAAAACTAGCTTCCAACCAGGTACCCCCACTTTGTAATTACGGGAGCAGGTGGAACGGAGACTTAGGAAACTTTTCTTTATATAAACTTACTGTTTGAGAAGTTTTTAAAAATACTTTTTTTTACTAAACTAATTAATTTGTCCACATCTACAAATTCATCACGGATATATTCCGAGATTAGGTGAAACGGGTAACGCATGAGAAAAACACGTAATATGGAGCAAATTGGAATAGTTTTCCTTCAGTAGTCTACTGTACGCCGTATTGTCGGATATAAATAAAAGAACCTTTGAAAATAATAAAATAAAATAAAACAATAACTTTGTTATACCACTTTATTCCATATAATAGTGACCGCGGTTTCGACATACAATGTCATTATCAAACTGCAAAAGTTACAGGCCTACATAGAACTTATAAATGACACAAAAATATATGGGGGTGGTTTATGGTGTTATTTAAAATTACTACTATATACTTAACTATTATATACAACATTGGAAAAGAGGTGTATATATAAGATCCAACTGGTCGTTTAAAACGATATCTATTGTGTTGTTTCGGCTTTTAAAAATTTCTAGGGCCTCTAAAAGATTTAATTTACGACCTTTCTCGGCCAAATGCAATATTTTACGGTGACCAAATGTATGCCTTTCTGTAATAAGATGATTTGCGAATGTTGAATCTGTCTTCTTTAGTTTATATGACCTCATGTGTTCTTTTACCCGTATAATAAAACTTCGACCAGTCTGACCTATATATACACTTTTACAATCATTACAATATAATTTGTACACTCCTGATTTATTATTGATATCTGTTTTAGGTTTTGCGTTAAAAATGAAATTACTTGTTTTTACATATGGTTTGTAAGCTATACTAACATTACTATTATTTTTGAAATTATATTTCCAATTTGCTCGCTTATTTTACCGAAGTAAGTTAACGAGACAAATTGTTTCAAATTAGCACTATCTTTAGGATATACTAAACTAAGGGCCACTTGTAACTGTTTTTTCTTTAGTATACTGTCAATTACGCTACTTTTATAACTATTGTTTACCGATATTTGTTTTATAGTATTGATTTCACGAACAAAAGATTCATTAGACAAAGGAATATTTAATGCTCTAATGAATCTTTTGTTCGTGAAATCAATACTATAAAACAAATAGCGGTAAACAATAGTTATAAAAGTAGCGTAATTGACAGTATACTAAAGAAAAAACAGTTACAAGTGGCCCTTAGTTTAGTATATCCTAAAGATAGTGCTAATTTGAAACAATTTGTCTCGTTAACTTACTTCGGTAAAATAAGCGAGCAAATTGGAAATATAATTTCAAAAAATAATAGTAATGTTAGTATAGCTTACAAACCATATGTAAAAACAAGTAATTTCATTTTTAACGCAAAACCTAAAACAGATATCAATAATAAATCAGGAGTGTACAAATTATATTGTAATGATTTTAAAAGTGTATATATAGGTCAGACTGGTCGAAGTTTTATTATACGGGTAAAAGAACACATGAGGTCATATAAACTAAAGAAGACAGATTCAACATTCGCAAACCATCTTATTACAGAAAGGCATACATTTGGTAATCGTAAAATATTGCATTTGGCCGAGAAAGGTCGTAAATTAAATCTTTTAGAGGCCTTAGAAATTTTTAAAAGCCGAAACAACACAATAGATATCGTTTTAAACGACCAGTTGGAGCTTATATATACACCTCTTTTCCAATGTTGTATATAATAGTTAAGTATACAGTAGTAATTTTAAATAACATCATAAACCACCCCCATATATTTTTGTGTCATTTATAAGTTCTATGTAGGTCTGTAACTTTTGCAGTTTGATAATGACATTGTATGTCGAAACCACGGTCACTATTATATGTGAATAAAGTGGTATAACAATGTTATTGTTTTATTTTATTTTTTGTTATTTGTTACTTTTTGTTTGTGCAACTGTTACGAGTTGGTGACTTAATGCAACTGTTAATATCAAGTGCCAGTGTGATCAGTTTAGTTATATTTGGGATAATCTATTCAAGGCGATTAAGGCGATTTCTGCAAACATTGTTGATAAAATAGAAAAACTTGTTCTCGAATATACTCGTTTGAAGAAAAAACAAATTGCAGAAACAATCGGCTTATCACCTATCACTGTTCTGAACATTCTCCAGCAACATCTTGGCATGTCTAGGGTCAGTGCAAAGTAGGGGAGAATGCTCACACCGCTTTAGAAGCAACAACGCATCGAAAGTTAGTGTGAGTTTTTGAATTTGTGTGGCGAGAACAGGGATGAATGTACGAAGCGGATTGTTACTGGGGACGACACTTGGGTATACCACTATGAGCCTGAGTTAAAGCAAAAATCCATGCAGTGGCACAAAAAAGACGTAGCACTGCCTAAGAAGTTTAAGGGGTCACAATTGGCTGGGAAGATTATGGGTGTGGTTTTCTGGTATTTAGAGGTTATTTTATTGATTGACTATAATACGAGGGATGTCCGGTTTAAGATACATTTGTAAATTACAGGCAGACAACTTTATTAATAGAAATCAAACATACACTAAATAAAAGCGTGAATTGTTAGCTATTTTTCAACATAATCGCCGAGAATGTTAAGGCACTTATCCCAGTGAGGTACAAGCTTCTTTATACCCTCTTCGTAAACGGTGCGATCCAAATTTCTAAAATACTGCCGTACTTCATCTTGAAGTTCGTCGTAGTCTTCAAACCTTTTACCCGACAAATGAGTTTTCAACAGCCCAAACAAATGAAAATCAGAAGGAACTAGGTCTAGACTATGAGGCGGATGGACAATAACTGTGTCTGTGTGTGCGGCCCTGCATTGTCATGCAACAACCTGATTCCTTTCATCAACCTTCGTCTTCGTTTCAGTCGAATAGCTTGGTGTAGTTTTTCGAGAGTTTGACAATAAATATCGCTGCTGATTGTCGTTTTCTGTGGTAAAAACTCTATGAGCAAAATGCCTTGCATATCCCAGCACACAGTTGCTACTGTTTTTTTTGAACTTTGAATTTTATCGGTGTCGGTGAACTCGGATGCTTCCACGTCATCAAGTCTTTTTTTATTCGGGGGTATAGTGGTATACCTACATTTCGTCTCCTGTAACAATAGAGTTTAGAAATCCGTTTTCCTGACGATAGAGCGTTAAAAGTTCCATTGCCGTCGCCATTTGTTGTATTTTGTTTGGGTCAACAGTTTTGGTACCCATCTCGCGGACACTTTTCGATAGCGTAATTCAGATACGATTTCATAAACAGAGCTTTTAGGAATGCCGTTCAGTAGAGCAATTTCCCGTATTTTCAACCGACGAATCAGCGTATCGAATAATTGATTCTCATCCGTTTTAGTTGTTGATGGTTTTTTTCGCACACTTTCGGAATCATCGTTCAGAGCTGTTCGTTCAGTTTTGACTGTTTGCACCAAACACGAACTTGTTTTCGACTCATAACGCCTTCTCCGTAAGTTTTCAGTATTTTGATATAAATTTAAGTAGGTTTTTCGTTATTTGCATGTAAAAAACAAATAACCGCTCGCACTTCTAACTTGGAGTATGTTTCGATCGGAATTAGCATCCTGCAGCTATCACTGCACACGTTGTACTGAACCTAAACGAATGACCATAGTCACGTATGCAGTACATATACGTATCAAGTTTCAACATGATTGGAGTGACATAAACGGTGTACCGTGCAAACGTACCTTTGGAACCGGACATCCCTCGTACTACGCTACAATATTAGAAAAACTAAGATTCCCTTAAAGAAAAAAGAAGAGGAAAATGGGCTCGAGATATTGTCGTTTTTCACGACAATGCACTCGTTTACAAGAGTAATATTGCGATGGATGCCCTACAGAGGTGCGGCTTCGCAATACTAAGCCACCCTTCTTATAGTCCAGATATTTTTAAAACTGAAAAATGGGGCTGGAGGAAAAAGATGTACCCATGATGAAGAAGTAAAGTTGGTCCTTTACGTCTATTTTGCAGGCCTTGCCAAAACATTTTTTTATGGTGAAAATAAATTATTTGAAAGATCTGAGGAATGTATTAGGGTTACTAAAAAAACGCTGGATGGGGTTGGTGTGCTAACAATAAAAGGATGTTATTTAAAATAAATAATTGGTGGTGCTGGTAATGCAAGGTCCAGGGCGTGTGTAATGTGTACCGACATAAATATATTACTTATTAACTAAATAAAACACATCAACGTTGTCCTTAAAGTTTGTATTTAATATTTACATAAAAGAAATTGACCGTTGATATATTCTAAAGTAATTAAATAAAAGTAATATATGCAAGGAACATTGAATAAGGAATTAATAATTAACACACAAAAATAGACTGAAAAGAACGTTAAATTAGGCAGTAAATAAAATTAATTGTAATTAATATAAAATAACCTCTGCATCGAACAATACAGAGTTACCTGTTGAAGCATGTATGGGTCGGCCACGAGGTTCACATCATGTATTTGGACCAGTATGCAGAGCGATGTTTGGCAGGAGGACGAAGAAATTTATTAGTTAAATTTACGTGAATTAGAGTAAATAAAAGAATAATATATTTTGAATAATATAGATTACCTTAGAAACGAAAAACATCGGACGGCGTGTTGCATGCTGGAACAGCACGTGAAGTAAGATGTGTATCTTGCGAAAGTTCTGAACAGAAGGAGGAATTTGTGTCGAGGAGAACACTCGCTTGAAAATGGGTAGTTCTTTATTGCCCTAAGCTGGAGAGAGGAATCGAAGTTATCGATGTCTTGAATAATGAATTAATCAAAAGGGCGAACTGAAAAGTTATGATATCGATGAAACAAATATCATTAAAATATTCCTTGTGAAGAGAGCTTTAAAATGATATTCGACACGATATATAAGAGAAGACGTACATAATTAAATTAAATAATTTAATATAAATGAAACGTATTTGTGAGAATATTTGTAACCCAACGTTAGATACGAGTTCGAAAGGTCCGTCGTAGTACGATAACAAAAGAAAGACTTTCTATTTACAAACGAATATACACAGAAAATAGATAAGTTGAAATTAATATTTTAAATTGGAAATATATTTGTGAAGAAATATAATTTAAAATTTGAATTAAACATTCTTATATATGCGAAGCGTACCAGGGCTATTGGAGAATACATCGAAAAAGAAAATTTAATTTGTGTTTAATTTCACCTTTCTTCGTCATTTCGCGAATATTTTGATGCCCACTCGTATGTCTTAATTGATACGAACCTGTCGCCATCGAGTCATGCGGTATGTATGCACGCTTTCGAACAAAATCGGCTTTACTGCATATCCATTCGTTTGTATAGGTTTAATTATGATCATAACAGTATCTTGTTTCAGAAATGAATCGAATGGAAATACCTTTGTTTCCTATCATTTTTAAACGCTCTCGCTTTTTAATTTAATTAAATAGCTTAATAATGCCAAAATGGGATAACAGGACAATTAATTGACATTTTAATAACGTGCCTTTGAAAACTTTCCTCATTAGAGACGGCCATACTCATTCAAAATTATGTGATTGTTACAGATTACGTGCACCATTATCAAAAAGCATAGACGTCTCTAATTAGGAAAGTTTTTGAAGGTTTGTTATGTCCTAGTAACGGCCTGTCACCAGTGTTGATGGTTTAGTATGTAAAACCGCTAATTAATGGTATATTTTACAAATTTGTAGTGGGTGTTCAGAAAAATCCGACGTCAAGTAGGTCTTGGACAAAAAATCGTATGTCTAACTTAAGTCTATTAATTTATATTAAATGTTAAATGTCAAATTTCGTCAAAAATAAATTGTCAGAATTTGATATCAAACATAGTATTGTGTATTTTTGCATTTTAAAGTGGTATTTAATAACGTATGCAAACCATTCATCCTTGAATCGTATTTTCGAAATGGTCAAAAGATCGATGAGCAATGGAAGTACTACATTAGATTGTATAGTAAAATATATATAAAATACGTAAAAATCTATTGGATTTAAATCTGGAGACCGTGCAGGCCATGCTACAGGTACACCGCGACCAATCCATCTTCCAGGATATACGGCATTTAAAAATTCGCGTGCTGTGTGACTGAAGTAAGCCGGTGCACCGTCGTGCATGAACCACATGCGTCCTCTAACATTTAGTGGAACATCGTCCAGCAAACCTGGTAAGTCGTTTTCTAAAAAATAACGATAATTCTGCCCAGTAAGTCGTGGTGGAAGTACAAAAGGACCAATCACAAATTCGTTAATAATTCCGGCCCACACACTAAATGAAAACTGCGCTTGATGTCTGGACTGAATAATAGCATGAGGGTTTTCTTGTTGCCACTGGTGTAAATTATGAAAATTGCCAGCTTCATCACTAAAGAGCACACACGACAGAAAGAGATGATCGGCGGCGCATGTCCGTAACAACCATACACAGTAAGCTTCTCGTGATGGGAAATCATTCTCACTAAGTCCCTGTACTTTTTACAGGTGGTAAGGAAAAAGCTGATTAGTTCTTAAAATACGCCATACACTCACATGATCGACATCTTCCGCCAATGCCATTCTTCGAATACTAGACCCTGCATTTTCTTCAACACGATCCAACAAACGTTCTTCCAATTCCAAATTTCTTGTGGTTCGTGGTCTGCCGCGATCTCGGACTACTGGTTTGAATGATCCTGTTTCTCTTAATCTAATATGAAGCCTTTCGAAAGTTTTTTCATTTGGTAAACATCGGTTTGAGAAATATTCTGCGTAAAGTCTTCTTGCTTCTGCTCTGTTGCAATGTGCCAAACCATACATTAAATGCATGTCGGACATCTCTTCGAAAGAATAATCTACCATTTTTTACTATTAATTAGAAAACAGTACTAATCACAAATGACTTAATCAACTTTCACAACTTACAGCAAAAAACACGGACTGCCTACTGAATATGATTAACACAAGTTACTCACTTGTCGGCGACTTGTTCAAACATGTAATACGAACGCTTCGCGTCTGCGCAATAATTTGTGACGAGATACACACGTGTCGGACATGCAATACGAAAAACTTCAAGTGGCCGTAACTCAGTAACGAAACATTATAGGACACAAATTTATTTAAACTTTTTTGCTTATTTTTAGTTGTAGAAACCGTCTATGTATAGCCAGCCCTAAATTTTTGTAACATTTGAACGACTTTTCTTTTAATTCCAAATCCCTTTTGGAACAAGACAAATTCTAATAATTGGTATAAAAATGTTCCAATAGGAACAAATATGATATCTAAAAAACTTGTCATTTACGCGAATCCAATAAAATAAGACAAAACAATTATTCAGCATGTGTAGAAAGCAACAAAGAAAATAATATTAAAATTAGTACACCAAATCAAACAATTTATAATAATTGTACATTTAATAACTGTTCTCCTGCTTTCAAATAAATATAATTATTTAGTATTTATTTAAATCGTTAATTTATCTTGCCAAAAAACACTCGAGCTTTTCTTTCACCGATTAATTTTCTTTTTAACTCAAAATTTTTCGTATCAGTAATTTTTCTCGAAAAACTTGTGTTGCTTCCCGTGGAGGTCATTTTGAACATTTACTATAAGAAACATAAGAAACTCCCGTTTTCTGTAAACATTTCTAAAATAAAAAGAAAAAGACTTCAATTGGCCGTAACTCAGTAACGAACCATTTTAGGACATAAATTTATATAAACTTTTTTGCTTATTTTTAGTTGTAGAAACCGTCTATGTATAGCCAGCCCTAAATTTTTGTAACACCCTGTATATCGAGTGTCTCAGTTATGTTGTTCCAAATGGCGTAGCTCCGTTATCTAATAAAATAAAAATATGAAATCTGGGGCATCTGATATACACCTAATGTTATTTAAACTGAGCCTAATACTCATATTATTTCACTTCCTTTTACTAACATTTTTATTTTAAATAGCACCCTATATATTTTCCTTAAAATTTGAATTCTACAGAAAATTTTCTTTCCCATGAAGTATTACACTTTGTATTTAGACTTAAAAAGAGAGGTGAAATTTCATTTTAACATTCAAAAATTGGGATCGTAGAAACCAAAGCGATCTATGGAAACTAAAGCAAAAGTTGACATTATTTGTTTGTTAACTTTGACAGTTCATAAAGTGTTTTTAAAATTCGTCTCAAAGTTGCTTCGAACAAAGTTGTATTTAAATTGAATAGCGACGATTTTACAAATAAGCAAAAATTGGATATGATGCTCGTTTATGGGGAATGTAGAAAAAACAGGCGTGATGCCCTTCCGTGTTTACAAGGAGCGGTATCCTAAGAGACGTATGCCAAGCGCTATGTATTTTACACGTCTAGCTTAAAATTTAGAGACATGTGGTGCTTTAAAAAAAAACCGTTTTTAAAAGAAAGACTGCTACTGATGAGGAGCACAATATTGGTGTTTTGGGAAGTGTGCTTAATAACATAAGCATTGCATGTAGCGACTACCCGTGAAGATGGCATTATTAGCTCAATATTATGGACAGATAAGAGCCGCTTTCATAATAATGGAACCGTAAATCGACACAATTGCCATTATTGTAAATTGGTCTGTAGAAAATCCTCATTGGATGAGAGAGAGCAATTTTTAGAGGGGAGCTAATGTATGGTGCGGCGTGATCGATAGGTACATTATTCGACCAAAGTTTTATGATGGAACCTTAACTGGTGGGGCATATTTAGAATTCCTTCAGAGCGAATTTCCAGGTTTTCTTAAAAATATTCCCCTAAATATACGTGCCAACATGTATTTTCAGCATGTTGGGGCACCCGCTCATAATTCTAGAATTGTGACTGATTATGTTAATCAGATTTTCCCTAATAAGTGAATAGGCACACATGGACCAATAAGATGGCCTGCAAGATCACCTGATCAAATGCCGTTAGATTATTTTCTATGGGGATATTTGAAGGATAGGGTATATCAGACGCTTCTTGCGGATTTGGAAGATTTAAAAAATAGAATTAGGAATGAATGTGCAGCTCTTAATGCCGAGTTATTAAGAAGTGAACTTTGGTGAACTTTTGCATCGAGCCGAAGCAAATGGACAACATTTTGGACATTTTCTTTAACATATTTTCTGGCGCTCACGGTTCAAGTTTAGTGCCACTAAAAGATTCATAAATACCGTTCTTGTATAAATAAAATTAATAAGTATTATATTTTTTGTGGTTCATTTAACATTATTTTTCTGTTATTTGACTTTCAATAAAATGTTTGTAAATCACTCTTGTCTAAATGAATATTCTTTCTAACTGAGATCTTAAAAATGCGTTTTTGGCAAAGGGTATTTTTGGTACTTTAAATTCAAATACGAAATAATGAACATGCTTTTCATAATTTTCTACAATCCCGATTTTTGAATATTTAAAATGCACCTGTGTTTTGAATTCTTAATACAAAGTGTTATACTTCATGCGAAAGAAAATATTCGGTAGAATTCAAATTTCGAGGAAAATATACAAGGTGCTATTTAAAATAAAAAAGTTAGGGTCGTTTCCGGTTAAACCGGAAATTAATATTAATAAAACGAAAAGATATTAATATTAAGCTTAATTTAAAGAGCATTAGTGTATATCAGATGTCCCAAATTTTAAATTTTTATTTTATTAGATAACGGAGGTACGCCGTTGGAACAACATAACTGAAACACCTGGTATATATATATATATATATATATATATATATATATATATAAATATATTTTGTAGTGGGTCAAGCCTACTCATAAGGATGCCTAGAACAAAAATATAGAGTTAAGATTTAAATTGTTAATTTTTAGAATAAGTCATAGTTAGAAGTGCATTTTTCTCGTGCCATATCAATAAAGTTAATACCGCGTTTTTAATTTATCACACATTAATTTGTATCACACATTTATTGAATTTCTTGTAATCATTCACTTTAGTCATTTTCATTTACATATTTATGTCACCGAAGATATTTAACTTAATTGATTGGAATTATATGTCATATTATGGGCATAGCTGTACTTAATTTTGAATCAGATAAGGCGGGAATTATCCCAAATGTAAATAGGTATTGTGCGGAGATTTAACATTCAAAATACAATATTATCAACTGTAAAATTAAATTAACAATTTATGTGAAATGTCAAAACGATTGGGAATAGTAATTTGTTTCATTTTGATTATATAATTAACGAGATTAAATACATATAAACAAACATTCAAAATAAGATGCCTGGAGAATCAACAAGAAACAATGGAGAGTTGGCTTGGGTGAATAAAAATGGTACAACGCGTCGAATTTATATAAAAATAGTGTAGCAGTAATTAAGTGAAAAAAAATTGAAAATAAACTAGTGAAATCTCACCAAAACATATCCCACAAGTTTCCTATCCACCAGAGATAGTTTTTCGAAGTTTAACCAACCCTGGACCTGCCTGATCGCATTTAAAGAATATCCAGTTTCGAGGGGACGCCAAACCCGCCTAGAACGATACCAGCCTTTCTCCTACACCTGAGCCCGTTTTTCCTGCATATAAAGTCTCAAATTCCCATTGACCATCCAGAAAATACAACCAACATCAACTTGAGTATTTGTTTATCTATCTCCTAAAAATAAAACCATTAATTTTTACAAGTTGAAAATAATCGTTAATATTTCATATAGATACCAAAATTGTTAGCATTTAGTCCATTTACAGTTAAAATTGAAAAATACAGTTCTTTTTTAAGTTAAATTACAGTAACATAGAGTATATTTGAGTTTTTGCTATTTTATAAAAAATATTTAACTTTATTTTAATAATATCAGATCACGTGACTTTTCATGCTTATGTTATTCTGCTATATTATATTTAAACTTACCTTTTGCTTAGAGATTCTGATTAAACTAGTGATATTTACAATTTATCCTCTTGTTTTATTATTGTTATTCACATCGGAAAGTCTTTCACTTCGAATAACTTGTTTTGAAAACTTATGCTTATATTCAATCAACGTACCGAACCTACTTACTACATACACGTTTATTGTAACACCATAAATACTGAGCTAGCCGACATTTTGATTAAAATACCAATAAAGTATTTAGTAATAAGTTTATCACGCAAAGGAGACCAGTTAAAGTTAAGTATAAATTGTTTATATTATTGTATTCATTTTCGAATATATTACACCTGTGTCAACTGTATTAATACAACTTAACGCCATCTATATATCACATTTATAACTCCTTACGTGCATATTCAAATATATTTCATAATATTGGACTAATTAATTTATTCCTTTTATATTTATTGTTCGTATTAACTTAAAGCCCTTTCGCTTTATATTAAATTGGTCGGCTCAACGTAGGGCTGTTACAACTGGCTTTTTACAAATTAGACGAACCTAAGAAAAAAACATTTAACATACCAGCTCCGCTATATTTTATCATTTGATTTTGAATTTATCATAAGGCCAATTTATTCCTAAACGCTTTATATTAATATATATATATATATATATATATATATATATATATATATATATATATATATATAATTGAAGCAGTAATGATATATTTATGGAGATAAGATAAAAACAATAACAGTGTTATTTTTACATCAACAGTTCATGGCAATTCGAAAAATTATACTCAAGAATCCGATGGTGGAAACGTTAGAGTTACTTCTAACTCAAGGCGTCATAGTATGGAATTCAAAAATATAAGAAAAGCACAAAATTTAATTGAAAAGAATAACATTATGAACCACGTACAGGACATTAGCGATATAGCCACTAGCTATACTTATAAGAGAAAAAAAAGACTTTCTCCCGCAGACGATGTACTTGGATTAATGGCAAAAGGCGTTAAAAAATTTCTGTTAGCCTTGTTACCCATGATTATAAGAAGAGTTTTTAAATCGGTGGTAGTACTTAATCTACTAGGTGACGTGATTACTAGGGGAGTGGTGTTCACCATTGGAGCCATAATTAGTGGTATAAGTATTACACCACCAGCCATCGTCGTCTTACTTATGAAGCCTCTTTTAAGTCCGCCAGTGGAATTCTATGTGAAAAAGTATGTAACCACTAAAAAATTAAGGAAGATGACTAGAGAAGTTATTAATACTTATGATAATTTAATTGGAATTGAAGAAACAGTCAAATACGTATTAAGACAAGTTATTGCCCTAGCATTTGGCAAAAAAGGCAGAAAATGATGCTATTTAAGTGTATGTGCTTGTGTATTTATTTACTATATTTTGTACCTTTATATGTTTCTACTGTAGAATTAAATAATAATTTTTTTCCACAAATAAAAATATAAGATATCAAGAAAGACATTTAGTTTTTTTCAAATTTTTTGTTTGGTGTTTGCAAAACAAAATAATTCAGTGTTATTTTTCCATCTACAGTTGATGGAGCAGAAGAGTATAATATCGATCGTCGTTTCGGAAAGACCAGTCGTTTTTTAAGTGATGCCCACTACAACATCGGCAATGTTGAAGTTGTTCCAAAGTTCAGTTTAATTAAAGAAAATATTTCGAATTCCAAAAAAAAATATGAAACATATGCATTGGATGTTTCCGAAAATAATAAGGAAGATCAAATTCGAAAATATCAATTCCACACTAAAAAAATTGATACGGTTAATAGTACTAAGAATTCATTATCGGAAATGAATAGCTCTCTAGAACAGAGCGTTTGGAATTCCTTACACTACATCAAGACAATTGCAATTGCAAATAACAACTCTATTTTACTTGATTTATTAAATAAAATTATCAGAAAACGTGATTTAAAAGTATTAGTTAACGCTCAAAAATCTCTTAAAGTTAATTTTAATGATATTTTATTAAATACAGGAAGGAAACACTTAGAAAATCTTGTTAAGAGAAATAAAAGTATTTCTGAACAAATACTTGATCAAAAACTTAGAAAAACTGTGAAAGAGAGTCAACAATTAATTTCACAAGAGCAACATTTGAAGAGAGGTGTCTTGTATAGTTCGCCTACTCTTAAAAAAGATAAATACATTTCAACTAGCCTTCTCCACAACAACCATAATTCTACTTTTCTTCATAAGGACAAATTCGAAATTACGGGAAAAAGTTTTATAAAGAAATTTTTGGAAAGCAACATATTCAATACGAATGGCATAAAAAATGCTCAACATTTGACAAAAGATGCGCGAAAAGTTAATCTACCCGTAGCTTTTAATGAAAAATATTTTATCGACTCTTTATCAAGCTTGAGGCTAAAGGATTTGCGAACATTTACAGAAATTCTTACCAATAAATCTGATTTTAAAAGTACTTTATCTGCACCAAAAGTACAATATGTTAAAAAGCATTCTATTGAAAAGAGAAACAATCTTAATCCCCCGTCTGCTTTTCAATTAAAAATTGAAAATATTTTGGCTAATTTACAAGAAAAATACGTTAAAAAGCGCGAAGTGAAACATCACAAGAACGATTTAGGTACAAAAACGTATAATAGTATTAAGAATAATAATATATCGACAAAAAGTATAGCACGTAAGTCCGATACTAAGAAAATAAGCAGAGGTCCTATTGGTGATTTGATCACAAGTGCCACAGCCAAATTGATAGCAGCCGCAATTAGATCTTTTTTGAAAACATTTGCACCAACAATCGTAGGAAATATATACAGTATCTTGGATAAGGAAGGCGTATTAGGTGATTTTGCCTTACTCAATATATTAAATACCATTGGAATAGCAATTTCTGGTATAATAACTGCTATAGTTGTCTCAATAGCGTCCACTGGATTACGCATATTTTCATTCGCAATTGAGGAAGTTTTCACGAATGTAATAGATGCGGAAACAATTGTTAAATATTATAAAAAAGCGATAGAATTATATGATGAACAAATTGGAATACTCCATACTTTTAAATTAATAGTAAAACTTATCAAAAAACTTTTGTAATTAGAATTTTGTAATTGAATTAATTATATGCAAAGTAAAATAAATTTCTTCTTTTAAATAGTGTATTTTATTTATTAAATTAAGGACCTTTATAAAACGTTTTAATTTCTAAACTATTTTCATTACGTTTTAATATTTTAGGATAATTATATAGGAAAATTATTCCCGATGTTATCTACTGTTAGTTACTTTTTAAATGGCTGCAGAGATACAGTAAAAGCTCTCCTATGAGAGCTTTTGGAGCGTTGGAATCGTGAGTGTCCGCCTATGCGAACACTTACGATTCTAACATTTTTGTCCACTTATGGGAGGTGTCCGCATGTAAGAAAGTTAAATAAGAAAGTGTGGAAAAATCGTAATTAAAGGAGAAACGTACTTATCTTTTTTATTAAAAAATATTGGAAAACACGAACATTACATAATATACTGTGATGACTCATCCAATAACGCGTCACGCGTCATTCCTCTGGTGTTTTCTCGAGGCCTACGGGAACGCTCTAGAAAAGTATTCACCACGATATAAAAGCCGCGTCGAAGAAGGGATGGACATTCAATCCTAGAGCTCACGCAGTACACATAAATATAGATACATAAATATAAAATATATAAATGTGTTTATTGTTAATAGTTAGTTTTATATTGTTATACGTTTTAATATTAATATAGTGTGTGTCTAAAGTTATTGTTAGTTTTATTTAAGAACCCGAAAAGACAAACTTTACAGTGGTATTCAGGTGTGGACTAATTAATAAATAATAAACTAAGTAGACAATTAAGTGTTAATTAAGTATTCGATTAAATAAATATACAGTGCGGAAAGACGTTATTTTAAATATCGTGATGGCCAACAGAATGAAACTGACGGAATTAAAAGTGTCCGAGTTAAAACGAGAATTAGAAGAGAGCGATGAGGATACAACTGGCAAAAAGTCGATCCTCCTGCAACGGCTTCGCAATGTGTTGATCCAAGAAGGCGAGGATCCAGAGAATTATGTCCTTCAAGTTCCAGGCGGAGATGCTGACGTGAATTCGCTGTTGATGAAAATGGAACAACGAATAATAGATTCACAGACTAAAATGGAACAGAACAATCTAAACTGTGTGAAAACAATGGAACAGCGTCTAATAGATTCACAAACTCAAATGGAGCAGAAGAATCTGGATAGTACGAAAAATATGGAACAACGATTAATAGAGAATGCGCAAATTCATATGCAACAAATGGAGCAGAAGAACCTGGAAACTTCTGGAAACTTAGCAAAAACTCTGGAACAAAGAAACCTAGAAACCGCTAGAATCCTCGAGAAAAATCTGGAAAAGAAATTACTAGAAAATTCTAGAAACTTCTAAAAAAGTCTGGAACAAGTGGAGAAAGTTCTAGAACAGCGATTAGCGGAAAAATCACAAGCGTTAAAAGAAGAGGTTTTCATAGCTGTAGAAGAGAAAATTGGAGAACATTCTAGACTTTTAGAGGCAATAATGATTGAGATGAAATTACCCGCTACCACGGGTCATTCTGATCCCAAGCAGGTCAACGAAGAAGTCATACCGCGGCCCATCGAAATAAAAGAAGAACTTGTGGCTATTTCAAAGACCAGAATCAAGCCACCAACCTTTGATGGAAAAACGTCATGGGCAACTTACCTGACGCAATTCGAAGCGGCCGCAGAAGCAAACGCATGGTCTTCTGCCGAGAAGGCGACGGCTTTAGTCATAGCATTGAGGGGTGATGCTAGTGATATTTTGCAGACATTGCCTCCTGAGGAACGTAAAGATTATTCTCAACTCATTAAACGCTTGGAGATGAGATATGGCCATGCACATTTGGAGCAAGTATACCATACCCAACTGAAGAATCGATCACAGAAGAAAGGCGAGAATCTTCAGGAATTTGAGGCAGATATTGCTCGTCTAGTTCGACTTGCATATCCGATGGCGCCAGATAATTTCATGGAATACCTAGCGGTCCAGACGTTCATAGATGGTCTCCGGGATATTGATACGCAGCAAGCATTAAGATTGGCAAGACCGAAAACCTTGATCGATGCTTTGGCGCACGCGCTTGAGTTTGAAACTGCAAAGCAAGCCTCTCGGAACCATGCTCGTGTCTGCACTGTTGACAAGCAGGAAAATGAGGAGTTCATGGAGCAGGTGGTTAGTAGAGTTCTAAACCAGATCAAATCAAATAAAAGAGTACTACGATGCGGGAATTGTGGAGAGATTGGTCACGTTCGGAGTAAATGTGGTAAGGTGGCCAAGAAAGCATCGTCTGAGCAGCAGGAAAACTAAAGCGGGTCGATGAGCGGAGGCAATCATCAATCCAGCATCAGGAAGCCCCAAGGACGCCTGGCCAAGTCGCATCCCTGCAACATCAAACCAACGGCCTGTATGTGGACGCTGTTATGGAAAGAAAGACCTATGCTTGCTTGCTAGATACTGGATCGACGAAAACCATCGTGCGACCCGATTTAATTCCCAGAAATAAAAAGTTATTTTCTAGCAAATGGAGACTTAAGACAGCAACAGGAGAAGCAGCTTCTGTGGCAGGTGAAGTAGATGTCAACTTTATCATAGGTCCAACATCAATCCGACATCGTGTTCTCGTAGCCGACATAGAAGAACAAATAATCTTGGGATTAGACATCATGAACACCTACGGCTTCCAGTTAAACATGAAAGAAGGCACTTTAAAAATAAATAATGAGGAATTGTTTCTTCATGGAAAAGACTGTGGAAATGTACAAGTAATTACTGCACAGAATGTTGTTCTGGATGCAAGAAGTGAGACATTTTTGACGGCGTGTATGGAAGGTGATTATTTGGACGGAAATGTTACAATGTTGGAACCAAAGGCTGATGATGACGAGGTGGGCCGAGGAATAGTAGTTGCCAAAATGCTGGTTAAGACTCAGAAGACTGTACCGATAAGGGTAATGAATGTGAACCATTACCATGTTTCATTGAAGAAAGGTACTATTTTGGGGTGGTGTTCACCAGTGTCGGCCGTCGTTCATCGTATAGAGGCGAAGAAGAATGGATTTGTGCAGGTTCCTGAGAAATTGTCCAAGATAATCGACTCCGCCTGTCAAGGATTGAGCAAGAAGGAACAAAGCCAAGTTAAGGATTAAATCAAACATTATGAAGACGTCTTTGAAACTGAGACTGGTACGAAAGGTAAAACCAATATTGTAATGCACAAAATAAATACCGGCGATGCAAATCCAATTCGACAAGGACCAAGAAGGTTACCACTAGCAAAACGTGAGGAAGCCGAGCATATTATACAAGATATGGAAGGCCAAGGAGTAATTGAACCATCGAATAGTCCATGGGCTTCACCAGTGGTCCTTGTCAGGAAGAAGGATGGATCTACCAGATTCTGTGTGGACTATCTTCGTTCAAATATTGTGACCAAAAAGGACAGCTATCTTCTCCCAAGAATAGACGGTACGCTGGACACCTTGGCAGGAGCAAAATGGTTCTCCACTCTCGACTTAAAGAGCGGTTATTGGCAAGTGGGAATGGATTCCAATGACAAAGAGAAGACTGCCTTCAGTTTAGGTACAGGACTCTGGCAATTCACAGTCATGCCATTTGGACTGTGTAACGCCCCAGCTACTTTTGAGCAACTCGTGGACACTACTGAGGGGACTGTCTTGGAATACCTGCCTGGTATATCTCGATGATGTGATTGTGGTAGGGAAGACCTTTGAAGATCACATGAAAAATTTGGAAGTAGTATTCCAGAGGTTGAGAGATGCCAATCTGAGATTAGGTCCAAAGAAGTGTCACCTTTTCCGCAAGGAGGTAAATTACCTTGGACATGTGGTTTCCAGAAAAGGAGTTGCTGTGGATCCCGAAAAAGTAAAAGCTGTGGAAAAATGGCCGGTACCCAAAGACAAAAATCACCTAAGAAGCTTTTTGGGATTATGCACATATTATCGACGCTACGTTCCTAGATTCTCCAACATTGCAAAACCACTTACTCGCCTAACAGAAAATCGAGCATTCATTCGGACCAACGAATGCCAAGCGGCCTTTGAGTTGTTAAAAGGTACGTTGATCAGTGCACATGTTTTAAACTATCCAAAAGGGCATTGGATACTTCAGCAAGACCCTGTCCAAACCGGAGAGGAACTACTGCGTAACCAGGAGAGAACTATTGGCAGTAGTTAAGACCGTTGAGCACTTTTCAAGTACATGTATGGGCAGAAGTTCCTGATCCGCACTGATCATACCGCCTTAAAGTGGCTCTTACAATTTAAGAATCCAGAGGGTCAAGTAGCTAGATGGATTGCGAGGCTACAGGAGTATGACTTTGTCATTGAAAACAGAGCAGGCCTCAAACATCAAAATGCAGATGCCCTTTCCAGAAGGCCCTGTCCAGAAGACTGTCGATATTGCAACCGAATCGAAGACAAATCGGCCAACGCTCTTCGAACCACCGTAGTTGATGACCAATGGCAACCTGACAATCTGCGCGCAGATCAAGAAGCTGATCCGGATCTTGCAGTCCTCAGGGCTTGGAAGAGAAATGGGCAAAGACCGACCTGGCAAGAAATTGCTCCCCATTCACGAGAATTGAAGTCATACTGGGCACAATGGGATTCCTTAACAATAGAAGACGATCTCCCGAGACGTGAGGTCGAAAATCACGAAGGAAGCGAGCGGAAGATGCAAATGGTGGTTCCCAAGAAAAGAATACCAGAGGTATTGCGAGAACTCCATAATGGTGCTTCTGGGGGACATTTTGGAGTCCATAAAACACTGGAGAAGATGCGCCAGAGATTTTGCTGGGTGAATTGTTCACGAGATGTGAAAGAATGGTGCCGAAAGTGTGCTAATTGCGCCGGAAGCAATGGTTCCCAGAGGCGTCGACGTGCACCCATGCGCCAATAGAATGTAGGAAGCCCATTTGAAAGGATCGCCATAGATGCCGCCGGCCCTTTTCCAGAAAGCGACAAAGGAAATAAATACATAATAGTGGTCATGGATTACTTTACCAAATGGGTTGAAGCATATGCTCTACCAAATCAAGAAGCCGAAACTGTAGCAGACGTGATTGTGAAGGAGTTCGTCAGTCGTTTTGGTGTACCCTTGGAACTTCATTCCAATCAAGGGCGAAATTTTGAGTCCAGGCTATTCGAAAAGATGTGTGGACTTTTGGGAATACGGAAGACGAGACCAACTCCCTTGCATCCACAATCAGATGGGATGGTAGAGCGAATGAACAAGACCATGATCAGACACTTATTCAAAGTGGTCTCCGAACACCAGAGAGATTGGGACGAACATTTACCATTATTTCTAATGGCGTATCGGGCCTCCGCTCAAGAGACAACTGGCCAATCACCAGCAAACGTGCTATTCGGGAGGGAACTCCGATTGCCCTGTGATTTAAAGTTTGGGAACAAGCCTGGTGAAGATCTTGCCGGAGAAGATTATGTCAGCACGCTCAGACGACGACTAGATAACATACATGAACAAGTCAGACACAATATCCAAGATGCTAGTGGCAGAATGAAGGAGAGCTATGCCATCAACGCCGAGAAGAGTGGTTATAATGAAGGCGATCGGGTTTGGTTATATAATCCACAACGCCGACGGGGCCTATCCCCAAAACTTCAAAAGAATTGGGAGGGGCCATACGAGGTGTTGAAGCGGATCAACGATGTAATATACCGCATCAGGCGAACACCTCACACTAAGCCAAGTGTCGTACATTTTAATCGATTAGCCCCATACTCTGGAGACAATAATGACGAAACCGCTGACTTGCGTCGGTTGGATAGCAAATACCAGGAACTAACCTTCGAAGACTTTATGGAAGAGTATTCTGGTTCGAGGAAAGCTCGATTTGGGGTAACCATTGAGAAACAGCAAGATTTGTTTACGGTGCCGCCAGACTACGCGCTGGCTCATTGCGTAGCTCGAGATCTGAGAATGGCCAAAGGAATTGCCAGGGAATTTAAAGAGAGATTTGGCAGAATCGAAAAATTAAGGCAACAGGGACCAGCAATTGGGAAGAGTCTCCAAATAATAAATGAAGGACAGCGCATATTTTATTTGGTCACGAAAGAACTGTCAAACCTAAAGCCAACCTATCGTGCCTTATGGGAGGCCCTGGTCCACTTACGTGAACAAATGTTACAACAAGACATTTTGAAATTAGCAGTTCCAAAATTGGGTTGTGGATTAGACCGCCTGGACTGGAGAATTGTAAGGAGCATGCTAGAACTAATATTCCAACATACTGGTATGGAAATTCTGGTATGCAGTTACCGGCTTGAATATTCCTGTACATCCAGTACATCCTGTACATTCGATATGACGTCACAATATAACAAAGGCTCTACCTGTCGATTTCGCCATCGTTTGAGGGAACCAAAGTATGACATGTTTCGGGACGAAACTTCATTTTTAAGAAGGGGCAATTTGATGACTCATCCAATAACGCGTCACGCGTCATTCCTCTGGTGTTTTCCGAGGCCTACGGGAACGCTCTAGAAAAGTATTCACCACGATATAAAAGCCGCGTCGAAGAAGGGATGGACATTCAATCCTAGAGCTCGCGCAGTACACATAAATATAGATACATAAATATAAAATATATAAATGTGTTAATTGTTAATAGTTAGTTTTATATTGTTATACGTTTTAATATTAATATAGTGTGTGTCTAAAGTTATTGTTAGTTTTATTTAAGAACCCGAAAAGACAAACTTTACAATACGATAGATACATCAAACATAAACTACTTCTTTAACTAAAACATGCATAAACTTTAGGTCGAATACAAAATAAAATTATTACCCTTTAACTTAACATTTGTTAACATTTGAACATATAATGGGGTATTGATATCTAGTTAGCTTAGACCGGTCCCGTGGATAAAAAAAATATTGCGATACCATAGCAACGAAAAATAACATATTAGAAGTGTCAGTGTAAAGTATCACGTCAAAAAGTCAAACCAAAGTTGCGCAATAAAATTTGAAAAAAACGATGTCGATCGAAATTGTGAAAATCGAAAAATTGGAGTATCGAGCCATCATAAAGTGTAAGCAAATTTACGAAGATATGCTTAATGCCCTTAGTGATCAATGTCCTTCGTATGCGACCGTGAAAAATTGGATTGCAAGCTTCAAAAGGGGTAAAATTTCCATTGAAGGTGAACACCGATCGGGAAGGTCAGTTTTTGTGTCCGTCCCCGAAAATGTTGACGCAGTTCATGACATGATTTTGTCAGACCGTCAAATTGGGCTAAAACGAATATCTGAGCCACTGAATATTTCATATGAACGCGTCCATCATATAGTTCACGTCGATTTGGACATGAGAAAATTTCTGAAAAATGGATCCCCAAATTTCTGAATGTTGACCAGAAGCATGCAAGGGTCGCATCGCTTTCAATCTGTGCTCGGTTTGAAAGTGATGCAGACTTTTTACGCCGTATTGTTACTATGGATAAATCTTGGGTACATTTCTACGACCCAGAAAGAAAGCAACAATCGATGGAATGGAGACACTCTGGTTCTCCAAAATGTAAGAAGTTTCGCGTCAAAAAAGACTTCAGTTTTTTGGAATTGCCTGCATGGAGTAATCATGATTTATTTTCTGGATAAGGGTAGAACAATAACAGGGAATTATTATTCGACGTTACTGATCACGCTACGAGGAAAAGTAATGGAGAAAAGACGCGGAAGGTTATCCAAAGGTGTTTTGCTTTTGCAGGACAATGCCCCTGCACACAAATCGCATGTTGCCATGCAAACAATTCGTGATTTAAGGTTCGAATTACTCGAACACCTGCCTTATTCACCAGATCTGACTAAGTCCGGCTATCATGTTTTTCCTTAACTGAAAACAATTTAAAAGGTCGTAAATTTTCTTCCAGCGAAGAGGTGATAGAAGCTGTGGAGGCCTGGTTTGCAGAGCAAGATAGAAATTTCTTTTTGAAAGGTCTAGAGGCCTTGCAGGATCGCTGTACTAAGTGTATTAATTTAGGAGGAGAATATGTTGAATAATAAAATATTTTGACTTTCAAATTTTGTTTGCTTCTGTAGTAGGCTAAGAATTTTTCAATACATCCTCGTTCAAACAAGATTATTTATTTTATTTACTTATTAAGAAAATCTAGTATTTTTGACTGCTTTGCTTTCTTATGTTTTTCTTACAAAAAACAATTTTGATGATGCGTTTCAATATTTTTTAAATATTCGATTGCCACAAAATCTTCTTTTGAAAACTTTTATAGGTTTTCATTGCCCTCCAAAACAATTGCGTAGGAGTTTATTGGATCAGCATCTTCATTCTCTTCTTCGTCACTCTCTTCGATGTATAACGTAGCCTCTGCTACTGTCCCTGCCATATTATTTTGGGTTTCATCACTTTCATTAAGGTGCTCTTCGATTGATAACATTTTATCCAAATTAATAAAGTCATCTTCCAGTTGGCTTTTGGATTGGTCAATTTCAGTAAAGTTCCTGCAAAACTCTACTAGGATTGACAATGGCAGATCATCCTCTGTATCATATTCCATCAGCTCTACCTCTTGAACTTCAGTCTTTTTGAAGCTTGCTTTGCAGAAGCAGTTTTGAATGATATTTAGAGTTACCTTGTCTCATGCCTTTTTAATAAAGTAAATAGCATGCAAAGTGCTAATCGATTTTGAAAGTTCTGAGGGGGAGTAAACGTTATCTATTTTTGAAAGGACATGTTTCAAAATTAGACCACTATAAAAAAACCTTTGAAAAAATTTTGAATTATGCTCTGATCCAGAGGTTGACAAAAAAGATATGGTGTTAGGAGGTAAAAATATAATTTTAATGTTTTTTAGGTTTAGATCCCTGGGATGTGAGCGTTGTCCAGAAAAAGCAAAATCTTACGTTTTTGAAATTTCATCCTCTTGTCCATATCCAGGAGCCACTCTGTCATTATAGATCTTGTCATCTACACTTTTTATTAAAAGTTCAAGTAGCAAGCAAACTGCTATCTGCTACATTTTTTAATGCACGTGGTCGAGCAGCTTTTCCAATAATCAAAAGCTTTTTTTTATCTAATAATGTTTGTACTAAACAATATAGTCAATTTTTATTTTGCTATCTTACAGGTAAAGCTCTAAAATACAATACTCTTACATGTACATTAAAGATGTCCTGTGGTTTATACCCCAATAGCATTGCAGTAAATTTTTATAAAAATTGATCTTGAAAAAATTGATCAGCATCTTCCTCATTAACGTCCGCTGACTCACCAGAAATCCTTATGCCTCTTTCTCCATTTTTTGTAGCCAACCACCAGATACGCTAAGCTTATCACACCTCAAGCCGTTAACTACTTCTTTGGCCTTTGCTTTTATTAACGGTTCTGCGACAGGAATATGTTGGTTTCTTGCTCAAGCAAACCACTCAAAACAAATTTTGTCAATCTGCGCTGCGTCACCTATTAATTTGTTTGATTCTAGGTCCAAAATATAATTTGCATATAAAACATAGCAATATCAATCCCTTCGGAAGCGTTAAAAAATTATTGGTTGACACCATTGTTACGCAGCTTCTAAAACACTTTCATATGTATATGTATGTACTATTCTTGAAGATACGTATAGCAAACGCCAATTAAGTTGATGCGAGGAGGGGGTGCGTAGAAGCCGTTTTTAAAACCGTCCACCCCCACTACTCAAGTAATTGTCAGAATACATCTGTCATTGACTATTGACGGAACATAATGTCTTTGCTAGGGGATCATAAAGTGATAACTACTTCTTTGGCCTTTGCTTTTATTAACGGTTCTGCGACAGGAATATGTTGGTCTTGCTCAGGCAAACCACTCAAAACAAATTTTGTCAATCTGCGCTGCGTCACCTATTAATTTGTTTGATTCTAGGTCCAAAATATAATTTGCATATAAAACATAGCAATATCAATCCCTTCGGAAGCGTTAAAAAAATATTGGTTGACACCATTGTTACGCAGCTTCTAAAACACTTTCATATGTATATGTATGTACTATTCTTGAAGATACGTATAGCAAACGCCAATTAAGTTGATGCGAGGAGGGGGTGCGTAGAAGCCGTTTTTAAAACCGTCCACCCCCACTACTCAAGTAATTGTCAGAATACATCTGTCATTGACTATTGACGGAACATAATGTCTTTGCTAGGGGATCATAAAGTGATAACTACTTCTTTGGCCTTTGCTTTTATTAACGGTTCTGCGACAGGCATATGTTGGTTTCTTGCTCAGGCAAACCACTCAAAACAAATTTTGTCAATCCGCGCTGCGTCACCTATTAATTTGTTTGATTCTAGGTCCAAAATATAATTTGCATATAAAACATAGCAATATCAATCCCTTCGGAAGCGTTAAACAATTATTGGTTGACACCATTGTTACGCAGCTTCTAAAACATTTTCATATGTATATGTATGTACTATTCTTGAAGATACGTATAGCAAACGCCAATTAAGTTGATGCGAGGAGGGGGTGCGTAGAAGCCGTTTTTAAAACCGTCCACCCCCACTACTCAAGTAATTGTCAGAATACATCTATCATTGACTATTGACGGAACATAATGTCTTTGCTAGGGGATCATAAAGTGATAACTACTTCTTTGGCCTTTGCTTTTATTAACGGTTCTGCGACAGGAATATGTTGGTTTCTTGCTCAAGCAAACCACTCAAAACAAATTTTGTCAATCTGCGCTGCGTCACCTATTAATTTGTTTGATTCTAGGTCCAAAATATAATTTGCATATAAAACATAGCAATATCAATCCCTTCGGAAGCGTTAAAAAATTATTGGTTGACACCATTGTTACGCAGCTTCTAAAACACTTTCATATGTATATGTATGTACTATTCTTGAAGATACGTATAGCAAACGCCAATTAAGTTGATGCGAGGAGGGGGTGCGTAGAAGCCGTTTTTAAAACCGTCCACCCCCACTACTCAAGTAATTGTCAGAATACATCTGTCATTGACTATTGACGGAACATAATGTCTTTGCTAGGGGATCATAAAGTGATATACTCTCAAACGCGAAAAGTAGTTTTTAATGTTTACAATTATTTTTATAAACATAAAAATACAAAGAGGAGTACGATTTACGAACCATACAGCTACAGCATTTACACCATTTTATTTATTTACACTTTTTGGTTAAAAATTTTACCCTAACAGACTCAGTGGGCAGCAACTGCGAAAATGATAACACTGTTATTTTCTTAACTTTGGAAAAATTTGTTCAAGTATGTTAATATCTTATAACAATAATAATAATAGTACTTTTTGATGATATTTTAATTATATGTAAATAATAATAATATTATTGTTTAAAGGCAGTTAGCAAAGATGTGAAAGAAACAAAAAAGATCCAAATATCACCATCACCTATTAATATCTCTACCACAAAATTAAAAGAAAATATTGCTGCTTACGTAGCTGGCTTTGTTACAAAAAGAATAAATAAAATGATCAAGCGGTGTGATGTTTGCATAGATAACATATACACGAGAAATATAGATGACATTCATTTTAAATTTACGGCAATGAAAGAGTACAGTGCAACAAAATGATTGAACTATATTAATGCTAATTTATTCACCTCGTTAATACAAATGTATAGTCAGACAAAATCTTTATTGCCAGAAATAATATATAAACAAGGTTTTTATAATTGTTTGGTTGAAGATGCATATGTAATATTTCTTAAGAAATATATTTAAAAGAAGTTGAAAAAACATTGCAAATATTTGTAATTAGGTTGACATGTCATTCTTTCACAATAGCTTTAAATACTACTTAAATTATAGTGACTGTGCAGTTTAAGTTGTATTTCAAGTTAAAGTGGTAAAAGTCTAATACATCATTTAAAAATTTAGATAAATCCCCTATATATGCCTTTTAAATATAGTTATCCCCCAACTGCTCAGATGGCTCTAATCTATTCTCGAAATTTAACATTATATGTCCTTTCTATTCTATTAAGGTTATCTATAGCACTAGCAATAGAACAAAACCTTTGATCGCATTAGCCGAAGAATTGCTAAATCTGAGCAAGAAAGCTGAGGTAAATTATGAGAATATACAAACTATACTCAAAGAAGTAGGAGATGGATTCTTGAAGGCAATCACTAAAACAAATCGAATCAAATTATTAAAATTTGAAATAGTCCTGTCAAGTGACAGGAGATATCTCGTGACATCTGATGGACAAAATATACTCGCCTATAAAAGGGGTTTCCTCTGGAATGGCTATGCCATTACAAAAAAAGGAAAGAAACACGTATACTAGTGTAGTATATATAAAAAAAAAATAGCATATCGATGCGTAAACACATCAAGCGTTTACAAAAATTAATACAAATATCCATAAAACATGATTAATGTGTTTCACATCGATATGATATCTTTTTTTTAAACTACTTCAAATCTAATAATTCAAGAACATTGTAGCTATCCCTGCCTTTATAAAATAATTTTTGATGGTAATTATTTCGAAGTTCCACCGTTGTTATACTTGTTTCTAAAATTAAAGGTAAATATTCAAAAAATGAATACATAATGCACAAGTATACACTTTTATTAATTTTATTAATAGTGAATCGTGTGAATAGTGTGTTCTTCACACCAGATTTTAAATAATACTTTATATTATTAAAAATACCTTTGTATTATACACTTTTTTTACCAGAAAATTCTATTAGGTGATAATAAGTAGAGTAAAGTTGCCTAATGTGGAATAGTATTTTATTTTAATAAAAGAAAAATGAAAAATTTCAATACTGTCTTCAGATCTTTTGTATAAATATAAGTACGGGTGTTAGGGATACATAACATCCATAACACATGTCTTAAAAATATATAATCAAATAAAAACGGTAAAAAAAATTGAGAATATAAAAGAGCATTTTTTTATATCCTCAAAAATGGATTCTTTATATGGAACATCTGTCACCAGTTAAAATATCATTTAAAGAAAACAACGAAATTGGAATAGGAAATGTATTTAATAAATAAAGATACAAATTAACACAAAAATTCAAAGAACTTAAAACTAACGGTGCTAAAGGCAGAAATCACAAGCATATGATTCTTTCTCAGGTCTTGCACACCCTTCATGTTCCCAACAGTTACATAGCATGGACATTATCCAAATTTCTCGATTATTGTCTGAAAACTTATCGTCACAAAAAAGGCAATGAACATCTTGACCATGATGAATGGTTATTAGAGGTCCCCGTTCCGCAAAAGTAAATGCTCCTATTTACCGTTTGCCTTTCATTGCTAAAATTTGGAGGCATTTAGATTAGACGATACATATGTCACATTCATCCACATTGGAAACCTGTCTAGGAGCATAATTTTTTTCATCAATGACGTTTTCAAGCAAGTCAAAGAACTCGTTCACACTTTTTATATTAAATCTGGGAGCTCTTTCAACTGATGTTCCTGTTGGTCTTTTTATGCTAATTTTATTGCCATGTTTTTTCAGAAATTCCTATAGCCATTTTTTTGCTGCAGATTGCTGCAGTTTAGCTTCTAATTCTTGCGATAAAATGGGGGTTCTTCCTAAAGTTCCCTTCTTGATATCGTTGATATTTTTTGTTACTTTTGCAATATCTAAATAATGTGGCCCGGGGTACGTTATAGTGTTTGGCTGCTCTTAACTAGTCCATTGGATGAGTTTGTACTACTTTCACGGCATTCTTCATAAGTTCTTCCTACCACTTATGCTCTTGAATGCTTTTACTGGGCATTTTTCTTGCCTTTGCAAAAACGAGGGATTTTAGAAATAGTCTCCTGTGTGCAACATTCCACATTAGGAGATTATTATTTTTTATTTCATACCAACATAATCGAAACCAAAATTGATTATCTGAATTGACTATTGACCATATTTCAAACCTACTAACAGTCTCCTTTAGCCCCATAAAATATCTTACCTTTAATATTAAAAACAACGGAGATACAAGACTTTAATGGCGCGTAAAAAGATGTCGGCCGTGGCCAAAACTACTTTTATTTCGCTGTCATCGAACAACTGACGTTAGCCGTATTAAAGCGTTCTACGTACAAAAACGTTTTAGGAGGGGCGTTTGATGGGCTGGCTTGTAAGTAGATTGCGCCTATATTTCGTCGTATAACAGCGTATTTCACATTAGGAACCCATACCACATTATATACACAGGTTTGTAATTAATAATTTTAATTGTACCGCGATATCATAAAGTTTCTGGGTCCAGGATGGCATTGAAATAGAAAATATATGTCTGAACTTTACCCATATTATCATACTGGTAACTTAACCTTAATTTTTGAAAATTATTTTGATAGTGTCATCGTGACATCAATAAATATGTCATTTGATTTAATAAAGATACAATAAAACAACAAGCTCAGCTTGTATTCAAAATTTTATTAATAAAAAAAGGCAAAATTAAAGCAAATGTTGAAATTGTTGTCCGTTATTTTCAATTCCCAATGTGACACGCCTTTTCATGCTGTTAAAGGCATTTTGCAGCATTGCGGGCGTTGTTAATCCACATTCGTCAATAATTCTTTGTTGCATATCTTGCAAATTCGCAACAGGAGTTTTAAATATTCCATTCTTTAGGTGAGGAAACACGAAAATCGTGATCGTGGTGGAAACTCAACTTCCGTATGTAAACTTATGATCCGATCGTCAAAAAACTCACGAAGAAAAGCAATATTTTCTCGTGTTGTGTGTGCCGTTGCACCATCTTGTTGAAAGTATCCATATTGCAATTCATCATCATGCAACTGTTCAATAAATTCATTCAGAATGTTTCTATACCTGTCAGCATTAATTGTGAAATTAAAAAAAATAGGGCCAACAACTCTGCGGCGAGAAACTGCTAGCCAAACACCAAGTTTCGCATTACGGAGAAACGATTCAATAAAAATATAAGGATTTTCACTACTCCACATTCGAGTATTTTGGGAATTGACATACCCCGAAAGATGAAACCATGCTTCATCAGAGAAAAATGACAAATTTAGCAGGTCATCATCTTCTATTAAGTTATTTGCAAACCACTGGCAGTACGCACGACGTCTAGGGTAGTCTACCGGCAAAATAGCCTGATGTGATTGCATCTTATACGGATGCATGTGTAAGTTTTTCTTTACAATTTTCTGACATGTTCCATAAGAAAGTCCAATCTCTTGAGAAAGGCGTTTCAAAGGTTTTGTGGGTTCATTTACCATACGTTGACGAACATCATTTATAACTTGTTGCGAACGAACAGTTGGTGTACCAGTACGTGATTTATGACCCACAGAACCAGTCTCACGAAACACACCAACACAATTGGAAAGGCAATTATAAAAATCTTTGGGAATTACAGCTAACTCTGGAAAGTGCTCTCTAAAATCATCCAAACATGCACGTTGACTATACACCCAAATTCCATCAATTCGCACTCCACTCCGAAAATAGGCTTCAATCATGTACGCTTTTTGCACTATATTGTAAACCATATTTGAATTTACTCGAATGTGCTATGTTTCAAACTCCACGTTCAAACTTGCTTTCAGCAATTCTAACACATTAATGGATGACAGATAATGTCACTGTCAAAATAATTTACAAAACAGAGTTATAGTTCCTAACTTAAGTTCAGACATACAATTTATATTACAAAGCCATCTTCGTCCTAGAAACTTTATGATATCACGGTATTTCTTTGTTATACGACAGAGGTCGATTTTAGACAATATTTCACGAAAATATGCTTATATAGTTTTAAAACAGTGTCCAAAATAAACATAAATGAACAAAATTTATTCTTTTATGTGTGTGGTGAATTCACGTTAAAAATACAATGCGAGTGTTTTGACACCTTTCATTGTAAGGGCATATTTATTTATTTACTTAATAATAATAAAAGTGGAAGATCATAACAAAATATGGGCTTCACAGATGACTAAAAAAGCACACATTTATCTTCCATTTGCAATGCTAAATGGTTTAGAAAGATCCAAAAGGTAATCTCACTGATTTTTGCTTTTGTATAACTCACGTATATGAATTTTCCTAGAAATCAAAATATTACAAGTATCTTACGTTGTCCGGTACTTAACTTCCATGTTGTTCTGTCATTCCAATTGGCATTCCCTCAGATCTCTCGAACTCATTGCTCTTAATACGAGAGACAAGTTATTGAGAATAAAAAACACGGTTAATATTTTCTAGGATTTTAATTTAAATATGCTCAAAGTAATTCCATTCAGCAATGATACACTTTACCACTCTTTCATTCCACTATTTAAAAGTTCGAATCTTCTTTAGGAATACCTTCAAAATAAGCGTGGACTGCGGTATCAATCTCTCCTTCCAAAATCTTCTACCCCGCAAATTGCGTTTAAGTCCAAAAATAGCCAAAACTCACACATTGCTAAATCAGGTGAGTACGGCGGATGTTCTATTACTTCTACATTTCTTCCAGCCAAAAACTGGAGAGTTAAAACTGCCGAATGAAACGATGCATTATCATGGTTGAGCATAATTCCTTGGTCTGGAATTCTACTGAACACTTCAGGCAAATATTTTTCAGTGTATTACCTAGCTGAAACTGTCTCTTGTTCATTTAGCTTAATTGCAGACTAAGCCCGTACTTCTGAAGAATACCGTACAGAATACGTAACATTTTTCATGGCTCGCTGCTTCATAGACATTGTAGGAGTTTCCTCATCTTCGTGAACCCATACACGACTCTCTTGGCTGTAGAAAGGTCGAAAAGTGGAATATAAGTTTCGTCACCTGTCAGTATTTTGGAAAAAATTTGGTGTCTGCCATTATTTAAGAAATTTAAAGTTTCATAGTAAATTTTTACCCGCTCTGCTTTTTGAAAGTCAGAAAAGTGATGTGGCACAAAACTACTTTTTTTAAATGCAGGTGATTGTGTATGATTGTTTTAACAACTGAGGATGCAATCTTGAGTTGATGCTCTATTACCGCATAAGTGGCTTTATTTGTCCTCTTCAATTATTTTTTAACCGCAGCTATGGTTTTATCGGTAACAGCTCCTTTTTTATGCTTAACATAATCCCTTTCGCGTTCAAATTCTTTATATCATCGGTAAATTGTAGCCAAGGTAGGTACTTGTTCACTAAAAACTGAATCTAAGCTCTCTTTGCACTCATAAGCGCTTAAACCTCTTTTAAAATCATAATAAATTATGATTCGAAAGTGCTCCCTGGTTAATTCCATTTTCTTTTACTATTAAAAAATAAGTAGCTGCGTTATGATTAACGTAACTTCAATAACAAAATGTCAAATGACAGATAAAGAGTTGCTCTAAATAAACACTGTATGATTGTTTTTCACAGTCTACTAGATTTTCTTATTCTCAATAAATTCAACTTATCCCTCGTATACCTTCTTTCTATTACTGCATAACTCTCTTCGGGAGCCTTAGGTTTTCCATCCTTTGTATATGACCATACCACACCAACTGTTTCCACTTGATATCAGTTGTTAGAGAGCCATCAATGTCCATTTGTTGTCCTATCTCCTCATTTGGTACTCGCTCTGTTCTCGATACACCAAGCCTTCGTCAAATACGCTTCTACTTCGAGTTTTCGTTTGTTGTTTTATGTAACTCACCACGTTTCCGTGCCATATAACAGACTGCTTTTAATATAAAAGTTTCGTAGATGGTATACTTCCTCCTTTTTCCAAGTTCATTTATAATGATACTTTACCAGTACCTGAACCATTATGAAAATGAAGTTAAGAAGAATTCTAAGAATCGTCAGCTGAGTAATCAAATAATGGGTCTCTCTGCTCTCTTTAAATATACTCAGATGACATAAATACCTCCTTTCCTCATAGATATAAAAAAGAATTATATAAAAGACGAGCCCGATAATATTGTTTCAAGTCGGTTTATATTCGTTTTATATTCGTTTTATATTATTCGGAATTTGTATAACCCGATTCACAATGACCAGCTATTATTGTGCTCTGGTAAAGCAAGTAGTCTAGTTTTATTAGAACGCACAAAATTAGGCAAAAAATTAGGTAAAAATAGTTTCAGAAGAGCAATTTTGAAAGTATGCAATAGTTATTTAAGTAATAAGGTAGGTAAGTAAGATTTACCAGTCGAGGACGATTTTGCGTCCGAGGGCTTGCCCGAGGAATTGCAATAGAGTTCGAGACTGGTAAATGCTACCTCCCGAATTGCTTATAACATTTTTCCCACTCCCCAGACAATAAAATCCTTAAAAATTAAATGTAATCATGATAAACAGTAACGGTGAACAACCTCGGAATTTAATAAATTAGACACATTTGAAACGTTACTAGGCAGTTCCTACATACAATTGATTATATAACTCATTTGAAATTTAGCCAATAGCAATTACAAATTTTACATAGTTACCATGTATTGATAAGTGAATATACTCTTGACGACGTGATATAACCGTTTTGGTGTTTCGCTTCCTCCAACAATATGAATTTTGTCATGGTAACAAGTGTTTTGAAGTTTGTTGATAAACGTCAAAAATATATTCAGCAATTTTCATAAGGTTTTTTTAATTTTTTCGACATGGAACGCTTTGGTATAAGCTCGGGGACCGAAATAGATAAAGAAATTGAAGATTTTACACCGCAAAATACCGTTAAAACACATAAATATGTTTGGAAACAGTTCACCGAATTTTGTGAACAGCGAAATTATAAACTTTGTGCTCAAACTTCTGACGAACAATTAGCAAGTATTTTGAAAGATTGGGCATTCAACATGAAACCTGCAGACGGCAAATTCAACTTCTAAAGATAGTACAACAAATATTTATTATAATAATCGTACTTTTAATTTCAACCAATAAAAAAATTTCGTTAGTTAATTCTTTATATAATCGTAACGAATACCACTCGAGCAAACGAAAATAATCCATTATATAACCTCTTCACTCGACGTATATCCTTAAAACACCACGAGAGCGTAGCTCGAGTGGTGTTTTAAGGTGTTTCTCAGGTTTAAGGTGTTTCTCAGAATACCTCTCGTGACTCGGAAATATATTCGATTATTTTCTATGCTCTTGTGATATTATAACTGATTATAAACACAAATTAAACGAAATTTGACAATTCAATAGTGTCAAATGAAACCACGGAATTAAGTGTTGCTGATAAAGTAGGTGATAATAACATTGAATTATCAAGAAATATAAATAAATATCCCAATTTTTTTAATAATGTTACTAATTGTACAAACTGTAATATTACCATAAATATAAATCAATAGAACACGTGTTTTGATGCACTTTTTTCCCTAGAGGACGTAAGTAAATTACTTACGGCCCGTTGTCATAACAATCACAGTCATTTCAGTAAAACCAACTTACGTCCATAGAAACAATGTATTAATGGTATGCTTACTATAAGGGGAGTGGGAAAACGATATTTTTCAAAAAATTAATAAAAATTATTAGGTCAATGGTATTATTATTAATTTTTTAATCTATTATGTTACAGGATATATTACTTGTTCCCAGCCGGAAACACGAGAATGTAAGTATATTTTATATATTTTATTTAGAAATTCAAAATGATATAAAACAAAGTGTACATGCGCCACGTGCTTTTGTATTCAATATTTATGGGATTAAACTTAAATACTTGGAATTATATTTTCAATTAAAGTAATTTGTTTAAATCAAACGTAGTTTACAGAGAGTATACAGTGTTATTCTCAATACGTGTCAGAAAAATTAATTTTAAATAAAACATGTTAATTAATATTTAATAAAAAAAAATATCTAAAAAGTCCGCTGTGTAATTTTATTTTTAATTTTAGATGATTTAATTAAACCGTTCTGTACCGTATGAAATACTCATCTGTTGTATCGAGAGTTCGATGATCCTTACTAAATAGTAGATATTGCATATTTACAACTTACTTATGTATAAACCCATTCATTCTAAACAAACCGTATGTAAACAAATACGTCTGCATGTCTGCAAGCGACACGGAATATACGAACGGCACATATTGGGTGAATGAAGACGAACAGTGGTACCCAAAATTCTGTTTAAATTAATTTCTTTCACATTTTTAAAAAAAATAAAAATAAAACAATTGACATATATTTTAGTAGTAACGAGCCATCCAAAAAATTAATAATTGGAGTAGACTGTGAAATTGGGTTGGTACTTTAGCCACTTCCACATAATGACATTTATTATTTGACATTGAAACTATAAGTTTGTGTCAAATTTTTCAAAACTCTTATTAAGAAAATTAAATTTGTTTAGATGTAAATGGACAACATTTTCAACAACTTCTGTAGCTATATGTAAATTTTGATTATGATTTCGATATTAAACAAATTATTTGTTTTCTTTTTTGTTGTACAGTGAGATCAAAAATGGCTGATTAAGTTGGTGTACCTGAATAAGTGGTATTGAACCAGTATAACTTCACACTTATTTTTGATAATTCAGTGGCGTTGCATTTGAACGGGAAATTGCATTTATTATAGATTTATTAATTTTTTTTTTTTTTAATTCAGTAAGGTCAGTAATTGATCTTCTTATTAAAAACCTCACTGACTATTACAAATAACGACATAACTAAATAAAATTAAGACTTTTAGAAACTATCTTTATTGTATACAGACGTTTAAATCAATACATTTTTCTAGAATACCTATGAACAAAACAGCTCAAAACATACATATTATGCCATGATAAGTCAAAAATTGTAAGTACATATTACAGTACTTTGTAAATTAAATTGTTACAGCAAATGTTCGAAGTGTTGTCCATTATTATCCAGGCAAGTTTGTACTCTTCTCTTTAAGTTCTCAAAAACATTGTGTCGAGTTTCATCATTAATATTATTAATTTCATGTTCGATTGCTGCTTGCAGTTCTTGAATATTATGTAACCTATTACGATATATTTTATTTTTTAAATGTCCAAACAAAAAAAAATCTAACGGAGTAAGATCTGGTGAACGGGCTGGCCATAATCCTCTACTTATTAATCTTTCAGGGAAGACTTGCTGTAGATATCGCAGTGTAACAACTGCTGTATGCGCAGGAGCCCCGTCTTGTTGGAAATTTCCATGTAATCTCTCATCGTCTTCTAATTGATTTATAAAGGGATTTAGAATTTGTTCCCTGTATCATTCTGCACTAATAGTTTGGTGGAATATGATGGGACCAATAATACGCCTGCGAGACATTGCTACTCACACACCGATTTTCAGGGGATGTAAACTTGTTTCCACAAAAGCATGAGGATTTTCAGTGGACCATGTGCGATAATTTTGTGAGTTCACATATCCAGACAAGTGAAACCAACCTTCATCTGTGAAAAACGTCTTATCCAATACTTCATTATTGTTTATGGTATTGAGAAACCACTGACAGTATTGCATTCGTGCATGAAAATCATGAGGAAGCACATGAGTCACAGTCATTTTATAAGGATGCATGTGTAATTGTTTTCGTACAACTGTATGACAGCTTTCATATGATAATCCTACAAATAGTAAACATTTTTATTTAATGCAAAAAATATTCTTTGTGTAACAAATACCTGTTTGCTCAGAGAGTCTTCGAAGAGATTTATTTGGACTTTGTAACATTCGTTGACGCACGTCTTCACCAATTTCGGGAGTTAAGATTTTAGGTCTGCCAGATAATTTACGCTGACAAACACTTCCACTATCTATAAAACGATCAACGACACGTTGTTGATGTTGTGCAAAAGTATTAAACGGGAGACGGCATTATCTGGATACATTGCCATATATTGCTCGTAACAAGATTCTGTGGAGTATATCCAAGAACCCATGTTATCTTGTATGCCACTGCGAAAATACGCAATCACTAAAAAAGTGTCTTCCTCCAAGGTAAACACCATTATAACGGCCAGGAGTACTAATAAGTACTGTTTCTTACGTTTATGTAGATAGTAGTAATAATTCAAGTTCAAATATAATCTCTCACAAAATACTAACACGCCAATGACAAGAGGAGACAACGAAATTTGACAGTAATTTGAGATAATTGTAAAATTCTAAAATTAAAAATTCCCATTTCCGAATTGCCAACTTAATCAGCCATTTTTGATCTCACTGTAGTATCATTTCAATGCAATAACCTTTTTTTTACAATGAAACCAAATGAAACTGTCAAGCATCAAGTAATGTGTCATTATGTGGAAGTGGCTAAAGTACCGACCCAATTTCACAGTCTACTCAAAATATGAATTTTTTCGATGCCTCGTTATAATCTAATACAAATTAATGACACTTATTCAGAATAATCTTGTATATATAAGTGACCTGAGTTTACTAAACGCTGTAGTTGCTTAGGTAATATGGTAGTCTGTAGTTTGTCGCCATTTCAAAAAAATTACGCATATTCATTTGTTTCTTTCCCTATCTCAGATGTATATGTTGTTCTCCAATCAATAATACGACGTGTTATATGCATATGTGAATATGGTGTGTAAAGGATGCCATAAAAGTTTTACAATGGGACACAACTATTTGTTGTACGCTGTGACAAGTTCAGTGTAGGTTGTGACCTGGTGTAGCACTCACTGCAGCTGGTGGCTCGGTTTCTTTGTATTAGTTGCTTCCGAACTAGGCCAACGTTAAGAGCTCTATATATTACTTTGGTCAAAAACGCTGTACCGAGCAATTTCACGCTACTACTTTGGCCTGGCCGTGGATTGAATATTCATCAGTGCTTGAATGGTTCCTGTGACAATATGTGCGATGATTGTCCACCGCGTACAACTGTCTTTAGTTGGCAGAAGGAGTTTCGGCGTGGAACAAGCTCCATGGTCAGGAGAACATTTTTATTTCAGCAAGATGTTTGAGTTCGGTAGGCATGTAAGTTTTTGGAAATTCATACCATTTTACACGAACATCATCGAGGGACAAAGGTTTGTTCCCTCTGAGTCACCATGCCTTAACTGGCAATTATGGCACAACCCGTGCCATGGTACTGCAACGTAGTTGAGAAGTTTGAAGTAAATCATCTCGATATGTTAACATCTTGGCAAGTGATGACGTAGCCGCTAAAACACATAACAAAGTATGTGTCTTTGAAAATAAAGACGTGGCGAAGAAAATGGTGGCTGTCGTTTTTACAGCTAAAGGAATTGTTGAGCTTGTGGTACTGGAAAATACAAGAGAGAGTCACCGCAAATGCCAATGTCAAGAAATGCCTACCAAGACTTGTTGAAGCACCAAAAGACTGTTGTCCTTGCTCCACACATCTGGTTTTTCCACCACAACAGCGGTCCAGCACATCGGTCCAGCATGTGTACCAAGTATTTAACAAGAACCTGGCTGGATGTGTCGGAACATCTACACTACAGCCCTGATCTATACGGTCATGCGCTGTTCTCCATGTGAAGAACGAGTAAAAAAGTTTTTCAACGATAAAAGCCTTCGGAGGGTATTGGATGAGAAGTGAACGCAGCTCCCAGAAGAAACGTGGACGAATTTATTTGATGATTAGGTTCTGAGAATATACAAGTAAAGCTATATTACAAAACTTTTGTAGTTCCCATCGTACGTGTCTTTTTTGTGATTGATATTATATTGCTAATAGAGAAGTTTGTGTAGTAATCATAGACTTGCCAATGTTCATATACCATGAGAGCATATACATATTGCTGTGAACTGTGGGTTTGCTTAATGGATAGTCCACTGTTCATCCACACAATATTACCGAACTAGTTCAGACGAAAATTCTTCTTGCTTAAGACTTCTTAATCTTGGGCTCTCTCTCGAGCGAGAAAGTGGAAAAATAAAACAAATCCAAATAAATATTTAAACATAATTCAAAATAAACACAATAATAAATTTGAAAATAAATTTAACATAATACATAATTATTTAATTAAATTGTTCTTCGGGGAAAAGTCCACGACACATCCCCAAGAGTATTCAATAGAAAAGCCTGAACATACCAAAATCTTTTTTATTGAATAGTCTTCCGCACTCGTAGCACTGACGCCAGTATCGCACCCTGACATGTAACTTCCCCGCACTCAAGTGTTGCACAACGTCCAGCAGGATCATCCTCGTTGAGCAGCAGTGGAGCGAACGGTTTCAAATTTCCCATTTACTTTTACATTTTCTTATAAAATAGGCTTTTCATTTTCAAAAATATAGCTCATGTCATATTAGCTTTTGACATTTTAAATCATATAGCTTATGTCATTTATTATTTGACATTTTAAAACAGCTTATGTCATTTATTGTTGACATACTAGAATAGGTTTCGTTACCATGCATCGTAGACGAAAGAACACTCCGGAGCAACAGTTATCGTCGAATAGTCGAGCTCTTCCTCGATCTCCTGAACATGCGTCACTCCATGGATATCATAAACAAAAAGAAACATAATTTGTAAAAACTTATCAATCATTACCATAATCATAATCATTAAACAACTACCATATCATCATATAACATTTTCTTAGAAACATTTCCCATAAATAATCCTTCTTACCATAAACTTTCTTTAATTATATTTGATTTCAATCAAATCTTCTTCATTACTCATTATAATACATTTTCTTGCAAACATTTTGCATAAAATAAATCTTCTTACCATAAATCTTCTTTTAATTATATTAATTTCAATAAATCTTCTTAATTAATCATTATAATTATTATAATTATCATTCGTATTATTATTATAGCTACTGCTATCATATGATTCTTTTCATCATGAAAATTCCATCAAACTTCTTCATATTAACAAATTTAATTACTTTAAATAAATTTTCTTCTTATTAGCAAATTTTATTGCTTTAACAAACTTCTCTGTTATACAGAGTTACAAACTTCTTCATTAATTAACATAATTGCTTTAAATAAATTTTCTATCACCATAATTAGTGTTACAAACTTCTTCTTATTAACAAATTTATTTGCTTTGACAAACTTCTTCATTAATTACATATATATATATATATATATATATATATATATGTATTACTACAAACTTCTTCTTATAAATAAATTCCTGTATTCACACCATCCAACGATTCCATTGCCAATCAACTTAATCAAACTTTATCAAACTTTATTATACAGTATTATTTACTGTTACAATCTTTTTATAATTCATCATTTTACATTTTATCAATGCATATTATTATATAAATATATATATACTTTCGAATACTATAAATCAATTCTCAATCAATTTCTTCAAATTTTATCAATTTTCTTTCTTATTTGGAACATTTTCCTTTTAAACATTAACTTATTATATTAATTTTCCTTAATACATTATTATTTCCTCCCATAAATCCATCAAACCAAATCCATTTATCAATCTTATAACATTTTCCTCATATTTTTAATCATCCAGTAAAACAAATTCCAATTTCCTAATTTAATTATCCTAAGGCAAATCATTTTTCCTTGCACAATCGATTTCTAATAGTATACAACAACATTTTCTTTTTTGTTGGGCCTATATAAAATTCCTGACTGTTAACAAGTTCTGATTTATTTTTTTCTTTACCTTTATCTGTACATTAAAATTAGGTCGAGTACCTTTAAGTCTGGTACCTTGTAAATTAAAATTAGGTCTAGTACTTTTAAATCTAGTACCTTTGTATCTGGTACCTTGTAAATTAAAATTAGGTCTAGTACTTTTAAATCTAGTACCTTTGTAATTCTTGACTTTTAAAATGTTTTCTTTTTCAACATCAATACTTGAATTATTATAATAAGCTCTGTTTGAAAAGGCCATACTACTTTTATTTCTTTGCTTATTATTAGTTCTATAAATAGCAACTGCCTGACTAATTTTTACATTGAGATGTCTATGTGACTTAGACACCATGTGTACTTCATTAATTCTATTAGTTGAATATTTTAAATTAGAGTGTCTCGTAATTATATACGACTCTCTTTTCTCATTATTACTATTAATATCTAATTTATTACATAAAAATTCTTTTCTTACCCCAATTTCACTTGTTCCCCAGGATTGGCTAGCGAACCTGTCCTTGAATCTCTCTCTGGAGTTCACATCGTCAGGTATCATGTCCTCCCAGGTTATCGCATCATCCTGGAAACAAATTTCTATCTTCTGCAGCTTATTTTCTACATCAGGCACTTCCTCCAACCTAGCTTTAATTACTTCATCCATCTCTTTTCTAATTTGTCCTGTTTCTTCCTTTAATTGTTTTCCCATTTGTACCACTTGTACTGTATCCATTATTATTTCTTTATCTTGATTACCATCTATCTTTTCTATTCTTGTTTCCATACCCTTTTGACTTATTTGCATATTCATTTGTCTTGTTTCCATATCCATTTGTCTTGTTTCCATATCTTTTTGTCTTATTTGCATATTCATTTGTCTCATATCAAATTCCATTTGTTTTACCAACATCCTGTCCATAGTCGCCTGCAACTGCAACACCATGTCCAGGAGCATATTTTCCCTGATTCCTCCGTCGTGTCTTTCTTCATGCATGTAACTAATTTTACCTATGCCTTGTTCTCCATTCGAAACACAATCCATCTTTATATTATTTTGTGTTATATTTTTATTTCTTCTGTGTTCGCCTCTTCTATGTTCGCTCCACGTTGGATACGCCAATAAATAGATGCTGTGAACTGTGGGTTTGCTTAATGGATAGTCCACTGTTCATCCACACAATATTACCGAACTAGTTCAGACGAAAATTCTTCTTGCTTGAGTCTTCTTAATCTTGGGCTCTCTCTCGAGCGAGCGAGAAAGTGGAAAAATAAAACAAATCCAAATATATATTTAAACATAATTCAAAATATACACAATAATAAATTTGAAAATAAGTTTAACATAATACATAATTATTTAATTAAATTGTTCTTCGGGGGAAAGTCCACGACAATATGTTAATAACATATAAACAGCATTTAATAAAAAAGTTAAATAAAAAATTAAATAAAAATTTTCATGTTGAGGGATCCCTAATAAAAGTTATAATCAATATCAAGAAAGTATATCAACCATAACTGAGAACAAATGCTACAAATATTTATAAACATATCTGTATCTGTACACATGGAGATATATCACATATTTAACCAGTGGTCACTTTAGTGGCAGACACATGCGTTTCTGTCTAAGCGACGTCATCAGTGCGGGTTTGCAAAGTACCGTCCAACGGTTCATTTTCGCCAAGTAATAACAATTTTGTCCTGTCAGGTGACAAGAGATAATCTCGTAACATTTGACGGACAAAAAAGGCTCGCCGTTAAAAGCGGTTTCCTCTCGAATGGCTAAACCATTATAAAAAAGGAAAGAAACAAAGTAGTGTAGTCTATTAACTCGTAGCCAGATGGCTCAATATAGCATATCGATGCGTAAACAGACTAAACACATTAAGCGTCTATAAATGATACAAATCTGCATAAATATATCTGTATCTGAACACATAACTGAGAAATAAGTTCACTTATTGCATTGGATTATGATCTTCTATATGTAACTCCAAAAAATCAAAATTATAAAGTTTCAAAAAAGATCAATTTTTTTGTTGAGAATAAGATTTCGATTACATAGCCAAAATTATTAATGCAATTCACAATAGCATCTTATTAAATAAATGAATTATTATATGGATGCATTGGTCAGATAATTTAAGAAAGGTATGCAAATTTATGATATAGGATACCCAAATATACTGGCTGCCATAAGTAAATGAACACCAGGAAACGTAGATATATTTTAATGAAATTTACAGGAAAGACGTATTTTATTCGTATTAAGAAACGATGAAAATTTAAACAAGATACAATTATAACAATTAATAATAAAACTAATAATGTGTAGGTCATCCTCAACTTCTTACACATTCACTTACTCGATTAGGCATACTCGAAATAAGCGCTTCTATGATGTGCCTGTGGTATGCTGCCCCGAACTTCTAAAATCCGTCGTCGGTGAATTTCTATACTGTTTGAAGCTGGCTGTAAATTATTCATCCTTCGTCCTACCATATTCCACACGTGTTCTATAGGGGATAAGTCTGGCGATTGCGACGGCCATGGAAGCAGATCAATATCAGCATTATTCATAAACTCCATTGTAACCCTTGCGGTATGTGGCCGCGCATTATGCAGATATGGAATTAACACTGATCTCAACACATGATTTATAAAACGACTCGCACCTAATGTTTCTTGAATAATTACTAAAGGGATCTACTTCAATAGCAGATAGCGGTATGGTATGGGGATACCATTACACCTTGAGTTAGAGCCGTATGTCGTTGTTGGAAAATTTGCAAATTTCTTCTTTGTCCAGGACGTCTTCTGACCATTCTGCGACCATCATGAGACCATAAACAAAATCGACATTCGTCGCTAAAGACGACTCGATTCCATTCCTCATTCCAATGCAAAATATGAATAGCCCATTCCAGTCATGCAGTTCGATGATGTGATGTTAGAGGTAAAGAAAGAAATAGACGTTACGATCTAAGCCCAAAAAATCTCATTCTTCGATACACAGATCGCATGGAGATCTGATGATGAACTAAACCTCTCCATCTATCGCCAATTTTTCTTGTTGAGGAAAAATGGTCTCTAAGAGCCACAAGACGAAGCTCAAGATCTTCACGACCGGTGGTGAGTCTGGGACGTTCAGGCCGTGGACGTCGTCGCTCCTCATTATTTTCTCTCCATCTTCGCCAACATAGAGCAATTGTAGCATCACTACGGCCCACAGGAATGGGAGGCATTTTTTTCCCCCAGGCTGAACCTACCTAGTACATTGATGACTCATTGATGGGACGTATTATCGTTTTTTCAAGGAAAGAACGATGATCCAAGAGAGCTTAAGTAGAGATAATGCTGTGTTTAAAGCGGAAGTTATCGCATTGTACCACATTGCATCGGAGAAATTAATAGACGGGATGAAACAAATTGCATTGTGGCCATTTTCTCCGACAGCCAAGCAATCTTAAGGCACTGGATTCAAGGCAAGTTAAATCTAAACATGTGTGGGATTGTAAGGTTATAGGTCTAATGAGAAGACGAACGAGCTGGCTTGACGAGCTTCGTCTATAGCTTTGTGGCTGCAGTCTTTCTGTAACATTACAGAAATAATGATCAAAACCATCATGAAAAAAATGGGCTGAAAATAAATTTAGGAAAAGATCGAAGAACTCTCCAGGTCAAAGATAGACAAAACAGTTCCTTGGGGAACATTTGCCTAGGTTTACAACGAGCCTACTGAATAGAGAGAGAAAGTCTATTAAGATAATGGGTCTATTAACTGGACATTGTAAGCTTAACAAACACTTCAATAATATGGGCTCAACAGAAGAAGGGAAATTAGATTCTGCTAAGAGGAAGAAGAAACCGTGGTTCATGTACTGTGCCAATGCGGAAGTCTGGCAAGAACGTGCTTCTTACAAATGGGAGATAAAAATTCTAAAGCGAAATTCCATTTGGAATAGCCGCTCTCAAAGCTGTTAAGTTTTATAGAAAAAAAACTATGGCTGTAAAAACTACACTAACGAGACATAAGGAACACACAAGATCTAGAAAAATCGCAGTGGAATAGGCTACCTGGAGTAATCTAATTTAATCTAACGCTCCAGTATTATTAAGAAAAAAGAACTCTTGGACAGCAAATGGAATCAATATGCATTTCTTTATTCTGTTTGTTTTTATAAAATTAATTTATAGCAGACTAGTTGGAAAAGTTGGAAAAGTTTCCAATATAGCTTCCTTTATTTCTGCCTCGTGGGAATTTTTAAGAGCGAAGTTTTCATTCACAGGATATTCACAGGCATAAAACTTTATCCCCTGCAATAATTTTGCTTAGAAAACTGTAGTCTTGGTCAACCATGCTGATAACATTTCCAATCAGGGTCGTTTGCTTTTTATTCTGACAATATTTTTGCTACAATGTGTTGACAAGCATAATTCATTGTTTTGGACTGATCTTCCTACTGTAGATATTACTTTATGTTCAGTAGTTGTGGATTAAGTGAATCCACATTTTCTCTTAGTAGCTATTTCTTAGATGGATGGATGTTCAATTCGTGCTATTTATGTCACTCGTAAATTTATGGTATCTTCATTTGTATTTCGTCGTATTTATATTACAGATTATTTAATGTGATTGGTTATTGGTCGAGTAAACACAGATGTTGGTTGCTATGTTGCAGATATTTTTTATTGCGACGATGTTAGGTATAACTTATTCAACAGCATCGTTACTGTTTTCACAACGTTGACATAAAAATGATATTATGCTATAGTCAATGATAGCTACTGACTTGGCGTGCATTATTTTCGCGGCGGTAATTTCGAAATCCAAAAACTTTTTGATTCTACTGTGTATATGTATATTTAAGAATTATTCAACAATAAATTCAAAACGGGAAAGTGGTCTGTAATTTAATACTCATTTATTTTCAATCTCTCTATATTGTGCAAAAATTCGTTGCTTTTCTAGGTGCTGAGAATCTAGAGTTAACAAAAGCAATGACGTAAATAGACATATTATAAACATATTACATATTATTGTATTTACAATTAATTCCGGAATGTTCTTGTTTTTTTTTGTTTTTATTAATTTTAATCACTTGTGCAGTCTTTTGTTTATATTCATATATATTATTAGCTTGAATATTTTGCATTGTTTTAGGCTTATTTATATTTTTATATTTTGGAAGTTCAGTCTTTATAATACTTTTTTTTTTCTAATAGTAATTGTTGTTATGTGTATGATTTACAATTTTGTTTTGATTTTATTCTGTAAATGGCATTATAATTCTGTTGAGTAATAAATAAAGAAAACTAAATTAAGTAATTGCTATTTTTTAACAATGGGTTCTCATCTCCTGAGGAAGCAACGAATTTGTTGCGAAATACAGAAAGATTGAAAATAAATGAGTATTAATTTACAAACCGCTTGCTCGTTTTTAATTTATTATTCAATAATATAGTACAGGCGATAATTCTTGTAAATTTCATAATTATACTATTTTCTGAACTTAAATACCTATGTACATCTCAATAATAATTATTTTTTTAATTTTCAGTTAATCCTGTTTTTTACAATCCCTACCGATTTAAAAGAGACAGTTCAGGTAAGTTTCGATACATACGTGTACTTAGAATTAAGCATAGTTGTCTTAGTATAATTTCATTAATTTAATTTCATTACATGCAGCTCTTTGTTTATTCGAAATTATCGAAGACTTCTTTTTTACGTCTTCAGGGTTAGGCAAATGTATGGATCCAATCGGATATCTCTGATATGGCTAATTAGATTTTAATAAGACTTTCAACAATTAATTAAATACAAATCGGGCATTCGATGAGCATATTTATATCCGAATCAGACTTCCGGTTTAACTGGAAATAATATTAACTTTTCTTTGATTTTTGATATTCTGATTGAAATATCGTGTATATTTTTACGAATTTCAATAGAGATCTGCTCTGGGAGTTCAGAAATAATAAGGTTTGACACGCTTTTTGCGCAACAACGACAAAGATATTTAATTAAAACTGATATTTTAAATCATGTTTATGTTTAGTAAGCCTTGTCATTAAAATGCCATACTTGACTTAATCTGTCAGAATTAATTTTGTAGACGTATAAATATTAATAATGGTTCAATTAACTGAAAAAGAACGTATTGAAATTCTGACGATGATTGGCTTTGGTGAACGCGACCGAGTTCATTAAGAAGTATGCGATTTATTTAACAATTTGCATTAAGATCGCCAACCGATATCACGAACTGTCATTGGCAAAACTTTGGGAAGGTATAACTTGATCGGAAATGTTAGAAACTTTCCGAAAAGCGGACGACCAACGCGTCTAATGAAGTTATTGCTCAAGATATTGCAGAATATTGAAGCACGAAGAATATCATCTGTATAATCTGCATTTAGTGCAAGAATTATTGAACGGGGATTATGATTGCAGAATTGAATTTTGCGAAAGAGTGATGAAAATGACTAATATTTTACATGCAATCAGCTGTTTTCCGACGAGGCTACGTTTTGTTTGCATGGTACCGTTAATCGCCATAATTGGTCAATAGATAATCCTCATTGGATGCTAGAAACGCATACACATATCTGCAGAAATTAAAAAGTTTGAGCTGATATTTTCAGGAACCGTATTATTGGTCCTTCTTTCATTCATGCTACACTAACTTGACATCAATATTTACATCTTTTACGTGATGAGTTTGTTCCTAATATTGAGGAAGATGGGAAATTACCTATAAGTGTTTTGTTCCAACAAGATGGAGCACCTCGTCACTATGCCCTTAAGGGGCTATACCAGTGTGAACACTGAAAATTTGGGTGCTCTTCGGAAATTTTTTGGAAGAAAAGTAGTCAATTAAATGTTTCGTAAAATTAAGCATATATTTGGCTATATTTGATCTATATAATATAATTTTCTCATAGAAAAATATTGAGATCCAAGTGACTTATGCGCTGCCTTCGAAGGCACCAAAAAAAAAGTTCCTCCACTGCTGACATTCCGATCGATTGAGTAGCTAAAATTAAAAAAGGAAAAAATGCCGTTAAATTGGAAGGTTTGTCCTGTACGATGACGTAGGATTTTCGAAAAATATCAAAATCTAACAAAATTGCGTAGTTATGAAGAAAGTTTGTTTTCTTACCTATAAAATGGTCGTTTCTTTCAATGCCAAACCGTCAATTTTCATCCAATCAAAAATCTCCTACGTCATCGTAGAGATATTCAAGAGTACTCAGTTCAAATTTCAAGTCAATCGGATAATTGCTCTTCGAGTTACAATGTCAGTAAACTTGAAAAATCTCATTTCGGGAAAAACGCGTTTAAAGATTTAACTATCGATTTGCAAGATAAAATGATATTTACGATAAAAACTGCTAATCAGCTATACCTGGCCCTGGCTCGAATGATGCCTGCTGAGAGGCTGAAGCTTTTCTCCGAGCTGTACGTCCCTCTTTTGAGGATGCTTCTTCATGACGCTTGATTTGCAGATGGGGGCAGTTTATACCTGAGAGCGGTTGCTCTTTAGAAGGCTGCCATTCGGGGAGTATTAGAGATACGGCCTTAAAATTTTCACGGGATATTCTTGAAAGTATAAACTGTCGAATAGGGTGACGAAAAAATCGAAAATCGATTTTTTGAAAGTGTGCACACTGGTATAGTCCCATAATGTTAGAAGTCTTTTAAACGAATCATTCTCAAATCGGTGGATTGGTCGTAGAGGATTTATTGAAGGGCCTGCACAGTCTACAGGTTCAAATCCCCTAGGTTTTTTCCTTTGGGATTATTTCAAATCTGTGGTTTATATCAAACGACCGCATAAACTGGACCAGTTACGGCAGAGAATTATTGAGAAAGTGTAATTAATTCGTGAAGAGGCTTTGGCAAATGTCATTCAAGAATTTATTCAAACTTGCATATTGTCAAGAAGATAATTATTTTGTTTATATTTTTTGTGTTCATTTTTCTTGTTCAGCATTGAAATTTGCATTATTAGATTTAATTAAATATCTCTGCCGTTGTGGAACAAGAGAGTACCAAACCTTATTATTGTTGAATTCTATGAACTCTATTTACATTCGCAAAAATATACAGGCTGTTTTTTTTAAATCTTTATTTGTCCAACAGCAGTTGCTACTAACAGGCTAATATAGGATTAAATAACTTGTGGTGTAGATTAACATTACATAAAAACATCTACAAAATAGTATTTAAAAATATATAAAAAAACACAAAAAACAAAACAAATTAAACGAATATTGATCAATCGTATACATATATAGAAAAAAAAAGAAAACAAATGTAACCAATATGCAATAAACAAGAACTAATTTAAACATCATTATAAACTTTGTCACAAGTCTTACAAATAATATACACCGGTGACTTTAAAAGTGCATTGGTTTTCGCTCTGGGTAGCCTAAAAGTAGTGCATTTGCGAGTGTTAAAAGTAGGTACGTTGAAGTCGATTTAGACTAATATTGTTGGGCAATCAATTTCGTTTGATAAGATTTATTAAGAATTTAGCACAATAGATCTCCCGACGACAAGATAGAGATTGTATACTATGGCACTCCAAAAGACTATTGTAGTCCGTTCCTCGTTCAGGGTAAGTGCCAGTCATTCTGAAGGAGAGGTATTTCAGAAACCTCTTCTGGATTCTCTCAACAGAAATTTGTTGATAGGTGTAATAAGGAAACCACACTAAAGAGGCATACTCCAGCTTGCATCGTACCAAGGCATAATATAAATTCTTAATTGAAGCAATGTTGTTAAAGTTTCTACACGACCTAATAAGAAATCCTAAAGATTTTTAAGGTGAACCGCAAATCCACGAAACATATTGAGAAAATGTGAGTTGCGAGTCAAAAACTATGCCCAGATCATGAACCTCCGACTTTCTAGTCACCAACTCCGATTTAACAGAATAATGAAATATTTTAGGGCCAGTACATCGAGTATAAGAAACAACACTTTGAGATATTCAATAGAATTCGATTATGTTTACACCATTCTTCGATTATGGAAAGATTAATTTTCAGTTTGATGCAATCGGAGTGTTAGCGGATTGTAGATTTTAAGATCATCAGCATACCCTAGAAATTTACAATTATTTATTATATTAAGAGATCATTAATGAAGATGTTGAGAAACAAGGGGCCTAGGTTTGAACCCTGAGGTACCCCTGAAGTTAATGGAAAAATTTTGAATGGGAATCCATTGTAAAACACATAGCCAGAACGATTCACGAGATACGACGACATTAATCTAACCAGCGCAGAGCAAAAAACCAAAGAAGTCCAACTTCTTACGGAGGATACCGTCGTCTATGGAATTAAAGGCTTTAGAGAGGTCTGTGTATATAACGTCAAATTGCTGCCGGTTGTCAATGGCCGAGGAAAGAAATTGAATAATGTTTACAAGATTTGTGGTCGTTGATCGCCCAGATATGAAACCATGTTGGTGACAAGATAAAAATGGTTTAATTGGTGTTTCATTTAAAATAAAAAAGTTAACATCGTTTCCGGCTAAAGCGAAGTCTGATTCGGATATAAATATACTCTTCGAATTCCTTATTTGCATTAACTTAAATGTGGAAAATTTTATTAAAATCTAAGTAGCCGTATCGAAAATATTCGAATGGACCCATACATTTGCCTGACCCTGTATATTATATAGGTATAAAAATACGATTACCAAATTATCAAAGAATGTAAACATTTTGATTATAATCGTTGTTTTTTTAAAAGTATTAAAAGCTGTTGGACCCCTTCAATGTAAAACATCTAGTATTGCCGTGTATATTTTTAATGTTTAATTGGAAGTAGTGATGATTTGACGAGAAGAAAAGCTTGAAATAAAGCAAACGATTTGGGTAATAAGTCTTTTTTTATTATTTTTCAACATATTCTTCTTCAATGTACACACTTGGACGTATAATGCGGAAGTACCATATTTCTTCCGATCTTCCTCAAGATCCTCAAAACACTGCTCCGTTGCTGTAACAAGTTTTTCATCGTACCGATACTCCTTTCCAGCAAGGAAAAGTTTGAATGGGGAACAAGTGGGTTAGGCTTGATGAATAGGGTCTAACTTTACTGGTATGAAAGCGAGCGTTGTACTGATGAAAGAGACGTTCTATGTCGTCTTTCAGATATTGGCTTCTTCAATTTATCTATTAGGGCGGAATAATAAGATCCCTTAACGGTTTCTCCTTTATAAAATAGTCTATGAATCCCAAAATATCGTAGTCGCCAAGATATTTCCACCTGCCGATGAGAACATCTTGGCTTTCTCTGAGGATCCACTGTTGAGTTTGCCGTTTAGATTCAGGAACGTAGTGGTCGAGCTAGGTTTCATAAACCGTCACAAATCTGCGCAAACTAACATATTGATTCTAGTTTAACAGCTTGAAATTATTGCTTGACTTTCGTATTTTTTTTATATTTGTTCAGTAGATATGGTCACGATGCTAGGCTAGCTATCTTCTTCTGTCCTTCAAAACAATATCATTAATTTTATTAATAATTTCCGAAGTTGTCGCAGTTTTTAACAATTTTGGTCGCATATCTTCTTCGATGCTCATAACACTACGTTCACAAACTTCACCTCATCATAAAAAATGGCAGACTTTGAATATGATACTAAGCTTATCCGAAAGATGGATCTAGTAGTCGAGCATCAGTTCTCATCAAATCATTCTCATATTGCCTATTTATGTTTACTTCGAAAAATATATAAATATATATACATATATTATATATACCGATTGGTTCAGCCCGCTACGGGCCATACGCAACAATATACGTATGGAACGTAATGCGATGTGGCATCGTGTATACGATGCCACTCGCGTGCGCATACATAAGTCCGATGATCGAGAGCAATAGATTGCCCGTCATTCGTACTTAGCTGTGCAAACGTAAAGGTAGCTATCATGTCAGTGTATACAACCGCAGAGAAGGTACAAATAGTTTCGTGGTATCTTGCCGGCAATTCCTTTCGAACAACAGCTGATTTATTTGCTGTAGAGTACGTAAATCGGCCTATTCCTTCGCATTCGACGATTGAAAGGATCGTAAATGCGTTTAGGAAATATGGCTGTGTCGTCGGAAATTGCCGCAAATGCCAACAAATTGACGGACAGCCGTATATCCCTCTAATACCTGCCGATCGGGAGGAGAGAGACGTGAGGGTTTGTTCGTTAGTTGAAATGGGCGACCTTAAGTGTACCCGGCAAATAGCAGACGAAATCGGTGTTAGTAGAAGTACAGTAAAGCGCATTCTAAAACGCAACAATTCTTAAAATTTAAATTTATTTTGCAGAATTATTGATTTTTTTTTTTTACTTTTATCTTTTAGAAAATGTTATTGTTTTTTTATTACTTAAAATTACTTTTCCGTAGCTGCTAAGAATACAATAATAACTTGGAGATATAACGACCTTATTATGTCTGAAACAAATGGGCAAATTACGTATACAGAACGAATATGCAAACGACTATATCCTTGCGCGGTTTAAGTCTTACTAAATTCATAACTGCAATGTATGGCAATTTAAGCTACTGCGCGTGGAAGGGATTCGCTGTTGCCACTTATTGCTGGTTATGGCCCGTTCAGAGCTGGTCCTATCGGTATAATTATATATATATATATATTATATAATAAATTTAAAACTGGCATGCGATCTGTCAATTAAAACTCATTTATTGTCTATCTCTCTATATTTCGCAACGAATTTGTTGCTTCTTCAGGAGATGAGAACGTTGAGTTAAAATATGGAATGGAAATATAGTAGGGTCGATAATTTTTAAAACTTATATATATATATATATATATATATATATATATATATATATTTGATATCCCAAAATAGTGCAATCTGTCCGAGAACATTTTTTTTGTCAGGTGGAAACGCTCCTGCTCTCCTTAGCTTAGGCTAGAGTAAGTTTGTGTGGGACTCAAAACACTCTTGTGCATTGCATACCCACCAAAAACCACCTCTTTTACACTCCCCCTTGCACGCTGGTATCCACAGGATCTGTTTTGCCTCAGACGTGCATGGTATGTTTCACTCTTCCTCCCTCTGTTTCTCTTCGGTCTCTTTTGGGGACATTACACACCTTATCCACTTTCGTATCACCTTAAAATTTCTCCCTTTACTGGTCATAATCGGAATAATATTTTTAATATTTACCTTACTGCCTACTAGGGTCTCGACTTCGCTCCTACCAACGTTCCATCTTTCGTATGCCATGATACTATGTTCCGGCGTATCTGTCAGTCCGCAGTAACCATAATTGTCGCTTCACTTAAACCCATTCTATACGTGTACGCCTTGAAGTGCGTGTGTTCGGTGAGGAATTGTGTCAAGTGATAGTCAGTTCTCCTGAATTTGTATTTTTTCCACATTTTAATGTCAGGGATTAAAGTTTTCGTCTATTATGCCGTCTCTCCATGATGGTTCCACATTTGCTGCCACCTCTCCAAAGTTCGCTCCTCACGTTCTGATTTTGTGGTCTTCGTATTTTGCTGACGTTCGGAATACTCCTCTGCCAGCAGCGAGATAGGAGGCACTCCAGCCACCACCTGCGCTGCGCATCAGTGCGCGAGTCAGTGCGATAGCTGCTCACTACTCTGATCAGCATTCTCCTCTGCACAGACTCCAGCATATTTCTGTATTTCCCGATACTGGGAACGGAGGTTCATATGGGTGCACCGTAAAAAAGTATTGATCGATCTCCCCATTCAAGACTAGGCGTCTAGTGGAACTAGGTCACCCCACGTTTGGCATTATCCGGGAAAGGGCCAACATTCGTTCTTTTGCCTTTTCTACGGTGTATTTTATATGTTCGCCGAATGTGATTTTTTCGTACATAAATACTCCAAGTATTTTATTGTTTTCTTTGGGTGAATGTTTTCTCCCATTAGATTGAAGCTCACATTAGTTCGATTTCTTCGTCCTTTCAGTATGACTGTCTCCGTTTTCTGCGGGGCCAGCGTCAGCTTGTGTTTGCGCATCCATTTCGTCACAGTTCTCAGTGCCTCGTCTCCAATGTCGATGAGCTCCCGTTCATCTTCCCCTTCAGTGATAACTATTAGGTCATCCGCGAAGGTGACACAGCGTACTCCCTCTCCCATTATTGTTCTCAGTACGCCATCATACAGCAAGTTTCACAGAAGATGTCCCAGTATGGAGCCCTGTGGCGCTCCTGCGTTGATCTCCATGCTTTCGTTTCTTGTAATTAGTATCCTCCTTTGGTGGAAATATTCCTTCACTATATTTACCAGATACCGATGTATATTCATCTTTTTCACTTTCTCCGCGATTATGCTCCGTGTTGCAGAGTTGAATGCATTTTTTACATCCAGTGCTATCAGTGCGGTCCATTTCTTGTTTGAGTTCTTGGACCTGTCTATTACGGCTCTTATCGCGTCGACTGTGGATTTACCTCTAATTAAACCAAACTGATTAGGCGAGAACCCCCCTTTCTCTTGAATGTCTTTTTGCAGCCTCTCCTTCACTAACCCTTCATACAGCTTTCCCATTGTATTCAACAAGCAGATCAAAGAACATTTAGTAAATAGTCTATCTACCTAGTTCTTTGGGTTGGGCACCTGTAAATCCAGGCACTTGAATACAGTGCTTTTTATACCACTCCTAACAGATGTCTCAGTTTCATTCGGTCTTATATACTCGATAAAAACCACTATCCTCATCAGGGGAAATTTGAGTACCCTCATATGATCCAATAAATCTCTTTCGAAATGTTTCTGTTTGAGTCCCTTTAGGTCTTTACACGTGCATATTACTGAAGGTTAGTTTTCGCCTGTTTCTCACATCTCCTACACCAGGGCTCGCCTATCAAGCGCATGCTGTACAAATACTTCCTTAAAAAACAGTGTCCGGTTATCAAGCCAGTAATAGTTTTACTTTCTTTTTTATTACTACGAATTAGGCTGGCTGAAAGCCTAACGTTCAGCTCCTCTAGTAGTATCTTAGTATGGAGTTGAGCTTCTGTCAGCCTCCATTTCCTTTTATGTGCTCTTTCCAGCAATAACCAGATCTACCTTCTAGCGAAATCCTTGGCGATTTTACATACAGGTTCTGGTCCTATGAAGTTTTTCTTGGAAACTTTTTGGAAACTTTCTTGGAAACTTCCTTGGCCATGGGGCACTGTCAGTGTGTAGTTGCCTAGACCAACTCATGGCCTGCTGGGAATGACAAAAATTTGCAAAAGGCTCTGATTTTCTTGCATTATTCTTGATTCAAGTATGTATTTTTATTACGTTACTGGAATCTGTAGAAAATTTTCTTTTGTAAAAACAAAAAAAACAGTTAAATTTGAGAGGGAAAAATTTACTCACGTTTCTGGTAAATTATATGTGACAAAAAGATTATTCGGGTTGCTGTATGTAGTCTTTCCGAAACCGTTTACTTTGATGTATAGCTCATTAAAATCAGATAATAAATAAAGACGTTATAGCCTTTGGAAGTGCTTGTATACACTGAAACTAATGTTATTAAAAAAGAAAATGTAATTTATTAAACTAATGAAAATATATATTGCAGTGTCAAAAACAAAACACGAGAAAGCAAAAGCACGAATTAGTGGTAAGTTTTTTTTATTAATATTCTCTCTGATATTAATTTAATTTTCTTTTTTAAGATATTTGATAATTTTTTTCTTTCAGAACTAAAACCAAAGCCAAGCAAGGACACCAAGGAAGTTCACCATGCTAGAGCAGCAGAGGACGATGACAGTAATTATTTCTTTATTTCACTAATTAATTATAAACCATTAATAAACTAGATGTATTATGCAGTATTTTAATCAAAACCATTCTAAAAAAATAATTTCGAATATTAAATTAAAAAAAACCTACTGTAGGTACTACTCCCGTGAGCAAAAAAAAACGGGACTCTGTTTCTGCGTGAGTTTAAATTGTGACTACTTAAGTGGCTATCTTTACTAATGTAAGTCAGGAATTGTCAAAAATGTATGTCTTATTGACATTTACTAAACATTTTTTTCCACGGTCGGGAGTAGAAATCAGTTTCTATGACATCAAAATTAAAACAGAAGTAGTCGATTATTCCCAAGGGAGTATAATGCTCCCAAGGGAGTTTACATTATGGAGAACGTTTGTGATTCATGCAAAAAAAAAGATAGCATTGAAATTATTTATTGACATTTAAATTAAATGTTACATTTGTAATTAAAATTAGAAGGAATATTACTTTCGCTTACATTTACAGTTTTTGTGATTGCCCTAGTAGTGGTACCTACTAAAACCTGATTAGCAATTTTGGTCTTATTTTCAATGGAGTTCTCGACATAACCCTCAGCGACTGTCGTTGATTTCCAACCAGCATGACGCTTTATTGTCGTGATATCCATACCAGCATCTGCCAGTAATGTCGCTGAAGATCTTCGTAAGCAGTGACCAGTATAACATGCAGCATCAGGTAATTTTAAATACGAAGCTACTACACTCGGAATTTTTCCCATGGTATTATTGCCACTGGCTGCGAACTACATTTTCCTGCTTTGTAGTACAAAAAAAGGCGCTTATGCTTCACGTGGGGAGGACGAAGGGACAGGTATTTTCGAAACAACTCAAGCATATTTTCCACATCGGTAACCACAAAGGTTCGTGGAATCTTTGTCTTAGTGTTTGGAATTTTTACAATCAAGGAAGAGCCTACATCCTCAATATCATCTACAGTTAAATTAACTAGTTCATCAGTTCGACAAGCTCCGGCAATCCCCAGAATTAATCCAACCTATAAAAAATCAAAATACTTAATAATTGAAATACCTAACAACAAAAGTAATCTTACCTTAATCATTAAGAATTCTTTGTCATCTGCACTTGATAGAAAACGGTCGATTTCACCATTTCTCAATATTTTCGATTTTTTCGCTTGATATCCGTCACCGGTTCTTTTCAAAAATGCGATCAGCTTGGGGAATTTGCGACAACATAGATATCTATGTTGTCGTAAATTATCAAGCATGACTTAACCATAGAATATTGCGCCCATAATGTGGAAGACTTGTAATTCTTTGCATTTTCACTGAAGTATGCCAACAAAACATTCTCGCTGTATACTTGAACATTTTTCTCGGCGCACCACTTTTTGAACCGATTGTAGGCTATATCGTATAAAGATCTTGACTTCGTAGGCAGCAAATTGCTTATTGCAATATATGCAGCCTCCACAATCTCTTCCGACTCACAATTATTCATTGTGCACTAAACAAACTTTAAACTAAACCAAACTAGCACCTTAATTTGACAATTCTTTTTGTTTGTTTATTTTGTAGTTATGACAATAACTCAACGACTACTAAATAAATGCTCAAATCCGAATACAATAATTCTGGTGCTACTTACTTCATAATGACAAAATGTGTGTTTTTAAGTTAATGAGACCGTGGAAAAAATAGTATATACCATTCGGGAGAGATGCTATTTTGTCCTCGGTGCATTGTAGCCCTCGGGCTTCGCCCTCGGGCTTCAAATTGCACCTCTGCCAAAATAACGCATTTCTCTCCCTTATAGTATAATATACTATTAAAATAAATGTAAAAAAATTACTAAAAAGATAGAGAAGAATTATTTATTGATTTAAAATAATTATTACATTAAAATAATTAGTATTTCGTCGTTCCGCCGTTATTATTAACTGCATCTAATCTTGTAGACATTGAAGCGACAATATTTTGTACAACATTTATAGAAATTTGACGCCAAGCATTTTGAACAATGTCCCAAAATTCTTCCTGGGTAGCAGCTCTATCTCATTAATCCCCATACATTTTCAATGGAATTTAGATAAGGACTGTAGGGCGGGAAATCTCAAGTTTAAATTTCATTTTTTTGTAACCATTGTGCTACAAGATGAGACAGGAAACTGTGTTGTTCTTATAGCTTTGTGCCTAATCTTAGTAACTAATGATTCGTCTTCCTGCGAATTCAAAATTTTGTTACGTCCGCAACCTATTTTCCGATTTAAATAATCCTTTTCCTTCCATTTTTTATATCATGCGGCTGAACTTTTACCAATATTAAATTGAACCGATACAGTTCTTAATGATCTCCCATTTTCCAAACTAGTAACAAGTCTGGCTTTATCAATTTTCGAAAGATGCCGCATTTTCAATTTTGATTTAGTTATTATAATAGATAATTTGACGTACAGTTTGAAAATTAATCAAATATCGTCAAAATTACAACGATAAAAAATAAAGAAAATTGACATAACGATTTTGACACTGTCCCGATTTTTTTGCTCACGACAGTATCCTTAAAACAAACGTCATCAATTTTTATCCGTCTAAAATAAATCAATACCTACTTCTTGCTCAAGTCAAATACTCTTAAAGCGATACATATGAAATAAGCGCACTTAATATATTACTTTTGCGGTAAAATTTAAATGCGTTCAATTATGGAAACAGTTTAAATAAATTTCAGAAGAAAAAAGCTGCGCGTACATATATAGTCATAATATATAGCGAAATAGGTTATGTACCTACTTGTCAAATTGTCAAATTTGTACTTATGTAATATTAATAATACCAGAATAATACTTGCATAATACGTTTTATTAAAGTTTCAGATTTTATTCTGCATTAGAAGAAAATGAATAAATAACCTTAAAGTATGCATTTTAGTTGGTGATTTAAATTATTTATAAAGAATTCTTCTATCATTGAAATGCCTTTCTTCTCTTTAAACAATCTACTTTTTGCTGAATTTATACACCTAGATACTACAATGTTTGTGAATATTGGCAATGCTATATCTAAAATATATCATCGGATAGAGAAAGAATTGATTCGCTACTTTACTTGATATATTTAGTAGTTTGTAAAGTTTACGTAAGTCACTGTATGATAGAATAAAACACAAACATAATATTTTATACACTTATTTAAAAAGATCATACTATTTGCTAGGAAGATCACACAAATAAATATATACAATTTTTAATGTATTTAATATTTAAAAAACATAGTATTTGACAATAAATAAACAGGCATTGGTTAATTTCAATATGAATTTCACTGCTATTTGATGCTTAATTATCCGATTCTTCCACTGAACTCGATAAATCATTTGGATTTATAATAATTGGTTCGACTTCAACATCTATTATGTATATCTCTCATTCGTATTAAGTTTTAATCAGGTTATTAGTATACCTTACACAGTTTTCCCAAGTACTTGTATCACACTATTCTAATGATTTACCCTACATAGCTAAGACTTTTTTATTCCCCTTAACCATCCCGGCTAATATTTTTATTGCAATACCTTTTTGCTGAGGCCCAGATTAGTTCAATTGCATTAAAATCACAATGATATGGAGGTAGTCTCAACACTTCATGGCACTCTTTCTGTAATATTTCATCAATAGCATATTTTTTATCAGGTTTTTTCCTTTTAACTAAATCTAAAAATTCATATTTCATCAAATTCTTTGGAAACATTACCATATTGTTTGTTAACCAATCTCTAATATCTTGCTTTCTTGATGAAGTATTAGGGATTATGGGACGTTATCCATTATAGTAATTGAATTTATTAGTATGTTTGGCATAAGTTGAGCTATAACCCATTCATAAAATAAAAATTCATCATACGTAGTGTGAATCGTTTCAGAACTTTGCCTCGTGACAGCTTTATTATGAATTAAAAGATCGGAATGCTCATTATCTAGTTCACGTAATCATTTTTGAATTGTCGGTAATACAAATTTATGTTTATTATTTTAATAACGAGTTCCATTTCTTGACAAATTTCGTTAGGCAAGGATTGTGCACATCATGCCTCTTGGTGGATAATGCAATGAAATGACAAAATGTTTTGAATAGGTCTACACTGGCTTCAAAATTACCTTGTACACAATAAATTTGTTTTCCAGAGATAATGAAAACCGCTGGGCAATGAGCCACTGTAGTTTGGAGAATGTCAGCCCTAGCTGCTTTCTTTTTGAGATGTTCTTAATCCACGTTAGCCCTCTATTCAAATTGATTTCGAGATATTTAGCGCTTTCATTCTGGGGTACCTGAACACTGTTTAATGAAACAGGAGGACAGGTATCTCGACGGAATGTATATGTTACATGCATTGATTTTAGTTCGTTGGTTTTTATTTTCCACTTTCTTTGCCACTCCTGGAGGTTATTTAATGATTTTTGGAGATATGCGATGCCATTGTAGGATCACTACTTGTCGCTAATAATGCTATATCATCAACATATGATGCGGTAGGATGCGGTATTAGATGTTGGTATACCGCCAGTATAAATTTGATAAAGGGTAGGGCCAATAACATTACCTTGAGGTACTCCAGTTTGTATTCTGTTCACTGTTGTCAGTTCATCCTCGTACCTGACCAGAAAATATCTATCAGTAAGATAGCTTTTCAGAATCTGATAGTAAGGGTGCGGTAGTATAGATTTCAGTTTGAACAATACCCCGTTATGCCTGACCCTATCAAAAGCCTGGGAAATTTCTAAGAAAGCTGCCAAACAATAATCTTTCCTTTCATAGGCTCTTTGTGTAATCTCCACTAAGCGATGCACTTGCTCAATAGTGGCATGCATTTCTCCAAACCCAAATTGTTGATCAGGGATTATTGCCGAGTTCATCAGTTAAAGGTTTCAGTCTTTTAAAGAGTAATTTCTCGCATATCTTTGACAAGATAGGCAGGAGACTGTCGCATAGTAAATTATATATTAATCTTAAAAATCATAAAGTCTGTGTTTTAATTATAGAATGTAAAATTAATTATTTTTTTATTTGTTGCAGGCATTCCAGACGATCGTAAGTTTGCTTGATTTTTTTATAAAAATATTATTAGGAATATTAGGAACTAGAAAATGATATTATAAATGTTAAGAAGTACTGTAAACGAAAACGTAAGAAAAAAAGCATATTTGTCTATGCACTATATTTAGTTGAAACCGTTTTGAAAATATGGCTCTAGGTCTAGAACTAGATTGTATTATCTGTTCTTCCACATTTACAAATTCCTTTAGAAACGTAAAGATAACTGTAATTTAATTAACATATAGTTATTTTTAGATGTCAGCATATAAAACTTTAATATAATTCATTATGCTGCGCGACTATTAAACTAATTTAAGTTCAATTGTTTGACAGAATTTGTTTTTTCAACTAGTGTTATATTTGGCTATTATTTTAACTTTTCGACTGACATTTAAAGAATTCCGTGGCACAACATTCTTAAAATATATATATTTTCTAACATTAAAGATAGTATTAGGTACAAATCTGAAGTAATTTTAAAATATATGATATCAAACCAATATTATTTACATTTCGTGATCCATTAAGATAATTTTTAGATATACTTTCTTACTTTCGATAACTGAAGACTATTTCTCTATGCCAGATTTTATTAATTTGCAAAAGTCATTTCTAATTTAGGATGTACGTTTTCAAAATATCTTCTTTAAGCAACTTGGTAGATACTTATATCACATAATCCTTCTATAGTTCTCAACTACAAACACGAAAGTAAATTGGTACCGACATCCAACAAAATAGTATATTATGCAACAAGCACAAAATGATGCACATTTTGCACGAGTTTCAAAGTTTGCAACACGAGTCGAAGGCGAGTGTTGCAATTGAAACGAGTGCAAAATTGCTATTTTGTGCGCGTTGCATACTATACTTTTTCTACGACAACGACAATTATAAAAATAGATACAAATAAATATGAAAATATTTTATTTATTGCTTTGGATCCATGAAAATACAAAATTACCTATTCATTAGCAGAGCCTGGACAGTGCCCAACCATTTAAGAAGAAGAACTATGAAATAACTTCCTACTTACGTATTTTATTTATTGTTAAAGTTAAATGTGCAATTATTGAAAATCATTTTTGGAGAACTTGTGGAATGCTGGATACTAAAATTTTCTTGATATTGACAATTTTCCATTGTCGAAGTAGATGGCATTTCACGATTTCCTATTCCTGAAGTCGATGGTATATTTGAAATGCTCTGTATTGCATTTACAATTTTATTAGCTGTGTCAAATTTATTTTTCTCCGATTTATCGATATATCCCTCGGCGACTGTCGTGGACTTCCGGCCACCGTGACGCTTCAAACTAGTTATGTCACCACTAACATCAACAAGAATTGTTGCTGGAGATCGACGAAAGCAGTGTCCGGTGTATAACTCGTAGTTTGGCAAATTTAAATATTTAGCAATCTCTTTTCCCATGCCTCCAAGCTTATTCACGGCTATTCTTTGGACGGTACATTTTCCGTTTTGATAATTAATGAAGAACCATGTACCATTTACATTTGATGGGCGGAGGTTTGCATATTTTTTGGAAATTTCATAATAAGGACTAGTTACAGTAAAACTTCGTATAGTTTTGTTTTTAGTGTCTGGTATAGTTATTAAAACAGCTGAACCCAAATCATTGAAATTAGTAATTTTCATTTGATGTAATTCATGTCTTCTACATGCACCCATTATGCCCATAATTAATGCGACCTAAAATATAGATTAAATATATATTTCATTATATGGCTATATAAAACTTACTTTTGTCGCTAAATAGATCTCATCTGGGGCTTCTTTAATAAATTTATTGATGTCATTTGATGTAAAGATCTTCGACTTTTTGGGTTTGTAGCCGTCGGACTGTCGCTTAAGAAATGCTTTCAGTTTTAAGTATTTTGCAATATCTATATTATTATGAATACTGAGAGTCGTTCGAAGCATTGAGTATTGTGTCCATAATGTGGAACTTTTGAATTTTTTTGCCAAGTCGCCAAAATACGCCATTAAGACGTTCTCGGAAAACAATTTGGCGTTCCGATCTCCTTTCCACTCCAAAAATAGGTTATAAGTCCGTTTGTACATTTTCTTCGATGTTTCCGGCAATAAATTTAGTGTTGTTAAATTTGCTGCTTCTTTATACTTGGAGGTGTTAATTCCAAGTCACTATCACTATCACTTTCCATATTAATTATCTGGTTTCTTTGAAATAACTACGAAATTATTTGTAATGCACAAACTGTAACAAACTATATTCTCTACTATATTCTCAAACTATATTCTCTAAGCCCCCTTACTTTTTGTTATCAAAAACAGCAGACCGAACACGAAATATTTCAAATTGCATTTGTTGTCTAGCAATTTGCCTAGCAACCGATGCAAAATGAAATTCAGTACAAAATGTAGCTTCTTATGATTCAATTTACACTCTTAATATGAACATTTTTCGATGTTGTCGTAGAAAAAGACCTTTTCTAAATTACCTAATTCAAAATACGATGTTGATGTTGCTCTTGATATTTTGTTTTCAATCCTAGTTAGTGCGACAAAAGATTTAAAAAACCAAACGTAATTTAAAGAATATAAAAATAAGTTAAACATTTCGTTTACCACAAAACATTTGTAATAACGTCCACCTGGTTATGTCAAAACTTTCTGATTTACCTAATGTAATTGACGTATGTGACGCATTATTCTATTTTGCACTCAAGACGAATTATTTTGCTGCAGTGTGCTCAATTAAAAATGAGTGCCAATTGAAGAACTTCCGATTGAAAAACAAATACATATATAAACGTCAACAAACATGACTGGTTTCTACAATTTTAACGTTAACCGTTTATTATCGCCAAGTGAAGAAAAAAAAGTTAGCTTTAGCGATATACACTAATAAACAAAGATCTCCAAGAATTAATTACTCCATAAAAACTCTTTTATTAAAATAATTGAATTGATTCGGCTTTTACTTGATGAAGATCCATAGTTTAAAATACAAATAAAACTAATTGTTAAAATCTTCACTTCTTTAATTATTATTATTATAATCAATAAACCTTGAAATTACTCTACGGGTGTCAAGGTATCACTTAATTTTCACTATGAAACTTAATTCTATTTTTTATTATATATGAATTTTTCCCATTCCTTCTTATTCTTTGCCGCAACTTCTGCTTCTCTCCATGTCATTCCACGTTTTTGCAGGTTTTCCGCTACTGTATTGTCCCATGTATTCCTTGGTCTACCTCTCTTCCTCTTCTGTATTGTCCTAGCCTTCCATACTCTCTTTGTCTGCCTTGTTTCTTCCATACGAACGACGTGTCCGAACCATTTCAATTTCTGTCTCTCTATACCTTCGAGGATCGGTTCCGTATTCAGATCCTGCCTTATCACTTCATTTCTTATTCTGTCCCTGCGTGTTACTCCCTTGACTGCTCTTAAATACCTCATCTCCATCGCTTGTATTTTGGATTTTGTTTTGTTATTTAGTATCCAGCTTTCACACCCATATGTTAGTATTGGTCTATATACGGTTTTAAACACAGTCATTTTTGTCTTCGTTGAAATTTCTCTATTTCTGATGAAAGTGTTGTTGAGTGTATAGTACAACTTTGTCGTGCTTTCAATTCTGCCATTAATCTCTGTGTCTTCTTTCCCTTCTCTATGAATGTTTACTCCTAGGTATTTAAATGTTTCAACTTGTTCGATGTCCTTTCCTCCTACTTTAATTGTTAACTGTTTATGGTTTTTCCCTATCGACATCACTTTAGTTTTGTCTGCGTTAATTTTCATGTTTCTCTGTTTCAGTGCTGTTTCCCAAATTACCAAGTTTGTTTGCAGGTCCTTTTCGGTATTTGCGTATACCACCAAATCATCAGCAAACGCGTTCTCCGCTACCTCCACCAGCCCCATATTTCTATATCCTATTTGTATCTTTTTTGTGTTGTTTTTAATATCTTTCAGTACGTCATCAAATATTATATTAAATAGTATAGGACTAAGTAATCGTCAATTCCTGCCGCAATCCTTCCCTTGTTTCAAACTCTTCTGATTGCCTATTACACGCTCTCACAACGTTTCTTGTACACTTGTATATGCTTGCTATTGCTTTCCTCAGTTTGCTATTTATTCCTCTTTTTTCTAGGCTCCTCCACACCATGTTTCGAGGTATACAATCGAAAGCCTTTTCTATGTCTATAAAACCTATGTATATCGTGCTGTTTGCACTCTTTTCCGTCATCTGCTTCAATGTGAATATATTGTCCTGTTCACTTCTACCTTTTCTAAATCCACTCTGTGATTCTTCGAGTTGCGCCTCGATTATTGTTTTTAATCTCTCTTCCAACATTCTTTCATAAACTTTTAGCACGACGCATAATAGTGTAATTCCTCTATAATTCTTACACTGTTTGTTGTCTCCTTTTTTATATATCGGTAACAAAACTCCCATTTCTCAATCCTCTGGTATTTTCTGTTAGTCCCATATTTTATTAAATAGTATTTCTAATACTTCTATTCCATTTTCACTCAAATTCTTTACCATCTCTGTTGTTATTCCGTCAATTCCTGCTGTCTTGCCTCTCTTTAGCCTCTTTAGTGCATCTTTTATTTCTTCCATGGTTATTTTGTCCTGTTCCGTGTGTTCTTTTTTTCTTGTAGGCGACTCGTGCAATATTGTTTGTTTACTTGGTCATTAATTTCCGTGCTTAGTAAATCCTCAAAGTATTCTTTCCACCTCGCCATAATGTCTTTCTCCTCTTCTAGTATTTTTCCTTCTTTTGATTTTATGTACAAGGTTTTAACTTGATTTCCTTTCCTTAATCGTTTCAGTACTCCATACAACAGTTTTTGATTTCCTCTGCTATCTCTCTCCATTGCTTCCCCAAATTCTTCCCATGTCCTTGTTTTGCATCTTTTACCAGTTCTTTAACTTTTCTTCTCTGTTCTTTATATTTGTTGTATGTTTGATTATTTCTGTTGCATAAGTAGTTTTTCCATGCTTGTTTTTTCCGTTTTATTTCTTGCTTTATCTCTTCATTCCACCACTTTATTTGCTTAATATGTTTCCTTATTTTACTATACCCACAACTTTCTTCCGATACTATCATTATTGTGTCTCTAACTATTTTCCATAGCGTTTCTATTTCTATGTTTTTCCTTATTTTTTGTTTGATTTTACTCATTTCTCGCTCAATTTTTTCTTTGTACACTTCAACGGTCTCTTCTTCTCTAAGTTTGTATGTCCTAACTACCTTCTTCTCTTTCCCTCTTTTATTAATATTTGTTTTTACTTTCTCGTTTGTTTCTTGGCTCTTCTTTAATACGTAATCGTAAAATGACAGTTGTTGCGCCAGCACAGTAGCTACATCAGATACGTACAGCTAAAGAGTTTGTAACGTGCTCTTTAGCTGTAGGTACCTGATGAACCTACTGTGCTGGCGAAGCAATTGTCGTTTTACTATTACGTATTATAAAAGTGTATTTTTTAACCATTAGTTTTATTTCTATTTTACTTTTATTAAAATGTGTATCTGACACCTTTTAATTCGTTGTTCGGTAAATAGTTTAGAATCCTAAAAACTGTGCACTTTGGATAAACTGATACTGGATTGTTTGCGCTAGGGAAAATGTACTGAATTCTTACGAAATTGTTTGAATGCCCTATTAATTTAAAACGGCAGTATTTTTATTTATAGCTAAACGTACCAAACAACCCGCTTTCGTCATTAAAATCCATGACGTCATAGTTGTAGTACGGTTATGTGAGCATTGTGTCGACTTATAAAATTTACGGTTTGTGATATTTATTTATAGGTTATATTTATATATCTAAATTGACCGAATTTTCTAAAGGCAAATTAAGTACATTCTCATTAAAGAAAATAAGTAATAACCTAATGTATTTTGTGGCTATAAGTAAATAAAACTACATTTCTAATTTCACTATTTTATTTAACGAATTATAAAATAAAAAAAAACTTAGTGTTTTATTATTAAATTATTAGTTAATATTGAAGACTTAAAATAATTGTTATACACATATTGCAGTGAATTGTGGTGTTAATTGCTTATTTAACTTGGTCCACAACACACAGTAGCTTGGCCGGACTAGCTCAAATCGGGTACGCCTTCCAGGAGCTCTTGGATCTTCAGGGTTACCCTCACAGGGTACGTGTACAATAATAAAACGAAAGGTATTAGAAACGAAAACAAAGATACACCGCACGAAATTTTTAATAACAATTAAAAAAAAGAAAAAAAAAAAATTCCACTTTATCAAATATAAAGCAGTGTTGAAACACCTACTGTGTCCCAAAGTGAGGAAAACTTGTGTAAAATTTGACTGCTACACTAGACAAAAAACCTCACCAATGAATCCCGAGCAAATTACTAATATAAATATTTAGAAAAACTGTCAGACTTACCAAATTACGTTATCCCAACTTTAAACGTCAAACAGCAAAACTATCTGTTTTCGCACGCAACCAAAATTAATTCATGCGCACATTGAACATGAAACAAATAAAATTTTTCCCACCAATTCTACTTTCTAAAATATCTTACTCATAAAAAAAACTTCAAAAGAAATCTGAAAATTTTCCTTAATATTCCTCTGATTACAAAATATTTTATGAACTAAAACATTACTGACTTTATTGAGCTCAACTATCTTACTACATTATTTCTAAATACATAAATATAATTGCAAAAATATACATACATTAATTAATGTATACGTCACTTCACAAAAACTATTACATGAGAGATTACAGATAGGTCCCAAAAATCAAAATTACAAGTTTACAGACTCGTAATTATCGCAAATTAATTTTAACACATCAAATAAAAGCACAACTAAAACACAAACCGATTTTAACTAAAATTTCTGAATAAAAAAGAAGTTTCTATTCAGCGACAAGAACTTGGACCTATCTGTACGATGGCTGGTTAATCTCTGCCTCTTCCCCTCCCGGAAAATGGAAAATATCCGCATGCCTAACATAAATCAAAACAACTGCAATTGCAATATACTTCCACTAGACCTGGACTGCATACATCAATACAATTGTTCGAACAATCTACAGTCGTGGATAAAAATACACATTATAATAAATTTTTCGAGAAATATGAAATATAGTTAAATATTTTTCTGGAATAAAATACACATAAATATATAGTCTTTTATAGTTTCTTTTAATTTTTCTTCGGGGAAAAATTCACTGCAATATGTATATTTGAACAAATAATCTCTTCCAATGATTTTTCATTATTTAAAATTGCTTCTTTAAACTTACAACTAATTACTACGTGAGCCAAAAAGACTGAAATAGTTGGTATAGGTCTTTCGCAATAACAGACGAGACACGTGATAAATAGTTGCAAAACAGGGTTGAATTATCTACATTGCTTTGAGTCAGCTATTGTTAGTAAATAATCTATGAGGCTAGGTTTATGTCAGTTTAAAATATTTACAACTTCTAATATGCTTTATGTTGTTATTATATATACAAAAAACATAAAAACAAAATCAAAATGCATAGAGATTAAAGGGCTTGTAACATATGATATAAATAAAAAGAAAACAATATTAATATGAAATACTAATTTGATTAAACATTTACGCTGTCTTCAGAACCAGAATTACTTTCATTGATTAGAAATGGTAATATGTCTTGCCTTTCGAAAACCAAATGAATGTCATTTTTATTGAATATCACTTTAATTTTTAATAGTACTATGATAACTGGCATTATCTAAAACAATTGTGGAGGGTTCTTCTAAATTCATAAGAAGTGGATGTTCAAAGCAGTATAATAAACTGTTCCTATTCATGTCACCGTGGTAATCCAGATGCTGTCTATTTGTTGTAAATATTAATTCAGCTTCAGGAATAAATTCATTAGAATTACCTGCATGTAATACAATGTATCTATAACAAGATAAATACACTTTACGTACCAATATTTTTCTGTTATTAATAGATTGTACCTTTTACCACCCACTGTTGTAGCTTTTACTGTTTTTATTGACTCATTTTGTCAAGATTTGCAAATAGTTCCATCTTGGAAAACCTAGGTTTCATTAAAGAAAACAAACTCACATGCTCATGTTTCATATGAACATATTGTTGCAAGAACGTAACACGTTTTAATACAATATGTGGGAATTCCATTAATGTTCGTTTTAAATAATCCTTCTTGTAATGAAAACCTATTCCATGTAATATTTTCCATAAAGATGTATTACCACCAAAAAAAGAGTTCCTTTTCGTTGAAGATATCCAAAGATGAAATTGTAATATGCTGTTCTGTAATTAATTGAAATATTTATTTTATAAATATAAGTACTAAATTACTTACTGTTTTTATACATGTCATAAACTGTGTTTGTAATTGCATATTGATTAAAATAATCAACATCCATGACAGGCTTTTTTTATTCCGTTTTCGCTTTGAATTAGATGATTTAATCCCCATTTTTTACACAGATGATATTTTAATTGTAATATGGATATTTAAAGCACTTACTACTCTCTGTAATAAAAAAATATTACTGTTAAAACGTTTATAATATAAATAATAGAAAATATTACCTGTCGAAAAGCAGAAAGGGGGAGTAATGGCCCATTATTATCGCGTTCTATTTCGAAATACCCTATTAATGATCGAACGATTTCTTTCGCTTATTTTCCTAACGATCTAGGAATGGTTAATTGACGAAGGTGATACTCGTCCAAACTTCATTATAACGCTAAGAAATAAGTAATTAAACTTCTAGTTTCAAAAATTCTTTTGTTGTTAACCGCAGTTTAAACAACCACTTCTCCTGTTCACCATCACTGGCTAATTTTAAATAGTTAATTGACGAAGGAGATACTTCTTGAAACTTCATTATAACGCTAAGAAATAAGTAATTAAACTTCTAGTTTCAAAAATTTTTTTATTGATGGTGAACAGAAGAAGTGGTTCTTTAAACTACGGTTAACAATAAAAGAATTTTTGAAACTAGAAGTTAAATTACTTATTTCTTAGGGTTATAATGAAGTTTCAACAAGTATCTCCTTCGTCAATTAACTATTTAAAATTAGCCAGTTATAGTGAACAGGAGAAGTGGTTCTTTAAACTGCGGTTAACAATAAAAGAATTTTTTAAACTAGAAGTTTAATTACTTATTTCTTAGCTTTATAATAAAGTTTCAACAAGCATCTCCTTCGTCAATTAACTATTTAAAATTAGCCAGTGATGGTGAACAGGAGAAGTGGTTTTTTAATTACTTATTTCTTAGCGGTCTAGGAATGATTTAGTTGTGAAAATAACTGATCTTATATATAATATCGATTTATAAATAAAATGAAATAAGTAGGAACTTGTAAATATGAACTCATTGTCTTATTCGAATAACATTTGACAGAATCGAAGCTGGCAACCATGCCACTACTACATGCTAAAACTACTAGGACAAGTATTACTACTACTAGGTAACAATACTAGGATTGTTAGGTATTATTATAATTTAGATGTTACTTGTTCCGAAGTAACTGATTATCACGTGTCTCGTCTGTTATCGTGAAAGACCAATATCACTCTTCTACCGTGTTTTTAATTTTAAGATTTAATTCAGGTTAGAATGACATTAATTTGACGTTTGAAACGTTGTATTTAATGTGAACGCCAATGCGCATTGTTTTTAAATGTCACATTGAAGTAGTTGTCAGATCACCACCAACTTTAAAATCAATGGTGCCAACTATTTCAGTTTTTTTTGGCTCACATAGTATAATTGTCAATAAATTACATAATTAAGGTCTAAAATATATTTGCAGCAATATATTGCATAATAAATGCACATGTAATACTGTAATGAAACAACAAAGTTAAGGAATGAAAACACAACAACAACAACCAAACACCGTCAACCATAGATAATTATAACAAGTATAGAATGTCAGCTCCCAACATAGTATCAATATATTTTTATAATCAAATTAATATAGTGAAACTAAATCTATAACAAAGTTTGAAATAAAATTACTTAGTACACACGATTTTTAAATCTTGAAAGTGTGTATTGTTTACAGTCATTTCAACGAAACTAATTTAAAACAAATGTAATAGTAAAAACAAAATCAATGATTTTTATTTCACTTTTATAATAATTAGTCTACATTTATTGTTCTTGCACAGTATACAATTTAGTTAACATACTATCTGTTTAATTAAATATATAGTACATGCATATTCGATACCTGTTAGAAACAGTTTAAGATAAACCATTTCTTATAATATTCTATTAGGTCCAATATCAGTATTCAAGAATGATTACTACAAATTATATAGTGCACATAAACGTATTCATCGGTCAGCTCAAGAAGTTGATAGCTGATAGCCACTCTCTAAACAGTTCGCCGTACTTTGCAGGGTTAGCAAAACAATGATGAGAGACTGATTTTGAAGGAACGCTTCCAAATACGGCACAACCAGCTTTTTCCATTTTGAAAACTACAAGTAATTTTTTTAGAAACTATATACATTGCTACCTACACGTGATGCAAGCGCAACGGTGGCATGTAAAGATGGTCGAAATCTAAACAAGCCGTAGTCGTATCGCACAATGTCTGGCAGCTTCTATTTATTGTGTATGCCATTAGTCAGTGGAGACGGGTGTGGGTGACTAGAATAAAAGATAGTAGGTAGTGCCACTCAGTTTTGCTTACAGAAGCTCAGTCTGAAAACTGAGAAAAGGGATTGTGCGATCTTAGGCTCATACGCACACAGACTACAAAATACAAACGCTTAATACTAATGAAATGCTTCAAAGCTCCTCCGGGTACCTGCAACCTGAAAAGAACTTTCTAAAGGAAAACCAAGGCAAAGAAAAAGCTTGGAAACAATTAACACGTATATTCACACATATCCAAATCAACAAAACAACATTCTGTTCGTTAGAATAGAAATATAACATACACCCTGTATAAGTGCAAAAATATGAAATTAGGCAATAGAATAAAATTTAAGGGGGATTATATTGAACGTAAAGTTGCTACAATACTAATAATATATATGCGTACGAAATAAAGATTAAATATAATTTCAAAAAAATTATGATTATTACGATAATACGAAAAAAAAACAAAAGGCTTCAAAAGTCTTATCAACAGATTAATAAAATATTTAACTAGAAATCTCTTACGGTATACCAAAGAAATCCTTTACAGGGTAGAAATAATTACAGCTAAATAATAAGAAAAGGTAGATCGCAAATTTAGTATAATTTTAAAATTTAAAACAGTAAGGTTTTTTAAGTTGAACAAAATTGCAGACGGGTTTTTGTTTTTGTCTATATAAGTGCCGGCCAAGTACGCCAGATGTTCATACAAAAAAACTACAGTGAGAAATAAACTCTCACGTTACAATATAACTTTAAGTTATCTTTACGAAAAACAAATTTTATAAAACGGTAAACAATTGACTATTTATTACATTGAAATTCGATGTTTAATTTACCAAGCAAATAAATTGCAATCAAATTGAATTTAGATTAACATGATATTTCAAAAGACCATACAAGCATATATAAAGTCAATGAAGCTACACTACTTTAATTTGAACAGAAAGTAAAATAATATAAATCTCAAAAGTTAGTAATTATGTGAATGTAAAACGTCAAATCGGTAAATTATAAGTAAGATATAGATACCACAAAGAATATACGAGCGCTGTCCGAAATGGGGTCGCAAGGACAGTGATTTAGCGTATTTAGCGATGTCTCGTCGGTATGTGATTCGCTGCGGGGGATGAAGTTACGCGGGGTCCCTACGCTACTCCTGGAGGGTTGTTATCTTTCGTAAAATTACGCTTCAGAGTTGCGAATCAAAAGACTTGTGCACGAAGAAATTTTCCTGATTATTCTGTCATAAATACGCCATAAAAGAAAACGATATTTGGCAATCTCCACACTATGGAATAGACGTGCTGGGTTTTAATCCGCCGCGGCGACTTAGTAAACCACGCAGACTGACGTCACTTTCATTTACCCTCAAGGGTGCAATCGAAAACCCAATAACTCAACCACTCTGACTTATCGTATCACAACGAATGCCGCTATCGCGAAAACGCTGGACGATAGCGGAGAGGGATGGCGATACCGTGAGAAAAACACACAGATGGTCAACAAGGTAACCGAGAGAATATAAAAAAAGTAACAGAAGTAACTTGTGAAAATACAAGAATGATGAAATTTAACGCGAATCGAGTACACCGGGTGATAAATGATAAGTAGATATATAGAAATTTTTAAAACGTAACAACATTAAAACAATATTTTACTTACTGCTCATGACTGCACTATGTTCCGTATGGTAGATATTGTAAACTGTGATGTAGATAAACTATTGAGTAGTGTGAATAGATGTAATATTCATGAAATAAAGTACAGAATGAAAAACATTTGAAAAAGAATTAAGAAAAGGAACTACTATTTCCTGAGGATTTGAAACATTATCATCGTTAATAATCATAGAGCCAGGTTTTCTAGAGATGTTCCTCTTAGTCGCCATAAATTTCCAAGGATTTTAGATGTCTCACGATTTCAGCCTCCACACCTGATGAGCATGGAATCCCCAGATCCTGAAGTACAAAATGAATCGGGGTTGGAAAAATAAGTATTATACGCACTCAATACTTAACGTTTTATCTAGGAACGTAATCTTGCTAAATTCACTACGATGAAACTGAAATCTAGACTTGAAATCAATATTCTTCGTAAAATATATATAAAACAGGTTATACCAATGATTGGAATAAAAAAGAAGACATGGAAATTGTTAATTTTTTTGTAAAAATTTCTCCAAAATTATGATCATTAGTCTAATTGTCGCAACAGGCATACCCAAAGCGATTTTATTGTGTAATTTATATGCTGTACATGTTGTACCCACATGATATTAACAATGAGGATCTTGTATTGTTTCAATCCATTTAATTTAATAGGTATCTACTGAAAAATAGTTTTGTTTATTGTGAATTAATTGTGCAAATAAGTGGTGCAAGCAAGCACATACTACATAGGAGGAGAAGAAGCTGGTGTAGAATTCGTACGGGTAAGCCGTTTATTTTTTTATGTACATAAAACAATTAAACCAATTTTTTTAGGTATTCTATCGATTATTTAGCACTTTGGAGAGTGGCCACAAAACGTTATCGTAACATAATAAACTTGATCCATCTTATTCACACTTACGTAGTTGCATCTAATATATTTATCAGAATAATTGAAACATACATGAGTGGGTAAAACCCCACCAGTTTTGTATAATACAAAGGTATTTTTAATAATATAAAATATTATTAAAAATCTGGTGTGAAGAACATAAATACAGGTTCAATATTCATATTTTTTGTGATCGTGTGCGAACATATCCCTCCCCAGAGACGCAGATACGTATTTCGCCTTTCTACAGTTCGGACACGTTCACAAAAATATTAATATTGAACCTGTATTTGTGTTCTTCACACCAGATTTTTAATAATATTTTATATTATTAAAAATACCTTTGTATTATACAAAACTGGTGGGGTTTTACCCACTCATGTATGTTTCAATTATTCTGTTACATTACACATGCGATTAGTTCGTAGTATGAGTGAAGACACAAACAAAATACAGTTTCTAGAGAGAAGGCTGTGCCATCTCTGGAAGGGCGTCGTTGGTTCACATTGGTTATGTGGACAGAGTGAGGTATTTCGGCCGTCTGACAACAGGCAGCGCTGAATTTACTTCTACGCTCTGTCTGGATAATTTCTGTGAGATAACGATGTCGTTCTTTTTTGTGAATGTGTCTGAAGATATCCTTTCTCCAGCAGGGGCGTACCGATGAGCCTGTAGAAAGGCGAAATACGTATCTGCGGCTCTGGGGATATGTTCGGACACGTTCACAAAAAATATTAATGTTGAACCTGTATTTGTGTTCTTTACACCAGATTTTTAATAATATTTTATATTATTAAAAATACCTTTGTATAATATATTTACAGCAAAAAATGAGTAATCCCGTTGTGGATATTAATTGCTTTGTTTCGAATAATTATGAACAATTAATAAATTGTAAAAATTATATTTTTTCAACATTCAGGAAAGATTTATTTCAAGCTTACTTTTGAGGATAATTTCTGCGAAATTAAAAACTCTAATCGACAATTTCAGATACATATAATGTCTATTCCGACTATGTTGACTGAATATTTGTTATTATCAATTTTTAGGCGTGGGCATTTATTACCTAAAAATATGATTATTCTATTGCACAACAATGTTAATATTTTCATTTATATAACTGATTAATTTTGTAGTATCTATAGCTGGTATCGGTTACAGTAGTATTATTAAAACGTCATTACACATTTCTGTGAACCATTTCTATTTTAAAGTAAAATGACAATTACGATGGTATCGAATAATTAAATTCACTCATAAATAATAAACTCACGCCTTAGCGACTCCAAACAGCTTAACGCGAATTAGATGGAATACGAGGGACAAGCTGGAATTATTGAGAATAAAGAACACGGTTAATATTTTCTAGGATTTTATTTTAAATATGCTCAAAGTAATTCCCCTCCCAGCAATGATACACTTGACCGTTCTTTCTTTCCACTGTTTAAAAGCTCCCAACCAATCTTCTTTCTTAATACCTTCAAAACAAAGGTCAACTGCGGTATCGATCTCTTCTTCAGAAGAAAACTTTCTACCCCGCAAATTACGACGATGCATTATTATGGTGGGGCATAATTTCTTTGTCTGGAACTCTACTGACCACTTCAGGCAAACATTTTTCAGTGTACCACTTAGTTGTAACAGTCTTTTGTCCATCTAGCTTAATTGCATTTACTAAGCCCGTACTTCTGAAGAATACCGCTAACATAACCTTTTTCATAGCTCGCTGCTTCTTAATCATTCGATGAGATTCCTCTTCGTGAATCCATACACGACTTTCTTGGCGGGTAGGAAGGACGAAAAATGTAATATAGGTTCCGTCACCTGTCACTACTTTGGAAAAAATTTGGTGCCCGCCATTATTTAAGAAATTTTTTCATAGCAAATTCTTCCGCGCACTGCTTTTTGGAAGTCAGAAAGATGATGCGGCACAAAACGAATTACCACTTTTATGAAATGTAGGTGATCGTGTCTGATAGTTTTAACAGCTGAGGATTCAATCTTGAGTTGATGCTTTATTACCGCATAAGTGGTTTTATTGTCCTCATCAATTATTTTTTTAACAGCAGTAATGTTTTTTGTCGATAACAGTCGTAGGAGGACGCCCTGCTCCTTTTTGATGCTGAACAGAATTCCTTTCGCGTTCAAATTCCTTATACCATCCGTAAATTGTAGCCAAGGAAGGTGCTTGTTCACTAAAAGCTGAATCTAAACTCTCTTTGCACTCATAAGAGCTTAAACTTCTTTTAAAACATAATAAATTATAATTGGAATGTACCTTCTAGTTAATTCCATTTTCTTTTACTTTTAAAAAATAAGTAGCTAAGTTATACCGAACGTAACTTCGACAACAAAACGTCAAATGGCGATAAAGATTAAGAGTTGCTCTAAATAAACACTGTATGATTGTTCTTCACAGTCTACTAGATTTTCTTATTATCAGTAAATTCAGCTTATCCCTCATATTAGCAGATTATGAGTTATTTATTACGCCCGTGTCTATAAAGCGACTTAAAATATTTAGCTATCGGCATTCACCATAAACGAGAAGAAAAACGACGAAAACCTTCTCAGGCAGCAAGTCTCGGACTTTATACTGCGACCTTCGACACGGTAAATCAGTGACCATCAGTCGGCTGTAATCGAGGTATTAGGCATAGCTATAGGCCTTTCATGATACGAAGACGTGCACGTCATGGATGACGTTTGCACAGTGTAGCAAGATGTGCATCTTTGTTACGTAATGAATAATGATTCTCTAACATAGGTTATATGTATCAAATAATTGACGTAACATGGAATATATTTAGGTTATATTGAAGTAATAATTCATAATAAAATATATAACGGGTGTTCAGAAACAATCGAAGTCAAAGTAGTCATTGAAAATATGAAGTCATGTCTGAGATAGATTGATTTTTGACAGACAACAGTTGACATTTAATAATTATTACAAATCAGATACTTAAGTAAAGATATACGATTTTTTGTTCAGAGCCCACTTGACTTCGAATGTTTCTGAACACCCGTTACAAATGAATTGGATGCATACATATTAGTTAATACATTTATTGTTTATTAAATATAACATTTGTGTTTAATAAAGAAAACTGCTTTTTCAACGATTTTATTAATTAGAAACAGATTCAATTTATTTATACACAAATAATACAATACGCAATACATTTCATCAATATAATAGTAAACAAACATAGAGAAGGATATTAATGATCATTAATGATCAAATTAACATGAACTATCTTCATCGTCACTTTCCAAGTCTCATCAACAAATACAAATTGATAAATACCAGATTTCTTCAGTCGTAAAAACTTCACACGTTTTAATACGCTCCGCCAATACCCTTTTAGGATCTTTTTTTTTGTAGAGAAATCATATGTTCTGCAGCACTTTATACAGTGATGTGCACCCACCTTTAAAAATTTCTGTTTCACAAAGTACTGCTCTCAAAAATTTCAGCGTAATATGTTGTTCTGTAATTACACAATAATTATATTATGCTAATGTATGTATATTTTGAAAAACTTGCTGCTTCTGAACATGTTATACACAGTATTCCTGATAGCTTTCTACCTGTCATGCTTCCGTTTAGGGCTGACTAGTGTATTGCCCTTTTCAACATCAGTAGATATTCTGCTAACAGTTGTAAGGCTTACTTACACCTAATGTTGCAGATACACCCTATAAATAATGTAATTCATTATAGTTATAGTATTGTATGAACAACAAATATAAATTACCTCACGCATTGCTGTTAATGGTAACAACGGCCCGCCATTATCACGTTCTTCCGTAAAATACGCGATTGCAGCTGCAATTAGCGATTTACTCTGGCTAGAGAAGGATTTCGGTATTATTGTGTAATATTGCGTAAGCGAATAATTCCACTTTAGTTACGCGAATAACTGTTTGTAAGAAAGACGAATAACATTTATATCAAATGACAGAACAAACTTGTCAACAATGGACGCTTCTTTCTCAGTCTTACAAACTTATACGGCGATATTAACCTTAAATTTTATCAGGTGTACATACGTATTTCATTTGGAACAGATTTGTCATGCCGAAAGTTCAATAAATGACGTGCACGTCTTCGTATCGTGAATAGCCCATATTAACTGATATATACTATATAAAAGAGCACTATAACAAACAGCTTAGCTTATTTTGATAATCATTATAAACTGAAACTTGTACAAAAATTGAACTTGATGATTATTAGTACAGACGTTTAATTCAACTGACCAAACTCAAAACGCGATAATATCTTTTCGATCTGTCAATTCTGCTAAACTCGCAAGATGATGCGAAGTTTTTATATTAATATTTGTAGCAATATATCGTCGCTTGCTTATTAGATTCAACAATAAAAGTACACCATAGTATTTACGTGTCATATCCAGTAATGTATTTGGCCTTTCTTACCTGTGACCTTCTCCGAGAAAATGGACCTAGTGTGTCAAAAAACGGGTTTGGACTTAAGAGTGGATTCTGGTACCTAAAAGGGTGTAGAATAAGATGAAATAAGTTAGATTTCTGATAAAAATTTATTTATTCAGATAACGTTTATTCAGATAACGTTTATTCAGATAACGTTTATTCAGATAACGTTTATTCAGATAACGTTTATTCAGATAACGTTTATTCAGATAAAGTTTATTCAGATAACGTCATATCGATCTCATCATCGCCATAAACCGAGTCTAGTCTTTTTAAATCATCATCAAAACTGTCAGAAATATCCATTTTAATAAAAATTACTTCAAATTAACATCAGCTTAGTAACAAAATTACAAAAGAACCAAAATTGCGAAACAACTTTTGAGATATTGATAACACTCGTTATACAGTTGGCACAAGACTGAAGCGTCACTTTATTCTTTTCCTTTCTTATAGTTATTTTTATAATGTTCTTCGTATTAGTATACGCACATCAACCCTTTGCTGAGAGCGAACAGAGAGCGGCGTTGTTGCGTCGGTCACTGGTTGCGGCTTAAGAATCAAGTATCGAGATCATAACAAACAGAGCAGCAACAATAGCAAAGGTATTATCACACTAAAAGCTAAAAAAAATACGTCACCACATAGGCATTACGTCACCAAAGTCGGCACCCAATCATAACTAACCATACCAAATCGCATCTCCCAACTGAAGGTGTGTTCACAGTGATAATACGTTATGAAACTTTAAATGCGTTTTTCTCAAAACTTCATTTTCACACACTAGGTCCCTTTTCTCGGAGAAGGTCACACCTCATTTCGAGTCACTGTTGGAGAAGTACCGCAGGACAATAAGTCTACCGGATTATCTTCTGATGTCACATGATACCATTTCTTGGATTCAGAACATGATTGTATTTTTGATATACGATTCGCTACAAATGTTTCCCATCATCCATTGCCAGGATCGTATTTTATCCAACTTAGTATGATTGTTGAGTCAGACCAAAAAAAAGATGATGCGAAGTTTTTATATTAATATTTGTTGCAATATATCGTCGCTTGCTTATTAGATTCAACAATAAAAGTACATCATAGTATTTACGTGTCATATCCAGTAACGTATTTGGCCTTTCTTACCTCATTTCGAGTCTATTTCTGTTGGAGAAGTACCGCAGGACAATAAGTCTGCCGGATTAGCTTCTGATGTCAAACATACTTCCTAAACAAATGTTTCCCATCATCCATTGCCAGGATCGTATTTTATCCAACTTAGTATGATTGTTGAGTCAGACCAAAAAGATTCCTTGATTTTGGTGATACTATCGGATAGTAATACAACGGCGCATAATTCTATACATGGCAGTATTTCTTTGCGCAATGGAGCAATACGTGATTTTGCAATTTACCACGGAATCTATACAGCGCACATATGTACATGCACCATAAGCGTGCTCCGAAGCATATGCAAAACCATGACATGCCGTTACTACTGAATTCAATATAAGGGCGAAGCAAGATATAGAAATAGAAATAGACTGTGCTTTGTCTAGAAATTTAAGCTATTTATAATACAGGTCATGTGGAATATATTCATTCCAGGAAAGACATCGCCAAAGCCTTTGCAGAATTAAGTTGGCTACTACAATTATGAGTCGTAACAGTCCTAAGTGATCAAAGACTTTCGCTGAAGTCGATAAAATATTGCGTTTTGTAACAAGCTTTGAGAAGTCTATTTGCGTGGTTTCGTATTTAAATGGATCTAAGTTAGAAGAATTACAATTTCTAGAGTTTTCGAATCGCATTTATCTCCGAATTGAAATAGTTCAGAATTATTTAAGCTTTCTAGGTTTATAATTGCTTAACCACTTGCGTAAGTTAAAATTGCCAGAGCTTAAGATATTTGTTATTTGATGAAGTGTTTCACATTCCTGTATTGAATTTCTACCGGTTACCAAGTCGTTCGGCCCTTGCTTCAGAATATTTCGATTCGTTTCCTAATGGTAATTGCTGCAAACAACGTGTAACTAGAACCGATGCGAATGCTGTACCATATATTACTGTTAGCAGTTTGTAGCATCGTAGATCTTGAAATTTATTTGATATCAAAAAAATGCGATGGTACTTACGATCTTTTTCAGATTATAAAATTTGGCGGTACATTTTTACCACATCTACGGTTAACACAAATGCGTGTTCCCTAAATCGCTGCAATAGAGCAAAAATATAGTCTTGAATTACCGGTCCTACATCTTAGACATCGTTTAGTGATATACCAGTTATGGACTTTGCCGAACCGTCGAATACAACGCGAGTTTTAGTAGCGACACTAGACGTTTTATGGGAAAGGTAATAATTTTGACCCTCGAGCTCATTCTCGATCTCGGTAATGATTTTAATATTCCCTAGCTGCTTCAGTCAATTTATAAAGTGCCTTGAACAACTTTCCTCATTATAGTAGCCTATTTTTCAAGTAATTAAGTAATTAAAGATTGGTGCTTTAGCTTTAGAAAACTTTAAATTCCGATAGTTGTTATACATAAATTCAAAATATATACGCTTATTTTTTCAATTATTTTATTATAATGTTAGAGTTACAACATAAAATATTTATTAGTCAAAGTTATTATAGAACTGGACAAAAATTAGAAAATGGAGATTGGGTTTATTTCACTAATTAGTGGTTATAACATTTCCGGTAACAGTATCCTAATCTGCCAGTTACTTATGCACAACTGTAAAAACATATTCAAGCTTGTGTTATTAAATTTGGTGAAACAGGGGCAATAACTCGTAAACCTGGCGGTGGACCATCTAGAAATCGAACAGCAAATTGCATAGAGGATATTCGATGTCGACTGGCCAACTCACCGAAAAAATCAATCGCAAAACTATCAAGTTCATTTGTTAGTGGGAATATGTCATATTATTTTGAAAAAGGACTTAAAGTTGTTTCCATTTAAAATTCAGACAGTTTTGGAACTCAAATAGGTAGATTTTGTTACGAGAACATGGTTTTTGAATAACCTAAATAATAATGACATTTTCGACAAACGCTTCTTTTCGGATGAGGCTCGGTTCAATCTTTCAGGATATTTAGACAAGCATAATATAAGAAGTTGGTCTGCAGAAAACCCTCACGAATTTATCGAAACTACGCTATATCCACAAAAAATAGGCATCTGGCGGCTAGCAATTTCAAGAAGACGAATTATTGAGCCTATATTTTTTAATCAAACCGTAACTGCTCGAAGATATCGAAATGAATTATTAGAGCCGTTTATTAATGAACTTCATGATGATAAACTTACGGAAGGATATTGCCAGCAAGATAATGCACAAGCGCACAAATTTCGAGAAACAGTAGCTTTTTTAAGAATTTTTCGTTACAAGAATTATTAATTTTCCTCCAAGATCTCCAAATTTGACAATTTTAGATTATTTTATTTTTACATTTTTAAAGAATACCATTTTCAAGACCAGACATCACACAATCGAATAGCTTCTTAATGCTATTGTGAATTCTTGTGCTGACGTAATCCAAGAAATCCTAATAAATGGCTTTGAAAGCATGAAGCATAGACTTCAACATTGTCTTCAAAATAATGGTCAACATCTCCAACATCTGCTTTAGTATTATTTTATTTTAATTTTGACTACTGAAATAAATATTTCTTCAAAAACTAAATTACTGATAATTACACACATTTACATGACATAACCAAACCATCAAAATTATACATTTGTGACAGAACAGGTACACTGTCACCAACCATTAAAAAAAAACAGGGCTATCTCTAATGAGGAAAGTTTTTGAAGGCACGTTATAATGTTTTGTTACTCCAGTTTATTTTTTGTTATTGTTTTATTGTTCGGTAATCTGCATATCCCACAATGATGTAAATCTATTTGCTAATTACAAATTGCACTTTAAATTATATCACATTCGCTCAAATACATTAAACAAAATTGTGGGTAACCGACCTCCTTTGTATCTCTTCCTTTTTAATACCCTGTGCTCTACCTCCTTTAATGTTACATGAACTGGTAACGTCTTCATTGTTTTTCTTATGAAAGTCTAAATATAATTGAAAGGTAGATACAGTTTGACATTCACGAGGCTGAATATGTCTTAAAATCTTACTTTATTACTCTGCTGTTGCTTTTAAGCAATGACTGAAAATATTATGCTTTGCTATAATTTTTTGCAATAAATCTGCTCTCTTTTTGTATATACACCTTTTGTCCCGAAAATAACTAGAATTATTTTAACGTAATTAGTTGTGACACAACTTTCGGATACTATCGAAGATTGAGGTAAGTGAAACGATGCCCGAAGAAAAGGTCAGTCAAAAAAGTGTGAAAATTTCGATAAAAATCTTGCGTAAAATTTATGAAAACGAAATTTAGAATGTGCAAAATTTTAACCGAAAAACATGGTCGATGGAAACTAAGTTCCAAATTTTCTCCATTTCGATTGATGTCTGACCAAGAATTGTATCGAATCGGACGTCCTTAGGAACTTTGAAAAATTCGGAAACTTCTTAACAGTAATGGTAATTGGTGATGAGACGCGATGTTGTTTATCAATACGATACAAAAAGCATCAAGTTAGGCGACCACAAGATTACCTTTACGATTCCAAGAAGAGTGTCACGTTCCAAATGTACGAAAGCTAATCCTGAATTATATTGGTGTGTTAATGCGTTTGGTAGACTTTTACAACTCTTCTTTCTCATTTGTTAAATATAATTTGTGACTAAAATATTTTTTTTGTATACATATCTTTTATATTCACCTTACATGGCTCTATACGACGTAAAAAAATTATTTCATGAACTTCGTAACGTGCAAATTGTTCTGTTTTTGCTCAAGAAGAACATTTAAAATTAATAACATTATTTTTGTCAAAATTCCTTAACTATTTTTGTTTGGTTAAGGCCATTCCAGTTATTTTGGGCCTGAAGGTGAATCTATACTTTGGTCTGGTGGTATGACGTTCAAAATAATGTTTTTTAAGTACGTGCTAGGAATAATTAGGTTTATGCAAAGTCGATTCTGTTTCAGTATAAAATCAATGATTGCTTGGTAATGCTTTAAACTATGAATCGGTAAATAACCTGCATATGTAAAGTGTCACCTTTCAGAGCTTTAGCGGCTGGATTCTTAAAAAATTGCTATTTGAAAATTTACTCAGAAAGTGGCCAAAGCGACTACTGGTTACTAAAACAAGTCTGTTAAAATCGTAATTATTATGCATTGCCTTTGAAAATGCAATTGCTGCATAACGTGTATTTATTGATAGTATGTTTATGATAAACGTACACGATTTAAGAAAATATACAGTAGCTTTGATGTATGTTCCTCTTTACCGTAAAAAGCTTAAATTCAAGGTGTATAAAGAGTTATGTAAATTAATGTATATATCTGAAAAGCGAACTAAAAATTTATGAAGTAAGTCGAACTATAACAGTATAACTGAATTGTATTTATAAATTTATAAAGCAGATTAAACTGTCTAACGTACTAGTTTTGATGAAGTAGGGTATATAAAACTTTTTTTTAGGTTTGTGTAGTTTTCCCATACAATATATCATTCTTATGCCTATATTTTCTAATATAATTTAGCCTTATTTGACCAATGTAGCCATTTTGTTTGTAAAAACCTAATGCGTGTTTCTTTCAATATAATAGCACTGACCAACAATGAAAATGTTTCGGGCTCAAAATTCTTATGTATTTCCACCTCCTGAATTAAAAAATCACAATAAAAATAACCGATTAGCTCTTGCTTTGCAAACACAGTGATATGTTTTTTTTTAGGGTTTGGGGGAAATTTTGTTTTTGGGAGTCGTCACACCTGTCAACTGACAAAACACAACTGTTTGTAGAAAGGTTATAAACCTAATTCTTGCTGTGACTGAGTTTTATATTGTTTCTGTTGTAATTAGTGCAGAATTTCTATTTTTGAGGTGTTTTTGAAGTAAAAAGTCTTTCTTTGGAGACTGTGGTTAAGTAAAAACATAAAAAAGGTATATAACCCCTTACCACAATTATTAATCGTATCCTAAATACGTATTTCGACAACTAAGTTGTCATCATCAGTAGGTCAAACCACTAATCAAGGTGTCGCACATGGGGCACAGTAAAGTTAGAACACCGCTTACGCAACAACTACTTTACACGGCGTCCGTATAGACTAATTTAAACATGCAAATATATCTAACGAAAAGATCGACAAACTTACCCCTCTTAGGGTAACTAAGAGAGGTAATTTTTGTCGATCTTTCGTTCGATATATTTCAAATTGGAGTATAAACATATGTGAATGGCGTTTCCCTAAGAGAGGTAAGTTTGTCGATCTTTTCGTTAGATATATTTGCATGTTTAAATTAGTCTATACGTGGACGCCGTGTAAAGTAGTTGTTGCGTAAGCGGTGTTCTAGCTTTACTGTGCCCCATGTGCGACACCTTGATTAGTGGTTTTACCTACTGATGATGACAACTTAGTTGTCGAAATACGTATTTAGGATACGATTAATAATTGTGGTAAGGGGTTATAAAAATGTCACGAAAATGTGTAAATCTAGTGAATAATTTTTGTTACCTGTGGTGAAATAACATATTCGTCACAGAAACGCAATCTGACGCCACTTGTGAAAACTGCCTAATCAGAATTATTTTAGTATGAAGGTAGGGGACCAGGGTAAGTTATGAACTCCACATATATGTTGCAACTCTTATTCGATCATACTATGACGATGGCTGAAAAATAACAAACTATCTATTGCTTTTGCTGTGCCTATAGTTTGGCATGAGTCCACAAACCATACAGATGACTTCTATTTCCGTTTGACTTCACATATAAAGACATGATTGTCAATGAAGAACAGAGGATCAGTTCAATACCCGAATCTTCCATCTGCTATTCGACCTATTCCAGTATTCAGATAGTTTTCCAGTTCCTACTTTACCCCAAAATTATGAGGGTGAAGTTGAAAATAAAAACAGTGTGGAAGAAGAACTCAACAAGCCTTACACATCCCATGACCTTGATTTTGAGAAAAAAGATGATAAACCGCATCGACTGTGATCTTATTCGAGAACTTGACTTGTCAAAGGTTAAGGCAGAACTTCTAGGGTTAAGACTACATTAATGGAATCTTCTCCAACGTGATGTAAGGATCTCACATTACAGACAACTTCAAAGGAATATGTTTCCTTTTTTGAGAAGAAAAACAATCTTGTTGTTTGGTGCGACGTTAACGACTTGATGAAATGTTTGAATTTGAACCATGATCCTAGTGAATGGAAGCTATTCATAGACTCCTCCAAGTTTAGTTTGAAAGTTGTATTACTATTATCACAACAGCAAGCGTCTTCTATTCTTGTTAGTTAGACATTCGCAATAGACTTTCGCAAACATGCGCTTCTCGACTCAATCAAAAATGCTGAACAAGTGGAAAATTTGTAGTGATATAAAGGTCATCGTTATATTCTTAGGGATGTGACTACTGCTGCTTTTTATGTATGTGGGACAGTAGCGATAGGAAATCACGTTATATTCGTGTAAGAAATCCTAACTCAAACGGTAAAAATGTCGTTGCCTAGCTTCTCGTGAAACCAAAAGATGTTATTCTTCCATCCTTTCATATAAAGCTGGGTTTGATGAAAAATTTTATTAAAGACAAATTATAGAGACAAATTTCGTATATTAAGAGATGCAAAAGTTAAGGAAGGTATTAATGTTGGGGCATAAATTCGACAACGAAGGAAATTCGACAATGAATCCTGCGTTTGACCATGTTTTAGGGGGGGGGGGGGGGAAGAAAAGGAAGCTTGGGTAGCCTTGAAGGCAATTATTCGTGAATTTTTAGGAAACTACAGATATGCTAACTACACTTAGTTGGTGACGGTATTTCTGCAAAAATACCACCAACTCGGATGCAAAATGTCCTTTAAAATAAATTTTCTCCATTTCCACCTAGACTTTTCCCTGCTAGTTGTGAAACTGTCGGTAAAACATCGTCATGAACACGGAGAAAAATTCTATTAGGATATTTCCGTAATGGAACAAAGATGTCAGGGCCGTTGCAATGAAGCAATACTTGAGGATTACTGCTGGTCTGTCTGAAGGTATGCTCCGGAACTCACTTACAAGAGGCCCAACCACCTGCCAGGTATTCTTCTATCAATTTTGAACTCTTAGATTGTAACTGTAATAAAAAAATGGACTTTCAACATGTTGGCATATGTAATTAAAATGTATCGTTTTCTATTAATCCGTTAAAATAAAATGTAAAAAATTTCTTTGTCCTATTCGTTTTCCTCAACCCAAAATTAGTAAGATTTGACTCATGAAGTGAAGAAAACATTCAAAAGAACTTTTCTTGTTGGCCAGTGTAATCAACTTACGTAATATATACACAGAATTAAAATTTTAGAATATGAAGACGATGTACGACAAAGAGATGATGACAATGTGGATCTAGATTACCAAAGTATGAGCGTATCGAAATCCGAAGAAAGCCCTAAAAAGAAAGAACGAAAGGCGAAAGCGATACAAGAATTATTGCGAGGTCCTGACGAGAACGCTCTTACAGAAGCAGAGGAACCTACAAATTTGATAGGCCTACTTCACAATAGTTTTTTTCAAGTGGGTCATATCATTTTTTCATCTCTATCTGAAGTACTTTCTGTGGGAAATCATGTTATGGCACGTTTTATACAGGAATTATTGAAATAGTTTGTTATATTTATTATATATCAAATATAGTCTGAAGTACTGTTTAGTTGACTTTAAATTTATATTTCAAACCCCCCAAATTTTTATTTCTTTATAAATATGCAAATTGATCCGGTCAATTAGATATACTACGACAGTGATTGTGGTAGTAGATACAATGTTAATATTTTCTCCATTTTTAACCTCATGCATCCATATAATTTAATTTTAGTTTTGGTTTCATATGTCAAAAAATTAAAAGTTCGTTGTTGATTACACTGACTTGTAATCGTTTTGTTTGTCTTTCATCAAGTATCCAATTTTCTGCTCCATAAGTTAAGACTGGTAAGTATACTGCTTGATACACAGTCATTTTTGTTCTTGTTGTTATCTCTTTTTTATTCAAAAAGTTTTTGTAGTGGGCATAGTACAATCTGGTTGCTGAATTTATTCTGGCGCTTATCTCATCTTCCTGGGTTGCTTTACTATTTAAGTTTATCCCTAGATACTTAAAAACGTCTACTTGTCCGATTCTATATCCTTCAATGTTAATGTTAATATTCGCTGTATTATTTGTTACTGCCATCACTTTAGTTTTCTCAGTGTTTATTCTTAGATTGTATGCTTTTAATTCTTCTGTCCAGATTGTTATGTTCTTCTCTAAGTCTTTCTCTGTTTCTGCTATAAGCACTATATCGCCCGCGAATACACATGCTTCTACTCTTACTGCTTGCATATTTCTATACCCTGCAATATACTTTCTTGCTTTTGTCCAACTGGCTTTTATGACTTCATCCATCACACTTATAAACAGCAATGGGCTCAGTACTCCCCCCTGTCTCACTCCATCATTGTTTTCAAAAGTTTTTGAGGTTTTATTTCTTGTTCTTACTTGGTTAATTGTATGTTGATATAAACTTTGTACTACCTTTAAAGTGAAATGAAGTATCTGAGGAAAACATTAGGCGTTAGAAGAACAGACAAAAAAAGAAATGATGACATTAGACGGATACTGACAACAAAACCATTAAGAACTAAAGTAGAAGAAAAGAAACTGAAATGGTGGGGACACTTGATCAGAATGAATGAAACCAGACAGGTGAAGCGGGTATGGCAGGCAAGGAAAATTGGGAAAAATCGGAGAGGACGACCCAGAAAAACGTGGAACAGCAGTATGGATGAACTTCTGAAAAAAAGAGGAAAAACATGGAACGAGGCGGAGGACCTAGCCAGATACAAAAAGGAGTGGCGTGAATTTGTAGAACAAAATTAAGAGAACTTTACACCTCAACACCTTCGGGTATGAGAGGTCTTTGATTATGTATGTATGTATGTATGTTGATTACACTACTTCATTTTACTTGTATGTTAGACCAGTAGTTTTTAACATAACTGCTTAGTGATTAATGACATGAATGCTTATAAAATATTATAAAAACATAATTTTATTAAAATGTTCGCACAAAGCGCGTTACAAAAATATTAAAAATTTATTTTGTTACATAAAAATACTCTTTTTCTAGCGTGTAAAATGGCAATAATTAAAAATAGCAGCCTAGAATAACGGGAAAAAATATTAGATATAAAACTATGGTGTTGAGTTAATTCTCACTTTCCACTGCTTTCGTCGTTTGTCTCACGTCTTCTTGTTAACTTTTACTGGACTTTTTTTTTTAATCGCTTTCGTATTTAATTGTTCTCTGCATGTTGTACTTCTTATTTTATCCTTTTAAACTTTTGCTTCACTCTTTCTGAGGACACTCATCTCTGAAGCGTTTATGAAACTTCGATTCACCTAGGTAGGTATTCAAGACTCACTCTCATAGATCAGCGTTGATATCACTACCAAATATTTAAGTTATGTGACTCGTTTTACTTTCTGGTTTCCGATCATAATATTATCTTTTTGGTTAGTTTGGTGAAATGATCATTTTTGTCGTGTTATTTTCATATTTATATTTTTGACTTCCTCTTTAAAAATGATTATGTTATGTTGTAGTTTATCCTCTAAATATATAATAACGTTCATAACAATCATAACTATCAAATTATTCACAAGAATCAATTCCAATATCTCCATTTATCTCCATTGATTTCGTTCATCCAGTTTAATATTATAGCTACGTTATTGCTGAATAATTTCTTACATTACAGTTGCTAGTTTTTCGAATTTTAATAAATACCTGGTGGCACAAAATATGAATTGAATTCGTTATAACTTTCTTTATTTTAGAGTGCAATAAATGCATATTGGAAAAAGAGGAATTTTATTGAACCAAACGTGAAAGATTACATCTCGCAAATGGCGGCCATTTTTTTCTTGGCGTGTTTGTGCTCTTTCCGACACATTTTCCATGACTTTTTACAAAGTTTTCGGTGTTATTGCACGGATTTCATTGCGAATATTGGTTTTAAATTGGAGGATGGTCGCTGGCTTATTGATATACACTCGCTCGGTCAAATGCCCTCAAAGAAAACAGTCCGGAACAGTTTGGTGAACGCGGTGGCAAGTTGAAGCCACTATTGCGAGAAATAATGCGTTCGTCAAAGATAGCTGGTAACAAAGTCATAGTGTCACTTGCAGTGTGTTTTTTGGAATCACAGTTATGGATAGCTTCCATAAAACACACTAAATACACTTAATAACTAATAATAATAAGATTTATTCACATATTTATTTTGCATTTATAAAATATTTGTCTTTCGGCACAGTATATTTATTTAATTAACACTCAATTATCTACTTAGTCCGTTATTTATTAATTCCACACCTGACACCACTGTATAATATTTGTCTTTCTGGGTACTTTTAAATAAAACTACCGGTAATTTAAAACACACTATATTAATAATAAAACACATTTAATAACTAATAACAAGATTGATTTCAATATTTATTTTGCATTTATATACAATCCCGTCGGCGATTATTCGTTAAATGCATGTCTCCCTCCTCGAGTTCTTATATAGGTATAGCTTATTCGAGAGCCTTCCAGAAGCTTTTTTCTAGGAGGTCCGGGAGACTTAATGACGTATTCGGTGCGTGATACCGCTCGCCTGACGACATAGAATATCTAGACCTATAAAAGGCCCCACGACTCAAATAGCTTAGGGCCTCATCAAGTCTAAATTCGGCACTACTAATGATGACGGTAGAACATAGTAGTATAATAGTTATGTAGCATATTCGTTTAAAGAAATCGATTTCTGAGGAACATTAAAAATAATAATTCAAATAAATGCATATTGTAGTAACGTATTAAGAAAGTCTTTCAGAACTGGTGAAGAGTGTCGAACTTACTGTATTGAGACCTACGTCTCATAGTGTAACGTTAACAAGGGTAAACTATCCGGACGTTATCATGGAAAGTACACTAATAAGACAATTTATGTTCTAATAATTCTATTTGGAATTTTTTGAACAAAATAAGAGGTAAGTTCTTTTAATTTTTTTGACTAATTAATCGGCGCAAACTCGTAATAAAACGAAAATGAAATTAATCGCTACTGTCCAAACAGTATTCTAACTAGAGTGTGTCACGCTTGTCTGCACGCTCGATAGTACCAAGTTTTGTACATACTGTGAGTTTTTCTCTATACATAGCCTATGTTCACTTTCAAAAAGAACGCTTCAATGCATGGGAATGTTATGCAACCAACATCGCTCGATTATATGTTTCGACAAATACCAAAATCAATGTCAGTCAATATACATAAACGAAATAATATTTTAAATATTTTACCATTTGACATTTGTATTCACCTAATTCTAAAAATATATATATATAGAAAAGATAAAAAAATTGAAATTTCGAAGTAGTATAAAGCTGGAAACACTTTAAGGAAAGTGCGGAATCTGTTTTCTATCAAATATCTTTGCTCGTAACGCCATTAAGTAAAATAGCACAACAATTTAATATTTCGAAGACGTCTGTATTTAAAATTTCAAACAGTACAAATACAAATCTTACAAGTTTTCAAATTGCCAACAATTATTTCATGAAGATAGAATAAGACGTGTTGATTTTTGCGAAACACTATTTAATTTATTAAATGAAAATCATAATATGTTGAAGAAAATACTTTTCACTGATGAAGCCTCTTTTTCTTTAAAAACGTATTGTTCCTCGATTGTTCGAGCCATTGAAGATTCCTGGTTTCAAATGGATTGAGTCCAATTGATTCAACTGCAGCAATTACAAATTTTCTAAATTTAAGTGTTACTGATCGATGATGGATAGGGAGGTTTGGTCCGATAGTTTGACCGGCCCGTTCGCCAGATTTATCGTCAAATGACTTTTCTTTGGGGATACCTTAAATCTAAAATTTATGATAATGTAATTTGCAATAACATTGCGACTAAATACGAACCAAGCTGAATTTTTTAACACACTCTTTGCAGGAATTTCATAATCGATTCGCATATTGTATGGAATGTGAAGGTGGATACTTCGAATATTTTTGAAAAAGTTAAAGAATTATAAATAAAAATAAACTTTTTTTCAATTTACCATAAAATTCATTTTAATATTGTTTGTGTAAGTTAAATGTTAAATAAATTATTCTCACACTTTGTTGACACTGACAACTAAAATGCCTTCTTACGACAAGTGGTGACACTCGCATTGTTGGTTGCATAACGTTCCCATGCATTGAAGTATTTATTTTAAAACTGAACATAGGTGTATTCATGTGTTATGTTCAGTGATATAAAAAACTCACGGTATATGTATTACGTGCCATAAAAACCTTGCCTCAGAGACAGTCATGCTTTTGATAATAGTTGGTGACAGGGCACGTAATCTGTCACAAACGTATAATTTTGAATGAGCATGACCGTCTCGAATGAGGATTGTTTTTGAAGGCACGTTACATATTATATTACTATATTATTCATTAGGGTTTAACGCAAGTATATCGGGTAAAAGGTATGTTAGTTTTTCTACTCCTTCAATGGAAAGTAGGCTTTTGCTCTATCAAATTGGGATTCAAAGTAGGCATTCTCCTCCCTAGTGAGAAAAATTAACGTTTTCCTCCCTACGAAGGAAAAGAAATGAGCTTCATTACAAAATCTAAATTTATTTATTAATATTGTACAATTATTAAGATTATTATTAAGATTATTATATTATGAAAATTATCTTAGATGGAACAGATCCAACTATTTTCAGAATCTACTTTGGAACTTCGTATACAATTATTTGTTCTATATAACGTGTGTTCATTTGAAAAGTCAATCTAGTAGCATGTGATTTACTGAGAACATTTTGAAGTATGTCGTAAATTAAAATTTACTACTTAACCTTCGAAGTCGTATATTTTGACAGTTTCATACATACAAATAAATAACAAATGTGATTGACATTATCAAATGTCATTTGGATTTACGTTTACGGAACAACAAACACATACTAATATATATGCGTCTTATTCTATCAAAATTTCAAAGTAACCTAGATTGACTTTTCAAATGAACACACGTTATGCTTAAATCACCCTCAACCGGTATAATTGTTCCTATGGCAACGATGCACAGCTTACCGTATTTTGATAAACGGCATTTAGAACGGTTTATAAAATAATAATAAATCTTAGAAATGATTTCGTAATATATAATTGATGAAATAAAATTTCACTTTGAGTTCAAATTACTCAAAGTGAAATTTTATTTCATTAATTATATATTAGGTATTATGGAGTTTCAACACGTATCTCTTTCGTCAATTAATCATTTAATGATTTCGTAGGTGAAGTCGTAGAAAAAATTATATGTAAAACACGAGAGAAAAATTTTCTTGTCTCCCTTGGATGATTACGGCCCTCCGCATCGTGTCAAGCATTAAACTTCATCCGAGGGAGACAGATAGCTTTCCTCCCTAGTTATACAAATTACTATTATTTATTCAATTATAAACATCATATACATACATATAACCCACTTGCTTTATTTACGTAGCACAATTTGGATAAGTTTGCTGAAATAACGATTTATCGCAAACTTTACACATTTTGCACCATCATAATATATATATCCGGAAATTGATCGATATACTTTCTTACATTATCAAGCGATGGTCGCTTTTTGCGCTTCTGTACACTCGACATACCATGATTTACATTTAGAACGCGCAATAGGTGAAACGTTTTGAATTTATCCGAATCAGCTGTTTATTTATATAAATTTATATTTGTAAATTCTTAAAGCTGATATATTGGAAGAACATGCAAAATGTGTGCTTTACGTACATTTAAGTTACAATCTATTACCTTTAGTCGAAAACCTACTTGCTACGACTGTTTCTTCTTATGATCTACTAAAAAAACAAATTTATACACAACAAAAATTTGTTCTTTCTTGCACAAGTTACTGAATGCGAAGTCATTGAAGTTACGAGATCTCTAAAGTCCAAACCCTGTAGGGATATTTATGGTATGAATATTGTACTGTTGCAGGATATTATTGTTGATGTGGCACCAGTTCTTTCTCATATAATGAACGTTTCTTTTAACGTTGGTGCTTATCCTGAGTGCTTGAAAATTTCCAATATTATACCTATTTTTAAAAATGGCAATCGGAATGATATCGCAAACTATCGTCCCAAAGCGATTGTTCCTGCGATGGCAAAGATTTTTGAAAAACTCTTATTCAATCAGATTATTGATTATTTTAATAGAAATAAGTTTCTATCCGTAGAGCAGTATGGTTTTCGACCAGGTTTATCGACGACTGATGCTATTCTTCAGCTGGTACATTTTATTGATGACGCTTTTGAACATCGTTGCTCTGTGGAGGGACTCTTCTGCGATCTTTTAAGTCATTCGATTGCGTATCTCATGAGCTCCTATTAAAAAAAACTAGAATATTACGGTTTTCGTGGGAATGCCTTGGAATTTTTCAAGTCTTACTTGTCTGATCGTAGTCAACAGGTTTTCTTCAATTCGTGTGTTAGTGGGGAGAATTGTGTCAAACATGTGTCCCTCAGGGTTCCATACTAGGGCCCTTGTTGTTCATAATATACATTAATGATTTGTCATGTAATATTAGCGCTAAGGCTGTATTATTTGCGGACGATACTACTTTTTTAGTGAAAAATGATATAAATTCATTTCAGCAGCATCCAGTACGTGGTTTGCTGCAAATAGATTATTTCTAAATTCTAATAAAACGAGTAGCATATTTTTCACAAATAGACATGCCACTTCCTCGACCAATATTAAATTTCTAGGGACGCGTCTGGATTTGGGTTTGGACTGGAAATATCACATAGAAAAATTAAGCTCGAAATTATCTAGTATCATTTATGCCTTAGGCAAATTTACTTACGCACTAGGGGTTGAGTCAGCCACTATAGCTTACCATTCACTTTTTTATTCACATATGTCCTATGTCGTTGTTGCGTGGGGTAACTCAGTTGAAGCCAATAAAAAATTTTTGCTTCAAAAAAGAGCAATCCGTAAGGTATTCCAGTTGAAATATAACGAACATTGTAAACAATATTTTATAAATAAATAGAATCATGTCCTTTTACTCTACATTTATATATCATACTGTCCTGTATACCGCCTCATTCTGAGCAAACGCAACGATCCGAATGTATGAATATTTCTCCCGCTCCAAATACAAATCCCCTGAACGCGTTTAGCCAATCACAACACAGTCTGTCTCATTCCGAGCAAACGCAACGATCCGAATGTGCAATTATTTTTCTGGCTCCTAATACAATTCCCCTGAATGCTGTAGGCGCGTTAACATCGATGTCATATGTCATACATACTTACATATTATGGAGCCGCGTAAAAAAAATTATCTGATTACCAAATTACTATTAAAGGACTATAAATTGTTTAGTCCTGTGTTATGGTAATGAGTAAATTGCAATACGTTATACTGACGATGGTCACACAAAGCGTAATGAAATTATTAATAAGCGGTTAAGAAAATTGCGAATAAGGCATCAAGAGATTTAATAAATTAATAAATTTTAATAATAAAGGTCACAAAAACTATTCATAGTAAACTAAATAAACTTCAGAAATAAATAAAAACTAAATTAAATTCTAGTAATGTAAAGAAAAATTTACTCTTACAAATAATAAAATAAATTGTTCGTAATGAGAAATTAGTTATATAATAACGGAAGGCAACTATTTACTTTTGAAAATATAAACTTAATTTTCTTTAAAAATGCACAGCCCTTAAATAAAAGATTCAAAGTTAGCTCTTTCTTTAGCTAGACAATATCCTAATCTGTCACAAAAATTAGTTCGAGTTGTAAGCGGGACAACCATCTTGTTGGAACTATACGCGACAGACTGTTTTGTGATTAGCTAAACGCGTTCAGGGGATTTTTATTCGGAGCGGGAGAAATATTCGTACATTCAGGCCGTTGCGTTCGCTCAGAATGAGGCGGTATACACAAAAACATAAATTATTATAAAAGCTGTGGTGACGTGCACAGTTATAATACTAGGAATAAAGATCAACTGGATAGTCAGTTCTTTAGACTTACAAAAACTAAGAGAGACAGTATTCAAACTGATTTGTGTAATAAACTACCTTTATCGTATAAGAATAGTAGCATAAACAAATTTAAAAAACAAGTTAAAAGTTTATTAACCAACAAGCGCAACTATTCCTTGGATGAGTATCTGGGCGGCGCACAGTGCGAAATTTAGGAAGTTTAGCGGAACTTTATTCAATTTTTGAAATACGTAAAATGCATAAGATTATTTATTATTTTGTTAGGTAAATACCCCGCCTCTAAAACCTCATACTCAGTTTGAGGATTTACCCTGCGAAAGAACCGCAAAATGCACCTGAAAGTCGCATTACTTATTCAATCATACTTTTTGCCTATAGAAAGCTATTCGATTTGTTAAATTTAATAGAGTGGTACATACAAATGGCAAATCAGTAGGCCATGATTTTTTCTTTATGTATTTTATTAGAAAATTGTCAATTATTGGCATTTAATTAATTGCAAAATCTTGCCTTGCTCGTGTGTGATTTGTTCGTGGAAAAAGTGATTTTTAAGAAGTAAGTTAAATTTACATTTTTAACTTTAGTGGAGATTTTAAATAGTGATACCACATAATACCAGCTTGAAACGCACAACATTTTAAAGTTTTTTTCCCTCTGTTGAAAACTCAAAAGATCTGCGATATTTTGCAACCTTCTTTTAAATGAAACATTTTCCAGAATGACTTTGCAAGTTTCATATAACTGTATATTCCAAAAGTGGAAGGAAGAACCGACATCGGATGCCATCATTGGTTTTGTTTTGGAAAAAATAGGCTCACCAATGTTAAGATCTGATGCTCTTTGCAGTTTAAAGGCAACTCTTCGCGCACTGGTTTGTAAAATACGAAAAAGGTGGAGGGAATCCAGTCGAAATTTAGCATCATTTCTGAATAAAAATGCTGTCTGGCTTGAAAATAATGTTAAGTTTTCAAATACTGTAAGGGATGCATTGCCCAGTGGATCGAGGACCAATGCAGGCAGACCTAAAAAAGAATTTAGGTATTGTCATCCTAAAGTGCAAAACAGAAAAGTGAATCATCTTTTGAAGTCGGGTAGTCAAGACGAGTTAGCCAAAGCAACCGTAACAAAGCTATACCAATCTGGAAAACGAAACTCTGCAGCGATTGTCAAGGAACTGACATCTGCTTCTCCAGAAAGGGGAAGCAAAATCAAAATGGCTCGCATGTCTTCTTCAAATAGCCCACGAAAATTAACTCCGGACCAGGCTCTGGCGCTACTTATTGATACAAACTTATCGTCAAATCAATACAACATTGTTCGGGATCAAGCAAAACATGACGGTTGCACTTTGTATCCACCTTATTATGTTGTAAAGGAGGCAAAGAGGTTATGCTATCCAAAGGAAATAATAATAACTGAAGTTTCAGCTGAAGTATCAGTTCAGTCGCTTATAAATCATACCATAGCAAGACTTTGTACAGGGCTAGAAGAGACTCTTAGAACTTTGTCAAACGGTAAAGCACTAAATATTATCGTAAAGTGGGGTTGTGATGGGGCGGAACAAGTTAACTATCGACAAAAGTATATGGACAAACATAGCTCTGATGATAGTATGTTTAGTGTATCAATGGTACCAATCCAAATGTGCTCCGTAAATGATAATGGTGATAATCAGTCACTAATTTGGAAAAACCCTGTTTCTTCTTCCACACGGTGCTGTCGCCCCATTAAGTTCGTTTTTACCAAAGAAACAGTCAGTGTAATTACCTCAGAAGTAAACAAAGTGAAAGAACAAATATCTCAACTTACTCCAACCACTATACTTGTAGATGGCAAGCAATTTCAGGTTACAGCAAATATGATCTTTTGTATGATTGACGGTAAAGTATGCAATGCTGTATCATCCTGTGCATCATCACAAACATGCTACTTATGTGGGGCTAAACCTAGTGAAATGAACATCTGCGATATACCTCAAAAAAATATAAACGAATCCTTTTTACCCCTTGGACTATCGCTCCTCCATGCATGGATAAGGTTTTTGGAATGTATTTTACATATATCGTACAAACTTGATATTAAAGCATGGTAAGCTCGTGGAGCAAAAAATAAAAAAAAAAGTTGCAGAGAAGAAAAAATACATTCAACAAAAATTCAAAGAGGAGCTTGGCTTGCTTATAGATATGCCAAAACAGCAGACCGGAAACACAAACGATGGTAATACCGCGAGCAAATTCTTTAGAAATGCCGAAAAGTCTGCCGAAATAACTGGCGTTAACTTAGAATTGATCAAACGTTTTCATGTTCTGTTAGAGTGCCTAAATTGTGGTCTTAAAATTGATTCAGAAAAGTTCGGCGAATATGCAAGAGAAACTTTGGAATTGTATTTGAAAGAATATTTCTGGTACTCAATGCCCGTAAGTGTGCATAAAGTCCTTTGTCATGGAAAGGATATTATATCCTCTTGCATTCTTCCGTTCGGACAATTTTCTAAAGAAGCTCAGGAGGTAAGAACCAAAGACTGCAGAAAATATCGCGAACTTTTTACTAGAAAATCGTCAAGAATTGACACAAATACGGATTTATTTTATCGACTGCTTATTTCGTCGGATCCGTACATCGCTAGTCTTCGTAAAGCACCCAAAACCAAGCATAGTGAAGTTACGCCAGAAGTCTTAGTGTTGTTAGAAAGATTTGCATTCCCGTGTAATGATTGCGAGTCTTCAGACGATTGCAATGAGTCTAGTTCTCAATAGGTGTTCAAAATGTTGTTATAAAATGTATGTTTTTTTAATTGTTCTATAATAAAAAACACAAATAAACTCAAAAACTTTAAATAAAACATATTAATTTTTATTAAAAATTTTAAAAACCAACAAATAGAACTGTTTTACTGTTTTGAATAATTAAGTTCCGGTAAACTCAAGAAATTTCGCACTGTGCGGCGCACTGTGACATCTCTCTGGGCGATCGGTCGTGCAGTCACAGCAGTCATACTTATGTTTGTGTCTTTCCTCATGAACAAAATTTATCTTTGACACATGTATGTGTATACATACATGTTTTTCTATCCTTGTCTTTTTTCGTTTATTTTACACATATAATTACGGTATATTTTTAAGTATTGTAATGTATTGATATTTATTGTTACCATGTAACACATAAGGAATATAATAAACAATAAACAAAAATTGTAAAAATAGAGAACAGAACGAACTTGAAGCGAGATATACATTAACAAGACTATTCATTTTGTTATTTTGAGTTACCTTTAAGTTTCGTCTACGATAGGATTTATGATATATTCAGTAACGTAATACAATTTTTTGAAATATCTTTGTAATTATTTTCTCGCTTATGAGAAGGGATTTTGGGAAAATATTTTGGGTATACAGTGAAAGCTCTCATAAGCGGGCAGTCACGGTTCCAGGATTTTTGCCGGCTTATGGGAGGTGCCCGCTTAAAAGAAAACTCTGAGAAATCAAACAGAACTCGTATAATGTAACATGTAACTACTATATAGGTACATAATATGTAACGACATAGACACAAACAAGTTATTTAGGAACAGCTGGAAAATATCTTAAAATGGATGACTGCTTCATTTTCCTTTGCTGTTCTTCCATACGGCACTTCTGAAAATGACATTCCAGATTTTTGATATGTTCAAAAGCCACATAGTCATCTGTAGAAAACTCTTTCAGTTCCCTGATGCAATTTAAAGCTTCATCAAAGCACTTTATTTTATTTTCTTCTTCTCTATGTTCTTGAACGTCTTCTATTTCGTCATCGGTCTCGTTCGCTTCACTAACTTGACTGGATGTAGTAGTCTGGTTTTCTAAATCATGATCTTCTGTTGGTGTCTTATCATCAATTTTTATAAATTCGTCTAGGTTCTGGTCACTGGTAATATTTAAATCTTCTGCAGCTCTCCTCATCATCTCCATTGTCGCAAAAACAGACAACGGTAAGTCATCCTCATCCTCAGAGTCAAACTGAGGAACCGTCGCATCCGTTTTTCTGAACCCAGCCTTTCTGAAACAATTTTGTATTGTTGATGGAGTGACCTTTTCCCATGCCGTTTTGATAAAATATAATGCCTCTAAAATATTAATTTTTTTTGATAATTCAGATGATGATTTAGAAGAATCTATGTTTGATAAAATATGTTGTATAATCTGGTTGCGGTAATAAAGCTTGAAATTCTGAATGATGCCTTGGTCTAGTGGCTGGCAAACAGAGGATGTATTGGGAGGCAAAAAAATTAATTTCACATTTTTGAGGTGTAATTCTCGAGGATGTGAAGCAGCGTTATCTAAAAACAGTAAAATTTTTATCTTTTCAATTCCCATTTTTCGATCAAGCTCGATTAACCATTCACCCATTATATCGCCTGTCATCCAGGCTTTCCGGTTTGACATCCACTTGACAGGTAAATCCTTAATGCTTATGTTTTTCAGTGCTCTAGGACGAGCCGATTTTCCAATCACTAGTAGTTTTTCTTTCTGCCCTGTCATACTTGCACAAAACAACACTGTAAGTCTTTCTTTGGCCAATTTCCCACCTACACACTTTTCAGATTTTAAGGAAAGGGTCTTATTGAGAAGCGCGCGAAAAAAAAGGCCACTTTCGTCGGCGTTGTAAATGTCTTCGCATTGGTATCCGAGTAATAGTGAAGGAAGTTTTTCTATGAATGCATCAACTGTCTCTTGGTTCACATCAGCTGCTTCACCAGAAATGCATTTAAAGCTTACATTATGTCTTTTACGCCACTTTTGTAGCCACCCATCAGATGCACTGAAACTGGTGTAGCCGAATTTTTTTGCAATTTGTTTTGCTTTTTCTTTTAGAAGCCCTCCAGAAATGGGTATCTTCCGATTTCTAGCATTCACGAACCACTGATAACATTCTTTATCGATGTTGGAACCTTCAGTTCTGAAAAAACTTTTTTTTTGATGCACATTTACACCAGACTGCCATAAACGTCTAATGTCCTCTTTATTTTTTGCTATCATCGTAGTTTGCGTCTTTCCTATCGAAAATCGCGCTGCTATAGCCCGAGTAGATAGTTTTTCTTTATCAAGTATATTCACTATTTCCATTTTTTCTTTTAGTGTTAACATTCTTTTTTGTGGAGGCATTGTTAAAAATGCACACACCCGATTCTCTATCACAACTAAAGCACAAAGAACCAACGACCAGCTGTTTCTTAAACGGTAAATCCCCTAAGGGAATCACCGAGTCTAGAAATGTGTAATGCGTGTTAAAATCTTAATTCGCCCGGTTGTTGGAGCTTCTTGGTCGCTTATGGGAGATATTTTCTGGCTTTGGATAAAAAAAAATGTTGCCCGCGCCTGTTTATAGGAGCGCACGCTTATGGGAAGGTGTCTTATGTATTAAAAGATAGGGCGAAAATCGGTTCCGAACAATTTGGTCGTTTAAGGGAGATGGTCGCTTATTAGAGCTGCCCGTTAAGGGAGCTTTCACTGTATATCCTATATAATTTAATCTTTCAATTTTTCATACGTTGCTTTTTTATTTCAATGTGTCCTTGAAATATGAAAACAACGTATGGAAAATTACAATGTAAAATAGTTGAAAATTACAAGGATTTACAATAAATTACGCCAGAGCAGTTTATAATTATTAACATAAGCAATATAAAAGCCCATTCAAGGCCGCTTTACAGTTTGCAATTTTCGTTGCATGCAATTTTTCTAGCAGCAATTTTAATTGAACGCATGCGCAAACCAACCATTTTCGACAGCTGATTACAATTTTTCTTGCATTGCAAGTAATTGAATATGTTCTATTTTTATTGCAAGCTAGCTGCAATTCTAGTGTTTTTTTAGGGATTTTCTCATAGCCAACACATGAAAATTCTTTTTACAAATATAACCTACATTTAACTATTAAGATAAAATAAAACAAATTTTATGAATTTCACTTTTTAATTATCACTGTAACGAATCGTTTCGCACCAACCTGGGCTTCGTCAGACATATAACTAACTTATTTACAAAATATTTTTTTTATATAATAAACACAAGTAAACGGTAACAAGCAAAAACACATGTTTTGTTTTAAAAAATAGTCGGAGGTATGGGTGCTTTTTATTACTGGATGTCTATGCACAAAACTTTCGCTACGGTTTATACAATATGTACTTTCTTAAGTAATAAAACTAGAGGTTTACATTATATTACAGAGAGGTAAAGAATTCTATGGAATTCCATAGAATTCTTTAAACTAGAGGTTTACATTATATTACAGGGAGGTAAAGAATTCTATGGAATTCCATAGAATTCTTTACCTCCCTGTAATATAATGTAAACCTCTAGTTTTATTACTTAAGAAAGTACATATTGTATAAACCGTAGCGAAAGTTTTGTGCATAGACATCCAGTAATAAAAAGCACCCATCCCTCCGACTATTTTTTAAAACAAAACATGTGTTTTTGCTTGTTACCGTTTACTTGTGTTTAATATATAAAAAAAATATTTTGTAAAGTTAGTGATATGTCTGACGAAGACTAGGTTGGTGCGAAACGATTCGTTACAGTGATAATTAAAAAGTGAAATTCATAAAATTTGTTTTATTTTATCTTAATAGTTATAATGGAATTTCATCAAGTAAAGGCCGAAACAATCATATAACCTACATTTGGTGTATTGTCCTGGGTTGTGATATCACATGTTTTCCAAACAAAACAAAATGGTATTTGAATTATCCTCTTGAAATATTTGAAGATAACATGTTGTTTAGAAGAGTAATTACACAAGTATACACGGTTTTGGATCTACGCAACCAAAAGCTGTTTCTATGGTTATTTGGGGCACTGAATCCGAATCTGCACTCCGTTTTTTGATTTTGGTTCTAGTTTTCGAGATATTAAATAAACACAATTTTTAAAATTTTTGACAATTAATCTCCATTTTATTCATTAAAAAGTGTTAAATTAGAAATGAAGAGCAGTCGAACTGAGTCGCTTGTACTGTTTGGGATCTGTTTCACGCATTAAAGTCCAACAGTAGTCGCTCATCATGCCCTCGTCCCAAAATCCTTGGTATCGTTTTTCGATTTTCGCCAAATCTTGGTGTAGTCGCTCTCCTTGCTCGTCGCTTGTATCACCCAAGTTTTCAGGAAAAAATTCCAGATGGGAATGCAGAAAATGTATTTTGAGAGACATTCGAGCTCCAATCTTGCAATAATTTTGCAACAAACTGTCGATTATCTGCTTGAAATCCGGGGATTTGCGGTTAACGAGAAAGTTGTGAACAACATCTTGAAATGATACCCATGCTGCTGCTTCATTGGGCGTTAAACATTTTGTAAAGTTTCTGTCGGCCATTAATTTTCGAATATCAGGTCTGACAAATATTCCCTCTTTGATTTTGGCGTACGACAACTTGGGAAATAACTTGGTCAAGTACTCAAAAGCCGGCACTTCACGGTCGAGCGCTTTGACAAAGTTTTTGATAAGGCCAAGCTTTATGTGGAGAGGTGGCAAGAAAATGTTCTGTGGGTTCACAAGTGGTATAGAAGAGACGTTTTGCTTTCCTGGTTCATAATTAGTACGGCTTGGCCCATCTTTTTTCACATAATGTTGGTCAGTTGCACGGCTATCCCACAGACACAAAAAAACAGCAAAATTTGGTAAAACCAGATTGCATCCCCATCAAGAGACCAATAACCTGTAGGAATAGTATATAAATCATTTATTCTTTAAAATTGAATTGAAATTTATTTTCAAACCTTCAAATCGCCACAAATTTTCCATTGATGCTCTTTATATTTTATCTTGGTAAAAATTTTACATATTGTATCGTAGCATTCCTTCGTTTGTACTACATGAGCAATCGGAATTGATGGTTTTATATTTCCATTGTGTATCAGAGTAGCTTTCAGGCTGTATTTTGAACCATCTATGAACAAACGCCATTCATTTACATCGTATGGTGTATTCATCGCATCAAACAAACCGTTGATGTCATAGCAGAAGCATATATTCTCCTATTTTTTGAAAAACGATAAAAGCGCCTCATTTCTGGTTCTATATACAGTGACTTTTGTTTGAGTGTCAAGATATTTCCACTCCTGCATCCGTGATGCGAGCAATTCTGATTTTTGTTTCGATATATACAAATCACGAACCAAATCATTGAGTTCACTTTGCGAAACTAAATGTTTTTCCTCCATGTTAAAATCGCTTCCACTGTTCGTCGGTGATGAACTACAAGTTTCCATGTAATTTGCACTCGTACCTGGACAAATTGGCAAAGGATCATTGCTCGCACGGGGAACTGGCTTAGACACTGATGATACTTCAGGATATTTATATTTTGATAGTTTTTTTGCATTTACACCGACGACATTCATCAAGCAAAAGTAACAATCATCTACATGATTTTTCGGCTCTCTCCATAACATTGGCAATGAAAATGAAAAACATACTTTTTTACCGCGTGACCACTTGTATAATATTGTGCTACACGCGTTACAAAACAATTTCGGTACCCACGGCTTGTGAGTGTTTGATACAGAGATACCAAAATAATAAAAATATGCATTTCTGATCACATTACTAATAACTTTGCCACTTTTTCTGATCATATAACATCCGCAAACATAACAAAAACACTTTGAATCAACTTTACAATTTGCATTTTCACACGTTTTGGATTCAAAAAAAACTTTAAAAATACAAATTAAATAATGTTTCTAGCGACACCAACAGCTGACTGTCATTATGATAGCGCAGTGCTGCCAACATGCGCGAACTCACAAAGTAGAACCAACTTTGAAAAACGAAACCCGGATTTGAATTCAGCACCTCAAATAACGTCAAGATTTGTTCTCATCTGCTCTGATCCAAAAGTTGACCGGAATTTGTAAACTTGTGTTATTAAATGATGAATTTTGTATGTGATAAATGTTGGTCAACCTGACTGGCAAAAATAATTTCACGGACTGGCAGGTAATAATTGCAAAGTGTGAAACACGGCTTAGCGTGCAAGAAATATTGCTGCAAGAAAAATTGAATGCAACGAAAATTGCAAACTGTAAAGTGGCCTTCAGAGATATTTAAGGAGTATAATTGAAAAAATTGCTTACAGTGTAAGAGCAGAAGTTTAGAGGGTTATTATTTTTAAGCAAATATCATTGATTCCTAAGCATATCCTAATCACTTTTCTGGAATACTGCACAATTTTACACGTATTAACAATTTTAATTCTCGATATTATGTCCAAGAAGTTGTGAAATGTGAAATTGGTGAGCCCGGGCCGAAAGCATTTTCGTGCAAACTACATAACAAGTCATAAAGCCTTTAAACAAAATTTTATAGTTAGCTTTGGAAAAAGAATTCACTCTATTGCAAGAATTTTGTATTTAATTTTAAAGTAGAATATTTTTGCAGGGCTACTAAAGGCCCGTCCCGACGATGAGGAAGATTCAACTACAAAAAAACCCAGCAAACCCCGCAAAGGATCGGGTATCTTGAGTGGAATTATTAAGTGCTTTAAATTAATTATCAATGCACTTAGGAGTATATTATATTAAGCTCTACTTGTATAACGTGTGAACATTCAGGATAATAAAGTACTTTTATCTTTATTTCGAATTATTTCATACAAACGAACATCAACACATATGTGTACAGACCATTATTTTGAAATATTTTTGTTTATTTCTTAAATAGAGACCTACTTAAGTAAGAGTGACGGCATAAACTGCTGATGTTGTGAATGAGACATCAAAACCCTGTCAGTGGCTATTGTATCTTTTGATAATATATTACAAACAAAACCTCCTATACCGGGAGTAATTTTTAATCGATGAAATTCAATTTTTTTAAATTTCTCGCACTGAGAACCTATGCATACGATTCTGCAATACGTGTGCAATCAAAAATACGTTTTCTTTGTAAATAATCAAAATTAGTCATAGAAAAACTTTATTCATTTTTCAAATTCGAATAACTGCGAAAATGTTGCCTGTAGAAATGTAAATTGCTGATGAATAATTACTTTTAGCGTAAACTAACAAGAACAACGTGTACGTAATATCACCTTGGAGTAAGTGATTAACTTCTGTCTACTCGCCTCTAACGTATCAGGATGCTTCATTTATGTAAGTCCCTTCGCCTCTCACTTATCATAGTGCTAGATTTCCCCTCGCCTCATCATCATTCAATCAATGTAAGTGCTCAAAATGATGGCGTTTGACTTCAATGCACTTATTAATCTGCATTACAAATGAGTATAGACAACTGAGACAATCTTCTTTAATTTCGGCACAAGCATTTCTTATTCGCTCAATCATATTTTCACGTGTTGTTGGTACTTGATTGTATACTTTGCATTTGAAATAACTCCATAAAAAGAAATCTGACGAAGTAAGATCTTATGATCTATCAGATCAATTTACTGAACCAGCGCTACCGATCCAGCGACCATCGAAATTACGTTCAAGTACTACACGTGTTACCACCGAATAGTGTGCTGGACAACCATCTTGTTGAAACCACATGTTCTGTCGCACTTCTAAGCTAACGTCTTCAAATAGTGCTGACAGTTAATTTTCCAAAATGTCCACATTCATTTCACCATTCAACTGGCCTTCAATAATGTGGGGGCTGATGACTTTGTTCCCAAATATTTCACACCACCCGTTGACAATCCAAGGGCGCTGGTGTTCAATTTGGTGAAGCCAGTGCGGATTTTGAACACTCCAGTAATGTGTATTGCGTTGATTAACCGTTTCGTGGTTTGTGAAAGACGGCTCGTCGGAGAACGACACGTAACAAAAAAATTGAGGTTTTGCTATAATTAAAGGCCGGATTATATGCAAAAAAAAAACTGAAAATATGCGCATAAATATGCAGATGTTTTAGCCTAAATATGAACTTCCTTATGAAAAATATGCAGGTAAAAAAATACGAGGAATGTTAGAAAATGCTGTAAAAAAAAATATTCTATTATGTTTACTACAAGATTATTTAGAACATTTTACAACATAATTAACTATGAAAACAATTTACAATCACGTATTTCTCAAAGTTTTCAACAGAAAAATTGTGACGCTTGTCTGAATACATGTATTTATATATTCAGAAGGTTCGTTCTACGTCGACGCTTGTTATAGGAACATATTTCGAATTAGAAATACCATCTATGGTCAACTTAATATTTTCTACTGAATCACCACACAAGATTTTAGCAATGTCCTTTAGCTTTTTAAAACCCTCATTTTTTCCTATTACACTTAAAAATTTTTCATACACGGACTGTCCCACTCCTCCTTTAACATCAAAACATGACTTTTCAAATTTGTTTATTATTTCAACGTTCTCATAAATTGTTTTTCTATTTTGCATTCGAAATGAACTCATTATGCAACCCAAAACAGTATCGAAATGAGCTTCATTTCGATATGCTTTTTTTCATTTTTCAATGTTGGCGTTGTTCGAATACAGAAATAGAGGGAAGATCAGTAAGTACCCGTGTTTGAAGACAGGTGACGCTGCTGAGGGAAGTTGGCATTACCGTCGTGTACTACCATCTGTCAGACAACACCATAATAAATTTCAGACTGATTCATAGGTTAGTTTTTATTTGGCAGCCAGTTGTATCACACGTGTTTCGTGTTTCTCAATAAAATGGAAAAAGAGCAATATCGATCCGTAATTCGTTTTTAATTTTTGGATGGAAAAACATGCGAAGAAATAAAAGCGAAGTTGGATGCTGTCTATGGGGACCCTTCACCATCTATGACAACCGTAAGATATTGGTTCAACGAATTTAAACGTGGTCGTACATCTGTTTTTGATGAGGAGCGCCCAGGCCGCCCGGCAGACGTGGTTACCCAGAAAATCGTTGAAAAGGTCCACGACATGATTCTCGCTGATCGCCGAACGAAAGTGCGCGAAGTAGCAGAGGCCGTAGGCGTGTCGTACGGAACGGCAATTAATATTTTACATGATAAGTTATCGGTGAGAAAGGTGTCGGCCCAATGGGTGCCGCGATTGCTTACGGTGGACAACAAGCGGATACGGTTGTCAATGTCGAAGCAGTGTTTGGACCTCTTTAAGAGAAATTCGCAGGAGTTTTTGCGTCGAGTCGTCGCCGTTGATGAAACCTGGATCCATTATTATACGCCAGAGTCCAAGCGACAGTCAAAACAATGGATTTTTCGGGGTGAATCTGCTCCGAAGAAGGCAAAGACGGTCCCATCGGCCGGAAAGGTCATGGCCACGATTTTTTGGGATTCCAAAGGAATAATCCTCATGGACTTTTTGCAGAAAGGAAGAACGGTCACGGGGCAGTACTACAGTGAATTATTGGACCGATTCGATATAAAATTGAAGGAGACACGGCCCCATTTGGCTAAGAAAAAGGTGCTGTTTCACCACGATAATGCACCAGCACATTCATCCAGAATTGTCGCGGCAAAGTTGCATGAACTGCACTACGAATTGCTGCCGCACCCACCGTACTCGCCTGACTTGGCTCCCTGCGACTTCTTTCTGTTCCCCAACATGAAAACGTGGCTCGGGGGAAAAAGATTCAGCTCAAACGAGGAGGTTATCGTCGAGACAGAAGCGTATTTTGCAGAGTTTGACAAATCGTATTTTTTGGAGGGGTTAAAGAAATGGCAGAAACGTTGGGAAAAGTGTATTGTACCAAAAAGTGATTACGTTGAAAAATAAAAAAAAAATTTGTGAAAAACTTGCGTCTTCTTTCCTAACACGGGTATTTATTGATCCACCCTCTAAATATCATTGCTGTCATTTGATTTTAAGAATTTATGTACATTTGACAGATATGATATATGTCCGTATTTTACACAAACAACGTATGTTGTATACAATTGACAACAACATATATATGATTCTGTCACTCATGTTTATATTTTTAAATGAAGTATCAAGTAATGTTAACGAAAATTAGTAAATAATATGTAATATAATATACTTCGCGGATAACAAGATTTAAATTTGAAAATGTCAAGTATCAATGTGACCAACTGCATGCTTTATATAAAAATTAAACTCTGAACTTTCAAATTAAATAATTCCAATTTAAGCAATTTATTAATGTAAAAAACGCAAAATAGAAAAAATAGTATAAAAAACTCGTTTCATAAGGCCTTTTGCAGCACTCGCTCTTTAGAAAACTCGCCGCTATCGCGGCTCGTTTTCTAAACTGATCTCGTGCAGCAAAATGGTGCCTTATGAAACTTGTTTTTGAATATACTATTTTCCAACTGCAATATAGAAGTGAAAATAAAACTGTAATTGGCTTTAATAAACGCCAACTGTTGAAGTATTTCTTTACTCGAATACAACTTTTTTGCGTCTATCGCAGATTGTGCATCATTATCAAGATCCATAATACTTGTTTTTATTCCTTCATAATGATTTGCATGAAAAATAGCAGCCTCCAACCACGTTCCCCATCGTGTGATTACTGGTTGAGGAGGAAGCGGAACACCAGGTAGATGATGTTTGTAAAACTGAACTCGTAATGGGGCCTTTAAAAATACTTTCCTAACACTACTAATTAAAGTATTTACTAAGGGAAAATGGTTTCTGACTTCTTCTGCAACACGATTTGGTCCGCGCGCCAAGCAAGTTGTGTGAATTAAATTTGGGTAAAAGATTTTCATGTTGAAAGCTGCCTTTACCGTGTATGGTGCAGCATCCGTCGAAAACAATAGAATTTTCTCTGTTGGAATCGATTCCGGTAAGAAGAAAGTTGCCAGTTCTTCCTGTATAAACTTTGTTATTGTCAAATTATTTGCCTTTTCCAACTGTTTGGATGAAATTAAATAAGATTTTGCTGGAACCGATACGTTAAGGATACCAATCATTAAATGAACTATGTATCGGCCCACACTATCAGTAGTTCCATCTGCGCATATATAAAGATAATTGTTTGTAACAACCTTCTTAATGCTATTCAATGTTTCTGCATAGATACAGCGAATATATTTTTTCTTAACGTGCTGTCGTCGGGAATGTTATATTTGCTAATGTACTTTTGCAAAAATAACTTGACATTTAAAAATCTGCCGACAAAAACATTTGACACAAATCTTCATTAAATTGTTCTTGTTCCGATTTTTTGGAAGTTGATGGCAAACATTGCGGTAATGTTTGCTGACTTTCCTTCGCCAATTTCATCTTTGTTAGTTTTGTAGCATGAGATGGAGTTTTCATATGTTGGTCGACTTGGAACTTTCTCTCACTTGTAACCTGCAAAAAAAATATCACATCATCGGTTGTTTTCTTATAAAATAAATGTTAGTAAAAGATAATTAATTAATAAGAGGAAATAAACTTAAAATTTTACTCACAATCTTGTAGCATGCTACGCAAAACACTTTTTCTCGTCGCTATTTTCGGCATTTTTGCTATTATATATCACAACTCACAACTCACAAGTTTACACTTCGAAACGTAAAATAACGTTTAAAATAAAATTACTTTCGAATATGGGAATAAATTTCTCCGAATAGCAAAGAAACACATACACTCCTAATTTTCTGGTAAAATGTATTTTTGTATTTATTTATAAGTTTGATTAGCTTTTCCTGGAATTCTGTCTCGGCCTGGATGTATGGGAAGAACATTAATCAATTCTTGGAGACGCTTATCCGAAAAGTAGCGTGGGAAGAGGCTCAATAAAATGCTATTTTTAATTTAAAGAGGGTTGTTTAATTTTTGTTTGTTTTTTACATCCACGACATATTTTTAGTAATGCCTATAATAAATTTGATTTAGTAAATAAATAAAACTCGCATACTTAAAATATGCAAAAATGCTGAATTACTACAAAATATGCAAATAATATACAAAATGCATATATTATGCAAATATGCAAATTTATGCAAACTGCATATAATCCGGCCTTTAGTTATAATTGTTCACATGCCCACTGACAAAAGTTATCCGATTTTGTAAATAATCAACGCCATGAAGATCTTGATGTAAAGACACAATATGGATGAGATGTATTTATGACGTTTTAAAATTTTCCAAGCCTTGGTGTGGAACAATCCAGAATCGCGAACTATTTCTCTTGTGCTAACATGACGATTAACAGCCACTGCAGCTAATAGAACGACTTCATTATTTTCTCTAGCAATTGTTGCTTGGCGAGTCCTTTTTTCGATAGAACACTTCCATCAGTAGTGAATTGTTTGATAGTACGGTAAAATGCAGCACGTGACCGAATACTATCCGGAAAACGCTGAGCGTAGAGATTGACAGCATTATTAAGACTTCTGCCAGCTTCTCCATGCACCAGGACCATTTCAATTTTCTCTCGTACAGTTAAATACTCCATTCTGTCGTAGGTACTATTAACAGCGTAACAGAGACAAGCTTTTACTTTTCGAAATATTCTTTGAGTAAAATAAATGGTTTCTTAAAGTTATTTATTTCTATTGTACGTTTATTCTGTGTTTTTAAAATTAGAAAAAAATACGAATGGAAGAAATAACAAAAAACGTTAAATACATAAATTGTACGTACAAAAACCTTTTATAAAAATTAAGAAATGATATTAAAAAAAATAAATTTTTTTATTTGAAAGCACTCCGATAAATCATGACTATCATGAGCGAAGGAAATCGCATTGACCAATTATGTGAAAATGGACGCCCGTTCCTGAGTTATGATAATAGGTCATAGGTTATTTTTCGTGGTATTATTTTTATTGATGTGAATTGCAGAATCGCATGCATAGGTTCTCATTGCGAGAAATTGAAAGAAATTGAATTTCATCGGTTACAGCGCCATCTATCATGAATTGAAAAAAATGTTTCAGATAAATCCTACGTACTTTTTTCAGTAGAATTCGTATCTGTAATAAAATATACTGGTTCCTATTTAAGATTTCGCAGTTACACCCGCCCCACCTACATGGAGGGAGAGAGATTAGGACTAATTCTATTTTTTCGTGAACTGCTTATTTTTCGGGATATTTGAAAGTTTCAAGTTAAAAAATGTTAGAGGGAGTGAACTTAACCAATTAGGTTTAGAAAATGTCTATTACACAGCCCAACACACATTTTGGTGCCTGCGCTTTTTTAACTGTTTCTAGGTAATTTTTAGGTGTAGAATCCAAAGCAACTGTCAGATTTAGTCCATCAGATCTAGTTTTTGAGGTACGCTACATTGGACCTCTTTTAGAAAAAAAATCATCTTCTTTTTCATTAATGTACATTTCAGGTTATAAGTACCAGTATCTTCGACAAAGTCTCATAAAAAAACAAATAATAAAAAGTAAGGTATTTAATTCACAAAGTAGATATAAATATGCATTTATGGCTCATTACTAAAAGAATCTTGTATACGATTTTCTAGCACGGAGTTCAGTAGGTCAGTTTCGCTGCCGACTCTAACAGCAGTCGGCCATCATGTCGGTATCACATCTTCTTTGATATCGTTCTTCCATCGTCTGAAGGTCCTATTGAAAACTTTCACCCTGTTCTTCACTGTAATCACCTAGGTTTTGTGGGAATTGATCTAAGTCGTTGTGGAGGTACTGAAGTTTTACGCTCATGTTACAATCAAGAATATTCAATTTAGAAAGCACTGATTCTGTGTAATTCGCTGCTTTATGATTGCCAAAGAAATTTTGTGCTACTTGAACAAATGAATATCAAGCATTAGATTCAATCTCGTTCATTGCTGTGGTAAGTGATTTCTTCTAAGCTGTCTTATCCGAGGTCCATCTTTATTCAGTTTTTCCATGCTAGGCTACGAAAATTTACGTATTAAGTACCCAAAGCAAAGCCATATCGATTTAAGGCCTACTCTAAACGAATTGCTTTATAAGTCCCAACTTGATATGCAACGGTGAAAATATGATTTTCTCTCTCGCAACGAAAGGTTTTCTTTTCCTGGAACCATGACGTTTCATAAGGGTCAATTTTTAATAACCCAGTGCTGATCTTTAGTTCTGTTGTCCCGAAAACAAAAAAAAAAGGATATTTTGTGTAAAAATACCATTATTTCATTATTTTGACCTGTTATTAAAACGGAATGGATCTCAAAAACTAAACCTGATACGAAAAAAAATCAGGTATATTTGGAATCGGCACATTAAATATATCCAAAATCAGTTGTCAGTTTCTCGGCACCAAGAAAAAAAATTTATTTTGTTGGCTTGTGTTACAGATTACATATTTCTACCAATTTACCTCATATTGATATTATTTTTCACAGTTGTTCTTAGTAATTTCGAGTTAATGCGTTTCTTTTGTCACTATAGTTTTTTTATACCTTTAAGTTGTAAGTAGCTACATTAAATTTTAAATGAACTAACTAACACCTAAATAACCTGATTAATTATTCGAAAATAAAACACTTGGCTTAGTTTCATAACTTCTTTAATTAGATACACTAACAATTGTTTCGGCTATTAGGCCATTATCAAAGAGCTATCTCAAACTAAAACTTACTCTACTTAAGGTTAACATATATACCTGTGTTCCTTATGGGTGGGAGAATGTGGGTAATTGATATTTAAGATTGTATCGATATAGGGGGTATTTATGAATTCTAATTGCGTGTTTGTGATCACTCGATTTTGTTTTGGGCTTTTTTAATTTCAAAAATCTCTAATATATTTAACTTTTTACTTTTTGCTACATTATGAATGAGGTTACAGCTCTCTATATCGGGTAAGTGGTTCTGGTCTATACAATGTTCCGCGAACCCTGTGTGTTTAACACTATATTTTATATCTCTAATATGTTCAGTTAACCGTTTATTAATACCTCTGCCACTCTGTCCGATATAAATCGCTTCACAATTCTGGCATTTTATGGAATATACTCCTGATTTCTCTAAGTTATCTATTTTATCTTTAGTATTATTCAACAATGTACCTAAATTTACTTTGTTTATCCACACTAAGTTAATGTTGAGTTTCTTTAGTAATTTGTTTATTTTCTGTGTTATGGGAGGGATATAAGTGATTACATGCCAACTAGGTTTCTTTAATTCATTTATTTCTGGGTATAACAATTTTTGAAGTATTTTCCTTTCTTTATGTTTTATCAAATTATCGATGATATCTGGGTTGTAGCCAATATTTTTTGCTATTATTTTAATTGTGTTTATTTCATTATTAAAGGCTTCCTTATTTAGTAGTATACTTGTTGCTCTATGTATATAGCTATGGAAAGTTGACATTTTAATGTTTTGGGATTGATTTGCGTTAGCGTGTAATATATTATCCGAAAATGTAGGTTTTCTATATATTTTATATACTAACTTGTTGTCTATTTTGTGTATTGTAATATCTAGGAAATTCAATGTGTTTTTGTGTTCCTTTTCTATAGTAAACTGTATTTTGGGGTTTAGTGTATTAAGTAGTGTTAGGAATTCTGTTAATTGTCTATCGGTTCCCTTCCAAATACACATAATGTCATCTACGTACCTAGCCCAATAATGTATTTGTCTTGTAACGGTATTATTAATCTTAAATAATCTTTTTTCTAAGTGATCTATGTATATATTAGCTAGATCGAGTGATCACAAACACGCAATTAGATTTCATAAATACCCCCTATATCGATACAATCTTAAATATCAATTACCCACATTCTCCCACCCATAAGGAACACAGTTATATGTTAACCTTAAGTAGAGTAAGTTTTAGTTTGAGATAGCTCTTTGATAATGGCCTAATAGCCGAAACAATTGTTAGTGTATCTAATTAAAGAAGTTGTGAAACTAAGCCAAGTGTTTTATTTTCGAATAATTAATCAAGTTATTACAAAAATGTTTCACCAAGAAATATCTGCGAAGTCAACCAATGAAAAACCTAAATAACCTTTCAGTAGTTTTGATAATTCAATACCTGCAATATCTGTATACTTCGTCTTATCACCACATGAACATTGTTGACATCAAACACATAAATTAAAAAGCTAGAATATTAAGGAGACGTAAGAACTCGTAAAGAGTGGAGCAGAGGAATCGCATGTTTTTTAACCGATAGTGCTCAGCGAGGAGTGGGGGTATTGACCTTTGGGCGACCACTGGTAGACATCTCAGTCAACGCAGTTTCAATCGCATTGGAACGTTGAAGCGTAGAACATGGCGTGTTTGCTGTCTAGCAGTATTATTCTGTGGTCACCGTTCTACATCTTCATTATTTTAATGTTGAACGTCGAGGTACAGTCCCAGGTCGAAACACCTTACCCCGATGGGTTAAGGCTTTTAGAAGTACTGGATCTGTAATAAAGAAAAAACAACCTGGTCTTCCTCGTTCAGAGTGAGAAGGGCAGTTTGTGCTAGTCCGAAACGATCCGCCAGGCGGCAGACTGTAACGCTGGGTATGTCATGTCGTTCACTTCACCGTATCTTACACGATGATCTCAAATTTCACTCATACAAATTAATGACGTCCTAGTAATGATGAGTGGCGAAGCTCATTTCTATTTGGATGGCTATGTTAATGTATAGACCTGTCGGTACTAGGCGTTGGAGAACTCGCGTAAACTACACAACAAAACACCCCACAGCTCAAAAGTAAGTGTAGTGCGGTGTCTCCAAGATAGGGATTGTTGGTCCTTACTTTTTTGAAGAGGGGGGAAGCGCAGTTACCTTGACATCAGCCCGCTACATAAAAATGTTAAACAACTTCATGCGGCTGGAACTGGAAAGACATCAAGTGAACATGAGAGAAATGTGATGCGAAGAGGATGCTGCAACAGACCACACGGCGAGAGCATCCATTGAAGTGATTCGACAAATGTTTCCTGGACATGCCATTTCACGTTTCGGGGATGTTTCTTGGCTCCAACGCTCTCCCGATCTATCGATCTGTAACTTCTTTTTGTGGAGCTACCTGAAATTAAGAGTACACGTGAATAAGCCCCGCATAATCGATGACTTGAAAATGTCCATTCGTGAAAAAATTGAAACTGTGTCGAATGAAATGTTGCAGAAAACCGTGCAGTTTTGGGGAGACTCCGAGTTTGCGCCCGACAAGAAGGACGTAATCTTAATGACATTCTTTTTCGAACCTAGTTAATGAATGTATAGGAAGCGCCAAATAAGATGGCGAGCGGAGGGGGTGCGCAGTAGTCGTTTTTAAAAACATGCACGCCCACTTACTCAAGTAATTGTCAGAATATATTTATTAGTGACGAAACATAATGTCTTTGCTAGAGGATCATAAAGTGATACACGCTCAAACGCGAGAAGTAGTTTTTAATGTATACAATTAATTTTTATAAACATAAAAGTACATCACTGCTACTAAGTGAAATAAATATTTAGAATCAGAAATATTAGTTGATAAAACGACGGAAAGTTTAATTATTAATGTATATAATGACAGTGACAGTGATGACGACAACTTCAGTTCCGAAGAAGATTAATTTGTTTAATCTATTATACTGTTAGTAATAAAGGAATAAACCATTTATAAATTACATATTCTTTATACGTATGCAAGCAAATGGATTTGTGTTTTGTGATATTCTTCTATCTGTTTGTACATTTAAATATCATTTCATATGTAAATTGTTTAATTAATTATAACATCAAATTTCTTCTTCTGTAAATTTATACTGTTTTAAAAATATTCTTAAAAACCTGTTTATACATTACAATCTCATTACTACTGTCAACACCAAAAAAATAGGAAATCTAAAATTTTATCGTGGGCTATTAATTGTCAGCTGATGTCAGTTTTATTCGTATCAAACAGTTGGCAAACGTTACTATTGGTTTTAGTTTTAAGTATGCCAAAAGCCCGATTCTTAATTCAATTTAAAATTTGTGGGGCACATGGAAAAAGCAATGCGTCGTAATAATTTTAGAGAGACGGGAAGTGATTAATGGCATAAACAAATGTTTATCTGTACAATATTGTGAAGCTCTAATTAGATCTACGCCTATAAGGATTAATTTGGTGATAGAAAGTGATGGCAATGCAACAAAATACTAAAGTATTATATTTCTGTGAATAACTACCTAATAAAAAATACGACACTGCTGCATATTATTTTAACGTTTAATTAAATTATTTTGATTAGTCATTCGGATGGTAATGTCATATAATTCTAACCTATTTGAAAAAGCCATAATTAAACAGATTTCTTTTGGTGGGAAGCGTAATATCATTTCGTTTGGTAATGAACGTATATGCATATATGTCATTATACATATTTTTCATTGTTTCTGTCTAATTTCACAATAAATCTGTACTGTTAAAAAATAAGTTTGTATATATTTTACTCTAATAAATTATTAATTTATTAAGTGATAGATGTGTAGTTTACGCCGCTTATGGTATCTTGCAATTTTATATAAAACCAAATACAAATCTCCACACTACTTCTAATGCTGCGCGAACTTACTCCCACCGCTCGCCATCTTATTTGGCGCTTGCTACACATTTCAAAAATGCAATAAAAATAATATTATTTAATGTAAATCTTTTTTTTCTTCAAACGTCAGTAAATCGCACCTTCCGACGTAGATTTACTTTTCAGTTTCCCGCCGCCGGAGGAAAAAATGTTATTATAGCAATATGCAAACACATAAGAATCAATAATTCAAATTTTATTAATCTATTAATTGGTAATCATATAGATAGAATTTTTATTTATCACTAAATTGAATATTAAACGTACAATGCGAAATTGTTGAATTTTGAAAATTAAACCCGTGCAATATCGTTGTATCATCTTGTTATAAATTTAGGATTCCGTTTACAACTATTGATTTCAACAATGACGATCCAGTGCAATTTTCGTCAATATTCCTACTCAGGTTCAATATTTTGCTAGCGATATCATTTTTATTTCTAAGGGATTCTTCTATATAACCCTCGGCTACCCCAGTTGATCTCCAACCCCCGTGCCTCTTCAAAGATTCTATGTTACCACCACCTTCAATCAGCAACGTAGCTGAAGTACACCTTAAACAGTGCCTAGTGGAGTTGCTCAATTTCTGAAAAGTTGACACTTTTCTGGATGTACCTGCTATGGCGTGAATTCCCATTACACTTCTAAAGCATTTTCCATATGAATAAACTTAAAATAACTAAAAAAATAAAATACATTAATTTTGACGTAACTTTATCAGTTGTTCACCTAATAAACCACCCCAAATATTTAAACTGACGCAGCATTGGCAATTTCTGGACATAATTAAATGTGGATTCTCAAAACTACAGTGATGTTGATTATATAATTATTGAAAATATAATCTTGGGCAAATGAACATTCATCTGTCCACAGAATAGAATTTCGGATGTGCAGATCGATATTTAAATACCATTCAGTCGTTATCTTCCAAAGGCTGGACTCTTGTGAAGTGATATGGATGCTGTTTGTCGCGTCTTAGTGCACGCCATACGCGAACTTGATTTGTTCGCAACGCACCTAGTACTACTTGAAGGATCGTTTGTGATCAAATCAATGATTGCATTATCACGTAAATGAGAACTTCTAGTCTTCTAAAGACTAAAGACTTCTAAAGACAGCATTTGGCAAACGCCCTGCGTTATTATTTGAAACACTAAAAACCATCCATAATACTCACGATTAGAGTAGTTTTGAGCCATGATTTCATACACTATAATTCAAAATAACATGCGTTCAATTAGTCTTTACGTCCTGGGCAGACATGGATTTGTAAACGCATGTCTGTGCTTAAATTATTAATATAACCTATTAAATGTAACCTATTAAATGACACACAGAAAATAGGTAATGTATGCAAACTTCTAGCAAGTCAGGACATTTATAAATTAATAACAACATGCGTTTTACAACACATAGCTACCCCGGACATAAAGACTAATTTAATTCTCGTTATCTTTTTAATGAGAATTCTAAAAATGTCAACTAGTTATTTTCGCACTTTATTTATTTTATGTATTAATTGCAAAGCCTTCTTTGCTCATGTTTATTGGTTGCCGGAAGACAATTTGAACAAATTTTATAAAGTATTTCGAGTTAAACGTCTTCAATTGTATAATATAAAAAAGTTTACATTTTAATTTTTCATTTTTAAATTTGTAAAGAGTTCAGAAAATATCGGTCAGATTAAAAAATGGTAAAGGATTATTCGTTTCAGTTTTTTTTATGATTACCGTCATCCCATAGTCCGTGTCCGCGAATTTTGTAACACCCTGTATTTACTTGAAAATAATGATATGTTAATCATACAAATTAAAAAGTAGAAATAAAACTAATTATTTTCTATAGTCCCTTCCACATAACAAAAAATTACAAAATGTATGCAAACAAATTGTACAACTTTAATTTATTATACATTTTACATCCATACTTGAGGTATAAGTAGAGAACGGACACGCTTACCACCCAGTGCAGTACTGGCGAAAGGCTGTATTTCTAAAATATTTAATTTTATTTATATAATTGGAAAACGAACGGGTGGTGATCTATAAAATTACGAAATACATATTTATTTGTTGAAAAGTTGTATTTATAAAGTTTTTAATTTTATTTATATAATTGGAAAACAAACGGGTGGTGATCTATAAAATTAGGAAATACATATGTATTTGTTGAACAGTTGTATTTTTAAAGTTTTTAATTTTATTTCTATAATTGGATCATTTTTATTTGTTCATTTTGTCGTTCAAGTTGAGTAACGGAGTATTAATATTGACTAGCAATAGTTTCTCAAGGTTTTCTTCTGTAAATTTTGTTCTCTTTGAATTAAGTGCATCCTTATAAATAGAAAACGTCCTTTCTTCGTCGCAACTGGTTATAGGTGCATACTGGAAATATTCTTTTATTTCTTCATATTTAGCCGTTAGATTTTGTGGAATTGTCTCCATACATAATTGCTGCAATGTAATTAAATCTGGATTTCTATTAAGAATTGTTTCAAACTTTTGCCGAAGGCCACATCCGAAGTCACTTGGAATACTTTTCAAATTATTAACAGCCACATCTAATGTGGTTAATCCGTCATTTAATTTGAGATTTCGATTTTCAAAATAAGTGATTAGTTTTGGCAATTTTCCAAAGTGTTCGTGAAGAAAGTACAACTGATTTTTTAAATTTGGAATTTGTGTGAGCTCCTTGCACTCACCAATACTTCTAGCATCCTCCTTTAGCAGTGTTACGAAATGTTTTAGACTATCGAAATTCTCAGCGTAATAACTAGTAGCTTCCAGCCATGTTCCCCAACTAGTTATTACTGGAGTGGGTGGCAGTGACAGATATGGAAATTTTTCTCTGAAAAGAGCTACTCTCCAATGGTGCTTTTCTGAAAACTTTTTTAAAGCTGATACAAGTCTATCAACTTCCGGAAAAGTGTCTCTGATATATTCACAGATTCTGTGGAGAGCATGTGCTACACAAGTAATATGCAGCATATTAGGATATATTTTCTTCAATAGTCTGCCTGTTTTTAACATATACGCAGCACTATCACTGACAAATAAAAGTATTTTTTCTTTGTACGTGGCGTCCGAATGAAGCATTTTTTGCATATTCTCCTTAATGGTTTCAGCAACTGTTTCCATCAACTCTATTTATAACACTTGTTGCTATTACATATGAGTTATAGGGAATAGTTGGATGTAGTACACCAGCTACAACATTTACCACACAGCGTCCTAACATATCCACCGTTTCGTCGGCGCTTATCCATATGTATTGATTTAAAAGATGGCTTCTAATGCGTTCTACTGTTCTCGTATAGCACCTAGAAACATAATATTTGCGTAAAATTGATTCATCAGGAACATTTCGACCAGTATATTTTTTCAGAAATATTTTTAAAGTGGGATTGCTAAGCTTATTTAATGGAATATTAGCCACCATAAAAGTTTTACAGAGTTCAGATGTGTTTGCGATCCTAAGTGACGAATTTTTGACGATATTTTACGGATTTTGTAATAAATTTCGGAATCACTGACAATGGACATACAATCAGTATGACCGTCAATCCAACTCGCCATTGTTTTACAATGCCGTTCTCGACATTCTTCCATATCATGTCTGAAAAAGTAACTTAAACAATGCTCTAGATCTAAATAAATGAAAACTAAAAATGTGTGCGTAAGTTATTGAAACTGAACGAAATTCAATGCACACTCTTACGTCGAAATAATTGGTAGAAATAGATTCAATCAAACGATATTAAACAGGATCTATCACAAAAATTACGATGTAATTAACAGTTAAAACTATGAAAACAAGAAACTTACTCACAGCACTTTATTTATCTTACGAAATATAAACTAATAAATAAAATACATTATAAAAACCCCGCTTCTATCTACGCTCATGAAAACACTTTAAAAAACACTATATTCTTCGAAAACAATAGCTGGCTTGTCCATTGTTATCGCGGCGAGACCAGGTGTCCGAGTAAGTCAAACAAATACTTCATTGAATTACGCCGCGATGTACTGAGCGACGTTATACACAATTCCAATTGCCGATTGCGTTTTATGGAAATTGCGTCCGTTCTCTAGTTATAAGTATTCGATTGTAAACCAAATACTTAGATAGATATACGGCGCAAAAGAGACGTCCGACATGAAACATGGGAGCTGCCATTTTTACGTACTTCCTGAAGGATAGACTATCCAATTGTAAATGTTCAATATTGATTGCATAACTATCTATAAAGTTAACATAAGTATTTCAATTAGATGTGGCAATTCTACTCCTTTCGAAATCTCATGAAAACATATCTTTGAACATTTAATTTTAAAATATCTTCTTGATATTTAAATATTGGCAGACACCAATTAATTTTTATTCTTAAAAACAAACCCAATAGATGTAAAATAAAAAGGTTTGTGTGCACTTCAACTTAAATTTTTCTCTCGTTTCCTATTACAACAATTTTAGTTAGTAAAATATCGTTTTTATTATTTTCCCCGGAATTATAAGAAAAACGGACACACGCTACTAAATAAGAGTTTTATTATTTTGAAGTCGAAACTTATATTAAATATAATTATTAAAAGAAAAGTTATATATATTGTCATATACACACATCGACACAGCCATATAACATAAAATATTTAAGAGTAAAATACCATTAATATTATTTTAAACTACAATAAACACAATTTAACGTGGATATATCTCAATAATCAACGGAACTGAAAAAAAACGTTACATGTATATAAATAAACAGTAAACACTACCTGTGAACACTACTATCACAGTTTAAAGATATAGCAGTTGGGACACTTAACGTATTAATGAATGAAATTTTTCAGCCAATATCGGTAACCTTGGTATACTGCGACCGAACCACGCGCGGACAGAATGGGCGATATATAAATCCTTTACACTTTTTTAAATATCCATATTTATATTTTAATTGACCAAATATTCTAAATACAAACTCAGTACATTCTCATTAAACAAATTAGTAACGAAATAATGTATTTGGCGACTATAAACAAATAAAACCACATTGTTGTTTACTATTCAACGAATTTTAAAAATAAAACTTAGTAATTTTATTATTCAATTACTGCTTAATACAGAAGACTAAAAACAATAATTATGCACATTAGTATATTTGAAGAAATAATCTCTTTAAATTATCTGTAATTAACTGTAATGGATCACAATTTTAAGGATTTTGCGAAAATAGCATACAAACAATTTTTCTAGATCGCCAACATCAAATGTTATTATCCTTAATAGAACAAGTATAAATGACGGCAAATTTGTAATTTTTTATTATTCTAATTCATCATAATAATCCTACAATTACTATGATATAAGAGTAATTTATTCCAGATTAACAAAATTTTGAATATATGACAATTATTGTCGTTGTTACACAAATACAGATAATTTTGGCGGTAGGAACTTGTCAGTTAGTTTGTCAAATATTTCCCTTGATGAATCCACCACTAGAGGTTGGGCTGCAATTTTGTTTAGCTTGTTTTCGAGATAGTTATTTCTATTTTTTTAAATTTTTACTCTTCGTTTTAATTTTTCACATCCCCTTCTTTTGTTGCTATTGGGGTTTGAGTGCTGACGGTCGACGACATGGTTCTAGAGTGACCCCATTGAATGCTTTCATCTAATGTGTCTACAACAAATAGCATAAATTAGAAACATTTGTCAACGATGTATTCCACTATAACAAAGCATGTCTTATCAAAATAAGCACATATTCTTGGTAATTACATGTTATCGTAATACGCTAATAAAAAAAGGAAACTATCGACATAAATAAAATTTTGCTTACAATTATGGCTATTTCCTTCTTCCGAAGTCCCAAATTCATATTTTTCATAAGTAGATGGAGACAGGGTTTTGTTTGTTTCTAGAAAACAGATTTTAAATATACTATTAATTATGTAAACAATTTAGTATATTGAGCGAAACTTATTTTATTAATGTACTACTTAAAAATACGTAATGGAACTTAAACTCATGTTGCTAGGAACTATACTTTAATAGAATAAAACGACATATTCCATGGTTAACATACCTGTTACACATGTTTCATGAGTAAACGTAATAGAGCTGCTACTAATATTTTCTTCTGTTCTACCGCAAAGTGGCTGTAATAAAAATTTTTTGATTAATGTACTATTTTTCAATAACCATTAACATTACAAACCTCTTTCAAATAATGTGGGGATTGCGGGAAGACCATTTTGCAACCAATTCTTACATCTACAATAAAATATGATTCAACAATGTTCTATTCAAAATTTGTAATACCTATGTAAGTAAACATACCGTGTCAAATCCTTTGGAAATCTAAAAAAACTAATGCCGTAATTATCTCTTCCATTATTTTTGCATCCAGCAGCAGAACAGCGACTGTAGTTACTCATGTTTACTAATAAAACAAAAGTAAATTCCACAAAGTCTCTGAAAACCAGGGGCGGCTCGTGACGACGTATTTTGGTTTGCAGTACAATGATTCGAGTGCTTCGTGTATTCTCGTATACTAACTGTAACGTTTGCTTAGTAAACACCGAAAACACACGAGGCACTCGTATCATTGTACTGCAAACCAAAATACGTCATCACGAGCCGCCCCTGCTGAAAACAATACGCGATACTAATAAATATATTGTGTACAGCATACATTACGGAAAACTTACGGTTCCTTGTAATTTTCAATGATATACACAAGACCAAATACGAAACCCAATTCACTCTTAACGAATTTATATGTGATAACGTTATTTCGCACAACGTTAAGTTCACTAGGTTAACTAGACGAAACCAGACATCATAGACATGTTTACAATTTTCCCAATTTTTACTACAAGCTGCGCGGTAGTAGTTCTAATTTTAGAACCACGCGCATGCCAATTTTGGCTGAATATTCTATATACTAGCGTCCCAACTGCTATATCTTTAAACTGTGCTACTATCAAATTATACTACGCCAGTGACTGGGTTGCCTAAACAGCAGAAAGTACTTCAAATTATATCTCCTTTTATTCCGAACTCCGTAGAAATGCGCAGTGGACCATTAGCGGTACATTTATTTATATGTATGTGTTGTAAACGCAAGTTAAGTATTTTAATTAGGGATCGACAGTCACGGGTACATTTCAGGAGGCGACTTAAATGAATTTGTAGCGGGCCGATCTATTGTTTAGTTTTATAAGTTACTTGAGTTCTATTGCGTAAATATACGATGTACAACGACACGGCATTGTCTACACATCTACTTGGATCTAAGACAATCGAAACAGCTACTGCAGAATTTATATAACGCAACATAACTCGTATTCGAAATCGCTATGGGGTGAACAGCACGATATAAATAAAGAAAAAATGTTATTATTTGTAATAGATAGAGCTGCATATATGAATGCATCTGGCCAATTGACGTCGCCAAAACGTGATATTAGACGGCCAGCAAACTTCTCGTGCAATAGAGCAAAAATCGGTCGTGTTGTGTGGCTTGTTGCACCGTCTTGCTAGAACCACATATCGTCCAAGTCCATATCTTCAATCGCAGTTCAAAAAAGTCTGTTATCATTCGACCATATCTTTCCCTCTTCCCTCGTCATCTCCGAAAAAATACGGTCCTATTACGCCTCCAGACCATAATGCGCGCCACACAGTCACTTTTTTTGAATGTAATGGGCGCTCTTAAATTATTTGAAGATTTTCAGAGCCCCAAATGCGACAATTTTGTTTATTTACGTACACACCGAGTGAGAAATGCGCCTCATCCCTGAAGAGAATTTTGTTAGGAAAATCATCATTTATGGCCTGTTGCTCAAGGACCCATTTGACGTATCTCCTGCGTTGTTGATGGTCAGCAGGCTTTAATTGTTGAGTGAGCTGGACTTAATACGGATGCAGGTGTAAGTCCAGATGCAAAATTCGCGATAATGAGTCGTAAGACAGGCCCAATTGCTGACAACGCCGTGGAATCGACAAATTCAGCTTTTCGGACACACTTTCACTCCCAGCAGCGATATTTTCAGCAGAGCTTACATTACGATGACGCACATGCCTCTGATTATCTAACACGGTTCCGGTTTCTTCAACTTTTTCACTATCTTGCCAATTGCTTGCACATTAGGACGATTATGGCGGCCAAGGTCGTTTCTAATTGCGCGAAACGTGTTTGCGTTTGAATCCCCACTTTTGTAGTATGTTTTAACCATTTTAACGCATTTTTCTGTTATTATTTGATGCATTTTCGTAAGCGGAAAACATTCAACTCAAAATTTGACATTTCGGTTGACATAAATATTTGACAGCTGCCAAATGACAGCCCTACGGTTTTGAAACCACGAAATGGATCCCTCATTATTAATGGAATTACGGTGACTGACAATTATTAACACATGAGCATATGGAATAATTATTGGTGATTTACTGTCATTGGAACTCTGGACATGAACGGCGAACAGTCAGGATATGTGATATGCTACATAAACCCTGTAATATTCCTCTGAAGATGATGTAATTACTCTTACTTGGTAAGTACTTGTTTTTCTATACGTTTATTAATTCGCGTGCGAAAAATGTTAGGCTGAGATTCATGTCCTCACTCCGTCCCTGGCACTGATGTAACGTACCCCTGACTGCCGATCCCTAATTATAATAAACTGTTTCATCTTATAAAATATAACAATGCAAATAAAAATAAATATGTAATATTAAAATTCCATATCTAATATATGAGTATGTCAAATTTCGAAAAATATATTGTATTGTAGACACACACTACATATATGTTTCACCATGCTATGTCTTCATCAGGCGGATGAATATACCATGTAAACTTACATTTGGTACCTATTTATATAAACACAAATATTAAGGTCAAAAACAAAAATTCTAGTTTTAAGTTGAGTAGGGGAGAGTGATTTATAACATATTGAGTTTTTTACTTTTGTCTAGTACATGTAATGTTTTGAAATTAGAGTTGAATTTGTAGTTATATTCTTAACAGTAATTAGCAAAAGTTGAATCTGTCTTCTTATCCCTGTAGCTTCTTTCGTGTTCTGCTATTCTAGTTTGGAAAGTTCTTCCCGTCTGACCTATAAACATTTTTTTACAGTCTTCAAATATCAACTTGTATACCCCTGAGTTTGATCTATTGTCCGTGTTATCTTTATTGTTTGTTATTGCTTTTTGTAAGGAATTATTTGTTTTAAACGAAATTAAGTGTTCCTAATGAATCCTCCTTACGCAAATATTATGTTTCTAAATGCTACACGAAAACAGTAGAACGCATTAGAAGACATCTCTCAAATCAGTACCTATGGATAAGTGCCGACGAAACTGTTGATATATTAGGACGCTGTGTGGTAAATGTTGTAGCTGGTGTACTACATCCAACTATTCCATATAAGGCATACGTAATAGCAACAAAAGTTTTAAATACAGTTGATGTGGAAACAGTAGCTGAAACCATTTACGAGAATATGCACCAAATGCTTCATTCAGGCGACAGGTACAAAGAAAAAAATACTTTCATTTGTCAGTGACAGTGCTGCATATATGTTAAAAACAGGCAGACTATTAAAGGAAACATATAATAATATGCTGCATATTACTTGTGTAGCATATGCTCTCCACAAAATCTGTGAATATATCAGAGACACCTTTCCAAAAGTTGATAGACTTGTATCCGCTTTTAAGAAAGTTTTCAGAAAAGCGCCATTGAGAGCAGCTCCTTACTTGTAAAAACTTCCATCTTTGTCACTGCGTCCCTGTCCAGTAATAACTAAATAGGGAAGGGTAAATTGGAAGCTTTTAGTTGTTATGAAGAGAATTTCGAAGTCATAAAGAAAAGAAAACAGATTCAACTTTCGCAAGTCATTGTATATATATCAATCATAGATTTAATATAGATTTCAAAATTTTACACATTCAAGAAAAAAGTAAAAAACTTAACCTGTTAGAAAACTTAGAAATTAATAGATACAACAGTTTAGGATTAGCTTTAAATGACCAACTAGATTTAAACAACTCCCCTCTACTAAATGCAAGATTGTAAAACTTTTTCCACCACCATTTCCCCAATAATTTTCACATAAATATTCAAACTTGTATTGTACATATTCAGTATTTCATCCACCTGATAAAGCCATTGTATGGCGAAACAATATTGTAGTGGTATTTACAATAAAAGAATTTTTGAAACTAGAAGTTTAATTACTTATTTCTTAGCGTTATAATGAAGTTTCAACAAGTATCTCCTTCGTCAATTAACTATTTAGAATTTCGATAGTTTACAAAATTTCGTTACATGTTTAAGTGACGATGCTCGAAGTGTGCAACGAACTAATACAAATTACAAATTTTAAAAATCGGTTGTACTTTCTTCAGGGACACTTTGGAAATTTTCCAAAACTAATGACTTATTTTGAAGATCAAAATCTCAAATTAAATGATGGATTAACCACATTAGATGTGGCTATTAATAATTTGAAAAGTATTCCAAGTGACTTCAGATGTGGCCTTCGGCAAAAGTTAGACGCAGTTTTTAATGGAAATCCAGATTTAATAAAATTGCGGCAATTATGTATAAGGACAATGCCTCAGAATATAACTGCTAAATGCGCTGAAATAAAAGAATATTTCAAGTATGTATCTATAACCAGTTGCGATGTAGCAAGGACGTTTTCTATCTAAAAGGATGTATTTTATTCAAAGAGAACGAATTTTACAGAAGAGAATCTTGGGAAAGTATTGCTAGTTAATATTAATACTCCTTTACTCAACTTGAACTACAAAATAAACAAATAAAAATGTCGTTTCGTATTTTATAGATCACCACCTCTCTGTTTTCCAATTATGTATATGAATAAAATTAAAAACTCTTCAAAAATACAAATTTTCAATAGTACGCCCGTGGGCGATGAGTCACGGACCTCTCGTGTCCGGTCCCTACTCATTATAATAATTGTATATGTAATAATAAAATATATAATAACAACATTTTTCTGGTTATAAAATATGTAAATGTAAATCGACAATAGAAATTTTTCAAAAAATCGAATCAAAGTTTGCCTTTGTATAATTTGTATAAGGGATGGGTAGGCACATAAAAGTCTATTTAGATATGTTCACTTATGTACCCTAAAGCTACTCATTAAATCTCAAAAGAGTTTCTTTTTAGAAAGGATATGTATGTATATGTGCAAAGATGAGAATCTAACCCTCCATTATTAAAGTACACAAGTCCATCTCAATTTGCTCACAGCTATAGAGTATATGTTCAGTACGTTTACTTTACATATAAGCAGACGATTTATACGAAATACATATATCAGCAAATCATTCACTACAAAAGTAATGCTAGAATCTTATAAAACAAGTTAAGGTTATTGGAGATACGAGGGATAAGCTACAATTATTGAGAATAGAAAAATTTAGTTTCCTATGAAAAACAAATTGTTCTTTATTAAATAGTGCATTATTTTATCTGTCCAATGCAGTTTAGTTTGTGCACTTCGGTTAAATAGTGTCTGAGCAATAACCTATAGAATACGCTTCTGTTATCGCAAAAATGGAATTATCACGAGAGAACTTTCAGATAATGATTTACTATGATTTCAAGAAAGGCTTACGCGCTCAAGCCTTTCTTGAGTCTGAGGAAAGTTTAAAATTGGCATTTTGGGATCTCGCACCATCATTGGCTACTGTTTATCGATGGTACAAAGAATTTGAACGAGGTTGTAACTTGGTTGTACTCAGAAAAGGAGCTGGCCCTTCTTCAACTGTTGTTAATACCAAAAATATTGCTGCAGTGAAGAAGATGGTGGAAGAGGACAACCGCATTACCTATGCAATGATAGAGTCCCAACTGAAGATTGGATCCTCGCAAGATTGCACGAACATTTACCTTTGAAAAAGGTTGTAGCTCGGTTTATACCGCATCATCTGACAGATTTACAAAATGCAGAACGTGTTAGAATTTGTTAACAAACTTTGGATATGTTGAATGCTGGAGGCCATCAAATTATTTCTAAAATTGTAACTGGCGATGAAACGTACATACCATATTTTGATATTCCCACTTGCCAAGAAAGCCGAATCTGGATACATGAAAATGAGGAAACCCTACGGCGGTGAAAAAATAGGAAGCAATGAAAAAAGTAATGTACGCAGTATTTTTTAGAAGTACGGGTTTGGTGGCCGCAATTAAATTAGAAGATCAGAAGACAGTTACCGCTGTATCGTATGTTGAAAATTGTTTGCCTACTGTGTTCAGTAAAGTGCCAAGAAAGGGAATTCTGTTACATCATAATAATGCGTAGTCCCATACAGCAGGGATAACTGTTCAGTATTTAGCTGAAAACAAAATCAAAGTTATAGAACATGCTCCTTATTCACAAGATTTGGCGATGTGTGACTTCTAGCTATTTTTTGAGCTCAAAAAACATTTGAGAGGGAAAAGGTTCCAATTAGAAGAAGAGATTGATATCGCCTTTAAGTGCTTTCCTGACAGTACCCCTAAAGACAGTTGGCTGAACGCTTTTGAACTATGGAAGGAAAGAATGGTTAAGTGTATTATTGTTGATGGCAATTACTTTGAACATATTTAAAATAAAAATTCTGAAAACTTGTATCAATCTTTCTATCCTCAATAATTGTATTTTGCCCCTCGTATTTATACAATACTTATGTAACTTTTTAATTTTCGAGTAACAATTTTTAATTGTTTTATCCCATAGAATGAAAGGCAAAAATAAGTGCATAACAGAATATCATATCGAGATTGTATAGTAACCACAACAATATTTTTATTTTTGACAAACGTAAAAAATATTTTCTTGCATTAAATCTTGATTTGATGTAAAGCAAATTAAATCCTTCTTCACTATTACCAAGGATATCTTCAAGACAGCTTCTTCTACTACTACTTTAGATATTATTTCTCGGCTACCATATCATAATTTTTAATAACAATAATCTTTAATGCCGAACAGTCTAAGCCAATAACAAGCTATGTTATTTATGCATAAATCTTAATTAACAATTATAAAGTAGGGTATAGACGTATACCCAGCCAACCATCTTCTACGCAAACACATAAACTTGTGGATACTTTTAGCGAGGAGGGGCGAGGGGGTTGCTTGGGTTAAACCATGCAATTTCGTTTCGGTTGTATGCTGTACTGGGTGGCCTCTTCTCCAGACAAGCTAATGTAAGTGTTGCGCCTTATACACAACTTATGATGATAGTTGATTTCCTGAACTGGAAAATGCTCTTCTAACAGATACGCTAGAGTTTCATCATTGTTCAAGATATTCTCTGGAAACACATTTTTTTTCTCGGTCTCACTTGTTTTGATTATGTTCGCTTTTTGATATAAACAAGTTTCAACATGTATCTCCTACGACGATTATTAATATCAGTATGTATTGTAAATAAATAAGCAAGGACTATTTTTAATCTAATACGAGGGACACTTTTTATATTTTTCCAATCAACCACTAGATGGTGCTTTTGACATATCAAATCACTATATTCTTAATGTTTGGCATTTGTTAATGCGAAATCCGCGATAGCTTAGAAATTGAGTTAGTAGTTTGTTGACAGTGACAGTTTTAAGACCGTGAGTTTGTAAAATAATGAAGATTACTCGTGAAGGTTTTCGTTGGATGATTTTTTACGATTATAAAAAAGGCCCAACTCCGGAAGATAGCATTATATCACTTCTGTCAACTTTTGGTAATGAAGCACCATCAGAGAAGGCAGTTTACAATTGGTTTGCAGAATTTCATCATGGTCGTGCCTTAGTGAGTGATTCATCACGCAAAGGTCGACCAAAAACTGTTGTGATTCCAAAAAGCATCGATGCTGTGCGGTGAATAATAGAACACGATAGACATGTGACTTACAGTGAGGTAGAGGCATCTCTTGGCATATTGCAGACTGCAATTCATTCGATTTTATATGATCATTTATTTGTAAAAAAAATAAGCTCCAGATGGATTCCACATAACTTGACCGAAGCACAGAAAGCAACTCGTGTCAATTGGTGTAAAGAGATGCGCAAAACATTCGACGTAGGAATCGCAAAATCCGTATACAACATCGTCACTGGTGACGAAATATGGATATATGTGTATGAACCGGAAACCAATCAGCAATCTACTGTATGGGTGTCCAATACTAACTGAACCATACAAAAGTTGTTCGTGCAAGGAGCAGTTCCAAGAAAATGATCGCTTGTTTCTTCGGCTGTACACGTCACATCGCAACAATTCCTTTAGAGGATCGAAAAACTGTTAACGCTGAATGGTATACAATAATTTTGTTTGCCAAAAGTTATAGACGAAATCAGGAAGAACAACCTAAAACGTCGCATTATTTTTCATCACGACAATGCGAGTTCCCATGCAGCACGTCTAACAGTTGCCTATTTGAAGGAGAAAAGTATAGAAATAATATCTCATTTTCCATATTCACCTGACTTGTCGCCGAATGATTTCTTTTTGTTCCCAACTGTGAAACAAAAAATGCGTGGATAGCGATTTTCAACACTTCAGGAATCAGTCAAAGCCTTTGAAAACCATGTTTCTGAGATACAACTGTCAGAGTGGAAAAAAATGTTTTGAGAACTGGTTCGTACGCATGGAAAGATGTATAGACCATAAAAGCAAATATTTTGAAAAACAATAAAATAGTTTGTTTCCAAGAATTTTGTTTTCTTCCCAGATTTTGTAAAAATTAAAAGTTGACCCTCGTATAGTAGTACTTCAAAGAAAATATTAAGAATTGAAAATGTCAGTATATTAAATCTTTTTAACAAGCAAAACATTGGAGTAAAATTTTTTTTTTCATTAAGGTCATAGTTTTTTATATGTATGCCGAGCGATCTCATGACAATCATGACTAGAGCTGGGGATGTTTGCGGTGTGCCAGGATAGTATTCAGTTAAACGCACGAATATAATGACCTTGTTTCGATCGGTGATGCATGCGTGATTTTATTGCTTTACATGCATTCGCTATTTATATCACTTAGGTATGTCAGTTATGTGTACTGTATATAAATAACACACTTACCTTATTTACGATTATTATAGCATAGCGCCAAGTGGATAAGACTTGCAGTAAGTTTGTAGCATTAGATACGTTTCCATATTTGTAGCGGTGAGCGATGTACGCCGTGATGAATAAATTTTTTTATATTTTGAGAAAGACCGCTCGACATCTACGGATGTAACACACGCACAATTAAAATAATCTTTATAGATAGAAACCGAATCTACACTTGCACCATTACTAATTTGTTTTAATCTGGTAAAATCAAAATCATTGTTTATCACACTCTCGAACTTTTCTATTACATTAACATTTTTGTTGTCATTTACTGCGCATAGCTGGGCGTGTACATCGTCCAGTATTTGCAGTGACTCCGCTAACGATAATGCAGTATTTTGAAATTTCTCGATTGCGTTAAACAATCCTATATGATTGTTATAAATAGTTTGTAAATCTGCATCAAGGGAAGGGTTTTGAAAGAGTCTCTGGCTTTCCTTAATGGCTACAGCTTCGGCAGGATTGAATTGTAGAACCACAGATTTTATTTGTTGGAAATACTTGGCATAATAAAATGCCGCCTTTAACCAACTTCCCCAACGTGTAAGGATTGGCTCTGGTGGTTCGGGAATACCAGGGCACCGACTGTGAAACTCTCGAATTCGTTTGGGAGATTTTAGAAACACTTTTTTTGTGGTTGCTATTAATGCATCCACCTCTGGATAACATTGCCGAATAGTTTGTGCCACAAGGTGTAAAGCATGAACTTTACATGTCACATGCAAAAGTCTCTCACAATCTGCTTTAAGAGAACGGCCTACAGAACGCATTGTCGCAGCACCATCGCTCATAAACATCAGGAGTTGATTAGTTGAAACTTTAAATTTTTGTAGCGTATCGAGCACTACCTTCGTAATTACTTCGCTAGTGCAATTTTCCAATCTTTTGCTGGCTAATAAAATGGGAAATGTTGATTTGACAGGATCTAGTACACGCACTATAAAATTCACAATAGAATGTTTTTTTCGATCTGTCGTTTCGTCGACACATACTCATAACTGTTTATCATTTACTACTGCTTTCATTCTGTTTTCAATGTCCTCACGCACAATTGGTAAATAGGTGAGTAACGTTCTCCGTGACGGTAGCTTTATGTTGGAATTGTATTTATTCCAAAAGTCGTGAAAGGCTTTTTTATCTAGCAGGTGAACTGGCACATCGCAGACGAGTAGCATTGTCAATAAATCGAAAATGAATTGCGTTTTAGACAGCACATTATTTTTTTTGTCTTTGTGGTGTACACTTTCAACATGTCTTTTACAGTCGTATTTGTCCCAGCAATGTAACTGTTTATCGCATAATTTACAAACCACTTTTGCTCCATTATAATACAAATCGGGAAAGTCTCGGATAAATTTCTTCACGTCGTTATACAATGGGCGCTTTCTTCGCTTGGGCACGTCCGTCATACTTATTAAATAGAGCTCAAGACAACACACGATCACGTTGCCAGTTCAAGACTAACTAAAGTGTTTCGCTGCATCGTGTTTATACGCTAGTGGGGATGCACTACATACGGTCCTGCCGTACCGCAAACATCCTCAGCTCTAATCATGACTCATCATAGTCATCATCCTCAATTATTTATCAATGTTTGTAAAAATTAAATACCGTCCTAAATAAACATAGCGCATGTAGTTAGTCAGCCTATTTGTTAAAAGAACTGTACTTAAGATTTTCTTGGCATAGGAGTCTCAGTTACAAATTTTAGAAAGTTTTGCAAATAACATAAGTCATAAAGGCTTTATATAAAATTCGATAGTAACTTTGGAATAAAAAATCACTCTATTGCAGGAATTTTATATTTAATTTTAACGTAGAATATTTTTGCAGTGCTTCTAAAGACACGACATGAGGATGATGATGATGATGATGATGATGAGGATGATGATGGTTCAGCAAGCCAAGGGGGTGTCTTTGGTATAATTTTTAGATGTTTTAAATTCTTTTTCCGTATAATAGGAGGCATCTTTAGATAAGCTCTCTTTGTAAAGCATGTTGAATATTCAGAATAATAAAGAACTTTTATATTTATATGGATTTATTTCATACTAACATGAACACACATATTACTTTGTTCTTTCCAAATAAATGTAAACGAAATGGGCAAAATACAATATAAAAACAACAATGAAACGTACTTGAAACGGGCTGTATTTTAAATACACCCGGTATAATAATTGATAAAGAATAAATCCCTGCCATTATGTAAAGAGATTTTTAATTAGACTGTTACGACAAACTAAACGTAGAGAAATAGACACAGAACGTAATTAAATAGATTTTATTTGAATGCATCTATATATTACGTATCGAATATTGTGTCTAATATACAGGATATCCTTGAAGTAAAAAGACAACGTATGAAAAATGGAATGATTTAATGATATAGAATGTGAAAGCAAAATATTGTAAGTCAGTTACGTTGCGCACCCCACAATTAAAAACCCCCTGAAAATTCTATCATGTTCCGCCCATTAATTCAAATATTCAGAATGTGTATAAATAATAAATACCTCTATTGAAGTTTCACACGCACATATGCTATAGCGTATGTTTGTAATGTGGGTAGGATGGATCGTCCATGTAAGCTCTGTGTGGCTGGATGATCGCTATGTAATGTGCCATGTAAGGTCCTACGTGCCTGGAGGATCGGCATGTAATGTGGGCCGTTTGGGCGGCCACATTGTGTAGCAGGTTCGAGGCGGAATAAAGAACTAAATGATACACACTCGAAGTTCGGGTACCATTCTATTATTAACTCAATGCTTACAAACTGAATAACAATATTATTTACAAGATGTACATATTATACTTGGTTCAACTCAGACAGGGCAGAACGTGGTTATTAAGATGTAACACAGTTCGTACCACTGACTGGTTGTAACTATCTATCTATGACTTAAACTATCGTCTGTATATACTAGAGAAGATTCTTGTCTTACTTATAATTTGTTTCTAGAACAAATGTATAACCCTGATGCGTTGGTCTTGTGTATGCAACAAATCCGGAGTAAGGTCGTGTTTAGATAACACGTTAATGTTTTGTATTAAAAGCGAGGCTTCGCCTTGGCAAAGTGTTACGCATACACATGACTGTGTATCGAGTTATTACATGTTTACATACTGATATAAAAAGATAAATTTTTGTATGCTAAGGTCAATAACCTCGTACAAAATCAGCTGATACCTTCTAGAAATTTGTGTTATGTGCAAAGAGCGGACTGAAGCGATTGAATGGCCAATTGCTTCTATAAAACTTTGTTGTGTTATCAGGTATAGTATGCATGTTATAACAGCCCCACTATTTGCTTGCTCGATTGCATTCGTCGAGCAGGTGTTTTTATTTCCGTCGTTATGAATAGTACATTGCGTGTATTCCTTTGTAAATTTAATTTAATTTAATTTAATTCAACAGTGGCGTGTAAGACGGAAGATACATTTATATATTATTTCAATGATGTCGTTGAAATAATCGCTTAAAAAATTATATCAGCTAATTTCCAAAGTGTATTCTCGTGTTTATATGCTGTTATACATGCATATACATATATGTATTTATTGCTCTTGAGATAGTAAATTTTCTATTCTCTTCTATAAAGGATTGTTTCTGGTTTCGTTTTTTCAGTGTTATTTGGTTACAACGTTTAGTATTTTAAAAAATCCGTTTTATATTGTTATATTGTATATTCATTCTATAATTTTTTTACAAACATTTAGTTTAATTACTACCTTATTTTTGGAGTAGTTTTCGTTTCTTCTTTTTAGTACATTTCTTTCTGATCTTTCTCTTTCTATTTTTCTCTATTTTCATTAACTATGGACAATTCTCGTAGGGCACATGGTAGGATGGATTAGATGCCATACAGATTGGTGGCATATTCGTAATGATACCGAGATATATTGCAGTGCCTGTTCATTAAGTTTAAGGCGTCCACAAAAGTGTAATGTGTAGAGACATGTTTCTTCGAAAACTCATCAAGATAACATATGGCCATCTGCATCTGATACTTTTAACGAAGAACTGTGTGAAGCTTTCATGGGGGTCAATATCCCAATCAAAAAGCTTAAGAAACCAGTCCTCAAGAGGTTTCTTACAAAATTTACTGATCGTCATATACCAAATGAATCTTAATTTACGTAAATACTACTTACCAAAATGTTATTTGAGAATCATTAAAAAAAATACGAACGAACCTATCTGGTCATTATCTTTCCGTAAGTGCAGACGAAACAACGAATGTAATGGGACGATATATGTTAAATATAGTTATTGGTATTCTTCATCCGACAACTTCATACCAACCATATTTAAATGCAACTAAAATATTGCCAGTCGTAAATGGTGAAACATTTGCAGAAGTATTTGACCAATGTATTCATAATATATTCTGTCATCGGATAACAACTATAAAAACAAGATGCTATTATTTTTGACTGATGCTTATAAGTTAAAAACAGGGAATTTATTAAAGCAATCTTATCCCAATATGCTACACGTTACCTGTGCAGCACATGCACTACACAGAGTATGTGAATACATCAGGGGTCATTTTCCAAATGTTTAAATCGTTTAAAAAGATATTTCTCAAAGCTGAGACAAAAAGTTGATGCCATATTTAGCCGAAATCCATATTTGAATATATTGGCTCAATTCTGCACAGAGCCGATTGAAAAATCTATACATTCGAAGTATTTTGCACTTTTGCAACATTTTAATCACGCACCCATCACCAGTTGTGATGTGGAACGCACATTTTCTATTTTTAAAGACGTTTTAATATCTAAAAGAACTAATTTAACACAGGATTTATGCAAAAATCTTAATTAACAATTATAAAATAAGGTATAGACGTATACCCGGCGAACCATCTTCTACGCAAACACATAAACTTGTGGTTACTTTTGCCGAGGAGGGGAGGGGGGTTTCCTTGGGTTAAACCATGCAATGTCGTTTCGGTTGTATGCTGTACTGGGTGGCCTCTCCTTCAGCCAAACTAATGTAAGTTTTGCGCCTTATACACAACTTATGATGATTGTTGATTTCCTGAATTGGAAAATGCTCTACAGATACGCTAGTAGAGTTTCATCATTGCTCAAGATATTCTCTGGAAACACTTTTTTTTTTGGTCTCACTTGTTTTGATTATGTTCGCTTTGTGATATAATGAAGTTTCAACATGTATCTCCTACAACGATTATTGATATGAGTATGAATTGTAAATAAACAAGCAAGGACTATTTTTAATCTAATACGAGGGACACCTTTTGTATTTTTCCAATCGACACTAGATGGTGCTTTTGACATATGTAATCACTATATTCTTAAAGTTTGACATTTGTCAACGCGAAATCCGCGATAGCTTAGAAATTGAGTGAGTAGTTTGTTGAGAGTTGACAGTTTTAAGACAGTGAGTTTGTAAAATAATGAAGATTACTCGTGAAGGTTTTCGTTGGTTGATTTTTTACGATTATAAGAAAGGCCCAACTCCACAAGAATGCCTTATATCGCTTTGGTCAACTTTTGGTAATGAAGCACCATCAGAGAAGACAGTTTACAATTGGTTTGCAGAATTTCGTCATGGTCGTGCCTCTGAGTGATGAATCAAGCAAAGGTCGACCAAAAACTGTTGTGATTCCAAAAAGCATCGATGCTGTGCGGAAAATAATAGAACACGATAGACATGTGACTTACAGTGAGGTAGAGGGATCTCTTGGCATATCGTAGGCTGCAATTCATTCGATTTTACATGAACATTTATTTGTAAAAAAAATATGCTCCAGATGGATTCCACATAACTTAACCGAAGCACAGAAAGCAACTCGTGTCAATTGGTGTAAAGAGATGCGCAAAACATTCGACGTAGGAACCGCAAAATCCATATACAACATCGTCACAGGTGACGAAACATGGACATATGTGTATTAACCGGAAACCAAGCAACAATCTACTGTATGGGTGTCCAATACTAACTGAACCCTACAAAAGTCGATCGTGCAAGGAGCACTCCCAAGAAAATGATTGTTTCTTCGGCTGTACATGACACATCGCAACAATTCCTTTAGAGGACCGAAAAACTGTTAACGCTGAATGGTATACAGTAATTTGTTTGCCAAATGTTATAGACGAAATCAGGAAGAACAACCGAAAATTCTTCATCACGACAATGCGAGTTCCCATGCAGCACGTCTAACAGTTGACTATTTGAAGGAGAAAAGTGCCAAAATAATGTTTTATTGTCCATATCCACCTGACTTGTCGCCGACTGATTTCTTTTTGTTCCCAACTGTGAAACAAAAAATGCGTGGATAGCGATTTTCAACACTTCAGGAATCAATCAAAGCCTTTGAAAACCATGTTTCTGAGATACAACTGTCAGAATGGAAAAAATGTTTTGAGAACTGGTTCGTATGGATACAAAAGTGTATAGACCATAAAGGCAAATATTTTGAAAAACAATAAAATAATTTGTTCCCAAAAATTTTTTTTCTTCCCAGATTTTGTGAAAATATAAAAGGTGACCCTCGTATAGTAATACTTCAAAGAAAATATTAAGAATTGAAAATATCAGTATATTAACAAGCAAAAACATTGGAGCAAAAATTTTTCTTCATTACGGTCTTAGTTTTTTATATGTATGCCGAGCGATCTCATGACAATCATGACATGACTCATCATAGTCATCATCCTCAATTATTACGGTCTTAGTTTTTTATATGTATGCCGAGCGATCTCATGACAATCATGACATGACTCATCATAGTCATCATCCTCAATTATTTATCAATGTTTGTAAAAATTAAATATCGTCCTAAATAAGCATAGTAGTTAGTCAGCCTTTTTGTTAAAAGAACTGTACTTAAGATTTTCTTGGCATAAGAGTAGAAATTTTAGAAAGTTTGGCAAATACTATAAGTCAGAAAGGATAGTAACTTTGGAATAAAAAATCACTCTATTGCAGGAATTTTATATTTAATTTTAACGTAGAATATTTTTGCAGTGCTACTAAAGACACGACATGGGGATGATGACGATAATGATGGTTCAGCAAACCAAGGGACGACTGTCTTTGGTCGAATTTTTTTTGGATGTATTAAAATCATTATCGATAAATTGGGAGGCTTCTAAAGATAAGCTCTCTTTGTAAAGCATGTTGAATATTCAGAATAATAAAGAACTTTTATGTTTATATGGATTTATCTCATACTAACATGAACACACATATTACTTTGTTATTTCCAAATAAATGTAAACGAAATGGGCAAGATAGAATATAAAAACAACAATGAAACGTATATGATTGTTTCGGCCTTTACTTGATGAAATTCCATTATAACTATTAAGATAAAATAAAACAAATTTTATGAATTTCACTTTTTAATTAACACTGTAACGAGTCGTTTCGCACCAACCTGGGCTTCGTCAGACATATAACTGTTATATGTCTGACGAAGCCCAGGTTGGTGCGAAACGACTCGTTACAGTGTTAATTAAAAAGTGAAATTCATAAAATTTGTTTTATTTTATCTTAATAGTTACAATGAAACGTACTTGAAACGGGTTGTATTTTAAATACACCCGGTATAATAATTGGTAGAGAATAAATGCCTGCCATTATGTAAAGAGATTTTTAATTATACTGTCACGACAAACTAAACGTAAAGAAATAGACACAGAACATAATTAAATAGATTGTATTTGAATACGTCTTCTCACAATTAAGGCATGGAATTTCATATACTCCCTGGTTTTCTAAAGGTATTCTTGTTTTTGGATTCCGAAGGACTGTGCTGATTTTTCTGTCTGCCTTGAATGCGGTTTCAATGTTGTGTCTTCGTAGGACTCTGGATATTCTGTCGGTGGTACCTTTGACATAGGGTAAGTAGGTTGATTGTCCTTTTGTTAAAGCCATTCTGCTGGAGTGCATTGTGGAGTTTATTCATTTCTTAGATGACGTTATCTTCATCTGCTAATCTCTGTGATCTTGTTACTAGGCTCTTCACTACTGCTTGCAACTGAGCTGGGTGGTGGTGAGACTGTGCGTTGAGGTACCGGTACAGTAGCATTTCCTTTGTCCGCTGGTAGTATAATAATATCTTCGTTGTTCCTTAATTGTTTAAGTGCCAGTAATTCTTCGTGCGATAAATTCTTCGTTGGTAGTTTGGCTGTCCGTAGTATTTGCGATACATCTTGGCGGATTGCTTCGGCCGTATTCTTATCAATCCCAGATATAGTTGCCTCTACCCCACAAATGATCTCTTCTACTGGTATACGGGCCTTAGTTATTGCGTAGTTAAACCCCTTCCCTAATACCTACCTAATGATACTGCATCCAATGTGTGGGTGGATAGGTTGTATACAACTTTGAGCGGTTTCTTCTCCTCTCTGGTGTTTATGGGCTTCTGTTCTGCTTGTAGGCGGTTGAATTTCTTTATTTGTTTCGCTGTTGTCAGGCTGGTATTTGTGTCCGAACGGAATTCACTGAGCTGGTCTTAGGTTCTTAGGTACTTAGGTTCAGGTGTAGTTGGAGTAATTGTTTATTGGTATCATCCAACATTTTTTCTTCATGGTTTCCATGCAGTTGGTAGCCTCTGGGTCTTACGTCTTACGTCAAGAACGCAAGCCACTTCATCGAGATATTGAAGAAAGAGAAAGTGGAAACAGGTTGGCTATTAGTAAGCTTCGACGTAGTGTCACTGTTTACCAATATACCAGTAACCGAAGCTATAGGGATCATCGAAAGAAAATACCAACCTCCACCATACATAATGAACCTGGTGAAACACTGCCTGGCAAACACCTACTTTATCTATGGCGATCAACGTTACAAACAAATAGAAGGCGAACCGATGGGCTCCACACTGTCACCAGTAACAGCGAACTTCTTCATGGAAGACTTGGAAAAAAACAGCACTAAGGACGGCCACCCATAAACCCAAACTTTGTCTACGATATGTTGACGACACGTTCGTGATTTGGACACATGGAGAAGATCACCTGAAGAGCTTCCTGGAACATCTGAATAATATCCATCCAAAAATAAAATTCACAATGGAAATAGAATCAAACAACCAACTACCATTCCTCGGCGTTTTGGTTAAGAAGAAAGAAAATGGAGAATTAAGCCATACAGTGTACCGGAAACCCACACATACAGACTGGTACCTCAACGCACAGTCTCACCACCACCCAGCTCAGTTGCAAGCAGTAGTGAAGAGCCTAGTAACACAAGATCACAGAGATTAGCAGATGAAGATAACGTCATCTAAGAAATGAATAAACTCCACAATGCACTCCAGCAGAATGGCTTTAACAAAAGGACAATCAACAAAGCATTAGAACATAAACGAGCCACACCACAAGAGAGAAAAGAGGAATCAATAGTCAAAATCTACATACCCTATGTCAAAGGTACCACCGACAGAATATCCAGAGTCCTACGAAGACACAACATTGAAACCACATTCAAGGCAGACAGAAAAATCAGCACAGTCCTTCGGAATCCAAAAACAAGAATACCTTTAGAAAACCAGGGAGTATATGAAATTCCATGCCTTAATTGTGAGAAGACGTACATCGGCCAAACAAACAGAAGGGTAAACGTAAGAAGAGACGAACACCAAAACTCCGTAAGAAAAGGCGAGAAAACTTCATCTTTGGCTCAGCATGTAAAGGAAACGTCCCACACGATAGACTTCAGCAATACCAAATTATTGGCAAACATAGAACATATGAAAACCAGAATTATCAGGGAAGCTATCGAAATTGAGAAACGTCCGGACAATTTGAATTCGCGAGATGAAACCCAGAGGCTACCAACAGCATGGAAACCAGTATTAAGCAAAGAAGTTGTCAACAAGAAACAACAAACAAAAACACCGCAACCCAGCCAGCACACTCCAGCTACAGACCCAACGACACGGAGTCGCGCACATACTCAACCAAGTGTAACCAACCAGAACGCCAAGTGGGTATATAACAACCATCCTAAACTCGACTACGTCAGTTTACGAGTAACCAGAAGCAGAAGCAGACAGTTATCGCAGACCTGAAGATGGCAAATGTGATTTTGCCGAAACGTCGTCCAGAAACCAGCACCGGTCTTTACAAAGACCAAACAATGGAAACGCGGAAGAAAACCCAGTTACAACACATACTACTACCCGCGGAAACTTGAAAGAAAACATATATATATATATATATATATATATATATATATATAACGTTGTTCTTCGGGATATTTTGCTGCGTTTGGATGATTTTGTCCTGAGGTCCTTCTCAAGTTATGTTGTCCTTAACTTTCTTCCTGACATTTCGGTGACATCACTTTCACCTTTTTCTAGAGGATCTTCTCGTTGTAACTTCAAGAGTGCGTCGATTTCCTGTGTCGCTTGTATTATATTGTTCCGTAGTAGTGGGGAAGCGTGCTGTGCTCCTTGTGATTGGTCCGTCGGTTGTTCTGTCGCTTGCGGCTATTAGTCGACCGATTTGTGTTCGGTTCGTGTTGGTGTCACTGGTCTGTCGTAATCGTAAGTTATTATCATTACGTCGGTTATGCGTAATGTGTCGATTGAACAAGGCGGAATTGCATGTGTCTGGCAACCACTGTCCGTCGCCAAGTTTGTTCATACAATTTTGTCGTTTCTCAATTTCTATAGCCTCTCGAGCTATTGTCGTTGTATCGTCGAAGTCGATAGTGTGTCCTGTATGTAGTACATGCTTAGGGATGATGTTTCATTTTTAGCTAGCGTATTTCTGTGCTCTTTCCTCCGTACGCTGGTTTTTCTGTTTGTATGTCCTATGTATATTTGGTCGCATTCATAGCACGGTATTTCGTAGACACCTTGGTTATATGTGTGTGTGTGTGTGTGTGTGTGTGTGTGTGTGTGTGTGTGTGTGTGTGTGTGTGTGTGTGTGTGTGTGTGTGTGTGTGTGTGTGTGTGTGTGTGTGTGTGTGTGTGTGTGTGTGTGTGTGTGTGTGTGTGTGTGTGTGTGTGTGTGTGTGTGTGCGTGCGTGTGTGTGTGTGTGTGTGTGTGTGTGTGTGTGTGTGTGTGTGTGTGTGTGTGTGTGTGTGTGTGTGTGTGTGTGTGTGTGTGTGTGTGTGTGTGTGTGTGTGTGTGTGTGTGTGTGTGTGTGTGTGTGTGTGTGTGTGTGTGTGTGTGTGTGTGTGTGTGTGTGTGTGTGTGTGTGTGTGTGTGTGTGTGTGTGTGTGTGTGTGTGTGAGCGCGTGTGCGTGTGCGCGTGTGCGCGTGCGCGCGTGCGCGTGTGCGCGTGCGTGTGTGTGTGTGTGTGTGTGTGTGTGTGTGTAGAGATAAAAAAACAAACACACACGCTGTCCGAGAAATTGTTTGTTTAACTGTTTAGCAAAATGCATAAAAGTTACACTAGGGGTTAAATGATAAGTAAATAAAAACATATAATATTCGTATTCTTCATCCGGTCGGGTCACATGTCACGTCGTTCGTCTTCGACTGACTCTCCTATTTTGCAGAGTACTTCCGAGTCCTTCCGATTTCCTACATCTCGGCCATCCTGCATTTCATTCGCCTTGAATGGATCATCTTCACGAATCCATGACTTCATATTATAGATGCTGGTAGTAGTTCTCTTGAGGCCCTCTTGATAATAACCAACCTTGGCCACATCGTATCTGTCAGGACCTATTTTCTTCAAAACCCGATAGGGACCGAGGAACTTGGGTAGAAATTTGGTCTGGTTCTGGAACTGGGTTTTCTTTATTGCTACCAAATCTCCAATCTTATACGCTGTAGAGGATTTACGTTTCTTGTTGTAATTTTTAATAGTCACTTTTTGCACTACCTTCATCTGCTCTCATGTGTCTTCTCCGTCTTCTCCGTCTTTTGCACCTTTGAAAGTTAACGTGAATTTAGGGGTTACGCTACCGAATTCCGATCGAGATATCACACTTTTTCTCCCATCGATATCAACATTATTCGTATCACTCCCACGTCATAATGTTTCGTCGTCTTCGTGATTGTGTTCTCCATCATTTCCGTCTTCGTCATCAGTGGTTTTTTCGTTAGTTTTAACTAAAAGTTGCAAATTAGACAACTTATCGCGTAACATTTCAGCAATTCCTTGTTTATTTTCTGCGTCGTACTGGTCTATTGCTAATGTATGGCAAATATTGTTAAATTCACTTAACGTCAAGTTTTGTGCAATGAAAGAAACGTTTTTTTTTTGCATCATCGTTATTTCCATCCTTAAATTTAAAGCCAATAAATGCCCTTAATCTTTTCTTATTATTTCTATCGCCCTCGTATTCATGTACGAAATTATGGAAAGCCTTAATAACTTTCGTGGGAGCCTTTGTAATATTATCTTCAACAATTGGAATTTTACCAAACATTGCATGTTTAATTATTTTGATAACTAGAAACCGGATACATCGGGTTGAAATGACGTCGTCGTTACGACGGGCGATATAAATAGTCTACAACATCTATAAGTACTATTACGATCGAAAAATAAGGGACAAGTCTTAACACCTAAATTCGTCATATTTTTACATCGTAAGTCTGATTTCAAATACAAACTGACGTTGGTGACATTTCATAAATTGGCAAATATCATTTTATCATGAAGTAGACTTTACAATGTACAAAAATAAGTGTCCCTTAAATTACGGTCGCAACCGTACATCACGCAGTTTTTGAATGCACTATTGATCTGGTTAGCGCGCACATCTGTTTTCATCGAGAATTGCCACGTTTTTTATTGGATATTTACAGTTAAATTAATGTTTTCATGAGCGTAGATAGAAGCGTGTGGAGTTTTAATAATTTAGTCTATCTAGATCAGTGTTTTTCAACCCTTTTCATGACACGACCCCCCTAGTATCAAAAAATATTTCCCGACCCCCGACCCTTTTTTTTCATGTAGGTTAAAAAAATTTAATCCATACAAAAATTTTAGGCGTTTGCGTTATTAGGATTCGGATATCAATATACAATTAAGTACGTAAAACATATAATTTTAAATCGAATACGTGGCCAATTGATAACTAACAAACAAATACAAACATATTGTTAGGGCCGAGACTCCCAGCGCCATCTGTTGGTAACATTCGGAACTAGTACAGGTTCCGAGTGTTACCAACGGATGGCGCTGGTAGTCCCCCGCGCGCTCCACGGCCCGCGCTAAAGTCCACAAGTTTCGAGACGTTTCGTTACGCTTCGAGATGATTCTCGCTAGAATGCGCTGGCCTATAAATAGGGCGGTCGACCGCGGCCACGGCAATTGAGTGCAAGACCGCGAAGCAAGTGGTCGTGTCGTCTGCTGTTTAGTTGTTTGAAGAGCGCGAATCACTTGTTTTACGTATTTATTTGAGTCGTTTGTTATAATTGAAAATGGATAAATTCCTGAAAAGATCATCAGAACCATCAACCATCTAAGTCTAGCGGCAGTAGTGGAATAAAGAAAAAACGTCTTTATGACGACAATTATTTGAAATTTGGGTTTACTGTTTGAGAATAAAGTGCAGTGCGTAATTTGCTTTGAAACTTTGTCAAGAGAAAGCATGAAGCCATCGAAGTTGGTACGCCACCTAAACAGAAAACATCCTAATGAAAAAAATAAACCCGTGGAATTTTTTGAGCGAAAATTAAAAGCTCTTGAACATAAAAAAACAGCTATAGGACAAATGTCCAACCTAAATGAGAAAGCGTTGCTCGCTAGTTATCGAGTAGCTTTTCGTGTGGCTAAAGCAGGAAAACCTCACAGTATTGCCGAAAATTTGATTTTACCAGCGGCTTTAGATATAGCAGAGATTATGTTTGGCAAGCAAGAGGTCGAAAAGCTCAAAAGTATACCTCTCCCTGACAATACCATTCAACGCAGGATAAGCAATATCGGTTGCTGATGTTCGTGATCAAGTCATAGAAAAAATTAAGAAAAGTTCTTTTGTGTCCTTGCAATTTGATGAATCAACGGATATTGCGGGTTGTGCGCAGTTTGTAGCTTTTGTGCGTTTTGAATCCAATGAAATATTAATGGAAAAAATACTATTTTGCAAGGCACTACCCAAAAATACTACAGGTCAGTGCTAGCATGACACGTTCCTTGAAGCTACGCAAGATATGAATATCGATTAGGCACAAAAATGCATTGCTATTTGTAGTGACGGAGCAAAAGCCATGACTGGTGCGAAGAGTGGATTTATTGCTAGACTGAAAGAACAGATGCCAAACGCTTGTTGGATGCATTGCTTTCTCCATCGCCAAGCTCCTGCAGCCAAAACTTTGCCACAAAAATACAGTCAAGTTCTAAATATTATTATTAACATTGTAAATTCTATTAAAGGAAAAGCGTTGCAGACTCGATTGTTTCTAATCATTTGTGAAGATATAGGGGCACTACACCGCAATTTGCTTTACAATACAGAAGTTAGGTGGTTATCAAAAGGCAAAGTACTGACCAGAGTTGTGGAACTTCGCGCTGAACTATTAGTATATTTACAACAAGCCAAGTCACATTACTCTGAATCATTTCTGACCCGGAATTCCTTTTGAAATTGGCTTTTCTTTCTGACTTACTTGAGCATTTAAATAACTTGAATAAAAGTCTTCAAGGGCAGGATGAAAATAGCATTACAGCAAAAGACAAACTCCATGGCTTTATAAATAAAATTGAATTGTGGTCATCATCTCTAAATCAAAACAACTTTGATTCATTTTCGTCGACACAGTCTTTCATTGAAGAAGTCGGAAGCGAGATAAACATCAACTCATATATATCTGGTATGAAACTCATATACAGTACAAATCTCTTCCCTATAGTCACCTACAAACGTGTATTACGTATGTGTGCGTTCGACAAGCGATGAGTGGGGACGCACATAGCATGTATGTATGTATGTATGTACTGTAGATCAGTTTGGATGTAAGCACTAAGCACATACATAGTATAAACGTCGATGAATGTGGAACTACCGTCAATAATAAGGACTTTATGTAATAATAAACACAAATAAGTGTGGACTTTTTGGATGATTTTAATATTTTTAACGTTTAAAACAATGTCAGATATACCTATAACAATAACAATAAATAAAGCGGTAAATCATAATAACTTCTATATTCTATACATAATAAATAAAACTAGAATTAAAAAATAAAAAGTAAACTATTTAATGTATTGTATGCTCAAAACGGTCTCCTAATGCAAACAAGCAATGTCCTAATCTGTCATAAAAGTTTCTCTGAACATTAAAAATCGTTTGCGGTTGAATATTTAGGATAGATTCAACTATTTTCGCCCGTAATTCCTCCAGATTATTAGGTCTATTATTTGGAAACCCATAAATTGATGTCTTAAGGTAACCCCAGAGAAAAAAATCATTAGGAGATAGATCAGGTGATCTAGGTGGCCATTGAATATCGCTCCAGCCGGTTAGTTCTCTGTCATCAAATATGCTGCGCAAATATTCTCTGACAATTACAGCATTATGAGCAGGACAACCGTCTTGCTGAAACCAAATAAGATTTATGTCTGCTACATTTCGTATAGCAGGAATTATATTATCCTGCAGAAGACTTAAATATTTGGCTGCATTTAGGTTTCCTTGTATAAAAAACGGACCAATTATATTGTTGCCCAATAGGCCAGCCCAAACATTTAATTTTTCCGGATATTGAGTTCTAGCATTATAAACAATATGCTTATTTTCCCTTGACCAATATCTTGCAATGCTTGGATTATGGCGACCGTATAAAGGAAATGAACTTTCATCAGTAAACAATATGTTTTTTACAAAATTATCGTCGTTATTACATCGTTCGATGACTTGTTCGCAAAATTGCATACGTTTATATTTATCATCGGGAAAAATCTCATTCGTTTTCCTTAATTTATACGAACGATACTTATTTTTTTTCAAAACCTTACGAACGGTGCAGCTGGCAATGTTAAGCTGTTCGGCAATTTTCGTGCTAGACGATTGTGGCTGCTCCTCTACAGAAGCACAAATCAAAAAATCAAGTTCTTCATTTTGCGGTACCTTTACCTTCGTATGTTTTAACGGATTTAAACAGCCATATTTTTCGAAATTTTTAATTATGTGTCTTATCGTTTCAAACGCAATGGTACGTTGAAAGTTAATTTGAAATACCCGTGCAATTTCTCTTATGCTGCGACCAAGATGATACTGTTTTACGACATATTTTTTTTGTTCAAGGGTAAAAATATCCATCGTGAATACGGACTATTCGCAAAAGTTGAGCTAGCCATCCAACTTGGCAAATAAACTGTAACTAATGGCATGTATCACATGTATGCATTACTATGCATCGCTTCGTGCGTCCCCACTCCTTACTTCTTGAACGCACACATACGTAATACACGTTTGTAGGTGACTATAGGGAAGAGATTTGTACTGTATATCTGGTATGGTGTTAGATAATTTGAAGAAAGAATTCACTACTTCTCAGTGCAAGAGATATCGGATAACACTGGGCAAAGATGGATCTTAAATCCGTTTTTAAATGCAGCTATAAATGAGGCAAATTTATCAACTAAGCTCGAAGAGAATTTGCTGGAATTATCTGCCGATGGGAAGTTACACTTGGAATTCAAGTCTGAGAATTTGGATACCTTTTGGTTAAAAAGAAAAACAGAATACCCGGAATCAACAACCGAGGCTTTGAAGTGTTTGATTCCATTTTCTACCTTGTACTTGTGCGAGTTGGCATTTTCATCAATGGCCCAAGTAAAAAGTAATCTAAGAAATCGCTTAAATTTGGAAAACGATTTAATACTTAAAGTTGCAAAAACGGATCCACGATGGGAGAAATTGATTGAACAAACTCAAGCGCAACATTCACATTAAAATGAACGAGTACTCGAAGATTTTATTTTTTGTTAATGTGTTTGTATAAATAACATAACGAGTATCATTTTGTTAACTTTTTTTTAATATATCTACCTTTTTAAAATTTATTGATTTTTGAGTTCTCTCGACCTCTCGCGACCCCCCTATAGAGGCTTCACGACCCCCCAGGGGGTCGCGACCCACAGGTTGAAAAACACTGATCTAGATTATATTTCGTAAGATAAATAAAGCGCTGTGAGTTAGTTTCTTGTTTTCACAGTTTTAACTGTTAATTACATGGTAATTTTTGTGATAGATCCTGTTTAATATCGTTTAATTGAATCTACTTCTCCCAAGTATTTCGACGTAAGTGTGCATTGAATTTCGTTCAGTTTCAATAACTTACACATACATTTTTAGTTTTCACTTATTTAGATCCAGAACATTGTTTAAGTTACTTTTTCAGATATGATATGGAAGAACGTCGAGAATAGAATCTTAAACAATGGCGAGTTTGATTGACGGTCATACTGATTGTATATCCATTATCAGTTATTCCGAAATTTATTGCAAAATCTGTAAACTATCGTTAAAAAATTCCATGAAATCGCACGTACAACGTCACTTAGCATCGCAAACACACAAATGCACAGAAATTGGAACCGTTGGAATCTGACAATTTTAACGAAGAACTCTGTGAAACTTTTATGGCGGCTAATATTCCATTAAACAAACTAAACAATCCCACTTTAAAAATATTTCTCCAAAAATATACTGGTCGAAATGTTCCTGATGAATCCACCTTACGCAAATATTATGTTTCTAAGTGCTACACGAAAGCAGTAGAACGCATTAGAAGCCATCTTTCAAATATACTGGATATGTGCCGACGAAACTGTCGATATATTAGGACGCTGTGTGGTAAATGTTGTAGCTGGTGTACTACATCCTACTATTCCATATAACGCATATGTAATAGCAACAAAAGTTATAAATACAGTTGATGTAGAAACAGTTGCTAAAACCATTAATGAGAATATTCAAAAAATACTTCATTCGGACGACAGATACAAAGAAAAAGTACTTTCATTTGTAAGTGACAGTGCTGCATATACCTTAAAAGCAGGCAGACTATTAAAGGAAACATATCCTAATATGCTGCATATTACTTGTGTAGCACATGCTCTAGACAGAATCTGTGAATATATCAGAGACACCTTTCCATAAGTTGATAGACTTGTATCCGCTTTTAAAAAAATTTTCAGAAAAGCACCATTAAGAGTAGTTCTTTACTGGGAAAAACTGCCATCTTTGTCACTGCCTCCCTCTCCAGTAATAACTAGATGGGGAACATGGTTGGAAGCTACTAGTTTATATGCAGAGAATTTAGATATTTCACAAAATTTCGTTGCATGTTTAAATGACGATACTCGAAGTATTTCTGAATGTAAGGAACTAACACAATTTCCACATTTAAAAAATCAGTTGTACTTTCCTAAAGAACACTTTGGAAATTTGCCAAATGATGGTTTAACGACATTAAATATGGCTATTAATAATTTGAAAAGTATTCCAAGTTACTTCGGATGTGGTCTTCGGCAAAAGTTAGACGCAGTGTTTAATAGAAATCCAGATTTAATAACATTGCGGCAATTGTGTATGGGGACAATGCCACAACATCTAACTGCAAAATACGCGGAAATAAAAGAATATTTCCAGTATGCACCTTAACTAGTTGCGATGTAGAAAGGACGTTTTCTATTTAGAAGGACGTATTTCATTCAAAGAGAACAAATTTTACAGAAGAAACCATGAGAAAGTATTGCTAGTAAATATTAATACTCCTTTACTCAACTTGAACTACAAAATGAACAAATAAAAATGTACATCGTATTGTATATTTTATATCATTATTTTATACCCGTTTTATTATTATAAGTATAATTATATAAATAAAATTAAAAACTTTAAAAAACAAATGTTCAATAGTACGCTCTTGGGCGATGAGTCATCAACCTCTCGCGTCCAGTCTCTATTGATAACGAAAACTAAAATAAAACACCGTAGCTATTGCTGCTTTTTTGCGTTCCAACGGCTGTTTATATTTTTTTCCCTATCGCTTACGATGATGTCAGCGTTCAGTACATTCAGGTGTTTGCACTTACAGCGAAAGAATAGCGCAATAGAGACTATCTCGGTTCACGCACACGCAATCCCGGTTGAGCTCCCAAAATTGTAGAAATAACACACACTTTGTCCGGTAAATTGTTTAACTGTTCATTAAAATGAATAAAAGTTACACTAGAGGTTAAATAAATGATAAAAATGATAAAAACATGTAATATTCATATTCTTCATTCGGTTGAGTCATATGTCACGGCGTTCGTCTTCGACTGAATCTCCTATTATTTATACTTCGCGAAAATGCAATAAAATTGTACAGCTGCTTACAACGGGCAAGATATATATCATCTGCTTCCTTGATGTGACTTAAGGCATTCCCACAAAGATTCGAAATCACGGCCTTTAATAACTTAGTGGTTAAAACGATGGCCCGGCAAGCCATGGACGTGGGTTCGCATCCTACTTCAGGGCGAAATTTTTCTATAAAAAATTCGAATAAATTAACGTCGTAAAATGTGGAAAACGTATTTACATTTACATTACTTCGCGAAAATGCAATAAATATGTTTTTTATTGTATATTTGTGATGTTTGTATTGTTATTACACATTGTTATGTTTAAATAATAGGTAGGTATATTGCTGATAAGTTATTTATATCTGTTCGATCATTAATTGAATTTATATTCTTTTGTATGTGGATGCTTTCTAGTATATTTCTTGCTTTGTTGTTCTTTTCGGATGTAATTATTGCGGTTTTGTCGAAATTGAAAGTGTGTTTGATACGTTTTTAATGGCTGTACTATTGTTTGAAAATTTGTGCCCATTTAAACGTTCTTGTAGATATTGTGTTGTTTGGCCAATATATACGCCTTCGCAGTCATTGCATGGAATTTCATAAATAACGTGTATTTTCTTTAATGTAGGTATTTTGTCATTTAATTTTGTGTGTAGGTTGTTGAGATTATTGGAGTTTTTGTGAGTAGCTCACAAAAATTCCATTAATCTCAACAAAGCAAGAATTATACTACAAAGCATCCAAATACAAAAAATACAAATTCAATTTACGACCGAACAGATTTAAATAACTTGTCAGCTATACACCAACCCATTATAACAAGCCATCGAAAAAATTCATAATTGGAGTAGACTATGAAATTGGGTTGGTACTTTAGCCACTTCCACATAATGACATTTATTATTTGACATTGAAACTATAAGTTTGTGTCAAATTTTTCAAAACTCTTATTAAGAAAATTAAATTTATTTAAAAAATGGTATTCAACATAGAACAAAAAGCAAAAATTATCGAATGTTACTTCCGTACAGGTGTGAAAGTAAATGGCGAGTAGCAGTATTCAATTACGGAATGCATGGCTGATTTTAGTGAAGAACATCCTGAATTAGTGTTTGACTACAATGATTTTTACAATATTTTAACAAATTGTGTAAAGTTCTTCAGAGAGACTGGTAGCGTCGGTCGAAAAACTGGAAGTGGGCGGCCATCTAAACATGCACAAGCATAAAGTTTTTGCTGGATTGCGGAGAAGAGTTGGTTTGTGTTTAGATGTAAATGGACAACATTTTCAACAACTTCTGTAGCTATATGTAAATTTTGATTATGATTTCGATATTAAATAAATTATTTGTTTTCTTTTTTGTTGTAGTATCATTTCAATGCCATAACCTTTTTTTACAATGAAACCAAATGAAACTGTCAAGCATCAAGTAATGTGTCATTATGTGGAAGAGGCTAAAGTACCAACTCAATTTCACAGTCTACTCCAATTATAAATTTTTCGATGGCTCGTTATAAAAAAAAAATAGTATCGAAACGTTAAATTAAATATTGTTTTAATTACCCAGCCGCTACTAGCAAAAAAATATTACTGTTATCTCATATATATACATATATATACATATATATATATATATATATATATATATATATATATTATCATTTGATAAATTCTTGGAGTTTCGGCTTTATATTAAAATATTTTTAAATTAGTACGTTATTTCGGGAAGTAGTGTGAATGTCAACATTGCTGTCTACAATTACGACACTAATTATTCGAAATTTTGATTTGAAAAGATTTCGTCCAAGGTGGGACTTGAACTCACGTCCACGGTTTGCCAGACCATCGGTCTACCAACTGAGCTAAGAGGACATGGTTTCAAGTTCATTGGAAATGCCTTATAAGGAACAGATATTAATATTCTGACGTTTGGAAATTGCTAAATTTCCATCCTTAGCTATTTAATAATATAAAGACTATTTCATATATATTTTGAATGGCTAAGAAATGGTCTCTCTCTCTTATTTTCAATCTCAATGAAAACAAGACATTTAATAAATTAATGTGTACATTAACAAAATACTCACAGAATCTAGAGTTAAAAAATGGTAATGATGTAAATAGACATATTAAAATTGATTACATTTAAATTTAAATTTAGAACATTAAGGTAACTATAACTACATTGTTTCACGTCAAGCTTTTAAAAAACATGTATGTATATGTAAAAGTTAAAATATCAAAAATATATAAAACAGCCAAAATCACAAAAATGTCAAAACCATATTGGTGGTCTTACTCATGCAATTGTATCACACTTCAAACAATTTAATAACATAAAAATAGCTAAATATAACACATATATTTCGAAAAATTTGTATAGTAAGACACAACGTCTTTCTTTTTTGAAATAGTCACATTGTCTACAGGATACCGTGTTCGGATTGTCGTGGCAGTTACATAGGTCAAACATCGCAATGGCTAAAACAGCGTATCACACATCATAAAAGTTATGTCCGTATTGGAAAGAGACTGTGTACTGGTGGACCATGCACTTGATCTTGACCATAGATTTAATTTGGTCGGCGTTAAGATTATACGTTGAAAATAACCTCAAAAAGGGAACATTCAAAATAGTAGTTTTAAATGGCACTTTCGAAGACGTTTACTCTATAGTAATAACGATTGGGAAGATAATTATTTTTAAGTGAACAGTATTTATTTCTTAACCTTGATTAGTTCTCTTAAACTACTGTATATTACTTAACTACTTTATAATATTACATTAATAAATTCATAAAACCTTAAAACATAATTTTGGAAAAAGAAATTGAATCTACCATAGTAATTTAATTAATATTTAATTTTAACGCAAAATATTTTTACAGTGAAACTAAAGGAAAGGCGTTCCGATGATGAAGATAGTGGAGCAACAAAAGCACCTCGTAAATCAGAGAGGAAGGGAGGTGGGATTCTCGGTTTTATTTGGGATTGTATAAAAAGATTGTTTTCAATGTTCGGGAGCATCTTTAGATAAATCTTGTAAAGCAAATAAATATTTAATAAAAAAGATTAACCGATTATAAATCCGCTTTTATTTTTACTTAAATTTATCAATACGCACGAAGATTTAGAAATTAATGGTCTAACATATACTATGTGCCCTCACAAGCAATAGTTCTGCGCCTCCATACTCAACGTAATACCTACTTACGATTTAACAACTTATCCCAATTACACATTTGTCCCGGAGATCTTTAGCTGAGAGACCAGCTCAGTTAAAAGGCGAGCGAAGGGAGGGTTCTTATAATATAGGCGCTACCATGTTTAAACTCTCGTGCTGTTACAGTGAACACAGACACTGCCGACGGTAACTTGTCTAAAACATAGGTATATACGTGGACAGTTGTTACTATAACAATAAAACAACAAATATAATAACAATAACAAGAGAGAGTTTATTAACAATCGTTGAGAAATGGCCACACTTTATATAGTTTGTCTTAGTTTTGGTCAGTTTTCTTCGGTATCTTCTGATTGTTATTTAAATGCATATTGCCAAGCAGCCAGCTAAACCGATTTAGGGTCATTTTGCTACTAATATGAACATCGTGTAGATCTGGAAAAGAACTCCAATAATCCCTGTAGCTTGGAAGACGCTTTATCCCCATTAGATTCCAATAAAGACATGCATTTCATCTTTCGTTGTTGGTACATATCTTTTCCCAGATTTTTGAAGCTCTTGTTGCGCATATAAATTTGTTTTAAATGTGATATATTCAAACAAATTATCTGTCATAAATAGTTTAAATATATCAATTGCTTAGGACTGTCGAGAATTTTGATAAAATCGGATCTTCAATTATGTTCGCATGATTCCAAATGGTAGGTGTGCACACATTATCAGTTTGCATAGTTGTGATGTTGTCTCTACGTACACTAGCAGCTATCTCGGACAAAGGGATGTTATCGTCAGATGAATCACTGCCCAAAAGAACTTCAGTCATTGGTGAAACCTCATTTTCATTATCAGAATCAATAAAATTCGGATCAAGCAATTCACTGTCAGAAGGAATGCCTCCGTATATAACGTTCAAATTATTAATTTCATCTTCCAGCTCATCACAAGTTACACCCACCAACCGAAATGGTAAATCTTCCATGACTAGCCTTTTTTTATTACACCTGTTGAGAAAAGAAAAAAATACTTGAAATATAAACAACTCCTATCTGGCATGGTGGTACACATAATGATTGTATAATTCTAACTACTCATATATAAATCTACTTACCAAGTAGTTGGTGTCACACTTGCATAGTAACAGAGTACAATTTGTGGAAATTGGAATGAAAAACCATCCAATCACTTTGTGAATACAACCGTTTGTGAGATTCGTGGCTGAATATTTCAGGTTAATTTTATCTTAGAACGCTGCGTTGGTGCATTAATGTTCTTATTTTAGAACGCTGCGCCATCCAGCATCGCTTTAATACACTTCAGGGAAGAGACCTGCAAAGTGGTACAGCTACAGCACCACTGTGCTTTAAGTTACGAACTTATTTAAGTTGTGCATTTAGAGTACCACCATGGCTTAAAGTCACTTTACTATGTAGTACAATGCGTGCCCCACTATGCCGGAAAGAGTTAATTATTTCATGTTCTTCAATGGGTACTGTAATATTGTCGACAGCAGCCTTGTTGTCGGTGGTTAACGATGGAGCAAATTCAAACTTTGGAAAAATAAACCTGTCGAGAGGTACAATGCCCGAAGCACGAAATCCACTAATTGCATTTGAAGCTGTTGCAGCCTTCAAATATGCTTTTCCAAAAATTTCACCTAGATTAAACAAATCAGCCACTGGCCCTGGACGTGCCTACAACCATTCTTGACATTCCTGATTATAGAATGTACTTAAGGGTTTCGTCAAGGAACGATCGAGCGGCTGCAACTTGTGTGACGTATGCGGATGAATCGCATAAAATGTGCACATGATCTTCTTTAGCTCTCGTTAAGAGATCTAAATTTTTTTGCATGGATGGAGTGTCCATCCAAGATTACCATCCGAACTGCTTTGGTTTCACAAAAGTCAAAAAATGATTTTTGTTTTCATCCACGATGACTGGTGATGGGTGTCCCTTAATGTTTCAAGCTGACAGCATGTGTCAAATTTTGGTTAAGTTTGTAGCACTGATTCGACCGGAACAATTAACATTAACGTCCCTAACCACTTTTCACGTAAATAAAAAAAAATTATTATAAATCCAAACATAATACCTTTACTTTTCGAAATGTTTATTGCCAATATTTTTTAATCACAATTATTTAAGAAAATGGGATAGTTGTTCTGCGTTCGAAACAAAAAATTCCACCGTATTGTTTAACGTGTAGCCAAATTTCCAAATTTTATTTCCTAAATAACACCCTATTTTTTAAAGGTAAGTGCATTAAGTTTGAATACAGATGTGTCTAAAATATGTCTTTGATGTTGAAACAGTATTGTTTTTAAACGTTAAACCAAAATACACACAACATCAAACGTTTTGGACTCGCCCTCTATATAAAAGAAATGAGTGGTGTATTGTTATTTCTGGGTACTTATCAAAGTAGGCACATCGTATAGGAAAAAAAACAGCAATCACGTTTCATGATATCTAAAGGCCGGATTATATGCAGTTTGCATAAATTTGTATATTTGCGTAATATATGTAGTTTGAATATTATTTGCATATTTTGGTAGTAATTCAGCATTTTTGCATATTTTAAGTATCCGAGTTTTATTTATTTACTAAATCAAATTTATTAGCATTACTAAAAATATGTCGTGGGTGTAACAAATAAATAAAAATTAAACAGACCTCTTTAAATTAAAAATAGAATTTTATTAAGCCTCTTCCCGTTACTTTTCCAATAACGGTCTCCAAGAATTTATTAATGCTCTTCCCATACATCCAGGCCGAGACAAAATTCCAGGAAAAGCTAATACGTTAAAACTTCTAAATAAATACAAAAATACATTTTACCATAAAATTAGGAGTATATGTGTCTTTGCTATTCAGAGAAATTTATTCCCATATTCGAACGTAATTTTATTTTAAACGTCATTTTACGTTGGCTTTTCGAAGTGTAATCTCGTGTGTTGTGATATATAATAGCAAAAATGCCGAAAATAGCGACTGTGCCTGGATGGATTGTACCTTATTCAGAATTGGGTATGGCTGGAGAAAAAGTGTTTTGCGTAGCATACTGTAAGATTGTGAGTAAAATTTTAAGTTTATTTCCTCTTATTAATTAATTAATTAAGTTTTATTTTTTCGCAGATTACAAGTGAGAGAATGTTCCAAGTTGACCATCATATGAAAACTCCATCTCATGCTGCAAAACTAACAAAGATGAAATTGGCGAAGAAGAGTCAGCAAACATTACCGCAATGTTTGCCATCAACTTCCAAAAAATCGGAACAAGAACAATTTAATGAAGATTTGTGTCGGCAGATATTCCACTACATAAATTGAACAATTTAAATGCCAAATTATTTTTGCAAAAGTACATCAGCAAATATAACATTCTCGACAACAGCATGTTAAGAAAAAAATATATTCGCTGTATTTATGCAGAAACATTGAATAGCATTAAGAAGGTTGTTGCAAACAATTATCTTTATATATGCGTAGATGAAACTACTGATAGTGTAGGTCGATACATAATTCATTTAATGATTGGTATCCTTAACGTATCGGCTCCAGCAAAATCTTATTTAATTTCATCCAAGCAGTTGGAAAACGCAAATAATTTGACAATAACAAGGTTTATACAGGAAGAACTGGCAACTTTCTTCTTACCAAAATCGATTCCAACAGAGAAAATTCTATTGATGCTGCACCATATATGGTGAAGGCTGCTTTCAACTTGAAAATCCTTTACCCAAATTTAATTCACACAACTTGCTTGGCGCACGGACTAAATCTTGTTGCAGAAGAAGTCAGAAACCATTTTCCCTTAGTAAATACTTTAATTAGTAGTGTTAAGAAAGTATTTTGAAGGCCCCATTACGAATTCAGTTTTACAAACAACATCTACCCGGTGTTTCGCTTCCTCCTCAATCAGTAATCAAACGATGGGAAACGCGGTTGGAGGCTGCTATTTTTCATGCAAATCATTATGAAGGAATAGAGACAATTATTATGGATTTTGATAGGGATGCCCAATCTGTGATAGACGCCCAAAAGGTGTATTCGAGTAAATTAATACCTCAACAGTTGGCGTTTATTAAAGCCAATTACAGTTTTATTTCCACTTCTACATTGCAGTTGGAACAGCAATTTATGTCGCTAATCGAGAGCATTGAAATAATAAACAAATTTGAAAAGTCATGTTTTGATGTTAAAAGAGGAGTGGGACAGTCCGTGTATAAAAAAATTTCAAGTGTAATAGGAAAAAATGAGGGTTTTAAAAAGCTAAAGGACATTGCTAAAATCTTGTGTGGTGATTCAGTAGAAAATATTGAGTTGACAATAGATGATATTTCTAATTTGAAATATGCTCCTATGACAAGCGTCGACGTAGAACGAACCTTTTCAATATATAAATACAAGTTTTCAGACAAGTGTCACATTTTTCTGTTGAAAACTTTGAGAAATATGTGATTGTAAATTGTTTTCATAGTTAATTATGTTGTAAAATAAACTTGTAGTAAACATAATAGAATATTTTTTTCTATAATATTCCATTTTCTAACATTCCTCGTATTTTTTACCGGCCTATTTTTTATAAGGAAGTGCATATTTATGCGAACATTTTTAGTTTTTTTTTTGCATATAATCCGACCTTTAATGATAACACATGTGCGATTTATTGTCAATTGTTAAAGAAAATGGTCAGTTTTGTTGCATTTGTAGTCAAACGATTTTCGTGATTATATCGTATTATAATGCCGGGCCGTGAAATTTCCGTCTTCAATAGGACAAGAATTATTGCCTTGCATGATGCTAGACATTGAAATCATCAGATATCCGCGATGTTAAATATCCCTAGAGCATCTGTTGTACGCATAGTGCATAGATATGTAGAAAGTGGTTTTGTGGAAAATGGACCACGTTCTGTACATCCCCGAGTGTCGAATGAAAGAGAGGATCGTTACTTGGTGCAATATACTCGGAGCCATCGTAATGCTTCAGCTCCAATCCTAAGAGTTCACTTCCTAGGTACATTTCGTCGTATTATTTCATCCTCTACCATTCGGAAAAGACTTCATATTGCGAATTTACTTGCTAGAAGATAATTAAGAGTACATGCTCTACTTGCACGACACCGAAATGGCCGTTTACGTTGGGTGCGGGAGCATAGAGGTTGACTTTTACGGCAATGGCGATGGGTCTCATTTGCCGATGAGACGAGAAATGGATTGGTGAGTGATGATAGTAGGCAACAGGTCTGGAGGGCACCATGTCGTTAAGAGCGATTAAATTTGCTCCATGAAGTTGCTCCTTACGAAGGGGGTACACTCATGTTTTGGTGTGGTATAATGTTCAAAAGCCGTACGGTGCTAATTCCCATACAACAGAACATGACAAATTCAGTTTACATTGAAAACGTTATTAGGCCCATTATCTTTTTGGATGATAATGACAGACCACATTGTGCAATAAGGGTTCGGGAGGCACTTGAAGAAGGACCACCAGATTGGATTGGCCAGCACAATCCCCCGATATGAACACAATAGAATATATGTGTGATTTTATTGTTTAACCCACCCTACACAACGAAAGAAATAACTATAGTGACTATAGAGGAATGGAAAAATATTCCGCAAGAAATCATAAATTTATTGATTATTTAAATTGGTAGGCGTGCCAATGGGTTATTAAGAAGCAGAGGAGGGCATACTAAGTATAGAATATTGTTTGTTTCATTTCTTTGTTTCTATATATTTTCTTGTTCATTAAATTTTTTCTTTTTTTTTTCTTTTTGCTTTTCTATTAATGTTTGGTCAGTATACGTTGGTCAACAATTATCATTATCAAATTTTCATCTTAAAACAACATGTTTTCAATATAATATCTTTATTGTTCTTAATAACACACTATTAGCATAATCTTTTGGGGGTCCAACACTTTTGATGTTGAGTGTATATTGAGGTTATGTAGGAGAACAGCGGATACTATGGACCACTTAAGGGAAAATGTATATATATATAAATATATATATATATTTAGTGTTTATAAGAATTTTATTTTTCTTATCTATTTTATTGGCCGTGTCTTAATATTAAAAATAATAGACTTTTTATTGGTTTAGCGACCTTTTATTGAATTTTGATGTTTTATTCTCGACTCTCGACGTTTCGACTTTTTTTACTATTCAGTCTTTTTCAAGTAACCAGAAACAAGAATTAATACAATGAGAACATGAGAAACTGTGTTTGCTTTTGTGAGACTGAATTAACAATTAAATTAACAATTGAAATTAAAATTAGATTAAAGACTGAATTACCAATTAAATTAACAATTAAAGTTAAAATTAAAATTAGATTAATGATAGGTAAGGAAAAATTAAAGTGATTACATCTGTATAAACGAATTGAAAATTTGAATTAAACTACAAATACAGTAAAGAAAACATTGAATGACAATAAACTAACCGTTTTCTTTGGGTTTCAAAAACACGCATTCTGTGCAACATGTGTTATCGGGGACATCCGAGACCTTTTTTTTATTAAGGACCGACCGCACTGGTTCGAATACTGTAAGTGTATGTGTCTTGGTTTAGAGAGGTTAATTTCTGTTCTATTTTGGAATTAGCAAAGTGGTCAGGACCGTGTTTATGGGTATATAGTTAAAGTATTTACAAATGGGAACTAATTTTAATTTTAATTGTTAATTTAATTGTTAATTCAGTCTCACAAAAGCAAACACAGTTTCTCATGTTTTCATTGTATTAATTCTTGTTTCTAGTTACTTGAAAAAGACTGAATAGTAATAAAAGTCGAAACGTCGTAGAATAAAACATCAAAATTCAATAAAAGGTCGCTAAACCAATAAAAAGTCTATTATTTTTAATATATATATATATAGTAAAACGTAACTTAGCATCATAAACACATACACAAAAATTAGACCCGTTGGAATCTAACAATTTTAACGAAGAACTCTCAAGTTTTAATGGCAGCAAATATTCCATTAAATAAACTTAACAAACTCATCTTCAAACATTTCGCCAAAAAAATACTGGTCGAAATGTTCCGATGAATCCACCTTACGCAAACATTATGTTTCTAAGTGCTATACGAAAGCAGTAGAACGCATTAGAAGCCATCTTTCTATTCAGTCCCTATGGATAAGTGCCGACGAAACTGTCGATATATTAGGACGCTGTGTGGTAAATGTTGTAGCTGGTGAACTACATCCAACTATTACATATAACGCATATGTAATAGCAACAAAAGTTATAAATACAGTTGATGCGGAAACAGTAGCTAAAACCATTTACGTGAATATGCACCAAATGCTTCATTCGGACGACAAGAAATACTTCTATTTGTCAGGACAGTGCTGCATATATGTTAAAAACAGGCAGCCTATTAAAGGAAACATAACCTAATATGCTGCATACTACTTGTGTAGCACATGCTCTCCACAGAATCTGTGAATATAACAGAGACATCTTGATCAGAGACATCCGCAAATTGATAGACTTGTATCCGCTTTTAAGAGAGTTTTCAGAAAAGCACTATTGAGAGTACCTCTTCTCTTCTTCTTCTGTTTTGGGTTGGACGCCAAAACGTCCAGGCACTTGAGCACACTGCTCTTTGTACTATCCCCAATAGATCTCTCAGTTCCACTCGGTTAATCTTGTGTCCTCGTTAAAAGCCACTATCCTCCTCAGGGGAAGTTTGAGTACACTCGAAGGATCCAGTAGATCTCTCCCGAAATATTTCTGTCTGAGTTCCTTCAGTTCCTCACACGTGCATATTACATGAAGGCTAGTTTCCTCCTGTTTTTCACATCTCCTACCAGGGCTCGCTAACCAATCCCATGCTGTACAGATACTTCCTTAAAGGACAGTGTCCGGTTATTAACCCGGTAATTATTTTAATTTCTTTTTTGTTACTACGAATTAGGTCGGCTGAAAACTTTCAGTCCAGCTCTCTTAATAGTGTTTTGGTATGCATTGACCTTCCGTTAACCTCCTTTTATTTTTATGTTCTTTTTCCAGCCATAACCAGATCGGAATCCTTAGCGATTCCACATACAGCTTCTGGTCCTATTAAGTTCCTATTAGTACCTTCTTTGACCAGTTCGTCGGCGAGAGTAGCTCTTTACTGGGAGAAACTTGCATCTTAGCCACTGCCTCCCTCTCCGGTAATAACTACATGGGAACATGGTTGGAAGCTACTAGTTTTTTTGCAGAGAATTTCGGTAGTTTTCAAAATTTCGTTACATGTTGAAATGACGATGCTCGAAGTATTTATGAGTACAAGGAATTAATACAAATTAAAAATTTAAAAAATCAGTTGTACTTTCTTCAGGAACACACTGCAAATTTGCCAAAACTAATTGCTTATTTTGAAAATCAAAATCTTAAATTAAATGATGGATTAACCACATTAGATGTGGGTTTTAATAATTTCAAAAATATTCCAAGTGACTTCGGATGTGGCCTTCAGCAAAAGTTAGACGCAGTTTTTAATGGAAATCCAGATTTAATAACATTGCGGCAATTGTGCATGGGGACAATGCCTCAAAACCTAACTGCTAAATACGCTGAAATAAAAGAATATTTCCAGTATGCACCTATAACCAGTTGCGATGTAGAAAGGACGTATTCTATCTACAAGGATGTATTTCATTCAAAGAGAACAAATTTTACAGAAGAGAACCTTGCGAAAGTATTGCTAGTTAATATTAATACTCCTTTACTCAACTTGAACTACAAAATGAACGAATAAAAATGTATTTCGTATTTTATAGCCTCCTGGGACCCGAGCCCGACGCAGACGTCCGATCTTCATGAAACTAAATTTTTCGAAGAGTTTCGGCTTTTTATACATAGGAATGATATTTTCAGGAATACTAGTAAACATTTTTTATAAGATAAATTGTGTCCATTTTGATGGACACTGGGTCTTACTCGAAATTAAAAATTAAACAAGAAATAGTCTATCAAAGTGAAATTTTATTTAAATTTGAACATTTTGAACATTTAATGATTTTTGTACACATGGTATAAAGAAAAACAGTTACGTTCTGCTGTTATGCATAGATGGATTTCGCATCGTGTGCAATAAAATTTTGTTTTCTTACTACATTTTACAAATTTACACCTAGCAGAATTTTTCAAATTAGCCAATGCAGGCAGATGATAACGGCCTTCCCTAGATGTTTTTGGTGTTAAAGACTGTGAGGGAGATGCGTTGTAGCATCGTGGATTATTTCTTGTTTTAAGTGGCAAGTGTAACACATCATTTTCATCATTACAATCTTTGTCTTTCAATAAGAATTCGGCAACCTTAGTTTTAAAATCCAAAAATTGCATAATAGCCTTCAGTCTATCCCCTAAGCGTTTGTGATCCTCCCTGTACAAGATCCAAGAATTAGCAATACCAAGGTCAATTAAGTGGAAAATACACTTGACAGTCCACTTTTTTGTTCTACTATGTATTCGATAGTAACTAATAACGCGATCTATTAGATCAATTCCACCCATACATTCATTGTAGCGTTTCACAATGTTTGGTCTAGGAACATTTAGATATTTTATTTCCTTTTTAGACCACCTCCTACATTCGTCAGTTGGATCTTTGGCTAGACCTGTAGAAGCTAGAATAACAGACTTTTGATCGTACCACTGAACAATACTAATCTTTTGATCTTCTCGCACGGTCTGTTCAGTAAACCCTCTAGGTAATTTTTGTAAAATTTTCTCTTGAGTCAAATGTACTGCCGCTGGAATTCTTGATTTCATAATTGTTCCAGTACACAACAATTTTTTTTTCAATAAAAATTCCAAGAGAGGTACTGTTGTAAAATATCGGTCCACAAATATGTGCGTCTCTTCCTTGAGCGATTCAGTAAGTCGCACAACAGCGGATGGTCCAACGCCAAGATTCTTTGTCGACTGATCAAGAAAAGTATTTTTACCCTGGTAGATCTCAAAATCGAGAACTAGACCATTGGGTGTAGCGCACACAAAATTTTTTAAACCTTCTGGTGTTGGTTTGCCTCGAACAAACTGTTTTACGGCGCATGTTCCAGTGAACGGGATCATTTGTTCATCCACTGCAACGACATTAGATCTTTTTAAAGATAGACATCCATTTTTAATTTTTGACAAAAGTGGCCGTATTTTCCATAATTTATCCAATTTTCTATCGTCTTCAATCACATCGTTGTCGACAATAACTTTTAAGTGACTTCTAATAGAAAAATATCTATCCCGAGACATACTATTTGCAACTGAATCTACTCTGGTCGTTGCTGCCCAATACATTTTTATTCTAGGGTATTTCAAGCAAGACATAAGAACATTAGCACCTAGAAACTTTCTTACTTCCTCTACAGAAAGGTTCATAGGTTTATCATGGTCAATCATGTATTTAACATTTGTACAAGAAGAAATATTTTCAAAGTCTTCTTCAGTAAGATACGAAGATAGGTAATCCTCTACTTGCCAGTCCTTTCTGTCGAATGTAGTTTCATCAAAACAATCCACGTTAAATTCAGTAACGGTAAACCTACAACCAAAAGTCAATAAAAGTTGCCTACACTACAAGCGTTTCGCTCTTACCTATCATCTTTCCTCCAAAATTTTCTACCCTGGGTAGATTTTAGTCGTGATTTCAAAATGTTTAGGGGCACTTCAAATTCGGGATCAGAATCATCACTGTCTAGTGTTTCATCGTTAATATCAGACACATTTTGGCTCTCTGCTTCTTGCCACTGACTGTCTTCCGCAGAAAGAAATTCGTCATCAGCCTGATCATCCGAACATCCTTCCCACTCCGAATTATCAAGCTGTAATAGTTGTAATAATCTATCGTCATCTTTACCTGGGTGAAGATATTGATCTTTACCAAAAATTTCTAAAATTAAGATAACATTAATTAACGTATTTTTTTGCCAACAAAAAACATTGTAGTGAAGATGACCTTATGTCCATTTAAATGGACAGTGCGTATTTTGCCAAATTAAACTGTGAATCACTTAATTAAACAATATATCCCAATTAGGTCAGATACCTTATTAACTATTTTAATGGTTTTAATAAATTTTTCGCTAAAATCTATAATAAAAGCAATTAAAATCAACAATAACTTACCATCTAACTTAGCACGTCCACCTGTCGCCATTTCAACGGTTACTGATTGACAGAACACTACACATAGTTCACTGAATTTGATACAGATGGTGATACATATTGCAGTGAATTGTGCTTTTGAATTGTTGTATTAATTTTTCGTATTTACTTATGTTCACAATACACAGCAGTCTCGCCGAACTAGACTCAATCGGGAGGGCACCTTCCTTGAGCTTCTTAATCGTCAGAGTTATTCTCACGAATATCGTGGTGTAAAAAAAGAAATAATACAAATTAAACTCAAGAAATAAAACTACCATTAACACCACAAACATATAATTTATCTTAAAAACAAAAAAAAAACTACTTTATCAAATATAAAGCAGAGCCTTGACTAAATTACGTCTTAATAAAGAGAAAAAACTCTTGTAAAATATAACTGTACAAGAGAGAGAAAAAACTCTAACTTGAATTCCGAACAAAATCTAAATAAATATAAACAAACTTTATTAGCTGTCATAAATTACTTTATCCCCTCAACAATCAAACGTCAAAAATAGAACTTTCTCTATTTTTCGCACGCAACCAAAATTTAACAAGCGCAAGACCAGCTTGTCACAAAATATATATTCCCGCCTTCCTACTATACTACGATAACTAAATGAACAAAAACTATATTCAAAAAAACAGACTAATACATTTTGTTAATATTTCAAATGATTACAAGAATATTACAAATTAAATTTATGAATTTAAGAAGCTTCAATTTCAATAAAAGTATTATTACAAATATATCTATATAAATATCATTTTTAAAATACATACATTTCAGTTTTGTACACGTTACGCCACAAAAACTATTATACGAGAGATTCAGATAGGTTATTTAAATCAATTTATAAGTTTAAATACTCATAAAAATTTTACGTAATGAATTTTAAATACATCAGCACACTACCAAAAACACACACCGTAATTATCAAAATTAGAATTAAATAAAATTACGTTTTATTTAATTTAACAAAAAATACAACCTATCTGTAAAAGAACTATTCAATCTCTAAGGCGTGATGAAAACAGGAAACGCCAAGATATCCCTTCCTAACATAAGTAAATCAACATAATAATAGAATATATATATATCTGTATTATCATGACTTCCTGCTCGGCGCGGTCTTCGAACATCTACATAGTCTCGTACAATCTACAATCATGGTCCAAAATACACATTACAATAAATTATTATAAAAATTTCATATTTTTAAAGTCATTTCCCTGGAATAAAATTTTACAAATATATACAATAATTTTCCTATCTTCTTTAATTTTCTTCTGCAGGGAAAAATCTACTGCAATATGTATCCAATATATTGTACATCGGCTCTTAGGTCAAATATTTCACAAATAACAAAACCATCCTATGAAAACCAAATGTCCATTCAAATGGATGCAAGTTCTCAGGAGGATAGATCAGCACCTGTTTGTTTTCCAATTATATAAATAAAATTAAAAACTCTTTAAAAACACAAATTTTCAATAGTACGCCCGTGGTCGATGAGTCATAGGCCTCTCGTGTCCGCTCCCTAGTAATAATGTGTTGATCTCATGTATGATATATTTACATTGCTCGTTTTGCGATTTCTCTTGGGCAATAAATATAATAATAATAATAATAATAATAATAATAATAACAACTAAAGCGCCGGACCCTCTGGGCCGAGTAAATGTAACCCCCCCTACATGGGAGAGGTGTTATTATCTGCTTACTATGAATAAAGCATGCCATATGTAGTAAAGCCGCATAGATAGATTACGGAAAAATACCTGGAAATAAGAAATAATAAACAATAATAATAATATTATGACAGTTATGCCAGCCATCTTGTTCTCACGAACCGATGGGTTAACACACTGACAACCAAGGACAAATTGAATGTTCTTGCGAATGGAGGAAAAAATAATAATAATAATAATAATAATAAATTTATTTTAGAACGTTTATAATACAATTTTGCAATAACAGAATACTACAATATATAAAAGGCGTATGTGTGCGTATGTGTGCGTGTGTGTGCGTGTGTGTGTGTGTGTGTGTGTGTGTGTGTGTGTGTGTGTGTGTGTGTGTGTGTGTGTGTGTGTGTGTGTGTGTGTGTATGTGTGTGTGTGTGTGTGTGTGTGTGTGTGTGTGTGTGTGTGTGTGTGTGTGTGTGTGTGTGTGTGTGGTGTGTGTGTGTGTTAGTGCGTGTGTTAGACAACATTAGTTTTATTATTTATTTTATATTGTTTGATAGCTTCCACAAATTCACTCACAGAGTAAAAACAATTTTCTAAAAGAAAAGTCCTTAAGTCTTTTTTAAATTTTGGTGTAAGTTTCTCATTCCATCTCGGTGGCAATAGATTCAGCAGTTGCAGATGCCTATGCTGTACAGCGGTTGTTCTAATTCTGTGCACTGGCATCTGGACCAGATTGCTGGACCTCAATTGTAACTTTGTTTACTGCCCCTCTTCGTTTTTGTGATGATAATTCGACTTTAGACGGAGTAGCTGCTTATAAATATATGTCAATGGAAACGACATTATCCGTTTTTTTTTACGATTGTTTTGTCTTTATTGAGAGAAAGTTCATAGCATGGGAACCATCTCGTAAATCTATTTGCGGTTTCATATATGTTTTGTTAAAATTGCTCTTTCTTGGGATCTGTACAAACAAAGGTGGCGCCATCTGCGTACAGTACCTACTGTATGCGCAGAGATATTCTGCGGAGTCATTTACATATATGCAGAAAAAAGCGGTCCCACAAGCGATCCCTGTGCCACTCCATAGCTAATGGTTAATACTTCACTCAGCATTCCATTTGTGCACACCGATTGTTTCCTGTTGTTCAAATATAATGTTAGTAATTTTAGTGCTTGTTCCTCTAATACCTAGGCGCTACATTTTCTCAAATAGGATGTTGGGTCGTATACAGTCGAAGGCCTTGGATAAGTTAGTCATCACTACATTCTTATTTATCGTCCGTAGCATCCCATACGGAATTGAATACAGATAAGATTGCATCTATTGTTGTTTTTCCATGACGGAAAACAAATTGACCGGCTAAAAGGATATTATACTTGCTCAGGAATGACATTAAGAGTGTTAATATGGCTCATTCTAAGGGTATTGAAATGGTCAGTAATATAGCGATAGGTCTATAGTTATTGGGATTTGTTGCATCACCGGATTTATGGATAGGGATTATTTTGGATATTTTCATTTCATAAGATATTACTCCTTTCCGAAAGCATGCGTTTACCACATCTGTCAACGACTCCAATACTTGTTCTGGACACGTTTTTAATATTTTGGTGTTAATTCTATAAATATCTTGAGTATTTTTGCCTTTAATTTTGTGGACTATTTACTTCATTTCCATTAAAGTCACTGGAGTTAGGAAACATGAATATGGATTATTTTGAATTTTACTAATAGATCGCTGGTTACTATCTTGTCGTCTCTGAGCTTGGGTGAGATTCTTAGCAATATTGCAGAAGTAGCTGTTTAGTGCGTTTGGTATTTGAAGTCGTTTCGGTAATGGATTAGTTTCTTTTTAATGTAAATATTATTATTACTATTGTTAATATTATTATTGTCTCTGTTAAATATTTAACCGTCTATCATCATATGATATCTTTTTATAAGAAAACATCCCATTTAACTACCATTGCATTCTGATCAGAAGCGGGCCAAAAAGTAAGTTTCTTCTGTCTTAACTACGAACGTAAACTTAACTAACTCAAAGGGTATTGTCCTCTTAAGTCTCCTGACTAGGTTGGTGTTACCAAGGAGATGGATAGCCTCGACATTTACTGAGTCAAGAAGCTGCTGCTCATGGCTTCTATTAAATCTTGATATGGTCTGGCCAACAGTTTTCATTTCAAGGTCTCGATGAAAATCACTATTTCGGAAATACCATGCGTATTAACAATACACCTTAGTACTTTATTTTGAAAACGTTGAATAATTCCCATGTTGCTCTTGTTGGTACAACCCCAAAGCCCAAATGCCATATGTTCAGGAATGTTTCAAAATCTAATTGTAATGGAGCAGCTTATTGTATGTGGATAGCTTATAGTTTCTCCCAAGAAACATCACTGGTATACAATAGATAGAGCACGGGAATGCCCACTACCTTGCGACACTCATGGTTTAATCTCTTTAAGCTCAGAATAGACTTCTTCTTGCAGAACGACAGTATCAGTAATGAATACAAAACCTCGAGGTCGTTCCCGAAGTGTAAGAACACCAGCTTCCATAGAAAGGATGAGACAAACAGTAATTCAAAGTCCAAGGCGCTCTGTCCGAAAACGGGCTGCAGCAATCTGAATGAGTAATAGAACATTTCGCAGAATTTTACACCTAAACCTTCACTTTCACAACTATAAGCATATGGGTGTCCAGGGCCTGAATGAAGGAGATTTGCACAACGCAGTAGCTCGCCCAAAAAATGCAAAGGATTTTTTCTGACGAAAATGAACCAGTAATAATGATGAACGATGGGGCTCATTTTTATTTGAGTGGTTATGTTAACAAACAAAACTGCCGATACTGGGCAACAGAAAATCCCTGTGAAAAGTCACCGTTTAGGCGTTGTGAGCCGTCTTGGAGTAATCGGACATTATTTTTTCGAAGATGTAAGAGGGGCAACTGTAACCGTAACCTCCGAGCGATGTTTTCATGTTGGAACAATTTTTCAAACTAAAACGGCGACGACGAAGAATTATCACAAAAAATTGAAAAATTTTATAAATAAGTTAAAACAGATTTATAATAGTCATAGCTGTTCTTATGTATAAAGGAATTTATCCCTCCGTGATCAGCTGCCATCAAGAAATTCATCTCGTCGAGAGCATTGAAGATTTTAGCTTCAGTTATCACTTAGGAATACAATGAATTAAATATTAAATTGATATTCTTATTAATACGAGAGATGTCTTTTATATTTTGCATACTGGGACATAGAGGGCGTCACTAATCAAATGTCAGTACTAAAAATTAACCTCCATCTTTAGTTAACCTAAATCCAAAGTTTAAGTGCGATACATATAATGTTGTAGCTACCACAAACTGTCAAAGTTGACGAGTTAGTCGAAAAATGGAATTAAACCTTGAAAATTTTCGCGCAATAATTTTTTATAATTTTCGAAGACAATTATACCAACAAGAATGCCTCGCCGAGTTGGTTTCTGTTTTCGGTAATGTCAACAATTTCTCGTTGGTATAGAGAATTCAAACGTGGACGGATTAGTCTTAGCGACGATCCAAGAGCAGGTGCACCAAAAAACGTCGATGCTGTGCGCAAGCTCACCAACGAAGTATCGACATGTGACATATCGCGAAATTGAGGCATCATTGAGGATTTCATAGACCTCAATTTAAATTTTTTTGCATGAAGTTGTGTATAGAAAACGTGTACAATATCGTAAGTGGTGATGAATCTTGGATTTACTCATACGAGCCAGAACATAAACGCCAGTCGTGTGTTTGGGTGTTCCAAGGTCAAGAAAAGCCGACAAAAGTCATCTGTTCTCGAAGTATCTCCAAAAAGATGGTCGCTACATTTATCTCGAAAGCAGGTCATGTAGCAACAATTTCACTACGAGATCAAAGAACTGCTACTGCCGATTCTATACAACCAATTATTTGCCGCAAATATCTAGGGAGATCTATTGAAAAAATTGGATTCATTCTTTTTGAGTAAAAAAGAATGAACACATTTTTGTAATTTGATATAATATTTGATATAATATTCCTAGTGAATTTATAATATTCAATATTGTCAAAATATTAACCATAAAAATATAATATACAACTTTAATATAACAACAATAATTGCTATAGAAGTACCAAAAGGGTAAATCTATCTGAATTTCCTTCATATTTACATCAAGCAAGCTGTAACGAGAAATATTATTTGGTATGCGGGAGGTTAGGCAACTTATTGGGTATCGTGCAGAGAAGTTATTTGAATGACATCTTTATAATCAAGAGTATCCATTAAGATCTGAAAAAAGGACTATTTCTTCTTTGGTTAGAATTAATATATAAATATCTCGAACCTGTGGTAGTTTATTTAATATCCGGAAGAGTTTCAAGAGTGCCTTTGTTCCAGTCCGAACACTTGACAGTCTACAACCAGATGTTAAGAAGAATCTTAAAAAGATTAAATTCATATTAAAAAGAAGTTAGTATCAAATATAAATATATATATAAATAAATTGCCATTTTTCAAATTAATATTTAAAATATACTATCATATTTGACAACTCATTTTCTCAATTGACAACTCATTAAAGAGTCTTTCTTTGGAGACTGTGGTTAAGTAAAAACTTAAAAAAAGGTATATAACCCCTTACCACAATTATTAATCGTATCCTAAATACGTATTTCGACAACTAAGTTGTCATCATCAGTAGGTAAAAACCACTAATCAAGGTGTCGCACATGGGGCACAGTAAAGCTAGAACACCGCTTACGCAACAACTACTTTACACGGCGTCCACGTATAGACTAATTTAAACATGCAAATATATCCAACGAAAAGATCGACAAACTTACCTCTCTTAGGGAAACGGCATTCACATATGTTTATACTTTTATTATAGTATATAGTATTTTATTATTAGGTTTATTATCTATTTTATTATTAGTATTTATTATAGTATAGTTTATAGTATAAACATATGTGAATGCAGTTTCCCTAAGAGAGGTAAGTTTGTCGATCTTTTCGTTGGATATATTTGCATGTTTAAATTAGTCTATACGTGGGCGCCGTGTAAAGTAGTTGTTGCGTAAGCGGTGTTCTAGCTTTACTGTGCCCCATGTGCAACACCTTGATTAGTGGTTTTACCTACTGATGATGACAACTTAGTTGTCGAAATACGTATTTAGGATACGATTAATTATTGTGGTAAGGGGTTATATACCTTTTTTTAAGTCATTAAAGAGTATTTAAAACGTAAATAAATTAACTAATGTTATTTAAATCAAGAATTCGATTGTCAACTTATATAAATACGTTTTCCTGTCACATTTTTGAATCTATAATTTTGGTAATTTCTTGAAGTGCTCTCTCAGAATCAGAATCGGCATTAGTTTCATCTTGCCAATAATATCTGTAATAATTAACGTATATTGATAAAAAATTTAATAATATTAAATATAATTGTCTATATGTCCTTTTAAAATATTAAATAGTTTTGTACAATAAACAAAGGTTTTATTAGAATACCTTCTTTCAATTAATGCCAAATTTAATTTTAAAACATTTACAACCTTGTTAAATAGAAATACCTACTCTGATATCTCTTCTTTCTTTGAAGCACACCGTGAGAATAGCATAGTTTCATTTGACTTACCGATTGATTTAGTATCAGGGTAATCATTTATTTATTTATTCTTTCATTAACCCACCTATTTTGAATTATACATTAACTTGGCGACCAAACGTGAACCTTTGACATCATATTATCATGGCTTCCAAAAGTGGATGCATATATTTTCTTGATTTACATATGTGGACTCTTCCATTCCCATATCAACGTCACATTCCAACTTGGAACATAACTCCTTATCAATATATATATATATATATATATATATATATATATATATATATATATATATATATATATATATATAGTAAACCTAATCAGTAGGCGATTAAAGGTCTGTATATTACTTCAAAATACATGTATTTAAAAAACTCTACATGTTTCGGCTGTATACGCCTTTTTCAAGAGAATACAAAATATGAATGACAGGATATAAACAGACCTTTAATCGCCTACTGATTAGGTTTACCATATCATACCAAGGTCACGAAGTTATTATATATATATATATATATATATATATATATATATATATATGTATAATTATTTCTTAACCTTTATACAATAATAGTTGATTTAGATATTCGGCGATTGAAGGTCTGTTTTACATTAATATGTACATATTTAAAATAAGCTCTTACCTGTTTCGGTAAGTATTACCTTGATCAAAGAATTATAAATGACAGATATTAATGTCAAAGATATATAAGTGATGTAGTCATGGTGAGAGATACAAATTCATAAATACATTCAATTCAGAAAATTAATACTGGTAGCCGTAACTTTGTGGTAATTCATTTTGAAAATAAAATAAAATAAAATAAAATATAACAAAGTTATTGTTTTATTTTATTTAACATTCAATTCAATTAATAATAATTCATGACATAACAAAAATTTGATATCAGTTATAAAGAGAATGGTAAGTCATGAGTTATTATTACACTTGCACCCGTTGAGCGACTTAAGATATAAAGCTGTCAGCATTCGCCTAGAACAGGAAGGAAAACCACGAAAACCTACTCGGACAGTCAGTCAGGGATCTAAATACGGGACTGTCCGCATGATAAGCAAATGTACAAATATTTAAATAACATATGATATATAATTATATAACAGCAATATATATTATTATGGTAAATTGCAGATCGTTACATTATTAGGTTATAAGATATTCTGCTTAGATTTTTTATATCACTTCTGTTGTTAATTGAATTTTTTTTTCCTATTTAATGTTAATCATTTCTTTAATTTCTTTTTTCATTGTGTGTTGCTTTCTATCAATTATTTGTGTATCTTCAAAGTCGAAATGGTGATCGCGTTGCAGTTTGTGTGTAAATAAAGCAGTTTTGTCTGTTTTGGAATATTTGTGAGCTTGTATTCTATTGTATAAATATTGTTTGGTTTGACTTATGTAGTAACTGTCGCAGTCGCGACATGATATTTTATAGACAATATGTGTTTCTCGAATTTTGTCTATTTTAGGTTTTAATTTTGAAAATAGATGTTTATTTGTATTGCTAAGTTTATATGTTGTAGCTATATTATATTCTTATAGTATATTTTATTTTCTCTGATAATTGTGGTACATATGGAATCGTGATATATGTTGTTTCATTGTTTAAATTGTTATTAGTGTCTGCAGTGTTGTATATTTGGTCAGTTAAGATCGTTTTAATTTTCTTGATGTTATCTTTTCTGTATTGAGTATGTGATAGTTTAACTGCTCTATCAGTCACATTATTTATAATCATTTTATTGGATACTGTAGGTGCATTTGAGTGGTAATTAATATATAAAAAAGAAGCTGTGGGTTTGTTGTACCAATTTGTATAAATAGTACCCTGTCTATCATAGGTTAAAGAAATATCAAGAAAATTAATACTGTTATTAATTTCTTCTTCAATTGTTAATTTTAATTTATTGTGAAAGTTGTTGAATTTATTTAAAAGGTAGTCTATTTTATTTCGGTATTCATGTTATGATGTCGTCTACATATCTTTTAAAGAAAATGGGTTTGAAGTCTAATGAATTGATAATGTTTTGTTCCATATGTTCCATTACCAGATTTGCATTAGGAGCAGCTATAGGAGAGCCCATGGCAATACTAAATGTTTGACTGTAGAAAGAATTTTTGTATTGAAAATATGTATTGTCGAGACAGAAATGTATACCTTTAATAAATTCGTTTTTATTTAGTGATGTGTGTGGACTAATTTCATTCCATTTGGATTCTATTATATTTATAGCTAGATTTGTAGGAATGTTAGTGCATAAGGATTCTACATCAAGTGATATAATTTTGTGATTAGTTGGTACTTTTTGTTCCTTGATAAAATTTTGAAATTGCCTTTAGTCTTTGGTATGATATTCCGTTTTTCCTAACATCTTAGATATGCTATCACCTAGGAATTTTGCTATATTATAAGTAGGGGCTTGTATGTTTGATACTATTGGTCTTAAACGGATATTATTTTTTTGGATTTTTGGTAAACGATATATTGATGGAGGTTGGGAATTAAAAATGCGAAGTTTGTTTTTGGTGTTGAAATCTATTAGGTTTTGTCAATGCCATTTATTTATTAAGTTATTATTTTCTTCTTGAGTTTTCTCTGTTGGATTATTTCTTTCTTTTTTGTAGGTGAATTTATCGTCTAATAGTTTTTATATTTTTTGCTCATATTCCTCTTTAAGAATGATCCCTGTTTTATTTGATTTATCTGCTGTTGTTATTATAATGTGAGGGTTGTCTTGGACAAATCTTTTTGTTTCTTTAATGAACTTATTTATATATAGATTTGATATATGTTTTTTATTATTTATTTTCTTATGTTTATGGTTAGTGATTATATTACAGATTTTATTACGTATTTCCTTCTGTTTATCTTGTGGTAAATTTTGTATTCCAGTTTCAATGCTAGCTATAACACGTGTTCATTTGAAAAGTCAATCAAGTAGCATGTGATTTACTAAGAACATTTTGAAGTATGTCGTAAATTAAAATTTACTACTTAACCTACGAAGTCGTATATTTTGACAGTTTCATACATACAAATAAATAACAAATAATAGGTATTTATTGAAAACTATAATAAATGTTGAAAATGTTGTCCTTCAAGATCAATGCACTTTAAAATCCTCCGTTCAAAATTTCTGATGATATTCTGCAACATTACTGGATTGTTATTAATTTCCATGCATTTCTGTTCGATTCTCTGTAGCATATCATTCAAATTCAATATAGGTGTTCGAAATATGTTCTTTTTTAGATAAGGCCACAAAAAGAAGTCGCAAGGTGTTAAAACGCATGAACGTGCAGGCCAGGCAATTTTAGTATTTCGACTAATTATACGCTCATCAAAAAATTCTCTTAAATAATCCAAAGATTCTGCAGTACAGTGACATGGTGCTCCGTCTTGTTGGAAATATGCATTTTGAAGTTCATCATCATGCAACTGATTGACAAATGGTTGTAAAATTTCCGTACGATACCTTTGAGCAGTTAACGTTCCCTGAAAAAATATTGGTCCAATGATTCGCCTTGATCTTGATCTTAAACTGAATAAACCCATAAACCATCAATTTTATTACCACTTCGAAAATAAGTCTGGACTAAAAAAATTTTATGTTCTAAAGTGAAAGCCATTTTAAAACTGAGAAGCAATTTATTTAAACCAGAATCGACGCACGATTATTTTATGCACTAACTGATATTTGTGATTGACATTATCAAATGTCATTTGGATTTACGTTTATGGAATATCAAACACATAATAATATATTTGCTATCCAAATTACAAAGTAACCTGACTTTTCAAATGAACACTTGTTATATATAAATCTAAAACCACCTAATATCCAAATTTCATTGAATTGACGATCTGATCAATAAAATATTATTATTACTTAATGTTAGCGGCAATTAAAACACAACTTCGGAATTGAAGGCCTAGCCTATAACATCAACGGTTTTTCAGTTATTTAGATGTTAGTTGTAATATGACGAATAAATGAGGAAAAAATATATACTAATTTACGTTATTTTTTTACAGCGAACGAAAGACATAAAAAATCACGTAAGTTACAGAATACGATAAGACGCCGCAACAAAAGACCAGAAGCCAGCTTTCTTGCACGTTACATTCTCTCTCCAGTAAAAACCATCTGCTCCTACATCCGTTGGTTATTGGGATTGTAATCTCATTAATACTCGTTAATATATCAAATTTAGACTATACCTTTATTGTACCTTACCTAAATTTAAAATATAAGATATAGTAGTCTCAGCAAAAACATTGAAAGAGCAAAGATGTATAATAACATGGTTTTAGATGTACAGTAAGTAGTTTTAAGTATGTATGTATGTAACAAGTAGTTTTAAGAAAATTTTTAAAAAAATTTAAGAAATAATATTAATAAATTTATGTACATCTGATAACTTTTTGACCTACGATGAAAATACACTTGATCCGGTTATAATGAAACTTCGTCTATAATGAAAGACATCTGGATAAAATTCTTTTAAAATTCTCAAATATCATGAATTCGCTTATAATTAACTTCCGCCTACAATGTGCCACAAATCACTACTGTTGTCCATTATAAGTGGAATTTTTCAGTACATCCCCTAAATTTGTTCTAAGCAAACTATTTCGGTTGCCTATAGAAGTTACGTTAAGACAATATGACACAGAATAAAGCACAGTTGAGCATCGATTATCCGGGACGACCGAGACTGGGATCGTTCTGGATAATCGATTTTTCCGGTAAACTGAGGTAAAATTTTGTACGCGTTTAAACATAAATGTTGGTTTTATTTAATCAATATACACACTTACAAGTCTTAAAATTAATAAAGTTTAATTATTAAGTATGTAATTACTTAAAAAATTCAGTTAATTCATTGTTTTTTTTTCTAACTTTCATATTTTCTGCTAAAAGCTTCTCCTGCACACGGTAGACTTGTATTTTATCTTGTTCTGTAATGTTCGAAAATGCTGAATTTTCCAAAAAGTCTAGCAAAGTGCTGGATGCGTTTATTGCATCTTGCAGTGATGTTTTTGAAACAATAATATCATCATCAGATTCCTGAGAGCTCACTTCTGTCTCAGGTTCATTATAGTGATTTGTCAAACGTATAATTTCTTCATCAGATAAAATCGAAAGTGAAGGAACATCATTATCGCAGTTAAGTCAAGTTTCTGCATCCTCAGTGGTCAGGTTGTCCGCTACTACTGGTGTTATACAAGGTGCATTCAAGTTCTAAGGCCTCGGATTTTTTTTCTAACTACTCACCCAAAAACTATGAAACTGGTGTTACTTCTTGACGTAATCTCCCTGCAGACGTACACATTTTTCACAACTTCGACGCCATGATTCCATGGCCGCGGCGAAGGCTTCTTTAGGAGTCTGTTTCGACCACTGGAAAATCGCTGAAGCAATAGCAGCACGGCTGGTGAATGTGCGGCCATGGACAGTGTCTTTCATTGTGGGAAACAGCCAAAAGTCACTAGGAGCCAGGTCAGGTGAGTAGGGAGCATGACAAATCACTTCAAAGTTGTTTTCACAAAGAAATTGTTGCGTAACGTTAGCCCGATGTGCGGGTGCGTTGTCTTGGTGAAACAGCACACGCAGCCTTTCCCGGACGTTTTTGTTGCAGTGCAGGAAAGAACTTGTTCTTCAAAACATTTTCGTAGGATGCACCTGTCACCGTAGTGCCGTTTGGAAAACAATGGATAAGGATTACGCCCTCACTGTCCCAGAACATGGACACCATCATTTTTTCAGCACTGGCGGTTACCCGAAATTTTTTTGGTGGCGGTGAATCTGTGTGCTTCCACTGAGATGACTGGCGCTTTGTTTCTGGATTGAAAAATGGCATCCACGTCTCATCCATTGTCACAATCGACGAAAAGAAAGTCCCATTCATGCCTTGCTTGCGCGTCAACATTACTTGGCAACATGCCACACGAGCAGCCTTGTGGTCGTCCATCAGCATTCGTGGCACCCACCTGGAGGACACTTTTCGCATTTTCAGGTCGTCATGCAGGATTGTGTGCACAGAACACACGGAAATGCTAACACTGGAGGCGATCTGTTCAACTGTCATTCGGCGATCCCCCAAAACAAGTCTCTCCACTTTCTCGATCATGTCGTCAGACCGGCTTGTGCGAGCCCGAGGTTGTTTCGGTTTGTTGTCACACGATGTTCTGCCTTCATTAAACTGTCGCACCCACGAACGCGCTTTCGACACATCCATAACTCCATCACCACATGTCTCCTTCAATTGTCGATGAATTTCATTGGTGTCACACCACGCAAATTCAGAAAACGAATGATTGCACGCTGTTCAAGTAAGGAAAACGTAGCCGTTTTAAGTATCTAAAACAGTTCTCATTCTCGACGCTGCCGCTACAATTCCATCTGCCGTACAGTGCTGCCATCTCTGTGACGTATTGACAACGAACGCATGCTCATGTTAAAACAATGCACATGCTTCCATCTCTTTCCAGTCTGGAGAAAAAAAATCGGAGGCCTTAGAACTTGAATGCACCTCCTATGATCGATATATTCTATATCTGCAATAAGAAAATAATATATTTTTGAATCATTGCTTTACAGTGTCTTGTACATAGGGGTATATTACACTTACCGTCATCGCTTTGAGGGCAGAGCAGGTTATTCCAAACATTTTTCAAAACTGATAAACTAACTGCGTTCCATGTATTCTAGATATTCCATAAACCATTCCTGATGTTATATGACTTCTTAAGATCTTCTAAATTGCTTGATGTAAGTAGCTTTTGCATTTGGGTTTTTCGATAGTGACTCTTAAAACTTCATATTGCACCTTGGTTCATCGGCTGAATCAAAGGCGTGCAATTTGGTGGTAAATACTTCACAACAACATTTTAAGCCATTAGTTTCTCTACCTCTGGATGTGCCGGACAGTTATCCAATAGTAAAAGTATTTGACTATTAAGCCAACTTGCTTAAAATGCTCTCTCACCTCTTGCACGAAATTCTTTTCAAACTATTCCAGGAATAATGCCTGTGTAACCCAAGCTTTTCTGTTAGCTTTGTAAATTACGGGAAGTTCTCGAATATTTTTAATGGGCCCTTGGGCGAACACTTTTTCCAGTAACAAACGGTTTGCATTTATGTGTACCACAAATCAATACTGTAATTCTCTCCTTTGAATTCTTATGTCCATCTAATGTCCATAATGGCAACTCAAACTGTTTTGAAGGAAGCACTTCCGAAAAAGGCTTGCTTCATCTCCATTGTAGATTTGCTCATTTGTAAGATTTTCCTTTGATATGTATTCTTCCAATTCATTCACAAAAATTGTGGCAGATACATAATCGGCAGATGCTTTTGCTCCTTCAGCCTTGAGTTTGTGAATTCCATGTCGATTTTTAAAGTTATGCCTCGAGAATATTCACATCCTGAACATACTCGTATATTTAATTTTGAATGGAAGAACTTAGCCTTTTCCATTATCATTGAACTGGAAATTGGAGTCCCTTTAAAACATTGTTGTCGGAACCATTCGTATAACGCAATATCGATTTTTGGCTCTAATGCACTTTTTAAAGATTTTAGATTTTGGTAGCCAATAACTGAATCACTTTCTGCAAAATATTTTAAAATTTTATCTTTATTTTTTAATAAGTCATAAACTGTTAGTTTGCCAATTCCATATTTTTGTGTTAGTGTTTGAATAGAAACATGTTCTTTAAAATACTCGTTGAGTAAATCAAATTTTTCTTTAATAGTTTATACTTTTCTTTATCTTTTGCCCGATTGTAATGATATCGATGCCATTCTCAATCTACACAATAACGATTCGCACTGCTCAAAATTCAAATACAAATAAACACTAGACAATAGAACAGCTAAAATAGAAAGGTAACTTCTATAAGAAACACGAAACCAAAACGCCAATAACGGGTGTGCAGTCAACTAAAGTTTTTATAGAAATCTATAAAACTTATTTTCGCATTTTTTTTCCGTAATATAAATTGGATTTACACACGCATAGTTTAGTGGTGCCACTTTTTACTGACACCTCAAAAATACAAACCTTTACTGGTGTGTTACTATGTAGTAAATTTGCACAACCAAAAGGGTTTATCAAAAAAAAGATTGCATGTCGATGCGATAATTCACATCAAGCTTTGATACAAAATAATACAAATCTGTATAAAAACAAATTTGTATCTGTATATGCATGGACACACAGTACGTATTTACCAGCTTTTGCTTCAACTACCAGACGCATGCGTTTCTGTGTAAACACTTTGTCAATGATAGATTTACGAAGCAAAAGACTGTAGGTACACTTGCGGTCATGTAGCAAGTTTTGTCCTATCCGAAGACATCAGATAACCTCATGCCATCTGACGGACAAAACCGACCACGCCGGTGCAAAGTGTTTCTTCTCGAATAGCAAAGCTATTACTGGAAAAGAAGAAAAATACGCATATTACTGTGAGTCCATTAACTCGTCGCCAGGTGGCGTAGTATAGCAAAAAATAGATTGCATGTCGATGCGATAATTCACATCAAGCTTTGATACAAAATAATACAAATCTGTATAAAAACAAATTTGTATCTGTATATGCATGGACACACAGTACGTATTTACCAGCTTTTGCTTCAACTACCAGACGCATGCGTTTCTGTGTATGTAACCACTTTGTCAATGATAGATTTACGAAGCTATACTACGCCACCTGGCGACGAGTTAATGGACTCACAGTAATATGCGTATTTTTCTTCTTTTCCAGTAATAGCTTTGCTATTCGAGAAGAAACACTTTGCACCGGCGTGGTCGGTTTTGTCCGTCAGATGGCATGAGGTTATCTGATGTCTTTGGATAGGACAAAACTTGCTACATGACCGCAAGTGTACCTACAGTCTTTTGCTTCGTAAATCTATCATTGACAAAGTGGTTACACAGAAACGCATGCGTCTGGTAGTTGAAGCAAAAGCTGGTAAATACGTACTGTGTGTCCATGCATATACAGATACAAATTTGTTTTTATACAGATTTGTATTATTTTGTATAAAAGGGTTTATGTTTGAATTTTATATTTTCTAAGACGCCGGAGTAGTGGACCACCTAATCTATGCATGCGTAAACCCACTTTTATTCATATATTATAAAAATAAAATTACAATATTTTTTAAGTCAATGCTGTAACTCCAATGAAAAAGTTACAAATTTATTCGCTGACTTTACAATATTGATATAAAAATTAAAAATATAAACTCTGTAATTTTTAATGCAAAGAATACACGAAAAAGAGTTGGTTAGATCAATGCAATCGATGCTTTTGTAATTGTAAGCTTATGAAAATGGATTGGGTTTACGAACAGAAGAATATTTATACGAGGTGTGTATAAATTGTCGCAAAAGCTACACGTAGCGACATTCTTCGTTCGGTTCTGAATAAAAAATCTTAATGTTAAAATGTCGTATCATGCTTCGTAAATTCGTAAATGTCAAAATTTGTCAGTAATGATTTTGATTGAACTCACTTTGAAATACAAACTTATTGTTCTACAACGTTGCCAAATGTGCTTTTCGTGGAAGTACGTTAATGAATAAATGTTTAAAACAAGCTTTTAAATCAAAAAGGAAACGTTTACGAAATAATACAAGTAAAATTTTTTTCTTTAAACCAAATTGCATCTATTTCAATTAACAGATATCGAAGAGCAAAGGTTAGTTACGCACTAAAAGTCTGAACTTCAAGAACCCCGTGAAAACAAACGAAGCATGATACGACATTTTAACATTAAGATTTTTTATTCAGAACCAAACGAAGAACGTCGCTGCGTGTAGCTTTTGCGACAATTTATACACACGTTATATATGACAATTAAATTTATATATGGTAATTAACATATCGTTCACAAATTACATAGGTGTTCTAAATTTAGTCTCTTATTAGATTAGGAAAGCATGGATGGTTAACACGTTTTACCCAAACTTCAAAAAGTTTAATATCATTTTTAGGAAAACAGTGTCTGCTGCTATCCATATCACTACATTCTGCCACATAACACCGTTTCGGGTAACTCGACATTATAAAACACTATAAGCATAAACAAACAATAAACAGCAGAACTACTTCAACTATAAACAAGTTAAAAAGTAACGTAAAATTCTTAAATTGACGAACACACAAAGTCGTTCCGTCAATTACTATCACCCTGCACCTGCGCATTCAATTTTAGATGCTTAGACAAAAGCAGCCGTATGACATCTGGTGGATGTGCAGTCTACCATTATCTTGTTCCCCAATAGCTAATTTAACTTTCCACCCCGTGCACCAGGCCAACAACATGCAGACAAAAAACATGCAAACAAGGGAATTCCCCTAATTCGCTTTACACATATATTAATTTTAGTTATGCTAACGCGCCTAAAAAAAATTTCGGCAAAATAAATAGATGTTTTGCAAGCCCGGATAACTGATGTAATCACAGTTAATAGATTAAAATAGAAAAATCTTCTTTTCTTTATCGATCCCGGATAATTTATGTTCTGTTAATCGAATTACGGATAATCGATGCCCATCTGTATACCTAAACTTAAAAATATATTTCTAGTGTTACATAATTTGGTATGACAAAGAACTTTTAACTATTGGTATGTTTGAGATGTTCTCTTTGTACTTCAAGACAATTTTCGTATCTGTCCCGCAAGTTTCTGAACATTGCCCTGATAGCAAAAAGTGGTACTTCAGCCAACACTTGCCGAATTTTGTTTTCCAATTCCTCAATATCCCGGGGTACTGGATCCTGGTAGATCTTCTGTTTGACGATTCCCTACAAAAAGGCATCAGGAAGTGTAAAATCTGCCGAGTTTGGGGGAAACGGATAATCGGTTCCCCTGGAGATGAGACCTCCAGAAAACTACCGCTGCAGAAGAAACAAAGTTTCTCTAGCAGTATGCGCAGTAGCACCATCTTGCTGAAACAACTGATATCCAATACGTAAATTTCTCGCATGGCAAAACCGCCGTAGGTCCTTGTAAAAAGGAGTCTCAATTGTTTCCTTGTTCCTCTGCTGGTTAACTGTTGCACGCCTACCATCATCCAGAAAGTATAGACCAATTATTCCACGCCCGGAAACAGCACACTACACGGTTACTTTTTGGGGGTAATGAGACTTTTCAACAAATTTCTGCGGCTTTTCAAAACCTAGGGGTCGTGTTGTTTGCTTGTTGATAAATCCTGATAACAATACATATGATTCACCCCTGAACCAAATGTTTGCAATAAAGTTTTCATTTTCGTATTGCATAGCTAACGTTCTGACGCAAAATTCTACTCTCTTTCTCTTTTGTCAGCTTGACGCAACCTGTTGCGACTTGTATACGCTAGGAATAGGCCCCTAATTAAGCGCTTTCCCATTTGGCGTTGGCGTTTTTTTAGGAGACTGTAAAATCTTGTCGACAATCTGATTCTCGTTGTTTCTGGAACTTTTCTTTATACCTGAGCGACCTTTCCGTAGAGATAACAAAGAACCCGATTCTAAATTTTCGTACCAGCAATAATATAGAGCGCTTTGTTGGTGGAAGTTAGCTGAAACGTTTCCCGAAGCAAGCAGATACAAATTGCAAACTAGGTCCACCATTTCGCCCTATTACGTATGACTTGGAATAACATTCTACAATAAACGCTTTTTCTATTTTACTAAAGGTCATGGTTATTGAATTTTATATTCGTTTTTCACAGCACTAGATATTGTCACTTTGACATAAAAGTACAATTTAAATTATCAAGGATGCCTAGACTGGAGAGCATTTAGTTTCGGTCTACTTTATACTTGTCACATACTTGTAGTTTAATAGCTGAGTCTCTGAGAGTAAAAAAAACATGGTATTACACTGCATGAAGAATGTACTATAGTTACACCGTGGCGTGTATACCGTGGAACCTAGGGAAGTACAGCTTCCCGTACATGAACCAAGTAAAATACAATGTAAAAATAAAAAAGTTTTATATTAAAATTTAATATTATATATTAAATTATTGCCTAACATTACTAATTAAAACGCGCCCATATCGATTTCAAATGCTGACGTTAGCGAAAGATACAAATCAAGCAACGTTGCCACCACGATGAACAACCTCGTATGCTAACTATCTACAGCGTCCGGTTTATATTGGCAGAGTCCTAATAATCGTGTTTGTGAACGGGTGTGTCTAGGAATATTGGCAAATAAAATAAATACGCTTTTAACGTGGAATTATGTATATGAAATTCGTTATTAATTTATAATATTTATAAACAATATAAATACTGTGTTAACGCAAAAATCTTTCGATTTATATATTATTTCACTTGTAAATCGAATTAAATTAGTCCCTGTGCATTGTGTGTAGTAATTTGATTTACTTATTTAAATGACACTAACGTTTCATAAACACTGAAATGACATTATCTAGCCGGGAAAGTGACATAAGCTAGCCGGTAAAGTGCTATTACCTACCTCGGTATGTAATAGCGCATTTTCTAACCGGTTTGAAGGTTAGAAATGTTCAGTTTACTAACCGATCGTGAGTAAAGACTATTACCGGCAAGTACCTGAGCACAGCGGCAGGTATGTTTTGAAAGTCGAAAAGCAAATGTGCAAAAGGACCGCATTTTATCTACTTTTAGAATAGTTTAGTGTGAAAGTAATAGCACTGACCATAACGATTCTGACGACTGCGAAGACTTTAAGTATATTCATTTAATTTGTATCTAAATATTTAGTATCATATTTTTACCTTAAATAATTTTATATAATTATATAAATATACCGATAGATACGAGAAGTAGGAAATTTAAAATGGTGACGGGGCAAAGAAGGTTATACCCCCACCAATGCTGCAGTAGACGTTTAGCCTGACAGTGACTGTCAGATTTGTCAGCTCTTGGTTTCTTCCTTTGGGGAGATATTAAAAGTTAAATTTATAACAATAAGAGACCAACAACTTTACAGAGCTGCAACGATAACTTGTTTATTATTTCACGTTATAAGAGCTTTTTACGATAGAATGTGATTTTGCTTGTTGCAAGGAGGACAAGCTTTTGAAGATTTAATTTAATTGAGAATATTATTTTATTAAAAAAATAATATCTAGAATGAATTTTATTTTGTTTTAAAGAATTTATCTCTCATTTTTATTTTGACAATAAATAAGTTTATTAAGAATATTACAAATTGCCTTTTGGTTTAGACATCGCCACATATTACAAAGAAATACAAGAAACACGTATACGTACTTCGTTCGCATTCTTAAACATGAATGTCTGAATGTCAGCTTAGACCTGGTAGATGGGTTCATAATGGCTTTAATAGCCGCCTGACTATCAGTCATTATGTTAATTTTTTTTGCTTGCGCAGCCGGCTTCCCGAATTTCATCGGCGCAGGCTGCGACTGCCAGCAATTCGGCCTGGAAAACCGTAGTATGTTTCCCCAGACATATCGATATCTTCCTTCTAGGGCACATTCCGCATTGTGATCCATCAGTGTACCAGGTGCCGGCACCACAATCGATCGAGCGACTTTTTGCCTGTTCCCTGGTCGGTATAAGTATGTTCAGCTTAGCTGTAAACATAATTTCAGGTGCCATACTGTCCACCGGCATTTGAAATATCGGCTCTTCCAGTATAATTCCTGTGGTATCTGTATGGCTCCCTACAACCTTATTAGGACACCATACGTCATTGGCCTTCAGCCTCAGTATCGCAGCCATTGCCTCCGCCCTTATAAATAGTTCCAGCGAAGGGAAACCAACGATGGCCTCCATGGAAGCGGTTCCAGTACTGTTCATAGCTCCCGTGATTCCCAACAGAGCCTGTCGCTGGAGAGTCGTGAGGAGCCCCACCGACGATGTCCGCTCCGTCCTCCTCCACCAGACAACTGCTCCATAGGTAATCGTTGGTCTTATTACTGCTGTGTACAACCAGTGTGCCACATTTGATTTTAGTCCCCAGGTCTTGCCAACAGCTCTTCTGCATTTCCAGAAGAGCTGCGCCGCCCTGTCTGCCACTTTGGCTAGGTGTCTGCTCCAATTCAGTTTCGCATCAAGTGTTATGCCTAGATACTTCACTTCATTGGTTAGTTCTAACTCTTGTCCAAACAGCTTTACGCTGCCCATTTAGTTTTCTCATGTTGGTAAAGGCTACCAACTTGTTTTTTTGAGGATTGACAGTTAATCCCTCCTCAAGGCACCATCTTTCTACAATTCGCAGAGCATTTCGCATGATGCTCGTCACTGTCCCGGGGAATTTCCCCTGGGACACTATGACAATGTCATCGGCGAACCCCTGCGTCCATATTCCCTGGACATTTAATGTCCTGAGGAGATTATCCACTACTAGACTCCATAGTAGCGATGACAATACGCCTCCTTGAGGACACCATTTTGTTGTCCTCATGGAGATCGTTTTGTTTTGCATTTGGGCATGAACTACTCTGCTACGCAGCATGTCATGAACCCAGTTGCATGTAGTGTTTTTTATTTTTCGATCTCTTAAAGATCGAATAATAGAAGACATCGAGGTGTTATCGAAAGCTCCCTCTATGTCTAAGAAGACTCCAAGTGCAGTTTCCTTGTAGTGTAGGCTCCTTTCGAGCCCTCTCACTAGGCTATGCAGGCCACCCTCACCTGATTTTCCCATCTGGTACGCCCATTGCAGTGGGTGTAGAGGAGATCTATCCAGAGCCCCTTCTTTAATATTTAAATATATCATTTTTTCCATAGTCTTCAACATAAAAGAGATAAGACTAATTGGTCTAAATGATTTAGGGTGGATATATGTTACTTTTCCGGGCTTCGGAATAAACACTACCCTAGTTTCTCTCCATGCCCTAGGGATATAACCCATAGCATGGCTAGACCTGAATATCTCCAATAGAGGACCCATAATTTCACCAATTCCCTCTTGAAGTAACTTGGGAAACACTCCGTCTGGTCCTGCGGATTTATATGGTTCAAACGATCCTATCGCCCATCTAATTAAATGGGGCTTGAAGAGCTCGTTTGATATCTCCCAACCATTCCTAGTCTCCCTTCAAGGGGTGACAACTTGATTGGTATCACAATCATCTATACACGCTCCGAACCTGGAAAGTGTACCCCCAGAAGATACTCTAAAGTCTCTTCCACGGTAATGGTACACCTCCCGTCCGATTTTTGTATAGATCTAATTGCGTCGGAAGGATCTTTTTTGAGAATTCTGTTTATTCTGGCCATGTTAGGAACACCTTCGATGTCCTCACAGAATTTTCTCCAGGCCTTCCTTTTGTTCTCTTTGATTTTATCATTGTATTTATTGAGGAGAGCCTTGTAGGCTTCCCAATTACCTGTTTTCTTCGCCCTTTTAAATGACCGGCGAGTTCCTTTCCTTAAATTGGTTAACTCTGCATTCCACCAGCCAGCCCGCTTAGCTATACGGCGCTCCCTAAGGGGACAGTTATTTTCATAGCAGGAAAGAATGGTCCGTTGCAACCATTCAACAGCTAACTCCAGCTCTTCCACATTCCATATTCTAACAGGGATATTTCGGGTTGCAGCTAACAGGTCTTCCTTGTAAGAGCCCCAGTCTGTTCTCTTGGGATCCCTGTATAGTCTGGGTTCCGTTAAATCTGTACATAATTCATAGCGGATATACGCATGATCAGAGAGCGACGGCTCGTCGGATACATGCCACCCCCTTACAATATCCCGTATTCCCAACGTGCATAAGGTTATATCTATAACTGATTCCCCCCTTGATGTCTTAAATGTCGGTTTATCACCTTGATTCAGACAGTCAAGTTCAGTACCACAGAGATAGCTAAAGAGAGACTTACCCCTATAATTTTTATCCTTGCTGCCCCAAGCCTTATGAAGAGCATTGCTATCTGCGCCAATAATCAATTCCAGATTGTTCGTACTGGTATATGCCACAAAGGCGTCAAGATCAGGCCCTGGTAGCTCTGGAGAGTCAATGGGTAGGTATAGAGACGCAATTGTCGTCTCCAATATCCTCCCATCGACACTCAGTCTAATCCTGGCTGCCGTCATGTCCCCACTGCATAGCTCCATGATAGGCATCACGTCCAGGTCGCCTCTGAAACAGATGCAAGTTCTAATTTTGGTGTCCGGGACACCAACTAAAAGCTCCCTTCCCCTAATATGTAGTCCTCCCACCTTACCTCTACTTATCCATGGCTCTTGGATGAGGAGGATATCGATATCTTCAGCCAGCGTCCTTTGACAAAGTGCCGCTGCGGCTGTTTTCTTATGTTGAAGATTTATTTGGAGAATCTTGAACATTTTGACCCTTAGAGGTTGATGCCTGAAGTTCTTCTAGAGTACCCTCATCCTGCATCACCGGTTTCTGGTCTTTTTCTGTTTCGAGGGTTACAAAGCTAGACCTCTGAAAGCGATAGTAAGGTCTCCAATCAGTCCTCACCAACGTTTCCTCAAACTCCTTGTCAATCCGAAGGCCCACATGTAGGCCCTTTTCGGAAGACCTGGAACTGAGGGTAATCCATCGGTCCACTTTAAGCCCTGGATTTTGCGTCTCGAGGCTTTTCAAGCCCATTGTCAGATCCTCTTTTTTAGTCTCTGGCAGAAACACTAAAATTCGTTGCTGTTTTGGCCGCTCCTCGCTCTTCACGAGTTTTCAAACAGTTTCCTTTTCCAAGCAATCTCTCGTAGTGTTGTACGAATCTTCATCTGCACAGATGACTCCATAGTAGCCGTCCATAAGACGGGAGGATTCAAACCTCGGCGCCTTCTGCGCCCTATCTATGGCCATCATCAAGGCCTCTTGCATAGCTCCTACATTTCCCTCAGTCACTAAGCTGACCGTGTAGTCTTTAGGAACTATTGCAGCCTTAATACCATTAAGAGCTGCTTTGTAACTCACGCCTGAAGCAGAAAACTTCGTGCGCTTAGTTACTATATCCTCAGGAGTGCCCCTAGCCGACACGGTTCGCTTAACGGCCCCTGTTGGCTTAGGTTCTCCCTGAGGTTCTTTTTGGGAAAGGGGGAGCCTTATTTTACTCGTATCCACACCCTGTTTCCTCGTCTTCTTTAATTTCTTTCTTTGTATTTAATTGGAGTGAGAAATAGCAATTATTCAAATATCCTCTCACATGCAATTGTCGCTAAACTTGTTGCGTTGATTCTACAATTTGACAAGATTACTCCTGCCGAAGAACGTAGACGCAAACACGTCGCGACGTCAGCTATCCAACTGTACGGATAATTAACATTTGTATGAAAAAAACCACATCCGTCCAGAAACGTGCATATATCGATATTTCACTGTCGTTACAGATCATCAGTACACGATATTCTGACCTAGACATGAATTTATTATTATACTTTCGTGTATATGTACGAATTATATTGAATTTAATTGGAGTGAGAAATAGCAATTATTCAAATCTCCTCTCACATGCAATTGTAGCTAAACTTGTTGCGTTGATTCTACAATTTGACAAGATTACTCCTGCCGAAGAACGTAGACGCAAACACGTCGCGACATCAGCTATCCAACTGTACGGATAATTAACATTTGTATGAAAAAAAAACACATCCGTCCAGAAACGTGCATATATCGATATTTCACTGTCGTTACAGATCATCAGTACACGATATTCTGACCTAGACATGATTTTATTATTATACTTTCGTGTATATGTACGAATTATATTGAATTTAATTGGAGTGAGAAATAGCAATTATTCAAATCATGTCTAGGTCAGAATATCGTGTACTGATGATCTGTAACGACAGTGAAATATCGATATATGCACGTTTCTGGACGGATGTGGTTTTTTTCATACAAATGTTAATTATCCGTACAGTTGGATAGCTGACGTCGCGACGTGTTTGCGTCTACGTTCTTCGGCAGGAGTAATCTTGTCAAATTGTAGAATCAACGCAACAAGTTTAGCGACAATTGCATGTGAGAGGAGATTTGAATAATTGCTATTTCTCACTCCAATTAAGTTCAATATAATTCGTACATATACACGAAAGTATAATAATAAAATCATGTCTAGGTCAGAATATCGTGTACTGATGATCTGTAACGACAGTGAAATATCGATATATGCACGTTTCTGGACGGATGTGGTTTTTTTTCATACAAATATTCTTTCTTTGTGCCCCGGAAAGATGTTTTCTTTCCTTGCGTGCACCCTCTGTTTTCGCAACGTTCTCAGTTTCAGTCCGTTGCGTTTCAGTTTTGTTTTTTGGAGTCTCATCAGTCTCCATTGCCAAGGGAGTCTCTATAGACTCCTTAGGTTTTGGATTCTCTTCAGACTCCATCTTTTTAATAGTTTGTTTTTTGTCTCGGTTCATTTAATTCCAACAAGTATGGAAGAAGTATGAGGTCAATACCCGCAGAGCTTCCATTACAGGCACAAGGCGTAAATACAAGGGGGTGCCGCCTAGTGCCCCCAGGGGAACGTTTGAGGCCACATATACCCCAGTGGCCATTCAGCTCTAAGCACGTTGCCTTACACCGTAGCTTGGGAGAGTTGGTCCGCGGTGACGTTGTTCGGATGCCTTACCCTGCAAATTATACACGGATCGCCTATCAAGCTACACATCTATATATATATATATATATATATATATATATATATATATATTTCCTACTTCTCGAATCTATTAAATTTGTTTTAATACAGTCCTGATTGGGTATCGATATGTTCTAATATTTCTAGTCGCTCGTTTAATAAACATGCTGTGCTCAGATACTTGCCAGTAATAGACTTTACAGTTTTAATCCTTTAGTTGACCGCTAAATCTTGGACAGAACTGTAACTAGTATGTTTACTACCGAATAGAGTTGCGCTGAATAGTGATGCGATTTTGCATTTAGGTATCGATTTGTGTGGGTTTCCAGTACTCCTTGCATCCTAAAGTTTCGTCTTCTTTCATTATCACAAGAATATCCAACAGGTAGTTATTGACTTCTGTTTCTATTGTAAACTGTACCTTAAGTTGTAAGGAATTAAGTTGTTCTAGAAACCGATTGAGATTTATTTCCCCGGGGACCATATGACAGACATGTCATTCATATAGCAAAGCCAACTAGCTAGGGCTTGTTGTTTGTTGTCACAAGAGTTCTCCTTTCGAAGTCCTCCATAAAAATATTCGCTACTACTGGGATAATAGCGATCCCATCGGCATCCCGTCAATCTGTCTACAGTGTTGGTTGTCGTAAATAAAGTAAGTGTTTGTTAGACTTTATGCTCATCAAACTTTCAAGGTAACATACTAAAGGTTAGGTAAAAACGGAAAGCTTATAATTGATATCTGCAAGTTAAATATTCAGCTAATAAAACTTTTGTAGGTGATTAATGTACTTGAATCAAAACGAACAACATTGGCGATTTTTAAAAAAATTAAACATTGATTTATGGAGACATGCCTAACTAATATTAAGAAGTTCCGAATGCAAGGTAAGAATGTTATTTACATAAAGCAAGAGATATTAAAATACGTACAGGTCTTTTTAACAAAATACTCCTATTGCTTTTATTTAAAATTTACAATAATACAATTTTGTATCTTAAAATTTTATCGAATTTGTGATTACGTCGCTGTATATTCAATGACTAAATAATGCTAAGAAATAAGCAATTAAACTTCTAGTTTCAAAGATTCTTTTATTGTAAATACCACTACAATATTGTTTCGCCATCAGCTTCATCGGCTTCATCAGGTGGATGAAATACTGTTTATTTACAATAAAAGAATTTTTGAAACTTGAAGTTTAATTACTTATTTCTTAGCGTTATAATGAAGTTTCAACAAGTATCTCCTTCGTCAATTGACTAAATAATGCCTCATTCAACTAAGACAATGCTCGTCTTCAATACGATTTTACATTACGATTCCTACAAGAGGCCAACATCAATATTCTTAATTAGCCTACGTGGTCGCCAGACCTGTCACCTATAGAACATCTCTGGGATATATTAAGTCGAAAGATTGATATGCATTCTAATCCTCCAATGAACATAAAATAATTACTTGATTCGCTACAGGTTGCTCGGAATGAACTTTTACAGAAGTTCGTAGTTCATTTTATTAAATGTACGAATTTTTGAATGAATTTTAACCATTTGTTTAAACATTTGTACAAAATTTGGTATAGAAAATATTCTGGGTGATTCACTTTTTTTGTTACTTAGTGTATGCTAAGTGCATATTGAAAACGAAAATGAATTGTTAATGCGTATCCAAAAAGAGACAATGCATTTAGCACTGCTACTAGGCATAACGTATCGCATAGTACGGAATTTGAAATAAATCACGTTAGAATATGAAATAATTACTAACGACACAAGAACCACAGTACAAACTTACTAAAATATCGCACGGTACCAATAAATACAACCTGGTATTTTTTAAGGTTTAATTGTCTTACTTGAATTGATGGTTAATGTTGGAAAATAAATGCATCGAAGAAGATCTATCGATTCTACTTCTCAACGAATATGCATGATGGTACCTACCTTGTACATAAACATAATAAACTATCAAGGATTTTCTAATTTATTGCCTCCACTAGTCCGACGTAATTGTTCTGAATAGTTTTTAAAAGTTTGAACCTGATTATCATGAAATTTTAAATGGCTTTTCTTGATAGCTGTAGCTTTCTTGGGATCGAATTAAAAAAACACCTTTTGAGGATTAGAAAAGCACAGCCATTGTATTTGCAATTAATACATCTACATCTGGTTAATATCCACGAATAGTTTCTGCCACCAGATATAGAAGTCTTTCCTTTTGTTATTCTTCGATATATTCCTTATAAATAAACTTCCAACGGTTAATCATAACTTTACACGAGGTCGCCAAAGTTTCGAATTTTTACTACCAAAAATGCAATTTTTTGTTGTATTCTTCTGTAAACAGTCAATTATTATAACTTTAAACGTTTATTCAAAATTATCTTTCTAATAAATTAAATAACTGAACAAATATATTAATTTTTTACATAATTTTTCTATAATGTTTTGGTATAAATTTGTAAATAATGAGCGTTCAAATAAATTTTACCTCGAAGTTGCCCATGGAAACTATATGTATGTCTTAACTTTTTACTTAAGTTCTTAATATCAATTTTATTGGTTATTTATATATATATATATATATATATATATATATATATATATATTAATTTCTTACTACACTTGTGTAGAATTAGGGTGTCCTTTTGTAGAAAAACACTATTTTGGTTTCGTGACGTTTCGGTCTTGTATTTAGACCTTCCTCAGACCTGTTTTTATTTATTAAGAAGAAAAAAAAAAGAAATGTAACAAACTTGCCAATATGTTATCATTGTACAATACATATTAATAAACTGTATCACAAGTCTTACATAACCTAAACTATATGGGCTATTGATTGTATTACTCCACACACGAGCCTGTTACAGTGGTCTTTACACTTTAAAATCATCGTTATGTTAATAATAATAAAAAACACAAAACATTTAATAAACTAGTACATATACAGTAATAAAAATCAGTCAAAGACAGGCTTGAAATCTCTTTCTATTGTGTGCATTTTACATATGCATGTGAGTACTTTTATCGATAAATATATAGAGTAAAATTACTTTCGGATGAGACTGGCGCAGAAACACATTTTAGTAATTAGAAAGAGAGCCACCTCATAAATGAGAGAAACAGCTAGTAGTATAAATCCGTGTACTATACGAGCCACAAACGTTTATCGATTATTTCTCAGTCGATACCAGGCATTTGATCTGTGTGCTTCGTAGTGGTCTTGTACGTACATTGCTCCCGCTGCCGACTGCTCAATGATTTTAAGGTGTTCAGTATTTTTGTAATGTCATCGCTCGCGCATCTTCAGTCTCATCCGAAAGTAGTTTTACTCTATCTCAATGTACGTGTATAAGTAAAATGTGTGTCATGAAAACTTCATGAAAACTGCCATTTTTATATTTGTAAACATACTCCACTAGAAAAAAACCGGAAAGAAAAAAATTAAAAAACACAAAAAAACAGAAAAACAAAACGCCACGTGAAAAAGGCAAACCCCACGCACCAACAGGAAACTAAACTCCCTCACATTATATAATATTATTAAGTGAACTTATTCTGTACACCCGGTGTTATATGTTGTAGTTGTGGTATGTAGATATTGCTGAAACTGAGGGAGTCGGCTTTAGTATTTAGATTATGTTGTACGCTCTTAATTGTTAGAGTTTCTAGGAAAAGTCGTCTTGTGTAGTTTGGTTCTTTGAAGATGAATCTGACATCATTGTATCTCGGTTGGTGGTGTGTCGACGCTATATGGCTTGCCAGTGCGCATGCCTGTGGTTTAACTCTACTGTCGCTGTCATGTTGTGTCAATCTATTCTTTAATATTTGCTTAGTTTGCCCTATATAAAACGAGTTGCAACTACACAGTATTACATATATGACGTTGTTGTTCATATCTATGGGTATTGGATGTTTTAATTTCGTGAATAGTCTGGAAACGGGGACGGCTGTTGTGTACGCTACTGAAACCACGTTATGGAAAACGTTTTTTATTTTGTTAGTTAGGTTTGGGATGTATTGCAGTTTTCCATACCTGGTCTCGCTGTCCCCGTTGACGCCTTGTGGTATTTCGCTGGTAATATTTCTTGATATTTGGTCTCTCTCTCTCCCATTCTGATATTTTCAGTGGCAAAGATAATTTTGTTTGTTAATGTGCTGGGGTAGTTATTCTGTAGCAGTATCTGTTTTAATGTGTGTAAGTCGTGCTGTACATAGTCTGCGTGTGAAATCCTCATTATCCTGTTCTTGAAAGCTTTAATCAAATTTACCTTATACTTCATGGGACAATTGGAATGGTAATTTAAAAGTCTATTTGTGTTTGACGGTTTTCTGTACCATCTCAACTTTAGGATACTATTGTCGTTTATGATTAGTGTGTCCAAAAAAGGTATTGCTTTATTGTGCTCCGTCTCGACCGTGAACTGCAATTTGTTGTTGTTGTTGTTGTTGTAGCTATTAAATACCTCTAAGGTGGTGTTGATTTTGTCGTTTGGAATGCAACAGATGAGGTCATCCACATATTGTTTAATGAAATGGAATTGAAAATCAATTTTCTCTACCACGTATTTTATGATGGTATTCATCACAATATCAGCCAAAACGGAACTCAACGACGAACCCATTGGTGTCCCGTGTACCTGTGCGTAATATTCTCCCTCATGTACTTCTTGATTAAGCTGTTCAATAAATGGTACAATAATTTCTTGTCGATATATTTCTCCTGTTAAGGTACCGTTAAAGAAAATAGGGCCAATGATTTTCCTTCGACAAATCGCACACCATACACCAATTTTCTGTGGCTAAAGTGAGGTTTCAACATAAAAGTCATGTGATTTCTCAGTATTCCACATCCTTATATTTTGTGAGTTAACATATCCATTCAGATAATGATTTATGATTCATCAGAGAAAAAAGTTTTGTCAAGAAGGTCATTATCAAAATTATTTAAGAACCACTGACAAAATGTTGTTCTTCTAGGATAGTCAATTTCTTTGATTTCTTGATAACAGGTCATGCGATATGGAAATAAATGTCTTTTTTCAAGATTATATGACAAGTGCCAATTGATACACCCACTCGTTGAGATAATACTCGTACGGCCGGCCACTGCCTTCTTTCCGTATAACACTCCCTGCTTCTCTGAAAACTTTAGTGCAATATTTACCGAAAACTATCAAAATCAAAGACGAAGTTTGAAAACATATTTCTAAATGCCTCTAAGCATTCTTCAAGAAAATAGTGCCATTGTCCGTTAATCTTACGTCCGTTCCGAAAATAAGATTCAACCATGAATGATTTGTGTTGAATAGTGAAAATCATTTTAAATCAATTTTAAATTACAAAGCAATTTAAAAATGTTCCAACTAAGTATACATCAGAATAAATAGTCTGTCAAATTGACAACTGATGCAAATGTAAATAGTACAAGTTACGACAGTTAGAGGTAAAATTTATTTGAACGCACATTACATACACAATTGCTTCTAATAGGATGCAGGCAGACAGACGAAGTATAGTTGTCAATATCGTGACTGACCCATGTCATTACGACGTCTTAATTTAAAAGTTGCTGAATTTTTACGTTGATTTTTTTTAGTTACAATATTTTCATAAAATGCAATTTACATTTAATGAGTATGCGGATATGTATATGTTTTCGGTTTTTGCGAAGGTAAGACATATAATGCACAAACTGAATATGAATACCGTCCGTTAACACGTTTAAATGATTAAGTCAGCGTTTACGAAAAACTGGTATGCTTGCTCCTGAATATGCTGATACAGGTAGAATCCGTAGTAGACGCACTATCCACTTGGAGTAGCAAATAATGAAACTAGCAGAACAGGAGCCGACTTGTAGTACTAGAGAAATCGCACGACCGTTAAATGTTCCAAGTAATAAAACTGTTCATACTGTTTCAAACGAAATAATTTTTGCAACCAATTTCTAAATATTTTGCGAGATCAGAGAATTTTCATTAGAAAATGTTGTGGACTGATGAAGCTGTTTTTACAAGCGACGGCACGTTCAACAGCCACAATATGCATTACTGGACGGACGAAAATTCAAAGGTCGTTAGAAAGTTTGGTCATCAACGTAGATATTCACTGAACGTTTGGATAGGGATTATTAACCGAAGTCTATCTTCCAAACCGATTAAATGCGGAAAATTTTCAACAATTCTTTGAAAATTTGTTTGATGATTTGGCATTAGCTGTCGTTCGGGACGTAATATTTATGTTGGACGAGGCTTCAGTTCACAACGCACACATTGTAAGGGAATGGCTTAATATTAACTTGCTAGAAACATTTATTGGTCGCAATAGCCAACTACTGCCGTCGCCACCAAGATCACCAGATCTTAATCGCATTGACTTTTTTGTATGGGGTTTCATTAAGCATCATGTTTATGTCACGCAACCTGCAGACGTCAACGATTTGAGAAACAGAATAGAAGCAGCGGTACAGTTAATCACGCCAGATCTACTACAAATGGCACAGGATGCTATCCCTATCCGATTTTCACAATGCTTCAGCAGATGGTTTTCATTTTCAACATTTATTGTAATTTAGTTAGTTTTAAGTTTATATACAATACAGTAGCATTACAATAAAGCAATAATCAGCAATATTAACTTGACACTTAAATTAGGTTTATATTGCTATGGTTGTATTGCCATTGAGTTGCGCTATTCATTACTATATTATTATGAGTTGATGGAACGTTGCCAATTCATCACTTTTTAAAGTAGTATTAGGAGGAAGCAACTAAAATCGAATTTGCATTTTAAATTTAAAAAATGGCTTAGAATAGTATAAAGAAACACTTCACGTGCAGATTATCCACCAATTTATACATAGCATAGATTTTACGCGTAATATGCGACAAGTTAGCATAATTTTTTGTTAGAGACCGCACTATAGAGAGCATATTTGTGGCACCATCACTTACAAACATTGCACTTGGGTTGTTGAAAGTTCAAACTTTTCTAATGTATTTAACTCTGTAATTATTTCGGCAGTACATTGCTGTACGCTTCTGCAAGCTAGTAAAATTTAGGGTGACGATTATTGTGGTTACATTGTGCGTACCACAACATTAAAAACCGATTTATTTTTACAACCTGTTGTTTCGTCCATAGATAAGCGCGGTTTCTTATTTTACAATTCGGATTTAATCATAAGTCCAATATATTCACAGAGGGATGGTAGAAAATTTAGTAATCTTTTCCAGCTAGGTAACGTTCATATACCGTAGCGCTTCCAAAATAATGGAAATGATTCGTTGTCTACTAAATTAAACGGTACATTACACAATATGAAAGTTACACATAAATGAAACAAAAATCTCTACCCGCTTTTTTGCAATTATGCATTACACTATTCATATGCCTTTCGCAGTGAAATTTCCATTGACACATTAGCGGTATATTACACACTTCCCACTGTATTATACTGCCATTGTACATTAAATCCTGATGGCCCTTTATCAATTTATGAGCTACATCGTAAAACGATCTCTTTATGGACCGATTTGTGACATTATAAAAAATTATTATTTATCACTGTAAGCCAGTGAAGTGCACTGAACGGTGTACGGACGGCGACTGACAATATATATATATATATATATACAAGGTGTTTCGGGAGGAAAAGGAAGTACTTCAAGAGTATATTCAGGAAGCCAAAAGAAGTAAAATAAACCAATATATTTAAGTCCGAATTTTAACCATTATAGAAACAATTTGCTTTCTATTTTTTAATCATAGTAGCATTAAAATAATATTATTTGTTAATGTTTGACAATTTAGTTTGACGTTTACTGAGTCATTTAAACTTAATTGACATAATACATCTTTTTTAGATGATTAGAAGCAAACATTTAGTCATAAAGAGTATGCCGACATGGTTTTCGTTTATGGTTATTATGCTAGGAAATAAGTAATTAAACTTCTAGTTTCAAAAATTCTTTTATTGTAAATCCCACTACAATATTGTTTCGCCATACAATGGCTTCATCAGGTGGATGAAATTGGCGAAACAATATTGTAGTGGTATTTACAATAAAAGAATTTTTGAAACTAGAAGTTTAATTACTTATTTCTTAGCGTTATAATGAAGTTTCAACAAGTATCTCCTTCGTCAGTTAACTATTATGGTTATTATAATGGTCACGCAAGTAATGCAGTGGATGAATATTGACGTCACTTTCCGGCTCGAAGAATTCCAAACAGGAAAGCGGCTTAGATGTGGAACTTGAAACAAATATTCCCGATACGGTGGAAAAGAAACCTGATATAAGTACGTCTTGCAATCCAATTTCAAACTAAACACACGGCCACTTGGAGATTGCTGAAGGAGAATGGTTCGCATTCTTTTTATATTCAACCTGTTCAAAGCCTTCACAGAGGCGATCATGCGGCAAGGATGCAATTTTGTAATTGGATACTTCAAAATCGCAATTTATAAAATAAATTTTATTTAGTGATGAAGCTCAATTCACTCGCGATGAAGTAAATAATTACCATAATGAACACCGATGGTCAGATGAAAATCCACATGTCACAGTCGAGTAAACTTTCAAAATCGTTTTAGTATCAACGTATGGTGTGGTATGTTGGACGGTCAATTTTTTGGTCCATTTGTATTGGATCTTACTGGCGAACTGTATTTGAATTTTTTGAAAGTTCGCTTGCCAGAAATTATGGATAATTTAGCATTAAATGTTAGACAATGGTTGTACTTTCAACACGATGGAGCCCCTCCACATTTTAGTGCAGATGTTAGAAATTTTTTATACCTTCATTTTCCCAATCGTTGGAACGGTAGAGGTGGACCACAAAATTGGCCACCGAGGTCACCAGATCTTAACCCTTTAGATTATTGTTTGTGGGGCTGGATAAAATCTTTAGTTTATGCAACAAAAGTGGACACGAGAGAGGCACTGCTGGATCGTATTTTTAATGCTGCAGCTACCATAAGAAATAATCGCCGAACAATTAAACATGCAACTCGGGCAATTAATAAATGAGCAAGAAAATGCATTGAATTTGATTTATTATTAAATATTAAATTATGATTTATTTATATAATGGTTAAAAATCGGACTTAAATATATTGGTTTATTTTACTTATTTTGACTTTCTGAATATACTCTTGAAGTACTTCCTTTTCCTCCTGAAACACCCTGTATATATATATATATACGCGCTAAGACGAGCCGCCGGTGGGATGTTATTCGAATGAACCTCTCTACTTATTATTTATGTATGTATTTCAATATTTTTATTTAAATGGATTTGTTAATCTTTGGATAATAAAGATGATCATTATTATTGTTATTCCTTATAGTTATGGCGACATTTAAAAGCTAAATAAGTGATAAACAGAGTTGTGATATTTCGTCCGTACAACAGAATCAGACCAGGCGACTCGCTTACGGCTTCGGACTAATTCAAACATGCGAAGTAAAAATATATAATACTAAACAGCTTATGCGTTATATACTTTATAAATAGAGATATTATTTGTATAATAAATGCGGGAGAATGAAACCATATTTAAACAAATACCGTAGATCAAGTTATATGCACATCCTCCTTACGCGACTGCAATATTGCATTTATAGAGTAATATACAAATTTGATGTTAAACTAACTGGAGTGCTCGGTTGCCGCGTGTAATGTACGAAAAGGACGGGTCGTTATTTAGAAAAGACTATAAACGTTTACCCTTCTAAACAGGGTCAGCAGTTGGTTTAGCTTAGTTAAATAATTTGAACATTAGGTAGTTGTTTCAGCCAGGAATGTACGGCGTGATGAATAAATAGGTTTGTTTGAACCGCAGTTGTAGACGTTTTAGAACTAGTGCGCATGGCTACTGCACTTTTAAGCGTTCGAACCATGTAGTTCTGGAATGACAAATTCCGCGAACTATTAGTATTCTGTTCGAACCTTCGAGAATTTGAAATTCCAGAACTGTTCCGAACTGTTCCCGCAGTTCTCAACAGAGAACAAATATTTGAAATTCTAGACTGTCCTGAGCATGCGTGAATCGGTGCGCGCTATTTTAAATTAACGGCTAGTCCTCAGACCAGGGAAAATGAAAGGTGGGTGGAGTAGGGATAGAGATAGATATAGCCAAAACATAACCTAGGATTTTCATCAATAATTAAATTAAATAAAATGAATAGTGTTAACGTATCAGAATAATTGAAACATACATGAGTAGGTAAACCCCACCAGTTTTGTATAATACAAAGGTATTTTTAATAATATAAAATATTATTAAAAATCTGGTGTGAAGAACACAAATGCAGGTTCACTATTAATATTTTCTGTGAACGTGTCCGAATATATCCTATCCCCAGAGACGTAGATACGTATTTCGCTTTTCTACAAGCTCATCGGTACGCCCCTGCTGGAGAAAGGATATTTCCAGACACATTCACAGAAAAGAACCACCTCGCCCTATCACCGTAATTATCCAGACCGAGCGCAGAAGTAAATTCGGCGCTACCTGTTGTCAGACAGCCGAAGTACCTCGCATACCGTCCACATAATTAATGTGAAGTAACGACGCCCTTCCAAAGGTTACGCAGCCAAACTCTCTAGAAAACTGCATTTTGTTTGTGCCTTCACTCATACTACGGCTTAACCGCATGTGTAATGTATCAGAATAATTGAAACATACATGAGTAGGTAAACCCCACCAGTTTTGTATAATACAAAGGTATTTTTAATAATATAAAATATTGTTAAAAATCTGGTGTGAAGAACACAAATGCAGGTTCACTATTAATATTTTCTGTGAACGTGTCCGAATATATCCTATCCCCAGAGACGTAGATACGTATTTCGCTTTTCTACAAGCTCATCGGTACGCCCTCTGGGGATAGGATATATTCGGACACGTTCACAGAAAATATTAATAGTGAACCTGCATTTGTGTTCTTCACACCAGATTTTTAATAAATATTCCCTTTAACAAATTAATATAAATGAGTTACGAGATGAGTTTCACGCGGATGATTTTGATCGCCTTCATTTGTTAACACGGAAAGATTTATTTAATATAGAACAGCTGTATAAATTAAATAAGGATTCTGCTCGCCATGCAAATGATTGTACTAGTGTAGAAGTTTGGGTTACTGAAATGACAAAGAATAGTACTGATTCAATTATAAAATATTACAAAAGACTAGGGGATCTAGACGAAGATCACAAGGAGCTTCAAGCTAACGATTTTTTATTGGTAATTATGAACGATGCTCAATTAGAAGTACTCAAAAAATATGGAAATTATTGATTGTGCTTTGACGGCACACCTAGTATTAACTCTAATAACTTTGAATTAATTACTCTATTGGTCTTAGATGATTTAAGGCAGGGGTTTCCTTGTATGTCTGCATTCAGTAATAGAACGGAGAAATTTTTTTTTTTGAAATTCTTCAAAATCTTTTGAATGAAGACCAATTAGAGTCCAAAGTGTTCATGTCGGATATGGATGAGAAATTCTATGACGCTTGGTGCTATGTTATGGGGCCTGTGGAGACTAGATTATTTTGTGCTTGGCACGTTGTAAGGCATGGAAGAAGAATTTAAATGCCAAAATTAAAAATATTGACAAACAAAAATCCTTTTATAATACTCTTAGAATGATTCTAGAAGACAAGATCAAATTGCTTTTGAGCGCTTGTTACCAGAGTGGCTAAAGGCTTTTCATGAGATCCGATTTGAAGACTTTTGGAGAATATTTTAATAAACATTATGTTAAAAACAGAAAATAGCGGGCTTACTGCTATCGGCAACACGCTGGGCTCAATACAAATATGCATCTAGAAAGATTGCACAGAACATTAAAACGCCGACTGGACAAAGCTATAACCGCACTCATGAAAATGGTAAGGGATAAGCTATTTGAACGTGTCATAGTTTTAAATAAAGGTATGTGAGGCACCTACGTATTTAAAAAATATAATTTTTAAAAAATTTTTGTAGGGAAAATTACTAAAAAACTTTCTGATTTACAAAGAAGGCACAAAAATGTTGACTTAACCACATTGATCGTTGAAGTAGAAGAGGGTTTGTCGCGGACGGTGCTTTCTAAAGGTGGTGATGATCTTTACACAGTTGAAGCCTTAAATAAATCTTGTAATTGCTCTCTTAAATGCACTGATTGCTATCTGCTTCTGCCCTGATTCTTCTATAAGGTGGAATATGTGCAAACACATACATCTTGTAAGCATAAACTTAAAACAGATAACTTCTCCATTGTAAGTGGTGGATGATAACCCGATAGAAAATAATAACCTATTAGTAATTGACGATGAGGAGATCATTAAATAAACTAAAGAAGGTTGTATTTTGAAACAACTTTCCCGCTTAAACAAGTCTGTATCTGAAGTAGAGCAATACCACAAAAAAATTGTTGCCCGCGTACAATCTCTGCTCCATTCCGCAAATACTGTAGAAAAATCCAGACAAATTGAAAAGGCCCTACTCTCGTTCGACGCTGTACTGACTGCAATTGACTCAAAAAAACAGAATTTTACCACTACTTCCACTAATTTTGTAAATCCTAATAAACGAAAAATTAAATTCCAATGCAGGAAGTTGTGTTCTCCACGAAAAAGAAGAAACCAAATGTAAATACCAAAATGAACCGGTTGCCCGCCAAACAGGAAAAAACCTTATTTGGCTGCGAAACTTATTTTGAGAGAACAAAATAAGTGAGGATCTATAAATTTAATCACCACAATTATTGTTTTTATTTATCCCTTGTTCATTTTATTTAATAAAATAAAAATTGTATAACATTTTCTCTTCAATATCTTTTACTAAGTAGGTACCTATAGTTTTTTATGAAATAAATTAAATTTGCCACTCCGAATCAGAGCGTATTACGCCACTGCCCAATTTCGAGTTACCTTCGGTTATTTTCGGATGCTCTTCTGGTCTGGGGACCAGACGTTAATCTATTTTAACCATATTTAACTATGTATTAGATTAAACTGTTTCTTTGCTAGACGAGTACTTAGATTTATTTAGAATAGAATTGTGGTTATATTTTGCTGTTGGATAGCTTCTTTTGTTTTTGTTCATTTATATTTCGCATATAATTAATTAAATCATTTTGTGTAGTTCTTCTGTTTCTATGTTATTCATTTCTTTTTTTTAAGATATATTACCCTATAGATTTTACTTCCAATTGATTTTTCGTTTACGTTTTTATGAAATTAAAAATTAAAAAAAATATGAAATAATGAACACCTCACCTCATATCATTTTCTTATTTTTTAATAGAAAATGATACCAAAATAAATGTTGACTTTTCAGACAAATATTAGCTTTTAAATTTTATTTACATATGCTTTTGTCAAGAATACAGAAGCATACAAACACCACCATATTTTTTAAATACAAAAAAATATACTGTGACTTTTTCTTATCTCTACACATAGCCTATGTTCAGTTTCAAATAAAACGCCTCAATGCATGGGAATGTTATGCAACCAATATCGCTCAATTATGTGTTTCAACAAATGTCAAAATCAAGGTCAGTAATGTCATAAACGAAATAACATTTTAAATATTTTAGCATTTGACATTTGTATTCACCTAATTTAAAAAATAAGTAAGTAAGTATTTTATTAGCAAAGCTATTGTACAACCATAACGTTTCATTACATTTTACTTAATTAACTATTTTACACTGCTACAACCTAGAAATTACATGGATCACTCAAATTTTTTTACATATTTCTAACAGATTTCTCTTAAAGTTTTTAAAGTAATTATAATGCATTAAACAATATGAAACCAATGAGATATTTTTCTTTCCTAATATTTAACTCAAATTCAACAGTCCACACATATTCCAACTTTAAGTTCAATGTTTCCTTGAATTTAATACACCCCATTAGATAAACCAATATACCACCAGTTCTACGGTTATTTGTATTACACCCAATGGTATTGTATCCAGCGATATTTAATTCAAAATCCTCAACAGTATCGTCAACATGTGTTTCCACCAGACATAGAATTTGTGGTTGCCAATTCTTGATTAAATCTGCTATTAGATCTTTATTGTGTAAAAACCCTTGGCAATTTAAACAGACAACAGATTTGTAATACTTCCTATCATCTTTTATTAATTGCTATTCATATTTCACCTTTGTTCTAATTTTATCAATTATTCTTTTGAGACATGGAGAGTTTTTATCATAAGCTGTATGATTGGAATCCAAATCAATTTTTATTTGAGTCGTTCTTACGCAGTTTATACATTTCTCTGTAAGATTATTACAGCTTGCGCTTACATGATTACCACCACATTTGCTGCACGCTACTTCATTTCTGCAATCTTTGGCAAAATGGTTAAATCCCGCGCATTTAAAACATCTGATTACATCATCATATTCGTATAAAGAGCATTTTCTCCATCCTATGTTTATTTTTCTTATATCTATCAACTTCTTATATAAATTAGTCTCTACCTCCATAACAATGTTACCGTAATCTTTCTTAGCTTTTGGTTTATATTTTCTTATAATTTTTATTTTATCATCTGTATCATCATCAAACTCTCTTAATGCATTCTGCTTGAGTATACTATCTAGAATTTCCTTATCTTCCTGATCTATTATTTCACTCTCTAATCCTACTACAATTATTTTTGGATTCTTAAGCTTTGGCTCAATAACCTCGTATTTATTACCCAATTCTTTTCTTACTATATCTTTTATTTTTTCTTTCGATTCGTTATTGCTAAAATTTATAACAATTCCTCCACTACTGGTACTTGTTACCGTTTCGACTCCGACCGCCAATTCACCTGGATTTATTTTAGTTTTTACATCTTTTTTAGTTATTTCGCTTTTTTGTTTATCATTCTTAGGTTTCACAACAAGTACTTCAGAGTTCTTTTTTGTTATGTCACTATACAGTCTATTAGTATTGATATTTTCTCCTTTGGTTAAAGATTCTAGCATTAAGTTCATTTTGTTAATAACATTGTTTTGATCATTAATCATCTCCATACAGGAATCAAATTTATTTGTTAATTCTTTTATTTGTAAACGCATACTACTATTTCGACATCGAAAACACACAAGCTTAATGCTTTCTACTTGAAATATTGTTTGCAGTTTTTCTTCTGTGATTGTATTTATTCCCAAACATTTAATATGAAATTCATCTTCACATTCAAAACAGATTATAGTTTTCTCGTTTCTTTTAAAGTCGTTTCTGCATTCCCTACATTTTTTACTCATTTTTCTTGCATTTAAATAACGCACTCTAGCATTAATCGTAACCAAAACAAATGCGTGTTTTTGCGACCCACTTTTTATTCCGCTTTGTCGGCAATATCACTTATATGTACGAATATTATTATTATATATATGTAATTTTATCTGCCATTTACTCACGTCTTAGAATTCACATTTCCACAAGAGTCACATATTGTTTCTCACCAAGTTTTGATGAATAATCAGATGCAAAACCTGGTACAGTAAGAATATTTTTAGTCCCCAAAAACTAGTTTAATAACAGCGCAACACTTCATGCGTGTACACACGTTTAACGATGAAAATCAATATACATATAAAAGATGAAAAATAGAAATTTTGAACTAGTATAAAGCTGGAAACAGTGGCGGCTGGCGCATAAGCGCTGCAGTGCTGCAGAGCTCCCAAAAAATTGGGCGGGTGAACCTGTATTAGTTATAACTAGTTTTCTTTTACATAATTTTTCCGACATTTCTGATGTTTATAAAAGCGATATTGTTGTGAAAATTCTCCCCCTGTATATCAAAAAATTTGCATATTTTTCTACATCATCCTGTAGAGGACATCAAACCCTATAATTTGACACCTCAATCATCAAAATCCGATCAGTAGAAGCCGAGATACACGCTTCCGAAATCCCAACTTTTTTTGTATATATGTAGTATATGTATTATCAAATAATATGCAATAGGCGACCTGGGCGACCAGTGGAATAACCAACCTAATTCGCGCGATCGCTCACTTGTTCCTTATCTGGTCCACACGTACGGGCGCTCAGAGCTCTTTCCAACACCCGCGCGCACCGCGCTACCCCCGCGCATGTCTAAAACCAATGGGTGATTTTATAAGGCATCTGTGCTGCATTCGCTCCAGCGCTGTCGTGTGATTTGGTATAGATATTAAATATTTTCGCGTGTTTTTTTACTGTGCGGCGAGTTTTACGTAAAAACAATATTAGAGTGCGCGTGCTTGTTTGTGTTTTTTGTTGACAATTTATATAAACTCTGTGTATTATGGATATTTAATTTAATTAATGTGAAGAGATTCTTTAAATATTCATTCGAAGAAAAGCTAAAATTAAAAGCAAATGGTAGGCCATTAGTAGATATCACTATTGAAAAAACTGATGTAAGTAGAGGGAAAAGTTATACACGTAAATTTAGTAGCGATATTTATTCAAAAAACGATTGGATTTGTGGTGCAACAAAAAAAATGCTTTGTATTGTTTTTCCTGTTTACTTTTGGTGGCGATAAAGCTTGGACGGAAATAGGGGTCACGGATCTAGAGCACTTGAGTTTGAAAATAAAAAGACATGAGAATTCTAAAAGCCATCTTCATAACTGTATGGAATTTGCGTTACTAGGGTCAACTAATATTATGGCTCAACTAGATTCTGCTTATTGGGTAAATATACAGAGACATAATGAAAATGTGTCAAAGAATCGTTATATTTTATCAAAAATTATTAATTGTATAAAATTTTGTGGAGCTTTTGAATTGGCCCTTCGGGGACATGATGAGAGCGATACTTCCGAGAATCCGGGGATATTTCGTGGACTTATTAATTTTTCGGCTGAATTAGATGCAACTCTAAGTGAGCACCTAAAAAATTGTTCGGTATTTAAAGGCACTTCCAAAGAAATACAGAATGATCTGTTACAGTGCATACTTGAAGTCTGCCAAGAACAAATAATTGAGGAAATTAATAATTCTCCGTTTTTGGCGATCATGGCGGACGAAACAACGGATGTTGCTGCAAAAACTCAAATGGTAGTTATTTTTAGATATGTTCGTGATGGTGAGCCAATGGAACCTTTTTGGAACTACGTCATTCCTGAAAAATGTGATGCAGAAACACTTAGCAAAACAATTTTAAGTGTCATAGATGCTTTAATTCAAAATTCACCTAACAAACTGATTGCACAGAGTTATGATGGAGCAGCGGTGATGAGCGGACAACACGCAGGCGTTCAAGCATTGATTAAAAAAAAGTACCCTTTTGCGCACTATGTACATTGCTATGCCCATCAATTAAATTTAATTATATCTAAAGCTGCTTCTGCAAATTCGCAAGTACGTGTATTTTTTGGAAATCCACAAGACATTCCCGGCTTTTATAATAATTCACCCCAACGAGTAGAAGTGTTAAACAAGATTGTAAACAGAAGGATCCCCCACGGCGCTACAACCCGTTGGAATTTTAATATCAGGACCATTAATGTTGTGTACGAAAATAGGGCCTCTCTCATTGAGTGTATGGAAGAAATAGAAGAACAATTCTCCAACAACACAGTCTGTAGTGCAGCCGCCTCTATTCGCCGTACATTAAATGATCCGATCTTCAATTTTTGGCTGACTTTTTTCAATCATGTAATGCCCCATGTAGATATCCTGTTTAATCAATTGCAGCAAAGAAAAATTGAACCCACTCTAGTTAAAGACGCTATCGAAAATTTTGAACGCAGTATAGGCCAAGTTCGAAATAATATTGACAACATCATAAGTGAAGTATCAGATTTAATAAGCGATGAGCCACCACCAGAAAAACGCAAACGTCCAAATAACAGCAGATTTAATCATCGAATTTCGGCTTTAGAGGTGTGTGATGTTATTCTAAATTGTGCAAAAGATCGATTTCATTTTAAAGAGCATCTAGTAGTGGCATCACTTTTTTTTTCGGAATGCTTTGGAGAGTATTGCAGTAAATTTCCTGAGGACAAACTCACTTCCGCATGCTCCTATTATCCCACCCTTGATAAAGAAAGATTACGAACTGAATTATCTGTTATTTACTCAAGAACTGATTGTAGATCTTTAAAAGGCGCACTACCTCTTCTAAAATTTTTAATAAAAAACAATCTGGGAGATACGTTGAAGGAGACTAGAAAATTATTAGAAATTGTAATAACAACTCCCATGACATCAGAGGCCGAACGATGCTTTTCAACACTAAATCGAATTAAGACGTTTCTCAGAAATTCAATGACCGAAGATCGTTTAACATCTCTTTCCATGCTATCTATCGAAAAAAAGTTTATCTCCGAAATAGACAATTTTAATGACAAAGTGATAACAAAATTTGCAAATCGAAAAGAACGTAGAATAGATTTAATTTATAAGAAATAATTTGTTAGTAAAGTAGTGCTTAGTGACTCTTATTTTTTCGTGTGACAATTGACAATCGTTCCAGAAATCCATTACTTCAGTGCGGAAGGCGAAGAAAGCACGATAAGATCGATGGGAGACAACCTCTTACTGCCCGTGCAAGGTAAATTTTTTTGTAAAACTTGCAGAACACCTTAAAATTTTTAGCACGAGCCGCCACTGGCTGGAAACAGTTTAAGGAAAGTGCGGGATCTGTTTTCTATCAAATATCTTGACAGGCCCATACCATCTAACGGAAAAATTCAGGCGATTACTAGGAAATTTGATTGTGATGACTGCATAATAAATACACACAGAAAGAAAATGAAAACCCCCCATTCTTTCAGGAGACCTAAAATTAAATTTGTTATGTTACATTGAAGAATGCCTCATAACACCATTAAGTAAAATAGCACAACAATTTAATATTTCTAAGACGTCTGTATTTAAAATTCCTAAACAGTACAAATACAAATCTTACAAGTTTTCTAATTATCGACAATTATTTCATGAAGATAGAATAAGACGTGTTTATTTTTGCGAAACACTATTTAATTTATTAAATGGAAATTATAATATGTTGAAGAAAATACTTTTCACTGATGAAGCGTCTTTTTCTTTGAACACGTATTGTTCCTCGATTTGAAAATTTAGCCATTGAAGGTTCCTGGTTTCAAATTACGAACCAAACCTGATTTTTTAACATACTCTGTGCAGGAATTTCATAATCGACTCGCATATTGTATGGAATGTGAATATTCCGAACATTTATGAAAAAGTTATAAAAAAATTATAAATAAAAACAAACTTTTTTCAATTTACCATAAAATTCATTTTAATATTTTTTGTGTAAGTTAAATGTTAAATAAATTATTTTCACACTTTGTTGACACTGACAACTAAAATGCCTTATTAGTTCCCATGCATTGAAACGTTTATTTTAAAACTGAACATAGGTGTATTCATGTGTTATGTTCAGTGATATAAAAAAACTCACGGTATATACATACAAATCTATTTATTGAAAACAAAATAAATTAATTCCAAAAACATTATCAACATAAAGTACAGTAAAATATAGCAATAGTAAATATTTCATGAAAATAAAAATATGAAAGTAAAGAACAAAAGAACTATCTATTTAAATTGGAATCAGGTGTAGTTAACAGTAGAGAATTCAAATTTTTCATTTCTACATTATTTGGTTTTCTCGAACTTTTCTATTTGCTTTGCATTTCGAAAATATGTCCAAAAGTTTTTACAACTTATTCGACCGATAACGGAATTACATGTACAGAGGTACAATCAGTATATAAGTTGTGATGAACTGTAACCAACATGATAATCCTAGTTTGGTTATTTCTTATTTTTACTGTTTCCAGAAGTCCTCTAAATTTGAGCGTTCGAATCTCCATAATAAACTCAGAATTTGAACCATTCTGAACTTGCAAATTCTGGAACAGTTCAGAACTACTCAGAACTGATAGTTTCGAACAAACCTAATGTTCTTATATAAAGAAAACCACCATTTGACGAAATAATCGTTTTTATGTAAAGAATCTCCACACGCACAGCTGTCGTAATGAAGATATGACAAAATAATTTTCAATACACATTTTAATGTGATTATACCTACTATACATAAAAGTAGGTGCCATGCAACCCATAGTATTTTTAATTCCGATTAATTATCGATTAATATGGAAATTGCATCATCTGATACAGTAAACTTTGCTACGTCTGGGAGCAGTTCTTATAATTTGAAAAAGGCGAACTTTCATCAGATTTATGATGGTTTGCAGCAACTTGACTGGTTATTTTTGGATAATATTGATGACGTTAACTACTCTCTAAACTGTTTCTATAATATTTTAAATAACACCTTTGAGTCCTCTGTTCCTAAACGGTCTGCTCGTCCTTCATCTTACTTGGTTTACTTTGGAACTTAAGCGCAATTTAAAAAGGAAACAATATCACCGGCGTAAATGGAGATTAAATAAAACCCCCTTTTATCTTAGTGAGTATAAAAGAATGAGAAGCTAGACGAAGTTACAAATTTCCAGTAGTTATAAAGAATATTTGAATGGCATAGAAACTTCTATCAAAGAAAATCCTAAAGAAATTTGGTCTTTTGTACGTGCAAAGCAGGGTACTTCGCGGATTCCTGGCAAATTACTTTACAATGGAACTTTTACTGATTCACCTCAAGACATCGTCGATTGTTTTGCATCACATTTCTCCGTACCGTATTCGGGTGCGGATATTGATACTGAATCTGATACTTTTACACTATTTGAGTCGCTTGTCATCTAACCTGTAACATAGGAAAGTATTGAAAGTATTATGTCTACATTTTCAAATAAATTTACTGCTGGTGATGATCAAATTCCAAGCTTTGTGATTAGAGATTTTTGCTCCGTTCTTTCACAGCCGCTCATTATTGTTTTGGTCTGAATGTTACTTTTTGTAAGTTAATCAACTCTTACCTGTCCAATAGATATGAATATGTTTTCTATAATTGTGTTAAGTCATTGGAATTTGTTTCATTATCTGGAGTTCCATAAGGATCGAGTTTGGGTCCTTTGCTTTTTAGTATATACATCAATTATTTGTTTTCATTAATGTCTTGTCAAGTATTAGCATATGCAGATGACGTTATGCTCTTTCATTGCATACATAATCAACGCGATGTAGACATTGCTTCAGGATAACTTGAGTGTACTGGCGAATTAGTCCGAAGGGAATAAGCTTGTTTTGAACGTTAACAAATATTATGCTATGACTTTCACTAGGGAAAACCGTCCATACTTGTCCTCCTATTCATTTATGATGTTCCATTCACCAGCATGAGTGAAATTAAAATCTTGGTGTGTCTTTTTATTCATCTTTATCGTTTAATAATCACATTCAAAGAATTTGTTCGTCTGCCTCAAAAATGTTAGGATTTACTATCAGAACTTGTAAATATTTCAATGATGTTGCGTTTCTGGAGTCTTTATATTTCGTTCTTGTTCTTTCTAAATTGGAATATGAGTCTGTCGTTTGGTTCCTTAATTATATATCGCAGCAGCCTCCTATTGAGCGTGTACAGCGACGCTTTTTGAAATTCTTGATTTTCAAAAATACTGGAGTGTACCCAAACAGAAATGTTTCCTACGATGAACTAAGGCTAAGTTTTAGGTTCCAGACACTCCTTGTTCGGAGGATTGAACAAAGTGCTCGTTACTTATTTAAACTTGTTACCAATAGTATTGACTGCGCTGGGATATTAACTGCTGTTCGATGTACCTTCAGTTAATACTCGCTATTCGATTACATTCAACTTGAGCACCCCGAGGACCAACTTACTAATGAAATCACCTGTTTACCATATGATGCGGAATGCTGATGCAATCTACAGCGATATATTTACTGGCGAAATCATTATATGAGGTTACGTATGTGTTCCTAAGTATTTCATGACTGTCACATAACTTATTAATGTACACTTTTTGTTTATTTATGTCTATGTGTAAATTAACTTTTACCATATTTTTCTTTTTTTCTGTTTTGTCATATGTATGTATGTATTACACAGTTTTTGCTCAATTACTGGGTATGAACCTGTTGGACAAATAAACAATTATTATTATTATTTAGGGGTAGGTAATATTTTCTTTGCATGGTCACGTGGCAGTGGGCGCTCGTTCGACTCTGTTGTACAGACAAAATGCGCAACTCTAGTGATAAATCCTTCAAATGGTTTGATTTTTTGGGATCTTGCTTTATAGAAATATTATCTTGAACGCTAAACTAAAAACCTTTAAAAGTGAAATTTGTAATTCATTATAGATATCAATACTCGCTTTGAATTAGTAATAATAAATAAATACATGTGTAGAGAGCCACTTTCATCCGCTATAAAATTACAAATTTAATTACATCTATAATCTATAATAATGTAATATATTCGAAGTTTTTAATATAGCAATATTATTCCAGGTATTCATCTCCAAGCTAGACAGCAGGAAGAATACGAGCGCCTGTGTAGTATTGGAAAAATATTTTACTGGTTGATCACAAATATAATCAATTTTAGAAAAGCAGTCTTTCGTATGGCAAGACATTACATATTTTGACATGAAAAGTAATTTAAATATTTCGCAGTAAATTTTGATATTAGAACGATAATAGATATAGTCAATTACATTTTTTTACATAACTTTTTTATTGCCTTTACTAAATTATTATTTATTAAAAAAGCAAATGCCAAAATACCGTTTTAATATTCTTTAAACTGATTTCTATCAATATTATCCAAATGTTAAACCAATCTATTTTAAATTAAATCTATTTAAATGAAATTATGTAGTTTTAATAACGATGCAGTTTTATAAATACAATATGACACAGAATAAAGTATACCGAAATTAAATGATATCCAGTCTAGGCATCCTTGATAATTTAAATGTTACTTTTATTGTAGAATGCTATTCCAAGTCATATGGAATAGGGCGAAATGGTTGAACCAGTTTGCAATTTGTATTTGCTCGCTTCGGGGAACGTTTCAACAAACGTCCACCAACAAAAAGCTCTATATTATTCCTAGTACGAAAATTTAGAATCACGGGTTCTCTGTTATCTCAACGGAAAGGTCGTTCAGGTAGAAAGAAAAGTGCCAGAAATAAGAGAAATAAGAGAATATAGGTCGGATTTTCGACAAGATTTTACAGTCTCCTAAAAAAGCCAGCGCCGAATCGCGAAAGAGTTGATTAGATTATCTGTACAACGCGCTACAAAGGAATTAGGGACCTACGAGGGACACCTTTTATATTTTTACAATGGTGCTTTTGACATATGTAATCACTATATTCTTAAAGCTTGACATTTGTCAATGAGATATCCGTGCTAGCTTAGAAATTGAGTCAGTAGTTTGTTGACAGTGACAGTTTTAAGACAGTGAGTTTGTAAAATAATGGAGATTACCCGTGAAGATTTTCGTTGGATGATTTTTTACGATTATAAAAAAAGCCTAACTCCACAAGTATGCCTTATATCGCTTCGGTCAACTTTTGGTAATGAAGCACCATCAGAGTTTACAATTGGTTTGCAGAATTTCGTCATGGTCGTGCCTCAGCACGTAAAGGTCGACAAAAAACTGTTGTGATTCCAAAAAACATCGATGGTGCGCGGAAAATGATAGAACACGATAGACATGTGACTTAGAGTAAGGTAGAGGAATCTCTTGGCATATCGCAGACTGCAATTCATTCGATTTTACATGATCATTTATTTGTAAAAAAAATAAGCTCCAGATGGATTCCACATAACTTGACCGAAGCACAGAAAGCAGCTCGTGTCAATTGGTGTAAAGAGATGCGCAAAAAATTCGACGTAGGAACCGCAAAATCCGTATACAATATCGTTACAGGTGACGAAACATGGATATATGCGTATGAGCCGGAAACCAAGCAACAATCTACTGTATGGTTGTTCCAAGACGAACCGAACCCCACAAAAGTTGTTCGCGCAAGGAGCATTTCCAAGAAAATTATCGCTTGTTTCTTCGGTTGTACAAAACACATCACAACAATTCCTTTAGAGGATCGAAAATCTGTTAACGCTGAATGGTATACGTAATTTGTTTGGCGAAAGTTATAGAAGAAATAAGGAAGAACAACCGAAAATGTCGAGCTCCCATACAGCACGTCTAACAGTTGACTATTTGAAGGAGAATAGTGTTGAAATAATGTCTCATTGTCCATATTCACCTGACATGTCGCCGAATGATTTCTTTTGGTTCCCAACTGTGAAACAAAAAATGCGTGGACAGCGATTTTCAACACCTCAAGAAGCAGTCGAAGCCTTTGAAAACCATGTTTCTGAGATACAACCTTCAGAGTGAAAAAAATGTTTTGAGAACTGGTTCGTACGCATGCAAAAGTATATCTAAACTAATATTATAAAGAGGAAACATTTGTGTTTTTGTATGTATGTTTGTAATGTTTTCACACAAAAACTACTGGACCGATTTCAAAAATTCTTTCAACATTAGAAAGCTGCATTTTCACTGAGTGACATAGGCTATATTACATTTTCAAAAAAAAAAGGGGATCCCCAATAAAAATGCATTAATGTAACCCAAGGTGTGAAAAAATTAGTCACAAAAAATCTGTCATCGCGTACGCTGCGGAAACTATCGTTGATAGAACAAAAAAATGTTCTACAGTATTATAGAACGTATTAATACTCGTATCTACAAAAAAGTCCGCGATACCATATGTCCAACTACTGTAGTTATGCCACTATAACTACTTTTTCACATTTTAAAAGTTAATAAAAGTTCCGACAATAATCAAACCATATTCTACGTGGGTGAAACCGCGGGGCATTGCTAGTATACCATAAAGGCGAATATTTTTAAAAACAATAAAATAGTTTGTTCCCAAAAATTTTGTTTTCTTCCCAGATTTTGTAAAAATATAAAAGGTGATCCTCGTAATACTGCCGTATACAAGTCGTTAACAGGTTGTGTCAAGCTGACAAAAGAGAGAGAGTAGAAGTTTGCGCCAGAACGCTAGCTGTGGACTACGAAAATGAAAACTTTATTACAAACATTTGGTTCAGCTATGAATCACATGTGTATTGTTATGAGGATTTATCAACAAGCAAACAATCCGATACCTAGGTTTGAGAAGCCGCAGAAATTTGTTGAAAGGTCTCATTATCCAAAAAATGTAACCGTGTGGTGTATTGTTTTCGGGCATGGAATAATTGACCCATACCTTGTGGAGAATGAACATCGTAGGTGTATAACAATTAATCAGCAGAGGTGCAGGGAAACAATTGTGACTTTTTTACGAGGACCTAAGGCGGTTTTGGCGTGCGAGAAATTTACGTATTGGATCTCAGATAGTTCAGCAAGACGATGCTACTGTGCATACTACTAGGGACACTGTTTTCCTCAAACTTGCCAGATCGTACACCTCCTGACGCCTTTTTGTGGGAAATCCTCAAACAGAAGATCTACCAGGATCCAGTGCCCCAGGATATTGAGGAATTGAAAAACAAAATCCGGCAAGTGTTGGCTAAAGTACCACTTTCTAGTATCAGGTGAATGTTCAAAAACTTGCAGAACAGATACGATAATTGCCTTCAAATACAAGGAGAACATCTCAAACATACCAATAATTAATTTTCTTTATCATGCCAAATTATGTAACGCTAGAAATATATTTTTAAGTTTCGGTATATTTTATTCTGTGTCATACTCTATAAGCATTTATTTGTATTATTGCACAACCCAACTAACAAAATGTATAAAGTCCGAGACAATAATGTTTTGGATAGATTGCAAGCATTAAGTTATGAATTTAAATTGACGCTATTTGGATTTTTTTTAAATAATCAAAAATTAAAACCTTTGTAATACGGGGTGTGACTATAAAAAAGCTTAACTGATGTTAAATTTATACTAACGAGCGATCATTAAAATTTTCACTCGTAGCTGGCCGTGTATATAAAAATTATGTCGTAGCTTTAGTCATTAAGATATTATTTCAAACATCTGTCAGTGTCAAATATATATTTAAAAGTTTCATCAAAAGAAAAAGTAATGGCCTTTAATGATATGCATAAAGCGTTCATGGTAGAATGTTACTTCCTGACATCTCAAAAAATTGATGGTATTTGGCAGCATTCAATAGAAAATTGCCTTGCGGAGTTTGAAGAGAGATATCCAAATACTGTTCCTAGCTATAAACTTTCCGTGATACGCTAATGCATTGTATAAATCTTTTTCGTCAAACAGGCAGTATTTTAAGGAAAAAAGGAAGCGGTCCTCCTCTCAAGAGAAGTCGCGGCGTAATTGAAAATGTCAGACAAATTATTAACGAATCTCCTCAAACATCTATTCGCAGAGTTTCGCAACAAGTAGGGCTTCGTATGGAACATGTCAAAAAATTTTAAAAAAGGACTTGCACATGTATCCATATAAATTAACTTCTGTACAAAATCTATTACCTACGGATTATGAAAAAAGATCACAATTTTGCCAATGGTTTATTCAAACAATGACAGACAATATTTTAAATCATACTTTTTTCACCGATGAAGCTTGGTTTTATTTGAAAGGTTATGTTAATTCGCAAAATATGCGTATGTGGTCCAGTGAAAATCCTCATTTCTACAGAGAAGTTCCTCTACATCCAGAAAAAATAGGCGTATGGGTAGGTATGAGTCGTCACCGATTAATAGGACCAATATTCTTTGAGGGCACGATAACATCGGAGAAATATCGTAACGAAATTCTCAGTGTTTTTACTAATCAATTGACTAATGATGAACTCCAGGTCGGATATTTTCAACAGGATGGGGCTACATCTCACGTTACACTTGAAAATATTCAGTTTTTGCAACAATTTTATGGCGATAGGATAATAAGTAGAAATACAGCGATTCCATATCCACCACGATCGTGTGATTTAACAGTCATGGATTTTTTGTGTGGCTATATATAAAGAATATTATTTATGAAACACCAATTAATAATCTACAAGAGCTAAGACATAAAATCATAGAAAAATGTGAACACATCAATAACTCAGCGTAAATACTGATCAATGTTTTCAATGCTCTACGAAATAGAGTGCGATTATACTTGGTGGAGAATGGTCAACATTTTACACATTCTTTATAATATTGTATTACTTTGTATAAAAATTATAAATATATTTAATATAAAAGTCAGCATTTCAAATTATTTTTTAACAATCATGAGTATCATGACGTTTGAAATTATAATGACAGATCTCCTCTAATAACTTAAGTTAGGACATACTTTTTGTGTACATGACTTACTTGAGCGAAAATTTTAATGATCACTCGTTATTTTAGTTTAGAGTAACCTATGATTTCAATATAAATTTGGGAACACTGGGGAAGAGTAAGGTTTTAAGTAAAGTCAAATTTTCACAACTGTCATAGTTAAGTCAGTTAAGTTCACATAAATTTAGTAACAAGTGTTCATTTGAAAAGTAAATCTAGGTTACTTTGAAATTTTGATAGAATAAGACGCAAATACTACGTGACTATAAATGTTTGTCACAAATATTTACTTTGGCAACACTGAAATATTGGCTAGCCTGGTTATTCGTATATAGGTACAACTTTGTAGGTTATGTCATTTGTATCATATGAATGCGTTAAAAATCAGGTGTGCTAACATAAAATTACAGAAGTGTTGCCAACTTAAGTCGAAAATTTACAATCATTTTTAGTCTCGTTGTATATTAGTATGTGTTTGTATGTATGAAACTGTCAAAATATACGACTTCGTAGGTTAAGTAGTAAATTTTAATATGTGTTTGTATGTATGAAACTGTCAAAATATACAATATGATCATTTATATTTACCCTCTAGCAAGCCATGAAATTATTTCTTGAAAATATCGTGTTGGTAGTGACAAATAAAATACATCTGTCATTATGTGTATGTTCTGATAAATAAAACTCATCTGTCATTAATGTATTTATTAATTGACACTTAAAAATGTTTACAATAAACCATAAAGTTTTTCTGATCGAATCATACTTTAGGAATGGTGAAAAATTAGAAAATGGAGAATGGTCGTACTCCTTGCAGCCTTGTATAGAAGAATTTCGGGCAGAATTTCCAAATTTTCCAACAACATATGACAGTTTGCGGCAATTAATTCAAAAGTCAGTGGTTAAATTCCGTGAAACAGGGTCTGTGTCTCGAAAACCAGGTGCTGGTAGACCACTAAAGCGAACAGTTGAAAATATAGCAGATGTTGAGGGACGAATAAATCAAGCACCTAAGAAATCGATTCGTAAGCTTTCACAACAAACACAACTGTCATATGGGACCTGCCAGAGAATCCTTAAAAAAGACTTACAAAAATTTCCATACAAATTTACAAAGAGCTTTTACCAATCGATCATGTAACCAGAGTTAATTACTGTCAGTGGTTCTTAGGTACGATTAATAACGATGACGTTCTTGACAAATCCTTCTGGTCCGATGAAGCATGGTTTCATTTATCAGGATACATAAATAAACAAACAATGCGCATCTGGTCTAGTGAAAATCCACATGAAATTCTTGAAACACCCTTGCATTCACAAAAATAGGCGTTTGGCTTGCAGTTTCTCGTAGACGGATTATTGGTCCAATATTCTTTAATAATACGATAAATGCAGAACGATATCGTAATAATTTATTGCTACCATTTGCAAATCAATTACATGATGATGAGCTCCGCGAGGGATATTTCCAGCAAGATAATGCAACAGCCCATAAGACAAGAGAAACGATGGAATTATTGCATGAATTCTTTGATAATCGAATAGTAGACTTTCCACCACGATCTCCGGATTTAACAATTATGGACTATTTCATTTATCCACATCTAAAAAATAGAGTATTTACGAATCGTCCACATACAATTGAAGAACTTACTAATGCTATCCGAAATGTCTGTGAGGAAATTACACCACATAATTTAAGGAATGCCTTCAATAATATGAGACGAAGAGTTGCGCTATGCATAGAAAATGAAGGAGCTCACTTTGAACATTTATTGTAGCTGTTTTTATTATTAAACTTTTTATTTTTTCAACTGAAACGTTTGTATGTAATTATTTGTCAAAATGACAAAACCTAATCTGTCATCAGTATAAAATAACCTATATCACACACACCAGACACACACGCTGCAAAATAAGTTAACTTAAATTATGGTACCAAGTTAAGTTTAAAAAAGAAAAATGTCATTGCCTTCTAGAGGGTAGAAATATATGATCATATGGTACAACTTCGTAGGTTAAGTAGTAAATTTTAATTTACGACATACTTCAAAATGTTCTGAGTAAATCACATGCTTGACTTTTCAAATGAACACACGTTATAAATTTACTACTCGTATTAACCGTTTTTGAATTTTTGTTTTGTTGTAATTCATTCATGTAACGTCAAAATGACATTTGTCACATTTTGATATCCAAAATGGCAAGAACACTGAGTCCGGCAGACAAAGTACAAATTTTATTAAATTTAGAAAGATGCACTATTAAACAAGTCGCAGAAGAATTTCATTTGAACAAATCTACAGTATTACAAATTAGAAACAGATGGGAAAATGAAGGCAGTATATGTCGCAAACGAGGAACTGGTCTTAAAAGAATATCAACTGATATAGATCACAATTTGTTTGAATATTTGAGGGAAAATCAAAGAAATTACAGCAAATTCATAGATCTTGTATAAGATTTACTAATAGGGAACAATTATGGGAATCTATTGAAACTATTGTTGAAACACCTAATTTTTTAAGAAGTCTCATTGATTCTGTACCTAGAAGGTTAAGGGCAGTAATTGATGCGAATGGCGGATCAATAAAGTATTAGTTTATTTGTGTTTTCTAAATTGTATTAAAAATTACTTAACATTTGACTTGCCTTTCAAAAAAAGTTTAATAAACACTAAGCAATATTAGAAAATTGTGACAATTTTGAGAAGTTAGGTTATATTAGATTTATGTGAGCTTAACTGTACATGCTCTGTAAAAAGAAGTAATGAAAACAATTAGCTGATATTTTGTTATTCTGTACAGTTAAACGAACATTTTAAAGTAAATTCAGGCTTAATTATAATAAAACGATTACATGCGATTTGTATATTTGAAATCTAAATTAGCTTTTATAATATATAATTTAACAATTACCTAATTAACGCGTAATTTGACAAAAACTTTATTGAAGTAGATGGATTTCTTCTTTATTAAATATGCCAACAAATATATCCATCAAATGCGAAATTCTTTATAGCCACCATAAGGAAACTGTAATTACACAATCATAAAGTAGAGTATCAACAACGTCTAATAAACTGAATTGCGCATGTTCCAAAGCGGCGAAGGTAGTTTGTACTTATTCCGCGCTAGGACTACAAAAAATAAAATATTAACATGAAAATTGGCCAAGTGACACATCTGCATAATCTGTGGTCTGACACTGGGATGTTTTACTTGGCTAAAAATATTTTGACGGACAATGCAGTGTACGCCGGCGCGTTGTCCTAATGAAGAAGCCATGATCCTCAAGGTAGTAGTGCCAATTAACAGTTTGTGACAGTGATTTTTATGGCAGTATTAATGTTACTATGTTAAACTTCTACAAAATATTATAAATACAGAAATATTTTTATACCTGGTTATTAATGTTTAGTGAAATTTTAGAGAAGAAAACTTGCCTGTTTCGGCCAAGTAAAGCCTCGAAAATATTACTTGAATTATTTCCAATGTTATTTTTAAAGTGAACGGACTATTTATTATAAAAATAAATCAAAACTAATCAGTTTCTGATTATGACTCAGAACTTTAGTCATTTACATTAATTATTATTGAAGTAATCTCTGCACTATCAATAAATTGCTCTCGCTCATGCCATTTTTTAATTAAATTTTCTGTATGCCTAAGACAATTATCTCAAGTATTTTCATAACTAGGGACGGGACATGAGAGGCCCATAACTCATCGCCCACAAGAATACTATTGAAAATTTGTCTTTTTAAAGAATTTTCAATTTTATTTATATAATTGGAAAACATAAAATGTGATCTATAAAATACGAAATACATTTTTATTTGTTCATTTTGTAGTTTAAGTTGAGTAAAGGAGTATTAATATTAACTAGCAGTACTTTCTCAAGGTTCTCTTGAGAAAAATTCTCTGTAAAATTTGTTCTCTTTTAATGAAACACATCCTTGTAGATAGAAAACACCCTTGCTACATCGCAACTGGTTATAGGTGCATACTGGAAATATTCCTTTATTTCAGCGTATTTTGCAGTTAAATTTTGAGGCATTGTCGCCATACACATGCCGTAATGTTATTGAATCTGGATTTCTATTAAAAGCTGCGTCTAACTCTTGCTGAAGGCCGTATCCGAAGTCACTTGGAATATTTTTCAAATTATTAATAGCCAGATCTAATGTGGTTAATCCATCATTGAATTTGAGATTTTGATTTTCAAAATAAGTGATTTGTTTTGCCAAATTACCAAAGTGTTCCTGAAGAAAGTACAACTGCTTTTTTAAATTTGGAATTTGTATTAGATTCTTGCACTTAGAAATACTTCGAGCATCGTCATTTAAACATGTAACGAAATTTTATAAACTATCGAAATTCTCTGCATAACTAGTAGCTTCCAACCACGATCCCCATCTAGTATATTACTGCAGAGAGAGGCAGTGACAAAGACGGAAGTTTTTCCCTGTAAAAAGCTACTCTCAATGGTGCTTTTCTGAAAACTTTTTTAAAATCGGATATAAGTCTATCAACTTCCGGAAAGGTGTCTCTGATATATTCACAGATTCTGTGGAGAGCGTGTGCTACACAAGTTACATGCAGCATATTAGAATATGTTCCCTTTAATAGTCTGCCTGTTTTTAACATATATGCAGCACTGTCACTGACAAATGAAAGTATTTTTTCTTTGTACCTGTCGTCCGAATGAAGCATTTTTTGCTATTACATATGCGTTATATGGAATAGTTGGATTTAGTACACCAGCTAAAACATTTACCACACAGCGTCCTAATATATTGACAGTTTCGTCGGCACTTATCCATAGGTACTGATTTGAAAGATAGCTTCTAAAGCGTTGTACTGCTTTCGTGCAGCACTTAGAAACATAATATTTGCGTAAGGTGGATTCATCAGGAACATTTCGAACAGTATATTTTTGGAGAAATGTTTGAAGGTGGGATTGATAACTTTATTTAATGGAATATTTGCCGCCATTAAAGTGTGATGTGGCTTGGTTCAGATAAGCCACGTAATGTGCCTTAGTGGCTGGCAAGGATCGCCATGTGATGTGGGCCCTGCCCTGAGGGCCACATCGATGAGTCTTTACGCAGATATCGTGGTAGCGTTAAATAATGCACAAGTAAAGTGGGTTTGACACAGTTTAATTAACCAACATTTATAACGATTCAACAAAGATGATATTTACATAGTTAACAAATGTAGACGGTAGTCGAAAGGAGACTCTAACTCACTCTCACTATTGTCGTACCGTCTGTGTATTGTGACTCTGCTAAGACTGCCTTTCATTCAGATGGGACGCCTTATATATCGTTAGATTGATCTCATTTCGACTACATGTCCTTACTCTAGATAAACATGAGTGTTGAAAGTGTGTAACGTACCTTGAGAATGCTTGTGTATGTAAGTTATGTCGGGCGAGGCCATGTTTGGATATAATATGAATTAAACACGGGGCCGCGCCTTGACTCAGATAAAAGGTACACTGCATTACTTAATTGGGTTATTACACCTTCCAACCAGAGGAAAAAGAAAACTAACACGATTTGTTTGCTTTTCTTTTTGTAAGAAATTCCTATTTCTATTTCTACATTCTTAAGTGCTAAGTGCAGATTTACATTAACATTTTACATAGATGATACAAAATGGTAAATGGTGCCTTTTAAATTCTAACTGTTAAATTGTAGCTAGTAACTTTTGACTGTAACTGTTAAACAAAATAAATTTAAATTTTAACTGTGCCGTTGTACGCTGTCTCAAGTTTGTTTGTTTAAATTCTATCTCCATAACATGTAGTAGCGATTCGGAATAGTAGACTTATTTTGAAGTTTGTACTTCTTGTCTTTCTTTAAATTTTTCGCATTCGTTTCTTGTTTTTAATTGTTTCTGTTCGCTCGACTGTTTGTCTTTACTTCTTTGTGTTTGCTTGTCTGTCTTCAATTTTGTGTGCTCCCTTTCTTCATATCCATTTAAATATAATACAACTCTCACTCTTGCTCTATGGCAAAATTAATATTTTTAGGAAATCACTCATTTGTGTTTTTCCCTGGACAACACATCTTTCGTGTATGTCATGTTCCGCGCAGAACTATTCTGTGAAGCTTATTCTAGACTACAGTAAGGGTGCTCGTACAGCGGAAATTCCCTTATCCTGTAATGTCCTTATCTTCAATACAGAAAAACTAGAGACCAGTTAACAAAACACACTTTTGTTAAACTGTATTCTCTAAAAAAAAATTAAGAGAGTGTTTTCGTCGTGTTGGACCATTTCCTCGAAGCGTATGCTTGCTTCCTTACGACTTAGGGGCGAATTGAAGTTTTTTGCCTTTCTTGTCACTTGAAATTCTTTGATTCGCTTGGTTTTTGTTTCCGACAGTTCCATACCACTAAGATGATCAGTCCTGGGGTTGGTGGAAACTGTACCTGCTGTCGGTCTCGTAAAGGTACAATCGATAGGTCTCTGTCGTCTATTGGGTACCTTTGACGTGATAAGGATGCTATCGGTCGTCCCGTTACTAACCTTTTCATCATTGGAATCAACTTCTGTTAGTTAAGGCGTTTGTGACAAAATTTTTGGAATTCTTGCAAATAAAATTAATATACTATTCCTCGTATATTCCTATTTCTATTCCTGCGAAATATACGAATGCGTTTACACCTACTTTCTTCAATGTTACGTATACGGTTGTTTGCAAATAAACAACGTCGTGCATTTTATATACACTTGACCTTGTCGATATTTAAAATAATACTATTCCGATGTTTATTGATTTAACTTCTTTAAATATACATGTTTTTTGTTTTGTAAACTTGCTTAAATAAACAATTTTCCAATATCATATTTGTAATGTGGCGCCTATTAAAAATGAAACGTATGCATTTGAATGTATCTATGCATTTGAACGTAAGTGAATTTATGAAAAATATAACATATTCTCGGTCTTGTTTTATGAAGGCGGCTTATTTTTAAAAAAAATGTATGAAATTCTACATTCTCGCGTATTTAACTAACAACTTGGACAGGTTTAAATTTGGATTTTTCGGCCATAATTTAATGCTTTTACAATTTCATTATACATAATACAATTTCATTATATATAATACATATTAGTTTCCGTAAATAAACTTGACCTTTAAAAAAACGGTGGTACGCTGTTTACCTTTCGTTGGCGTAAACAGAAATCGTTACTCACATTATGCAAACCAATATTATTCTTATGATACATACAAGGAAACATTTTAATTTGAAATATACACAAGTATAAAGTGTCTATGCATCACTTTTACACACTGTAATTGTCTTTACTACAAAAAAATACCTGCTTCTTCGCCTGAAGTGGTAGATGAAGTGTGACTGGGCTGACTTGTGATTGTCTTCCTCTTGCTCCTGGCTGAGGATGATTTTTCCCGTCGCCTGGTTTCCATTCTAGTTTGTTTGGTTTGCCATCTTCCCGGGTTCGTTCCGGTCTTTCCACTGGCCGGATCCCCATGTAATGTCCTTATTTGGCTGGCAGGGAATCCATGATGTGCCTTAGGGCTTTAAGTGGCAGGCAGTGGCTGGCAGGATCGCTATGTGATGTGGCTTGGTTCAGATAAGCCACGTAATGTGCCTTACTGGCTGGCAAGGATCGCCATGTGATGTGGGCCCTGCCCTGAGGGCCACATCGATGAGTCTTTACGCAGATATCGTGGTAGCGTTAAATAATGCACAAGTAAAGTGGGTTTAACACAGTTTAATTAACCAACACTTATAACGATTCAACAAAGATGATATTTATAGTTAACAAATGTAGACGGTAGTCGAAAGGAGACTCTAACTCACTCTCACTATTGTCGTACCGTCTGTGTATTGTGACTCTGCTAAGACTGCCTTTCATTCAGATGGGACGTCTTATATATCGTTAGAGTGATCTCATTTCGACTACATGTCCTTACTCTAGATAAACATGAGTGTTGAAAGTGTGTAACGTACCTTGAGAATGCTTGTGTATGTAAGTTATGTCGGGCGAGGCCATGTTTGGATATAATATGAATTAAACACGGGGCCGCGCCTTGACTCAGATAAAAGGTACACTGCATTACTTAATTGGGTTATTACAAAAGTTTCACATAATTCTTCGTTAAAATTGTCAGATTCTAACGGGTCTAATTACTGTGTATGTATTTGCGATGCTAAGTGACGTTTTACGTGCGATTTCTTGGAATTTTTTAACGATATTTTACAGACTTTGCAAAAAATTTCGGAATCGCTGGCAATATACATACAATCCGTTTGACCCTTAATCCAGCTCGCCATTGTTTCACAATACCATTCTCGACGTAGTTCCATATTATACCTGAAAAAGTTACTTAAACAATGTTCTAGATCTAAATAAATGAAAATTAAAAACGTATGTGTAAGTTATTGAAACTTAACGAAATTCGCTGGATACTTACATGTAAATAATTGGGAGAAGTACATGAAGCGATATTAAACATGATCTATTACAAAAATTGCGAAGTATGTAATTATGTAATTAATAGTTAAAACAATAAAAAAAAGAAACTAACTCACCGTGCTTTATTTATCTTACGAAATATAAACTAATAAATGAAATAAATTATAAAAACTCGTCCCGCTTGTCTACTCCTAGGGAGAAAGGAATTTAACTGTAAAATTGAAGTAATTGCGTCACAATTCAACGACTAAAAACAGATGTGCAGTTAACCGAATGAATAGTGCTATTCAACAACTGCGTGATGTACTTAGCAATGTTACAGACTATTTACATGGTCCATTGTAATTTCGACCTCTCGTGTCCGGTCCCTATTCATAATACTGTTGCAAAGCTTCATTCCACATTTCTTTTTAACTCTTTCATCTGAATAATCATTTCTCCCAATATTCGAATTATAATAATTTTCTACCTTAACCCAAAACGTTTTAATTACGCTGAAGTCATAATAGCAGGGAAGCAATCTTAAAACTGCATATCCATTTTCTCTTATTATTTCATCCATAATAAACATCTTATCTTCTTTATGATGTTTCACTAATCATATTCGTTCATTCAGTTTAGTCATTGCGGGTGAATATTTTATCTTTTTTTCTCAACCATTCAACAATTTCCGTTTTTTTTTTTGAGGAGTTATTTAGTTGTTTATTTTCAATAGCATTATGATAAGGAGTATTATTCATTATTATAAGTAGAGCAGACCAATTTCAGTGCGCGCCATGAGTGCCGGTATCGGAGTGTAATTCGTAATACATTAGAATATGCGATAGAATAGGGACGCAACATGAGCTTGTTACCGATATAAGTATAGAAGTAGAGATATTTATTCTATTAGAAATAATTAAATATACATTTGGTTTTCTGCTATTAAAGTAATATGCATAAAAACACGAAAAATAAGAATAGTACATATTATAGCAGCGTTGTATGTACCTATAAATAAAATGGAAAATGTATGAAATCAGTGATAGTGTGTACGACAGAGGATTTAAAAAAACACTTACCGTTTTAAGCGTCTTCCAAGGATTGACAAACTGGAGAAACTCGATTGTATATTTCTGAAAAACATGTCCGCCGTGAGGAAAAAATATGTTTATACATATTCGGAAAACATTCGTTCTACATCTAGTGATGTTATATTCGCATAATCAAAATACTTTGTTAAGCAACTTAACGCATCTGTAGGCGTACCCTCACAAATACGTGTTAAGGTGTCAAAATCTGCATTTCTGTCTAAAACACTTTCAAATTTAATTAGAACACTTTCACTTTTTGCGTCTTCTACAGCACACAGTTGTGTGTGAACATCTTTAACGATTTGCAGTGATTCTTCTAACGACAGCGACTTTTCTAATTTTGTTATTTTTTCTTCTAGTCCCAAGTAATTCTCACGAATACTTTGTAAATCCATTTTAACTGGGCATCTTGAAATTTTTTCTGGCTTGTATTGATAGCTGCACTTTCTTTCGGATCGAATGATAAAACCACGTCCTTAATTTTTTCAAAATGATCATGATAGTAAAACCCCGCCCGTAACCATGTACCCCAACGTGTCAGAATCGGCTGTGGTGGCTCAGGGGTATGGGGACACAATTCGTGAAGTTTCCGAATACGTTTTGGAGATTTCAGAAATACTGCCTTTGTACTCGATATTAAAGCCTCTACCTCTGGATAACATCTACGAACCTGTTCTGCCACAAGAGCATGGAGTTTACAAGTAATATGTAACAAGTTAGGACTATATTTTCTAAGAGACCGGCCTACAGAACACATGGTTACGGCACCATCGGTCATAAACGTTAATACTTGGTCTTTCGAAAGTTTAAATTTTTCCAAAGTATCTAATAGCACCTCTGAAATTTTTTCGGCATTACATTGTTCTAGTCGTCTGGATGCTAATAAAATTGAAGACGTTGGTTGATGTGGTTTCATATTACGCGCCATCACATTAACTACAGATTGTCTTTTGCTGTCAGTTGTTTCGTCCACACATAATCACAGTTTTTTATTTATCATTTCGGCTTTGATTTTATTTTCAACCTGTTTATGCACCGTTGGTAAATTCCTTCGTAACGCTGCTCGGTATGTGATTCGCGTATTTATTCCAGAATGAAATAAATGAATCATTACTTAACAAGGTAAACGGCAGTGTGGACACAATCATAGTTACAAATAGTTCATGTATAAACTGTTGTCGATTAATTTTGTTATTATTGTGCTTCGAACTGCTTACGTGTTCTTTATAATGTGTTTTTGACCAACACATTAGATATGTATTGCACACTAAACATTAATTTTTGAGCCATCGTATATTAAGTCCGGGAAATCCATAATAAACTTATTGACTTAGTCTGACAACGGTCGTTTTCTCGATTTATGTGTCGACGACATTTTATTATGTATGCTTACACTTACATGCAGTCTAAGCAAGTACCAAACACATACTGAATGCTTTTTATTAGTTCTGATGCAATACAATCATCCTCACATCGGCGCACATGGCGCGCACGGAAATTGGTCTGGTCTAATTATAAGTGGTAGTACCTCAAGATTTGATTATAAGTTATTCATTTACCCATTGCTTAAACGAGTCACCATTCATTTCTCCATGGTAATCATTGGTGATTGTTTTTGATGGAAAAATCAATTTGCTGTTCACACTTGGGCAGTACGAACTGGAACGAAATACTTTATGAACTGTATATATATATATATATATATATATATATATATATATATATTTATATATATATATATATATGTTACTCTTGATGTTCTCGCGGACGTATGATGAAGGTGTAGTTTCTCGGGTTCTTGGCCGCGTGTGAGTTTTGTCCTGAAAAGGACTATTTACTCTACGTTTCAACGAGATCGCACTCGTCATCCCAGGAACTAGTCGGTCTGTCGCTGGTTAGAGCTGGAGATCGTCTGATGTGCGCCTAGCACCACCTCTTGTTATACGCTGCTGTGTCGGGAGGGGGCGTCCCACTATTGACGTCATGCGTACGCGGCTTCGTGTAATTGGTCCGAGTGCCTGTAAGTTCCCTGGTCGGTCCGTGTGTCTGTGTAGGGGTTGCGATCTGTCGGGATTTGGTTGTGTTTTTATCTGTCAGTGAGCTAGGAGCGGTTTCCATGTATGCGGCAAGCGCTGGCCGTCGTCACGTTTATTTAAGCACATAGACCGCTTTTCTATTTCTATCGCTTCTCTTGTAATTCTCGTCGTTAGGTTTTCACTTTTGGCTAGGATCTTCGTGTTTTCAAGGTCGATAGAATGCCCTGTCAGAAGTTTATGTTGTGCTAACGATGACGTTACTTCTTTCTTGACGACCGCGTTTCGGTGTTCTTCTCTTCTCACGCTAACTCGCCTGTTTGTCTGCCCCACATATGATTGATCACACACTGAACATGGTATTTCGTAAACACCCTGATCTTCTAGAGGAATTCTGTCTTTCGCATTACCTATTTCATCGGCTATTTTTCTGTGTGTTGTGAAAACGGTGTCGATGTTGTGTCTTCTTAATAATCTACTGACAAAATCAGTAGATTATTCTATATTCTATATATATCCTGTTGTTAGACATATTTGTACTAGCACTTCTTATAAAGTTTTGGCGTTTTCTTTAGTCAAATACTGTTGTAAATTGCAATTCAATTTATATTGTCTATAGGAAAGCTCGTTATTTTTTTATTTATTTGTTTTACTATTGTTTTGGTCAGGATTTTTGTTGTATTCATAATTAACAAACTTACAGTATTTGTACAAGAAGCGACTATTATCCTGTATATTGAACTCTTAAGGTCTTATCAATTGGCGCCCAACGTGGGGCCAATTGATAATGTTCCTCTAAGCAACCTCATGAAGGTTGTACTACTACAATAATATATATACCTCACGACCTCATATATATATATATATATATATATATATATGAGGTCGTAGGTTTTCGCGGTAATAACTTGCTTTGTAAGTATTCATTCGTTGTAAAGTCCGTAATTGAATTGATCTTCCTTGTCGAGCTTTTGGCAAAGTCGCTGGTGCCATTTGTAGAATGTAGTTGCTTTATTCGAAATGAGCTATACATCCCTAAACACATCCAGGAATACTAACAAATCATATGCAGTTGTTAATTTCACTCAATTAAATGAAATCAATCGAAACAGTAGTCCAAATAGTAGTTTTAAATAACACTTTCGAAGACGTTTGCTCTATAGTAATAACGGTTGCAATGATAATTATTTTTAATTCATACTATTCATTTCTTAACCTTGAGTAGTTTTTTAAATTACTGTATATTATTTAACTACTTTATAATATTAGATTAATAGTTTCATAAAAATTTAAAACATAATTTTGGAAAAACAAATTCATTCTACCACAGTCATTTAGTATTTAATTTTAACGTAAAATATTTTTACAGTGAAACTAAGGAAAAAGCGTGCAGGCAATGAGGCGAAACCAGCAACAAAAGAACCTCGTAAAGGGTCAGGGAGGCAGGGAAGTGGAATTATCGGTTGTATTTGGACCTTCATAAAATATATATTTGGATTGTTAGGGGGCATCTTTTGGTAACCCTTGTTGTAAAGGAAATAAATATATAATAAAAAAAAAATTAACCGCTTATAAATCTCTTTTATTTTTACTTAAATTTATTTCATACAAACGAACTAAATATAAATACACACCAACATTTAAAAAATACTGGTTTAACATAGTTAGATTATCATTTATACAAACAAGAAGTATGGTACCTTTTGAGGGCTCCGAACGGCTATGCTGTCTAGCCAGCAGTTTTTGCTGTTGACAGTTGAAACTCTAAACCATCCTCTCGTACATTTATGCCCTCCTTTGAACGATATGTAGAGTTTATTATTTTGTTGGGAAATTAATAATTATAAATAAGGGCCGGTATTATAAACGATAAAATCTGCAGATTTTATTTAGTAAGCAAGTAAATTTAATTCACTCAGCAGATTGGGTATTATAAATAGCGAATAAGGAAACTAAGCAAGTAAATCTACCAATTATTTTACACCCTAGAAAATCGTGGTATTAAATGTTATTCATTAGTTAAATGCGAATAGCTGTTTGCTCCACTATGTTCAAATAAACATAACCTTATTTTTAAAAGTTTATATTTTGTGTGTGTTTGATAACTTGAATTTTGATAATGCCAGATTTATCGGTTTGTATTTTACAAATATAAACAAAAGGAAATAGTAAAGAATTAGGATTTTTTATATTTTTTCACTTTATTCAGTGGCTTCATCGTTTATCGAAATACTAAACTGCAAAATACATAGCTATTCAGAGTTATTTTGCAAATACTTATTTTACTTGCATGCATTTTTTATAATAACAGATTTCAATTTATTCGTTGAATAAATTTATTCGTTAAGCTGTTATTCCGAGATTTATTCGCTGTTTATAATACCAGCCCTAAATCATATAGAAAATTTACATTTATATGGCAACGAGCCATTGAAAAAATTCATAATTAGAGTAGACTGTGAAATTGGGTTGGTACTTTAGCCACTTCCACATAATGACATTAATGACACATTACTTGATGCTTGACAGTTTCATTTGGTTTCATTGTAAACAAAAGGTTATGGCATTGAAATGATACTACAACAAAAAAGAAAACAAATAATTTATTTAATATCGAAATCATAATCAAAATTTACATATAGCTGCAGAAGTTGTTGAAAATGTTGTCCATTTACATCTAAACACAAACCAACTCTTCTCCGCAATCCAGCAAAAACTTTATGCAGCATTTGCGGTGAGTTGCTGATCTCTTCACACTTTTCTGTGATGCGAATTATCAGTTGTTCCAGATAATGAATTGGCGTTGAATAAATTGAATTTTTGATGTATGGCCATACGAAAAAATCACATATGTTCAAATCGCAAGACCTAGTTGGATATAGGATTTCAGCGTTCCTGCTTATTATTCTGTTATCAAAAAATTCTCTGAGATATTGAAGTGTTTCTCTGGTCGTATGTGCTGTTGCACCATCTTGTTTGAAATACCCATTTTGTAATTCCTCATCATCCAGTTGATTTATGAATGAGCCGAGTATCTCATATCACAGTAAGCGTACCTTCAAAAAAAATGGGACCCACCAATCTTCTTCGACATATTCCAACCCCAACACCAACTTTTTGGGGATGCAATGTTTTTTCAACAAAAAAATGAGGATTGTAGGAGGACCAACACCTCATATTCTGTGAATTAACATATCCAGAAAGATAAAACCAGGCCTCATCCGTGAAAAAAACTGTGTTAAGGATATCCTGATTGTGTAGATTATTTCGAAACCATTGACAAAATTCCACTCGTCTTAAATAATCCACTGGATAAAGTTCATGAAAACATTGCAGCTTGTATAGATGACAATGTAAGACTTTTTTAAGAATGAATTGGCACGTACCGTATGATAAATTTGTTTGTTGGATCACTACTGAAATGGATGTTTTTGGATTTTCATCAATAATATGCTGAAGGGCTTCAATATTATCAGCTGTACGTTTAGATGGCCGTCCACTTCCAGTTTTTCGACCGACGCTACCAGTCTCTCTGAATAACTTTACACAATTTGTCCAAACATTGTAAAAATCATTGTAGTCAAACACTAATTCAGGATGTTCTTCACTAAAATCAGCCATGCATTCCGTAATTGAATACTGCCACTCGCCATTTACTTTCACACCTGTACGGAAGTAACATTCGATAATTTTTGCTTTTTGTTCTATGTTGAATAACATTTTTTAAATAAATTTAATTTTCTTAATAGGAGTTTTAAAAAATTTGACACAAACTTATAGTTTCAATGTCAAATAATAAATGTCATTATGTGTAAGTGGCTAAAGTGCCAACCCAATTTCACAGTCTACTCCTTTCGATGGCTCGTTACAATTAATCAATTAAATAAACATAACCAGTAGCGGTTCTTGATGACGTACGATGTAAGCCGTTGCACGAATGAGACTGCTTCGTTTAAGTTTTCATATACCGCCTCATTCTGAGCAAACGCAACGATCTGAATGTACGAATATTTCCAAGGAACTCTGCACAACGTAGTTGACAAAACAGTAATGATTGTGCACTTGATGATATTCCTGGCGAATAAATAAAATAATTAGACAGATAAAAAAAGAGGAAGAATAATTTACCTTTAAATATATCCTTCATCATTGAAGACTATATTTTTGATTGTACAGCCTCTTTTTTTTCATATTGATTATAGTTTTCGAATATGCTCATGTTCTTTCCATATTACATTCACTAATGCTATTTCTTTTTTCATTCTTTTTACTGTTGATGTACTTGATGTATTTACTTGATGATAGGTAATAAGACACAAACTGAATTGCAAATAGGTGTTCTACAGGTACTGTAGGTAAAGTGCAATCAATTGCCGATGTATTTTCTATTGCTTGCAATGGTAATCTTTCCGGAATATATGTTTTTTCTTACAGTTGAGATTCAGAACTTTTTGATATTGACATGTTTGTTCGTACTAGATGTAAGGATGATACAGCTCCGGAGTAAAATGTGTAGAACATATTCTTAAGTTCCTAATACTTTCTAAGACAAATTTTAAACCAATTACTTCCAAAGCAAGTCTTGGATCAAAAACATGGATGCCTAAATATTGGTTGTTTTGTTATATATTTATTTATTACTGACTTTTAAGGATTTCGTGGAAAATAATGTAATTTTTCCACATCTATTATCTCCTTTGCCGCACATGATATACAAAATTTTGGGAGCCATTTCTAAATAATTTATATAGTTAATTGACGAAGGAGATACTTGTTGAAACTTCATTATAACGCTAAGAAATAAGTAACTAAACTTCTAGTTTCAAAAATTCTTTTATTGTAAATACCACTACAATATTGTTTCGCCATACAATGGCTTCATCAGTTGGATGAAATATCAGTATTTCATCCACCTGATGAAGCCATTGTATGGCGAAACAATATTGTAGTGGTATTTACAATAAAAGAATTTTTGAAACTAGAAGTTTAATTACTTATTTCTTAGCGTAATAATTTATATGCTGAATTGAAAAGTGTCAATGAGGGTAATTAAATATTTTTTTTTAGGAACTTATTAATTTTGGGCAAACAAAGCATTTTTGAGTAAAACAATATGGTGTGGCGTAAACTTACCAACTTACCTTTTTAACAGCAAAAAAACACTATACCTAGTTCAGAAACAAACTGATCTGGTTAATACTTGGTTGTATAATAAATATTTTAATAAATCAATTCAAATCCCGATATTGTATTATAATTCAGAACGATGTGAAACGTAAGTACAAAGAATTCAAATAAATTTTACCTCAAAGTAGCCCTTGGAAATTATGATTATGTCTTAGCTTGTTACTAATTTTAATAGGAATTTTGTTGGCTATGAGATGAGATATTTGATTGAAATGACAAATGTCAAAATAATAAAACGAACATTTTTAAGTGAATGAAATATGTTTATTTCCAACAAACAAGCAAAATTTTATAAAAATTGTTCAAAGTGTCCACCACCTTGTTCGAAACATTTCTCACATCTTCTTCTAATGGAGGAAAAAGTGTTTTGTAGTATCGCATTGTCAATTCCATTAATTCTTTCAGCAATTCTGATTTGAAGGCCTGCAAGATCAGGTATCTGTACTTGATAAATTGAGTTCTTTAAGAATGGCCATAAAAAGAAATCACATGGGGTAATGTTACAAGATCTTGGTGGAAATTCATGTTCAGTGTTTAAACTTATCAACCGATTTTGAAAAAATTGCTGCAGCATAATAATTGTTTCACCTGCTGTGTGTGCTCTAGCTCCGTCTTGTTGAAAGTAACCCTGTGTTATTTCTTCGTCGTCAAGCTGTTCGATAAATGGCATAATAATTTCTTGTCGATACCTTTCTCCTGTTAAGGTTCCATTAAAAAAAATAGGGCCAATAATTCTCCTTCGACTAATCGCACACCATACACCAATTTTCTGCGGATGAAGTGCGGTTTCAACAAAAAAATTATCTGGTTTCTCATTAGTCCACATCCTCATATTTTGTGAGTTAACATATCCATTCAGATAAAACCATGACTCATCAGAAAAAAAGGTTTTGTCAAGAAGGTCATTATCAAAATTATTTAAGAACCACTGACTAAACGTTATTCTTCTGGGATAGTCGATTTCCTTGATTTCTTGATAACAGGTCATGTGATATGGAAATAAATGTAAGTCCTTTTTCAAAATTGTATGACATGTGCCAATTGACACACCCACTTGTTGTGATAATGCTCGTACGGAAGTTCTTGGTGCATTATTTATAATTTCTCTTACATTATTAACTAGCTCTTCTGTACGCTTTTTCGCCCGACCTGCGCCTTCTTTCTGTTTAACACTCCCTGTTTCTCTGAAAACCATAACGGAATGTGTCACTGTGTGCCGAAAACTGTCATAATCAAAGATGACGTTAGGGAACTCATTTCTAAATTCTTCTAAACAATCTTGAAGAGAATACTGCCATTGTCCGTCAATCTTACGTCCGTTTCGAAAATAAGATTCTAGCATTAATGATTTGTGTTGTATAGTAAAAACCATGTTAAATCAATTTTAAATTACAAAGCAATTTTTGTCAACTATGCATCTGTCTAATTGACAACTAATGCAAATTTAAATTATTAATAATCATACGTTTTTAAAGTAATGGCCTACTAGAGGCAAAGCTTATTTGAACGCTTTTTATATACAAACCACGCAAAAACATAACCAATAAAATTGAAATTGTGGACAATTTCAAAATTATACTCCGAACTTACACGATTGATAGCGGTTGGACACGAAATTGTACGATTGCAGTGCCCTCTTCAATTGACTAGTAGTAGTAGTAAATATTTTCAATCAGTGATAAGGATAGAAAATCGGATTAAATATTCAATGATGTTGCCGGTCTCGTTGGTTGTTTATGGTTAAGTAAGAAAGAACAGAAGTAGGGGAATTACCGCGCGCCCAATTTCCTTGTCTGCATTTGTCCGGTCTACTATCATTGGATTTGACCTGTTCTAAGTTAATGTTTGTTTACTATTGATCAACTTTTGCCATCGTTGAAATAGTTTAAAATGTCGTCTAATGTAAACAAATCAAAATTAAACCAAAAATTATTCGAAAGTTTTAAAGAATCTCACACGAACACAAAATTACAAAATGTGCAGAAGTTAGTTAATGAAGTTTGGCGTGGTTATAAGATACATGCAAAGTCCGACAAGAAACTCGATATTATTGTGTCTAAGAGAATTGAAGAAGAATTTCAAGTAGCAACAAGTCTATTAAGCTTTTTTCCAAGGTAAGTTAGCCTTCTGTTTGTTTTTAACTTGCTCTGCCAGCGCTTTTAGGGTAGATATTTTTAGAGTATCGTTACGAAAAGTCAAAAAAACCGAATCCTTTATAATATCGTCGTTTTATCCGTCCACTCAGATTAACTCTACACTTAAATTCTTTACCTAAATAGTTTCTACACATGCTCTACGATTATTTTTGTCCAACGGTAAAATCCAAACTATTAAGTCGAACATGCAAAACATATGATCTTTATTATGCCTCTGATTGTCACAGCAAGGAGATTATGAAAATATAAACACACACACCGAAACAAGAGTGAGACCTTAAGAGTGGCGCTCGTCGTACTAATGAATTGATGTGCATAGTACAAACTTTAGACGAATACCAAGTTGTTGAATGGCTTGAACAGAACGATGTCGATATCTCGAAAGAAGACAAAAGTGAGCCGACACACACCATCGAGCAGCAAACATCCAATGTCATCAAAGACTTAAAGTCTTGGATTCAAGTGTATTGGATTGAGAACGATCAATTTGAATTAACCAAATTTTGAAATAGAACAAAATAAATAGATATTGTGAAATATTTGTCTGTTTTCGGGGTTCTTAAATAAAACTAACTAAACACACACTATATTAACAATAAAAAACGGAATACACTAAATAATAACTTAAAAACTAATAACTAGTAACATTTATTTCCACAGAATTTATTTGCATATTTATATGGTAATTACACTACGATGTTTATTCGTTGAATGGATTAAATCCCTCTGGAGTGGTATTTATATTCACGGAAAACTTCCCGTTTGTTCGATCTCTCGATTTAAAAGCATCGAGATCTTTCTAGGCGGTGCGCGACGTGTGATACGTGACGTATCGTCGAATGAGTTATCCCAATATCGTTTATATGTTAATAATACAATATTTAAATATGATGTTAATGATTTGCTTGAAGAAATATTGAATGTGCATTAAATTCCTTTATAGTTTATAAATTGCTTATTTCATCATAACTATGACAGTTGCTCATGATTTTCATGAATAACAATAAAGAAACTTGAATAGATTTTGTAAAAATTATACCAATGCTTACGTAAGCATAGGAGGGAGGGTAAGAGCTTTGCTTACTTCTACTGACAAGGGGTAGGGGGGAATTAAAAATTACTAAAATTCTGCTTACGTAATACTTGAACGGTTTCTTGTGAATCTTTTCATTCAAAATATAATTCTTCGTTTTATTCCACACATTCGAATATAAACCACTTTATTAATCTTTTGATCACGTATATGGATGATGAAGTTTTGTTAACAGCAGATGTTTTTAACAGAAAACTCGTAAGTAACTGTTAAACGCAAAGCAATAGGCTTCCACATTGATTAAACTTCATAAGAATATTTTCGAATTCCGCGTTGCAGTTGAATCGTTCCCTATTGTGATGCATAATAATAATATTTCCTGCTTGAAAATGGCAAAGGAAATAATATTGTTATTTTTTCATGTTTGTCAAATGTAAAATTCTTCTCTTTCTACTTTTTGTTGGTATCTTCTTCTTCTTCTCTGTTTTGGGTTGGACGCCACCACGTCCAGGCACTTGAGCACACTGCTCTTTGTACTATCCCCAATAGATCTCTCAATTCCACTTTGTTAGTCTTGTGTCCTCGATAAAAGCCACTATCCTCCTCAGGGGAAGTTTGAGTAACCTCGAAGGATCCATTAGTTCCCTCCCGAAATATTTCTGTCTGAGTTCCTTCAGTTCCTCACACGTGCATATTACATGAAGGCTAGTTTCCTCCTGTTTTTCACATCTCCTACACCAGGGCTCGCTAACCAAGCCCATGGTGTACAAATGCTTCCTTAAAGGACAATGTCCGGTTATTAACCCGGTAATTATTTTAATTTCTTTTTTGCTACTACGAATTAGGTTGGCTGAAAGCTTTCCCTCCAGCCCCCTTAGTAGTGTTTTGGTATGGAGTTGACCTTCCGTTAACCCCTATTTATTTTTATTCTAGCCATAACCAGATCTCCCTTTTAGCGGAATCCTTAGTGATTCCACATACAGGTTCTGGTCCTACGAAGTTCCTATTAGTACCTTCTTTGGCCAGTTTGTCGGCTATCTCATTGCCTTTAATTCCCTCATGTCCTGGCACCCATAACAGCGACACTGTATTGTCTTGTCCAGACATATCGATATCTTCCTTCTAGGGCACATTCCGCAAATGCTTGCACCTGCCCCCTGACTAGATTGTGATCCGTCAGTGTACCAGGTGCCAGCACCACAATCGATCGAGCGACTTTTTGCCTCTTCCCTGGTCGGTATAAGTATGTTCAGCTTAGCTGTAAACATAATTTCAGGTGCCATACTGTCCACCGGCATTTGAAATATCGGCTCTTCCAGTATAGTTCCTGTGATATCTGTATGGCTCCCTACAACCTTGTTAGGGCACCATACGTCATTGGCCTTCAGCCTCAGTATCGCAGCCATTGCCTCCGCCCTTATAAATAGTTCCAGCGGAGGGAGACCCACGATGGCCTCCATGGAAGCGGTTCCCGTGCTGTTCATAGCTCCCTTGATTCCCAACAGGGCCTGTCGCTGGAGAGTCGTGAGGAGCCCCACCGACGATGTCCGTTCCGTCCTCCTCCACCAGACAACTGCTCCATAGGTAATCTTTGGTCTTATTACCGCTATACAACCAGTGTACCACATTTGGTTTTAGTCCCCAGGTCTTGCCAACAGCTCTTCTGCATCTCCAGAAGAGCTGCGCCGCCCTGTCTGCCGTTTTGTTTTGAATTTGAGCATGAACTACTCTGCTACGCAGCATGTTATGAACCCAGTTGCATATGGTGCTTTTTATTTTTCGATCTCTTAAAGATCGAATAATAGAAGACATCGAGGTGTTATCGAAAGCTCCCTCTATGTCTAAGAAGACTGCAAGTGCAATTTCCTTGTAGTGTAGGCTCCTTTCGAGCCCTCTCACCAGGCTATGCAGGGCACCCTCACCTGATTTTCCCATCTGGTATGCCCATTGCAGTGGGTGTAGAGGAGATCTATCCAGAGCCCCTTCTTCAATATTTAAATATATCATTTTTTCCATAGTCTTCAACATAAAAGAGGTAAGACTAATTGGTCTAAATGATTTAGGGTGGATATATGTTACTTTTCCGGGCTTCGGAATAAACACTACCCTAGTTTCTCTCCATGCCCTAGGGATATAACCCATAGCATGGCTAGACCTGAATATCTCCAATGGAGGACCCATAATTTCACCAATTCCCTCTTGAAGGAGCTTGGGAAACACTCCGTCTGGTCCTGCGGATTTATATGGTTCAAACGATCCTATCGCCCATCTAATTAAATGGGGCTTGAAGATCTCGTTTGATATCTCCCAATCAATCCTAGTCGCCCTCCAAGAGGTGACAACTTGATTGGTATCACAATCATCCATACGCTCCGAACCTGGAAAGTATACCCCCAGAAGATACTCTAAAGTCTCTTCCACGGTAATGGTACACCTCCCGTCCGATTTTTGTATAGATCTAATTGCGTTGGAAGGATCTTTTTTGAAAATTCTGTTTATTCTGGCCATGTCAGGAACACCTTCGATGTCCTCACAGAATTTTCTCCAGGCCTTCCTTTTGCTCTCTTTGATTTTATCATTGTATTTATTGAGGAGAGCCTTGTAGGCTTCCCAATTACCTGTTTTCTTCGCCCTATTAAATGACAGGCGAGTTTCTTTCCTTAAATTGGTTAACTCTGCATTCCACCAGGCAGCCCGCTTAGCTATACGGCGCTCCCTAAGGGGACAGTTATTTTCATAGCAGGAAAGAATGGTCCGTTGCAACCATTCAACAGCCAACTCCAGCTCTTCCACATTCCCTATTCTAACAGGGATATTTCGGGTCGCAGCTAACAGGTCTTCCTTGTAAGAGCCCCAGTCTGTTCTCTTGGGATCCCTGTATAGTCTGGGTTTCGTTAAATCTGTACATAGTTCATAGCATTATGTTGGTATGTTGATTGCACTTTTAAATACTGTCCTCTGTTTTTTACTCAATTGTTTACCGTTTTCGGTTTTAAAAATGACCATTATATACCTCTAGTATGTAGTCTTCTTCTTAATAAAACTCCCTTTACATACCTTCAAATATAATAAAGAAGAATGTGATACAGTTAATCAACCAATTTCGCCGAAAATCATAACCGAAACCGCCATTCATAAAACTATTTACAAAGCGTTTCCGGAAGCTATTGTTGGAGGTTTCATTTAAGGGTAGTCATGATATTGAAAAATTCAGCAATTAGAGTTAGCTGTGCGTGCAGTGCCAAAGAAAAAACGAAAATAAAATTAACTTATATTTTTGTATTACCATTTCTTCAGCCTGAAGATGTAGGAGAAATGATTGATTTAGCAGAAATTAATCTGGAAAATTCAACTCACAGAATTTTGTGACTAGCTTGTCGACAATTACATTAGTGAAAATTCTCATTTTCCACCTCATGTTTGGGCCGAACATTCGTAATCGCTACAAAGAACAACTAACGCTTCTGAATCTTTTCATTCAAAATATAATTCTTCGTTAATATATAAACCACTTTATTAATATTTTGTTACAATTTCAAATTAATACAAGTATAAAGACTAATAGTGTTTTTTCAACCCTCAAGGAGATTGATTCTCGAAGTTTAATAAAAACGAGTTTTTTAAACGAATAATTGGATGATTTAAAAAAATCATAAAATAAATAAATTTTAATTTGTACAAGCGGTTTTGTATAGATTTAGGGCTAGAATGTAAATATTTTTAAAGCATTATAATTTGTTTTGTATATTGTATATAATTTTTGTAGTTGAATAAGTAAGATTAATAAACATCGTTATGATTTGTGACTGATTATTTTACTAAACCAAATTGCTCAAGAAACTTGGCAACCTTGCTTCAATTATGCATTCATAACTGGCCATCGAACACAGCTGAGCCATATCTAGTAAGGATGCAATTTAGTTGGAAGTTGGAACCTTCTCCGGTTCAGGTAGCAATACCTTTCTCGGAATGCAATTTTGAATTGGCTGGTGCTATAAGCCGATTTCGAATTTATTAACCGACTCTGTAAAGAATAGAAAGCGGAAAAGAACATAACAATGGATTGGGCATCCTCAAATCTGATAAAAAATGTATGGGCGACACTTAAGCATGGATAAACGTTGTCAACATATTGTTTATAAGAATAACGATTAGACAACTTATTAATCACGTATTAGTGCCAATGTATATTATATATTTTAGCTCTTTTATGTTTTATTCAGTGTATTCAAAATATCATCCTCTTCTAATCACTACCCAGATTATATTTTACCTTTGGTGCACTATGTAATTAACAAGCTACGTAAGCTGACATAAGAAGTTTAAGGTTTAATGCTTTTTTAATTGTTGTAATTGTTAAGCGTTAAAGTTACGATTGGTCTTTAACACTTTTATTTTGATAAAGCGTTTTAATGTTTCAGAAATATATATATTTATAACATCTCAATCAAAATAGGTTATATACCAAAAAAGTTTAAGTACATCAATATGTTAAGCACGTATTACGCATTTGTTACAAATGAAACAGACATGCAATATACACATCTGTAACTGTACACCTCGTATTTTCCAACTTTAATTCTGCCTAAGACACATGCTTCTGTCATTTACTATCAGACTTCATCAGTTATTAGGCTAGTGAAGTAAAACTTAAGGAATCGCCTCATAATGTATATATACATGTACAGTTAGAGACGTGTATATTGCATGTCTGTTTCATTTGTAACAAATGCGTAATACATGCTTAAAGTATTGATATACTTAAACTTTTTTGGTATATTTGCTGCCATCTGGCATCGTGTTGATGGACTATATACGTATTTTTTCTCTTCTGTACCGGCATAGCCGGTCAAGGGAAAATTGCCACTTTCGGCATACTATCTTTTGTCCGTCAGATGTCACTAGATTATATGGTGCCACCTGATAAGACAAAATTTGCTATACCTTATGAGGCGATTCTTTAAGCTTTACTTCACTAGCCTAACTGATGAATCTGATAATAAATGATAGAAACAAGTGTCTTAGGCAGAAGTAAATGCTGGAAAATACGAGGTGTATGTCCATGTGTACAGTTACAGACGTGTATATTGCATGTCTGTTTCATTTGTAAAAAAGTGGGTTAGATTACAAAGAATGAATAGGTACTTCTGTGTGAATGTTCATTCGGTTCTCATAACCTATTATCAAAACAATTCTATCTTGTTTGTAAGATATATACATATATGCATAATAGGCAATCAGCTATACACCAGTGACGTATTTCTCCAATTATCAAATATTTCTGATTTTTCATTAATACTAAACTCTTAAATACATTTTATTGAAAAATAGATAATTTAAAACAGTTAATCCCAACAGGCGTATACCTTGTGCGAAGACAATTTTAAATATTTTTAACAAATCCAAAGATGATTATTTTTTAAATTCTCACAAAAAAAAATAAATCCAATCACGTGTTAAAAGAACACATGAAGCTCCATATCCCGTGTTATATAGTAGAAAGGTTTGTTGGATCGCTTTTAAATGTAGCCAGGCATTTTGATGTATCGAATAGTTCGGTGTTTAAAAAAAATGAAAGAATGCAAATATAAGCCATACAAGATATCAAACCAGCAAGAGCTTTTCAAGGAAGATAAAGTAAAATGAACTGATTTTTGTGATATAATGTTTAATTTGTTAAATGAAAACGAAGAAATTTTTAATAAAATAAGTTTTACTGATAAAGCAAACAGTTCCGTACTAGATTTCAAAAGTTGCACGTACATTCTGTATGGTAATTTAAATAATTTCCCTTTGAATGCTTAAACATTCATATCTTTACTAGTTAGAAAGCATAGTAAGATGAAACCTACTGTGTTATTTCTTTAGCTAATAGGAAAAAGTTGGGTATAATATTAATAAAATAAATACTTAGGTTACTTATTAATATTTTTAAAATTTTTATTTAGGAATATTATCATATTAACATTTTTCGGTTTTAATCTTGCACACGTTTGTTCTATTATTAAACGGGCTGTACTATACACTCTCTCTGCTGAACTCGCTGGAATACAAAAGTATTTCCTAACACATTGTTTTAAGGGTTTCATCGCCATTCCTGTTCCCTAAAAAAAATCCAAATAAAAAATGCAATTACCCTTTTTTTTTAAACTTACCTTCCAAAATAAAAGAGAATCTACGTCCCGATTTGAATTTGGCCTTTCGATGTATTGCCTTTTAGTTATTGTTACATCGGCTGTAACTGATTTTACTTTCTCTTATTCTTTCTTGCAAAAATCCAAATAATGAAAGTGACTTTTGATGTTGACTAATGTTTGTTTCGATTACAGGCATTTGAGGATCTATTTTCTTCATAACATTTCTTGCTCTACAAAAGACGTAGCTCCCCGTAGCATTTTCAGTACTACGAAAACTTTCTCTTTTAAATCGAAGGTCTCAAACAGGTGCTACTCTAGTAACTGATTATTCTTTATATGAAAATAGCCTTGCTTTAACAGATTCCGAAACTTTGTTGCATAGTGTCTTCCCTTTCTCAATCTTTAATTCCAGTAGTGATGCTGTCAGATAATTGTACAGTCCGAAACTTATTGGGGTTATTAAAGAAATAGTAAAATATTTATTACCTACAAGAATTTAACACTACTACTTTTTAAGATAAATTTCTCGATTATAAAACCACTTATCCATAAGATACCACGAGAAATACTATCCATCTTCTTTGTATTTGTTAAAAATATTTAAAATTGTCTTCGCCTGTTGCGATACTTAAGTTTTAAATAAATGATGTATTTTACAATAAAATTTAAGTATGAATAAAAAACAGAAATATTTGACAAATGGAACGTTACCGGTGTATAACTGGTTGCCTACTATGTTACCACACATTTATCCCTATGTGTAATGCTAAATGAATAAAAATCAATGCATTATACCAATGTGTAATGATAAAAAAAACGTTATATACATATTGCTATGAATAGTGGTTTGAGAATTTAGCGCGCCACCATCCACAACTAGTTTTCCCAACCAGGTTTCTCAGCCGTTGAATTTTCAAATGTGAGACTTCTACTTCTCGGGTTCCAATAAGGAAAGTCGAGTCTGCGAATTATATTAGGCGCCAGTGAAATCTTCACACAAATTTATTTACTTATATTATATAAGTTACTTAGCAATATTAGAGTAATAGCATTAAAACAAACACAGGATAAAATTTAAACTGAATATTTAATACAAAAATAAAAAAAGAAAAAAAAACTATCTTACAAAGTATAAAGATACTGTATCATACAAAAATACATGAGGTAAAAACATTCATTGTATTGACAGCTAAACGAATAGAAAACTTCCTCTTTATTGACTCCGATCAAACTTAACTAAAATAATCAAACTTTATATTAAATTCTTCAAAGAAAACCAGACTGTATATAATCATACAGATACTGAACCACGAACAAATTTTACGCATGTGCAAAACGACACAGCCAAAAAAAACTGAACTCAATCGAACAAAATTTATCTCTATAAAAAAATATAAGGAAGACTTTTAATATCAGTTCAATTATCTATATTCTTAATATTCAACTATTACCTACTTGTTCCAAAACAATAGAACTATTATTATAAAAATAATTTTATATATATTATAATTTATGATTAGAGCTGAGGATTTTTGCGGTACGGCAGGACCGTATGTAGTGCATCCCCACATTTCACTATTTATCTAAATATTCTCTGAAATGATTTGCCGGATCTCATAAATTAATAGAGTGATATTTTAGTATGCACTGGATATTGTTATTATACAAAATCATAATAGCCATTTGTATTTATGGATCATAAATAATAATACGCATGTATTTGTATTTGGTTGTGAATTCAATTTAAACTTAAAACGAATCGTAATATTTTAACGACAAGCCGTCCTTACAATACATGCATTCGAGACAAAGTGTGCAACTCTACGAATAACTTCCATAATTGATCGAAAATGGACATTTTGGAGCTGAAGTAAAGCCCCTATTCTTAGAAAATTTTATTACTGTCGTTAAGAACTATTATTATAAACAACAAAGGCCTTTTATTAGTGTTGAAGTTTTAGTTTCATTGAATTTCCATGTTGTAAGTAGTCAATTGTAAAGTGTTCATTCACAATATTCTAAAACAAGGTGTAAATTTAACTAAAATCCAGAAAAACACATTCTGATAATATATTACTAGATTAGAAGCTGTGTTTATTACTATTTATTATATTATTTTTATAACCAAATGCAATAAAAGCTACGAAAACAAAAGAAACCTCGATTTATTAAAATCTTGTCACACAGCCTTTCAAAGCCTGGCAGCACATATTTTGCATATATTTTATATATACTACCTACTTGAACTAGGTGAATGAAGTTAGAAGTTATAAGTTATAACTTCTAACTTCATTCACCTAGTTCAAGTAGGTAGTATATATAAAATATATGCAAAATATGTGCTGCCAGGCTTTGAAAGGCTGTGTGACAAGATTTTAATAAATCGAGGTTTCTTTTGTTTTCGTAGCTTTTATTGCATTTGGTTATAAAAATAATATAATAAATAGTAATAAACACAGCTTCTAATCTAGTAATATATTATCAGAATGTGTTTTTCTGGATTTTAGTTAAATTTACACCTTGTTTTAGAATATTGTGAATGAACACTTTACAATTGACTACTTACAACATGGAAATTCAATGAAACTAAAACTTCAACACTAATAAAAGGCCTTTGTTGTTTATAATAATAGTTCTTAACGACAGTAATAAAATTTTCTAAGAATAGGGGCTTTACTTCAGCTCCAAAATGTCCATTTTCGAACAATTATGGAAGTTATTCGTAGAGTTGCACACTTTGTCTCGAATGCATGTATTGTAAGGACGGCTTGTCGTTAAAATATTACGATTCGTTTTAAGTTTAAATTGAATTCACAACCAAATACAAATACATGCGTATTATTATTTATGATCCATAAATACAAATGGCTATTATGATTTTGTATAATAACAATATCCAGTGCATACTAAAATATCACTCTATTAATTTATGAGATCCGGCAAATCATTTCAGAGAATATTTAGATAAATAGTTAAATGTGGGGATGCACTACATACGGTCCTGCCGTACCGCAAAAATCCTCAGCTCTATTTATGATTTAAGATTTATGTCGACATAAAAATTTTAAATACTTACAAAAAAAAAACTGGAGACTCTTTTACGAGAAAAAGTTGTTTAATTAAATTCTATATCATCAAAATTACGAGAATAACTATCTCAAAGAAATATCGGGAATTAAATATAAAATACCAACAATAAATGAACACTTTCAAAAACAACCCGAACTAAATTAAATATATATATATATATATATATATATATATATATATATATATATAATGTGCGTTCAAATAAATTTTACCTCTAGTAGTCCATGACAATAAAAATGTTTGTCGTAACTTGTACTATTTACATTTGCATCAGTTGTCAATTTGACAGACTATTCTGATGTATACTTAATTGGAACTTTATTTAAATTGCTTTGTAACTTAAAATTGATTTAAAACTATTCAACACAAATCATTCATGGTTGAATCTTATTTTCGAAACGGACGTAAGATTGACGGACAATGGCACTATTTTATTGAAGAATGCTTAGACGAATTTAGAAATGTTTCCAAACTTCGCCTTTGATATTGATAGTTTTCGGTACACAGTTGCACTAAGGTTTTCAGAGAAACAGGGAGTGTTATACGGAAAGAAGGCAGTGGCCGGCCGAAAAAACGTACGGAAGAGCTAGTTGACGATGTAACGCAAATTATGAATGATGCACCACGAACTTCCATACGAGTATTATCTCAACGAGTGGGTGTATCAATTGGCACTTGTCATACAATTTTGAAAAAAAGATTTACATTTATTTCCATATCGCATGACCTGTTATCAAGAAATAAAAGAAATTGACTATCCTAGAAGAACAACATTTTGTCAGTGGTTCTTAAATAATTTAGATAATGACTTTCTTGATAAAACTTATTTTTCTGATGAATCATGGTTTTATCTGAATGGATATGTTAACTCACAAAATATAAGGATGTGGAATACTGAGAAACCACGTGAGTTTTATGCTGAACCTCACTTCATCCACAGAAAATTGGTGTATGGTGTGCGCCTAGTCGAAGGAAAATCATTGACCCTATTTTCTTTAACGGTACCTTAACAGGAGAAAGGTATCGACAAGAAATTATTATGCCATTTATTGAACAGCTTAATGAAGAAGAAACAAATTAGGGTTACTTTCAACAAGACGGAGCCAGAGCGCACACAGCTGGTGAAACAATTAATATGATACGGCAAATTTATCAAAATTGGTTGATAAGTTTAAACACCGAACATGAATTTCCACCAAGATCTTTTTTCTGTTTTTTTTTCTGTGGCCTTTTTAAAGAACTCAATTTTTCGGGTACAGATGCCTGATCTTGCAGACCTTCAAATCAGAATTGCTGAAAGAATTAACGAAATCGATGACAGAAGAAGAGAAGTGAGAAATGTCTCGAACAAGGTGGTGGCCACTTTCAACAATTTTTATAAAATGTTACTTGTTTGTTGCAAATAAACGTATCTCATTTAGTTAAATATTTTAATTTTATTATTTTGACATTTATCATGTCATTCAAATAGTTCATAACCAACAAAATTCATATTAAGAACTTAAGTAAAAAGCTAAGATATACGTATAATTTCCATGGGCAACTTCGAGGTAAAATTTTGTTGAACGCTCGTTATATATATATATAATATATCGCAAAAAACACAACTTTCTCGTTTTACATCTAATCTTGGTCTCCAAGAATTTACCTAGGCCTCTACAACACATTGGCCTCGGATAACTAGTTTTTATCACGTTAAATTTTTAAAACATTTTCAATATACACTTGTATCCCAAATAATTGTACATTTTTAAAATAATTATTTTTAATTAAAAATCCATAGCAATATGTATATGAGGTCGTAGATTTTTGCGGTAATAATTGGCTTTGTAAGTATTCATGAATACCCCTGCGTTGTAAAGTCCGTAATTGAATTTATCTTCCTTGTCAAGCTTTCGGCAAAGTCGCTAGTGTCATATGCAGGACGTAGTTGCTTGATTCGAAATGAACTGTACAACTTTAGTCACATCCAGAAATACTAACAAAACATATGTACAGTTCATAAAGTATAAGTTTTCAGTTCGTACTGCCCAAGTGAGAACCGCAAATTGTACTTTATCTCTTTCTAACACACATGAATACGCGCTATAATACTACTCACGTTTGTCATTTTAAGTTAAGACGTACGTCTTTGAAATATTATATTAAATAAAAAGGATAAGTTGTCCAGGAGATAGTCTTATGATATTCAGCTTGCTGTCAAATTATTTGAATACTGTTGTTTATTGACTTTGTTTCCGGTATTCTGACTTCTAGGTTAACCATTCTTCTAATTTGAATATTTAGTTTGTCATAAAAAATTACATAATCCGTTCTTTTCAGAACAATACTGATAATAAATAGTAATATCAATTAGTGACAATAAGTACGAAATTGTTTGATTATCACTTTGACATTTCTAACCTACCTATTTATTTTACAGAATATTTCTTAGATGCCTGGTAATTTGTTCGAATATTAAAGTAATAATTTGCGCATAGTTTTCTTGGATAGAATGAATATATTTATACTAGAAAAGAAACAATACTTTTGAACTATTCATGTTCCTACTTTACTCATTATTATTATCTTGACACGTAAGTTATGTATATGCTTTCTTTGGTTATATCGCAAGTGACATACTAAAACTTTGACAATATTGCAAAACATGACGTTTATATTTTATGATAACAAACGGTTATTTCCGCGATTGCATATTGACTTTATTTGACTCTGTAGTACTGATTTGAATCACATGCTTTGAATTTGGCCTTGAACTGAAAACTTATACTTTATGAACTATAGTTGTTAATTTCACTAAATTAAATATTAAATCAATCAAAATAGTAGTCTAAAAGTAGTTTTAAAAGACGTTTGCTCTATAGTAACAATGGCTGGGAAGATAATTATTTTCAATTCATACTATTTATTTCTTAACCTTGAATAGTTGTCCTAAAATACTGTATATTAATTAACTACTTTATAATATTACATTAATAATTTCAGCGTAATTTTGGAAAAACAAATTCAATCTACCACAATAATTTATTATTAACAAATTTAGTATAAAAAAAAAACACACTTGGCTATTTCACAATTTTTTATTAGATATATTTCTAACATATGTTTCGGCTGTTATGCCATTGTCAAAGAGGATCTTAAAACTGTTTTCAGTTTTAAGATCCTCTTTGACAATGGCATAACAGCCGAAACATATGTTAGAAATATAGGTATCTAATAAAAAATTGTGAAATAGCCAAGTGTGTTTTTTTTATACTAAATTTGTTAATTACAAAATGTTTCACCAAGAAGAGTCTGCTACGTCAATTAATGAAATAATTTATTATTTAATTTTAATGCAAAATATTTTTACAGTGAAACTAAGGGAAAGGCGTTCCCAGTATGGAGTGAGAGCATCAAAAGAACCTCGTGAAGGGCAAACTGGTGGAATTATCGGTTGTATTTGTGCCTGCATAAGATTTATAATGCGAATGATATGGGGCATCTTTTGGTAACGCTTGTTGTAAAGCAAATAAATATATAATAAAAAAAGATTAACCACTTATAAATCTATTTTATTTTTACTTAAATTTATTTCATACAAACGAACTAAGTATAAGCTTACAAGTAAGCCAAGTATAAGCTGTTGCACAGATGAGACCGTTTGTTTGAAACTTAATGCCGTTCCAATATAATTGCCTGAAGTATGCATTCACAGAGCAAATGCAATGGTGGCATTGTATGTGCAGGAGTATCAAGGAACTAAAAATAAATATTCCAAAATAAAAGTCAACTACAGTTGCATGCATAGAAATCGGCCCACTGTAAACTTTTAATTTTAACTATATTTTGGTTCGAATCTATTTATCAGATCAAGAAAAAAATATATGCTGTTTGAAAGACAATTTAATATGCTTTGATATGAGTTTAAGTTTATTAAAATTTATTTCGGCTTCTTAAACTTAAAATTGCGAAATTAATACATGAAGCAAATTATCTTTTTTTATTACTTAAGGAAGTATGGTTTATTGTCAATTACCTAAATTAACACTTAATTTTTAACAATGAGTATGACCCTCCTCTTACCCTAATAACATCTCTCATATGGTTAGGCATAGATCTAATCAAGTTCGAAATTGTTTCTTGTGGGATGTCACCCAACTATTCTTCTACAGCAGCAAGAAGTCCTGGGATCGAGATTGAAACACGAAGTCTAGCACGAATTCTTTGTTTTAGTTTATCCCATACATGTTCGATCGGATTAAGGTCGAGACTGCATGATAACCAAACCGTAACCCGAAAATCGACTTCTATAATGTAATCTTGCACGATTCTTGCGGTGAGCCCTAGCATTGTCTTGCATAAAAATAAATTGGTCTCCAATGTAGTTGACGTAAGGTGCCACATAAACTGCTAAAATCTCCTCGATGTACCTAGCATCCGTTAAACCTCTTCTCCCGTGACCATGGTCGTCCCAACGGATGAGAACTGGGTCGGTCGGTCCGTGCTCTCATAGAAATTGCACCACAGATAATACAAGAATCACCTCCATAAGCATTCCGCTCTACAATACCGCATTCTGAAAATCGCTCTCCTAGTCTCCGATAGGTAAACTTCTTCTTCGGTCGGTGCCATAGAGGCATATCCTGGGCTCATCTGAGAATAGAACAGACCCCCATTGTTCCAACGTCCAATTCAGATGTTTCCGTGCAAAACGCAGGCGTACTTGACGATGAGCTGCGGTAAGTTTTGGACGAAATGCAGGGTATTTTACAAGTCAGGTTACGTTCCTTTAGTCTTCGTCTTACTGTCCAGTGACTAAATGCCACTCCTTGGATTTCACCGAGTTGGTGCTGCACTTGAACCGCATTAATGTGATGATTTCTTAATGTTGTTGACACAATAAAACGGTCATCTCGATCCGTTGTATATCGTTTTCTGCCGGTTACAGGTCGTCTATGAAAGGATCCAGCCTCCTCATAACGTCGGTACATTCTTCCAACAGGTGCGCGTGTCATATGCAGTAATTGAGCAATAGCTCGCTGACGAATACATTTTCGATTAAAGCAATTATTTGAGCGTTTTTTTTGCGGTGTAGAATGCACTAAACTAACACACTTGAACAAATCAAATGATGAAAAATTAATAATGTGCAAATTTCAATTGCTACGGAAAAAAATTTCAATTTGCCACAAGTTTGTTATTCTCGTTATAACCACGAAATAAATACATTTCATTTGTTTACAAGTTACTACGCATATAGACAGACGATAAGCATACTTGATAAATTTAAACTCATATCAAAGCTTATTAAATTGTCTTTCAAACAGCATATATTTTGTCTTGATCTGACAAATAGATTCGTAACAAAATATAGTTAAAGTCGAAAGTTTACTAGTCGATTTCTATGCGCGCAAGTGTAGGTTAGGTTATTGCATTTGTTTACCTTACGAAATCTATCATTGCTGCTTTCTTTCTCGAACATGTGTGTAGTACTTGATTTACAGGTTGTATCTGCTTTTATTCGAGGTAACAACTTACTATATAAAGACTTATTGGTCTCATCTATCTGTAGGTTATAATAATTTTCAGGATCGTCTTTTGTTTCAATACTATAGAGTTCCTACAAAAGGTAATGCAAAACAAATTGGTAAATATACATCTAAGTCAAATAAAATAGTATTAAGGATATAAACAGGCTAAACTAAAGAATATGGCAAACCACTATTTTGAAAAAATTATTATTGTGACTTCAAAAAGAACTTAAATGAAAGAGATTTTCCGTATAAACTTATTGGGTTTTAGTTTAGTTTAGCCTATAAAACACATAGAAAGGACATGAAGCCATTTATAAAATTTACTTATTTATAAATTTGTAAGTAAAATTATATATGTATTTGACGATTTATTAGAGTTAATAAATTATAAATGTAATTGTATTTCAATTATATCGTTGATTTAATTAACCTTATTAAGTATTCGAAGGAATATCTGCTTTGTTATAATTTATTAACTATCAGGCCATGTTGTTTTTTGAAAAACTTACTTAAATAATTTAAGCAATTAACGAAATTAAGAACAAGAGCAAGTGAAATCCCAGGATACACAGATGATGTAACACTAACCAGAACAAAACAGGAGTCAATACGAATATTTCAGAAATTCAGAAATTCGTCAGTCTAACTGTAACAAAAGCAAATCAAAGTACGTGAAATTCGGATCATCTGAAAAAGGACATGAGCGAAAAGAAGAGAGCTATTCATTTAAATGAAACGAAATCGGAACCTTTGAAAAGTTTAAGTTTTACATATTTAGAAATAGTTATTTCCAAACAGAGAAATGAAAAAGAGGAAATAGTATCAAGGTTGGCAAAAGGAAATTACATAGTAATTGCCATAGTAAACGAAATAACTCGACATGCATATTCCTGTATAAGTGCAGCGCTACCCCTACTGAAGCGTAATGGAAGGAGTAGTCGATGCGATGATGCATACTGTAAGTCAGAAGTCAGTCTGCTATCAAGTTCCGTGAAGTAAGACTTATTCAAATCACGAATTAACGGATATCGTCTTACTATACGGTGAAATAGGTGACAATGTTAGAATTACTAGACGTATTTATGAAGGGTGGTTTTCGAATCGAAGATATCCATCAATTGGTTTAATTTTACAAACCGTGTACAAATTGAGAGATCGCGGTACATTGCATCCAAGTTACGAAGGCCGTGGCCGTGAAAATCTTCGGCAATGTATTTTTTAACCTGCGGCCGTGTTAAAGCGTTTGTATTTACGCAAATGACAGCCACATTGAATATCTCCTTTAAGCATTCCACCTGTTTCACACAAATTTGCCCTTTTTATGGCAAATAAATTGTCATTAAAAGAAGAGGCAAGTAGAAAACAGAAAAAAAACGAACATTCAATTAAAATTACAAATGTAATTTATTATACTTGTGAATTTAATATTAAGACAACTAAATTAAAAATTCCATATCACCACAAAACTCTTATACCGTTTAAAATTTTTAAAGAAACTGGATATTGTATGTTTCTTCGGTATATTACAAAGGTCAGGCCATTGACCTACTTATAAATAACAAGACAACAGCTGATGCATAAGAAAATTTATGAATAAATTATATCATAAAACTTTCACACAAAGACGTACCTATTATTACCCGAAATGTAAAGGGGATTTTTTGATGAATATGATCAAATAAATGCCTATTTTTTTGTTAGATCGACAACATATAAACATATCATTTATATTTATTTAGATTCAATCTGAATACAGGACCTTACTTGAAAAGTTTGTTCCTAAATTTCCGTAAAAGTTTCGATAGAATAACATTTTTTATAGTTTTGAATTGATGTCTTGTCTCGTATTTCATTTACACCCTGTATATACAAATTTCAAAAATATAATCAACAAATGATCAGAATAGACTGTATATATTTATATCAAAAATATTAGCAAATACACGACACACAAAAACGGAAATATATATGTATCTGTAAATCAAAACTGTATTAAATACAAAAAACTTTGAACATGCCTGTGTATAAGATAGGCGGTATATAAAATAGACGAATACCGAAGATCTTCGTAAATGTAACAAAAAAAAAATACAAACATAAATGCGAAACCCAATATTAATAAAAATGATGGAAACTATTATATAGATAATAAATACAATAAGAATTGTTATTAAATACCAAAGGTAAAAATGATGTACACAATATTGATTACTAAACGTTCAAATTACTCAATAAGCATCAAACGCAAAAATGTCATTCAAAATTATATGTATTGTAACTTGTTAATGTGTTTTTGAGGGTAAAACGTTCCCAATAAATATGGTGATATATTACTTGGTTGTCGTTTGGTTATTGCTTTTTAATGATAGCTTCCTTATGCTTTGGGACCTCTCCTAGTGGATACGTTATTTTATATGCGTTTTCCGCGTGGCACCCTTTTTAATTATAAATGTGGTTAGGTTTAACGTTTTATAAGGAACTCCGCCGTCTTCACTGAAGCTAAGCTGTGGTACTGGCAGGTTGGCTTGTATGTTTAATAGCAACCCGCCCACGAAAGGTAAGTCTTTGGAAGGTTATTGTATCCCGAAAATTACCGAAGCCAGTTCTCGAAATATTTATTGTTTGCACTTTACGTGTAGCATCCCGTTCAGTTTAAATTTATACTTCATTAGTCATTCTCACGTACTTTTAATCGACGATTGCTACTTACATGGGGACTGCATTAACCATGTCTGGAGTAGTTACAGTTAATGACGTGCCAGGACGTTCTGGATCATCCGTGCTCATATGGCCACTTTTAAAAGCAGAAAACAACTTACAAATCATTCCGTGGAACGGAGCGCATTTACGATAATATTTACGTAACTTTTCCTCGGTTTCTTTGTTTACCACGTAAAAAATAATGTTTAATTAATACTCGGAATAATTTTTTTCTATATTTACAAAACAAAAATATCAGTTTTCTTTAAATGAGTATAAAACATAATCTATTTGTCAGATTTCTTTGAAATTTTGATAGCAGACATCGGAAACATAGCGGAAGTCTGCAACATAATCACCGTATCGAAAGTGTTTCCAACCTTTACAACGTCAGTCTTCCGTCAAACCGCCCTTGTATACCGTGCCTCCAATGAAATTATTATTGGCCTATGATTTCCATATAAAATTGATGACATTAAAAAATATGTAAGTCGAGGCACGATAAGTTCCAATGCACGTCAAACATATAATCAAATGACAAAATAAATATTCAATGCGACCACCAAATAAATTAAAAATATTTTATATTAAGATAAAATTATGACAAATTAATTACTTAATTATTGCATTTCCGATATCGCAGTACTTTTACGTTGCTGTTATTGGCTATGCGGAAAGAAATTTGATGAACCGCGAGGATGCCGGTTGTCATTAGTTCGACCATTTTGGAATGTTGACAGTTCCGTAGAGTATCAAAGCATTTAAATATTACAAATAAAACCTAACTTTCCTTCAGTCGAGATATATTTAGTTTTTGTAGTCTAATCGAACAGCACTAAACTCTGTAGTGCTAATCTGATATACCATAATAAGTATATATAATAATAGAAGTTATATAGGTTACATTAGTATGTTAGGTTAGGTTTTAACGCAAGATATCAGTGTATTCTGCAACGGTGTAATACCTAACGTCACGATTTCTTGATGATGTGCATTGGAACTTATCGTGCCTCGACCATATGCATATAATTAATCACAACTTAAGAAATTCTATAATTAATACAATTATATAATAACTTACGTAATTAGTATCCAAGAAATATATACAAGAGCGTTTATACCAAGCATAATCTATGTCACTGGACGGTTTTGGAACAAATACAGCCGCTTGAACATTTCCAGTATCCTTTAATAGTTTTTTATTCAAATAAATAGGGTTTGGTGATTTCAAATCAACTATGAATACTACAAAAGAAACAATTAATTTTCAAAGCCCAGAAACGTTTGGTCAAACATACTTACATTTCTTGTTTTTGGTGAATAAAGCTTTAAATGGCATGGTCATATCAGATATAACCATTGAAACATCAACTCTCACAGTCCATGTTAATGATAACGACAACAAATTCCAGACGCTGATGTATTTCCGACTTGCGGAAAATAATAAATGACATTCGGTTCCACTACCAAATGAGATATGTGTAAGATGGTCCTCTTGAAGTGGATGCCTTAGTGAACATTTTAATTTATGCTCTTCAGATAACCAGGTTGTTAATACTGATTCAAAACCGACAGCAATCAAAGATCCGTCATTGGAAAATGTGACCACTTGAGGATTCAAATCCTTGTATGTTACTTCTCCTGAACATCTCCAGGAATACCCTTGATCTATAACAACCGATATTTAATTATTACAAATTCATAGTAAAATTCTGATTACGAAACTGGAATTTCTGGATTACGCTAAGATTAAGATATTTTATGAATTCTTGCTTCTTTAGTGTCGCAACAAAGTATTTTCAAATTCAAGGAATTTTCATTCATTTTAAAATACTGTCTGCAAAGTTATTTTTCTGTAATTTGGAAAATGTATTACATAGTTTGAACAATTATACATAGGGCGTATTAGAAAATAACAAGGAAACTTTAACGATGTTAATGTAGAATTTGCTTTCCTGAGATAATTTTCCCAAAGTGACGAAGAAGAAAATTTTATTTACGGGTGAATAAACATTTTCTCTGTATACGCATTAAAATTCTACGAAATTAAAACATTTTCAAAAAAATCAGTATTATACCGAGTAAATGATTGAAGCAAATATTTAATTTGGCAGTCCTGAAAAATTGGCATGCCTGATCATTTATTTTAGATTTATCTTTTTTGGTTAGAATATTTTATATACCGGGTGTCTCAGTTATGTTGTTCCAATGACGTACCTCCGTTATCTAATAAAATAAAAATTTAAAATTTGGGGCGTCTGATATACACGTAATGTTCTTTAAATTGAGCCTAACATTAATATTTTTTCACTTCCGGTTTAACCGGAAACGGGTCTAACTTTTTTATTTTAAATAGCATCCTGTATATTTTCCTCGAAATTTGAATTCTATTGAAAATTCTCTTTCCCATTAATTATTACACTTTGTATTTAGACTTCAAAACAGAGGTGAAATTGCATTTTAAATATTCAAAAATTGGGATTGTAGAAAATTATGAAAAGCATATTCATTAATTCATATTTGAATTTAGCAAAAATACACTTCCCAAAAATGCATTTTTAAGATATCTGTTAGAAAGAATATTCATTTAGAACATGAGTGGTTTACAAACATTTTATTGAAAGTCAAATGACTATTTTTCTGTCATGTCGATGTTAAATAAATCACAAAAATATTATACTTATTAATTTTATTTATACAAGAACGGTATTAATAAATCTCGTAGTGGCTCTAAACTTGAACCGTGAACGCCAGAAAATATGCTAAAGAAAATGTTCAAAATGTTACATTGAAGCAAATGTCCATTTGCTTCAATGTAACATTCGGCTCGATGCAAAAGTTCACCAGAGGTAACACTTCTTAATACCTCGGCATTAAGAGCTGCGCATCCATTCCTAGTTCTATTTTTTATATCTTCCAAATCTGAAAAAGGCATGTAGTTTACCCTATTCTTCAAATACCCCCATAAAAATAATCTATCGGTGTTAGATCGGGTGATCTTGCAGGCCATCTTATTGGTCTATGTGTGGTCCACTTATTAGCAAAACTCGGATTAACACAGTCACAATTCTAGAATTGTGAGCGGGTTTTTTTTCTTTGAAAAGACACCACATGTCTCCAAATTTGAAGCCAGACGTGTAAAATATATAGCGCTTGGCATATGTCTGTCAGGATACCGCTCTCTGTAAACACGGAAGGCTTCACGCCTGTGTTTTCTACATTCCCCATAAATGAAGGTCATACTCAATTTTTCCTCATTTGTAAAATAGTCTTTATTCATTTTAAATACAACTTTGTTTGAAGAAACTTTGAAGCAAATTTTAATAACATTTATGAACTGTCAAAGATAACAAACAAACAATGTCAAGTTTGCTTTAGTTTCCATAGATCGCTTTGGTTTCTACGATCCCAATTTTTTAATATTTAAAAGGCAATTTTATTCTGTTTTGAAGTCTAAATACAAAGTGTAACACTTCATGGGAAAGAGGATTTTCAGTAGAATTAAAATTTTGAGGAAAATATACAGAGTGCTATTTAAAATAAAAAAGTTATTAATATTAAGCTCAATTTAAAGAACATTAGGTATATATCAGATGCCCCAAATTTTAAATTTTTATTTTACTAGATGACGGAGATACGCTATTGGAACAACATAACTAAGACACTCGGTATATGGATGACATAGGGTTAGAATTATTTGTTTGACGTTTACTTTGTCAAATTTTTATAAATTTAAATTTAAGAATCAAGTTGTAAAATGATTGTAAATGAGAAAAAATATGAATCATTTAGTCACCCATTACAGTATTAGTATTATTACATTATCAGTACCGTCAAACGGGAGAAAGTCGATCGGTCGGAGTAAAGTCGATTAACGTGGCAACGTCGGATATTTAGCGCACATAATCGGCAACACGTACTGTCGAGCACCCTGTAAGGTCAAATTTTGTCGTATTTATTGTATTTACTGCCGCAAAGCGAGTGAGTGGCATACACGTGCTTTTTTTTAAGGTTAGTTTTTTGGAAAAAATTGTTCTATTATGTAATTAATATTTCGGGCTTTTTATAGTTGTGGAAACGTTTGTTTATACATAAAAACAGGTGAGTAATCCATACAAACACACAAAGCAAAAAAAAACAACAAAGAAAGTGGTAAAATCGATAATAAAAAAAATAAAAATAATGTTTATTATAAGTATTTTAATACAGTAATTGTAACTAATTGGGTACGTAGGTACCCAGCCTTAGAATCCAGGGATTATTTATTTAAATAAATTATTTTTTCTAGATGCCCCGAAATTATAAAGAAAAGGTCGGGGTCCATGGTAAGAAAAATTATAATGAAATTTATTTACAAAAAGCACTAACTGCGGTGAAATAAAACCAGATGTCGATGCAGGCGGCTTCTGAGTACAGTGACTTTATATAGGTCTTTCACGATAACAGACGAGACACGTGATAAATAGTTACAAAACAGGGTTGACAAATCTACATTTATTATATATACTATATTATATATAGGCATGACTTAGTTGTGAAAATAACTGATCTTATACATAATATCGTTTTATAAATAAAATAGGGAGGAACTTGTAAATATGAACTCATTGTAAACAACTTATTCGAATGACATTTGACAGAATCCAAGCTGGCAACCATGCCCAGTTCCGGTAACATAATATATTCACTTAATAGAGAGAAATACTAGGATTATTAGGTATTATTGTAATTTAAATGTTACTTGTTCCGAAGTAACTATTTATCACGTGTTCGTCTGTTATCGTGAAAGACCTATATACTACAGTGACGACAATGATATGTATGTTTTCTGATTAGTTCTCACGGTCACGTGGTATATTTCGCCATTTTGGTGCTAAAATTTGTGGTGCTTGCATTGTTAATGTATGATATAATAATTTTAGTATTGATTCAATTTATTAAAACAGCTGTTTTATATTTATTTAGCCTTTTATTTGTGTTACTAAAGCGATTCAGTATACCTATTTTTAAATACAGCCATTTATGACTTGATTTTTTTGAGGTAAGTGCAATTATCTATTAACATTTATGTGTATGCAGTCTAATTGTTTTTATGTTTAATGAATATAGGTGATAAAGTATTTATTAAATACTGAAGCTATATATTTTTTTGTTTAAAGAAAAAGCCTGGATGTGCAGCTGTTAATTGCAGTAACTCTGCAAAGAAAGGATTTACTATGAAGCGATTTCCAAGGGATTTAAAAAGAAGAAAAGAATGGCTCATAAAAATGAGAAGAGATAAGTGGACACCAACTGATAATTCTCGTATATGCGAGGTTACACTGTATGTAATTAAAATTAGCACTACTATATCATTATTGTTAAATTGCAGGTACACTTTGCCCCAGAGATAAGGGAAAAAAATAGGGAAGATGGAATGAAAAAACTGAGACCCGATGCTGTACCAACAATATTCTACTTTATGGTAACTAAACACAAAAGAAAGTTGCCTATTTAGAGAGACCCTATTTTAAAACGTCCACCTCTAGTGGAATCAGATCCATCATCAAGCAGTTCCACTAAAAATGAAAGTGCAAGTGATATATTTTTATATTTGAAAATGAACCAAAAAAAAACTTCTAATTCAGTAATGTTAATTAGCAATGATGCACAAAATTCAAGAGATACTAGTGTTTCTTTTGATAGTACGAAGAAATTGAGAAGCTATAACAAAATTTATGCTAAAAATGTGTCACAGCTAGAAAATGTTAAGAAAAAACTATATCTTGGTTGATATATAAATATTTTATTATATTGTTTTATTTCTCATTATATACATTTTTCTATTATTTTTTTTCAAAAAGGGAGTGTGAATTTTCCCAGTTTAATTCTTGTATTATACCGGGTGCGGCAATAGTGTGTCGGCGGAGCTTAGCATGAAAACTGATAAAGTTGTAACAATGAAATTTTACGTACACATGTAGTATGCTACAGGGAATTTTCTAATTTTATTTATATATTTACAGGGTGTTCCAAATTTCCGCAACCACTTTCAATTTTTTTTTTTAAATAGATTGCTATACTTTCTTGTTATTATGATGATAGCCACCCAAATTATCTTTGCAATGATGTATGACAATGTGCACTTACAACTGTTAGTTTTGGTTTTATTGCAAATTTTGTTAAAATCTTGACAGTTGCAGCGTCTAACATTTTAAGTCTTAGCCTGAAAATGGGTGCAGTGCCTCACGTAACTTTTTTGTTACAAATTTATGGACTAACACGCTATATGTTTTGAGGGTGAACAACGTGACAACATATACAGAGTGTTAAATATGTCGTGCCAAAGTTATCGAAGTTTAAAGGCTATTTTCTCTTTTTTTTTAAATTGAACCTATAATTTTTTTATTAGTCAGCAAATTCCTTGTAAAATTGCCGTTAAAATGGTACCAATAACATAGTACTTATTTCTAGTATTTTCGAAGTTATAACCCTTTAATGGGATATACCTATGTTTATAATATTCAATATGCGGTGCTGCATCGAATAGTTGGGTGGTTGGCCATGAAATGATATTAAGCAAAAATTGCTGTGTAACCAAACGTCAAATATCTACGTAAAATTTCCATATAAAGTGTTTTTCAATAGTTTCTCTTTACTGTAATCGCGTTTAATTGTTATAATTTAAGTTCGGCTAGTTAATTATCAATTTCCGTTTGTTCGTTATTAGTTGTTATCTTGTTGTCAGTATATCGTTTTGTTGTCATTATTTTTTATTTCCATGCCGTAATAGTTTATAGTTGTGTTTCTTTAGAATGAATTTTTCGAAGGAGGAGCTAATAGACATGGTATTTGTTCTTGGCGCTAGCAATAGAAATCCACTTTTAGCATCAAGAACATATGCTATGGAGTATCCTCACCGAAGAGCACCAGATATTAAGACGTTTGAAAAAATGTTGACAAGGTTTCTTCGGACGGGTTCAGTGAATTATGTCAAACATGAAAGAACTAAGTCTACGGTTACAGAAGATAATGAAGTGACAGTCGTCCAGTCCGTTGTGGAAAATCCGCGCGTATCTACAAGGATAATTTCGAAAGAACACGGGATAGAAGTCACTGCTGTAAGAAGGATTTTAAAAAAACATAAATTTCACCCTTACAAAATTCAAAATCATCAAGGCTTATTACAAACGGATTTTGAAAGGAGACTTGTTTACTGTGAATGGCTACTTTTCCAATTACGACAAGATCTAACTTTTCTAGATCATGTGCTTTTCACGGATGAAGCAACATTTGCTAATTGTGGTATAACAAATAGAAAAAATTCTCATTATTATGACACTAGAAACCCTCATTTTGTGCAACCCATTTTATACCAACAAAAATGGAGTGTTGACACCTGGGGAGACATCATAGGAAACACTATTGTAGGTCCATTCTTTTTTAATAATACTTTAAATTGTGAAATCTACACAAATTTTCTACAAAATAATTTACCATTGCTGTTAGAAGACCTACCAGATAACGTCATAAGGAGATTGTGGTACCAACATGATGGTGCACCTGCACATTACGGTGCTGCTGCAAGAACACATTTAGATAGGGTATTCACCAATAGGTAGATTGGGAGAGGAAGCTTTATAAACTGGCCACCGCGGTCACCAGATCTAACCCCTTGTGATTTTTTTCTGTGGCCTACTGTAAAAAATATAGTTTACGAAACACCTCCTACAACGGCAGAGAACATGCAGCAACGAATCAGAAACGCTTTTCTTCAAGTAAGTGAAAACAACATGGCTCAAAATGTAAGTCTGTCGATGCAGAGGCGATTAAGAGCATGTGTAGAGCAATCAACTATTAGATGCAGCACCGCATATTGAATATTATAAACATAGGTATATCCCATTAAAGGGTTATAACTTCGAAAATACTAGAAATAAGTACTATGTTATGGGTACCATTTTAACGGCAATTTTACAAGGAATTTGCTGACTAATAAAAAAATTATAGGTTCAATTAAAAAAAAAAGAGAAAATAGCCTTTAAACTTCGATAACTTTGGCACGACATATTTAACACTCTGTATATGTTGTCACGTTGTTCACCCTCAAAACATATAACGTGTTAGTCCATAAATTGGTAACAAAAAAGTTACGTGAGGCACTGCACCCATTTTCAGGCTAAGACTTAAAATGTTAGACGCTGCAACTGTCAAGATTTTAACAAAATTTGCAATAAAACCAAAACTAACAGTTGTAAGTGCACATTGTCATACATCATTGCAAAGATAATTTGGGTGGCTATCATCATAATAACAAGAAAGTATAGCAATCTATTTAAAAAAAAAAAATTGAAAGTGGTTGCGGAAATTTGGAACACCCTGTAAATATATAAATAAAATTAGAAAATGCACTGTAGCATACTACATGTGTACGTAAAATTTCATTGTTACAACTTTATTAGTTTTCATGCTAAGCTCCGCCGACACACTATTGCCGCACCCGGTATATATCTTTTCATTTTTTTCAATTAATACTTTATGAACAACACGATATTATTCTATAATAATTTAGTAATTTCTTTTGAATTTTATTTCGAAAATAACGTTCTTTTGCTAAATTTTGCATATCGAGTACCTTTGAATTTAGCACCAAAATGGCGAGTGGACGGGACTTAATCTCGATTGTCGTCACTGTAACTATAAAGTCACTGTACTTCTGAGCAGTTCGGGGTACTATATATGACGATTAGTGATCACGTTCATGGGAAAGTAACCCAAAAATATGGAAGACCACAGGCGCTAAATGACCAAATGAAAGACAGTTGGGGCTCTTCGAGTGAGGATTTCCTCTAAAGCCAATCGATATTCGATATATTGTGCAACAATATCTTGAAAAGCCTGGTCTAACTGAGAAAAGGTTTCGTGACAATATGCCTGAAAATGATGTTTTTTTAGGGTTTGTTAAACGCAATTCAGATATATGTAACTGTAAAACTCGCTGAAAGAAAACACAAAGCAAATGAAAGCTGCTTTAAGTAGTTAAAAAATATTTTGATCATTTGGAAACAGTCGTTAAAGATTTTCCAGCTTCGAATATTGTAAATTATGATGAAACGAACATCGTAGATGATCCTAGGGCAGTAAACGACGTTTTAAAAAAAGGAAGCAAGCCTGTTTTTAGAGCTATAGATAGTTTAAAAACTAATACGACGGTCATGTTTGCTATTAATGCTAATAGAACCTTGCGATATGTGATTTACAAGGCCAAACACCTTTATCAAGGTTGGACTGAGGGAGGTTTGGAGAGATCGAAGTTTATTAACTCATCAAGCGGCTGGTTGGACGAAAATATATTTGATATATTTTTTACTTCTATCGCATTGTCTTACCATATTTCCGAAACTTAGATGGGGAGAAACTGCTTATTGGAGACAATTTAAGCAGCCACATAACCGAATGCGAAAATAATAATATTAGATTTGTTTTACTTCTCCCAAATTCCACTCACCTCCTGTAGCCACTAGACGTAGCCTAGTTTCGATCGCTAAAGGCAGTGTGGAGGAAAGTTTTGGAAAAATGGAAGATAAAAAACAGAGGCGTTGTCCCTAAAACACTTTTTCCAAAGTTTCTTAAAGACACAATTGACAACGTTGGATTAAGATCGCACGCAAATTCCATTGCAGGATTTAAAGCCTGCGGGATTTCGCTCTTTAACCTGAATGCAGTCTTAAGAAAGTTCCCTTAAAAACCAGAGAAACTATCGCCATAGAAAAAATTTGGACGAACATACTGGTGGACCACTTAAGTGACCTAACATCAGGACCTTCCCAACAACCAAAGAGAAGAAAGAAAACCAAAAATATTGTAGCTCAAAAAAATATATGCAGTAGTGATATTAACTACTATTACAAAGGATGAAAGCGGAAGAAAAAAAGAAGTAAAAAACTGAAAAATTGGTAGTAGTAGCAGCAGTGAGATGGAAGAGCTTGATCATTCGAAAAATGACTCAGATTTTAATATTTCAACTTCTCCTGATCTTCACAATGTCCACGACGCGTAGCAGTTAGGAAATATGGGAGAGTTTGAAATTGGAGAGTAAAAACACAAACAACTTTAGATGCTGCTGCTAACAATATTAATTATAATGAAGAAAATTTGTTGGTAAATGGTTTTGTAATTATCAAGTTTACAGCCAACAAACGAGACCGTTTTCATGTAGGAAAAGTGGACAAACTTTTAGAAAATTCAATAACCATCAACACCCTTAGAAAAAAGGTATGAAGGCTGTATCTTTGTTTTTCCCAAAATCCGGATATGGCAGAAGTTACACGGGATTAAATTATTAAAACAATAAGTCAATAGAGGAAGACATTTTTTTAATTTACCTGAAGATTTTATGCTGGAATAATTGCTGTCGTGTTTATAAACAAAAAAACTCGTTCCTATGTTTGTTATCTAGCTCTGTTATTTTGTTGCTAGAATAAGTCTTTTACCAAAAAGTCTAGTTTTATAAAGAAAAAAAAGCTTTGTTTCTTTTTGTATAATAAACGCATATTAAACCAGATTCTTTTTTGCCATTTTTTTATGTAAAATTTTTTTTTATAGATAATTGATTATAATTTTGGCTCGACTTTACTTATATGATTGTTTAAAGTCGATTTTAAGTAATTTTAAATTGGCGTTTGGCTTTACCCCATATCATGAAGTAAAGTCGATCACCCTTTAGAAAAAATTTAGCGGAAATACCACGTGCAAAACGTTATTCCACCAGTGCTGCTTATGGTTAAAATATCAAGGATAATATATATTTTTTTGCAAAAAATGGTAAATCATTTAAAAAGTATGGCAAAAAAATTGCATTTTTTTATCGACTTTCCCCCGTTAGACAGTTATCAACAGAGGTTGTCCCATTCATAATTAACCACAATAAAAACTGCTTTTGGTACACAGGAAATAGGATCAAATGCAATGTTTGAGCGACTGCCAAAGTCAACAAATTTGAGAGCAAACGATGTTATTTATATAATTACCGATAAACTACATTTATAGATGAGCCACTCCTACTGATAACGTAAGGTGAAACAGTTACAACAAGGTATAAATCAAATCTTTAATACGAGCATAATTCTTGATAGCTGTAGAAAATGATCGTGTATTAGGATGCAATTGCTTTTTCGTTAGATCCTATTGTTGTGCCAAGGTTCTGTTTTTATTTTAAAGAAGTTTTCAAAATTTTAATTTATTTTTTAGAAAGTGGAACTATTCTATTTATATTTAGAATTCAGCCTTTACTTTTATAAAATAATCTCTAGAATACATTTTCCTGCGAAAATGTAAATTTTCAGTGTAGTTTCTACAACATGTGATAAATGTAGTTCCATAATTGTTATATACCACTTAATAGAATTTATTTTAGATTTATAATATTGTAAATTTTGTATTTTGGTATGTTTAAAGTTTGCACTTGTTACAAATTTCCACTTTTTTTTACTTTGATTTTTGTTCTTACTTTCACTATTTAGAGTAATTACTAATTTACTCAATCGGTATATGACCTCGAAGCAAGTATGCAAGTAAAGTGGAAGGCAATTATGATCTGTTACGGTTGTATTGTTATGTTAATATTTAGTGAATGGTATATATACACACTTTAAATACAAACAAAAATGCATAGAAAGATTATAACTTACAATAAACAGTAGAAATCTTCAACAATTGCCAAATCTTAAATTTCTTGTCTTCTCCTATTGTGACACTTGAAAGTTCAAATTCATTTCTTGATGGTTGAAATGTTATAGCCTTTACAATATCTTCATGTGGATATTCAATGGACGTATTTAAAGAAAACCTGTAATATAATTTTTAGATTACATGTGATGTATACAACAATGTGCCTTGAATTATTTCATTTCTTTTTGAATCCAGTTAACAAACGCTAAAAGAGTACAAAAAAGCAGCTAATTCTTTCACATTGTTAAAAATAATTTCAGAATAATTGACACATACATGAGTAGGTAAACCCCACCAGTTTTGTATAATACAAAGGTATTTTTAATAATATAAAATATTATTAAAAATCTGGTGTGAAGAACACAAATGCAGGTTCACTATTAATATTTTTTGTGAACGTGTCCGAATATATCCTATCCCCAGAGACGTAGATACGTATTTCACCTTTCTACATGCTCATCGGTACGTCCCTGCTGGAGAAAGGATATTCCCAGACACATTCACAAAAAAGAACCACATCGCCCTATCACCGTAATTATCCAGACCGGTTTTATCACTGCGTGATACTCAATTTTCTCCATTGTTGAACAACGTGAACCGACAACTAGAAGCAAACCATTAACAAACAATGATCAGCATGACTTGAAATTTTGACGTCGAGGTCATCTATCAGATAGCGAAAGAAATTTTTTTCTACAGTTACTTCAAGTCAGTAAGGCCGGAAAGCTTTCAGATATCCCTCGTATTTGTTATTATGTTACATATAACAATTCAAAATACGAATATGCAGTTGCTATACTTTACTAAATATTTAAACTCGTTTTGCTTACTTTTGTTTTGTACTATTAAACAACCAAAATTTCAAACGACATTCAAACATATCCGGATCACGCCTATGTTCAACTGTTGCCATCCATAATCCAGAGTCATCTATTGCAACTTTGCTGACGATAGTATTTATTATAGATTTGTTTCTTTCTTGAGTATATTTATTTTGTCCTACAACATCTAACTAAACCTTATATTATAGAAATCATACATAAAAATGTAACTTACACTGTACATGAGGTTCATGTCTTTAGGTGAAAACAGTTGCACATGACCAATTACACCATTCAAAATTAATGATTTACTTCTTGAATCAAATACTATACCGGCAGACAACTCACTGCCCAGAACAAGATGCTGAATTACATTAACAATTCTTAGTTGAGGACTTACTATTTGCACTGCATTATCTTCAGTAGCAATAGCAAGTAATACATTATTTTTTGCCACAGAAACATATTTAATAGGAGCTGGTAAACGAGGTAGGAATTCTTTAGAATTGATATTATCTTGATCCCATTTAACCAATACACACTCGCCTGCGCCACTGTAAAAATATGTTCCAGATGTGGAAAAGCATATGGATTGAGTAGGTAATGTATGCCAGTGGTAAACTGCCTGGATTGAATTTTTATTTTCAATATTATTCCACAATAAAACTCTTCCTGTGTTATCCCCTGTTAAAATAGATATCCTTTCAGGATGGCATGTGACACACGTAAATGTTCTACCTTTAATGCTATGCCTATAACAAAAGATGAGTTTTTTATTTACATCAATTACAAATTGAAAAACATACTTAACATATAAGGAATCAAATGGACTATAGTACATATTTCTCCCTTGAGTAACGGCAAAATAACTTCCTTCTCCGCTAACATCTATACACATTGGAAAACTTTTTTTGAAAGCTAATCTCAATTTTTGTTGTTCTAGTTGCCCATTAAACAAATTTAATAAACTAAATTCATACTTATTTGTAGTTAAATTTTCAAAGCAAACTATTGCCTTGGCTTTACTATGTTCATAACTATTACTTAGAAATACTCTAAAGAATTTTATCCTTATATTTTTGTTTAAATTTAATTTCTAAAAAAAGGTTGATATAGTTATTAATCTAGTAAATTATTAAAAAAGCTTACTATTTCCTTGTGTTTAATAGCATTACTGGCTTTCCAAATTATTACTTTACCATTTAAAGTACAAGCTACAACATATTCATCATCTGTACATATAGAACCAAATCCAATGATTCGTTGTTGTACTCCTTTAAAACTGCAAATACGTTTTGCAGTTTTTGTACTATAACATACAATTTCATTCTTCCAAACAATATATATTGATCTAAAATCAGGACATTAACTGTTAAATTATCTTAACACAAACTAAAGTTACCTAGTGTCTTCAGAAAATACTGGGGGCAACGAAATAATCGATCCACCACCTTTAAACCTTGCTTGGAGTGAAGTAATTTCTTGAATCATTTTTTTGAGTTAATATACATTAAATAAACACTAAAATATAAATTTCTGTAATATTATATTGTAGGTTATGTTTGATTGGTATTTGCAAATAAAAGAGAAAAAAGATATACGAGAGAGGGACTCTTATTAATATAAAATCTAAATTGCGCTTAGCGACATCTATAATATGGAAGCGCACTAGAATCGAGTGAGCGGGAGTTTCGAGCTATATTAATTGTTTATTATTTTTACTTTTTTTCTTCGTGTTTATAAAAATATAAAATAAAAACTTTTCTATCACTTAGCTGTAGTATGTAACTTTAGACAAAAGTGAAAGAAGAGATTTCATAAAATATTTTATATGAAACAATGAAACTTAACTTAAAAAATGTATTAAAACAAAAATAAAACAATTTGAAAAAATATTTATTTCTTTTTTAATTTTCTGTACTTGGCCATACAATATTTGGCAACACTATCACTAACATTACGGGTGTCTTTTCCCTGTAGAATATTATTTAAAGAGTTAAAATAATTATGTATAATCAGCCTACAAAATTTTTTTAATATAACATTTTCAACACTGTCCGTATCATGAATTGAACATTTATATAAAAAATCAAAGTTAATATGGGATGAAGCTGTTACAAGAATTATTTTTACTAAATGCTTTTTGAAGCATATTTTTCAAATCAGTACTTCGGCGTCATATTAAATACTGTAAATTGAAAAATGAATATGGAACTTAACTTCGTTTCCGGGCGAAATATATTTGACACAGTCGGCCGAATTTGTAGGTTATATGAACATATATAATCGAATTACATCTTAAGTTATATTAAAATTACTATAAATTGAACAAAGCTGCGTAAACAGCAAATCAAATTAAACTATAACACCACATGAAAAATAAAATGAACTATCAAGAATTTACAACATTTATGTCAACATAAGATTAAACAAAATAATACAAATCTGTATAAAAACAAATTTGTATCTGTATATACATGGACACATACATGGATTATGTAATTCTTTAATCATTTTAATGAATGAGTTTCAAGTTAGTTGTAAAAGAATTATAACTGGAATTGAAATCATACAATAGACCAGAGTATCTACTTTGTATAACTGTAATTACATATTCACTGTTATGACAGTTTTAAAAACATTATCTTATAAAATATGTATTTTTGTTATTAAAAAAATAAACAATTTAGTTACATCACATATATTTCAATACAATTTTGAATTTTTAAGGGACAGTTCTACAATACACTAACCCAATTATATCATCAAATAACCCTAGATATCTCTAGTTAAACGTTCTACAGTGCCTAATTTTAAATAAAATTTGGAATATATTGCAGTATAACTTAACACTGCCATAATAGATAAGTTGAGTTTTGCACAAAGGTCGGTATAAATATTTGAAATTGCAGTATGCATTATAAACAAAACATATTTATACAAACTTATTTGCTGTAAAGTTCTTTTTGGTTCGAAATTATTTGTTGACTGCTAGTAAATTAGAACATATACGATTGCAGAAAGAAATTTTGAAAAAGGAACATGAAATGGAGCAAGAAAAAAAGTTTAGTAATTGAACTTCCAAAAATTAAATTAGAGCAAACAAGAAATTTTACTTGCAATAAGTTATAGATTTATTATAAGAAACATATAATATATACAAACAATAGTTATTTTATTTATTGTCTTCATCAAATTGTATGAATTTGTTTTTTGTATATTAAAAATTTTTAAGTTAACACTAGAAGATTAGAGCCAATGGACACCAAATCAAATAAGGCAGTCGAACCACATTTCACTAGTGTATCTTGCCAAAACTTGCTACAAAAAGATGAAAACACATTCAAATGTATTTAATTGGACATACATTTTTTTATACGCATTGTATTTTTAACTCCAAATATAAAAATTACAACGAAAAAGAATATGCAGTAAGAAAAAGGAAAAAAAAAAACTTCAATATATTAAATTGTCAATGTAACGGGGAATTATAATTGTTTAATAAGTTAATATACATATGAAATCATTTAAGAAAATTTCCTTAAATTATCATGAGTATATGTATATACAAAAAAAAGGAAATATAAAAAATATTTAGAAGATAGTATAATAGTCGATATTAGAATAAATTTGCAAAATTAACATTTACAAATGCATTATTTTCATTTTGCATATTTGCTTCTGGCTGCTCTTTGTGGAATTTTATGTCTTCATCAATGACCCATTCAGAACATTGTGTAATACTGGTTACTGCTACTATTATTGCTTTCGAGAGTTCCACATTAACTCTCATACCATATATGTAATAAGATTGGAAATCTTTTTAAGACACCAAAAGATCTTTCAATCCAGTTTCTGGTTCTAAAATGGGATTCATCGTACAATTGTTCAGCTCGACTTTGAGGATTTGCTAAAGAGGTTAATAAATATTTGGTAATATTGTAACCACTATCACAAAGTATAACTGAGTTATTGAAATGTTAATTTTCTTAGCTTCTTTTTATTGCCGATCCATTGAAAATTGTTTGGTCATGTGTAGATCCTGGTCATCTAGCTACGATGTCACAAATTCTTGATTGAGTATCTCCTATTACCTGAATATTCCATGAAAAATATCCTTTTCTGTTTCGGTACAGCTCAGCATTATTACCACCAGGAGATTGTTTTCTCATGTGAGTGCAATCAATTCTACTTAGTACATTAGGAAATCTAGCTACTTGATAGAATCTGTTTAGTTTCTTATAATTCTTCTACCTTTCTAGACATATTTAGACATATTATAGACAGTTTTTCTTGTGCAAATTTTTAGCCAAGGGTAGTAGGTCAGTTTTAAATAGAGTTCGCAAGGTATTTTATGTTTCGACAAGTATGTAATAATATCATTTTTACATCAAGCCGGTGATGGATGTTTCTTTACTACTAGTGAATGGTAGGGTGTCCATCACTATTTGAGCTGGTTCTTCCAAATTTGGTATTAAATATTCTTCGATCCATTTCACCATGATAATCTTCTATTTGTGAATTGCTTGAAAACAATAAAGAAGCATTTGACACAAAACAAATTTTGAACCACAATGTAATACAACATATCGCTTGCCCTCGTAACCCTCAGGTTTACGCACACTCTGCAGATTATTATCTTGCCAGGTCTCATCAAGCAATACCACTTTTCTCTGAACATTCTTTATGTAATTCCTAAGAAATGTCAATCTTATCTCTGCAATGTTGGATCGTTCCACCAATGCTCTATGATTATTATCCTTTTTATATTTAAATCCAATATTGTGAAGTACACGATTTAAACTGCTGCTGCACAGCTTTGATGCGTTTTACTGTAACTAATCCGAAGCACAATGCATCTGCCACTCGCTAAACAAAAGGTTTATTAAAATCTAAATATATTATGTGCACATGTAATAGGTATTAACACCACCATGGTTTTTCTCTCCTTCAAAATATTGCAACGAATTTAAAAGAAGTTGTGATTGCGAATGTAATGTGCTGCCATTATAGTTTTGAAAAAATAAATTTAAAAAAATATGTATTTATAAAAAGAAACTAAATAACAATTGGATCAAATATCAACGAAAATTTAGTGTCAAACGTCAACGAGTAACGATTAACAACTGAGCGGAAATGTGTGTATTTATCACGGAGTGGTTGATATATAGACTGAAACACTTCGCTTTGGTAACTTCTAATTTAATATTGAGGTAAATTTCATAACTGTTATAATAGTACATTATTAACCAGGAAATGTTATTTTATTGTTGAGGTAGTTTATCGGCACGAGCGCGTAGTGCCAGGGTTATAAACATCCGAAACAATAAAATAACTCTCGAAAAGGCTTATAGATATAATTATTAAATATACAGGTTTTAAACCTAAATTAAGCGTAAAAAACTCATATGCACTAATAAACAAAATCAAAGACGTTACTTTAACGTCTAACACAAAACTTATTTCCTTCGACGTTCAAAATTTATTCCCTAGTATCCCTCCAGAAAAAACGGTTATTTTAGTAAAAGATCTGCTCCATAAAAATAATGTAAATCCGTTAATTATTAATGAAATTCTTGATCTACTAAACTTATGCATAGAACAAAATTACTTTCAATTTAATGAAAACATATACACTTGTAATTGTAAAGAAGGTTTAATCATGGGTAATCCCCTAAGCCCGTTATTAGCTGAGATTTTTATGGATCATCTTGAAAATTCTATTTCAAAAAATCCTCTTTTTCAAAATGTATTATTTTGGTATAGATACGTAGATGACATATTACTAGGTTTCATAGGAACAAATAGACAATTAAATTTATTATTTGATTATATTAATACATTGCATCAAAATATTAAGTTTACAATGGAACAGGAAACAAATAATAGTATTAACTTTCTCGATTTAACGATTACTAGAATTAACAATAAATGTAACTTTGCTATTTACCACAAACCGTCAACTACAGATATTACTATACATAACACTTCTTGCCATCCGATACAACACAAATTAGCGGCTTATCACAGTCTTATACATAGATTAATAAATACTCCGTTGAACCAAACAAATTTCGAGAAAGAGTTAAATTTAATTAGACAAATAGCTATCAACAATGGATATAAAAGTAATATAATAGATAACATTTTAAATAAAAAACTCCGTACTAAAAGCCATATCACAAGTTTACCCAATATTAAATAATAACACCCAAAAATTTAAAATGATCACGTTTATAGGCTCTTCAAGCACAAAAATTTGTAAATATTTAAGAAAGTTTGACATTAATACAGCGTTTAAAACTAATAACAATTTATCCAAATTTATAAAAAACAATAAGGATTTAACAAACAACAATAAAAAGTCAGGGGTCTATGAGTTAACCTGCGGTAGTTGCCCTATGACTTATATCGGACAGACAGGCAGATCGTTTGAAGTACGCGTCAAAGAACATTTTTCTTCATTTAGAAATAATAAAAGTGACTCTTCATATGCGTCTCATATCAATTCAACGAACCACATTTTTAACAAAGAATTTAAAATATTACATATAGAAAATAAGGGCAAAAAACTTAATTTATTAGAGTCACTGGAAATCAATAAAATAAAGAAAACTGACAAGATCTTAAATGATCAATTAGAAACAAATAATTCACCCTTACTTAATCTATTTATTTGATTTGCAGACAGTTACATAGTGTATAGTATTTTTGTATTTTTCCATAGAATTCTTTATCCCTGTAATATAATGTAAACCTTTAGTTTTATTACTTAAGAACAGTACATTTTTTTTATAAACCGTAGCGAAAGTTTTGTATAGACATCCCGTAATAAAAAGCACCCATCCCTCTGACTATTTTTTTAAAATAAAACATGTGTTTTTGCTTGTTACTGTTTACTTGTGTTTAATATAAAAAATATTTTGTAAATAAGTTAGTTATATGTCTGACGAAGCCCAGGTTGGTGCGAAACGACTCGTTACAGTGATAATTAAAAAGTGAAATTCATAAAATTTGTTTTATTTTATCTTAATAGTTATAATGGAATTTCATCAAGTAAAGGCCGAAACAATCATATATCATAATAAAATAACATCCTGGCCGAGGTTAATATACGATTTTTTTCACTACTAGCGCATTTTTTACTTTCTCGTAAATTTACCAGTAACCGTTTTAAAATAATATGAATATTGTTATTGGAAAAATTCACGTTTATGTAAGAAGAGCGCAAGTTATTTTTATGTTTATATTCCAGTAATTAATTTTGACAAAAAATTAGTTTTTAATTTTACATTTAAAAGTTACCCCAATTAAGACTGATTTTTAATTTAAAAGAAAAAATGAAAACAAGAAAATATTGATATAATTGTATTGTATTTTAAATTAATATAAAGTCATCTTTAAAACAAAATTTATGGTTGCTAGGTTTCTTACTAATTCAGATGCCTGTATCTATATTACTGTATCAGCACAAGATGGCGTACTTAATAATATATCCAATTCCTGTCAAATTTAATTTTTAAATTGAAATATTTTTAATTTATCAATATTTTAAGTTGTAATATATAAATAATTACGATCTTGCCAATGATAAAAATTGTATTATAATATAGTTTTTTTTTTTTCTGAAATCGATCCTCAATTGTTGTAAATTACCGAAATGTACTTTATTCCCTAGCGAATAAAGTGGACTAATAATGGAGGGTAGCATATGGTCTACAGACCGCTTTTAAAGCTAGTAGTGAAAAAAGTATTTTTATTTGATTTAAAATAATAACCCTTTTAGATGGATAAATACGTAACTGGGTTGAAAAGAAAATTAAATGAAGCAGAAGCAGAGGGCAAAAGAAAAGGTGATGAAAATAACGGAAATACATCTTCGCAAAATAGTAAACCTAAAGATAGAAAATATGATCCAATGTACTTATCAGTAGAATTTACATATAAGGTTATTAATGTCCAAGAACGGCCAATGTGTTTGCTGTGTATGAATACTTTGGCCTCAGACAGCATGAAACCAAATAAATTAAAACGATATCTTGAAAAAGTACATGCAGTCACGTTGGCAAGACAAGAGAATTTTTCCAAAGAAAATTAGAGAATTTAAATAAACAACAAGAAATGTTTTCAAAGACCATGTCTGTAACACAAAAAGCATTGCTTGCGTCATATAAAGTTTCTTATAGAATTGCTAAATGCAAAAAACCCCATTAGGAGAAACTTTGGTGCTACCTGCAGCTATTGACATAATAGCTACGATGCTCGGTGAATCATATGCTGATCAACTTAAAATCATTCCACTTGCCGATAATACGGTGGGAAGACGAATATCCGATATATCTGAAGATCTATCCGATCAATTAATAGAAAAAGTAAAACTATCTTCTTTCGCGTTGCAAGTAGATGAGGCTACCGATGTTCTTAAGGATGCACACTTGATAACATATGTAAGATATGTTGTGGAAACTGATGTTAGAGAAGACATGTTATTCTGTAAACCTATTGAATGCAATACTACAGCAAGTGAAGTTTTTAATATCATTGATAATTTTTTTAATGAAAATGACATTCTGTGGGAGAACTGTGTTAGGCTATGCACAGATGGAGCTCCATCTATGGCAGGTAAAAATGCTGGTCTACAGGCACTAGTTCGAAAGGTGGCTCCTCGTGCAGTTTGGACGCATTGCATGATTCATAGACAATCACTTGTTTCAAGAGATATGGGTGAAGATCTACTAACAGTATTTGAAGTTATTATAAGAGTTGTAAATTTTATCAAAAATCGCCCATTAAGAGGAAGGCTTTTCGCAAAATTGTGTGATGACATGGGTTCAAAATATAGATCACTTCTATATTATTGTGAGGCACGTTGGCTTTCTCGTGCCAAAGTACTTCAAAGGGTGTATGAGCTAAAAGAAGAGATCGCCATATTTCTTACTGATAAAAATAGAGATGAAGCAAATTTGTTTTATGACACGAAATTTCTTGTAAAACTTGCGTATTTAGTTGATATTTTTCAAAGACTCAGTACTTTAAATAAATCAATGCAAGGGCCTCAAATTCATGCTTTTACGCAGAAAGACAAGATTACTGCATTTATGACAAAATTGGAACTGTGGATAATAAGTTTGAAAAATAATAACTTTGACATGTTTCCCACTTTTAAAATTACCTGTCTTGCTGATGAAATAGAAGCAAGTAAAGTTCTTATTAATAATCATTTGACCAGTCTATGGAAGCAATTCTCGTTTTACTTTAAAGATCTTGACATGTCCAAATATGAATGGATTAGAAACCCGTTTGTGATTGAAAAATATGATGATTTTGGCCTTACGACAGCAGAGCAGGAAATGATAATTGACTTATCTAGTGATAGCACATTAAAGCAGATGTTTCAAGACGAAAATAATATTGTTACGTTTTGGCTACGAGTAAAGGACGATTTTCCTACTTTGACAAACAAAGCTTTAGAAATTTTATTGCCATTTGTAACATCTTACCTATGTGAAACTGGTTTTTCTACAGTAGCTGTCTTAAAAACAAAGTATCGATCTCGCTTAGTGATTGAAAAGGAACTGAGAACCGCGATTTCTTCAATGATACCACGGTTTAGAAAATTTGAGCTGAAAAACAAGCTCAACCGTCGCATTAAATTTTTATAATGTTGTATTAATTATATATTAAGGGGCGTACCGACGATCCTGTAGAAAGGTGAAATACGTATCTGCGTCTCTGGAGAGGAGATACATTCACAAACATATAACTTGTATTGTGTTCTTCACACCCCATTTTTAATAATATTTTATATTATTAAAAATACTTTTGTATTATACAAATTGGTGTGGTTTTTACCCACTCATGTATGTTTCAAATTATTTTGTTATATACGCATTCGGTTCGCCCGACAAGTAGTGAAGACACGATAATACAGTTTTTTATAGATAAGGTTGTTACCGTCTATAGAAACACGTTGCTTAGTTCGGCAGTTATTATGTAGACAGCGCTGAATATTCTTTCACGCTCTGTCTTAATAATTTCTGGTTGATAGCAAGGTAGTTATGTTTGGTTGAATGTATCTCTTCTCCAGTAGGGGCGTACCGACGATCCTGTAGAAAGGTGAAATACGTATCTGCGTCTCTGGAGAGGAGATACATTCACAAACATATAACTTGTATTGTGTTCTTCACACCCCATTTTTAATAATATTTTATATTATTAAAAATACTTTTGTATTATACAAATTGGTGTGGTTTTTACCCACTCATGTATGTTTCAAATTATTTTGTTAATTATATATTCTTTTTTTTCTATTTTTGTATATTTGTATTTGTTTTTATTACATTTAAAATTATTATTTCTTATAATAAATAATTATTTTTTTATGTATATTTTTACATAATATTGTATATTATTTTGTAGCCCATTAAATAGATTATAATATCAGTTGAGTATTTATGAAATTGGATTGTTAGAAAAATTAAGGGGGCGCAACAAATTTTTTTAAAGGGGGGGCGCAGGTACAAAAAGGTTGGAAACCACTGAACCTTCCTCGTGGAACGTGTGTCATGTCATGTTGTTTTATTTACATTCCAACATATTCAGTGCAATCCAAATTTACTTCCGAAAATTTCAAAATATATCCTTTATTTTGCAAAGTAGTAGTTTTAACTACAGTTTTTAAGTTCTCATATTAATTAATTTTATTTCCAAATGGTTAATTATAGTCAAAACTGGTCCTCAAAAACTTTAAATATATTTTTTTTAAATCAAATTAACTTGTCTTGCCAAATCTAACTTTTTTCACATAGTCGTCTAAAAAAGCTTTTCTGTTCTATTGTTTTAGATAAAAACTTAAAAAATTACATAAGAAATGTTTTACGTACAAGATTATTTAACTTCCTTTATATTAAAATATTTTTCTTTATTGTCAGTCAATCATAATTGGTTTTATAGATTTACTATGTCTGTAAAGAAAAGGATTTTACATTTAGACATGTTTATTTAGTTCTTACTAGAACCTTAAAAATAATTATGAAAAATTGAAAATACAAACAATTCAGTGTAATCAAGAACAGAGAAATGTGGTAAGTATTTTTTAATGGGCATCTGTCGTGAAAACATCAAGAATCAAGGTGAAATAATGGCGATTTACAACAAATCATTCAAAATTTTTTGTTAAATTAAATATTTTTCCAGTTCAGTAAGAACCATGCGAGAATAATGAAATCGATAGACGCTTTAAAAAGAGCGCTATCGAAGAAGTAATTATTAAGGAATAAAAATCAAAATAACCGCAAATGTTGAAGAAGAAAAAGAAACTTAAATTGCATAGAACGCATTGTCTGTACAACGAACTCGACTTCGTTCCTACCAACGTTCCAACTTTCGCATACCATGATGGTATGTTCCGGCGTATCTGTCAGTCCGTAGTAACCGCAGTTGTCGCTTTCACTTAAACCATTCTATACGTGTACGCTTTGAAATGCCCGTGTCCAGTTCTCCTGAATTTACATTTTTTCCACATTTTAATGTCAGGGATTAAAGTTTTCGTCCATTGTGCCGTCTCTCCATGATAGTTCTACATTTGCTGCCACCTCTCCAAAGTTCGCTCCTTACGTTCTGATTTTGCGGTCTTCGTATTTTGCTGAAGTTCGAAATACGCCGCTGCTCTCTCCTCTTCCAGCAGCGAGATAGGAATCACTCCAGCTACCATCTGCACCGCGCGATAGCACGAGCCAGTGCGATAGCCGCTCACTACCCTGATCAGAATTCTCCTCTGAATAGACTCCAGCATATTTCTGTATTTCCTAATACTGGGAACCGAGGTCCATATGGGTGCACCGTAAAGGAGTATTGAATCGACCACCCCATTCAATACTAGGCGTTTAGTGGAACTAGGTCCCCCACGTTGGGCATTAAGCGGGAAAGGGCCAACATTCGCCCTTTTGCCTTTTCTACGGTGTATTTTATATGTTCACCGAATGTGATTTTTTCGTCAATCAATACTACCAGGTATTTTATTGTTTTCTTTGGGTGAAAGTCTTCTGCCATTAGATTGAAGCGCACATTAGTCCATTTCTCCGTCCTTTCAGTATGACTGCCTTCGTTTTCTGTGGGGCCAGCGTTAGCTTGTCTTTGCCCATCCATTTCGTCACAGTTCTCAGTGCCTCGTTTCCAATGTTCATGAGCTCCCGTTCGTCTTTCCCTTCAGCGATCACTATTAGGTCATCCGCGAAGGCGACGCAGCTTACTCCTTCTCCCATTCTTGTTCTCAGTACGCCATCACACAGCAAGTTCCACAGAAGAGGTCCCAGTATGGAGCCCTGCGGTCTTCCTGCGTTGATCTCCATGCTTTCGTTTCTTGTAATTAGTATCCTCCTTTGGTGGAAATATTCCTCCACTATATTTACCAGATACCGCTGTATATTCATATGTTTCACTTTCTCCGCGATTATGCTTCATGTTGCAGAGTTGAATGCATTTTTTACATCCAGTGCTATCAGTGCGGTCCATTTCTTGTTTGAGTTCTTGGACCTGTCTATTACGGCTCTTATCGCGTCGACTGTGGATTTACCTCTAATTAAACCAAACTGATTAGGCGATAACCCCCCTTTCTCTTGAATGTCTCTTTGCAGCCTCTCCTTCACTAGCCCTTCATACAGCTTTCCCATTGTATTCAACAAGCAGATCGAAGAACATTTCCGAGAATATTTAGCAAATAGTCTATCTATCTACTTCTTTGGGTTGGACACCAGTAAATCCAGACACTTGAGTACAGTGTTTTTTATACCACTCCTAACAGATGTCTCAGTTTCATTCTGTTGGTCTTATGTACTCGATAAAAGCCACCTCAGGGGAAATTTGAGTACCCTTGTATAATCCAATAGATCTCTTTCGAAATGTTTCTGTTTGGGTCCATTTAGGTTAGGCTCCTAGGTTTGACACGACATACACCGTACTGTAGTTAGACATCATAACCCCAAACCACGGAGTGAACCCGATCCTAACATCAGCACCGCTTTCTAACCGTAAATTCAAGATATCACCGATCAGATAGGAAAGGTTCTACATAGCAATAAAATCAAAACCGTCTTCAGACCCCATTCTAATGCTTCGGACCTCTTACCCTCTGTTAAAGACAAAATATTTCCGCTCCAATCACAAGGAGTGTATCGTATTCCATGTTTGTGTGGCAGTTTGTACATTGGCGAAACTATGCAGCCAGTCGGCGTGCGTGTGTCCGAACATGAACTTTGTACTAGACTGTTAAATATAGCCGGTTCAGCGCTGGCAGAACACAAACTCAATTCCAGTCATCAAATTCATTTCAAAGATGTCAAGCTTCTTTCTGTCCCGTGAATCGCATTATTTCCCTAGGAAAATCCATGAATCTATTGATATTCACAAACATCCCCGCAATGTTAATAGAGACAATGGCTATACGTTACATCCAACCTGGCAAACTAGAGATCGAATTCAACTACGAAATCCCATGTCCGTATGACGCATGCGATTCGCTCATTGTCTCCACCCAATAGCAGGGCACCATCTTACCCGCCCCCCCCATATAAGTTGTGCCGGTCTCTGTCCTAGCCAGTGTTGCCAGCCCTACCGATTTTCAATACAATCTTCCTAATAGTCTGTAGGATCGCTTTTAGATGTAGCCAGGTCATTTTGAAGTATCGTACAGTTCTGTGTTCAAAACGCTGAAAGAATTAAAATATAAGCCATACAAGATATCAAACCATCAAGAGCTTTTCGAGGAAGATAAAGTAAAACAAACTGATTTTTGTGATATGTTTAATTTATTAAATGAAAACGAAATTTTAAATAAAATAATTTTTACTGATAAAGCAAACAGTTCCATAATAGATTTAAAGAGTTTCATGTACATTGAGTGTTTAAACATGCATATCTTTAATAGTTAAAAAGCTTGGTAAGATGAAATGCATTGAGTTATTTCTTTAGCTAATAGGAAGAGGTTGGATGTAATTTTAATAAAATAAATACTTAGTTACTTATTAATATTTTTTAAATTTTTATTTAAGAACATTATCATATTAACATTTTTCGGTTTTAGCCTTGCACACCTTTGTTCTATTATTGAACAAGCTGTACTATACACTCTCACTTTCTGCTAAACTCGCTGGAATACAGAAGTATTTCCTAGCACATTGTTTTAAAGGTTTCAGCTCCATTCCTGTTACCTAAAAGAAAATCCAAATAAAAAATGCAATAACCCTTTTTTTTAACTTACCTTCCAAAATAAAAGAGGATCTACGTCCTGATTTGAATTTGCCCTTTTGAGGTATTGTCTTTTAGTTATTATTACATCGGCTGTAATTGATTTTACTTTCTCTTATTCTTTCTTGCAAAAATCTAAATAATGAAAGTGACTTTTGGTGTTGACAAATGTCTGTTTCCATTACAGGCATTTGTTCTTTATTTTCAGGATCTATTTTCTTCACAATATTAAACATTTCTTGTTCTAGAAGAAATGTAGCCCCAGTAGCATCATTTTCAGTACTATGATAACTTCTTTTAAATCAAGGGTTTCAAACAGTTGCTACTCTAGTAACTGATCGTCCATCATATGAAAATAGACTTGCTTTAACAGATTCCAAAAGTTTGTTGAATAGTGCCTTTAATTAATCTTTAATTCCAGTAGTGATGCTGTCAGACACTTGTACGTTCCAAAAGTTATTGGGATTATTAAAGAAATAGTAACATATTTATTACCTACAAGAATTTCCCACTACTGCTTTTTAAGATAAATTTCTCCATTATATAAAACCACTTATTCGTAAGATACCACGGGGTGTTATTTGTTTAACGAGTACATTATTTTATCGTGTTACTGAAATGCTCCCAATAGGTGGGTTACGTTCGGTAATTCGTAAACATGTCTCTTTCGTCTTTATTGTGTTTATTAATGTTTTAAATAAATTATCTATGTATCTTTCAATAAAATGTATTTAATTTAAGATTCCTGTATGAATAGAAATTCAGAAATATTTTCATTAAATTTTTTTCTTTCCATAATAAACTGATTTAAGAATTAAGCTAATGTTTGTAGGTAAATGCTCTATTGGTTACCTACTATCCCACTTATGCATTGGCTATTCTTTTTTTATCATTACGCATAGGGAAAAATGTATGTGTAATGGTATACTATATTTACTGAATAAATACACCTTATGAAGTCTTTAACCGTAATTAGAAAGGCATACAGTATGTATAAGAAACGCAGGTCAATATCCCATGAGGGAAAAGTTAGTGGGAAGGTGAGGCTGAGAGTAGATATTTCCTTTAATATGTCAAGTCAGTTTTAGTTCAGTTATCCATAGAGGTAACAAGGTTTTGTTGAAATGAGTGAGTGCAGCGTATGCAAAACGATTCGAAGCAGTATTTTTGTGTCAATCTTTAATGATTAACTATTTTTAAGTTCAAACTCGAAGAAAACCCTGTTAAAGAATGGCCCCATTATGGATTTAATATAATTGTCAATTAATGAACTATTTCATTTAATATATTGAGTAAAGAGGGATTCAGCTTTAATCTTCTCGTAATGATATCATGAAACTTAAATAACTATAAGAAAAATAATAATCGCATTAATGATATAAATAAAAATTTTATTAAAATTTAAAAAATCGAAATCCATGCAGTAGATTCTACATTTATGTTATCTAAATTTTCTTGCACTTCACACGTTAGCTCTTCATTTTTCTTGTCCGAAATATCTTTAATGTTTACTAAATTGTCATCGTTTGTTTGAAACTTATCATCATGCCGTTCCAGTATCATTGATTGAAGTATTCCTTCACAAAGCAAATGCAATGGTGGCATTGTATGTGCAGGAGTATCAAGAAACTAAAAATAAATATTCCAAAATAAAAGTCAACTACAGTTGCATGCATAGAAATCGGCCCACTGTAAACTTTTGATTTTAACTATATTTTGTTTCGAATCTATTTATCAAATCAAGAAAAAAATATATGCTGCTTGAAAGACAATTTAATATGCTTTGATATGAGTTTAAGTTTATTAAAATTTATTTCGGCTTCTTAAACTTAAAATTGCGAAATTAATACATGAAACAAATTATCTCTTTTTTTATTACTTAAGGAAGTATGGTTTATATTGTCAATTACCTAAATTAACACTTAATTTTTAACAATGAGTATGACCCTCCTCTTACCCTAATAACATCTCTCATATGGTTAGGCATAGATCTAGTCTATCAAGTTCGAAATTGTTTTTTGTGGGATGTCACCTAACTATTCTTCTACAGCAGCAAGAAGTCCTGGGATTCAGATTGAAACACGAAGTCTAGCACGAATTCTTTGTTTTAGTTTATCCCATACATGTTTGGTCGGATTAAGGTCGGGACTGCATGATAACCAAACCATAACCCGAAAACCGACTTCTGTAATGTAACGATTGCACGACTCTTGCGGTGTGAGACCTAGCATAGTCTTGCATAAAAATAAATTGGTATCCAATTTAATTGACGTAAGGTGCCACATAAACTGCTAAAATCTCCTCGATGTACCTAGCATCCGTTAAACCTCTTCTCCCGTGACCATGGTCGTCCCAACGGATGAGAACTGGGTCGGTCGGTCCGTGCTCTCATAGAAATTGCACCACAGATCATACAAGAATCACCTCCATAAGCATTCCGCTCTACAATACCGCATTCTGAAAATCGCTCTCCTAGTCTCCGATAGGTAAACTTCTTCTTCGGTCGGTGCCATAGAGGCATATCCTGGGCTCATCTGAGAATAGAACAGACCCCCACTGTTCCAACGTCCAATTCAGATGTTTCCGTGCAAAACGCAGGCGTACTTGACGATGAGCTGCGGTAAGTTTTGGACGAAGTGCAGGGTATTTTACAAGTCAGGTTACGTTCCTTTAGTCTTCGTCTTACTGTCCAGTGACTAAATGCCACTCCTTGGATTTCACCGAGTTGGTGCTGCACTTGAACCGCATTAATGTGATGATTTCTTAATGTTGTTGACACAATAAAACGGTCATCTCGATCCGTTGTATATCGTTTTCTGCCGGTTACAGGTTGTCTATGAAAGGATCCAGCCTCCTCATAACGTCGGTACATTCTTCCAACAGGTGCGCGTGTCATATGTAGTAATTGAGCAACGAATACATTTTCGATTAAAGCAATTATTTGGGCTTTTTTTTGCGGTGTAGAATGCATTAAACTAACTCACTTGAACTAATCAAATGATGAAAAATTAATAATGTGCAAATTTTAATTGGTACGGAAAAAAATTTCAATTTGCCACAAGTTTGTTATTCTCGTTATAACCACAAAATAAATACATTTCATTTGTTTACAAGTTACTACGCATATAGACAGGCGATAAGCATACTTGATAAATTTAAACTCATATCAAAGCTTATTAAATTGTCTTTCAAACAGCATATATTTTGTCTTGATCTGATAAATAGATTCGTAACCAAATATAGTTAAAGTCGAAAATTTACTAGTCGATTTCTATGCGCGCAAGTGTAGGTTAGGTTATTGCATTTGTTTACCTTTCGAAATCTATCATTACTGTTTTCTTTCTCGTACATGTGTGTAGTACTTGATTTAGAGGTTGTATCTGCTTTTATTCGAGGTAATAAATGACTATATAAAGACTTATTGGTCTCATCTATGTGTAGGTTATAATTTTCAGGATCGTCTTTTGTTTCAATACTATAGAGTTCCTACAAAAGGTAATGCAAAACAAATTGGTAAATATACATCTAAGTCAAATAAAATAGTATTAAGGATATAAGCAGGCTAAACTAAAGAATATGGCAAACCACTATTTTGAAAAAATTATTATTGTGACTTCAAAAGGAACTTAAATGAAAGAGATTTTCCATATAAACTTATTGGGTTTTAGTTTAGTTTAGCCTATAAAACACATAGAAAGGACATAAAGCCATTTATAAAATTTACGTATTTATAAATTTGTAAGTAAAATTAAATATGTATTTGACGATTTATTAGAACTTACTGCAACTGAGAATTAATTAATATTAAATCTCATTCTTACATGTAAATGTCGACTTATGTGATGCGTTCATAACTACAATCCGACAAACTAAGTTTGTACCAGTATGCAGAACACACCCTTTCGCGACAACGAACTTCCTGGTAATTAGGTTAATTAAGAATTGCTGAAAAAAACAAGTCAATCAACGGGAAACGTACAGACGCGTTTCGTTCTTGTTGGAACTTTTCAATGCACGGCATTCCTCGAAGACGGACATTGCTTTTCATTTCTATACTTTCTGTATATATAGTTAACATTTGGAACTTTCTGCAACTGAGAATTAATGAATATTAAATCTCATTCTTACATGTAAGAATGAGATTTAATATTCATTAATTCTCAGTTGCAGTAAGTTCCAAATGTTAACTATATATACAGAAAGTATAGAAATGAAAAGCAATGTCCGTCTTCGAGGAATGCCGTGCATTGAAAAGTTCCAACAAGAACGAAACGCGTCTGTACGTTTCCCGTTGATTGACTTGTTTTTTTCAGCAATTCTGATTTATTAGAGTTAATAAATTATAAATGTAATTGTATTTCAATTATATCGTTGATTTAATTAACCTTATTAAGTATTCGAAGGAATATCTACTTTGTTATAATTTATTAACTATCAGGCCATGTTGTTTTTTGAAAAACTTACTTAAATAATTTAAGCAAGTAATGAAATTATGAACAAGAGCAAGTGAAATCCCAGGATACACAGATGATGTAACACTAACCAGAACAAAACAGGAGTCAATACGAATATTTCAGAAATTCAGAAATTCGTCAGTCTAACTGTAACAAAAGCAAAACAAAGTATGTGAAATTCGGATCACCTGAAAAAGGACATGAGCGAAAAGAAGAGAGCTATTCATTTAAATGAAACGAAATCGGAACCTTTGAAAAGTTTAAAAATTTGACATATGTATTTAGAAATAGTTATTTCCAAACAGAAAAATGAAAAAGAGAAAATAGTATCAAGGTTGGCAAAAGGAAATTACATATACAGGGTGTAAATCTAAATAAGTCGACATACATATTCCTGGATAAGTGCAGCGCTACCCCTACTGAAGCGTAATGGTAGGAGTAGTAGATGCGGTGATGCATACTGTAAGTCAGAAGTAAGTCTGCTATCAACTTCCGTGAAGTATGGCTTACTCAAATCACGAATTAACGGATATCTTCTTACTATACGGTGAAATAGGTGACAATGTTAGAACTACTAGACGTATTTATGAAAGGTGGTTTTCGAATCGAAGATATCCATCAATTGGTTTAATTTTACAAACCGTGTACAGATTGAGAGATCGCGGTATATTGCATCCAAGTTACGAAGGCCGTGGCCGTGAAAATCTTCGGCAATGTATTTTTCAACCTGCGGCCCATATCCGTGAAAACCGAGCCGCGTTGAAGCGTTTGTATTTACGCAAATGACAGCCACATTGAATATCTCCTTTAAGCATTCCACCTGTTTCGCACAAATTTGCCCTTTTTATGGCAAATAAATTGTCATTAAAAGAAAAGGGAAGTAGAACACAAAACAAAACGAACATTCAATTAAAATTACAAATGTAATTTATTATACTTGTGAATTTAATATTAAGACAACTAAATTAAAAATTCTATATCACCACAAAACTCTTATACCGTTTAAAATTTTTAAAGAAACTGGATATTGTATGTTTCTTCGGTATATTACAAAGGTCAGGCCATTGACCTATTTATAAATAACAAGACAATAGCTGATGCATAAGAAAATTTATGAATAAATTATGTCATAAAACTGTCACTCAAAGACGTACCTATTATTACCCGAAATGTAAAGGGGATTTTTTTATTAACTTGAACAAATAAATGGTTAGATCGACAACATATAAACATATCATTTATATTTATTTAGATTCAATCTGAATACAGGACCTTACTTGAAAAGTTTGTTCCTAAATTTCCGTAAAAGTTTCGATAGAATAACATTTTTTATATTGATGTCTTGTCTCGTATTTCATTTACAAATTTCAAAAATATTAGCAAATACACGACACACAAAAACAGAAAGATTTATCTGTAAATCAAAACAGTATTAAAATACATAACAACTTTGAACATGCCCGTGTATACGACAGGCGGTATATTACGTGTGAATAAAAAAATAGACGAATACCGAAGATCTTCGTAAACGTAACAAAAAAAAAAAACAAACATAAATGCGAAATCCAATATTAATAAAAATGATGGAAACCATTATATAGATAATAAATACAACAACAAGAATAGTTATTAAATACTAAATGTAAAAATGGTCTACACAATATTGATTCAAATTACTCAATAAGCATCAGAAGCAAAAATGTCATTCAAAATTATATGTATTGTAACTTGTTAATGTGTTTTTGAGGGAAAAACGTTCCCAATAAATATGGTGATATATTACTTGGTTGTCGTTTGGTTATTGCTTTTTAATGATAGCTTCCTTATGCTTTGGGACCACTCCTAGTGGATACGTTATTAAATATACGTTTTCCGCGTGGGAACCTTTTTAGTTATAAATGTGGTTAGGTTTAACGTTTTATAAGGAACTCCGCCGTCTTCACTGAAGCTAAGCTGTGGTACTGGCAGGTTGGCTTGTATGTTTAATAGCAACCCGCCCACGAAAGGTAAGTCTTTGAAACGTTATTGTATCCCGAAAATTACCGAAGCCAGTTCTCGAAATATTTATTGTTTGCACTTTACGTGTAGCATCCCGTTCAGTTTAAATGTATACTTCATTAGCTATCTCACGTACTTTTAATCGACGATTGCTACTTACATGGGGACTGCATTAACCATGTCTGGAGTAGTTACAGTAAATGACGGGCCGGGACGTTTTGGATCATCCGTGCTCATATGGCCATTTTTAAAAGCAGCAAACAACTTACAAATCATTCCGTGGAACGGAGCGCATTTACGATCATATTTACGTAACTTTTCCTCGGATTCTTTGTTTTCCACGTAAAAAATAATGTTTAATTAATACTCGGAATATTTTTTTTCTATATTTACAAAACAAAGAAATCAGTTTTCTTTAAATGAGTATAAAACATAACCTATTTGTCAGATTTCTTTGAAATTTTGACAGCAGACATTGGAAACATGGCGAAAGTCTGCAACATAAGGACCGTAGCGAAAGTGTTTCCAACCTTTTAAACGTCACTCTTCCGTCAAACCGCCCTTGTATACCGTGCCTCCAATGAAATTATTATTGGCCTATCATTTTCATATGAAGTTGATGATATTAAAAAATATGTAAGTCGAGGCACGATATGTTCCCATGCACGTCATTGATGTGACGTCAAACATATAATCAAGTGACAAAATAAACATGCAATGCGACCACACAAATAAATTAAAAATATTTTATATTAAGATATAATTATGACATAAATTAATTACTTAATTATTGCATTTGCGATATCGCAGTACTTTTACGTTGCTGTTATTGGCTATTCGAAAAGAAATTTGATGAACTGCGAGGATGCCGGTTGTCATTGGTTCGACCATTTTGGAATGTTGATAGTTCGTAGAGTATCAAAGTATTAAAAAAATTACAAAAAAAAAAACTAACTTTACTTCAGTCGAGATATATTTAGTTTTTGTAGTCTAATCGAACATTAGCACTAAATTCTGTAGTGCTAATCTGATATACCATAATAAGTAAAGTATATATAATAATAGAAGTTATATAGGTTACATTAGTATGTTAGATTAGGTTTGAACTCAAGATGTCTGCAACGGTGTAATATCTGACGTCACGATTTCTTGATGATGTGCATTGGAACTTATCGTGCCTCGACCATATGCATATAATTAATCACAATTTAAGAAATTCTATAATTAATACAATTATATAATAACTTACGTAATTAGTATCCAAGAAATATATACAAGAGCGTTTATACCAAGCATAATCTATGTCGCTGGACGGTTTTGGAACAAATACAGCCGCTTGAACATTTCCAGTATCCTTTAATAGTTTTTTATTCAAATAAATAGGGTTTGGTGATTTCAAATCAACTATGAATACTACAAAAGAAACAATTAATTTTCAAAGCCCAGAAACGTTTGGTCAAACATACTTACATTTCTTGTTTTTGGTGAATAAAGCTTTAAATGGCATGGTCATATCAGATATAACCATTGAAACATCAACTCTCACAGTCCATGTTAATGATAACGACAACAAATTCCAGACGCTGATGTATTTCCGACTTGCGGAAAATAATAAATGACATTCGGTTCCACTACCAAATGAGATATGTGTAAGATGGTCCTCTTGAAGTGGATGCCTTAGTGAACATTTTAATTTATGCTCTTCAGATAACCAGGTTGTTAATACTGATTCAAAACCGACAGCAATCAAAGATCCGTCATTGGAAAATGTGACCACTTGAGGATTCAAATCCTTGTATGTTACTTCTCCTGAACATCTCCAGGAATACCCTTGATCTATAACAACCAATATTTAATTATTACAAATTCATAGTAAAATTCTGATTACGAAACTGGAGTTTCTAGATTACGCTAAGATTAAGATATTTTATGAATTCTTGCTTCTTTAGTGTCGCAACAAAGTATTTTCAAATTCAAAGCATTTTCATTCATTTTAAAATACTGTCTGCAAAGTTATTTTTCTGTAATTTGGAAAATGTATTACATAGTTTGAACAATTATACATAGGGCGTATCAGAAAATAACAAGGAAACTTTAACGATGTTAATGTAGAATTTGCTTTCCTAAGATAATTTTCCCAAAGTGACGAAGAAGAAAATTTTATTTACGGGTGAATAAACATTTTCTCTGTATACGCATTAAAATTCTACGAAATTAAAACATTTTCAAAAAAATCAGTGTTATACCGAGTAAATGATTGAAGCAAATATTTAATTTGGCAGTCCTGAAAAATTGGCATGCCTGATCATTTATTTTAGATTTATCTTTTTTGGTTAGAATATTTTATATACCAGGTGTCTCAGTTAAGTTGTTCCAATGACGTACCTCCGTTATCTAATAAAATAAAAATTTAAAATTTGGGGCATCTGATATACACGTAATGTTCTTTAAATTGAGCCTAACATTAATATTTTTTCACTTCCGGTTTAACCGGAAAAGGGTCTAACTTTTTCATTTTAGATAGCATCCTGTATATTTTCCTCGAAATTTGAATTCTATTGAAAATTCTCTTTCCCATTAAGTATTACACTTTGTATTTAGACTTCAAAACAGAGGTGAAATTGCATTTTAAATATTCAAAAATTGGAATTGTAGAAAATTATGAAAAGCATGTTCATTAATTCGTATTTGAATTTAGCAAAAATACACTTCCCAAAAATGCATTTTTAAGATCTCTGTTAGAAAGAATATTCATTTAGAACATGAGTGGTTTACAAACATTTTATTGAAAGTCAAATGACTATTTTTCTGTCATGTCGATGTTAAATAAATCACAAAAATATTATACTTATTAATTTTATTTATACAAGAACGGTATTAATAAATCTCGTAGTGGCTCTAAACTTGAACCGTGAACGCCAGAAAATATGCTAAAGAAAATGTTCAAAATGTTACATTGAAGCAAATGTCTATTTGCTTCAATGTAACATTCGGCTCGATGCAAAAGTTCACCAGAAGTAACACTTCTTAATACCTCGGCATTAAGAGCTGCGCATCCATTCCTAGTTCTATTTTTTATATCTTCCAAATCTGCAAAAGGCATGTAGTTTACCCTATTCTTCAAATACTCCCATAAAAATAATCTATCGGCGTTAGATCGGGTGATCTTGCAGGCCATCTTTTGGTCTATGTGTGGTCCACTTATTAGCAAAACTCGGATTAACACAGTCACAATTCTAGAATTGTGAGCGGGTTTTTTTCTTTGAAAAGACACCACATGACTCCAAAATTGAAGCCAGACGTGTAAAATACATAGCGCTTGGCATATGTCTGTCAGGATACCGCTCTCTGTAAACACGGAAGGCATCACGCCTGTGTTTTCTACATTCCCCATAAATGAAGATCATACTCAATTTTTCCTCATTTGTAAAATAGTCTTTATTCATTTTAAATACAACTTTGTTTGAAGAAACTTTGAAGCAAATTTTAATAACATTTATGAACTGTCAAAGATAACAAACAAATAATGTCAAGTTTTGCTTTAGTTTCCATAGATCGCTTTGGTTTCTACGATCCCAATTTTTGAATATTTAAAAGGCAATTTTATCTCTGTTTTGAAGTCTAAATACAAAGTGTAATACTTCATGGGAAAGAGGATTTTCAGTAGAATTAAAATTTTGAAGAAAATATACAGAGTGCTATTTAAAATAAAAAAGTTATTAATATTAAGCTCAATTTAAAGAACATTAGGTATATATCAGATGCCCCAAATTTAATTTTTTTATTTTACTAGATGACGGAGATACGCTATTGGAACAACATAACTAAGACACTCGGTATATGGATGACATCAAATTTTTGATAAATTTAAATTTAAGAATCAAGTTGTAAAATAATTGTAAATGAGAAAAAATATGAATCATTTAGTCACCCATTATTGTTGAATATTTTCTTTAGAAACACTAATTGTAATGGCGAATATTATGTACATACAACTATTGCTATTTTTTGAGATTCCGCCAATTACAATTTACTAAACATTAATTTTGAAAAGGATCAGTACCGTCAAACGGGAGAAAGTCGATCGGTCGGGGTAAAGTCGATTAACGTGGCAACGTCGGATATTTAGCGCACATAATCGCAACACGTACTGTCGAACACCCTGTAAGGTCAAATTTTGTCGCATTTATTGTATTTACTGCCGCAAAGCGATTGAGTGCTACACGTACTTTTTTTTAAGGTTAGTTTTTTGGAAAAAATTGTTCTATTATGTAATTAATATTTCGGACTTTTTATAGTTGTGGAAACGTTTGTTTATACATAAAAACAGGTGAGTAATCCATATTTTTCGGAGGTACTATTTGTAAGAGTCGTAACTGTAGAGGCGTGATTGAGAATTACTAATAAAAAAGAAAACAAAAATGAAAAAAAATATAACACACAAAGCCAAAAAACAACAACAAAGAAAGTGGTAAAATCGATAAAAAAAAAAAAAAGTTTATTATAAGTACCTATTTTAATACATTAATTGTGACTAATTGGGTACCTAGGTACCCAGCCTTAGAATCCAGGGATTATTTATTTAAATAAATTATTTTTTCTAGATGCCCCGAAATTATAAAGAAAAGGTTAGGGTCCATGGTAAGAAAAATTATAATGAAATTTATTTACAAAAAGCACTAACTTGCGGTGAAATAAAACCAGATGTCGATGCAGGCGGCTTCTGAGCAGTTCGGAGTACTATATATGACGATTAGTGATCACGTTCATGGGAAAGCTACCCAAAAATATGGAAGACCACAGGCGCTAAATTAACAAAATGAAAGACAGTTGGGGCTCTTCGAGTGTGCGCTGAGTGAGGATTTCCTCTAAAGCCAATCGATATTCGATATATTGTGCAACAATATCTTAAAAAGCCTGGTCTAACTGAGAAAAGGTTTCGTGACAATATGCCTGAAAATGATTGTTTTTTAGGGTTTGTTAAACGCCATTCAGATATAACTGTAAAACTCGCTGAAAGAAAACACAAAGTACAGTAGTACCCCCATATCCGCGGGGGTTTGGTTCTGTGGTCTTCCGCGGATACTGAAAACCGCGGATAGTAGCGAACGCTTTATTTTCGAGTACAATATGAAATATGTTAAAAAAAATATGCAAAGTTAAAACAATGAAACAAGAAAAAATAAGTTATATAATATTTATTTAAAATAAATAAACAATAAATAAATAAATATTCTTGTGCTGTGGCACAAATAGAATTTAAGTTTAATAAATATATAAGTTCATACATATGTACATATTTACATACACAACAAGAAAATATACAACAAGAAAAACTTTATCATCGTGAGCTACATATTCATTCATCTTCCTCCAAGTCCAAGTTAGCAGTCGGTTGTTTACTTAGATCCGAAGCAAACGATGTTGATGGCTGTGCATTATCGATAGTTTTGTCGACTTTTTCAAAGAACATTGTTATTAGTAGTTGTAGTTTTTGTCTTTTCATTTCAATAAACAAATCCTCCAAAGGTTTCAAGGCTTCTGTTATAGTGCGAGTAATTTTTATACTTCGTTCCATTATTGGATCATATTCTACTATCTGTTCTTTTGATGTTTGAGCAGTTCGAAATATCGCTGAAAATTTTTCAAGCGTCCATGCTGGCGGTTCTTGTTGATCCTCATCCTCATCGTCACTCGCTTCTGGAGAAGATTTTACAAGGTCTTCCAATTCCTCGTTGGTGAATACTTGATCCTCTTCGTTTATGTAATCACTGAGTTCCTCTTTGGTTATATCGTTAAATCCTTCTCCATCTATTTTCTGCGCTATGTTAAATATCGTTGTTAGATGTGAATTAATATCATGTGTGTCTTCAGAACTAAGAACGATGTCATTCCACAGATTTTTCCAACATGCTATTAGCGTTTCTGACTTTAATTCCTCCATCGCTCCTTTGATAAATAGAATTGCGTCAGCAATTGTAAATGACTTCCAGCATTCCATGAGCCCGATATCAGAGCATTCGTTAGTCATTGTATACAGCATTTCGAAAACCTGTTGAATATATATGGCTTTAAGCATCTAATGATACCTTGATCAAGGGGCTGAAGCAATGAGGTCGTGTTAGGTGGTAAAAAAAGCACTTCAACATTTTTATCTTATGTGCCTAGTGACACAGGATGCCCAGGAGCATTGTCTAGTATCAGCAGCACTTTAAATGGCAATTCTTCCTTTTCCAAATATCTTTTCACTTCCGCAATAAAGCATTGATGAAACCATTATGTAAATAGAACAGCCGTAACCCACGCCTTTCGTTTTGATTGCCAAAACACAGGCAGGCAAGCTTTATCTTTGTATTTAAGAGCACGTGGATTCTGTGATCGGTAAACAAGTCCGGGTTTAATCATATGACCAGCTGCATTTGTACAAAATATCAAGGTAAGTCTATCCTTAATTGCTTTAAAGCCTGGTGCACTCTTTGCAGTCTTATGAGTATAAGTCCGTTGAGGTATTTTTTTCCACATAAGACCAGTCTCATTGCAGCTAAAAACTTGCTTAGGATGATAATTCTTTTCTGCAATAATTTGTTTAAATTTTTCTGGAAACAGGGCAGCAGCTACATGATCAGCCGACGCAGATTCCCCTGCCATTTTTATATTTTTTAGATTAAACCGAGTTTTAAATCTATGCAGCCACCCCCTACTTGCTGTGAATGATTTTACTTCCTCTTCAGTATAATCTTGGGTCTGCATATCTTCATATAAAACCAACGCCTTTTGATGTAGCACTTTGCCATCGATAGGAATATGTTTTCTTGTCATATCTTCCACCCATAAATTTAAGGCAGTTTCTACCTTAAGTAACACTTTATTACGTTTTGTGGTTGCAACTTTTGCAGTTTGGGGTGCACTAGAAAAACTAGCTCGAATCTTGTCTTTGTTTTTTAACACTTCTCGTATCGAAGATTCGTTTTTATTGTATATTTTAGCAACAGTTGCAATAGATTTTTTTTCTATTTCAGTCATATTAACGATTTTTATTTTTTCACGTTTTCTTTTTGGTTTAGAAGCCATTTTAAAATGATTTTCAAATTTACTTGCTTTATTTAAAAACTATTGCAAGCACTGTCTTGTCCGACAATTCGAATAGTACTAAACTCATAGTTAACAGGAGCGTTTTTATGTACAAGTAAAAGCGAGTGGCACCTTAAGCACGTTCCAACTTGTTTAACTTATCATAAGAGAGCGCCGAATTCAGGGGATGACTCATATATACGACGATATATCGACAAATGCTCCTATAACTTTTAATAAGGCTCGAATGTCTTTATTTGTTTCTGTATTTATTGATATAACGCGTTTTCTGCTCATCATAGGTAAATCGCGGATGACTGAAACCGCGGATACGGAGTCAGCGGATAACGGGGTACTACTGTAAATGAAAGCTGCTTTAAGTAGTTAAAAAATATTTTGATCATTTGGAAACAGTCGTTAAAGATTTTCCAGCTTCGAATATTGTAAATTATGATGAAACGAACTTCGTAGATGATCCTAGGTCAGTAAACGACGTTTTAAAAAAGGAAGCAAGCCTGTTTTTAGAGCTATAGATAGTTTAAAAACTAATACGACGGTCATGTTTGCTATTAATGCTAATGGAACCTTGCGATATGTGATTTACAAGGCCAAACACCTTTATCAAGGTTGGACTGAGGGAGGTTTGGAGGGATCGAAGTTTATTAACTCATCAAGCGGCTGGTTGGACGAAAATATATTTGATATATTTATTGGTTCTATCGCATTGTCTTACCATATTTCCGAAACTTAGATGCGGAGAAACGGCTTATTGGAGACAATTTAAGCAGCCACATAACCCAATACGAAAATAATAATATGTATTAGATTTGTTTTACTTCCCCCAAATTCCACTCACCTCCTGTAGCCACTAGACGTAGCCTAGTTTCGATCGCTAAAGGCAGTGTGGAGGAAAGTTTTGGAAAAATGGAAGATAAAAAACAGAGGCGTGGTCTCTAAAACACTTTTTCCAAAGTTTCTTAAAGACACAATTGACAACGTTGGATTAAGATCGCACGCAAATTCCATTGCAGGATTTAAAGCCTGCAGGATTTCGCTCTTTAACCTGAATGCAGTCTTAAGAAAGTTCCCTTAAAAAACCAGAGAAACTATCACCATAGAAAAAATTTGGACGAACATACTGGTGGACCACTTAAGTGACCTAACATCACGACCTTCCCAACAACCAAAGAGAAGAAAGAAAATAAAAAATATTGTAGCTCAAAAAAATATACGCAGCAGTGATATTAATTACTATTACAAAGGATGAAAGCGGAAGAAAAAAAGAAGTCAAAAAACTGAAAAATTGGTAGTAGTAGCAGCAGTGAGATGGAAGAGCTTGATCATTCGAAAAATGACTCAGATTTTAATATTTCAACGTCTCCTGATCTTCACAATGTCCAGGACACGTAGCAGTTAGGAAATATGGGAGAGTTTGAAATTGAAGAATAAAAACATAAACAACTTTAGATGCTGCTGCTAACAATATTAGTTATAATGAAGAAAATTTGTTGGTAAATGGTTTTGTAATTATCAAGTTTACAGCCAACAAACGAGACCGTTTTCATGTAGGAAAGGTGGAAGAACTTTTAGAAAATTCAATAACCATCAACACCCTTAGAAAAAAAGGTATGAAGGATGTATCTTTGTTTTTCCCAAAATCCGGATTTGGCAGAAGTTACACGGGACTAAATTATTAAAACAATAAGTCAATAGAGGAAGACATTTTTTTAATTTACCTGAAGATTTTATGCTGGAATAATTGCTGTCGTGTTTATAAACAAAAAACTCGTTCCTATGTTTGTTATCTAGCTCTGTTATTTTGTTGCTAGAATAAGTCCTACCAAAAAGTCTGGTTTTATAAAGAAAAAAAGTTTTGTTTCTTTTTGTATAATAAATGCATATTAAACTACATTTTTGTTTTTTTATTTGCCATTTTTTTATGTAAAAATATTTTTTTATAGATAATTGATTATAATTTTGGCTCGACTTTGCTTATATGATTGCTTAAAGTCGATTTTAAGTAATTTTAAATTGGCGTTTGGCTTTACCCCATATCATGGAGTAAAGTCGATCACCCTTTAGAAAAAAATTAGCGGAAATACCACGTGCAAAACGTTATTGCACCAGTGCTGCTTATGGTTAAAATATCAAGGATGATATATATTTTTTTGCAAAAAAAGGTAAATCATTTAAAAAGTATGGCAAAAAAAATGCATTTTTTTATCGACTTTCCCCCGTTAGACAGTTATCAACAGAGGTGTCCCATTCATAATTAACCACAATCCAAACTGCTTTTGGTAACAGGAAATAGGATCAAATGCAATGTTTGAGCGACTGCCAAAGTCAACAAATTTGAGAGCAAACGATGTTATTTATATAATTACCGATAAACTACATTTATAGATGAGCCACTCCTACTGATAACGTATGGTGAAACAGTTACAACAAGGTATAAATCAAACAATCTTTAATACGAGCATAATTCTTGATAGCTGTAGAAAATGATCGTGTATTAGGATGCAATTGCTTTTTCGTTAGATCCTATTGTTGTGCCAAGGTTCTGTTTTTATTTTAAAGAAGTTTTCAAAATTTTAATTTATTTTTTAGAAAGTGGAACTATTCTATTTATATTTAGAATTCAGCCTTTACTTTTATAAAATAATCTCTAGAATACATTTTCCTGCGAAAATGTAAATTTTCAGTGTAGTTTCTACAACATGTGATAAATGTAATTCCGCAATTGTTATATACTACTTAATAGAATTTATTTTAGATTTATAATATTGTAAATTTTGTATTTTGGTATGTTTAAAGTTTGCACTTGTTACAAATTTCCACTTTTTTTTTAATTTGATTTTTGTTCTTACTTTCACTATTTAGAGTAATTACTAATTTACTCGATCGGTATATGACCTCAAAGCAAGTATGCAAGTAAAGTGGAAGGCAATTATGATCTGTTACGGTTGTATTGTTATGTTAATATTTAGTGAATGGTATATATACACACTTTAAATACAAACAAAAATGCATAGAAAGATTATAACTTACAATACACAGTAGAAATCTTCAACAATTGCCAAATCTTAAATTTCTTGTCTTCTCCTATTGTGACACTTGAAAGTTCAAATTCATTTCTTGATGGTTGAAATGTTACAGCCTTTACAATATCTTCATGTGGATATTCAATGGACGTATTTAAAGAAAAACTGTAATATAATTTTTAGATTACATGTGATGTATACAACAATGTGCCTTGAATTATTTCATTTCTTTTTGAATCCAGTTAACAAACGCTAAAAGAGTACAAAAAAGCAGCTAATTCTTTCACATTGTTAAAAATAATTTCTTTAATATGTTAGATATATAATAACATAAGAGATTATAAGAAACTTTTGAATGTACCTACTTTTAATAAATATTCATAATTATAGAAGAGAGCATATACATTTCAGACAATGCTTAAAACTTAAGTAGTACTCCTATATTTCTTATAATTTCAATACTTTAGAAATGTATTGTAAAAGAAAATATACAATGGACGTCTTAAAAGTATGGAAAAATGACATGATCATATACTCTTAGACAAAGAAGAGGTCTGCTTTTATAAGAACTATATGCACATTTTCAAATAGTTTTACTATCTTTTTTTTGTTTTGTTTTGTATACAATTGTTGTAATATATTAAATGCACTCAAAGTTTCCAAATATATAATTCATTATACAAGTTGACCATGAGGAACGAGGGCCTTTTTGGTTGGGAGTGTACTCGATAGTGGGAGGTGGTAGGGAAACGGGGTTGATGGCCTTGAGCTCGTAAAGGTATGCCAGTTCAGTCACAATGGAGCCGTACATGTTAAAACACCGCATGTTTGCGTATGAGAGTTTTGTGGAAACTGGTGAGTCAGTGACAACAGCCCAAGATCTTTTCAGGCGTCATTTCAATATTGAGTGACACGGTGCCAACCCCAACTGAAAAAAGATTTTGGGATGGGTTGACAACTTGAGAATTACAAGATTGTTGATGAAAAGAAAACCACTGGGTCTGTTCGGACGGTAAGGACGCCAGAAAATGTGGAAAGTGTAACGGCAGCGCAGTTACAGAGTCTGGGTCGACCTGCTCGGCGGCACTCGACTGCTATGTGTATGGGACGAAAATCGGTCAGGAAAATTTTAGAAACTAACTTAAAATTTCACTCATACAAAATCATGTTTGTGTAATAATTGAATGAAGCGGATTATGATGAGCAACAATCGAAACAAGCGGATTATGATAAGCGTGAATAGTTCGCTATACAGATGTTGTAACTCTGAAGAAAACAACGATGTCCTAATTTTCATGTCAGATGAGGCCCACTTTCATTTGTCCGGGGAAATTAACAAGCAGAACTATCGGTACTGGGCAGTAACAAATCTCAGACAGCATCAAGAACGCCTGCTGCACTCACAACGAGTCACACTATGGTGTGCGATGTCGCGCCGCTGTGCCATCGGTCTCAAGTTTTTTTAAGATAGTGGCCATACGGTGACAGTTAATGCTGAACGGTACGCTGACATTATCAAAAACTTTTTCTTAAGAGAGTTGCGTAGGAGGAAACTAAATACGAATGAAATTTGGTTCCAACAAGATGGGGCTATAACCGATACTGCGAGAATATCCATGGACTTGTTTCGCGCACCTGTCTCACTCGCATTATTTCCCGGTTTGAAAATGCGCCTTGGTCTCCGCTTTCTCCAGATCTCAGCCATGTGCGATTTCTTTCTCTGGGTTACTTAAAATCTCGCGTTTATGTGGATAAACTGCGGAAGGAACTCAAAGGCATAGTGGCACAGTGCATCGACGAAGACGGGCATCATCTCTCAGACATTATTTTTTAAACATAAGTTCATTTCACTACATTTTTATGTCAATAAACAATTTTTCACTTCAAAATTAACTAAGGACCATTAATTCAAAAAGCCCTGTTCTTAGTGATCACCTGTTGTTTGCCTTTGTATCTTGATTTGCCTCTGTGACAATGTTTTTAGGAATAATGAACAAGAAGTTTAACTATACATATATACGAGGGATATTTGAAATGTTTCCGGCCTTTTTAACAAAAATTCATATTTCAAAACAAACAAACAAATTTTTCGACATAATCACACTGCAACATTTGGTCCAACGTTTTTCCCATCCCTTCAAACCGTCAGAAAAAAATTGTTTGTCCAAACCTGAAAAATATTTATTTACGTCTTCAACCTCAGCATCTAATTCATATTTTTTCCGCCAAGATATTTTTTCAAATTGGGGAACAGAAAAAAGTCGCTGGGAGCTAGATCTGGCGAATAAGGTAGAGGCGGAAGCAATTCAAACTTCAATTCGTTCAATTTTGACATTGTAACCATGCACGTGTAAACCCGAGCGTTATCCTTTTTTTCTAAATGCGGACGTTTTTTCATAATTGTGGTCTTCAGTTTATTTGGAAATGCAGCATAGTACTGTCCGTTGATTGTTGAACCCCTTGCAAGGAAGTTGACAAAACTTATTCCTCGGCTATCCCAAAAAACAGTAGCCATCACTTTCCCTGCAGACAGAACGACCTTTGCCTTCTTCGGAGTTGGTTCTCCCACCGCAATCTACTGCATTGACTGCTGTTTGGTCTCGGACGTATGGTGGTGTATAGTAAGCGCCAGATAAGTTGGCCAGCAGAGGGGTAAATTCGCCAAGGATTAGAAGTATTGGGGAGATTTGTATTTAGTTTTACATCAATTTGCAAGTTACCATAGGTGGCGTAAACTACACATCTATCATTTAATAAATTAATAATTTATTAGAGTAAAATATATAACGTGGACGTTTATAAAAATGGCTTCTGCGCACCCCCTCCTCTCGCCATCTTATTTGGCGCTTGCTATACCTAGGTTTCATCGACGGTTATCAATCGCCGCAAAAATTCCGCCTGATTCTTTGGTACAGACTAAGACACTTGCCCGACATGTTCGTCCGTCTGCGCTTTTGGTCGATCGTCAATAAACACTACACGCATCACGCGGGTAAATTTCTCATATCTAAATCTTGATGTAAAATCTTGTGCACTCGTTTAGATGATATCCAACAAACCTTAGCTATATCCATAATAATCACTCGCACAGATGCACTCTAAATCAGCCATTTCGTCAGTCGTAGCAGTTTTTGGACGTCCGGAACGTTTCTCGTCTAAAATCGTACGACCACATTTGTACTCGGCCACCCAATGTTTTATCGTTGTAAATGAAGAGGAGGCTTTACCATATGCAAAGTATAATTCATCTTTAATTTCCTGAGTCTTTCTCTCTTTCAAATGAAGGAATTTTATCACTGCGCGATACTCAATTTTCTCCATTGTTGAACAACAATGTGAACCGACAACTAGAAGCAAACCATTGACAAACAATGATCAGCATGACTTGAAATTTTGACGTCGAAGTCAGCTATCGGATAGCGAAAGAAATTTTTTTCTACAGTTACTTCAAGTCAGAAAGGCCGGAAAGCTTTCAAATATCCCTCGTATTTGTTATTATGTTACATATAACAATTCAAAATACGAATATGCAGTTGCTATACTTTACTAAATATTTAAACACGTTTTGCTTACTTTTGTTTTGTACTATTAAACAACCAAAATTTCAAACGACATTCAAACATATCCGGATCACGCCTATGTTCAACTGTTGCCATCCATAATCCAGAGTCATCTATTGCAACTTTGCTGACGATAGTATTTATTATAGATTTGTTTCTTTCTTCAGTATATTTATTTTGTCCTACAACATCTAACTAAACCTTATATTATAGAAAACATACATAAAAATGTAACTTACACTGTACATGAGGTTCATGTCTTTAGGTGAAAACAGTTGCACATGACCAATTACACCATTCAAAATTAATGCTTTACTTCTTGAATCAAATACTATACCGGCAGACAACTCACTCCCCAGAACAAGATGCTGAATTACATTAACAATTCTTAGTTGAGGACTTACTATTTGCACTGCATTATCTTCAGTAGCAATAGCAAGTAATACATTATTTTTTGCCACAGAAACATATTTAATAGGAGCTGGTAAACGAGGTAGGAATTCTTTAAAATTGATATTATCTTGATCCCATTTAACCAATACACACTCGCCTGCGCCACTGTAAAAATATGTTCCAGATGTGGAAAAGCATATGGATTGAGTAGGTAATGTATGCCAGTGGTAAACTGCCTGGATTGAATTTTTATTTTCAATATTATTCCATAATAAAACTCTTCCTGTGTTATCCCCTGTTAAAATAGATACCCTTTCAGGATGGCATGTGACACACGTAAATGTTCTACCTTTAATGCTATGCCTATAACAAAAGATAATGAGTTTTTTATTTACATCAATTACAAACTGATACATACTTAACATATAAGGAATCAAATGGACTATAGTACATATTTCTCCCTTGAGTAACGGCAAAATAACTTCCTTCTCCGCTAACATCTATACACATTGGCAAACTTTTTTTGAAAGCTAATCTCAATTTTTGTTGTTCTAGTTGCCCATTTAACAAATTTAATAAACTAAATTCATACTTATTTGTAGTTAAATTTTCAAAGCAAACTATTGCCTTGGCTTTACTATGTTCATAACTATTACTTAGAAATACTCTAAAGAATTTTATCCTTATATTTTTGTTTAAATTTAATTTCTAAAAAAAAGGTAGATAATGTTATTAATCTAGTAAATTATTAAAAAAGCTTACTATTTCCTTGTGTTTAATAGCATTACTGGCTTTCCAAATTATTACTTTACCATTTAAAGTACAAGCTACAACATATTCATCATCTGTACATATAGAACCAAATCCAATGATTCGTTGTTGTACTCCTTTAAAACTGCAAATACGTTTTGCAGTTTTTGTACTATAACATACAATTTCATTCTTCCAAGCAATATATATTGATCTAAAATCAGGACATTAACAGTTAAATTATCTTAACACAAACTAATGTTACCTAGTGTCTTCAGAAAATACTGGGGGCAACGAAATAATCGATCCACCACCTTTAAACTTTGCTTGGAGTGAAGTAATTTCTTGAATCATTTTTTTGAGTTAATATACATTAAATAAAGACTAAAATATAAATTTCTGTAATATTGTATTGTAGGTTAGGTTTGATTGGTAATTGTCAAAACATACCACGTTTTACAATTATGAATGTTAACCACGCCGTTTAATGTAATGATGCGTTCCGAAATTAATTACGTTCTACAATTATGACTGTTACCCAGAGATAAACTTACCATTTAATGTAACGGTACGTACAGAAATTAATCATAATTTAAAAAAATAAAGAAAAATATTTTAATCCATGCGCCGTTAATATGTCTGATGCGATTTGTTCCTAACGAGCAATTCATGATTAATTGAAAATATAAAACAACGTAGATGTACGTAAAAAATAACTAATTTCATAATCACGCTTGAAAATCAGGTCAAATAAAATTTCCATAAGCCCTCTCAACAAGACCTACATAAAGATACAATGAGGGGCTAATTGAAACATTGCATTATGCATTAAATTGAATACATATAAGATACTCTCTGATAACTAGGTTAGGAGGTAATTCAACCTCGAAAAATTATTACAGTCGAGAATAAACTAGGTTGAATAATTATGACACGTAAATATATAAATATAACTAGGGAGAGTCAGAATTGCATATCAGTTGCATGTTGTGCAGGTTACAATACGTTAAGTATGACGTGTTTAGTGAAGTTATTTTGTTTGGGAGTTTTTTTTACTCTTATAGGGAATATTTTATGTTTACCTGTTGGCCAACCTGAAGCGGTAAGCATAAACAAACAATCAAAATTAACTTATTTTTAGTTATTATTCCATATTTGTGTAAAAAACTTTAAAAAGTTCTGAAAATTAATCTATAAATTTACTTATAAGCAGAGTAAAAATATTTATTTTTTAAATACTATTTCTACTGTATTTTTGAAATTTTTAATAAAGACAAGCATCGCAGATCAGAATTTACACACATAATTATTCACTTTAAATTATGAATAGCCATCCTGTTATAAATTATATTGAACTTTTAACCTTCCTCATGGAACGTGTGTCATGTCATGTTGTTTTATTTACATTCCAACATATTCAGTGCAATCCAAATTACTTCCAAAAATTTCGAAATATATCCTTTATTTTGCAAAGTAATAGTTTTAACTACAGTTTTTAAGTACTCATATTAATTAATTTTATTTCCAAACGGTTAATTATAGTCAAAACTGGTCCTCAAAAACTTTGAATATATTTTTTTTAAATCAAATTAAATTGTCTTGCCAAATCTAACTTTTTTCACATAGTCGTCTAAAAAAGCTTTTCTGTTCTATTTTTATTGTTTTAGATAAAAACTTAAAAAATTACATAAGAAATGTTTTACATACAAGATTATTTAAATTCCTTTATATTAAAATATTTTTCTTTATTGTCAGTCAATCATAATTGGTTTTATAGATTTACTATGTCTGTAAAGAAAAGGATTTTACATTTAGACATGTTTATTTAGTTTTTACTAGAACCTTAAAAATAATTATGAAAAATTGAAAATACAAACAATTCAGTGTAATCAAGAACAGAGAAATGTGGTAAGTATTTTTTAATGGGCGTCTGTCGTGAAAACATCAAGAATCAAGGTGAAATAATGGCGATTTACAACAAATCATTCAAAATTTTTTGTTAAATTAAATATTTTTCCAGTTCAGTAAGAACCATGCGAGAATAATGAAATCGACAGACGCTTTAAAAAAAGCGCTATCGAAGAAGTAATTATTAAGGAATAAAAATCAAAATAACCGCAAATGTTGAAGAAGAAAAAGAAACTTAAATTGCATAGAACGCATTGTCTGCACAACGAATTAGAAGTAGATAAAAATTAAAGTATAATAAGCATTTAAAATATTACCAGCGTCGTACTGTAATTGCCTGTATTATATTGCATAAAATATAAAACTATTTTTTAACATAACCCTTGTATCTATAATCCTGATCTTATTTAAAATTATTAACATTTTGGAATGCAATGAAGAAGTAGAAATATAACTAGAGTTGGTTAATTAGCATTAATTTCTTTAAACATTGTGATTAGAATAGAATAGAACTTTATTGTACCAACAAAATATACTGCTCAACTTTTGAACTGGTACACTACAAGAACATATATAAATAACAATTTACTACTTTTTGAGCAACACGTTCTTGCTTAATTGATAGCATATGGTTCTGGGAAACACTTTTAAGGCGAAGAATTAAAAGAATAAAGCTTACATAACCAATTTCAAATATTTTAATAGAAACTTAACAAAATGTTCATTTTAGTATTACAGAAAAGTTTGCATTGGAAAGAAAAGATAACCAAACACTTAAAGATTAATAATGCGTGGCACCTCCTCTAGCTCTTATGACCTCCTGGCAACGTCTTGGCATGCTGGAAATCAAATTCCGAATGTAATGCTGAGGAATATTTTTCCATTCTTCCAAAACGACAGTTCGTAGCTGATGGTGATTGTTTGGATCCACTCCTCGTGATCTTATCAACCTTTTCAGGTAATCCCATACCTATCACTATGGGATTAAGAGCTGGAGAGTTCGCTGGCCAATCCATGTGCGTAATATCGTTCTCTTCAAAAAATGCATTGATATGTCTTGTTCTATGAGGACGCGCGTTATCATCAACAAACACAAAACCATCGCCTATTATTAGCAAATAGCAACACTACAGGTTGTAATATCTCATTAAGATACCTGACACTATACTGACTATACCTGAAACAACAATGGAGTCGCAAATGTCATTCGATAGGCATTTGTTTCCATTCCGAAACACAGCCCTGATCATATAGGAAGTCATGCCTAACGCCTAGGAAGGGTTGTTAACTTTTACTGCATGCTATATAAGTGTACCAGTTCAAAAGTTGAGCAGTGTATATATACAAAATATACAGTGGGAAGGTCAATAAGTAAAGTATTGTGTAATGTGTGAGTGTATGTGCTGGTGTGTGCGTGCTTCTGCCTCTGTGTGTACGTAAGTGCAAGTGTGTATGTGTTTGTGCCAGCAAAATATGTCAGGGTACGCTTAGTTTCAACGTTTTTAATATTCTCCAAAAATTCAGCAACTGTGTAGAAGCCATTGCCTACCACATGGGTTTTTAGGAGCGTCTTGAGCTCCAGATAAGGCTTCTCCATCAATGGACCCGGAAGGGCATTAAATAACTGCAGATGCCTATGCTGAGCCATGGTGCTCGAGAGCCTATGGGCCGGAATCACAATTTGATTGCTGGATCGAAGTTTTAGCTTGGTTAGATCTCGTTTCCTCATTAATGTGGGAAGTTCCGATTTCGCTCGCATTACTTGGTTGAGGATGTAGGTGGATGGTAAGGACATTATCTTATTTTGTAAGAAAAGCGGTCTACGATGTGCCCCTTGGCTCACTTGCGTAATTGCTCGCAATGCCTTTTTTTGTAGAACAAATATGTCTTCTGCATGCGCTGAATCACCCTACAGCTCTATACCATACCTCATAAGGGAATGAAAAAGGACATATGTGGGTGACTGCAGCCTCCTTATTAGCTATACTTCTCATTCGTCGTATGGTGTATATTGCAGAAGAGAGCCTGCCCGCCAACGTATTTGTATGGGCCCACCATGTAAGCCGTGTGTCCAAGGTTATACCCAGCATATACCCACGCCTCAACTGCTCATCGGTTTCCCCTTGGCATAATAATGTCGTATCATCTGCATACATTACTATATGGTTGGAGACACTCGCAGGCAGATCATTCACGTACACACAAAACAGGAAAGGGCCCAGCAGCGATCCCTGTGCCCAGTGTGCTGCAACGTGCTCCATACACCGTTTGAATAAACAGTCTGGTATCTGTTTTCGAAGTACGATTTAAGAAGGGTCAGAGCTTGTCCCCGTACACCATAACGTTCTAACTTGTCCAGTAGCACATCGCGTTGAATGCAGTCGAAAGCCTTTGACAAGTCGTACATCACCATCATGCAGTCGCCCCCTCCCTCTCAAGCGCATCCCAGACGAAATTGAGGACCGAGAGAACAACTTTAATTGCAAATTTACCGACCCGGAATCCGAACTGCTGCCCCGTCAGGATCGCATGTTTTTCCAGAAAGGACACTAGGCGAGAGAGCGGCGCGACCTCCAGCACCATTGACAACACGGGAAGCCTTGTTGAAAACTGGCATTTATTAAATCAGTTAGGCGTTCTAATAGCTTATGTGAGCAATATTTTAACATTTTTGTGTTCATGCCTTGTATGTCTAGGGCATACTTTCGTTTAATTTGCTTTAGTATTAGACGTATCTCTGGTGGAGTTACGGGTAGCAAATAGCAGGTGGAGTTATTGCGTTTAATATTATTAACCGCATTTCTGTTGATAATGTAAGTATCTCTTTTTAACAGGCTCGTCGCCATACCACAGAAAAACTTGTTCAGTTCATGGGGAGGTGGTGTTTGCAGAAGTTTGTTCGATGCATTTGTTTTCTTCCTAAAAGCATTTCATATTTCCCTTTATATGTTATCAGAGTTTTTAATTTAATTGTTTTTTCTTCTTTAGATCTTGTAACATAATATTCCTTAAACTGTTTACATAAGTTTTTTAGATCATCGCTTCTTAGCCGATTATAAGCCTCTTGTATTAAGATGAAAGTTTCTTTGATCTGTCTAAGTTCGTTACTGCAGGTGGTGCGGTTGCTCTGACTGTTTTGGCCTTTAGAGGAAAGGCAGTATTCATGCGAGTAAGTAACGTGTTTGGTATAAGGTTTGATTTGTTATAGTATCGTCTGCACCTAGTGAACTTGTCCATGTCATGTCAGAATTTAAATTTCCACACTTCGTAAATAATACAGCTACGGCCTTTTTCTGGAAAAAATGAAAATTTATTCTTTTAAATTACTTAAGAAGAGGCCAACTTGTGTAACTAATTCCAAAGCACTGTTTTTTTTAACTCAATGATTTCACTTTCTAGTCAGGTTCCTGCTATGTGTGCTGGCAGCCGTCTATATAGAGACCCTCGGGGACGATGCAATATTCGTGCAGTCTTTCTTCAAGAAATAAACACCATTATTTATTATTACGAGACTTTGCGCAATCTTTCATAATTTGTTAAAAAAGTTATTGGCAAATATCGTCTTTTCAGACTCGATATATAGGTTAATATGAGAAACTTTACGGGCTAGAAAGATCAGATTTGTAATAGATCCAAAATCCAAACTGCCGATTGTTGCTTTTTTTCGGGGTAATAGCAATTTACTCAATTGTATGTAGTAATGCTGTATACTAGATAAAAGATCTATTAGCAAAGCAATCTAGTATGGACCTGTACTATCTCACACAGCCTTCTTTTTGAACTGAAATGAACAAACCTCACCCACCTTGAAATGTTTGGGTTGTTTAGGCTTGTTTGAATACTCCTTACAGTAACATGCCAGTCTTCTTAAATCATGTCCCTAATATTCTTTTCGGTATTGGCCGTTTTGGCTTAGAAATTCGAAAAATATAATTTAAAGAAAGCCGACTATTTGAAATTAATTATGCCACAGCTTTGCGGTGGTTAAGGATTATGATTAGTCACCAAATACCTGATTGATTTTCTCAAAATATTCCTTACGGATTAAGCTACGTTTGAAATTGTAAAAAATCACAGCTTGATAATGCTTTTTGTTCAACTCCATGATTTTGTGTGCAAAACATTACTTCTAACAACATTTGTCGCAAAATATTATGGCCTGTTAAAGAAGATTAGCGCAAAGAGAAAAGCCGTCGTAGTTTTTTAAAATAGCAATTCTCTTTGTTAAGGTGTTTCTGTACATTTTAGAACAAAATATAGATGCATTAAATTTTTATTTAAATTTCAGTCTAAATTTTCTGTATATTATGAACTTATCCTTTTTAAGCAGATTAGAAACAATATATTTTCTTAAAACTAGTAGGGCTTTTTACAAATCCTTGCAAGTTGTATATCCTTGAAATATACTTTTGGTCCTATTTAATATTTTTAATAACAATTCAATAAAGTTTAAGATTATATTGTTTCATTTTTTTATTGTTCGTTATTTGAAATTCGAAATTTTGTTATTGGATGCATGAAAACATTTCATTAAGCATGCACTTAATACATTTTGGATACAAAATTTCTACATTATTTTTTTGATGCTATTCCTCTAGTATCGAAAATACTTAAAAATATGTATCTTTGTTATTGTGTACTGTATCTAAGTTCTACTTATGCACAAAACACTAACAATAATAATAATCTATGACTTAGCACTCTCAAACAGTTTAACGCCAATTACTGGGGGCATTGGCAGGCCTTGGAGTGACTTAAGATATTTCATTGGTTGACTTCGCAGATATTTCTTGGTGAAACATTCTTGTAATAACTTGATTAATTATTAGAAAATAAAACACTTGGCTTAGTTTCACGACTTCTTTAATTAGATATACTAACAATTGTTTCGGCTATTAGGCCATTATCAAAGAGCTATCTAAAACTAAACTTACTCTACTTAAGGTTAACTTATATACCTGTGTTCATTATGGGTGGGAGAATGAGGGTAATTGATATTTAAAATTGCATCGATATAGGGGGTATTTATGAATTCTAATTGTGTGTTTGTGATAACTCGATTTTGTTTTTGGGCTTTTTTAATTTCAAAAATCTCTAATATATTTAACTTTTTACTTTTTACTACATTATGATATTTATTACATTATTAATAAACGGTTAACAGAACATATTAGAGATATAAAATATAGTGTTAAACACACAGGGTTCGCAGAACATTGTATAGACCAGAACCACTTACCCGATATAAAGAGCTGTAACCTCATTCATAATGTAGTAAAAAGTAAAAAGTTAAATATATTAGAGATTTTTGAAATTAAAAAAGCCCAAAAACAAAATCGAGTTATCACAAACACACAATTAGAATTCATAAATACCCCCTATATCGATGCAATTTTAAATATCAATTACCCTCATTCTCCCACCCATAATGAACACAGGTATATAAGTTAACCTTAAGTAGAGTAAGTTTAGTTTTAGATAGCTCTTTGATAATGGCCTAATAGCCGAAACAATTGTTAGTATATCTAATTAAAGAAGTCGTGAAACTAAGCCAAGTGTTTTATTTTCTAATAATTAATCAAGTTATTAAGATATTTGGCTGTCGGTATTTATTTTTAACGAAAAGAAGAACCATGAAAACTTTCTCGGACAGTAAACCCGATCCCGGAACCCTCAGGTCAATAACCCAGTGATTTGCCAGTGCTATCGGTTGGCTTGTTTTTTAAATTTTTAATTTACCGTATTTATTATTATTATTTTAAACTTTATTAATTAATTAACCACATTAATTTAATGGAGATTACTATTCATTGTCGATATACACGCTACAAAAACACGCTTTGTGTGTTTTACCTATTTAATACATTGGTTATCTAAATCGAGTCGGATGACATATCGCGACTAACTTTGAAATTTTTGCGCGTATTTTCTATACGTCATTGGTCGATCCTTTGCTTATTTTAGATCTTGCAGCACCTTCCTTACACATGTTTTCATGTTCATATAGCATTCATCCAACAATCGCACCTAAGACACACACACAGACATATACTCCTGGACAAAATTAACACATCAGAAAAACTTACTTGTAGTTTTTTAATTTACCGTAATTTAAATTATTAAACATTTTATGTAGTTGGCCTATGATATCCTCTGTCACTACTGATAAACAATAGCAATTGTTTGACAGATGTACAGTAACATTTTGCGTGTGCTTGTCAATCAAATACGAGGGACACGCTATATATATTTTGAGATGCCACGAAATAAGAGAAGTTAGAGCTGGGAACACTGCATTTCCTTAAGTAGAAAACTCTGGCTGTCAGTTGAGTCGCTGCTGTCAAGGAGCAAACGTGGTACAAACGATTTGTCATCGAAACATGGACTTGTCAAGAGAACATGTACGCACAATAATCTACTACGATTTTAAGGTCGGTTTAAGTTTTGAGCGATTGCAACTCGCATTTAGTGATGAAAGTCCTTCGCCTGAAACTGTGTTTCGCTGGTATAGCGAATTTAAAAGAGGACGGATATCGATTGGTGATGAGGAACGTGCTGGTAGGCCCTGTTCTTCAGTTACCGCTGGAAACATTGAGAGAGTGAGACGTATGATCGACGAAGATCCAAGATGCACCTATCAAGCGATTGAGGCAACTCTTGGTGTTGGATCCGCAACAGTAAATTAAATTTTACATGATCATCTTCGGATGAAAAAAATTGTTACTCGTTGGGTGCCACACACGCTTAACGATTTTCAAAAGCAAAATTTCTTGTCTAGTGTACCTAGGGTAGAAGAAATGGATTATTTGGATTTATACCGACCAAAGTTTAGAGTTTTGCTGTTTTTACAGAGATTAAATAAAGCTCTGAATTTCACTAATTTTTATTAGTGAAATTCAGTTAGAACATACGAGCGTGATAAAATTCTTGACGAAAACAGCATGATGATTTTATAGTAAAATTTTAGTGTAAGTAATTTCGATGGGATATCATGGGATAATCAATTCAAGACGATCCAAGATGCGTAAGGCGTATCGAAGCAAGAACATCAAGAAAGTTGAGGAGCAGGTCTTAGCAAACCGAAGAAAGATCAATTATTGCTATTGAAGTGAAGATATCAGAAGCCACAGTATTAAAAATTCTCCATGATGATTTAGGAATAAACAAAGTGTCAGCACGATGGCTTCCCAGATTGCTTACTTCCGAACAAAAATTGTGTCGGCAACAAATTTGTGAGGAAAACTTAAGGGTTTAGATGATAACAAAACCCTTTTTATTATAACAAGTAATGAGACGTGGGTGTATCATTGAAACCCAAAGACGCAAAATTAGGATACAGAAGTTAATTGAATAAATGAAGAAACGTTCATGTGAAGTATATAAGGAAACGATCCGAAATTTGAAAACTGTTATACAGCAAATGAAAAAACCTCCAAACTTTGCTCAAAAGATTATGCTATTTCATGACAATTACAGAGTTTACAAGGCTCGCCAAGTCTGAGAAATAATCAACGACTTTGGCTTTTAAGAGGTGGAACAGACACCTCTGATGATAAATAGCGAAAATGCCGGGCAGTCATTCTGCAGTTGCTGAATATAAACACAACTTGATTGTAACTAAATTAAATAATAAAAATATCGTATTTCAGTTTTCTCAAGAGCATGGTGTCTACTAATACATATATTACTATACAGTAAAACAACTTGAACTACGAAAGCCTATTGATAGGGGAAGGTAGTGGGAGGTAAAATTAAATGTATCCATTTTAGTATTGTCAACTTTTTATATGACAGGAATGTCAGTGGTTATGTGAAATACTTTAGCGAACCATCAAACTTTATCCTAATGGAATACACAATTAATGAAAAAGTGCAAATTATAAAGTGGTTTTATGGAGGCCACACACTTTCACCAATTGTAAATATTTGGAGAACTACCTTCATTAATCGTCCTGTTCCATGTTTAAATACAATTCATCGAATTAAGGAAAATTTTGAAAAATACGGATGTGTCTCTCCCTCTTTACATAAAAAGCCCGCACATGATAATGCGGATCTGGATATCATGATATGCGCTACTGTTGAAGAAAATGAATACCAAACGTTAGGCCAAATTAGTGAAAGTGTCGATGTCTCCCGTGAAACTGTTAGAAAAGTATTAAAGAAGAATAAATACCGTTCGTATCATGTACAAAAAGTAAATGAAATATTTCCTGGAGATCATTATAACCGAGTTCAGTTCTGTTTGGATATAATTGAGAAATGTGGTGTGGATGAAAATTTTATTTCTAATATTCTCTTTACTGACGAATCTTCATTTATTTTACACGGTCGACATAATCCTATGTTAATAAGGTATTGGTCAAAAGACAATAAACATAAACCGTATACAGCTCATACACAATACGCACAGAAATTGAATGTTTGGATTGGAATGTTAGGGGACAATATAATTGGTCCATTTTTTTATAAACGGCGTGTTAAATTCACAAAAATATTTACAATTGCTGCAATATGACATTATTCCTTTTATCCAGAACATACCCAATATTGAAATAGGAAGTATTTGGTATCAGCAAGACGGATGTCCTGCACATAACAGTGCAATTGTGCGTCAATTTTTAAGAAATACCTTTGGAAATAGAATTATTTCTCTAGGCGGTACAATTGAATGGCCGGCCAGATCACCAGATTTGTCCCCCTAATGATTTTTTCTTGTGGGGGTATCTAAAGTCAAAAATTTACGGTTTCGAACATCAACGGTCAAATAATTTAGATGAACTACGTCAAGAAATAAGAAATTTCTTAGCATCGATTACGCCCGATATGCTGGCAAATGTTAGACGTGGTTTTTATGATCGGGTAGCGTATTGTTTAGAAATTCAAGGTGCACGATTCGAACACGTAATTAATTAAAAATATTATTTATTAAAGTTGTATTATGATAATAAATTTTATTTTGTTGGACTTATTTTTTATTTGACGGTTCTTTAGTTGCAATTAGTATGCAATACAATTTCAGTTTTCCCATAATATAAACTTAATTTAACAAACTCTACAAGTTTATGTTAAAAAACAAATTATAAGTAGCTATATAAGCTAAATGAATACATTTAATTTTACCTCCCACCACCCTCTCCTATCAATAGGCTTTCGTAGTTCAAGTTGTTATACTGTATACGAAGGATGTCTTTTATGTTTTGCATACTGGAACATACGTCGCCAATAATCAAATGACAGTACTAAAAATTAACCTCCATCATTAGTTAACCTAAATCCAAAGTTTCAGTGCGATACGTGTAGTGTTGTAGCTACAATGAACTGTCAAAGTTGACAACCTAGTCAAAAAATGGAATTAAACCGTGAAAACTTTCGCGCAATATTTTTTTTTATAATTTTCGAAGACAATTATCGCAATAAGAATGCCTCGCCGTTTGTTTCTGTTTTCGGTAATGAAGCACCACATCAGTCCACAATTTCTCGTTGGTATGGAGAATTCAAACGACGATCCAAGAGCAGGTGTACCAAAAACGGCAGTCACTCAGGAAAACATCGATGCTGTGCGCAAGCTCATCAACAAAGATCGACATGTGACATATCGTGAAATCCTCAATTCAAAAAATTTTGCATGAAGAATTGTATGCAAAAAAATTAGTTTCCCGTTGGATACCGCAACTGTTGAGCGAAGAACAGAAAACAGATAATAATACCGCTTCAACGCAGGAAACATTAAAAACGTGTACAATATCGTGAGTGGTGATGAATCTTGGATTTACTCGTACGAGCCAGAAAATAAATGCCAGTCGTCTGTTTAGGGTGTTCCAATGTGAAAAAAGCGCCGACAAAAGTCATCCGTTCTCGAAGTGTCTCCAAAAAGATGGTCGCGACATTTGCTTCGAAAGCAGTTCATGTAGCAACAATTTCTTTACAAGATCAAAGAACTGTTACTACCGATTGGTATACAACCATTTGTTTGCTGCAAGTCATCGCTGAGCTCCGAGAAACCAACCCCCACAACGACGAATGATCCTCCACCAAGACAATGCAAGTTAGCATACAGCTCGCAAGGCAATTGAATTTTTAATGCAACGAAACGTCGAATTGTTAGACCATCCTCCGCACAGTTTCGACCTAATTCCCAACTATTTCTTTACCTTTCCGAAAATCCAGGAGAGACTGTGTGGTCAAAAGTTTCAGTCGTCGATGCCTTGAAAAACGCAATTTTGACTGTACCAGCAAATGAGTGGAATAACTGCTTCCAAAGTTGGCTCGCGTGCATTAATGTTCGTGGAGAATACTTCGAAAAACAATAAAGTCTTTAAAAGCTATCTACTGTTTTATTCCAGCTGTATATGTAAAATATAAAAGACACCCTTGTATTCTATAAAGGAAGAATGGATTAGAAGTCGAAGGGGAGATAAATAATGCGAATACTAGTTGAGAGTTTTTATGAAACAGACTACGAACGAGTTTTTCGTGAATTACTTTTATGATTTTTACACCAAATCAACCCAATCATGATTTCAAATTTGCGCCGGCCTAAATCCAGATTGACCAAAACTAAAAATATTTTTAAAATCAAAATGTTAAAAATCGGATGTAGAGACTACAAGTTAATATTTGTGTGGAAATTGCCACATAGACATGCAGACACGTGTTTCATCTTGCGCTATAGACTCGTTAGTGCATGATGCTGAGGTAGACAAAATTCACTAGATACGAGAGAGGGGTTGAGCAATCTGTGTAACACCGACAGTTGTAGTTGTCATATCGGTAATAGAATAAATATTCACGATTCTGGTTCGGAAACAGGAAGATACTGCGAACAAATTTATACGGGTTCTATCTAAGTTATTTCCAGAATATAAATAAAAAGGTCAATTATGTCTATATATAGCACTATTATAGTAAGCACACATACTCTCAATCAAGATTAATTTGGAAGGCACGAGAGCGGGTTGATTAATTCGCAGGATCGTACAGAAACAAATAATAATAATATAATTGATTGAGGTCTCGCTAGGCACTTGGTGAAACATATTAAATAATAAAGGTAAAGAAAATACACACTTGGTTATTTGTTTCACTGCAATTTTATTTACAAAATACGGACAAATTTGTTTCGAACTTCACAGTTCATTCTCAACTGAACAAGAAAGGTTTACTTAAAATATGAATAGATAATTTGAAAAGTGGGAGTAACACTGTGAAACATAAACGTGAGTTATGTATTATGGGGCTTTTCCTAGTAATTAACGAGAAACAGCCTTAATAATAGGGGAGATTACAAACTCTGTTTGTTCATTTACTATATTTAATGATTTGTTTATTGCTTTAGATATTTCCATTATTTCCAAAAAGTCTAATCGTTTACTTTTATTTGCAGAGTGTAAAATTTCAAAATTATTTATTGATACCCTGTGTTCTTCATTTATACAATGCTCGGATATACCTGAACATTTCTTGGAATATAAAATTGCTTTCCTATGTTCTTCTATTCGTGTGCGAAAACATCTTCCAGTTTGACCTATGTAGAAAGCGTCACAGTCTAAACAATTTAATTTATACACGCCACATTTATCTGCTTTTTGAATTGTATCCTTATTATTTGTCCAAAGTTTACCTAAATTTAATTTATTGACTATTATAGTTTTTATGCCTAAATTAACTAATCTATTATTAATTTTATTCGTGGTCTTTCCTATGTAATTAATTAAACGATAATTACTTGGTTCTAATTGGGGGGCTGCATAAAAGAATTTATTAATCTGTTTATGTTTTTTCTTTGAAATTAATCTATTAATAATATCAGGACTGTATCCGTTGTTTACGGCTAGACATTTCAAGACTGCAACTTCTTTATCAAAATTTGGTTTTGATAGGGGAACGGAGAGTAATCTATGTATGAAACTGTTGAAAGAAGAAAACTTAATGCTATCGGGTTGTTTGCTATCTGCAGATATGAGGGTGTCAGTGTATGTGTGTTTTCTGTAAATACTATAATCTAGTTTGCCATTTGATTTTGTTAATGTAAGGTCCAAAAAATTTAAACTGTTATCTAATTCTTTTTCTATGGTGAATTGTATTTTTTGATTGATTTCATTTAAACGATTGAAGAATAAGTCTAATTGCCTGTCAGTACCGGTCCACACACATAACACATCATCCACATATCTAAACCAACTGTGTATACAATTAACAACTGGGATTTTAGAACAAAACAAATCTTCTTCAAATTTTGACATAAATATTTCTGCTAATAAACATGACATGGGAGAACCCATAGCTAAACCGTCTTTTTGTTTGTAGTATACATTATTAAATTTAAAATAATTTTGTTGTATGCAAATGTTCAAGATATTTCGTAATTCTATTTTACTGTCGCCTGTCAGCGTACTATTTGCTATTAAATCATTTAAAATAACGTTCAACTCGTTGATAGGGATAGAAGTATACAAACTGCAAACATCGAAGGAAACTAATTTAAAGTTTGGAGGTAATTTACTTGTTTCTAATTTACTCACCATATCTACGGAATTTTTTATTCTATACTTAAATTTCAGATGTAGAAGATCAGGCAATTTTGTGTTTATCAGTTTACATAATTTGTAGGCCGGGGCTTGTACATAGCCTTAAATAGTATTACGAACGTCGATATAATTAATTTAGAAAAGCAAATTTGTGGTAGTTTCATAAGAAACAATAAGTCAAAGACAGATAAAAGTGAATTAAATATTATAAAAGAAATTTCAACCAAAATTAAAGATAATAATTTAATAATTTCAAAAGCAGACAAGGGGAACACAGTTGCAATTTTAGATAGAAAGGATTATTTACAGAAAGTCTCAAACTTAATATCAAATGACAATTTTACAGTTCTAAAAAATGATCCAACCGGGCTTTTTCAACGGGAAGTAAAATCCATCATAAAAAATAGTAAGCATATTATTACAGCTAATGATGCATACTCTTTGACTGTCATGAACCCGAATGCCCCCTTGTTATATGGGCTCCCAAAGCTTCATAAACAAGGCTGCCCGATAAGACCGGTTGTTTCTTATGTACAAGCCCCGGCCTACAAATTATGTAAACTGATAAACACAAAATTGCCTGATCTTCTACATCTGAAATTTAAGTATAGAATAAAAAATTCCGTAGATATGGTGAGTAAATTAGAAACAAGTAAATTACCTCCAAACTTTAAATTAGTTTCCTTCGATGTTTGCAGTTTGTATACTTCTATCCCTATCAACGAGTTGAACGTTATTTTAAATGATTTAATAGCAAATAGTACGCTGACAGGCGACAGTAAAATAGAATTACGAAATATCTTGAACATTTGCATACAACAAAATTATTTTAAATTTAATAATGTATACTACAAACAAAAAGACGGTTTAGCTATGGGTTCTCCCATGTCATGTTTATTAGCAGAAATATTTATGTCAAAATTTGAAGAAGATTTGTTTTGTTCTAAAATCCCAGTTGTTAATTGTATACACAGTTGGTTTAGATATGTGGATGATGTGTTATGTGTGTGGACCGGTACTGACAGGCAATTAGACTTATTCTTCAATCGTTTAAATGAAATCAATCAAAAAATACAATTCACCATAGAAAAAGAATTAGATAACAGTTTAAATTTTTTGGACCTTACATTAACAAAATCAAATGGCAAACTAGATTATAGTATTTACAGAAAACACACATACACTGACACCCTCATATCTGCAGATAGCAAACAACCCGATAGCATTAAGTTTTCTTCTTTCAACAGTTTCATACATAGATTACTCTCCGTTCCCCTATCAAAACCAAATTTTGATAAAGAAGTTGCAGTCTTGAAATGTCTAGCCGTAAACAACGGATACAGTCCTGATATTATTAATAGATTAATTTCAAAGAAAAAACATAAACAGATTAATAAATTCTTTTATGCAGCCCCCCAATTAGAACCAAGTAATTATCGTTTAATTAATTACATAGGAAAGACCACGAATAAAATTAATAATAGATTAGTTAATTTAGGCATAAAAACTATAATAGTCAATAAATTAAATTTAGGTAAACTTTGGACAAATAATAAGGATACAATTCAAAAAGCAGATAAATGTGGCGTGTATAAATTAAATTGTTTAGACTGTGACGCTTTCTACATAGGTCAAACTGGAAGATGTTTTCGCACACGAATAGAAGAACATAGGAAAGCAATTTTATATTCCAAGAAATGTTCAGGTATATCCGAGCATTGTATAAATGAAGAACACAGGGTATCAATAAATAATTTTGAAATTTTACACTCTGCAAATAAAAGTAAACGATTAGACTTTTTGGAAATAATGGAAATATCTAAAGCAATAAACAAATCATTAAATATAGTAAATGAACAAACAGAGTTTGTAATCTCCCCTATTATTAAGGCTGTTTCTCGTTAATTACTAGGAAAAGCCCCATAATACATAACTCACGTTTATGTTTCACAGTGTTACTCCCACTTTTCAAATTATCTATTCATATTTTAAGTAAACCTTTCTTGTTCAGTTGAGAATGAACTGTGAAGTTCGAAACAAATTTGTCCGTATTTTGTAAATAAAATTGCAGTGAAACAAATAACCAAGTGTGTATTTTCTTTACCTTTATTAAATAATAATAATTTAAATAAACAATCTTTATTTTTCTACATAATCTCCTCTTAATTCCTTACATTTGGTACATCTGTGTTCAAGTTTTTAATCCGTCTCGAAAGTAATTTTCTTCTAACTCTGCAGAATAATCATCCACTGTTGAAAGTCATCTCTTCAATTGTGCAGAATTTTTTGCCTCTGAGAAAATCTTTTAATTTAGGGAATATGAGAAAGTCAGATAGTGCTAGGTATGGCAAATATGGCGGGTGCGGTATTAATTCGAACCTTAATTCAATTTTTTTTCAGCAACCATACTGGGATGCACAGGTGCATTATCATGGTGAAAGAGCAGCTTCGTAATTTCTGGACGCTTTTCAGCGATAGCTGTCTTTTAACGATCTATTTGATAGGGAACACGTCTTTGTTCCGTCGTCAGTAAACGCGGCATCTTGCCGAAAGCTTTCTCATATCAAGTGCTTCGTGCAAAATATAAAGCATCCGTTCCTTTGAAATGCCCATTGCCTCTGCTATTTCTAACGCTTTCAATCATCATTTACCAACAAATCATGGACATTATCCACCATTTCTGGACTTGTAGCCATTTTCGGCAGTGGGGATTATCTTCTGAGCTGCTCTTGCCACGCTTAAATCCATTTCCCAATTTTCTGACGGTCAGTCATCATGGATTTCGGTAAAAGACATGCCTTTCTTTAAAAGACACTTAATCCCTGCACGATGTTCAAAGTTATCCTTTTACTCATAATTAGTAGGAGGGTAAAATAAAAAAAAATTGCCTACGAAACGCGCTTTGTCGCAAATTTATTATACACTAACAGAAAATTGACAAGGCATCGGTTATGATGTGTATTTTTTTATTTCACGACCTACTCTAGGCGATCGCACGAATATATCAACCCGCCCTCGTACAAATCGTACATGTCTGAATATTAACAGTATTTTGAACATAAACTATGATTATATACTCAATTGCATAGATTCTAATTTATACTAATATTTTTTGTGGTGCATGTATGAATATAATAAGAAAGAATATGAATAAAAATTAAAAATTCCTATTCTATTTCTTTCAGGCAGTGGATGTAATGTCTCAAATTCCCCAGTGGCATTGCATGAGGTACAGAAAGTTTGAATTAGTAAGAAGGTGTAGGAGCTACAAAAATAGCGTGAGGAGGAATAGTACAAGAGATGGAGAAATTATTGAGGCGGCTTAACATATAATTTAATTTATATTTATTAGATATTTTAAAATTATTATTTAAGTACATATTTGTATATATCCACGAATTTTAATTATAAACGTATATTTTATGATACTACTATTTATAACTTAATATTTAATTAATTGATCTCATGGAATTTTAAATTATTTTTATATAATTTATTATTATTATTTATATATTATATAAACAATTAAAATATATTTAATACTTTTATTTTACATTTTAAGTACCCAGTATCAAAATTATTAAAAATTCTTTAACTACTCAATGCCATGTCCGCTGTTGTTCCGTCAAGTGCAATTCACTTCAACAGGTTTCGATAGCTTTTATTTATTCTTTATTTAAATTGACATATTATAAATACAATTTTATTTATCTAATTTTGACACATAAAGTGACACTTTTCAAAACTGTATGACGTTAGGAAACGGTTTACTTTTCGTAACTAGTTACGAAAAGTAAAATATTTCGTAACTAGTGTTGAAAAGTTCATTTCATCACTAGTTACGAAATATTTTGAAAAAATCATTTCATCTCAAGTTAATAAAGGGGAACGTTAAATGACACAATCTGGTTAAATTTTTATTTTATGCATTATAAACATTTAAGACAATGTGAACAATTGGTGAGGTTAATTCCTGCACACGTAGAATTCATGGCAGGTACTCTGATGTTATGATGCAAAACGGAATGTGCATTTGAGCTTGATTCATCAAGAATATCATTGGCAATCCTTTTCTTATTTTCTATAGAATCCTCTACATAGCCCTCAGCTACAGTATTGGACTTCCAGCCTCCATGTCTTTTAACCTTAAAAATATCCGCACCAGAATCTGCCAAAAAGGTAGCCGATGACCTTCTGAAGCAGTGTCCGGTAAATAAGAAGGGATTTGGTAGTTTAAAAAACTGAGCAATTCTTTTCGGTAGATTACCGATTGTATTAATGCCAACTGGCTGTGCCCCGCATTTACCATTATTATATTTGACGAAAAACCTATCGTGATTAACGTTTTGTGGACGTAAAGAAATATATTTTCTAATAAGATCAAGAAAATTTTGCCCTTCAATATTTCCTTCTGTGATCACAAACTCGCGCGTTACTTTTGTCTTTGTATTAGGGATTTTTATTACAAAATGAGAAAACTCGTCTAAAATATCCCCCACACGTAGAAAAGTTAGCTCACTTTTTCGACAAGCACCAGCTATTCCAACGATCAATGCGACCTTTGTCATTAAATATGTTTTATCCTCAGCTTCTGTCATAAACCGGGAGACGTTTTCCTTTGACAAAATATTAGACTTTTTTGCATAGTATCCCTCTGACTGCCTCTTTAGAAATGCATGTAAACTGGCATATTTTGCAATATCAATATTCTTCTTCAAAGACAATTCACTTCGTAACATGGAATAAAGAGTCCAGAGTGTTGAAGCTTTTTGATTCTTTCTTCCCTCGAAATAGGCTAATAAAACCTTCTCATTAACACATTTAATTTTTTTGTCTTTAAGCCACTTCCCAAATTTTTCATAAGCCAAATCGTACTGGGCTTTCGACTTTTGTGGAATCACAGTCGATAATGCACTTTGTGCAGCCTCTTCTATATCGCTTGGTAGTCCACCTGAATCTGAATCCGACATTTTTACTCGTACAATGCACCGAAATATTTAGCTAATAAAAGTAAATACTTATACTTAAATTAACAAACACCTGTCAAGTCAAATGAATTATTATCAATAGCATGAAAACTGTCACTAATTATTTAATACGACTTATGACGTTTAATGTCAGATCAACTGGAAAATTATAAATCTATGTTTTGGTCAAAATTAGATAAAATCTTGTGTGAAACACGTTATGAAATGTTATTTTGTGTAACTCATGTCATTTTGCAGGATCTCGCTCGTCCTGCTAACATTCCATTTCGTTACACAAAATAACCAATTTCATAACTGGTTACATAAATAGCTATTATATACTATTTATTTTATTTTATTTAAACTATACATCCATTATACTTTTAGGTGTCGGATTTTAATAGTACATTTCAAGTTAGTAGGGCATTTGTTCTACCCTTCCATAAGCTTCAGTTCTGTGCCAAGTTCCTTGCTTCACACCACTGTATACCACGTTCTGCGGCTGCCTGTCGTACTTGTTCTTCTCATTGTATTGTAGGTCTTCCTATTCTGTTCTTTCGCTGTACTCTGGCTTCATGCACCTGCCTCGATAGTCTACTTTCGTGCATCCGGTGCAAGTGCCCTAACCAACCCAGCTCTCTCTCTTCAATAACTCTCTTAACCAGTTTCAGGTTCCTTCTTTGTATTATTATCTCATTCCTAATTTTGTCTTTCCTTGTAATTCCTTCAATTTTTTCTCAGGAATCTCATTTCTACTGCTGTTATTCTGCTTTTGTTTCTATCTGTAATCGTGCAAGACTCGCTACCATGGAGGTTTATCTATAATAGCCGGTCTATAGATAAAACTTTAGTTCTCTCACATATGGCAGATGTCGCATCTAGAAATTTACACTAATAATAAGGATAAGCTTTTGAACCAACTAATCCAATATCGAATCGTTTCGTGATCGTTTGTTGGTTTGTTACCGCCATTGTGACACTTTATAGTTAATATTTTCTATCTGCTCGCTACTATACAGTGAAAACGCGCTTACTGAATAGGGAAATATAGTGGGGATGCAAGTTGGTTGGTAGCAAGGTAGGTTGGCTGTCACGTTCACTTATGTCAGTTATGTTATTTTGAAGTCTGTCAAATTGATTAATCGCGTCCTTATCGTAAAACGCCAATCACATAATTTTGTATATTCGCAGTAAGCGCGTTTTTACTGTAGTGAAGGTCTTACTACTTTTTTGTATATTTCTGTTTTTATTTGCTTTGACATTTCCTTTTTTCGATTACTATTTTTTTAGTAAAAGTAAAATACGAGGGTGAATCGTAAAGTAAGTTCCGTTGGGTTTAAAAAAAACACCAATACGTGAAGAGGTTAATATTACATACAGCTTAAAACTACTACTTTCAGCTATTTCTCTACATACTTGCCATTAAGATTGAGGCATTTGTCATAGCGATAAACCAGCTTTTTAATGCACTCTTCATAGAACTCTGCCGCCTGTTAATTAAACCATGCTGTAACACTATCCTGCAGCTCCCTCGTTCCATAAAGTCTACAAGAAGAACGCCGTTCTTGTCCCAAAAGACAATGACCATGACTTTCCTCGCAGAAACCGCTTGACGGCACTTTAAAGGTTTCCTCGTAGGCGTGTTTTGACTATCTTTTCGTCCCAACGTTGACATAGGCGACCCAAGTCTCGTCGCCTGTTATGATATGCCTGAGGAAATCTTCACCTTCAACATCGTAACACATCGTAACGTGTCAGAAAAGTTAGAGCCGATCCCATTCCCATTGTTTTATGGTCTTCGGTAATAAGTTCTGGCACTCACCGTGAACCAAATTTGTGGTATCCTAATTTTGTTCAGTAACAACCTCGCACAAAACTGTAAGTGAAATTTGGGGGAAAAAGGTACTCAGTTCTGTGATTGTGAATCGCCGATTTTCATGAATTTACCCACAAGTTTGCTCGTCACAACAGTTGGTTTTCCACTCCGTTCTTCATCATGGACATTAGTTCGTCCTTCTTGAAAGATACTTCTAACCATACTGTCACTCACGATAAACAGAACAAAGTTCACGATCAATCTCAGGAGTCTTCATGTTCTTTGCACACGGAAATCGGGTAAGACCACGCAATTCACAGTCGGTGAGATTTTCAATTGCAGCAGCCATTTTAAACAACCAAAATAGCACGAAAGAATATCGGAACGATTCTCTCACTAGCACTGCCAGACTCACACTGAACCAGACTACACCGTTGCGCTGCGATAGTGCTAAGATCCCCACTCCTCTGTTCACTAGGCGAAAACGATACTTTACAAATCTCTCTCCAATATACAACTAAACTCGATTATAACGAACACTCGGCTATAACGTGCTACATTTTTCGGCCGTGGAAGCTTAGAGTTTGGGTTTATAACTCAGTTATAACGAACTATCTATTGAAGAGCGGTTTATTGATACAATGTTGAACATAGATAAACGAATTTTAACAAGTCTATCGCCTTTTTAATGTGTAATCTAGTGTGTTGTTTCACTTTGGTCTAGTATCTAGGAACGATACGTGCATTTAATTCCTTTTAGTGTATTGAACTTATGTCACTAAATATGGCTAATGTTGATAAAACAACTGGAAGACATTTTTTTGTTAGTTTAACATAAGCCACAATATACAAAATAATTTAGCGAATTTGGACATTCGCTAAATTTGGATAGTGTTAATCATTTGGGCACAAAGGCAAAATACGCTTTCATTTCCAACAGCAGGTGAAGCCATTTTGGCGCTAAAACTTGTAGTATATACTATGTACAGGTTGTGTATCCCGAAACTGGCAATATTACTTAGAAAACAATATCAATTGAGAGATATTAATAAACAGAAGAGTGCAGGAAAAATTAGAGATTTCTTTTCCTAAAAAATGAAACTTCACTAATGAAAAATTTATTTATTATTTACAGAATAAAGATGTCAAAACAACGATATATTTTTTAACGTTCTTTTACAACGAACACTTGGATATTACGAACCAATTCCACGGTGCGTTGGTGGTTCGTTATAACCGAGTTCGACTGTAAATACATAACAATATAATCAAATTTTAAGAACATAATCCCAAACAAAAATTTGTTAAGGACAGCGAACATCAATCATGAATTTTCCTAGGGAAGTACACGTGAGAGCAAAATTTTTGGACATTTACTGGTATATGAAAATTTCGAAAGTTTACAAGACCTATTATATTGTGGGTATATAAAAAATGAAACTTTATAGATTTGTAACTATTTTTATATGTGCATTGAGTAAAGGATTCCGCAAGGCGTCGTAAAATGGTCATAAAATAAACCATTTTTAATGTGTAATATTTGCTTTAGAAAAAATGCAAAAATTCGGTAGAGTTAAGTCTTTTTCGATAAATACCATAGATAAATCTCCAAGAAGATAGTATAACTTAATGATAAATAATTGAGACAGCGTTTAGTTCCATCTCGAATTCGAGGGCACGAACTAAAATAAAATTGACTATATTTTAACTTATATTTTGAATTTATTGTATAAGAATGAAATAAATGCTTTCTACATATACGACGCTAATTATTCGATTTTTTTACTGAAAAAAATTCGCCCTTATGCAGAATTCGATCCTAAGTCCTTTGGTTTGCCGGACCACGCTCTTAACCATTAAGCTATTAAGGGACTGAAGTTCGAATCGTCGGGAAAGTGATAAATTGCATTAAGAAACAGATAATATATTGTGCCCGTAGTTGGTAAATTTTATGCAAATTAATTGCATTTTCGCGAAGTGATGTGAATGAAATAAATGCTTTCTATATATAGGACGCTAATTATTGTATAAGAATTTGGTAAGTTTTTATACTTTTTATTATAAATATAAAAGTAAAATGATAAATAAATCTGTTTCAATTAAATACTGCACTTTATTTTTATACCTATAAAAATAAGAATAAAAATTAGTGTTAAATGTATGTAGATTATAAAGTAATTTTATACATACGTGGGCGATAAATAAAAAAAGCTATATTTTTTACACATTGGTCGTATTTTTTCTTTAAAGAAAGAATTCCCTTATAAAAAGTTTCTTCTTTTGGTTCAAGATGTGTTGCTTAAAAAGTCCAGTCTACGATAAAAAAAAATCAAACATTAAACTTATATTTGCGAACAGAGTTAACATTGAAATATTGCAAATGATATACAAAATGTGAATTTACTAGGGCCTGTACAAAAATAATTAAGAACTACCTAAAAACAAATTAGCATATCGATTCGAGAGCTCGCATCAAGCTTTGCTACAAAATAATACAAATCTGTATAAAAACAAATCTGTATCTGTATACATGGACACACAGTACATATTTACCAGCGTTTGCTTCAACCACCAGACGCATGCGTTTCAAAGCTTGATGCGAGCTCTCGCATCGATATGCTAATTTGTTTTTGGTATATTACGCCACCTGGCGACGAGTTAATTGACTCACAGTAATATGCGTATTTTTTCTTTTCGTGTAATAGCTTAGCTATGCGAGAAGAAATCACTTTCATCGGCGTAGTCTGTTTTGTCCGTCAGATGTCACGAGGTTATCTAGTGTCATCTGATAGAACAAAATTTGCTACTTGACCAGAAAGTGTACTACAGTCATTTGTCTCTGTAAACCCTCCATTGACAAAGTCGTTAGACAGAAACGCATGCGTCTGGTGGTTGAAGCAAACGCTGGTAAATACATACTGTGTGTCCATGTATACAGATACAGATTTGTTTTTATACAGATTTGTATTATTTTGAAGAACTACTTAGTAAAAAAATATCTTTACCTGTCAATATATGTAGTAATTTTCTTCTTAATATTGGAGTAAGGATTTTCTCATACTACTGTTACAACTGTATTACTAGAATCAATGACTCCTTCTTTTGAAATATCTTCTTCGGCATATTTTAATGTAGATCGAACATTATGAATGTCTGTGAAATATCAGGTTTATTGGTTTATGCGTCAACTTATTCTAAATTACACAAAACAGTATTATAATTGGATATATTACAGATTAGTTAAATATGCTACAAAGGACCCTGGTAAATAAAGTGTTGGTATTACTTTTGATATTAGTCTATTCTTTCTTGTTAAATATTTTGCGTCAAAATGCTTTCTACAAATAGTAAAATGATATCGTCTATTCTAAACAAACATATTCCTGTAGCATTATTCAACTGTTTAAAAATTCATGAAGTATAGATCCTTCTTGTTTACAATTTGCCACGTAACATCATGGCATGTTGAATAATTCTAAAAATATAAAATTTATATATTAGCTATATATGCATAGCAAGCGCCAGATAAGTTGGCGAGCTAAGTTCGCGCAGGATTAGAAGTATTGGGGAGATTTGTATTTAGTTTTACATCAATTTGCAAGATACCGTAGGTGGCGTAAACTACACATCTATCACTTACTAAATTAATAATTTATTAGAGTAAAATATATAACGTGGACGTTTATAAAAACGGCTTCTGCGCACCCCCTCCTCTCGCCATCTTATTTGGCGCTTGCTATACATGTATATAATTATTTTTTAACTATTTCATATTCACATAGGCTGCGCATTAAGTAATATAAAAAAATAGTAATAATTGTTTGGTTACCTCATAATAGGTTTAAATCTTCAACTTTTATCAAGTTCAACCACGTTTTCACTTTATCTACGAAATTAACTTTTCTGTCGACTGTTTCTTGTAGAGTTGATAAAGTATTTCTTTGCATTTCGTACTGCTCAAAGTGCGAACCGCAAATTGTACTTTATCTCTTTCTAACACACATAAATACGGGCTGTAATACCACACACGTTGGTCATTTTAATATATTCTTATGCCTTAAATTTGGCTTTGGACTGCAAAGAAATACTTTATGAACTACGAACTAAAATAAACGGTTTTGCTCAAGACAGTTAATTTACCCATTCGAAACTATACCCGCTGGTGGATACCAACTAAAATAGGCAGATATGCCGAAAAATCACTAGATGGAATAACACTAGCCATGTCCGAAACTGGTTTCGTCGAACTTCACCATTCTTGACTTAAGTACAGAGTGCGGCAGGGAAACTTGCTGATTTGAAAAGTCAATAAAAGAAAAAGTACTTCATATATAGATTTAATTCTTTTTATATCGTATAGTACACATTCTGAATTTTTGTTTTAAGTAGTTTTAAAAATGACATCGGGCAAATGGCGGCCCTCATTAGTGATACACTGATCTACCCTTGATTTGAAGTTGCGTTCCACTCTTTCGAGCATATCGACGGGAATGTTGGCGATGGCTTGGCGGATGTTGTCCTTCAGGTGTTGCAGGGTCCGGGGTTTGTCGTTGTAAACGATGGATTTAATATATCCCCATAAAAAAAAAATCGCTGGGTGCCAAATCGGGGGAGCGCGGCGGCCACGGTACGTCACCCCTCAAGGATATAAGGCGCTCGTGGAAATGTTCCCTCAAAAGCTCCATCGAAGTTCTCGCTGTGTGCGCCGTGGCTCCGTCCTGTTGGAACCATACATCCCCAAGTTCCATTTCTTCAAGTTGTGGAAGAAAAAATGTCTCAATCATTTCTCTGTAGCGAACTGCATTCACAGTAACAGCGCGTTCATCTTCCTCGAAAAAATGAGGCCCAATTATTGCAACTCTCGACAATGCACACCACACAGTAACACGTTCACAATGAAGTGGCATCTCATGAAATTCGTGGGGATTGACATCACTCCAATACCGCATGTTTTGTTTGTTAACACAGCCGGAAAGGTGAAAATGGGCCTCATCACTAAAAAACACGAGAGCGTCGTCTGGCAAGTTACTGAGCGCTTCACATGGAGTTTGGCGAGAAGCGAAATCGCGTTCACTCAACTGTCGGACCAGAGCAAGTTTGTAGGGATGAAACTGGAGTTCGTTGCGAAGAATTCGTCTCACTGTGCGATCAGAAATCCCCAGAGCAGCAGCGTGTTTACGCGCCGAACGCCGGGGAGAGCGCAAAAACGACTCCCTCGCCCTTTCGACGTTTTCTGGAGTTCTGGAGGTCCGTTGACCTCCTGGGCCTTTTTTTGCAACACTCCCACTTTCCCTGAATGTGTCCACCCACGAAACAATCGATTGCCGACCAGGAACGGGACCCGCGGGATGAATATTGAACGGAGTTCGGAAGGCACGTTGGGTGGTGACCACCGAATGACCGTTGGAAAAGTAGGCCTCGACGGCGAACGCACGCTGTTCCTTAGTCCAACACATGACGACAACTGGCTTGTGGGTAAAAAAACTTCAGAACCCCCTCTTTCTAATGAGACCCTCCCCACCCCTTTCTGACCACGCCTCGCTCATTGGCGTCCAATTCAAATCAGCAAGTTTCCCTGCCGCACCCTGTATATATTACTGGTATGGCGGTATTAAATATTCCCATTATGTATGATTACGTGTGCCTGCCAGAGTTTCACTTTAATGTATCTATTTCGTCAGCACGTAAACATCTGTTAAACGGAGAATATTAATTCTTACGAATTAAGAGATTTTGTCTTTTGCGTTTAAAATTTCATTGCAAATATAAAGTGGAATATTTAAATGCTGCGGATTACATTGACCGGAAGCCGTTAAAGTGATGTTTGCTGAAGTGCACAAATAAACGGCGCCATATGTAATAAAGAGTAGTCTTTAAGAAGCAGGGCATTGGAATATTTTACCTGCAGAGTTGCAAATATTTACATAAGGTGATTCATAGTAGGAAACAGATAATGGATCACGACGTAGAGTAAAGCCTGTCGCATATTACACCACCTCACCCCATGAAATAATCGATGGTGTCAGACAGTATCAGAGGTATTTTAAGATATGCAAGTATATACTGTATGACCGAGCGTCCTATAGTCACTTGATGATACACAAAATCAGCTCTTCCAAGCGTGGTCCGATATATCGCGCACCAGAAGCGATAGACGCAATACTAATCGACAACCAAACGTATCAATTTTTTTCTAGTCAAAAGGAAAAATGTAATATTGCACTAATAGAAGGTAATAATATTTGTCACCTCATAACTTTCAAAACAATGTAGTTGTATAGAAATTCTATTTATTGCAGAATATAAAATAAAAACACTTCATAAAACTAAATAACTCTTCTTAAGAAACCGAAAAGAATTAAATAAAAAATTCTCTTAAATAACAATTCAGAATAATTTTATTAGAATTATACGAACATTCGACAATGTCTGAGGTAATGCAATTAATCAATATTCCCCGTTAAACCGGCGCCACGGAAATACGAGCTTTGTTGTTCTGAAAACCGTAAATGGACGATTTTACATAACCTCACAAGAAAAAATCATTTTGGCCTCGAATAGCGCTCTAACTAGTTATCAATCTGGTATCAAATATACTGTTGAAGTATTGCAGCATTATGAGCAGGGCATCCATCCTGCTGGAACCAATCGTTTTTTATGGAAATATCTTTACATCAAAAGTACGACACTACGCTGCAAAAGAAGTAAACGCGCAACAACTTTACAGGGCGTCCACCTATACGTGGACGCCGTGTAAAGTTGTTGTGCGTTTATATGTGTTAGCTTTACTGTGCCGCATGTGCGACACTTTGATTAGTGGTTTTACCTACTGATAAACGTGGATATACCCACATATACGTGGGAGCCGTGTAAAGTTGTTGCGCGTTTATATGTGTTAGCTTTACTGTGTCCCGTGTGCGACACTTTGATTAGTGGTTTTATCTACTGATGATGACAACTTAGTTATCGAAATACATATTTAGGATACGATTATTAATTGTGGTAAGGGGTTTTATGCCTTCTCCAAAGAAAGGCTTTTCCTTTAAATTATGATAAAATGTGACTCTATATAAATTTTACTCGATAGCCAGTATGAAAGTAACGCTGGTCGCATTGTCTACCTATGTTTAGCAGTAAGCGCGACCTCTCTCGCGCCCCTCTATTTCAGAATATTATAAGTGACTATAGGCGGTTGGCCATACGATGAACATTGTAGGCAAGAGAATCGACTGGGATACAGCGCTACGGTGGAGTGGAAAAATACTCAGCTTTGTTTTGGTTCGCGATTCTAAACAGCAATAGAACTGATGCGCACAACTTTGTTAATTCCAGAATTGTTCTGAATTTGAATGAACTCAAGAAAACCAAAACACGATTGAAAGTTTACTAGTGTGCCATCTAGTGGCAATTTAAATAAGTACCAAGAAGTTCTATTTTTTTTAACTTTCTGCATATTTGCGCACATAACTGTATTTTTGTGAAAGCTCATACATAATTCCCCGCCAAGAAATATTAGAAAAAGAAACATGAATAATAAGGATAAAAAATATGATATGAAATATTTTAAAATTATTTAATTGTGAAATATTATTTTTAGAAAATATTGTACTTCAAATTTTCTTTTTCTTTTTGGTTGTTTATCAGAGACTTGAGCAACTTAGAGACCAACTGTTTACCAACATTAAAAAATATCAAAAAAGATGAATAGCGCAAGCTCGAACTATTAATTCTGAACCGGTACTCGATAAGGAGCAAGAACTGCTAAAACGGTTCTAGAATCATTCCGAATTAATTTTTGCAACAACCAAAACATATAATCAAAAATTTAGAACTAGTTCTTATGCAACCAAAACACCAAACAGCGAATATGATAGGCAGTACTTCTAGAATTGCGAACCAAAATCAAGCTTGTCTTTCGCGGCCAGATGGACCAGAATACAGTCTCATTTTGTTCCTCGAAAAAAATGCAACCATTTCTTCATTATGTAATATTGATGAACAAGTTTTATCTAAGGTTGACGTGTTTAAAGATCTTGGCGTGGTTTTTGCTTGACGCCTGAACTTTAGAAATCACATCAAATATGTTTCTACAATAGCTTCTAAACAATTAGCATTTATAATACGCAGTTCCAGATATAGATAGATGCATTTTGTGTTTATTATGAGCTGTATGATCACCATATTACGTTTGTCATCAATTAAGAATTGAAGAGGTCCAACGACAATTTTTTAAATATGTATATCTAGTTTAAAGCTGACTGCCAGTATTCTGTCAGGGATATCGATTATAATTCATTATTTTCATGAGGATATGGTTTCCAATCCCTTCAAAAAGGAGATAAAGACATCAATCAATATTTTTGTGGAACCTACTAAATGGGATTGTTGAGTCCAGCGATCTACTGGTTAAACTGGACTTCTACGTTTCTGGCCCTCCATCTAGACATGTTTCAACATTTACATTACTAATGCCGAGAACCAATTTGTTGATATACTCACTTTTATATAAATATGTAGATTAACTCATGATTATTATTACAGATATTTTTCATAATTCAAAAAAAAGTAAGTTGTATATGTACGAGGGTATATCAAAATATAACGAGACTGATCTGCTATAACTTCTTTCACAACTAGAATTTTATAACACAAAGAATAGAACATGAAACTCCCATTATTCCCCAAACTGAATTGTCAGTGTTTGACGTACATTGCCCGACACATAAAACCCGTATACTAACATATTATCAATGTAAGCCAGGCTTATCAAATTTGACATGTCTTATTTAACTTGTCAAAGTTGACTTAAGTTCTAGGTATTACATGTAGCAATGTACGTCATGTATAATATAAAGTCTATAAGTGACAGTATGTATATATTTGTCTCGTTCACGCAACTGAAAAACTCTGATTTTATGCTCATAAGAGTTGTACGGGTTTTATATGTCACGCAGTGCACCCATCGAAAAAACAAGAGTGGAGCAAAGGTATGCGATAAAATTTTGTGTTCGATTGGGCAAAACTCCAACAGAAACTTTTGAAATGATTAAAACTGCATACCCAGATGAGTTTATCACGATGCAGTGTTTGAGTGGAATAAGAAATTCAAAGACGGTTGTGAATCAGTGGAAGATGAACCTCGACGCGGCCGACCACCAACTGCACGGATTGATTCAAAAATTGCACATATTGACATATATAGAACTTCTGACATTGTTAATTTGTCTTATGGTTCCACTCAAAAAATTATTTATGGAGATTTGGGCTATCGAAAGTGAAGACCGATGAACAAAAAGCCAATCGAGTGATAATTTCTCGGCAGTTGAAAAGGCAACTACAATATAATCCACAGTTTTTAAACAATATGGTTGGTTGCATGTGACGAGAGTTGGTTTTATCATTACAACCCTGAATTGGAGTTTCAAAGTACGCAGTGGAAGTACAAAGGCAGTCCAAGACCGCAGAAGGCGAAAACTGTGAAAAGCGCTAGTAAAGTGATGCTCTTAAATTTTTTTGGTAAATAAGGCATTATTTATAATCACATTGTACTTAAAGAACATACAGTAACTGGAGAGTGCTATTCTGATGTACTTCAAGGAACCATAAAGGCAAAATTAAAGAAAAAACGTCCGCTTTATCAAGACATCGGTTGAATCCTGCATCACGACAATGCTCCGGCCCACAGATCAACGATTTGGCAGCGAACACTTGAAGAATTTGGGGTGGAAATTATGTTTCACATTCTCTACTCACCTGATCTTGCTCGATGTGACTTCCATTTGTTTCCCGAAGTCAAAAAAGAATTGAGAGGTCGAAAATTTAAGTCGAATTTAGAGCTCCTAAATAGACTCTCAAAAAATAGTTTCTCAGATGTTTATGACAAGTGGACACAACGATGGAACATGTGTATTGCACAGAATGAAGAGTACTTTGAAGTATAGTTGTTGAAGTTTTCTAAATAAATGCTTGATTTTTGTACTACAGTACCAGTCTCGTTATTTTGTGATATTTCCTTGTGGTATTTCCTGTATATTGTAGACTAAATTTTAACGATCTCAGCTGAATTTTGAATTATTTTTGAATATCTCGCTAACTGTGTGTTATAACAACGACTGCACAGCCTCAACATATTCAAATGTTCAATCATGTGCTTAAATCGCACAGTCGATTTCTTTCAATCACTTGACATACAGACTCAACATTAGTAGTCACAGACGTCGATAAACGATCTTCACAAATTTATCCCTGAGAGTGGCACATTCAAATTAGGCAAATCAACTGTTAATACTACTGTGGTTGGTGCTTCATCTTCAGAGGCCAAATAAAGTCGATGCATTGTTCGGTCTTAAACGAAACTTGAAATGATAAAAAATCAGCGTTCGAAAATTTTCAAACCAAACTCCTAATAAAATATATTTTTTCTATGTGTTATTTTAAGTTCAAATTTATAATTAAGTATATATTCATTATAAATTATTTATTATTGTCCTGTAGTAGGTATTGACTGTTGGACTATATTATTAAATCATTTGTGAAATCGAGCTAAAACATGCAGTCTTTGAAAAGTGAGAAAATATTGATAAGTTAGTCGTAAACAAGGTGAAAGTTTTTTAAACAAAATCAAAATTTGTGGCAAAAGAACTAATTCGATATACTTTTGGTACGAAAAAACAAATAATAAATCGGCTAAATTTTCAAAATGATATATTTTTTCTTAAAACGTAACGACATTTCTTCACAGGATAAGTAAAATAACTGCTGTAAATTAATGTATAAGTATGTATATATTTACACCATTTAAGTTAATTTTACACTCAACAAATATCATTTATAAAAAAAATGTAAATCGTAAATAACGCCTGAGCCACTGTAATATATATTATATATGTAATCTCATTATTAGTACTATAAGATAGTCAGGTAGGTATTTTTCACATGAGGTTATAAATAAGAACGGAAAGAAACAAAGATTCAACAATTTAAAAAAGAGAAAACAATGATAATGTTACAAGCCATACGTAGATTGTGATGGCGATAAAAACATTCACACGAATAAAATACAAAAAAAAAAGTAAACAGTCGCAAGATGAACAACAAATAACATTTATTTAGCTTATACACACACTAGTTGTCGTCTAGAGTCTGTTATGTTTATTTTTATTTATGACACACTTTCGTTCAACTGTTATTCCAATACGCGGTCGAGGCGGGGCGAAGAGGGAGGGGTGGGGTCGTATGAGAAACGAGTTAAATAAAACGACAAAACACACTCGGAATGTTTACTCCGACATTTCAAAGGGTCTCTGATGCAGAGAAATTAAACGAAAGAGCACTCATTCGTCAATGCGAGAGTGCCAACACCGGTCCTATACTGAAATCTCATAGTTCAGATCATAAACACTGATTCGATCCGGAGTCGTTGGTCGCCCGGATTTATGAGCCGCACATTGCGTACTCGGCGTCATCTCTACCGAATCTGACATTTCGAGCGCTCTTACAAATGACATGGGACGCCTCCTGGCATCCGGTACTGTTGGTGTTCCCGCCCCCAGTTGATTCTTGCGATGTACCTGCGGACTTTGAGGAGGATAAACCGATACTCCACCTCTTACCGCCGGGTGATATGTTCTGGGAGGATTACTGTATGCCTGTTGGGTAGGACTCGTGGGGTTTGAACGATAAAAGTCCGGATGTTGAGCAGGCGGCGGGTAACCAGGTGATGTATCCTTCCACATATAAACCCCTCGTTGAGGAGAATTCGCTAATTCTCTGATATTATCCACGGTATTATTCGATCGCGGATACGAGAGTTGCGCTTCTTGTCGTACCAGTTCACCTTCGGACATAAAGCGACGCTGCGGACTGCCACCGTAACCTTGAGATGGAGTAGGACGTTGGCTTGTTTGTGTGTTGGCCTGGGCCTGGAAGTCGTAATAGGAGCTCCCACCTCCACTGCCCTGGTGGTTGGCAGTTACGCTAATGAAGTCCGGTCGGCGGGGCTGGGTCGGTGTGCTCGGATTCGATCTGTAGACAGCAAGCAACTACAAATCTAGCAAGTTACAAATTTTCGAAGAAGCTCAGCCTTGTGTCGATCACCTAAAAGCATTACAAGCGTTATGATATTTAGATTATGCATGCAATAAATAAATGAAACTTAAAACGAATGAAAAAATAAAAATAATTGAAAGCCACCACACCACCAATTAGTGCAAAAGTAAGTATATATATATATATGTACATAAGTATACTTAATGATTTTAACACCATTACATAAGTCTAAATGTAAATAGATAAGTACATTGTATAAAATGCTGGAAAATTTTACAACACAGTAATACTTGCTTAGAATCTATGAAAGGCATATGTGAATTTTAGTGATTGCTCTTGTATTATTGTACGCACTTTAATTATTTAAAGGTGTTACAGTTTTCGGAACGATATCATATATGGATTTAAATCTTTTACATACTATTAAGTTGGAATGGAATTGTTCATGAATTAAATTCTTCAGAATTTCATCACACTTTGTTAGAGCGAGATTTTATACGGAACACGTCATCGACGAAAATGTTCGCTGTAGAAAATAACTAAAGAAATGGATAAGTATACCGAGTGCCCTTGAAAGAAAAAGGCAACGTATGAAAAATGGAAGTAATTATATAGAATATGAATACAAAATATTTCTCGCAAATTCCCCCGTAGACGCGAGGAAAAAAATGACAAAGATATTTATAAAATATTTGTTCGGCCACTGCGCAGTTCAAGAAGTGCGACTCCATCATAAAAAGTTGGGGTAGCATTAAATAGAGAAACAATTGTGCCACCGAGTCAGTCAGTTTCGATCGTTACATGTGTACATTCGATATGATTTACAGTTACGTGTTCCGGCTAAGGGAAACAGGAATATTGTTGCCGGATTACGAAGGTTGCGGACATAAAATGCTCTGTAAAGCACTCATTTTAATTTTTAATAATTCACTTGCATGCAGAATAAAAGCATAAATTTTTAACAACTGGAACTATGATATACATACGACATGAACTGAAGTGTTTTCTGTATCTACAGATGGATGGTACAATAGTGAGTTAGAAATATTTTATATTTGAAGATAAAATCTTTTATAATACATTTATATGTTCTGTTTTGCGAAAAATCGATTAAATGTTAATTCATAGGTGCAATTCATTATCATTACTTGGAAGCAGCAAGTGATACCAAAAAGCATGGACGCGTTTGAAAAATTGTTTGTTTTTGCAACACAGGAGTGTTTTTGATGAAGAACGCAGTGAAGGGCCAAAAAGAGATGACAACACCAGAAATTATAAAAAAAAATTCCATGATACAAAGTATATTTTTTTAGTAAGTATAGCAAACGCCAATTAAGTTGGCGCGAGAAGGGGCAAGTTCGCGCAGGATTAGAAGTAGTGGGGAGATTTGTATTTGGTTTTACATCAAATGTCAGATAATTCTAACCTTTGAGCGTGTATGATCCCCTAGCAAAGACATTACAAAATATGTTCTGTCAAACGTCAATGACAAATGTATTCTGACAATTACTTGAGTAGTGGGGGTTGACGTTTTTAAAAACGGCTTCTGCGCACCCCCTCCTCGCGCCAACTTAATTGGCGTTTGCTATACTGTTTTCAATTATGGCCACTGCGATCGCTATTTTGCACATGCGCGCCTAGCTGCGCCACGGACATAATTACAGAAGCATTCGCTCGAATTTACCGTGTTAAAAATGCTTCAGACTATTTAAAATGCCGTCAAATGTAGAATATGCGCTGCCATTTGTTCCTGAAATATAAGAGCCATTTAAACGGCCGAAATTTATCACCAGACTAGTCAAGTGTGTGAGAAAACTCCATGAGCGATGGAATGGTAAGAAAATGGGTTAGATCATTTACAGATGGCCGTTCAAACGCGCACGATGAAGGAAGAAGTAGGAGACTGTCCGTCATAAATGATGATCTGATGCAGAGTTGATTAAAAAGTTCGAAGAAATAGATTTTACAGATTTCATAATTATTTCATAATTATCCAAGTTTCAAGAAGTGTTGTCTATGACATTGTGGCAGAACGCTTAAATTTACAGAAGCTGTGCTCACGTTCGGCACAGCTTCCGATAATTTCCAAGCACTGAAAATACAGACTGAGTCACACAAAACTAAGGTGTCGTAAGTATCTTCTTTGTCATTGGCAACTAAACATGGGTTGCTCACGTTACATCGGCATCAAATCAAAGGTCGATGATACGAATTTCATTTTCTTGAATGAAGTTGAATTTCACCCAAGAAAATGAAATACAAGCAATTTCAGCCCAAAAAATGATGTGCACTATTTTCCTAGGATAGGCAGGAGGATGCTGCTTGTAGATTTTTTGTCTTATTGTGACACAGTAAACGCTGAGATATATTGTGAGACAGTGGCGGCTCTTGATGACGTACGATGTGCGCTGCTGCACGGATGAGACTGCTTCGTTTAAGCTTTCATATATACAGAGAAGCAAGTAACCGTACCGAAATCTTCCGAAATAGTTCGAAGTAGTCTCATCCGTGCAGCAGCGCACATCGTACGTCATCAAGAGCCGCCACTGTTGTGAGATTTTAAATAAACTAAATCGTGGAATTCAAATTAAAAGGCCTGGTATGCTCAGTACAAGGATTTGATTTGCTTCATGACAATGCTCGTCCACACATGCCTCATCGAACCAAAGATCTCATCACGTCATATGGATGAGAATTTCATCACCGCTTCATATAGCACTGCCATAACGCTTAGTGACTACCATTTGTTCCTGGGCTTAAAAAAGCATTCTGCTAGTCAGCGCTCCGACGACGATGACTACCTCAAAACAGCCGTGTTTAACACGGGATGCAAAAGTTAATCGTACGATACAATAGTGCTTTAATAGGGGCGAAAATTATATTGAAAAGTAAATAAAGATCCAGTGTTTCATCTAAGAATAAAATTGTTAAAAATAGCCTATTGTTTTCTAGTGTTAAAACGGTAAAAAATAGGCGTCATAGTATACAAAATGTTTGTAAAGTGAAGTCGGGTGAGTTTTCATTTACGAGGGAAGATCAGTAAGTACCCGTGTTTGAAGACAGGTGGCGCTGCTGAGGGAAGTTGGCATTACCGTCGTGTACTACCATCTGTCAGACAACACCATAATAAATTTCAGACTGATTCATAGGTTAGTTTTTATTTAGCAGCCAGTTGTATCACACGTGTTTCGTATTTCTCGATAAAATGGAAAAAGAGCAATATCGATCCGTAATTCGCTTTTTATTTTTGGATGGAAAAACATGCGAAGAAATAAAAGCGAAGTTGGATGCTGTCTATGGGGACCCTTCACCATCTATGACAACCGTAAGATATTGGTTCAACGAATTTAAACGTGGTCGTACATCTGTTTTTGATGAGGAGCGCCCAGACCGCCCGGCAGACGTGGTTACCGAGGAAATCGTTGAAAAGGTCCACGACATGATTCTCGCTGATCGCCGAACGAAAGTGCGCGAAGTAGCAGAGGCCGTAGGCGTGTCGTACGGAATGGCAATTAATATTTTACATGATAAGTTATCGGTGAGAAAGGTGTCGGCCCGATGGGTGCCGCGATTGCTTACGGTGGACAACAAGCGGATGTTAATGTCGAAGCAGTGTTTGGACCTCTTTAAGAGAAATTCGCAGGAGTTTTTGCGTCGAGTCGCCGCCGTTGATGAAACCTGGATCCATTATTATACGCCAGAGTCCAAGCGACAGTCAAAACAATGGATTTTTCGGGGTGAATCTGCCCCGAAGAAGGCAAAGACGGTCCCATCGGCCGGAAAGGTCATGGCCACGATTTTTTTGGATTCCAACGGAATAATCCTCATGGACTTTTTGCAGAAAGGAAGAACGGCCACGGGGCAGTACTACAGTGAATTATTGGACCGATTCGCTATAAAATTGAAGGAGACACGGCCCCATTTGGCTAAAAAAAAGTGCTGTTTCACCACGATAATGCACCAGCACATTCATCCAGAATTGTCGTGGCAAAGTTGCATGAACTGCACTACGAATTGCTGCCGCACCCACCGTACTCGCCTGACTTGGCTCCCTGCGACTTCTTTCTGTTCCCCAACATGAAAACGTGGCTCGTGGGAAAAAGATTCAGCTCAAACGAGGAGGTTATCGTCGAGACAGAAGCGTATTTTGCAGAGTTTGACAAATCGTATTTTTTGGAGGGGTTAAAGAAATGGCAGATACGTTGGGAAAAGTGTATTTTACTAAACGGTGATTACGTTGAAAAATAAAAAAAAAAATTGTGAAAAACTTGCGTCTTCTTTCCTAACACGGGTATTTATTGATCCACCCTCGTATATATGAACAAAATGCAAGGGAGATGGATGGCGCGTGCGTTCATGATTGTCATAATGTACTGCAATGTTTGAAAATAAGAAGGATTTTTCCATCGATTAGTAACTGTTTATGAAACACAAACTTGTTACCACATACCAGAATCTGGAAACAATCTGTATAATGGATGGGATCTGGTCAAAGCTGACGAAAGACACAACAGTCAGCTAGGAAAACTATGCCCACGTTATTTTAACATACACATGAAATATTGGTTATCAAGCATCTTCAGAAACAAAAGAAAAATATATACAAATATCAGTTTTGCAATTACTAACTTATTACAAGTTAGATAGTTTCATTAAACTAGTGAAATTCCAGAAAACGATAATAATTCAATAGTAATTTATAAACGAGGACGGGTTGACTTATTCGCGTGATCGTCTAGAGTAGGTCTAGTCTAGAGTGTTGCCGTATCAGTTTACTGTTAGTGTTTGAGATAAATTTGTAATAAATCGTGTTTCGTAGGCAAATTTTGAAATTTTACCCTGCTACTAACTAAGTGTAAATGGATAATTTTGAACATCGTGCAGTGAATTAAGTAGCTTTTAAAGAAAGGCATGTTCTTTACCGAAATCCATGATGATATGCGAGATATACTAAGTGAAAGTTGTCCTTCGTAACCGTTAGAAAATGGGGAATTCAATTTAAGCGTGGCAGGAGCAGTTTAGAAAATGATCCCAACAGTAGACGGGTGAAATCGGCTACAAGTCCAGAAATGGTGGAAAAATCCATTATTTGTTGCTAAGTGGACGATTGAAAGCGTTAAAAATAGCAGAGGCAGTGGGCATTTTAAGCAACATGTGCTTTATATTTTACACGAAGAACTTGATATAAGAAAGCTTTCGGTGAGATGGGTGCCGCGTATACTAATAACGGAATAAAGACGTGTTCGCTGTCAAATATCAATGAATAATTTAGAAATTTTTAAATGCAACACAACAGACTGTTGCGTTGATTTGCTACTTGTGAAAAAACATAGGTTCATTATTATATATCCGAATCCAAGCAACAGATGAAGATGTGAACCAAACGTAGAGAATCAACTCCAGAGAAGGCCAAAATAGTTTTATCGGCGAGAAAGGTGATGGCATCGGTATTTTTGGATAAGGAATATTGTTGATAAAACTATCTCTTCAAAAGGGCAAGACCGTAAATGCTGATGTTACGCAAATCTTCTAGATCGTTTGAAGATAGCTCTCGCTTAAAAGCGTCCAGGAATTAGGGATGCAAACGATACATCGATGTTTCCAAACATCGATGTATCATTTATAAACATCGATGTTTTAGTATCGATGTCGAAGCCCCAAAAACATCGATACATCGTTATCAATGAACGATGTTTTAACGTCGATGTTTGTTTATAATAGCGCCATCTGCATACTATTTGCAGAAGCGAATCACATCACTATTACTGTTTGCAAATTTTTGCAAACGTCGAGCGGTTGTTCTCTGAGGCTGGAGCAACAATAGCCCAAGAGAGAAACCGCTTATTGGGCACCAGGGTATCAAAATTAATGTTTTTGAATTCCATTATTAAAAATCATACTTTCACAAATAAATTTAATTAATATTATCTATAAGCAAACCCCAAATAAGTTGGCGCGAGGAGGGGTAAGTTCGCGCAAGACTAAAAGTAGTGGGGAGATTTGTATTTGGTTTTACATCAAATGTCAGAAAATTCTAACCTCTAAGCGTGTGTCACTTTATGATCCCCTAGCAAAGACATTATGTTCCGTCAAACATCAACGACAAATGTATTCTGACAATTACTTGAGTAGTGGGGGTGAACTTTTTTAAAAGCGGCTTCTGCGCACCCCCTCCTCGCGCCAACTTAATTGGCGCTTGCTATATGTGTTTTAATTCTTATACTAAAAATTCAGCTTCTCAATAATTTTTCAAAAACATCGAAGAAACATCGATGTATCGTTAGTAAACGTCGATATTTTCGACATCGATGTTTTACTTTTGAAAAACATCGATGTTCTAACATCGATGTTTTTATGAGCGATGTTGCATCCCTACCAGGAATGACTAAGAGAAAAATACTCTTTCACCATGATAATGCACCTGTGCATTGCGGCACGGTTGCCGCCAAAAAAAATTAAGAATTAAGGTTTGAATTAGTACCGCACCCCAATATTCGCGTAGCACCAAATGACTCATCTTTCCCTAAATTAAAAGATATTCTCGGAGGCAAAAATTCTGCATAAATGAAGAGCTAACTTCAACAGTGGACGATTATTTTGCAGGGTTAGAAGAAAATTTCTTTTAAGACGGAATAAAAAAGCTTGAACACAGGCGGACCAAATGTCTGGAATTATGAGATTATGTAGAAAAATAACGTTTATTTGAATTATTCCTTTGTTTCTGTACGATCACGCGAATTAATCAACCCGCTCTCGTATATTTTAGGGTATCAATATATGGGATTATCTATTTAATTTTGTCCTTTTCAAATAATTTTTTTCTTTAATTTTTTATTCACGTCTATTTTGGGAAAACTTCTACACAAACTTCAGAACATTAATGAGTTCATTAAAATAGTCTGTATATGCCTTTCATAAACTTAATTAATTTCTTATTACGAGATGTGTTTTGCTATGGTGACTAGTTCTATGGTTATTGTAAAGGTATGGAAATTTGTATGACCATTTACATTTGGTATCATACAAGAAAACGTCACCACTTGGAATAATTCTGAAAATTTGATAATATATTATCATATTTTTCAGATCCATATTATTTTCTTTAATGTGCTTTAATAATCAAAAGAGCCAAATTAAAAATGAATGTAGTTTAAATATATTTTAATGTAATTTTGTATTAATAATCTGATTCAGTTAATTTGAAGTAATATAGTACTTCTCAACAAATAAAAAAAATTAGAGTGAAACCAGTTAAGATTGACCAGCAGAAAATATGCGAACTATATCGCCAGATATCCTACCCTCCGTCATCTCGACTCTAAAGTACACTCTTGTCAACAATTTCTATATGTCAATAGTTATCACTTCGTGTTATCGTTTACGCACATTCAAAATTATGTATAACTACAATTTCTAAAAGAGAGAGAGAAAGCGTTTATCATAAATAATACCATCGCAATCATGTTGAATGTAGCAATATGTAAACCACATAAGCAAAAATATGGACTAAAACCTACAAATACAAAAAAATAATGGTTTAGTACAAATATAGGGCATTCAAGTTGATTTTTTTGCATTATCAAAAACAATGTTAAATAAATGTTCTTTTATAAATATAAGATATCTTATTTATTTACAAGTTACGTCAAAAATAATAAATATAATTCATTTAAAATATAAACATAACCTCATCATTTTCATGCCGTGATGTTTATATTTGACACCTCAATTTCTTTACTTGAATTGAACCATTTAAAACAACAGTACTACTTGACCGGTCAATCTTAAATGATTTTACTATCATCACAACAGTTTCACTTTAAAACAAGTTTCATCTAAGTTTTTTTTATACCAAAATACCAAATGTTTACTTTATAGTGTCTAATCCTAATTGGCGAAACAAGGATAAACGTAGTTATCAATTTCATTAATAAAGGGATTGTAGCGTTTTTTATTAATTTTATTTTCATTTATTAGTTTTATTGTTAGTACTGCTATGTAGCTTTTTTCAAATATCTCACCGATATTTGTCTCTGAAGTGGGCGTATTATTTTAAATTGTGAAATATCTCCACAATTATTTCAAACAATGCTTCCAAAACTGCAATTTAATATAAATTTCAAATTAATAGATTTACGCAATATTTCTCTATTTATCAGAATAATTAAAACATTTGTGTTCTTCACACCAGATTTTTAATAATATTTTATATTATTAAAAATACCTTTGTATTATACAAAACTGGTGGGGTTTACCTGCTCATGTGTGTTTTAATTATTCTGATACATTACACATGCGGTTAGTCCGTAGTATGAGTGAAGACACAAACAAAATACAGTTTCTAGAGAGATGGCTGAGCCACTTTTGGAAGGGCGTCGTTGGTTCGCATTGGTTATGTGGACAGGGCGAGGTACTTCGGCTGTCTGACAACAGGCAGCGCTGAATTTAGTTCTACTCTCGGTCTGGATAATTTCTGTAATATGGCGATGTGTTTTTTTTTGTGAATGTGTCTGAAGATATCCTTTCTCCAGCAGGGGCGTACCGATGAGCCTGTAGAAAGGCGAAATACGTATCTACGTCTCTGGGGAGGGATATGTTCGGACACATTCACAAAACATATTAATAGTGAACCTGTATTTGTGTTCTTCACACCAGATTTTTAATAATATTTTATATTATTAAAAATATCTTTGTATTTCTCTATTTATATTAAGTCAATGCAAAAAAGTCAGTAACATTAAGAATAGCTGACTGAAGCTAAGGCATCAGTTAATTTATTGAGTTATTTTGCTGCATTATAGGAGAAACAGTCGAAAAATTTCGGGAAAAGCTATGAAGAAATCATTTAGTAGGCAAATAAACAGTTTTATAGTTTTTTTTAAATATTCATCATTAAATCCCAAACCAATCATTGAAACATTTACGCCATTCTGAAGTTGGGGTACTCAAAATGTGTAACTTTAATGCAGTGATGACCCTCGTTAGGACACGAAAAACCGTGGCCCACATTGTTTTTTTGTTGTCTGAAACGTTAGCTGGATGAGTCATTAGTTTGATGCCTTTACTTCGCAAGTAATCTACTGTTGCGCGAGCGGTATAAAATTATTATCATAATGAAGGGTGATTGCACGTTTAGGGGGGTTACTTTTTCGCCATTCATCAACTTCGGCCATGCAAATTGTTGTATACTATTCAGCATTTACAGTTCGGCGATTATCCAGAACAATTATGGCAGCATGATCAGATTTTGCTATGAAGCACGCAATCATTTATTTAGAACAACTTTTGTTAGTAAAAGTTCATTTTGAAACACCCGAACTGTCGATTGTTGTCTTATTTTTGGTTTATAAAAATATATCTACGATTCGCCACCTGTAATGATATCATAGACATGTTTAGAAGATTTTTTCAGCATTGTTTTGCGCCATTTTACCCGAACCTCTTTTTGCGGTATCCAACGAGAACAGAGTTGCCTCACGGCTAAATGTGTATGCAAAATCGAGTGTCTCAAGGTCCAAGAAATGTGCAAGCATGTCTGAATCTCATCATACGTTACACGACGATCTTCTTCAATCATTCGACGTACAGCAGTGATATTTTCCGCAACAACAGATGCTGCAGGACGCCCTTCCCTTGCTGATCCTCGACCACATTTAAATTCTTGAAACCTACGATATACCGTTGTCTTCGATGGCGTTTTATCACCAAATACAGAAATTAAGCGTTCTATGCACTGGTATTGAGTTAAATCACAACAAAAATAATAATAAATCATAGGGTGAATATTTTCACGAGCTAACTCCATTTTCAATACGATTAGGAAACTTTAAAACTGCACTCTGCCCAAACTGACTGATATATTGACAATCGGACAAAAACGTCATATTTTTGGCACATTGCAGTATATCAGTGTAAATGCATCATTATCAATCTAAACACCGTTGCCAGATTCCCGAAATTCATCGACCATCCCTCGTAGTTCTAAGTACTAATATTTATACATATAGTTCGTAAAGTATAAGTTTTCAGTTCAAGGCCAAATTCATAGCATATGATTCAAATCAGTACTGCAGTCAAATAAAGTCAATATTCAATCGCGGAAATAACCGTTTGTCATCATAAAATAAACGTCATGTTTTGCAATATTGTCAAAATTTTAGTATGTCACTTGGAATATAACCAACGAAAGCATATACATAACCTACATATCAAAAGTAAAGTAGGAACATGAATAGTTCAAAAGTATTGTTTCTTTTCTAGTATATTCATTCTATCCAAGAAAACTATGCGCAAATTATTACTTTAATATTCGAACAAATTACCAGGCAACTAAGAAATATTCTGTAAAATAAATAGGTAGGTTAGAAATGTCAAAGTGATAATCAAACAATTTCGTACTTATTGCCACTAATTGATATTACTGTTTATTATAAACAACAGTATTAAAATAATTTTACAGCAAGCCGAATATCACAAGACTATCTCCTGGACAACTTATCCTTTTTATTTAATATAATATTTCAAAGACGTACGTCTTAACTTAAAATGACAAACGTGTGTAGTACAATATGATCATTTATATTTACCCTCTAGCAAGCCATGAAATTATTTCTTGAAAATATCGTGTTGGTAGTGACAAATAAAATACATCTGTCATTATGTGTATGTTCTGATAAATAAAACTCATCTGTCATTAATGTATTTTTTAATTGACACTTAAAAATGTTTACAATAAATCATACTCCTTGCAGCCTTGTATAGAAGAATTTCGGGCAGAATTTCCAAATTTTCCAACAACATATGACAGTTTGCGGCAATTAATTCAAAAGTCAGTGGTTAAATTCCGTGAAACAGGGTCTGTGTCTCGAAAACCAGGTGCTGGTAGACCACTAAAGCGGACAGTTGAAAATATAGCAGATGTTGAGGGACGAATAAATCAATCACCTAAGAAATCGATTCGTAAGCTTTCACAACAAACACAACTGTCATATGGGACCTGCCAGAGAATCCTTAAAAGACTTACAAAAATTTCCATACAAATTTCATTGCGTGCAAGAGCTTTTACCAATCGATCATGTAACCAGAGTTAATTACTGTCAGTGGTTCTTAGGTATGATTAATAACGATGACGTTCTTGACAAATCCTTCTGGTCCGATGAAGCATGGTTTCATTTATCAGGATATATAAATAAACAAACAATGCGCTTCTGGTCTAGTGAAAATCCACATTAAATTCTTGAAACACCCTTGCATTCACAAAAAATAGGCGTTTGGCTTGCTGTTTCTCGTAGACGGATTATTGGTCCAATATTCTTTAATAATACGATAAATGCAGAACGATATCGTAATAATTTATTGCTACCATTTGTAAATCAATTACATGATGATGAGCTCCGCGAGGGATATTTCCAGCAAGATAATGCAACAGCCATAACATAAGACAAGAGAAACGATGGAATTATTGCATGAATTCTTTGATAATCGAATAGTAGACTTTCCACCACGATCTCCGGATTTAACAATTATGGACTATTTCATCTAAAAAATAGAGTATTTACGAATCGTCCACATACAATTGAAGAACTTACTAATGCTATCCGAAATGTCTGTGAGGAAATTACACCACATAATTTAAGGAATGCCTTCAATAATATGAGACGAAGAGTTGCGCTATGGATAGAAAATGAAGGAGCTCACTTTGAACATTTATTGTAGCTGTTTTTATTATTAAACTTTTTATTTTTTCAACTGAAACGTTTGTATGTAATTATTTGTCAAAATGACAAAACCTAATCTGTCATCAGTATAAAATAACCTATATCACACACACGCTGCAAAATAAGTTAACTTAAATTATGGTACCAACTAAAGTTTAAAAAAGAAAAATGTCATTGCCTTCTAGAGGGTAGAAATATATGATCATATGGTATTACAGCGCGTATTCATGTGTGTTAGAAAGAGATAAAGTACAATTTGCGGTTCCCACTTGGGCAGTACGAACTGAAAACTTATACTTTATAAACTGTAGTTTAAAATTACTAGACACGTAAGGTATTCAAGATATGATAAAATGAGAAAATTCTGAAAATATGAAAAAAAAAACACAAGGAAAAAAATAATATCTATGTGGTATATGCAGATTCGATTTGCAAAAAGGCTGTATTCGATTATCTTCTTAATTTATTGGCGAATCTAATTTTCGATGAATATCTCAGTTAATGAAATGTTATGGAATAAAGTATTTTGTTGAATGATTATATTACTGGAAAGAAACGCAGTACTAGAGGAATGGAAATTGGTTGTAATATCTTTAATCAAAAGAAGAAAGCACAAAACTTTGTAAAAGCTATAGTGGCTTAAATAAAACTAAACAGCATACACTCCCATTGTGAGACACTAAATCAAGAGTACGTGTAATTACAGAGCGAGTGATACGGGAGGAAGTGGAGACTAGTTCTAAGAAGAGCATCAACAGAGACAATCGAGACGTGCAAGTATATAGGAAAATTTGTTCGAATTTATTTTAATCTAACATCCTTGTTTTATAATAAGGCATGTGTATATACTTATTTCTTTCTAGCATAATGAAAGGCAAAGTCAGATATCGCTGTAGTAAAAAATAATTTCAATTTTGTTTGTTTTTGATGCCTTATGTTCGGTTATATCGAGTAATATAAATAATTTGTCAATTATACATGTTATTTTGTCTGTTGTGTATTTTAGTGCATATGTACAAATGCGTAGGATAGTTTTGCTTTATTCTGTTATAATTAAAGTGTCGAACATTAAAATGTCGACCGTTTTATCTCGTTTGTGGATGTAAAGACGATGAAGTTCGTTTCTTCCTTGCCATTCATTGAATTTCACATAGGAAATAATAATGTGTCCATTATAGGTATAATATTTGTTTTATTCATTTATACTTTATTTCTGAGTATTCTATGTAATATGCTCATTATAACATGACAATCTTATTTAATGATATTTAGATTACATATTTATGAAATATTATCTAATATTGTTTTAAGTTAATCCAAGTACTTCGCATTTATTGCCTTCCTCTTCAATATTTTAAGGGGTAGAAGATAATAGACAAAATAGAAATCCTTGCGATGCAAATTTAATGAAAATTATTTCATGAAAAACTGATCATATTAGGAAATTAAATTTACTATTTTCTGTTGTATTATACCAGTGGTGGGTTATTCTTATGATACAATTTCAAACAGAACGTCTATTTGTATATTAATAATCTTCGTTTATAATCTTATAAATGTCTTAAAACTAATCTGCGAATTTTTAAAAGTGATTTTATCATTAGTTAAACATTACTGAAATAATTTTGTATGTGCACGTGTCTCTTAATACTTTATTAAGTTTATGTTTGTTTAAATCTGTTGGATATATTAATAATTATCATATTATTACAAACACAGTTCTTTAAACATCAGAAAATATTAACGTGTATTTTGTTTAAAGAAAATATAGCACAAAACAATAGCAAATAATTAATTACAACGAAGTTGATTGAAGAATATGCGCACTATGATTCATAAAAACCATGCACATTACATAAAATTGGTGACATCTCAGATACAGTACAGGGTATTATTATTTGTATGAAAAAAAAAAATATTAGAATAGAAAATTTTGAAGTTATTTTTTGTTTTTGGAAATTATTAAAAAAAAGAAATGAATACAATAATATCATTTTTTGAATCAAAGTAGCCTTTACTTGATGGAAATTCATAATTAATGAAATAAAAATGAAAAAGCAATATTACTTAATTTCCACTTTATTGAGGTAAAATCCCATTACAATTGTTTCGACACACAGTGCCTTCCTCGGATGGAGTTGCTTTGCAAACTAAACTTAAAGGATGTTGACAAATTTAAACTTAAATGAATTAATTAATTTAATAATTCATTTAAGTTAAAATTTGTCAACATCCTTTAAGTTTAGTTTGCAATTCAACTCCATCCGAGGAAGACACTGCGTGCAGAAACACCTATAATGGGATTTTACCTCAATGAAGTGGCAATTAAAGTGATATCGTTTTTAAACTTTTTTTCATTAATAATATAATTTTACAGTACTTCACAATTTTGGAATTAAATACTTTAAATAGTTTGTGTACTAGCCTTTGTGTGTGACGTTCTCTTGTCCATTTAATATTGTCCAGTATTTGATTTTCTTAAGGCCATTTTCTTTACCTTTAGATATCTAGCGGATAAAGTGGTCAACTAGATAACTGTAAGAAGCAAATAAATGGGGTTCTTCACTTCTACGCTTCAAAGCAAGCGTCTTTGCTTCAAAGGAAACAAATTTTACAAGAGTATTGGAGTGTATAGATTGTACCCATATCAGAATACGAGTATAATCTATAGGTAAGTGTACATGGGTTTTCAATACAGAAAGATATCAGGCAGTTCTTTCGTAATAGAAAAGGCTGTTTGTCTATAAATATACAGGTTGTATGTAATTATAATTTAAAAGCAATGAATATTGTTTCGCTGGTCTGTTTCTGCTAGTGATGAACAATTTTCAATAATTCTAGAATAAAGACGAACGTGGAGACAATTTTGATAGGTGAATCGATGACAGTGCTTATTTATTAAAAATTATTTATAAACCAACTATAAGGCTAGGCGTATACTGAGACAGGGCAGTTCTGGACAGCACAGAGCAGTTCAGCACAGGATAAACAAACGGATGAACCTGGACGCGTCTATCTCGCCAGTATACGGGGAATTCGAAATTACATATTGCTATGAACTTTTCCCCACAAATATTTTGAAAAGTTTAATTATTTATGAGTGTATTATTATTTTAAATATTTTATAAATATTTGACTTGCGCTGTTGGAGCAAGCCGTTTGCATAGATGTGGACAATTTTGAATACTGTATTTTTTTTTAAGCGTAGCCTGCGAGCTTGCTGTATCCTCAGACACAAGTGTAGAGTGAAGTAAGAAAGGTGTGTTTATTTAAAGATAAATCTTTATCTTTGTTTTAGTAATTTCGGTTTTTGTTTTTTGATTTAATTGTGTTTTTGTGCTTGCGTATATCATTACCGATTTATTTACGAGTTTGTGAATCTCGTTATTGATTTTTAATACTTTCTTACTCATTGTGTCTCGAGTAAATGAATATATTTTTTGCATTAGTAATATATTTAATAAAAGATATCTTATTTTTATATTGAACGAATTGAATATTGTAATTTTCTATTGTATTATTATTATTATCGTTTTGAAATTTAATCTGACGTTATTTGATATAAATGACAAAGAAGGTTTTTTAAAATTTCTAATATAAAAAAACTTCTGTAACTGTAAAATTTTTAGTACGCTTGGGATATCAAGGGCATTTTTTCATGTGGTTGCACATGCGTTAGAGTTTGTTTCGGTCTGTCATATTAGTTTGTTTTGATTTTGTTACTTGTGGGAGAAATTAAAAAGCATCTTTGTAATTTATTAGTTTTAATTTTGATCGGAAGTCATAAAGGAAGTTTTGATCGCATGCAGCTGTCAATTCCATGCGTTCTTTTTACCTTAATAATATTGTTAAATGAGGCAATATTAATCTTTATATGTACTTAATAAAGATAAATTTTTTTTTCTTTTTTTGATTTTTGTATTAAAGTTTCATTTAAATTTTATTGTGTGTATTATTATTAAACCTTATTTCAAAAAGATTACAAGTAACTTAAAGAAAAATAATTATAACATTTGTCAATATTCTTTTACTGGCGCATTATAAATTTGTAGAAGAGAAAAACCACTTTTCCGATTGGAACCCCGAGAGGAAAGCAGTCCTATTTTTTGAAATTAAACCGACTGAGTATCCTAGTTGGATAGATTTGTCGTGAATTGTGAATAAGCAAATTTCAAAATCACAATTCATAGCAATATGTTACAAAAATCTGTACTGAGCTGTACTGCGTCACCTGTGTCTCAGTATATGCTCAGCTTAAATTTACGAATACAGGCACAGGAGAGGTATAACTTTCATCACATTACGACTCGAAATATGGTAGAATGGTTTGTTTCTTAGCATTTCCATTATTATTATATATCAGTCACACTGTAATATATTATACATATATATATTTTTATAATTGTGGTGTAATAAAATGTAAAAAGTCCTTATTTTTGTATTTAATACAACTTAAATTACAAACCGAGTGCGGCATAAGTCACCCAACGGATTTACATTTAAACAATAAAACATAACCTACATTTAGAATAAGTCTTTTTTATTATTAAACAGTAAATGACTATTCTTTTCAATGCCCAGCAAACATCTCTTTCTGACAGCCGAATATATGCGATGTATGTAACAATTATTTATCATGTGATATTGCTTCCATTTCATCAGTTTTCACCTGGTTCATAACATCAGTGTTTGGTAAGTTATTGCGAAAAACCATATCCTTTAAAATACCCCACAACGCAAAATCACACGGTGTCAAATTGGGGGACCTGGCTGGCTATTCTGTGCGACAAGGTGTACCATCTTGTGGGAATATCATGGGTTTTCCAGCAAATAACGGGCTGTTTTGTAGTTAGTTTTTTAATTCAAGCAAAATTTTGAGATAATTCTCTCCATTTCCAGTACCGTCAAAAAAGTAAGGGCCAACAACCTGTGCCGAAAATATCCCGGCCCATACTGTAACGCCAAGCACTTCTTGGATAACTAAGTGAGGGTTTTCGTCAGTCCAGTAAACGTTGATACGATCATTTAATTTAAACATTGAATCCAGAAAATTGTTTAAAAAAAATTTGAATCACTTTCCACGCGAATTACGTACCAATCAGCAAACTAGAGGCGTAAGCGTCTGCAATAATCTCAGGACACGCTCGAATCCAATAACATAAAAATGATTACACAAAGACACTATGCCGTGCCGCTATCGATTTAATGGCGACATTTGGCGGAATAACACGAATAGTGAAGAGTGTAGCTGCCTGACATGCCGCGCCAGGCATAGCAAAAAAAACTTATGTTCGTATTTTTTCTTTTATCTTCTAATCAATAGGAGATCACTTAATTTCAGCATCAAGTGTATTGCTACAGAATATTCTATTATTTTTATGAATGTTTGAAGTTGGTAAATTTAATTTTTACCAGTTTTTCATGAAAATTGCTCAATAAAATATTTCGATCATATGCCCTAAGCATATTGATACAAATGCTTCTTCACTCGCTAAGGTAATCAGCCAAAGATCAAATACATTGATTTTTTAATTTTTGAAAACGAAAGAGATATATCACCATTAAATAACGTTACTACTTCTGTCTACCAGGTAAGAAACTATAAGTTTTGATGAAGAAATTCAAATGTATTTTATCTATCAGATATATTTACCTTGAGGATAGCTATAAGTTACTTTATCTAAAGGTGAAGAAAATGGACACTGGACAAACTATCATCTCCCCTTTTCTATAACACAATTTAATGTACTTTATATTATTGAGTAACATTTCAGAACTTAAATACTTATAAATTTTTACTTTATAGAGACTGTCCCGTAAAAAACGCCAACATTCATAATTCCGTTATTTATTGTCCGGTTTTATTTAAACAAAAAGTAAATTTAATAGCATCAAAAACCCTATAAGCTAGCAGTGTTTTATTTGTTTTCAATTGTTTTCATTAATGTCAAACGACAGTCAAGTTTTTTATTTTAAATGTCAACATATATATTTTTGGCTATATTCGGATTGTATTTTTTTTTTCTGAATTCAACGATGTATAACATGTTTATTTTTGATAAACGTTTATTGCAAAAAAAAACTTTATAAATTTCATCTTTGTCTTCCATTATTTATAAATATTCGAATGTGTCATGAAACATTTGAAATGTAAGTATTATAAATATTATTATAAGAAACAAAACACTTTACAATTAATGTTGAAATTGCCCGCCACCTTGTTTAACACATATCGCACATCTCCTAATAAAAAAAATTAAAAAAAAACTTTATAAATTTCATCTTTCATTATACATAGTAGACTTGGCCCAGTCCACTAGCATTATGTCAATGTGCCTTAAGTGTCAGTTTGACTTTATTAAGTTTTCTGTATTATCCTGTTTGAACGTTTTGCCGCGTATTTTCGTTAAAAATGAATAACAATGAATTAACGGACATGTTACAAGTGTTCTTTGAATGTAATAAAAATCGCCTTCAAGCAGTTCGTCGGTACAGTGCTCGTTTTCCGGACAGAGAAGTTCCAGGTTCGAAAATATTTCAGAGAATTGAAAAGAATTTAAGAAATTATGGATCATTTACCAAACCAAAAACACAAAAACGGTAATTCTTCGAAGATAAGGAATTAGATGTTCTTCTTGCAGTACAGCTAAATTCACGAACTTCGATTCGCGAAATTGCACATAATATTGGGGTATCAAAAACTACAGTTCATGGTATTTTAAGAAAACACAAACTTAAACCGTACATAGCTCGAAAAGTTCATGCATTAGAACAAAATGATCCTGGCCGAAGAATCCAGTTTTGTCGTTTTATTTAAATGCATTAGAACAAGACCCGAATTTTTACAGAAGGATAATTTGGTCTGATGAATGCACTTTTAGCAACAACGGTATTTTTAATAGAAGCATACATCGACAGTGGAGCGCAGACAATCCGAGATTTGAAATTGAAAATAATTTTCAAAGACGTTTCAACGTAAATGTTTGGTGTGGCATTTTAGGTGATCAATTAATTAGGCCATTTTTCATAGATGGTTGCTTAAATCAAGAAAAATACTACACTTTATTACACGAAAATCTCCAAAACTTTTTAGATGAATTACCTTTGGCAAATTTAAATAGAATATTTTTTCAACAAGATGGGGCTCCCGCGCACAACGCCAGAGTAAATACTGATTTGTTAAACACCCAATTTGGAAATAGGTGGATAGCAACATCCGGTCCTATCGAGTGGCCTGCGCGTTCACCGGATCTTACGCCCCTCGATTTTTGGTTGTGGGCTTATCTACAAGATCGAGTTTATTTAACAACTCCAGAAAATGTTGACATTTTAAGATAAAGAATTATTAACACTTGTCAAGAAGTACCTGCCGCTTGTCTTTTAAATGCGACCTTTGGAGTAATTAGGAGATGTGCGATATGTGTTGAACAAGGTGGCGGGCAATTTCAACATTTATTGTAAAGTGTTTTGTTTCTTGTAACAATATTTATAATACTTACATTTCCAATGTTTCATGACACATTCGAATATTTATAAATAATGGAAGACAAAGATGAAATTTATAAAGTTTTTTTTTTGCAATAAACGTTTAACAAAAATAAACATGTTATACATCGTTGAATTCAGAAAAAAAAATCCAATCCGAATATAGCCAAAAATATATATGTTGCCATTTAAAATAAAAAACTGGACTGTCGTTTGACATTAATGAAAACAATTGAAAACAAATAAAACACTGCTATCTTATAGTGTTTTTGATGCTATTAAATTTACTTTTTGTTTAAATAAAACCGGACAATAAATAACGGAATTATGAATGTTGGCGTTTTTTACGGGACAGCCTGTATTAATCAAATTTAAAATTCAAACACTTCAACATTCGTTGTTAAAATTTATTTTTTTTTATATTATTTTTATTTTCTATTAATTACCATTTCTTTGGTTATAGTCTAAAATCTTATTCAAAGTAACAAGACAACAATCTTAAATTTTAAAGTAATTTTAAGCTTGCCAAAATATTTTTCAGTTATAAAATCCCAAAAATCCATGAAAAATGAAATAAAACTAATAGTGCTGTGTCCCAGCGTTATTTGCTTCCCATTTCGCATTTTTTATTGATGTGATTGGAAAGTACATAAAAAAGAAACAAATTAAAGCAATAGATAATAAAAAAAACATATTTGTGTTCATAAAATAATGGGGTTTTCTCGTCGTTTTTTTAAATTTCCGTTACCATGGCAACAAGCCAAGAATGTGCAAGAAGTTTAATAGGGGGTACAAGAAAATTTAGAAGAAACAAAAACTTGAGAAACGGGCCGTGCAGTTTCCAGGCTTACCGCAAGGTAATCCGTAAATTTGAATAAACTGGTTGCGTTACTAATAAAGCAAAATTTGGAACACCTAAAGTAGCGGATATTACTGCTGCTGAAGTTTTACGTGAGACTGAAGAAATAGCCGGAAATAATAACTAAGGCATACGTAGAGCGCTAATCAAGTTGCAAAACGTCTCCAAATAAGTTACACCACAGTTTGTCGAATTTTCAGGAGACATCTAAAAATGTATCCGTATAAAATGCAAGTTTTATTTGAACTTAAAGAAACGGATAAACCAGTTGGGTATGAATTTGCTCTTCGTGTATTAGCACAAATTCAACAAACTCCGCAGTAGCTGGATAACGTTTTATGGACAGACGAGGCGCATTTTCAACTGAGTGGGGTGTTCGAGGCACAATTGTAGGATTTGGTCGGAAAATCATCCGCATACTGTAATTCAGCAAGGTATTCATGATTTTAAAGTAACCGTGTGGATTGGGTTCTCATCCCGATTCATTTTAGAACCATACTTTTTTGAGGAAAATCAAAATGGGCAATTAAAAACAGTTACAGTTATTGGAGAACGATATTTTACCATGCTGCGAAATTATATTATCCCAAGATTGCACAATTACGATATTCAAAATATCATCTTTATGCAAGATGGCGCACCTCCCCTCCCCCATATTTACACTCCAGTAAAAAATTTATAAAAATACACTACAGATAATTAACACTTTTGGCAATCGTATCATAAGCAGAAACTTTCCCAATCCTTGACCAACGCGTTCTCCATATATTAATCCGGCAGATTATTGGCTATGGGGCTATCTTAAAGAAAAGGATTTTTTAGTCATCCTGCGACTATCCAGCAGCTCAAAGAATCAATTTCATAACAAGTGACAGTTACTCCAGTTAATTTACGCCACAATGTTGTCCACAGTATAGAAGAAAGGCTGCTTCTTGTTGAAGAACAAGATGGCGGACATATTCAAAATTTGCGCTGAAGTGATTTGCTTTGTAATAAACTGCATTGTTTTACGAATAAAAACCTGTTTTTAATTTGTGTATACTTTACTATATAAGGAAATTGCAGCAGTTTCAAAATGTAACTTACTTTTCAATAACCCTATAAGTGTATATGGCATCGAGTTAATTTTAACCATAAAATCTTAAATCGCAACTCTACTTGTAAGTTTAATAACAGTCAACCCTTTTAAAAATGTTTTGTTGGTAAAAGTTCTTTAAACATTCCTTCCTATTTAAGTAATAAAATAAATTACAGACCCTTTATTCTTTATAGCATTTGAATATTGCGGTACTGTTGTGTATAATAATTTAGAAATTTCATTACTCTGATGGTTTTCTTCTTTAATTTAGTTTATCCTTTTTGATCCGGTTACTTGTTCCCCGTAAAAAGCGTACTGTTACAATTATCTTTTAAAAATATAGAGCAAGTAAATTTTGACCAAATGAAGTGAAATTTATTATCCTCAATTTTATTTATTTTATCCATTATCGCATATAAATTTTCATGCTTTCCGTTGTGGAATGACTAGAATCTATATTCATTTCTATGTCTTATTTCACATTTCTTTTAAAAAATTATCTTCAAAATTAATTTGAACCTGTATTTTTACATTTCCTATTTCTCCATTAATAATAATACTCTGCATGTTTAAAATAACATTAAAAGCACAAAAAGCTGAATGCATTTAATTTATATTACCTGCGCACTGGACTAGACATGGCTAAGGGCGTAGGCACTCCTAGTGCTTTAATGCGTTGCTGCATCGTAGGAGAGGGTCTTTGGGGGCCTAAACTTTCAGGCGTGCCACTACGATTGGGATCTAAGCCTCGAGGCCTGGGATGAGGACTGTGTCTGGAATATTGCATCCTGGGATGCCTGGGGGATTCGCCTTCTACGGGAGGCAGGAAGAAATTACTTTTGGAACCGTGTCTCTGCAACGGTGGAGTTGGCTCACAATCCTGGGATTGAGAAGCTGATGGTTCTAGATCAGGATCGGACATATCGCGTCCTGGTGATAACTAAAATACAGAATAATTGTTTTATTGCTCTGGCTGTAAAAAAATGCATTGTATATACTATACTGTTCAAATATACTGACATGTTATAAACCTGACTAGTATAATTTTTAAATTCACATCATTACACTTTTTATGATATTAAATTATAAATATAAAAACGCAAATGAAATATATTCTCTAGGTAACGCTGTTAACAATTTAAATAACTTCTATCTATCTATTGCAATATTACACCTGAGGACCTACATGTACAGTTATGTCCAATCTGGTACAATGAAAAATGTTAAACAGGCAAGTTTTCAAATTTTGTTTGATGTAATTGTACTCTTCAAACTCAAGGTAGTTAAAAAAAAACTTAAAATATTATGTCTTAATATATACGTTGATACAATTTTCTTTTTTTAATAGGGAAAGAAGTTTTCTTACCATCTTAAGTATTTAATAATAAGTAAATAATTAAGTTGACACATTGTTAAACTGACAATTAAAGTATGTTTTGCACCAAACTAAAAAATAAAGAAATCTTTGTACTAGATTTATGTGGACTTAACTGTACAATAATACCTTTAATTTGAACCTAAAATGAATCATTGAAATGAAAGAATATTGTATAATCGTTAGCCATTAAATTCGGATTTTAAAAAATTTAGGAAAAATATTCTAAAGAATATTATTGTAAATATATAGGGTGTATACAAAAGAATCATCGAGTTTTAAAAAGCTATATTTTAGAAAATATTCGAAATATAATATCAAGTAACAGATGAAAAGAAAGGGAAAATGTCAAAGTTTTTATTCTACGTGTGCACCTCGTGTCACACGACACACATCTAAACGGTAGGAAAGATCGGTTCACACATGCTGCAGTGTCTTCCTATTGATGCTCCTCACAGCAGCAGTAATGCATTCTTAAAGATCACCAGGCATTGGTGATATACCCACCTTTCCGTTAATATAGACTGTGGCCTCGTCACTAAATACCAGACGATTATCAAAGTCGTTGTCCCCTATCACTTCCAGAATTGCAATACAAAAATCCGTACGTTTTACAAGGTCATCGGGCCGTAAATTTTGCACAATCTGTACACGGGACGGTTTAAAATGCAATCGCTGTCGCAAAATCTTCCATACAGTTTAATGCGGAATACCAAGTTCACGACTTGCTTTGCAGGAAGACTGTTGTGGTATATGTAAAAAAACTTTGCCTAACAGCCTCCACTGTATCGCGCGGTCTTTCAGTGCTTTTGCGTTTATTAATGGAACTTGTGTTTTTGAATTGTGTCATCGCAGAAGGCTCCGGTGACCTAGCGGTTCTATTTCGTACTTTCATCTAAATGCACGTTGCACACTAACCATCGATTAACTCCTCGCATACTTAAAAACACAAAACGCTGTCTGTTGCATAGTCGTCATTTTGTAAATACTGTTCGCGCTGTTGTCTAGCGATTTAAATCAAAGTTTGCAAACGCATGTTTTAAACTTAAAAACTTTCGCTTTCTTGAGACATATCACTACTATATCTCTAACCCTTTCTAAAATACACTGCTTTAAAACCCGATGATTCTTTTATAGGAACCCGGAATTACAACAATACTTGCGGTAGGGTTAAAACGATTTATAACAATAACTACGAGAGTAGCTATTTATATATCCGGAATTGACAACACTAATATTGCTAGGCATCATCTGACATATCCATCGTAAAGCTTGGCATTTTTGACAACATATACACTCCAACTTTTTGTCATACGGATGCCTTTTGTGTTTATAGTAACTTGAAAAGTTTCGTGATCTATTGCGACTTTCAACGTGGATTATCTCAAAAGTGCATCGATCAACTCACTTCGACTAAAGGACTATCCTAATCCCTTGTATGTCACTCGTTTAATAAATTCAATTGTGGCCGTAGTTCGCTCAAGGACGAATTTAAAGAATCGTCCAGAATCAGTTGTGCCAGAAAACATCGATGCTATGCACGAACTTATAATGTATTGTATGTAATGTATGATTGTCATGTGATATACTGAGATTGAGGTATCCCTGGGCATCCGTATGACAAGTATACGTAAGATATTGCATGAACATTTAGCCGTGAAAAGGTTTGTTCGCATTGGATCCCGCAAAATTTGGCAATCGCTCAAAAATGAGTCGCGTCGATTGGTGCAAGGAAATATTAAAAAATATTCGCGGTGCGTCAAAAGCAGTGTATAACTTATGCACAGGTGACGAATCTTGGATCTCTGCGTATAAACCCAAAAACAAACAGCAATTGTCGGTGTGGGTGTTCCAAGATGAGCCAAACCCAACAAAAGTTGTTCACGCAAGAAGCACTTCGACGCAAATAGTCGCCTGTTCTTTCAAGGAAAATGGACATATGGCTACAGCGACGCAGGATCATATCTTCACCATGACAATGCAAGCTCTCATATATCAGCACAAACAACTTAATATATGACTAGCTAAATGATCGAATTGATGGGCCATCCGCTGTACAGCCCTGATTTAGCACCAAATGATTTATTTTTGTTCCCATACATGAAGAATAAAACTACGTGATCAACGATTAACGCCATGAATGCGTTCAAAATGCATGTTTTGGATATACCTCAATCGGAATGGAAATATTGCTGCGAAAATTGGTTCAAACGTATACAAAAGTGCAAGGCCATTACAGAGAATGTTTTAAAAAACAATAAAATCATTTTCAATGATAAATTTTCGCTTTCGCTTGTTATTTCGGACACATAAGTAGCAACCCTCGTATACGTTGTTAGTGGATTATTTTATTACTTAAGCTACTTGTGCTGCATTCCTAAGGTGATAAATAGATAAGCATGTTGCCTCATGAATTCGATCTTCAATTTATAGCTGACTGTACTACAGTAAAGATAAATAAAGAAAATGTTCCGATGATAGTTTATTTTAATTTGAGAACTTTTAAAAAGAAAACATTCGTGGCAACAGTATCTACCGCCAATTTTGCGACAAGAAACAGAAGACAATAGCTCGTGATCAACAAATTATTAAATTAAAATAGAAAATTGTCTAGTAAAGCAACGTAAAAAAAAATAACGATAGGGAAAACTCGTTTTAACTGGGCTACCAAAATTACTTAGTTGATGACTGGAAAAATATTTTAATACGAGGGATATTCTTTAAATAAGGTCCGTCTGTAAATGAGTGCGGTCATTACAGTGCGCATCCGCGTCTGTTTCCATGTTTTGTGCGCGTTTAGACGCAATTTGCAGCGGTATCGTCGGTCTGTATGCTGAGCTGTAGAAGTTTATAATGTTTCAGAAAATTAAGTCGCCCGCCGACTGTGAGATGCGATCTGTAATTCGATTTTTGAGGCGAGAAAATTCATAGCAGCGGAAATTTACAATCAGATTTGTGAAGATCACGGTGATAATGCAATCAGTGACCGTAAAGTTCGAAACTGGGTGAGAATCTTCAAGGACGGACGGAGTTAGTATGCATGATGAGTCGCGCTCTGGCCGACCTCTGATTTCTAAAGACTTGGCTCGTGAAATAGACAACAAAATTCGAGAGCAGCGAGGATTCACGATTTCAAAGTTATCAATTGATTTTCCACAGGTTTCAAGTTCAGTTTTGTACACCATTGTTTCGGAGAAATTAAAATATCGAAGTATCGATTGTGTTGTCGGTGAGTTTCAAGACTGCTTTCTGACGATCACAAAACAAAAAGATGTGCTTTCTCATTCTTGACTCGATACGATTAGGAAGGAGATGAATTTTTGGACCTCATCGTTACAGGAGATGAGACTTGAGTGTCTCACATGTCTCGAATCCAAGCAACAGTCAATGGAATGGCGACACTCATCATTGCCAACCAGAGTGAAAGCCAAACAGACACTTTCAGCACGAAAAATTATGGCAACTCTAGTTTGGAATAGGAAAGGGATCTTGCTAGTGTATTTTATGCCGAGAGGCACAACAATTGATTCTAATGTGTATTGTGGGACATTAAGAAAATTCAAGCGGCCTGGTCCATTGCCGGTGTGATCTTGCTCCATGGCAATGCAAGACCACATGTTTCTGTACAAACGCAAGTTCTAATCAGATCTTTTAAATGCACACAACTGGAACATCCACCATACAGTCCAGACTTTGGACCCAGTGATTTTCACTTCTTTCGTTCCTTAAAGGAGTTCCTTGGTGGACAACGGTTCGACAACGACGAAGTGAAAACTGCACTCATGGATTGGGCTTCTTCAAAGGCGGCAGATTTCTTTGATATCGGAAATCAAAAATTTGTTGAACGGTATGAAAATGTTTGAACAAAAATGGAAATTATGTCGAAAAGTAGATGAAAGTATGTAGAATGTGGAAATAAATATATTTTAATGATATTTACACTATGTCTCTTCTTATTCAAAAACGGATTTAGTGTAAAAAATATCCCTCGTGACTTTAAATTACCTAGAAAGCTATTTGAAAAAAATCAAATTTCTTATAGTTTGTGTTCAGCAATAAATCAAAAATAGAAGCAATAACAGAACGGGTGAGCATTATAAAGATGAATGTACAATAAAAATTGTGAAACATCTACCTTCTATGATGGTGTGGTCCTTCATCACAACATAAACTTCGGGACCGCTGTATTTCGTTGAGGGTACAGCGAACCAGACACACTACAAATATGTTTTAAAAAAGTATTTACTGCAGTATATTAGAACATTAAATGAAAATAATGGCTCGTGCACGTTTATACATGAGAATGTTCCGCACAAATTGTTCATAATTACCTAACCACTGTAAAGTTGTCGTTATTGAATTGATTCAGGAATTTTCTGAACCTAAGTCCTATAGAAAACGTATGGAAAAAGTGTTAACAAAATTGTATCCTCTAAGTAAATGTTAAGGAAATTCGATAAAATGAGGAAATAAAAATGGTATTAAGATTGAAGGCTATACGGCCTTCGATTGAAAGTCAATTGAAAACATGCCCAAGAGAGTAGGGATTGTGACAAAATCAAAAATCCGTTATACCAAATATATATTAAATGATATAAACTTGTAAGTATTATCGACCGTGCTATGTTAGTGAATAATTAATTATAAGGGGTAAGCGATCTGTCAAATAAAAACATTAATTGCTTTTTCAGGAGATGGAATCCAGAGTTAAAAATTAGCAGTGACGTAGCTAGACATGTTAAAATCGATTACATTATATTAAAACATTAAATTGACTAGCTATTGTTTCACGTCAATATTTTAAAAAGCATATATGATCGATTTTATCATGTTTAGATAGGGTACTGCTAATTTTTAACTCTGTATTCCATCTCCTGAAGAAGCAACTCATTGTTGCGAAATATAGAGTGAAATATAGAGAGTGAAATAAATGAGTTTCAATTAATTGTTCACTTAACGAATATGTACATATATATTTTTCATTTCCCGATGTTTATTATTAATAAAGTTTTAAAGCAAAGCTTACACTCTACTAGGTTTATATACTAAAGTATCAAAATTTCCCTGTGATCCTAATTTAACAGCCAACGACTATATAACTAATAATAATAATATTTATTTATTTGTACCCAACAGTAAAAACCAAAAACGGGTTACAACATAACTAACACTAAATGTGTATAATAAATTTTAAAATGAAAGTTATATATTGAGTTCGTTTCGTTTCAGTTCAAAAACTGACAAAAAAAAAACATCACTAAAGTCACTAACTCTTAGTCTCTATAAAAATATCTTCATAGTAAGTATTGCCAAATTTGCACATTTGCAATATGGCGCTCCTCAGCACAATTCCCCCGTACGATGACGAACCGTGTGAAATGTATCAAGATGTCTCGCGGCCATCCTCGGAACACAGAAGCCAATATTTGACAAAAGTTGCATACAGTCTATCTGGTTGTGAAGAAGTTTGTATAAGAATATTGCGAAAGTTGTCTCCCTACGTGTTAGTAGAGAATCCAACTTGTGCTCATGTAGGAGATTTGTATGACTTGTATTCCTCTCTGGATACAAACCGTCTCTTCTGTAGGAGAGGTACTTTAAAAATCGCCTCTGAACTCTCTCTAATTGAATTTGGTGAGAGACGTAAGGTGGATGCCATATTATCGAAGCGTATTCTAATTTACTGCGTACCAATGACACGTAAATACACTTAATAGATTCGAGATTGGTGAAAAGTTTGGAGTTACGCATGACAAATCCAAGAGTTTTCAAAGCCGATTTAAATATACTAGCAACGTGTTCAACTCATAAAATTGTGTTATTGACCAGCAACTACCTAAAGTTTCTGCTTACCTTTATAACTTCTATTTGTGTACTTCTTTTTATTGCAACAATTACAAGATAAAGTAACTACTTGCACTTGAAAATAGCTTTTTGTTTAAATTTATATATGAAAATTGATGGAATAGTTAATTAAAAGCATATACAAAAATGTTTTAAATATGTCTATACGTTATATGCACGTATAAAGCTTTTGTTTCATTATGAAACAGACATGTAAATAAATTTACATATCTGTAACTGTATACTTGGACAATACCTCGTATTTTCGGCATTTACTTCTGCTTAAGACATATGTTTCTGCCATTTATAGGCGTCGTCAGCTAAGCTAATGAAGCAATGTATACAAATTATACAAATCTTTATAAATAAAATTTGTATCTGTATATGACATTAAGCCGAACCGCTCACTAGATATAGCAAGTTTCATTCTAAAAGGTGGCACGTATTTACGAGTGACATTTTACGGACGAAAGAGACTATACCAAAGAAAGCGATCTTTCGATTGACAAGCTATGCTCATACGAACCGAAAGGAATACGGGTAGTCCTTCTAAAACGAGCCAGGTGGCGGTAGATATACAAAAATGTTTTAAATATGTCTATACGTTATATGCACGTATAAAGCTTTTGTTTCATTATGATACAGATTTTATTTATAAAGATTTGTATCATTTGTATACATTGCATCATTAGCTTAGCTGACGACGCCTATAAATGGCAGAAACATATGTCTTAAGCAGAAGTAAATGCCGAAAATACGAGGTATTGTCCAAGTATACAGTTACAGATATGTAAATTTATTTACATGTCTGTTTCATAATGAAACAAAAGCTTTATACCGCGATATCATAAAGTTTCTGGGTCAACGGTGGCCATGGGGTGAAAAACGTCTGTCTTAATTTATATCATCCTTTTGAGAAAAATCTGATAAAATTTTCAGGTTATGTGTCATACTGACATTAAGATTAATATATTGACAAATTTTAACGTCAGCATGACACTTAACCTGAAAATTTTATCAAATTTTTCTCAAAAGGATGATATAAATTAAGACAGACGTTTTTCACCCCATGGCCACCGTTGACCCAGAAACTTAATGATATCGCGGTACGTGCATATAACGTATAGACATATTTAAAACATTTTTGTATATCTACCGCCACCTGGCTCGTTTTAGAAGGACTACCCGTATTCCTTTCGGTTCGTATGAGCATAGCTTGTCAATCGAAAGATCGCTTTCTTTGGTATAGTCTCTTTCGTCCGTAAGATGTCACTCGTAAATAAGTGCCACCTTATAGAATGAAACTTGCTATATCTAGTGAGCGGTTCGGCTTAATGTCATATACAGATACAGATTTTATTTATAAAGATTTGTATCATTTGTATACATTGCTTCATTAGCTTAGCTGACGACGCCTATAAATGGCAGAAACATATATCTTAAGCAGAAGTAAATGCCGAAAATACGAGGTATTGTCCAAGTATCCAGTTACAGATATGTAAATTTATTTACATGTCTGTTTCATAATGAAATTAAAGGCATGTTGATAAAAAAATAAAATTTTAATTAAAAAAAAAAATTAAGTAACGTGTCTATCATTTTCGTTAAAGATCTGAAACAGCTTATTTAGCAATCGCTTGTCCATTATGAAAATGTCTTCTAATGATATAAACTTGAGACGATTGTTTTGCAGTGCCCTGACTTGCATTTGCATCACGAAATGATTTGCATCGGTGACTTTTGGATATCCGATTTTCGGATGATCAACAAACGCAAATAAACACTTTAATGATATTTTCTTCAATTCAAGGATTCAACTATGATTCTTTAATATACACTTTTTAATTTTTTTTTTTTTTAGATTTTTGTATACAGTTATAAAGTGTTTCTTTGCAGTCACATGGCCAAATTTAAGATATAATATTGCCTTAAAATGACTGACGTGTTAGTATTATAGCGCGTATTTATGCGTGTTAGAAAGAGACGAAGTACAATTTCGAGAGGACCGAGGACTGACGATTTCAAAATTATCAATTGATTTTCCACAGGTTTCAAGTTCAGTTTTGTACACCATTGTTTCGGGAAAATTGAAATATCGAAAATTGTGTTGTCGGTATGTTCCAAGACTGCTTGCTGACGATCACAAAACAAAAAAAAGATTGGGCTGTGCTTTCCCGTTCTTGACTCGATACGATCAGGAAGGAGATGAATTTTTGCAGCTCATCGTTACAAGAGATGAGACTTGGGTGTCTTACATGACTCCTGAGTCCAAGCAACAGTTAATGGAATGGCGACAGTCACCGTCCCCAACCAGATTGAAAGCCAAACAAACACTTTCAGCACGGAATATTATGGCAATTGTATTTTGGTATAGGAAAGGGATTTAGTTAGTAGATTTTATGCCGAGAGGCACAACAGTCGATTCTAATGCGTATTGTGAGACGTTGAGAAAATTCAAGCAGCGTGGCCTACTGTCTTCCAGTGTGATATTGCTCCATAACAATGCAAGGTCACATGTTTCTGCACAAACGCAAGGTATAATCAGATCTTCTGAATGGGAACAACTGGAACATCCACCTTACAGTCCATTTGTTTCGATACTTAAAGGAGTTCCTCAGGGGTCAATGGTTCAACAATGTATCAATGTCTTTCGCCTTTCAGAATATTTATTTAAGTATGTATTATGTCTAAAATGATGAGATTCATGATTGCGTTTAAAATACATACTGTGTAAAATATAATCTATTCGTTATAGCACAAATTGTTCTAAATGTAAAAGTGTATAAAATAATGATAAATACTAATAATTAAAAAATACATGTTTACCTTATTATAAGCATTTGAATTCATATTTCGTATACCATTGCTATTATCCATGTACGTTTTTACTTGACTATCATTCGTGATTGTTGATATCGGCCCATGAGACGGACAATGTTTTCTTTTAGCATTGTACTTTGAAGGTTTGATTAAACTATAAAACAAGTACAATATTATTACCACATGCATATTAAATTATTCAGAATAAAATGCTACCTCGGAAATTGTGGTCCAAATTGCGTGTAACAACAATTCTCCCAACAGCCTCTAGAAAATGGATTATAACCACCTACAATAAAATTTAATTATATTAACAAATATTAAAATCATTGCTAATATCGGTATCACAGAACAACAAAGAAAATCCTTAACATAATTTGAAGATCCACTATTTCTAATTTAAAGTCATATTACTATGGAAAATAATAAATGGAATTCAAATATAGAGAAAATAAGTACAGATTTAATCAAGGACATATAACTTTTAATTTGTACAGTTAAGCTCACATAAATCTAGTATAAACCATTTTTGAATTTTTAATTTATTCCTGTAACGTCAAAATGACATTTGTCACTTTTTGATATCCAAAATGGCAAGAAACCTGACTCCAGTAGACAAACTCCAAATTTTGTTAAATTTGGAAAGTCGCACCATTAAATAAGTCGCAGAAAAATTTAATTTGAACAAATCTACAGTACTACGAGTTAAAAACAGATGTGAAAATGAAGGCAGTATATGCCGCAAACGCAGAACTGGTCTTAAAAGAATATCAACTGATGTAAAAGATCACAATTTGTTTGAATATTTCAGAGAAAATAAAAAAAAATGACAAAACAAATTCATAGATCTTATATACGATTTACTAATACGGAATCTATTGAAAATACCTGAGAAAATATTGTTGAAAAACCAAATTTTTTAAGAAGTTTCATTTATTCTGTACCTAGAAGGTTAAGGGCAGTAATTGATGCAAATGGCGGATCAATTAAGTATTAATTTATTTGTGTTTTCTAAATACGATTCAATAACAGGCCTGAGAAACCTGCACAGGTGGTCATCAGAAAATCCCAAAGCTATACGCCCATCTAAATTTCAACATGAATTTTCTATTAACGTTTGGGCGGCCCTAATCAATGACTTGTTGATTGGTTCTGTCGTTCTTCCTGGGAGGTTAAATGCGGACAATTACCTTCAATTTCTTATTGACGAACTGACAGGTTTTTTAGAGGATGTCCCACTGAATGTTCGACGAGACATGTAGTTTCACATGGGGCACCACCACATTTCGGAATTGCTGTCCGAAATTGGGTTAACGTCAATCAATTATCCAAGATGGATTGGTCGAGGTGGTCCTATTGCATGGCCACCCAGATCACCCGATCTTAATCCCCTCGACTTTTACTTATGGGGGTACATGAAAAACTTAGTCTACGCGCAAGTTTTGAACACAAGAGAAGAGTTGTTGGATCGTATTCACCTGGCTGCCGAGCAAATCCGACAAAATAAGTATGAAATTCTTATGAATTCATAGATTTGTAACTTTGAAACAAATAAAAATGGATATACAAGATTTGCGTTTTTGTTACTTGAAATGAAGTCTACTTTACAGTCCTAAAATTTGAACAGAACGATACGGGACAGCTTGTATAAGATGTTCATTTAAGATAGAACATTTTTCCAAATGTATCAAAATAACTACTGCAAACTATACTCTAATTACATGTTTATTTGTGTCGATTCAAAAATCAGCTTGTGAAACAGTGTGATAAATAAAAAAAAAAACAATAATTATTATCTTTTTAACATTTTTAGAGAAATAATAAACAAGATTGGGATTATTTAAAATCACCTTTTGAAGCAGTATGAATTAATAAACACGTTTATTAGTGGGCTTTTTCGATGTTGCCTCTTTGAAAACATTTCTAGCAAAATAAGAATAAACAAGATTGTATTTGTTATTTGATAATCTTAAAAAAAAATATGGTTTTTGGTGTAATCATTGTCTAGCTCTCTTTTGTAACTGAATGCAACTGTTTAAAAATATCTATTCAATATTTATCGCGCTATTTAGTACAATATTCTCCAATTTAACTTGGGTAATTTTTTGAATTGATATGGAGTATTGTCATAAAATTATAATTTAAAGAGGACCCTATATATAGTTTTAATTTAACATAATTCCATAAAAGGTCAACCTACATATTTTGAACAACTTTCTGTTCCTAATATGGAATATAATAATAAATAGGTTCCTTTTAGAAAACTGTTCTCATACTTAAGTGTAAAGAGTTTAATTATTCAAATTAAAAAAAAAAATATTTCATTATAATGAATTGCCGTGATTGACTCCAAACTTTACTTTGCATGATACAAAAAAAAAGATAAATCAAAAAATAGTGATCATGCTGTTGCTATTAAAACAAAATCCTAATATAATCATTTTATACCTTTAAATTTCCCTGTTACTTGTTCGTTTGTAGTTCGACCTCTAGAAACAAGCACCATATGGAATCCTGTCAGTCCAAATATTGGAATTGCAAGTAAAGATACAATTCCCATTAAAACCATACTATTAATTATGTTAAGGTATAAATATAAGAATTATTTGAGGATGGAAAATGCTCAAAGTGTTAAAAAAGGATACGCTACAATGGGTTCCACTTCAGATAAATTTGTCTTCTTGTTCAACACAAATACTAAACTAAGAGTGAATATACTGATCATATGTAAACTCAAAGATATAAGAAAGAAAAAGAAAAATCTATAATTTCTTCTACCAATGCAATTGTTCACCCATGGGCAGTGATGGTCAAATGTCTGCAAACATAAATATTAATTAAAACTACAAAAATCACACTATTATTTCATTATAAAAATATTTTTAACGAATATATTTTGTAATTTACCACAGATGAAAGATACTACTAATTCTACATTACTAGATGTAATGTAGAATTTTTTTTATTTATGTTTATTTATGAGTTATATGTTGCAATACCTTTAAAATATAAAATTTCATTAGTAACCTTTCATCCTATTTAAAACAACATGGAGGAAAATTTCTTTATAAATTATTACAATATTTTACACACATACAGATGTTAAATAATAATATATAAGTTGCACAAATTTACAATTTTTTTAAATGTAATATAAAATTTAAAAAAGGATTCTTGTTTATGATATAAATATATTATAAGTAAATGTAATCAAAGATATTTATTTATAGAAATTACCAACATGTTTAAAATAATTGCAAGATAAAATTCTTGGAATTATTTGAAAAATAACAACTGTTTCATAAAATTATTGACATTGATGTATTATTTCAATCACATAAAAATTTGATTCATACTAACCTCAATACAGTGGTTACAGACACTACAGTGAGAACATCTTGGAGGACGATAAAACTTGCAAGTAACACACCATTTCATTCGAACTGTAATTCCATTAATATCCACATTTTTGTAAAGTGGTGCTCTAAAGTCATCTTCTCTATCTTCGTCAGGAGGTGCTATTAAATGTTTTATTACAAGTCATGTTATTACTTAAACTCAAAAATACCTTTTGGAATTACACCAGGATCCATGAATGTGGCTAATGTAAAATTTGCTAATACAAAAAATGTTATTACGCCTTGATACGCAGGCACCCATGGATAACGAAATATATAATACTGGGCCCTATAAAAAAATAATTGTTCTGAACAGGAACAAGTTTTGAAAAAAAAACTTACGGAAAATAAAAGAAAAGTGTAGTAGCTCCCAACAATAATGTCCAAGCAAACGTTGCCGGTATATATCTTGTCTTTTCATCACACTTGGGCATTATGTTAGTTTAAAACATATAATTAAGAGCTAGAGTAAAAATGAAAAATAATTTTTATACAGGACAACATGGCTGAAGCAAACACGAGAAGTTATCACAAAACTAAACGTCAAAATCAAGGCCGAATTGGTTATATTATTCGTATATAAATATAAAAAATAAAAATTTTATAAAATATTTTTTTAATAAAGAAACTTTTAGCAATAGTCTAAATATCATTCACTTTTTAATTGAAACTAAATAAAATATATTCGTACATTTAAATCTATGTAAAATGATGACACAATTTCATGTTGGTACTACATCAGATTATATTATTTCAGAAGATGTTTTGATGACGTCAAAGCTACAGTAAACTTGTTAAGCGTTTGTAAAATGGCTGAAATGCGTTTTCTGTATATATATTAGAAACCTATATAAAATAAGTATATCTTTAGATATTGTTAACGTATGTATCGAATTTAAATTAAATTTACTAATTGACAAAATTAAGGAAAAGGAGCTCAACAGGTAAATAAATAACTAGCTGCTTGATAATTGGGATTTCCTATTAGAACAATTCCAATATATAAGAAGTATTTAAAAGCTTAAAAGCATAATATTGTTTAACAAAAACCCATAGCATTTCGAATATCCTCTCAAAATTAAAATTTATTTAACAATAACAGAATACAATACTTAACCTCTTGTCTAAAGTTTATGTAATATTCAATAGATATAAACAAACATTAATTTGACATATATTTTAGTGTTCATCATGGATGGAAATACAAGTGGTTATAATTCCATTACTCCCTCAACAGAATCAGAAATTATATCTGAAGGAGCTGTTATAACTGAAGAAAATATATCGATAAATGATACAAATCTTGAGGTAGTGCAAGCCGATGTTGAAACTTCAAGTCAATGTGTAGAAGTTAATTCTAATGTAACTAATACTAAAGAACAAGATATTTTATCAAATGAAACAGGAAATGTTTTAATAAATGAAATAGAATCTGTACCAATAACAACCACAAATGTTTCGATAAATAATAGTGAAAAACCAATAGTATCTTCATGTCCAGAAGAACAAGAGACAATGGATACACCAACAGATGTGTCTCTTAATTATATTGAAGGTTCTATAAATTCTGCAACAAACACAGAAAATAATGAAGTTAATCAACATACGGACACACAAAAGCCTGCTGTGGAAATTAATTTAACAGATAATGTTGATTTTGAAGATTTAACTCAATCGCCCAAGGATAACATAGAAGCTAAATGTAGTGTAATGGGACCAAATTTGGAAGAGTCTGAAAATATTGAAAGTAGTAGTGATACCAATTCACAAGAATTAATAGAGTCTAACCTCAATGACCCTATTCAAAATAATTGTAATATCTCAGAAGGGCAAATATCAGAAACAGAAAAGGCTAATGCAGAAGATGGAAAATGTTCAGATTTGACAATTAATATTGAGCAAGATGATAAATTAGAATATAATAATATTCATTTACAACAAGCAAAAGATGAGCGGGGTTTAGTTTCAAAAGAAACTATTAAAGAAATTATTAATGATAATGATGGAGAAGTAATTTTAAATAGTGACCAACCTATACAGCCCATTGTTGATCTAGATCATAATATTTCAAAAGATATGCCTAAACCTTTAAAACAAAAAGAAACAGTAGAAGAGCAAGTTCAGTCTATTCATGATCCTATTGTAGAAGGAGAAAATAGCGAACAGGATCTTATAGATGAGGAAATTTCCAATATTACTCATGAAGCAGTCGGAGAATCTAAGAAAACAAGTGTAGATATGGAGCAAAGGAATTCTACTGAGGAAAATATTGAAACAAATTCAGCAATTGAACAGATTGATATAAGTATTGTAAATGAAAATAACAATGATAACGAAGATCAGATAATTGGAGAAAGCATTGCGGCAGACGAGGATAATATTGAAAAGCAGGTATCAAATATAGTACAAGAAGAGGAACATGAAGTAAGTAAAAAAGCAGAGAAAACTATGTCAATTGTTGAAGCAATTCAAAGAGATTTTGATGAAACTGACTCAGAAGAAGTTGATAAGCCAGATATTGTTGAAGAATCACGACTGGGAGTTGCACAAGACCACGTTATGGTAGGGGTTAATATTAGTGATCAATTACAACATGGACCTGTAACAGTAACAGATACTACTGGTCAAGTATATTATGTTCAATCTGTTGAAGACCTTATTGTAGTTGAAAATGATGAATTATCTGCTACTCTAGATCAGCCTGAAACACTGGAAGTAACTGTTTTAAGTGAAGTTGAAGAACCTGCCCAGCAGCAAACAAATCCAACAAAAATAAAAGAAAGACCTCCCATACCAAGTCATATTCTTGGTAGAAATATTGAAAATCCTGTTATTGACACGTTTAGAAATGGTAAAGTACCACCTAAACCTAGGTTAGGGGTTAAAATACCATATAAAAATCTCACAAGCCAAATTGTAACAAAAGATGAATTAGCAAAAGAAATTTTAGATAGACAGAAGCAAAAATATAAGCAGACCGGACAAACAACCAGAGAAGTATTATTTACTAATAAATTGACTCATAGATTAGCAAAAAAAATAGTCCCTACAACAACAAGTAAAACTTCAACTACTGTGGTTGAAAAAAACACAGATGAAGCAATCAATAATTCTGACTTACTAGCTATTTTAGAAGGAGATGGTGATGATACTAAATTGGCATGTACTTCAAAACCTAATGTGAGTGGATCTATCGAAAACAAGAAAGATCCAAATTTGCAAATTAAAAAAGAAAAAACAGATGGTAAACCACCAATGTCGAAATTAACAGAAAGAGAAATTGCTCTGAAACAATTAAGAGAGGTTTCAAATGATGGTAAAATGTCAATGTCAAAATTAACAGAAAGGGAGATTGCTTTGAAACAGTTACGGGAGGTTTCAACAGGATTTTGTAAACGAAAATGGGTTCCAATGAAAGTAGCAATGAAAAAGAGCAGAAATGAACCTGAAGTACAATTAACAGAAGTTAATGAAGTTACATCAGAAGCACCTACTATGAACTCATCCACGGAAATTGAAAAGAAAGAGATCAAAAAGGTTGTGCAATCTCAGCTTGATAATCAACCTGAAGAAATGATCAGCAAATTAGGTGAACCTGAATCAAACATTAATCATAGTAGTTCATTGGAAAATTCTTCAGTTACGAACTCTGAAGTAAAAACTTCTAGTATGACTAAATTAGAACCAACAGTAGTGAAAAAACTGGAGGTTAAATCAGATAAAGTAAAAGAATTAGTTCCCCATGTAATGACTAAACCAGAAACAACAAACATAGAAACAAAGAAAAAAGAAATAAAAGAACAAATTTCTAATGAACCTAGCAAGTCAGAAACGGAGAACACTAGCCAAAAGGTTGAAATTAATGACATAAAACAATTACCTTCTAAAGTAGAGAAATTGTCAACGGATACTGAATCTAAGTCTATGGTAACACCAATAAAACCAACAACAGCAACTGTCAAAACAAAACCTGATGAATTGAATGTACTAGTTGGTGATAAAGTTAATGATAATGTTAAAAAAGCTGACACTGCTGCCAAGCCAATAACTGCAAAGATTGCTGATAGTACTAAAATACTGAACAAGATTGATCCAATATTAGTAGATGGAAAAGATGAGTTTATAGAACGTAAACACATATCAAATCCTCCTGTTAAAACTTATACCAGGAAGCGAAAATCAACAGAAGATTCTTCTGTTTTGTCTAATGTTCCAGATAAGAAACCTACGATTATACAAAAAGACACTAGTATTCCACCAAATACTTATATTACAAAAAGTTCCAGAATAATTAAAAGAAAAGTAATATGGGACCCAGATGAGCCAAGTACTGCAAGAAGCTTAGCAGCAAGATTTTCTAAACCAGATCCTGTAAAATCTGAAAAAACCGTTAAATCTGAAATAAATCTAAGCAAAATGGAAAAGAAACCTGTAGTGAAGTCTGTAGTAAAAACTGAAATTATCAAATCTCCAATAAGAAGTGCAGATATTCAAAAAACTAAAAAACGATTATCAGAAATCGATAAACTGTTAATGGATGAAGGAGCAGTAAATATGTTGTATGCCTTTAAAAATGTCGATGATGCAATTAAGAAAAAGAAATCAAGTGTAATATCAATAGATAAAGCTCAAAGGGAACTTATGAATAAGACAAATGAAATTAAAAAGGATCTTAAAACGAACAGTGATAAAGTGTCTCCAAAATCATTAAGGCGGAAAGACAGCCCAGTGCCCTCACCTTCTAAAAAAATCATACCTGCTTCAGTGTCTAGAAAAAAATCAAAGGACTCTAATCGTAGTTCCTTACATAGCCCCCCAGCTTCTCCAGGTATGATATTCTCAAATCACGCAGAAGCCTCTAGAATAATTAGAAGACACTCCAGTAGTTCGTATTCTAGTATGGAAGGCGATTTCGATGTAGATAAAAAAATCGATACTGAAGTTCAAACAATTACATCCACTGACTCAGAAAAAGGAAACAAAAAACGAGTAGCATCGGTAGGTGTAGAAAGTAACAAAATAAAAAAGACCAAAAGAACCATGGATAAAGAAAATCCAACAGTTGTAGAAAAAGGTAAAGCAACTGAAGAAACAACTAAAACCTTCAATAGATTAGTAGAAGGTGGTCAAGCATCAAAAGAATCCAAATATCATAAGTATAAAACGTTCAGTGTTAAAGAAATAAATCACATGGTTCAAATCATATTATTGCCATCTTTTAATAATGAGGCATATTTAACACCTGAGGTAAGTCGTAGTAACTTTCAAATATTAATTTTATAAGATAAATTGTAACAAATTAGAAGTAGAAGTGTTATTTTAACAATGGTAGTGTTGTATATTGATTCTGTCCCTTTACATCTGCCGCACTGCACAGAAACACATATACAATGCCCTCATTATTGTAGTGTATAGGTTCATTATTTATGACTAAAGACGGCAGACTATGTGCCCCACACTGTTAAATTTAATAATACACATAAGGTGTATTAGATAAAAATGTAGATTTTACAAAAAAGGGTATGATTCATACCCTTTTACAACCTTTTCGTATGTTTTTAAAACACATTTCAAATACTTAAAATCATAAAATTTTGTAAAATCTACATTTTTATCTAATACACCTTATGTGTATTATTAAATTTAACAGTGTGGGGCACATAGTCTGCCGTCTTTAATTATGACAGCTTCTTTTAAACCTATTATAGAGTAATTTGATAGATTTCTGATATTTTATACATCTTAGGACATGTACAGTCGGCGCTCTAGAAATCGGGACACTGAAGTTGTGTTGTAATTATAGCTGTTAGTAAGCATTAATAAACTTTTGAATTTTGTGTGACACAGACATATGTTTGGCATAGGTACCTAATACTATAGCGATCATAAAAAATATGGCTGCGTCTAGATATGATAATTAATTTTATTGTGAAGTGACAAAAAAAAAACAAAATAGACAAATAATAAATATTTTTACTCGAGGACAAATATGTTTACTATATACCACAAACAAGAAATAACTTATTGTAACGTTTGTCTTTCGGGTTCTTAAATAAAACTAACAATAACTTTAGACACACACACTATATTAATATTAAAAACGTATAAAACTAACTATTAACAACAATAAGTACATTTATGTATTCTATATTTATGTAACTATATTTATGTGTACTTCGCGAGACTGTAGGATTCAATGAATGTCTATCCCTTCTTCGACGCGGCTTATATATCTCGTTCATATGTTCCAAATCTGTCTAGAAAACGTCCAGAGCGATGACGCGCCTCGCGTCATCAAATGAGTCATTACATTGCCCCCTTCTAAAAAATGAAGTTTCGTCCCGAAACATGTCATGCTTTGGTCTCCTTGAACGATGACGAAATCGACAGGTAGGGCCTTTGTTACATTGCGACGTCATATCGAAATAACAGTCCACGGTCTTATCTTGCCTGGATGGACAGGAATATTCAATCCGGTAGCTGCATACCAGAATTTCCATGCCAGTATGTCGGAAGATTACTTCCAACATGCTCCTTACAATTCTCCAGTCCAGGCGGTCTAATCCACAACCCAATTTTGGAACTGCTAGTTTCAGAATGTCTTGCTGTAACATTTGTTCGCGTAAGTGGGCCAGGGCCTCCCATAAGGCACGATAGGTTGGCTTCAGGCTTGACAGTTCTTTCGTGACCAAATAAAATATGGGCTGTCCTTCATTTACTATTTGGAGACTCTTCCCAATTGCTGGTCCCTGCTGCCTTAATTTTTCGACTCTGCCAAATCTCTCTTTAAATTCACTGGCAATTCCCTTGGCCATTCGCAGATCTCGGGCTACGCAATGTGCAAGCGCGTAGTCTGGCGGCACCGTAAACAAATCTTGCTGTTTCTCGATGGTTACTCCAAATCGAGCTTTTCTCGAACCAGAATATTCTTGCATAAAGTCTTCGAAGGTTAGTTCATGGTATTGGCTATCCAATCGGCGCAAGTCAGCGGTTTCGTCATTATTGTCTCCAGAGTATGGGGCTAATCGATTAAAATGTACGACTCTTGGCTTAGTGTGAGGTGTTCGCCTGATGCGGTATATTACGTCGTTGATCCGCTTCAACACCTCGTATGGCCCCTCCCAATTCTTTTGAAGTTTTGGAGATAGGCCCCGTCGGCGTTGTGGATTATACAACCAAACCCGATCGCCTTCATGGTAACCACTCTTCTCGGCGTTGATGTCGTAGCTCTCTTTCATTCTGTCACTAGCATCTTGGATATTATGTCTGACTTGTTCATGGATATTATCTAGTCGTCGTCTGAGCGTGCTGACATAATCTTCTCCGGCAAGATCATCACCAGGCTTGCTCCCAAACTTTAAATCACAGGGCAATCGGAGTTCCCTCCCGAATAGTACGTTGGCTGGTGATTGGCCTGTTGTCTCTTGAACGGAGGCCCGATACGCCATTAGAAATAATGGTAAATGTTCGTCCCAATCTCTCTGGTGTTCGCAGACCACTTTGGATAAGTGTCTGATCATGGTCTTGTTCATTCGCTCTACCATCCCATCTGATTGTGGGTGCAAGGGAGTTGTTCTCGTCTTCCGTATGCCCAAAAGTCCACACATCTTTTCGAATAGATTGGATTCAAAATTTCGCCCTTGATCGGAATGAAGTTCCAAGGGTACACCAAAACGGCTGACGAACTCCTTCACAATCACGTCTGCTACAGTTCCAGCTTCTTGATTTGGTAGAGCATATGCTTCAACCCATTTGGTAAAGTAATCCATGACCACTATTATGTATTTATTTCCTTTGTCGCTTTCTGGAAAAGGGCCGGCGGCATCTATGGCGATCCTTTCAAATGGGCTTCCTACATTGTATTGGCGCATGGGTGCACGTCGACGCCTCTGGGGACCATTGCTTCCGGCGCAATTAGCACACTTTCGGCACCATTCTTTCACATCTCGTGAACAATTCACCCAGTAAAATCTCTGGCGCACTTTCTCCAGTGTTTTATGGACTCCAAAATGTCCCCCAGAAGCACCATTATGGAGTTCTCGCAATACCTCTGGTATTCTTTTCTTGGGAACCACCATTTGCATCTTCCGCTCGCTTCCATCGTGATTTTCGACCTCACGTCTCAGGAGATCGTCTTCCATGGTTAAGGAATCCCATTGTGCCCAGTATGACTTTAATTCTCGTGAATGGGGAGCAATTTCTTGCCAGGTCGGTCTTTGCCCATTTCTTTTCCAAGCCCTGAGGACTGCAAGATCCGGATCAGCTTCTTGATCTGCGCGCAAATTGTCAGGTTGCCATTGGTCATCAACAACGGTGGTTCGAAGAGCGTTGGCCGATTTGTCTTCGATTCTGTTGCAATATCGACAGTCTTCTGGACAGGGCCTTCTGGAAAGGGCATCTGCATTTTGATGTTTGAGGCCTGCTCTGTGTTCAATGACAAAGTCATACTCCTGTAGCTTCTCAATCCATCTAGCTACTTGACCCTCTGGATTCTTAAATTGCAAGAGCCACTTTAAGGCGGCGTGATCAGTGCGGATCAGGAACTTCTGTCCATACAGGTACTTGTAAAAGTGCTCAATGGTCTTAACTACTGCCAATAGTTCTCTCCTGGTTACGCAGTAGTTCCTCTCCGGTTTGGACAGGGTCTTGCTGAAGTATCCAATGACCTTTTCTTGTCCATCTTGGATTTGAGAGAGCACGCCACCAATCCCGACGTTACTGGCATCCGTATCCAAAACAAACCTCCCAGATGGCAGCGGATAGTTCAGAACGGGTGCACTGATCAACGTACCTTTTAACAACTCAAAGGCCGCTTGGCATTCGTTGTTCCAAATGAATGCTCGATTTTCTGTTAGGCGAGTAAGTGGTTTTGCAATGTTGGAGAATCCAGGAACGTAGCGTCGATAATATGTGCATAATCCCAAGAAGCTTCTTAGCTGATGTTTGTCTTTGGGTACAGGCCATTTTTCCACAGCTTTTACTTTTTCTGGATCCACAGCAATTCCTTTTCCGGAAACCACATGTCCAAGGTAATTTACCTCCTTGCGGAAAAGGTGACACTTCTTTGGACTTAATCTCAGGTTGGCATCTCGCAACCTCTGGAATACTACTTCCAAATTTTTCATGTGATCTTCAAAGGTCTTCCCTACCACAATCACATCATCGAGATATACCAGGCAGGTATTCCAAGACAGTCCCCTCAGTACAGTGTCCATGAGTCGCTCAAAAGTAGCTGGGGCGTTACACAGTCCAAATGGCATGACTGTAAATTGCCAGAGTCCTGTGCCTAAACTGAAGGCAGTCTTCTCTTTGTCATTGGGATCCATTCCCACTTGCCAATAACCGCTCTTTAAGTCGAGAGTGGAGAACCATTTTGCTCCTGCCAAGGTGTCTAGCGTATCGTCTATTCTTGGGAGAGGATAGCTGTCCTTTTTGGTCACACTATTCAAACGACGATAGTCCACACAGAATCTGGTAGATCCATCCTTCTTCCTGACAAGGACCACTGGTGAAGCCCATGGACTATTCGATGGTTCAATTACTCCTTGGCCTTCCATATCTTGTATAATTTTCTTGGCTTCCTCACGTTTTGCCAGAGGTAACCTCCTTGGTCCTTGTCGAATTGGACTTGCATCGCTGGTATTTATTTTGTGCATTACAATATTGGTTCTTCCCTTCGTACCTGTTTCAGTTTCAAAGACGTCTTCATAATGTTTGATTAGGTCCTTAACTTGACTTTGTTCCTTCTTGCTCAATCCTTTACAGGCGGAGTCGATTATCTTGGACAATTTCTCAGGAACCTGCACGAATCCATTCTTCTTCGCCTCTATGCGATGAACGACGGCCGACACTGGCGAACACCACCCCAGAATAGTACCCTTCTTCAATGAAACAGGGTAATGGTTCACATTCATTACCCTTATCGGTACAGTCTTCTGAGTCTTAACCAGCATTTTGGCAACTACTATTCCTCGGCCCACCTCGTCATCATCAGCCTTTGGTTCCAACATTGTAACATTTCCGTCCAAATAATCACCTTCCATACACGCCGTCAAAAATGTCTCACTTCTTGCATCCAGAACAACATTCTCTGCAGTAATTACTTGTACACTCCCACAATTTTTCCCATGAAGAAACAATTCCTCATTATTTATTTTTAAAGTGCCTTCTTTCATGTTTAACTGGAAGCCGTAGGTGTTCATGATGTCTAATCCCAAGATTATCTGTTCTTCTATGTCGGCTACGAGAACGCGATGTCGGATTGATGTTGGTCCTATGACAAAATTGACATCTACTTCACCTTCCACAGAAGCTGCTTCTCCAGTAGCTGTCCTTAGTCTCCATTTGCTAGAAAGTAATTCTTTATTCCTGGATATTAAATCGGGTCGTATAATGGTTTTCGTCGATCCAGTATCTAGCAAGCAAGCATAGGTTCTTCTTTCCATAATAGCGTCCACATACAGGCCATTGGTTTGATTTTGCAAGGATGCGATTTGGGCAGTCCTTGGGACTTTCGGATTCTCAGCAGATTCTTTCTTGGTCCTTTTATCACATTTATTCTGGATATGACCGTTTCTTCTACAATTCCCGCATGGCCGCGCACTTTTATTTGAATTGATCTGATTTAGGACTTGACTAACCACCTGCTCCATGAACTCCTCATTTTCCTGTTCGTCAACAGTGCAGATACGAGCATGGCTCCGAGAGGCTCGTTTTGCAGTCTCAAACTCAAGCGCGTGCACCAAAGCATCGATCAAGGTTTTCGGTCTTGCCAACCTTAATGCTTGCTGCGTATCAATATCCCGGAGACCATCTATGAACGTCTGGACAGCTAGGTGTTCCATGAAATTATCTGGCGCCATCGGATATGCAAGTCGAACTAGACGAGCAATATCTGCCTCAAATTCCTGAAGATTCTCGCCTTTCTTCTGTGATCGATTCTTCAGTTGGGTATGGTATACTTGCTCCAAATGCGCATGGCCATATCTCATCTCCAAGCGTTTAATGAGTTGAGAATAGTCTTTACGTTCCTCAGGAGGCAATGTCTGTAAAATATCACTAGCATCACCCCTTAATGCTATGACTAAAGCAGTCGCCTTCTCGGCAGAAGACCATGCGTTTGCTTCTGCGGCCGCTTCGAATTGCGTCAGGTAAGTTGCCCATGACGTCTTTCCATCAAAGGTTGGTGGCTTGATTCTGGTCCTTGAAATAGCCACAAGTTCTTCTTTTATTTCGATGGGCCGCGGTATGACTTCTTCGTTGACCTGCCTGGGATCAGAATGACTCATGGCAGCGGGTAATTTCATCTCAATCATTATTGCCTCTAAAAGTCTAGAATGTTCTCCAATTTTCTCTTCTACAGCTGTGAAAACCTCTTCTTTTAACGCTTCTGATTTTTCCGCTAGTCGCTGTTCTAGAACTTTTTCGAAGTTTCTAGAATTTTCTAGTAATTTCTTTTCCAGATTTTTCTCGAGGATTCTAGCGGTTTCTAGGTTTCTTTGTTCCATTTGTTGCATTTGTATTTGCGCATTCTCTATTAATCGTTGTTCCATATTTTTCGCGCTATCCAGATTCTTCTGTTCCATTTGTTCTAGAGTTTTTGCTAAGTTTCCAGAAGTTTCCAGGTTCTTCTGCTCCATTTGTTGCATTTGAGTTTGTGAATCTATTAGACGCTGTTCCAAGGTTTGCGAATTATCTATTAGACGCTGTTCCAAGGTTTGCGAATTATCTATTAGTCTTTGTTCTAGAGTTTTCGCTAAGTTTCCAGAAGTTTCCAGACTTTTCTGCTGCATTTGTTGCATTTGAATTTGCGCATTCTCTATTAATCGTTGTTCCATATTTTTCGCACTATCCAGATTCTTCTGCTCCATTTGTTCTATTTTCATAAACAGCGAATTCACGTCAGCATCTCCGCCTGGAACTTGAAAGACATAATTCTCTGGATCCTCGCCTTCTTGGATCAACACATTGCGAAGCCGTTGCTGGAGGATCGACTTTTTGCCAGTTGTATCCTCATCCCTCTCTTCTAATTCTCGTTTTAACTCGGACACTTTCAATTCCGTGAGTTTCATTCTATTAGCCATCACGATATTTAAAATAACGTCTTTCCGCACTGTATATTTATTTAAACGAATACTTAATTAACACTTAATTGTCTACTTAGTTTATTATTTATTAATTAGTCCACACCTGAATACCACTGTAACGTTTGTCTTTCGGGTTCTTAAATAAAACTAACAATAACTTTAGACACACACACTATATTAATATTAAAAACGTATAAAACTAACTATTAACAACAATAAGTACATTTATGTATTCTATATTTATGTAACTATATTTATGTGTACTTCGCGAGACTGTAGGATTCAATGAATGTCTATCCCTTCTTCGACGCGGCTTATATATCTCGTTCATATGTTCCAAATCTGTCTAGAAAACGTCCAGAGCGATGACGCGCCTCGCGTCATCAAATGAGTCATTACATTATTAATAGGCAAATTTAAAAAACATTTAATAATTTGTTCTTGCTCCATTTTAGCAATCACTGCTTCTAATTGCTGTGGCATAGAATATATTACATTTGCTACAATATTGGGATCTAAATTTTCTCAATGATGAAAAACCTTATCAAGTTTGTCATAATTCCTCGGATAAAAATTATTTTTATTCATTTTCTTTACCAATAATCCCCAAATACGTTCAATAGGAACGGAATAGATCTAGACTCTTGTAGGGCCATCTTAAAACACTAATATCATTATTTGATAACCAAGACCGACCACATTGGCAGTATGAATTGGAGGGTTATCGTGTTGAAAAGCGAAGTCTCGATATAATTGCTGCATTGACTTGATTTATATTCTCTAAAATGTCAACGTAAACTGTTGCAGTTAATCGTTTCCCAATATCCCAACAAACTCCAGGACCCATGGAACGGATCCACGCCTACATATTGACAAAATCGCTTCTGCATACTTCATGCACATATCTCTCATCATGTGTATTCACTGATCGATAAACTCTAACACGGCCGCTGTAACATGACTGAAACATCTTTTCGTCACAAAACACGACAGTATTTCAAAATACAGCATCTCTATTAATAAATTTGTTTACAAATTCCAACCTTTTGTTGTATGTTAAGAACGGTTTATTTGCAGCTGAAAAATTTCTTAATTCACTGGCTTTTAATCTTTCGTGCAGTTCTAACGCTCCCAGGAAAATTCACTGCCTCTACTGCACAGCTTGCGAACTCGAATGGATTGTTTGTTATAAAATTTACAAGCGCTTTATCCTGCTCCGGCCTGTTCCTAATTGTCTACTTAATGCGTGCTGCTGTCTTCATTTTTGTAATATTCTATGTACAGTACCTTTGCATACGTTAAATTCAATGGCTAATTATCGTAGACCATCCATCTTGAAGTCCCTGAAGTATTCTTACCTTCGATCAGGCGCGGCTCGTGATGACGTATTTGAGAGTGCAAGTACAATGATGCGAGTGCCTCGTGTGTTTTCGGTGTTTACTAAGAAAACGTTACAGTTAGTACACGAGAATACACGAAGCACTCGCATCATTGTACTTGCACTCTCAAATACGTCATCACGAGCCGCGCTTGCCTTCGATATTTCATTAACTTGATTGATATACCATGATAAATTCTAAGAAACACTGATAGTGAATACTGTAATCAATACTGAGATATAATACTATAAATATACTGAAAACCATAACAACAGTATACGTCCTGTTTATACGATAGAAAATACGCCAAATTATGTTATACCACTTGTCCCGATTTCTTGGGCGCCGACTGTACAATTGTAAAAATTAATTTAAGAAACAAAATTGAATTTAATATATAATTATGAATAAAATATTTCCACAACGTTAAGTACAATTAAATCGGTTCATAATACAACCATATTTATAACTAAAACTATTACTTCACACTACTATAAAAAGTTACTTGTATATCAGCTTATGCTACTCTTGGTAGATAGATATTATAATTTCATGGTTTGGATGCCTTCATGATATCAAAAATAAAACTAAGTCTTTGTAGAAATAATAACGTGTTTTATTTAAATTTATATAATTTACTAATATACTTGACAATTGTACTTTTTTTTGCAAGAAAATGGATAGTAAAATTAAGTATTTTTATTCACAAATACTCGTTTGTTTTCTCAAAATTTAAAGAAATATGTTTCGTTTACAGATTCTAAATGAATTATGCAGTATAATAAAAGAACTTCAAGAAGATAAGAATTGTACAGTTGTAGTGATCAGTTCATCAGCTTCATCATTCTGTAATGGAATCAATTATAAAACATTACTTAGTGATAAGGAGCAAAGTCGAAAAACGTTTGCTAAGAAACTGGCATTATGTGTAACGTAAGTAACTTTTTTGCTTTCACTTTAATTAACGAAATCGTGTAGAATAAATAAGTAAACTTCATTTTACATTTGATCTATCCCAACGTTAGAAGGAAGTACGGTCTCTTATGGGTTATGCTTCTTTTGTTATCTTAATGAATTTAAAGCATTTGGTTAAATTAAATGAATCACATCAAATACATATGTGCTTTTGATGTTTTTTATTTGTTAATACTGAATTTTCCAAGTTGCTGTTTTTGTACAAGCAGTGAACACATGTTCAAATAAGAATACATATAAATTGTTTTCATATAGTGTTGCATATAGCCATAAAATCAAGCAGTGAATCAACTCGAAGTGCTTTATTGCTTTTCAAAATTGATACACTTCTGCATTCGTTCAAACCAATTGTTAAAGCAGTTATTCCAGTCTCCAATTGGGATAGTTAAAATTGCCGTTTTGAAGGCATCTACTGCTTCTTTCGGCGACTGAAATCGTCGACCACTCATTCCATTTTTGATCTTTGGGAACGTACAAAAATCGTAGGGACTTAGGTCGGGACTATGTGGAGAATGATCTATTAATTCTAAATTTTGCTACTCCAAAAACTCAATTATCTTTTAAACTGTGTTCGAAGTCACATTGTCATGATGCAGGATGATTGGCCGTTGTGGGTTGGTTTCTCGAAGCACGGCGATTATTTCTAACAAACAAACGGTTCTGTACCAATCCGCATTAACCGTTCTTCGATCTTGCAAAGAAATTGTAGCTGCATGACTTGATTTTGAGACAAACGTTTCGACCATCTTTTTCGACAGACTTTGCGAACGGATAACTTTTGTCGGATTCTCTTCATCTCGAAACCCCGAAGCAGCGGACTGACGTTTATTTTCGGGTTCATAGGATTAAATCCATGATTCATCGCCACTCACGATGGCGTTTTTTGAGTTTCCCTTGTTGAACCGGTTCAAAGTTTTTCGACACCAAGTAACGCGAGCCGACTTTTGCTTTTCGGTTAAAAGATGCGGAATCCAACGGGAAACTAATTTTCTCACACCAAGTTCATCATGTAGGATCGTTTTGCATTGAGGTCTTTGAAATACCAATGGATGTCTCAATTCCACGATATGTTCCATGTATATTTTCCTTAATCAGGCGGTGCATAACATCGATGTTTTTCTGGGTGACTGCTGATCTTGGCGGGCCTGTCCTGGAATCGTAGTTGATACTGGTGCGTCCACGTTGGAATTCACCAACGTGAAATTGTCGATTGATGTGGTGCTTCATCTTCAAAAACAGAAACCAACTCAGCAAGAAATTGTTGTTGAGTTAATCCTCTCCGAAAGTTGTAAAAAATGATTGCGCGAAAATTTCGTCGACTCAATTCCATTTTTCGGTCAACTTATAAACTTTAAAAATTCACTATGACTAAATCACTTGCCGTATCTTGATGAAACCTAAGATTTAGCTTAACGAAAGATTAAGATTAATTTTGACAACTGAATTTTTGTTACTGGCACCCTTTATGAAGCTATATGAACACTAGAAAGACATCCCTCGTATACTGGGCATTAGATATTTATCCCTATGTGTAATGAGTAATGATAAAAAAAGTCAATGCATAGGTGGTATAGTAGGCAACCAGTTATACACAGTGAAACATTTACTTACAAACAATAGCTTAATTCTTAAATTAGATTGCCATGGAGAGAAAATATTTTTTTTTAATATCAAATATTTCTGAATTTTTATACATTCATAAATCTTAAATTAAATATATTTTATTGAAAAATAGATTAATTTATTCAAATCATGAATACGTATAGCAAAGACGAAAAAGTTTCAATGATAATGTGGTACCAGAAGAATAATAGTTTAAGGACGGTCAGAAACATGTTTTCCGTTAATTATCTTAACAGGCCTATACCTTGTGCGAAGACAATTTTAAATATTTTTAACAGATTCAAAGAAGATGCTTGATTTTTAAATTCCCACACAAAAAATAAAGCTAATCACAAGTTAACAGAACACATGAAGCTGAATATCCTGTGTCATGTAGAAGAACGGTCTATAGGATCGCTTTTAGATGTAGCCAGGCATTTTGGAGTATCATACAGTTCGGTGTTGACAACCCTGAAAGAATTAAAGCCATAGAAGATATCAGACCATCAAGGGCTTTTTGAGGAAGAAAAAGTAAAACGAACTGATTTTTGCGATATAATGTTTAATTGGCTAAATGAAAACGAAGAAATTTTAAATTAAATAATTTTTGCTGATGAAGCTACATTTATCGTAAATGACAAAGTCAATTTTCAGAACTTCCGATTAGTATTCTGCATTTATCCATTGAAAAATAAATTTCCTTTCTATTAATCCATTAGGTATTGGCCCCGTACAAATCCTCATGCCCAAAACCTAACTCAAACGCAGAACTCTCAAAAAGTCAATGTCTGGATTGGAATAATAAGTGATAGACTTATTGGCCCATTTTTTATTGACGGTAATCTCACTGCAGAAAAATATTTGAATCTCTTGCGAGACCACATCATTTCATCAAGTGGGATGCTAAATGTTGATCAACTTTGGTTCCAAATGGATGGGTCTTCGACACATTCTATTAACGCCGTCAGGAATTTTAAATAACTCATTTAAAATACGGTGGATTGGCAGATTTGGCCCCACGCCATGGCCCCCAGGATCAGCCGATTTATCTTCAAATGATTACTCCCTTTGGGGTTACCTAAAAAGTAAAATGTATAATAACGTGCATGAAAGACCGTGTACGTACTGCATGTGATGGGAAAAACCCAGAATTTGGCTTTTGCAGTAATGTGTATTACCTTAGCAACGATTGCAAAAAAAGATATATCAGTGAGAAATATCTTGTTTTTATAGGACTAGTCCGGTAAAAAAACATTCAGCCGACTAGTCCAGTAAAAGGCTAGTTTCTAGGTTAAAAATTATTTAAGTAAACTGTTCATTACACTACGATTGCAAAAAAAATGTATTTAATTTAAGATTTATGTAATGAATGAAAATTAAGAAATATTTAATATTAAAAAAAAATTATTTTCTCCAGACAATCTAATTAAAGAATTAAGCTATTGTTTGTAGGTAAATGCTTCCACTGATGTATAACTGGTTGCCAACTATGCATCTATACATTTACTTTTCTTTTTTTATCATTACACATAGGGATAAATATATGTGTAATGATAAAAAAAGAACCCGGTATGTTTAGTGTGACTGTTAATTGTAAGTTATTTATTTTGTGCGTAGGAGAAAATTTATTTTAGAAAACTAAATTTTGTGACTTATTGATTATTCAAGTATAGCAAACGCCAATTAAGTTGGCGCGAGAAGGGGTAAGTTCGCGCAGGATTAGAAGTAGTGGGGAGATTTGTATTTGATTTTACATCAAATGTCAGATAATTCTAACCTCTGAGCGTGCATGATCCCCTAGCAAAGACATTACAAAATATGTTCTGTCAAACGTCAATGACAAATGTATTCTGACAATTACTTGAGTAGTGGGGGTGGACGTTTTTAAAAACGGCTTCTGCGCACCCCCTCCTCGCGCCAACTTAATTGGCGTTTGCTATAAGTATAATTAATTTGAAATTGATGTTTCAGCAACTTTTTGCGGATATTAGCATCATTTACCAAGATACTAGTGGCTGGAGTACACGGCGACACAGTAGGTCTGGGTGTTACTATATTGCCCTTATTTGACATGGTAATTGCCAGTGATACAGCTACATTCAGCATACCAAATGCTCGACTGGGTTGTGCAGCTGAAGGTGGATCTTTGCTTTCATTACCACATTTGATGCATAATGTACTAGTAAGCTAACTTCTTATTTATTTTGTGTGTTTAAGATAAGTTCAATTTGAAGTCATTTTCCATTTTTGACAAATATAATAGCTATTAAGATATTTTATGTTTATTTTTTTGTCTAGGTGAGTGAACTGCTATATGCATCAAGAAAACTTATTGCCGCTGAAGCTCTAAGATTAGGTATGGTGACACGAGTTCTATGGCCTGATAAATTTCAACAAGAACTCGTCTCTATTGTAAAAACTATTTCTAATCATTCACCACAGGTATTAATATTAGTACATTACAAAATGCATCAATATTATTTAAAATAAATAATTTATAGTTTATGGAGTTGACAAAGAAACAGTTGCGACATCACATGATAGCACATATTGAATCCATCTTGGATAAGGAAGTCGATACTTTAATACAACATTGGACTAGTTCAGAGTGCCAGAAAAAATTTGGAGTATATGGATAAAACATGTCTATTATAACACTCATATCCTAGATTATATAAATTCTAGGAGAATGGTACAAAATTAAGAATTTTTGTTTTAATATTGTTTATTAAGAGTTTAGTTGTTAGTTAAAGTGAGAAGATTATGTGTAGCTATTATCAAGATTATGATAAAGACTGTTTTGTGTTATGCACTTGATCTTTTTCCAGTTACGTATCTGACCAGATGCCTTTTGACTACAAAAATTAAATCGACTATATTTTTCTACTGTTATTTAAAATAATGAGGACATCTGGTATTGTAGTAGAAATCATGAGAAAGCGATTTATAATTGTACAAACATTTTTATAAGTTTTAGAAAATTTTTATGAAAAATATATTTTTCTTGTCCTTCAAACAAAATTTGGAGATCCTACTGCCATTTGTTAATGATACATTAAATGACGTCTTGAGTGTTTTAAATCTTTTTTTCATTTTATTTCCAAAATTGAATTTTTTCCTATTTTAATTATATTTGAAAGTTTGTAATTTATTAAGTTGATTTTACATACTCTATACAGAATTATATAATTAATTTTTTACCTAATTTTTGTAAATGGTTTTGCAATTAAGTGTTTATAATTTTTCCCCAACCTTATTAATTAAAATTATTATTGAATAGATGTTTTTTTTTTAATTTTTAGCATTTTTTTTTTGTTTTTTTTAAAGGCATTACATATACAATTTTTTGTTTCTCAGTTTATATCTATTGATATGTTTGATATAAGTGTAGTTATGCTTTTTTTTTGTTTACCTATAGAAACTTAGTGTATAGGCAATACATTTTCTGTAGATAGAAAATGCGTCTGGGATAATTTCTGTTACAACAAACTCTAGTGCACTATTTATGGTGCAGGACAAGATTTCGTTCCACGCATTTAAAAAAAATATATTCATATATGTGCACAAAGTGCATTTTTTCAAATATTAAAAATTATCCCGATCATGTGTCCATTGTAATATATTAAAAATAACAGCCTCATTTTATCATTGTGCAATTTAATAAAGTTTATAATTAGAAGTAGTTTTTCATTTATATTCCAAGAAATATTACATAAATTCAGTGGCAATTCTTGATGATGTAAGCTACTGCACGGATGAGTCTGCTTCAGTGGCGGCTGGCGCATAAGTGCTGCAGAGCTCCCAAAAAAATGGGCGGGCGAACCTGTATTAGTTATAACTAGTTTTCTTTTACATAATTTTTCCGACATTTCTGATGTTTATAAAAGCGTAACATGTTGTGAAAATTCTCCCCCTGTATATAAAAAAATTTGCATATTTTTCTACATCATCCTGTAGAGGACATCAAACCCTACAATTTGACACCTCAATCATCAAAATCCGATCAGTAGAAGCCGAGATATTCGCTTCCGAAATTCCAACACTAACGCCGGTTATATACCGATAGGTCCAACTCGCAACGGGGCATAGGCAACAATATACGTATGGAACGTAATGCGCTGTGGCAACGTGTGTACGATGCCTATATTGAGTGACTCTTAAAAGTTAAATTTATTTTGCAGAATTATTGATTTTTTTACTTTTATCTTTTAGAAAACGTTATTGTTTTTTTATTACTTAAAATTACTTTATATGAAAAATAGTATACCATAAAAGTGTAAACAAAGACAGTATACATTGAAACGAATATTCATTCAATTGTATTGTCATGAAATTGAATTTGTCAATCGTAAAATTTGTTAGAATGAATAGATATTTATATTTATCGGAAAATACTAATACTTAAAGCAAACAAATAAGGTGTAGTGTTTTGTTATGGGAATGTCCGAATGTATAATATCCATTTCTTCCTGCATATTGATTATGCAGCTGATGCTTTCGTAATATGCTCATATTTGTATTTCTACTATTATCGTGATGTTATTATAATACAGATACCAAAATCTCACGTAATATTTCCATCAGCCTTTTATTAACAATAAACAAGTAAAGTACAACTTCGTAGGTCGACAAACGCTCCAGTCTTCATTATCACTGTATTATACATGAACTGTAGGCTTAGTTTTTCGTAGAAATTGAAGTACGTGTCTGTTCCTTTGTAAAATTATAATAAGGGCAGGGGTTAATTTTATTCTGGCATTTTTAAAAATGCAGAGATCAGTTTTGCGACAGCATTCAGCTAATTACAATCTAAAATAAGCAACATTGTAACGTATTTTGGAATTGTGAATATCCGTAGGTAATAAAATAAAAGGCTGATGGAAATATTACGTGAGATTTTGGTATCTGTATTATAATAACATCACGATAATAGTAGAAATACAAATATGAGCATATCACGAAAGCATCAGCTGCATAATCAATATGCAGGAAGAAATGGATATTATACATTCGGACATTCCTATAACAAAACACTACACCTTATTTGTTTGCTTTAAGTATTAGTATTTTCCGATAAATATAAATATCTATCCATTCTAACAAATTTAACAACGATTGACAAATTCAATTTCATGACAATACAATTGAATGAATATTCGTTTCAATGTATACTGTCTTTGTTTACACTTTTATGGTAGGTATACTATTTTTCATATAAAGTAATTTTAAGTAATAAAAAAACAATAACGTTTTCTAAAAGATAAAAGTAAAAAAATCAATAATTCTGCAAAATAAATTAAAATTTTAAGAAAGTCACTCAATATAGGCATCGTACACACGTTGCCACATCGCATTACGTTCCATACGTATATTGTTGCCTATGGCCCGTTGCGAGTTGGACCTATCGGTATAGTATATTATCAAATAATATACAATAGGCCACCAGTGGAATAACCAACCTAATTCGCGCGATCGCTCACTTGTTCCTTATCTGGTCCACACGTACGTGCGCTCAGAGCTCTTTCAAACACCCGCGGATGTCTAAAACCAATGCGTGATTTTATCAGGCATGTTCGCTGCATTCTGTCCAGCGCGGTCATATGATTCGGTATAGGTATTTAATATTTTCGCGTGTTTTTTATTGTGCGGCGAGTTTAACGTAAAAACAATAATATTAGAGTGCGCGTGCTTGTTTTTGTGTATTGTTGACAATTTATATAAACTCTGTGTATTATGGAGGTGGTCTTTAATTTAATTAATGTGAAGAGATTCTTTAAATATTCATTCGAAGAAAAGATAAAATTAAAAGCAAATGGTAGGCCATTAGTAGATCTCACTATTGAAAAAACTGGTGTAAGTAGAGGGAAAAATTATACACGTAAATTTAGTAGCGATATTTATTCAAAAAACGAATGGATTTGTGGATGCAACAAAAAAAAATGCTTTATATTGTTTTCCCTGTTTACTTTTTGGTGGCGATAAAGCTTGGACGGAAATAGGGGTCACGGATCTAGAGCACTTGAGTTTGAAAATAAAAAGACATGAGAATTCTAAAAGCCATCTTCATAATTGTATGGAATTTGCGTTACTAGGGTCAACTAATATTATGGCTCAACTAGATTCTGTTTATTGGGTAAATATACAGAGACATAATGAAAATGTGTCAAAGAATCGTTATATTTTATCAAAAATTATTAATTGTATAAAATTTTGTGGAGCTTTTGAATTGGCCCTTCGGGGACATGATGAGAGCGATACTTCCGAGAATCCGGGGATATTTCGTGGACTTATTAATTTTTCGGCTGAATTAGATGCAACTCTAAGTGAGCACCTAAAAAATTGTTCGGTATTTAAAGGCACTTCCAAAGAAATACAGAATGATCTGTTACAGTGCATACTTGAAGTCTGCCAATAACAAATAATTGAGGAAATTAATAATTCTCCGTTTTTGGCGATCATGGCGGACGAAACAACGGATGTTGCTGCAAAAACTCAAATGGTAGTTATTTTTAGATATGTTTGTGATGGTGAGCTAATTGAACGTTTTTGGAACTACGTCATTCCTGAAAAATGTGATGCAGAAACACTTAGCAAAACAATTTTAAGTGTCATAGATGCTTTAATTCAAAATTCACCTAACAAACTGATTGCACAGAGTTACGATGGAGCAGCGGTGATGAGCGGACAACACGCAGGCGTTCAAGCATTGATTAAAAAAAAGTACCCTTTTGCGTACTATGTACATTGCTATGCCCATCAATTAAATTTAATTATATCTAAAGCTGCTTCTGCAAATTCGCAAGTACGTGTATTTTTTGGAAATCTACAAGACATTCCCGGCTTCTTTAATAATTCATCCCAACGAGTAGAAGTGTTAAACAAGATTGTAAACAGAAGGATCCCCCACGGCGCTACAACCCGTTGGAATTTTAATATCAGGACCATTAATGTTGAGTACGAAAATAGGGCCTCTCTCATTGAGTGTATGGAAGAAATAGAAGAACAATTCTCCAACAACACAGTCTGTAGTGCAGCCGCCTCTATTCGCCGTACATTAAATGATCCGATCTTCAATTTTTGGCTGACTTTTTTCCATCATGTAATGCCCCATGTAGATATCTTGTTTAATCAATTGCAGCAAAGAAAAATTGAACCCACTCTAGTAAAGACGCTATCGAAAATTTTGAACGCAGTATAGGCCAAGTTCGAAATAATATTGACAACATCATAAGTGAAGCATCAGATTTAATAAGCGATGAGCCACCACCAGAAAAACGCAAACGTCCAAATAACAGCAGATTTAATCATCGAATTTCGGCTTTAGAGGTGTGTGATGTTATTCTAAATTGTGCAAAAGATCGATTTCATTTTAAAGAGCATCTAGTAGTGGCATCACTTTTTTTTTTGCTTTGGAGAGTATTGCAGTAAATTTCCTGAGGACAAACTCACTTCCGCATGCTCCTATTATCCCACCCTTGATAAAGAAAGATTACGAACTGAATTGTCTGTTATTTACTCAAGAACTGATTGTAGATCTTTAAAAGGCGCACTACCTCTTCTAAAATATTTAATAAAAAACAATCTGGGAGATACGTTGAAGGAGACTAGAAAATTATTAGAAATTGTAATAACAACTCCCATGACAACATCAGAGGCCGAACGATGCTTTTCAACACTAAATCGAATTAAGACGTTTCTCAGAAATTCAATGACCGAAGATCGTTTAACATCTCTTTCCATGCTATCTATCGAAAAAAATTCGAAAAAATTTCCGAAATAGACAATTTTAATTACAAAGTGATAACAAAATTTGCAAATCGAAAAGAACGTAGAATAGATTTAATTTATAAGAAATAATTTGTTAGTAAAGTAGTGCTTAGTGACTCTTATTTTTTTGTGTGACAATTGACAATCGTTCCAGAAATCCATTACTTCAGTGCGGAAGGCGAAGAAAGCACGATAAGATCGATGGGAGACAACCTCTTACTGCCCGTGCAAGGTAAATTTTTTTGTAAAACTTGCAGAACACCTTAAGATTTTTAGCACGAGCCGCCACTGGTCTGCTTCATTTAAGCTTTCATACAGGGGAGTATTGATACATTCTTAGCCTACCACTGGAAGAATTTAAAGTTGGAACTTAGAGTATTTTATTATTCAACATAGCTATTACATCTTCGTTACATAAAAATTGATGACTTTTTGAACTTTTTTTCAATCGAGAGAACATATAGTCTGGAGAATAAGGTGGGTGTTCCAGTAATTTGAACCATAAATCCTGAATTGTATTGATGGCAATGCGCGATTTGTGTGCAGGGGCATTGTTCTACAAAAACAACGCACCTTTCGCTAACATGCCACGTCTTGTTTCCTTAATTTTCTCTCTAGGGTGGTTAATAATTAAGAATAAGAATCTCCAGTGATGATCTGATACTTTTTTAGGTAATCGATCATAATTATTCCATGGTTATTCCAAAAAGCTGAAGCAAGAACTTTTCCAGTTGATTTTTAAAGTCTTCTGGGCCTTGGAAAACCATGATGCTTCCACTTCATCAATTGCTGTTTTGTTTCTGGGTCGTAAAATGGACCCATGTTTTATCCATAGTCAAGACGTTTCAAAAAATCTGAATCTTCAAAACGGTCACAGATTGACCGTGATGATTTCACTCTTACTCGTTTGTTTCTGTTTTGCGGCGTTCAAGCATTTAGGAATCCATTTTGCACAATTTTTTTTTCATATCTAAATCCACGTGGATGCATTCATATGAAATTTTTAGTCCCTCAGTTATATGTTTCAACCTAATTCCACCATTTTTTATAATATATCATGAACTGCGTCAATATTTTCGGGACTGGACACCGAAATCAGTCTTCATGGTTGCTTCCCATCTTCAACAGGAGGTTTTCCTCTTTTAAATCACGCAATCCAATTTTGACAATCGCATATGATGGGCATTGATCGCCAAGTGTGTTAAGCATATTTTCGTAAATTTCCTTACCACTTAGGGTGCTTTCCACTAGGTACGCACAACGCTCGTGTGAGTGGTGCCAAGTAGTTCCAGTTAGCGATCACGGTCGTTGGCGTGTTGAAAACGTCATTGTTCTCGATCACGGCGATCCATGTCTTTAGGTGGGTTGAAGTGGTTGTTTATGATTATAAAAGTTCAATGATACGAAATAATAACATTGTATGATTCAGAAAAGATTTACTTCTAGAAGTATTTCTTCGACACATTAGTGCAATAATTGCATTATTATTTTAATTGAACATTTTGTTAATGCGTTTTGTTAAAATTATTTTATAAAATATCTTATCACTATTATGAATTGAAATTTTTTAAATATTCACAAATCAAAACAAAGATTATCATCCATTTCTCATCTCTCTTCAACTTCAATCAAATGAAACCTATTCCACTTGGTAGGATATCCAAAATACTTATACGCTAGTGGAACGGGAATCAGCGCGACCGTGAGCGTTGTGTGCGGCTAGTGGAACGCATCCTTAATGTCTTCAAATATGTACAAGTATTTGATAATGCCTCGAACTCCAATTTATCGATTTTCACATTTGCATTCGACATGCTTTGTTTCAAAATTTATTGCACAGCAATGTTTCAACTTCTTTACGTATTATTTCAAGATTTTGTTTTGTTCAAGGAAAATGGCCTAGGCTGACTAGATATAATTATCCTCTCGTATATACAGAGAAGCAAGTAGCTGCAACCGAAATTGTTCGAAGCAATCTCATCCGTGAGGCAGTTTACATCGTACGTTATCAAGAACCGCCACTGCATAAATTACAATCTGCGCGTGGGTGACTGTTAAGAAGAATCTGATTAGTGTCTAAACCAGTGGCGGTTTCTGCTATGGTTTGCAAGTTTGCGCAACCACCAAAACTAATAGATTTAATTTAATGAAAAAAAGCGTAATTCTACATTTTTTAAATTAAAAATTTGTACTACCTCACAGAATAAATGAACTATTATAAATTACTTATAATAGGTATATCTAATTGGATATGAATACGTTAAATAAATGAGAGAATAACACACTTGGTTTGCAGACTCATTGCAATCCACGAACGTATATATCCCTATACGGCTGACGAACTTTGTCGAACGTCTTTCGGGTATATCTCCATAAATGACAATAGTGTTGCAGCAGCAGTGCAACCAAAACATTAGACATATTTCTTGCTTACGGTGCAACGGTATAAAAGCGAATAAAAAAGTTGTATTTGTGTGTTTAAAAGTGTTTATGCTCTTTATTTTTAAATAATAATGAATTCAGTGCAGAGTTTAATAGTGGATCCGTTCTATAAAAGAACGTACGCCGAAAAAATTGAAATAAAGCGGTTGGGCAGACCTGTTCCGAATTTAAATCTGAAACAAACGATTTCCAGTAAGACGCGAACTTTTAATAGACTATTTAATAAGGATATTTATAATAAACATTTGTGGATTTGCGGTTGTAGTATAAAAAATGCATTATTCTGCTTTCCTTGCTTACTATTTGAAGGTGAAGAATTATGGACGAAAATGGGTTTAACTGATTTAAATCATTCAAGCGATCGAATTAAAAAACACAGTATATCACAAAGGCATATGAAAAATGTAGTCCAATTATCGCTTTTTGGGAATGTGGATATTGCTGCTCAGATGGATAGTGCATATCGAAGAAATATAGCATTGCACAACGAGAAAGTTAAGTACAATCGATATGTAGTGAACATTATAATTAATTGTGTAAGTATTTGTGGAGCTTTTGAACTTGCTTTCTCAAGAAAGATAAATTTGCGACTGCGAAAGATCGTCGCATGGATTTTTTGCTTCAATAAAATCAGGATCAGAATCAGTGAGTTTTAAAAGCCTTTTTTCTTCTTTATATGTACCTTAGCAAAATTACTTTTAATAAAACATACTTAGTGACCTACCTTGTTTACCTACTGTAAAAAGTATTAGTATTCACTAAATTTGCAACCCCCACATTTTTTATGCACGAGCCGCCGCTGGTCTAAACTACAAATTTTGGGCAACACCCAACTCAACCTAACCATCAATTATTCCTATTATGTAGGGGAGAGTGTTGTACCTTGGGACAATTCTACATTTTTAATTTTCTGTATACACGTTTTCAAATATAAATTCATTTAAACATGTCCCGCTTATTAAGTGGTATGTCTGCTATTCAGAGAAAAGCTATTGGGAATCATGTGCAGTAAAATAATTATGATATTTCAATAACAAAATATATTGCAATGTGTCCCAAGGTACAACAAAAACTGCTCAGTCTTCACAAATTTATTACTGTTCATGATTTTTTTTAGGTAAATAACATCAAAACCGTCTTCTAAAATCTTTTTGATTTCCGCTATGCAGTGTTGCACAGACTTTTTTCCCTTCAGTTCTACTAAAACGAAATCTCCTTCCAATATCATTTCATTTTCCATAGTTATTTCTTCATCTCTCTCGGCATTTTCATCTTCAACTACTTTTTCCAAATAATCGTCGTCACTAGAGTTCTGCACAGGTATTTCTACATCATCGTCTGAGCTTTCATCAAACACTTGTTTTGTCACTTTTCGAACTTAGACTTTTTTGCTTGCTCTCCAAAAATTCCGCCTCGATCTCATTTTTTTCGGGAGTTTCCGTTAATATCCTGGTTTTGCCTTTTTTTCTGCCTCCTTTTGTCTTCCTAGGTGCAGCCTTTGGATAGGGTCTTATCATTTCTATAGTCACTATGTTTTACTGCGATGGTCCAGGTCTGTCAAGATTATCAATTGGTTCTGTTATAACCTCAGCTGCTTCTGTTGTAATCGCAGCTGGATCTGCTCGGTCTGTGACAAAACCGCTTAAAAATTCGTCATCGCCGAAAATTTCTGAATTTATGGGACAAATCCCCGTAACCACAAACCCCTTAATGATGTTTTGCTGAGTAAATGCTTTTGGATATGCTTTTCCAATGATTTCGGAAACTTGGTAAAGACTAATTGGTTTTCCTGGATTTTGGAGCATCCATTCATTAGCTGCTTGATTGTAAAAGGTCTTATAAGCACCAAACACAGTCCTATCCAAGGGCTGTAATTTGTGGGAAGTGTGCGGTGGAAATGTGAGCAATACAACGCCATTCGCCTTGGCCAACTCAACCACAGCAAGTGAAATGTGACTCTCATGGTTATCATACAACAGAAGAATGGGACTATGACGTGATGGTTTTACATGGGCAATGAAATGCTTCATAAAAAGAAAGAATTTTTCATCGTTAGACCACCCTGAAGGATTTGCAGCTCCGATGGTACCTAGAGGCGCTCCGTTCAACATGTGCTCATTGAAATACACTCTCGGAAAAATAAGCATTGGGGGCACGTGGTTCCCTATAGCACTGATACCAGCTATCATGGTAATATTGATTCCACGTTCGCCTGACGTCATAGAGCCTACTTGTTTCACTCCCTTAGCTGCAACAATACGAGGTGGAACGTGAACCGTACTCTTGCCAGTTTCGTCGACATTATATATATTACTCGCCGAGAACTTGTATTTTTCTTGGCATTTCCTTAGTTTGTCAAAAAACTCAGACACATTTTTTTTGTTGAAACTCGTTGAGCGTGACAAACTGGTTGCCTCTGCTTTTCGCAATAGCAGTTTTTTATGACGCTTCAGGTACCAACGAAGCCACTCTCTACCGGCTCTTTTCTCTTTCTTCCATATTTCTGGCATGCTCTTATTATTCCTTTCGGCATACTGATAAGCCAATAGACGGATTTCTTGTTCGGTTAAACCATAATTGAGTCGACATGAAAACAACAAATAGTTCTCAAGCTGGTTCTCTTCTTCTTCAGTGAACATTTTTTTACAGCATTGGTACCTGAATATTTAAAATCGGGTTCACCGGATTCACGGTGAAATTTAAGGTGGCGTGCTAAAGTTGTCTTACTTAGATTGTAAGCGGCTGCTGCATCTCTCAAACTTGCGCTATGCTGACGCACGTCGTTAACAGCTAACTTGAGATTAGAAATATCAACAGGATTTCTCTTTTTGCCAGTTTTACTTCGTGGCATCTTGCTAAATCTGTAAAAAACAAAAAGTTGGTAAAAAATAACACAGAGAACATCTTTGGTTTCGATTTTTTACAATAACAAAAATTGCATGTACCTTGGGACAGTCCCAAGGTACATGCAATTTGTTGTCCCAAGGTACATGTTATGCGTCGTTGCTGAGGTTGGCTGGTAAAATTTTATTGGTTAGAAAAAGCAGGTATTTCATATCATCAAAAGAAAGAGTAGATATGGAAGTATACACTTACCTTGTCCGACTTCGTTGAAACTCTAAAACAGGATACAAACACCCGTAGTTGTGAGAACGCTAAAGTAAAATTGTTGAGCACAAAAACGAAATTACTTTACAGAATACGCGTACGGTCTCGGATCTTAAATCACAGTGGGAAGATCAACCGTCTACACACCACGTTTGCCCTGTCCGATCGTTTTCGCTGAATGCCGAGAGATGTCGGCTGTAGCTCGTTTGTCCTGAGGTATATGCGTCCCAAGGTACAACACTCTCCCCTATACGATGTGTATACAATGTTATAAAGTAGAACTACACAGATGAAATAACTACCGAACACAAGGGAATACAAATAGCGAAAACACAATAAAAAGAAACTGCAAAACTTACCAGTCGAACAAATTTAAGAAATTTTAGATAAAATAAAACAGAAAGATGTTCACTATTTTAGAAGAGCGTTTAACTAAATTATAATATAGCGCCAAATGAACTATACGCCATCAGGAAATCCACAACCAAGCTGAAGAAACAGGCTACATCTGTTAGTGTCGAAATTAAAACGTTCGAGATTGTAGTCACAGGAATATATTGTCCACCAAATCATGCCCTCAAGAAAAATCAATACGTTGATTTCTTGAGTAAACAAACTGAATTTATCATTGTGACTTCAATGCAAAACACACTAGTGGATCCAGGCCGACAACACTTAAAAGCAAGGCGTTTTTAGCAGCATGCAATTAACTTAGTTGTAACATATTGTCAACTGGAAAGCCAACATATTGGCTCACTGATCCAAATCAGTTTACTGATCTTATAGACTACTTCGTAGTTAGAAATATCGCTTCAAACTATATATATATATGGGATATAAACTCATGCCAGTCACTTATAAGTAGGTACTTCTTACATTAATATAGTGTATTCTAGAAAGAAACCACCAAAACTCGTTAACAACCTGACAGATTGGTAAGCTTCAAAATCACTTTTGAAAAATCTATAGACGTTTCGATTCAAGACAATGGGATGAAATAGTAATTAAAAATATGTAACAGATACATAAATATAAGACAGATAAGAGTAAATAGCTACCCAAAAGAAATTAAAGATTTGATGAAGAAAAGGAATTAAGAAGAAGACGGCAGCAAATAAGAACCTCAATAGACAGAATACTTTTGAACAATGCTACTCCGCAGTTAAAATGTGAAATACAACACATCAATAATAATAACATTAATGACTACTTCCTCTGAAAGCCACTAGGCAATTAAATAAACCTATCCTACAAAATCCTCCAATTAAGAATGCAGATGGGAGCTTGGCTCGAAATAATGAACAAAAAGCAAGCAGATTTTCTCTGGTGGTAATTTAAGACGACTGGAGTACTGCAACTGGTTAGTGGGAAGGTTGAAAGACGACGAAGATTCTTTAAACAACATAATCTGGGCAGATGAAGTAAAATTTACAAATTCTGGAATGTTTAACAGAAATATGGAGCACTATTGGGCGGTACAGAATCCCAGACAAAACAGGGCAAGACCACAACATCGTTTTGGATTAAACGTTTGAATGAATATTTTTGGAAATCGTTTCATAGGACCTGTCATGTATAAAGAAACATTAAATGGGAAAAGATACTTAAACCTTCTTCGCACATACCTACGTATCTAACTTCCTGAATAACAATATTCCATTAAATCAACTAAGGCATTTATGGTGGCAACAGAACGGCGCACCGGCTCACAATGCGGCAATTGTGCGGAATTACTTAAGTTAAGAGTTTACAAACCGTTGGATTGGAAATAGTGGAGTTAATACAAAGGTATTTTTAATAATATAAAATATTATTAAAAATCTGGTGTGAAGAACACAAATACAGGTTCACTATTAATATTTTTGTGAACGTGTCCGAACATATCCCTCCCCAGAGACGTAGATACGTATTTCGCCTTTCTATAGGCTCATCGGTACGCCCCTGCTGGAGAAAGAATATCTTCAGACACATTCACAATAAAATATTAATAGTGATCCTGTATTTGTGTTCTTCACACCAGATTTTTAATAATATTTTATATTATTAAAAATACCTTTGTATTATACAAAACTGGTGGGGTTTACCTACTCATGTATGTTTCAATTATTCTGATAGTAGTGGAGTTGTTGAATGGCCGGCGATATCTCCTGACTTAAATTCTCTGGACTATTTTTTGTGGGCAGCTGTTAAAAATAGTGTTTATAAAGATGATGTTCCACAAAACATTGAAGAACTTAGTCATAGACTCCGGAAAGCCTTCGATGTAATTCCTAGAAGAAAAATACAAAGGGCAGTTCAAAATGCCAGAAAGCGTGCGCGATTGTGTATTAATGAGAATGGCCAGTTATTTGAACATTTACTGTAATTATTGGTTTATTGTTTTGTTCCGTATTTTTATTATTGTTATTGTTATTTTCATTTATCTTTACAAACGAGGTGCAAGATTTACATAAACTTTGCAAAAACACACCTTTAATTTACCATTTGTAAAATATCCCGTTGATTTTCATTCAAATTCCTGTTAACATAAACAGTAAAGGATTCAATCTCGACCAAGTTTCTATCAAGATCCAGAACTATGGTACGATGTGGTTATTGTCGTTCTGGATACAATTCTAAATATCTTTTACTTGCTATTATAGTATTTCGATTCGATGAATAAAAAATACTTAACATATCTCGTGTCTCTTCGTTGGTGTACGATATTTTTCATGTTAGTAATGTACTATAATTGAAATTTCACGGCTACGGTTTTGAAATTTCATGACTACCTTACTTAATCTTAAAATGTATTCTTCGTGAATTAAAGCATAATATCAAAAACGTCATACATGGTTGAAATTAAAAAAAACTCTAGCGGTGTCAAAATCCGACATAGTGCCCATAAGAAATAAGAAGGTTAATGATGGCCAGATAGAACCGAAACGTCATATGTAAATTTCGAGTTTACCATTAGATAGGTAGTAGATTAAAAGTGGCATTGAGAATGTGTTTTTAGTTTTCCTCTACAATCCCAAATAAACGTGTAAAAGAACAAAATGAGCTGTCGTTTTTAAAAAAGGGTTCATAACAAACGCAAAACTTAGCAACTTTTCCAAATTTAATTAAACCTACCGTCTATCTCCAACAATAAGCGAGATCCCATGGTGAGGGTCGAAAATGATCACCTGTATAGCAGCGCTTGTTATTTAATTATTATTAATACTATTATTTACTTCAGTGTTATTATTATTGAAATATGCGACAAAACTATCCCTTTTTTAACGGAAACGAAAATATTTACACTAGGCAACAACAACTCTCCCATTTTCTTTTGCTACAACTGTACCATTAAATAGCTATGGCATAGTATAACAAATGTATAAAATATATAATAATAATAATTTATTAAATGCCCAACAGATTATATCCAAAACTGGACAAAAAGCAATACAATCATTAATACACATATATACATACAAAATCATATTCAATTAATACATAAAAAAGAAAATGAAATAAACATATGGGAATCATGGCAAATCTATTTTGGGGTTATTAAAATTCTGTGCGGAATGTACCATAAGTGCCTTAAATAATATGTTCGTCCTTGCTGTAGGTATATGAATCAATTGAGTTGCTCTTAATTCCAAGGATGGCACAAGAAAATCGACTTTAGACAGCAAGTCAGATGAATCTACCATACCAATAACTACATTCCGCATAAATAGAGCGCTAGTGCTCTATCTTAGTGAGACGACGCCATGTCGTTCAAGGAACTCGTCGTAATTAATTCTACACACTAAATAGCGTCCATCACACTTAAAGGTATTTCAAAAATTTGCGCTTGATTCGCTTTAGTAGATTAATCTGAGCACTGTAGAAGGGATATCAGGCTATGGATGAATATTCGAGCTTTGAAATAACGTGAGCAAAGAAAAGAGTGTTAATGGTGTCGATGTTATGAAAATATTTACATGTGCGAATAACATATCCAAGGGATCTAGAAGCAGCAGCTGTGACATTAAAGACATGATCCATAAATGTAAATTTTTCATCATATGTAACACCCAAATCCTTAATCGAAGGCTGACGAGAAATCTCAACATTATTAATAGTGTAGCGCGACTCAATTCTAGTAATCTTTCTAGAATAAGACACCAGGAAACACTTATCTGTGTCAGTCTTAAGTTATTACGTAAACACCAGCTATAAATTTGGTCAGCATTTGTTTGCAAGTTATATAATGTTGTCTATACAGTCAAATTCAAATACGTTCTCAATATCCCTTAATATTTTATTTAATCAAAATTGTCAATCCGAATACATATTTTATCAATTGCACATTTTTTTTTGCTTTAAAATTATTCTAAGTGTGAGACCATTAAGTTATCGAGTTTGGATTTTAAAGTTACGTATAGCAAGCGCCAGATAAGATGGCGAGCGGAGGGATAAGTTCGCGCAAGATTAGAAGTATTGGGGAGATTTGTATTTAGTTTTACATCAATTTGCAAGATACCATAGGTGGCGTAAACTACACATCTATCACTCAATAATTGCTCACTAATAATTTATTGGAGTAAAATATGTATATAACGTGGACGTTTATAAAAACGGCTCCTGCGCAGCCCCTCTTCTCGCCATCTTATTTGGCGCTTGCTATACTATGATAAAATTATACAACGAAAGATGTGTCCAAGTCTATATTAGATTAACAAATACAGTATTACAAGATGTTTTTGGACTTTACATTTTACAATTTGAACATCACTTAAGGTATATTTATTAATATTATTCCTTCCTCCTCCTTCTTCTTCGTCTTCTGCCTCCCTTTTTAGAGCCACCTTTACGTCGTCTACCTCGTCGTCTGTGTTCTCTAATACCTTCCATAGCATCACCAAGATGATAACGACCTCTTAGTTTTTTAATTGCACCAAAGGCGAGTCCTATCTTAATCGCATTATTCAAGTACTTCGCAAAATCCTTATTTGGCACTGTGAATTCGTTCGAAATGTGTTCGGTAATTGAGTCTTTGGAAACCCCATTACTATTTCGGAGATCACCTATGGCGGCAATTAATAATTTAGCAGTTTTGAGTGTTCGAGGAATTGGAGAAGCCATTTTACACTTATACTGGAATTTTTCGACATTCAAACATTCCTTTTTCCAAAGAAAAATTGTAACTTTTGTAAGGACGAAAATTTATGTTATTAATCAAAACATTTTGTTTTATGAGTTTGTTTGTGTAATGCAATGGTAAAGAGATACCTAACGACCGATCTAGATAATATGTAATCGAGTCATTTATGAATCTGAAATTGTATGTCGTTATTTAGTGTTATTTATTACATTACAAACGTCAAGTAAAGTGTCAGTCGAATATAACGAGCGATCAAATAAAACCGGAATCGAAGGAAGTTTTGCACGAGAAAAAGTATTTTCTAACTTAAGCATCCGTAATATCAACATACAATTGTCAATTTATAAATTTTGTTCATTCAAAAGTCAAATATCATCTAACGAAATAAAAAGTTTATATCGTAACACAATACAAATTAGATATGCAATTTTAAGAATTAAACACATTTTACAAAGCTTGCTTACATTTTGACATCTCCTTTTTACGCTTTTAAAAACACTGGTTAACATATTATGATGTTCATTGGTTTCATTATTTTTTGTGTAATTTGGACTTGAAGGTGTGCCAGATCTGGAATTTGTACGTTAAAAATAAAATTCTTTAAAGTAGGCCATAAAAAGAAATCGCATGGAGTGATATCGTAAGATCTTGGAGGAATTCATGATCACTATTCAGGATAATCAAGCGATTGTCAAAAAATTGACGTAACGTGTTAGTTGTATTTTGTGCTGTGTGTCATCTTGCTACGTCTTGCTGAAAATATCCAAGTCATAACTTATTTACATTAAGTTGGTCAACAAGCGGCATCAAGATTTCTTGTTGATTTTGTGCATTTCTAGTTGCATAAAAAAAAATTGGACCAATAATTCTTCTCCTACTTATGGCACACCAAACAAAAACATTCTGAAGTTAGTTTAACGAGCCATCGAAAAAATTCATAATTGGAGTAGACTGTGAAATTGGGTTGGTACTTTAGCCACTTCCACATAATGACATTTATGATTTGACATTGAAGCTATAAGTTTGTCAAATTTTTCAAAACTCTTATTAAGAAAATTAAATTTATTTAAAAAATGGTATTCAACATAGAACAAATTGTGTAAAGTTATTCAGAGAGACTGGTAGCGTCGGTCGAAAAACTGGAAGCGAACGGCCATCTAAACGTACAGCTGATAATATTGAAGCCCTTCATCATATTATTGATAAAAATCCAAAAACATCCATTTCAGCAGTGACCCAACAAACAAATTGATCTTATGGTACGTGCCAATTCATTCTTAAAAAAGTCTTACATTGGACAACATTTTCAACAACTTCTGTAGCTATATGTAAATTTTGATTATGATTTCGATATTAAATAAATTATTTGTTTTTTGTTGTAGTATCATTTCAATGCCATAACCTTTTTTTACAATGAAACCAAATGAAACTGTCAAGCATCAAGTAATGTGTCATTATGTGGAAGTGGCTAAAGTACCAACCCAATTTCACAGTCTACTCCAATTATGAATTTTTTCGATGGCTCGTTATTTTGTGCTGTGTGTCATCTTACTACGTCTTGCTGAAGATATCCAAGTGATAACTTATTTACATTAAGTTGGTCAACAAGGATTTTGTGCATTTATAGTTACATAAGAAAAAATTGGACCAATAATTCTTCTCCTACTTATGGCACACCAAACAAAAACATTCTGACGATAAACAGTAGGCTCAACATAAAAATTGTTGGGTTTTTCACCACTCCGCATTCTCCATATTCTGTGAATTAACATATCCATTAAGGCAAGATGGTTTCTAAAGAGCTAAAGAGATTAATGCAGCGCCGAAGAGTCTGTTGAAATTCGTTGTAATTAAAAAGCGGAACTGAAAATTTAAGTTGAAATTTCACCAAAAATTTGTTAACGGAGTACTGCCACTGGCCGTCAATTTTCCGTCCAATATCAACCATAAAAATTCTATAATTTTTTGTGAAAACCATTTTAAAATTAAATAACTATATCGAAAAATTAATTTAATTTTACAATCGCTGAAATATGTTTAAAATTATGTGAAATGTCAGCGTTGACAACCAAATGTCAAATGTTAACACTGACAAACATGTATGCATGTACTATCGCGGCCGTTAAATTTGGCACGGTTCACTTTTCCTGTATTGATATGACTTTATCCAGTGGCTTACTCAATGTTTATAATTTATCATGACTGTCATTACTGTCGGTGCAATATCTGTCACAGTATAGATACCTACCGTATATTTGCATTTCAACTAGATAATGCCAAACCATTAACCACTTGTATGCCCAAAAGATCACGAAATGTTTTAAATAACCATGAAGGCTCCACAAAATATTAAAAACAGTGACTTTTCTAATTGTTTTTCTATTTACAATAAAGCAATTTTTTCAAGTTTATATTAAGTTTTTTCACTTTAGTGATACGCCAAAGATATTCTGTCAGAATATTATGAAGGTTAAGGGTAGTAATTGCTGCAAATGGCGGATCAATTAAGTATTAGTTTATTTATGTTTTTTAAATTGTACTAAAAAATTACTTGACTTTTAATTTGTCTTTCAAAAAAAGATTGATAAACACTAAGCAATATTAGAAAATTTTGACAAGTTAGGTTATACTAGATTTATGTGAGCTTAACTGTACAGCTGCGAGCAATAAATTTTGGTTGTCAATGCCATTGTAAAATTTGAGGAAATTGTCACAATTTAGATATTTGCCCTGATTGATTATATCCATTGTCAATGAAATGTCAATATAAATTTTCAGTTTGTCAGTCTCGTTATTTAAATTATTTTTATTATGGTCTCAATATCCTATTTTAACAAAGTAAGGATTATTTCCTTAATAGAAATTGGACTCTCTGAAGCTACGGTAGCATCTCGTCTAGGACTTGCAAAAAGTTCCGTAAATTTTATTAACATGTGCCAGATTAAATTAAAGGTTATTTCCATTACGACCGTTTCACAATACAGCAACTTAAATTTTGTCAAAGAATGACATTGACGACCAAAATTTATTGCTCGCAGCTGTAACAAGTGTTCATTTGAAAAGTCAATCTAGGTTACTTTGAAATTTTGATAGAATAAGACGCAAATATATTAGTATGTGTTTATTGTTCCGTAAACGTAAATCCAAATGACATTTGATAATGTCAATCACAAATATCAGTTAGTGCGTAAAATAATCGTGCGTCGATTCTGGTTTAAATAAATTGCTTCTCAGTTTTAAAATGGCGTTCACTTTAGAACATAAATGTTTTTTAGTCCAGGCTTATTTTCGAAGTGGTAATAAAATTGATGGTTTATGGGTTTATTCAGTTCAAGATTGCATAGTAGAATTTCAAGTTGAGTTTCCACATTTTGTAATAGATTATATACAATTTAAGAATACTTAAAACTTAAAACTGCTTTAAAACTTTTTCTGAAACTGGTAGTCTCTTAAGAAAATCAGGCAGCGGAGCAGTTAAGAAACGTACACCTCAAGTTGTCAATCGTGTTGAAGAAATAATGGAAAATGAACCACAAACATCTGTTCGACATTTGAGTCAACAAATAAACCTTTCTGTTGGTACAACTCACAAGTTATTAAAAAAAGATATGCAACTTTATCCATACCGTGTCACAGCAGTACAAGAATTGTTAGAAATTGATTACCCATGTAGACTACAGTTTTGTAATTGGTTTGTAAATATGAACAATAATGGAGAACTTTCGCAAAGAGTCATCTTTACTGATGAAGCATGGTTTTATAAAACGGGATACCTTAATTCACAAAATACAAGAATTTGGAGTAGTGAAAATCCACATGTAATTAATGAAGAATCGCTACATCCAGATAAAATTGGTGTTTGGCCAGCGATAAGCCAAAGGCGAATCATTGGACCAATATTTTTTCAGGGAACGTTAAATGCTCAAAGGTACCGTACGGAAATTTTACAACCATTTGTCAATCAGTTGCAGGGTGATGAACTTCAGAATGCATATTTCCAACAAGACGGAGCACCTTGTCACTGTACTGCAGAATCTTTGGATTATTTAAGAGGAATTTTTTGATGAGCGTATAATTAGTCGAAATACTGAAATTGCCTGGCATGCACGTTCATGCGATTTAACACCTTGCGACTTCTTTTTGTGGCCTTATCTAAAAAATAACATATTTCGAACACCTATATTGAATTTGAATGATATGCTACAGAGAATCGAACAGAAATGCATGGAAATTAATAATAATCCAGTAGTGTTGCAGAATATCATCAGAAATTTTGAACGGAGAATTTTAAAGTGCATTGATCTTGAAGGACAACATTTTCAACATTTGTTATAGTTTTCAATAAATACCTATTATTTGTTATTTATTTGTATGTATGAAACTGTCACATATACGACTTCGTAGGATAAGTAGTAAATTTTAATTTACGACATACTTCAAAATGTTCTCAGTAAATCACATGCTACTAGATTGACTTTTCAAATGAACACTTGTTATGTTGATATTAGAAATGCTTGAGTTAGAAAATACGTTTTCTCATGCACAAACTACTTCAACACCGGATTTACTTGATCGCTCCTTATAACTAAATTGTAATCGAAAAAGGCATATGGACTCAAATTCATGAATGGCTCGATTACAAATTGTCTTGATCGCTCGTTATATAAGGTGCGGCAATTAAATAACGAGACTGATGTGAAAAATGTGATTTATTGCAAACATAGTTACAATACACTTTTATCCCCTTCAACATACTCCCCTCCCCTATCTATACAGCGTTGCATACGTGCCCTCCATTGTTCGAAGCAGGTAGCATTGTTCGAAGCTGTAGGTCATTCTTTGTGATACTGCGCAGCAACTCTGCCGTTTTTACTTTTACGTGTTCCACCGACTCAAAATGTGTTCCTTTCAATACACTTTTCACTTTTGGGAAGAGATAAAAGTCACATGGAGCAATGTCAGGCGAATACGGAGGATGTTCTAGCACAGGAATGCACTTTTCAGCTAAAAACACTACTTCACAGACAGGGCGTTGTGGGCTGGCGCGTTGTCTTGGTGAAGAATCCATGAGCCGTTCTTCCATGCATCTGGTCTTTTCATCTGGATCATCTGCGAGTCGTGCCATGATGTCAGAGCAAATGTTCTTCCGATTGTCTTTTTGTCCCTGAGCGAGGTTTTTCGGAACCAATTTTGCACAAACTTTTCTCATGTTTAATTCATCATGTAAAATTTGTCTCACTGTCTCTTTGTTAATGTTTAACATGTCGCCAATCATCCGAATACTCAGACGTCGGTCTTTCCGCACAATTTCGCTGACTTTCTGGACGTTTCCTTCACTTCTGACAGTCACAGGTCATCTGGGATGTTCATCATCTTCAACTTCTTCCCGACCTTCAGAAAACCGTTTGTGCCACTCAAACACTCGTGCACGTGACATAGCATTGTCACCAAACACCTCCTATAACATTTGAAAACATTCCGTGGGTGATTTCTTTAATTTCACTAGGAATTTCAGGTTAATGCGCTGCTCGACTTTTATGTTCACCATGATCGCTGCACGACTACACAACAGCGTCCACTAGAACCAAGTCTCAAAAGCAAACTAAAGCAGGTACAGCGACGAAACGAAGTATGCTTGCTCGGGAAGGATCAAGGTCGACTACATTCCACTGACAACCTCCCACCATGCGACCACGGGGTAGGAGGGGCGCAGTCTCGTTATTTAATTGCCACACCTCGTATCATTAATTTCGTATGTATCCGGTCACTTTGCCTAACACCTTACAATAATAACATTTTGTACGCGCTCGTAACAATTTAGTATAACCAAAAAATGTCAAATTATCAGATTTATTGTGCTTTTCAAGCGCGATGTGGTCTAAGAATAAAACTCAAATAATCTATCTATATCTACCAGATAAGTTGGCGAGCGGAGGGGTAAGTTCGCGCAAGATTAGAAGTATTGGGGAGATTTGTAACGAACCATCGAAAAAATTCATAATTGGAGTAGACTATGAAATTGGGTTGGTACTTTAACCACTTCCACATAATGACACATTACTTGATGCTTAACAGTTTCATTTGGTTTCATTGTAAAAAAAGGTTATGGCATTGAAATGATACTACAACAAAAAAGAAAACAAATAATTTATTTAATATCGAAATCATAATCAAAATTTACATATAGCTACAGAAGTTGTTGAAAATGTTGTCCATTTACATCTAAACACAAACAATTTTCTCAATAAGAGTTTTGAAAAATTTAACACAAACTTATAGTTTCAATGTCAAATAATAAATGTCATTATGTGGAAGTGGTTAAAGTATCAACCCAATTTCACAGTCTACTCCAATAGACCACGCAAGCGTGACGTCAAATCGCCATTTTTGTACGGTAGGTCAGGATCTGCGTTCCAAACAAATTTAAAGCGTCATTTGAAATGTATAGACACTCTTGGTAAAACGATTTCTAATTAATCTTCCTATATTAATATCATTTGTTACTTGGTAAGTATGTAAGCAAAATATGAATATACATATTATAGTTATTAAAAACAAAATATTTGGCAATGGTGTTTTTTAATTGCAGATAAATATTAACAATGACTGCAAAACATGTATTAAAATTAAGTGCAATTAACGAATTTTTTGCAGCAGTAAATGGATTGAAGCTAATCGCTAAAGGCGAAAATGCATTGACTTCAGGCCATATGAAGCAGTTTACCTTTATTGATGATTTGATGAATTAGGGTTACTAAAGGCAGAAGTTTATGCCAGTATGAAAATTTTAATTTATTGTACTTTATCAGCTTACCTAATGAGCTTTTTCCACCTCGATAATTCTGCCTTTTCTGTAGGAAAAGTAAAAAAAGTGCATCCCTGTTTTTCACTATAATGCTTGCAAGTAGCAGCAAAACACTTCACCATTATGTATATCTATCTAACCTCACTTTTGTACTTTAGTTACTCTAGTATAACCGTGCTTTAAAACAATTAATATTATTATCAGTTTTAAACAACGTCATTCATACCTACATGCAATAACAATTAAAATTCACGTATAAATAACAACTTTTCACTTCAAATTTGCAACGCGTTCCAAATAGAATACGAAATACCCTATGAAAAAATTTAAATGCCGTTTGTTTGGAACGTGATCCCTGACCTTCCGCAAAAATGACGACAGCACTTGCGCAGTCTATTATGAATTTTTTCGATGGCTCGTTATTTAATTTTACATCAATTTGCAAGATACCATAGGTGGCGTAAACTACACATCAATCACTTAATAAATTAATAATTTATTGGAGTAAAATATATAACGTGGACGTTTATAAAAACGGCTCCTGCGCAGCCCCTCTTCTTGCCATCTTATTTGGCGCTTGCTATACTATGATAAAATTATACAACGAAAGATGTGTCCAAGTCTATATTAGATTAACAAATACAGTATTACAAGATGTTTTTGGACGTTACATTTTACAATTTGAACATCACTTAAGGTATATTTATTAATATTATTCCTTCCTCCTCCTTCGTCTGCGTCTTCTGCCTCCCTTTTTAGAGCCACCTTTACGTCGTCTACCTCGTCGTCTGTGTTCTCTAATACCTTCCATAGCATCACCAAGATGATAACGACCTCTTAGTTTTTTAATTGCACCAAAGGCGAGTCCTTTCTTAATCGCATTATTCAAGTACTTCGCAAAATCTTTATTTGGCACTGTGAATTCGTTCAAAATGTGTTCGGTAATTGCGTCTTTGGAAACCCCATTACTATTTCGGAGATCACCTATGGCGGCAATTAATAATTTAGCAGTTTTGAGTGTTCGAGGATTTGGAGAAGCCATTTTACACTTATACTGGAATTTTTCGACATTCAAACATTCCTTTTTCCAAAGAAAAATTGTAACTTTTGTAAGGACGAAAATTTATGTTATTAATCAAAACGACATTTTGTTTTATGAGTTTGTTTGTGTAATGCAATGGTAAAGAGATACCTAACGACCGATATAGATAATATGTAATCGAGTCATTCATGAACATGAATCTGAAATTGTATGTCGTTATTACATTACAAACGTCAAGTAAAATGTCAGTCGAATATAACGAGCGATCAAATAAAACCGGAATCGAAGGAAGTTTTGCACGAGAAGAAGTATTTTCTAACTTAAGCATCCGTAATATCAACATACAATTGTCAATTTATAAATTTTGTTCATTCAAAAGTCAAATATCATCTAACGAAATAAAAAGTTTATATCGTAACACAATAGGTATTTATTTATAAACTAGAAAATTAGATATGCAATTTTAAGAATTAATAAACACATTTTACAAAGCATGCTTACATTTTGACATCTCCTTTTTACGCTTTCAAAAACACTGTCAAATTGTCAGATTTATTGTGCTTTTCAAGCGCGATGCGGTCTAAGAAGAAAACTCAAATAATCTTAAGAAGAAAACTCAAATAATCTATCTATATCAGAGACCAACGAGACCGGCAACTAATAACAAAAATTTGTCCTAGTGAAATGGAAGATCATTACTCATTACATCCTTCTCTAATAATTGGGCAGTCAATTAAAGATGGTACTGTCCAACGAGGACGCATTCACCCGCCAAAATTTAAATTTGCTTTTCTAGTTTATTGTCGTATTTATTTTTTATGTTCATACGAAATGTTTATCTTTACATTCTCAGCAATTTCTTCATGTTTAGTACATAAAGAAAAAGAACTGAAAATGTATAAACATATCATACAAACATTTGTATTCTTAATTAGTATGTTCAATAATAATTGGAATACTTCACATCAAATTTACTTTATTATAACTACTATACAATTCTAAATAACTAAAACAATATACAATAATATAGACCTACGAAAATTAATATCTTTAATATTGATAATGGCATAAAATAGAATATTTTAAAAGTACAATAAAAAAAAAATTTTTCTTGTAGTATTTTCATTCCGTAAATTCCTTACTAACCTTGTGCAGTACCAAGAAAGTCTGTTTGACAGAAACCATCTATTATTAGGCATCAAATAAAATGGTAATGCTGTGTGGAAGACATCCACAAAAAATCTAATTCAATCATTAAGCCAATACCTTGTCTTTTACTGTCTATCTCCCACCTTTTGGAAGATGCTTCGCACAACGAAGTTTAGAAAACAGTAATGATTGTTCACTTGATGATTTTCCTGTTGAATAAATAAAATAAACAGATAAAAAAAGAGGAAGAATTATTTACCTTTAAATACATCTTTGATCAATGAAGACTTATTTAAGTTAATTTTGATATATTTTTGATTGTACAGCCTCTTTCTTGTGTATATTGATTTTAGTTTTCAAATGTGCTCATGTTCCTTCCTTATTGCATTCGCTAATGCTTTTCCTTTTTTCTTTCTTTTTACTGTTGATGTGCTTGATATATTTACTTGCTGATGGGTAATAAGACACAAACTGAATTACAAATAGATGTTCCAAAGGTTCTGTAGGTAAATTGCAATCAATTTCCGATGTATTGTCTATTGCTTGCAATGGTAGTCTTTGTGGAATATATGTTTCTTCTTACAGTTGAAATTCAGAACTTTTGATATTGACATGAGTGTTCGTGCTAGATGTAAGCATGGTACAGCTCCAGAGTAAAATGTGCAACTTCCCGATACTTCCTATGATAAATTTTAAACCCATTACTTCCAAACCAAGTCTTGGATCAAAAACATGGATGCCTAAATATTAGTTGCTTTGTTATACATACATTCATTTTTTAAGGATTTCTTGGAAAATAGTATAATTTTTCCACAGCTATTATTATCTCCTTTACCGCACACGATATATACAAATTTTGAAGTCATTTCCAAATAATTTATATGCTGAAAAGAAAATGTACCTGTAGCATAATTAAAAGCATCAATGAGAGTAATTAAATTTGTTTTTAAGAACTTGTTAATTTTGGAGAAACAAAGCATTTTTGAGTAAAACAATATGGCGTGGGCTATGAAATTTCTTGTAAATCCAACTTATGGCTGTATTACACTTATCAATTTCTTCACCAAGTTTTTAGGTGAATTAGTAGTACCAATAGCGCAAAAGTAGTATTGACAAAATAACTAAAGAATGGTTGGTAGGCCTTAAGGTTTATCTATTTCAGGATGATGGTCAGTGCCACGGGGATTTATCTAAATATAAAATTCCCGGTTCAAATTTTTAGTTCTGACAACATTAACAATTGGCGCTGTCTGCAATTCTTTTACCTTCCCCGGCTTCCCCGCAGAAAATGAACGTTTATTTTTTGTGTTGTTTGTAACATATGTAACCTTACTTTTTGCTTTATTTTCTGTTTAAGACGTTTTGGTTTACACACGTGTTTTTTGCTAAAATTATGAATATTTAATTTTGATATATTCCAGAGTTTACTTAGGTATTGCATTTATTTATTTATTTTATAATTCGATTATATATATTGTATATTTACATATTCCCAATTGCCAATTGAATTTACAAAAGAAGAAGCCTAAGGGTCGCACATTCAGTACAGATGATAAAATACTTGCCCTTTCTTTTTTAAAACAAAGCCCTAAGGGATACAAATTACTTAAGAAAGTATTTGCGTTGCCTTCGCGCAAAACAATTTTGCAACATATAGAGTTTATCCAGTTGTAAGTAAAATGTTATATATAAAGAGTATTTTTATACAAAGGATACATCCTTTATATATTCTAAAAAAGTTTGTGTCATTTCAGGTCATCGAATAGAAAAATATTACATATTGTGATTTGACATCCTGGTTAAAAGTAATGACAGCCATTTCTGATCGTACTGTTTTAAGATACGAATGTAAATAGGTGATGCCAGGATTATTACTAGGAGAACACGGTTATATATATTGTAGACATCTTATAACTCCGGTTTTACGACCAGGAAACGTGACAGAATAGTTATAGCTGATAATGAAACTTTGCATTATAGAAACTTATTAAGATACAGAACACATAAAAACTTAATTCAAAAATATTTTGTAGAATAAGTAGAAAATAAGTATGTAATTTTAAAATGCAAAGAAATTTAACAATATTGGTTCTGTACATTATGGTAATAAATGAGGGTTTTTCACTCATTGTGCTTCGAAAGAATGTTTCTACGGATCACACAGAGTTTCCCTCCATAAAATCTTTTTTTTTTATTTTCTTCCTCGTTAATTAGAAGTACTGCTCAGTATATAAAATTTTTCAAAATATGTATAAGATACATATACACAATAAAGAATATTGGTACAAGAGTAATTACATTAACAAAAAATATAAATTTGAAATTTCGAGTAAACTGTTTCCGCTTAAAACCAAAAAAAAATGTACTTTAACGTAGGCATTAATCACCCATAGATTGTAATGAACAAACACGCGATCAAATACACAAAACAAGTAATTTTAATACTACATTACCAGCATTAAAATATATTTTGTTCATCAGTTAGGTTATATGTTCTATACAGGACCTGAAACCTTTGCAGCAGGACCACTAATTGAAATAATATTAGCTTATGTATGTGTTTATCTACTACTATTTTATTAATTATCTAGTATATGACTGTAATTCATGAACAAAATCTTTTAATGTCAACCATATTTATAAAATAGAACAAATGTTTAAGCGCGTATCAAACTAATTCATTGATACGACGTTTATGCATTGTCTATAGGAAAGATTAGAAATAATAGTTAAAAGTAAAATTTGAATTATGGCGCCTTTACTTCAACGCCATCAGTGACTGTTGTCGCAACTAGATTTTGAAAAGAGATCGATTAAAAAGAGATGCCCATCTAGTATATAGTTAATCTATGGTCAGTGCAATGCGAAGGATAAAAGATCCAGTTCGTCTTCACAAATTAAAGGCTCAAATTTTTAATTTAATACAAGACAATTTATTGCAGGATTTGTAATATACTCGTATTAATTAATATTATTTGATGTATTTCTATAGTAATTAAATATATATAATATAGTATACAGTAATTAAATGTTTAACTTTATAATTTTTTATATAATTCCTTCATTATTAAAATAGTGCATAAACTCATTTCGAATTTCCTGTGCTTCATTTGTTGGATGATTACCTCTCTGTTGCACTAGGCCAAACAGATAGGTAGGATCTTCAATGTCTTCATTTTCTGTAATATAATTAACATTTTCTGTTCTCAAAAAATTATGTAATACACAACAGGTCAATATTATTTCTTCCACTTTTTCTGGACTTAAATTGATAGGTGTGAGAAATATCCTAAACCTATTGGCTAGAATGCCAAAGGCATTTTCAACAACCTGACGTGCTCTACTAAGTCTATAATTAAATATTTGCTGTTCTGGACTCAGGTTACGGAATGGGTAAGGCTTCAAAACATGTCGATTTAGAGTAAATGCAGCATCAGCAACAATAACATAAGGTACTGCTTTATGCCGTCCTGGCAGAGGCTTATCTTCAGGTATACTTAGTTTATTTTGTATAACCGCTTTGTATAAGGGGCTTTTTTTAAAAACTCCTCCGTCAGATACTCTCCCATTTGTTCCGACATCCACATATATAAATTTATATTGTGAATCTACCAAAGCAAGAAAGACAATGCTATTTTGCCCTTTATAATTGTAGTATGTAGATCCAGCACTTTTTGGAGCATTAAATACAATATGGTTCCCATCTAACGCTCCAATTGCATTGGGAAAGTTCCATCTTTTTTCAAAATCTTGGGAAATGTTCAACCAATCTGCTGCAGATTTTGGTGCCTAAATAATAATATCAAAGTAAGATAAGATGAATTATTATAATTACATTAAATTCAACTAGCCTGTAAATAATCCTCTTTCAATGCTTCATAAATTGCTTTACATACAACCGGGATAAACAATGAAATTGTTGATTCTGCTATTCTAAATGAGTACATTAAACTTCTGTATGTTTCCCCTGTAGCTAAAAATCTTAGAGTGATTGTAAGTTTATCTTTAGCTGATATAGTCTCTCTCATGAATGTATTTTTCTTGTTTATTCTTGCAGACACTTTTGATAAAAGTGTATTAAATAAATGGTCATCCATCCGCAAGAAATTCCGAAATTGCTCTGGATCACTTGCAAAATCTTTTTGAATTAAAGAGAGGTTGCCTTTACTTCGGGCCAGCCAAGGTCTGGTCCACCACCTCCGTTTGGTCTTATTTTCTACATCTGCACAATATCTGGTTTTCCTTGTTAATAACAATGTTAATATTATTATTGCAGCTTTCAATTTCTTTATTCGTGAATTGCGCTTGAATATTTTCAAAGATGGCATTTTGTAAATTTGAATACTTCACACAAAATAATAAAACGTTAATTTTGGTGGATTTGATTTATTTTCTGTTAATACTTAATATGTGATTTTAACAGAAATGTTAAGTGCAATTGTATTTACATTGTATGAATGTATGCAGTTGGCAAAAAACTTTATAACACACATTTTACTAGAAATCACTAAAAACTTGGTCAAGTTGAAGAAAAAAATAGAACAAGTTTCTAGGGAATTATGGTTACATTTGAGTTTAAAATGTATTGCCAACATTCCCATTGTGTTGTAATTACCAACGCCGTTTTATCACCGGCTTTTTCTTATTTTCCAACAAACAGTATGAGGCAATTGCCATTGTATACAACGCTACACGTTGTCTTATTTTTGCTTTTTTTGTAATTTTCATATATAAATAATTAATAATACGTTGAACCTAACCTTCAAATGAACGAATGAAAACAAAAGGAATTGGGCACAGTTGCTGGAAAACAAATGTCACTATTTGATGGTTGGTCATCATGATTATTGTGAATTAAATATTGGAAGAACTTTTGCGTTTACACGGTCCAATAAATTGATGAATATATTCATGGATTTCTTCATGAAGAAATTCGTCAATTTATTCATGAATTTATTTGACCGTGTAAACACGGCATAAGCCAACAAGTTCATGGTCAAGAAATTGATCAAGTCGACTTGACAAGTGTAATACAGGACTTGTCGTCAATTTTCACTTGATCAAGTTCTTGGTCAATAACTTGGTAAAAAAATTGATAAGTGTAATACAGTCTTTACTTTTTCAACAGTAAAAAAACACTGTATCCAGTCCAGAAAAAAATTGATCTGGTTAAAACTCGATTGTATAATAAATATTTCAATAACTAAATTCAAATCCCGATATTGTATTATAATTCAGAACGATATGGAACATAAGTAGCTATAAACCACGAAAATAACATAACCAACATAATCAATAGAATTGAAATTATAGAAAATAACAAAATTATACTCAAAACTTACACAATTGGTAGCTATAAGACACGAAACTGTACGATTACAGCGGGCTCTTTAAATGACTGCCTAACTGGACGATAAGGATGAAAAGAGTACATATTTTCAATCAAAGATAAGGATAGAAAATCGGATTAAATTTTCAATGATGTTGCCGGTCTCGTTAGTCTCCATAGATAATTATAACAAGTATAGATGGAAAGCTCCCATTATAAATGATGAACCCATAAAGAGAGTCATCTACCGGTTAAGGAGAACGTTTCCCGGGAAAATTTGAATTCGGAATTTATTCATTTTGTTTTAAATATTTTGCATAACTTATTTTTTTTTACAACATAGTTACAGAATTAGTATCAATATATTTTTATAATACAATTAATACAGTGATAATAAATCTATAACATAGTTGTAAAAACAAATCAGGTATATAACATTTTCAAGTCTTAAAATTTGGTATTGTTTAGTCATTTCAACGAAACTAATTTAATACAAATGCAATAGTAAAAATAAAATCAAAACCAAATATATATTTTATCTGACTTTATTCATATTGTTCATGGTAAAAGCTTGCTTGTACAAATTGGACACATTATTGGGTACTGGTCTGCGATCTTTTCCATTGAGTATTCTATTTGCACCTTTTGCATAATTAAATATCAACAGCTTTGTAAAGCTTCTTACTATTTTTTGTTCCAGGGCTCCAGAATGTTCACATTCAACAAAATTAAATTGGACATTCGTATTTATTAAATTTACAATATTATGCAGAAGATTGTCTGCAGAAATATTATTCTTCAATATATATGTTGCTATATTGTATATTTGTATATATTTTTTTAAAATATCTTTATTGCAGTATTGCAAACGCTTTGCAATTCCTCCGCCATATTCTTTTTCCTTAATGAAGGCACTAAAATGTTCCTCCTCCCCTCTGCTTAAAACATTGTATTTGCAAATTATGCACTTGCTTATCTTCAAAGTTTTAGCAATATAACCGCTTACATACGCCATCGCATTTTCCTCTAAAGGTTTTATGGAATCAAAATCAATAGGCAAATCAAAACATTTATTTATTTTCGGTTGATTTGCATTATCCTGTTGAAAAAAGAAAGAAAAGTTTATCTAAATACCAGTCTATATGTCATATACTTACACCACTAAAAGATAAGAAATTTTTCAAAGTAAACAGCATGTTGCATTCATCATCTTCACAATTAGCTCCGATGGAATGCTTGCTTAATAATTGATTAACAAGTAGTGATTTAAAAATATTACAAAATGAAGAATATGTGGGATTTGTGTATCGCACACCTCTTTGCCTTATTCTTCCAAAAAAATTTTCCAGTGGATCTTGGTTAAGGCAACGTGGAACAAATTTCTTGAACCCTATAGTCCTTAATTTATTTGTCATTAAAATAAAATTTTTTAAAGTAATGACCCAATTTCCAAAAGAAGGGGGAATTTTTTTTCTATCATTATTATCTATAGTGAACATAGACGTAATTATTTGAATGGCAGATTTCCAAAAGTCAACATGAATGTTGTCGCTTGATGTAAAACTTATCGTTGTTTTTAAAATTTTTGCTCCAGAATGGAATGGTGCATGGCCATTTACACTATCAAAAACAGAGTCAAAAAATTTTAAAAATTGCGCACTTTGAATGGCTCTCCTGTCCATTTTTAAATTACCTTCACCATGTTCTGTAAATGAATTACTAAAACTGATATTCTAGAAAATTAAGCCATTACTTACCAGTTTTGGCCATTAAGTAAATAGCTGAAGAAACTGTATGGCTGAATACCTGTGTGCACATAGATACCTTCATTTTCTTTATCTTTTCTTTGGCAACATGGTGTTCTGTAAGTTTTGGCATTATTCTTAATTCGCCACTATAGCTGTCTAACTGCCAAGCTGTGTAGATGTCTGTCCATTTAGCAATTTTTTTTTCTTCGTTCATTGTAAAACAAATGTCTTTACCCAATAACTTATTACGTACCCCCTTCATTAAATGAGGAGGATCAAAAAATGGAATAACTTGAAGTCCATCTACTTCAAATACATTGTCATCCATATTTTTTCCAATTCTCAGGTAATTGGATCTTGTGTCCTTGATTAATGTATTTATGGCACTAACATTATTAGTGCCTTGGTCACATATTGTGCCCAAAACAGTAAATCCAGCCCTAAATACGGTTCTTATAATTTCTTTAAGGGATCTGATAATTTGAACCCCTTTTACTGCTCCTTTCACAAAATTGTATAATATGGGATATTTCCATTTACTATTAACACCACGTAGCATAAAAACCTAAAACAAATATATCAATTTTTCTTTTTTTTTAATAGCTTGCTATAAAAAACATTACCTGGACATGATTAGCAATATTTTCTGTTCGATTATTTTCGAAATGTTCAAAACCTTCAACTTCATCTTTAAATTGATTGTAATTAGGGTTTGGTGAGATGCTCATTTCATCAAACATTAAAAAGCAATATCGATCTATTGCTTTCATAGTTTTACCTACTTCAGTGAGATTATTTATTATACTCGCATTCATTCCAGGTTCAATGGGAATATTGTTCAAAAGTTTAATTATTGTAACCCTGGATGGAAGAGAAAATATCTCTGACAAGAATTTGTACCCAGAACCTGTTTGTTTATAGATTGCTAATGCAGTTATTTTGTCGTCAGTTGAAAATCGACGACCAGATTTCTTTTTTGTGGAGCATTCGATTTGGCTCTTAAAAAAGTTTCTGGCAGTGTCATTAAATGTATTTGTCAATTTATGAAAAGCATGGGTTTGCGAGAATTTGGCAGCAGTTGACAAACGTTTCAAATATTTTTGACTTTTCTTTTTTTGAAGGTAATATTTTTTCTTGTAATAAGTACCTTTTGTGTATAATATTTTAGATGTTGGACTTAAAAGAGCTGCCTTTTTTATTGAAACGAAATTCATTAAACCACTTGTACCTATTACATATATATATTAGATATTTTATGTACATATATATGCTATATATCTATAACTACCAGGTAATGGTGATGTATTCTGTGTAAAGGTATTGTCCATTATTTCTGTGCCTGAATCTGACATGGATTCATGCTGTGTGTCAATTGTGTCTTCATATTTTGGTTCTGTTGTATATGTCTCTACAAAAGATGTACAAGCATGCTTTAAGGATACCTCACTTGTACTAGACCCACATGTGTTTTTGTTTCCTACAAAAAAAAATAGAAAATGACTTTTAAATGATCTATTTTCACTTTATTCATAATTGATCTATATTTGTAGTTCTTGCACAGTATCAATATAAATAAAGCACTAGATTTAGATAATCAGCAATTTAAAGTCTGTTTTACTCTAATTTGCATATATTTAAAATAATCTCTTCCATTTTTTGGCAATTGCAACATATTAAAGAAAAACAGCCAAAAAAAAGTAAATTGCCAATTTTCTAAATCAGATGTAAAATACAAAGGTCCAAAACTGATTATCTACATATATAAACATATTCGATACCTGTCAGAAACAGTTTAGGGTGAACCATTTTCTTTAAAATTTTATTAGGTCCAAAATCGGTAGTCAAGAAATGTTTACTACAAATTCTGTAATGTCTATAAATATATTCATCAGTCAGTTTAAGTAGTTGTTTGTTCCCAATAACTGATAGCCACGTTCTAAACAGTTCCCCATACTTATCAGGGTTAGGGAAACAATGTCGAGAATCTGAATTTGAGGGAACGCATCCAAATACGGCACAACCAGCCTTTCCCATTTCGAAAACTAAAAACAATTTATTAAGAAACTATATACACAAACAATATTTTACTTACTATACTAATCGCTACAATATGTTTTATATGGTAGATATTATAAACCGTGATGTACAAAAAAATTAAAAAACAAAACAAAAACAGCCGAAAGAACTAAAAATAAAAATGGCTGCAAGAATAACGAGTCGCTATCACGTGTCACATAATTAAAGTATCCGCTAGATTTCTGTAATTAATGAGAAGAGAGCCATCTTGTGTTTAAGGAGAACTCAGTTCAGACGCCATGACAGTTCCACTTAGGGATATTAAGCTTTCATTCTATACTTGTTATAATTATCTATGTTAGTCTCTAATCCATAGAAAAGGGATAAAAAAGAGGTTATCTTATAAACAAGCTTTTAAAACAAGATTAGCGCCTCTGACGAAAAGTTCGCAAACTAAACTATATTGGCGGATATTTTAAATCGTAGATTACTTTAATATATTCTTTTTTAGTATTTAGTATATCCTAGCCATATTGAAATTGGTAAATATAATTTCCATGATTTTCTGCAATAATTTGTGAAAATAAGTATAATTACATTTACCAATTACAATGTGCCTAGTATACACTAAATCAAATAATAAAATTGGTTCTTGTACAAAGTTATAACAAAAGTCAAAAAACATAATTAGTAGTATATACATTTAATAAAAACATCTAAATTTAAATATAATAAATATGTACTTAATAATAATCTACTGGTAATCTCAATTATGAGAAATATAAAATGAATGTAAACACAACTATTCAAACAAAAGAAAATAATAACAATATACTGGATACATTATGTAATATGATAGAAAATTAACAACACACTAAAACACAAGTAAAGCACAATAAAGAAAAAATAATAAGTGCAAACAAGTAAACTGAATTTTCTATAATAAAAAAAAAATGAAATGTATTTTCAGAAAAATACAAATTAAAAGATTAATTATGGTACTTTGTGAAACAGTATGCATATCACAAGCATTGGAGATTTGATTAAAGTAAAAACACAATAGCAAAATGCAAAATCTTAACATATATACATGATGTAATATGATATAAAATGAACAATTCTGCAGCAGCAGATTTCAAGTTTAAAGCACAATTGTATAATTTATTAGCTTTGGGCAAAGTTCTGTAATAGGTGTCACTCCCACACTTTTCAATAAGAAGTCCTGAAATAAATTTGAGTCTTGTAAATAATCTAATTGAATAAGTTGTACATACCAGAAGTTTGCTTTTTACTGCTCGTAGATGGCTTATTCATAGATTCCTGAATGGATATCATTGCTACAAATTTGTATGTATTAATATTTTCTATATACTTTGTATCTTTCATTTATACTTACAAGTTGATGTAAGAGCTCCATAATTAGATGTATTAATAGATGATAAATTTAAAGAAACAACAGATAATGATTCGAATGGCTCTCGATTACTGCTCCTTTAAAGCATATTTTTAGTTTTTGAAGTATTAGAAGTTTGTGTCTTGCATGAGCTATAATCACAATTATGTATTTTTTCTGTAGAATATGAAATTTAAGGAAGTTCCAAAAATATAAAATATTTCATATATTATTATATATTGAACGAAAGAAATAAGTACCTAATGCTAAATTTGTTCTTATAAGAAAATTTCTGTATAGTTAGTTACTTAATTAAAGTAAGTAATGTAGCTACACAGATATTTTTCCATAAGAACAAATATAAATAGCAAACTCTAAGCTTTATACTTTTACTGTGTACAGATAAAATCAAAATACATACCTATTATTTTGTTAACATTGAATTGTCATTTTATAATGTACTCTCACTAACGCGAATAGTATTTAAAAAAATAATTTTGTCAAATGTCTAAGCAAAAATTGAATTTGAAAAACAATCATTCATGTTCCAAAAGCTTTTTGTTTAATAAAAAAAAAATTAGGAAAATTAGTTTGTTTTAATGAGATTATGTTAATATCTATATGAGAACAATATGTTTAAGAATATTAGGTAACATAAAAGAATAAGATTTATTTTTATATCTTTATTAAAAGTTATATATATATATATATATAAGGTAAACTTAATAAGTCGGCGATTAAAGGTCTGGTTCATTACTTCAAATTATATATATTTAAAACAACCCTACATGTTTCGGCAATATGCCTTTGTCAAGGGAATACAAAATATAAATGACAGAATATAAATGTCAAATAATTAAGTTGCTATGGTTTAAATTATTCAAAGATACATTCCAATAATAATAATAAATCATGCCTTAGTACTCCAAAAAATAGATAGCAAGGTGTGAACATATGTGTTGTTCGCTGCCAGAAGCTTGTATCTCTTTCTGGGTATGAACCTGTGTGTTGATTGCTGCTGGCAGCTTGCGTCTCTCTCTGGGTGTGTGATTTTGTATTTGTGTGACCGCGTAAGTGTAGGGTTTTGTATGTTAGTGCGCTCGTGCGAGTGTTTAGTGACCGGTCGCGTAAATTTAGAGAGATCGGATAACCAGCCGTTGCGTAGGGCCGCCAACCCTTTCCCGGCAACTTCTTTACTTTTCCGAGCAGTACTTCGACGGCCCGACCCCCGCCTAACGAGGCAAGGCGCAGACCAGCGAAGCGCACCCTGCACGGGGTTGCTCATCGCCAACCGAGGGAATACTCTTAGTGGCTACCTCAGTCGACGACGGTCACACTTTGTGCCATCTTAACGATTTCCGCAGAAGCGGGGGCAATGCACACACGTCGAACGTGTGTGTGCTGTTAACAGCAGCCTAGCCAGGTTGCCGCCCAGGACTGGTCCTAGTGGTGTGTGCATTGCGCGGCGCCGTGATTTGCGCCGCGTAGCTTGGTTCCTCACTCCTGCTGGAAAGGCGGAATGGCACCTGACTGCCCAACGGGCAGACCCCCCTAGAGTTTGGTAGCGCATATGCTAGGCTACAACCCAGTAGAGGACCACATCAGCACAAAACAGAAAACAGGGAAAAGCAGGGAAAAGCAAGACATGAGTTATTATTACGTATGCGCCCGTGGAGCGACTTAAGATGCAAAGTTGTCGGCATTCGCTCAAAACGAGAAGGAAAACCACGAAAACCTGCTCGGACAACTAAACAGGAATCAAAATACGGAACAGTCAGCATGATAAGCAAAAGTATATGATATTTAAATGTAATTGATATTTAAGTAACATAAGGTATATAACAAAAAAATATATTATGATGGTAAATTGTAGATCGTTACAAAATTAAGTTATAGTATATACTGTTTAAATTTTTTATATCATTTCTGTTGTTAATTGAATTTTTTTCCTGTTTAATACTAATCATTTCTTTAATTTGTTTTTTCATTGTGTGTTGTTCTTTATAAATTATCTGTGTGTTGTCAAAATCGAAATGGAGATCGCGTTGTAGTTTGTGTGTAGACAAAGCAGTTTTGTCTGTTCTAGAGTATTTGTGGGCTTGTATTCTTTTGTATAAATATTGTTTCGTTTGGCCTATGTAGTAACTATCGCAATCGCGACATGGTATTTTATATATGACATGTGTTTCTCGATTTTTTTCTATTTTAGGTTTAAGTTTTGAAAATAAATGTTTATTAGTATTACTAAGTTTATATGTTGTAGCTATATCATATTTTTTTAAAGTGTATTTAATTTTTTCCGATAGTTGTGGAACATATGGAATTGTAATATATATGTTGTGTCATTGTTCAAATTTTTATTGGTATCTGCAGCGTTGTATATTTGGTGTACTCTTTTTTTAATAGTTTGGTCTATAAGTTGTGGTGGATAATTATTATCAGTTAAGATTGTTTTAATTTTTTTAATGTTATCTTTTCTGTATTGAGTATGTGATAGTTTTACTGCCCTATCAGTCAGATTATTTATAATCATTTTATTGAATACTGTAGGAGCATTTGAGTGGTAATTCATATATCGAAAAGAAGCTGTGGGTTTATTATACCAATTTGTATAAATAGTACCCTGTCTATCATAGCTCAAAGAAATATCAAGAAAATTAATACTGTTATTAAATTCTTCTTGAATAGTGCATTTTAATTTGTTGTGAAAATTGTAGAATTTTTTTAAATAGATAGTTTATTTTGTTGGTCGGAATACATGTTATGATATCATCAACATATCTTTTGAAAAAAATGGGGTGGAAGTCTAATGAATTGATAACGTTTTGTTCTAAATGTTCCATTACTAGATTTGCAATAGGAGCAGCTAATGCACACACCACTAGGACCGGTCCTGGGCGGCAACCTGGCTAGGCTGCTGTTAACAGCACACACACGTTCGACGTGTGTGCATTGCCCCTGCTTCTGCGGAAATCGTTAAGATGGCACAAAGTGTGACCGTCGTCGACTGAGGTAGCCACTAAGAGTGTTCCCTCGGTTGGCGATGAGCAACCCCGTGCAGGGTGCGCTTCGCTGGTCTGCGCCTTGCCTCGTTAGGGCGGGGGTCGGGCCGTCGAAGTACTGCTCGGAAAAGTAAAGAAGTTGCCGGGAGAGGGTTGGCGGCCCTACCCAACGGCTGGTTATCCGATCTCTCTAAATTTACGCGACAGGTCACTAAACACACGCACGAGCGCACTAACATACAAAACCCTACACTTACGCGGTCACACAAATACAAAATCACACACTCAGAGAGAGACGCAAGCTGCCAGCAGCAACCAACACACAGGTTCATACCCATAAAGAGACACAAGCTTCTGGCAGCGAACAACACATATGTTCACACCTTGCTATCTATTTTTTGGAATACTAAGGCATGATTTATTATTATTATTGGAATGTATCTTTGAATAATTTAAACCATAGCAACTTAATTATTTGACATTTATATTCTGTCATTTATATTTTGTATTCCCTTGACAAAGGCATATTGCCGAAACATGTAGGGTTGTTTTAAATATATATACTTTGAAGTAATGAACCAGACCTTTAATCGCCGACTTATTAAGTTTACCTTATCATACCAAGGTCACGAAGATATTATATATATACCTATATACCTATATATGTATATATATATAGTAAACCTAATCAGTAGGCGATTAAAGGTCTGTATATTACTTCAAAATATATGTATTTAAAAAACTCTACATGTTTCGGCTGTATACGCCTTTATCAAGAGAATACAAAATACAGAATACATTCATATTTTGTGTTCTCTTGATAAAGGCGTATACAGCCGAAACATGTAGAGTTTTTTAAATACATATATTTTGAAGTAATATACAGACCTTTAATCGCCTACTGATTAGGTTTACCATATCATACTAAGGTCACGAAGTTATTATATATATATATATATAATTTAATATATATATTTATATATATATAAGTTATTATATATATATATATATATATATATATATATATATATAATATAATAACTTCGTGACCTTGGTATGATATGGTAAACCTAATCAGTAGGCGATTAAGGGTCTGTATATTACTTCAAAATATATGTATTTAAAAAACTCTACATGTTTCGGCTGTGTACGCCTTTATCAAGAGAATACAAAATATGAATGACAGGATATAAATGTCAAGTAATTAAGTTGCTATGGTTTAAATTATTCAAAGATACATTCTAGTAATAATAATAAATCATGCCTTAGTATTCCAAAAAATAGATAACAAGGTGTGAAGATATGTGTTGTTCGCTGCTAGCAATTTGTGTCTCCTTCTGGGTATGAACTTGTGTGTTGGTTGCTGCTGGCAGCTTGCGTCTCTCTATGGGTGTGTGGTTTTGTGTGAGAGCGTAAGTGTAGGGTTTTGTATGTCGGTGCGTTCGTGCGTGTGTTTAGTGATCGGTCGCATGAATTTAGAGAGGTCGGATAACCAGTCGTTGCGTAGGGCCGCCAACCCTTTCCCGACAACTTCTTTACAATTCCGTGCAGTACTTCGATGGTCTGACCCCCGCCCCAACGAGGCAAGGCGCAGACAGGCGAAGCGCACCCTGTACGGGGTTGCTCATCGCAACTAAGGGAACACTCTTAGTGGCTACCTCGGTCGACGATGGTCACACTTGTGCCATCTTAACGTTTTCCGCCGAAGCGGGGGCATAGCACACACGTCGAACGTGTGTGTGCTGTTAACGGCAGCCTAGCCAGGTTGTCGCCCAGGACCGGTCCTAGTGGTCCTAATCCTAACTGATAATAATTATCCACCACAACTTATAGACCAAACTATTAAAAAAAGAGTACATCAAATATACAACACTGCAGACACCAATAAAAATTTGAACAATGACACAACATATATCACAATTCCATATGTTCCACAACTATCGGAAAAAATTAAATACACTTTAAAAAAATATGATATAGCTACAACATATAAACTTAGTAATACTAATAAACATTTATTTTCAAAACTTAAACCTAAAATAGAAAAAAATCGAGAAACACATGTCGTATATAAAATACCATGTCGCGATTGCGATAGTTACTACATAGGCCAAACGAAACAATATTTATACAAAAGAATACAAGCCCACAAATACTCTAGAACAGACAAAACTGCATTGTCTACACACAAACTACAACGCGATCACCATTTCGATTTTGAAAACACACAGATAATTGATAAAGAACAACACACAGTGAAAAGACAAATTAAAGAAATGATCAGTATTAAACAGGAAAAAAATTCAATTAACAACAGAAATGATATAAAAAATTTAAGCAGTATATACTATAATTTAATTTTGTAACGATCTACAATTTACCATCATATTATATATATATATATTTTTTTTTTTGTTATATACCTTATGTTATTTAAATATCATTTAAATATCATATACTTTTGCTTATCATGCTGACTGTTCCGTGTTTTGATTCCTGTCTAGTTGTCCGAGCAGGTTTTCGTGGTTTTCCTTCTCGTTTTGAGCGAATGCCGACAACTTTGCATCTTAAGTCGCTCCACGGGCGCATACGTAATAATAACTCATGTCTTGCTTTTCCCTGCCTATCCCTGTTTTCTGTTTTTTGCTGATGTGGTCCTCTACTGGGTTGTAGCCTAGCATATGCGCTACAAAACTCTAGGGGGGTCTGCCCGTTGGGCAGTCAGGTGCCATTCCGCCTTTCCAGCAAGAGTGAGGAACCATGCTACGCGGCGCTATCTCGTCGCCGCGCAATGCACACACCACTAAGACCGGTCCTGGGCGACAACCTGGCTAGGCTGCCGTTAACAGCACACACACGTTCGACGTGTGTGCTATGCCCCCGCTTCGGCGGAAAACGTTAAGATGGCACAAGTGTGACCATCGTCGACCGAGGTAGCCACTAAGAGTGTTCCCTTAGTTGCGATGAGCAACCCCGTACAGGGTGCGCTTCGCCTGTCTGCGCCTTGCCTCGTTGGGGCGGGGGTCAGACCGTCGAAGTACTGCACGGAATTGTAAAGAAGTTGTCGGGAAAGGGTTGGCGGCCCTACGCAACGGCTGGTTATCCGACCTCTCTAAATTCATGCGACCGATCACTAAACACACGCACGAACGCACCGACATACAAAACCCTACACTTACGCTCTCACACAAAACCACACACCCATAGAGAGACGCAAGCTGCCAGCAGCAACCAACACACAAGTTCATACCCAGAAGGAGACACAAATTGCTAGCAGCGAACAACACATATTTTCACACCTTGTTATCTATTTTTTGGAATACTAAGGCATGATTTATTATTATTACTAGAATGTATCTTTGAATAATTTAAACCATAGCAACTTAATTACTTGACATTTATATCCTGTCATTCATATTTTGTATTCTCTTGATAAAGGCGTACACAGCCGAAACATGTAGAGTTTTTGTTAAATACATATATTTTGAAGTAATATACAGACCTTTAATCGCCTACTGATTAGGTTTACCATATATATATATATATATATATATATATATATATATATATATATATATTTAGTATTAATAAGAATTAGATTTCTTATTTATTTTGTTGGCCGTGTCTTAATATTAAAATAATAGACTTTTTTATTGGTTTAGCGACCTTTAATGAATTTCAATTTTCTCTGCGATGTTTCGACTCTTTTAATTATTAAGTCTTTTTCAAGTGCCTAGAAACAAAAAATTAATACAACGAAAAGTAAGAAAATATGTTTACATTTGTATGAATGAATTAAAAATTAAAAATTAAAATTAAAATAATCATAACGTAAGGAAAAATTTTTCCTTACGTTATTATTATTTTAATTTTAATTTTTAATTCATTCATACAAATGTAAACACATTTTTTTACTTTTCGTTGTGTTAATTTTTGTTTCTAGTCACTTGAAAAAGACTTAATAATTAAAAGAGTTGAAACGTCGTAGAGAAAATTGAAATTCATTAAAGGTCGCTAAACCAATAAAAAAGTCTATTATTTTAATATATATATATATATATATATATATATATATATATATATATATATGTACTACATACTTAATTTAAAGAACCCTTACTTTCGTACTTTCATTTTTTTATATTTTATTACAGCCAGTTTTTTTATATCATCATTGATATTTCTTAAATCACTACCTTTTAATATTTTATTTATGTTAGCTATCCAGCAGTGAATATAGAACTGCAGAAAATGATCTACAAATATAGAAAACAGATTATGTTTTTGACATGCAAAATTTGGTTTTACAAATTTTAATATTGAATTTCTCAATAGTTCTTTCAAATTTTGATTAATGCATATTTCCGGTAATACCTCATGTCCAATTTCTAACATTTGTGCAAATAAGTTTGCATACATGGTTATAGGTTTCAATAAAACCTTTGAAGAGTATGCTCTAGCTGTAATCAGTGTATGTTCTCATGTGTCTGATTTGTCAGCAGATCTTTAATACATAAGGAGCACTTTCCTACATTTCTCATTAGTTTTTTTGCTAGAAAACCTGCAATATATGCATGTGTATACACTGCATTGTTTGTTCTAACATTTGTGAAATTAAAATTGTCTATAGGGCATGTATCAATAAAAGGGGCAGAAACGTTAGTAGTGCAGCAAATCAGTTCCCTCAATGAACTCAGAGCTCCCTCGCTAACATCTTCCTCACAGTTTGCAGCTGGAGAATGCACACTTCTAAAATTGTTCAACAATTAAGCATTTAAAGGATGATATAAATGAATGTGCGGAGGGATTAATATTTCTAATTACATGGCTGCGAATGCAACCAAAGAAGTTTTCTACTGGGTCTTGGTTTAAGTTCCTTGTAAATAAATACTTAAATCCAATCCTTGCAAGTTTAGTCCATAAATATTTTATACTTTCAATTGTCATCACCAAATTTTTTATTGATGGTGGAACAGTCTGTCGTCCATTGGGATTAACAAACTTCATGGTATTTAGGACCGTAACTGCCTCATTCCAAAAATGTATATGTGGAGAACTTGCTGAGACAGCACACCTCAAGATCTTTTCTTCTGGCATATATTTCGAAATAGAATTCATGCTGTCAAATAATTTGTCTACAAACAGCAACAAATCAGCTGTGTCTGCAGCACTTGGATTCAGGCAACCTACAAGTACAGAGCAACATTAGCTTTATGTATGAAAGCAAAAATATAAAATATTTCACAGAGGTTAGAACATACCTTTATTTGAAAAAACTCTCATTGTGGAAGAAACCCTGTGGGAAAAGACCTGCGCAGCATTCTTGACCTTCATCTTCCTAATCTTATCAGGATATATATGCTCTTCGGTGAGCTTATTCAACATTTTTGTATCATAATCTCCAACGTCCATCTCATACATTTGAATAACATCCTTCCAAGATGCAACTTGAGGGCCTTTCTTCCACACAAACTGAAGATTGCTCTTTAGTAAATTGTTTCTAAGGCCTTTTAACAAATGTGGGACACCATATAAATGCACAACTTCATCACCCCCAATTAAGTAACCCTGTGCTCTATTTTCAATATTCAATTGTTGGAAATGCCTTTCAGTCTCCTCTTTCAACATCTTTATGGCTCTAATATTGGTAGCATGCTGATCAGATACTGTAGCAACAACACATATACCAATATCTTTTAGTGAAAGAATAATTTCTTTGATGTTGCGAACAATATCTGGTGCACTCATACCAGATTCTGAGAAGAAGAATGCAATAGGCTGTTTCCATTTCTTTCTAATACCTCTTGCCATAAAAACCATGGCATGGTCAGCAATGGCTTTCTTCATACCATCTCCACAATTTTGAAAACCTTCAATGCTGTCTCTTTTTTTGTCATAGTGAAGCCCAGGCTCAATTAACATTTCATCAAACACCAATGTGCAATGGCGATCCAATTCATCCATTTTGGACACAGATGATTTTAAACATTGCATTATGGAATTATTTATTCCACAATTGAAAGGAACCTTGTTTAGCAGTCCTGTTAATGTCCTTCGTGAGGGCAGCGCAAAGGTTTGTTTTAATTTTGAGTATGTCTTTGTCAACGCCTCCAGTATTCAAATTCTATAATGTAAAGGAAGATGTAACTCTTTCAGTGGATGCTAGCTCAAAAGCAGTTGGAATGGTGCCACTGCAGCAAGGACAACCTGTTGCGTATGCAACCAAAGCCTTAACACCAACACAACAAATATATCCACAAATAGAAAAGGAAGCATTAGCCGTTAAAATAGGATGCCAAAAATTTCACGAATACATACTAGGTAAGAAATTGGTCATTGAAACAGATAACAAACCACTAGAAACCATTTTTAAAAAATCACTGGATAAAGCACTACCCAGATTACAAAAAATTGTATTTGACGTACAGCAATACGCACCAACAGTAATTTACAAGAAAGGTTCTGATATACCAATACCAGATACACACACAAGCAGAGATTGTAGTCACGAAAATGAAGAAATGGAATCTAGTGAAGAATAGGAAGTTCACTTAGTACTTTCAATGTAAACAGAATCCAAAACCAGATACATAAAGGCAACAAGCACAGATACTGAATTACAAAGCTTGACCCAGATAATAAAGAATGGTTGGCCAAATAAACCAAAGAATTTGGATGACAACATAAAACATTATTTTACTTATCGCGATGAACTATCGTTCCATGACGGTCTATTATTCAAGGGCAATAAAATGATCGTCCTAAGTGCCGAACGTGAAAATATTCTCAAAAGCATACATGCTGGCCATTTAGGAATGCAGAGTTGCCTACATCGAGCCAGTACCAGTTGTGTTTTGGAAAACAATGACAAAAGATATACTTAGTCAACTATGTAGAACGTTGTACAGTATGTCAAAGAACACAAAGGAATAAGGATAAAGAAGTAATACTCAACAGGAAAGTACCAAAGCTTCCATGGCAAATAGTGTCATCAGACCTATTTCATTTTCAAGGAAAGGAATATGTACTTAGAGCAGATAGTTATTCGGGGTACTATGATTTCAAGAAACTAGAAAACTCGTCATCATACGAAGTAATTAAATGCTTCAAAGAATGGTTTTCTACACATGGAATTCCAGAAATATGTCAGACCGACAATGGACCTCAATATTCCTCAAAGGAATTTAAAGACTTTCGAAAGAAATGGGAATTTGAACACCAAACATCAAGTCCAAGGTTTCCCCGTTCGAATGGATTAGCAGAAATTTATGTTAAAAAAGCTAAGACTTTGTTGTTGAAATGCAGCAAAGATAACTCCGATATCTATCTAGCTATCTTAAATCAAATAAACACTCCAAGAGATTATATGTTGGACTCTCCGAATCAAAGATTAATGTTTAGAACAACGAAATCAACAATTCCAATAGAAGAAAATCTATTAAGACCTAGAGTTGTAGGAAATGTGCAAGTTCGACTATCGAATCTAAGACAAAGGCAAAAATATCAATAAAATTGCAAAACCTTGTGAAGATCTACAAATTGGCGCTAAAGTTAGAGTCCAGGTAGGAAAAAATGATTGGATCGGAGGAGAAATATTGGACAAAACAAACAAACCAAGGTCATATATAGTAGAAACTGAAACCGGTGTTTATCGCAGAAATACAGCACACCTAAATCCTACAAAGGCAGATATCCTAGTGCAAAAAGAAGTAGTAAGTAAAGGTGACGGAATAAACCTTAACGAAAAGGAGCAAATAACCAACGAGGAAAGAGATCAACAGCATACTGTTCCTTCACCAGCAGTTGATGCAAAACCAATTACTTTAACACCAGTAGCAATAGCCAAAGTACCTGAGCCAAAACTAATTCGATCTGGGCGTATTGTAAAACCAATAGACTAGCGAAACTAGACTTATAAAAAAAAATGGAGATGTAACGTACGCATCAATGCTAACGTACCGCTGCCGCCATCTATCAACATAGAATAATAATGTCATGTCGTGTAAACAAAATGACTAATGTAAAATAATCATTTATCAATAAAGTATCTTGAAATAGTATCTTAAGAGTCGTTTTATAATAACTACTAGCAACGTAAACCAAACATAACGTTACACCAGATAAGTTGGCGAGCGGAGGGGTAAGTTCGCGCAAGATTAGAAGTATTGGGGAGATTTGTATTTAGTTTTACATCAATTTGCAAGATACCATAGGTGGCGTAAACTACACATCTATTACTCAATAATTGCTCACTAATTGCATCAATAATAATTTGAGTAAAATATATAACGTGGACGTTTATAAAAACGGCTCCTGCGTAGCCCCTCTTCTCGCCATCTTATTTGGCGCTTTTTTTTTGGCGCTTGTTATACTATGATAAAATTATACAACGAAAAATGTGTCCAAGTCTATATTAGATTAACAAATACAGTATTACAAGATGCTTTTGGACTTTACATTTTACAATTTGAACATCACTTAAGGTATATTTATTAATATTATTCCTTCCTCCTCCTTCTTCTTCGTCTTCTGCCTCCCTTTTTAGAGCCACCTTTACGTCGTCTACCTCGTCGTCTGTGTTCTCTAATACCTTCCATGGCATCACCAAGATGATAACGACCTCTTAGTTTTTTAATTGCACCAAAGGCGAGTCCTTTCTTAATCGCATTATTCAAGTTCTTCGCAAAATCTTTATTTGGCACTGTGAATTCGTTCGAAATGTGTTCGGTAATTGCGTCTTTGGAAACCCCATTACTATTTCGGAGATCATCTATGGCGGCAATTAATAATTTAGCAGTTTTGAGTGTTCGAGGATTTGGAGAAGCCATTTTACACTTATACTGGAATTTTTCGACATTCAAACATTCCTTTTTCCAAAGAAAAATTGTAACTTTTGTAAGGACGAAAATTTATGTTATTAATCAAAACGACATTTTGTTTTATGAGTTTGTTTGTGTAATGCAATGGTAAAGAGATACCTAACGACCGATCCAGATAATATGTAATCGAGTCATTCATGAAAATCATGAATCTGAAATTGTATGTCGTTATTACATTACAAACGTCAAGTAAAATGTCAGTCGAATATAACGAGGGATCAAATAAAACCGGAATCGAAGGAAGTTTTCCACGAGAAAAAGTATTTTCTAACGTAAGCATTCGTAATATTAACATACATAATTGTCAATTTATAAATTTTGTTCATTCAAAAGTCAAATATCATCTATCGAAATAAAAAGTAGATATTGTAACACAATAGGTATTTATTTATAAACTAGAAAATTAGATATGCAATTTTAAGAATTAATAAACACATTTTACAAAGCATGCTTACATTTTGACATCTCCTTTTTACGCTTTCAAAAACACTGGTTAACATATTATGATGTTCATTGGTTTCATTATTTTTTTGTGTAATTTGGACTTGAAGGTGTGCCAGATCTGGAATTTGTACGCTAAAAATAAAATTTTTTAAAGTAGGCCATAAAAAGAAATCGCATGGAGTGATATCGCAAGATCTTGGAGGAAATTCATGATCGCTATTCAGGATAATCAAGCGATTGTCAAAAAATTGACGTAACGTGTTAGTTGTATTTTGTGCTGTGGGTCATCTTGCTACGTCTTGCTGAAAATATCCAAGTGATAACTTATTTACATTAAGTTGGTCAACAAGCTGCATCAAGATTTCTTGTTGATTTTGTGCATTTATAGTTGCATAAAAAAATTGGACCAATAATTCTTCTCCTACTTATGGCACACCAAACAAAAACATTCTGAAGATAAACAGTAGTCTCAACGTAAAAATTGTTGGGTTTTTCACCACTCCACATTCTCCATATTCTGTGAATTAACATATTCATTAAGCTAAGATGGTTTCTAAAGAGCTAAAGAGATTAATGCAGCGCCGAAGAATGTGTTGAAATTCGTTGTAATTAAAAAGCGGAACCGAAAATTTAAGTTGAAATTCCACCAAAAATTTGTTAACGGAGTACTGCTACTGGCTGTCAATTTTCCGTCCAATATCAACCACAAAAATTCTATGATTTTTTGTGAAAACCATTTTAAAATTAAATAACTATGTATATCGAAAAATTAATTTAATTTTACAATCGCTGCAATATGTTTAAAATTATGTGAAATGTCAGGATTGACAACCAAATGTCAAATGTTAACACTGACATGTACTATCCCGACATATTGATATGACTTTATCCAGTGGCTTACTCAATGTTTATAATTTGTCATGACACCGTATAGATACCGTAATATTTGCATTTCAACTAGATAATGCCAAACCATTAATCACTTGTATGCCCAAAAGATCACGAAATGTTTTAAATAACCATGAGGGCTTCACAAAATATTAAAAACAGTGACTTTTCTAATTGTTTTTCTATTTACAATAAAGCAATTTTTTCAAGTTTATATTAAGTTTTTTCACATTAGTGATACGCCAAAGATATTCTGTCAGAATATTATGAAGGTTAAGGGTACTAATTGATGCAAGTGGCGGATCAATTAAGTATTAGTTTACACTAAGCAATATTAGAAAATTTTGACAATTTTGACAAGTTAGGTTATACTAGATTTATGTGAGCTTAACTGTACAGCTGCGAGCAATAAATTTTGGTTGTCAATGCCATTGTAAAATTTGAGGAAATTGTCACAATTTAGATATTTGCCCTGATTGATTATATCCATTGTCAATGAAAAGTCAATATAAATTTCCAGTTTGTCAGTCTCGTTATTTAAATTATTTTTATTATGGTCTCAATATCCTACTTTAACAAAGTAAGGATTATTTCCTTAATAGAAAGTGGACTCTCTGAAGCTACGGTAGCATCTCGTCTAGGACTTGCAAAAAGTTCCGTAAATTTTATTAACATGTGCCAGATTAAATTAAAAGTTATTACCATTACGACCGTTTCACAATACAGCAACTTAAATTTTGTCAAAGAATGACATTGACGACCAAAATTTATTGCTCGCAGCTGTAACAAGTGTTCATTTGAAAAGTCAATCTAGGTTACTTTGAAATTATGATAGAATAAGACACAAATATATTAGTATGTGTTTGTTGTTCCGTAAACGTAAATCCAAATGACATTTGATAATGTCAATCACAAATATCAGTTAGTGCGTAAAATAATCGTGCGTCGATTCTGGTTTAAATAAATTGCTTCTCAGTTTTAAAATGGCTTTCACTTTAGAACATAAATTTTTTTTAGTCCAGGCTTATTTTCGAAGTGGTAATAAAATTGATGGTTTATGGGTTTATTCAGTTCAAGATTGCATGGTAGAATTTCAAGTTGAGTTTCCACATTTTGTAATAGATTATATACAATTTAAGAATACTTTGGATAGAACTTTAAAACTTTTTCTGAAACTGGTAGTCTCTTAAGAAAATCAGGCAGCGGAGTAGTTAAGAAAGGTACACCTCAAGTTGTCAATCGTGTTGAAGAAATAATGGAAAATGAACTACAAACATCTGTTCGACATTTGAGTCAACAAATAAACCTTTCTGTTGGTACAACTCACAAGTTATTAAAAATAGATATGCAACTTTATCCATACCGTGTCACAGCAGTACAAGAATTGTTAGAAATTGATTACCCACGTAGACTACAGTTTTGTAATTGGTTTGTAAATATGAACAATAATGGAGAACTTTCGCAAAGAGTCATCTTTACTGATGAAGCATGGTTTTATAAAACGGGATACCTAAATTCACAAAATACAAGAATTTGGAGTAGTGAAAATCCACATGTAATTAATGAAGAATCGCTACATCCAGAGAAAATTGGTGTTTGGGTTCGAACACTTATATTTAATTTGAATGATATGCTACAGAGAATCGAACAGAAATGCATAGAAATTAATAACAATCCAGTAATGTTGCAGAATATCTTCAGAAATTTTGAACGGAGGATTTTAAAGTGCATTGATCTTGAAGGACAACATTTTCAACATTTGTTATAGTTTTCAATAAATACCTATTATTTGTTATTTATTTGTATGTATGAAACTGTCAAAATATACGACTTCGTAGGTTAAGTAGTAAATTTTAATTTACGACATACTTCAAAATGTTCTCAGTAAATCACATGCTACTAGATTGACTTTTCAAATGAACACTTGTTATGTTGATATTAGAAATGCTTGAGTTAGAAAATACGTTTTCTCATGCACAACCTACTTCAACACCGGATTTATTTGATCGCTTGTTATAACTAAGTTGTAATCGAAAAAGGCATATGGACTCAAATTCATGAATGGCTCGATTACAAATTGTCTTGTTCGCTCGTTATATGTTATATATCATTAATTTCGTATGTATCCGGTCACTTTGCCTAACACCTTACTATAATAACATTTTGTACAGTCGCGCTCGTAAAAATTTAGTATAACCAAAAAATGTCAAATTGTCAGATTTATTGTGCTTTGTGTCTTATTGTGGTCTAAGAAGAAAACTCAAATAACACAGGTCTACAAAATTAAACTTTTTGAAAGATGTTTTTATTTTGAAAACTGATTTTAAATAATTTTGGTAGGCTGAGTTCAAAAATTCTATGCATTTATTTGTATCACGTAAGGTTCTTTTGCAAATATTAAATGAAAAAAAACCATATTTCTAAAAAAATTATTTGTTTATTGAGTAAAAAGGTGGAATACAAGTTAAAAAAGTTGAAAAAAATACTTTACTCAGTCTTTTTTAAGTGAAATCTTTGTCTTTTTGCCAGAAAGCTGCGTTGTCCGGACATTCGGTTGTATGTTTTTAAGGGCATATCCCGTTTTAACATCCAGCAGTAGTCCGCCATCATCGTTATGCTCCATCTGCCTTGGTATCGCCGTTCCATTTCCTTAATGTCTTGGTGAAACCTCTCTCCCTGTTCTTCGCTAACTGCTCCAAGATTTTCAGGAAAATAGTTCAAGTGTGAAAATAGGAAATGCACTTTCGAACTCATATTACAACTTAGACGATGAAAGTGTTGTAACATATTTTGAACAATATTTTCGTAGTTTTCGTCCTTAGAGTTCCCAAGAAACTTATCAATTACATACTTCTTTAAATGAAACCCAGGCGTTTTTCTCGACATTGGTCATTATGCTTTGAAAATCCTTGTCTTTGCATAATGTTCTTATCTGCGGCCCAACAAAAATACCTTCTTTTAACTTGGCATCGCATAAGGCTGGAAATGTCTCGCACAAATATTTAAAACACTGTCCATTTTTGTCTAGGGCATTAACAAACTGCTTCATCAAGCCAAGTTTGATATGGAGAGGAGGCAGTAAAACTTTTTTGGGGTCAACCAATACATTTTTGCTACCAGGTGTAAGGCTTGTTCTAGAGGGCCATTCTATTTGTGTCCAATGTCTATCCCTTGCTCGATTATCCCACTCACAAATAAAGCATGGAAATTTTGTATAACCTCCTTGTTGTCCTAGTAGCATGCACAACACTTTAAGGTCACCACAAAGCATCCACTGATGTTCTTGGTAGTTTATTTTCTTTAAAAGAAGTTCAAAATTTTCATACGTTTCCATTAAATGTACCGAATGGGAAACGGGAACCGAGGCCAGCTCGTTACCATTGTGCAATAAAACGCCTTTTAAACTACGCTTACTTGAGTCAATAAACAGGCGCCATTCTTCTTTTACATACGGCATATTTCCTAATTTTGAAATTAAGTCAGGAATATTGTTGCAATACACTAGCGGTCCGTCTTGAGTAAAATATTGACATAACTCTTTTTCGCGATCCCGGTAAAAGCTTGATGTGACGCCAGGTGCCAGTAAATGTTTCTCACGAAGTCGGGAGGCTAACAATTCGGATGCATCCTTTGGAAGGTGCAAATCTCTAATTAAATCATTTAGTTCGCTCTGGTTAAACACTTCGGGCTCTCTGAAATCTGGTGTGAAATCTGAGTCATCTGGGTCGCAATTAGATTCCTCTGATTCTGACGATATGACGTTTTCTAGTGCTTTTGGGGCGGTAGGTATCGGTACATCTGGTCCATGAGGAACTGGTCGAATAGCAGAGTCAAGATTGGGATACACAATTTGTTTCTTATTTTTTCTGTTGATTCCTTGAACATTACACGAACAAAAATAACGATCATCGCTGTGATTTCTAGGCTCTCTCCATACCATAGGAACACCAAAGCTTAAACATTTCTTCCTACCTTTTTGCCAGTTTCTTAATGCTTCAACGCAAACGGAACAAACAGTATGAGGAGCCCAGGACTTGTCTTGGTCGCCAATTTTTACACAAAAATAAGCGTGGTATACATTTTTCACAAAAAGTTATAGTTTGCCTCCGCTTTACTACGACATAACTACCACAGATATAACAAAAGTTATTCGGATTGTTCACACAATGTCTTCTTTCCATATTTATACGTTCTAGAACACTTAAAATACGCAACAACGAAGACAACAAGCGCACGGGCACAGTAGCACGACGACTAACACAACCAAACTGCACATAAGCAGGTTTCAACGTTGTATTGACGCTTCTGCGCCGACTCTGTTGCTTTGCTGAGAAATCTAATATTAACCAGTGTTGCCAAATCACATTTAATTTCATAAAAATCAATTCATTTAAAAATCATGCCTAACATGGAATAAACATATTCTTGTCATAGGTATAGCAATCGCCAATTAAGTTGGCGCGAGGAGGGGGTGCGCAGAAGCCGTTTTTAAAAACGTCCACCCCCACTACTCAAGTAATTGTCAGAATACATTCGTCATTGACGTTTGACGGAACATAATGTCTTTGTTAGGGGATCATAAAGTGATACACGTTCAGAGGTTAGAATTACCTGACATTTGATGTAAAACCAAATACAAATCTCCCCACTACTTTTAATCCTTCGCGAACTTACCCCTCCTCGCGCCAACTTAATTGGCGTTTGCTATATGTATATTAATAAATTAACATTTTTAAGATATAGAGCGCTATAAAAATAATTTACGTGATAGAGAAAATTATGGCGTTTTTTGGAATAAGGGCCCCCAAACATATACAAATTAGCAAACAGCTTTCAAACATCAAAATCACTGTAGACCTGTGTAATCTATCTTAACGTACGAGGGTAGCACCGATTATTTCTGCAAACTAATATTTCTATTTAATCCAAGGAATCAAACATTTTATTAAACAAATGTTTATTGTTTTCTATTTTGACAGTTCGAATTTAGTTTTGATAACTGCGACAGTTATTTTGTAAGCTAATTTCAAACCGAGTGGTCTGTAGTAAAAATGCATTTAACGAGAGAAAATTCTAGAGCCATGATTTACTATGATTTTAACTACAAAATAAAGTGTTTCAAGACTTTGTGCTGTTTACAACTGGCAAAACGTATTTAAATTTCAAAGAGTTTCATTTAGTGACGATTTTCGCGAAGGAACGCCAATCTCAGCCGTTACTGAAACAAATATAGACGCCGCGGCCGTTCGAATAGAATTATTCGGAGTACTTTGGGTATTGGCATGACTGCAATAAACAAGATTTTACATAATAATTTGGGTGTGAGGAAAGCTGGATATGCATTTGAACCGAAATCAAAACGGTAGTCGGCTCAATGGGTGTTTCCAAGAGAACTTAATCCAGTCAAAGTGAAAAAATCTCGAAGTGTTGGAAAGAAAATTGTAGTCAGATTCTTCTCAAAATCAGGACCTATCACAACAGTTGTGCTTGAAAATAAACGTATGGTTACCGCAGAATGGTACATGACAGTATGTCTGCCAGATATTGTTCAAAAGGCTCGTTTAGGGTTAATTCAGCCCGAGGGTCAAAGGCCCGAGGGCTGAATTAATGTCGACCTCGGAGCAATATAATATCCATAACGCCCTTGATGCATAAATAACTAAAATGTCAACAGCATTTCAAGGCAATGCAATTATCAACAACAATTTGGAATTTTTAAAATTAAGCAAACATGTTTTCAACATTTATATGCATAACCAAGGTAATTAGTGCATTTCAATATGATTTCTAATAGTTTTAAGGCAAGCAAAAACTTGCATACAGAATAACTTTTTCCATAAAATGAAGATTAAAAAAGTTTTTTCTCTTCTGGACCAAATCCGTGGACACATTGAACCGCACACACGAACAAGTTACTGTTGTGTCCGTCAGATGGAGACCCCTGGCTAAGTCTGACAATTGTTATGAATACTTATGAAGAAAACGGTGGTTGTTTTGGCGTTCGTGATGTTGATATTAATCAATGAGCGGCGCTGAATGTACTTCTATGCTGTATTCAGTGCCGTGCCTAGGGGTTCGGCCCCCTGCGTGCAAAAGGTATGCGTACGCACTCGAAAAACAATAACATCTATAATGGTATACATTTTATTATATTAAAATAATAAAAAAAGTGCTATTCTTCTGATTTAGATACTAAAAACACTGTTTGCTTTTATATTTGTATACTTATAATATTTCAACTTAATCATTGAACATTAAAAAAGTATATAATCAAATAAATAAAATATGAATAAGAATATAATAAACGGTTTTGAAATATAAAGTTATAATAATCCTTCAATATGTATTTGTCTTTAAATATACAATTAGAATTTTGTATAAAATTTAGACAATGGTAAAATAAAAAATGAGTGTAAGGTTTTGTTTTATTGTAAAAAAAAATGTAGTGAAAATTTCCGGTATCTTTATTTTAAAACAAAGTAAAATAGATTCCAATTAAACGTGAAAGATTATATCGTTTAATTGTCCACCACGGCTACGATGGCATGGATCAATGCGAGAATTGAAATTGTCCATGATTGGAACTTCAATATCCTGTATAGCTGCTGGAATGTTATTTTTTAGGGCTTCAATATTAGCTGGCTTATTAGAGTAGACTTTGCTTTTTAAGTAACCCCATAGACAAAAGTCTAAAGGTGTCAGGTCGCAAAACCTTGGCGGCCAATTTACATCTGCATTCCGAGAGATGACACGTCCAGGGAATCGCGTGCGTAGTAATGCGATGTTGTCCCGTGTAGCACTATCTTGTTGGAAATATGCCTCATCAATGTTAATTTCGTTTAGTTGAGGCAATATAAAATTTCTTAATAATACATTATAACATTCTGCATTTACCGTAATAGCGTTGCCGAGATCGTCTTCAAAGAAAAATGAGCCGATTATTCCTTTAGACCATTGATTTCCAAAGTGGTCCAGGTGGACCTCCAGAGGTCCACGGGAGACTCGACGGAGGTCTACGTTGGCGTGACAAAAAAATGGGACTTCACAATTCGTAAGCGGGGGTCCACGAAAATTTATCTGGTTTCGATAGTGAAGAACTAAAATGTTGGCTTGAGTTCACCTATCAATGTAGGCAGATAATATTTTAAGAAGCTCAGCGACTGTTACTTGTAAAAACTTGCATATTCCATATTCAGTACAACGTGTCGAGACTTGCAAAGCGCTGCCGCTGCCGCCGTCCGCAATGCTTGTTCAGACGTGCAAAGGGACGAAGTACGACTTGTGGTGTGTGTGCTTGCAATCTTGCATGAACTTGTTTGATTCTTCACCAATATAAACGAATGCCACGGATAAACGTTACTCATTTGTTTCCCGAATTTCTAAAAGAAAAGTAAAGTAAAGTGAATCGATGTTAGTGTTTGCCACTGTCGGAAAAGTAAGTACTTACCTGCGTATTTGTTATACATACCTTTATTTTATTTATTATTTATCTATTTATTTTACAATTTATTGTGCACGTAAGTAAACAAAAAATGGACAAATTATAAAAAAATACGTAGGTACAAAATGTGAGGCTTATTCCTAAAAGAAATCTCTTCTAACCCACCTGCGATAGGAGATATATTTATGTTGTAATAAGTATATTTGTAATGTTTGTGTGTAGTAGGTACGTATTAAAAATTAAATACTGAACAGAGCCATTATTAGATACTTCCATAAAAGAACAGAAAGCCGAGAAAGGTTGAACCTCTTGTCCCTACTTTATTAGTAATTTTTTTATTACCCGACTGTGTGGTGGTTCACTAATATATAAATATATTTTCATAAATTGTACGTGTCTTTATATACTACATACTCGTAACGTGCATCAAGGTAATAAATAAATAATTAAAATCGCGGAAGTTTTGATATCAAAATATTATTTACAAGTATTTTCTATCGAATTTACAGAAATATATCAAAATATAATTAATGAAAAAATGTTTTAAATTACATTAAAATCGGTTCAGCCGTTTTCATAAAACAAAACTCAATTATTGATCTTAGCGATTTATTGCTTTTAATAATTAGAATCAGTTTGCCGCCGGTACTTTGTTTATTTCATTGCAATAATCAATTAATCCTGTTAAAATAGCCATATCCTGTTAAGTAAGACCGCCTTAAGATTACTACAACAAAGTTTTTTTTTATTTACAGGTAAGTAATTGATACGAAACATGGCTGAATCTAAGAAGAAATGTCGACAGTACAGTGTTGATTATTTAAAATTTGGTTTTCTTCCATCAAAGGCAGACAAGCGATTGCCCATATGCCTTTTATGCAACAAAGTTTTGAGCAATGACTCTATGAAACCATCGAAGCTCGAAGATCATCTAAGAAGGTGTCATCCTGATAAAATAGGTAAAGATTTGAAATATTTTCAAACATTGAAGGAAAAATATGAAAAGAGACCCACCGTGCACAGTATGTTCGCTTCAACGTCGGAAAGTAACGATGATGGCTTGCGGGCATCTTACAATATCTCATTACTTATAGCGAAATTTGGAAAATCGCACACCATTGGAGAACAGTTAATTTTACCCGCTGTTGAAGAGGTTTTAAAAACTGTTCTGCACAAATCTCCATTTGACATACTCAAAAGAATTCCTTTGAGTAACAACGCTGTACAAAGACGTATTGATGAAATGAGCTCTGATATTGAAAGTTTCTTGTGTAATTATCTGCAAACAACTCATTTTTCTATTCAACTGGACGAGTCAACTTTACCTGATAATGAAGCATTATTATTGGCATATGTTCGATTTGTTATGGACGAAGAAATTCATGAAGAGCTACTATTCGCGAAAACTTTGGAGACGGACACTAAAGGTAAATCAATATTTAATGTCCTGAGTGATTTTTTTAAGGAAAAATCGATTCAATTCACAAACGTTATTTCGGTGGCAACAGATGGAGCTCCTGCCATGGCCGCGCGATATCGTGGGTTTATAAGCCATCTTAAAAGAATTATACCAGAGGTAACTGCAATTCACTGTGTCATCCACCGACAACACCTAGTAGCAAAAAATTTGAGTGCTAAATTGCACCAATCGCTTCAATTTGTGATTAATGCAGTTAACAAAATAAGAAGCAATGCATTGAATACGCGTTTATTTGCACAATTGTGCGATGAAAATGATGAAGACTCCAACGATTGCTCTTCCATACTGAAGTACGCTGGTTGTCGAAAGGTGCATGTTTAACAAGATTTTTCTCACTTTTTGAATCAGTTTTAAAGTTTCTGGAAAGTAAAGATCCAGATTTAAAAGAAAACCTGATCAATTTGAAAGCAGACATCGCGTATTTGACAGATTTGTTCAATATATATATATATTATTGAAACAAGCGATAATTGATGGAGTAGATAAGAGCCAAAAGTTAAAATAAACATAAATAGAGAGACTCATGTATTAATGATTTGTTTACATTATGAAAAAATACATGGACAATATATACATTTTCTCCCGACCGAGAATAAAGTGTCATCTTATACATCTGACAATTGACATATATTAGACTACTTTATTCTCTAGGGAATAAAAGATTAGATTTTCCCTAGGGAATAAAGTGAATACTGTAGTGAATGACTTTTGGTTCATTTATTTAAGTCAAAATTAATTTAACTGTCAGATTGACGAAGCATTTAAATATATCAATAAATTTTATTTTGTAATCGTAATAGTAACATTAGATGAGTTTACAATATTTATATATGGACAATCATCTGATATCTTAACTTGGCGGTTGCTTACAGTAGTGCTTGTCCAAAAATTATCTCCTTCACTGCCGTTAATATTCATTTGTCCAATTTTACTTATTGAAATGATCATTACATATATTGAATTTCATTATTAAAACAACATTTTAATCATTAAAATTAATCAAAACAGTGAATAAAATGTTTCTAGCAACACTTTATTCACACTGCTATTGACAACAGTAACAGAACAGTATATCGACGAATCAATTGCTCAAAAAATGTCCACGTCAAAAAAAATTTTGACAGATGTAAATTCAAATGAAAGGCCTGGAACTTCCACTGCACTTGACCCTGACGAAAGCAGAGTCAACTTAGCTTGCACTGTACTTGACTCTGACGAAAATAGAGTCAAATTTCCTGGTTTAAGAATTCATCAAATTATTAATAGTACAATCAATATTCATGTAAATAAATTACCTAATCAATAAATTTTTTTGAAACTTTTGCAAAATTGGAAAAAATCTTGTATGATACACGTGAATAAGCAAATTTTATCCACTCAAAAACATTATTGCACTCGGCTTGCACCTCGTGCGCTAAACAATTTTTTCGTGGATAAAATTTGTCTTTATTCACTTATACCATAAATAGCTATTTTGCACAATAACTTAAACGGACTGCGTTTTTTTGGAAAAAAATAAGACACAAACAAACTCGTTTTACCTTAGTACCCAGAAACTATGCACATTTTCATGACAAACCAACTTAATTGAATGACATCAGATCAATCTATCAATCAACTGTCAAACTAATAATGAAATAAATTATTACATTTAAGGTCGGGAGAAAAGTTTTGTATGTAATTCGGGAATAAACGTCTATAATCCCTCAACAGAAAATGCCCTCGCTCCCTTCGGTCGCTCAGGCATTACTTACTGTCTCGGGATTAAAACTGTCGTTTATTCCCTTAATACATAAATATCTATTATAATTTATATCTTAGTAAGCAAGTATGTGAAAATATGATTGATTGACGACGTGCCATTCTATCGTGGTTATAGATTGAATGATCTCGATGGAACGAAATATAAGGGAACGACATACAGTTACAATTTCGGATTCGTTCCAATTCGCTCCACGTTCCACATTCGTTCGACACATCACTACTGTACGCCGGTGTCCAACGTGTAGGGCGCTAACATGGCAAGTTATTTTAAAACAAGTTCATTTCTGTAGTTCTGAAAATAGTATATTATTTGCCATATGCTACTTTAGAAAATATTTTTTTACAGTAAAGTGTGGAAATTAGTCAATATCTCATGAATCGGGGAAAAGTGTTTTTTTTATACGTATAAGAACTATTAGTTTTATTTTAGATCGTCATTAATTCAGAGTTGCATTTGAAAATTAGAATCTAAGAATATCAAATTTTGTAGCTGTGGCACTTGAAAAACTCACGTGAGCAGTCGATTTTCTCGAAATTCATAAAAGGGCCATTATCTCGAAAACTAACACACTTTTACTGAGATCATATTTAGTTATTCTGGGTAGTTATGAGCTGGTCCACCAGTCCTCCAAGGGTATCGTTGATTTTTGGGACATACTGTATGCAGTTTCACCTGAAACAAACTAAATTACTTTAATGCTATAATTCTAAATTAAAATTCTAGTCATTTTTGAAAAACCATTTATTAAAAATTAACAACTTTTAATTTTTTACTAGTAACGTTTTCTATTGACAGCACTTGTACGCAGTGAGTCTGCTTACATTGTCAATTAATGTTACGTGTGAGATGAACAGAATTCTCAAAAGTTTTTTTATTTTTAAGTGACTGAATTTGCGTGCTTCTTCCAGGTCTTATCATATTATATGCGTTACTTACGTATTATCGAGATATCAAAAAATAATAATATTTACGAGCCATGAGCAGGACCTTAAACTAAATAATTCCTAAAACGCCAAATTAGGTATAATTATGACAAATAATTAAAATTTACCCTTACGTGCTTTTTCAACTACAAAATTTCTTATTAATTCTGTCATATTTACATTTTCATTTATTTCTCTTTCTATCGGGACTTCTTTCTTGGGACATTGTTGACCGTAAATAATTTTTAATTATTTTTAACTTGAAAAAGGATCTTTCTTCTGAGGCGACTGACACAGGTAATTTTAATAAAATTCTTAATGCAATCACAGTATTTGGAAAAAGATTTAAAATTCTATTTTCTATTTCAATAATAGTATATTAATAAGGCATTTTGCCGCACTCGCTCTTTAGAAAACTCGCCGCTATCGCGGCTCGTTTTCTAAACTGATCTCGTGCGGCAAAATGGTGCCTTATGAAATTTGTTTTTTAATATACTATTATTTAATTGATTGAACACCACGACTAACGATAAACAAATACTCTTATTATATATTTCATAGATTACGCATGATTTTTTATATACAATGCTTTTTATATTCTGTTAACTACTAATAATTTAATCTTGCAATCATTTTTAAGACTTTTGGCCACCCTTAAAATCAGCCACCTGCGTATTTGTCATGCAATTTCTTATATCTGGACAACTGATGTATTAGAAAAAAACTAAACTGTTGAATTTAGTTTAAATGTTGGTAGGCACGGGCCTGGCTGTATCTTAACTTTTGTAATGTAGTATTGGTGTTTGTTATGGTGAAAGTATCTTTTAAGCAGCATGTAATGATGATTCTATAGCAAGATGAAGCACATGTATGCATGTCTGAAAAGATATTTTCACACAAATATGAACTTGCATTGTTTCCTCCACACTCGATTTTTAACGTTAAATTTATTTGTTTCCATTTCTCAAGCGATTTCTCTAATAGTATAAGAACTTTTATATAATTCTTAATTTATCAAGCTATGTTTTCTTGTCATTTTAAGTAGCTAGTTATATTAAATAATTAAATTGACACATCTCAAATTAACAATCTAAGTATATATTACAGTAAACTAAAGCTTGGGAAATCCTTTTCACTAGATTTATGTGACGTACGTCTATTTATTATCAATACAAAGCAAAATTTACCAAATTCTATTGGTGCAGATGTCGCGGTTTCTTTAAATAGTATGAATTATAAAGTGATCAAAATTTTAGTTCACGATTAAATAAGTTGAAATGAGAAACATTGCTAACATTAAAATAGAAATAAAACTAATAGCTAAAATCTTCATTATTAATACGTAATCGTAAAACGACAATTGTTTCGCCAGCATAGTGGCTTCATCAAGTACTTACGGCTAAAAACTAAATTAAATCCTATATATATATATATCCTATACATATATATATATATACAGGGTTATGATAAAGTAACGTACAAAATTCATAAAACGTACAATGTTCATTTTTGAAAAAAATGCAAAAACACGTCCAACAGTTTATTTTATTCCGCGTCTTTTAACATAAGTCAAAAAAATAAAACGTCAAATTTGTCAAAGTTATGACGTCATCAATATTTTTTTAAAATATGAAGCATGTTTTTTTTTTACTTTATTTGATAAAGCTTGTTTTTCTGCATTATAAAGAATTATTTGAAGTAGGGGTCACATAAGAAAAAACTGAGAGAATTAATAAAATACAAAATAAACTAGTTTTTGAATTTATGAAAAGAAACTACATATTAAAAGAATTAAAACTTAAAGTTTCCTAGTAATAAAACAACTGTTTGTCAGTGTCAGTCTTACAATTAGTGTCATACCAATTTTATTATGATGGCTCCTTTAACGGAAAGAGAAAGGATAGAAATTCTAATGATGGTAGGTTACGGCGATAGACTTCGAAGTCATGAAGAAGCATGTGCTTTATTTAACGAAACACATTTTGAAAGACCTCCAATTGCTAGAAGCACAGTAAGCAGAATTGTTGCAAAATTTAATGAAACAGGAAGCGGAAGTGATGCTCCAAAATCTGGAAGACCGGGAATAAGCGACGATGCAAAGTTAGATATTTTGCTGTCATTAGAAGGTTTCTGGATAACCAGTTTGAAAGAAGGTGGATTGGAAGACGTGGACCAATGGCCACCTAGGTCACCTGATCTCACCCCCGTTGATTTCTTTCTGTGGGGACATTTAAAAAGTCGGGTCTACGTTAACCGACCAGACAATTTAGAAGACTTAATGGAGCGAATTAGACATGAAATGACTCGAATAACTCCGCAGATGATCGAAGACTCTGTAAATCAGGTCTACCATCGTCTTGGCTTATGTCAGATAGTGAACGGGACACAGTTTGAACAATTCCTGTAAGAAATCGTTTTGGTATAATGGACTGTTTAGTTAATTTAAATGTTATTACTATAATAAAGTTTATTTTGTTTTTTATTAATTCTCTCAGTTTTTTCTTATGTGACCCCTACTTCAAATAATTCTTTATAATGCAGAAAAACATGCTTTTTAAAAAAAAACCAAGCTTCATATTTAAAAAAAATATTGATGACGTCATAACTTTGACAAATTTGACGTTTTATTTTTTTGACTTATGTTAAAAGACGCGGAATAAAATAAACTGTTTGACGTATTTTTGCATTTTTTTAAAAAATGAACATTGTACGTTTTATGAATTTTGTGCGTTACTTTATCATAACCCTGTATATATATCCTATATATATATATATATATATATATATATATATATATGTATATATATATATATATATATATATATATATACAGGGTGTCCTTGAAATAAAAGGACAACGTATGAAAAATGGAAAAATGTAATTATATAGAATATGAATCCAAAATATTTTCCCAAAATTCCCGGTCATAACCAAGAAAAACATGACAAGATATTAAAAAAAAATTGTCACGCCACTGGACAATTATAAAAAGCACCAGAGACGATATATTAAAGTTGACCGAGAGTAACAAAAAGAATAATTTTGTTATTAGTCATCTCATGCAGCTGCTACGCATGTAAACATACACTATAGCGTATATGTGTTTGAGGTATTTTGAATTCATAGGCGTCACGTAATGCAATTTTCAGGGTGTTTTTAATTTCGGGATTCGCGTCGTAATTGCCCATAATATTTTGGATTTATATTCTATGTAATTACATCTTTCCATTTATCATATGTTGTTTCTTTATTTCAAGGACAACCTGTGTATATAAGCGTTTCGTGTAATGCCTCATATTCATCCATCTGAACCAACCCTTAAGGTTTTCAATTTGAACTGTTATAATATGCTTTGTTCTGTATGAGTTATTATTATTTTTAGTGGAAAATAACACTGGTCAACACAGTTTGGTTGTCTTATACATCAATACGTGTAGTTCATGTCTTTTGTCATGCTGATTCTGAATGTGATTTTGAGATATTTTCTTAAATATTGTTTTAAAAAAACGCATTAAATTTACAAAATTTCAAATTTACTTTTATATAAAAAAGATACTACTAAAAATATTGTTCTGTCGAACATTAAGTGGACATGCCTGAACATCTCCGTGCATGTTTCCTACGTCATTTAAACCACGCCCATTTTTTGCTCTGGAACCAATACATAAATAGCTACACACAGCTCTTTCGATTCAATGTAAGTTGGTTTGTCATAGCTGAAGAACGTCTTTTTATTTCATAATGTCGCGTACGTGTATAAATAATCCAAACAGTTTCTATTACGTATGGAAGAATTCACTACCCACCAGCATCACTGGAATATTACACCTTTAATAGAAAAGTTATATTTTTACTATTTCGACGGAACCATTGAATATCAAGACAAGCCATGGGCGCCCAGTATTTGCTGCGCACGCTGTGCTGTTTTTCTGAGGTGCTGGTCAAATGGTAAGAAAAGCGCTATGCCATTTGCAAGACCTATGATTTGGCGGGAATAAACGGACTATTCGACTGATTGCTACTTTTACTGCACGAAAACTTTAGGATCTTCCAACAAAAATAAGAAAAATATTAGATATGCTAATCTGCTCTCTGCTACTCGTCCGGTACTTTATTCGGAAGCCTTGCTAGTACCAATAGGTGTTTCAAGTGAAGGATATGATGTTACAGAACCAGAAGAAGCCAGTGTCAAGTTATCGACCAGCGATAATGAATATTTGCCATCTAAAGAGGACGGACCACGCCTAACAAATCAGTTAGAATTAAATGATTCGAGACCTGAATTTGTTAAAAACTAAAGCAGAAATACTAAGATCTAGATTCCAAGGATGGAAACTGTTAGGTCCAGACACACATATTTCTGTGCATCGTAATCGTCAGAAAGCACAATCACAGTATTTTTCAACTGACGAGGGTCTTTCGTTCTGCAATAATGTCGACGATTTGATATTGGCATTAAGTCACCAACACCATACCAAAGAATGCGTTTTTTATCGATGCTTAGAAATTGAGTTTGAAAGTTGTCCTTCTTTACATTGGAAACGTTTATCCACACGTCCCTATTGGCCAGGCAGTCTACTTAAAAGAAAGGTTCGAAAACATGACTTTTCTTCTAGACATAATTAATTACAAAATGTACGAATGATATATCAGCGCAGATCTCAAAGTTGTAGCAATTTTACTCAGTTTACTAAGGTATACATAGAATTGCTGTTTTCTTTTCGAGTGGGACAGTCGATAAAGAAATTCACACTACATTATTAAAGACTGCCAGTTAGGGCTCAGTATATTCCTGGACAAAAGAACATACTTCATAAGTCACTAGTTGAACTTGATAAGGAACTTATACCGTCATTACATATAAAATTAGGTTTGACTAACAATTTTGTGAAAGTAATGGATAAAGATGGTCGTGGATTCCAATACCTTAAACAAACATTTCACAAAATCTCAGATGCAAAATTTAAAGATGGAATTTTTGTAGGACCGTAAATTAAACTTCTACAAGATACAAAGTTTGAAGAAATCTTAAGTGACTTGGAGAGTGTTGCTTGGATTGCTTTTAAAAATGTGACCCACGATTTTCTAGGAAACAGAAAATCTGACAAATGTATAGCACTTGTTAATGAACTTCTTAGAAGTCACCATAAATTGGGCGTAACATGAGCCTTAAAATACATTTTTGCTCTCGCATCTGTATTTCTTTCCCTCGAATCTCGACAACACGGCGAAAGGTTTCATCAAGACATTTCTGTTATTGGAAAACGTTATCAGTGGAAATGATATCAGAAAGTGCCAAGGAACAGTATAAAAGTAAGAAGAAAAACATTTTAAACGTTACCCCATACAGCTCCATATCTAATTAATATTATTTCATTTACTTTTCAATATTTTTTTTCCAAAACTTGACGAGCCAGAATAAATTTGTTGTTATTACTATTGTTAGAACTATAAAAGAAACGAAAATTGTACACAGTTCCTAAAGAAAAATTATAAAAGTTAAAATTGGTTGACCGGTGTAATTTTAAAATTAAATCATATTGTATATAAATATAATTAACGTAGCAATGCAACATTCTTACCTAGAATTAAGGTAAGAAGAAAGAAATCGATATTATTATTGGGAAATAAAGAAGCTACTCCGCTTTCATGTAAAGAAATATATGATACGTACTGATTTCCAGATTATCGTCACTAATTTAAATATGTGACAGTGGGTATGAAGAATCGCAACTTTTTATACGTTCGAGACTATATACAAGATACTATTTCTCTGATAGGTAGGAAGGGTGACGTCGGTCTTATGCATAAGGCAAATTTAGCTGCGTACTGCGAATGCTTTTGTGACACTCTTGAAAAGAAAAAAAATACTTATTATATCTCTTGGGGATTTCTATGGTAATGAATAATTTAAATATACAAATACCTAATTGAATATTCTATTTCAACAGGGAAATTAGGAGAAAATTTTTATGTTGGAAGAAGTAAATATAAATTAAGCTGACGATATCAGTTCAAAAATAATAATTATTTAGTCATACATCGAAGGTATTCTTTATTTATCGCCTGTGTTATTCACAGTCATTGCAGAATCAATAATATAACTATTTCATATCACAATATACAGTATGACTGAAGTTTCATTTTGTTCTTTTCGGGGATATATTCTAAAAAATATAACATATAAAATAGTAAAAAATTTTTCTAATAAAAGTTGTCTAGAAACGCCAAAAAATTTTTTTTGAATTTTTAATTTTTAATTTTTTTTGGCGTTTCTAGACAACTTTTATTAGAAAAAATTTTTAGTATTTTATTTGTTATATTTTTTAGAATATATCCCAAAAAAACAAAATGAAACTTCAGTCATACTGTATACCCATGTTATAGAGAAGGTTGACTTTTCCTACTTTAGAAATATAACCTCAGAAAATAAAGAAAGAACAAAACGTTTAATATGAACGTAAAACATTTCACAGAAAGAAAAAACTTTTATCCAAAAAGAAATATCAATCGAAAAAACGTTTTTAAAGTGTTAATATTGTCATGAATTGTAGAGCCCCTGACACTTCTCCAAAACTGGCTAATAAACATAGAAAGTATAAATTATCATTCGAAAATCATGTAGCAAATTTGAATCGTAAATTTAATGTAGTTCAAGACTAATTGACCAAAAATCAGTTTTGTGACGCCATCTCTAAAGTGAGGTAGTGCTACCTACTTGTGAAGCTGGCGCAGCGAAGGCGTCTGAAGATGGTCGAGATAAAAGAAAATGTAGTTCTATCGCACAAGGTATGGGAGCTTCTATTTATTATATATGCTCTTAGTCAGTGGAGACGGGTGTGAGTGACTAAAATAAAAGTTATAAGGTAGCGCCACTCAGTTTTGTTTACGGAAGCTCAGACTGAAAACTGAGAAATGAGATTGCGCGATCTTCGGCGCATGCACATACAAACTACTCAAACTCACGCTATGTATCTAGACTTACTAAGTACCTACGTATTAACTCCAAAATTGCTGCCCAGGATACCTGAAAAGGAAACTGCTACGGGGAGTGCCAAGGCAAAGAAAAAAACTTATATCAAATAATTCGTATATTTACGATCATAGGAAAATAAATGTTATAATAAAATTAAGTAAATGGATGTATTATATTTAAGCATTGACTAAAATCAAATAAAGAAATATTATTAAATTGAAATCTTCACCCTGTATAAATATATCGACTGTATGTTAAGGTAAAAAAAAAAATATATACAACTCTATACAAATCCAAAACTAGATATCGCAAAAAGGTGAACACAGTACGGTAAACATAATAACTCAAAAGTTGAACGTAATAATACTGTTAATAGTAAATGGAAAATAATTTCGTAAGTTAATTACATAGTTTATTCCCGCAGATTTTTTTCTAAAGGTACCATTAGAGATAAAATCACAATAATTTTATAAACAGAAATAGCGATAGTCAAAATATCCTACTCACAAATACAAATGATTTAAATTCTAAATTCAAAATTATGAAATTACAAGAATACGTCGTCATTTATCAGCACCTGCATGTATACAAAAAGGTTTTGTTTAAGTATGACAATACGTTAAGCACGTATAAAGCGTTTGTACAATATGAAACAAACATGTAAATAATTTACATATCTGTAACTATGCACATGGACAATACACCTCGTATTTTCAGCATTTACTTCTGCTTAATACATACGTTTCTGCCATATAGGCGTCCTCAGTTAAGCTAGTGAAGCAATGTATACAAATTAATACAAACCTGTTATAAACAACTGGTTTGTATCTGTATTTAATTTACTGAAATAGCCCGCATAGATCAAGCAAGTTACGTCCTATAAGAAGACAACTATTTAATAATTGACATCTTACGGGCGAAAGATACTTTGTCCGGAGGGCTACCTATCGTTCGAACAGCTATGCTGCTACGGGAAACGATAAAATACGTATGTAGATGTAGTCCATTAACAACCAGCCAGATGGCGGTAAATATACAAAAAGGTTTTGTTTAAGTATGACAATACGTTAAGCACGTATAAAGCGTTTGTACAATATGAAACAAACATGTAAATAATTTTCATATCTGTAACTATGCACATGGACAATACACCTCGTATTTTCAGCATTTACTTCTGCTTAATAAATATGTTTCTGCCATATAGGCGTCCTCAGTTAAGCTAGTGAAGCAATGTATACAAATTAATACAAACCTGTTATAAACAACTGGTTTGTATCTGTATTTAAATTTACTGAAATAGCCCGCATAGATCAAGCAAGTTCCGTCCTATAAGAAGACAACTATTAAATAATTGACATCTTACGGGCGAAAGAGACTTTGTCCGGAGGGCTACCTATCGTTCGAACAGCTAAGCTGCTACGGGAAACGATAAAATACGTATGTAGATGTAGTCCATTAACAACCAGCCAGATGGCGGTAAATATACAAAAAGGTTTTGTTTAAGTATGACAATACGTTAAGCACGTATAAAGCGTTTGTACAATATGAAACAAACATGTAAATAATTTTCATATCTGTAACTATGCACATGGACAATACACCTCGTATTTTCAGCATTTACTTCTGCTTAATACATATGTTTCTGCCATATAGGCGTCCTCAGTTAAGCTAGTGAAGCAATGTATACAAATTAATACAAACCTGTTATAAACAACTGGTTTGTATCTGTATTTAAATTTACTGAAATAGCCCGCATAGATCAAGCAAGTTCCGTCCTATAAGAAGACAACTATTTAATAATTGACATCTTACGGGCGAAAGATACTTTGTCCGGAGGGCTACCTTTAAATACAGATACAAACCAGTTGTTTATAACAGGTTTGTATTAATTTGTATACATTGCTTCACTAGCTTAACTGAGGACGCCTATATGGCAGAAACATATGTATTAAGCAGAAGTAAATGCTGAAAATACGAGGTGTATTGTCCATGTGCATAGTTACAGATATGTAAATTATTTACATGTTTGTTTCATATTGTACCTGCATGTATGCAAAAAGAAACATATGTGGTCATGTATGACACGGCAAAAACAATTGTGACCGCAGAAGAAATTACTATAAAATATATCAATATCCGAATATGCTACAAAATTTAGATTTTAATTTCCAAAATACAAAAGAATAATTTGGCCTTAAATTCAAGGAAGAAAAATACTTTATTTCACAAGAATGAATTCTTTTAAGTTATACTATACAAGATATATTGAATTTTAAATGAGTGGGCTCTAAGCCGCTATGGAAATTGATTAATATGGCATTAAAAATGGTAATAACTATATTAATATTACAAAAATTAATATAAGTTATGCTAAAAGAAGTTAAATTGATTACCAGCAAAATATGAAAGCAATATATGTAAAAAATTATAAGACGAAATTCAAATTACACAAAAACTATAATAACTATAATACGAATTACTTGATATCCTGTCCCTGTCCGTCGAAGATGGTAATTAATTCCTCAGGTCGATCGTTGTTCGAGGAAATAACGACCATAAATTGCCCTTGAAGGCAATGGCCCCTTGAGGCTGCAGTGCTCGTGAACTCTTCAACAGGAAGCTATTTTTTTCCGTTTACGAAGACGAAATGGAACGCCACACAAAAACCAAGATTGGGTTATATTTTCCTCAAACCTACGTAAGTCGCAAACGGCAAATTGGCTGTCCCAAAAATTAGAATTCACCCTTTGACATGATCCGTTTATGAACGATGAATTAACTAAAGGTCAAAGATGCGTAAATTAACTTCCATTTAGAAGATGTACGCTCGTAATATTTTTAAACGACTTTACACTACCAAGGTCTGTCTGCTAATCCTAGAATCTCACCCGCGTGTAAGCGGAAGTGATGATATAGTTACCAGAGTTAACTATAGACAGCGGAACAAGTATCCGAATGAACGTATTTAATATAAAATACCGGTACTCGTCAATAAATAATGAAGACTATTAATCGATATTAAAAAGGGAAACTAAGGCGTAACAGTAGTTCCCTTAAAAAGCATTTTCGGACCCAAGTTGATAGAAACTTTTTTCATACTTTTGTATGTACAATCACCACTTTCATACTTTAAGGATTGTTCGTGGATATACTGTATCTTAGCAAACGTAGGCGTATTTTATTTACACCCTGTATAAGCAGGGCATATTTTGATGCCTGTCTTTTGGAAAATAAAAATATAATAGAATTCTTCTTTTTTGATTCAAAATAATAGAGTCGTTTGTAGTACGATCTTCTTGCGGGTTTCGGCGTGTTGTCGTAATTTCACTCGACGTTTCGCTGTTCATACTGGCACCTTCTTCAGGATCTGGTATTAGTCTGATACAAGTGACAAGGGCCGTGAAAGTCTACAAAATTTTATAATAAATCAGTTTGTTCTGCGTTTATGGCTTATATTTCTTTCCTACTTAACTAAAATTATTATAATGAAGTTGCATCTTTAATTTAAATTGTTAGAAATTGCTGGTGTAATCAAGCGTACGTATTTGATTTTTTCTCTTTAACAGATGATAATAATTATAAAGATAACATAAATTTACGAGCTAGTGTTTGTTGAAATAAGTACGAGGATACGGAAGATACGTGGTGTAACACAGAGATGGCGCGAATTCGCCGAAATCTTCTTTACCATTCTATTAATAGGTTAAATATGACAGTACAGAGCGATCTGTCAATTAGTTCTTTTTGGCAGTACGCCAAAGTAAACGTCTCGTGTGATTTTGTAATAATGGAAAAAAGTGAATTAAGAGCAGTGATAAAGTACTTTTATTTGAAAGGCTTAACACCAACCGAAATCAAAGCAGAACTGCATTCAACACTATTAAAATCCGCTCCTTCGTTTTCAATGACTAAAGACTGGGTTGCTGAATTTAAGCGTGGTCGTATGAGCACAAATGATGAACCCTATACTGGACGTCCAAAAACTGTTACTGTTCCGGATATGATTGAAAAAAGTTCACCGTATCGTCTTGGATGACTGTCGAGTAAAAGTGCGCGAGATAACAGACATTATAGCAATCTCAAATATCAGTGTGTACAGAATTTTAACTGAAGAATTGGAAATGAAAAAATATTCGGCGCATTGGGTGCCGCGGTCACTCACATCGGAGCAAAAACTGAATCGTTTGGGTGTTTCTCGCGACCTTTTGACACAATCGCCGCAATCAAAAGGACTTTGTACACTGTTTCATTACCAGCGATGAAGCCTGGGTCCGCCATTATACTCCCGAAACCAAAGAACAATCCAAACAATGGACGAAAAGGGGTCCTCCGCCACCAAAGAAGACAAAAACGGTTCTGTCAGCAGAAAAGGTTATGGCAACTGTTTTTAGGGATTCTCATGGAATTATCTTGGTCGGCTACTTAGAAAAGGGGAAAATAATGAATGAGGAGTATTATTCCAATGTTGCAACAATTAAGCGACAAAGTCAAAGAGAAACGGCTTCATTTGGCAAAGAAGAAAGTGCTTGCAATGGCAAAAATTCATGAATTGGGATTTGAATTAATGCATCATTCGCTCTATTCCCCAGATTTGGCTTCCAGCGATTATATCTCATTTAATTCCGAGGCAATCGCTGCTGTAAATATCTATTTCGAGGACTTGGATTCATCAACCTACAATGAAGGCATTACCAATTTGAAATATCGTTGAAATAAGTGTGTTGAGCGAGAAGGAGGCTATATTGAAAAATAAAATGTTTTTTGTTAAAAAAACTTGCGTTTTCTTTGTTAGGCTACGTAGTTTCCGAACCAGCTTCGTATTTACTTTTGAGCAGAAAAAATACATTCAAATGTAGTGCATATTATCTGTTCTGCAAAATATTTATAACAAACAACAGTAGATGATCAAAAATTATAATTTCATATAAAAAGAAGTATTAAACATTCTTTAGAAGTTATAATATTCCAACGTTCATTAGGCAATGTTTCACAAAATATATAATGGGTACCATTATATACCCATAAATCTTCAGTTTGTAAATGACAATGTCTGATAAGGAAAACTGATCTGATACGCTAAATTTCAAGTTAATTTTTCTACAACAAATTATATAATGTAACAGTTATGTCCAGTTAATGCGTGTAGCATTTATCAAAGTCAAAGATCGGGATCGTAACGTTTGACAGGATATGAGGATAGGATTATTATCAGTACCTACAAAAGGGAACATTGAACAATACTTGGTGATAATTAGAGGTGAAAAACCGCAGGGTCAGCAGAACAGTTAAACGCTATTTAGCATGTCACTGAAGGATCCTATACACTCGTAGCGCAGGTGCCAGCAAAGTTCTCGAGGGATGAACTGTCCGCGAAGAGATAGAATAGCGCAGTGGGTGATTTGGTCCCATTCTGAACACACCAGAGAAATAGACGTATAATATTACATCTAGGTATAAAATCGACTCTTATAGAGAGATAGGCTGCATTCGTCGAACAACCGCTAACACTATCGCACAGTTCACAGTAGAGTACGCACTTCCGCGCGGTTAAACATGCTGCCACCTGACGGTCCACCACCACTTTGAAGGTAATAATCGCATTGCATGATTATTTTGCACATCGGTAATCAGCCGGCTTAAATCGACCTTTAGTTAATTAGTTATTTAGAATAAAATTTGATACATTACAAATATCCGGTACATTACCGGTTAGCATTGATTTACGACCTTATATTTATAGTTTCTTATTTTACAATTTCAACTTTACGCACATCACATTTTCAGTTCTTTAATTTATGTTTTGTGTTACAACTAGATAAAGATTGTTTTAGAGATTTTTTGAACACTTGTCTTGTAAAATTTAAACAAGTCCCAAGTTAAAGTACATGCAGCTTGAACTCAAAACATTCTAAATTTAATTCTTCAATATAGATTGTTGTATTTATTTTAAACATTACATTCAAATATTAGTTTCGATTTTCAAGATTTACCAATTATAATTTTCTGTAATAGTTGGGAAATATGTATTATTATTTTCATGTCTATACGTAATATATGCAGTACTTTTTGTACATATTTTAAGGAGAGATTTAATTTAATTTAAATAATAATTAATTCTAAGGAGAATGTACAGTCATCGCCCTAGAAATCAGAACACTGAAGTTGTGTTGTAATTATAGCTGTTAGTAAGCATTGATAAATTTTGAATTTTGTGTGAAACAAAATAGATAAATGATAAATATTTTTAGTAGAGGATTAAAATGTTTATTATATAATAGAAACAAGAAATAAGTTATTAATAGACAAATTTAAAAAGCATTTACTAATATCTTATTATTGCTCCATTTTTAGCAATGACGGCTTCTAATCGCTGTGGCATAGAATATATTACATTTGCTACAATATTCGGATCCAGATTTTCCCATAAATGTATTTTTCTACGGCATGTTCCTAATTGTTAACTTAAAGTATGCTGTTGTCTCCATTTTTGTAATATTCTATGTACAGTACTTTTGCCTACCTTAAACTCAATGGCTAATTGTCGTGTAGACCATCCATCTTGAAGTCCCTTAAGTATTCTTGCCTTCGTTATTTCATGAGCGAGATGTGCCTTAATAAATTCTTAGTGACTAAGGTACACACAATACTGACATACAATACTATAAAAATACTGAAAACCATAACAACAGTGTACGTCTTGTTTATGCGATAGAAAATTCATCAAATTATGTTATACCCGATTGTCCCGATTTCTTGGACGCGACTGTACATGATAAAAAATATGGTTTTTCTTCTATTGTCAAAAAAATTGACGTTTGTTTCACGAATCTCAGTATGCAAAGTGTGTCATTTTTTAACAGCTAAAAAAAAGTTTTTTTTTCACTGTTAAAATAGTATTTTGTGTAACGAGTGACGAAAGAATTTTTTTTTAAGCGAGAGAACAGTTTACCAAACGAGGCGTAGCTGAGTTTGGTAATATTCGCGAGCTTAAAAAATTATTTCCACGAGTTAAACACTATACTTTTTCTGCGACCTCGTCTATGGCATTATAGCGAACTTAAAATAATTATGTAAACAAATACTTTATTTTTAATTAAAAATTGCAAAATTATAGATCATATTTAAATTATTTATGATTTAAATATTGATACATAGAATATGCCATAAGGTCGATGGCTTCACATTTTCTCAAAATTTTTGCAAAATATGCAAGTAGCCCAATTTCCGAATATGAATTTACGGTATTATCAGCCCTCTATTCAATGAATTTTACATAGATTTCTTCATTCCACTTTCTCGATTTTTCTCGTAATAAGCCCATGGAGGTTTTCTCAGCTTGATTTACCATTTCTGGTGTATTTCTGAATCAGAAATCATGGTAAAGTTTCAAACAGAACAAACTGACGTGATTTAAAAACTAGACGCAGGTGAAATTTAGTCACTAGGGACGAAAGTTAAAGTTATTGGATTTTCTCTCACTAGTGACGGAAATCAAGTTTTCACTGCAATATTCGGTGACGAAAAATGTCTTTTTATAAAGGGTCGTAGAAAAAAACGTTTTTTTCATTGTAAAAATTTTTTTCATATTGGGGTCTTGATTTGACGGACAAAATGCTAAAAATTGGTTGATTTGCAATTTCATTCACCTCTAGGTATTCGCTTGCATCACTCCAGTAGGATCCAAATTTCGCAATCAAACTTTAACCGACTTGCACAAATTTCTTGACACTTTTTTATTTACACTCGTAACTAAGACAACTTAGCGCAATTGCCGTAGCCGCCGTAATTATGTAGGTGACATTTTTTAATTTATATTAATCTACAGTTTTAAATTACTACAATTAGAGAAAAAACGTTGTTTATGTTACATGTGCAAAGCAGTTTTTGAGTTATCGAATGTATTTTTTGTCTCGACTTTCGGTCTCGACAAAAACTCAAAAAATATATTCTTTGCGCATTTAATATAAAAATAACTATTAAAATAAAAATGATGCTATTTAAATCAAACAAATTATATTTTTATTATTCGTCTTATTGTCAGAAGAAAAATATTTTCTAGAAAACCAAGAGGCAAAATTACTCCAAAAATATAATAATATTGTTTTTTTTTTTTTTTTTTTACTAAAGAAAACACTCGGTATGTTTGTTTCACAAAATATATTTATTTAATCTCTAACATATTTTCGCCTTTTCAGGCATTATCAAAGAGTTATTTTTAAAAACTAAAATAAAAAGTACACTTCCACCACTATTTATGAGTGTTTAAGGGACTTTATTATGGCATCAATAGTCGGGGTGTTGAAAAAATCCAGCTGCGTGTTTGCTACATGTCTATTAAGATTTATGGCTTTCTTAATTTCTAATATTTCGAGGAAGTCAAGTCTCTTTCCTTTATTGCAAGTATGTAAAAGTTTAAAATTACTGGTATTGAACAAATGTGTACTTTCAATGCAATGTTCGGAGAATCCCGTATTCATTTTACCATAAAGAATAGAACTTCTATGCTCTTTGATCCGTTCTTTTATTGAGCGTCCTGATTGGCCGATGTATATCGCATCACAATCACTGCAACTTAATTCGTACACACCTGACCTATCACACAATTCTGTTTTTTCTTTATTATTAATTAAAATATTTCCTAGATTGACTTTATTCACTTGGATGACATTTAACCCTAATTTATTCAGTTTATTAGAAACTTTATTGCTAACCCCAGGTATATACTTGAGTGTGTGAAATGTTTTATTCGTTTTTGTATATGTGTGCCCGTAGTAAAAATTCTTCAAAAGGATAGTGCGTTGTTTTTTGATAATCATTTTATCTATAAATTCTGTTTTATATCCGTTGTTTCTAGCTATTGTTTTTATGGTGGTTACTTCTTTTTCGTAATTCTCATTATTTAAAGGGAAATTAATCAGTCTATGTATAAAACTATGAAACGCTGCCATTTTTATATTCCATGATTGACTAGAATTAGCCGGGATTACTGTATCCGTTGTAGTGGGTTTTTTAAATATATCAAACTCGAATCGCTTATCCATTCTTGTTAATTTTAAGTCTAAAAAATTTAGCGTTCCGTCTAACTCTTTTTCTATAGTGAATGGTATTTTATTGTTAAGAGAATTTAAATACTTGAGAAATTGGTCTAGTTGTCTATCTGTGCCTGACCACAGGCATAAAATATCGTCTACATATCTGCCCCAAAAGGAAATGTATTTTAATAGTGAACTGCGGTTGACATTGTTTATATGTTTAGATTCAAAATCTGCCAAATATAATTCAGCGAGCAACGGGCTTAGGGGGCTACCCATTGGCAAACCGTTGGTTTGTGTATAAAATTTGTTATGAAATTTAAAATAGTTTTGTTTAAGGCAAATATTAATTAAGTTAAATAAAGTATTCTGTGTTACGATGTTCGGCATAGACTTTTGAATGTGATTCTTTAAAATTGTTTTTAGTTCCACTATGGGGATGGAACATGAAATTAGTCTCCTTTGATATAAAAAGTCTTTTCACATCCATCCCCATAGTGGAACTAAAAACAATTTTAAAGAATCACATTCAAAAGTCTATCCCGAACATCGTAACACAGAATACTTTATTTAACTTAATTAATATTTGCCTTAAACAAAACTATTTTAAATTTCATAACAAATTTTATACACAAAGCAACGGTTTACCAATGGGTAGCCCCCTAAGCCCGTTGCTCGCTGAATTATATTTGGCAGATTTTGAATCTAAACATATAAACAATGTCAACCGCAGTCCACTATTAAAATACATTTCCTTTTGGGGCAGATATGTAGACGATATTTTGTGCCTGACCACAGGCATAAAATATCGTCTACATATCTGCCCCAAAAGGAAATGTATTTTAATAGTGGACCAATTTCTCAAGTATTTAAATTTTCTTAACAATAAAATACAATTCACTATAGAAAAAGAGTTAGACGGAACGCTAAATTTTTTAGGCTTAAAATTAACAAGAATGGATAAACGATTCGAGTTTGATATATTTAGAAAACCCACTACAACGGATATAGTAATCCCGGCTAATTCTAGTCAATCATGGAATATAAAAATGGCAGCGTTTCATAGTTCTATACATAGACTGATTAATTTCCCTTTAAATAATGAGAATTACGAAAAAGAAGTAACCACCATAAAAACAATAGCTAGAAACAACGGATATAAAACAGAATTTATAGATAAAATGATTATCAAAAAATAACGCACTATCCTTTTGAAGAATTTTTACTACGGGCACACATATACAAAAACGAATAAAACATTTCACACACTCAACTATATACCTGGGGTTAGCAATAAAGTTTCTAATAAACTGAATAAATTAGGGTTAAATGTCATCCAAGTGAATAAAGTCAATCTAGGAAATATTTTAGTTAATAATAAAGAAAAAACAGAATTGTGTGATAAGTCAGGTGTGTACGAATTAAGTTGCAGTGATTGTGATGCGATATACATCGGCCAGTCAGGACGCTCAATAAAAGAACGGATCAAAGAGCATAGAAGTTCTATTCTTTATGGTAAAATGAATACGGGATTCTCCGAACATTGCATTGAAAGTACACATTTGTTCAATACCAGTAATTTTAAACTTTTACATACTTGCAATAAAGGAAAGAGACTTGACTTCCTCGAAATATTAGAAATTAAAAAAGCCATAAATCTTAATAGACATGTAACAAACACGCAGCTGGATTTTTTCAACACCCCGACTATTGATGCCATAATAAAGTCCCTTAAAAACTCATAAATAGTGGTGGAAGTGTACTTTTTATTTTAGTTTTTAAAAATAACTCCTTGATAATGCCTGAAAAGGCGAAACATATGTTAGAGATTAAATAAATATATTTTGTGAAACAAACATACCGAGTGTTTTCTTTAGTAAATTATTCATTATGTTTCACCAAGAGCCAACCGTGGATTCTATACATTATATTAATAATATTGTAACAAAATTGTAACAAAAATTGTTTATTTCAATTAAATATGAAGAAATCACTTTTCTAGACGCCAAGAATATAGTTGCATTATTCATATGGTGATACTTTACCTAATTGTTTATTTATTTAGAAAACACTATCATTTACGTGAAGTCTTAGAAACCAGAAACAGTAAGGAAATGCTTTACTCCCAATATCTTAAAATTAAAGTTATATTTGCCTATTTCTTAACCTATTTCTTAACACAAAAGACATAATGACCATGAGTTTAGCAAATATTTTTCACATAAAAAATACATATATTTGATGTGAGAAATATTGCCAAGAAATAGAGATATTGATTCTTGATTTAAGAAATACTTCCAAGATTTTTTAAATTTTGTATTGTATGCGATATACAGATTGGCGTAGTTAAAAGTAGATGTTTAGCTTCAAATTCACACACATATTCATATACGTATAAGCCAAGCGTCAAATAAGATGGCGAGCGGTGGGAATGCGCCCTAGTCGTTTTTAAGTCGCATTTAAAAACGCGCATGCCCTATTAAACACGTACTTGTAACTTTATGTAAAACCAAATACAAAGTTTCCCAGTATTTCTAAAGCTGCGCGAAGTTACTCCCATCGCTCGCCATCTTATTTGGCACTTGCTATATATGTATAACAATTATCAAAAATACTGGTAGGGGGTATGTGGAAAGCGGGGATGACATTCGTTGTTCGCATTTCGATGAGTGCGTCTGAGCAAACTCGTGAAAAATTCAAATAAATTTTGTACATTTCATTGAGGATTTTGCTTCGCTTTTTTTTATAAGAATTTTATTTAGTTTTCATTACTAATTTTATTTTAGTTGCAATTTTTAAAGAGTTATATTTCAGTTCAATGTTAACGCATACATACATCAATTATTATAATAGCGTCTGCAATTCCTTAAAGCAAATCTGTACATCCACACTTTCATTCTGCCGTACTAAACACCTTAAATACTGACGATTGTAACTAAACTACGTCAACGGGCATTAAAGTCACATGTCCGTGTAAATATGCGTGTGCTAGTGTGTGTAATACGCTTCGCAATTTCCACCGTCACCTCAGTCAATCTGTACATATACGGGGTTAGGCAAATGTATAGATCCATTTGAATATCTTTGATATATCTATTTAGATTTTAATAAGACTCCACAATTAATTAAATGCAAATTGGGGATTCGATAAGTATATTTACATCTGAATAAAACTTCCGGTTTAGCCGGAAACGATGTTAACTTTTTTATATTAAATGAAGAACTGTGTATATTTTTACGAATTTCAGTAGAGCTCTGCTCTGGGAGTTCAAAAATAATAAGGTTTCTTCAACAACGACAAAAATATTGAATTAAAGCAGATATTTTAAAATCATGTTTGTGTTTAATAAGCAATAGAATTAATATTCAGTACTTGACTTAAACTGTCAGAATTAACTTTGTAGATGTCCACATATTAAAAATGGTTCAATTAACTGAAAAAAAAAGGAATTGAGATTCTGAAGATCATTGGTTTTGGTGACCGCGTCTGAAGTCATGAAGACTTCTTGATGCGATTTATTTAACAATTTGGATCAAGATCGGCATCCAATAAGGCGTTGGTAAAACGTTGAGAAGATATAACTTGACCGGAAATGTTAGAAATTTACCGAAAAGCGGACGACCAAAAGTCGCAACTAATGAACTTATTGCTCAAAATATTGCTATAGCATTAGAACAATTACCACAAACTTCTAGTACATCCCTTACACTAAACTATGATATAAGCTGCAGATCAGTAGGCAGAATATTGAAGCCCGATAAATATCATCCGTATAAACCACATTTAGTGCAAGAATTATTGGAGGGGAATTATGATCATAAAATTAAATTTTGCGAAAAAGTGATGGAGATTTGCAAAAATGACCAATATTCTACATACAATTTGCTGTTTTCCGATGAGGCTAGGTTTTGATTGAATGTTAATCCCATTCCCTTTTTGCATTAACTTAAATGTGGAAAACTTTATTAAAATCTAAGTAGCGGTATCAAATATATCATATATGCATAAAGATGTAGCGGTATCAAATATATCGCATAATGCTTTGGATTATGCTGAGGTTATTAAAATATTCAATGTAGTGTCAAGTACGACCGATATCAAGCGTTTACAAGAATGTATTGTTTTTATCATTGATTGGTCTGGTGCCAACTACTAGATAATTTTTTATAATGTTCTTTATTAGGAAATTAACACCTTTTCCTTCCTCCTGTTCTATGAACGGCCATATGCTTCCGAAAGTTAATTCTATGAGGGATTTTGGATAACTTCGAACTTCACCTCCAAAATATGTGCCTCTGAGCGACTAAAATATTAGGTCTTATCCTACGGTCGACTAAATTTTTCAATAACGTCGATCTACGAAAAACGTTATATTCTGTTCATCTTTTTAACGATGCTCAGAATGTTACCGCGTAGAGAATTAACGTTGGTTTCTAGAATATCTAATGTTCCGAACATCTGGCATTTATTCTGGTCTACGAGTTGACTATTATCTTTTTCCCGGAGCAGAATAACGTTCAGTCATTGTCTGATCGAAGAAAGCTACATAGCGCACGTTTTTTATATAAATTAATCAGTGGTTAGATTGACTGTTCGGACTTGCTTTCTGGCATTAACTTTTATGTTCCACGCATTACTCCTCGGCAATTTTCCATATTTATACATCGCAGCACAAATACTATTTAGGAAATCTGTCTTCATCGTTTCGTTGGTGCAATGCGGTGTAGCGTTGTCGCGGTGCAAGAAAAAATCTTTTTTTTTTTCAGCAGTTTTACAATACCTTCCGAATATCTTCCCTTTGCAAAGTTTCGGTATGAATCTATTTGAATCCCCGAAAATGGTGAGCATGACTTTCTGCGCTGACGGAACTCTATCGAATTGTGGGACTCTGCACTGATGAAATTTTAGTACGAGTGGTGAAAGAGGACGACGATATTCCATGCTTTCGGCACCATAAACAACTTTCAGACCATAAACAGCCTTGAAACGCTTGTAAATTTTGATTCTCGACCAATCTTCCAGCTCTAAAAATTCGACCACGAATCCTTGCTTGGTACGCATCTTAGAAATCGTACTCATAATAAATAACACTGTTACTCAACGACAGTACACAGAAAAGTGAAACTTTGTATGCTAAGACGAGATACTGGAAATTACTGTTTAAAGGTCCAAATTTGTTATAACCCTACTACTCACACAATGGCGTTGTTGGAGATTTTATATACAATCCACCCTCGTATATACAAATTGTATGTTAAATATCCGTTGACCAATGTTTGACAATCACTTTCCATCACGCTTCCTATTCACAAAATCTCTTACGCGTAAATGAAATATACTCATATACAGGTGTCCCGTAAAAAACACCAACATTCATAATTCCGTTATTTATTGTCCGGTTTTATTTAAACAAAAAGTAAATTTAATAGCATCAAAAAAACTATAAGATAGCAGTGTTTTATTTGTTTTCAATTGTTTTCATTAATGTCAAACGACAGTCAAGTTTTTTATTTTAAATGGCAACATATATATTTTTGGCTATATTCGGATTGGTTTTTTTTTTCTGAAATCAACGATGTATAACATGTTTATTTTTGATAAACGTTTATTGCAAAAAAAAACTTTATAAATTTCATCTTTGTCTTCCATTATTTATAAATATTCGAATGTGTCATGAAACATTGGAAATGTAAGTATTATAAATATTATTATAAGAAACAAAACACTTTACAATAAATGTTGAAATTGCCCGCCACCTTGTTCAACACATATCGGACATCTCCTAATTACTCCAAAGGTCGCATTTAAAAGACAAGCGGCAGGTACTTCTTGACAAGTGTTAATAATTCTTTGTCTTAAAATGTCAACATTTTCTGGAGTTGTTAAATAAACTCGATCTTGTAGATAAGCCCACAACCAAAAATCGAGGGGCGTAAGATCCGGTGAACGCGCAGGCCACTAGATAGGACCGGATGTTCCTATCCACCTATTTCCAAATTGGGTGTTCAACAAATCAGTATTTACTCTGGCGTTGTGCGCGGGAGCCCCATCTTGTTGAAAAAATATTCTATTTAAATTTGCCAAAGGTAATTCATCTAAAAAGTTTTGGAGATTTTCGTGTAATAAAGTGTAGTATTTTTCTTGATTTAAGCAACCATCTATGAAAAATGGCCCAATTAATTGATCACCTAAAATGCCACACCAAACATTTACGTTGAAACGTCTTTGAAAATTATTTTCAATTACAAATCTCGGATTGTCTGCACTCCACTGTCGATGTATGTTTCTATTAAAAATACCGTTGTTGCTAAAAGTGCATTCATCAGACCAAAATATCCTTCTGTAAAAATTCGGGTCTTGTTCTAATGCATTTAAATAAAAACGACAAAACTGGATTCTTCGGCCAGGATCAGTTTGTTCTAATGCATGAACTTTTCGAGCTATGTACGGTTTAAGTTTGTGTTTTCTTAAAATACCATGAACTGTAGTTTTTGATACCCCAATATTATGTGCAATTTCGTGAATCGAAGTTCGTGAATTTTGCTGTACTGCAAGAAGAACGTCTAATTCCTTATCTTCGGAGAATTTCCGTTTTTGTGTTGTTGGTTTGGTAAATTATCCATAATTTCTTAAATTCTTTTCAATTCTCTGAAATATTTTCGAACCTGGAACTTCTCTGTCCGGAAAACGAGCACTGTACCGATGAACTGCTTGAAGGCGATTTTTATTACATTCAAATAACACTTGTAACATGTCCGTTAATTCATTGTTATTCATTTTTAACGAAAATACGCTTTTTGTTGCGGCAAAACGTTCAAACAGGATAACACAGAAAACTTAATAAAGTCAAACTGACACTTAAGGCACATTGACATAATGCTAGTGGACTGGGCCAAGTCTACTATAATGAAAGATGAAATTTAGAAAGTTTTTTTTTTATTTTTTATTATTAGATGTGCGATATGTGTTAAACAAGGTGGTGGGCAATTTCAACATTTATTGTAAAGTGTTTTGTTTCTTATAATAATATTTATAATGCTTACATTTCGAATGTTTCATGACACATTCGAATATTTATAAATAATGGAAGACAAAGATGAAATTTATAAAGTTTTTTTTTGCAATAAACGTTTATCAAAAATAAACATATTATACATCCTTGAATTCAGACAAAAAAAATACAGTCCGAATATAGCCAAAAATATATATGTTGCCATTTAAAATAAAAAACTTGACTGTCGTTTGACATTAATGAAAACAATTGAAAACAAATAAAACACTGCTATCTTATAGTGTTTTTGATGCTATTAAATTTACTTTTTGTTTAAATAAAACCGGACAATAAATAACGGAATTATGAATGTTGGCGTTTTTTACGGGACAGTCTGTATATATATATATAAGATAGATCTCATAAATGGCTTAATTAACTAAAGTTATAACTATAAATTGTTTCAATTTCCATAGTTGTTCTCCAAATTACTTTATGAAGAACTACAAACAATAAACTGAGCGGAACCGTCAAGTTTTCAATGAAATTTACCCTCACATGTAACCTACCTTAATAATTTATACATACGCAATATTTCCTTGATGTTAAAATAAAGACATAATTTGTCGTTGATTTCATCGAAGCGTAATTACACAACACGCTTATTAATTTATATTTTGAAAGTTTGAAGATAATTTGATATAGGAACACTTACTTTTAAAGTTCGAGGATTAGTTTAGTAACAATCATTAAGAACAATACAATTGTCAATATTATTTTTGTTAGTGACAAAAATTATGATGTATATATCAAACTTATTGTGAAAACCAAAGAACATCTGTACATTTAGTATTACTGTTTACAGGCAGTTTGTTTTTTCTCATAATCAGATTGCATCGTTTCAGATAAATATGTAGTTTTTCTACTTGATGTCTGATCTTCTGATTGTGATTTATAGACGACTGTTTGTAACGTTGATGCCGAAATGTCATCATCGTTTAAAGGACGCATTTCATTTACTGTTGCCTTTACTAGTACTTTGTTAGACATTTATAAAATATTTGTTCCGCTACTGCCTTTAAAGAAGTGCGACCGACTATAACGTAAGAGTAGGTACTCCTACTTTTATGCTAAAGTCGATCAGCGTTAATTATCAAAACAATGTGCTCCCGATTAAGTCAGCTGTCGATTGTTACATGTATATATGTGTACCTTCGATATGATTTACTTTTACGTGTTCGATTAAAGATAGATTGTTACCAAATTGGACATGAAATGCCCCGTAGAGCTCACATCGTACATCTTCTTTTAATATATCTTCTTTTAATAATTCACATGCATACAAACTAAAAGCGTAAATGACAAATATAAGAAGATTTCGTATAGAAAGTAGAAAAATCTATTATTTAGATGAAACGTGGGTGAATGCAGTTTACACAAAAGCAAAAATATGAAAAGATACAACGGTACTAATATATTATCTTGTCTTGAGCCTAATTCTGTTATTATAGTCTATTTTTAAACTAAGAGGAGTAAATGGAAAAGCCACATTTACACTGTAAAAGTTACCAAATCAATGACATTCTGAATGTTTTTTTAAATTTTCGTATTTTATTAGTTTTTCTTTATTCATTGAGCTCAAAGGCAACATTTAATTTAGCGTTATATCCCGCTTAATTTTGAATATAAACTCTACATCAATAAAGTCACAACGTAATTAAACATTTATTAAAAATTATTTACAATAAACACAAAAATAACATAAATAAAGGATTTAAAGAAATCAAAGGCTCCGTTAACTACCTGTTACTTGCAAAAATTAAACAAAATACAGTGGAACCTCTCATAACGAGCATAATTCGTTCCAGAAACTTACTTGTTAAGCGAAACACTCGTTAAACGAAACAATTTTTCCCATACAAATCAATGTAAAATACTACAATGCGTTCCATACTGAAAAATACATACTCATTTTTCAAATGTAGTAACTTGTAATACAATTTTATTTGAAACAAAAACGTAAATAAAAATATGAATTTATGACAAGTAATTAATCCTTTTTAACTAGAAAACTGTCTAAAGACATGTGTTTTTGCCGACGCTTCAAAATTTGACGAAAATGTGTCACAGTATTATCATTAAATAAATTTGTAGCACGAATAGCCACCTCCTTGTTAGGGTGATGCTTCTCAATGTACGATGCAACAGTTTCCCATGCTTTCAGAATTTCTCTTATTGCGCTAGAAGATTGTTGCTCTGCTACTTCCTCCTCCATTAATGAGCTCTCCTCCATAATCTCTTGCTGTGAAACACGATGCAACTCCGTAAGCTCTTCGGTGGTCAACTCGTGACTGTGCTCTTTCACAAGCTCTTCAATATCGTTGTTGTCCACCTCGAGTCCCATGATATTGGCCAATGACACAATCTCGTTAACTGTAGACTCCACGGGTACTGTTTCAAAATCACATTCAACAACACTCTCTGGCCACAGTTCTTTCCAAGCAGAAGTGAGGGTCCTCTTGGTAACTCCTTCCCAAGCCTTGTCAATCATCTTGAGGCAAGCAACGATGTGAAAATGATCTTGTCTCTTCGGTAACTTCAAAACAACGCTCGAAGAGTGTTTTAGTGTAGAGTTTTTTAAAGTTAGAAATAACCTGCTGGTCCATAAGAGTAACGGAGTGGTGTTGGGAGGCAGAAACTGGATATTGATGAAATTAAATTCTTCATGAATATAATCTTGTAAGCCTGGAGGATGGGCGGGCGCATTGTCCATAACAAGCAAGACATGGAGAGGAAGATTCATCTCAAGCAAATATTTTTTTACGGATGGACCAAACACTTCATTGATCCAATCAGTGAAAATGTCACGTGTCACCCAGGCCTTCTTGTTGGATCTCCACATCACATTTAGTCTGCTCTTCTGGACATTACACGTCTTAAAAGCTCGTGGAGTTTCGGAATGGTAAATAAGCAGCGGTTTAATTTTCAAATCGCCGCTTGCATTGGCACAAAATAGCAGCGTGAGGCGGTCTTTCATTGGCTTGTGGCCTGGCAATGCATTCTCTTCTGCTGTTATATAGGTTCGCTTTGGCATTTTTTTCCAGAAGAGACCCGTCTCGTCACAATTAAAAACTTGTTGCGGCAGGTAACCCCCAAGATCTATGAGCTTCTTGAAGTCACTGATGAAGTTCTCTGCTGCTTTTGTGTCAGAGCTTGCTGCTTCACCGTGCCTCACAACGCTGTGGATGCCGGTTCTTCTCTTAAACTTCTCGAACCATCCATGACTTCCCTTGAATTGTAGTTCTTTTTCGGCAGTATATGATCCTGGTGTTTTCTTAACGAGGTCAGCGAAAATAAGTTTCGCCTTCTCACAAATAATGTTTTCGTTAATAGTGTCGCCTTGTAATCGCTTCTCGTTTATCCATATTAGAAGCAACCTCTCAACATCATCCAGAATACGTAAACGTTTTGTAGACATTCTTGACACTCCCTTTAAAGCAATCATCTCCTTAATTTTGTTTTTGTTCTTGAGAATAGTGCAGATTGTTGATGTTGACCGATTGTATGTGCGCGCTAGATTAGCCACGCTAACACCTTGTTCTCTTGCTTTTCAATGATTTTACGTTTCATTTCAACAGTGATTTTTTCTCTCTTATGATTGTCTTCTTGTGGTTTTTTCTTCAAAGACATTTTAGCACACGTTATTACACTTTGCACATAAAAAAATACGAATACACGTTGTCTGAATACAAAATTTGTAAAAACGGGTGATCACGCACGAAAACAATACAATAACAGACCAAGTGCTAAACACAGACTAATGCATCGGCGCGGAAGTTCCGGATCACAACTTAATGTCGGGAAAAAAGGGACTTCCCCTTTCTGCGTAACTCGTTATGCGAAATGTCGCTCGTTAAGGGAGCAACTTCTTCACATTTTTTTTTGTTCGTTATGCGAATTACTCGTAATCAGAGGTGCTCGTTATGAGAGGTTCCACTGTAATCTATTCTAAATCTGAACTGTCTGAGAAAGTATCACTGTCACTATCAGCACCAATAGAAATAATAAACGGTTCGATTAGATCATCTACGATGCCATCTAGTATGGCCATTTTTATTTCCTCCTTAATTATATGCTCAACACAAGTTTTCCAATTAACATTTTGAACATTTTCGATAGCTTGCAATAACAGCCCCCTCACTTCTGTCAATTTAAATGTGATGTTCTTCGTACTTGAAGTTAATTTGCTTCATAAATTTGTACAATGACGAACGGGACATTTGTGGTAAATCTGGACGTTTCTTTATTTCCATCAAAATTTTGTCCAACGTAGGTAATTCGTCTTTATAAAAGAAAGCATGCACTATTTGCCGCACAGACTGTTTAACTACTTCATCGTATGCAGCAACATTACCAGGTCGTCCTCCATAGTGTTTAGATGCAGTAACTGTACCAGTCTCATTATACTCTTTTATGGTGCGATATACTGTCGATTGTGCAACGTCTAAAAGCAGAACATTATCAAATTGGTTACATTATTCAATCCATGAAAACTTACCCACGGTGTTACTAATTTTAGAAACAATAACAGTTTTTTTAAGATTCGGTTCATCAGTTCGCAGCTGTTTATACATATTTAAAACACATTGCTTTTCAGCAACAGATAAATGCCCTATATCTAAACGTTTGCGTTTTTTCGGAGGTGAAAATGATGCTGAACTTGTTGCAACAGTATCCATATTTATATGAATATTGAATAATTATCGATAACTACAGAAGGGTATCTTAAAAGGTTTCGCAAATTCTAAAAAGAACGGATTTATTTACGTTAATACAACAATACAACTGAATAGAACAACGGGAACACAACAGAAAACGAAATTTGACAAGCGTTTGACATCGATAGGTCAACACGCAATTTTTGCATAACGTAATCCTACCTTTGAAGCAACCAATCACGCATAGAAATTTTGGCGCGATTAATTTAAAACGCTCCTCTTAGTTTAAAAATAGACTATAGTAATGGATAATGCACCCTATCATTCTATTAAAACAGAAGACTCACATGATTTATCGTGGAAAAAGAGGCATTTATTGAATGACTTTTAACAAAGAGAATGTTAGCTGAAAACACAATACTATACGTTGAATTGTTTGAGCTTGTAAAAACCTACGTATCCTGTCATCCAGTTCCATAGGTGGTTGATGAAATAGCTAGAGAAAATAGTCGTACAGTTTTACGTTTACCTCCATGTGATTGTAATCTGAACCCCATCATAAAAGGCCTTTCAAATTGAGCGCATTTTTTTTAAAATAAAACCTATAATTTGCATTGATTTTAAAAAACTGTTATTTGTAATTGTAGTATTAGTTATGATATTTATACACGAAAAATAATATCTGACAAGTGACCACATCTTGCTGCTTCACAGCTGTTCACTTTTTTGTTAAATTATTTTATTATATTTCGACATAATTGAGACTCTATTTCACCAACGACATGAATAATTTCATCTTTTTATTCAGGAATCGATTGTGGTTTGTTCTTATAGACCTGGATTTTTACGAAAACTCAAAGAAAATAGTCCAATGGTGTTAGATCGCATGACCTTGGTAGCCAATTAACATCACCATTTGTTGAAATAATTCTTCCAGTAAATTTTTGTCTTAATAGATTAGATTAGATAGATTTCATTAGCAAAATGAGGTGTTGCACCGTGCTATTGAAACCATCTATCCTCTATATCAATATCATTCAGTTCAGGCCACAAAAATTCAGTTAACATCTCACGATATCGAACACCATTCACTGTTATAGCATCAAATTACACCACCTGACCATAATGTACACCAAACAGTGACTCGTTGAGGATGTAGAGGTCTTTTACGAATCACTCGTGGATTTTACGCACCCCAAATGCGACAATTTTTTTTGCTAACAAAACCACCAATTTCAAAATGTGCTCATCAGAAAAGATCTGGTTGTTCTTTAATCCAACTGATGAATGCACGACGTTTTGCATGGTCCAATGGCTTTAGTTCCTGTGTTATTTTAACCTTATGTGCCTTTAAAGCTAAATCCTTTCGTAAAATACGCCATGTTGTTGATTCACACCATCCAACATGTTGTGAACGTCGACTAATGGACATTTCAGGTGCTTCAGCAACACTTTCACGAATCAAATCAATATACTCTTATGAACGACCACTACGACTGTATCTTTCTCTTTTTTGATCTTCCACCGAACCAGTCTCTTGAAATTTTCTAACAATTCGACCAATAGTTCTTTCAGGTGGACGATCATGTAAACCATAAAATTCACGTAATTTTCTAAAAACATTTTTCACAGAACGCTGATTTTCATCAAATATTTCAACAATTTGAACGCGTTGTTGTATCGTGTAGGAAGGCATTTTTATAAATGTCATACATCACACTCCGTAAATGTCAAAAAACCCAGACGAATTCAGTGCGCCATCTATATTTTATTTATTTTGAAAATAAGGCGCTCGATTTGAAAGACTCATTACTTGTATGGGTTCAAGTTAAGCATCATATTGCGACCAATAAGTCATTTAAATTGGACGAAGTAAAAAGATTATTGTTAGAAGAATTAGACATGGTTGATGCTGATGCATTGAAAAAACACATTCTTCACGTCATTGCACGACACAAAATGTATGATTTGAATAATATTGTTGATTTATCCTTTTTAATATGTACTTACTTTTTTTTTAAATAAAAATATTTTTAAATAAATACCTTTTTTAGATGTATAAAAATGTTTATCCAAATTATGTGAAAGGATACGCAATTAAATAAATTTCCTCATCGCTCTTTCATTATAGGTATTATTAAAATAACTGTGTTTTGTAAAATACTATATTTGTTAAGCAAGCGGCAATGTTAAGCGATACATAAATATTTTGATAATTATAATACACATCGCTGTCACTATTAATCCTTTAAATTTATTAGTTTTACATCTACACAATAGTTTTGTTTGCCAGTAAAATCAAAGTAAGATGTAAATATTTCTCCTGAGGTAATTTTAAGATATTCTTCACATTGTCACTATATTTACGCATAAATTTATTGTAGATGGAACACCTTCAAACAATAAATAAGTAATAAGATATTGAATGAAATACTTTATATCAATCTAGTACCTTGCAGTGTATATTTGCCGCTTCTTGCTCGAATAAAATTATTAAAGAATGTCCTAAGCTTTCATAATAATAAATATGTTAATAAACAAACGTAAAAGTCAAAAAATAATCTTTTATTTAGATATGTAGGTACTTAACCCCAATATATGAGAGTAACCTTATGTTCTATTTGTTTGATATTCCTGTGTAAATTACACTCAGATTTCAGCACCATCTGGTCCATTCTTATTTGGAATGGCATATAGTAGACTGAAAGCATTTATTATTATTTACATATTATTATTCGTTCATTGTTTAAGTTTGTTTCTTTTCTTTTTATTGTTGCTACTCTAATTGTAATTGTGAAAATAAAGGCGTTTATTATTATTATTATCATTATTCAAATTAATTGCGTTTTCGCAAAGTAATGTAATTGTAAATATTCTTTCTACACTTTACGACGCTATTTTATTCGAATTTTTCATAGAAAAAAATTCGCCCTCAAGTAGGAATCGAACCCACGACCTCTGGCTTGCCGGACCATTGCTCGACCACTGAGCTGTTGAGGCGTGAATTAGAAACTTTTATGGGGATACTTTGAGTTACATCAAAGGAAACAGATGAATATATATTGTCCGTAGTACGGCAGTTGTACAAATTAATTGCGTTTTCGCGAAGTAATGTAATTGTTAGGGCTGGGTGAAGTATCGATACATCGTCCAATACCCGATACCATAACTGGTATCGATTCCCCGATACTTCATATAACGAAGGTATCGATTCTAAGGTATCGATTCCAAGGCATCGATACCTACCGATACTTTACCGATTCCAGTACTCGCTAAGTATCGATGTATCGGGTAGCTTACCTTTGTGCATTTTTTTAAACGTACATAAAAGATGCAGTAACTTTTTAAGTAAAGAATTTTTAAGTATATATAGCATTATATATATTATATAGTATATATATTTCAAAGGATGTTGTTGAATTTTATATTATGCGTAGCAAATATCCATATTATAACATAAACATAATAACTATAATTATTACAAAAAAAATATCACAATATTGCAAATTTCATACCGTAGATATGGTAGAATCGATAAATTAATTTTGTATCTCTTGAAACCGATATCAAACAAACGATACCTAGAAAACGGGTTATGAATACTGATTCCTAGGTATCGAATCAAGGTATCGATGCCAAGGTATCGATTCCAAAGTATCGATTCCAAGGTATCGATTCAAGGTATCGATTCCAAAGTATCGATTCCAAAGTATCGATACCTATCGATACTTTACCGATTCCAGTACTCGCTGAGTATCGATGTATCGGGTAGCCATGTATCGGGTAGCTTACCTTTGTGCAGTTTTTAAATGTACATAAAGGATGCAATAACTTTTTAAGTAAAGAATTTTGAAGTATATATGCATTATATATATTATATAATATATATTTAAAAGGATGTTATTATTGTGTGTAGCAAATATCCTTATTATGACATAACTATAATTATTACAAAAAAAAAATCTCACAATATTACAAATTTCATACTGTAGTTATGGTAGAATCGGTAAATTAATTTTATATCTCTTGAAACCGATATCAAACAATCGACACCTAGAAAACGGGTATGAATATTGATTTCTAGGTATCGATTCCAAAGTATCGATTCCAAGGTATCGATTCCAAGGTATCGATTCCAACGTATCGCTTCCAAAGCATCGATACCTATCGATATTTTACCGATTCCAGTACTCAGAATCGATACCGTGCACAGACCCGATACCTCGATTGGTATCGGTACCCGATACCGAAAACGTTGGTATCGCCCAGCCCTAGTAATTGTAAATATTCTTTCTACACTTTACGACGCTATTTTATTCGAATTTTTCATAAAAAAAATAGAAAGAAGTCGAGCAATGGTCCGGCAAGCCAGAGGTCGTGGGTTCGATTCCTACTAGAGGGCGAATTTTTTCTATGAAAATTCGAATAAAATAGCATCGTAAAGTGTAGAAAGAATATTTACAATTAAGAGGTAAATAGGGCCACTGTGGGGATCTCGGAAACCTTAAGAGATACAGATTTGGTTAAATAGGAGAAAAGTTGCATAATCAAAGGTCTAAGAAATTGGCTTTTAGATTTCCCTGAAAAATGTTGTAGTTTTTGAGAAATTTTGAAAAAATTGAATTTTTCGATTTTACAAACTATTTTTTTCTGGCGTTAATATTTGACCTAGCGCAAAACCAATGACACTCCTCCACAGCAACTTTTAATGCTGTTTAGGGTGGCGTTGTTAGTTTTTTAATCCAACCTTTCGGTTTTGCGGAACCATCATAAACTTATTTTTTTTTAAATACGGCCCTGATCTGTTTATATGTATTAGTTTCTGAAGACCCTTTTTATTGTGAATTCAATAACCTAATCATACTTTATCATTTAATTGCGGGTTCGTCATTTTTTCGATTTTTTTGCGTTTTCCAAATGTATGATACCCCATTATCACCAAGACGAAAGCAAGCTTTGGAAAGCAAATGTGGTACGTTGGTTTTTTGACACATTAGTTTGGCGTTTAATTTTTTGTGCAAAAATTTAAATTTTTTTCTATTAATTATGTTTTCTAACGAAGAAAAGCTTGACATGGTGGCATGTTTCATTTCATCCAACCAAAATTCTTCTGTTACAGAGCGTATATATTTGCAGAAGTATCCTGAAAGGAAGCAGCCAAATAAAAGGACTTTTAAAAAATTAGTAGCAAACCGTAAAGCAAATGGTTCTTTTAGAAAACCTGTAGTTTCCCGACGAAAAACGGGCAATCGTACAAAAAGTTCTGTTCGCCGTCACTGTGGATCCTGGTACATCAGTCCGGTGAATTGAACAAAACATTGGTATACAAAAATCAACGGCACATTGTATTTTAAAAAAACAAAAATTACATCGTACAAGTACAGAATTTGTCAAGGACTTAGACCAGGTGATTTAGAACAACGTCGCTCATTCTGTAAATGGTACACAAGAAAATGTCAAGAGAAAATTAATTTTCCTTATCAAATAATATGGTCTGATGAGAGTATGATTACGAATAATGACATTTTCAATAGACGAAATGGCCATTATTGGTCTGGAACCAATCCACGTTTAAACAAAACGTCAAGGCATCAACACCGTTTTGGTTTTAATATGTGGGCTGATATTTTCGGTACAACGATTGTAGGACCGTTTATTTACCACCATACCTTAACATCAGAGCGTTACCTACATTTGCTGCAAATCGATTTAGAGGATGCTATCGATAGCATGCCCTAGCAATGATTCATAACTCTTGGATACAGCAAGATGGTGCACCTGCACATAATTCTAGAGCCGTTCGGGAATATCTCTCAACGAGATTTACAGAGAAAATCTTTAGCACGTATTCGAAAACACCCTGGCCAGCGTGTTCACCCGATATAACTCCGGTTGATTTCTTCGTATGGGGATTCGTTAAGAATCATGTTTATCAGCAAAATTTTGCACAATAAATTTATTACCTAATTAAATGCGCGTAATCGTTGAACATTCTCTTGTTTGACGTCAAAACCCAAGGGAATAGGGTTTTAAAGATCTTACGAACAAAAATACAATGAATATAATTACTAATTAAATATTAGTAGGTGTCACAAACCTAAGTATGTAGTTCCGGTTAATTACTTTGTATAGTAATGGAACCCTATTATACATATTTAGTTAGCAATGGGTGTTCAGATTAAATATCGTCTCTTGACTGCGTTTACTGATAACCCTAGGCAATAAAAGAACAGTCTAAATTATAAAGTAGGTAATAAATAAATTTGCAAATGTACAGGACTTTTAGAATCTAAAGAAAGTTTTACAATTTCTATATGGTAATGAAGATATGTTATACAGTGGTTTATACTTGAAAATGCACGTTGAATATTTATAAAATTGGAAATATAGTTTAATTCTTTTATGCTAGATTTAATTATATCTAACATATACCATGTGGACGCGTGCGTCTGCACTATAGCGATTCCTGTAGTGTAAGCAAAACACACAGAGGTGTCCGTGTGTTAGAACGGTAAAGAAGTAGACGCAATGTTCTACTGGATTACAACAGAGCTTAGTATTTCGCATATCCCTATGATGCACTCGCATTTGTCCAAAAAATCCACATTTATACGGTGTAGTCGCGCAATCGCATTAGCCGTCGCTCCTGCATATGGGTGTTAGTTGCAATTTTTATATCGTCGGGGGAACTACTCACTCACACTATTTAATAAACCGCGTTGTTGGTAGGTAGGTAACGGTCATTTAAAAAATGGACAGTAGGACAGTTAATAACTAATTAATTTATTTCGAATTTAATTATTGCTTAAGAATAACATTTTCTTTTAGCTAATTGCAGGTTTATTGCAATGTTGAATTACAATTCTGTTTTAAGAAGTAAATATTTTATTTTTCAGTATTTTATTGTAGTTCAGTTTTTAGAGTATAATATGTACTACTATAATACTAAATATTATTTTCGTTAAGAAGTTTTTTTATTTTAAAGTCTAGGAGTTCTGATTATTTATGTTTGCTCTTTTATGTTGTTTATGAAGCTGTGATGAGTTACTTCACTGAGATGTTATCAGTGATTATCTGATGCTTCAAACAACTGCAAATATTTACTTATATCGGGAACACAATACCTCCTACACTGCTTTTTACTTGATTTGCCTACGAATACATTTATACGTATAACTAATAATACCCCCGATATCGGTGTGGCAATTGAAGTTGGCACGCCCATTATAGTCGACCAGTAGTTACTAATACATGCATCGCGCTATGGATGGCGGCCACACGGTATAAATATATACAATATAAGACATTTAATTTGGGAACTTTGAGAAATTGGCTTGCCTGAGCGTTCGCTTTAGACGAATTTTTTATGTTTAGAATATTTTGTATAAATATGGAAGGCATATGGTTAGAATTACTCATTTGATTTTTACTTTCTTAAATTTAATTTAATTTAAGTTTTAATTTCTTTTTTATTACTACGAATTAGGTTGGCTGAAAATTTAGCGTTCAGCTCCCCTAGTAGTATCTTAGTATGGAGTTAACCTTCCGTTAGCTACCATTTGTTTTTGTTTCTGGAGTCTCATCAGTCACCATTACCAAGGTAGTCACAGTAGACTTCTAAGATTTTGGATTCTCTTCAGACTCCATTTTTTTGAGTTTATTGCATTTTATATCTCTGTTCATTCTGTTTCCCCAAGTACGGAAGAAGTATGAAGTTAATGCCCGCAGATCTTTTATTACGAGTACAAGGCGTAAACACAAGGAGCCGCCTGGTGCCTTCAGGGGAACGTTCGAAACCACATATACCCAAGTGGCCACACGTTGCCTCACAAAGTAGAGCTGGGAGAGCTGGTCCCCGGTGATAGCTTTCGCTAAAGATTAGAAAGTTTTTAAGCGTACCCATCTCGCTTATGACTGCCACTAATCAGGTTCCGCATCTTATCCGCCACCTAGAGACGCCCCTGATGGGTAGCTCAACCCCCACGGAAGAAGTCCGTGAACGGTAGAAAATGCTTATAACGTTGATTGTCAATTTAGAATAATGATTTGTTGTATTTGTGGTGGATTTTTGGCGAGTGGTATGTCTACAATAATTTAAAGACGGTCACATTGTAAACGATAAATGTCAAAATTACTCTAGAAAGTATTAAGGAAGCCGAGAATTCATAAAAATTGACTGAAATCTTGTTTGTTGAAATTTAGCTAGAAATATCAAAAGGTAGAGTTCAACATTTTAACAGAAAATTTGAACTCAAAAAAGATAAAAGTCCAAACACATTGAAAATTACAAAGACGTAAAAAAACCGATCAGAATTTTACATATAAAATCGGTACAGATAACAAAACGTTATTGCTTTTCATTCGAATTTGAAACAAAATGTTCGAGTGCTGAATGTGTTCGCTTACAAAGAGAGAGAGAGATTCAGAAAAATGTCGATTAGAGAAAGTTGAGAATGACGATAATGCTGATTCGTTTTATTCGACGATTAAAAAGGAATTATTTACAAAAAGTTCGTTTCGAATAATAAAAAGCTGTTAGTGTAAATTACATGTCTGTATGTTATGAAACGTTTACGTTCATGTATATTTCGTATTCGGTCTGAATATCGCAAAAATAGAAGTTATATGGTACTGTACAAGCTAATCCTTCATCGTTTAGTGATATAAGTTGTTCTTGCTAAAAAATCACCTTTTAGAATGAATCATCATTCCTCATTATTCGTCTGATTTGGCTGGACATTATTATTTTCTGTTTTCATAGACTTTATCTGTCTATGAAAGGAAAACGGTACGATGATATTGTGACAGCATTCATTTAAATGACATAAAAATATCTATCAAAGTGGTAGGTAAATAGTCTTTCTTTGGAGACTGTAGTTAAGTAAGTGTTAAACAATTTTACCTTTGAGGATATCAACTTAGTTGTCGAAAGATGTATTTAGCATAGGCGTATTAATTGCGGTGAGGGGTTCTATACCTTTTTTAAGTTACTAGTTAAATGTGCAAAACATTGAGAACTATTTTGAATAAATAAATAAAATTGAGCGTATGCTAAATCATTGCCTTATACAAGGTGTGTAGAAATTGGCGTACTTACTATTCGTGACGACGTTCTTGGTCAAATTTTGAGTTAAAAATCTTCGTACTTAAACGATGTATCATGTTTACTGTGTTTTCAGAAAGAATTTGAAAGAATCATACATTTGGCAACATCTGTGGACCTTACGTTTTAAATCGTGCACATGAAGCAAATGCAATAAAATTGGCTCATGAAATTACATATTTATTGTAAAAATATTACAAAGTTTTAAAATTTTGTGATAGTATTGACTTATTAATGTACATATCTTTGACAGAAATCAATGTCATTATTACATACATAATCGTTCGAATTGAAATTAATCAGTTTGTAGACATAGTTGCAATTTATGTGGTATCGTTTGTACTATTCGCTCAAGTCTTTCTGATGTGATTTCTTATACTGCGGCGTCAATTCGGGCTTTAACTTTGTCAGCGTTTTGAGGAGCTGTAGAATAAACATTTCCTTGAATGAAACCCCTAACAAAAAATCTAATGGATTGAGATCGGGGGTTGTCGTAGGTCATAATATGAGACCGCCACGACCAATCCATCTGTTTGGGAAGTGTTCATCCAACCAGTTTTTTCCATTACGGGCAAAGTGCTCTAAAATATTTAAATATTCACCGGAATCTAGACGATTTGGTAAGTAACAACTACCTTGTAGTTTATTATACCCAGCCAAACATTAGCGGAAAACTTTCTTTGGTGACCATATTTGCGAAATTCATGTGGATTTTCGTCTGCTCAATGATGAAAATGATGATAAACACACCATCTCTGGTAAACATGAACTCATCACTCCAAAGAATACGTCTTAGAAAACCACCTTCTTCCTGAATCCTATTTAATATTGTGTTTCTCTTCCTGGTTTGAAGGATTTTTCGGATTTTGTTTGACCGAAATATAGGTTTTAAATAATGCAACAGTTTAAGATAACACTAATATATTAGCAAGACAATTGTTAATAAATTGGATCTTGGAGTTCCAGTAATTTAATATAAATGTATGGATCTGGCCCTAAATAGTAAAGACCGAGAAACTGGCTAATACTTAAATATATTCTTGAAGGGAGATCGCTGAGATCTGGGTTGAAAGTGATTTTTTCTTAACTTATTTTTGCAAAGAAAGTTTTGTAAGTAAAGTAATTATAATGAAATTGAGTTGCAAATATTTTACCCTTCCGTTTGTCGAATGCTTATTCGGGAAATTCCTAAATTTAAGGAAAGGTAGATGATGCAGTTTACCAACGTCATAAACGAATTAAATAAACAATATGCACATGAACCAGTGGCGGCTCGGGGTGGTTCACATAGGGAGTGCATAATTTCAAAATTAAAAAGTGTAATACAAAAACGCTTACCCAATCCTTATAAATTTCACCGACGTACTGTTCCAGACAGGTTGTTTTGAGAGAATAGTAAATATTACACTACACAGTTACATTTTACGTGTACTTGAGTTGCAGAACAGTTCTATCACTTTTTCATTAAAGTTTGGGAAATCATTTATACATTCTTTTTCACAAGATAACATAGTAAGGGCATTTAATCTCTCTTCTGTCATTGTATTTCTCAGGAAAGTTTTTATTCTCTTCAGCCGTGAAAACTGGCGTTCCGCTTCGGACGTTGTCATTGGGATTGTAATGACAATTTTTAAAAGCTTAACAACTTCATTAAAGGTGTCGCTTAATCCATCCAGCAGAAGACCTAGCAGACCTACAGCACTGACTTCTATATTTTGCCTAAATTCTTCTCTAGAATATATAACGCTTAATTCAGTTCGTAGTCTGCTTTCATTGAGACATGGATAAAATTTTACTGCTTCTTTAAGGCAATCTTCCGGAATTTTTTTTTGAAAAGAGGAGAATTGTTTAAAGGAAATTAAGTTCGCTAATATTAAGTGCCCTGTATACCGAAATCTAGTTTTTATTTCTAGCAAAATAATATCGCACACTTCAATAGTTTCCCTCCTTCTTTGGCTACCATCAGTTACTCTTCGCCGCTTTGATGGTCGAGGAGTCAGTTCTGGGTCATTTTGTTTAACCAACTGATTATCTGTGTCAGCGATTTCGGTTCGAATTTTTCCAATAGCGCGTTCAACATTATCTAAATTATTCTTGATTTTTAATGCATCTGTATTGACATTTTTTGTAATTGATTAAACAATATGTCCACATGTGGCATAATTTTATGAAAGAAAGTTAACCAATAGGCACCAGCTTGATGAATGGTAGTTTGTAAACTAGCTTCCCCCTGGATTTGTTCTAGAGCTTCAATTATTTCTTCTCGGTGCTCATATATTGTATTCATTGTCCTAGAATTGAATTTCCATCTTATTTTTGAAGAACGAGGTAAGCTTTTTCTCTTAAGGAATTCTTCCAATTTTGCAGCTCGTTGTGGTGAAGTGGAGAAAAATGTACATAATACCGTCAGATTGGCAAAAAAAATTCTGCAATTACTACTGATCGATGTAGTATGTGACATAATTAGATTTGTCTGATGTGCATAACAATGTACAAAATTAGCCCTTGGATACTGGTCTTGGACATGTCTTTGCACGCCGTTAATAGCACCACTCATGACTGCTGCCCCATCATAGCTCTGTGCAATCAGTTTTTCTGGGTCATCAACAAGCAAACTAATTTCGTTAAAGATGGAGGCAGATAAAGAATTAGCATCATGTCCACTAGGCAGAAGAAATTTCCAAAATCTTTCGACCGGTCTCGCGTTCACAATATATCGTAAAACAACCACCAACTGAAACTGATTGGACACATCTGTGGTTTCATCAGCTATCACAGATATGAAGTCGGTTGCTTTAATTTCACTGGCAACTAGTTCATGATACACGTTCAATATTGCATCAAGCAGCTCATTCTGTATCGTTTTTGATAATCCCTTAAAAACCAGTGCTGCTTCGATGTGATCTCTGAGCGATTTATCCAATTCTGCCGTAAAATTTATCAATTCTCGAAAAATGCCCTTGTTATTCGACGTTTGCTGTTCATAATGACCCCGAAGTGCCAGTTCAAACGCGCCACAAAATCTAATGCAATTTATTATTAAATTTAACACATGCCTATTTTTTGTTACCTTTTCATTGTGTTGTTGAATTGCTTTTCTATATGATGAATCTAAAACATTCTGAATGTTATTTTTTCCTAACATTCTTAGACTAAATATATTTTTCAAATGCCCTTCGGAATTTTCATGTTTAATAATTTTAGCACTATGATGAATTAAGTCTCTTATTCCGTTCTTTGACCAAGACGGTTCACCAAACAAAAGACACGGAAAACAAAGCAAAGTATTTTTAATTTCACACCCACAAATCCAGTCATAATCCAGTGATAAATATCCATTTTGAATTTTCTTATAACGTCTTCACCTTTAACAAATTGTTTATTTTCTGAACATAATTGAGGCATCGGCCGTTTAAGATTTTTTACTGCGATTTTTTCATCATACGTTAACCGCGAAAACGCGTTGTTCTCTAAAGCAGAGACGGAATTCATTTTACAACGGCCGTGAGCAGACTGGACCACTTGCTCAGACGCTATGTATTATACGACATTGAAGTAGGGCAAAATACAGTTCTCCCCACCTTCAATGTAATGTTAATGGCTTAACGGAGCAACAGTTGGGCTTTGCTCATTATATCTGTGACAACGATCGGTGCATGTACGTTGTTAGCGTGCAACGTTTCTCGTCAATAACTATGAATACATAATATACATAATAAATAAATACTTTCACAGTTAGTCGCCGCTTGGTTTGTTTTGTTTCATAATTCCAGGGGGTGCAATTGCTCACTTGCTCTCATTAAAGAGCCGCCACTGACATGAACCCTTAATTATAATACTGGCAAACAATACAATTGCTACAGGCATTGAATGGCAATGTCACGAGTACGTAAATTACAATAAACAGCAAGTGAGCTTAAGATAAAAGACAGTTATAGCAGCATTCGAAGAATAAAGGAGAAATACAATTAAACCGAAATCTCTAAACTTATCGTAAAAACATGAATACATTGTAACATTCAATATAATAAATACAATAAATGAAATATAACAATAAAACTTATGTTATTATACGGTTATACGGGTCACGCTATTTTCTTGTAAGAATCTTGTAGTAACCCTTGCTGTATGAGGACGTGCGTTGTCTTGTTGGAAAGGGGTTGAATTATCCTTCGTAGGTATGAAAGTGCAACAGGCTGCAGTGCGTTTCATATGTAATCCTTTGCATACTATCAATAAAAACTAGAAGTGATCTGCTACCTTATCTTATTGCACCCCATGTCATCACCTCCGGTGTAAAGGGCCGTATACCGTTCCACAGAAAATTTTAAATTTCTGTGTTCTCCATGAAATCGTCTTACTCTTCTGCGACCATCGTGGATCTACAGACAGAATCGAGACTCGTGAACACAATACGATTACCAATCCCAATTTGATCTGGCAATCCGAGCAGCATAATGTCGAGGTGTCAATGGGAGACATAAAAATGGTTTATACGAACGAAGCCTAAAAACACGTATTTTACGATATATCGTTGCCATAGAGATTCTTTGTTGTAAAACTCCCAACCAAGCATTTCCAATCGATCGGGTTGCTGGATATTGCTTCAGTCTGAAGGAAACGCAATATAAAAACATATTTTTTTGATAATACAAAATAAAAAAATTGTACACCTGCTAAATTTTTTTTGTACAAACGAGTATTGTCATAATTTCTTTTTAGAGGCATAGGATTGTAGTATAAAAAAATTCATTACAATTGGCTGACTCTTTCTGGATGTCCGGATTTTTTGAAAATTAGTGTTTCCCAAACCGGAAGCATTCAAGTAAAAACGTATTTCGAAGGCTGGACCAACGTCTTCGTGAAACAGGTTCGTTTACTCCAAGAAATGCGAACGCTGTTCGATCTCTGCGAGTACCCGTCAATTAGCTTCTTAAATATCTCCAATAATAAGTTATGCCGGTCTCTGTCATCGCATTCTTCAAGCTACAGCGAAACGACGAACATCTACGTACAGCCCTGAAGATGTCTCTTGAAACAGTGGACGAAACTTTGGCCATTACGCCTAATTCGACGCGGTTCCAACCGGGAAACAGAGATCTACATCTAGAGAACGACCGCGGAAACCTACACCTACATTTAGCGTGACCCGGCTACCATGGCCTTTTCGCTCGTCAGACTTGTTACCAATCGAACATGTGTGGGGTATGATTGGTACTCGACTGGGTAATTCACCCCAACCACCAAATAAACTCCTTGACCTTCGTCACCGAATTCAAGAAGCCTGAGATGTCATTCCCTAGGATAAATTATTTAATTTCAAGCGTGCCTCGAAGAGTTATCGAACGCGGCGAACCCACTCATTATTAAATAACATTATTAATTTTTAATTTTTTATTTTGAAAATTTTCTTAAGTTTGATTAAACAAAAATTTTGAATGAGTTTTATTAAAATTGATCAAGTTCTATTGAGTGTTCCGAATTTTTTTAAAGTCAGTATATATTATAGGTACATTTATTGTATTTCGTGGTTATAATGAGTAATCCAATTCGAGTTTCCTATATTGGCTACACTGTAAATAAGACAGTTTTCATTAATGGCGCGTGTTCGACACACCAAATATTAGTTTGTACGAAATGGATTGCTTAACCACCGCTCAACGCATTAAAATTGTTTACTCGTTCTACAGCAATAACAATTCTGTACGAACTGTTTTTATGGGAAGATTAAGTTTACGGGAAGATTATGGTCTACCTAAGTGGCCTATTGGGCGAATAATTCCCTACGTAATTAAAAAATTTGAGGAAACTTGAAGTATTGGAGATAGCGTAAGCTGCGTGCGTCATCGTGGGGTACGTTTAGATGAGAATATTGTTGCTATGATTGATAGTGTTGCTATTATGAATTCGTCGCTTTTCGCAGACTTTAGGCCTTTCTTATGGTTCTCTTTGATATATTTTACATAAGGACGTGCACTTACACCCACATAAAATTCAGTTAACACAAGAACTGTATACAAAAAAGGATTAAGTATATCAATACGTTAAGCACGTATTACGCATTTGTTACAAATGAAACAGACATGTAATATACACATCTGTAACTGTACACATGGACAATACACCTCGTATTTTACAGCACTTACTTCTGCTGAAGACACGTGTTTCTGTCATCTATAGGCGTCATCGGTCAAGCTAGTGAAGCAATGTAATACAAAATAATACAAATCTATTTAAAAAACAGATTTGTATCTGTATATACATTTAAGCTTAAGTCGCCCACAAGACATAGCAAATTTCGTCTTATCAGGTAGCACTATATAATAAGTGACATCTGACGGACGAAAGAGACTATGCCGAAAAAGGCAACCCTTCCCTTGACCGGCTTGGTATGCCATAAAATTTTGTGTTCGGTTTAGTAAAACTTCAACTGAAACTTTTTATTAAAACTGCATACCCAGATGATAGTTTATCACTATGTTGAGTGTTGGAGTGACATAAGATTTTCAAAGACGGTTGTGAATCAGTGGAAGATGAATTTCGACGCAGGCGACCACTAACTGCACGGATTGATTAAAAAATTGCAGAAATTAACGACTTGATTCAAAATAATCGTCGGATTTGCATATACGTTTCGAATTTCTGACATTGTTAATTTGTTTTATTGTTCCATTCAAAAAATTATTCATTGAAATTCAGTGTACCGAAAGGTCGCAGCAAAATGGATTCCAAAGGTGATGACCGATGAACAAAAAGCCAATCGAGTGACAATTTGTCGGTAGTGGAAAAAGCACCTGCAACATAATTCACAGTTTTGAAACAATGTGGTTACATGTAAGGAGAGTTGATTTTATCATAACGACCCCGAATTAAACTCTCAAAGTATGCAATGGAAGCACAAAGGTAAGACAGCAGAAGGCGAAAACTGTGAAAAGCGCCGGTTAAGTGATGCACTTAATTTTTTTTATAAATGTGTCGTTATTTATGATCACATTGTACCTAGAGAACATACAATAATTGGAAAGTACTATTCTAATCTACTTCGGGGAATACTAAAGGCAAATTTAGAGAAAAAACGGCCGCTTTAACAAGACATCGGTTAGATCCTGTATCTGGACAATGCTTCGACCCACAGATCGGCGATTTGTCAACGAACACTTGAAGAATTAGGAGTGGAAATTATGGGTCACCCTCCCAACTCACCTAACGTTGCTCCGTGTTACTTCCATTTGTTTCCTGAAGTCGAAAAAGAATTGAGAGGTCGAAAATTTGAGTCGAATTTAGAACTCAACAACGATGGGTATATTAAATAGACTCTCAAAAGATGGTTTTTCAGATGTTTATGACAAGTGGATAAAATGATGAAACAAGTGTATTGCACAGAATGGAGAGTACTTACTTTGAAGAATAGTTGTTAAAGTTTTTTAAATAAATGTTTCATTTTTGTACTACAGCACCAGTCTCGTTATTTTCTATTTCCTCGTACAAGAAAAAAAAGAATCTAAAAAATTAGAGCGGTTAATTTTATTATATATAAAATCGACTTATTATAACAATTATAATGCCAAAATAAATTAGCATAAAAAATATTACTCTTTTGTGAGTCAATTTCGTTTTTAGCAGTAAAAAAGCGGAATTTATGTCGACAAACCGCCTATGAGAATCTAACAATTTTACGGGCTGTAAAGGCTAATGCGCTCTTCATTTACGAATAGTAAACCCTGAAGTACTTTATTATCAAAAAAAAAAAAAATACAAAATCAATAGAAACATTATAAATATATAACATTTTGAAATTTACTAGATAATAGCGGCTTTTTAATATATAGCAAATTGCAAACCAAAATCAATATTTGATTTATAATGTATAGACTGTTACGAAAACAATCATTCAATCTTTGACGCTTTTAATGGTGTTCTAAAATAATAAATTATTATAAAATAATAAAGCGTTTGCGTCAAGAAAATCGATTATATCTGAGACTAATATTAATTTGCTAATGATAATGTTTAATTTTAAAACAAATTTAAAATGCTTTACAGTTCGCAAAACAAAATATAGAATTTATCATCTTCGGACATAATATCAAAATATTTTTATTGTAATATATGGTACAGATATGCATAATAATTAAAGATAATTTAATACTAATTGTATAACGTACGAAAGATATTGGACGACAACGCAACTTTTAAATGAGAAACATATTTTTTACACAATGGCTTTTCAAGTCTATATACGACATTCTAAAATTTTTATCACTTTTAAAAGTTGGATCTTTGAAACGGCAAAATGGGCCTCTGTTTTAACGATGGCTATCTCTCGTTCCACCTGCCGAGACATTTTTTCAAGTTCTTCTTATTTTTTTTAAGCATTTTGCTTGTTCACTAAAGGGGTAATGCCGCTATGGAATGTTGTCACTCCATCTTTTTCTGGGTTGGTCGATGCTCCTTTTGCTATTTAGTGACCTATCCCTTGCCATCTTGACTAGTTTTGTGTTCTTCATTCTACTTATATAATCGTTCCACTCCTTCTTTCTATGCAAGATCCAGTCGTTTATTCCTCGCACACCACATTTGTATCTGATCTCATAGCTCCTTACTCGGTCGCTTAATATATTACCTGTAATATTCTTCATAGAATTCTCATCTCTGTAGTTTCGAGCTTTTTCCGTGTTCTAGAGGTATCGGATTTCCGATTCATATGTCATCACTAGTCTTATAGTAGCTTTATATATTCTTGACTTGATTTCTGTGTTGATTTCACCATATGGTATTGTTAAGGCATCCTGCTAGCTTGTTGGCATTCTGTACTTGATGTTTTACTTCTCTCTCCATGTCTCCATAGCTGGACAACGTGATACCAAGGTGTTGTATCTCCGGTACTTGCTTAATGCTGGCGCTTGTGAGCTGCAATCGAAGTGGGACCCGTGGCCGGTCTATAGTACTTCAAACCTATGCTCTTTAATCTTCTTCTTACCGTATCAGCGCTAACAACAGTACCAGCTGAAGGTATTGTTTTAATTCCCTTGCACTGCAAAACCTTTTTTTAGCGGTTAAACGTATAAAACGATCTTCTATTGGGTTTGTTTTCCTTTTTCTGCCTCGTCCAGGTCTACTAGAATAATCTAATGTTTCCTGGTACCTTGTACACGCCCTGCTCACTACGCTTTGTGACACATTAAATCTTGCAGCAACTTCTTTTTGGGAATGGCCCTCTTCGAAAAGAGTCACCAATTTAACAACGTTGGTTCTTGATAAATGATTATGATGCTGACGGTGATTCTTATTGTCACTTTAAGTTGACATTTGTAGTTTTTTTGTTGTTGATTTATTTAAAAAACAACAAAGAATCGAAAAATGTGCATTCGTACTTTCACTTATAATTAATACATTATTACAAATACTTGCTGATATAACAATGAGACAATTAAAAAAATTATTTCGTTCACAAAAAATTGCTTCATAGAATTTTTAATTTCTTTCCAAAAAAATTTTGCGGCGGAGCGTATATTTTCTTTTGAATGCCATAGAAATCATGTTCAATTTCTTTCGAGAAGCGTTCCCAATGTTCATTTTTAATCCTTCTTACCAGTGCATGTGTTTTGTCTCTTATTCTCTTCGGGAATGAAAAAAAGTCACAAAGGACCAGATCAGGCGAATATGGCGATGAGGCAGCAATTCGAAATGCAATTCGACGAATACAACGGTTACAATTGCAGACGAACGAGCAGGTGTATTATTACGGTGAAACAACAATTTTTTTTTCCAAACATGGTCGCTTTTTCTTTACTTTGGCATCGAAATGATCCAACAGATTAGCATAATAGGTGCTCGTTCTTAGCTTTTCCAAACAATTGCTATAGATTATGTTGTGCAACTTCCAAAACACTAATGAAATAATTTTTACGGCATATGTAACTACTTTTCCCTTTTTGGTGCTTGTCCGCCAATGAAAGTCCATTATTTCGACTGGTCTTTCGCTTTCGGCGTGAAGTGATGATTTTGTCTATTACTATTTCATACCCAAACATTCATGCAAGATGTTCAATACAAGTTTATTAGAGATATTTACAACCTGAGCTGTTTTGTGCACTTACAATCTGTGATCTTTCAACACCACATCACGGACTGTGTCAATCATTTTCTCAATAGTAACTATAACGAAGGACCTGAGCGGTCAGCGTCATCTATACACATATGACCATGACGAAGTGCAGCAAACAACATTTGAACCATTCCATGCGAAGGAGCAGAATCCTCGTAATACTTTTGTTAACATCTCTTCGTTCTCTAAAAATATTTTTTTATATAGCTATTTCATCAACACATGAAATTCGTTTTTTCCATATTCACAATAAATTTTGTTGAAACGTCGAGATAGAGGTTCTTTTCAGAACTGAATACATATGCAGAACAATACCCGAAAAACCACTTCGACATTATACCAGGGGTAAGCTTAATTTATTGGCAATAGAAAATCTAGTAGACTGTGAAAAACAATTATATATATTCTTTAACATTTTGTTGTGGAAGTTACGTTTGTTATAACTCAGCTATTTATTTTCAACACCTTCAAATCATAATTTATTATGATTTTAAAAGAGGTTTAAACGCTTATGAGTGTAAAGAGAGCTTGGATTCAGTTTTTAGTGAACAAGCTTCCTTGGCTACAATTTACTGATGGTATAAAGAAGGAGCAGAGCGTTCTTCTACGGCTGTTACCAACAAAAACATTGCTGCTGTTAAAAAAATAATTGAAGAGGGCAATAAAGCCACTTATGCGGTAATAGTCGTTTGTACCGCATCACCTTTCTGACATCCAAAAAGCAGAGGATGTTAGAATTTGCCATGAAACTTTAAATTTATTTTTAATAATATAATATATTATTAAAAATCTGGTGTGACGAACACAAATACAATTATTTTTTTTTTTGTGAACGTGTCCGAACATATCCCTCCCCAGAGACGTAGATACGTATTTCGCCTTTCTACAGGCTCGTCGGTACGCCCCTGCTGGAGAAAGGATATTCGCAGACACATTCGCAAAAAAGAACCACATCACCACATCACCGAAATTATCCAGACCGGGCGTAGTGCCACTTTTGGAAGGACGTCGTTACTTCACATTGGTTATGTGGACTGGGCGAGGTACTTCGGCTGTCTGACAACAGGCAGCGCTGAATTTACTTCTACGCCCGGTCTGGATAATTTCGGTGATGTGGTGTGAATGTGTCTGAGAATATCCTTTCTCCAGCAGGGGCGTACCGACGAGCCTGTAGAAAGGCGAAATATGTATCTACGTCTCTGGGGAGGGATATGTTCGGACACGTTCACAAAAAATATTAATAGTGAACCTGTATTTGTGTTCTTCACACCAGATTTTTAATAATATTTTATATTATTAAAAATACCTTTGCGTTATACAAAACTGGTGGGGTTTACCTACTCATGTGTGTTTCAATTATTCTGAAACTTTAAATTTCCTAAATAATGGCGGGCACCAATTTTTTTGCCAAATAGTGACAGGTGATGAAACTTATATTCTCTTCTTCGACCTTCCTACCTGCCAAGAGAGCCGTGTATGTATTCACAAAGATGAAGAAACTAGTACAACGACTAAGAAGTAGAGAGAAAAAGGTTGTATACGCGGTATTCTTCAGAAGTCCGGGCTTAGTAAACGGGTTAGATAGACAAAAGACAGTTATAGCTAAGTGGTACACTGAAAAATGTTTGCCTGAAGTATTCAATAGTGTTCCAGACAAGGGAATTATGCTCTACCATGATAATGCATCGTCTCATATGGTAGTTTTAACTCTCCAGTTTTTTGTCTGGAAAAAATATAAAAGTAATAGATCATCCGCTGTACTCACCTGATTTAGTAATGTGTAACTTTTGGCTATTTTTTGGGCTTAAATGCAATTTACGGGGTAGGTTTTCGTCTGAAGAAGAAATTGATACCGCAGTTCACGCTTATTTTGAAGGCATTCCGAAAGAAAATTGGTTGCGAGCTTTGGTTGGGAACTGTGGAAAAAAATAATGGTCAAGTGTATCCTTGCCGAAGGGAATTACTTTGAGAATATTTAAAATAAAATCCTAGAAAATATTAACCGTATTTTTTATCATCAATAATTTCAGCATGTTCCTCGTACAACCGCGAGAACATTAGAACCTCAGAAGAGTAGAAGATCAGAACTTTAGAACATTAATATTTCTTTAAACATCTGAACGTCTTCTTAATAAGAGAAGAATCTCTGAACGATGAAATATACCGTTGATTATTTTATTAGTTGTTTTTTATATTATTGATTTTTTAATAGCGTTACATTAGTAAGCGAATTTCTTAAATACGAAAGGCTCTCCATACAAGTATAGTTCAATTACTAAACAATTAAACAAATACTAAACGGTGTTTACTGACAGGTACTCTAGAGTTTATTTGGTCGTGTTTTCGTTTTATCTTGTTTACAATAACGTTTTCACTAATGCAACCGATTCCGTTACTTATGTAGCGACAACATGTATTTTTTAACGTAGCTTTGTCATTATTCTTTTAAAACTCTTCTAAGACGAATTTAGAAATATTCTAGTGGTAGGACTAAATTATACAGGATGTGCCAATGAAATGTACTTGGTTTAGAAAAGTAAATCATTGAGTTTTAATAATAGTTGAAAAATATATACAATAATAAAAGGCACAATAGATGAAATTTATTTTAAATTTATTATTTTTTATAAATTACATCAAGTAAATGACCTCCACGCAGTTGAATACATTCTGCAATTCTGACACCCTAATTTTTCATAACAGCGTCTCTAATCCTCTCGTTAATGACTCGAATCTCTTGGGTGATGTTAACTTTTAAATCTTGTAGAGTGCGAGGCGTATTAATGTATACTCTAGACTTTAAATAACTCCACAAGAAATAGTCGGCAGCTGTTAAGTCTAGGGACCTTGGATCAAAATTTATGTCACCATTCCGTGAAAATAACCGTTCAGGAAACATGGTTTTAATACGCGCTTAGCTAATCGTGACATGTGGCTTGTTGAAATCATAACATATTCCATGTACCTTGAGTTGTTGTTTGGGCTATTGCCATCGTTTGTAGAACATTGATAGTCCGATGTTTCGGCAGTCCGTCTAGTGCCGTCATCAGGGTAGTCCTGAGAAGGACTGTTTCTTGCCAAACTTGTCATTTATAACGACTTTATCTGGCGGTATGTGTCTTCCCTATTTTTTAGTTGAAATGTCCTGTGCTAGGTTTGAACCCGGTCGACAATTTCCGAATATCAATATACCATACACTTTTACCACTCGACTAATTAGGGGGACATGTAACTCGTAAGCGACGCAATTCTTGGGGTAAAAATGTTTCAAGTATGTTTCCGTATATCTCTCAGAAGTAACAGTTGCAGTGACACCGTTATGATAAAAAAAGTAGGTTCCCAGTAGTACTCCAAACTTGGCAAATCCATATCAAACTGTTACTTTTGCACTATGCAGTGGGCGTTCGTGTTGTTCGGCACTCAAATATCTAAAATTTTGCGTATTTACCGCTCCCGATAGGTTAAAATGGGGCTCATAACACATGATTAAAATAAATCAGCAGGTCTGACGTATCATTTAGCATTTGTTGAAATTGTCGACAAAATTCCAGCCGACTTGGTTTATCCTGTGGCGAGCGTTACCGGAAAGTTCACCGAAAACAATTCACCGAAAACAATCCACCGAAAACAATTAACCGAAAACCAATTCACCGAAATAGCAATTCACCGAATGGAAAGGTCACCAAAATAATAGTTTGTGAAATGGCTGTATTCTTACTATTATTATCAACCGTCCTTCTCACTTTATCCAGATTTAGGACTGGCAGAATAATTCTGAAGTGTTTAAAAGTTGGAAACGATTTCCTTTGTCTTATTTCGTTTTTTTTTTAAAATTTTTTTTTAAATTTTCTTTCCAGCAGGCGCGACTCGTGATGACGTAATTTTAGGAAACGTACAATGATGCAAGTGCTTTGTGTATTCTCGTGTATTAACTGTAGAGTTTTCTTAGTAAACACCGAAAACACACGAGGCACTCACATCATTGTACTACCGACCTCATAGAAAATGTCCCTATCGTAAACCGACCCCTCGGTCGGTGATTATTGCCTTTTACCTGGACCGGGGACTCGAGAATTGGTCACCATAATTTTGCACGTAAAAAGCGGATAACTACCAAGTAATATTAATGAAACTGTATGATGCAAAGATCCAAAAACAAAATGAAAAATTTTACATTAATTAGTTAATTATAAATAAATATAAATAATGAAGGAATTGCAGTTATTGTATTTTGTTTTTGTGGGTATTTGTAATACTCGAAAGGCCGATTGTATATTTTCCCATCAATGAGATTGCTCATCAAGAACAATAATAGTTAATTAATACTATTAAATACTTCATAAATTATTAACAGTAATTAATATTTTTTATTATGTCTGATTTCGACTAAACAAACAAGCGACGAAATACGAGAGCGTGAATGAATTCGGCACTATTGGAATGAATCCCTACTTACAGCGATCGTCTGTTTTTACCTGCTTTTCTGAGAATGCCCACCAACAGCGGTCCCTTTTGGAGAGTCCCATTGTAAATTCCTTTGCAGAAGCCCGAGATGTAAATTTGTCCACCAATAAAATTGCCGCAAGCAACTTACCACCCTGACATCCCCACTAACTACGAAAAAACGTGTTCCAAAATAAATTTATGAAGTATTTAATTGTATTAATTAATTATTATTATTCTTGACGAACAATCTCATTGATGGGGAAATTTACAATCGGCCTTTCGAGTAATAGAAATACCCACAAAAACATAATACAATAACAACAATTCCTTCAATATTTATATTTATTTATAATTAACTAATTAATGTAAAATTTTTCTTCTTGTTTTTGGATCTTTGCATCATACAGGTTCATTAATATTACTTGGTAGTTATCCGCTTTTTACGTGCTAAATTATGGTGACCAATTCTCGAGTTCCCGGTCCAGGTAAAAGGCAATAATCACCGACCGAGGGGTCGGTTTACGGTAGGGACATTTTCTATGTGGTCGAGTGTACGTGCCCCTACAGTACGTCATCACGAGCCGCGCCTGCTTTACAGGTCACATAAACTTAATGCGGAAATGAGTTCTCTTGTCATATTTTGTTATTTTCATGTCTTTGTCATTCCTGTTCATTTAATAACTTAAATTATGTTCTATGCCTCGTAGATAATCGCATATGTCGTCCATGATGTTGTAATTACGAACTAGTCGCGCTATCCTTGCCGCACAATCTTTATATTTTTTACACATCGCGGGCCCTTCCTGTCCGCCTATGTACTGCTCCATTTTAACTTAATTTACACTTTGTTATCCCTAAATTGCATCGATAAATTGCCATATGTTAGGGTAATCCGCCCCAATTTAGTTTTCGAATTCTCGATGCCACCCTTCAATGGAGTTCGTTTTTAGTAGATCCTGTTGAACTCCATGAAAACAGTTCCACATTACGCGAGAAAAACATAGTGCACGCCGATGCTTGCGCCGTTGGAGACGTCAAATTCAAATATCCTCAAAATAATCCACAACACTATGTGCTTCTGGAGGCAATATGTTTACAAAGTCTTTCAAACGCATCTACCATGTTTTCCAGGGGAACAAATGCTAATGCCGGTAGTAAACGAAGTTTAGAGAAAAATTGTAATCATTTTAGTAACTGTTCTTAAGACCTTCTGTCTGAATTTGTAGAAACATACATTGAGTGAAATGGAAAAAGCATCTTCGATGTATAGTTTGTGGAAATAATTCTGTAATCGCACTTATTATTGCAGGTTCAAAGTCGGTTAGTACTGTAATTGGCAAAACTCCAGGTCCGTGTATGAGTCGTTGAATTTTATTTCGTGGTCGAAGTTGCCTCCATTTCCACTCCATTGTTTCGTATCTCCCAGGGTTGTGACGTGTTTGAGTCTGATTTAATCGTGCGTTGTTGTGTTTTTGTGCTGTCCTGTGTTGTGTGTGTAAAGTCTGTGTGTGTCAGTCGCTTTTTTGCGTTTAAGTCATATGTGTGTTTACTGGTCATCATCGCATTTTTTTTTTTTTTTTTTTTTGCGTTTCAGTTGTGTGTGTATTTAATGTTTATTATTGTAAAGTGCTATTATTGTCTGTGTTTTTGTTACGAAGTATTGTATCTGTTCTTTTGTTGCGTTTGTGGAGTGTAGTGTTATTAGCATATTGCCTAAGGCAAGTGCTAATTCGTCAACTGTGTTAAGTGTTTTGTTTTTTTGTCTTTGAGTCCAAGGATTAGTTGATGGGGGTGGTGCTCGTATGTATTTAGGTTTGGGTGTGGTTTTGTTTGCAGGGTTGTTTGGATTGTTTGGGGACAGTTTATGAATGTGGATAGGTGAGGACCACCGCAGATTGCACACTTTGGTGGGGTTGTTTAGTCTTTGTACATAAGTGTGTCGAGTGTTCGTCGCCGCATTTCATGCATTTGTAATTTATATTGCAGTTTTTTTGGTGATGTCCGAAAGTCTGGCATTTGTGACATTGTATTATGTCTGTCCGTTTATTTAAAGGTTCTATTTTGATTGCAAGTCCGCAGCAGTCGCGTAAGTTGTAAATTGACTTGTACTGTCTCGTTAGATCTATTAGTGCCAGTGGTGCAGGTATGCCGTGTTTGCCGTTCATTCTTTTAATTTTTAATGTCGGGTAACCTTGGTCAGTCAAGTCGTCGGTGATGTCAGTGTCTGTGATAAAGGTAGGAATGCCACGCATAACTACCTTTAGTGTCTTTTCGCTTCTAAGTTGAAATGTATAGTATTGTATGTGTTCTTTGTCGAGTATTTGTTTAAGTGTACGGTAGTCATTGTCTGTTTTCGGTTCGATGTGTATGCCTGGTTTCACTAGTTTGTTTTCTTCAGTGTTAATGTTGTTTGTTTTAAGTATGTGTCGTATGTGTGCCCATTTATCTTTTTCCGTTATAATTATTGGTGCGATTTTGTGTGGTTTTCGTGTTTCAGTTTTTGTGTTATGTGTGATCTTTGTTTTGTTACTTACCCTGGGTGTGCTATCTGATGTTGAAGGCTGTGGAGTGATTTCGGAAGTTTCTTCTTCCATTTTTTCCTCGGTTTTGTTTTCGAGGGCGTCGTATGAATTTTTAGTTTCGATCGGTAAAGTTGTTTCGTCTATTTTCGGCTTCTTCGTAAATTTCGGGTATATAAAGTCATCAGCTGTTTTGTTTTCGGTTTGTATCTTGTTCTGTGTTCGGTGGTGTTTTTTTTCTTTTTTGAGCGGTTCGGTATTGTTTTCTGTTATCCTGACTTGTATTTTCGGTTGATCCAAGTCTACTACGAAGAAACTCGGTGATGTCTGTAGAAGTTGTTGTATGCCACTTTCGCTGTGTGTTTCATCAATTATTGATTGCGTTTGTTGAACTAATTCAGGTGGCCAGAGTTCAATCATATTGGGATTCACTATTAATTTTGTTAATGTGATAATTCGCCCGGCCATTTCTTCCGGCTTCGCTTGACGATATTTCGTCGTAAGTTCTCTCAACTGTGGTACTGCTTGAACAGAAGGCGCAGTGAGAATGGGACTCCAGGTCCAAGTTCCTTAACCTTTTGGAGAAGCCGCACGTACGTCTCTTTTGTTTTATTCGGTAGCAACGCATATACCAAGGCAATACTATTGTTATTGTGTAATTGTGTGCATAGTTTGTGAAAAAGATGTGTTACGGTTTTCAAAGTACCGTATTTTAATGTATTGTAGTGAGTAACTAGACAAAGTATTTACACAACGCTTATGTGAATACGAGACATAGCACATAATTTAAGTTATTAAATGAACATTTCGGCGAATATGTTTTTCGGAGAACTTTTCATTCGGTGAATCGGTTTTCGGTGAATTGGTTTTCAGTGAATTGTTTTCGATGAATTGTTTTCGGTGAACTTTCTTAGACCCTGTGGCGAGAGTTGATGAACAATTTGAATTTTGTATCGGTATAAATTTAGATTTTTGTGCATTATTCTACATAATGTGGTATTCCATGGATTTAGTACCTAAGACAGTCTTCTTGTTGAACGAGTAGGGCTGCGCGCTACGGCTCGTTTTATGCGATCTACGTTTGCTGGTGTACACGCGGTACGAGACTACGAGAATCAACAAAACGATTACCGACACTGCCAGTTTGTTAAAATTTTTGAAACCAGCTTAAATGGTCTTTCTACCTAGCCGTTGCATGTTAAATTCCCGTCAAAATCTACGTTGTGTTGTAATCATTGATTTTGTTTCGATGTAAGCCGTTACAGCAAACACACGTTGTGCTATCGGCCAATTTTGCATGATCTTCCATTTTAAAATATAAATACGACTCAAATCTTTTTTTGCTAAACTTAGGAACTAATAAAATATACTGTTCAAAAAAATTAGCGAATATCTCTTAAAAATTACAAGAATAGTAATAATGTGTTTTGATTTGGCGTGAACCAAGAACACAAAATAAACCTCTATTTGTCCCGAAAAGGCCTCGGTATACCGGTGGCGGTGCGATGGTGCGATTTTTGATAAATGGCAAAGTATAGCAAACGCCAATTAAGTTGGCGCGAGAAGGGGTAAGTTCGCGCAGGATTACAAGTAGTGGGGAGATTTGTATTTGATTTTACATCAAATGTCAGATAATTCTAACCTCTGAGCTTGTATCATTTTATGATTCCCTAGCAAAGACATTATGTTCCGTCAAACGTCAATGACAAATGTATTCTAACAAATACTTGAGTAGTGGGGGTGGACGTTTTTAAAAACGGCTTCTGTGCACCCCCTCCTCACGCCAACTTAATTGGCGCTTGCTATACATGCGATATATTCTCAAAAGTTTTAGCTTTTAAATAAACTTTATAAATATGGATCAAATAGAGATGGAGGCTATTATAGCTTGTACTGAGATTTTGCCGGAGAAATCTAAAAACAGATACAATGAAACCTATAAAATGTTCAAGGATTGGTGTCAGCAGAGGTATGTGAAGAGTATTTCAGAAAGTGTAATGCTGGCATATATTCGCGATAGATCTATGAAGTTAAAATCACCCAACAGTTTATGGTGTGAATACTCCATGTTAAAAACTACCATATTTATTAACGAAAATAAAGATATTTCAAAATATCCTAAATTGAAAGGATTTCTGAAGCGTAAAAATGACGGTTTTAGACCTAAAACGTCTAGTATCTTTAGAAGGGAGGAAATGAATACATTTTTTGTTAAGGCTCCTGACGATACATATTTGTTGATGAAGGTAAGTTTACAGAATGATTCTTTTTAATTCGTGTTCACCCTTACTAATTTTTTGCAGGTTATGGGAATCTTTGGGGCTTATAGAAAAGATGAACTAGTTAAAATCAAAATTCAAGATGTGGAAAATAAAAATGATGTAATTAACTCGACAAAGTATTTACACAACGCTTATGTGAATACGAGACATGGCACATAATTTAAGTTATTAAATGAACATTTCGGCGAATATGTTTTTCGGAGAACTTTTCATTCGGTGAATTGGTTTTCAGTGAATTGTTTTCGATGAATTGTTTTCGGTGAACTTTCTTGACCCTGTGGCGAGAGTTGATGAACAATTTGCATTTTGTATCGGTATAAATTTAGATTTTTGTGCATTATTCTACATAATGTGGTATTCCATGGATTTAGTACCTAAGACAGTCTTCTTGTTGAACGAGTAGGGTTATGGTTTGTTTTATACGATCTACGTTTGCTGGTGCACACGCGGTACGAGACTACGAGAACCAACAAAACGATTACCGACACTGCCAGTTTGTTAAAATTTTTGAAACCATGCTAAAATGGTCTTTCTACCTAGCCGTTGCATGTTAAATTCCCGTCAAAATCTACGTTGTGTTGTAATCATTGATTTTGTTTCGATGTAAGCCGTTACAGCAAACACACGTTGTGCTATCGGCCAATTTTGCATGATCTTCCATATTTTAAAATATAAATACAACTCAAGTCATTTTTTGCTAAACTTACGAACTAATAAAATATACTGTTCAAAAAAATTAGCGAATATCTCTTAAAAATGACAAGAATAGTAATAACAAACGTGTTTTGATTTGGTGTGAACCAAGAACACAAAATAACCCTCTATTTGTCCCGAAAAGGCCTCGGTATAACGGTGGCGGTGCGATGGTGTGGGCCGGAATAAGTATCGGAGGCCATACCGAACTGTATTTAATTCAGAACGGTTCACTTATTGCTCAAAGATATTTGGATGAGACACTGAGATCCTTTGTTCTCTCATATGCAGCAACTGTGGGAGAATAATTCATTTATATGTATGATAATGCTCGTCCACACCGAGCAAACATTGTTAACAATTGGTTTGAAGAAGTAGGAATCGACAGAATGGACTGGCCAGCCAATTACCCGGACGGTAATACTATCGAACATGCCTGGGATGCATTAGGAAAAGGTATTGACTGACGAAATCTTGCATCGCGTTCAGTTGCAGAACTTCAAATTGCTCTTAGAAAAGAGTAAGACAATATTCCCCAAGAATTGTTTGATAATTTGGTTCACTCCATGCCAAGCCATGTTGGCCGTCCGAGGAGATCATACGCCTTATTAATTTTAATTTTTTATAACAATTACCAAAATTATACTTCTGTTAAGTCTGTAATTTACTGTACTTATTCCTACACAAAAATGTTTATTTTCTCAAAATGCTAATAAACATTAAATGAAACTAAACAACAATGTTTATTTTTGCAAATCATGGCAGGTTCCATACGAAAGCCCTACTTGTTGCGAAACTCTGCGAATAGATGTTTGAGGAGATTCGTTAATAATTTATCTGACATTTTCAATTACGCCGCGACTTCTAAGTATTCTTATCATTAAAACGCCATTTACTTTAGTATTTACAATCCCTTTTATCAAAATAATAAATATCCGCTAATTCTGTTGAGCAGTATATTTTAACTTAGGTTTAAATTATTTATTACTAAAGGTCGGATTATAGGCAAAAAGAAACTGAAAATATGCGCATAAATGTGCAGATGTTTTAGCCTAAATATGAACTTACTTATGAAGAATAGGCAGGTAAAAAAATACGAGGAATATTAGAAAATGGAGTACTGTAGAAATAAATATTCTATTATGTTTACTACAAATTTATTTAGAACATTTTACAACATAATTAACTATGAAAACAATTTACAATCACATATTTCTCAAAGTTTTCAACAGAAAAATTGTGACGTTTGTCTGAAAACATATTGACCATATATTGAAAAGGTTCGTTCTACGTCGACGCTTGTTATAGGAGCATAATTCAAATTAGACATATCATCTATTGTCAACTCAATATTTTCTACTGAATCACCACACAAGATTTTAGCAATGTCCTTTAGCTTTTTAAAACCTTCATTTTTTCCTATTACACTTAAAAATTTTTCATACACGGATTATCCCCCTCCTCCTTTACCATCAAAACATGACTTTTCTAATTTGTTTATTATTTCAACGCTCTCGATTAGCGACATAAATTGTTTTTCCAACTGCAATATAGAACTGGAAATAAAACTGTAATTAGCTTTAATAAACGCCAACTGTTGAGGTATTTCTTTACTAGAATACACCTTTTGGGCATCTATCACAGATTGTGCATCCCTATCAAGATCCATAATACTTGTCTTTATTCCTTCATAATGATTTGTATGAAAAATAGCAGCCTCCAACCACGTTTCCTATCGTGTGATTACTGGTTGAGGAGGAAGCGGAACACCGGGTAGATGTTGTTTGTAAAACTGAACTCGTAATAGGGCCTTCAAAAATACTTTCTTAACACTACTAATTAAACTATTTACTAAGGGAAAATGGTTTCTGACTTCTTCTGGAACACGATTTAGTCCGTGCGCCAAGCAAGTTGTGTGAATTAAATTTGGGTAAAAGATTTTCAACTTGAAAGCTACCTTCGCCATGTATGGTGTAGCATCCGTCAAAAACAATAGAATTTTCTCTGTCGGAATCGATTCCGGTAAGAAGAAAGTTGCCAGTTCTTCCTGTATAAACCTTGTTATTGTCAAATTATTTGCCTTTTCCAACTGTTTTGATGAAATTAAATAAGATTTTGCTGGAACCGATACGTTAAGGATATTAATCATTAAATGAACTATGTATCGGACCACACTATCGGTAGTTTCATCTACGCATATATAAAGATAATTGTTTGCAACAACCTTCTTAATGCTATTCCGTGTTTCTGCATAGATACAGCGAATACAATTTTTTCTTAATGTGCTCTCGTCGGGAATGTTATATTTGCTGATGCATTTTTGCAAAAATATCTTGAGATTTTAATTTTTTAACATTTGATACAAATCTTCAGTAAATTGTTCTCGTTTCGATTTTTTGGAAGTTGATGGCAAACATTGCAGTAATGTTTGCTGACTCTTCTTCGTCAATTTCATCTTTGTTAGTTTTGCAGCGTGAGAGGGAGTTTTCATATGTTGGTCGACTTGGAACTTTCTCTCACTTGTAATCTGCAAAAAACAATATCACATCATCGGTTGTTTTCTTATAAAATAAATGTTAGTAAAAGATAAAAGAATAACTAAAAACTTAATTAATTAATTAATAAGATGAAATATAAACTTAAAATTTTACTCACAATCTTGCAGCATGCTACACAAAACACCTATTCTCCATCCATACACAATTCTGAATAACGTGCAATCCATCTAGACACAGTCGCTATTTTCGGCATTTTTGCTATTATATGTCACAACTCACAAGTAAAATGACGTTTAAAATAAAATTGCTGTCGAATATTGGAATAAATTTCTCCGAATAGCAAAGAAACACATATATGTACTCCTAATTTTCTGGTAAAATATATTTTTGTATTTATTTAGAAGTTTTAAGGTATTAGATTTTCCTGGAATTTTGTCTCGGACTGGATGTATGGGAAGAGCATTAATAAATTCTTGGAGACGCTTATCGGAAACGTAACAGGAAGAGGCTTAATGAAATGCTATTTTTAATTTAAAGAGAGCTGTTTAATTTTTGTTTGTTTGTTACATCCACGACATGTTTTTAGCAATGCCTATAAAAAATTTTATTTAGTAAATAAATAAAATTCGGATACTTAAAATATGCAAAAATGCTGAATTACTACAAAATATGCAAATATGCAAATTTATACAAACTGGATATAATCCGGCCTTTATTTATTACAATATCAAATAATGAATAAAAATTTTAAGTAAAAAATATTAAAACATTTATCGCAAAATTTATATTATTTAAAAACATTTATTGTGTACTGATACGAATTTTAAATACGATAATATTATCGAAACTACTATTTATTAATTATTAATTATTTCTTTATTATTACGATTATACTTTAATTTCCAGCAATATATCAATGGGAAAGTTATTACACACCTAGTAAATTCAATGTTACTGTAAATGTTATCAAATAAAATAGGTGGTTTATATTAGTTTTTTAAAGTATTTGATATAGGCTTTTAATTTTTTAATTTCTAAAAAATGATAGCCAATTCACTATATGGCATTATTTTTGCACCACCCTGTACAATTCCTCTATTTTCTTTCGTTCTTACTTATTTTTTTCATTACGTTCCTCTAGTAGTTTTAATCTTTATTACTTTGTTTGTTCTAATAATTTTTTGCATTCTTCATCAAACTATTTATTTTTCTATAGAGTAGAGGAAAATTTATATATCTCAAAACATAATACGTTTGTATAGTTTATAAGAAAAACCTATTTAGTTGAATTGGATTAATGGCACTAAATGTGTTAGAAATGTGGCATAGAAATTATTAGACACAAAGTTAAGTACATACAATCTCAGTTTATCACCTTTAAAGTTGTTTGTTAACTTACGTTAAAGTACAGGATGTAACAGTTGCAGGAAATTTAAAGTGGCGCAAGCAGGTTGACGATGTGTGTAATGTTGGATTACGATACTTTCTCATTGTAAAACAGACCAACCAACTAGTAAAATGTCTTGCTCCGCCGCAAAGAACTTCGCTGAAATTCTCTTCGTTCGCGAAAAGTGTGGTTGAACTTAGTACATAAGAGTTCGATTTTACCTTTCCTTCGAGAGTAATTGTCCTCTTTTTTTTTCAATATTTGTCGTTAAAGCATATATTTCATGCATGTTTTATAATATAGATACGCCAATGAAATTTTCAGATAAATTAGAATCAAGAATAATGCTGACCTTAATTTTACATATTTTGCATATTTCCTCGATGTTAATGCAATATATTGGATAGTAATATTATTTAATAATAAAATTAATAGTCGTAAATTATCGGAAAGAATCCAAAATAAAGGGCTCATTTTAAACAAAAATCCACCTACCTTAAAATTAAAAGTTATTTAATAGTTATTTATGTACTTAGGTTCGTAAGTACAGTTTTATGGACGAGAATACGATTGCAAACCGAGACCCGTAGGGTTGAGGTTTACATGTATTCGAGATCATAAAACTGTACTTACTGTACGAACCGTGGTGCATATGAGATTTTTCGTCATACATACGTTTTTTTTAAGTAGACGAATTTTAATGATTTTCCACTTTACTTTTACTAACATCAATTCAGGAATGTTTATCGTATCTATGGTAACCATGAATTCAGTAACCATGAATATGGTAACCATGAATTCAGGAATGTTTATCGTATCTATGGTAACCATGTTTGTGTCAATATAAATTTATATTTTTGATAAATGTCAAAGTACATGCGATATATTCTCAAAAGTTTTAGCTTTTAAATAAACTTTATAAATATGTATCAAATAGAGATGGAGGCTATTACAGCTTGTACTGAGATTTTGCCGGAGAAATCTAAAAACAGATACAATGAAACCTATAAAATGTTCAAGGATTGGTGTCAGCAGAGGTATGTGAAGAGTATATCAGAAAGTGTAATGCTGGCATATTTTCGCGATAGATCTATATGAAGTTAAAATCACCCAACAGAGTATGGTGTGAATACTCCATGTTAAAAACTACCATATTTATTAACGAAAATGACGATATTTCAAAATATCCTTAATTGAAAGGATTTCTGAAGCGTAAAAATTACGGTTTTAGACATAAAACGTCTAGTATCTTTAGAAGTGAGGAAATTAATACATTTTTTGTTAAGGCTCCTGACGATACATATTTGTTGATGAAGGTAATTTAAAAAAGGTATATAACCCCTTACCACAATTATTAGTCGTATCCTAAATACGTATTTCGACAACTAAGTTGTCATCATCAGTAGGTAAAAACTACTAATTAAAGTCACACGGGGCACAGTAAAGTAAGATAAACGCTTCCGCACAACTACTATACACTGCAACCCTGTAAAGACTAAATTTACCATGCACATCTCAAACTACGAGACAAAACACTTGCCTCTTAGAAAAGGTTTTAAACATGTGTTAAAATATCGAACAAAGGGACGGCAAAAATTCTTCTCTAAAGAAGGCGCTTACTAAAAACGATTTTAAAGCTACGGTGACCTACTAATAAACTAAATGAAACACCTTATATTTCCACAAAACACTAGTATATTTAACTGTATGAGCATTTCATGTGCAATGTACAAATTAATAGTTATTATTTAAACGTGTTATTTCGAGTACGCAGGTAGTGACAAAATCTATATTGGGTAGGAGTGTAAAAAATTTTCCATTAACAAATGGTTAAAAGTCGTATATATATAGTAAAGGCCGAACTCTCATTGCAAATTCTGAGAAAGACAAAATTAAGAAGGGGCGTTACTTGTGAAAAACCAGACATCCCCTTCTTAATTTTGTCTTTCTCAGAATTTGCAATGAGAGTTCGGCCTTTACTATATATATACGACTGTTAACCATTTGTTAATGGAAAATTTTTTACACTCCTACCCAATATAGATTTTGTCACTACCTGCGTACTCGAAATAACACGTTTAAATAATAACTATTAATTTGTACATTGCACATGAAATGCTCATACAGTTAAATATACTAGTGTTTTGTGGAAATATAAGGTGTTTCATTTAGTTTATTAGTAGGTCACCGTAGCTTTAAAATCGTTTTTAGTAGGCGCCTTCTTTAGAGAAGAATTTTTGCCGTCCCTTTGTTCGATATTTTAACACATGTTTAAAACCTTTTCTAAGAGGCAAGTGTTTTGTCTCGTAGTTTGAGATGTGCATGGTAAATTTAGTCTTTACAGGGTTGCAGTGTATAGTAGTTGTGCGGAAGCGTTTATCTTACTTTACTGTGCCCCGTGTGACTTTAATTAGTAGTTTTTACCTACTGATGATGACAACTTAGTTGTCGAAATACGTATTTAGGATACGATTAATAATTGTGGTAAGGGTTTATATACCTTTTTTAAATTATTATTTAACCACAGTCTCCATTGAAAGAATTTTCACGATGAAGGTAAGTTTACAGAATGATTCTTTTTAATTCGTGTTCACCCTCTACTAATTTTTTGCGGGTTATGGGAATTTTTGGGGCTTATAGGAAAGATGAACTAGTTAAAATCAAAATTCAAGATGTGGAAAATAAAAATGTTGTAATTAATAATAATTAAAATACCAGATACTAAAAATGGATTAAAACGTTTTTTTACAATTATTACGAAGGAAGAATATCTAATTAATTTTATGTTAATTATTAAAAAAATCATTGGTCTGAGATTAGGAATTATAGATTTCTCTTAAAGTACAGTTTTGGCAAATGTCGAAATCAGCCTATAGGAAAAAATATTCTCGCAAAAATTCCTAGCCAAATAGCAAAATACTTTCGGTTGGAGAACTCCACTACCTACACAGGGCATTCCTTTCGAAGAACTTCGGCAACATTATTAGCAGATTTAGGAATTGATGTTCTTGGTCTGAAAAGACACGGCGGATGGAAATCTTCCACCGTGGCAGAAAGCTATGTTTCCGATTCAATGATAAATAAAGTACAGGTAGCTGACTGAATTATACATAAACAAAATATTACAGAGGCTGTTTGCTCAACTGTGATACAGAAAAACGAGAAGAAAGTGGATCATTCCATCAGGAATCCAACCATTAATAATGTTGACATTATTGAAAATATAAACTTGCCTAGTAAGAAAGAAGACTCTATTCTTCAGATAGCTAATTGTTCTAATTGTTTGTTACAAAGTGATAAGTTTTTGTATAAGATTTCTACTTTTACTAGTTATGTTTTTGTTAATTAAAATTATGTTTTAAATAAATTTGTCATAAATGTTCTAATATTGTTATTATTTACCTAGGGTCGTAATGAAATATTACACCTCGCTACCATAGCAACTGTCAATACGGTATGTATAGTATCACGTTTCAAAAAAATATGTCATAACAGTTTACTTACGCGATAGGTATGAGGAAAAATATTTTTTCTACGGCCTTTTATAAAACGACATTTTTCGTCACCGAATACTGCAGAGAAAATTTGATTTCCGTCACTAGTGAGAGAAAATCCCATAGCCTTAACTTTCGTCCGCAGTGACGAAAATTACTTACTAATTTTCACTTGCGTCTAGTTGCCTGCTGTCGCTATATCGCGTCATTTTTAAATCACGTCAGTTTGCGCTGTTTGTAGCTTTATTATCATTTATGATTCAGAAAGTGATTTAGATATTCTCAATACACCACCAGTAATAGTAAATCAAGCTGAGAAAACGTCTGACTTTTTACGCGAAAAATTGAGAAAAAGGTATGAAGAAGTCTATGCAAAATTCATTGAATAGAGGGCTGATAATAGCGTACATAACTTGATATTCGGAAATTGTGCTGCTTGCATATTTTGTAAAATTGTAGGAAAATTTCAAGCCATCGAGCTTATGGTCTACATATTCTATGTACCAATGTTTAAATCATAACGAATTTAAATATGATCTTTAGTTTTGTAAATTAATTGAAAATAAAGTATTAGTTTACATAATTTTTTTAAGTTTGTTATAATGCCATAGGCGAAGTCGTAGAAAAAGTTTGTGTTTAACTCGTCGAAATCATTTTTTTAATCTTACGAACATTCTGTTCTCTTGCTTAAAAAAATGTTACTTTCGTCACTCATTACACAATATACTATTTATTGCGAATGCGACAAATGGAATACAAATTTTGTATCTCATTTGTATTTCCAGCCTGTATTCAATCAAAGCATCGATAGGGTGACTAGGAATGTCACAAATTACTATCGATACCAACGGTATTTCCAAATACCACCAATTTCACCAATTGGATAATTAAAAAATATATTTTTTTTTTGGAAAATTTTCGTTTGATCAATTTCTTCTAATGAAATAAAAATGAAAAAGTAATATCACTTAATTTCCACTTTATTGAGGTAAAATCCCATTACAATTGTTTCGACATACAGTGTCTTCCTCTGATGGGATTGTATTACAAACTAAACCTAGCGGGTGTTTACAAATTTAAACTTAAAGGAGAACCAAAATAAATAAAAATTATTGAATTGATTCGGCATTTACTTGATGAATATCCATAATTTAAAATAGAAATAAAACTAATTGTTAAAATCTTGACTTTTTTAATACTTAATCGTAAAACGACAATTGTTTCGCCAGCACAGTGTCTTCATCAGGTACTTACAGCTATAGAGCACGTTACAAACTACAGTTTGTAAAGAGCATGTACTACAAACACGAACTTCACGTCTTGGGTGCTACTTATTACTAACAAGTTATGCGTCTGGTCGACATTTATTACTAGCAAGCGCTCTGATTGGCCGGCTGCTGTGTGTGCTAATAATAATGAATTATTTAAAATAAATAATTGTTGTGCTGGTGAAGTTGCATCAAAGGTCCAGGACGTGTATGATAATGGTTAAATTAAATAAATATATTCCAGCTTACTTACTAAATAAAACACAGGAGCGTTGTCCTTAAAGTTTGTATTTATTATTTACGTAAGAAAGAAATTGAAGGTTGATATATTTAAAAGTAATAAAATAAAAGTAATATACACAAGGAGCGTTGAATAAGTAATTAAAAAATTAACACAAACATAAACTGAAAAGAACGTTAAATTTGGCAGTAAATTAATTATGATTAATATAAAATAACCTCTGTATCGAACAATACAGAGTTACCTGTTGAAGCGTATGTTTGTCGGCCACGAGGTCTGCGAAGATATACTTGGACAAGTATGGAGAGCGATGCTTGGCAGACGGACGAAGAAATCAATTAAATTAATGTGGATTAGCTTAAAAGAATAATTTATATTCAACAATACAGATTACCTTCGAGTTGCGGAGATGCAGGGGCACGTGCATCATGGCCGGTACTTGACCAGTACGGCGGGTAAGATGTTTAACTTACGATGTTTCTAAAGAGAAGACTGTGTAGACAGAACACTGGTCTAGAAAAGGCTTTGTTTTATTGCTCTAAGTCGAAGAGAGGGTAAATCGAAGTTGTCGATGTCTTGAATAATAATTAATCAAAAGCGCGACCTGAAGAGTTGTGCTGTCAATGACATAAATATTATTAAAATATCCCTTGTGAGTCAACCTTTCAAATGATATGAGACACAACATATAAAAGAAGATGTACATAATTAAATTAAAACAATTTAATTAAAATGAAATGTATATAGAAATTCCAAAATGAACGTTATGGTTGTAAGCAGGTAGAAGACCAAGAGTCTAGCGGCTTGAGCGAGCACAAAAGGAAAGACTTTCTATTTGCAAGCTGTCTAAGTGAATTTATATTTTAATATTTAAAAATGTGAGATATTTTCAGAAGAAATATTATTTAAAAATAAATTAAAATAATCTTATATGCGAAATGTAACACATGTTGCAAACTACAGTTTGTAACGTGCTCTTTAGCTGTAAGATCTTTAGTTGTAAGTATCTGATGAAGCCACTGTACTGGCGAAACAATTGTCGTTTTACGATTACATATTAAAAAGTGAATCGTTTATTTATTTTGGTTCTCCCGTTTTTATGTTTGTATTCGGCAAATGTGGTCCCTTTGTGTAGGTAATAAAGTTTACATCTTGAAAATAAAGTGCCTATTATTGAACATCCTCTAAGTATAATTTTTTTATTATAGTAATTCATTTAAGTTTAAATTTGTGACCATCTTTAGGTTAAGTTTGCAATACAACTCCAACCGAGGAAGACACTGTGTGTCGAAACAATTGTAATGGGATTTTACCTCAATAAAGTGGAAATTAACTGATATTGCTTTTTCATTTTTATTTCATTAATTATGAATTTCCATCAAGTAAAAGCTACTTTGATTCAAAACAATTTCTTCTACATTACCTCGGTCCAAACACCTTTTTTACGTTTTATTGTTACTGATGACGGGATCGGCTGTCAGAGGTACATGAAGTTAGTACCAGGGACGGAGCTAGAACATTGTGGAACCCGATTTAACATTTTTTGCAATATTTCCCAAATAAGAGGAAATACATCTTCTCCAGAAGGAATATTGCAGGATTCATAAAACGTATCACACATTCTGACTGTTCACCGTTTACATCCAAATCATTTAAATCATTGTAAATAATAAATCACCAATAATTGTTCCATGTTCTCATGTGTTAATAATTGTCTGTTTGATTAAATATTTAATCTACATAATAGTTATTTACGAACCAAGTGCGTGAAATCATATTTCGCGAATGAGTGACCAGTTTAAAGCGCGAGCCGCAGGCGAGCGCTTTATGGACACGAATTCGCGAAATGTTTCACGCACGAAGTTTGTACAATATTTTTTGTACGAGAACTATAAACAATAATAATATTTATATAAAATATAAATATAATTTCAAAATTTTTATATTTATAAGTACTTTTAACAATATTACTAGTATCTGTCAGGATGGCAATGGTCTAAGCCGACAGACTCAAGGTTTACCTTGCACGTTATACGGGTTCTCGAGCGTTCTGGTCATCTCTGAGGGCGTGGGTTCGAATCCCACTTCTGACAATTTTTTTTTTAGTTTTCTATAAATTAAAAAAATTATTTGTTGCTGTTCTGACATTGAATTACATACCTTCCAAATATAACAATTTCTATTTCATTTCCTTTTATTTTCATAGAAAAACAACGAACTGGGTAGCATATCATTAAGGTTAGGGAATTATGATTTTAAAATGTCACTAAATTAATCAAGTTCCAGGAAGTACCAACTTTACTTTTACGCACTCGTGTTTAAAGTGACTTTTTACGCACGCAAATCGAATCGTGAAATGACAGGTTTTGATAAGCGAGTACAAAAAGTTTTTTAGTGATGGCACATTTATCCCCAGTTCGTATTTATTCGTATAATATGTATGTATAGCAAGCGCCAATTAAGTTGGCGCGAGGAAGGGGTGCGCAGAAACCGTTTTTAAAAACGTCCACCCCCACTACTCAAGTAATTGTCGGAATACATTTGTCATTGACGTTTGACGGAACATAATGCTAGGGGATCATAAAGTGATACACGCGCAGAGGTTAGAATTATCTGACATTTGATGTAAAACCAAATACAAATCTCCCCACTACTTCTAATCCTGCGCTCACTTACCCCTCCTCGCGCCAACTTAATTGGCGTTAGCTATACATTACAACATTACATACAGGCTTAGGCGAATGTATGGATCCATTCGAATATCTTTGCTATGGCTACTTAGATTTTATTAAGACTTTCCACAATTAATTAAATGCAAATCGGGGCTTCGACGAGTATATTTATATCCGAATTAGACTGTATATTTTTACGAATTTCAATAGAGCTGTGCTTCAATAGAGTTCAGCAATAATAAGCTTTTGTTCAACAACGACAAAGATATTTAATTAAAGCTGATATTTTAAAATCATGTTTATGTTTAGCCACGGAATTAAAATTCAGTACTTGACTTAAACTGTCAGAATTAACTTTGTAGACGTCCAAATATTAATAATGGTTCAATTAACTGAAAAAAAAACGTATTGAGATTCTGATAATCATTGGTTTTGGTGACTCATGAAGACTTCTTGATACGATTTGTTTAACAATTTGCATCAAGATCTGTATCCAATATCACGAATTGTCGTTGGTAAAACTTTGAGAAGGTATAACTTGACTGGAAATGCTAGAAATTTACCGAAAAGCGGACGACCAAAAGTCGCAACTAATAAAGTTATTGTTCGAGATATTGCTATAGCAATAGAAGAATTACCACAAACTTCTACTACATCCCTCGCACTAAACTACATATGATATAAGTTGATCATCAGCACCCAGAATATTGAAGCAGGAAGAATATCATCTGTATAAACCACATTTAGTGCAAGAATTATTGGACGGGAATTACGATCGTAGAATTAAATTTTGCGAAAGAGTGATGGAGATTTGCAAAAATAACCAATATTCTACATACAATTTGCTGTTTTCTGACGAGGCTACGTTTTGTTTGAATGGCACCGTTAATCTCGATATTGGTCAATCGATAACCCTCATTGGATGTTAGAAATGTATACACAATGTTCGCAAAAAGTAAAGTTTGAGCTGGTATTTTCAGGAACCATATTATTGGTCCTTTTTCAATCATGGTACACTAACTAATGGTAACTAATATTGGGGAAGATTGGGAATTACCTGTAAGTGTTTGGTTCCAACAAGATGAATCAGCCCCTTAATGTTAGAAGTTTTTTGAAACGAAACATTACTAAATCAGTGGATTGGTGGCAGAGGATTCATTGAATGGCCCGCACGGTCTCCATATTTAATTAAATCTCCTAGATTTTTTCCTTTGGAGGTCATTTAAAATCTGTGATTTATACTAGACGGCCGCATAATCTGGATGAGTTACGGCAGAGAATAATTGAAGAAGTGCAATTAATTCGTGAGGAATTTTTGGCAAATATCATTCAAGAATTTGTTCACAGACTTGCATATTGCCAGGAAATGAACGGTCATCATTTCGAAAACTTTCTTAACTGATTCTGATTTCGTCTATATTTTTTGTGTTCATTTTTATTCTCAATAAAATTTGCATTATTAGTTTTAATTATACCGCCTAATTCTGAGTAAACGCAACGATCCGAATGTATGAATATTTCTCCCGCTTCGAATACAATTCCCCTGAATGCTGTAGGCGCGTCAACATCGATGTCATACATATAGCAAGCGCCAATTAAGTTGGCGCGAGGAGGGGGTTTAGCAACAGACTGTTTTGTGATTGGTTTAACATCGATGTCATACATATAGCTAGCGCCAATTAAGTTGGCGCGAGGAGGGGGTTTAGCAACAGACTGTTTTGTGATTGGCTTAACGCGTCCAGGGGATTTTTATTCAGAGCGGGAGAAATATTCGTACATTCAGGCCGTTGCGTTTGCTCAGAATCAGGCGGTATATCCCTGTCGTTGTTCAACAAAACGATGCTAAACTGTGAGCAGAGCTCTAGAGCTGAAATTCGTAAAAAATAGACAGGGTGTTTCGTTTACGATAAAAAAGTTAATATTATTTCTGGCTAAAACGGAAGTCTAATTTGAAAATAAATATGCTCCTCGAATTGTATTTACATTAACTTACATGTGGGAAAAAAGTACCCGTATCAAAGATATTCGAATGGATCTATACGTTTGTCTAACCCTGTATAAAATGTACATATTCACATGGTTCCACACATTTTCCCATCACTGTCAATGTAACAAATAACTTATATGTTAATACTTCAAAAAGCTTCTTCTTCTTCTATGTAATACATGAATGCTTTGCGTACAACCTCCTAAGTGAAGATGAAGTGTATTTATAACAACCCCATTTAATGTCGTATCAAACTTTGTATTATCAACAGGTGGTTTACAATCTCATTTACTTCCTTTGTGAAAAATTAAATTGGTGGTAAATAAATTAAACTTAATAGCTTTCTTGATCTTAAATTTACATGTATGTATTTTAAAAGCAAACATATTTTGTTAAGAAATACATAAATAATACAATTTTTGGAATACTAATATTTTAAATGTGTTTATCACAACTTTAGCAAATTAAGGGTTAATTAAAAGCGAGATAGTTCAAGCATTATTAATACAAGTGAAAATTATGTTTATCTCAAAAAATGTAAATACATTTGACATTTACTAAATAAAAATTTGTGTGTAGATAGTCTTGTAACAATGTTTTTAGCGGATTAAATTTTTTTGCATGAGTTATTTATGATGATTATTTAGACATTAACAAGCGAATTTATATAGGATATTTCGTTAATTAAAATTTTGATTTATTCTTTCACGTCTAAAAAAAGGTCGATTAAAAATCTAAAATAACATAATGCCAAGCGTACCCGTTAATTTTTAATCTTTCGGATCTAACAATGTTTTGTTAAATAATTAAACTATCTAAGTCGAAGTAGAAAAGTAAACCAAAACTTCTTTAAAAAATCAAGAAAATGATATATGTCGTGTCTGAGTAGCATAATGGTCGCTCGTAATCGCTGACATAACAAAAGAAAAAATAATAATAACAATAATAATAAACTCTAAAAACCTGCAAAACAGAGAAGGAAATTACGATGCATTTGCTCGCGATGTGCCCTAAACATGGTCCCACTTTATATATAAACAGACAAAATATGGCACTGAAAGTCCTCTATTTGAATATGGTATCGATACTGGAATGACCTTGCTAATAACAAAATTAAAATCTTTTGGAAATTTTCCTTCTCGATAATTACAAAATCAAGGCCAATAGATCAGATATGGTGGTTATGGCATTGGAAACAAAACGCATATACGTTGTGGAGATGGTATATCCGGTTGGGACGAATATCTTGGATAAAGAGAGCAAAAAAAGAATGAAATATCGAGATCTGCTTCTGCAAATAAGACTGAGTTATCAGGATTTTATAATGACATATTGCTGTGATACTTTCTAACAGAAATAAATTTAAAAATTAAATAGAGCTGAAACAGCAATGAAAAATGTAAAACGGGTAAATTTGGAATACATCCTGTATGAGCATCGATATAGCAAAACTAATGTTTATTTTATGTAAAGTTTCTAGTTATTTTCTGTAAACAGTATACAATACAGATCGTGTTAAGCAAAACACATCTGTGTATATTTGGTAAACTTATATTGTATATCAAATGTCATGTGAATCATTATATCTTTTTATGTTCTAGCTTATAAATGTTAATAACTTAAAATTTAAATCATGCTATACTTACAGAATTATAAATAAAAGGATATTTTAAGTACTATAGTCATAATAAGCTTCATATTTAATACTAGATGATAGAATGTGCATTTTAGAATTAACATTATATGATACTTATCTATAAGGATAAACATTCCATTCGTTTTAAAAATATGTATTATTAATCTTTACAGAATATCAAATCCATTAAGACAATTCAAAAGTTTGTACAATATGCAAAATAGAGTCCACTATAATATTTGTTCATTCATTAGAAGTAAATAATAATATGTTTGTTTATATATTGTAAACAACGCAGCTGTCAGTTCCAAATTCGGGAAAAGAAGTTAGATATGTTTCAAGTTATGATGAAAGAAAATATACCTCAGTCGGAAGATAGGAAAGGATGGTCAATTGATCGATAAGAGAGGGAAGATATGATGTGAGGATCGATGATGTGGAGGCATGCATTATAAAGAAGTTACAATGTCGAACGTTAGAGAAGAACAGTATAAATGAGAAGAAGGCAGATAACATGCAGCCTAAGAAAAACAAGAGCACATTTAAGATATTAAATACTATTAGAAAGAAGTATTAAGAGACGTAAACTAATATAAGAACAAAAGTTTTTAAATATGGGATATCATTTAGAAGAGGATTATAATTTACAAATTGTACTTGAAAAAGAATTGACGTCACGGGGCATATATAAAGAAAATTTCTCAAAAAAAGGACACTTACTTAAATATCGTCTTAAAGTGATGGTCACAAATAAAATTTTGCTTTGTAAATGATATTGAATTGAATTCATCATAAGAATTTTTATATTTTTAATTTAAATAAAATTATTACTTTACTTTGTTTAATATAATAATGAATTTGACGGGTAAATAATGTTATAAAGACATTCAAGACTTTGAAGTTCATTAAAAATAAATTTAAAAGATTAAATGTCCACATAAAAAATGTGAACATTTATTTGTTCGTGGATAATTTCAATTTCTGTTTTAAACCAGAAGATATAACACAGATATTTTTATACAATGTGTCCAGGAAAGTATGCAACAAAGGGAAAACTTTTTTATTGTCTATTTCTCAGGAAATTTTATTCTTTATAAAAGTTTTTGCTTTACTTGAAACCCATTTACTCGTCAAAACAAATAAAATATCGCTTTAAATAATGAAAATATTCTTTAATAACTTGAAAATACAAAAAATGTTATTTTTATGTTTTAAACAAACGTCACTCGATATGATGACCCTCTCGCTCAATACATAAATTTGTACGTCTACTTAAGTCCCTGACGACATTTTGCAGGAAATTGGGATTATTATTTAAATGCGTTACCACTTCCTTAATCCTGTTCTGCAAATCTTCTTGGTTATCAAATGGTCTTTCTGAATACACCCGATTTTTCAATCAACCCCATAAAAAATAATCCAAAGGATTTAAATCCGGCGAGCGTGGAGCCCATGGAAATGTTGAATATCTTCCTATCCATTTTTCTTGAAATTCTTGGTTTAAATACTGCACGACTCGACGAGAACTATGTGCAGGTGCACCATCCTGCATAAACCACAAAGAACGTCTTGCTTGTAAAGGTAAGTTGTCAAATTAATCTTCTAATTCAGTAGTCAAAAATGCTAAATACCTTTCAGCATTTAGAGTTTGTTGAAAAAATACGGTCCGACCACTCTTCTCTCCAAAATTCCGCACCAAACATTTATCTTTCCTGAATATTGGTTTTTACACTCCATTTGGAAATGTGGATTCTCTTGAGACCACCAACGACAGTTTTGCGAACAAACTTCACCATTTGTGGTAAAATGTCCCTTCATCGGTAAATAATAATTTTCTGGGAAATGTTATGTCTGTTTCTATTTCACCTTGTATCATGAAGGAAAACTCTAAACGCTGGTCATAATCTCGTTCTTGCAACGTTTGGATATATCTTGGTTTAAATGGAGTAAACTTGTATGTTTTCAATATTTGATGTACTGATGACTTACGTAATCCTAAATTATTTGCACATTTTCTCACAGATAATTTAGGATTCTCAATTACACTTTGTAAAACATTTAAAGAATTATCTAAATTTCTTGCTAGTCTATCATGTTCCTTTTTAAAATTAAATTCCAAAGAGCCTGTTTGTTTAAATTGTCGCAAAATTCGGGATACCGTAGACCAACTAACGTTTTTATTGGGATGCCTTTCGTTAAAAGTCGCAGCCACGTCTCTACATGTCTTATAATTATCGCCACATATAAGCATTAACTCTGCTCTTTCTTGCAAAGTTAAACGTTCTGCCATAGTAATGTATTTTGTAGGATGTCAAAGTTACTGTCAAATACCATGCATACGTGATTAAAAGTAAAACTAAATGACTGCACACACGATATTAAGTAGGTACGGAAATTTTGTACTATTAATAAAATAATTGTATTTTTACTTTCTAACATGATAACTCATTTATTTTAACGGATAAATAGGTTTCAAGTCAAGCAAAAACTTTTATAAGGAATAAAATTTCCTGAGAAATAGATAATAAAAAAGTTTTCCCTTTGTTGCGTACTTTCCTGGACACGTTGTATATTGAAAGTAGGGAAAGATCTTACGAACATTTTAAGGATATATGGTTTTGAACACGTAATTAAAATTTTCATTATATATTTAATGTATTAATTAAAATAAAATATGTGTTATTAACTATTTTATGTGGCAGGGTAAGGTCTAGCCATGTGAATATGAACTAACACTTTTTGCTATTAAAATATTATCACTTTACAATATAACGAAGTCCATAAACTTTTCCAACTTATTAATTTTGAATAAAAAATACTGTGTTATACTTTAGTATTTGGTAGAGTATAAGACTCACTGGTCCAAAGTAATACACATCTGCATTTTGAAAGATTTATTGAAATCTAAAAAGATCTTCAAAGTCATATTTTTAGATATATAGATAGAGATGTGAGTATTTTTTTTTGACTAGATATAAGATTTGCATACCATGTTTATTAATAAAGAAAAATATAATTCATGATACTTAACACATTTAAAGATTAATGTACCTATATATTTTGCAAAGTGTGTATACATGCTATCGTATTATTCCTCTCCTCATTACATTAGATGCTAGGCCCAATTGCAAGGAACCCTCTTTGTAAAACGAAAACCATGAGAGCAATTTTAAGAGTCTAAACTAAAAAAATATGTGTGTATGATGATTCATGTTTAATACGAGTAATTGACGATTTGTATTTAATAATAGGCACCCATTTTGAAAATCATTAAACACAGCAATATCGTTGAGAATCCTGCGGGCTCACGAAACCAGGAACTTAAAAAATTAGAGCTGGTAAACCTCGGAGGCTTATCCACCGTTTAGTAAACGCATCTGGGAAGTCTGACCTTTCGTATTCGCGAGCTACGATGAGTCGCCATCTTTCTACCAGATCAACATCACTACCAATTAACATTGTACGATTATAGTAATTCATTACTGTATTCATGCATCTGTATATTTACAGGGTTGGCCATTTAAGGTTGCGGTTTTTGAAGTCATATTAAACATACAAAACATTAATTTAAAAAATGATTTATTTGTGCAATTAAACAACAAGATCTGCGGTTTAATAAATCAGGTTTTCGAAGTAAGAGCCTCGAGCAACGATAACATTTCGCAGCCTCTTCTCAAATTCTCCACAAACTGCCTGAAGTGTGGCGTACGGTATCGCTTCTATTCGCTGCCGTATTGCCATTTCAAGGTCATCCAGGGTGTCTATACCATCGCGATATACCGTATCTTTTAATGATCCCCACAGGTAGAAATCGCAAGGATTGAGGTCTGGACTATATGGTGGCCATGTTATCCCTCCGTCTGTAAACTGTTGAGCGTCAAGACCAATGATTCTGTTACCGAAATGTTCTTCAAGAATGTTGAAAACTTCTTCCGTGCGATGCGGATGAGCCCCGCCTTGCATAAACCATGCATTCTCCACCATATTTAATCCATGCGCCACGGGAATAAAAGACTCATTAAGCATTTCACAATATTTTTGCGAAGTAACGGTTTAAAACCGCAACATTAAATGGCCAACCCGTTATAATTGTATACATTGAAACATGATACATTCGAATGTCACAGAATAAACTGTGTGGGGCACGTGCAGGGGCCTTTTCTTTTTCGAGAGTAGGGGCGTTGGCACTGTGGCCTGTGTGAGATCTCCTGAGGTGGTTATTCAAGTTTTGAGCAGCTGGGTTAAGGTGGAGGGGCGAAGGATTAATTTATAAGAAAAAATTCTTTCAATGGAGACTGTGGTTAAATAATAATTTAAAAAAGGTATATAACCCCTTACCACAATTATTAGTCGTATCCTAATAGGATACGACTAATAATTGTGGTAAGGGGTTATATACCTTTTTTAAATTATAAGAAAAAGATAAGAAATAAATAATAATATTAAGTTTACTCAAATGTACACCGTATACACCTACCTAGAGTTAATGGAGGACGAGGTCTGGTGGGCCTAGAGATGTTGTTAATAGACTTGTCATAACTACTGCCTGCAAAATCATGAACACCACTAGAATTCGTCCAACACCATGAGCTTGGTGGTAGGGGCATATTTTTTCTTAGCGGCAACAAAAAGGGCTGCTAATCTGTATGGGTTCTCATTTAAACCAAGGGGAAGACCACGGTCGGGATGACATACTGCGATAGTCGCAGCGGGACCTAAAACAAGAACTTAAATGCAAAACAAACGAAATCTGTTTGGGATAATACCTGTAGAAGTCGATGCACTCTTAATTCTATCGCTTCATAAAAAAACGAAACCTTTCGGAAACTGGGACTTTTGCCTTTCGTTTATCACCTGGGCTGTACTCCGAAACTGAATATAATGGAATATCAAGATAGAGTTTTCTCAAGCCTTATGTATAGGAAGGAGTTGCTTGGACTTCAAATGCAAGACGTTAGTTGCAGAGCCTGCAAAACAAAGAAAGGCGAATCAGTTCCAATATCAAATTAAAACCTTTTGGAATTTTCCCTTCTCGACAACGACAAAACTCAAAGCCAACAGATTAGATATGATGGCTAAGGCATTCGAGATAAAATGCATATACACGGTGGAGATGTCATGTCCGGCAGAGACTAACTTCGTGGATAAAGAGCGCGAAAAAAGAGTGAAGTATAGGATCTGCTTTGCAAATAAGTTGTCCGGAATTCACAGTGATTTTTGTGTCGCTGATCATAGGTGTATTAGTCCGAGTAAGAAGCGAACTTCCGGTAACAAATACGAAAAGCATTACAAGATACTTGCAGAAGTATGTTATCTTGAGTTTGCTGGGAATCTTGCAGGTTGGTAAACCTCGGAGTCTCATCCACCGTTTGCTGGACACTTCCGGGAAGGCACCCTTGCTCTTCATATTCGCCAGCTGCGAGGGGCTGCCATCTTTCCAGTAGACCACCCCAATTGTGGTACAATTGATATTGTACGATTATAGTAATTTGTTACTGTATTTATGCATCTGTTTATTTAACAATCAATATTGCAAACTGGTTTACTCGTATTATTACAGTAAACACGACACGTTTAATTTTCAAATTAAAATTTCAATTTAATTTTTGACTTGCAATTAAGTTGTTTTATTATTTTCGGTTTCTTACATGAGAAGATGTAAATTAACTGAAGATTTAATAAAATATGGAAAAAACTTTTGCTTTGATAAAAAATAATATGTAATATCCTTTTATTACTGTCTTTATGTGATGCGCTAACAAATAAAAAAAAATAAGATACTCGTAGGTCTTATTAAATACCGTTCCATTTCCTTTTAATTAAGTCACTCGACAAACCTTTACAGTTTCAAAATCACTTGTTGAACACGTCCGTTCATTAGATTCAGGAGAGCAGAAAGAGGTATTTTTATAAAGACGTGCCGAAACTTAAAACGGACGAATCAGGTCGTTTTAAATATCTTGAATTATTAACGTTGTGCACTATATCCTTTAGCCAAAATTTATTCTACGTTTTGCGGTAAATTTATAAAAATCAGTTATTTATAAACTGTCGAGCTTTAAAAAACTTTACAAAAGTGAAAGATTTTGAAATAAACATTATATGAAGTTATCCTGAAAATATCTAAGTAGAAATTTATTATTTAAAAATCTATCCAAAAATTTTGCTGTTGGATGTATTATATTAGTTGGTGATTGCGACTATTACAGCCATTATGAATCCGTATACCAGGTTTAAATTGGTGAAACATTGCAAACAGGTCCTCAATAGACTGACACAAGACAATACTGTGTCATTGATATGGGTGCCAGGACTTGAAAAGATTAAAGGCAATGAGCCGACGAACTGTCTAAGACAGGTTCTAAGAGAAACTTCACAAGACCAGAACCTGTATGTAAAATCACCAAGGATTCTGCTTGACGGGAGATCTGATTATAACTAGAAAGAGAAAATAAAAAGAAGTAGAGGTTAATGAAAGATCAAGTCCTTACTAAAACACTACAAGAGGAGCTGAATGATAGGCCTTCGGTGAACCTAATTTGTAGTAATAAAAAAGATATTAAAACTATTACCGGCTTGATAACTGGACACTGTCTTTAAGGAAGCATCTGTACAGTATGGGCTTGGTTAGTGAGCCCGGGCGTACGAGATGTGGAAAATAGAAGGAAACTAGTGTTCATGTACTTGTGAGGAACTGACAGGGACTCAGGAACTCAGGAACTCAGACAGAAACATTTCGGAAGAGATCTATGGGATCCTGCAAGGGTTCTCAAATTTTCCATGAGAAGGATAGTGGCTTTCATCGAGGACACGAAACTAACAGAGTGGAACTAAGAGATCTATTGAGGGTTGTGCGCTCATCAAGTGCCTAGACTTACTGGCTTCCAATCTAAAGAATTAGATAGATAGATATATAGATAGATAGTTGGCAGTTGTCCCGTGAAGTTAGTTGTAGAAATTAGAATTATTAGAAACTAGATTAAAATTTTCCAATATACTTAGAGATCTAAATTCTGGATCATAGATTAAAATCTTAAATAAAAGGAAAATGGATGTTTCCAATTATGAATTATTTTCTATATACTTAAGCCTTGTGCCTTGAAATTGTCTTGTTACAACTAGAAGTGAAAAGCCATGAAAAAAATATAAAATTTTATTTTCGTGGAGAATTCCCTTCTCATCCCATGGAGTAGAAATGATAAAAATTTAAAAAATATGAAGAAATTTAGTGACAAGTATAATGTATACCGAATTAAACTGGCGGATTTAAACCTTTTCAAGGCGAATGGATCTCACTGAATTCTTTTAGGCTACGTATTCTTCTTGAAGATTTACATATATGGTCATCAAAATAAAAGTTATAAGTTACGCCCAAATCTAATATCGATAATAATATATATAACTGTATAATTAGAAGTGCAAGTGACAATGGACCAAGGTTCGAACGATGAGGTATCCAAAAGGGGTAGTAAATTCGCATCAGATATGATTAGGTATTATTCTTGCAGATTTGATTAGTTGAATACGAATGCAGAAACTTTACTGGACAAGGTACTATCTCGTATTTTGAAAGCTGTTGATGATCCACAGACTCGAAAGTATGAGAAATTTTTTTTATAAATTATATGTATCTATTTGATTTACTTATAAAGGGTTATTCAAAAGTAAGTTACATTTTGAAATTAGCGTCGTTTTGTTAAATAGTAAAGTATACACAAAATGAAAACATCTTTATGTTCATAAAATAATGGGGTTTACTCATCGTTCATATTTTTTATTTCCGTTACCATGGCAACAAGTTTGTTGATAAAAATAGAAACGTTAGCTTTCCTAACTGAGTTTGACAGACATTCATTCTGTGAAAAATGGTATTGACGTTGAAATCGTATAGGTCTTGTTCAGTGCTACTATGAATATGCAAGAAGTTTAGTAGCGGATATATGAAAATTCATATATCCGCTAGTATATATGCGTGCAGTTTCCAGTCTTACCACAAGCTAATCCGTAACTAGTAACTAGTTGCGTTACTGATAGAGCAAAATCTGAAAGAACTAAAGTAGCGAATGATATTTCTGCTGCTGAAGTTTTGCGTGAGACTGAAGAAATAGCCGGAAATAACTGCGGAATATATAGCGCTAATCAAATTAAAAATGTCTCCAAATAAGTTACACCACGGTTTAGCGAATTTTCAGAAGACATTTTATTTGTACTTAAAGAAACGGATAAACCAGTTAGGTATGATTTTGCTCTTCGTGTATTAGCACAAATTCAACAAACTCTGCAGTCTGTTAATTAGTCGGCGATTTAAGGTTTGTTTTACTTCAACATGTATATATTCAAAATAATCTTACATATTTCGGCACATAATGCCTTTTTCAAAGAAATTTAAATTGTAAATGACAGATATTACTGTCATATTTATATATGTAAAGTTGCTATGGATAAAAATGACATTATTCATAAATATATTCCAGTTTAATAATAATAACTCATTGCCTAGCATTCCCTAACAGCTTGATGTCAAAAGCAGGAGACATTGTCAAGCCATGAGTTATTATTAAGTCTGCGCCCGTGATGCAACTTAAGATGTTCAGCTGTCGGCATTTGCCTAGAACGAGAAACAAAACCACGAAAACCTTCTTGGACAGCCAAGTCCCGAATCTAAACTCGGGACTGCCAGCATGATAAGCCAGTGTGCAGACATTTAAATAGCATGATTAATATTTATATAACAATTGTATATATTTATGAAGGTAAATAGTATATACTGCTTAGATTTTTATGGCACTTCTGTTGTTAATTGAATTTCTTTCTTGTTTAATATTAATCGTTTCTTTAATTTCCATTTTAGCTACATAGATTATTTGTGTATTTTCAGAATCGAAATGGTGATCGCGTTGCTGTTTGTGTGTAAATAAACCAGTTTTGTCTGTTTTAGAGTATTTGTGGGCTCGTATTCTTTTGTATAAATATTGTCTAGTTTGCCCTATTGTTGCTTTGGCCTGTTGTAGCTATATCATATTTTTTTAAAGTATATTTTATTTTTTCTGATAACTGTGGAAGATGTGGAATCGTGGTATATGTTGTTTTATTGTTTAAATTATTATTGGTGTTTGCAGTGTTGTATATTTGGTGAATTATTTTTTAATTGTTTGTTCTATAAGTTGTGGTGGATAGTTATTATCTGTTAAGATCTGTATTGAGTATGTGATAGTTTTACTAGTCTATCAGTCAGATTATTTATAATCATTTTATTGAATGCTGTAGGTGCATTTGAATGGTAATTCATATATCGAAAAGAAGTTGTGGGTTTGTTGTTCCAATTTGTATAAATAATACCCTGTCTATCATAGGTTAAAGAAATATCAAGAAAATTAATACTGTTATTAATTTCTTCTTCAATTGTGAATTTTAAATTGTTGTGAAAGTTGTTGAATTTATTTAAAAGGTAGTCCATTTTATTTATCGGTGTACATGTTATGATGTCGTCTACATATCTGTTAAAGCAATGGAGTTGAAGCCTAATGAATTGATAATAATTTGCTCCAGCGTGTTCGTTACCAGATTTGCAATAGGAGCCGCTATTTTAAAATTATTTGAAAAAGGCAGTAATTGCCGAAACATGTAAGGTGATTTTAAATATATACATATTAAAGTAAAACAGATATTAAATCGCAGACTAACTAAATCTACTATATATAAACTACTCAAAATGAATAAGGAATTTTTACTTTTTTGTATTTTTTAGATAGTATGGGTAAATATTTGTAGTGTATTATATTAGATACATAATTGTACACAACAATTTAAAATTTTCAAGTACATTTATTCAGAAAAATCGTTAGATTACTAAGAAATTATCAAAAATGAAATAAGCAACATTTTTAACAATAGCTAAAATAAACATTTTTCTGTAACAATTAATTCTAAAATCGTGTATAATGGCCACGGACATCTCTCACAGCTGTACATCTTCGGGGCATACTCATAATGCAATTATTAATGTGTTCTTGTGACACTCTTCTCCAACACAGCGGTAAAATTTCCCGCAAGTGTTGCACGTTAACTGGGGGTGGATTATGTTCGTTGAGCTGTTCTTGAAGTCTGTCCCAAATATGCTCAATTGTATTCAAGTCGGGAGACGTTGGTGGTAAAGGTAGATGGTTAATATGGAGGTCATTTATTGCTTGCATTACAATTTGTGCACGATGAGGTCTTGCATTATCATCAATAAAAACCATGTTTTCATCCACAGCCTCACGAAAGTCGGCCACATATTGCTGAATAATGTCATCTCTGTATATGTGTCCATTGACATTGTTTTCAAAGAGATGGAGGTTCGTACGTCCATTCAAACTAATGCCCGCCCACACCATGATACCACCGCCGCCAAAAGGCACCACAGCTTTTGTAAACTCGCGTCTATAACGGTCTCCTCGAGTTCTCCAGACCCTTACTCTACGATTATCACTAAATAAGCAGAATCTGGATTCATCGGTGTATAAACCATGCTCCCATTGAAAGTTTTCTGCTAGTCGTTGGTTAACCCAAGTTCTTCTAGCCATTCTATTGGCATTAGTTAATTTTGGTCGTCTCACAGGCCTGCAGCTATGAATATCCATTTCCCTCAGACGGTTTCTGATGGTTTGATCCGAAAATCTAACTCCAGTGGCGGCACGTAACTGTGTTTGAAACCATACAGCACTTCTAAACGGATTCATCCTTGTCTGAATTCGTATGTAGCGGTCTTGTCTCTGATTTGTTTTCCTCTCAGATCCACTACCGGGTCTTCTCCTTGCAGATCCTATTTGTTGGAATCTTGTTAGAGGCCTACTAACAACACTTAGAGACACATTAAAAATTGCGGCAATTTCTGCTCCAGATTGCCCTCGCTGATGCAATAACTCAATTAAATCAAAAGTTTCTTTATGTAAATGACGTCTTGGCATCGTGAAAATGTGAAATGACGTTTAAAATGAATAATACTTGTCAAAAAATGCTATTTTTATAATTTTGTATTCTAAATTAATTTAAGGTTAAAATACAAGATTCAATATTTTATCACACAGAAAAGACATTTACCAAATAAAATGTCCACAAACGACTGTGGGCCTTCTAATTTATCTATAGTTTGAGAAAATACGTTAAATTTAATCGAATTAATTAGATCTGTTAAAAAAAGATCTAATTCCCTATTCATTTTTGAGTAGTTTATATACTATATTCGCACCAAGACAAAGCATAATTTCCATATATTGAAAGTTCATTTAATCGCACAAATTTATTAAAGAATATAGTATGATTTGTTATGGAATACTTTCAAGTGTGTTTAATATGAAAATTAAAGAAATAATAAGAAACACATTATATAATATTCCACCTATATTACCAGTGATTCGTAAACGCATTCATAATTAATATTTTATATTTTACTTTTATAATATGTTTGTTAGATGTATTTTAGATAATAAAAATTTCACATTTTCATAATATTTTTATTTTTACATACCTTGGAATTAAATGAGTTCAGCTGAAATGAGACTATGTTGGGAAAATGTTTTTTTTTGCCGAAAACCTATCTTTCATTCAAAAAGTTACAGACATAATAATTCGCCATCCACCCTTATATATTGCTATTATCTGATTTATATTATTATAAAAATAATATCAGTTTCTAATTGTTTAATAACATTTACTTTAATTTTTTTTCGTAAATAACTTTTCCCCAGTCTCTTGTAAAGATTGTACATCCAGCATTGAAATCTAAAAATGGAAAACATGATTGAATTGCTAAATTAAATTGGGGAAAATATTCACGAATTCTGGCGAATAAATCGCTCAGGTCAAATCAACAGCGATACTTCTTAACATAGTATAATTAAAATGCGAATTCGTATCGTATTGCGGATGACGATCATTTGCATCTTTGTCGTAGGTTCGGTGAGAATAATTCGCGACACAAAGTACGCATTCTTCCGTGCGATAAACTCTGAAGTTGACGTCAATTGAAGAAGATTTATACGGTAGTGTACGTATTTATATGGGCCGACCTACCCGCGTTCGTGTTCCCGCGAAGATACGAAATTCGCTAGATTAGTTAACCCTGGTGTGAATATATTATTATTACTTTAAAAGTAATCCCACTAACCATTGTATACATTAAAAATGAAATCTTTTGTGTCCCATAATTGAATATCAGTTTTATAAATAATCCCAAAATAAATACCTTTACGTCTCTATCTTGATGTTTGATCAATTAAAATATTTTCAAAAATTAATAAGTAAAATGCTTTTTTTTTTAATTTAAGCTTCGTCAAAAAATACCATTAAAATACAATTTAAACTTGTCATGATAAATATAATGAAAAACAGCAGTTACTATTTTACATATCAATAGATAGCTTCAATATTCTAAAACATTTGTTGCAAAAACAGAAAACTTATAAAATTGAAATTGACTTAACGATAGTATTTAATAAAAAAGGTATAAAAATCCCTTACCACATTCATTTTAGTATCTTATATACCTATTTCGACAACTAAGTTTTCATCTTCAGTAGAAATTAATAGCGGCGCTGCACACTTTACTAGTCATCCACGTATACACTGTCCACACATGGATATACAGTGAAACCGCGCGAGGTAGGAATATATAGTAATAGGGGAATATAGTGGGGATGGCAGTTGGTTGGTCGCAAGATAGGTCGGCTGTCACGTTCGCTTATGTCAATTGTGTTATTTTGAAGTCTGTCAAATTGACTAATCGCACCCCACTTACTTCTCCTATCGTAGAGCGTCAGTCACATAATTTCGTATATTCGCAGTAAGCGCGTTTTTACTGTATAGTAAAGTGTTTCGCAATCTTTGTGTGTTAGCTTTACTGTGCTCCATGTTTAACATTATTACTTCCTACTGCAGATGACAACTTACTTGTCGAAATACGTATATAGGATACGAATATTAATGTGGTAAGCAGTTATACATCTTTTTAAGTTTTTACTTAGCTACAGTCACCAACTTTTCACTATAGCGCTAAGAAATAAGTAATTAAACTTCTATTATCAAAAATTCTTTTATTGTAAATACCACTACAATATTGTTTCGCCATACAATGGCTTCATCAGGTGGATGAAATACTGAATATGTACAATACAAGGTTGAATATTTATGTGAAAATTATTGGGGAATGGTGGTGGAAAAATTTTTACAATCTTAAATTTAGTAGAGGGGAGTTGTTTAAATCTAGTTGGTCATTTAAAGCTAATCCTAAACTATTGTATCTATTAATTTCTAAGTTTTCTAACAGGTTAAGTTTTTTACTTTTTTCTTGAATGTGTAAAATTTTGAAACCTATATTAAATCTATGATTGATATCTATACAATGACTTGCGAAAGTTGAATCTGTTTTCTTTTCTTTATGGCTTCTCTCGTGTTCTTTCGTCCTAATTTTGAATGTCCTCCCCGTTTGTCCTATGTATACCTTATTACAATCTTCGCATGTTAACTTATATACACCAGAGTTTGATTCTTTGTCTATTTTATCTTTGTTGTTTTTAATAATGTTCTGTATAGTATTGTCTGTTTTAAATGATATATGTTCGTTATTAAGTATTTTAATGAAAGTACCAATTTTTTCCGAAATTTTTCCTTAGTAAGTGATTGAATTATAGGAATTAATTATCTTGTATTTTAATTTTGGATAAACTAAGGAAAGGGTTTTAGATTTTTGTTGGCTATTTAGGATGTTATTGACAATATTTATAGAGTAACCATTGTTTAATGCTATTGTGTATATTCTATTTAGTTCAAGGTCGAAATTACTTTTGCTCATAGGTACATGAATTAGTCTATATACCATTGATTGGTATGCTGATAATTTGTGCGTTATAGGATGAAAAGAATTAGCGTGTATTGTGGTATCTGTATGTATTGCTTTATGGTACATAGCGAACTCGTGTTTATTAGTTTTGTGTGATATGGTTAAATCTAGAAAATTAATGCTTTTATTTAATTCTGTTTCTATAGTAAAATTTATTTTGGGGTGAATAGTGTTGATATAATTATGTAAAGTTTTTAATTGTCTATCTGAACCGTTAAAGCAAATTAATATGTCATCAACATACCTAAACCAATATAAACAATTACCAAACAAGGTACTAATTATAAAAATAAAAAGGTACTAATTATAGTTTCTAAATTATTCATGAAAATTTCCGCTAATAAGGGACTTAGTGGGTTTCCCATTGCTAGACCCTCTGTTTGAGTTTAAAATATCTTTTTAAATTGAAAATAATTTTGTTCCAGGCACGTTTGTAAGAGCTGTAAAATTTCGGTCTTTGTGACAATGTTCGTGTTTCTACGTTCTAGTTGTAAAGTAAAGTAACATTCAAAATTAGGATGAAAGAACACGAGAGAAGCCATAAAGAAAAGAAAACAGATTCAACTTTCGCAAGTCATTGTATAGATATCAATCATAGATTTAATATAGATTTCAAAATTTTACACATTCAAGAAAAAAGTAAAAAACTTAACCTGTTAGAAAACTTAGAAATTAATAGATACAATAGTTTAGGATTAGCTTTAAATGACCAACTAGATTTAAACAACTCCCCTCTACTAAATTTGAGATTGTAAAAATTTTTCCACCACCATTTCCCCAATAATTTTCACATAAATACTCAAACTTGTATTGTACATATTCAGTATTTCATCCACCTGATGAAGCCATTGTATGGCGAAACAATATTGTAGTGGTATTTACAATAAAAGGATTTTTTAAACTAGAAGTTTAATTACTTATTTCTTAGCGTTATAATGAAGTTTCAACTAAGTATCCCCTTCGTAAATTAACTATTTACACTTATAGTATTTCACTAGAATATATTGAATGTTTTTACCATGTACCGTAACCTCAGTGGCGTGCCGATAATCCTTTTATTTAAGCAAGCACTTCCGATTTACTGATAAGCATCGAAGGTGACTGTTTTCTATTTACAGATTCTCAAAACCTAAAAAAGAAGCGAACAAATATTTATATCCCTCTATCCAGATAATTATCTTTCTAATGTTTTGCATACCAACATTAACACACCTAGGAGGATTGTTTATGAGTTTGTCACATTATAATAGTGAAAAAGCACAGAAATTATTAATACAAACATGAAGATACAGCGGCAAATTGCGATTCTCGTGAAGGAAAGCACATGTGTTCTAAATTGAAATGGACACGGCCAACTTTAATCGAGGGTAATTTTGGCGCTTCCTAGTCGATGGTTGTCGATTAACTAAGAATGATCTCCTGTTAAACTCATTGAAATGAAAACTGATTAGCCATGAGTCATTATTATACAGTAAATCTGTAATGTAAAGCATATCGAAACTAATTCTTTTCTGGATATATTTCAAATACAGTAAAACCTGTCAAAAACAGTCACTAAAAAAAGAAAGAATATTGGCGTTTATGTAAAGGTCAGGTTTTTCGTCTTACAAATAAAACACATAATTGATTTTTAAGATTTTTTCTTTATTTGATTAATTAAAGTAAATATTGTAACGTTTGTCTTTTCGGGTTCTTAAATAAAACTATCGATAACTTTAGATACACACTATATTAATAATAAAACGTATAACAATATAAAAACTAACTACTAACAATAAGCACATTTATGTATTTATATTTATGTAACTTTAATCCGCGATGATTCGGTATGGAATGGTTCAATCCCTTCTTCGACGGCTTATTATTTCGGTGAATATTCTTCTCGAGCGTCCTGCATGCATCGAGAAAATACTAGAGATATGACGCGCGACGCGTCGTTGGATGAGTCATCACAATATTATATAAATACACATATTGCAGTGGAATGTGCTTTTAATTGCTAATTAGATTTAAGTTCACACTGCAACTTAATCTGCCGGCAGTCTTCAGTCGTGTTGCCTTCCTTGAGCTCACTTCTCCAGGGTCGATCCTCTCGGATTCGGGTAATGTCATAAAATAATACAAGGTGTCAGACAAATTATACAAACATTTTCCCCCTTACAATTTTATTTCAAAAAAAGAAAAAGAAAAAAAAATCAACTTTACTAAGTGTAACGTTGAACTGTTAATAGCACAGCTGCAAGGGTAAAAAGACTTGGATATCATATGAAGATACAAGCCGTTAAAAACCTTGAGTTGAATAATCACGAGCAAAGATATAAAAATTAATAATATACAAGAAAATTTATCAGATGTCAACAATAATTTTAACCCAAAACTCAAACGTCAAGATAAAGACTTGTTTATCTTGCGCGCGAAATCAAATTCTTACCGTCATGCATGCATTAACATGACATCACACAAACTTGTCCCCACCTTCCTACGTATTGAAATATTTATGTGAATAAAAACCAAACTCCATAAAAACAGTCTAACAAATTTTCTAGATATTTTTCTGAACATATAATAATTTTTTTACAAAAGTTTACAAATTATTTATAGCGCTTTCTTCAATATATTAATAATAATTATAAAAGGTACCTACATTAATTAATGTAACACAGCACGAGAGATTACTTTTCTTTAGATAGGTGTTTCAAATAAATTAAATTACAAGTATAAAAGACTTGTAAAACCACGACAAATTATTTTTAAACACAAACGACGCACCAAAAACTATAACGAATTATCCAAGATATTATATATATTAGACAAAATTAAGTCGTGTCTAATATTCACTTATAACGACCTATCTTCAAGGACATTAATTAATCTCTAAAATGAAGGTCCTGGAAACGCTAGGGCCTCCCACCTATATAACTCAAAACAATAATAAAAATGTATATTTCTCAATACACGCTCTAACATCCAGGATGGCGCCAACTTTGAATATCAATCTAGCCCAGGATCTACAGACATGGATAAAAATCAAACATTACAAATTCATCATTTAAAATTTAAATTTATATCGTTCCCCGTCTGAAATAAAAATATAGACACCAAAATAAAATACATAATTTTATAAATGTTATTCAAATAATGTTCAATATAGTTCTACAATTTTTTTCTTTCTTCTGAAGAGAAAAATCTATGACAATATGTATACGAAAAACTAAAACCATTTTAATGATTGTAATATGTACAATGTACATATAATAGATATATGTATACACATTATAGATAATACATATTGCTGTGAGATTTACCTTTGGTATAAAATAAAAATAGAATTTAATGATGTATGAATTAATTAAACGGAGCCTGAATAGCAAAAACAAATTGAAAAGAAATCAACCGAGGTTGTGTCTTTTAAAATGCACCTCGTATATAACAGTCCAATTTTATATTAAAAATTATATGTAAATAATTGTACGTATGTAAGTAGAAAAAGGATACAAAATAATCTGTTCATTGTGTATTAGTCATATTAGTAATAACTAGAGACCGGACCAGACAGATCGGGTCGAAATGACGTCGTCATTACGACGGCCGATATAAATAGTCTACAACATCTGTAAGTATATCACGCAGTTATTGAATGCACTATTGATCTGGCTAGTGCGCACATCTGTTTTCATCGACAATTGCGACGTTTTTTGTTGGATATTTACAGTTAAATTTCTGTTTTCATGAGCGTAGATAGAAGCGGGGTTTTTATCATTTATTTTATTTATTAGTTTATATTTCGTAAGATAAATAAGGTGCTGTGAGTTAGTTTCTTGTTTTCATAGTTTTAACTGTTAATTACATCGTAATTTTTGTGATAAATCCTGTTTAATATCGTTTGATTGAATCTACTCCTCTCTGACGTATTAAAGAATAGAATTCAAGATAAATGTATTTTTATTCGTTTTTTAACTTCTAACATAATCAATCTGTTGCTGTTTAAGTTATAGCTAGACTACGGAACCGGCGCTATCCCGTATCGGGTGTGACTCATCGGTGCCGACATTGTACAATCGATCAACTTAACAGTATATATGAATGTTATAGCGCAATGGTATTGATAAAAGTTGTCTGTTTGTACGTCTTTCAATGCGACGGAGTGCGAAATATATTTCGCCAGAGTCGCAATAAAGCTAATGAAATGTATATACGGAAATTTATTTTTAGGAAAATAAATAAAACATTAAAGTTAAATGAATTTAAATTAACTTGAATTCAAAATATTGAAAAAGTATAAACTTGAAATTAATTATATCACCTATAATTAAAATGAATGCTTTGTTACACCACAGTAAACATTTTTTATTCACATTAATTATTACAATATATTCTAGACTTTGTTCTGTAAAGTGCGTTCTTTTATTGGACAGTATGTCTTTAAATATAGAATAATTTCGCTCAACATCAGAGCTAGTGAGTGGCGCATAGAAATAATCATCTTTAAATTTAATATATCTACCGATTTCCGTATTTTGAACATTACTACAAAAGCCTTTCAGGACATTAAAATCAGGGCTACGAGCGAATATTACATGAATCTTATTATTAAGCGAAACTGACCCTGTCTCTGCGCCTGCATGATTCATTAGAGGACAGCGTTTGTTCCGCAGTCTAATGATCACGCTGCAATGTACCATTCTGAACAGTTAGTACTACAATCAATCATCCAGTTATTCGCTAAGTCATTATGCCCTTAATAAAATTCCTATACATTTTCCTCCTCAAGAAAAGGCAGTTATACATAGTTTTTATCCATTGTTAAATCTAGTGAACGCGCTGACCAAGTATAAAGCTTTTTTCTATTAAATTATTTCAAAAATGTCTGAAAAAGTTTAACATGATTAATATCCTGAAGAAGAGAATCATTAATATTCCCAGGCTAAAAGCGTTTTGTCGCTCAAATTTCTATTAGTAAGTAGAAGGGTGACCAATTTTGTTGACACTATCTTCTACTTTTTGATTAAAGAAAAAGGTAAAAATATATTTAAAAAAATGATTATGGAAGCCATTACTTTCTGATAGTTTTATTACCTCTCAAATATATCTTCAAGCTAGGATTATTTTTGGTTGTAGCTGTATAATTGTTCCTATGTTTCCCATACATTACTAATTTCGTTTGAGAATATGACATGTAGTTTCTGTAAAGCTGATTTCAAGTTGATCTAAGTTGGAAACAACAAAAAATACTATACTTTGTGAGTAGATTTATCAACTCTTTGACGAAGAGATATAATTGGAATTGATATGTGAGTTATTTTCTGTGTGTGTGTAGCAATTTGGAAAATATTCTGATATTTACAGAAATATGGTCGCCCTCGGGATAATTCTGAAAAGAACCGTCGCATACCAAGCATATTATTGTATTAATAATTTGTTTTAAGTAGAGCCAGCGATATCACTTTTATTTCTATTCAAATTAGAGGAAATTAAACGTAAAAAGTCAACGTTTATTTTGCACATTTCGTATATTTTACAGTGTTGATGCATATCTTACCAAAAAGCGCCATATATATACATAATATAACAATTAATAAATTAGTGGAGTTTTCGGTTTTTATATGAAATATTTACAAATATCACATTAGTATTTATGTAATTGCAAAGTAAGTGGGGATGTAAACATAGCTGTCTACAAATTACAAAGCAAATCATACGAAATTTTTAATTGAAAAATATTGTCTATGTTGGGACTTGAACCCAAGTCTACAGTTTGCCGAACTGTCGCTTTTACCACTTAAGCCACAATAGACCTTGGTTCAAGCTAAGAAATTATCTAAACACTAATATATATATATATATATATATATATATACATATATATATATATATATATATATATATATATATATTTATACCGGGTGGTCCATTTATCGGAAGCAGTCAGTTTTATGAAAAAAAGTTTCAAGTAAAAGTTTTACTACAAGAAGTGTCCTATCTGATGGTTAAGCAGTCGTACACCAAGGAGAACGCATGAAGGTCATACGTTGGTAAATTTTTTTTTTTAAATAGAACATGGCATTATTTTTTACAAATTCTGAAAAAGGATATGATTGCGAGTAGAAAAGTACTAAAACTCATGTGGCCTAAAATTAAGATTCAGCGAAATATTCAAGAAAAACAAAATATAAATTGGAAACAATACATGAAAAACATAGTATTTTCAAAGCAATAATGTGGACGTATTACAAAATATTTAATAACAGATTTACATAACAGATAAGTCATATTAGAAATAGCGGTTGTAGGTAATTAGAAAGTAATCACCTACGTATAAGTTTGTTCTTTATAATTGGATATTAATAGGTCGTATGAATTAGTTGCTTGTTGTAATAATGGGTTATTTGTTGCCCCTTAATCCGGGAATACCATCGCAAAAGCCAATTAACTTTCTATTCGTAATCCCTTGAAGCTGCATAAATACCTCACAAGCTAGGTAACTGACTTAATGTTACTTGTATCGTTGTGATAAAACTACCAGTGTTTGAATATCAAGAATGGATCCAGCAACACGTGCAAAAATTGACATGATTTTCATTTATGGTGAAGCGGGAAGAAATATTCGCGCAGCGTGTCGTTTGTATGCTGTAAGATACCCTGATAGACACCAGCCATATCGATGCATCAAGACCTTCACGGAACTGATTTTGAACATCGTGTACAATTTTGTGAATGGGCTCAGCAAAAAATTCGCGATAACAGTAACTTTTTTCTCAATGTGCTATTTTCCGACGAATCCACTTTTACGAATCATGGGCAGATAAATAGGCATAATATACATTATTGGGCAACGGAAAATCCAAAATAGTTACGACAAGTAGACCGGCAACATCCATGGAATGTCAACGTCTGGTGTGGGATAATTGGTATGAAAATAATTGGACCTTTCTTTATTACTGGCAATTTAGATGGTAATAAGTATAGCGACTTTCTACACAATGTGTTACCGACACTACATGAAGATGTACCCTTAGAGCGGCGAGCCACAATGTGGTACCAACATGATGGGTGTCCAGCTCATTATTCACACGTGGCTCGAGAAATATTAAACAGGGATTACAGCGATCACTGGATAGGACGCGGCGGACTAAATCTTGGCCTGCTCGTTCTCCACATTTGACCCCTCTCGATTATTTTCTGTGGGGTTCAATGAAAGAGAAAGTGTACCGTACTACCCCAACAACACCGGAAGATATGCAGCAAAGGATAATAAATGCATGCTCAGATATTACGGAAGACGTGCTAATAAACGTCCATGATTCGTTTAGTCGGAGAATTCTAAAGTGTATCGAGGTTGAAGGTCAACACTTTGAACATTTACTTTAATGAGTCCGAAGTTTCCGAAACAATTGTCCCGATTAAATTAAATTAGTGTAGCCCGGGGGTGATCGGATATTTTGTGTCTATGTTATTCTTTTAATAATTTTTTTTGGGGTTTTTCTTGAATATTTCGCTGAATCTTAATTTTAGGCCACATGAGTTTTAGTACTTTTCTACTCGCAATTACATCCTTTTTCAGAATTTGGAAAAAAAATGCCATGTTCTATTTAAAAAAAAAATTGACCTTCGTATGATCTTGATACGTTCTCCTTGGTGTACGACTGCTTAACCATCAGATAGGACACTTCTTGTTGTAAAACTTTTACTTGAAACTTTTTTTTCATAAAACTGACTGCTTCCAAATTTTTGGGCGGGGCACGATAAATGGACCACCCGGTGTATATATATATATATATATATATATATATATATATATATAGTAAATTCAATCAGTCGGCGATTAAAGGTCTGGTTTACTTCAAAGTATATATATTTAAAACAACCCTACATGTTTCGGCAATGATGCCTTTATCAAGGATATAAAATATAAATAATTTATATTTTATATCCTTGATAAAGGCATCATTGCCGAAACATGTAGGGTTGTTTTAAATATATACAGGGTCCGGCAACGAAGCGGGGACGGAAGATTACACGCGTATTTGAAAGTTAGTCAAATATTTAGTAATCGGATATCCTTCCGTATCATCAAGCGCACGTTTTAAAAATATTTTGTTTTATACAGGCTGTTCCAGATGGAAATGCCAGACTAAAGTTGCATTCTTTTAAATGGAACATCCTGTATATTAATAGATAAAATAATCCGCGCTTTAAAACTGGTTACACCGATATAATGTTGTATGGGTCTAAAGTTGATAGTTTTTGTGTAAATAATTGTTTTACTTGATAAATTGATACATTTCAGTAGGCTATTCTGCATAAGGAAAATCAAAAGATCCGAAACCAATAGAATAGAATATTTTCTACTAGTATGCACTTTCGTTACTACGTGAAATAAATTCTGCAACTGCTCGCGTTATACAGCGTGTTCACAATTTCGCAAAATCGAAGAAATCCCGTAATTTTTAAATGGAATACCCTGTATATTTTTAGCTCATTGAAAAGCCCTTTTACTACGCTTTCTATTGATACCTCATTTCATGCACCTAGGATGGATCATTTCCTAATTATTTCTTTTTAGAGTTGAATTAATGAAAAATGCTTGTATTTTTAGTAGCTAATTTGCGCTTTTAAACCTTCTGTAAGATCGGATTTTCAACAAATTATCCATAAATGGTCTATAACAAGAAGAAACCCCATTAAGTACGAGAAACAGTTGATTTTCACTCAGCGGTGAAAGCAAACATTAAATTAATATAAATAATATAGCATTTTCAATAGATTCACTGCTGATCAAGTTATCTGGTGTCAGTTGTAAGCTTGTATACTTAATAACCAAGTTGTCAAAAATTTCGTTCCATCTTACGCAGTATTTCGTTCAATCTTTAAAAGAAATTGCTATAATGACTAATTTTAGTATTCAAGAAATGGTGAATATGATATTTATTCTTGGGGAGTGTACAAGAAATTGTCTCCTAGCAAGTAGAGTATATGCAGAGAGATTTTCAAACCTTGAAAGAAAGCCAACACCGGAAGCATTTGAAAGGTTACTAAAGAGATTTACAGAAACTGGTAGTGTAACCTACAAGAAGAGAGAAACTAATAAGCCGGTAATGAATGAAAAAAGCGAATTGGTCGTATTATTAACACTACAGGAAAATCCACATATAAGTATAGACGGTATTTCAAAGGTAACAGCTATTGAAGATAGGAGCGTACGAAGAATTTTAAGAAGTCATCAGTATCATCCGTACCATATGGAATTAAATCAGGAATTGCATGGTAATGATTTCATTAAAAGAACAGATTTTTGTTGTTGGTTGTTAAATAAAATGCGAGAAATGCCAAATATTTTAACAAAGATTTTGTTTAGCGATGAGGCTACTTTTAAAAGTAATGGGGCGGTAAATAAACATAACATGCATTATTATGCAACAGAAAACCCGCATTGGATGCGTCATGTAGACAACCAGAATAGATGGTCTGTTAACGTCTGGGGAGGTATACTTGGTCCATAAATCATTGGGCCGTACTTTTTCGATGGAACCGTTACAGGCGATACGTATTTGGCATTTTTGCAGAACCAACTGCCTAATTTACTTGAGCATGTGGATGCTGACACCCGACACCTGCTCATGATGCGATGGTGCACCTGCTCATTACAGCCTTAACGTTAGGGAGTTTCTAGGGCGATGGAAGGAAGACAAATGGATAGGACGAGGTGGTCCAATCGCTTGGCCTCCACGAAGTCCAGATCTTACTGTCTTGGACTTCTACTTTTGGGGATATGTCAAGGCTCCAGTTTATGTGGAAGTTCCTACAACAAGGGAAAATATGATGGAACGCATAAGAGATGCATTTAGAAATGTTCGCCAAGAAACATTACAGCATGTTCAACAGAATTTTACCAGGCGGCTTCATTTATGTATTATTTTGCATTTACTATTTACATTTACTTTATTTTTATTTACTGTGCTACTACTTTTGTTAATTAAATTTGATGTTGTGGTTAATAATTAGTATTTATTTAAAATAGAGCAAACTTTTAATACTACTCGTACTTGATTCTTTCCTACATGATTTCGATTTATGTTAAGCTAATTAGATATGTATTGTTTCATATTAGGTATTTGTAAAATATGTAGTTGGTTTTACAAAATTCTTTAAAATACAAATTAATTAGTGCAAATTTTTTATTAAACTAACACCAGATAACTTAATCGGCAGTGAATCAATTGAAAATGCTATATTACTTTATATTAATTTAATGTTTGCTTTCGCCGCTGAGTGAAAATCAACTGTTTCTCGTACTTAATGGGGTTTCTTCTTGCTATAGACCATTTATGGATAATTTGTTGAATATCCGATCTTACCGAAGGTTTAAAAGCACAAATTAGCCACTAAAAATATAAGCATTTTTTATTAATTCAACTCTAAAAAGAAATAATTAGCAAATGATCCATTTTAGGTGCATCAAATGAGGTATCAATAGAAAGCGTAGTAAAAGGGCTTTTCAATGAGCTAAATATATACAGGTTGTTCCATTTTAAAATTACGAAATTTCTTCGATTTTGCGAAATTGTGAACACCTTGTATAACGCGAGCAGAATTTATTTCACGTAGTAACGAAAGTGCATACTATTAGAAAATATTCTATTCTATTGGTTTCGGATCTTTTGATTTTCCTTATGCAGAATAGCCTACTGAAATGTATCAATTTATCAAGTAAAATAATTATTTACACAGAAACTATCAACTTTAGACCCATACAACATTATATCGATGTAACCAGCTTTCAAGCACGGATCATTCTATCTACTAATATACAGGGTATTCTATTTAAAAAAATGCAACTTTAGTCTGGCATTTCCATCTGGAACGGCCTGTATAAAACAAAATATTTTTAACACGTGCGCTTGATGGTACGGAAGGATATCCGATGACTAAATATTTGATTAACTTTCAAATACGCGTGTAATCTTCCGTCTCCGCTTCGTTGCCGGACCCTGTATACTTTGAAGTAAACCAGACCTTTAATCGCCGACTGATTGAATTTACCATATCATACCAAGGTCACGAAAATATTATATATATATATATATATATATATATATATATATGAAGGTGTAGTTTCTCGGGTTCTTGGCCGCGTGTGGGTTATATATATATATATTCATTCAAAATTTACACGATCGTAAAATTACAGATCCTATAGTGTAGAAGATACAGTTAATATTAAATAAAAGGACGTTTATTTAATACTAAATAAGTTATTCTATAAGAATAGTGAATTTCCCAAAATAATTAAAGACAGACAATGCATACAATAAAATATACGAGTATATGAGCCGCATTCATTTATTAGTTTCAATCGCTTTTTAAAGTTCCGCATTTCACCACAACGTTCATTTATTACGAATGCAAAATTACCAACCATTTGAAAAACAAATCCTGGCAACTTGTCAACAAACACTTTTGAAAAACTGGAGTTTGGCGAACTCATTAATTAGGTACGTAATCATTTTAATTTAACTTTTTGATATACATATTTCTAAATAATGTGTTAAATATGGTTGTTGCTATATATTTAATATTGTTACTACAAGGTGTGAGTTTTATCACTTTTTAATACACCTATGTTCAGTTTTAAAATAAACGTTTCAATACATGGGAACGTTATGCAACCAACAATGCGAGTGCTATCACTTGTCGTAATAAGGCATTTTAGTTGTCAGTGTCAACAAATTGTGAAAATAATTTATTTAACATTTAACTTACACAAACAATATTCAAATTAATTTTATGGTAAATTGAAAAAAAGTTTGTTTTTATTTATAATTCTTTAACTTTTCATAAATGTTCGAAATATCCACCTTCACATTCCATACAATATGCGAGTCCATTATGACATTCCTGCAAAGAGTGTATTAAAAAATCCGGTTTGGTTCGTAATTCGTCGCAGGCTGTGCTTTTAAATCTTCAATGTTAGTGAAAATTACATTATCATAAATTTTAGATTTAAAGTATCCCCAAAGAAAAGTCATTTGGCGATGAACCTCCCTATCCATCGACCAGGAAGACTTGAATTTAGAAAATTTGTAATTGCTGCAGTTGAATGAATTGGGGCTCAATCCATTTGAAACCAAGAAACTTCAATGGCTAAATTTTCAAATCGAGGAACAATACGTCTTCGAAGAAAAAGACGCTTCATCAGTGAAAAGTATTTTCTTCAACATATTATAATTTTCACTTAATAAATTAAATAGTGTGTCGCAAAAATCAACACGTCTTATTCTATTTTCATGAAATAATTGTCGGTAATTAGAAAACTTGTAAGATTTGTATTTGTACTGTTCGAGAATTTTAAATTCAGACGTCTTAGAAATATTAAATTGTTGTGCTATTTTACTTAATGTTGTTCTCGGTCCGAGTAGGTTTTCGTGTCTTTCCTTCTCGTTTAAGGCGAATGCCTTAACAGCTTAACATCTTAAGTCGCTCCACGGGTGCATACATAATAATAACTCATGTTTTGTGTTTCCCTGTTTTTGTTGTCTATCTATTTTAGAATATAAGGCATGATTTATTATTATTAAATTGGAATGTATCTTTGAATAATTTTATCCATAGCAACTACAAATGTATAAGTATGCATTAATATACTGTCATTTATATTTTATATTCCTTGAAAAAGGCATCATTTGCCGAAACATGTAGGATTGTTTTAAATATATACATTTTGAAGTAAAACCAGACCTTAAATCGCCAACAAATTGAATTTACCATAACATACAAAGCTCACGAAATAATTATCTTCATATATATATATATATATATATATATATATATATATATTAAATTAGTTGAATATAAATGTCAAACGCTAAAATATTTCAAATGTTATTTCGTTTATGCACATTACTGACATTGATTTAGACATTTGTTGAAACACATAATTGAGCGATGTTGGTTGCATAACATTCCCATGCATTGAGTTGTTCTTTTTGAAACTGAACATATAGAGATAAGAAAATCTCACGGTATACCTGACTGATTTAAATAGGGCGTCATTTTCAATAGACGCAGTACCGTAGGTGGCGTTGTAGTAGTTGTTCCAAGTGCATGTGTCAAATTCATCATGATTCAACAACGTATTGTTAGAACATTTTATTTATATAATGAGTCAATGATTGCGGCTGTACTGAATCTATGACAAATCTACGGTCGAAATAACGTTCTCAGTATCAACGCCATTCGTCAATTAGTGCAGAAATTTGAATAAAGCGGCGAAGTTAAAGACTTGCCAAAGTCGGGTCGTTTTCGAACTGGTCGTACCCCGGAAAATGTTGAGAGGGTTCGTGAAGATGTAGTAAAGCGCCCTGAGACCTCTACCAGACGTCGTTCTCAAGAATTGAGCATTCGTCAAACATCATTAGGCACTATTTTAAAGAAGACTCGCATTTTAAGCAATACAAAATTCAGTTAACTCAAGAGCTACGCCTAGAGACCAAGAAAATCGCCGACAATGAAGTTACGCAATATTGGATAAAACAATCACGATTTTTGACAAAAAATCATAATGAGTGACAAAGCCCACTTCGATATGAACGGATTTGTTAACAAGCAGAATTGTCATATCTGGGCATTAAAAAACCCTCGTGTCATCCATCAATGACCACTTCATCCCCGTCGAGTTACAGTTTGGTGCGGTGTTTGGTGTGGTCTTACTTTTTTGAAGACACTGCAGGTAATTCTCTTACCGTCACTGGCGAGGCTACCGCGATATGCTGCAAAACTTTCTGACTCCTCAAATTTAACAACTTAACCTGCAAAACATGTGGTTTCAGCAAGACGAAGCAACTGAGCACCCGATTTAACGGCTTCAGACTTCTTCCTATGGTGATTTCTAAAAAATATTGTTTATGCAAACAAACCAGGCACTGTAGAGCAGCTGAAGAACAATATTCGGGAAGCGATTCAAAATACTCCTGAAACCTACCAAAAAGTGATAAAATGTAAATGTACTTAAGAGGGTTCGAGTTAGTGCGGTTTCCAGAGGCCGACATTTATCTGGTATTATTTTTCATACATAATTTCTAACATTCAATAAAAGATATAATGGACGCATTTTATTTAATTTTAAAAATATTTAAAAGACAAACGAGTCACTTGTACAGAGTGTCCAACAAGGTAGTACGAGCAGTATATAAATGAAAGTCACGTCTGTCTCCGAATATCGTGTACTGATGATTTCAAATGAGAATGAAATGCTAGTATATACGCGTTTCGAGGTAGACTTGGCTTTCACGAATTTTTTTATTGGTCCTCACAACCAGAGAGGTTAACCTAACTATGTGTTGTGTCGGCATTCTGGTATAAATTTAGTTTGTCTGATTGTACAAATTAACGCAACAAATTTGGCGACAATTGCATGTAAAATGAGATTTTAAGAATTATTAATTCTCATATGCATTAAGTTCAACACAATACAAGTTCATATATGTGTGAAAGTATCTCTTCAGATACGCATACATGCTACAGAATCGTCAGTTCGCACCACTGGAGAGATACTTTCACCACAATAATACTCTTAACATATTTCAAGAGTTATTAAGACAGAGCGTAGAAAAACATTCAACGCTGATCATTGACTAATGTCAACATCACAAATGCCAAAATAACCATAACAATTCACAAAGACAAAACCAAAACAGAGGTATTAACGTGCCTCTATATCGGACATAACCGATAGCGTATACGAGGGATGTCTTTTTAGTGTTGCGTATAGCCATAAAATCAAAGGTGGATCGACTCGAAGTGCTTTATTGCTTTTGAAAATATTTTGCACAAAAATTGATACACTTCTGCATTCGTTCAAACCAATCGTTAAAGTTGTTATTCCAGTCTTCAGTTGGGACAGTCAAAATTGCCGTTTTGAAGGCTTTTTCCAGCCACTGAAATCGTTGACCACGCATTCCATTGTTGACCTTTGGGAATGTAAAAAAATCGTTCGAACTTAGGTCGGGACTATACAAAGGATGATCTACCAATTCAATAATTTGCTGCTCCAAAAACTCAATTGCCTTTCGTGCTGTGTGCGAACTCGCATTGTCATAATGCAGGATGATTCGCTATTGTGAGTTAATTTCTCGGAGCACACGGTTGTGTACCAACCAATTTTTCGACAGACTTCGCCGACGCATAACCTTTTATCGGATTCTCTTCATTTTGAAACACCTAATCAGGAGACTGACGCTTATTTTCGAGTTCATAGGAATACATCGATGATTCATCACCGCTCACGATGCGATAGATGTTCTTTAGGTTTCCGTTATTGAACCAGCTCAAAGTTTTTCGGTACCAATTAACGTGAGCCCACTTTTGCTCTTCGGTTAAAAGATGCGGAATCCAACGGGAAACTACGTTCTCACACCCAATTGTCTATCTTCCTTAATCAGGCGGCGCATAGCAACCATTTTTTTTCTGGGTGACTGCTGTACTTGACAGACCTGTCCTAGGATCGTCGCTGATACTGGTGCGGTCACGTTGGAATTCACAGTACCAACCTAAAATTGTCGATTGATGTGGTGCTTCATCTTCAAAAACAGAAACCAATACAGTAAGACAGTGTTGTTGAGTTAATCCTCTCCGAAAGTAGTAAAAAATTACTGCCCGAAAATTTTCTCGACTCAATTCCATTTTTCGACCAATTTATACACTTCAAAAATTCATGACTAAATCACTTGCCGTATCTTAATGTAACTATAGATTTAGGTTAACGACTGAGGCTATATGCAACACTAAAAAGACATCCCTCGTATACTAAAGTTATTTGAAACATATACATTTTTGTTTTATACAAAAAAAATAAGATTTTACCTACTCAGGTATGTTCCAAATTACTTTGCTAAGTTAAATATACAATATCGAAACAGAAAGTATTATTTTTTCGTTTTTTGAACAAAGCTAGACTTTCTGTTATTAGGACCAATATGTAGGTATGAAGTAGAATGAAAGACTTCACGACGAATAACGTGTATTCCCTCCTCTTGCGTTAATGACTGCTGGAAGTCGACGAGGCATACTTTCAATTAAGTTAGTTCAGTATCACATTCTGGGAGTAAAAGTTGACGTTTTGTAATTTGCAGTTATTCACTCCAGTATCTGTATTCATGTATTCAACGTTTTATTTTAACTGAGATCAAGAGCACTGCTTTAGTTCTATGCATTCAGTTTAAATTAACTAGCGTAGAAAATGTATCTAATGGATTGCATTTAAATGTAAACAACTCCATTTAACAGCGAAATGAATCCACAAAGAGTTAATTTCAATGATGTTACGTATCTACATGTAAATCTCGTATTTTAGATTAGTTGTCATAGTTTACATTTTAAACCGTTAATACTATAACAGGCGCAATAGAATTAATGTAAATCGAAAATTTTCATCGTATAGAGAATGTTCAAAAATAGCCCGGGTTTATTAAGGAATAATTATTAAATATGTGAGAGCAACATTAATGTAAACTAAAATTCCGTAATCTTTTACGGCCGTTGTCACCTGTAGTACAATCTTCTTGCGGGGTTCGACGTGTTGTCGAATTTTATTCGAAGTTTCCTTGTCCTAGGTTCACTGATGTGCGACTATTTTGCTCCATTGGTCGTGTTGGACTCTCGTAGTCGGAGGCTCTTCCAGGTGTTACTGAGTCTATAGCTGTCCTCGCGATTGAAGTTAGGATCTTTTCCTATTTCGATAGCTTCACTAATCATTCTTCGATGGTAATTCTTCGTCGAAGCTAATACTTCTGCTTCTTCAGACTTTTCAATCAGTGTCCGTTCTCGTCTACATGTTCTCCAATCGCTGATACTCGAATTCTTTTACTTCGAGTGTAGCTCTGATGTTACTTAACTCTTTGTACAATCGATCTTCCTGTTTGTCTGACGTAGCTCTTCCCACACTCGCATATTAACGTATAGATTCCTTCTCTTCGTGGTAATTTATCCTCGATCCCAGAAGAGGTGTGTTGGAAGGTGACAGTAGTACCAAAACATACTTTTACATTCTGCTTAGTAGGATCCTTCCTATTTTCTCGGTGACTACAGAGGTGTAAGGTAGACGGGCGAATCGTTTGGCTGGTTCCGTTTCCGTTTTTTTCCGCAATTCAGGCTTATTTTTACGGATCGTACCAACTAATGTTAGGTTTTTTGATAACAAATACTTTGCAAGATTGTACGAAGTAAAGAAATTGTCGCAGGTGACATTCCTTCCAGAGTTTTCAATTTCTTCTACTAAACTTTTACAACCTTTTCGCCTTGATTCTTGTCTCTTTCCCCTCCCTGCTTTCCAGGATAAATTTCCAGTTCCCATGCATAGGTTGTTACACTATCACAAATGGTCCAAAATTTTATTTCATATCGTCCAGGTATATTGTCTAAAGGGACATCTGCCTCTGAAAGTTACAAGCTGTTCATCAACCGTCATACACCAATTTGGTACATACGCATCTCGCAAATAAGTATTTTATAACTCAAAGCATTCCCGTATTGGTACTATTTTGTCGCCACTCCTTTTTCTTTGTCTTTCCGCTCATCGTCGAATCTAAGTACACAAAGTATATTTTGAAATATATTTCGAGCGATAATAGTACCAAAGATTTTACAAGCATTGTTTTTGCTCCGAAGCTGTGATACATCCTCGTTATAAGATTTATATACACCTATTGGTATTAAAATTCCAATAAATTTCTTCAATTATTGGACATCCATTATTATCCAATTTTTGCCGAAAACAATCTCTCCTGCTTCATTCGTCCACTTTAGGATAATTTCAAGAAGAAGCTTACGAAAATAAATCAAAAAAGAAGAAGCAGGTGTATTGATCTCGCGATTTCCAAAAAGGTGTTGGCCTTGAACGTTCTCGTAATATATTGTGTCGTAGTTGTCTTCCGTGATGAGGTAAAATAGGATCCTGGTACCAAACAACTTGTTTGTTCTTTGATATAAAAGAAATAGCTCCAGCCGGATTTCTGTTGTGGTCATCATCGCTGCTTTCAGCAGATTCTTCGCTATCTGATTCTTCTGCTGTGCTTGTATCACCTCCATCGAAGAGGCCTTCGACTGCATCTACATCTCCATCGTCGTCTGAAGCTTCTTCATATCCGCTATTGTATTCAACGTCTCTCATTTCCACTACTATCGCCTCTAGCTGTTGTTGTGTAAGATATTCCTTATTTCTACGATCCATTTCGTTAATGAGTAAAGACGGCAGACTATGTGCCCCAGCAGTGGCGTTGCGTGGAGAGTTTAGCAGAATAACAGTGCGCTTACTTAAAAATAAATATATCGAATCCCTATACAAAACGTTAAGAAAAAACATAAATAACTTGCCCAACATGTTTACATTGTTGCAAAAAAATGCGGATGTGCGCGATGAAAAAACTGCACCATAATATATGTTTCTGTATTAGTCTCGGAAATGTTCGTACGTAGCGACGTATATATATATATATATGTTTATATACAGAGAAGGATTGTTCGACGTTGAGAGATGTTATATTTGCATAGTTAAAGCGCTCTTTGTATCTGTACAACGGATCATCAGTATTGGTAAAAAGTTGCCCTAATTTTATAAAATCTACATTTTTATCTAATACACTGTTAAATTTTTCACGGACACAATCACTTTTTTCATCTTCAAGGATATGCAGCACTAGTTTTACGTGGTCAATAATTGCTAATGAGTCCGATAAGGACAGCGCAGTGTTCTGTAAATTTTTTATTGCGTCCAGTATTGGAACGTAACTGTAATAATTTTTAAATTTGCTGCAACTTGAGGATTGTTAAATTGAACCTGGCTGAGCCGTATTGCAGCTGCTTCTTTGGCATCTAGTTGTAAAATCACTGATTTAATTTCTGCAAAATGTTTATAATAATAAAATGCTGCTTCTAACCAAGTACCCCATCGTATAAGAATTGGTTGCGGCGGCTCGGGTATATCAGGACACAGCGAATGAAATAGCCGAATCCGTTTCGGAGATTTAAGAAAAACCGCTTTCGTTTGTCCTATCAGTTGATCCACATCAGGATAAGTTGTACGTATAGTGTTTGTTACAAGGTGTAAAGCGTGAAGCAAACATGTGACATGCAGCAGGTTTGGTTGAATCGTTTTGAGTAAGTTTGCCATGGAACACATAACCTTGGCAGCATCGGTAACTAACATTAACACTTGCTTCGGTAAAATCTCAAATTTGTGTAGTGTTTCTATTAATACATCATATATCGCTCTGGCAGTACACCCTTGCATTCGCTTAAAGGTTAGTAAATAAGGAGGAGAAGGTCCTTGCGGAGTCAGCGTCCGTACTAGAATGGCTAGGATGGACTGTTTTTTAATATCTGTAGTTTCGTCTATTGTTAACCACAGGAATTTTTTACCGTATTTTTCGTACAATTTACAATTCTCTCACGCACTGACGGTACGTAATTCCGTAGCGTACTTCTTGCTGGTAATTTCCACGTAGGATTGTATTTCTTCCAAAACTGACGAAACATTGGGTGTTCCACTTTCTGCATTGGTATATTGGTCGCAATTAACATCATTGTTAAATCACACACAAATTTATTATATGATCTGCGTCCACTATTATTCGATTTATGTTTGTCACTATTTATATGTCTTTGGCACTGACTTGCTTTCCAAGTTAATAAAGTTGTTTCACAAACTAAACATTTCACTACGGTACCGTCATATATTAAATCGGGAAACCGATGTAAAAATTTCTTTTTTCTATTTTGCGTTCGAAATGAACTCATTATGAAACCAAAAAGAGTATCGAAATGAGCTTCATTTCGAAACACTTTTTTTCATTTTTCAATGTTGGCGTTGTTCGAATACAGAAATAAATATCATTGCTGTCATTTGATTTTAAGAATTTATGTACATTTGACAGATATGATATATGTCCGTGTTTTACACAAACAACGTATGTTGTATACAATTGACAACAACATATATATGTTTCTATGTCACTCATGTTTATATTTTTAAATGAAATATCAAGTAATGTTAACGAAAATTAATAAATAATATGTAATATAATATACTTCGCGGATAGCAAGATTTAAATTTGAAAATGTCAAGTATCAATGTGACCAACTGCATGCTTTATATAAAAATTAAACTCTGAACTTTCAAATTAAATAATTTCAATTTAAGCAATTTATTAATGTAAAAAACGCAAAATAGAAAAAATAGTATAAAAAACTCGTTTCAAAAGGCCTTTTGCCGCACTCGCTCTTTAGATAACTCGCCGCAAGCGGCTCGTTTTCTAAACTGATCTCGTGCGGCAAAATGGTGCCTTATGAAACTCGTTTTTTAATATACTATACTACGTTAGCATGCAACCGAGTCGATGCATTGTTTCTACGCACTCCCGACATTTTCAACACGATTGTGTTAACAATGTATCGCTTACAGCGTCTCAACGGCAACTGAATTGATCGTCGTACGCCTCTACTCGATTCCTCCACATCGCGCTACTGTTCGAGCACATAGTCTGCCGTCTTTAGTAATGAGTAAAACGCAAAGTAGAAAATAGCCGCAGTAAAATATTCAGAAATAGCTACCTGACAATTGATAAAAAATAATGCTAAAATATCAAATCGCACATCACGACTGAACAAAATATAAATTTTGTCTTATTCACAGTAACAAAGTAACACTACATAGATTCGGCAAGTACTAATGCGTTGTTCACGACGTGCGGTTATAAATGTGCTGAAACACGTAAAGTCCCCAAAATCCGTATGATAAAGGGACTTCCCCTTTTTGTATACATCGGGGAATGCCAAGAAAGGTTTATCAGTAGCGGGGAAGTCCGGAATTTATAAGCGAACCACTATCATTGTAAAACGCACTCGCTTTACCTACATTTATACAGTAAACGACATTAGGGTCCAACAGACCTAGTTGGTAAATCGCGAAAGTATTTTTATACTGCCAAAACCATTCCTTCTAAAACAATTTTTTGTCAAAATTTTAAAGCTATAACTCGTACTTAAAAGTTTATTAATACCAGTAAATTAGCCCAACCATAAGTACGATAAAACAATGGTTAGAAATCGTTTCGGGTCCATTGGACCCGCTCGGTAGTCCTAGGGTTAATCAAATCAAATATAAATAAGTGACAAAATTGTATTGTGTTACAAATCCAAAATTTTAAGAAAATTATGAAATTGATCAATACAAGTGACCTAGAATAGCAGAAGTTCTATTTAACAATTTGATAAGGTTTTAATATCCAGAATACATGCTTATGAAATTATACTTAATATTCGAGAATACATGTTCATGAAATATAAACTAACAACGAAATTTGTTCAATTGCAATAAATAAAAATTTGTCAATTTGCTATTTCAAAGAATACCGCAGTTGAGTGGAAGTGACAGAGCGTGATTTTTATTATAGCAATATCGGCCGTAGCAGAAGTGCTTCGCATATTGTCCGTGACTCACGGATAATGGTGCGCTAGATGTTGGCTAACACGAAACGATGGCAATAGAACACGTTTCATGACATCTTCCTTTCATTCGCGACTAAAATCTAACACAACAAATTTTATCGGTAAATTTTATACACTTCCTCACAATAAGCCGTCTTTCCTGGAAACATTTTCGCAATATCGCTTACCTGAGAAAAGAACAGAAACCACGTCTATTCTATTGAGCCGAAAATTCATTTCCAGAAAAATAATTGAAAAAATTATAAATTGGAATAGTTTATAGTTTCGTTTAAATATGTGTAACTATATTATTATCGCACTACTAATTGATTTCTTATAAGTATAGTTAATAGTTACAAACAGAAACAAGAGAAACCCCTAACCACATTATAAGTCAATAAACTCTAAATACGTCTTTCGGCAATTAAGTTGCCATCTTCAGTAGAACGATCTGAAAGATAGTGTTAAATATAGCGTTTTTGGCTAAGATACAACCTTAGAAGATATGCTCTTGACCAAATCACCCGTGGGATAACACTAAATTCCTAACATTAAAGCAAAACTTATACAGGGCGTAAATGAAATATGCGACATACTTTAATATGTAATAGCTGTAATAATATTAAGCATAAAATTCTAATGCATGAAAACTCTATCTTGAACGAGATCAAAGAAACAACATATTTAATAAATGCGCGTCGCTCAACCAGAGTCTGGTAAATTTAGTATTCCTTTATAATTGCAGCGCTACCCCTACTAAAGCATAATGGTGGGAGTTGTAGATGCGATGATGCATACTGTAAGTCAGAAGTGAGTCTGTTATCGACTTCCATGAAGTAAGGCTTATTCAAATCGCGAATTAACAGATATCGTCTTGATATACGGTTAAACAGGTGAAAATGTTAGAGCTACTAGACATATTTATGAAGGGCGGTTTCCGAACCGAAGATGTCTATCAAATGATTTAATTTTACACACTGTGTACAGATTGAGAGATCGCGGTACATTGCATCCAAGTTATGAAGGCCGTGGCCGTAAAATACGATCTTCGGCAACGTATTTTTCAAGCTGCGGCCCATATCTGTGAAGACCGAGCCGTGTTAAATTGTGTACTAGAAAATTCATATATCGAAATATTATTAAAAATCAGGTGTGGAGAGAATACAAGTAAATATTTGTGCGAAAATTGCTTTCCGGGCATACAGACACGTGTTTGATCTTACCATATATTTGTCAGCACATTATGTTGGGAAAGACAAAAATCAAAACAAAAACTCCCTTGCTATATACAAGAAAGTTACAAAAGCAGCATGCAAAAACACTTAGTGCCGCTTATTGACTAGTGTTAATATTACCATAAAAAAATGGTGAGGTTTAATAGAGGGTTAAATCGAAGTATGTTTCAAATTGTTTTTGTTATGTACGCTGTTGATGTAGTTCATCTGATGGTGGAGACACATCAATACAGTTCCCGTCGATTATAGCTGTGAGCGTTCGATGAAAACCATTTGTTCTGTCCTACACTGATTATATGGACGGCAATTGTGAATTTGGCCTTCGTGATACGAGGGATAAGCTAAATTTATTGAGAATAAGAAAGTGTAGTAGACTGTGAAAACAATCATACAGTGTTTTTTTAGAGGAACTGCTTATCTGCCAGTTGACGTTTTGTTGTTAAAGTTACGTTAGTTATAACTCAACTACTTATTTTTTTAAAGTAAAAGGAAATAGAATTAACCAAAATTTATTATAATTTTAAAAGAGTTTTATGCTCTTATGAGTACAAAGGGAGTTTAGATTCAGTTTTTAGTGAACAAGCACCTTCCTTGGTTACAATTTACCAATGGTATAACGAATTTTGTTCAGTATCAAAAAGGAGCAGGGCGTCCTCCAATTCTTTCCAAAATAGTGACAGGTGATGAAACTTTATATTTCCTTTTTCGATCATTCTACTTGCCAAGAGAGTCGTGTATGGATTCACAAAGATGAAGAAACTCCTACAATGACTAAGAAGCAACGACCTATGAAAAAGGTTATGTATGTCTGCTAATTCTTCAAAAGGAAGGGCTTAGTAAATGCAATTAAGCTAAATGGACAAAAGACTGTCACAGCTAAGTGGTACACTGAAAAATATTTACCTGACTGTTCAGTGGGATTCCAGACAAGGAAATTATGCTCCACCATGATAATGCATTGTCCCATGCGGCAGTTTTTACTCTCCAGTTTTTGGCTGAAAAAAATATAAGAGTAATAGAACATCCGCCGTACTCACCTGATTTAGCAATGTGTGACTTTTGGCTATTTTTTGGAATTAAACGCAATTTGTGGGGTAGAAGGTTTTCGGCTGAAGAAGAAATTGATATTCCGAAGGAAGATTGGTTGGGAGCTTTTAAATAGTGGAAATAAAGTGTATTATTGTTAAAGGGAATTACTTTGAGCATATCTTAATGCATAAGACAAAGTTGGATTAGTTACACCATTTATAACTCAAGAACGGTTGGACCAATTTTAATGATCTCTGATTTTCCGAAATTGGTGGAGACTGTGGCTTGTAATCTGAAACAGAAATAAGAAAAACACCCTAACCACAATATATAACAATAAACACTATATACGTATTTCGGAAACTAAGTTGCCATCTTCAGTAGAATAACCTTAAAAACTAAAAAAAGGAGTGTTAAACGTAGCGTTGTTGGCTAAGGTAAACCTTAGAAGATATGCTCTTCACCAAATCGCCAGTGGGATAACACTAAATTCCTAACAACGAAATAAACACTTATATACTACTTAAACCTAGCGTGAAGTTTAGGGAACCGTGAAGCGTGAATACATTAAGCGTAAAAATAATGCTATTGTTACAATAACGTATACAAACTGGACTGAGGGATTGGTCCATTGTCAGAATTCATTAATTTATTCTTATTTCTATATATATACATACTTTCATAACTATCTAATTCTCTATAATTATTAACAGTTTTAATCAACTTAAGATTATGTACTGGCACAGAATGACCTGTGACCCAAATATGTCGGGCAACGCTAGATTTTTTTGGTCTGTTGAATCTAAAGTGGGAAATATGTTCCTTGTAACGAGTTGAAATTGAACGTCTAGTTTGGCCGATATATTTTTGGCTGCAATCGTTGCAATTAATTTCATATATACCAGATTTATGTTCTACCTCAATTTTGTCCTTGGTGTTTCCTAAAAGTGATTTTAATGAGTTACATGATTTGAAGAACGCTTTTCGAAGAGAATGGTTTTTGAAGATAGCGTTCAGATTTCTAGAGGCTGAATGGTATGGTAAACAAACAAATTTCTCATCTAGGTCTTTTTGAGGTAGTAAGCTAGTGGTATCATAAATAAGTTTCCTAAGCCTATGTTTCTTAATTAGGTTGGTTATTATTTTCGAATCGAAACCATTGTATGCAGCGATGCTTCTGATTAAAGTTCTTTTTCATATCTATCCTTTGTAAGCGGGAAACTTAACAACCGATGGATAAGAAAATTAAAGGATGCCATCTTTTGTTGGAAACTGTGATTTGAATCCGCGGTTATAAACTTGTTCACATTGGTGTCTTTTCGGTAAATAACGGGTGTTCAGAAACATTCGAAGTCAAGCGGGCTTTGAACAAAAAATCGTATATCTTTACTTAAGTCTCTGGTTTGTAAAATTATTAACTGTCAATGGTATTAAGTAAATGTATGAATCTATCTCAGACATGATTTCAAATTTTCATGGACTACTTTGACTTCGAATGTTTCTAAACACCCGTTATCTATTTCTAAGTTATTATTATTCTTAATTACTAAAACATCTCTGATTTGTTGGATTCGTCTTCGTCCCGAATATCAGAATAACTATTAAAATATTGGAAAAATTCACGAAAAAAATTATAGAGAAAATTTATTTTTAATTTAAATTTAAATTTAAATAAAACAAAGTCGGGTTAGTTACACCATTTACAACTCAAGAACGGCTGCACCAATTTTAATGATCTCTTATTTGTTGGATTCGATTAGAGAAAATTTATTTTTAAATAATTAGGTTAGGAACTCCGCCATCTTCCGCAATTGACAGCTTACGTCACGCACGCTTATAATGGGTGATTTATTTAGAGATAATTTTTCCAAAAGCAAAGAACAAATGAAAAAGGCCAATTTATTTAAGAAACTTGATTATCATACAAAAGAACCATTCTTTACAATTATTTTTTAAATATTATTTCTCTCAAATGTTGGCCGCGACTGCGGTTAACGTAGTCTATTCTGCTGTTCCAATTTTCAATGACGCGTTCTAGCATTTCGAGTGGTATTTGTCCAATGACCCGAGTAATATTGGCCTCCAATGCCTCAATTGTAGCCGGTTTATCCATGTAGACTTTAGACTTCACGTAGCCCCACAGAGAAAAGTCTAATGGTGTATGTCACAAGATCTAGGCGGCCAATTTACTGATCCGAAGTGTGAAATTAAATGTTCACCGAATCGTTCTCGCAGTAAAGCCATAGTTTCACGAGCTGTATGGCTAGTGGCGCCATCTTGTTGGAAGTAAATGTCTTGTAGACCACGGGTGTCAAGTTCAGGCAGCAAATAGTCCCTTATCAAGGCGCGATAACGGTCGCCATTCACAGTCACATTCCACATTCCGGCCGGCTTCTGTTTTGAAGAAATATGGACCAATTATTCCACCGGCACATAATCCGCACCAAACGGTTGTTTTGTCTGGATGTAATGGTAGCACTTCAATCTCTTCAGGTTGCTCATCACCCCAAATACGGGCATTTTGCTTATTCACGTACCCATTAAGCCAGAAATGGGCCTCATCGGAGAACATATCAAGAGTCCAATGGCTGAAACGGAAACGATTCGGAAGGTCGGTCGCCTTTAGTTCTTGCACTAGTTGAATTTTGTATGCTTTTAAACCAAGATCCTTTCGTAAAATACGCCAAGTTGTTGCATACGACAAACCAAGCTGTTGAGAACGGCGACGAATTGATTCTTCCCGGTCTTCGCGTACACTCGCTCCTACCGCCGCTATATTTCCGTCACTACGTGCTGGATGAGGTCTATGTGGTCGCGTATTATCGATTATTGTAAATTGAGTTTCAAACTTATTGATGGTATAGCGAATTGTGCGTTCGGTAGGCCGATTATGTGGCCCATATGTTGCTCTAAGCGCACGATACACATTCCTTGTAGAACGCCCATTTTCGTAATAAAGCTGTACTATTTGTAGACGCTGTGCTGGGCTAAGTATTTCCATTACGTAATGTCAAATAGTACTGAACCAGAATGCGCAGTCCGCTGACGCGCCGCATGCGCGCTCAGCCATTAAATCCCCACCTAAAAAAGTACCTCCAAATGAATCACCCATTAGCTTATTTGTAATAATTGATGTCCATTGCAAATGAGTGACATAAAAGTGTAAATTTTTTTGGTTCATGTTGTCTATGATTTGTTTTGGAAAAAGCATATAAAGGTTGCCGGTCGATTTGTTTGTTTTGTGCGAGTGTTATTAATAGATCTTATTGTGGTACTCTGCATTCATTCAAATCTATTTACTGTGTAACAAACGAAGACGAAGCCACCAACTATCCAACTGAATTTTTAAACTCGTTTTGGATGTGCCTGGCTTACCACCGCACAATTTACAACTGAAGGTAGGCTCGGTAGTCATCATGCTTCGTAATATAAACCAACCAAAACTATGCAATGGAACGCGTTTGATGATAAGAAAACTGATGATCAATGTGATTTACATGACGATACTCAAAAAAAAAGTTCTCATTCCGAGGATTCCGATGATCCTAACCGATATGCCCTTTGAGTTTAAACGAATTCAATTTCCGATTCGTCTTGCATTCGCCATAACGATTAACAAATCACTAGGCTAATCCTTGAGTGTTTGTGGTCGGAATCTAGAAAATGCATCTTTTTCTCATGGTCAATTGTATGTGGCATGTTCACGTTTCGGCAAACCATTCACTTTATTTGTTCTTGCACCTGATAACGCAACGAAAAATGTCGTATATCACAAGATCCTTCACTGAAGAGAATCAACCCGAGCGCAACCCATGCAACAAAATACATAGCTTCAATAAAGCAAATGTTTTACGGACACGCCATTAAAATACTTGATTTTTGTATTTTTATTGAATTTTTATTTTCTTTATAACGAGCGTTCAACTAAATTTTACCTCGAAGTTGCCCATGGAAATTATACGTATATCTTAGCTTTTTACTTAAGTTCATAATATGAATTTTGTTGGTTATGAACTATTTGAATGACATGATAAATGTTAAAATAATAAAATTAAAATATTTAACTAATGAGATACGTTTATTTGCAACAAACAAGTAACATTTTATAAAAATTGTTGAAAGTGGCCACCACCTTGTTCGAGACATTTCTCACTTCTCTTCTTCTGTCATCGATTTCGTTAATTCTTTCAGCAATTCTGATTTGAAGGTCTGCAAGATCAGGCATCTGTACCCGAAAAATTTAGTTCTTTAAAAAAGGCCACAGAAAAAAAAACACAGAAAAAAGATCTTGGTGGAAATTCATGTTCGGTGTTTAAACTTATCAACCAATTTTGATAAATTTGCCGTATCATATTAATTGTTTCACCAGCTGTGTGCGCTCTGGCTCCGTCGTGTTGAAAGTAACCCTAATTTATTTCTTCTTCATTAAGCTGTTCAATAAATGGCATAATAATTTCTTGTCGATACCTTTCTCCTGTTAAGGTACCGTTAAAGAAAATAGGGTCAATGATTTTCCTTCGACTAGGCGCACACCATACACTAATTTTCTGTGGATGAAGTGAGGTTTCAGCATAAAACTCATGTGGTTTCTCAGTATTCCACATCCTTATATTTTGTGAGTTAACATATCCATTCAGATAAAACCATGATTCATCAGAAAAATAAGTTTTATCAAGAAAGTCATTATCTAAATTATTTAAGCACCACTGACAAAATGTTGTTCTTCTAGGATAGTCAATTTCTTTTATTTCTTGATAACAGGCCATGCGATATGGAAATAAATTTAAATATTTTTTCAAAATTGTATGACAGGTGCCAATTGATTCACCCACTCGTTGAGATAATACTCGTATGGAAGTTCGTGGTGCATCATTCATAATTTGCGTTACATCGTCAACTAGCTCTTCCGTACGTTTTTTCGGCCAGCCACTGCCTTCTTTCCGTATAACACTCCCTGTTTCTCTGAAAATCTTAGTGCAACTGTGTACCGAAAACTATCAATATCAAAGGCGAAGTTTGGAAACATTTCTAAATTCGCCTAAGCATTCTTCAATAAAATAGTGCCATTGTCCGTCAATCTTACGTCCGTTTCGAAAATAAGATTCAACCATGAATGATTTGTGTTGAATAGTTTTAAATCAATTTTAAGTTACAAAGCAATTTAAAAAAAGTTCCAATTAAGTATACATCAGAATAGTCTGTCAAATTGACAACTGATTATTATCTTAATAAATTATCGAACTTAATAAATTTTTGTATTTAGTTTTAGTTTTTTGTAGTTTAAAATAAAATCCTAGAAAATATTAATCGTATTTTTTTATTCTCAATAATTTCAGCTTGTCCTTCGTATTTACATTAGTCAACGAGTGGCGCTGAGTGATCTATATGTAGTAAGGGAGCTTTTGTTGTGAATTTTGTCTTTTCCAACATCAGATAAATCTATAGTAGGATGAAGCATGTATCCGCATGTCTGAACTTCAATTTTCAGGCAAATATTAACTTGTATTGTGTTCTCATGTAGCCAATTTTTAATAATATTTCGATATTGTTAAAAATATTTTTGTTTTATACAAACAATGGCGAGGTTTAACCCTCCCACCCCAAAGTATGTTTCGAATTGTTCTTGTCGAGTGCTAGATTATTTATATTAAGGACATTATTAAATTGTCACAGGCTTAAGGATTCCATAAAAGATAAAGTTCAGTTTTGAATCGTAAAATCAAGCTCAGGTGTAAAGTTAGGCAAATAGTAATCACCTACAATGACCACCCGCTTATCTGAAATAAAGACTTCAAGCAAATCAAGAAAATATTACTATATTATTGTCATAGAATAAAAATATATATAATAAATATTCGTTTGAAAATCGAGAGTGTTTCAAAGACTTTTTCGAATCATCTAAATATTTATTAAGTTTGCTTAACTAAAAATAAACCGAAATTAATATTAAAAGAATATCGTTTAACAGAATTTAATGAAAATTTATATTGATGGTATTTAGTTTTACTCTGAACTATGAAAATAGATTTATTAAAAGGTGTAATATAAATGTTTACAGTGCTAAGAGTATTACAAACACATTTAGATCTAGTCCAATTGGGCAAAAGCGACCTGGTATTCGCATTAAGTAGAGTACTGCATACAAATGTATGTATATATGTACTGCATAGATACAAAAATAGACACATTGGAATTAGATTCAAAATTATCACCTTACATTTTTGTACATCATTAGTTTCATTAAAATGGTAATTATAATATGTTTGCTCGAAGGTTCAAAGAAATATTTAATTTATGTGGAATAATAATCTTTTATTTATATTTCAGAAGATTCCAAAAATTCTAGATATTACCCAATTAATCAAGAATTGTTTAATAACCAAGTTATTAACACGTACGCATTTATAATAAATCGCAAGCAATAATGGGAAGCATGTTGATAATTCTCAATAATAATATTTTGGAAAAATTAAAAATTAAGTGCCCCAGCCGAAACCGTTAATTTAATTGAATATTTACTTATAGCTAAGAACACTAACCCCGTAGGTAATAAAAGCTGAAATCTTATATTTGTTAAATATTGTTCTGAAACAAAATTACTTCCAGTTAAATAATTCAGTATACACTTGTAGTGAAGGACTAATAATGGGTAACCCATTAAGTCCATTACTATCAAAAATTTTCATGAACCACCTAGAATCCATAATTTTTAATAACCCTCTAAGAAACCATATTTTCCTTTGGCATAGATATGTAGACGACATCGTACTTTGTGTCACAGACAATTAAATTATTATTGGAATTCGTCAATTCTGTTCAAAAAAATATTTAATTTATCATCGAACAAGAAGTAAACAATAGTATTAATTTTTTGGATCTAACTATTAAAAAAAATAACCATAATTTAGAATTTGACGTTTACTATAAAGAATCCAGTGCAGACATAACTATACATAATTCGTCAACACATCCCATACAACACAAATTAGCAGGTTTACATAGCTTATTACATAGATTAATTATTATCACGCTAAGAAATAAGTAATTAAACTTCTAGTTTTAAAAATTCTTTTATTGTAAATCACTACAATATTGTTTCGCCTTACAATGGCTTCATCAGGTGAATACTGTAGCATTCATTCACCTGATGAAGCCATTTTATGGCGAAACAATATTGTAGTGATTTACAATAAAAGAATTTTTGATATTAGAAGTTTAATTACTTATTTCTTAGCGTTATAATGAAGTTTCAACAAGTATCTCCTTCGTCAATTAACTAATTAATTATCCTCTATCCAAAGAAAATGATCAAAAATAAGTAAATTTAGTCAAACGAATAGCAATCAATAACGGCTACACAGATACTCTAGTTGAAAATATACTGGCAAAAAAAACTATCTAAGAAAACTATTTCTATGATATATCCTGTAATAAAGGATAAACAAAACTCAAAATTTAAATTACAAATGTACACTGGGAAACCTAATGTAGATATTTCAATGTATTTAAAAAAACTTAATATAAAGACGGCTTTCAAAAATAATAATAATTTATCCAAGCATATTAAAAACAATCAAAATTAGAACAGATAAAAATAAGGAATCGGAGTCTATAAGTTAACGTGTGGATGGGGTAAGATATGTTGGTTAAACAAGAAGATCGTTTGAAAAATGTATTGCTGAACATTGTTCTTCGTTTAGAAATAAAAAACAAGATTCCATTTTTGCTAATCATCTATTAGAAGAAAACCACACAGGGATTTTCAAATTCTACATTTAGAAAATAAAGCGACTAAATTAAATATTGGATTGATTCGATCTTTACTTGATAAAAACCCATAGTATTAACTACTAAATCACAACACTTAGATTTTTACTATTGAATGTATATAAACTTGACTATTGTTTCGCTCACCGCAGTAACTTCATCAGTTCGTTTCTTCAAACTTAAGTTGACAAGATGAGTCAGAGTAGATTAGATTACTTGAGGTTGCCATAAAGCCTATTCCTCGGCAACCTTTTTAGATCTATTAAAATCCTCGCGCCTTGTAGAGTACATTCTCTAGCCCTGCTCTTTTAAATAAGTTTTAGAAGCGGTTCTTCAAAATATAGTTCTGCTTTCGGATATTAATTGCTCATTTGTTGAAACTGCGCTCTTGCCAGATCTTCACATTGGCCTAGTACATGAAAGCGCTGTTTCCTCTTCCTCTTGGCAGAATCTACATACCGTTATAGGGACAATAGGAATAGAAAGTCCCTATTGAGTAGATCCGTTGTAAACTTGGGCGACTGTTTTCTAAAGAACTGGTTGCCTGACTTCGACCTGGGGAGCTCTTCCATCTTTCCCTAAATCTATTTTCAGTCCACTCTTCCACAGCTGTTTTAATAACACTAGTGAATACAGTTTCGTTTTCTTATACACCAATACGTGCAGCTTATGTCTTTTGTCGTGCTGATTCTGAATCTGATTTAAAGTTTGCTCCATCACGTCAGGATTTTGAGATATTTTGTTAAATAGTTTTTAAAAAGAAAAACGGATTAAATTTTACAAAATTTCAAAGTTACTTTTATATAAGGATATTACCAAAACTATTGTTCCGTAAATCATTTAATGAACATATTTGAATATGTCCTAGCATTTTTCCTACGTCAGAGCACTTAAACCACGCCCATTTTTGGTCTGAAATTAATCAAATTAAAAATTGGTAGATATCTGGCTATGTGGGTATATAAAGAGCTATACACGGCTCTTTCGATTCAATGTAAGTCGGTTTGTAACAGATCAACGTTTTTATATTTCGCGTACGTGTATAAATAATAATCCAAACAGTTTTTGTAATATGTGTGTGGGGAATTCACTACCCACCAGCATAAGCGGTATATTACACCTTTAATAGAAAAGTTATATCTTCACTATTTTGGCTTAACCATTGAACATCAAGACAAGCCATGGGTTCCACCATTTGCTGAGTAGACTGTGTTGTTGCTCTGAGGAGCTGGTCAAGCGGTAGGAAAACACACAAAAGGTAATTTGGTGTAAACAAATAGACCATTCATTGATTGCTAGTTTTACTGCACGAAAACTTTCCAACAAAAATAAGAACAAAATTGGTTATGCTAGTTGCCCTCAGCTACTTGTCCAGTATCTCATTCGGAAGCCCTGCCAGTACCAAGACTCATAGATGTTTCGACTAAAGAATATTATGTTACGTTGGAACAGTGAAATGCGTACTGATTATTGTTGGACAAGGATATCAGAAAGTGCCGAAGAACAGTATAAAAGAAAAGAAAAGCATTTTAAACAGGACAATACCATACAGACTCATATAATGTACATATCTAATTAATATTATTTCATTTACTTTTCAATATTTTTTTCCAAAACCTGACGTACCAGAATAAATTTTTTAAATTGTATTACTATTGTTGTAACTATAAAAGAAACGCAAATTGTACATAGTTTTGTTGAAATTGTGTGTAAGTGTAATATTGTTTTTTCAATGCCAAAGGGAGGCTCCGGTCATATGAAGGTTGTAGACTAGGCTTGTCGAGCCAGTTCGTTCGCATTCTTATTAGACCTATGACCTTCGTCCCCTGGAACCCAACGTCTCAACGACGGCACACAGAAAAATGAATGGCTCGTCGTTATCTTCATCGCTTCGTTGCTGCAATGCGGTCTGGCGTTGTCGTGGTGCCAGAAAAAATTGGTTCTTTCCGGCCTTACTCTACAGATACAATTCTTTAGTGATCGTAAAGTTTTGCAATATCCTATTGAATTAATCACTGATCCCCTTCGGCATATATTCAGTATAAATGACTCCCTTTGTATCCTAGAAAATGGTGAGCATGACCTTCTGCGCTGATGAAGCTCTTTCTAATTTTCATGCACGTGGATAATCAGGACGACGATATTCCAGTGATAGCCGCTTATTTTCGGGATCATGATGATGAACCTAAGACCCGTTTCTGCTATTGATATTCATGAGAAAATCATCTCCTTCACGTTGATACTGGTTGAGAAGAACTTGACAAATGTTTTTTTTGTTGTTTCCTGACATCCGTTAATTGTTGCAGGATCCCTCTAGCGCATATTCTTCTGTAATTCAAGGTCTAAACAATGCGTTGGATTCTTTCGTGACTAAAACCCAACTTCTAAGCAATTATGTTTTTGCATAATTCGACGATTTCCTTGAATTAGTACATTCACGTGCGTTTTTATTCTTCTCATGCGTCAGTAATACTGGTCGTCCTGATCGCTTTCTGTGAAACACCTTCTTTCGCCTCTATGACAGAGTTTTGCATGTCGCACTCACTGGGAAACATTCCTCATATCCATAGAATTGTTGTCATAAACAGCTTTCAAACCCTTGCAAATTTCGATGGGCGTGGAACCTTCCAGCGTTTAAAATTTTATCACGAATCGAGCCCATGATAAACGACACTATTAATCAACGATGGTACACAGGACAATGAAACTTTGCATGTTAAGACGAGGTACTCGAAATTAACGTTTGCAGGTTATAACGTGTTCAATCCGCACTCGTACTTTCAGAAACATGGAGAACGTGTTTTGGAAACAGTTTTCTTCGAATGCAAATGTAATGAGGGGGTATTGATATATTTTTAGCCTACAATTGAAACAATTTAAAGTTGGAACTATTTTATTATTCAACATAATCTCCTCTTAACACTTAATACAGCGATCTTACAACGCTTTTAACCCTTCTAAAAAAATATTTTTCTTTATCTTCAAACTAACCCTCCACATCTTCTATTACCTCTTCGCTACACCAAAATTGACGTCGCTTCAAACTTTTTTTAAATCGACGGAACAGATAATAGTTTGGGCGAAGTCTGGGGAATAGGGCGGATGGTTCAGTAATTCGAACACTAAATCTCGAATTGTATTCATGATAATGCGCGATTTTTGTGCAGGGGCATTGTCCTGCAAAAACAACACACCTCTCGCTGACATGCCATGTCTTGTTTACTTAATTTTCTCTCTCATGGTTGTTAGTAATTTAGAATAAGAATCTCCAGTGATGATATGACCATTTTTTAGGTAATCGATCATAATTATTCCACAGATATCCCAAAAAACTGAAGCAAAAACTTTAATAGCGGATTTTTGAACTCGAAACTTCTTAGGTCTTGGAGAACCATGATGCTTCCACTTCATCGATTGCTGTTTTGGGGGGGATTTCTGGGTCGTAAAAATGGACTCTTGTTTCATCCATGATCACAAGACGATTCAAAAAATATGGATCTCATTCAAAATGGGCACAGATTCACCGTGATGCTTTCACTCTTGCTCGTTTGTATTCGGCGTTCAAGCATTTAGGGATCCATTTTGCAGAATTTTTTTTTCATATCTAAATCGATGTGGACTATATGATGGAGGCGTATATATGAAATCTTTAGTCCCTCAGCTATACGTTTCAGCCTAATTCGACGGTCTGATAATATCAAGCCATGAATTGTGTCAATATTTTCGGTGATGGACACCGAAATCGGTCTTTTTGGTCGCTTTTCACCTTCAACGGAAAGTTTTCCTCTTTTGAATTATGTAATTTTGACAGTCGCATATGATGGACATTGTTCGCCAAGTGTGTTGTTGCCAAGGATATCTTCGTAAAATTCCTTAGCACTTAACCTCTTCCATACCCCAATTTATCGAGTTTCACATTGCATTTGACATTCTTTCAAAACTTACTGCATAGCAAGCTTCAACTTCTTGACGTAAGATTTTACAGTGACACTTTTAAAATGTAATTATTTCCTGCCAAGATTTTGTTTTGTTCAGGAAAAATGAGCTGGGTTAACTAGATATCAATACCCCTTCGTATGTGTAACCTTTAAATTTCCTGTACTTAGCATTGTGAAAGCATACCTCGTAATAATAAAATAATAATAAAGTAATGCTATTCATAATTATGATTAATAAAGCAGCAGTCATAAAAAGTAGTAAAATTGAATAAAAGCATAATAAACAATTTGAAGAAGTAATAATATAACACAGGTCTACAAAATTAAACTTTTTGACAGATGTTTTTATTTTGAAAACTGATTTTATATAATTTTGGTAGGCTGATTTCAAAAATTCTATGCATTTATTTGTATCACGTAAGTTTTTTTTGCAAATATTAAATGAGAAAAAACGATATTTCTAAAAAAATTTATTTGTTTATTGAGTAAAAAGGTGGAATACAAGTTAAAAAAGTGGAAAAAAATACTTTACTCAGTCTTTTTTAAGTGAAATCTTTGCCTTTTTGCCAGAAAGCTGCGTTGTCCGGACATTCGGTTGTATGTTTTTAAGGGCGTATCCCGTTTTAACATCCAGCAGTAGTCCGCCATCATCGTTATGCTCCATCTGCCTTGGTATCGCCGTTCCATTTCCTTAATGTCTTGGTGAAACCTCTCTCCCTGTTCTTCGCTAACTGCTCCAATATTTTCAGGAAAATAGTTCAACTGTGAAAACAGGAAATGCACTTTAAAACTCATATTACAACCTAGACGATGAAAGTGTTGTAACATATTTTGAACAATATTTTCGTAGTTTTCGTCCTTAGAGTTCCCAAGAAACTTATCAATTACTTCTTTAAATGAAACCCAGGCGTTTTTCTCGACATTGGTCATTGTGTTTTGAAAATCCTTGTCCTTGCATACTGTTCTTATCTGCGGCCCAACAAAAATACCTTCTTTTAACTTGGCATCGGATAAGGCTGGAAATGTGTTGGACAAATATTTAAAACACTGTCCATTTTTGTCTAGGGCTTTAACAAACTGCTTCATCAAGCCAAGTTTGATATGGAGAGGAGGCAGTAAAACTTTTTTGGGGTCAACCAAGCTATCTCTTAATACATTTTTGCTACCAGGTGTAAGGCTTGTTCTAGAGGGCCATTCAATTTGACTCCAATGTCTATCCCTTGCTCGACTATCCCACTCACAATAAAGCATGGAAATTTTGTATAACCTCCTTGTTGTCCTAGTAGCATGCACAGCACTTTAAGGTCACCACAAAGCATCCACTGATGTTCTTAGTAGTTTATTTTCTTTAAAAGAAGTTCAAAATTTTCATACGTTTCCATTAAATGTACCGAATGGGCAACGGGAACCGAGGCCAGCTCGTTACCATTGTGCAATAAAACGCCTTTTAAACTACGCTTACTTGAGTCAATAAACAGGCGCCATTCTTCTTTTACATACGGCACATTTCCTAATTTTGAAATTAAGTCAGGAATATTGTTGCAATACACTAGCGGTCCGTCTTGAGTAAAATATTGACATAACCCTTTTTCGCGATCCCGGTAAAAGCTTGATGTGACGCCAGGTGCCAGTAAATGTTTCTCACGAAGTCGGGAGGCTAACAATTCGGATGCATCCTTTGGAAGGTGCAAATCTCTAATTAAATCATTCAGTTCGCTCTGGTTAAACACTTCGGGCTCTCTGAAATCTGGTGTGAAATCTGAGTCATGTGGGTCGCAATTAGATTCCTCTGATTCTGACGATATGACGTTTTCTAGTGCTTTTGGGGCGGTAGGTATCGGTACATCTGGTCCATTAGGAACTGGTCGATTAGCAGAGTCAAGATTGGGATACACAATTTGTTTCTTATTTTTTCTGTTGAATCCTTGAACATTACACGGACAAAAATAACAATCATCACTATGATTTCTAGGCTCTCGCCATACCATAGGAACACCAAAGCTTAAACAATTCTTCCTACCGTTTTGCCAGTGTCTTAATGCTTCAACGCAAAGGGAACAAACAGTATGAAGAGCCCAGGACTTGTCTTGGTCGCCAATTTTTACACCAAAATAAGCGTGGTATACATTTTTCACAAACGAAGTTATAGTTTGCCTCTGCTTTACTACGACATAACTACCACAGATATAACAAAAGTTATTCGGATTGTTCACACAATGTCTTCTTTCCATATTTATACGTTCTAGAACACTTAAAATACGCAACAACGAAGACAACAAGCGCGCGGACACAGTAGCACGACCAAACCAAACTGCACATAAGCAGGTTTCAACGTTATATTGACGCTTCTGCGCCGACTCTGTTGCTTTGCTGAGAAATCTAATATTAACCAGTGTTGCCAAATCACATTTAATTTCATAAAAATCAATTCATTTAAAAATCATGCCTAACATGGAACAAACATATTCTTGTCATAGGTATGTATATTATAAATTAACATTTTTAAGATATAGAGCGCTATAAAAAAAATTTACGTGTTAGAGCAAAAATATGGCGTTTTTTGGAATAAGGGCCCCCAAACATATACAAATTAGCAAACAGCTTTCAAACATCAAAATCACTGTAGACCTGTGTAATATAAGTGAAAGGAAAAGTAGTATGCAAGTGTACAAGATTCTGAATCAATATCAAATAATTCTAAAAAAATTGTTGAAGTATTTATGTACTTCTAATTCGTTATCCTTAATGATGATTTGCACGATAAATTTATATAGATCTTCCAACAAAAAAAAATTGATTTAAATAGAAATTTCGTCTTAAAACATCACACTCGCCCGAAGGATAAAAAATTAACTTCTTACCGGTCGAGGAATTTGTCCTGTCACACAGCCGTATCCAAGTACACTCTGTCTATGTTGACGGAAAAATATTTCAAGAATTTCTTGTGTACGCGTCTAGGAACATAAAATTATGATGTGAGAGTATTCCCTGGTTTAGTCTTTGCGAAAACTTGATATAGTGACTTGATAATGTCAATTTTCATTAAGTGTTTAATTATTCCCAACCAATATTTTGTAAGTGTAAATTAAAATTAAGTGTAATAATTATTATAAGATTTTGAAGCGAAGTAGCCTTTACTTGATGGAAATTCATAATTAATGAAATAAAAATGAAAAAACAATTTTACTTAATTTCCACTTTATTGAGGTAAAATCCCATTACAATTGTTTCGATACACAGTATCTTCCTCGGATGAAGTTGTATTGCAAACAAAACCTAAATGATGTGAACAAATTTGAACATAAATGAATTATTATAATAAAAAATAATTATTATGTTTCAATAATGGGCACTTTATATTAGGCTGGGTCAAAAATTTTTTTTCCTTCATTTGTTGAGAGGCTCATTGATAAAAAGGTGCTAAATGGTATAGCTAATCTGCATATAAAATTTTATTACATTATTTAAAGTTTTACTGCCTCCGGATAGCGATAGAAATTTCAGAAAAAGTAGATTTTTGACATCACTTTAATAATACTTTTTAACTTACATATCTATACAAGTTTTATGCAAAATAATTCTAAGTATCGGTATATAGAGGTAATCCCGATATACAGGCTGATTTATTTTCGGCCCTCACCATGCGGATCTCTCTTATTATTGGAGATAGAGTATAGGTTTAAATTTGGAAAAGTTGTTAAATTTTGTGCTTGTTATAAATCCGTAAAGAAAATAGACCTGTGACAAATGACCTTCGTTATTTAAAAAAAAAAACGCGAAAACCCCATTTTATTCTTTTACCTGTAGCACCGATATTTGGCCTTGTAGAGAAAAAATAAAAACACATCCTTGTGGCCATTTCTAAACCTCTATCCAGTGGTGTACTCTAAATTTTTATACGACGTTTCGTTTCTTTCTGGCCATCATCAACTATCTAATTTCTTATAGGCGCCATATTGGATTTAGACATCTTCAGAAAGAGTTTTTCTTTCTGATTTCAACCATGTACCACTTGCTGACTATAGTTTTTGATATTAGGATTTATTTGAAAGAATAAATTATAAGATTAAATAAGGTAGCCTTTGGAATTTCAATCTGTCAAACATTTCATTTATTGTTCATTAATATAATACAAAAATGTCATACACTAACGAAGAGAAACGAGATATGATAAGTATTTTTTATTCTTCGAAACGAAATTCAACAGTAGCGAGTACAAGATAACAAAAACATTAATAAAAATACATAGAAAAGTAAACAATAAACAATTACAGTAAATGTTCAATTATCTGGCCATCTTCGGTAATGCACAATTCGGCACGCCTTCTGGCATTTTGTACTGCCCTTTGTATAGTTCTTCTAGGAACTGCATCGAAGGCATTCTGAAGTCTGTCTCGTAATTCTTCAATGTTTTGTGGCGCATCTACTTTATAAATATTATTTTTAACATATCCCCATAAAAAAAAATCTAGCGGACTTAAATCAGGTGATCTCGCAGGCCATTCAACAACTCCCCTATTTCCAATCCAACGGTTTGCAAACTCTTGATTTAAGAAATTTCTAACAACAGGTGCATTGTGTGCTGGTGCGCCATCTTGTTGCCACCATAAATATTGTAATTGATTGATTGATGGGATATTGCCGTCAAGATCGTCAGATACGTATGTACGTAAAATGTTTAAATATCTTTCTCCATTTAAATGTTCTTCATACATAACTGGTCCTAAGAGACGATTTGCCAAGATACCCATCCAAACGTTTATTCCAAAACGATGTTGTGGTCTTCTAGCCCTGTTTTGTCGGGGATTTTGTACTGCCCAATAGTGCTCCGTATTTCTGTTGAACATTCCAGAATTTGTAAATTTTGTTTCATCTGACCAGATGATTTTGCTTAAAAAATTTTCGTCATTTTCTATCCTTCCCATTAACCAATTACAATATTCTAGCCTTCTCAAATTATCTCCAGGCAGTAAAGAGTAATTAACATGGATCCTGTATGGTTTAAACCTACTTTTATGTAAAGTTCTCCAAACTCTGGACTGGCACAAATTTAATTCTGACGCTACTTCGCGTGTAGAAATTGATGGATTATTATTTACCTATAAAAATACAAGATTAACATGAAATTTGAAAACACGCTTTTAATTTACCATTTGTAAAATATCTTGTCGATTTTCATTTAAATTCCTGTTGTCTTGACCATTACGCGGCTTAGTAAACGATCCATTCTCGACCAAATTTCTGTCGAGATCTAGAAAAATGGTACGATGAGGCTGTTGTCGTTCTGGATATAATTGTAGATATCTTGTACTCGCTACTGTTGAATTTCGCTTCGAAGAATAAAAAATACTTATCATATCTCGTTTCTCTTCGTTAGTGTATGACATTTTTGTATTATTAATGAACCATAAATGAAATGTTTGACAGATTGAAATTCCACGGCTACCTAATTTAATCTTATAATATATTCTTTCAAATAAAACCTAATGTCAAAAACTTTAGTCAGCATGTGGTACATGGTTGAAATTAGAAAAAAAAACTCTTTCTGAAGATGTCTAAATCCAATATGGCGCCTATAAGAAATTAGATAGTTGATGATGGCCAGAAAGAAACGAAACGTCGTATAAAAATAGAGTACACCACTGGATAGAGGTTTAGAAATGGCCACAAGGATGTGTTTTTATTTTTTCTCTACAAGGCCAAATGTCGGTGCTACAAGTAAAAGAATAAAATGGGGTTTTCGCGTTTTTTTTTAAATAACGAAGGTCATTTGTCACAGGTCTATTTTCTTTGCGGATTTATAACAAACACAAAATTTAACAACTTTGCCAAATTTAAACCTATACTCTATCTCCAATAATAAGAGAGATTGGCATGGTGAGGGCCGAAAATGAATCAGCCTGTATATCGGGATTACCTCTATATACCGATACTTAGAATTATTTTGCATAAAACTTGTATAGATATGTAACTTAAAAAGTATTATTAAAGTGATGTCAAAAATCTACTTCTTCTGAAATTTCTATCGCTATCCGGAGGCAGTAAAACTTTAAATAATGTAATAAAATTGTATATACAGATTAGCTATACCATTTAGCATCTTTTTATCACTGAGCCTCTCAAGAAATGAAGAAAAATTTTTTTTTGACCCAGCCTACTTTATATTCAAAAAGCAAACTTTATTACACCAAGGGTCCAAAGTTTACCGAGTACAAACATAAAAACGGGAAAACTAAAATAAAATAAAGAATGAGTTTTAAAATAGGCCCAATGAAGGAGAATTGCCGAAATCCATTATTAAGTAAAAGGTCGGTATGTTTGCATTTCAAAATTTCTTCTAATAAATTTAATTTTTTTTAAGTTATAATTCAAATTATGGCCTTCTTCTCTCAGATGTATTGCATAATGTGAGTCATTCTTATTACACAGGCCTGCATTTTTTAACTTTCTAAAAATTGTTTTAAATTGATAGCTGATTCTTATGTGTTTTTGGGCGCTGAATCCAAATATGAACTCTATTTTTCTCCATCACGTAACGATTTTTCACAAAAAGGCTTCAAATTATATTTTTTTAAAATTAAAAATAATTTTTAGTTATATTTTGAATTTATTTACAAAGGATATAAAAACAAAATTACTTACAAATATCATTAAATCTAATGAAAAGAAACAGTAAAATACTATTTATGTCTTTACAAGTCCTTATAATATCTTTTTCTTTGTCTTTCCATACTCCTTTTTGTGCTTTTTCTTCTGTAATCTCGTAGTGGACCATCCCTTTTTAACATCCAACAATAATCAGCTATCATGCTTATATTTCATCTTCCTTGGTATCTTCTCTCCATCTCTTTTAGGTCTTGGTGGAACCTTTTCCCCTGCTCCTCACTTACTGCACCAAGATTTTCAGGGAAGTAGTCGAAATGCGAATCTAGAAAATGCACCTTCAAACTCATGTTACAGCCTAAGGTTTTAAATTTTTCTAACATATTTTGCACAATATTTTTATAATATTCATGTTTTTTGTTGCCAAGAAAATTTGTAACCACATTTTTTAAGGCTATCCATGCTTGTTTTTCTGCTTCGTCCATTTTAGATTCAAAATTTTCATCTTTCATAAGCTTTCTTATAGCCGGCCCAACAAAAACACCCTCCTTTATCTTTGCTTCTGACAAGCGAGGAAACTGGCTGCAAAGATACTTGAAGCACTCTCCATCTTTTTTTAATGTCTTCACAAATTGTTTCATTAACCCTAGTTTTATATGTAATGGAGGAAGCAAAATTTTGCTCGGGTCTACTAAACTTTTTCTTTCAATGTTTTTCATTCCAGGTTGTAAGGTTTGTCTTGGTGGCCACATCTTTTTACAATAGTGCTGCTTTCTATCACGACTATCCCACTCACACAAAAAACAAGGATATTTAGTATAACCGCTTTGTTGTCCAAGTAACAAACAAAGAACTTTCAAATCACCACAAATTGTCCAGCCTTGATCCTTGTAACGAATTATAATTAAAAGTAGCTCAAGATTTTCATAACACTCTTTTAAATGAACTGAATGTCCCACTGGTACAGAAGCATATTTACTTCCATTGTGTAGAAAAACGGCCTTAAGGCTCCTTTTTGAAGAGTCAATAAAGAGTCTCCATTCAGAAACACTATATTCTACGTGGAAATGTTCCATGAGCCCGGGTACATCATTACAGAAAACTAGTGCATCTTCTTCGGAATAATATCGAGCAAACTCTTTTTCTCTGTTCATAAACCAGTAAAATGTTGTACTAGGTGCTAACAAATTTTTTTCTTTCAACATTGAGCCTAAAAGCTCAGCTGAGTCCTTCTTTATCATAAATCTAGTGTATGTTTATTCAGAATATCAACTTCTTGCATCATCATAAATTCATAAGTAAAAAAATTATAATAGTTTATTTAAACAACGGTTTAACAAAATTGTCCTTTTCAAAAAGACTAATACATGCAGATAGGTCAAAAAACCCCAGATTGTAAAAAAACCTTACGTGATGGAATTTTTTAAATAATTTTCCCATTTTCAGCACCAAACAATCTATTGAAATCACTGTATAAAATCCAGACAATTTTACCATCGCAGGCCTGTGTTATTAATATAACTTCGTTCATGTTCTTTGATTCTTTTAGAAAAAGATCTACCTGTTTGGCCTATATAAAATTTAGGGCATGAACTACATTCAAGTTTGTAAACTTCCGATTAATTATTTTTTTCAATGTCTTGTTTATTATTTTTGATAATTGCACCTAAAGAGCTGTTGGTTTGGAAACGTATTTTATAATTATTTCTCGTTAAGAATTTAGAAATTTTTTGTGTAAGATTACCAGCAGAAGTAGTTTTATATTTATTATTCCTATACTATAATGTACTCATCTAATGTTAATTATTTTAAATAGTTAATTGACGAAGGAGATACTTGTTGAAACTTCATTATAACGCTAAGAAATAAGTAATTAAAATTTCTAGTTTCAAAAATTCTTTTATTGTAAATACCACTACAATATTGTTTCGCCATACAATGGCTTCATCAGGTGGATGAAATACTAGTAGCCATTGAATGAAGCCATTGTATGGCGAAACAATATTGTAGTGGTATTTACATTAAAAGAATTTTTGAAACTAAAAGTTTAATTACTTATTTCTTAGCGTTAATTATTTTCACTTATATGCCTATTTTTCAACTTTTGCGTAGAAATTCTCAATAATTAATATCATGTCACAATACACATATTATTTGTTTTATCATACTTATGGTTGAGCTAATTTACTGGTATTAATAGACTTTATAAGTACGAGTTATAGCTTTAAAATTTTGCCAAAAAAATTATTTTAGAAAGAATGGTTTTGGCAGTATAAAAATACTTTCGCGATTTACCAACCGGGTCCGTTGGACCCATGTGCTTCAGACTACGATGGAGAGGTAGATACAGTCGAAGGCCTCATCGATGGAGGTGATACAAGCATAGCAGAAGAATCAGATAGCGAAGAATCTGTTGAGAACAGCGATGATGACCACAACAGAAATCCGTCTGGAGCTAATTCTTTTATATCAAAGAACAAACAAGTTGTTTGGTACCAAGTTCCTATTTTACCTCATCACGGAAGACGACCATGACAGAATATTTTACTAGAACGTTCAGGCCCAACACGTTTTGGAAATCGCGAGATCGATACACCTGCTTCTTCTTTTTTGATTTATTTTCGTAAACCTCTTCTTGAACAAATTAATTGCGTTTTCGCGAAGTAATGTAATTGTAAATATTCTTTCTACATTTTACAACGCTATTTTATTCGAATTTTTCATAGAAAAAATTCGTCCTCAAATAGGAATCGAACCCACGACCTCTGGCTTGCCGGACGATTGCACGACCATTGAGCTGCTGAGGCGTGAATTAGAAACGTTTATGGGGATGCTTTGAGTTACATCAAAGGAAACAGATGAATATATCTTGCCCGTAGTACGGCAGTTGTACAAATTAATTCCGTTTTCGCGTTTACACTCTTCTTGAAACTATCCTAAAGTGGACGAATGAAGAAGGAGAGATTGTTTTCGGCAAAAATTGAATAAAAATGGATGTCCAAGAATTGAAGAAATTTATTGGAGTTTTGATACTAATAGGTATATACAAATCTTATAACGAGGACGTAACACAACTTTAGAGCAAAAACAATGGTCGAAAAATCTTTGGTACTATAATCGCTCGAAATAGACTTGCAAATATACTTCGTGTACTTAGATTTGACGATTCAGCGGAAAGACGAAGAAAAAGGAGTAGCGACAAAATAACACCAATACGGGAATGCTTTGAGTTATGGAATACTTATTTGCGAGATGCGTATGTGGCAAATTGGTGTATGACGGTTGATGAACAGCTTGTAACTTTCAGAGGCAGATGTCCCTTTAGACAATATATTCCATAAAAGCCTGGACGATATGGAATAAAATTTTGGACCATTTGTGATAGCGTAACAACCTATGTATGGAAACTGGAAATTTATCCTGGAAAGCAGGGAGAAGAAAGAGACAAGAATCAAGGCGAAAAGGTTGTAAAACGTTTAGTAGAAGAAATTGAAAACTCTGGATGGAATGTCACCTGCGACAATTTCTTTACTTCATACAATCTTGCAAAGTATTTGTTATCAAAAAACCTAACATTAATTGATACGATCCGTAAAAATAAGTCTGAATTGCCATCTTCATTTGTTGATCCAAGAAACCAAGCTTGTAACGTTGCTGAGTACTTTGCACAGTGAGAAAAATGCAGATAGTGACCAAAAAAAGAAACCTCAGGTAATCCTGGACTACAATAAAACAAAAGGTGGCGTAGACAACATGGACAAAATGACACGATCATACACCGTGCAAAGAATGGCTAAGAGATGGCCTCTTGTAGTTTTTTATAACATGATAGATATCAGCGCCATGAACGTATGCATACTATGGAAGCTCTTGAAACCTAATTCAGCTTTTGACTTGAAAAAGAGAAGAAACTTTCTAATTGAGCTAGGAAAGGAGCTAGCAGAATACAAGGACCAAGAAAAACCAGAAGCAGAAGAATAAGTTGAAGCATCTACTAGTTCTGAGATTCCAAAAAAGAAGAAGAGATGTGATGTTTGTTTGTCCATCTTGAAAAGACAGAAAAACACACTTGTGCACGTTGTAAAACCAATATATGTGGTGAACACTTACTAGTTATATGTAAGAAATGTGTTCAACCCACTTTTACTTTTATGTGTCATTTATATATTTTATTTTACAATATTTATGCCTTATTATTATTACTGCTTCGGTTATTCTAATGGTATTTTCTTATGTTGAATAAAATACAGGTCAAATATAATAATGCTTATGCTATATTGAATTCAAAATAATCGCCGAATATTAGCTCAAACCCAGCATATAGTAATACGGGTCCAAGGGACCCGCGCGGTAAGTAGCGATAGGCCGTTTTCCTGGTAGTCCAAGGGTTAATTTAATTCTATATCATAATGGCCTATTTTTGGTAATACTAATACACATTTATATTCTCCAGCTTTAACCATTCTAATAGATTTATTAGAGCCCATTCTTAATATTATATATTATATCATTTGATAAATTCTTGGAGTTTTCGGCTTTTATATTATTATTATTATTATTAAACCCATTATTCCCTTTCGGGACGTAGGGTAATTATACATTACATACTCGTATAGTAAGTATGTGCACTTATAATGTCTCTATGTATTTTTTCCATTTTATTCGGTCCTGGGCAATGCTCCTCAGTTGTGGGATGGACTTGTTAGTCTCTTCCATAACTGTTCTCCTCCAGGTGGTGCGTGGTCTGCCTCTCGCTCTCTTTCCTTGTGGCTTCCAAAGTAGGACTGTGTGAGCTGGTGTATCAACTGGCTTTCTTAATGTATGACCAAGCCATTTATATTTCCTTCTCTTAATGTCTTCATTTATGTCGTTTTGTTCTGTTCTATGCCATAGTTCAGCATTTGATATTCTTTCCGGCCACCATATTCCTAGTATATTTCTAAGGCATCTGTTTATAAAAGACTGGAGTTTTCTCTTGATTGTTGAGGTAACCATCCAGGTCTCTGAGCCATAGAGGAGAACTGGTTTCACTGTTGAGTTGTACACTTTGATCTTTGATGATAAGCACAAACTTTTAGAGCGCCATATTTTTCTCATACTTGCAAAAACTTTCCGTGCCTTGTCTATTCTTCGCTGTATATCAGATAATGTTCCTCCATTGCTCGAGACAACACTGCCAAGGTAAGTGAATTCCTCCACTACTTCTATCTGTGTGCCTTCGACTTCTATGTTTGTTGTATCTTTGGTGTTAATTTTCAACATTTTAGTTTTATTTTTATTTATGCTAAGGCCATTCTTTTTTGATTCCGCAACAAGGTCATTAGTTTTACTCTGCATGTTCCTAATGTTCGATGAAAAAAGGCATACATCATCTGCGTATTCGATGTCCTCCAAAACTTCCGTCAGCCCCCATCGTATTCCTCTCTTCTTGTTATTTGTTGTTGCGTAGAGTACCGTGTCTAACATTTATCAAAAAAAGCAGCGGTGAGAGTATGCAGCCCTGTTTAACACCCGTACTAGCGACGAAAGGTTGTGACAGCTCTCCCTCATGGAGTACTCGACATTGATAGCCTGTGTATCCTTCCCTAAACAGTTGGATTATTTTTTGAGGAAGACCTTTATTCTTGAGTGCTATCCATATATTTTCCCGATTTACCGAGTCAAATGCTCGTTCGTAGTCTATAAATAACAACTGGAGTGGTGATTCGTATATATACGGCTTTTATATTAAATATTTTAAATATTTTCATATTAGTATGTTATTTTGCGAAGTAAATGTGAATGTAAACATTACTGTCTACAAATTACAACGCAAATCATACGAAATTTTATTTGAAAAATTTTCTTCCACGTTGAAACTTGAACCCAAGTCTAGGGTTTACCGGACCATCGCTCTAACCAACTGAGCCCTGATGGACATTGGTTTCAAGTTTATTAGAACCGCCTTATAAGGCACCGATGTTAATATATATATATATATATATACATATATATATACATATATATATACATATATATATACATATATATATATATATATATATATATATATATATATATATTTAGTGTTAATAAGAATTAAAATTTATTTCTTATTTATTTTATTGGCCGTGTACATAATATTAAAATAATAAGCTTTTTTTTTTGGTTTAGCGACCTTTATTGAAATTCAATTTATTTATCTAACGACGTTTCGACTTTTTTGTATATAATTAAGTCTTTTTCAAGTGATTAAGAACTAAAAAAAAAATTACAAACGAAAGGTAAGAATTAAATTTACATTATATGAATGAATTAAAATTAAGATAATGATTACAGTAAAGAAAGTTAAAATTTAAAATTTAAAGGATACAGAACTCACCAATTTATTTCGTGTTAAAGCACATGCCCAGTGCACTATGCATGGTCGAAACATGTCGACCCTTCACTACAGGGTCCGGCAGAGTATCTCGGAATCTTAAGTGTGACTAAATGTCTTGTTATAGAAATGAAATTTTTATATTATTTCGTTTTAAAAGTTGTTTGGTCAGGCCATGTGTTTGGGAAAATACAGTGTGTTTACAGTGGGAAAAAAGATTTTTTTTGTTTTTTTTGTGTGATACTGATACAAATACTAATTAAACAATGGGAAAATAAACAAATCATCTCACCAAAAACAGCCAACAAATTAAAAATACATAATGCGCTACCACCCAAAATATATGGCTTACCAAAACTACATAAAAAAAATATCCCATTAAGACCGATCGTATCTTGTATTCAAAGCCCGTTTTATGAACTATCAAAATATCTAACAAAAACATTAACCAATGTCATAGGTCAAAATAAATATTATATTAAAAATACTTTCGAATTCAAACAATACATCGATAAAATCAAAACAAATAACAACGAAAAACTTGTTTCCTTGGATGTAGAATCAATGTACACCAATATACCTTTAACACTAGCAAAAAAAGTAATTACAGAAAAATGGGACTCCATCAAAAATTTCACAGACTTACGATTAACAGATTTTCTTGAAGCAATAGAATTAACTTTAACTTCCACATATTTTCAATTCGACAATAAATATTTCAAACAAATAGAAGGACTAGCAATGGGAGCACCTATATCGAGCGTAGTAGCCCAATTAGTATTAGAACACATCGAAGAAAATGTTATTAAATCCCTAAAAATCAAACCAACTTTTTTCAAAAGATATGTCGATGACTGCATAATGATGTTACCAGAAAAGGAAATAAGTAATGTACAAAATAGCTTCAACAACTTCCATCCAAATTTCAACTTTACCATCGAAATTGAATATAACAATTCCATAAACTACTTAGGCTTAACACTAATAAAAACAAACAATAACATACAAAAAAATCATCCACTACAATTTATACAAAACATTATAAAACAAAGACTTAATAAAATATATAACAAAACTAAGTGCAAAAATATAAATAAAACAACCAATGAATTAACATATATCCCTACACCCTATATAACTGGATTATCCGAAAAACTAAACAATATAGTTAAACCATTTAATTTGAAAATAGCTCATCAAAGCGGAAAAAATCTAAAATTCCTACACACAAAACTAAAAGACTCAACACCAACACTTAAACAATCCATACAATATATAACATACCCTGCAAAGACTGTGACAAAGTATACATAGGCCAAACAAAACAGTTACTACAGGAAAGATTAAAATGACACAAATACGCAAAAAATCAGACAGCTTTAAAAAAACACCAGATAACATTAAAACACAATTTTGATTTTGAAAATACAAAAATAATAACCAAGCAAAAAAATACAAAGGCTAGAGAGGTATTAGAAATTATTCACATTTTCAAAAATAACAAAATAATCAACGACCGAAATGAGATTGATGGACTTTCAAAACTGTATTATCCGCTCATTAAACAATAGAAGACAACACACTGTATTTTCCCAAACACATGGCCTGACCAAATATCTTTTAAAACGAAATAATATAAAAATTTCATTTCTATAACAAGACATTTAGTCGCACTTAAGATTCCGAGATACGCTGTCGGACCCTGTAGTGAAGGGTCGACATGTTTCCGACCATGCATAGTGCACTGGGCATGTGTTTTAACACGAAATAAATTGGTGAGTTTTGTATCCTTCAAATTTTAAATTTAAATTTTAACTTTCTTTACTTTAATCATTATCTTAATTTTAATTCATTCACATAATGTAAATATAATTCTTACCTTTCGTTTGTAATTTTTTTTTTTTTAGTTCTTAATCACTTGAAAAAGACTTAATTATATACAAAAAATTCGAAACGTCGTTAGATAAATAAATTGAATTTCAATAAAGGTCGCTAAACCAAAAAAAACTTATTATTTTAATATATATATATGTATGTATAGGTATATATATATATATATATATATATATATATATATATATATATATTCCTGTCACATCCTATATTGCAACAATTGTCACCAGTTAATTCTATACTAAAATGTTATTTATTAATTTTTGGAACCATCTCCTGTCATTTTCTTTAGTTTCCGAAACTTTTGATTCCATTTTATGTACTCGCCACTAATACATATTTCTTTGTATGTCTCCTTAACGTTTCGCAAAATAATTTTCAATTTTAGTTCCTTCCCAATTATTGACTTTTATTCTATCACTATCTAGTTGTTTTAATTTATTGATATTAACATTCACACATAGTATGAAATTATTTATTATTGTATAAACTCAATATATTTTTTATTATTTCTCTAAAACATCACAATTTTATTTTTCACCTCATCAAACAAATAGATACATTTAACAATTACGTCATTTAAAATGTATGTATGTATATGAGGGTATAACCCTTTACGGGCAATTAACGGTACATACCTACAAGTTAGGTGTAACGTGAATTTATCCGTCCAAATTGTTTTTAGAGTGGAATCACGAACCCGGAATAAACTTTTAATAATGAACGCAAATTCGTTCGCCTTTTTCGGCAACTGGTGAGAGTAAAAATAGCATGTGTATTTATAATTCACGATCTATTTTTATTAATTTTATAACTATCCATTAACGATGGCTGTTTGCTGTAAAATATGTTTACAAAATCGATTAAATATAATAAATAAAGTGGGATGTCAAAATACGAGGGCTGATGGAAGAATTTCGGGAATCTAATTGCTTAAGTAGTGTCCGAATTTGTAAAATTTAATAATTAGGGGAGCACGTTAGTGCATACCCTACTTATAATAATAATTATCTTTATTGTTGTAAATTTAGAAAAGTCAATTTAAAATGTCAATTCAGTAATATAAAAAAATAAAAAATAACTGGGATAATAAAAACAAGATAGGCAAACAATATAGATCATCTATATTAAAGAATAAGAATACATATTTAGTATCACATAGCAGTTTAAAGCAACACAGAAAAATCACAAGCAAAATATTCCTCAAAAGTATACAGAGACTGCTCCACAAGCCATTTTTTCATTACAGCATGGAGTTTTCGACAATGCAGGTTTTTATTTCGCTTGGTTGCTAGTTATATAATTTAATGCCTAAATGGTTCGTGCTTAATTGCATTTTATTTATCCTGTGAAAAGGAATGCTGATGTTTTTTCCACTTCCGGTCTTATTTGGAATCTCCTCTAAGGCTCTGATGATACCATCTTTTTCTATTTTAAACTCTAAAAATTGCTGAAATAGACAGTTCGTGCCGCTTCATAAGTCGCAATTATTTTTAACATCCTAATAGTATTCTTGTTTCACAAATGAAAGGCACATGATTCGTATTTTGAAGGACTTAGTTGTAAGCCCATTTCTTATAATATTCGTCTAAAGTTCGCAGATCTGCAGCAAGTTGTAATTCCCCATCCTCTAAATTCTTGGTTTGGTTGTATAAAGCCAGGTTATCTGTATATAGAAATTTCGTAATTTTGTGGGTGGAAGATCATTGGTGTAAATATTGAACATTAGAGGAGCCATAACCGAGCCTTGAGGAAAGCCATTCTTCAAGGTTTTGACATTACTGCAGATTCTACAGACTGCGATTTGGCGTTTTCTCAGCATGTTATGTATAAGTTTGCGTAATTTAGCACATAGTATGATTTTTTGGAATTTAAAAATCATTCCATTCTTCCAGACCGTGCCATAGGCACTGGAGAGATCAATAAAAGCAGCGGATGATTTCGGGGCCATCCGAAAACCTGTTTCAAGATACGTTATTAACGCCAAAACTTTATCATAGCAGTTCCTCCCCGTTCTGAAACCGGCTTGCTCCTTCTTAATAATATCGTCAACGGTGGGCGCTATTCCATTGTAGATAAGCTGTTCTAGAAGTTTAGAAGTTTATAGCAAGCAGATAAGAGAGCCATAGGTCTGTAGATTCGAGAATCTTCCGGGGACTTACCTGGTTTTAATATTGCTAGGATTTTTACTTTCCGCAAAATGTTAGCGATGTCTCTAGATTCTAAGATATTGTTATGAAATTTCTCAACTATTTTCGGGTAGCCATTGCAAGATGTTTTATGAATTCAGGAAAGACATTATCAACACCAGGGGCTTTCTTAACTTAAGCCGGGTAATGGCCGAATTAATTTCTTCAATAGAAAAAGGAGATGACCATCGCGAATTCTAATTCTAATTCTATCCTTAATTTCTCTTTTAATACCTTTAGCAAACGCTCTGTCAACAGACACATTATTTGAAGTATTTCGAAGTCTTTCAGCTAGCGAAGTTGGCGAAGTTTGGTTAGGAGGTAATGCAGCCGAATCTAGTTTTCTAAGCAGCTACCAACTTTTTCTACTACAGTGCGTAAAACTCATGTTTTCGGTCATCTCTCTTCATTTACTTTTTCGAGCGCCATCTATTTGACTAAGAATTTGATCATCTACTTGATTGCCGCCACTGACAGAATATCGTTTGTAAAGTTCTACAAGTTCTTTAACCACCCCGAGATATACTGTTTTATATAGCCACGAGGGATGGAGTTTTCAGCAACATCAATCAGTACTAAAGAGTTGGGCTTTTTCTTCGTTATTTTTACTACATTTTCGTTATAACTTTTTATTGGACGAAAAGATAGCTCAGATCTTATTATATACATAGTCTTCCGTAAAGAGAAGTTTGCGTCTGCTAAAGCGGAGAGCTATTCTAGGCAATCTTTGAATGACTGATTACAATACAAACAACAAGGAACATGAGATCTTTCAAAGTAGATTGCCTTCATTTTGTAAATGTGATTGATATCTGTCACTGTCCATTTTGGGTAGTAAAGTTAACTTTTTAATCATGACGAAGTATACACCACAACAATTTTTGGAAATTGAAAAATTTATTATAAAAATGCAGAATCAGTTCGAGCTACGTACAGGCCATTACGCCATATTTTTGGCCGTCATAATCGGCCTAATGAACAAGAGATTCGTGCAATTATTAATTGCACAAACTTTACTCTGCTCGACTAAAAGCCACGCGTCCGTGTAAGAATCGCCCGTAGCAATGAACATATCGCTGCTGTGGAAGCCAGTGTAGCCTAAAACTTGAATTTGTCGGTATTGCGTCGTTCTCGGGCATTGGGGCCTTCTGCAATTATAACGTGGCGTATTTTACGGAAGAATTTAAGACTACACCCTTACAAAATTGTTCTCACACAAGAATTGCAGCTTGCTGACCATTGCATGCGTCATGTGCTCTCGGATTGGGTATTGGAGTATCTGAAAAATGATGCCAATTTCGGGAAGAAAATCATGTTTAATGACGAAGCTCATTTTTGGAGGGATGGGTTCGTTAATAAGAAAAATATGTGCGTTATTGGGCAGCCGAAAACCCACAAGTGATTAAAGATAAATGCCTTCCTCCAGAGAAAGTGACTGTTTGATGCAACTTGTGGTCTCGAGGCATTATTGGACCATATTCTCCTCAAAATAAGGAAGGAAATGCTGTCATAGTGAAACTTTTTGTGTCGGGAATTGGAATAACTGGATGTGGAAGAGTTGTGGTTTCAACAGGATGGTGCCACATCCCACACTGCAAATGAAACAATCGCCTTATTGGAAGAAAAGTTCGGTGGTTCAATCATCTCACATAAAGTATCTTTCAATTGGCCAGGTTGTTCGTGTGATTTAACTCCTATGGATTTTTACCTACGGGATTATGTGAAACCATTGGTTTACTCCAACACACCTCAAGCGATTAGCGACTTGAAAACAAACATCGAACGAAAAATTCGTCAAATTCAGCCGGATTTATTTGGAAAAGAAATTGAAAATTTAATTCAGCGATTGCATGTCTGCACACGAGGAAGAGGTGGACATTTAGATCCTATTTCAAACATAAATGGCACACTCTAAGCTTATAATGTATACAAAAATTAGCATTGTATTTTACACATTAAGTTTTTTATTAAAAAATAAAGTTCTGAAGTCCCAATTGGAAGACCCTATATAAAGCTTGCAAATCCTAGTACATTTATTTGAACCTAGGCGATAAATATATACTATGTTATAATGAATATTAATAATTTTATAAAAAAAATTTTAATTAAACATGTACTTAATTCATAATTTGGCATTATAAGTTAGTTGAGAGTTAAATATTAAATGAAAAATGTAAGTTCCAACTAACTGGTGACAAATATAAAATGCAATTATAAAAAATACACGAATTTAAAAAGCTAATAAATAAAATTCATAACGTTTGAAAGTACAAATCGATAAAATAATTAGCAAAGTTTGTGGTCTACGATCTAGAACATTTCAATTACAATATAAAATAAATTTTACGTTAAAGACTATAATGTCGGTCAGAACAATTCATTACACAGTCCCTGATTAGAGAAGGAAATTATATGGAGTGAAACATCCAGCTGTTATACAGAAATCAGATAAAGAGACGACACAAAGCAGCGTTTTGCGGTGTCATTACGTGAGTAGTCAACTGCCAAGGACTATTATCTTAATTTGAACGTGCACTTCGAAGTTTCGACGTTTAGAAATTAATAAAACAATTCTTGCTGATACAGAAAGTTCAAGACATTTGTTGTTATCAATTAATGTTAATTGTTTAACAGATTTTTAGTGGCGTTAATTAATCAATTCTTTCGAGGAAATCAACAAATATAGAATCTAGTATACTCGGTATAAAAAAAGTACAGTATGTAAATCTCATAGTGTTTCCTTTTTTAAAAACCAATTTCGAAAATCATTAAAATATATATTAATTTAATAATTTTAATTCGAACGATATAAATGTATAAATATCCTTTATTTCTATTAATAAAAATATAATATAATGTATTTTTGAAAATAATAAAAGGAGAAAATACTTAATATATCACATTTAAAAGAAATATTATACTAACGGGTGAGGCATCTTGTGATTAGTTTTTGAACTAGGGATTATTGCGCCGCTCATAGCTCTACTGTCATCTATTAAATGACGGAAATTCACTATTATATTCCCGGTAAACGAAATGAGTCGATATATGCTTGATCAACGTTGGGAAATATTGAAAACTTATTTTAAAAATAGTGAATCAGTTGCCGAAACTTACCCGAAAATGACGTACACAATTCGATAGGAATGAAGCGCCAACTGAGGACGGTGTATGGAAATTTGTGAAGAAAGTTCCTTCAAGTGGCAATACACACGTTCCGCATCGCTGTCCAATTCGTTTAATGGAAAATATGGCTGCTGTAGCTGAAAGTGTGCGTCAATATCCGAGCACCTCCACGCGCCATCGTTCACAAGAAGTGAACATCAGCGATAGGACTATGCGAAGAATTTTGCACAAAGACCTCGGCATGAAATCCTACAAAGTGCAATTGATTCAAGAATTGAAGTCAGTGGACCATTTATCGCGTTTTCGCCTCGCTTAATGGGCCACTAATCGATTGGAAGATCAGCATTTTTACCAAAAACTCATATTTTCCAATGAAGCTCATTTTCACCTCGAAAGTTATGTGAATAAGCAAAATTGCCGTATTTGGGGCACAGAAAATTCACACGTGGCAATTGAGATGCCAATGTACCCAAAACGAGTAACTGTATTGGGTGGAATATGGTCCAAAGGCATCATAGGGCCATTTTTCTTTGAAGATGAGCAAGAAGCCCACAAACAGACATGATGACCGTTATCGTGCCTTGTTAACTGACTTTTTTTTCCTATGATTGAATAGGAAGACTTGGCCGATATTTGGCTTCAACAAGATGGCGCAACTGCCCACACAGCCAACGCTACTATCGACGAGAATCTCCCTTTCAACGATAAATTCAGTTTTGGAGAACAAATAGTCGCAATGTGATTAATCCGGCGGTTAGGGTGGGTGATTGAGCACACACTCTTGTTTTAGAATAAAAAATTCTTGTACAACTGCTGCTTTGTGAACTGGTATATTATACTTGATGCTCAGTACTCACCCCACACGAGGCGAATTTTCTTTTATAAATGATTTCTAAATTAAAAAAAAAACATCTCATTTACTGAAACAAGCAAACTTATCGAGAATATGTTGAGTAATCGCCAAATCACAGTTTGGCTAAACAATAAAATTAACAATGATACCTGGAAAAATGATCTATAATATTTTATTATTCAACATAGTTTCCTCTTAAATTAATACATTTAATACAGCGATCCTGGAACGCCTTTAACTCTTCTAAAAAAAAAGATTCTTATTGATCTGCAAACCAGCCCTTCACAGCTTCTATTATCTCTTCGTTACACAAAAATTGACGGCCTTCTAAACTTTTTTTCAATCGAGGGAACAGATAATAGTCTGAGGGGGCCTAAGGCTGGGAAATAGGGCGGGTGTTCCAGTAATTCCCCACCCTAGATCCCAAATTGTATTCATGATAATGCGCGATTTGTGTGCGGGGGAAGTGTCCTGCAAAAACAACACAGCCTTCGCTAACATGCCACGTCTTGCTTCCTTAATTTTTCTCTTATGGTGATTAATAATTTAGAATAAGAATCTCCAGTGATGATCTGACACTTTTTTAAGTAATCGATCATAATTATTTCACAGATATCCTAAAAAAATTAAGCAAGAACTTTTCCAGCGGATTTTTTAACTCGAAACTTCTTAGGCCTTGGAGAACCATGATGCTTCCACTCCATCGATTGCTGTTTTGCTTCTGGTTAGTAAAAATGGACACATGTTTCATCCATAGTCATGAGATGGTTAAAAAATATGGATCTCCTTCAAAACGGGCACAGTTTGACTGTGATGCTTTCACTCTTGCTCGTTTGTGATCGGCGTTCAAGCATTTTGCAGAAATTTTTTCACATCTAAATTGACTTGAACTATATCATGGACGCATTAATATGAAATCTTTAGTGCCTCAGCTATATGTTTCAGCCAATTCGACGGTCTGATAATATCATGTCATGAACTGCGTCAATATTTTCGTAGGTGGACACAAAAATCGGTCTTCCTGGTCGCTTCTCATCTGCAACGGAAAGTGTTCCTCTTTTGAATGACGTAATCTAATTTTTGACAGTCGCATATAATGGGCATTAATCGCCATGTGTGTTAAGGAAATTTACGAAGTAAATTTCCTTACCACTTAACTTCTTCAAATAAAATTATTTGATGATGCCTCGATACTCCAATTTATCGATTTTCACATTTGCATTCGACATGCTTTTTTCAAAATTTACCGCACAGCAATACTACAACTTCTTGGTGTAAGATTTTACAGTGACACTTTTAAAATGTCAATATTTCTCGTCATTATAACAAGATTTTGTTTTGTTCAAAGAAAATGACCTAGGCTAACTAGATATCAGTACATAATTGTTTCAGCCTTTACTTGATGAAATTTCATTATAACTATTATCAGGATAAAATAAAGCAAATTTTAATGAATTTGACTTATTAAATTTTTCTCTAGAAATTTATTTTTAGATATCACTTGCAATTATAGCATCCTCGTTTCAAGATTTTATTAAAAAGTGAAATTCATTAAAATTTGTTTTATTTTATCCTAATAATAGATATCAGTACCTCTATCTAATTTTCATTTTTTTTATCGCTTTTCATACTAAATAAATAACAGTTTTAATAATTACATGTTTTGGAAAATATTCACTTTAAATTATATATTAACAGTTGAAGTATACACATTTTTTATTTAGTAATTGATATGAACTTTATTAAATTATTTTCTTACCTCCTTTCATTTGTTGTATTACGTTTTAATTTTCATTTTTATATGTCGCTTGATTTTTATTAAATTCTTCAAATTTATTTTTAGATATCACTTGTAATTATAGCATCCTCGTTTCAAGATTTTATTAAATCTAAATTAAGTAAGAATTTTTTTGTTGATGAAATAAAAATGTAAAATATAATTTCACTTAATTTCCAGTTTATCGGTAAAATACCATGACAATTGTAAATATTCTTTCTACACTTTACGACGCTATTTTATTCGAATTTTTCATAGAAAAAAATTCGCCCTCAAGTAGGAATCGAAACCACGACCTCTGACCGGACCATTGCTCGACCACTGAGCTGTTGAGGCGTGAATTAGAAACATTTATGGGGATGCTTTGAGTTACATCAAAGGAAACAGATGTATATACTTGCGCGTAGTACGGCAGTTGTGCAAATTAATTGCGTTTTCGCGAAGTAATGTAACATTACTTCGCGAAAACGCAATTAATTTGCACACGGGCAAGTATATTCATCTTTGATATGACATTACTTCGCGAAAACGCAATTAATTTACCATGACAATTGTTTCGAAATACAGGGTCTTCTTGTGATATAGTTGTATTTCAAACAACACTTGAAGGGTGTTAACATTTAAATTTTAACGAATTGCTATAATAAAGAAATACTTAGAAGGATAGTTTAATGATGGGTACTTTATGTTCTAGATTTAAGCCTTAATTACACAAAGCGATTAAATTTACCTTAGTACAGCAGACCGATTTTCATGTGGCCGGTTAGAAGTACCGCCCTCGAGATGCGCACGAAATTCATACGTAGGGGAACCTCTGGCATTCAGTGTTTTACATCGTTTTAAGCGATAAACACAGTAGTGCAGTGCCGTATTAAGGTAGTGAGTAATGGAGTTTAAAAGTAAATTAAATAAATGTGTTTTACACAGTCAAACTCGTGAAGTGATCTCAAATGTATTTAAATATATGCAAGAAGAAAAAACTTCAGGGGTACTCAAAATTCCACTGGATCAGTTATATGAACGCGTTATTGCCGCAACGGGTGTTTCTGAGAGAAGTATTAGACGGATTGTTAAAGAAAAAAGTGAAATAAACGCAGGTGCCGGTTCATCTTTTACATCGCCAAAGAAAAATAAAAAAAAAAACAAGCCCAAAACCGACTTAGACGATACAGATAAAGGTGTGCTGCGTAGAACAATTTTAAATACCTTTACTGTTGACAAAATTGTGCCTACAATGCCAAACATTCTAAGAAAATTTAAAGAAACAGGATAGACATTCGTCAGTTAAGAGTTAGAGTGTATTATTTGCGTACCATTCAAAGCTACAGAAATAAAAAAAGACCGATTATATATATGGATGAAACTTACATCCACAGTTCTCATACCGTGGCTACTTGTTGGAGTGACAATTCCAATGAAGGATTAGCAAGGCCTATATCAAAAGGTCTAAGACTAATTATTGTTCATGCTGGCTGCGAGACGGGATTCATTCCGAATGCTAAATTGATTTTTAAGTCTAATACCACAACGGGAGATTATCATCACGAGATGAATTATGAAAATTACAAAAAATGGTTGTTAGAAAAATTAATTCCAAACCTGCCTCCAAAGTCTGTCCTAGTAATTGACAATGCTCCTTATCATAATGTCCAAAAAGATAAACCACCGAATTCTAATAGCAGGAAATAAGTTATGATAGACTGGTTAAGGTCTAAAAATATTTACTTCGACAATAACATGCTCAAGCCCGATTTATATAATATTATTAAAGTACATAAGCCAACATTTAAAACGTTCGAGATAGATGAAATGTTAACACAACGTGGCCATAGTGTTTTGCGATTACCGCCATACCACCCAGATTTAAATCCGATTGAGTTAGTATGGGCATCTCTTAAACAATATGTGGCACAAAAAAATGTATCATTCACTATTAGATATGTTCAACAGTTATGTGATAACTTTTTTGATGAATTTAGTGCTGCTGAATGGAATAAATGTTGTGACCACGCGATAAAGTGGGAGCAAAAGTTTTTGGAAGCGGAACCTCTCATAGACGAAGTTACAGACCAGTTCATTATTAATTTGGCTGAAGACTCTGAATCGGAGAGCGAAGAGGAAGTCAGTGATAGTGATTCTGCATAACTTTTTATATAATTATATGTATAATTTACCGTAATTTTTTTGAAACTTAGTTATTGTTCATTATTGTTTTCTCCTATAATTATTTTTGAGTATTTATGTATTATTTCTTATTGTAATTATTATTTTCATTGTTATTTCCAATAATATTAGTATTAATAATATTCTTTTCTCCATGACTATTAAATAATGTTATTACAACACTCGCCTACGCTCGTTGAAGAATATACTGTTCTTTTGTACATATAGAAAGTTTACAATATGATTATAATGAGAAAGAGATTAGCATAAACATTATTTGCCAATAATTCAGTTAATTATCCAAATTAGTTTTACTTAATCCTAAGCCTTCTACCGTTAAGTGTAGCTAACAATATTATTGTCATCCCCTTAATGTGATGTTAGTACGCTATTAGCTAGTAGGTAAGGTAAGACATTTTAATTAAACATGTTACATGAAACTATGCGTTTTATTTTACTTCTATTTGCCTTAATTTAGTGAAATACAAACCATTATAAACATGTTCAACAATGTGATTTTCTGAATTTATCCCTTACTACGCCCCAATGCACGACTCGCACAAAGAGTTTGCATTTCATTTTTCCGAATACTGTCTCTATCTAACACTGACCCTTATTTGACGCACGTACAAATTCTCCCACCGGCCACATGAAAATCGGTCTGCTGTACAAACATAATAAATAAAATAAAATAAAGATTTAATCCTGAAATATGGTTAATGAAAGAGGATTACCGAGTTTAATTTGGTTATTAAGTAAAAGGTTCGTATTTTTATTTTTCAAAGTTTCCATTGCTCGAATTTATTGAATTGAATCTATTGGAAGCAAAGGAAGTTTTGAAAAATAAAACAAAATACGAACCTTTTACTTAATAATCCAACTGAACTCGGCAATTGTCATTTATTAAGCCTATTTCAGAACTAAATTTTATTTTATTTTGGTTTTCGCTTTATTATGTTTGTACTCAGGTAAATTTAATCCCTTTATGTAATTAAGGTTTAAATATTGAAAATAAAGTACCAATTTTTAAACTATTTTTCTAAGTATTTGTTAATTACGAGAATATCGAAACTAGTGCTGTAGTACAAAAATGAAACATTTATTTAGAAAACTTCAACAACTATCCTTCAAAGTACTCTCCATTCTGTGTCACATCGTTTCGTCCACTTGTCATAAACATCTGAGAAGCCATTTTTTGAGAATCAATTTAGTATACACATCACCGCGTAGTTGAGCTCTAAATTCAATGCAAATTTTCAACCTCTCAATTCTTTTTCGACTTCAAGAAGCCAATGGAAGTCACATGGAGCAAGTTCAGGTGAGTAGAGAGAGTGAACCATAATTTCCACCCCAAATTCTTCAAGTGTTCGTTGACAAATCGCTGATTTGCGGGTCGGAGCATTGTCGTGATGTAAAATCCATGCGATGTCTTGATAAAGCGACCGTTTTTTCATTAACTTTGCCTTTAAGATTCCTCAAAGTACATTAGAATGGTTCTCCCCCCTGTTAATGTATGTTCTCTAGGTATAATGTGATCATAAATAACGCACCATTTATCAAAAAAAAAATTAAGTGCATCACTTTATTTCGCTTTTCACAGTTTTCGCCTTCAACGGTCTTGGACTGTCTTTATGCTTCCATTGCATACATTGAGACTTTAATTCAGGGTCGTAATGATAAAACCAATCTCGTCACATGTAACTACACTGCCTAAAAACTGCGAATTATGTTGTAGATGCCTTTTCCACTGCCTACAAATTGTCACTCCATTGGCTTTTTGTTCATCGGTCATCACTTTTGGAATCCATTTTGCCGTGACCTTTCGGTACCCTAAATCTTCGTGAATAATTTTTTGAGTGGAACCATAAACAAACTAACAATGTCAGAAATTCGACATATGCCAATCCGACGATCATTTTAAATCAAGTCGTTAATTCCTGCAATTTTTGAATCTATCCGTGTAGTTGGTGGTCGTCCGCGTCGAGGTTCATCTTCCACTGATTCACAACCATCTTTGAATTTCTTATGCCACTCGAAGGCCCTACATCGTGATAAACTGTCATCTGGGTATAATAAACGTCAAAAGTTAAATCAAAGCCTACTTCAGGATAAGTACATTAGAGATGGGGGTTTATGTGTGTTATATCTTTTGTGTTATAAAATTCTAGTTGTGAAAGAAGTTTAGCACCAGTCTCGCTAGATTTTTATATACCCTCGTATAGCAATTCGTTTAAGTTAAAATATGTTAACAATGTTACGAGGGTCACCTCCTATATTTTTACAAAATCTAGGAAGAAAACAAAATTTTTGGGAACAAACTATTTTGTTGTTTTTCCAAATATTCGCCTTTATGGTCTATACACTTTGCATGCGTACGAACCAGTTCTCAAAACATTTTTTCCACTCTGAAGGTTGTATCTCAGAAACATTGTTTTCGAAGGCTTCGACTGCTTCTTGAGATGTTGAAAATCGCTGTCCACGCATTTCTTGTTTCACAGTTGGGAACAAAAAGAAATCATTCGGCGACTAGTCAGGTGCATATGGACAATGTGACATTATTTCAACACTTTTCTCCTTCAAATAGTCAACTGTTAGACGCGCTGTATGGAAACTCGCATTGTCGCGATGTCCTGATTTCTCTATAACTTTTGGCAAGCAAATTACTGTATACCATTCAGTGTTAACAGATTTTCGATCCTCTAAAGGAATTGTTGCGATGTGTCCTGTACAGCCGAAGAAACAAGCGATCATTTTCTTGGAAGTGCTCCTTGCACGAACAACTTTTGTGAGGTTCGGTTCGTCTTGGAACACCCATACAGTAGATTGTTGCTTGGTTTCCAGCTCATATGCATATATCAATGTTTTTCGTCACCTGTGACGATGTTGTATACGGATTTTTCGGTTCCTACGTCGAATTTTTTGCGCATCTCTTTACACCAATTGACACGAGCTGCTTTCTGTGCTTCAGTCAAGTTATGTGAAATCCATCTGGAACATTTTTTTTTACAAGTAAATGTTCATGTAAAATCGAATGAATTGCAGTCTGCGATATGCCAATAGATGCGTCTACCTCACTGTAAGTCACGTGTCGATCGTGTTCTATCATTTTCCGCACAACATCGATGTTTTTTGGTCGACAGTTTTTGGTCGACCTTTACGTGATTCATCACTCACTGAGGCATTACCATGACGAAATTCTGCAAACTGATTGTTTCTCTGTCTGTCTGTCCGTCTGTCTTCTCTGATGGTGCTTCATTACCAAAAGTTGACCGAGGCGATATAATGCATTCTTGTGGTGTTAGGCCTTGTTTATAATCGTAAAAAATCATCCAACGAATGAAAACCTTCATGAGTAATCTCCATTATTGTCACCGTCAACAAACTACTGACTCAATTTCTAAGCTATCGCGGATTTCTCATTGATAAATGTCAAATTTTAACCATATGTCAAAAGCACCATCTTGTGGTCAATTGTAAAAATATAAAAGGTGTCCCTCGTAACACCCATTACGTTTAGTTTGTAATATAACTCTATCTGAAGAAGAGGCTGTTTGTCGAAACATTTGTCATGATATTTTACCAATGAAGTAGAAATTAAGTTTCTTTCATCAACAGTATGAATTTCCATCAAGTAAAGGCTACTTGGATTCTAAAAGATATTTTTTTAGTTACAATTGGTTCTGCTTCATTCTTTAAGTTACATACAACATCAATACATATATAAGAAATTCTCGAAAGCTTTCATGAGCTAATTACATTGAATATGTTTATTTTCAAATTTTATATTAACGTAGATATTTTAATTAGAAGCTCGTTTCAATTCTCACGCAAAATTATCCTCTATTTCCTTGAATTCCTGCGGTCCCCTTTATCATTTACTCGCAAAATATTCATTACATCATGTATCACACACTTCAAATTAAAACACAATCAAGATCGGATCATGTGTTCGAAAACAACATTATATATGTGAACGATTTATACGTCGTAATCAGTTCATTACAATTAACTAACTTCAACAAATGTTAAGATTATGAAATATTTATGCTACAGGTAAGCATTCATTCATCAATTATTTTGAAGGTGTGTTCTATTTACAACATTTTGAGTTGGAATTTATTACGATACTCGTAGTTCGATGAAATGTTGACGAATTATTAAGAAAAAAATGTAAACCTATATAGATAATTCAAAAGTAGTAATAGTAACAAAAGAATAAATATACCATCTGGCCTAAAAATAACCGGAATGACATTAAAAAAATTAAAATAGTTCAAAATTTCAACGAAAGACATTTTAAAAAAAGCTTGAATATTATGAAAATCGACGTTCAAATAAAGAAACATATTGGCATTTGATTTTTTTTTGGTCACCATAATCGACCAATGAAGAGCGCAAATGCCAAAATGGTGAAGAAATTCCAACTGGGTCTGTAGCAAATACAAAACCAGCAGTACGTGTTCGTACAGGCTCGTTCGGCCGAAAGTATTGGTAGGCGAGATGTGGTCGAAGTCCAGGCACCTCGGTTCGTTATTGTGCACAGGAATTGAACCTCTCCACAGCCACGTTAGATTGTTTTTTTTACAAAAGATTTCAATTTACACACATATAATTAAAGCAACAACTAAAGCGGTTTGACCATTTTATGCACCATACGTTTGACGATTGGATACACGAGCAAACACAATTTTTCAAAGAAAAAAATCTACAGTGATTAGACTCATTTTCACCTAAGTGGATTCGTTAATAAGTTGTCACATTTGAGGTGCTAAGAATCCAAGATCATCGAGAAACCGACGCATCCACGAAAAGTCAGTGTTTGGTGACTTGGTGACAGATTTTGGTCTGGTGGTATCAATGGACAGTTTTTTTTAATGATGCTGGAAATTCCGTTATTGTGAACGGTAAGCGCTACCCTGAAATGATAGAAAACTTTGTATGTCTCGAATTGGAAGCTTATGAATATGGATGTGGATGGATATTTAAAAAATATAATATTCCGGAATTCGATAAATAATTAGTAAGAACTACGGTACGCAATTGAAGAGGCAATTGCAAATGTACACTTTATCACGTCGAGTTCAACGTTGTTTACAAGCAGGAGGCCAACATTTTGAATATTTTCTTCGCACATAATTGTATTACTTGTAATATAAGCTCGTAAAATTTCTTTTTAATTATCATTTTGAATAATTTGACAAGAGAGATAAATGTCGAAGCTCCATAATATAGCAAATGTTAAAAAAAAATAAATAACACAGAGTTCAAAAATATATTAACTGTAACAATGGTTTCGTTCTACGAGAACTTCATCAGACCGTGAAAAATGATCTTCTTCTTCCTCTTCTGCTTATTGAAATATGGTTGATCTTTTAATTTCGAGCTTGCCTCTGTAAAATTTTCTAGAATGTAGACTGCCAGCCATCTCTCCATCTTTTTGGTGATATTCTAGGTGGACGAATGCCTGCTGGTCTAGCTTCTAGTACTACGCGTGGTAGTATGTCGCCTGTAATCCTTTTCACGTGGTTATACCACTCTCTTCTCCTCTGCCTTCCCCATCTTACTATATCTTGTAAATCGAACTATTCTCAATGTTTATTACGTGATCTAATCTTGTTTTCCTGACTATCCTTCTTAGTACTGTCATTTCTCCAACGCGTAGTATGCTCTTGGGTTTGCTGGTATCTTTTCTGACTTCTATTCCATACGTCATTATAGGCCGTACGTATGCCCTGTATATTTTAATCTTACTCTTCCTTTACATATTGGCCCAGACAGTTTCTCTCAGGCAGCCCGATATTATAGCTGATTTATTAATTTGGCTACTTAAGTCCTTTGCAGGGTCATTTGCACTAGACAAGTCCATGCCGATGTATTTAAACTGCAGAACCTGCTATACCGGTTTGTTCTCTATTACCAGCTTGCATCTGAGTGGTTCCCTTGCGATTAGTCACGCTTTTCTTTTTTCAGTGGATATGTCCATATTGAGTTGCTGACTGATTTAGTGGTATCTAAATAGCTATCTCTGCAAGTCGTTCTCATTTTCTGCTAGTGTCACTGCATCGTCAGCGTAACATACCATACTCATTGCCTTATTATTTAATCTATTTATTTCCGCTATTATTTTGTATTATTATAAGGTTGTAGAGGAATAGGCTGAGACTATGCCCTTGTCTAATTCCTCCTGGTGATGGAATGCTAACTGTAGTGTTCTCTTCATCTTTGATCTGTGTTCTGTTGACCCTATTAAGGTACTCTGTTACTATGTTCACAGGGACCTCCTATTCTTTAAGGATTTTGATGGCATCTGCTAGGCGTACTCTGTCGAATGCTTTAGTTGTCAATAAAACACACAAATACCAGTATATTAAACTCTACAGCTTTTTCTTTAATTTCTTTGGTAATGAATATGGCATTAGTTGTTGATCGATTCTTTTTGAATCCTAGTTATCCCTCTCTGTTTGTTATTAGTTCCTCCAATTTGTTTTTGAACGGACCTGTAAACAGCTTCCTTGTTGAGCACAATAGTGTTATTCCTCTGTAGTTTTTGGGATGTTTTCTTTTCCCCTTCTTGTAAATGGGAATTGTTACGCTGTTATGTCAGTCCTTAGGTGTTTCCGCTATTGTCAGAATTTTGTTAAACAGTACTGTCAGCTTTACTGCAAGTGCTGGGCTGCCGTATTTCAGGAGTTCGTTTGTCGTCAGTTCCAGAGATTTTTTTTTGTTCTTTAAGCATTTTAGTTTTGGGACTGTTTCCGTTACTCAAAGGGTCGTCGCGTTAGACACTATCTGATATTCTTCTTGTTTCTGTGTTTCTTCCAAATCATACAGTTTTCTGGAGTATTCCAACAACACTTCCAGACCTTTCTTTAAGCTCCGTATAGGTCCATGTCACTTGTAAACTGTAATCTCTCTTTATCGTCTTGATTCTTGAGTTGACTCTGTTTCTGATTTGTTTGTATTCGGTGAGTTTTTCCTGGGTTGGGAGCTCTTGTGTGTTAGATAGCTTTTCCCTTTTAGCTTTTACTTCTTGGCAAAAACATGGCTTGGTGAAGTTTGTTGCGTTTCTGTTAATTTTTCTGTTTCCAATGGATTCTTCATCTGCCTGGTGTACACGGTTCCTTATTTTATTCCAGAATGTTTCAACATTATATTCTATGGGGTCGATCCTGCTTATTTTCTCTGCTAATCTAATTCTTGTACAATTTGCGTACGTTTTCTGTTTCTGTTGCAATTCCGCATCATGTGTACCAGAGGTGCCTTCTTTAAAACATTAGATCTGGCCGTTGGCAATAGAAACGAGGCACACGAGCGTATACGGTAGGCCGGTACAAGAAGATCAACCTGAGACAGAAGATCAGATGCATCCATGAGGTTGGTGACCAGTTTCAAGAGAAAAGTGGCACTTGCTTCTTCCCTTTTACCAGTTAGAGAGCGAAAACCATGTCAATTGACCAAAGCGCCATAATCCGTCCCACACATTGGATAAATTCCATCGCACCTGAAGATAAGGTATTTAAGGAAACGTCCTTGAATTCTCTCCAAAGCGATTTGTTGGTAAAGGTAGGATGAATACCACACAACTTCACCAAACTCGAGCACACTCAGCACATAAGCATAAAAGAGAGACTTTAAAGTCGACGGATTACTAAAGTCACGACAAGTTTGTATCAGGAAGCCCAAAGACTTTGAAGCCGCGTTACACACAGTGAAGATATGGGCGGTAAATTGAAGCAACTCATCAAACAAAATCCCTAAGTCCTTAATCTCAGATCTACGAGGTAACACCATTTGGTGTACACGGTATGGAAAATGATATGAATTCACAATTCTTGAATATGTCACAATGGCACATTTGTCAATATTTAAAGAGATGTTGTTTTAAATACACCAATTGTGCACCAATTTCAAGCTGTTATCAAGCTCGTAAGCATCTTAAATGTTCGTAACTTTCATACAGAGCTTTAAGTCATCCGCTTAAGCCAAAACTCCACAATCCAGTGAACAAAGTAAATCATTAAGAAATATATTATTTATGTCATGAAGGTGATAATGGGCACGATATAGACGTCAAACTGTCACGAAAGAATTATTATTTTCGTAATACGCTTTGACACATACAGCATGTTGTTCACCGGGGAACCGCTCCATGGTAGAGCCATGACCGCCATTTATAACATGTGCAGGGACCCCTACTATTTTGCGAAGTATTCGACAAATAAATGGGAAACCTTGTAGCATACCTTCAATTTAATTTTCATTTAGAATAGCCTATGATTTCAATATAAATTTGGGAACACTATGGAACAGTAAGGTTTTGGAAAGGCAAATTTTGACAACTAATTAAGTTAATTTATTGAAAAGTTGTCTTATCAATTATATTATTTATTATCATGTTAGAAACACAACACAAAGTTTTTATTGTTGAATGTTATTTTAGAACTGGTAGATTAGTAAGTGGACAGTGGGTTTATACAATTAATCAATGTATACAGGATTTTCGATACCAGGTCCCTAAACTTGCAATCACGTATGAACAACTGGTTAGTCACATTCATGGTTATGTGGATAGATTTTGTGAAACGGCTGATTGCATGGAAGATGTTCGACATCGAATGGAAAACACACCAAAGAAATCGATTGCGAAACTATCGCAAGAAGTTCAGTTATCAGTTGGAATTTAGCACACTATTCTTAAAAAAGATTTAAAATTATATCAATATAAAATTCAAACTGTTCATGAACTCGGTTCGACTGATTACGATAGAAGAACCGAGTACTGCCAATGGTTCTTGAATAACTTGAATGGTGATGATGTTGTTAATAAGTGTTTCTTTACTGATGAGGCCTGATTTCATCTTTCGGGATATTTAAATAAACAAAATATGAGAATATGGTCGGTGAATTTGCGGAAACACCATTCCATACGCATAAAATTGGTGTTTGGCTGGCGGTATTAAAGAGGCGAATTATTAGACTTATTTTTTTTAATGGAACAATAAATGCTGAAAGATACCGAAATGACTTATTAGAACCGTTTATTAATCAGTCACATGACGATATAATTACAGGAGGATTTTTCCCACGGCTCAACAAACACGTGCTCATTTGGAAGAGTTCGTTGATAACACTGGACAACAGCCAAAATGTATCTAAAATAAAATCGACTAAATATTACTATTTTTGGTGCGCTAAAACCGAAAATAAACTTATCTTTTTAATATTAGTTCAAGTTTTAGAAATACGTTATATTATATGTCCCAATATATTAACACTGTAACCGCTTGTCTGCCTTGTACTAAACAGCCCCTGTATACAAATAAATGGCAAACGCCACTATTGCGAACATTATGGAATTGAATAGAAAATTCTCGAATATTCTCTAAAAATCTAGAAGCCGTATTTGGGTATATAAGCAACTACGTAGCGAAGAGGTTAGTCAGTCGAAATTAGTGAGTCGAATCGAATAGTTGACAGTGTAAGATGTCTCGAAAGTGTGTAAAAAATCCAGATCATTTCTGTTATATTTGACTGTTTGAGACTGTTGCGTCTTAGAAGCGGTCTATTACTCCATTGATAAAACAGGTATACCTACTAGCTTTATTTCGGTTGTAAAATATGGGATCAAGACAAACGTTGGGCGCCACATATATGTTATAATACATGCGCTTTCAAGTCTGAGAAACTAATTAAATCATAAAAAACGATCTATGAGGTTTGCTGTCCCAATGGAGAGAGCCTGCAAATTATGTTTTCTGCATGATACCTCATGTTGGGCAAGGCACAGGTATATCCAAGAAGAGATATCGGTTATGCTTGCCGGCTACTATTGGACTCTTGTTAGAGATACTCCAGGAACAATTCATCAAAGAATGGCAAAAAGACGGCGCATTTAGTGACTCTAAAAGTGTAAAAGTATATATTTTTTATTATTTTGTTAAAAATAAATAAAATAAAAAACTTTTTCTTCAAAACTGCGACCAACTTTTTAATATCATTGTCATTTTTGTATTCAGCACTCCAAAATTAACAAAAAAGAATGCACTTTTCCAACCAGATACAACAAATAAACTAAAATTTGTTGCCCATTGTAATCGAATAGTGCATTTTTCTTAAAGGTCTCACAACTCACAATTCTGGATTACTTCATTTTTCGGTACATGAAGCAAACGATTTTTATAACGCCACAACATACAATTTCAGAAAAGAAGTTTGCAATGATATTAGAGAAGTTTGTGATAATATAATCTCTCATTTGTTAAACACGTTTGAAAACATGAAACGCAGAGTTCGTGTGTACATCGAAACAAGAGGGAAACATTTCGAGCTTCTTATTTAACGTAGTATTTTTACAATAAACGCATTTCCGTAAATACATATTTTTTAAATAAAACATTTCACAAGAAATAAGATTAAGCTGTAACACAACTAAATTGTAATCTATCAGGTGAGACGACAGTGGTCAAAATTTGACTTTCGGAAAACAGTGTCCCCAAATTTATATTAAAATCATAAGCTACTCTAAATGAATATTTAATTGAAAGCATGGTACAATATTTCATTTGCAAGTCAATCGCTGAAATAAATAATCTATTAAGTATTATCTCCTACGTTGTTAACTCCGCATAAGAATTTTTGAAAAATACGAAAATTCTATTTTTATAAGTTAATACTGCTATAAGTGAGTTGTTAAACGATGCTAGTACGTTAAACGATGCTAGATGCAGTGTAAAAGTATTAAATATGTTATCACTAGAGAACGGACGCAATTTCCATAAAACGCAATCGGCAATTGGAATTGTGTATAACGTCGCTCAGTACATCCCGGCGCAATTCAACGAAGTATTTGTTTGACTTACTCGGCCACCTGGTCTCAAGCGATAACAATGGACAACTGAGCTATTGTATTCGGAGAATATAGTGTTTTTTAAAGTGTTTTCATGAGCGTAGATAGAAGCGGGGTTTTTATAATGTATTTTATTTATTAGTTTATATTTCGTAAGATAAATAAAGTGCTGTGAGTAAGTTTCTTGTTTTCATAGTTTTAACTGTTAATTACATCGTCATTTTTGTGATAGATCCTGTTTAATATCGTTTGATTGAATCTATTTCTACCAATTATTTCGACGTAAGTGTGCATTGAATTTCGTTCAGTTTCAATAACTTACGCACACATTTATTTAGTTTTCATTTATTTAGATCTAGAGCATTGTTTAAGTTACTTTTTCAGACATGATATGGAAGAATGTCGAGAACGGCATTGTAAAACAATGGCGAGTTGGATTGACGGTCATACTAATTGTATGTCCATTGTCAGTGATTCCGAAATTGATTATAAAATCCATAAAATATCGTCAAAAATTCGTCACTTAGGATCGCAAACACATCTGAACTCTGTAAAACTTTTATGGCGGCTAATATTCCATTAAATAAACTTATTAGCAATCCCACTTTAAAAATATTTCTGAAAAAATATACTGGTCGAAATGTTCCTGATGAATCAACTTTACGCAAATATTATGTTTCTAGGTGCTATACGAGAACAGTAGAACGCATTAGAAACCATCTTTTAAATCAATACATATGGATAAGCGCCGACGAAACGGTGGATATGTTAGGACGCTGTGTGGTAAATGTTGTAGCTGGTGTACTACATCCAACTATTCCCTATAACTCATATGTAATAGCAACAAGTGTTATAAATAGAGTTGATGCGGAAATAGTTGCTGAAACCATTAAGGAGAATATGCAAAAAATACTTTTATTTGTCAGTGATAGTGCAGCGTATATGTTAAAAACAGGCAGGCTATTGAAGAAAACATCCTAATATGCTGCATATTACTAGTGTAGCACATGCTCTCCACATAATCTGTGAATATATCAGAGACACTTTTCCGGAAGTTGATATACTTGCATCAGCTTTTAAAAAAGTTTTCAGAAAAGCACCATTGAGAGTAGCTCTTTTCAGGGAAAAATTTCCATCTCTGTCACTGCCTCCCACTCCAGTAATAACTAGATGGTGAACATGGCTGGAAGCTACTAGCTATTATGCTGAGAATTTCGATAGTCTAAAACATTTCGTAACACTGCTAAAGGAGGATGCTAGAAGTATTGGTGAGTGCAAGAAGCTCACACAAATCCCAAATTTAAAAAGTCAGTTGTACTTTCTTCACGAACACTTTGGAAAATTGCCAAAACTAATCACTTATTTTGAAAATCGAAATCTCAAATTAAATGACGGATTAACCACATTAGATGTGGCTGTTAATAATTTGAAAAGTATTCCAAGTGACTTCGGATGTGGCCTTCGGCAAAAGTTTGAAGCAATTCTTAATAGAAATCCAGATTTAATTACATTGCAGCAATTATGTATGGAGACAATTCCACAAAATCTAACGGCTAAATATGAAGAAATAATAATAATATTTCCAGTATGCACCTATAACCAGTTGCGATGTAGAAAGGACGTTTTCTATTTATAAGGATGTACTTAATTCAAAGAGAACAAAATTGACAGAAGAAAACCTTGAGAAACTATTGCTAGTCAATATTAATACTCCTTTACTCAACTTGAACGACAAAATGAACAAATAAAAATGTTCCAATTATAGAAATAAAATTAAAAACTTTAAAAACACAACTTTTCAACAAATACATATGTATTTCGTAATTTTATAGATCACCACCCGTTTGTCTTCCAATTATATAAATAAAATTAAAAACTTTATAAATACAACTTTTCAACAAATAAGTATGTATTTCGTAATTTTATAGATCACCACCCGTTCGTTTTCCAATTATATAAATAAAATTAAATATTTTAGAAATACAGCCTTTCGCCAATACTGCACTGGGCTTTGCGTCATGTGGTAAGCGTGTCCGTTCTCTAGTTATCACATTATTTACAAGTACACAATCAATATCCAGTTCCCTGTTTCCATTATCGAATTAACTATGTGTTTAATAAATTAACATTAAGCTCATATTACCTACGCATACATTTTCACAGAATAATACGTTATATGTTCACAATGAACACACCGATAATACCCATTCAGCTGGTATCATAGAAAACAATGTAAGTACATGTGTGTGAACAAATATGCACATTGTACCTAGACACCTATTAAAATATGTACGCATAGAGTTCCTTTAGCCTTGAAAAAATGCATAAAAGATAAATATTAAAAGGTATATTAGACCGTTGCTTACCATTCGTTATAAACGGTTGTAATTAGAATTTCACATTCCAAAAACTTTTAATTATAAATGCAAATTAAAAAAAATGTCCACATCATCTAAATAGACATGTATCAAATGTTAAATATTTATATATCGGCAGTGACATAAAATAATTAGTAAAAGATAACTTAAAATGTTATGGTGTAAATTTACATGAATGAAATAGATATTTTGAAAAACACATGCGACTTAATATCATAAGTATCATAACATTCATAACTATATACAGAGCTTATTGAGTACTACATTTCATTTCGAATATGGTGTAACGGTGCCCTCCTGTCTATTCTCAAACAATAGTTAATACATTTGAGGAACTGTGAAACATTGAGCATAGGAAATTGTGCGACCCTAAAATATTTTGATGTAACCTTCGATCGTACACCTTTTTTTAAAGACACGGTATTGGTATTATCTACTCTGTAAGTGAATATTGCAATGGCATGTGGTATGGATCTAAATACGAGTATATATGTTACCGTTAAAACCCGAAATTAGTCAATACCCGAATTTCCTAGTTAGAACTAGTTTTATCATAGCTTCTTCGTAAATACCAGTTTTAACTAGGCAATACTAGAAATTAACTGGTACATTTAGGGAAAACTAGAATTTACGGACTGCATTACTTAGTTTACAGTTTGAACTAGTTAAAACTTATTTTGACTTGAATGAGTCAGTTAAAATTAGATTTGCATGTTTAAACCTGCACAGAGTCTAGTTACGCCTACGTATAGGGTAGTAGTTGATTTTACCTTCAGTGCTTTCAGTGGTTTACGCGTGTGTGATTTATTTTGCGATTTATTTCTATCATGAGTAGTGTAGATCAAAGTCAACTGGATAGGCCTAACTCCAAAATGCGTAAGGAGAATTTCTTCGAGAAAATTATTCATTTGGAGGATGAAAAAAGAGCCACTACAGTGTAATGACCCGAGATCTGTACAATAAAATTTTAAGTGAAGTTGAAGAGGCAAAATGTACCGTGACGAAGACGCCTTTACAGTACAGAAGATTGAATAGTTTCAACGTACTGGAGATTTGTGACATAAAGAAATTCGTATCCAGCAGTGAACCTGTGAAGTATTACCTACCTGCTAAGGAAATTTTCGATGTCATTGAATCAGCCCATGTTGCTGTAGGGCATGAAGGTCGAGATAGACTGAAAAATGGAACTTCGAAAAAATATGCTAATGTGACAACTGAAATTATAAATATTTTCCTATCGATGTGTGAGACATGTCAACGGAAGAAGAGTAGGATGAGGAAAGGTTTGATTTCGAAACAAATTCTCCACAAGGAAATGAATAGTCGATGCCAAGTAGACCTAATAGACATGCAGGCACAAGTTGATGCTGGGTTGAAGTTCATCATGGTCTATCAGGATCATCTAACAAAGTTCGTTTTATTGCGAGCATTACAAAGCAAAAGAACTGAAGAGGTGGCTTTTCAACTCATAAACATATTTTTGACATTCGGAGCACCTTGCATTCTACTCTCTGACAATGGTAGAGAGTTTCTCAACTTTATTATTAAGGAATTAACTTCACTTTGGCCTGAGTTAAAACTAGTTAATGGAAAACCAAGGCGCAGTCAAAGCCAGGGGTCGGTAGAGCGCGCTAACCAGGATGTCGAAAATATGCTCGCCTTGTGGATGCAAGATAACAACACAACAATGGTCAAATGTTCATTTGTTCAACTCATGAAAAATTGAGCACTGCATTCAGGTATCGGGCAATCACCCTATAGAGCCATGTTTGTGACTGAGTCGAGAATATGTGTCAATAGTTCAGCTTTACCATCGACGTCGTCAAAAACATAGAGGACGAGGAAGATCTTCAGAATGTCATCGAGGAGATTAACACAACAGAATGAAGGTGAAGCTACCAGCGAAGATGGAGAAGAAAATGAGGTTGCTTCTAGTGCGATGCATATTTTGTCAGCGAGGAAAAAAGCTCACGAAAATTTGTCCAAACAGGGCATAAAAATGAAACGTATCTCAGATGGCACCCATCCCTCAGTGAAACTAGGAGATAATGTTATAGTCCCCATGCCAGACGTGGACAGAGCTAAAGCAGATTTCAGAAATGTCATAGGGGTTGTGTTAGAAAAAAGTGATGATAGCATGCACAAGATTGGAAAATTTCATTCATAATTTCAGAAACATCATCTTGACGTCTTCTTGAACCCAAGATGGGCACGGCTTCCGCCAAGCATGCTCCAATTATATTTGTGTAATTTCTGACGATGCCTTTTGAATGACCCGGATAGCTTCAAGAATGTCAAAGTTTTCTTTCCAAAACGTTTGTAATGTCATCGCTGATGAGAATTGGCATGCTTTAAAGCACCGACGAAGCAGCGAGCGAGTGTACAAATAACTTGTTGATCCATTGGCTGAAGTAAGGAAGTAGTATTTGGAGACAGAAACTGAACGGTCAGCCAGGAAAAGTCTGTCAGCAAATGATCTTGAAGATCCTTTGGGTGGCCTGGCGCATTGTCCAATAACAGCAGTGCTTTCAATGGAATATAATTGCTCTCAAGGTAGTTTTTGATGCTTGGGGCAGAAACTTTAAACAGCCATTCTCTGAAAAGGACCTGAGTGACCCATGCCTTCGGATTTGATTTCCACATCACTGGCAGTCTTTCCTTAATTATGGAATTTTTCTTGAATGCTCTAGGATTCTCTGAGTGATAAACAAGGAGCGGTTTAAGTTTCATTCTTCATGAATGGCACTTCTTTGCTTTTCAGATGTGATTTTGTTTACTTCTTTAGCTGCTTGGTTGTTCTTGATGGTATCTTTCTTAGCTAGGATTGTGCCTACTGTAGACCTGTTCAAGCCATACTGCTTAGTAACATCATGCATCTCTACCCAGTCTCTACCTTGGTTATTATTTCTTGCTTAGTTTCTATGGTAAGCACAGTTCTTGACATTCCACTTTTTTAGGCTTCATATTCACAATCACTTTTTTAAGAATTTAGAGAAGTACAAACAAAAATTTGTAAGGACAGAAATCAACTACAGCAAGTGACATAAGCATATACATACACTAGTGACCGTTCGTTGAGAGTATATATATATATATATATATATATATATATATATATATATATATATATATATATATATATATACGTTGATGTACATATTTGTATGTATACGTACAGTAATGGACGCTCGTAAAAAACGCGCACGCGTGTAAACAATATACATACATAAATACACGGTTCGAGTTCGCATGCAAATTCTGTTTGAAAGCCGCTGAGTGGTGCCCCCATATGTTCGTTATGCGAATTTATGTTCGTTGTCCGAACATTTACGAGATGTTCGTTTGTTCGCAGTTCAACCTGTTCGTTAACTAGTCACCCACTGTATACTATAATCAGGGGTGGAGAAGTTAAATGTAACAAAAAAATCACTGATTGCAGCGCCATCTGACGATTCTGCTAGCGTAATTTGGGGTTTGTAGTATTTGAGCGCGATAGGTGACAGCACTTGCGCTTTTCCTGTTTGTTACGGCTTGTTACCGGTTATCGTATTCCACTATATTCGATAATCGTATTGTATTGTATCGTTGTATATGTAATTTTGTATATGGTTTCGAAAATTTTGTGAGTTGTGTTATAGTAGTTAAGTATAGCTCGTTATAGGGAAACATATTATTAATAAATTACGTTTTACAAACTCTTGCAAAGAATATTTTATAAATTTGACAATACCGATTGTAAGATTTCACTTTGAAATTTTTTTTGGGCCTATCTTACAGACGTTTCAATGTGCGACGTTCATCCATTTAATATTTATGTATTGTTTTCCTTTCTTTTGTTATAATATTTATTCATTTATTTGTAAATCTATGTAAATTTTTTCTTTTTTGAGTTACATATTTATATACAATATTATATAGTTTGTACCAAATTATAACATACAAGTGTCTCGTATCGTTATGTTCAAATTTTAGGAGTGTAAAGTAGACTTCATTTCAAGTAACAAAAACGCAAAACTTGTATACCTATCCATTTTTATTTGTTTCAAAGTTACAGATCTATGAATGTTATTGTCAGATCATGAAAAGAATGTAATCCTAAAGTCAATAAAAACTGATTTTATTTAAAAAATTCAATTAATAATATTTTCGAAATGTCCACCTCCTTGTTAAATGCAGGCTTGTGCCCGTAAGCCAACAGAAGAAGTATTTATCCGAATTTCATACTTGCTTTATTGGATTTGCTCGGCAGCCAGGTGAATATGATCCAACCACTCTTCTCTTGTGTTCGAAACTTGAGCGTAGACTAAATTTTTCATGTACCCCATAAATAAAAGTCAAGGGGGTTAACATCGGGTGATCTGGGTGGCGATGCAACAAGACCACCTCGACCAATCCATCTTGGATAATTGACGTTAAAACAATTTCGGACAGCAATTCCGAAATGTGGTGGTGCCCCATCCATGTGAAACCACAAGTCTCGTCGAACATTCAGTGGGACATCCTCTAAAAGACCTGGCAGTTCGTCAATAAGAAATTGAAGGTAAGTGTCCGCATTTAACCTCACAGAAAGAACGACAGGACCAATCAACAAGATATCTATTAGGGCAGCCCAAACGTTAATAAAAATGTTGAAATTTAGATGGGTGTATAGCTTTGAGATTTTCTGATGACCACCTGTGCAGGTTTCTCAGATTTGTAATACCACTTCTCGCGAACGTAGCTTCATCTGTCCAGAGGACTGTTCTGCAGAAATTAAAATGAAGCCCTGATTGTCTTAATATCCAGGTAGAATAAACTAGACGAGCATAGTGGTCTGTCTCAAGCAAACCGTGTCCCCTGCGATAGTGATATGGATATAAGCCCTCACGGTTTAAAAATCGCCAAACTGTCGTTCGTGGCACTCCTAGTTGTATACGATTCGACGTACACTGAGAGTTGGATCCCTTGTAACAATAGCTACTGCTTCTTCATCTAAGTCTGCTGGCATATTTACTCCTCGGTCGAAAAGATTATCACGCAGTCCGCATTCCCGAAATTGTCTGTGTACTTCCAGAAACGTTCTGTAATGAGGGATGCGCCTATCGGGAAACCGATGTCGCTATTTAATAACTACTTGACGTGCACTGCCGTTACAATAGCCATACACAAAATGCATGTCCGCATACTCTTGAGAAGAAAATCGGTAAGGCATTTTGAATAATGAAAACGTGTCCACTCACTAATAAGCTGTTGTATGAACTGAAACGTAATGTAATCCTTTATTAAAAAATGCAACTGTAACAGTCATCTGAACATTTGTTTATTGTATGATATTCATGGTTCAGCACTTACGAAATAAGTAAGAACCTTCTTTATCATAAATCAATTTCCTGTACTCTTTTTTGTAGATCTCCAAGAAGTTACTGTATGACTACACCTGTTTATTTATTTTAGGATAACATTTTATTATGCGACGTTAAAAATCACAGGCCTGCTATTGAATCGTCTAACTTTTTTTAAATAAAATCAGTTTGTATTAACTTTAGGATTACATTTTTTTTCATGATCTGACTGACAATCACATTCATACATCTGCAACTTTGAAACAAATAAAGATAGATATACAAGTTTTGCGTTTTTGTTACTTGAAGTCAAGTCTACTTTACACTCCTAAAATTTGAACATAACGATACGGGACAGCTCGTATAAGTATTTCTTTTCACATAGCATTTTTCTTGTATTTGACACCAATTCATACCAAAAACTATTTTGTCGCTGCATTTAAACGAAGACAATCGGCATTATACAAACATTTTATGCAAATGCATTTAATAAATGTTTTTATAAAATATCATGGCATTTTATTATTGTTTACCCATACATTTTAGCCCAAAGACATTATTGAGCATATTATATTCTGATATAAATCAATTTCTTCAAAAGCAAGTTACTATTAGGTTGGCGCTTTTTTTATTATAAAATATTTTGGCGAATTATGTACTAAATTCTAAGTAAACCTGAAAATGTATTATAAATTGCAAATTATTTGAAATATATCCTATTAATTACTAAATAAAAAAAGAGGTTAACTTGCCATTTATGTTAATTTGCTATTTCATAATACATTTCATGTTTACTTAAAATTTAGAGCATAATTCGCTATAACTAGTATTTCAAATTTCGCGGTAACAGTAAATCTACGAACCTAGAAATAGATTTCTATTTGCTACGCTAGCAAAATCACAAGACGGCGCTGTAGTCTATCTTACGTCTCTCTTCAAGGAGTTGCCCTTGTAAGGGATTCTTTTTCTATGACTATAACTACAACAAGCATCCGATAACTATTCGGCACGACAACGTGGGATAAACAGACAACAACTAAATAGCGTTCTTTTAACAGTATATAATTTAGAATATTTTTTAAATATATTTTAATATAGAAAAATTATTAGATATTCTAGAATAATTTTAGTAAAGTAACTTATCAGCTTGAAAATTACTTGTAAAAGATGGAAATGTGAACTTCCGCTTTGCGTTTTGATTTTTTTATTATATCGTACGCAGGTGTACTTTTCAATATAAGCACACACTTTAGGTCGTACAGTGAAAAATGACGTACAATAAAATCCTGATATTTTATTTTTATTATATTACTTCCCGTTTACTCGTTCCGAACGAGGATATAATATCTTTTCCAAACGAAATATAAACATGTTTATGAAACTGGAAACGATTGAATATAAATCACCGCTTATTACATCCCAAACTTATTTAAAAAATTACTTTTATCAAGTATCAAATAATATAAACATTCCAAGAACATAGATGATTAAAGTTTATTTGCTCGTAAAAATTTAAGATCAATTAAGACCAATTAGAATATGAAAAATATATTTAAACATGATTTTTTTAAAATCTTACTTCAAATTTTAGGTTATACGAGGGACACCTTTTATATTTTTACAATCGACCACTAGATGGTGCTTTCGACATGAAAGAAACTTAATTTATACTTTATTGGTAAAATACCATGACAATTGTTTCGACACACAGTCTCTTCTTCAGCTAGAGTCATACTACAAACTAAACCTAATGGGTGTTACGAGGGACACCTTTTATATTTTTCAATCGACCACTAGATAGCGCTTTTGACATATTGCACTGAATTGTGATCTTAATTGCTTAATTGACTTATGTTCACAATCCACAGTAGTTTTGCCGGACTATCTCAGTTGGGTCGCCTTCCTTGAGCTTCTCAATCTTCAGGGCTTATCCTCATGGATATGTGGAAATATAATTGAAAAGAATAGGTATAAGTCATTTAAACAAACATTTCCCGTCTTATTTTTTTTTAATAAAAAAAAAGAAAAAATAAAAAAATCAACTTTACAAAGTGTAAAATTGCACTGATACTAATTTCAGCAATGAGGATAAAAAAACTTTGATACCAACTGATGGTAAAAGTTATAAAAAACCTCCAATTGATTTACCACGAACAAAGATTTAAATATAAATATATAAACAAAATTTATCAGCTGTCATCAATTACATTACCCCCTCAAATCAAACGTCAAATAGAACTTTCTCTATTTTTTGCACGCATCCAAAATTGACCATGCGCAAAAATCAAGCATGTACCAAATAAGTTTCCCGCTTTCTAACACATTACAATAATTTATATGAACAAAAAACTATACTCAAAAAAACAGTCTGATAAGTTTTCTTAATATCTTCTCTGGTTACAAAAATATTATAAACTAGAATTATCAAATTTACTGAGCTCCTTATTGTAACACACTTATTTCTAAATACGTAAATATAATATTAAAATATACATACATTCATTTTTGTATACGTCACGTCACAAAACTATTATAAGAGAGACTCCAGATAGGCCATTTAATTTAAATTACAAGTTTAAAGACTCGTAAACAAACGAAAAATTAATTTAACACATCCAAACACTATCAAAAAACACACACCGTAATTATCCAAAGTTTAAATTGAATAAAATTAAGTTTTATCAAATTTCAAATAACACAACCTATCTGCATAAAAACCACCCAGTCTCTAAGCATGAAGAAGCAGGAAACGCCATCAATACCCCTACCTAACATAAAAATAAATCAAAACAACTACAAGATATATTTATATATATTATTACAACTTCTAAATCACACAGGCCCCTACATCCTCCAGTCGTGGACAAAAATACATATCATAATAAATTTTTATATAAAATATCAACTTTTTATAAATATCTTTCTGAAATAAAATGTACATAAATATATTGTCTTTTATGGTTTCTTTTAATTCTTTCTTCGGGGAAAAATCCATGGCAATATGTAATCACTATATTCTTAAAGTTTGACATTTGTCAATGAGAAATCCGCGATAGCTTAGAAATTAAGTCAGTAGGTTGTTGACAGTGACAGTTTTAAAACAGTGAGTTTGTAAAATAATGGAGATTGCTCGTGAAGGTTTTCGTTGGATGATTTTTTACGATTATAAAAAAGACCTAACTCCATAAGAATACATTACATCGCTTGGGTTAACTTGAAACACTATCAGAGAAGATAGTTTACAATTGGTTTGCAAAATTTTGTCATGGTCGTGCCTCAATGAGTGATGAATCACGTAAAGGTCGACCAAAAACTGTTGTGATTTCAAAAAACATCGATGCTGTGCGGAAAATGATAGAACACGATCGACATGTGACTTACAGTGGGTAGAGGCATCGCTTGGAATATCGCAGACTGTAATTTCGATTTTACATGATCATTTATTTGTAAAGAAAATATGATCCAGATGGATGCCACATAACTTGACCGAAGCACAGAAAGCAGCTCGTGCCTATTGGTGTAAAGAGATGCGCAAAAAATTCGACGTAGGAACCACAAAATCCGTATACAACATCGTCACAGGTAATGAAACATTGATAAATACGTATGAGCCGGAAACCAAGCAACAATCTACTGTATGGGTGTTCCAAGACGAACCGAACCCCACAAAAGTTGTTCATTCAAGGAGCGCTTCCAAGAAAATGATCGCTTGTTTCTTCGGCTGTACAGGACATATCGCAACAATTCCTATAGAGGATCGAAAAACTGCTAACGCTGAATGGTATTCACTAATTTGTTTGCCAAAGTTATAGACGAAATCAGGAAGAACAACCGAAAACGTCGCATTATTCTTCATCACGACAATGCGAGTTCCCATACAGCACGTCTAACAGTTGACTATTTGAAGGAGAAAAGTGTTGAAATAATGTCTCATTGTCATATTCACCTGACTTGTCACCGAATGATTTCTTTTAGTTCCCAACTGTGAAACAAAAAATTCGTGGACAGCGATTTTCAACACCTCAAGAAGCCTTGGAAAGCCATGTTTCTGAAATGTGAAAAAAATGTTTTGAGAACTGGTTCATACGCATGCAAAAGTATATAGACCATAAAGGCGAATATTTTGAAAAACAATAAAATAGTTTGTTCTCAAAAATTTTCTTTTCCTTCCCAGCTCTTGTAAAAATATAAAAGGTTACCCTCGTATATGGAAGTAACATTCTTCGTTTATTGGAAAGAAATCTTCATAAAAATTCTCAAGTTATTCAACTACCAGTAATCTTTAAAAGGGTAACATGCTTTTATTTACGTTTGTATAAAATTGCTTTAATATTATTGAACTTGAAAGTTTCAATCCTCAGTCATATTAAAAAGTAGGTCTAGAGTGATTTTACGAAAGAAAGGAAATATTAAAAATTGACTAAGTTTCTGTGATGATTTAAAAATATTATTCGCAGTAAGTTTCTTAAATTTTAAAAGACAAAAATCGTTTGGTAAGTTGTAAAATTCGACTATTAGTACCATTATACGAAAAACTTAAAATTGGATTCTATTTCTATTAATAATAATATTTATTCACCAAATGGATCAATAAAATCTAATAATAGGTTAAACATTAGATAATAGAGAAAATAAAAAATTAATAATTAATACAGACAAACTTTAAATTATTTATACAAACTGAACAGACTAATATATGATTGAATAATTGAATCATTCGCCCTTTACTTGATGAAGATCCATTATTTAAAATAAAAATAAAACAAATAGTTAAAATCTTCACTTTATTAATATTAGTTCGTGAAACGACGATTGTTTCACGGTAATTTGCATTAGTGCAAATTATCAGGAATTTAACAAATTAATACAAACATAGTTTTTAATGTTTAATACGTAGCAAAGATTAAAAGTACAATAAAATATCTAATTATTAAAATTCTGACAATTATAATTGAGCCAGTCAACGTTTGTTTTTGTTCTGATGATTTAACATTAATTGTAGAACTTGAAGAAATACTACATAGTTCGTTTTATTAGTTCCTCGTGGAATTCTCTATCGAGTTGCAAGTAAGGTTTAATTGAATTCACATTACCATATCCTGTTATTTTTGTTACTTGCATTATGTTTACGCATACTTTTGCCAGGTAACTTACTTGTTGCTCGGTGTGAATGATTTGTAAATTTAGATTTGCCATCCAAACCTACTTTTTTGTGTGACATTTTAGTCCATTTGGCCATTTCATTTCTCCAAACTGGTATATTTTTTAAAAATCTTTATTTTTCAATTCTGGATTTAGTGTAAGAAATAGACGATTTGTTCTGACGTTAGCACCTTTTTGATACAAGTATTTTGTATAATCTTCAACGTAATAATCAATGCACAACAAAAGAAAATAGCTATTTACGATACAAGTGTTAAAAGTGCGATTTTATTTCACGAGTAAAAGTTTGCGACACGAGCGTTAGCGAGTGTCGCAATTTACGAGTGAAATAAAATAGCATTTTTAACATGTGTATCGTACAATATTTTTTCTACAAACACAATTTTTATTATAAAATATAATGAAACTCCACTGACCAAATTTGACAGCTCATGAATACGTTTTGACACAACTGGATGCAACCGTTAAATTACGTCAAATTAATTTGTCACAGTTTGTACAAAAGATGAGTTCGTGTATTAATAAAGAAAATGAAGTAATACCGAGTGCAATAATTGAAACCGCTGATAAAGCGACATTAGATTTGTTGCCATCAAAATCTAGGCAACAATATGAAATTGCGTACAAAAGGTTTATGGAATGGTACAGATGCAATAATGTGATATGTAAATTTTGCGAAAATGTTCTACTAGCATATTTTAAAGAAAGGTCTAAAATTTGGAAATCTTCTACTCTTTGGTCACATTTTTTGATTATAAAACTTTTGCTAAATATAAAAGACAACCATGATATTAGTAAATATTATAAACTTATTGCATTTTTGAAACGGAAAGGAGAAGGTTACCGACCAAGAAAATCAAAAATATTGACAAGACAAGAAATTGATAGATTTATTTCTGAAGCATCAGATGAAAAATATATGCTGTTCAAAGCAGCTGTTGTTATGGGTACATTTGGCGCTTGTCGCCGGGAAGAGTTATGCCGTATGACTGTGGACGACATTGAAGATAGAGGAAATGTGTTAGTAGTTACTATACCAGATACTAAAACCAATACTCAAAGAATATTTACCGTTATTAGCTCATATATAAACTTGTATCGCAAATACAAAGCATTACGTCCATCTAATATAAAACATCGACGTTCATTTATTAAATACGCTAATAATAAATGCACAAGTCAAGCGGTTGGAATAAATTCGTTTGGCAAGATGCCTGCAATTATCGCAATGTTTTTGAAATTGCCGAATCCAGAATCTTATACGGGACATTGCTTCCGACGTTCATCTGCTACTTTGCTAGCAGATTCTGGTGCAAGCTTATGCTCAATTAAGCGACATGGAGGCTGGAAAAGTTCCACCGTTGCTGAAGGTTACCTAGAGGATTCTCTAGAAAATAAAAACAAAATTGCTCACTCCATCTTCCCAGATCTATCTTATAATTCTATTGCAAATGATAATTTAAATCACGATATTTTAGTTCCTATGAACTATTTGTCTGCAAATAATAATTCTGTAAGTACAGCAACACATGGAATAAATATCTCCAATTGCACAAACTGTACATTTAATATTAATTATCCAAAGAATTTGTAATTATCATTGTAATAAAAATCATTTGATATGTACGGAATTTTCTCTTGTCATTTTTGACAAACTGTCATTTACTTTTAACACAAGTGTTAAAAGTGGCCTTTTTAACACGCTACGCTATAAAATCGCATTTTTAAGTGAAGTTAGCCGTGTCAAAATGTCAATTTTTAACGGTGTTTGTAGAAAATAGTTGTAAATGGGATTTAAGTAAAACACTTATATTAATTTCCAGTATATATTACACTTTATTATATATTAATAAATAGATAACATGTTTCGCTACGATGTAGCTTCTTCGGATCTTATATTACTAGTAATATAAGATATATCCGAAGAAACAAGCAATCATTGTTTTCGAAACGCTTCGTGACCGCACCACTTTTGTTGGTTTAGGTTCATTTTGAAACACCCATACAGTCGATTGCTGTTTAGTTTGAGACTCATATGAATATATCCAGGATTCGTCACCTGTTACAATGTTATTTACAGAATTTGAACGACCACAATCAAATTTTTTAACATTTCCTTGCTCCACTTGACACGTGCCTGTTTTTGCTCGTCTTTTAAATTTTGAGGGATCCAACGACTGAAAAGCTTCCTGACATGTAAATTATGGTGCAAAATCATATGTAGTATTTGTTTCGCTGCAATGCCTAAGGACGCCTCCATTTCACTGTATGTCACATGTCGATCTGATAAAATCATTTCACGCACAGCATCGATACTTTTCGCAACAACAGAGGTGCATGGACGCCCTTCACGAAGATCGTCACCAAACGTTGGTCTTCCACGCTTGAATTCTGCGAACCATTTGTGAACCATAGTTTTGGATGGTGCTTCATTTCCAAATACCGAACTAAGCTTTTCCACACATTGCTTTGGTGTCAAATCGTATCGAAAATCGTAAAAAATCATCAATCGAAAATCACGATTGAAAATTTCCATTTTTGATACAACTATTACTTTGTTAAATTCTGTTGAGACAAAACTGTTCGGTCTTAAATCGAACTGTCAACTGAATTATAGGTTAAAAATGTCAAATTTTACGAATATGATAATTTTGGAATGCTGGCAATTCAAGTAGTACTTGATTTCGCGAATTTTAGCAGTATCCCTCGTATATGCAATAAAAAAAAGGAAAAAAGCCACTAAATTATTTAAATAAAAATACAAATGAAAAATAAATCAAACAAATTGAAGAAGGCAATATTTGAAAAATAACTTGGAATGGCTCTTAAATATTCCCTTTCATTACGAAAATATACTTAGTCACACCAGTCGTTTATGAAAAATTAGGTCAACTGATATTCCAGGTGGTTTCTTATCCATCCTATTCCCCATTTACAAGTCATTTCCACTTATTCTTCAAACTTAAACTCAAACAAAGGGATTTCTATTTAATGAAAGACTTATGAAACCTCATTACAAAAATGACATAATGGTACTTTCGATATCGTTAATCTAAGTACGTTAAAGTTGAAAAGCACTATTCATCACTCACTGCCAAACACCAATGACAATGTTTGAACTGGTACAGAGAAAGGTTACTATTGGACATTGAGTGGCGTAGGACTGTTTCCAGTGATGAATCTAGATTTTACTTGGAAATGGCATATAAGAAGGAAACACGTGAATAAGATCCCTTCGATATTCGTCAGAACATTCTAACCGATCAGCGTTATTTTGAAAAAAAATTAAAAAATTAGATCAATTGATATTCCAGGTTGTTCTTTATCCATCCTATTCACACCATTGAAGGGCAACTTACTGTCGAATGTATAACAGTATTCCCGATGTAACAAAGACAGTTTACATAATTTATTTTTCTTGTGAAAGTAACAACACAGCATTTGGAGATATTTAAATTAAATTTATTCATGCGACACCAACTATGGAAGGTATTTGAATTATTTTGCAAAAACTCCAAATCAGTTCATAATAGTGTGATATATTTTCATCTGCATAAGCAAGCACATTGCAGTCAAGTGATGCTATTAGGTCGTTGATAAATATATTAAACATAAACGGGCCCAAGTCGGAACCTTAAGGAATTCCAGAAGTCGGAAAAATCTAGATTTATAGCCATTGTAGATAATATAGTTTGCTCTACCTGTCAAATATGACTTCATAAACCTGAGTAAAGACTCGTTAAACCCAAAAGATGACAATTTTTGTAAAAGAAAAATATGGTTGATTGTATATATGGCCTCGTTTGAGGTCTCTATTTTGTGTACAATAATTCTTAAAAATAACTCTCCATTATTTCCCATTCCTCATTTAGTATTATTCTATATTTATCTTTAATTCCTATATTTTATTGTAAATTCGTATGTTTTTGAGGGCTATATAGAAAACTTTGTGATTTTCTCTGCCATTTATTTCTATTTGTTCGCCAAATCCTTTGCAATTGTGTTCTATTGCTTGTTTTATTATAACTTTTACACAATTTCTTTTCTTTTTGTAACAATTACGATTTTGTTCACTTTTATTGCTTAAATAGTTTTTCCATTTTTTCAACTCTTTCTTTAGTTCTTGGCTTCGGTGCACCGGTTCTTATCATCACGTTAATCCCACATATTTCAATTCTTGCCATTTTTTCTGGTTTATAAAAAAAACATACATTATTATATTGGATGTCCTTAAAACAAAGAGACAACGTATGGAAGATTATTATATAGAATATTAATCCAAAAAATTACGACGCAAACCCCAAAATTAATAAAATTAGCCATCACGGGACGCCTGGCATAAAGTAATGTAAAGAAATATTTAGATTATCACTATCACTATTACTTTCACTATCCCTTATATTTAAAATCACTAAAAAGTTGCAACTTATTCGGTTGGAAATACTTTGTTATGCTCGAAAGGACGAACCCGTACATTAACATATTATCAATGTGAGCTAGGCTTATTAAATTTGACATGACTTATTTGACTTAAGTTTTACAGGTATTAGCAATGTATGTATAACCTATGAAGTCTATAAGTAACAGTATGAATATATTTGTTTCGTTTCCGCAAATAAAAAAACTCTGATTTTATGGGATTTTATAAAAGTTTTACGGGTTTTATATTTCGTGCAGTATACACAAGTAAAGCGACTATAGCGCGCTCCCATGAACACACACACACGTAAAAGCGGCGAACGCCTAGTGTACAGCTTGTAGGGATAGCAAAGAAAAGGGATGCCAGCATACACATAGGTTATAAGTTATAACCTATGTGCACAGGTACTGCGCGCCTTTAGATGTGTCACGCCAAAACCCGCTAAAAATTGTAGCATGTACCGTCTATGAATTCAGAATGTATTATCTATTGAACACACACACACATATTTTATAAATATTTTGGAATTTTGGGAAAATGTTCAAATTCTAAATTATTATATCTTTCCATTTTTCATACGTTGTCTTTTTCTCTCAAGGACACCTGTACAATGTAAAATTTTTTTGATGTCAGTCAATATGAAAATTCCTTATTTTCTTACATTTATTTAATGAAACAGTTGGGTTATGTGCCGATTTGCAAAATGTTAATTGCACTCTATTTCCAATTTCAGACATGATTATAAAATCGAATGCACGTTTCATCTGATCGGCAGTGTATGAGAAATGGCTGCGACTGAATCGGCGGAAGACAAAGGAGGCGAAAATTGCAACGAGAATGCGAAACCCAAATCACCCGCGGATACCACGAACGACGCCAGCAGAAATGACAAAAGCGTCGCTGGCAAAAAAGATAAAACCTCAGCACAGAAGCCAAATAAGGACTGTACGAGAGTTGTGGTGGTTGCTCTTACTCCGGAGAGGCAACGAGAGACATGGAACAAAAAAGTGGAGTTTTTATTGGCCGTCATAGGATTTGCTGTCGATTTAGGAAATGTATGGAGATTTCCCTACATTTGCTATCAGAATGGTGGTGGTAAGTTAAAGTAATAATTAAGTAATGCCTGTAGATTATTTTATAGTATAGTTTCAAATTTATGCGTACCCGGTCCTTTATGAAAAGTTCGTATAAATTTAAGTTTTGTGCATCGAATTTAAAAGCATGGAAATAAAAGTAACTATAGAGTTTGGGAAAATTATCTTTCGCTTTTGATAACTAAATAAAAAAGACACCACAGATAATTAAAAATTTGATTTTACTAGAAAGGAAATGAGTTTCTTCTGAGGCCATGTTGACGATCTCACTTGCCTATTACTAAACTTTTATACTTAACGATATTTTAAAAAATTGAGAGTTTGCTTTTTAAGTTAAAGACTGCAGTATCAAGTACGAATACGAGGATCAGTTCGGCTTGTAGGCTTCCACGGTCATTTTCCATGCTCTAGAATTTCGGACTGTAAACACGCCCTTGGCACACTTTCTTCTTGATCGACGTTTCGTCCACTATTGCAAGGGACAACTTCACGACTAGTACTGGTGTTTCTTGCAACAGTGGACAAGACGCGGAAGGATAATACTTTGAAGGGGATAGTAGTGAATAAGTTGTAGCAACAATTTATTGTGCTTTTATCACATTCCATGAAGTTATGGGTAGCACTCCGTATATATGTAATATTCTCGCGATATACGAGGGCAAATGTATGGATCCGTTGGAATATCTTTGATATGGCTACTTAGATTTTAATAAGACTTTCCACAATTAATTCATTGCAAATCAAGAATTCGATGAGTGTGTATATTTATATTCAAATCAGACTTCCGGTTTAGCCAGAAACGAAGTTAACTTTTTTATTTTAAATGAAACACTTTGTACATCTTTACGAATTTTAATAGAACTCTGCTGTGGGAGTTCAGTAATAATAAGGTTTGGCACCTGTAGGAGTTCAACTTGGGCACCCTACTGACAAAGATAAATTATCTTGGTCTTCAAATTCACTTTCACCAGTTACATCATTCATAATTACATCTTCAGGAACCTGCAAGTCCGACATGAGATCTTCAAGTAGGTTATCATCTTCTTCGCCTGATACATAATCTAAATCATCTTCTCACTCGGGTCCTGAATGAATTTCATCTGCCTAAGTTTCATGCCTAAGTTAAATAATTTGCAGAAAGCTATGATTCAACGTCGTATAAATGATTCGGTAAGCGTACAAAAAATTGCAAACGAGTTAGGACTCAGTAAAACGACAATATTATGCGCAAAGGGAAATTGAAGGAAACGTGTGGGGGAAAATGGTGGTCATCAGACACAATTTTCGTCCAAGAAATATGGACGAGTTAGAGCGGAAGATACATGAAGCGTGGCAGCAGATTTCACCGGAATTTACTAGAAAGTTAATATCATCTATGCCCAGACGATTACTGAACGTTCTAGAAACTCCATGAAGAAATGACAAAATATTAATGTATTTTCTGATAAGTTAAACGATAATAATAAACGCCTTTATTTTGTACAATCAAGTGTATTATATTTCGATACTTCACACAACAGTTGACAAAAATTTCGCAACTTATCCAATGTAATTTCAATTTTCCGCTTAAGAAATTAATTCTTCGTGAAAAATTAAATCTTGTATGAACCACTGATGTTATGGCAATTATATTGCTCTCGGCCAGAGGCCCTCGGGCTGAATTAACGTCGACATCGGAGCAATATAATACCCATAACGCCCTTGGTGCATAAATAACTATTTTTCACGTTACTACGATCTTAAGTACGTCACAATACTAAAATGTTTAAAAATTGACTTTACATACGTACAACTTCACTATTGTACCACTTTTTTTTTCGATAGTACCTAAACGATTTTGAAAATATTTAAAATTTTTATGTTTTAATATAAAACGTATAAACATATAATAATAAACTTACCACCAAATAGTTCAAAAAACAGCTTAAATGGCAATATAAAACTAAGAACACCAAATCCTACACATAACCAACAAAAATAACACGTTCAGCTTGAGAAAAAACCGCCAAAAACAATTTGACAACAGTTTCAATATGTTGGTTTACTTCTCGTATGATAGGTGGATCTGTCAAGCAATAGGATTACTACGTAAAACCTCTATGCGATAAATTTAAGGATTTTGAGGAGATTATTTCGTGGTAAAACCACTAGATTATGAAACCACTTTATTACTACAAATTAGATTGGCTGAAAGCTTAGCGTTCAACTCCCCTAGTCGCGTCTTAGTATCGAGTTGACCTTCCGTTAATCTCCATTTCTTCTTATGTTATCTTTCTAGCCACAACCAGATCTCCCTTCTAGCGGAATCCTTGTTGATTCCACATACAGGTTCTGGTCCTATGAAGGTCCTCTTTTATGGAACATGCTTAACCAATTCAATTTCTTCTTCTATAATAAAAAATTATAATTGGATTAGAAAATGACGTCTTTATTTATTCTAATACTAGCTGACCCGACGAACTTCGTACCGCCTAACAGTCAATAAATGTCGTGTTAACTTTCAGCTAAACATAATTTAGGATTTTATTAACGTAATAAAATTAATACAAAAAATTTATTAAGCTCAATAGTTTATTAGGATAATATATATATAAAGAAAATAAAAATTCAATAAAATTATAAAAATCATATATTTCAATGGCGTGTCAGTAAGACATTTTCTCTATTGAAGCTATGTATTTTGCTGCATGGGTTGCAATCTGGTTGATTCTCTTCATTGAAGGATCTTGTGATATACGACATTTTTAGTTTTGTTATCAGGCGCAAGAACAAATAAAGCGGATGGTTTGCCGGCACGTGAACATGCCACGTACAATAGACCATGAGGAAAACATGCATTTTCCAGATTCAGATCACAAACACTCAAGGATTTGCCTTGTGATTTGTTAATCCTCATGGCTAATGCAAGACGAATCGGAAATTGAATTCGTTTAAACTCATAGGGCATATTGGTTAGGATCATCGGATTCCTCGGAATGAGAACTTCCTCACCTTTGAATTTTCCTTTTGAGTGTCGTCGCGTGAATCACATTGATTATCAGTTTTCTTATCACCAAACGCGTTCCATTGCATAGTTTTGGTTGGTTTAGATTTCGAGGCATGATGACTACCGAGTCAACCTTCAGTTATAAATCGTGCGGTGGTAAGCCAGGCACATCCAAGGAGTTTAAAAATTCAGTTGGATAGTTGGTGGCTTCGTCTTCGTTTGTTACACAGTCAATAGATTTGAATGAATGCAGAATACCACATTAAGGTTTATTAATAACACTCGCACAAAACAAACAAATCGACCGGTCACCTTTATAAGATTTTTCCAAAACAAATCATAGACAACATGAACCAAAAAAAAATTACACTTTTATGTCACTGATTTGCAATGGACATCAATTATTACAAATAAGCTATAGCGAGGTTCAAACTCGATTAAGCAATGTTTTTTGTCGGTAAATAAAAAAATACGCAATAAATTTAAGTATGACCGGTTTTATTATAAAGTTGGGCTCAATACAATTTGTTTACATCATCAGTGGAATATGATATCGCGCAAATATTTGCTTTTTCTTTGATGCAAAGTTGGGCTCGTTTTTTGGAATTTTCCATGACTTTTTTCAATGTTTCGGTCAATATGGCAGCGATTTCTCGTCGAATATTACGTTTGAGCGCTTCGAGAGTCTTCGGCTGGTCAGCATACACCTTTCCCTTCAAATATCCCCACAAAAAAAAGTCCAGTGGCGTCAGGTCAGGTGAACACGGCGGCCAGAAGAAATCACCATTTTTTGACACTAAATGGCCTGGGAACATTTCGGTCAACAATTCGATGGTTAGACGAGATGTATGAGCCGTAGCACCATCCTGCTGGAACCAGTGGTCTTCCAGGCCGTTGTTCTCGATCTCCGGACGCAACAAATCGTTCACCATAGCCCGATATCGGGCACCATTCACCGAAATTGCTTCGCCATTGTCATCTTCCAAAAAGATCGGCCCAATGATGCAATCCGAGCACATTCCGCACCAAACTGTCACTCGTTTGTCATGGAGAGGCTGCTCACGATATTGTTCTGGATTTGTGTCGCCCCAAATACGACAATTCTGTTTGTTCACGTTGCCATTCAAGTCAAAATGTGCTTCGTCGCTCATGATGATTTTGTTCCAAAAATCATCTTCACTTCCCTCCAAATTTCGCATCGTTTTAGCGTATTCCAATCGTCTGGGGTAGTCTCCCGGCTTCAGTTCGTGCACCATTTGTATTTTGTACGGGAACAAGTTTAAATCATACCGTAAGATGCGTCGCATTGACGATTTACTGATGCCCAAAGTCTGAGCATGGCGCGAAGTCGACACATTTCGGCTCTCAGCTAAAAGATCCTGTGCGATGGCGATGTTTGTGTTCGACCGTGCTCTGCGCTGTATAGTGCCACGCAACACATTACTTAGCACACCACTGGACTTGAATTTTGAATATAATGCTCGAATTGTATTCGGATTAGGTGCTTTTTTTCCAGGAAATTTTACACGAAATTTACGTTGAGTCAAAATAATTGACTTCTGATTTTCAATGTATAATTCTACTATATCAGAACGCTCGGTTAGTGTGTACTGAGACATGGTGAAAATTCTACTGATGTCTAGTTTCTAAAATGCCATACATTTCGGTGCTGTCACTAAACCTGTCCAAATTAAGACCGGTTCACATAGCTTAATCGAGTTTGAACCTCACGAGCGTGCGTGTCGTAAGCTGTCAATTGCGAAAGATGCCGGTGTTCCTGACTAAATTTATTTAAGAATTAATTTTCTGTATAATTTTTTTCCGTAAATTTTCCCGATATTTCAATAGTTATTATGCTGTTCGGGGAGGAGATAAATCCAACAAATCAGAGATCATTAAAATCGGCCCAGCCGTTCTTGAGTTATAAATGGTGTAACCAACCCGACTTTGTTTTATGTATTAAGAAGTAAAAGTTAATATAACTGTAACGTCAATATTAAACAGACTTATTAATTAAAATAATTGAATAAATATTACTCAACAAATGTACTGACTTGACTTATTATTTTCCTTGTATTTTGTCGAACAGAAAGCTGATTCATTATTATTATAGATACTATTATAACATTATTAACTAATACTCCATGCTATAGTATTTAAATATATATATATATATATATATATATGAATATCAAAGCATTCTTCGTATAATAATACAATACTCTTCCAATTTTTAATTAATAAACGTTCATTTTTCAAATACTAAGATCATATTTATTCCATACATTTCCCCAAATACGACACTTTTATTGCCAGTGTATAGTTACATATATTTTTCGCAACAAGTTAATGTCGGTTCAAATCAAACGGTGTCCTGATCGACATCGAATATCCAGCCGGAACTTAAATGAGTTTCTCCGGCGTCAGTTTTTCCTTAATTCTACCAATTATCCAACCCTATCGGCTGCGAATACTGCTGAATATGGCTTCAATTTTTCGCGAATGAGGTACTCACATTTTCAATCTCAAATTAGCGAAAGGAAATCGACTACGAAACGGAAGCCCAACAAAAGTATTATGTATGTATCTAGCAGATATATAATAACTTTCCTCTTGGCGACAGTGGTAGGGAGTATTTAAGCTGCTATTCATCGCCTGTAATATTAGATTAAAGACAGGAATAAACATGTTTACTCTGAGTTAATTCACTTTATATGTGCGACATTACACAATCACGTTTATGCTTCACGGATTTCTCATCTTTTGTAACACTACATTAGTATGTAGTATGTTGTACGGTATAAAAGGGCTTTGACTGCGGATACTGATCCGCTCCATATTTTTTATGTTCATGGGTGATTTTACATACGGAAATGGAACACAAAGCTTATTTGATTGCTTTAATAGAAAATATAATAGAAATTTTACATATTTTCGCGTATATATACAGGGTTAAGAAAATGTATGGATCCATTCAAATATCTTTGATATTTTTACTTAGATTTTAATAAAATTTTCCACATTTACGTTAATGCAAATAGGGAATTCGAAGAGCATATTTATTTTTAAATCAGACTCCCGGTTTAGCCAGAAATGATGTTAACTTTTTTATTTTAAATGAAACACTCTGTATATTCTTGCAAATTTCAATAGAGTTTGACACCCTTTTGTTCCACAATGACATAAATATTTAATTAAATCTATTTTTTTTTGTTTTGTAGATTCTGTTGATGTTTGAGGCTTGGGTGCTTTTTCTGGATTCTTTTGGTCTCTTTTCATGTGGCTGGTAAAGTTGTCCTTGATTACGGATTACGGATTGGTCTGTATGTAACCATGTCCATGTTTTACCAGCTTCTGCACTCTGATCTTGGCTATTTAAATCTCTTCGTCAGACATCATGTCTACTTCATCAGTGGTACTGATCCTTAAAGGTGTTTTGTATGTGGATGACCCTTGTTTATGTTTGCCTTCCTGGTTTTATCATGGAAAGTTCTTGCCCTATAACTTTAGAACTACTCGCATGTTCTCTTTTAAACTTTTTTTCGTTCTTGTACTTCTTCCGTGCTAGTCCTACGTTTACCCGTTCAGAGCCCCACGTGGCCAGGCTAAATACAAGGTGATTTCCCCTGGTGCCCCGAGGGGACCGTTATCGACTACATTGCCCTGCGGCCGTGCAACTTTCGGCGCGTTCCCGGTGCGTCCACTATACCCTGAGGCCGTAGTAATTTCCTGATCGCTAAATACCATGCAACCAGGTATCCTAGAACTGACCCTCCTGTTATTTAAAAAATTTCCAGAAGGAAGCAGGGTCTTGAAGTATTTGTGCTTCTACGCGGGACTGATAATCAACCTAAGCTTTTTTGTTCTCGCAGTCTATTAAATTTATTCCGGTGACAAGGCGGCCCAACCTTCTTCCACTTCCTAAAATAAAGCTCCTTCATCCTTAATAGGTATTTAATATCAGGATTTTACCATGGAGGAAAACGACGACGACCAGAAGTCCTAGCCTTGGGAACAGAATTGTCCACTATTGAAAACAGCAACATTCATATCAGTAAAGGAGTTAATGAAAGACCAGTCAACACCAGTGAACTGACCATATAACTGCATAAAATTTACACGACTGAAGTTGTACCAGATGTTAACGTTAGAAGTAAAATAAGCCAACTCGTTCCAAAAAATGTAGAAGACAAAGGTGATGTTCAAAGCAGGGTGATAAAGATCCTCACAAACCACCGGGCTGGTAACGTACAATAACTCGATAAAGAAAGAAAAAGAATATTTTATACATAGAATACTATTTCAGTAAATCAACTCTAAGAATTCCTACACCATATAGTCTTTTTCTTATATCAATTTATTACATTATATGTTATTGTACAAGCAACCACTTTAAGAAACCACAATAATGTTATATTCACTTATTACAACTCGATGGCTGTCACTATAGTGACTATATTTTGTAGTGTGGGATATTACAATTGTAATAGAGTATACTATATATTTTTCTCAGTATGGATAATGAAATTTCAAAATATTATATTAAACATTACTACACATTTGCTTATTAAAAACGTTTTAATTTTATTGTAAATACCAAAATTAATAATCTCATTCCAATTAATAAGAAAATAACAATATAGCGACAACGGCAGACGAAAAATGAAATGATTTAGTTATTTTTTAGTTTAAAATTTGAGTTTTACTGTTTGTATACACAAAAATATAACTACGTGCTTTAGTAATAGTTCCTTTCATATTTGCATGTATTTTAATATAAACGTGCGTTATTTGCTCTCCACCTATACTTTTTTAGATGAAAGTTAATCAATTCCCTACCTAACATTACATACAATATGTACGAATGCATGCAAAAATAATGTATGTACATTTGACAAGTACTAAAAAATAGCGTAAATATTTATTATTATTATTGGCCTTCATTAATCTTTTCATTTAGATATCAATCCACCAAATTTATTTTCTTTTGTATATTTTTTTCTTAACGGTACGTATATTATAAAAAAAATCACCCTTATGAAAACATGCCTCTTAATTTTAAGAAATACATAAATGAACTTATCCTACTAGGTATTTTTGACATTTGGTCGTTAAATCTGGTGATACTTTGAAAATTACCAACTATCGCCCTATTTTCATCCTTTCGAATTTCGCAAAAATATTTTGGAATTGCACTGTACCGATAATGATACCCTTTTATTAAAATTACAATATCACCGAATCGGCGTGTCTTCACGAAAAAGCGATCTGTCTCTAACCTTGCGGTATCTTCTCAATACGTTGCTGACACGTTGCATGGCAGGACACAGGTTGATGTAGTATATACCGACTTTATTAAGGCATTGAATCTAGTGGATCACACTATCTTGGCACCTAAATTGGCGAGGTTTGGGTTTAGTGAACGCATGTTTTTCATCACCTTACATTGCCTCTTCTGAAGTTCCGCAAGGCTCTAACTTAGAGTATAATAACCTTTTCTTTGCCGATTTAAAGTTGTTTTCTCAAGTTTCATACTCTAGGGATTATCTTCTAGTACACGCTGATCTGGGTAACAAACAGAATTAGTGCACAAATAACAATTTACATTTGAACCCCGATAAGTGTAAGATTTTATCTTTCACTGTTGTAAATTTCAATTACCAACTTGGAGATACGAATATATCACTTGTTTAATCAATTAGAGACCTGCAGTGGAACTCCGTGCACTATAGAATTCTATATATCGCTTCGTTTCTATCGTTTTGGCACTCCGTATCGTTTTCTACAGTAGTAATCCCTTCCTCACACACTCTCGGACCTATCGCTTCCTTTCTACACCTATCGCATTAGAAAAAAATAATGTCGAAAACAAACATTTGTTTACGTTAGATAAAGACGAAAAAGAGCGGTTGACTGATATCCACCGGGTCCCGCACTTGTTTTATACATTTGAAAAATTGTAAATTTTATTATGGTTGTCAAATTCTCTTTTGAAAGAATTTGACAAAAAATGCGTGTTACAAATGATTATTGGGCAGCTTTCTTAAATTTTCGTGAAGAATCACCACAATTAATTAAGAATAAGTTTAGCGACTTACAAGGAAAGCAGGAAGTAAATGTGCTTTGGAAAAGTGTTGCAAAACAATTAAATTCTTTGGGATATGGAGAAAAAACGGTCGAATAATGGAGAAAAGTGAGTAAATACCACTGGATAAAATAAAATATTTCTTTTTCCTTTTCTATCATTATCCATATGAATAAAATAAAATTAAAAAACCCTTACCACAATAGAATTTAATGATTCTAAATACGCATTTCTACAACCACGTTGTCATCTTCAGTAGAAAAAACAGTGTAGCACTAGAGCGCACAAAAACACTCACAGAAGGATTGTTCTGAACGTCTTCTAGTTTAACACTAAATTCTTCAATCTTAAATGCTACAAAAATTACCTACATTTTGGTAAACCCCACCTATTCATGCAAGAGCATTAACCCATTATTTGTAAATTCTATAGAAAAACCGTTTAAAAATATTATAAAAGCCGTAATTTAACATACATTAAGAATCCAATTATGAAACTAATCCTTAAATTATGTTGAAATATAAATTTGGAAATTAACGTTGAGTATTTTAATGGCAAATATTGTAATGAAACGAATTTAAAATTAAATTCCATGAATTCGAATATTTTTTAATGATTTTCCTATTTTTCTTGCTTTAATAACATCTAACTGTCAATTAACTCAAATAAAGAAGAACCTGGTATAGGACCCAAATCTGCGTTAATTACGTTATTCCTATTTTTAAAGATAAAAATGCTCTCAAAACTATCTAATTCGCGGGGGCGTGTGACGTTTTTTATTAATCTCAGACAGTCAGATGTTACGTTGTGATCTGATTCAAGAATATGTCGGGCAACACTTGATTTTTCCGGTCTATTGAATCTAATATGCGGATCATGTTCTTTATAACGAGTTAGAATCGAACGTTTTGTTTGGCCGACATATTTTTTATCACAATCCTTACAATTTATTTCATAGATTCCAGATTTGTTGTTTACCTCGACTTTGTCTTTCGCGTTGCCTAAGAGAGATTTTAGGGAGTTATTCGACCGAAATACTACTTGAACATTATACTGTTTAAAGGTTTTACTTAAATTTTTCGTAGTTTCGTGAAACGATAAACTAATACATTTTGTGCTCGAATCAATTTGAGGTAGCAAACATGTGGAATCCTGAATTGTTTTTCTTACTTTATGTTTTCTAACTAGCTTGTTTATTATATCTGAATCGAAACCGTTGTAACTCGCAATTTTCTTAATTAAAGTTAATTCCTTTTCATATCTATCCCTTGTCAATGGCATGCTTAACAAACGATTGATAAGAAAATTGACAGAGGCACTCTTGTGCTGAAAAGTATGGTTTGAATCTGCAGTTATAAATCTGTTGACGTTGGTTTCTTTTCGGTAAATATCAAACTTTAAGTTTTTGTCATTCCTAATTACTAAGGTATCTAAAAATGGCAAACCTCCGTTGTTTTCCTTTTCAACCGTGAATTTAATACTAGGAAATTTTGAATTTAATTCTGTTACAAAATAATCTAAGTCGCACTTATTGGTATCAAAAATTGCAACACATCGTCTACATACCTGACCCATACGTTTGGAAAATATCTGGCCGACTTTTTAAACTCAATCTCAAAGTGACTCATAAATAAATTCGCGATAAATGGAGATAAGCAATTACCAATGGCTGTACCCTGTTGCTGTTGAAAGAACTTGCCTTCGAAATGGAAGCAATTTTGGGCCATACAAAGGCTTGTTAACTGCAAATATTCATTTATTTTTTCCCTTTCAACGTGATTGCTATGAAGTAATTCAGACAAATATTTTAACCTTTCTGGGATAGGTACTGAAGGAAACAAGGACGTTACATCAAATGAAACCAAAATGTCACCATCTTCCAGTCGACAATCTTTAACTTTCTGAATAAATTCTAAAGAATTATTGACCGATAAACTAACTGGTTTTTCTGGTAATTTTCTGAATTCATTTACTAACCATTTTGAAATCAAATAAGTCGGTGAGTCAATACCAGCAACAATAGGTCTCATCGACTTACCTGGTTTGTGGATTTTAGGTAAGCAATATAACCTAGGCACTAACGGATTTGCACATTGTAATTTATAAAGGTTGGAATTAGTTATTAAGTTTGGCCAATTTTTTTTTAACGCGGCTTTAGTTTTACTTATCATTTTGGGTAATGGGTTCTTATTCAGTTCTACATAAGGCCCTTCAGAAATTAAATTATTAACTCTATCAGAATAATCGATTTTGTCCAAAATGACTAACTTCCCTTTATCTGCTTTTAAATATAAACAATCTTTCAATCTGAGAGTTTTAATAGTGTTCCAGTCTTTCTTACTTGAAAATTGTTTGTGTTGCTGTAAAGATTCCTGGATCTGTCGTTTGCATGTCTCTCTGACACAGGATTTTGATGTATATTCATAATTCCTAATAATTCACACGCCCCCGCGAATTAGATAGTTTTCAGAGCATTTTTATCTTTAAAAATAGGAATAACGTAATTAACGCAGATTTGGGTCCTATACCAGGTTCTTCTTTACTTGAGTTAATTGACAGTTAGATGTTATTAAAACAAGAAAAATAGGAAAATCATTAAAAAATATTCGAATTCATGGAATTTAATTTTAAATTCGTTTCATTACAATATTTGCCATTAAAATATTCTGACTCAACGTTAATTTCCAAATTTATATTTCAACATAATTTAAGGATTAGTTTCATAATTGGATTCTTAATGTATGTTAAATTACGCCTTTTATAATATTTTTAAACGGTTTTTCTATAGAATTTACAAATAATGGGTTAATGCTCTTGCATGAATAGGTGGGGTTTACCAAAATGTAGGTAATTTTTGTAGCATTTAAGATTGAAGAATTTAGTGTTAGACTAGAAGACGTTCAGAACAATCCTTCTGTGAGTGTCTTTGTGCGTTCAAGTGTTACACTGTTTTTTCTACTGAAGATGACAACGTGGTTGTAGAAATGCGTATTTAGAATCATAAAATTCTATTGTGGTAAGGGTTTTATTTTATTCACTTATAAGCCACAGTCTCCGATTTGTTAGTCATTATCCATATATTAAACCAAAATGAAATTATTAAATTGACTATTATTTATAGCCAATTATTGGCTGGAAGTCAAAAACTAAAAAAAATGGACAATTTCCTTTGTCAATCTAAACAGTTGCTTAAAATGCAAATATGTTAAATTAAATGGATTGTTAGCTTCTCTCATAAATCGTCTTTCATTGACGTATAGGCGGAATTCCTCTTTTCTATCTTGTTCCTCTTCAATTGCAGTTGCATTGTAAATAAATCCAGGTAACATCTTCAAATAAAAATAAGATAATTGTATGTTATTGTGATATATTTTTAATTACCTTTTTTTTTACTGTGATGCAAGAATATGTTTATTATAATATCAGTACTAATAATGAATAATATAATTTGTCAGAATAGGAAAACGAAAGATAAAAGGAAAACTAAGAAATGTAAATAATGAACGAAGCAGACAAAATAAAGGAATTAAGAACTTAAGGCAAGATATTTAGAAATGTATCTTTTAAAACCTGTCAAAATAACGAACCTAATAAAAATTTAGCGACTTTACAAAAAGATAAACTAATATTTTTAGAATGGAAATTAAAGTAATGAACTAACTCGAAGAGAATACGATATCAACACGGAGTACAAATTTTGGTAGGAATAGAAAGCGACAGTAGAATACTACTGTGCACGGAGTCCCAATGCTGGGCGTCACCTTTGATGTGAAACTCACATTTAATAAGCATGTCAGCAATGTGTTTAAACAAGCTACACAAACTCTAGGATTTATTATCCAACTGTGGTCAATTTTCTAACGTGAGCGTATTGAACTCTTTATACAATATTCTAATAACCTGTGCCCTAAAGGGCTGGTCTGGATCGCCATATGATAATGTAGGGCCCTATGCCCTAAGGTAGGCAGAGATCACTACGTAATGATGTCCTTAGTGCCTGGAGGATCGGCATGTGATGTGTGCCGTTTGGGCGGCCACATCGGGTAGCAAGTCCGAGGCGAATAAAGTATTAAATGATAATCACACAAAGTTCAGGTAACATTCTATAATTAATTAACTCTTACAAAACTGGATAACAATATATTTACATGATTCACTCTACTCTTACTGTGACTCTGACTAAGACTCTGAATCTGATCTGAATATCCTCTTACTTAAACTAATGTCTATATATACTTAGAGAAGATCCTTGGTGCGTTTCTAGAACATAACTCCAACCCTGACACATAGTCTTGTGTATGTAACAAATACATAGTAAGGTCGTGTTTATATAACACGTTACCGTTTGTATTGAAAAGGCGAGGTTGTAGCCTTGCTGAAAGTGTTACGCATACACATGACTGTGCATCGAGTTATCACAATATATTAGCGAGATTACGTTTGGAATATACCAACTTGGTAGATGATGTCTATCCCGCTAGAGGCTTTGATTAGGTTTTACTCCTTTCTTTCTTTGACGTGCCTTCCCTCTCCTTTAGACGTTTTGTAGCCAGCCTTAACTTTCTTCATGCTTTGTCACAACGAAGTTTACTGTATAACACTATTATCTTTCTTTAATTTTCTTGGTTCACCTTTCTTCGCACGTCCTTTTCTCTTCTTTTTGTTCGAACCAACGTGTTGGTCAATTCTCCTGTCTACAATTTTATTTTGATTTATGATTTCTCTCTTTTATTTCCTTTCTTTTTCTCATATATATTCTGAAGATGTTATCCTATAAATTAAATTATAATATTCTGTTAGGTAAAATCAAATAAAATAAAGAAAATCATATTAGTCTACATACCTTATGTATACAGGTTGTTCTCTGAGGTAACCGACAAACTTACACAATGTGTTGTAAAGGTGATTCTGAATAAAAAAAACTTCATATACACTTTAGCTTAATTTTTTTTTGTTCATTCCAGGTTTCAACAAAAGAAGAAATGGTTCAGTAATGTATTTAATCATGAAATTACATAACAAACTAATAAACTAATATTACAACAATTGCTCGAAATGTTCGTTTCTTCTTCCTAAACATGTCACTAGTCTTTGGGCCGTATTCTGTCTCCAGTTACTATCTGTAAGTTCATTTCGTAAGGAATCTACACTTGCAACTATTCTTTCGATCAATTCTGCTCGAGTGTTTGGCTTACCGGTATAGTAAACACGATTTTTTAGACAGCTTCAAAAGAAAAAGTCCAATGCGAAATGTCAGGAGAACGCGCAGGCCATAGTACAGCGTGGACAACCTATCCACCGTCCATGAAAATTTTGATTTAGAAAGTCTAATAACTTGCCTACTAAAATGCGGTGAAGTGCCGTCATGTTAATAAAACATGCTGATGATTATGATACATATTTGAGAGGCGAACATTACGAGCAACTGTTATAATAATAGTTTATTAGTTTGTTATTTCATTTCATGATTAAATACATTACTGAAACAATTTTCTTCTTTCGTTGAAATCTAAAGAACAAAGAAGATATTAAGCTTAAGTGCATATGAACCTTTTTGTTAAGAATCACCTCTAGAACGCATTGTGTAAGTTTGTTGGTTACCTCAGGGAACGAGGGCTATCCCTTTGCTTCGCTCCTGACCAATTTATAAACCAAAACAATTATTTACCTTCACGTCGCATTGTATCCTACAATGTATAGATAGACTAACGCTAAAAACTTACAAGTCGGAACCTGTTAAAGCGTGCCCACAGGTCGAGGGAATCACATATCAGTATCGAAATGGATCATGTCGAGCAACAAGCGGTGATTAAATACTTACGTTTAAAAGCGATGACCCTAACTCAAATTCATCAAAATTTAGTGGATACATTAGAGGAATCTGCAGTATCATATGACATAGTTTAAAGATAGTGTCGTGCGTTCAAATGTGGTAGACAGTCGTGTACAGACGAACATGCAGGCGGACCGCCCACAACCGTCACTATCCTAGAAACAGTTAAAAAGATCCATGATCTCGTGCTGCAAGATTGGCGTGTGACTATTGGACAAATAGTTGAAGATACTGGTCTCTCATACCATGTGGTATATATTATAATTACAGCCGAATTTAACATGAAAAATTGTCTGCAAGGTAGGTACCACGAATGTTAACAGATTCACACAAGCAAGCTCGATAGGACATTTGCAGTCGTCTTTCTAACGTGGTACAGACACGACAAAAAAAATTAATATGCAACCTTCAGCACGGAAGGTCATGCTATCCGTATCTTCGGATGCCGAAGTCGTAATTCTAGTAATTTCCTGCGGAAGGGGAGCCCCAATTTCAGGTGCTTATTATGCCAATTTAATTACCAAATTACGTGACTTGATAAAAAAGAACGTCGAGGAAGATTGCGTAAAAGTTTTCTTTGCATTGTTACATCAGGATAACGCATCCAGTCACAGGTCCGCCATTGCAACAGCTGCAATAGCTCAAGCAAGTTTCGAATTAGTTAAGCATCCACCATATTCGTCAGATCCCGAACACTTGCATGGTAAACGATTTCCGTCAGATAATGATGTGATATGTGCAGAGGTTGAACAATATTTTTTTCGAGAACCATTAGAAATGCTAGATCATCGATAGGAAAAATGTGTTAATCTTAATGGAGACTATGTTTAAAAATGAAAGTAAGATGTTTGCTAATTTTTTATTGTGAGTGGGTCAGGGGTGGTTCAAGGGTTGGAAATTTTAAATATAGAATAAATGCTAGAAATTTTATGTTAAAATTACATACATAAATACATGTTCTTTTTAAGAGCACACAATTCAATTAATAAAAGCAGAATCACGAACTTCTTGTCACATGTTTTAAAATTCTGCAAATTGTAAGTAGGCTTCTACTGCCATTATTGTCGAATCTCTGGAAATCGCTGATAAATAAAATAAAAACGAAATAATGGGTAGATGTTGTATTTAAACTTTTCCATGATTGACACGGTTTTTAGGAAATTATCTATGGCAAGATATGCTTGTCTTAAAGGGCTTAAAAATTCTCGGAAAAGCTCTAAGTTGGATGACTGTCCAGGTGCTCCTATTCGTAAGCTAATTGATGAAACCATCAACATCATTAGACCAGTAATTATTCGCGCAGATCCGGATTGAAATATCTCGAAGGCGTAATAAAACTAATGTTGAATTTATTCTTAATTTCTAATCTTTTGGTACCTAATATTTTAAAGTAAAATTTCTTATTGCCGTCATATTAAAAACTTTTTTTTGTTTGCCAACTGTGTCTGTGTGAACATTTACTCTCGGCTTTGCGAGACTTATATAAAACCTTTACGTTCTGGTGCAGACCGTAAAGAGATGCACGATAAAGTCAATAAAATTTTAGAAATATATTTGATTAAAATTTTTTAATTTCACGTAAAATAATTTGTTATGTGCATAATCTGAATGTATTATACTGTACGGTTATTTCTACGGATCCATAGAAAAGGCTTTTATTTAAACTGTAAATCTATGCTATTTTCGGAAATTCTTTTTTTGTTATTTAATTATATATATATATATATATATATATATATATATATATATATTGTAGTAGGTCATACTCATATACAGAAGGGGCCCTAGAATTAAAAATACAGAACAATTTTTAGATTTTCAATGTTAATTTAGAACATAAGATATGGTTGGAACTGCATTTTCACATGTCATATCAATAAAGTTAATTCCGCGTTTTCAATTGCTCAAATTTGAATCACGTGTTTATTTATTTTCTTGTAGTCATTTGCTTAAGTCATTTTCATCAACATTATTATTTTACCGAAGATTTTTAACTTAATTGATTGAATATATTTTTGACACATACTATGGATATAGCTGTACCTTGTTTGAATTGTATACGGCGGGAAATATCCCAATTGTAAACAGGTATCAAGCGAAATATTGAACATTTCAAAAACAGTTTTGTCTATCATAAAATTAAAACTATAACTTCTGTAAAATATCCAAACGATTAGTCATAGTAAATTATTTCATTTATAAACATTAATAACGAGATTAAATAAATACAAACAAGAATTACGAATAAGATGCCTGAATAAAAAAACAACGGAGAGTTAGCGTGGGGAATTAAAAATTTTTGCACACGTCGACATATTTAAAATAGTGTGTTCCTGAAATTTAGTGAAAAGTACTACATAAAGTATTATAATCTCACCACAAAATATATCCTACGTATCTCATACCTACAAAGCAACGATCGACGAAATTTCCACAACCTAGAACCTTCCTAGTCGTTTTAAAACGAAATTCCATTCACCGGGGGACGGTACCTGCATATTTACCCATACCAAGAGACAATACCTGAATAATTCCACAACCAGAGCCTTTATCCTGAGTACAGGAATCCAAAACACCCTCCGAACATCCTGTATCCTCCGTCAAACCAACTTGAGTATTTATTTATTTACATTTCCTAAAATGTTGAAATTTTTATTTTAATTTGAACATAATCGTTGATATTATTATATGTATACTAACTATGTTAATACTTAATTAGTATACCTCTAAAACTGAAAAATACAGTTCCCTTGCGTCATAATTTTAGTAACTTCAATTAAATTTAAATGCATTATCTCATTAAAATTAGTTAACCTAACTATTATGAACATATTTGATCACGTGACTATTCATAGGTTAATGCATCTTACTATCATGTTAAACACTTACCTTATTGAATAGAATTTTTCTATTAAACCATTTATTTATGCTTTTCACTCTCTTGTTTTATTTATTAAATTATACATCCAAAATCACCATATATTTAATAACTTGTTTTAACACATACATCTATATTCTATTGGGTACCGAACTCGCACATCTACTATATTTATTAAAGTATAATTTCACTAGTATCAACACAGCTAGCCGGCATTTAGATTAAGATACACATAAGGTATTAAACAATAAGTTTTGCACTTGGAAGAGGCCTTTTAAAGTTAAGTATAAAGGTTTATATACATTTATTTATGTTCTGAATTTTATGCAAGTGACAACTGTAATATGTAAACTTAACTCCATCTTTAGGTCATATTTGTAACTACAATTGTGAATTTTTAAATTATTTTTATATCACTAAAACAATTAATTCATAACCTATCATTTATATTTAACGTAAATTCTCATGCTCATTAATCACACCTATAAGACCTTTTAACATTTTGACGAACCAATGTGAGGCCTATTTAACATACCAGCTTCACTGTCGTTTAACATTTTGTCAGCCCAACGATGGGGCGATTGCCGTTTAACAATATATATATATATATATATATATATATATATATATATATATATACAACTTTGCATCTTAAGACGCTCTACGGGCGCATACATAATAATAACTCATGTCTTGCTTTTTCCTGTTTTTGTTGTTTATCTGTTTTTGGAATACTAAGGCATGATTTATTATTATTCAATTGGAATGTATCTTTGAATAATTTTATCCATAGCAACTCAATTATATGACATTTGCATACTGTCATTTATATTTTATATCCTTGATAAAGGCATCATTGCCGAAACATGTAGGGTTGTTTTAAATATATATTCAAAGTTTAAAGTAAAGCCAGACCTTAAATCGCCAACTGATTGAATTTACCATATCATACCAAGGTCACGAAATAATTATATATATATATATAAAAATATATATATATAAGGTATATATATATATATATATGTATATATATTTATATATATATATATATATATATATATATACCTTCGTTTTTCTATTTCCCGAGATATTTATCTTTTTTGTAACGCCTAAATTTCAAAATTCTTAATATACAGAGTGATCATATTTTTGAACAAGGTATTTTTGTTTTTATGGTTATTATTGAATACCATTTTTATTTAACGTTGTTTGTTTTTTTTAATTTGTTCATATATTAGTTAATTATTTTCTAGCCTTTTCTTTGCCTTTTGTTTTTTTTAGCAAGTTTGAGCTTTGAACGTGGTCGTTCACTTTTCTTTCCAGATTGCAGGTATCCTGTGGAGCATTTCGCCGTTTTGGATTTCGCTTTTATATTTAGTAGTCAGTATGTGCATGGGCCTACGACCGCGCGATCCCTTTTCTCCGTTTTCAGATTCGAGCTTCCGTAAGTAAAACTGACCTACTATTTTTTATTTAGTCACCCGCGCCGTCTCCACAGACTAAGGTTATATACAATAAATAGAAGCTCCCATAATACTTATGCGATACGACTACCGGATTCGTTCTGTTTTCGGCCATCTTCGTAACGCCATCGCTGCGCCTGCGCGCACGTGGGTAGCACTAAATAAAATTAAAAGTGAAATAATATCTAAAAAGTATAGCAATCCATTTAAATTGAAAAATCTGAAGGTGGGTGCGGACCCTGTATATTCGCAAATAATTTTTAATATCGGCTTCCGCTGTGATATGCTATATACGTATAGAAAATCTCACATTCCTATCTTTGCTAGTTTTCACACCAAACTCCGCCGACATAATATTGGCGCAGCCGGTATATGGCCTAGCTTTACTGGTGTTTAACCGGCTTGCCGCATTGATCATGACGGATTCTCATAGTAGACTCTTCCAGGTGTTCCAGGAAGTAATGATTTCGATCTCAATAGAAAGAGGTTTACTGTATCCAGAATTTAACAAGGCATTCAAAAATGTAAAAATATGCAGGCTGTCCCATTTAATATAACAAATTGAATGTCTATTTCTGGCATTACCGGAAGTGACACAGCAAATCTGATATTATTTTTAATCTTTTTACAATGGTATACCAGATTTTATTTAAAATAAATGAACCATTGCAGAGATACTTAGGGAGTTCCATACTTTTTACTAACACTATATGTATTAGTTATAGTTATAATGAGTATAATGACTAAACTTTAAACTGTAGATAGATTGAAAATATTTGTTCAACTTATAGTAGACTTTCGCTTACTGTTTCACTTGTTTCAGGTGCTTTCCTCATCCCGTACACTATTATGTTAATTTTCGGAGGCCTGCCCTTATTCTACATGGAACTCGCTTTGGGACAATTTCACAGAAGCGGTTGTTTAACGATATGGAAAAGAATTTGTCCCGCGCTCAAAGGTAAATAAGATTTCATCGGACGTGTACGATTAAAAAAACTAAAAATATACGTGAAAAATACGAAGTAATTCAGTTCTATGTGATTACTGACTAATTAATACCAAACGAAACTATCGTTTTACTCTTTATTAAAAACGAATATATTGTTTAAAAGACGCCCAATCGATCGCGCTAACAATAAGGATAGATATTTAAAGCATACAGTTGATAAAATATTTCTTTGCAGTACGTATTCTTATGCCTTAAATTTGGCATTGAACTGCAAAGAAATACTTCATGAACTATAAATAATGTGACGATGAGCATCAAAGATCCAGGACTTGTGTAGTATCCTGAAATAAATGTTTAGTAAATACAACTTATTAAATAAAATAAAACACAACAACGCTTTCATAAAAGTTTTATTTATTACTTTTATGAAAGAAATTACGTTTTTAAATATAGTAAAATACAGCTAACGGCGAATAAGTATTTACAAGCTAGAAAGTAAAATAAATTACAAAAATATGGGTTTGTAAATATGGTTAAAATAGTATATCTAACAAGTGTTTCTTGCTTGTATGTATTCGGGCCGAATAAACAAGACATGTGAAGAACGCTGGAAACGTGGTTCACTATATGTATATTTGCCGGTCGACAAATACCTAGAAACTAAGAAGGGCTGTTTCATGATCTAGTTTAAAGGCAACCAATTACATTGCAAAAGAATTAATTAAGGACGGGAGCTAAAGGGTTATAATGTCAATGAAGATAATATCATTAAAATATTCCCCGCCAAAAATACTTTAAAATGCTATCTCGCATGATATGGTTAAGATGATCTTTACAATAGTGATTTAAATGTAACTATAATTACTATGTCAATTTTAATACGGCACAGGTAGAATTTTGACATGTAGAAAAAATAGCATCCTAATAACTAAAATTAATAATTAAGATATAATTAGAACAGAAGTTGTACGTAATTAATTAATAAGTAAATTTTATTTATTTATTTCGCGAAACGATTTCAGAAACGATATAAATACAAAAGAAGAATATATCTAAGGTAAGTTCAAAGTAGGATTGCCTCCATTGATCCTCCATGGAAACGTGGGTCTCCTGCACGCAAAGGAGAACCAGTTCCTCGTCAACTGCCAATCGTTTTATATAAACATTGTACAAGTCACATAGTATTTGGGGATTTAGTAGGAATGTTGCTCTATACAATATCGCTTTTCTTCGTGTGTGGATTTTTTGCCGTTGAACTAACTCAACGTTGCCCAGGGTGTACCACGAGGAGGTAATCCACACTTACACCCCAATAACTAAATTAAAATGATATAATACATATTCGAGAAAGTTAAAGAATATTGAATACTTGAGTTGACCGTTCCATCGCAGGTTTCTCAGAATATGGGTGTGATTTATAACCAGTGCAATGCAAAAGAAATATTTTCTCTTGAAAATACGAATATCAAATATGCTGCAAAATGTCTAATTTAATTTATTTTTTTTTACATTATTAAATTTGATGATGAATAATACAATTTAGAAATGGGATTAAAATGGCATCTAAACTTGCCTGCACTTAGGCACCAATGCAAACTAGCAATAATTCATATTAATCGCTGTATACTAGGCGTATAATTGTTATTATAAAGTGTTAATCAACTAATACAGGTATAGCATTTTAAAAGGCAACTGATTTTGACGAAACGAATTAAGTTTAACATTTTCATCATAAAGAATTGTTTATGAGTCGGACGCAAAAATTAAACTTGAACTCATACATTTCAGTAACGATTTCTGTATAGAGAAGTGAACCCCATATATCGCTGGCAAAAACGTCGATGTCTAACGACTATAAAAAAAAATCAGACTCTTCCCAAACTATTAAAACCTAACAAAACTTTTAATAAACTTTAATGCCCTGGTAAAACTAAGAAACACACTTTTTCTAACCTAACAATACCTGTTAATAAGCCCATTAAATTACCAGGTTAAAGCATAACTGTATAACTTGTTTTCTTGACCCACGGCTCACAGGCCGTAATTTCCGTATACGCTGGTTATTTATTTTGTTTGGTGGCAGAATATTTTATTTATTTAACAAAAAACACTATGAAAGTAAATCTCATAAATACCACTTAATGTTAAACTTAAAACTTAAATTCTTTACTGTTAATTTAGACTGGTGTGTGTGACTGTTAATGTGATACTTTTCTGCTGATGCTCTTGTTGCTAGTGTAAGATTTTGATTGATACTATTCTGTACTGTGTTGCAAGTAGGTTAAAATCCACAAACTATTACATAATTAAAAGCGCCTATTGGTTGTCATTGTATTGGTTGACGTCATAAATGCGAAAATTTCTCTGTGATCAATTCCTAGTAATTGTACCTACTGGCAACAATACCAGGGTTTACAATTTTAAAATATTATTAGTAATTAAGTATTAGTCAGTAATCTAAATATATAGTTCCGAATAAATTCCATTATTTAGTAATGGAATTTATTGATACATATTTAGGAAACGCGAGCTTAACAATGGATGGTCAGATTAAACATCATCTATTGAATTCGTTTATTGAAAACCCTGGGTAATAAAGCAAATGGTCTAAATCTAAAAGTCAAAAATTTGCAAATATAAAATATGCTGCTTCTTAGAATCTAGAGAAAGTTTTACAATTTGAATATGATAATAAAATTATGTTTATACAGTGGTTTAGATTTGAAAATGAACGTTGAATATTTATAAAATAGAAAACGTTATAGTTGAATTCTATATCCTAGATTTACTTATATTTACTAATATTTAACATAAATACTTATATTTAACGAAACAATGACTTCGTAGCTTTCCTGATTTCCAGAATTATAGTGTCTTGAAAAAAAATTGTTAAGCATTTGTCAAAGTTATTTTAATGTTCTATTATTGTTTAATTGTTTTTATTTTGTGAATTTCTGCAAAGATTGCATTAATTATTGACAAAAAAAGTAGAAATATACTTTCATATTACTCCTTTGCAGTCGTTGGTTATTTACAGGTGCCGATGTCCTAAAGGAACCTACGTTTCACTTCGACGTTAATAATAGAACTTCGTGACTATGTATGGCGAACTTCCTTGTTGCATTTAATTCTTTCGTACCGTACCGTAGTCTAGTGCAAAAAAAAAATGAAAAAATTGATAACGAACATAAGGAGTGACCCACAAAAAAAGTTTTTAGAGTATGCCATAGATTAAATCAGTTATGTCATAGATCGATTAATTGATCTAACCTACATTTTGTACTATTAGTAATAGGTTAAATCGTAACTTGTCAATTTGACTTGATAATTATTTACAAATGACATTTCATTAATTCTCTAAGCTAAGACGTGACTTATATGTCTATCTCAGTCGTTCATGGCCTACCTAGGATACAAATTTTGTGGCGCACTTGATATATTATTTCAAATAGATAATACTATACAGAACATGATTAAAAACAACAAAGATAAAATAGACAAAGAATCAAACTCTGGTGTATGAAGATTGTAATTAGGTATACATAGGACAAACAGGGAAGACGTTCAAAATTAGGAAGAAAGAACACGAGAGAAGTCATAAAGAAAAGAATGAAGATTCAACTTTCCCAAGTCATTGTTTAGAAATTAATCATAGATTTAATATAGATTTCAAAATTTTACATATTCAAGAAAAAAGCAAAAAACTTGTTAGAAAACTTAGAAATTTATAGATATAATAATTTAGAATCAGAATAAAAGGACTGCCTATATTGTATAAATCGTTTGGTTAACAAACAACAATGTTCACTATTCATAACGTGTAACAAGTCTAACTCTAGGAACTCCATCGATTTTTTTGCAGGTATATAAACTTGAATTATTAACTGTATTTACGTAAATATAGGATAAACAAAGATATGGACCGACTTTAACTACATTTTGGTCCTAGATATTTGGAAATTTTTGACGAACTACGAAAAATCTAATTTTTTTTTCATTTTCAGTTAGACATTTATACGTATTCTTCAGATTCGCATAGCTTTGGCGCTATTCAACCCTCTATAATAATAAAATAGGAATTATTTATTTAATTCTTTATTTCGTTTTTAACCCTTAACTGGTGAGCGTCATTTACGTTATGTTCGTGGTGACCCAGGGTCTGACAGACCCTATGTGAAGATCTACATATATATGACTATATATTTGAAAATTTTTGATAATATCGGTTTATCCCATATCATTCTCTGTATTTGTATTGAAATATGAACAATAAAAGATCGCTTGTATTAGAAAATATTTATTACAGAAATTCAACTAAATCGAAACCTTTTCGGAACAGAACAATTATCTGAAATGTTTTTACCTTCCTAAAATGTATAAAAGTATGTTATATTTTGCACATAAACATTTCAAATCGAACACCATATACAAAAATAACAAAATCACAATGCTGAAAATTTTAACAACAAACTTTATCGAGAGTTTTTATAAACAGTTATTACATATATTCGTACTGCACTGCAAACAAACTGGCTTCCTACACCGTACACAATGTGTTTTTGTCTTCCTATCCTTAGAATATGGACAAATGTAGCATCTTTTCCTTTTTGAGGTACCATTTTCAACTTGCAGATTCGGTATAGTATCAGTAATGCCCAGAATAGTTCCCATGACTGTTTTTAAACCTGTTTGTATAGATGAATTGTTATATCTCGTGTGTATAAAGGGTTTTACAAGAGCATCCGCTAGACGTTTTATAAACTCAAACCGCTGTAATTTTTCACAATCTCTGTAGGATTGATGAAGAATGAAAGTGTTGCACGAAGCAATATCCACAATTGTAAAAAAGATGGCTATAGGCCATCGTCTAATGCGGCGCGAGGATGAGTAAACGCTACACTTTTGATCCAGTGAATCGACACCTCCTTTGGTGCTATTATAAAAACTTATGATTTCTGGTTTTCCAGTGGATTCATCTAAACTAGCAGTGTGGTGCATACTAGAAATAACAGCAACTGCTTTATTCTTTTTTGGCACAAATGATACCAAAGACATATCTTTGGTGAAACCATACATTGTAGACAAAACTGGTCGCTTCTTTGATGCTAAAAATTGTGGCGGTATTTCTTTTTTGTTTTTTCTTATCGTACCTACATAAGTTAGTCCACGATCGAGTAGCTCCTGGACTAATTGAACAGAAGTAAACCAGTTGTCGCAGGTGATATTTCGATTCGTTTTTTCGATTGGTTTAGCAAGTCTAATTACTGCTTGCGTAGGAATATTCAATTTTCGTTCTTCTTCAGACAAAGTAGCTCCATCTCTTGCCTTTCCACAGTACAAATATGCGTTATAAAAATAATTATTTCGTGCATCAGTAAGGCAAATAAGTTTCAACCCGTACTTATTCGGTTTATTAGGCATATACATTTTGAATCGACAACGCCCTCTGACACCAATTAACATATCATCTACAGTAACCGAATTACCCACTGTATAGACACTCTGACAGTTCTTGACGAATATTGTAAAAATAAAAGATATCGCAGCACTAGGATCTTCAGGTAAACGTTCATGCCTGGTCCGGAAATTATCAAACCTAAGACAAGCTAATATAACAAAAAAACGCTTACAAGACATAGCGCAACGAAATACGTACCTTCCTGTGCCATCTGCAGCAAACAAAGATTGAAGTCTCTCATGACCTGAATTGAAAATTTGAGTATATAAAAGTAATCCGAGAAATGCACAGAATTCCTCAAGAACAACATTTTTCAATTCAGGCCTATTAGGTTCTTTGAATTTGAGACGGTACTCGACAAGCTTTTCATTTGTCCATGTGGGTATTTCATCGAGAATATCATCGGTGAACAGAAAGTTCCAGGCATCTATCGGGTCACCCTTATTACCTAAATTTCCAGCAGCACCTTTTAGCCCAGGCAAATGAGTAACAATGTTGTGTGCTCGCGTTCGTACGCGTGGGTTCGGTGGCTTCTTTGACCATTTGAACCTGTTCCTACCATAATATCCTTTGGTTGTAGATTCACATTGTTCCTGCACATGTAATTCCTCTTCTGAAGAAGCTTAGTCCTCTGATAATGCTGATTCCTCAGAGGCTGTTTCATGCTCACTTTCAATAACAAATTCATCATCTATATTACTATCTTCATCACTTTCTGAACCAATTTCGTCATACCACCGTAATACGGTCTCTTCAAAATTCAAATCAGTAGCACGAACACTTTTTTCTACGGACATTCTTAATTAAAATTACTTTCAGTTAGGGTGAACCAGGGTCACATAGACCCTTAAACTACAATATATAGATAACTGCACTCGTAACACGTATTCTTTCAACGGCGTATTGACGAAGACTAAATATTAGGAAGCTACTTATAAGGTTAGAAAGATTTGTGCATGTCCTTAAGAGTAATACTGGAACAACTAAACTCTAGGGTCTAATAGACCCTGGCTCACCAGTTAAGGGTTAATATTCTAAATATGATTATAAACTCCTTCAAAATAAAATTTATAGAGAAGGTGTAGGTATCTTTTACATCTTTCTAGAGTTGTTAAATTTGTATTTTAAGAGCAATTAAATGATGAATGTAGATGGGTTTTAATACTACACCATGAACATAATAATATTTATTTAAAATTCTTATCACCTATTACATTATCATTAAATTGTTTGAATACAAATATTTATACTTAAATAGTTTGCCATAATATTGATTACATATACTCATAATATTAAACAGCCACTAATATTTTTGCATGAAGGCTAAACCACTGCATTTTTACTGTCATTTTGTTATTTACATACAATAGCAAATACTGTGGCTTTTAATTCTACAATTGAAGAACTCTCAGAATCCCATCCAGTCGGTCAACACCCACTATTCAATCGACACTTTTGTTTGCGGAATTACTTCTTTGTGTGCTTAACAAAAAGTTTATTTTTAGAGTTTCCATTTTATACTGCCAAGTCGATATTTCAGTATTAGAATAATTGATTCAAATCTTAGAAATTTTTTAACAGTTTTTATATTAATAATTGAAATACGTCGCATTGTTAGTTAAACAACCTATGATCATGGCAATTTCAATATTTTGTTTTATAGTTACAGTAATATTGGCCCAACGCAAACGTTGTAGATGTAATTTTGTATAACGCAAATAGAAATTAATCACAAAACAAAATAATACATACAGGGTTAGGCAAATGTATGGATAGGTACATTCGAATATCCTTGATATGACTACTTAAATTTTAATAAGACTTTCCACAATTAATTAAATCCAAATAAGGGATTCGATGAGTATATTTACATCCGAATCAGACTGCCGATTTAGGCGGAAGCGATGTTAACTTTTTATTTTAAATAAAACACCCTTTAATAAAGTTAATAATTTTAATAATTTATTAATCAAGTTTGGCACCCTTTTGTTCAACAACGCCAGAGATATTTATTTTAATCTAATAATGCAAATTTTATTGAGAACAAGAAAAATTAACACAAAAAAATATAAACAAAATCAACATCAGTTAATAAAGTTTTCAAAATGCTGATCGTTCGCTTCTTGACAATACGCCAGTCTGTGCACAAATTCGTGAATGACATTTGCCAAGGCCGTCTCACGAATTAATTGCAGCTCCTCATTCATTCTCTGCTGTTACTCGTCCAGATTATACGATCGTTTAGTATAAACCACAGATTTTAAATGACCCCAAAGGAAAGAATCTAGGAGATTTAAATCTGGAGACCGTGCGAGCCATTCAATGAATCGTTAACGACTAACCACCGATTTGTGAATGTTTCATTTAAAATATTTTCTAACATTGAGGGCATAGCGAGATTCCACAAGATGGAGCACACCTCCATCTTATTGTAACCAAACACTCACAGGTAATCCCCCATCTTCGTCAATATTAGGAACAACCTGATCTTGTAAGGGATTTCTAACATTTCCGGTGAAGTTATACCTTCTCAAAGTTTTACCAACGATAGTTCATGATATTGGATGCTGATCTTGATGCAAATTGTTAAATAAATCGCATACTTCTTCATGAGTTCTCACGCGGTCACCAAAACCAATCTTCATCAGAATTTCAATACGTTCTTTTTCAGTTAATTGAACCATTATTAATATTTGGACGTCTACAAAGTTAATTCTGACAGTTTAAATCCATTTTTTTATTTCCATGGCTTACTAAACATAAACATGATTTTAAAATATTACTTTTAATTAAATATCTTTGTCGTTGCTGAACAAAAGGGTGCCAGATTGCTGAACTCCCAAAGTAGAGCTCTATTGAAATTCGTCAAAATATACAGGTGGTTTATTTCAAATAAAAAAGTCCACATCGTTTCCGACTAAATCGGAATTATAATTCGGATATAAATACATTCATTGAATACCGATTTGCATTTAATTAATTGTGGAAAGTCTTATTAAAATCTATGTAGCTATAACAAAGATATTTGAATGGATCCATACATTTGCCTAATAATCGATTACAGAATTTCTCTAACGATCTATGCTTCTATTGTAAATGTTGCCTAATTCATTTATAAAAAAAAGTTTAAATGATTTTAACAGCTTCTGAAGACATGAAGTTTTTAATGAACTAGTTAACTAGACTATTTTGTAATAAACAAAAGGCCTAGAAGCCTTACTGTGTCTAATTCGAAGAAACACAAAGGTGAATAGGAACATACCGATCTAATTTCTTCAACTTTAGTTGCATTTTCATTGATGTATGCTATTTCCCGAAATAATATCTCTTTCGATTAGTGAAGTTGTCGCAACAAGTTTTTTGCAAACAATTTAATGATGTCCATACAAGTTCTTGTTACATAGTTTGAGGATTTTGAATCGAAAGAGTTTTTAACATTTTTAACTAGATTGGACACATTGTCATGACCACTTTCACCACCTAATGAAAACTTTTCTTCACGGAATGTTTTAACCCAACACCTATCGCTTATCTTCGCTACTTGAACTTAATAAGCATGCAGCGTCTAGCATGCTTCCGCCATTTTCTTGTTGCTAAATGTTAAAAATTTAAACAGAAAAACTATAGTTTTTTATGCATATAGGATTGTAAGGGATGAGGCTCTTGATATTAAATGCTTGCCATGACTCCAGTTTGTGAAGGACCAATGTTATGGTTGTATCCGGTTCCTTGAATCACGATACCGGTGTTACTTCACCATGCACAGGTTGTACGGCTGTATACACTTTACTATTTAAATCTTCGGTGACTGTTTGTTAAATGAATAAATGTACTTTCATCTAAATATAACAAGTGTTCATTTGAAAAGTCAATCTAGTAGCATGTGATTTACTGAGAACATTTTGAAGTATGTCGTAAATTAAAATTTACTACTTAACCTACGAAGTCGTATATTTTGACAGTTTCATACATACAAATAAATAACAAATAATAGGCATTTATTGAAAACTATAACAAATGTTGAAAATGTTGTCCTTCAAGATCAATGCACTTTAAAATCCTCCGTTCAAAATTTCTGATATTCTCCAACATTACTGGATTGTTATTAATTTCCATGCATTTCTGTCCGATTCTCTGTACCATATACCATATCATTCAAATTCAATATAGGTGGAAACTCAACTTGAAATTCTACCATGCAATCTTGAACTGAATAAACCCATAAACCATCAATTTTATTACCACTTCGAAAATAAGCCTGGACTAAAAAAATTTTATGTTCTAAAGTGAAAGCCATTTTAAAACTGAGAAGCAATTTATTTAAACAAGAATCGATGCACGATTATTTTACGCACTAACTGATATTTGTGATTGACATTATCAAATGTCATTTGGATTTACGTTTACGGAACAACAAACACATACTAATATATTTGCGTCTTATTCTATCAAAATTTCAAAGTAACCTAGATTGACTTTTCAAATGAACACTTGTTAGTTATTTACACTATATACATTTATTTTTGTATCTACAACGACTTACACTAACAAAAAGTGCTGCCGAGATTGGTGTCCCTCGTTAAAATATCATTGTTATGTTGATTTTCAATGCAAGTCTTGTGCTATTGTTGAATTATGTTGTTGCTTGTTATGAAGTTAAGGATGAGACTATCGTGTTAAGGCTGTGTTAGAACTAGATAAAAATATATCATTGTCCCTACAAATTATTATATAATTAAAAGCGCGTATTGTTGTACATTGTATTGTTTGATCTCATGGCGAGGATTTTATGTGTTCGTTTCGTAGAAATTGTATCTACTGGCAACAATACCAGGTTTACGAGAGGGTATATAGGGTGCATTATATTGTTTGACATCATGGCGGGAATTGTCTGTGTTCATTTCGTAGAAATTGTATCTACTAGCAACAATACCAGGTTTATGATAGGATATTAAACCTTACTAATAAATAATAAAATATCATTACTAATTAAGTATTGGTATTATAAATCTAAGTATGCAGTTCCGGATCGTCCCTTGTTAAAGTAATAAAATTTATTATACATATTTAGGGAACGTGATCTTAAAAATGAATATACAGATTCAACCCTTTGTTCACTATAACCTAAGGTAATAAAACAAGCGGTCTAATATATAAATTATTGAAAATAAATTTGAAATATACCTGAAGGATGCCGCCCGCTTCTTATCTAAAGAATGATTTACAATTTGAATGTGATAATAAAAACCCTAGGTAATAAAACAACGGTTTATATCCTACATTTACTTATATTTAACAATTAAAAAATGTTTGAAATTAAAATATTACGAAAGTATATTAAATGTATCCTCAACAACGATGTTTTTAGACTGTATTACTTAAACTATCACGAAACAACTCAATCAACGCATGCTATAAAAACGGCATAAATATTACCAGAACTGATAAAATATAACTAGCAATCCTACCACTGATAACAATATTTGTTATGCATGTGTGCTAATGTTCCGAATGTAATACCGAGTGACTATAAGTGATTTAAGGAAATATTTAATTTAACAACCTTAAAAAACTGGTTTGTCTGGTCATTCGCTTTATATTAATCTTTTTGGGATAGAGTATTTTATAAAAATATGGGGACATATAATTAGAATTACTAGTAAATCAATATTTTATCAAACATGAGATTTATACAAAATGATAGTTGTAATAAATTTTACACACCTATAGATATTATAAATAATACAATTATGTACAAAGAAAATTATTGCTACCGGCAAGTAACAAAAATAGATTTCGCAAAACTGACCGCTGATGCTTTACGATATAACACATTGATACTGTAGAAGTCCAAAGACTTACCTGTGTGGAAGGGTTGATGGTAAATATACAAATAAATTAGCCAGGCCCGGACTGCGGTCAGTGAAGACACGCCGTCTTCACTGACCGCAGAGGTTCTTATCGAAACTTTAATGAGAGGCTGACTAATAATTATAGATAATGAAGGTGCCTCCATGGATTAAGGTTAAATCATAAATAGAATTCATACGCCACACGGAGGACATATATCATATAACGTACTCACACAGTGTGATGTCTATAAAAGGGGTTTAAATACATACAACATATAAATGCATAACAGCGGCACAACGAGTTAATAAAATAACAATATTTTATTGCATACGTTTTCCAAAATATCCCAAAAATACGAGGGATGTTTCCAAAGTTCTGGGAATTGTGTTCTAATTACATTATGCAAAACTTATAAGCAATGCTATTGGTGACTTTTGTCTTGACATGTTTATGCAGGTATCCAGTGCAATATCGTTCAGCCTGAATCAGATGTTCGATCTGTATAGACGCATTTTCATAGCACTGTTTATGTAACCATGGAAAACGTGGCTAAATCTCAAAGAGCAATAATTTTGTTTTTGTAAAAAGAGGGTGCGAAAGCTTCAGAAATTATTAAACATCTGCAAGGAGTGTTTGGTGAGTCTGCAGAATCTAAAAGTACTATATATCGGTGGATTAATCGTTTTAAAAGTGATAGAACAACATTAGAGGACGTTCTACGCAGTGGTCGTCCGAGCACGACGGTAAATGAAAGAAATAGTACTGCCGTGAAGAACCTACTGAAACAGGACAGATGAATGACTATTTCTCAAATTAGTACGCCTAGGAATAAGTACACGACAAGTTCATGAAATCTTACATGATTGTTTGGGCGTAAGCAAGGTTTCAGCCCGCTGGGTGCCAAAGCTGTTGGGACCGGAAAAGAAACTCAATAGGTCTTACACTTGTCGTCAACTTCAAGAGCTGTTAGCCCGTTACGGCGATGAAAATTGACAAAATAAAAACTTTATAGCTAAATTCCCAGAACTTTGGAAATATGCCTCTCATATAGATTATAAACGGACAGATATATATACAGACTGATTCAAATTAAGTGCGCACTATCTCTGTTATTATTGCGGGCTATCTCTGTTATTATTGCGGGCTATCTCTGTTATTATTGATTCTAGAAAGTAGGTTAAATTAGCAAAGTATTAGTGTTTTTAACATTGATTAGCATGCAGTTCATGAAAAAAAAATTTAATAACGCATTTTCGAGAAATTTTGAAATTTATTTTTTTTTAAATGGAACAGCCTGTATATTTTTTAAAATTCTGAATGCTAATGTTCTTTGTAATATAAAAGTCTCAATACACTATTGTCCTAAAACGAATAATAAAGTAGTTATAGCAGTTTCTATTTTCTTCTAAATGTTGTCATTGCTCAGCTAACTTTTGACAAAACAGATACATATTTTGTGTTTAATGTTTATTTTAACATATTACAGCTTACAAAATTAAATTAAAAAGAAGAAAGTACATGTATAATTTGTATAATTTATAAATACTGCTCAAAGGTGTCACCTTCCTGCTCAATACATTTTCGTACCCGCTTCAGTATACTCTGTATGGCTCTTAAGATTGTCCTTCTATCTAATTGGCGAAAAACTTCTCTGACCTTGTCTTGCAATTCGCGCACGTTGTCATATCGCGTTTTGTACACCTTATTTTTTAAGTATGCCCAAAGAAAAAAGTCCAAAGGTGAGAGCTCAGGGGAGCGTGCTGGCCATTGAATTGGACCATTTGTACCAATCCACTTTTCGTCAAAGATGGTGTCGAGGTAGGCTTGCACTAGGTGATAGTTGTGTGCAGGAGCACCGTCCTGCTGAAAGTATAAATTTTGGCGCATCAGGTAATTGACGTTATCAAGGAAATCCTCTACAGAGGCTCCCAAACTTTTTTTCACATAGACCACTTTGAAAGTTTTGCTGGTTCCGGTGGAGCCCCTGCAGCTACATTTCTACCATATTCCCAAAACTCGACAAAAGATGTGAAGATTAGATCTAACTATGGAAATTTGCGTTGCGGCTGAGTTATTGGTTAATTAATTGATTGTGCTGTGAGTGGATGTCATAAAAGTAAAGTTAGCCAATCAAAAAAGTTATTCCATCCAACTTTACTCCTTTGACATCTACTCACAGCACAGGAAACCAATCAATTCTCACATATTTTATTTAGAAAACTCCCCATTCGGAGTGGTAAAAATAAAAAGAAAAATAGTATATTTCCTTGTGTTGTATTTATTCAAATATGTAATTATTACACTATTAATTATTATTGTTATCATATTACATTGTAATATGATGATAACCTTGATATGATCATCTTGAATTTCTTCGTCCATAACGAGTTGACTCGTCCAGTTGAATAGAAAAATGAGTTGTTTGCAGATAATTACACAAGAAACTTTCAATATCAGAGCACATTTCGTCAATACGTCTTTGTACAGTGTTGTTACTCAAAGGAATTCTTTTGAGTATGTCAAATGGAGATTTGTGCAGAACAGTTTTTAAAACTTCTTCAACAGCGGGTAAAATTAACTGTTCTCCAATGGTCTGCGATTTTCCAGATTTCGCTATAAGTAATGAGATATTGTAAGATGCCCGCAAGCCATCATCGTTACTTTCCGACGTTGAAGCGAACATACTCTGCACGGTGGGTCTCTTTTCATATTTTTCCTTCAATGTTTGAAAATATTTCAAATCTTTACCTATTTTATCAGGATGACACCTTCTTAGATTATCTTCGAGCTTCGATGGTTTCATAGAGTCATTGCTCAAAACTTTGTTGCATAAAGGGCATATGGGCAATCGCTTGTCTGCCTTTGATGGAAGAAAACCAAATTTTAAATAATCAACACTGTACTGTCGACATTTCTTCTTAGATTCAGCCATGTTTCGTATCAGTTACCTACCTGTAAATAAAAAAAAACTTTGTTGTAGTAATCTTAAGGCGGTCTTACTTAACAGGATATGGCTATTTTAACAGGATTAATTGATTATTGCAATGAAATAAACAAAGTACCGGCGGCAAACTGATTCTAATTATTAAAAGCAATAACTCGCTAAGATCAATAATTGAGTTTTATGAAAACGGCTGAACCGATTTTAATGTAATTTAAAACATTTTTTCATTAATTATATTTTGATATATTTCTGTAAATTCGATAGAAAATACTTGTAAATAATATTTTGATATCAAAACTCCGCGATTTTAATTATTTATTTATTACCTTGATGCACGTTACGAGTATGTAGTATATAAAGACACGTACAATTTATGAAAATATATTTAATTATTAGTGAACCACCACACAGTTGGGTAATAAAAAAAATTACTAATAAAGTAGGGACAAGAAGTTCAACCTTTCTCGGCTTTCTGTTCTTTTATGGAAGTATCCTGGGGGTCCACCTGGACCACTTTGGGAATCAATGCTCTAGAACGTTACGAATAAATTCCAGATATATGTTTCCTGTCAACGTATCATGGTAGAACAGTGGACCAACGACTACCAAACCAATTAATCCGCACCAAACGTTAAAACTAAATCGAACTTGTGCAGCATGTGGAGGAACTATTAATAAATTTTCTTGAGACCAGTAGTGACTATTTTTCTTATTAAACATGCCTCTATTTGAAAAATTTGTTTCGTCACCTTTAGACTCTTTCCTTTGGGGATACTTAAAAATGAGGTGTACAAAACGCGATACGACAACGTGCGCGAATTGCAAGACAAGGTCAGAGAAGTTTTTCGCCAATTAGATAGAAGGACAATCTTAAGAGCCACCCAGAGTGTACTGAAGCGGGCAAGAAAATGTATTGAGCAGGAAGGTGACACCTTTGAGCAGTATTTATAAATTATACATGTACTTTCTTCTTTTTAATTTAATTTTGTAAGCTGTAATATGTTAAAATAAACACTAAACACAAAATATGTATCTGTTTTGTCAAAAGTTAGCGGAGTAATGACAACATTTAGAAGGAAATAGAAACTGCTATAACTACTTTATTATTCGTTTTAGGGCAATAGTGTATTGAAACTTTTATATTACAAAGAATATTAGCATTCAGAATTTTAAAAAATATACAGGCTGTTCCATTTAAAAAAATTATAAATGTCAAGGATATAAAAAATACTTTTCATATCCTTAACAAAGGCATCATTGCCGAAACATGTAAGGTTGTTTTAAATATAAATACTTTGAAGTAATAAACCAGACCTTTAATCGCCGACTTATTAAGTTTACCTTATCATACCAAGGTCACGAAGATATTATATATATATATATATATATATATATATATATATAATATTTTATGATATTATATATATATATATATATATATATATATATATATATATCAATTGATAAATTCTTGGAGTTTTTCGGCTTTTATATGAAATATTTACAAATACTATCAAATTAGCATGTAATTGCGAAGTAAATGTGAATATAAACATTGCTGTCTACAAATTAAAATGCAAATCATACGAAATTTTAATTAAAAAATTTTGTCAACGTTGGGACTTCAACCCAAGTCTGCGGTTTGCCGGACCGTTGCTTTACCAATTAACCCACGATAGACCTTGGTTCAAACTAATTAGAAATGCATTAAAAAGCAACATTGTTAATGATTCAGATGTCAGTTATTGAAAGTAGATGTCAGTTTTGAAAGCAGAAGTCAGTTTTGAAAGCAAATGTCAGTTTTGAAAGCAGATGTTTGTTATTGAAAGCAAATGTCAGTTATTGAAAGCAGATGTCTGTTTTGAAAGCAGATGTTAGTTTTAGTCAGTTTACTATAGTAACTAAGTTAATTTATAGCAACTTAGTTATATAAATACATATCCAGAATTAGAGCTACATTGTGTAAGGATTATTCAATTAACTAAAAATTAAATTACAATTAACTAAAAATTGGTAGTAATGCGTTACAAATTTTTGTTTATTTTTCTTTTTGCAAGAGTGATGAATATGTATGTCCTATTTGTAAAATAACAGGGCATTTCAGCACGAAGTCAGAAATAGAACGTCACGCGCATTACTTATCACTCTTATCAGCCACGTGTGCTGAATCGTAACTTTTAGATAACAAGTTAATATAAAAAGGCTAGCGCATATAGAATATGTATGTTATATTTGCAAGATAACAGTGCATTTCAGCACCAAGTCAGTAATATAACGTCATGCGCATTTCTTATCAGCCACGTGTGCTGAATCGTAACTTCTAGATAACAAATTAATATAAAAAGGCGAGCGCATATAGAATAAGTTGTTATTATAAAATAGTCTTCAGTAGCACATAGTGTTAATTATTTTGTAATACTTCGAAAGTGCTGTAATAAAGAAATTCCTCAAAAAAAAAATTTGAATAAAACGATGTTTAAAAAAATCTAACCATTAGTAGAAAAATTATAATTGTGGATTAAAGGAAATTTTCATTTAATAATAAAAATATTAATTTAATTAAATACATTTTTAGTGTAATTATATAACTAATTATTTTATTTAAAAGAAGTCACTTTCGAATGACGTATGTTCGTTAGGCAATTCAATATAGAACGTTACATAAACTATCGTTAGCGGGCTGTTGCGTCAATTGAAACGTTTTGGAGTTAATCAAGTGTAAAAATTCTGCCTTAGGAATTATGTGATCTTCACGAATTTCGGTTATGCTTAGAGAAATACATATTCGTAACACTGATACTAATAAATCTGGCGTCCCGATAAAGGATTAATTTATTTTATCCTTCGGCGATTATGTCTTTATCCACATAAAATACACCCACACTGAATAATACAGGCCGTAAAAATACTACCATGTATATAATAACAGTCTGTTATTAATTTCAAAACGAAAATACCACTGTTATATAGAAAAGGTTAATGGATTTTACTCATTATTTAATAATTTTGTTAGAGAATTTTGGTAGCAATAATTCATTTATGAATATGAAATTTGGGTAATAATTTCTTTTAAATCTTACTGTTACGTGTATGTTTATGTAAGGTCGATTTGAAATTATTTTCTTGAATTATTAATCTTATATCCGCAGAATTGATTTCTGCAATAATTATGTTTATTTGCTTATTGTTATATTGCTTAACCAATATACAGTGATACAAATGTTATCTCATTAGCTACCATATATATATATATATATATATATATATATATATATATATATATATATATATATATATGGTAAACTTAATAAGTCGGCGATTAAAGGTCTGGTTTATTACTTCAAAGTATATATATTTAAAGCAACCCTACATGTTTCGGCAATGATGCCTTTGTCAAGGAAATAAAAAATATAAATGACAGAATATAAATGTCAAATAATTGAGTTGCTATGGTTTAAATTATTCAAAGATACATTCCAATAATAATAATAAATCATGCCTTAGTATTACAAAAAATAGATAGCAAGGAGTGAACATATGTGTTGTTCGCTGCTAGCAGCTTGTGTCTCTTTCTGGGTATGAATTTGTGTGTTGGTTGCTGCTGGCAGCTTGCGTCTCTCTCTGGGTGTGTGGTTTTGTATTTGTGTGAGCGCGTAAGTGTAGGATTTTGTATGTTGGTGCGCTCGTGCGTGTGTTTAGTGACCGGTCTATTTTTTGGAATACTAAGGCATGATTTATTATTATTATTGGAATGTATCTTTGAATAATTTAAACTATAGCAACTCAATTATTTGACATTTATATTCTGTCATTTATATTTTTTATTTCCTTGACGAAGGCATCATTGCCGAAACATGTAGGGTTGTTTTAAATATACATATATACTTTGAAGTAATAAACCAGACCTTTAATCGCCGACTTATTAAGTTTACCATATCATACCAAGGTCACGAAAATATTATATATATATATATATATATATATACCGCCTGATTCTGAGCAAACGCAACGATCCGAACGTATGAATATTTCTCCCGCTTCGAATACAATTCCCCTGAACGCGTTTAGCCAATCACAAACCAGTCTGTCGCGCAACCATTTAACAACTAATGTCACAAATTAGTGTCACCACTGCCACCCTATACGGAGTCTCTTAAGCGTTTGAATAGTGAAAATAAGAAAATAAGAAAAGAAAATAGACATTACTGGTTCTGTACAAAATTTAAAACCATTATTCCCAAATCGCAGAGTTCCTAATGATACGTTCATTTTAGTATGCGCTCCAATAGAACTAAATTCAAATTTGACAGTTAGCGATATTTACAACGATTTAGGCATATGCTGTTCTTCCGTTAACCGCATACTAAAATTAATTGGTTTTCGTAATTATAAATATTCCAAACATCATCAATTATTTTACGGTGATGAGTTTAAACGGATGAATTTCCGTTATTATATAATTAATTTCTCATTATGAACAATTTATTTTATTATCTGTAAGAGTAAATTTTTCTTAACATTACTAGAATTTAATTTAGTTTTTATTTATTTCTGAAGTTTATTTAGTTCACTATGAACAGTTTTTGTGACCTTTATTATTAAAATTTTATTTATTAAACCTCTTGATGCTTTATTTGCAATTTTCTTAACCGCTTATTAATAATTTCATTACGCTTTGTAGAATAACGTATTGCAATTTACTCATTACCATAACACAGGACTAAACAATTTATAGTCCTTTAATAGTAATTTGGTAATCAGATAATTTTTCTTACGCGGCTCCATAATATGTAAGTATGTATGATATATGACATTGATGTTGACACGCCTACAGCATTCAGGGGAATTGTATTCGAAGCGGGAGAAATATTCATACATTCGGATCGTTGCGTTTGCTCAGAATTAGGCGGTATATATGTGTGGTTGATTCAATCAGTTGGCGATTTAAGGTCTGGTTTTACTCAAAAATGCATATATATATAAAACAATCTTACATGCTTCGGCAAGTGATGCCTTTCTCAAAGAATATAAAATATAAATGACAGTATATTAATGTCATACTTATACATTTGTAGTTGTCATGGATAAAATTATTCAATGATACATCCATAATTTTATCCATATCAACTACAAATGTATAAGTATGACATTAATATACTCACATTTATATTTTAAATTCTTTGAAAAATGTATCACTTGCCGAAACATGTAAGATTGTTTTAAATATATGGATTTTTGAGTAAAACCGGACCTTAAATCGCCAACTGATTGAATCTACAATAACATACAAAAGTCACGAAATAATTATCTTTTATATATATATATATATATATATATATATATATATATATATATATAAATATATATAAATGTAAAAATTAATTAACGGGTGAGCGGTATTAAAAAAAACTCCTTTATTTCACTCTATATTTCATAACGGATTTGTTACTTCATCAGGAGTGTAATTGAGAGTTAAAATTCAGCACACAACGGCACTAAACATGTTAAAATTAATAAAATTTAAAACATTAAATTAAGATGATGTTGGTTTATCGTCAACCTTTTAAAAACAAATATGTTTGTTTTTAAAATATTTGTTTTTAAAAGGTTGACGATAAGCCAACATCATCTTAATTTAATGTTTTAAATTTGATTAATTTTAACATGTTTAGTGTGTGCTGAATTTTAACTTTCAATTACAGTCCTGATGAAGTAACAAATCCGTTATGAAATATAGAGTGAAATAAAGGAGTTTTTTTTTTACTTGACAGACCGCTCACCCGTTAATTAATTTTTACTTATACAGTACGGTCGATAATACTTAATAGTCTTTATATATATATATATATATATATATATATATATATATATGTTCATTCGGAGGTTTTTGCGGCAATAATTTGTGTTGACTGAATTTCTGGAACTGACCCGCGTTGAGGAGTCCGTCGACGGACTAGTTTCTACTTGAACTTTCGGCAGACTCGTTGCTGCCATCTTCGGGAGGTAGTTCCCAGAACGCTACTTAATGTTGACTCATTCTACATCAAGTAGATGAGAACTACCTCCCGAAGATGGCAGCACCGAATCTGCTGAAAGCTCGAGTAGAAACTAGTACGTTCACGGACTCCTCAACTCGGGTCAGTTCCAGAAATTCAGTCAACACACACATATATATATATATATATATATATTGACTGAATTTCAGACCGATAGCCCAAATATTAGTGAATTTTATATTAGTACGGTCAAGACATTTTCTATAATTATATGTATATATATATATATATGTATATATGTATGTATATATTTTGTAAGACAAAAAATTTAACACTTACGACCACCTTTATATAACGCCCAATATTGTTTCCTTTTTTGGTGGCCGTTATTGACAGGTTTTACTGTTTAATATTTGGTGGAGGTGCCGGCATAAATGTAAGTAAAATTTTAAATAATAGAATATCACTTTTTTAATTCCTCCATACATATTTCGTCTTACAGTTCTTAATGTACACATAATAATTCATAAGTCTAAAAACTATATTATGTTTTTAATTATACATACTTTAATTTCCGTCGTCATTACTTCAGATTTCAAATACTTTGAATGAACAAAAATTCACAATAACATATATAATTTGAATGAAAGTACTCCAAAATACCGGTTATTCACAAGAGACATAATGCCGTGCTGGAAAGCAGAGGTGTGTCAGTGTTTCGAACATTCCAACACATATACCTAATAATTATTGCATTATTATTTACACTTGACATTCAAAATATTAATTCATTACGTTAAGTTAGAATCTTTTGCATTTAGCTGAAATTCTAGCCATTAATATCTATAACATTTCCCTGTAATTATTCATCTATCTAAGTAGTATGTGTAGAACACCTGTTTTCCTAATATAAATGGAATAACTTCATAGTTACTACTCGCGTGATAGTTTTTAGATTAATTGAAATTTTGGACTTGTTAACAAGCAATTAGATATTTTACGATGTATTGAAGAACTTACTGAAGGATTTTCTGTTAAGTCAATAAACTTTCCTGAAAGAGTATCATCTACATTCCATAGTATTTTCAAGGTTAACACAAACTTATCCACTTACGCAAGTACACACAGTTGTTTCTAAGATAATTTGGGAAGCTGAATTCTAATTTTCAATTCATTTTTTAAGATTAGTTGTAGTTTTCGAGATATTCAATAAATTAATTTTTTGCTATTTTTTGACAATTACTAGCCATTTTATTGTTTGTATTGTTTGGCATCCGTTTCACGTATAATGAACTTACTGTAAATGAGAACCAATGAGTATTAAATCTCACATTACATGTAAATTTCGCCTAATGTGCTGCGTTAATTTCTACATTTCGACAAAGTTTGTACCAGTATGCAGAAGCGCTACACGTTGCGATAGCACCTGTCTGGTTGTTAAGATAATGAAAAATTCGTGAAAAGTCACATCTATCCTGGAATTTCATCCACATTCCAGGATATATGTAATTTGTCATGAATTTTTCATTTGTTTAACGTAGAAATTAACGCGCTATATTTACATATAATGTGAGATTTAATACTCATTTATAGTAAGTTCATTATACTAACTATATATACGGGAAATATAGAAGTGAAAAATCATGTCTATCCGGGATACAGTGAATTGACAAGCTCCAATAAAAACGAAATGCATCCACACATTCCAGGACAGATGTGATTTTTCACGAATTTTTCATTATCCGTTTCATGCTTTAAAATCCAACAGTGGTTGCTCATCATGCCCTCGTCCCAAAATCCTTGGTATCGTCTTTCTATTTTCGCCAAATCTTGGTGCAGCCGTTCTCCTTGCTCGTCGCTCGTATTGCTCAAGTTTGCAGGGAAAAAATCAATTATTTGTAAATATGCTATCTACATTCTATGACGCTAATTATTCGATTTTTTTAATAGAAAAATTCGCCCTTAAGCAGGATTCGAACCCACGTTCATGGTTTGTCAGACCATTGCTTTAACCACTAAGCTATTAAGGATTGTAATTTCGGATCATTGTGGGGATGCCTTAAGTCACATTAAGGAAACAGATGTATAGTTCGCCCGTAGTCGACAGTTGTTGCAAATTTATTGGACTTTCGCGAAGTAATGTGAATTCGAGATGGTTGCTCTGAACCGAACCTGTTCCTTTGAACCTAGTTCGCGTGCCGGAGCAGGTGCACCTAGTTCGCATTTTCCAAAAGAGTAGATCCAATTGAAACGATTCCGAGTCGTACAATTCTGATTCCGATCGTTCAAGTCGGAGCGTCCGAGAGTTGATCTCGCAGTTGCACCTACATATTCGCATCGTATTATGTAAAAGAGTAGGTCCGCCTGGAACGAGTCCGACTAAGCGAAGCGAAATATGAGAAATAAACGACGCAACTACTCCTATATGTATAAATAAATACAACTGGCAATTGTAGTTGCTGCGATTCCGAATAATTGTATATAGAAATTGTGCAACCAAATATATTTATTTTTTAATAATTAGTATTTAGTATGATTTCTAGTCATAAGAAAAACTAAATTTTTAGCTACACAAAAAAATATATAATAAAAAGTAAAAATAATAAGAACTAATACATAAAAAATAGTTTTAATTTTTGTATTTAAATCTAAATGAAGTCATCGTTCATATTTAGGAAAACTAGTTTTTCTACTTTACTCGCACTTAACCGTGTTCTTCTTTCATTTAAAATATACCCCGCTTTAGAAAAAAGTCTCTTGCATGGAACTGAAGTAGCCATTGCACAAAAAATTTCGATACTTAGAATCGGGAATAAATATTCACTGTCCCTTCACCACTGAAATGGATCCTGATTTCGATCAGCCATTTCACACAACTTTTGTAACACATTCTTTGGCCACATAAATTACATTTAGCAAAGTCTTTATCAACTACAGAAAAAAAAATCCATACAATACTGGTTTGCCTATTAGAACTCATTCTTAAATATTTATAAAATTTAAATTAAATTCCACAAAACTACAACCGACAACGACAACGACAATACTTATTATGCAACTAATCGAAATATATCCTATTTAGTAAAGGAAGGTAGAGAAAATACAAATAAACCAAGTTATGTGTTTATTTTAATACATCATACATTTATAGTCTTCACTTTTTTTAACAGTAACATTATGTCTCTCGACTAGACATTATATTTTTTGTATAAGAAATAGGCGATAATACTATATTTATGGTATTATTTTTGTGATTATTTTTTTGTGTATATCGTATGCACTTTAATTAAAAAAAAAATCTATAAATTGCAATCTGACACCTCATTTAAAATGTAATAAGTTAACTGCTATTTGTATATCCTAGTTGTGTGCCTAAGTAAACATAAAGATTACCCTGACTGATCGGATGCAAAATATGACTCATAATCGGTCGGTGTCGGAACTGATTTGTGCACCTAGTTTGCCGCACCTAGTTCGGAACTGGACTCCGGGTAGGTGCACCTACTCCGCTCAAGGAGTAGGTTATATCATCTCTAATGTGAATGTAAATATGGTTTCTACATTTTACGACGCTAATTATTCGAATTTTTTAATAAAAACATATAATTAGCGTCGTAAAGTGCAATAAATGTTATATAATACAGTTGATAAAGTATTTCTTTGCAGTTCGTACTACTCAAAGTGCAAACCGCAAATTGTACATTATCTCTTCCTAACATACATAAATACGCTCTGTAATACTACACACGTTACTAAAACTATACTTAAACCTAGCGTGAAAATTGAAAAACCCAGAAGTGTGAAAAAACATTAAGCGTAAAAATAATACTATAATAATAATACTATAGTCACAATAAAACTGGACTGCGGAATTGGTCCATTGTCAGAATTAATTAATTTACTCTTATGTCTATGTATATAAATACTCTCTAACTATGTAATTCTCTATCATTATTTACAGTTTTAATTACCTTAAACTTATTTTGAGGCATAGAATTGCCTGTGTCCTTAATATGTCGGACAACGCTAGATTTTTCGGGTATATTAAATCTAAAATAGGAAATACGTACCTTGTCACGAGTTAAAATTAAACGTTTAGTTTGCTCGATACATTTTTGGTTACAATCTCTACAATTTATTTCATAAATACCAGACTTTTTTCCTACTTCATTTTATCCTTGGTGTTACCTAAACGCCATTTTAACGAGTTACATGATTTAAATCATGTAACTCGTTAAAATCACTTTTGTGTTGCACTGATACTGATATATATATATATATATATATACAAGTGTCCCGTATCGTTATGTTTAAATTTTAGGAGTGTAAAGTAGACTTCATTTCAAGTAACGAAAACGCAAAACTTGTATATCCATTTTTATTTGTTTCATAGTTACAGATCTATGAATGTGATTGTCAGATCATGAAAAAAAATGTAACCCTAAAGTCAATAAAAACTGATTTTATTTAGAAAAGTTCAATTAATAATATTTTAGAAATGTCCACCTCCTTGTTGAATGCAGGCTTATGCCCGTAAGCCAACAGAAGAAGTACTTATCAGAATCTCATATATGTTTTGTCGGATTTGCTCGGCAGCCAGGTGAATACGATCCAACAACTCTTCTTTTGTGTTCGAAATTTGCGTGTAGACTAAATTTTTCATGTACCCCCATAAATAAAAGTCAAGGGGATTAAGATCGGATGATCTGAGTGGCCATGCAACAGGACCACCTCGACCAATCCATCTTGGATAATTGACGTTAACCCAATTTCGTACAGCAATTCCGAAATGTGGTGGTGCCCCATCTATGTGAAACCACAAGTCTCGTCGAACATTCAGTGGGACATCCTCTAAAGGACCTGGCAGCTCGTCAGTAATAAATTGAAGGTAATTGTCCAAATTTAACCTCCCAGGAAGAACGACAGGACCAATCAACAAGTTACCGATTAGGGCCGCCCAAACGTTAATAGAAAATTCATGTTGAAATTTAGATGGGCGTATAGCTTTGGGATTTTCTGATGACCACTTGTGCATGTTTCTTAGATTTGTAACACCACTTCTCGCGAACGTAGATTCATCTGTCCAGAAGACTGTTCTACAGAAATTAAAATGACTCTCGTGACTCTCTTAAAATCCAGGTAGAATAAACTAGACGAGCATAGTGGTCTGCCTCAAGCAAACCGTGTCCCCTGCGATAGTGATATGGATATAAGCCCTCACCTTTTAAAATTCGCCATACTGTCGTGTGACACTCCTAGTTGTCTAGCGATTCGACGTACACTGAGAGTTGGATCCCTTGTAACAATAGCTATTGCTTCTTCCTCTAAGTCTGCTGGCAAATTTACTCCTCGGTTGAAAAGATAATCGCGCAGTCTGCATTCCCGAAATTGTCTGTGTACTTCCAGAAACGTTCTGTAATTAGGAATGCGCCTATCGGGAAATCGATGTCGGTATTCAATAACTGCTTGATGTGCACTGCCGTTACAGTAGCGATACACAAACTGCATGTCCGCATACTCTTGAGAAGAAAATCGGTAAGGCATTTTGAATAAAGAAATCATGTCCACGCACTAATAAGCTGTTGTATGAACTGAAACGTAATGTAATCCTTTATTAAAAAATGCAACGTTAACAGTCATCTGAACATTTGTTTATTGTATGATATTCATGGCTCAGCACTTACGAAATAACTAAGAACCTTGTTTATCATAAATCAATTTCCAGTACTCTTTTTGTAGATCTCCAAGAAATTACTGTATCCACGACGACAAGTGTTTATTTATTTTAGGATAACATTTTATTATGCGACGTTAACAATCACAGGCCTGTTATTGAATCGTATAACTTTTTTTTAATAAAATCAGATTGTATTAACTTTAGGATTACATTTTTTTTTCATGGTCTGACAATCACATTCATAGATCTATAACATTGAAACAAATAAAAATGGATATACAAGATTTGCGTTTTTGTTACTTGAAATGAAGTCTACTTTACACTTCTTCATATATATATATGATTTTTCGCAGTCTGTACAAATTAGCAGGCGGGAAAAAGATGGATATACAAAAGAAATATGCTGCTCAGTAGCTGTGAAAGAATACAGACGATGCGTGGGTTATTGTGATCGTGCTGATATGTATAAAGCTCTGTATAGTATCGACCGAAAGGCAAAAAAGTGTCGTTTGTTCTGGCGTTTCGTAGATGTTTCGGTTGTCATTGTTTAAATTTTGTATGAAATGTCTACATCTGATTATCTAACATTGAAAAACTTTAGACTTCGTGTTGCAACTAGTCTCATCATAGCAATCAAAAAGAACCCACAAGATCGACAAAGCACACTTAAACAGAATCGGTATAAACCGTACGTTGCTCGATAAATAAGAAAATGTCCTGCGTATGCCAATACATGTAAATTCTAGACGTTGTGCTCTTTGCAGCACCGCAAGTCAACCACACCGTTAAAAGTGGTTTAGCAATACTTGCAACGTAGGACTATGTTTAAGGTGTTGAAAAAAGTAAGCAACAAATAAATCAAAATCGTTTTTGTTCATGCCGTGCTTTATTTAACAGTAGTTTCACAACAAAACCACGTTCAGGAGGGTTATTGTTAAGGATCATTAGTGCAAAATTTATTATAAATTATACTATGGGGGGGGGGTAATCATAAATTGTCTTAAAATTATTATCTCTGATGAATATTTTAATTGTGTGCTCGAAAGGTATAAGTAATATGGAGTAGGTTTTTATAAAGACCTTTTACAGACACCTTGTAGAATGACAAATTTCGTTTGTGAAAATCAAGATTTTATTTCAACAAACTAAATTATAGTATTTATACTAGAATTTTCTCTTTTAAACATTTATTCAAAGTGTTGCAACGTTCAAATAAAATCTCCAAATTAATCAAATTTCACCTATCACATGAAACGCTGATTTCTTAAGTTTATCCATATTGTATAATAATTCAAATAGCTAATGCTATATTGCAGTTAGTTCTATGCGGTTTAGAATCAAGATTAATTAATATTCGAAGCGATTATACAAGCGATATTTCTATAATCGCTTCTTTTTCATAATACAATACTATTCAATCTATTCTAAATCGAAATCTACGTTGTCATTAAGAATAATCAAAATATCATCTCTTAAATAATCTTGATTAATGTCAACACGAAGAAACCTTTAACAAATTATTGAAAATCAGTGTTACATAAAACCCTTTTCTCGCCCAATTAGCCTAAAATAATTGAAGTTGTCCGTTCTGTTTACGCCAGGCATCAAGTCCAAAACACCGTAATAAACAAGATCGTTTTCGTTACGTAAACATTAAATGATTTAGCAATTGAAATGTAGGGCAAAATCGATTCATCTAAAGTGAATTGGCGTTTGAAGATGTAATGAAAACAACAGAAACCTTTTAGCCGCTAGTGGAATCAAATTTTTGCTCATGTTCAATTCATTAGCAGTTTATCTTTGACATTCACTATCGGTATAAAAGGGGGAATAGGAAGATGCTTCCTTGTACTTTGCCACTCGTATTAATCAAGAAGCGCATTTCAATTTCAAATCTTTAGTTATCTGTGCGATTGCCAAAACCATATATTACAACCTATTCAGTCTCTTTTATACAACCGAGTAAATGTTCAGAAAAGGCAATAAATCTCGATCCATCTTCCGAACTTATTAATTATTCCGAATTATTAGCATAAAATTGAATATATCACTTTCGATATTAAAGAATATTCCCTGTCCTTGGCGGTGTTCGCATAGTAGAAAAAGAAAATGTAATAACATGTTGAATCAGTTACAATATATATCATAGCAATGTAATTTCATTTGCAAACAACTAGAAACAAATTATATTGTTTATAAATATAATTGATCTAGAAATGTCAAACTTCCGATATGACTTAATTCGAAGACTATTTGCTAGAAAACATTGTCTAAACTACAAAATTTTTGTATATAAATTGCGCATTATATCAAAGGAAATTCAATTTTAGAACGATACACTTTTAATTATTAGAAACAGATTATACTTTACGCTAAGCAAATAGACCTCCGATTAGAACGAATCAGCTATCAAAAAAGAAAAATAAGAAAATATGTAAAATACACTATTTATTCCAATAATTACTTGTGAATTTGAAACATGCCTCAGGCGAAATGAATAAGAACAAAACACAGGTCGATGAAACAAAAGTTTTAAGAAGAGTTGCAGAAATAAAGCTTCTAAATAAAGTAATAAATAAGGAAATAATGAGAATACTAGGTATAAAATCCATACAGCAAAAAATTAAAGGAAACTATTTGAGGTGATTTGGAAATAGAACGTACAACAGAAGGTCTGTTTGTAATAGACAGATCTGCATATGTTCAGACAGTCAGGCGACGCTCAAGGCTTTATCAGCCCAAAGGATGTCTAGACTGGTATAAAAATTCCTATGGCAGCACACCATAGTTCAAAGGCAATGAGAAGTCAATGAACTAACTTGAACAACTAACTAGTTCGTACAAAATTTTTCGGATCAGAGCCAGCTCTTGTAATAACTAAAAGTTTATCCCGAAGTTAAATAACAGACTGGATTCGAGAAAGACACCAGATACCTAGAGTAGGCAAATGTACTGGAACAGAATCACGGCAAGGAATTTATAGGTTACTCTATGACGCTAAAGAGCAAAAGAACTGCTGCTACTGAGCAGGAACCAGCTACGTATTATTGTAGGCTTCATGACCATGCACCAGTAAATGTGCATTTACATAAAATCAGCCTAATAGTCTTATATGTAAAAATATCCCAATTCTTCAACCAGTTCAGTGCTGCAGAAGTTGCCATGCTCAGCTCGTGGATGCCACCAGGAAAACTTCTTCTGGGGCACTCGTTTACTATGTGGGCCATAGTTTGTTCCACATTTTCGCAGTTGTAGAGGCTAGTATCTGCTAGTTCCCATTTATGGAGCATTAAGTTGCAGCTTCCATGGCCTGTGCGGAACTTATTTAGTTTAGATCATTACCTACGTAGAGGGTTACGTCCGTCAGAGGTTCCGAAAGGTTAGAAATTAAATCTCTATTTCTCGATTCAGGGTGTTGTTCCAATAGGGCTATCCAGTTATCACTCACATTGATGGGCTACTGAACTTTCGCATCCTGCCAAATCGGTCTCCTAGATTTCAGTCGAGTCCAAGACCATTGTGTACACGAAGATCAGTACTGGCAGTGGCGAGGCAATGTTGGAAAGGGTCGGTATCCAGAGACTAGATGTAGATCTAGCAGTACCGGTGACGATTCTCATTATACCGTTAAGTTGTATATCTATTAACATAGTGTAAGAGCTTCAATACTAGACAGCAACACAGTATTCAGCAGAAGAGTAAGTCAGTTCAATGGCTACCGCAAGATATTCCCATCCGCTCCCCATGAATTGCTAGCTTTTATTTGAACCTTTATCAAATTTTGATTATTTTTATAGAGGTGCTAGTTGAATGTCAGAGAACGTTACGCGCAGATATTTAGGGTAGGAGCTGTGATCGATCCGACCACCACCAAATTCAACATTCAGCTCTCTGTTGGCTTCTTTGTTACACAAATTAAAAGCACATGATTCGGATTTTCAAGGGTTTGGTTGTAAGCACTCTTTCTTATACTATTCGTCTATGGCTTGCAGATCTTCAGCAATTCGAAATTCTCTATCCTCCAAATCCTTGGTTTGAATGCATAAAGCCAGGCCATCTGCGTATAGATATTTTCGTGATTTGTGAGTGGAACTTGAGTGAGTTAACTTGTTGTAAATGTTCAATATTAAAGAAGTCAGAATAGAGCCTTGGTGAAGACCATTTTTCACAGTTTTGCCATTACTAGTTCAATTTTTTAGGCAGTATATTCTGGATAAGTTTGCTAGGTTTGACACATTAAATGGTTTCTTGGAATTCAAAAATCACTCTATTCTTCCAAATGGTGTCATAGGCATTGAAGAGGCTTTCTATTTCTAGAAACTAGTTTCAATATGCAGTCGCCATTGGGGCAGTCATTTCAATAATATTGGTTAATTTAGGAAAGACATTAAGCCTTTCTTAACTTGAACCGGCAATGACCGAATTAATTTCTTCAGTGGGAAAAGGAGGTAACCATTGGGAATTCTGAGGGAGACCAGAAAGGGTATTCTTAATTTCTGTTCTAATGTTTCTAACAAAGGCTCTGTCGACAGGCACATTATTTGGAATAGACTTTCACCTATATGTTTGGGGTCCATTGGTGAAGTTCGTTTTGAAGGTAAGGCTGCCTAGCTTTCCAGGCAGCGACCAGCTTTTTCTACTAGAGTGAATGAAACTCATGTTTTCAATCTTTTCTCTCCATTTACTTTTCCGAAATTGATCAGCTAATTCATTGTAACCACTCTCAGAATATTGTTTTTAAAGTTCTTCAAGTAGGAAATAATGTAAATGACAGATAAAATCCAGTTAGTAACTACACATCACACAATACTTGTCGGTTTGACATATGACTTATGGCATTCTTATTTTTGTGGGAAATTTCTATATATCAAAGTCTATTATGCACATATGTAAACAAAAAACCTTTCGATTTTTCGATGTTGGCATTGTTGGAATACAGAAATAAATACTGTCGTGAGCAAAAAAATCGGGACAGTGTCAAAATCGTTATGTCAATTTCCTTTATTTTTTAGCGTTGTAATTTTGACGATATTTGATTAACTTTCAAACTCTACGTCAAACTATATATCATAGTTGCTAATTCAAAATTGAATATGCCGCATCTTTCGAAATCTGATAAAGCCAGACTGTTACTAGTTTGAAAAATGGAAAATCATTAAGAAGTTTATCGGTTCAATTTAATATTGGTAAAAGTTCAGCCGCAAGAATATATAAAAAAAATGGAGGGAAGAGGATAATTTAAATCGGAAAATAATTTCCGGACGTAACAAAATTTCGAATACGCAGGAAGACGAAACATTAGTTACTGAGATTAGGCACAACACTTTCAAAACATTAAAGGAAGCTATAAGAACAACACAATTTCCTGTATCGTCTTGTAACACAATGGTTACAAGAGAATGAAATTTAAACTTGAGATATCCAGCCCTACAGTCCTTATCTAAATCCCATTAAAAATGTATGGGGATTAATGAGATAGAGCTTCTACCCAGGAAGAATTTTGGGAGATTGTTCAAAATCTTTGCATCAAATTTATATAAATGTTGTAAAAAATATTGTCATTTCAATATCTACAAGATTAGATGCAGTTAATAATAACAGTGGAATGACGAAATGCTAATTATTTTAATTTAATAAGTAAATAATATTTCGTTTTTAGTAATTTTTATTTACATTTATTTTAAAAATGTTTAATTAATGTCAATAAGACACACATTTTTGACAATTCCTGACTTACTATTATGAGCAAAGATAACCACTTAAGTAGTCACAATTTAAACCCACGCAGAAACAGTGTCCCGTTTTTTTGCTCACGACAGTATATTATTGCTGTTATTTGATTTTAAGAATTTGAGTACATTTAACAGAAATGATATACTTACATAAAAAAGCAAAATACTACACAAACAACGTATATTGTTTAAAATTGACAAGATATATTAGTTTCTATGTCACTCATGTTTATATTTGTAAATAAAATATCAAGTATTGTTAACGAAAATTAATAAATAATACACTCCGCAAAAAAATTGTACCATAAATGCAGCTATCAATGTTGTAGTGAACTGTAGTAAGTAATGACTAGAGCTGAGGATGTTTGCGGTACGGCAGGACCGTATGTAGTGCATCCCCACCAGCTTATAAACACGATGCAGCGAAACACTTTAGTTAGTCGTGAACTGGCAACGTGATCGTGTGTTGTCTTGAGCTCTATTTAATAAGTATGACGGACGTGCCCAAGCCAAGAAAGCGCCCATTGTATAACGACGTGAAGAAATTTATCAGAGACTTTCCCGATTTGTATTATAATGGAGCAAAAGTGGTTTGTAAATTATGCGATAAACAGTTACTTTGCTGGGACAAATACGACTGTAAAAGACATGTTGAAAGTGTACACCACAAAGACAAAAAAAATAATGTGCTGTCTAAAACGCAATTCATTTTCGATTTATTGACAATGCTACTCGTCTGCGATGTGCCAGTTCACCTGCCAAATAAAAAAGCCTTTCACGACTTTTGGAATAAATACAATTCCAACAAAAATCTACCGTCACGGAGAACGTTACTCACCTATTTACCAATTGTGCGTGAGGACATTTAAAACAGAATGAAAGCAGTAGTAAATGATAAACAGTTATGGGTATGTGTCGACGAAACGACAGATCGAAAAAAACATTCTATTGTGAATATTATAGTGCGTGTACTAGATCCTGTCAAATCAACATTTCCCATTTTATTAGCCAGCAAAAGATTGGAAAAGTGCACTAGCGAAGTAATTACGAAGGTAGTGCTCGATACGCTACAAAAATTTCAAGTTTCAACTAATCAACTCCTGATGTTCATGAGCGATGGTGCTGCGACAATGCGTTCTGTAGGCCGTTCTCTTAAAGCAGGTTGTGAGAGACTTTTGCATGTGACATGTAAAGTTGATGCTTTACACCTTGTGGCACAAACTATTCGGCAATGTTATCCAGAGGTGGATGCATTAATAGCAACCACAAAAAAAGTGTTTCTAAAATCTCCCAAACGAATTCGAGAGTTTCACAGTCGGTGCCCTGGTATTCCCGAACCACCAGAGCCAATCCTTACACGTTGGGGAAGTTGGTTAAAGGCGGCATTTTATTATGCCAAGTATTTCCAACAAATAAAATCTGTGGTTCTACAATTCAATCCTGCCGAAGCTGTAGCCATTAAGGAAAGCCAGACTCTCTTTAAAAACCCTTCCCTTGATGCAGATTTACAAACTATTTATAACAATCATATAGGATTGTTTAACGCAATCGAGAAATTTCAAAATACTGCATTATCGTTAGCGGAGTCACTGCAAATACTGGACGATGTACACGCCCAGCTATGCGCAGTAAATGACAACAAAAATGTTAATGTAATAGAAAAGTTCGAGAGTGTGATAAACAATGATTTTGATTTTACCAGATTAAAACAAATTAGTAATGGTGCAAGTGTAGATTCGGTTTCTATCTATAAAGATTATTTTAATTGTGCGTGTGTTACATCCGTAGATGTCGAGCGGTCTTTCTCAAAATATAAAAAAATTTATTCATCACGGCGTACATCGCTCACCGCTACAAATATGGAAACGTATCTAATGCTACAAACTTACTGCAAATCTTATCCACTTGGCGCTATGCTATAATAATCGTAAATAAGGTAAGTGTGTTATTTATATACAGTACACATAACTGACATACCTAAGTGATATAAATAGCGAATGCATGTAAAGCAATAAAATCACGCATGCATCACCGATCGAAACAAGGTCATTATATTCGTGCGTTTAACTGAATACTATCCTGGCACACCGCAAACATCCCCAGCTCTAGTAATGACTATCAATATGTCAAAAGGTTTTAATAACAGCTAGTTTTACAAGAGGTGTTCTCAAAACAAGCTCAAGTATTCATAAATTTTAACATAAAAAATACGCTTCTTGTAAAACTTTACATAATTAAGTCAATAGCAGGTGTTTCTACCTAATCACAACCACGATGCGATGCGGCATATTGTTAATTAAGTCATATATGTAATTCTGATCCATATTATCCCACTCTTCAAGAAGTGCCGCTTGGAGTGTCGGAAGGTCGCGAAACTGAATTCCTCGTGCTTTTAATTGACGTCCTACGTGATCCCAAATATGTTCTATTGGATTGAGATCAGCAGTTCGTGCTGGCCAATTTAAAATTGGTATTTCCACATCTTGAAAATAAATTCTCACTATATGAGCAATGTGTGGGCGCACGTTATCGTGCATAAACAGAAAATCTGGCCCTACAAACGGTGCAAAAGGTACAACATATGGATCTAGAACGTCTATTATGTACTATCAAATGCAAATAAAAGTGGTACAGTAATATTTTAATTGGTTTAAATTAGGCTGCGTGAATGTAGATATTGTATATTAAATGTAGGCGTCAAATTTAAATATTCAAATAACCTATAAGTGTCAAATAACATATACGTTGATATACAGATAGGTGTAAACGTCAAAAATTAGTTTTGCACGTTACTACGATCTTAAGTACCTTAGCATCGTCAAAATACTAAAAATTAACTATACATATAACTTCACTACTGTATCACTTTTTTTTACATCGATAGTACCTATGTGCCATCAATCGGGCTCCAGGTAGTGGCACCAACTTTGTACGACCCCCAAAAACAATACTTCCCCACACCATTACCGAACCACCACCGTAATTTACATTTGGAATGAAGTGAGACTGTAAATAGCTTTCACCAGGTCGTCTATAAACTGGAATTCGTAGGTCCGAAGTGTAGAGACAAAATCTAGATTCATCTGAAAAGAGATCTCTGTGCCAGTCATTTTCCTCCCATTCGGCATGTTCATGAGCAAATTCCAATAGTGCTCTTTTGTGTTCTCTGATCAGAAGTGGACCTTTGACTAGCACATATGGACGTATATCATGTCCTGAAAACAATTTCTCACAGTCTGGTTAATAACCACTACGTTTCGGGCATGGAAAAAGTCGTTTTGTAACACTTTTGAAGTTAAGTGTCGTATTCGTATTGCACTTAAACGCAAAAAACGATCATCTCTCTCTGAGGTACACTTTCGGCGCCCTTGTCCTGGTATTCTATCGTATGCTCCTGTCTCCTTATATCTTTTCAGGACACGAGATATGGAAGACTCATTTACACCAATGAATTGCGCTACCTCTTGTTGATTTAAACCAACATCTGACAGTGTTACGGTTCTAACAACTTCATCGTGAAAAAAATAACGAGAATTGCGATGCTGAAAAACCATTGCGACAATATGACTTGTCAATCTGAATTATACCTAACCTCAACTTGTTTTTTCCCTAGACAACAGAGCCGTAAGGTTTCTATTTTGTTTTATAATTAGAAAGAATTGATTTTTAGTAATTATCTTTACTAGAAGAAATAAATAAACACGCAAATACCTCGATTTATAACTAGATTACCCTATATTTACTTTAAAAGTTTTTAAAATGCCATTATTAAAAAATTATTCAATTATCCGACAATTTTTTGCGGAGTGTATTTCGCAGATAGCAATATTTAAATTTGGAAACTTTATATAAAAATAAAACTATATAATATTATAATAATATTATATAAAAAATGCAAAATAGGAAAATAGTATAAAAAACTAGATTCATAAGGCCTTTTGTCGCACTAGTTTTTTAGAAAACTCGCCGCTGTGGTGGCACGTTTTCTAAACTGAACTCGTGCGGCAAAATGGTACCTTATGAAACTTGTATTTTAATATACTATTAAGTACACCATCCTAATATAAAAGACATTAGATAATTAGATATTATGAAAATGTGAATTGACGAATTACGTCAATTGCACTAAAGTCTCTCAATTATACTAAAATCGTAATCGTTGAATATGAATCTTAATGCGGTATCTATTAAGTAATATAATCTAATTGTATCTATTAAGTAATATAAAGCAAAAAAAATTCATAGCAAATTTTTATCTTTCAGGAATTCTCTATTAAAATTTAGATGAAAAGTAAATTTTCGGATGGAAGATAAACAATTCCTAATAATTTTTAAATGTTTTGTTTAGTATTAAAAGTTTCGAATTGTAAACTTTCTTATGCAAAATATCCCTTATCCTCGTTAGGTAAACCAAAGAGTTACAACTTCCTACTGTTCCGCATTTAATTAAGATTCCTTCCTAAAACTTTCGAACAAAGTTACACCTGCAGGAAGCGTAAAACACTCGTTAAGGTTAAATCGACGTATAATCTTTAATGTTTCCCCGAAATGACATATTTATCTTTAACTTCACTACATAATCATACATCGAATAATCTTAAGAGGAAAGGATTATTTCAAGAAATAAACTGAAATATGATGTTTAGATGCAAGAAATAAGTTATTGTGTTATACACCGAAAAGTTAATATATAAGTTATACCTGTACTAACATTGTTATTTATTCGTATGTATGGTTTAAAGAGAGACACTTGTCAAATACTGTTGAGTGAAATGTTCTCAAACTGAAACATAGATGGCGAAAAAAACGCCAAATAGAGTTTTATTTTGCGAATCTGCAGTGTGGTACTACGTAACATGTCAATTGTCATTCATTAGTATACATTCAACAAGGTTTCATCCTAGTTTGAAGTAAACAGCTTTCATCCATTTGCTAAAATGGAAAAAATGAGCATCCAGAAGTAATTAGATACTTAATTTTGAAAGGGTTAACATCGACTGAAATAAAAACTAAGATTAAATAAACTATGTATTGAGAATGATTTAAATAATTTAAATGTGTTCTGAAAGCCCAAATTTAGCCAAAATCCATATATCTTTGAAAGAATTCACAACTCAGTGAATGATTGTCGTATCAAGGCGCGAGAGCCAGTAAACATTACAAAGATCTCAGACTAGTGAATAAGATAAATTTTACATGAGTATTTAGAAATTAAAAAGCACATACGCGATAAAATAACAGTCTAAATAATAAATAGAAGTTGGTTTAAGTGCTCCCAAAAAGGCAAGAACGGTTCCGTCAACTGAGAAGATAATCGCTATTTTTACACGTGGTATAGTCCTCACTAATAATATTGAGAAAGGGAGAATTATCACAGAAGAGCAATATGCAACATTATTGAACAAGTTGAACAATCAAATCAAAAGCAAACGACTAGTTTTGGCGAAGATAAAAATTCTATTTCATCACGACACTGCATGAACATATTCATCATTAATTATATCAGCAAATATGTTTGATATAGGTACTTTACGAATTATTATTAAATGCTCTTTATTCGTTGAACTTAGCCACTATTGACTTTTTCTTTCCCAATTAGAAAAAAATGGCTAGCTGGAAAGGGTTTGGCTCAAATGACGAAAAAATATCTTATTAAGGTACCAATTTTGAGGATCACGAATAATCTTACTATAAAGAAACTTGAGCACCTTTGGACTAAGAATTACAAGATTTTGTAGAAAAATAAATATTTAATTTGAAAAGAAAACTGTGTTTCTTTGGTCAGACCAAGGAAATTTCCCTCTATCTTTGTTCTATGGAAGTATTGTGAAAATAAAAAACTTTCCTGCTGAGTACTACTGTGAAGATTACACAGTAATGAAGGTAAATTTTATATGTGATATGCTGACCACAGACGATCTGTAAATGACCAACTAAATTAGGTTTATTATTAAGATTAGGAATGTTTACTGTATAAGTTTAACATAGACGTTTTATTATACGTAAATATGAGGGTGCTTCAATAATTCCTTAGAAAAGACAGAAAAACAAATTATTTTGGCAATTTTTTTAAATTTTTTAGCATAGTCTTCTTTTAGTTTAGATTAGTTTAGTTCTTTTCCCAGCATTTCCAACTTCTTTAAGCTATCCTCCAACTTTTCTAAGCCGTCCAAAAGTAGGACTTTGGGAAGTCCTCAGAAAAGGCATCTGTTTGGACGATGACCTCCTCCTTCGACGTGAATCGTTTTCTGTCGAGCCATTTTTTCAAGTTTGGGAATAAAAAAACGTGACTGGGGGCCAAATCAAGAATACGGTGGATGTTGTAATAATTCGAACTTTAATTCGATAATTTTCGCCATCGATACTCGTGCATTGTCGTGCATTGGTGGAGGAGAATTATTTTCTTTGCCAAATAAGGACGTTTCTCCTTTATTTCTTCGCTCAACCGGTGCAATAACCTTACATAATACTCTCCATTTATCGTTTGCCCATTTTCTCCCATGTAGATGATTCCGCGTGCACCTTAAAATACACTAGCCACCACCTTGTTGGCCGATTTCACAGTTTTTGCCCTCTTCGGAGCCGGATCGCTGCAAAAGTCCACTATTTTGACTGTTGCTTTGTTTCTGGAGTATAGTAGTGTATCCATGTTTCGTCCACAGTTATGTAGCGGCGTAGAAACTCGTCAGGATTGCGACGGAAGAGTGCCAAACCAGCCGCCAATTCCAACACACGATGGTGGTTATTCTCCACTGAGAGCACCCATCTTGCCGAGATTCTTTTCAAGCCCAATTTTTCGTATGAAATTGAAAACACTGTACCTTGTGATATGCCTGTGGCCTCAACTATTACGCGCAATTTGATTCGTCGATCACTCAAAATTATATCGTGGATTTTGTCAATCATTTCGAAGGATGTCATGTCCATTGGACGTCCTGAACGATGTTCATCTTTTGTGGATGTACGGCCATGTTTAAACTCATTTACCCAATTGGAAACAGTCGCAAACACGAGCAGATGTGCTATGAATTTTATCCAACTCGGCTTCGAACTGTTTCGGTGTTAAACCTTTTAAATAAAAGTGTTTAATCACCGCACGAAACTCATGTTTTTCCATTTTTCTAAATGAACCAAAGTTTGTTGCTTCAATCGAATAAAAATAAACCAACGCGATGAAACTTTCACAGCAGTCTAATGACAAATACGGAAACTTTTGTCATATTACTAGCGCGTCGAAATTTAGTTGTTGTTAAATGACCAGTAGAAAATACATTAAGTTCTGAAGAATTAAATAATCTGTTCTAATGTTCTAATATTGAAATTAATGAATATTTGCAATGTATCAGAATAATTGAAACATACATGAGTAGGTAAACCCCACCAGTTTTGTATAATACAAATGTATTTTTAATAATATAAAATATTATTAAAAATCTGGTGTGAAGAACACAAATGCAGGTTCACTATTAATATTTTCTGTGAACGTGTCCGAATATATCCTATCCCCAGAGACGTAGATACGTATTTCACCTTTCTACAGGCTCATCGGTACGCTCCTGCTGGAGAAAGGATATTCCCAGACACTTTCACAGAAAAGAACCACATCGCCCTATCATCGTAATTATCAAGACCGAGCGCAGAAGTAAATTCGGCGCTGTCTGTTGTCAGACAGCCGAAGTACCTCGCATACCGTCCACATAATTAATGTGAAGTAACGACGCCCTTCCAAAGGTTGGCACAGTCAATCTCTCTAAAGGTATTTTTAATAATATAAAATATTATTAAAAATCTGGTGTGAAGAACACAAATGCAGGTTCACTATTAATATTTTCTGTGATAGGGGATAGGATATATTCGGACACGTTCACAGAAAATATTAATATTTGCAAAATTATACAGTTTTTTGTTTTAATTTATTCATTCAATAATTGGCGAAAAGGTTGCAAATAATAGCAGAATCTCTCAAGAGCAAATCTCATTTTGGCGACCATTCGAACCAATTACACCCAAAACTGTATAGATGACAGAATAATTAGTAATCAAAGTTTAAAAATAAACAAAAAACAGTGACAATGTATGCATAATTTTTTCTCTCAACCATCCATTCATCACAACTCATTATATCGAAATTTCTGTCTAACGTTCAAAAGTAACACTGAATTAACTACATATATATGAAGTGAGTAAAATATGGTACTAAGAGGCATTTTAACTGGTTTTAAAACGTTTGCAATGACATGGCTAATAAAAGAGATTCATACAGTTTCATTTAAGAAAAGTCTAGGTGGTTTCATCTATTAAAAGCACTCTTGGAATTATCGTGAAATTTTTATGATTTACTTCGAAAAAGGAATGTAACTATCGATGAGCATTCCTACTGTACATGCAGTACATAGTTATGTCGAAGTAAATTAACGAAAGACTTACAATTGGCGAATAGTTAATTCGCAACTGTAGATTTCGACAATTTGGTCGTTCTCTCCTACAGTTTAGATGCCAGCCCATAGACTATATTCTGCATAGTAATAAAAAAAAGTGTCGGGGGCGATTTTAATATCTATCTTTTAGATAAATATTAAAATGCAAGCAGCTCAAATATCCAATTTTTAAAGCAAGTCTCCTGACTAAGTAAATGTCTATAAATGTTGTTAGTTCCATTGACCCAATTCTAGAATTATTTCTTTCCCTAGTTTTTACAAATAAATCTGGGACTCTTGATATAACCTTTAAGGTTGAAACAATTTCATTTATATCGGGTTTACTGTGAGTTCAGTCGTACGATGCTGTATAAACTATATTCTATAATAAACATATTTTAAACAAAATTTTAAGCTGAAAGGATATTTCAATTATTAGATAGATAGGTAGGCGCATATGCATTACTTGCTATAACCGTTTTTAATGCAGGATAAGAGGATTATTTGAAGCAAATGTTAAATCCCTAAATTAAATACGGCGTAAAGATTTTTGGTTAGAATAATCTCTACAAAAACATTTAATTCGCGTATAAGGATTAATTTTGAATTATTCAAAGTACCATACAACAAATTCCAAGCTGAAAGGATTCGAAGGGTCCAGCCCTTTAATTTTAACAGATTTTGTTTGAAATTTTAAAGCATTTTTCGATTTAATTAAAGGGAAATATATTAAATAAAACATTCTAAATTATGTATTTATATTTGTGAAATTTTTCATAATTTATCGCCGCCACGATTTAAAAAAACAAAAGTGATCCTTAGATCGGATATTTATTAAGACGAAAGAAGATTTCTAGGAAATATAACGTGCCTTCAAAAACTTTCCTCATTATAGTAGGCTGTTTTTTAAGTAATTATGTAATCAAAGATTTGTGCACATGCGAAGCGACAGATCAGTAATAGTATAGATGTGTAACTTAACCCTAGAATACGGGACTGTGTTTGCCAAACGTAATTACGGGACTATCGTAAATTTTACAACTCAATAAAAAAAAACAAAATGCCTTATCAAACTTTATTTTAAAAAAATACAAAAAAGATAGCGTTCTTCATTATCAGAACAAACGTTTAAAATTATAAAACCAACATATTTTATTATTTTTCACAACATACAGTGCAAATATCTCCTCGGTGTTCGCCGCAAATTGGATTTTTGCACCCCATACAATAATTAGTGGTCATGCGCCTTTTTTTGCTTGGACAGTAGAAACAGATCTTCCTCTTCTTGTCTTGGGGTGTGTTCACAACGTTTTCTTTTGATATACCGAGGATTTGAGCTATGTCTTGCCGAAGATATCGACGTAAAGTTTTGCTGTTATATCTATACTGCATCCATGGTTTGGCAAGGCAAAGACTTAAATCAATCATGTATTGATATCTTGAAATAGGTTTTTCGCCTTTTTTTAACGTATTAAAAGTGTAAATAACATAAGAGTTTATGCTGGCCATATTTATCATTCCATACAACACCCATAATGGCCATCTCTGTGTTTTTCTGCTCGAACTCATATTTGAACACATTTGGTCAAAGGTGTCCACACCTGATTTGGTCTCATTATAGTTATGAATTATTGTTGGCTTACCGGTTTCTTCTACGATCTCTGCCTTCTCATGCATAGTTGAAAGTAGCAAAACTAATTTGTTTTTCTTTGGCATGTAAGATAATAATGTCTTTTGTTGATCGTATTACTAAAATGGGGTTGGCTAGGGGTAATAATAATGAAATTATTCTATGACAAATAATTTGTGGTGCTGATGAAGTTCCTTCAAAGGTCCAGGACGTGCGTGGTATTGGTTAATTAAAATAAATATACAACAACTTAAGACATAAAATAAAACACAACGGCGTCCTTAAAATTTGTATTTATATTTACATAATAATAAATCGAAATTCGTATATTTAAATAAAAGAAATTGATGTATGTAAAAGTCATAAATTAGTAATATATACACAAGGGGCGATAAATTAGTAATCGAGAAATTAATATAAAATATCTGAAATAGAAAGGTGAAACAGTAATAAAAGAAAGTACTATATACACGCGGAGCGGTGAATAAGTAGATTAAAATTAACACAAAAAATACTCTGAAACGAACGTTAAATTGAGCATTAAATTATGGGTTAATTAATGTATATAAAATAACCTCTGTATCGAAGAATACAGAGCTACCTTTGACTTGCGGCGATGGGCGGCCACGTGGTCTGAAGATATACTCGGACAAGTATATGTGGAGCGGTGTTTTACTGGAGGAATAAGAAATTAATTAGTTTAAATTAATATGAATTCGCTTAAAAGAATAATATATAGAACAATACAGTTTACCTTAGAAGCGGAAGAGCCTGGACGGCGTGGTGAGTTCCATTGTGTACTGGAACAGCACGAGGGAGTTGTTTTCTCCCGAAAGATTCGAAAGACAAGACGGAACTGTTAGTTTTCGTGTCGATAGGAAAAGGTCTAGAAAACGGTATATTTTATGATCTATCGAAGAGGGGGTCGATATCTTGAATTATAATTAATAAGAAGCGCGACCTAAAGATGACTCCTATCGATGTCATAATTATTATTAGAGTAACCCTTGTGACATAAGCTTCCTAACGATATCAAACAAGACATATAAAAGAAGATGTAAATAATATTAATTAAGAATTTAAAATAGAATGTTCTAGAAAGAAATTCGACAGTAACGGTTATCGAGTCAGATAGATGACGAAGGGTCTGTCGGTCAAGATATATGACAGAAGAAATGCTTTCTCTTTGTAACGAATATATACAAGAAAAATGTCTAAGTTAAATATTTTTTAATCGATATTTAAAGACGAATATGTGTATTTAAATAAATGAATTAAAACTTCTATACGCTAAGCGTAACAATCGAAACAAAACATTGACGTATTTGCGTTTCGACTATTTCCATCCAAGAACTCCTTGGGTATCTCTTTTTTATTTTTGCGTATAGTTCCTATCATAGTTAATTTGTAAGGATTTTGTAGCAACTGGTCAGCAAGGGAAACCGAGGTGAACCAATTGTCCATGGTAACGTTGCGATTTGTACCATGAATTGATTTCGTTAACTCTTTTACATAAAATTCGGCTAGAGGCAAACCATTGCTCTCTGTTTTTTTCCCAAGTAAGGACTTGCGTCTGACATATACTTGGTGGCGGAATCGCATACCATAACAATTTTTATCCCATACTTCGCGGGCTTGTTAGGAATATACATCCTAAAAGGACAGCGTCCTCGGAATGCCAAAAGCTGTTCATCAATGGTGACATATGAAGTTGGAGTATATGAATTTCTACATGTGTCAATAAAAATTTCCCAAATTTCTCGAATGTGTGTAAAAGGATCATTTACCTTTCTCTCTTCTCTTGTTTCTCTATTATCGCATCTAATACAGTTCAGCAGGTACAAAAAACGATCACAATTCATACATGATCTATAAAACGTGCCGGAAATAGTGCTATCAAACATATGCCTTGCTGACAAATGATTATCTTTTTTTTGCGGCAGAAAGGATTAAAACACCAAACAAGGCTTTCAGTTCGTCTTTTGTCGTTGGGGAAACATTCTGGTGGCCGATGTATTTTTGGGTCTGTCTGGCGATTTCTGCATTTGTATGTTGCAAAATAATATCAAATATATTGTCAGAAAAAAAATGTAAAAAATATTCATCCAGGTTAGAACAATCTTTTGCAGCCCCTTTAGGACCAGCTATAAAATGTATAATGTTCCTAGCAGCCGTTCTTTTGGATTGTTGAGGCAGCTCAGATGACCATTTGTGACCATTCTTGCCTTTTAAATGTTTGTTTTTCAAGTTGATTACATATTTTGAACGTGTACGTACTTATAATAAAGGAATATCATCTTCATCTAAACTAGGTTCTATTTCTTCTTCAGATTGAATTGGGCTAAAGCTTTGTTGGATGAGACAAATAGCCGAATTATTATCTTCATCAACCTCACTGATTAAACCTCCAAAATGTCCTCTTCAATGTCACTACCATCACTGTCATCAAATGATTCTGGATCACTCTCTTCTCCATTCATGACACGTGCCGCTTCCTCCTCCAGTTGCTTCTCGGTCAAAAACTTTCGATTTGACATCTTAATAAAAAAATCACTATATTTATTATAATGTATTTAAATAATAATAATGAAGAAATATCTTACCTCAAATTTCTATTACTAAAACAATTAAATTCGGTACGAAAAATAAGAACCAGTTTAATTTATAAAATGACTTAAATACGGGGCTTTCGTAAAATTTACGAACCTATCGCCGAAAAATTGCTTTAGGGTCGGAAACCAGAACGACCACACACCACACTGTCTAGCTAAATACTAGACTAGAAGGTACTCAGTAAGGCAATTCGATGCATTGACCGTAAGTAAGCGAAAAAGTACGATGTCTTACGAGCATCGTAAAATTTACGAATGACCCGTAATCTAGGGTTAAGGCTCTACGCTATACCCGGCAATCCCACACTGAAATGAGTGTATTTTTCCGGCCTTTTTTTGGCTTCAAATTAAAAGTTGAAAGACCGCTCGATGTATGTATGACCATGTATCAATAAAAACTAGGTAGGTATTTACGTTTTTTTCAAAATTTTTGTACGGTTTGACTTTTATCGATAAAAAACAGAAAATCTATCCGGACAAATTTAGAGATAACCAGGCCAGCTAATGGAGTTATGAAATGTTTGTGTTGTAGGTATTTATAATATCTAGGTAGCTATACAGCCCGTTTTTGTCTAGATGTAAAAGTTGTTTAGTTATCAATAAAAATAAAAGTAAAAAACAGGCATCCGATACTCAACGTCCCTGAAAATATGCAGCCCACATTACAGCACACGGTAAAATAGAGTAGGTACCAAGACGTCATGTTGAGAGGGTCTAGTCATTTATATGTGAACAAACTAATTTGCAGCTAATAAATTACTGCATTTACATAAGTAAATAGTTTGTATTTAAAAAAAAATAGAATAAAAAAAATTAGAGATCTTTTTTCATAATACTTCTTATAGATTGATCTCTATGATACCTCGCGTCAATTATTTCTGGAAGCATTGCATTCATATAAAATTTTTCCAGATGTTGAATCATATGATGATTCCAGAAATCATCATTTCGTTCTATTACTATATATTTCAAATCGTGTTTAGTATAAACTACGAAATAACATTTCTCTCTTTTGGTGATGTGGAGTTGTCCCTGCACTTGATACATATAATTATCAAAAGGTTTTAGCAAAATTTTGTTACCATCATTTGCATCTAAGGTGCAATAATTAATTAATTTTTCGTTAATGGCTTCATGTATTAATTTATCACGCGCTGAATAAGGACATTTTATTTCGACAATAGAATCGAATCCAATTAATCCGTCAGGAGTGGCGCCTAAAAATTTTTTCTTCTCGTCAATGAACAAACCGCATGCCTCAACTTTCAAATTTGTAATTTCCATAAATTTTTGCTTGGCCCTTTCTTCATTATCTATGCCATACTGTAGAGAATTTGGTAGTTTCTTATTATTGAATCTATTAGTATACAGCATATGTTTTATTGTACTAGCCGTGTCTGTTTTTTCTCTCATTTTACAAATCTTGCCAAAGTTACTTGCCGTTAATCTTATCTGTCTCTCTTTTTCCCAATCGTTGTTATGTCTCTGATTCACGGTCCTAATTTGAATATTATGACAATCAGATAATGACAATTCATCAAGAAATTGTTTTCTCTTGCTTTCGTATTCCGGAATAGGCATGTCAGGTACCACGATTTTGCACGCTCCGTAATCCGAATCAGCACTTTGAATTCGAATTTTATTTTTTTTGCTTTTCTTTTTTATTGCTTGATTTAGTTTAAGATTTTTGAATTTTTCCAAATATACACAGTTAAAATTATCCCCATTAGTTTTCTTAACAAATGTATATACAAATGTCTCTTTATTATTATAATTTATGGCTGCCGCAAAACATCTCCCTTGGTACGAGCCTCCCAGCGAAAAATTTATTCTTTTTCCTCCCACGAATTTATTCACAACAGAATTGAAGGATTCTACGACGTTATTGTCTACGTCATAAAGTAAACTGGAGGATAAATTGGCTACTCTATTCAAAGACTGAAAAAATATATCATATAGAGCACTGCTTTTGAAATGTTTGTAATCAATAGTATTTGAATTGTTACCATTGTTACCATCTTTACTACAAAAATAGCTAGCACAGTTACTATGTTCTCCAAATATGTGGGCAGGTCCATTGAGAATATCATTTTTTAAGTTTTCAATTTTTTGTTGAAAAGAAACATTTTCATTTTTGCGGTACTTTATGGCACTAACTACAGCTGTTCTAAATTTAAGAATATTCTGCCGTAAAAAATTTCGTATACACATATCTGATCAAGGAGTTTTTGAAATTTCTCGTATTTTCGTACAGAAATTTCGCAACACATGATTTCGACACTCAATTTTTTCAATAAAATATGTTGGTCCGTAAGGTTTTGCTGTTTGAATTTTTTTATATACACTACTATCCCCATCACCAATAATAGTTTTATATCGCAAATTATGCATTTCTATTGACATTCTAAACCCATCTAGAATAATAGCTGCTTCCATAGAAGTTGAAGAACTGCTCCAGTTTTGAAAACATTTATGAGACGGAACATTTTTTTTATCGTTATTTTTACAAAATTTGCACATTTTATTTTTTACTCCTACGTACAAAACTTTTTTAGTTCTGGTCCCAATTACGCACCCAACGCCCGAGAGAGCGTTATAATTAGACTTGTAACTTCGTTTTGACCAAGCTCCATCCACTGTTACAGTTATAAAAGGTATTCCGTCGCTATCAATTTCTCCTGCTTCAATTGCCAACTTACGTTCTTCCTTTCCTGCAGCTTGCATTTCTTTTAATGCTAACTCCTCTGTATTTTTTAGCACTTTTTTTTCTATGCGCGCATACGTTGCTGAAGACATTTGAGGAATGTCTAAAGCTGCGGAAAATTCTGTTAATTGTGAATGACCCGCCCCTATTGCAACAGTTCCACACACCGCTGCTTCATTTACTCCACATTTTTTATATTCATTTTCAGTACTGAATGTATCGGTTATTCCACACATGTTGCATTTATAAGTAAAAACACTTTTAAAACCAAAATGTTTTTCCGCTATTATTTCTACATTTTGAAAAGTACAGCCAAACATATCATGTCGTATTCCTTTTAGAACAGTAAACAGATGATTTATATCAACAATCCTACGTCCAGCAAGAGTAAAATTTGCAATATTGTTTAAATTTTCTGTTTCAATAAAAACCTCATCTGATATATCCGAATCAAAACTGTCGTCGCGTGCCGAATTTGTCTCAGTGAAAACAATTTGATTATCTACAATATTATCACGTTGAGACACTATTCGATTTTTTATCCGAATTTGTTTCATCAACTGTTTTCTACTTTTCCGTTTTGCAGCGGTTGTCAATCTTTTTTGGGAGTGAAGTCCCATTGTTAATTATATTTCAAAATTACAACAGTCACCAACACTAATATACGTATGCAATCTTTCGCATACGAATAGCTAATGAAAATAGTCCGAATATAATGCTAACGCACAGCAAAATTTTCCAAAATAGAAAAATCGCTCCGAAAATACAAGCACAATTGACAAGAACTAACAAAAGCACAGCAAATTCACTTATAATCACATGCAAAGCACAAGATGGTAAAAACCAATTGACCTTATGTTCAAGTATTCATCATATTTATAATTTTTTTTTTGACATTCCCACCCCTTATTTTTTAAGATAGGTGGGAGCAGAAAGTTGTTTATCATATGGTCATATCTTTATCGAATTATATACATTTTTCCAAGTAACCAGGTGATTAACTTTTAATGACTAAGAAGGATTAGAAAGCCAGGTAATGCGAGTTCTATACACTTGTATAATTATGAACAAATAAATATATTATTATTATTATTATTATATTATTATATTATTATTTCAATTAGGTATGTATGGGTAAAATTGTGTAGCTTTACTACCCTACTTATTTTATATTAAAACCTATTAAGTTACATTTGTTATAATAATACATCTTTTCTTTATCTACGATTCAAAAAATTTTAGGCGGAAATACACAGATCATCTATCTGCTTAAAACAAGTCATAAATAAATCTCAAGTAGCTGATGTGTCAATAATCAAATTTGTTTGCTAATTTACATAATCCTTCGACCATCTCAGCAGGGCGTCTTGGTACCTGTCCGCTGTAGTGAGCTGTAATGTGGGTTGCATATTTCTGAAATGGTAATTTTTCGGGCACTAAAGTAGACCCTTAATAGTAAAATAGATCCCTATGTATAGCTTGTGAACTGGTCACTGTGCGGGGAAAGAGGATAATTGTGTATGCAACCAACATAGCTGTAGTTAAATTACTATTGGGATTATTTAAATTTTATGTATGAAGGAAAAATAATATTTCAATCGATTAACTTCTGTATTGCAAACAATATATGTAATTTAGAACCCATTATATAAACTTCTTAGACATATTAATCGAACGAAACATTCTTTTTCTCCATACTCTATTTAATTCTTTTCCACCTTCTTGAATATCTTCACAATATATCATAAAATGTAAATTCAAATGAAAATTACAAACAAACGTAATTCATATAAAAATATATTTAGGATCTATGCCAACTCTTATGCCAGATGAATTTAAAGAAATACAATAGTATTTCAAAAATTGTATAGTTTGACTTTTCAGAATATGACACTATCCAGTTAATAATAATCAAAAAAATCTACAACTAATAATATCAAAAAAATGGTAAACTATACACTATTATTTATAGTTCTAAATGCTACTTACACAAACAAACAATAAGTCCACCGAAAGTTTATAACATATAATACGGGCACGAGGTCACAAAATTTAAATACGGCGAATACTAATCGATGCAACACATTTGTAATGTTTAAGTTGCATAACTAATTTCCTTCCCCTCACGTTGTTCGGATGCCTTCCTCGCAAAATTATACACGGATCGCAAGGTTTGTAAATGTATAAGGTTGCCTCGTAACTTTCCACAAATAATATTCCTACGCGGGAGAGCGTCACTCAGTGTGCCCATTCAAATTAAAATAATATAATTTAATTTTATCATTAGTTAAATAGGTATAAATCGAGTAAAGTAAATGACTGTTTTCTATAGACAAAACGATTAGTTTATGTATGATCTAATCACATATACTTACACAAAGCATGTCGTCCTTTATTTCAAAATATTGCTTTAAGTAATGGTTAATGACTGCTAGTTATTGGTGTACTCAAGAGAGTAAAAAGTTTTTATTGTAAATATTTTTGCCTAAAAATGCGCTTATAAATAGTTATTTAAGTAATAAGGGAGGTAAGTAACATTTACTAGTCGAGGACTAGTTTGCGTCCGAGGGCTTGCCCGAGGACTTGCAATAGAGTTCGAGACTGGTAAATGTTACCTCCAGAATTGCTTATAACATTTTTCCCACTCCCCAGACAATAAAATTCTCAAAAATTAAATGTAATCATGATAAACATTAACGGTGAACAACCTCGGAATTTAATAAATTAGACATTAAGTGTTGCTGATAAAGTAGGTGATAATAACATTGAATTATCAAGAAATATAAATAAATATCCCAATTTTGTTAATAATGTTACTAATTGTACAAACTGTAATATTACCATAAATATAAATTAATAGAACACGTGTTTTGATGTACTTTTTTTCCCTAAAGGACGTAAGTAAATTACTTACGCCCCGTTGTAATAGCAATCACAGTCATTTCAGTAAAACCAACTTACGTCTATAGAAACAATGTATTAATGGTATGCTTACTATAAGGGGAGTGGGAAAAGAAATAAAGCTGGTTGACTCAGTGAAACACCATCACATATTAATTAATTTAGTATTCTATTGTCACAACCCAGTTCTGTCAATAAACTGTTATTACGGAGTTAATTAAAGGTTTTGTATGTCTAAAAAAATGGGTTCACAAATGCAAATACTAACTGGATATCAAGATATCATTTGATGCAGTTTTCTTATAAATAACCAAAATAAAATTGCAATCTTTATAAGCAAGAAACTTTGTTGAGTTAATACATAGGTAAGAAATGCTTACTACATAATCTTTTGTATTCAGGATTAAATTTATCCTTGCGATAACATTTTCCCATCAATTCCTTTCTTATTTTTACATTCTTTGGAAAAGTAAAAAACATTACAGTTACTTTAACTGTTTTTGAATTATTTTTGCATGAAGTAACACAACAAATACTTCCGCCGGGCATCTAAACAGAAACATTATATTAATAGCTGCACCATATATAAATCCATGTTTTACCTCTCACTATAATGTAAAACATTTGTAAATAGCCAAATAAAGTTTATATATAAGCACATAAAACACTATAAAATTAGAAAACAAACGCTACGAACACTACAAACATCAACCTTGACCGGTAATTTGACAACTTGTCAACTAGACAGGAACGCATGGGCACGCCCGATGACGCGCAATATGGCGATCGCCATTAGTTACCAGGCAACCTTAAATATTTACTAACCTTGCACGGATCGGCCGCTATTATTAATAAAAATTAAAAAATACAACAATCTGAATATTAGAACTGTTTCATTGACAGTTTTGACAGAACCTTTGGCATAACTCGATGTTTATAAATCTCGGGCAATTTACAATACCTCGGACCGAAGGCTTTCGGTCCTGTAAACTGTTCCCCTCGAATATAAACATCCTCATTATGCCCTTGGTACATAAATAACTATTTCTCCCGACCGAGAATAAAGTGTCATCTTATACATCTGACAATTGACATATATTAGACTACTTTATTCTCTAGGGAGTAAAATATTCGATTTTCCCTAGGGAATAGAGTGAATACTGTAGAGAATGACTTTTGGTTCATTTATTTAAGTCAAAATTAATTTAACTGTCAGATTGACGAAGCATTTAAATATATCAATCAATTTTATTTTGTAATCGTAATAGTAACATTAGATGAGTTTACAATATTTATATATGGACAATCATATGATATCTTAACTTGGCGGTTGCTTACAGTAGTGCTTGTGCAAAAATTATCTCCTTCACTGCCATTAATATTCATTTTTGCACAATAACTTAAACGGACTGCGTTTTTTTGGAAAAAAATAAGACACAAACAAACTCGCTTTACCTTAGTAACCAGAAACTATGCACATTTTCATGACCAAGGTGAAGGAGATAATTTTTGCACAAGCACTACTGTAAGCAACCGCCAAGTTAAGATATCAGATGATTGTCCATATATAAATATTGTAAACTCATCTAATGTTACTATTACGATTACAAAATAAAATTGATTGATATATTTAAATGCTTCGTCAATCTGACAGTTAAATTAATTTTGACTTAAATAAATGAACCAAAAGTTATTCACTACACTATTCACTTTATTCCCTAGGGAAAATCGAATATTTTATTCCCTAGAGAATAAAGTAGTCTAATATATGTCAATTGTCAGATGTATAAGATGACACTTTATTCTCGGTCGGGAGAAAATATCTATTATTATAATGTTAGAGTTACAACACAAAATATTTATTATTCGAAGTTACTATAGAACCGGTCAAAAATTAGAAAATGGAGGAAAGAGTTTATTCCATTGATCAGAGCTTACAGAATTTCCGGCAACAGTATCCTAATCTGCCAATTATTTACACACAACTGCTAAAACAGATTCAAGCTTGTGTTATTAAATTTGGTGAAACAAGGGAAATAACTCGTAACCTGGCGGTGAAGCACCTAGAAAACGAACAGCAAATTCCATAAATCCTTTATTTATTTATTTCTTATGGCAAATCGAAGACAGCATTAATTCGCAAACATTATAATATGTGTATATAGGTGGCTGTTCCATAGGTCGCGTGATGGGTAGCTGCTGCCAGGAAGTATACCGATAGTTTGCAGTACACCTCTTGTAGTAGGGCGACGTCCACCGAATGATCATTCAAGAGCCTCCATAAATATTCAGATTTAGATCTGCTCATGCTTCCAACGTTCAGTTGCATGATCTACAGGGCGTTTGCTACGTTCCTTGTCAATAGGTTCAGAAGAGCATCATTTGCTAGAATTTCTCTATTCATGCTGATTCTTTCTTTGCTAGGAAATCCTTGCCTAATAGTGTAGACTATTTAGCCGTGACAAGTCACGTTTCCAGGGTACACAACGAGGAGGCAGTCTACATTGTACCCTGCATAAAGGATATTCAACGTCGAATGGATAACTCACCAAAAAATCAATCGCAAAACAATCACGAGTTCATTTGTCAGTAGGAACATGTCATACTATTTTAAAAAAAGACTTCAAGTTGGATCCATATAAAATTCAAGCAGTTTCGGAAGTCAAACAGGTAGATTTTGTTATGAAAACACTGTATTGTCTATGGTTTTTGAATAACATAAATAATAATGACATTCTCGACAAATGCTTACTTTCGAATGAGGCTTGGTTCCATCTTTCAGGATATTTAAACCAGTAAAATATGAGAATTTGGTCTGCGGAAAGCCCTCATGAATTTATGGAAACTACGCTACATCCATAAAAAATAGGCACCTGGCTAGCAGTTTCAAGAAGACGAATTATTGGGCCTATATTTTTTAATCAAACCATAACTGCTGAAAGATATCGAACTGAATTCTAAGAGCCGTTTATTAATGAACTTCATGATGATGAGTTTACGGAAGGATATTTCCAGCAAGATAATGCACCAGCGCATAAATCCAGAGAAACAATAGCTTTTTGCAAACAATTTTCTATATAATAAATTATTAATTTTCCTGCAGGATCTCCAGATTTGAAGATTAGACTACTTTATTTTTCCATATTTCAAACCTACCTTTTTCAAGACCAAATAACACACAATCGAAGAAAAGTTTCGCAATCCTATTGTGAATTCTTGTGCTGACATAACCCAACAAATGCAAATAAATTGCTTTGAAAGCATGAAGGTAGTCTTCAAAATAGTGGTCAACATTTCCAACATCTGCTTTAGTATTATTTTCTTTTAATTTGGACTACTGTAATAAATATTTTTTCAAAAACTAAATTACTAATTATTACACACATTTACATCACATAACCAAACCATCAAAATTATACGTTACCGTTTAACCAGCGTCGCAAAGTAACCGCGCATCGTCATAGCAAGTACTAGGATCCCGTGAGTTGTCTTGATTTCAAATTTTTACACCAAAGTAACGGTAATAGCCCTTATTTATTAATAGTGTTATCTAGTAATAGTGTACCCTCATGCTGATGAACAACGGAGAACGAAGTGGAAAACCAACTGTTGTGACGAACGAACTTGTGGGTAATGTCAAAAAAATTCGTGAAAATCGACGATTCACAATCACAGAACTGAGTGCCTTTTTTCCTCAAATTTCACGTACTGTTTTGTACGAGGTTGTTACTAAATATTTGGGTTACCACGAATGTTGTTCACGATGGGTGCCAAAACTTCTTACCGAAGACCATAGAGCAAAGAGAATGGTATCGGCACTAACTTTTCTGACACATTACGATGTTGAAGGTGAAGATTTCCTCATATCGTAACAGGTAATGAGACTTGGGTTGCCTATATCAACGATGAGACGAAACGACAGTCAATGTAGTGGGGTCGCTCTAACTCGCCTACGAGGAAACCTTTATAGTACCGTCAAACTTTTTCTGAGAGTAAAGTCATGGTCACTGTATTTTGGGACAACAAAGGCGTCCTTTTTGTCGCGATTTAAGGGCGATGAAGAACTGCAGAACAGTGTTAAAGCTCGGCTTAATTCACAGGCAGCAGAGTTCCATGAAAAAGGCATTGAAAAGCAGATTCATCGTTATAACAAATGTCTCAATCTTAATGGTAACTATGTAGAAAAATAGCTGAAAGTAGTAGTCATAAGTTGTATATATACGCCTGTCATGATTCAAAGACGTGCACGTCATGAACAGAATTTTCGGAATCACCAACATAAAAACAATAAACGAAGTATATATAATAACGTATGATCAAAAAGTCTTTGGATCACTATTGCCGTGGAATTTATGAGATATCTATAAAATTATTTATTTCAATTTGTTTTGACAGTTTTGGAGTTTTGACATTTACTTCACAACTTTCAAGTTAGCTGGTTATAATTCAAAATGTTTCAAACAGAACATAAAATTTAATGGAAATCTTGGTGAAATCTTACCTGTAATGAACCTGCATTTTGTATTAGTTATTAAAGCGTTGTTTATTAAAAAATGCATTTTGTATCATCTGTAAATGTTACCATAACCTAAAATCTATTTTATTTGTGACTTATGCGTACTATAAAGTAAAAAAGTAAAGAAGTAAATATACATGGTTTTTACACTTCATGGCTATCGCGGGCCAAAGACTTTTTTATCAAACGTTATTATATCAACATCACTGCGAATGCATATTTACGTTGGTGCGAATGTTCAGTGTTGGCACATATCGTTCTGTCATATTTTCAGTCTATTTGTTTACTCTTTGTTTGCAATGCCGAAAGCATTTTGCAGCCTGCCTTAGCAATTTGTTGCATCCGCGATTGCTGTGAAGCAGAACGCGATAAAGGACCGACCGTTGCTGCCTTTATCAGCTGTGAGAGAAATAAAATCGTATTTGTATTTTGTAATAATTTCATATTACATGTTGCATTTACTGTCGTGAGCAAAAAAATCGGGACAGTGTCAAAATCGTTATGTCAATTTCCTTTATTTTTTAGCGTTGTAATTTTGACGATATTTGATTAACTTTCACGTCAAATTATTACGTCAAATTATATATCATAGTTGCTAATTCAAAATTGAAAATGCCGCATCTTTCGATAACTGATAAAGCCAGACTTGTTACTAGTTTGAAAAATGGGAAATCATTAAAAAGTGTATCGGTTCAATTTAATAATGGTAAAAGTAAAGCCGCAAGAATATATAAAAAAAAAAAATGGAGGGAAGAGGATAATTTAAATCGGAAAAGAACTTCCGGACGTAACAAAATTTCGAATACGCAGGAAGACGAAACATTAGTTAGTAAGATTAGGCACAACCCTTTCAAAACATTAAAGGAAGCTATAAGAACAACACAATTTCCTGTCTTATCTTGTAACACAATGGTTACAAGAGAATAAAATTTAAACTTGAGATATTCAGCCCTACAGTCCTTATCTAAATCCCATTGAAAATGTATGGGGATGAATGAGATAGAGCTTCTACCCAAGAAGAATTTTGGGAGATTGTTCAAAATGCTTGGCATCAAATTTCTATAAATGTTGTACAAAATATTGTCGCTTCAATGTCTACAAGATTAGATGCAGTTAATAATAACGGTGGAATGACCAAATACTAATTATTTTAATGGTTTAATTATTTTAATTTAATAAATAATCTTTCTCTATCGTTTTTAGTAATTTTTATTTACATTTATTTTAAAAATGTTTAATAAATGTCAATAAGACACACATTTTGGACAATTCCTGACTTACTATTATGAGATTTATGAGTAAAGATAGCCATTTAAGTAGTCACAATTTAAACCCACGCAGAAACAATGTCCCGTTTTTTTTGCTCACGACAGTATAACCAAAATACTGCAAGTTTGACGTAAGCGTTTACTACCCTAACATAAAATGCAATCAAATAGATGTTGCTAATGGATTTTGCAAATGATTTCGCAACATTGTTTTGACATCATTGATGACATGCATGTCTTCGAATCGTAAACGGCATATAATAAAAACCACTTCATATATTGGTGCTTTTTTAATAACGAAACGGAACTCAGTTTACGAATCACTCTCGTATATTCAAGTATATACGTTTATACATTACTTTGTACCCCTACATTTAGTTGAATAAGATCTCTCTTTGAGAATGGTAGAAATTACCGAAACAATATTGTTGCGACAATAAAATATCACACTAAAACTTATCAAGTGTTTTTTTAATCATTTGTTTTAAGTTTAAATAAAATGTTTCACCAAGAACCGGCTACCATATCCATTATCACGAAAAACAGTGTTGACCAATGTCATTACCAAACAAAAGTGCTCGTAAATATAAAATTATAATTAGCAAAGCAATACTACTATAGTCCATTTTCTTTCAATTTCGTACCAAAATTATACCAAGCCAGCCACAAAATTTGTATCCTAGGTAGGCCGTGAACGACTGAGATAGACATATAAGTCACGTCTGAGCCTAGAGAATTGACGAAGTGTCATTTGTAAATAATCATAAGTCAAATTGACAAGTTACGATTTAACCTATTACTAATAGTACGAAATGTAGCTTAGATCACTTAGTCAATCTAAGACATAACTAATTTAATCCATGGCATACTCTAAAAACTTTTCTGTGGCTCACTCCTTACATTAGGTTACTTCATCATCATAAAATATTTAAATTTATTTACATAAATCACATTTAGGCGTTTAAAGATAAATACTCATTTCTATCAATCCGATTTTAAAGTTTATTACTCTATGTTATTATCGGGTAAATATATTCTATCTTCTTATATTCTATCACAATAATATCCGCACTAAATCTCTTGCTTTAATGTGCGGTTTGAGTATGCAGTAACTTATTATATATTCCGTTATATTCTAGGTGTTGGATACGCAATATGCTTGATCGACGTATACATGGGAATGTATTACAATACTATAATTGGATGGGCAGTGTATTATTTACTGGCGTCTTTTCAATCCAGCTTGCCATGGACAACTTGTGAAAATAATTGGAACACCAAATTTTGTAAACCAGTCAGACAACAGTATTTATTTCCCAACGCCACGAGCCCTGCCAGAGAATTTTTTGAGTAAGTTGAAATTATTTACATACAAGGATGATTTGACTGGAAAGTGACTTTTCAATGAAATATTTACTTTAGAGTAAATAAGATGTTTTATTTTTCTACATAATTCCCATAGCCATTCCCCCTCTACGCATATGTCCACGACTTTCCATTTTTTTAAACTGTCTAACAAGTAATCTTTCGGAAGCTCGCCAAAACAGGCATTAGTTACAACTATCACATCCCCATTTGTTCCGAATCTCTTTCCGCCAAGTCATTTTTTCAAGTTTGGGAATAAGAAAAAATTACTCAGGGTCATATTTGGTGAATTTGCTAGATTTATTTATTTATTTTGTATGAGACGTGAAATCTAAATTTAGATATTAGTGTATAAATCACTTTTATGACAAAAAAAGGACACAAAACTAATTTACACACTAAATATCTAAATTTTTAACCAGTCCAGAGCTGCAGCAGTTACCTAGCTTAGCTCGTGGATGACACCAGAGAAACTTCTTCTGGGGCTGTCGTTTACTGTGTGGGTCATAGTTTGCTCCACATTCTCGCAGTCGCAGTCGCAATGGAAACTAGCGGATAGGCTAGTTTTTGCTAGTTTCCATTTATACAGCATTGGGTTGATGGGATGCTGAACTTCCGTGTCCAGCCAAATCGTCTCCTGCAAATCAATGTGTATGAGAAAATCAATGTTATTGGAAATCTTAGCACATTCATTCTATGTTGCAGCGAGAAGTCTGATATCCGGCGAGGCAATGTTAGAAAGAATCGGTAACCTGAGACTAGGAATGGAACAGTACCGGAGACGATCCGCATTGTATCGTTAAGTTGAATATCTCCTACCTTGATGTGAGAGTTTCGATACCAGACAGCAGCACAGTATTCAATAGAATGGTAAGGCAGTGCAATGGCTGTCGTTTGTAAGGTGGCTCCATTCGCTCCCCATGAATTGCTGGCAAATTTATGTAGAATATTATTGTGGTTCTTTGCCCTTTGATTTTTTGGAATTTAAAAATTACTCCATTCTTCCAGACTGTGTCATAGGCTCTGGAGAAGTCGACAAAAGCAGAGGATGATTTTGGATCCTTCTGAAAACCTGTTTTAATGTGCCTTGTTAACGCCAACACTTCGTCACAGCAGTTCTTTCCCGTTCTGAAACCGGCTTGCTCCTTATTAATAATCTCGTCGACGGTGGAGGCTATTTTATTTTAGATAAACCGTTATAGAAGTTTGTAGCAAACAGGTAAGGGAGCTTTAGGTCCATAGCTACCAAGATCTTCTAGGGATGTAGCAGGTTTTAATATTTCTAGGAATAGGGTTGATGAAACAGCAATTCGTATCCCAATTAGTTACTGTACCTCCCTTCTGCAAGTTATCTATAAAGATTACGCATATAAAATCCAAAAAAATGTGCCCATAACCTTATTGGTCGTAAAAAAACATTTTTTGCCTTCTTCGGAGCAATACAATGATATAATTTTATTAATTATTTCTGAAGAAGTTACCATAAATGAAAACCCCGAACGTTCAGCATCTTCTACAAATCATTTCATGGGAAGGAAAGATTAACAATTATATTTATGTAACTTTACTTTAGTTTCTTTAATGTAAACGTTTTTCCACGTAAAAAATAATGTCTAATTAACACACGCGAATCCTTTTTCTCCATTTTAACACGAAAACAAGAAATAGTATACTTTAAACGATTATAAAAAATTAGACATATGATAGGTTTAGGCGAAATTTTGGCAGCAACTGTTGGAAAGTCACTCTCCCGTCAAATCACTCTCGTAGACATATATTTTTAGTTTGTTTCTCATACGAGGATGATTCATAAAGTAAGTTCCGTTTGGTTGATACAGAGGTTTTTATTATACAAAGTGTGAATGAAATATGCCAACTTACGCTAATATATAATAGATACGCAAGACAGCAATTCAAATTAACTAACAAATCGGAGACTGTGGCTTATAAGTGAATAAAATAAAATTAAAAAATCCTTACCACAATAGAATTTAATGATTCTAAATACGTATTTCTACAACCACGTTGTCATCTTCAGTAGAATTAACTCCTTTGGCCGGGTAGTCATATTAACTAACAAATCGGAGGGTTTTTTAATTTTATTTTATTCACTTATAAGCCACAGTCTCCGATTTGTTAGTTAATATGGCTACCCGGCCAAAGGAGTTAATTCTACTGAAGATGACAACGTGGTTGTAGAAACACGTATTTAGAATCATTAAATTCTATTGTGGTAAGGGTTTTTTAATTTTATTTTATTCACTTATAAGCCACAGTCTCCGATTTGTTAGTTAATATGGCTACCCGGCCAAAGGAGTTAATTCTACTGAAGATGACAACGTGGTTGTAGAAATACGTATTAATAATCATTAAATTCTATTGTGGTAAGGGTTTTTTAATTTTATTTTATTCACTTATAAGCCACAGTCTCCGATTTGTTAGTTAATATGGCTACCCGGCCAAAGGAGTTAATTCTACTGAAGATGACAACGTGGTTGTAGAAATACGTATTAATAATCATTAAATTCTATTGTGGTAAGGGTTTTTTAATTTCATTTTATTCACTTATAAGCCACTGTCTCCGATTTGTTAGTTAATATGGCTACCCGGCCAAAGGAGTTAATTCTACTGAAGATGACAACGTGGTTGTAGAAACACGTATTTAGAATCATTAAATTCTATTGTGGTAAGGGTTTTTTAATTTTATTTTATTCACTTATAAGCCACAGTCTCCGATTTGTTAGTTAATATGGCTACCCGGCCAAAGGAGTTAATTCTACTGAAGATGACAACGTGGTTGTAGAAATACGTATTAATAATCATTAAATTCTATTGTGGTAAGGGTTTTTTAATTTCATTTTATTCACTTATAAGCCACTGTCTCCGATTTGTTAGTTAATATGGCTACCCGGCCAAAGGAGTTAATTCTACTGAAGATGACAACGTGGTTGTAGAAATACGTATTTAGAATTATTAAATTCTATTGTGGTAAGGGTTTTTTAATTTTATTTTATTCAAGCTATTCAAATCTACAAAAATTTTATTCTATGGAAATTTTAATTTTTACGGAAATTTAGGAACACAAACTTTTCAAATACGGTCCTGTATAAAGATTCATTCATGCGGCGTAACACTTTTGTGGTGATATGGAATATGTAATTTAATTGTCTTAATATTAAATTCACGCCGAAAAATAATAAATTACATTTGTAATTTTTAATTCAATGTTCATATTTTCTTCTGTGTTCTATTTGCCTCTTTCTTAATGACAATTTCCTTGCCCTAAAAAAGGCAGATTTGTATGAAACAGGTGGAATGCTTAAATCAGATGTTTAATGTACCATTTGCGTAAATACAGGGTGGCCCAAAATGACCGAAGGGGTTTGAGTTCATTATAACTTCTTATTTAAGACATAATTATTAATTTTTTTAAATTTTAAATACAGTATATTAATGAAGAATATTTTTAATTCAATTATGAAAAATTATATCTCGCAAGTGGTGGCCATTTTCTGCTTCGCATATTCGTGCTCTTTCCAAAACATTTTCCATAACCTTTCGCAAAACTTCAGGTGTTATGTTGTTGATTTCGTCGCGTATATTATTTTTTAATTGCTGTATGGTTCGAGGCTTATTAATATAGACTTTTCCTTTCAAATAACCCCAAAGGAAACAGTCTGAAGCGGTTAAATCCGGTGAACGCGGAGGCCAATTAAAATCGCTTGTACGGGAAATAATTCGTTCACCAAAGATGTCGCGTAAAAGAGCCATTGTGTCCCTCGCAGTGTGCGCTGTGGCTCCATCCTGTTGGAACCATACTTGCGGATGGTTTTCCACGGCTGGCTTTAAAAAATTTTCCAACATTGTCCGATATCTAACACCAGTGATGGAAACGGCGACACCGTGTTCATTTTCCAAAAAATATGGGCCAATTATCCTTTCCGACGAAACACCGCACCAAACGGTACACTTAAGATGGTGTAATTCTCACTGTTGAACTACTCTTGGATTTTTCGTAGCCCATATCCTGCAGTTTTGCCTATCAACGAACCCATTTATTGGAAATGGGCTTCGTCGCTCATAATTAAATTATGAATAAAATCATGATTTTCTTCTGCTTTTTGACGAAAATAAATTGCATAATCAAGTCGTTGCTAGTAATCTGTCGGTTTCAATTGTTGAACAAGCTGAATTTTGTATGGAAACATTCTTATTATATGCCAAATTCTCTGCAGCGACCCTCTTGAGAGGCCAAGTTGTGTCGAACGTCTCCTGGTTGATATTTCTCCATCTTCCCGAATACTCTCCTGTACCCGTTCAATATTGTCATCCGTGTGCACCGTTCGTCGTCTGCCGGCACCAGGAAGGTTCCTTACTGCCCCTTGTTCTCGAAAATTTGCAACCAGACGGTTTATTGTTGACTCTGAGGGTCCAACCCGCACATTAAAATAACGACGATATGCACGCTGAGTCAAAACAATGGATCCTTGATTTGAGAAATAAAGTTCAACGATTTTGGCACGGTGTTCAATTGTGTACTGTTCCATTTTAAATTCCCCAAGTCTTCTTTACAAAATACTGAAAACAAAAAAAAAATTATAATAAAAAAGTTATAAGGAATTAAAACCCCTTCGGTCATTTTGGGCCAGCCTGTATAAGCTTCTAACCGATAGGTAAACTTTCGAAGTACACGATTTAACGCGGCTCGGTCTTCACCGACACGGGCTGCATCTTGAAAAATATGTTGCTGAATATTGTCTTCGTTGACAATATCAGTGCCGTTATAGACTTAACTTTTCATGGAGTTCCATTAAATAAAAAGAAATCCAATGGATTTAAGTCAAACTACGCGGAGGCCATAGGATTCGACCGCCTCGTCCTGTCCATCGAGGGTATGAATTATTTAAAAAGCTGCACACTTAATAAGAATCATGGGCAGGTGCACCATCATGAATAAATCACATGTGACCTCATACTTCTAGAGGAACATCGTCTAAATAATCAAATAGCGAATTCTCCACGAAATTCACAGCTCGATCCGCTAAATCGTGTAGATAGTACGTGCGGTCCTAGCAATTGGTCACTGACAATTCCGGTGCACACATTTATTGAAAAACAGTGTCAAAAACGACCTTGACATATGCTGTGGGGATTTACATTGGCCCAGTAATGAAAGTTGTGAACATTTAGGATACCGTCCCTCGTAAAATTACACTCATCGGTAAATAACACCCTTGAGACAAAGTGCGGCTGTTGTATAAGTTTCCGACTGTATCATCTACAAAAGTTAATTCGAGTCAGGCGATCGGTTTCCTTAAGTTTTTGGACACGTTGCACAAGGTAGAGTTGTAACAAATTCCTTCGAAATATGTTATGGACCGTTGTGTGTGAAACGCCTACCTCTCTCGCAACCGCACAGGTACTTATGTTTGGATTTTTATTTACAATATCCAAAACTTGTTCATCCGCATCTACTACCTCACATGGTGTTATACGGCCACGGCCTTCATAACTTGGATGCAATGTACTGCGATTTCCCAATCTGTACACGGTTTGTAAAATTAAATCATTTGATGGATATCTTCGGTTCGGAAACAGCCTCTCATAAATACGTCGAGTAGCTTTAACATTTCTATCTGTCTCATCGTATAGTAAGACGATATCTGTTAATGCGCCATTTGAATAAGCCGGAAGTTGATAACAGACTGACTTCTGACTGACAGTATGCATCATCGCATCTACTACTCCAACAATTACGCTCCAGTAGGGGTAGGGCTGCAATTATAAAGGAATACTATATTTGCCAGAGTTGGGTCGAACATTCTTAATATTATTATTGCTATTACATATTAAAGTACGTCGACCTATTTCGTTTACACCTTGTATCCGTCTTAAAGCTACTACTTTCAACTATTTGCCCTTAAGATTGAGACAATTATCATAGCGATGAACCAGCTTTTTAATGTCTTCTTCATAGAACTCTACCGTCTGTGAATTAAGTTATGCTGTAACACTGTTTCACAGTAGACTACAGTGTTTATTGTGGTCCTTCGTTCCACAAAATCTACAAGAAGGATGCTTTTCTTCTCCTAAAAGACAGTGACCATGACTTTTCTGGCAGAAAAAGTTTGCCGGCACTTTAAAGACTTCCTCGTAGGCTTGTTAAAGAGACCCCGCTGCTGACTGTCTTTTCTTCTCAACGATGACATAGGCGACCCAAGTCTCATCACCTGCTACGATATGCCCAAGCAAATCTTCACCTTCAACATTGTAACGTGTCAGAAAAGTTAATGCTAATCCCATGCTCTTTGTTTTATGGTCTTCGTGGTAACCTAAATATTCAGTAACAACCTCAAAAATGTACGTGAAATTTGAGGGAAAAGGCACTCAGTTCTGTGATTATGAATCGTCGATTTTCACGAATTTTTTCTTTGATATTACCTATAAGTTCAATCGTCACAACCGTTGGTCTTCCACTCCGTTCTTCATCATGGACGTTAGTTCGTCTTTCTCGAAAGATTCGGCACCATATTCTAATCATACTTTCACTTATGGCATTTTCACATAGAAAGAAATGGAGGTTAACAGAAGGTCAACTCCATACTAAAACGCTACTAAGGGAGCTGGACGGAAAGTTTTCAGCCAGCCTAATTCGTAGTAATAAAAAAGAAATTAAAATAATTACCGGCTTAATAACCGGACATTGTCCTTCGAGGAAGCATCTGTGCAGCATGGGCTTGCTTAGCGAGCCCTGGTGTAGGAAATGGGAAACATTTTGGAAGAGATCTATTAGATCCTACGAGTGTATTCAAACTTCCCCTGAGGAGGATAGTGGCTTTTATCGAGGACCCAAGACTAACAGAGTGGAACTGAGAGATTTATTGGGAGCAGCGTGATCAAGTGCCTGGACGTGCGTGCTGGCGTCCAACCCAAAACTGAAGAAAAAGAAGAGACATTTTCACCATAAACAGAACAAAGTTCACGATGAGTCTCAGCAGCGTTCATGTTCTTTGCACACAGAAATCGGATAACAGCTCGCAATTCACAGTCGGCGGGATTTTCAATTACAGCAGTCATTTTAAACGTCCAAAATAGCACGAAAGAATGCCTGAACGATTCTCTTACTAGCACTGCCAGACTCAGAGCTTACTTTACGAATCGCCCTCGTATATAACAAGAATGTCGTAGAAACTGTCTTGATTTTTCTATACTAAAGTAATATTAAAAGTATCATAATATTTTATATTTAAAACTTATATGGATCATCATATCAAAATGTTTACTAGGATATTTTCATTATATTCGCATTCTTTTTTGCCAATTTCATTATTTTTATCGTATTGTTTACCCTATTCTGAAGGTATTTTTCATAGTTTATTTCTGTGTATTCTAGACGGGAAGTTTTAGAACAATACAAATCCGACGGCTTAGACCGAATGGGGCCTATAAAACCAACCCTGGCACTGTGCGTTTTCTCTGTTTTTATTTTAGTATATTTTTCCTTGTGGAAAGGCGTCAGGAGTACAGGCAAAGTATGTTATATCGCATAAACTTCTAACATAATATGTATTCTATTTAATATATCTGTTATATATTTTTAGGCGGTATGGATAACTGCGTTAGCACCATACGTGGTACTGTTAATACTACTAGTACGTGGGGTGACGTTACCTGGAGCTGGAGAAGGAATTCTTTATTATTTAACACCGCAATGGCATAAGCTTTACAATTCTAAAGTGTGGATCGACGCGGCGTCTCAAATATTTTTTTCCCTTGGACCTGGATTCGGGACACTCTTGGCACTGGCTAGTTATAATAAATTTAATAATAATTGTTATAGAGATGCCTTAATAACCAGCACAATTAATTGCCTAACTAGTTTCCTGGCCGGTTTTGTAATATTCTCTGTGCTGGGATATATGGCGAAAGAACAGAATAAATCGATAGAAGAAGTTGGATTAGAAGGTTTGTAACGTGTAGCATACTTAATTGTCTAAATACAATTTCTAATTTTATTTAAGGTCCAGGATTAGTATTTATTGTATATCCCGAAGCAATAGCTACTATGACCGGTTCAGTGTTCTGGTCGATTATATTTTTTCTGATGCTCATCACTCTAGGCTTAGATAGCACGTTCGGTGGATTAGAAGCCATGATAACGGCTCTCTGCGATGAATACCCTAAAGTGCTGGGTAGGCATCGTGAAATATTCGTCGCCGTACTATTATTAGGTATATACATATGTGCCTTGCCTACTACAACCTATGTAAGTATTAAACCTGGATCAGTATTTATGAATAAATAAAAAAATTAACATACGCGAATAATGCATTTTGGAATATTTAAAATATTACGACCGGCTATAAAGATTACTGACACAAATTATATACGCTCTAGCATATTATTTTTTTTCATGACTTCTGATGATGACGATCTACCCTTCTACGAAATTGTACATCTGTACTTTGTTACCCATTTACCACAATATTTAATTTGTTACTGTGTACTTCGACTTTCCCTGCGTACTGGAAAATTAGTAGAATTACTCCTGTATTTAAGAAAGATGATTTTCATAATATCTGTAACCACAGACCTATTAATATTCTTGGTAATTTTGCAAAAAACATGTTTAAGTATGTAATCTATGAGAAGCTATATACCAACATTAAATCTTTTCTCTCAATTAATCGACTTGGTTTTGTTAGAGGCAGATCTGCTGTCACTAATTTGGTGGAATCTAACGCAGTATATACTCGTAGATGAAGCTTTGGATGCTCGACGACAAGTGGATGTTATCTATACCAACTTTAGTGAAGCGTTCCATACAATTGACCAGTCTCTACTACTGTTGAAGTTACAATCTATAGGTGCTTCATGGATCCTTATTTAAAACCTATTTACTGAATCGATCGTACTATGCACAATATAACGGATATAATTTTAATCTTTTTACCGGTACCACTGGCATTCTCCAAGGCTCCAATTTGAGCCCGCTAGTTTTCAATGTATATATTAACGATCTCTTGATGCTTCTAAATTGTAAAATTCTAGCGTATCAAGATGACGTAGAAATCTTGAATAACGTCTCTTCTCCGCCAGACTGTCTACTTCTACTGAGAAATCTAACACTTATTCACGAATTCTGTACAAATATGTGCTCAATTGTTGACAAAAGGGCTATTCTTTCCTTCTATAGACATTGAAGTATTATTTCCTTTAATTATACAGTTTTCAATGACATGATCCCTAGAGTCTCACAATTTCGAGATCTTAGACTACTTTTTGATTCTCATTTGTCTTTCAGTCCACATATTACTAGCACTTGTTTATCTGCATTTCAGTCTCTAAATTTCCTCAGTAGATCTTGTCGTACATTTGGCAATTACACATTGACCATTTTGTTCTACTCCTTCGTTAGAACTAAGCTAAAGTATGCGTCTATAGTTTGGTACCCTCGATATATATATATATATATATATATAATAATTGATAAATTATTGGCTAAGAAATTATCTAAACACTTATATATATATATATATATATATATATATATATATATATATATATATATATTAAAATAATAGACTTTTTTATTGGTTTAGCGACCTTTAAAGACTTTTAATGTTTTCTTCTACGACGTTTCGACTCTTATTATTATTGAGTCTTTTTCAAGTGACTAGAAACAAAAATTAATACAATGAAAAGTAAGAAAATATGTTTGCATTTGTGTGAGTGCATTAACAATTAAAATTAAAATTAAATTAATAATAAAGTAAGGAAAAGTTAAAATGATTACATTTGTATGAATGAATTAAAAAATTTAAATTAAAATAATAATAAAGTAAGGAAATATTCCTACACACCAAACTAAAAGACTCAACACCTACACTAAAACAATCACATACAATATATAACATACCCTGCAAAGACTGTGACAAAGTATACATAGGCCAAACAAAGCAGTTACTACAGGAAAGATTGAAAGGTCACAAATACGCAAAAAATCAAACTGCTTTAAAAGAACACCAAATGACACTTAAACATAATTTTGATTTTGAAAATACCAAAATAATAACAAAGCAAAAAAATACAAAGGCTAGGGAGGTCTTCGAAATGATCCATATTTTCAAAAACAGCAGAACAATCAACGACAGAAACGAAATTGATGGACTTTCTAAACTCTATTACCCACTCATTAAACTATAAAAGACAACCAACCCCGCCCCCACACACACCAACAAAAAAAATTGTTTTATTGTTTCCCATTTGTAAATACATATACTATATATCCCTTAACACATTTCCTGACCATTTTGCTATTTTTAAAACAGAATAAGAAATTCCACTTCTCCAAACAAAAGACACAGTCACACAAAATATTCGAAGCGGCGCGGTCGTTTTCCCCAAAAAGGGCTCGGACAATTTCCAACGACACATGTGCACAATATGAGTGTTGAAACGAGAGTGGTGAAATCGGTGAGTTTTATGTCATTCAATGTTTCCTTACTTTATTATTACTTTATTATTATTTTAATTTAAATTTTTTAATTCATTCATACAAATGTAATCATTTTAACTTTTCCTTACTTTATTATTAATTTAATTTTAATTTTAATTGTTAATGCACTCACACAAATGCAAACATATTTTCTTACTTTTCATTGTATTAATTTTTGTTTATAGTCACTTGAAAAAGACTCAATAATAATAAGAGTCGAAACGTCGTAGAAGAAAACATTAAAAGTCATTAAAGGTCGCTAAACCAATAAAAAAGTCTACTATTTTAATATTAAGACCCGGCCAATAAAATAAATAAGAAAATTAAATTCTCATAAACACTAAACATATATATATATATATATATATATATATATATGAAGGTGTAGTTTCTCGGGTTCTTGGTCGCGTGTGAGTTTTGTCCTGAAAAGGACTATTTACTCTACGTTTCAACGAGATCGCACTCGTCATCTTCAGGAGCTGGTTAGAGCTGGGTATCGTCTCCCCAGCTCTAACCAGCGACAGACCGACCAGCTCCTGAAGATGACGAGTGTGATCTCGTTGAAACGTAGAGTAAATCGTCCTTTTCAGGACAAAACTCACACGCGGCCAAGAACCCAAGAAACTACACCTTCATCATACGTCCGCGAGAACATCAAGAGTAACATATATATATATATATATATATATATATATAAATAATAATATACGGCTGGTTATCCGACCTCTCTAAATTCATGCGACCGATCACTAAACACAAGCACGAACGCACCGACATACAAAACCCTACACTTACGCTCTCACACAAAACCACACACCCATAGAGAGACGCAAGCTGCCAGCAGCAACCAACACACAAGTCCATACCCAGAAGGAGACACAAATTGCTAGCAGCGAACAACACATATTTTCCACCTTGTTATCTATTTTTTGGAATACTAAGGCATGATTTATTATTATTACTAGAATGTATCTTTGAATAATTTAAACCATAGCAACTTAATTACTTGACATTTATATCCTGTCATTCATATTTTGTATTCTCTTGAAAAAGGCGTATACAGCCGAAACATGTAGAGTTTTTTTAAATACATATATTTTGAAGTAATATACAGACCTTTAATCGCCTACTGATTAGGTTTACCATATCATACCAAGGTCACGAAGTTATTATATATATATATATAAATATATATGAGCAACTGTCACTCGAACGTGATCAACAATGATTCTTGAAATACTTGTCTTATAAATTGGATAGCCTTGTGGCACTGATTACGAAAGTTTGGACAGGATTTCACTTCCCTAAGCCAAAGAAAAGATTCCGATTCCAGATTCCGAAGCAAGTTTCCGATTAAACTCGTCAACTATGATGTGGATTCACCTTCTTTACTCAGACAAATTAATTGGTGCCAAAGTATAACATTAAGTCATTGGATACGTTTTCTGTATCTAAGGCGCGCACGAATGTCCTCCACAAATCGCGATCGTTGCATACGTGCTGTAATGTCCGTTGACTGTATTCTGATCTATTCTGGAGAATATAACCAAAGAAATTTGAGTATATCAACACGTTAAGCGCCGTATTACGCATCGGTTACAAATGGAACAGATATGTGTAATAGATATCTGTTTCATTTGTAACAAATGCGTAATGCGTGCTTAACGTATTGATGTACTAAAATTTCTTTGGTATATTTGCTTTCATCTGGCATCGTGTTAATGGACTTACACCTATGTACGTATATTTTTCCTTTCTGTACTGGCACAACTGCTCAAGAGGCCAGCTTTTGTCCGTCACTAGATTATCTATCTATCTATCTGTCACTAGATTATCTAGTGCCACCTGATAGAACAAAATTCGCTACTTATCTTTAATGCGAGCCATCAAACTTTACTTCATTAGCCAAACTAATGACGTCTATTAAGACAGAAACACGTGTCTTTGGCTAAAGTGAACGTTGGAAAATACGAGGTGTATGTCCATGTGTACAGATATAAATATGTGTACAGATACAAATGTGTGTAATACATATCTGTTCCAGTTTCAGTATAGTTTTTATTTTATTTTTACTTTTATTTAATTAATTTTGTGATTTTTTTCTATATTAGTCTGTTCAGTTTGTATAAATAATTTAAAGTTTTCTTTATTTACTTGTAGGGTGGCCGAACTGTGTTAATATTAATTTTTATAGCACAAAAATCTTTTTAATAATATAAAATACATATTATTAAAAATTGGGTGTAAAGAACACAATAAAAGTTCATATATTTGTGAAAATATCTCTCCAGAAACGTAGACACGTGTTTCATATTTCCACAGAATCATCGGTACCTGCTGGCGAGATACGTTCACAAAATAACACACATAATCTCACAAAAGCTATTAAGCCTTATTTGTTTCATTTCAAAGCTCACTTTACGTCCATTAATTTCTTCCACTGGCAAGATCATGGCGTTAGTTTTTCAAATTTTAGGCTATTATTTCTGTCGATTATACACTGGTCAACAAACTTTCATTCTTTTTATTATATTTATAACAACAACTTTATTTTGGCATGCCAGATTTTGTAAAAAAAAAATAGTGAAAAGTAAATGAAATAAGAGAAATTAGGTATGTAACATTACATGGAGCTGTATGGTGTCGTCTTGTTTAAAATGTCTTTCTTTTATACTGTTCTTCGGCACTTTCTGATATCAATGTCCCACAATAATCAACAAGCATGTCTCTGTTACACTTGCCCTGATGACGTTTCTCAATATCATAAATGTCTAGATTAAACCTTTTGCTGTGTTCATCACTCACGTTGGGAAAGAAATCCAGATGCGAGTGCAAAAAATATATTTTAAGGCTATTTTATGGTAACTTTTAAGAAATTCATTAACAAGTGCTATATAATTATCAGATTTTTTATTTCCTAGAGAATTGTGGATCACATTTTTAAAAGCCTTCCAAGCAATAAGCTCCAAGTCACTTAAGGCTTCTTCAAAATTTTTTATCTTGTTGCATAAGTTTAATTTCAGGTCCCTTCCCTCTTTAAGTTTTGCATCTGAGATTTTGGGAAATGTTTGTTTTAGGTATTAAAATCCACGACATCTTTATCCACTGCTTTCACGAAATATTTCATCAAGCCTGATTGTATATGTAATGGCGGTAGAATTTTATTTTATCAGATTCAACTAGTGACTTATAAAGTATATTCCCTTGTTCAGGAATATACTGAGCCCTGACTGGCCAGTCTTTAACAATGTAGTAAGAATTTCTTGATCGACTGTCCTACTCACAAAGAAAACAGCAATTCTTTGTATACCCTAGTTGTATACCGAGTAGAATTGCTTCAGCTTTAAGGTCTGCGCTGATATACTATTTGTATATTTTGTAATTACTTCCGTCTAGAAAAATAGTTATTTATTGTATAAGTGTGTTATGTTACAAATAAGTCACGCGAGAAAATGTTTAGCTCACGAGTCCGCTAGGACGAGTGAGCTACTTTTCTCAAGTGACTTATTTGTAATTAACACACGTGTGCAATACAAAACTTTATCCAACACCTCTTAAGATCCGTTCAAAATGGCTTTTAATATTTTATAAATTTGACGTTCCATGTCAAATTTAAATTATAAACGACTAATGCAAAAAGTTCATATACAGTAATGCAGTTACTATGGAGAATAAATAATGCAAATCAACAAGCAAACAAAATTAGTGATTGATTAATAATACTGCAGTTAAAAGTTGATGGTAATGGAAGAGTTGCAAGAAGCTGTTTTCATTCCGCTAGAAGTTAAGAAAGAAGCTCAAGCAGCATGTTATAAATTACTGCCAAAAAAATCGAAGGATAATTACGACAAAGAATTTCGTCATTTTGAAGAATGGAGAAAACAGCAAAGTATCACTGGAATTAACGAAGAAGTTATGCTGGCGTATTTCCATATTTATAGAAGGAAAATAGCACCTTCTTCATTGTGGACGAACTATTCCATGTTAAGAAGTACTTTGAAAGTATATGAATAGTGACATATCGAATTACGTAAAACTGATTTCCTATTTGAAGAGTGAGGCAAGAAACCACAAGTCCAAAAAGGCGAAAATCTTGGAGAGGCTACATATAGAGAAGTTTCTGAATGAGGCTCCTAACAATAAATATTTGATGATGAAGGTATTATTTATTTTCTTATATTTAATTCAAAGTATTTATTCATTATTCGTTCGTGTATTCTATGCAGATTGCCTTAATAATGGGTATATCAGGTGCGTGTCGTTGTGATGAAATAACTAAGCTGAAAGTTGACGATATAGAAGATAAAGGAGGATACTTGTATGTTTCGATACCTGACACAAAGACAAACGTATCTAGAAGTTTCACTGTTATGGCAGAAGGATTTACAACAGATATTCTCGACCTCTACAGAAAATATGTCTGTATGAGACCAAAAGGTATTCCACATGGCAGATTCTTCCTAAATTACAAGAAAGAAAAATGCACTATCCAGCCAGTTGGAATTAACACCATTTCTAAGATACCTCAGAAAGTTGCATCTTTCCTGAACCTACAAGAAGCTCAATTATATACAAGACATAGTCTGAGACGTTCGTCAGCATCTCTTCTGGCAAACACAGGAGCTGATATTACAACAGTTAAACGACATGGTGGGTGGAAATCGTCCACTGTGGCAGAAGGTTATATGCAAGATTGAGTATTCAACAAGACTGATATAGCCAGAAAGATACAAGGTCCAGACAGTCTAACGTCCTCGACTTCTGGTCATAAAATTTCTGTTCAGGATACTTCAAATACGTCTTCTAGTATAACTCTAAATTCGAATAACCTGAATGCAGAGTCAGATACAAAGAGGATTTCCTTCAACTTTAATATTAATGTAAATGTTAATTAGTTGCTATTGTTTACCCTTTAGAATTAATATAAATGTTTTAATACTATATCAGTTTGAATGTCTCTATGCAATCCAAATTTCACCTTGTTTGATCTCACTAGTGAGATAAATTATGTTTTTAACTCACTAGTGAGTTATAAGACTTATAAGCTACATAATTGATTTAAAATCGCCATAGTGATAGGTCTATTATTAGGAGGTGTTGGATAAAAGTAATATTTTCATACGTTTCTTTTAAGTGGATTGCGTGGCCAACGAGGATGGACGGATAAACGTTTCCTATGTCCTAATATTTCTGCTTTAGTTTTTGATAAGTTCAGGTCTCAAATAAGATCATTTAATTCGAACTTATTTATTAGGTGTAGTCCGTCTTTTTCAGATGACAAATATTCATCATCACTGACCATTAACTTGACTCTTGCTTCTTCTGGTTCTGTAATATCATATTCTTCCGAAGACTTCCGAATGAGGTACTGGACGAGTATCAGAGGGCAGACTAACATAACTAATATTTTTCTTATTTTTGTTGGAAAACCCGAAAGTTTTCGTGCAGCAAAAGTAACAGTTAGTCGAATAGTCCGTTTGTTCACCCCAAATCATAGGTCTTGCAAATGGCGTAGCGCCTTTCTTACCATTTAACTATCCCCTCAGAGTAACAAGCACAGCGTGCGCAGCAAATTCTGAGAGCCCATGGCTTATCTAAATGTTCAATTGTTAAGCCAAAATGGCGAAAATATAACTTTTCTATTAAAGGTGTAATTTTCCACTTATCCTGGTGCGTAGGGAATTCGCCACATACATAACAGAAAGTGTTTGGATTATTTACACACGTACGCGACATTATGAAATAAAAAGACGTTTGGCTATTACAAACGAACTTACATTGAATTGAAAGAGTTGTCTGTAGCTCTTTATATACCCGCATAGTCAGATATCTTAAAATTCTTAATTTGATTGGTTTGAAAAATGGATATGGTTTAAGAGTTCTGACGTAGGGAACATGCAACGACATGTTAAGACATGTCCACTCAATGTTCGACAGAACAATATTTTTAGTATTATTTTTCTTATTTAAAAATAACTTCGAAATTTTGTAAATTTCAATCAATTTTTTGAAAACACTATTTAAGAAAATATCTCAAAATCCTGACGTGACGGAGCTAATTTTAGATCAGATTCAAAATCAGCATTACAAAAGACATGCACACGTATTGGTGTAGTTTATGTTGAGTTTCAATGGCTATAATACGAGGGAAAGTCAGTAATTAGGTCACAAAAAGGTATTATAAAAATAATTAGAGAAATAGTTAGCCAAAAACAAGTTTTATTTTTCAACAAAGTCTCCATCTACATTAATACACTTATCCCATCGCTTTATCAATGCCCCAATACCTGCTGCATAAAAGTGTTTGGGCTGGCGTCTGAACGACGTGCGTACCTCTTGTTGAACATCGTTGTCACCCTCGAAATGTTTGCCGCCAAGATGCTTTTTGAGTGGATCGAACAGATGATAGTCGCTTGGGGCCAAGTCCGGACTGTAAGCCGGATGTTCAAGAAATTCCCACCCTAATTGCAATTCTTGCCTGGGTCAAGTGGGCCGAATGGGGCCTGGCATTATCGTGATGCAGCAATATTCCTCTCGTCAGTAGGCCTGGACGTTTTCGTCGAATTGCATCCCGAAGCAACAACAAAACTCTACGGTATGATTCAGCAGTCACGTTCTTTTTTTTGTTCTGGAAATGGGCTAGGAGCACTCCCTGAGAATCCCAGAACACGGTAAGCATAACCTTACCAGCTGAGGGCACAACCTTAAATTTCTTTGTTGACGGCGAAGAAGGATGTTTCCATTGCATTGAAGCACGCTTAGTTTCGGGTTGGTAGTAGTGCACCCATGACTCATCACCTGTAACAATCCTGTTAAGCATGTTCTTCGAATTCGAATTCTTCTGTGTTCCTCGGTCAGTTGTCTAGGTACCCACAGTGCGCAAACTTTTCGGAAATTCAAACGATCGTGCATCAGTTCGTAGGCTAAACCATGAGAACACCCTATTGCAGTTGCTATATTGTCTATTGTTACCCGCTTGTCAGTTCGAATCATCTCTTCCACCCGTCGAAGTGTTGCATCTGTCGAAATCTGAACGGGGCGGCCACTTCGCTGATCGTCAACAACTTTTGAGCGTACTTGAGAGAATTTCTCGACCCAGTTATATACGGCTTTACGCGACAAACACTTTCACCGTAAACAGGAGACATTTCGTTATGAATATCTTTTGCAGAAAGTCCTTTTGCCCAGAAAAAACGCACAATAGCACGTTGCTCTTCCACAGTACAATCTTCGAGCACGGTCGCCATTTTAACACTGCCTGTGTTCGCGCACACCAACTGTCACTTGAGAATTATAAAGCTGGATTGTGGTGACACCTATTGACAAATAGGGAAACAACTTACTCCTATTTTCAGCTTTCCTACAGCAGCTTGTGACTTATTTAATGACTTTTTAAGTCATCCCCTATTATCCAGATATGTATGTCCCATAGTCATTTCTTTTATTGTCGAAACTAAAGAGATTTTCGAGATGTTTTTCTAAAGAGGAAATTGTATGACAAAAAGAGAAATTTTTACAAAAACATCGAATCCCATCTACCAAAAGTATTAACTATTTATCCACTTTTAAAGTCACCGGTGTATATTATATGTAAGACTTTTGACAAAGTTTATTATGATGTTTAAATTAGTTTTTGCTTATTTGTATTTTTACATACACACAAAATTTGATTAATTTATCATATTGATTATATTTGTTTTCTTTTCTTTTTGTCTTTCTGTATATGTATACGTCTGATCAATATTCATTGAATTTGTTTCTGTTTTCTACATGTTTTTATGTAATGTTAATCTACACCACAAATTATTTAATCCTAGATTGTCCTGTTAGTATATTGAAAAATAAAATTATTCCAAACGTCTTAGTAATTTTTTTCTGTGTTGGAAACGGAAATCCGTGAATTACCGGCGTATATATTGTAAACTGGTTCCTTATAAATGTATAAAGATGTACAAAGACTTTAACACAACATTATCTTTTTAGGGTGGCGTCTACTTGGTGAATATGTTAAACGTGTACGGTCCAGGGTTGTCCATTTTATTCGTAGTGTTTGTTGAGGCCGCTGGTGTCTGTTGGATTTACGGTACGGAAAATTTTGCAAGAGATATCGAAAAAATGATAGGCCACCGGCCAGGTCTATTTTGGAGAATGTGCTGGAATTATATAAGTCCACTTTTTATATTAGTAATATTCATATTTTCGCTTTTGAGCCATGCCGAAATGCTTGGAAGTGAGTACAAATATCCAGACTGGACTTACAACGTTGGCTGGGCTTTAACTGCTTCGTCCATTCTATGTATTCCGGTATATATACTGTACAAATTTATAATTACGCCTGGAAACATATTACAGGTAAAAATATTGTATATAATTATAATATAATTAGTTGAAAATATATAAAAAATGTATTTATGTGTTCGCTAATACTGTAACCTCTTGTATATATTCATTAGATTCCCAATTTTACTCCCACATTTTTTTTAGTTTAAGTAGTAATAAGTAAGAGAAATCTCACTTTCTCAAAAATACGGACAAATAACTCATCAAAACGACCAAGGAACAGGCAAAAAGTCGCTCGAGCGATTGGGGTGCCGGCACTTGGTACGCGGATGAATTACAATCCAATCGGGGCACAGGTGCAGGTATACGTGAAATGTTCCCTAGAAGAAAGATATCGTCAAGTTTGGGGAAATATACGACGGTTTTCCAGGCTGAATTGTATGCAGTTGCAGCTTGCGCCGAGGAAATTCGGGAAGCCAGTTGCACAAACAAGAAAATCTTCATAATGACTGCTGTCAGGCAGCGGATTAAAGCCATTATGAATCCATCTACCAGATCTAAACTGGTAAAACATATTCTCAATAGACCGGCATAATACAATACTGTTTCACTGATATGAGTGCCTGGACATGAGAGGTTTAAAGACAATGAGAAGCCGACGAACTGGACAAGGAAGATTCCAATAGAAACTTCATAGGAACAGAAACTGGATGTGAAATCGCCATGGATTCCGCTAGAAGGGAGATCTGGTTGTGGTTAGAAAGAGAACATAAAAATAAATGGAGGCTAACGGAAGGCCAACTTCATACTTAGATACTATTAGAGGAGCTGAATGTTAGGCTTTTAGCCAACCCAATTTGCAATAATAAAAAATAAATTAAAACTATTACCGACTTTTTAACAGGACACTTATCCTTTAGGGAAGCATCTGTACAGTTCCTTCCACGTGCATATTACACGAGGAAACTCTTCATGTAATATGCACGTGTAAGGAACTGAAGAAACTCAGACAGACACATTTCGGAAGAGATCTATTGGATCCTCCGATAGTACTAAAATTTCCCCTGAGGAGGATAGTGGCTTTTATCAAGGGCTCAAGACTAACAGAGAAGAACTGAGAGATCTATTGGGAGTGGTACAAAGAGCGCTGTGCTCAAGTGCCTGGACTTATTAACCTCCAACCTAATGAAATAGATAAATAGATAGAACTCATCAAAACAACACCATACCATACCATTATATTTTAATCATATCCACGGTACGATAAACACATATCAAACGACCGCAGAAATACCATCAGGAGATAAGTACTTTTGTTTGGATACGTTGCTTTCAGAAATGGAGAATTGCTTTCATTATAAGGGAAGGAGTACTTCGAAAAGGAATGAACATATTTTTCCAACAATAATTTCTTCAATTAATAGAAAGTTGGTGTCTTGGAAGACATATCGCCATTTAATTTTGCTGACGATACATGGAATAATATCATAGCTAAAAAATTCTATGCTCAAAGTTAAATTTGCCGTTAGCGAGGCACAAGTGACTATATTTATTACGGATACTTATATATTTTTTTCTCGTACTAATAAAAAAGTATCTTCATCAAGTGAAAAACGCAATAAACCTCGGATAACAATAATCAGAACCAATAAATAAATTGTTAAAGCTATATAGTAATACGTACATTGTCAACCATTAACCATAACAACAACAGTCTAGTCATAATAACAATAAGTCTTAGATTCAAAATACAAAAAAGTTCTGAACGATCCATAAGCCGCTGAATTGATTGTGAAATTTATTCTAGTATAGTATTAATACAGTTTATTCTGATATGTGTAGTACATTCGGTACAATGACTGTAACAATAAATGTAGATTTTCTGATATAAACATGATTTCCTTATTTTACGCTACTTTGATTTAAAAATAATAGAGGATGAATCAGCATTTTGTTAACATTTAAGATGTTATTATCATTGCATAGTTCAAAAAGCCATTTCGTTTTTTCAGGTGATTTTCAAGACCGTTCATTTTATCAAAAAAATGAACATTAAATATATGGCCTCTTCTTTAAATGATTTTGTGTTATCTTTCGCTAAGCTTCATAATTCCGTTCTCGAAAAGTTTCCTAACTCATTAGCGATAAATTGGAACAAGTGCCCTTCTATAGCCGTTATTTGAAGAAAACGTGTTTCCACACAAGGAGTTTTGCAAGAACTGAAGCAAATGGTAGTTAGGTAATATAAAGACTTGGCGAGTAGAATAGATGAGGCAACACATTCCAACCAAACTATCGCGCGCGAATGATCAAACTTGTGCGGTCGAGTGTTGTATTGACTCCTTGTTTTTTATTAATTCTGGCAGTTTCTTTGATATTAGTTCATTGAATTTGTCATGTTGTCCACAGTACATCTCTGAATTAATCATAATTAGGGCTCTGCAGTCAGGGATATATGATGGTGCCAGGGACGGAGCTAGAATATTAAGAATCCCGATTTAAAATTTTTGACACGCGAATCAAAATACATATAGCGAAACAAATACTTATCAAGTATGAGTAAATACATCTTCTACAAAAGGAATATTGCAGGGTTTATAAAACACATCACATATCCTGACTTTTCACCGTTTATATCCAGAGTCTAAATGATAGTAAATCACCAATAATTGTTCCGTATGCTCATGTTTAAAGACGGCAGACTATGTGCCCCAGCAGTGGCGTTGCGTGGAGAGTTTAACAGAATAATAGTGCGCTTACTTAAAAATAAATATATCGAATCCCTATACAAAACGTTAACAAAAAACATAAATAACTTACCCAACATGTTTACATTGTTGCAAAAAAATGCGGATGTGCGCGATGAAAAAACTGCACCATAATATGTTTCTGTATTAGTCTCGGAAAGGTTCGTACGTAGCGACGTATATATATATGTTTATATACAGAGAAGGATTGTTCGACGTTGAGAGATGTTATATTTGCATAGTTAAAGCGCTCTTTGTATCTGTACAACGGATCTTCAGTATTGGTAAAAAGTTGCCCTAATTTTGTAAAATCTACATTTTTATCTAATACACTGTTAAATTTTTCACGGACACAATCACTTTTTTCATCTTCAAGGATATGCAGCACTAGTTTTACGTGGTCAATAATTGCTAATGAGTCCGATAACGATAGCGCAGTGTACTGTAAATTTATTGCGTCCAATATTGGAACGTAACTGTAGTAAATAATTTTTAAATTTGCTGCAACTTAAGGATTGTTAAATTGAACCTGGCTGAGCCGTATTGCAGCTGCTTCTTTGGCATCTAGTTGTAAAATCACTGATTTAAATTGTTCAAAATATTTATAATAATAAAATGCTGCTTCTAACCATGTACCCCATCGTATAAGAATTGGTTGCGGCGGCTCGGGTATATCAGGACACAGCGAATGAAATAGCCGAATCCGTTTTGGAGATTTAAGAAAAACCGCTTTCGTTAGTCCTATCAGTTGATCCACATCAGGATAAGTTGTACGTATAGTGTTTGTTACAAGGTGTAAAGCGTGAAGCAAACATGTGACATGCAGCAGGTTTGGTTGAATCGTTTTGAGTAAGTTTGCCGTGGAACACATAACCTTGGCAGCATCGGTAACTAACATTAACACTTGCTTCGGTAAAATCTCAAATTTGTGTAGTGTTTCTATTAATACATCATATATCGCTCTGGCAGTACACCCTTGCATTCGTTTACAGGTTAGTAAATAAGGAGGAGAAGGTCCTTGCGGAGTCAGCGTCCGTACTAGAATGGCTAGGATGGACTGTTTTTTAATATCTGTAGTTTCGTCTATTGTTAACCACAGGAATTTTTTTTTACCGTATTTTTCGTACAATTTACAATTCTCTCACGCACTGACGGTACGTAATTCCGTAGCGTACTTCTTGCTGGTAATTTCCACGTAGGATTGTATTTCTTCCAAAACTGACGAAACATTGGGTGTTCCACTTTCTGCATTGGTATATTGGTCGCAATTAACATCATTGTTAAATCACACACGAATTTATTATATGATCTGCGTCCACTATTATTCGATTTATGTTTGTCACTATTTATATGTCTTTGGCACTGACTTGCTTCCAAGTTAATAAAGTCGTTTCACAAACTAAACATTTCACTACGGTACCGTCATATATTAAATCGGGAAACCGATGTAAAAATTTCTTTACTACGTTAGCATGCAACCGAGTCAATGCATTGTTTCTACGCACTCCCGACATTTTCAACACGATTGTGTTAACAATGTATCGCTTACAACGTCTCAACGGCAACTGAATTGATCGTCGTACGCCTCTACTCGATCCCTCCACATCACGCTACTGTTCGGGCACATCGTCTGCCGTCTTTACTCATGTTTTAAAAATTGTCACCGTAAATCCATTTTTATTTGAATGACCGTTCAACATCTACCGATGGATAGGGGCAAATTTAAAGTACATAAGGTTTTTTAGTGATGGCACAGTCATCCTCGGTTCAGAAAAATCTTCTTCTTTACCATCGCACAAGTCAACAATTCGGCGTACAGTACGAAATCCTGGATTGTTATTTAAAACTGCCTCAAATTTTCTTTTTACATTGTAAACAGCAGCAGGTAATGGGATAAGGAATTGACTAAGATCATATACAATATTCATGACGTCAGTTACAGAATATTGTGGTTTGGTCGCAGTAACTTCGAGATACAGGTATTCTGGAATAATGTTCGTGAATATTGGCTAATCTACCTGAATAATTGCATCCATAAATACTTGTTGAGCGTGTAAAACATTCGGATGCAGTAGCTGTATTATACTTTTAACATCGTCAAAATGCATGTGATAATAGAGTGCTGCTTCTATCCATGTAACGCAGCGCGTTATAACAGGGTCTAGTGACAGTGGCACATGTGGCAGTTTTTCATGAAATAAATTCTAATTTTCTTGACAAAAGATGCCAATTTATCTGCATTCGAGTAGCATTTTATATCCTCCTCTGATACTCGAAGAAGAGCATGTGCGGAACGGAACAGTGATATGTGTCATGACTGTATGTTTGTTGTAAGAGCCGATCAGCCGCCTTCATAAATACAGTTCCATCTGTTAGAAATAATAACACTTTTTTCTTATTTATATCAAATTCGAAGTTACGTTACGCGATATAAATTCTGAATTAGTTGTTTCGATTCTCTTAGATGTACGTAGATGTGTCCATCACACATTTATGCAATAGAACTCCACTAACTAATAAAATTAAACAATTGACAATTACCCTATCTATAGCAGTTCGAAACTGGTTTCGAGAAAATGACATGACGTAGAGAATGTATGGGGTTATATCACGAAGCAAATGTACAACAATAACTTTAGACCTACAAACGCCCCGAAATTAGCAGACAAAATTCAAGAAATTTGGAGCGAACTTTCTCAGGCCTATATTCGTTCATCCATATATTCCATGCCTCAGCGTTTGCAACGAGTAATAGCAATGGAGCTGCTTTAAAATATTAGTTTTTTTTTAAAATTATGTATGCTATATACTTTTATTAGAAATATAGATTATGGTAATTTATATAAATTTTCGTTTGACGTTTTAAAAAGTCGAAACTGACATAGACATAGAAATATTCCGAAATGTCGCCTAAAGAGTTGTACACATTTTTTTATGCCGCAATTGTACGTACAGTCAGCGCCCAAGAAATCGGAACAAGTGGTATAACATAATTTGATCTATTTTCTATCGTATAAACAGAACGTATACTGTTGTTATGGTTTTCCAGTATATAGTATTATAACGTGTGTTCATTTCAAAAGTCAATCTAGGTTACTTTGAAATTTTGATAGAATAAGACGCAAATATATTATAGATCGTTCCAACCTCCGTATTCAGTATACGTCTTATGGGAATTTGTTTCATGGTTGCCAAATCATCCAATCAGTTGTACATTACCATTTCCGTTTAATTATTTGACATTTCACGCGATCAAATATTTCAGAAAGGAATAGCAATTACACACACATATCTATGTATCATGTTAATTTTTTAGTCAGTCGAGGAATCACTTTAATCTTCAGATGATGACGAATGTGAATAATTAATTCTTCGATGTCGTCTTGCAAATTATCCACTATCCACATTTCCTTTTCAATATTTTTTACATGTTTGATGTAGTTTTGCCAATTATTAGCTGTTACAGTGCTATACGCTCTTCGAATTAATTGCTCCATATCTTTTACCTTAAACCCATATCATGTAACAATCTATGTAAAGTTGTTCGACTGAAGTTAGGAAGTTCATCATCAGCATTGACAGCAGCAAGAATTGTATTTAATGTAGGTGGCATATTCTGTATAAAAAAGCCAAGCACTTTACGTCGAGTAGCTGCTTGCGTGTTTTCATCATATGTATGTAGTCGATCATTTAGTTGTATGCCTTTCCTTTTTTTAGGTTTTCTTGGACTTGATAATAAACCAGTTCGTTTCTCCTGTTTTACATGATATATTGCACGGTCTGAGATACCCAAAGCTTTACTTGCTTCTTGAACGGCAGAACTCACATTCATTGATTTATTGTAATAATTGAAAACATTTGCAATCATACACTTCTCCTTACGGTTAAATTTGTCTCATTTGCGCCGTTTTCTTCCTACAGGCTCCATTAATGCAGTGAAAAATATAATTGAAGCGTTGAGTGGATAAAGGTGTTATGTCACAAAAATATAGTTTGAAGAAAAAGCAACTTAAAGTTTTTTTGTTGGAACTTTCATATAAACAGACAAAAGCATACAAAAGTGCACTAGAAGTTTAACTTTGAAATAGTTTTTAATATCCAATAACTAATTTTACTATAAAATGCTTTCTGGACAATATTATTTTGATATTTTGTGTACATAACACCTTTATCAAAATTAGTTTTAAAAGAAATTGGAGATATTGTCTGGTAAAGGTGCCATACAAATACATATGTATAAAGAAATACATTTAACTAATAAAATAAGTTAATAGTATATAAGTACATACGTATAAATAAATTCATTTAACTAACAAAATTCTTTAATAATAGTAATCATGTTTTGTTTTCAAATAATATACTAAATTTTCAAAGAGTCTTTCTTTTTTTGCCTTTAGATTCGATTGTTTGTTTTGGTAAAATTTTTTCGTAAAACCAGCGATATTCTTCTTTAGCAAATTTTAATTGATCTTGCAAGTTTTGTATTTTGGCATCTGATAAACTACCTCTTTTTTCGTCAATTCTATTCATAGTAACTTCTGTCACAGTCCTGCTTCCAGTTTTGAGTAAGTTGACTTCCATAAAAGGTTCTTCTTCATTTAAAGATTCTTTGTAATGGTAACTTCCGAATTCGTTAACTCGAATCCACTTAACATTATCTCTAAAGTTAATTTTTTGGTTAAGTGTATTTTTTTTCTTGTTAGTTAGGTGAAGGCTTGAGCTTAATATATCAGTATTATAAAAATAGTTTTTCATATCTGTAACGACAGTGTTTTTTGGACTTGCATTAAGTATTATTTGTCTGTATTGGTCTGGTACTTAAATATTTTCTACTACTCTAATTTTTTGCTCAATTCTCCCGAAATCTCCGTCCGAATCAAGATACGAATGACCTACTTCTGGAAATTTGTGGTCAATTAATTCGAACCATCCTTTTAAAATAAAAAACTGGTATAGCGATATTACATTGAAATTTTTATTTTGACCACCACACGAGTCAGACCATATTATAAGATGTCTAATTGTGTTACCATGCATATCTCTCAATAGTTGCGTAAATCTATATAAACAACTAGTAATTCCAATACTACCACGTCCTGCCAAGTCCTCCGTCCAGTTGAAGAAATATGCTTGATTTCCAATGTTGTAATAGTATGAATTCCGAAATTATAGAACCACATTTGCCGGAGATAAAACGCTTTTGATGTTGTTAATTTTGGTAACGGCATAGTTTGCTGTAAGTCCATAGTTATATAACACGCATTTGAATTTTCTCCTGCAAATTTTCGGTCGCTTTTCTGTGTTTCAAATGTCAGTTTATATTTTAATTTATGTTCGTCAGTTTGTTGTCCAGCGTCACAAGTGGAACAAGTGTCACTTTTAGGGTGCCCTAAACTTAAGTTAAATCTGGTTACAAATATCTTGCGGTAGGAACTTTGTTTACATTTGAATATCTCAGGACGTTGTTCTACTTCGCACTCTTGTAAGTAAAGTTGGTACATGATGTTAATATTCAGTATTGGAGACAAGTACATCTTGTATGGATTACGGTTTCTAGAATAATGTGATGCCTCCGTTGGAAATTTATTTATGTGTTCAATAATACAATTTACTACATCGCTATGTAGTTTATGCGGTCTGTGAAGGTGGCGTCCTCGTAAATCAGGCGATGGAGCACACTGTCCACCTTTTAGATTTTTTTTAATTACTTCAATTTTTTTTCTGCTAAATTGATAGAGAGAGCAAAGTGCTTCTTGACATACCGATTCTACCTTTTTATTGTAAGTAATGGAATAATGAAAAGTGTGCTGCTTCATTTTTTTAGCATTTGATCTGTGTCTTCCTATAGGTGAAATTGTAATACTTTTGAATAATAAAGCATTCTTTGCGTTCACGTCTAAAGAATAATAATTTTGTAAAATACGTTTCCTGTCTTCAAGATTGATTTTTTCGGTACACTTAAGGCGGCAGTTTTCTTTACATAATGTACCATGCTTTATTTGTTTAGGTGCTACTATCTTTCCAGTTTGTGACAAGTAGCCTTTTCCCTGTTTTCTTGCTTTAGCAGCTTTTTGCCTTTTCCAATTCTGTGGTGCTCTTTCCCTTTTCCTAGAAGTCTTTTCTTTTATTTCAAATATTTTCCTCTTAACTCTCTCCTTTTTTTCTATGAAAATATTGCAGGAGTCTTCTCCAGTAACGTGCTTAATACGATCCGCTTCGCGGTCACCTTCCTCATTTGGCACATATTCATCGCTGGAATCACTGCTATCTGTAAATATATATAGACCTAGTAATCAACAACTTAGGCAGATGAAGTATAACACTAGCATTCGCTTAGTGTCCATGTATTTAAAAAGGTGCGAACTGTAATATAAATAATCTAAAACCTCTAACTTAACCTTTGTCGGTACAGATTCGTGATGTTTAAAATACATAAATATCTACTTATATTATGCATAGATACCTTTTCCGTTAGCCATGGACATTTCAATTGCTAGTTGGACTAGCCGTTTTCCCCGTGAAGACATTGTTGGTTAAATATAAAGAAACTAGGAACTAAACATACCCACAATAGAGCTTATACTAATTAAAGTAATATAACCTCAAATTTATGACAGAAGCCTTAAAGGTGTTATGTATCCAAATTAGAAGACGTTTTAGAGTACTATTGAATTGATAAAGGTGTTATGTTACCATAACACCTTTATCAATTCAATATATATATTTTTTGGTCTACATAGCACCTTTATCAAGATTTATTTCTGTATAGGGCAGTATTTTCAGGTAATAAATTAACAAAATATTTAAACAATGAGGGGAAATAGTCAAAAAAGTAAAAAAGTAAAAATATAGGAAATTGTGACATAACACCTTTATCCACTCAACGCTTCAATTACATTTATATTATGTTATAATGTTTACAAAAATCAATAAAAATACCCATATTACCCTGTGCATGCTTGAAAAAGATAGAAGTGTTCCGAAAAAAACAATTTGTACAACTATATAAACAAATTAACTATTTAACGATATATTTTAAAAGTAGGACGATGACGGTTGACAGTTGATATTAATAGACAGATAGATACTGTTGTCGATGCCGACAGCATATATCAATAAGTTGCAACATAGCAACCGAAAGTGAAGATAGCGTTAATGACAGCAACGAAGGATAGTAAGAGATAAAAGTTGCTATTATATCCCATAGTGAATACGGAGGTTGGAACGATCTATAGTATGTGTTTGTTGTTCCGTAAACGTAAATCCAAATGACATTTAATAATGTCAATCACAAATATCAGTTAGTGCATAAAATAATCGTGCGTCGATTCTGGTTTAAATAAATTGCTTCTTAGTTTTAAAATGACTTTCTCTTTAGAACATAAATTTTTTTTAGTCCAGGCTTATTTTCGAAGTGGTAATAAAATTGATGGTTTATGGGGTTTATTCAGTTCAAGATTGCATGGTAGAATTTCAAATTGAGTTTCCACATTTTGTAATAGATTATATACAATTTAAGAATACTTTGGATAGAACTTTAAAACTTTTTTCTGAAACTGATAGTCTCTTAAGAAAATCAGGCAGCGGAGCAGTTAAGAAACGTACACCTCAAGTTGTCAATCGTGTTGAAGAAATAATGGAAAATGAACCACAAACATCTGTTCGACATTTGAGTCAACAAATAAACCTTTCTGTTGGTACAACTCACAAGTTATTAAAAAAAGATATGCAACTTTATCCATACCGTGTCACAGCAGTACAAGAATTGTTAGAAATTGATTACCCACGTAGACTACAGTTTTGTAATTGGTTTGTAAATATGAACAATAATGGAGAACTTTCGCAAAGAGTCATCTTTACTGATGAAGCATGGTTTTATAAATTCACAAAGTACAAGAATTTGGAGTAGTGAAAATCCTCATGTAATTAATGAAGAATCGCTACATCCAGAGAAAATTTGTGTTTGGGCAGCGATAAGCCAAAGGCGAATCATTGGACCAATATTTTTTTCAGGGAACGTTAACTGCTCAAAGGTACCGTACGGAAATTTTACAACCATTTGTCAATCAGTTGCATGATGATGAACTACAAAATGCATATTTCCAACAAGACGGAGCACCTTGTCACTGTACTGGAAAATATTTGGATTATTTAACAGAATTTTTTGATGAGCGTATAATTAGTCGAAATACTGAAATTGCCTGGCCTGCACGTTCATGCGATTTAACACCTTGCGACTTCTTTTTGTGGCCTTATCTAAAAAATAACATATTTCGAACACCTATATTGAATTTGAATGATATGCTACAGAGAATCGAACAGAAATGCATGGAAATTATAACAATCCAGTAATGTTGCAGAATATCATCAGAAATTTTGAACGGATGCATTGATCTTGAAGGACAACATTTTCAACATTTGTTATAGTTTTCAATAAATACCTATTATTTGTTATTTATTTGTATGTATGAAACTGTCAAAATATACTTCGTAGGTTAAGTAGTAAATTTTAATTTACGACATACTTCAAAATGTTCTCAGTAAATCACATGCTACTAGATTGACTTTTCAAATGAACACTTGTTATGTCAGTAATGAGTGTATGTTACTCGCTATCAGTGTTTCTTCGAATTTACCATGGCACGCTAATGAAATAACGAAGGCAAGAATACTTCAAGGACAAGATTGAATGATCTACACGACAATTAGCCATTGAATTCAACATAAACAAAAGTAGTGTACGTAGAATATTACAAAAATGGAGACAGTGCAGTAGAGGCAGTAAATTTGCCTGGTAGCGTTAGAACTACACAAAAAATATTAAAAGCTAGTGAATTAAGAAATTATTCAGCTGTTAACAAACTGTTCTTAACAGAGCAAAACAGGATTTGCAAACGAATTTATTAATGGAGATGCTGCATTTTGGAATACTGTCATGTTTAGTGATGAAAAGATGTTTCAATCGTGTCATAGTGGCCGTGTTAGAGTTTATCGACCAGTGAATAGACGTTATGACGTCTATTTACTGGCCACAGACATGCAGGAAGTACACAGAAGAGGTTTTTTTTCGAGTCAATATGTAGACGTGGATCAGTTCTATGGGAATTTGTTGGGATATTGGGGAGCGATTAACTGCAACAGTTTAAATTGACATTTTAGATAATACAATGCTACCGTCTGTACAACAATTATATCGAGACTTCACGTTTCAACACGATAACTCTCCAATTCATACTGCCAATGTGGTCCTGAGTTGGTTATCAAATAATGATATTAGTGTTTTAAGATAGCCCTCCAGGCCTCCAGGACTCCAGATCTAAACCCTATTGAAAGCATTTGGGGGTCTTCTTCTTCTTCTTCTGTTTTGGGTTGGACACCACCACGTCCAGGCACTTGAACACACTGCTCTTTGTACTATCCCCAATAGATCTCTCAGTTCCACTCTGTTAGTCTTGTGTCCTCGATAAAAGCCGCTATCCTCCTCAGGGGAAGTTTGAGTACACTCGAAGGATCCAATAGATCTATCCCGAAATATTTCTGCCTGAGTTCCTTCAGTTCCTCACACGTGCATATTACATGAAGGCTAGTTTCCTCCTATTTTTCACATCTCCTACACCAGGGCTCGCTAACCAAGCTCATGTTGTACAAATGCTTCCTTAAAGGACAATGTCCGGTTATTAACCCAGTAGTTATTGTAATTTATTTTTTGTTACTACGAATTAGGTTGGCTGAAAACTTTCCGTCCAGCTCCCTTAGTAGTGTTTTGGTATGGAGTTGACCTTCCGTTAACTGCCATTTATTTTTATGTTCTTTTTCTAGCCATAACCAGATCTCCCTTTTAGTGATTTCACATACAGATTCGCTGATATGGGTGCCAGGACATGAGGGAATAAAAGAGCATTTGGGGGTTATTGGTCAATAAAATGAATAAAAATAATTTTCATCCTAGAAATTATGACGAACTTCGTGAGGACGTTTCACATCATTCGGAAAATCTAGATCGGAATATTGTAGCAAATGTAATATATTCCATACCACAGCGATTAGAAGCAGTGATTACTAAAAATGGAGCAATATTAAGTGCTTTTTAAATTTGCCTATTAATAACTTATGTCTTGTTTGTGTTATATAACAAACATTTTTGTCCTCAAGTAAAAATATTTGTCATTTGTCTATTTTGTTTTTTCTGATTATTTCTACAATCAAATTAATCATCAATATATCGTTCCTTCAAAAAAAAACTGCCTCTAGTGAGCCATGATTTCTAAGAGACATCAAAAAGCATGTCGTAACTTTACTAATATGAATTTCTTAAATGACAGTTACATCTAAATGGCAGGCGGCTTTAGAAAATTGCAAGGTTAAGTTGGGTTAGTGTGTTACGTGTTTTATTCTCTATTTTATGTTAAAGTTGATAGAATAACATCTTTTCAAAACTAAATTACTTCTGCGTGTTCGAATTGTTACTGCCCTTTACTGACGAACACAAAATTTTTATGATCGAGTCTTATTTTCGAAACGGTTGTAAGATTGACGGAATTTGGTCTTACTCACTGGAAGAATGTTTAGCAGAATTTCGAATTAAATTTCCAAAAATTGCTGTAGAATATGATCAGTTTCGAAAAAATTTAAATCTTTGTATACATTTACTTCGCGAGACAGGTAGCATTGATAGAAAAGAAGGCAGTGGACGACCTAGAAAACGCACAGAGGAGGCAGTTGACAACAAAAGAGAAATAGTTCATGATGAACCAAAGACTTCAATTCGTTCTTTTCAGAACAGTCCAGTTAAGTTACGACCTACCTAAAAATTTCATGGCCAACTCTGAGGCTGTTTTTTCTTTTGAACGCACAATGGACGCAGCCATATTTTTTATGAACGTCGTTGTATTACCTACGTCAAGCATATGCCTGTGTTACACAAAATTCAAAGTTTATCAATGCTTACTGACAGCTATAATTACAACACAACAACTGTATAGCAAACGCCAATTAAGTTGGCGCGAGGAGGGGTAAGTTCATGCAGGATTAGAAGTAGTGGGGAGATTTATATTTTGTTTTACATCAAATGTCAGATAATTCCAACCTCTGAGCGTGTATCACTTTATGATCCCCTAGCAAAGACATTATGTTCCGTCAAACGTCAATGACAAATGTATTCTGACAATTACTTGAGTAGTGGGGGTGGACGTTTTTAAAAACGGCTTCTGCGCACCCCCTCCTCGCGCCAAATTAATTGGCGCTTGCTATACATGAATGTTACAATGCTAAAATTGTCTAAAAAACTGTCTAAAACTACGACAACTTACTAGCCTACTGTTTCACGAACGCGACTGTAATATCGTGAGCAAAAAAAAGTGGTAGTCACATTTTAATCGGTTTGAACTGGGTTGCGTGAATGTAGATATATATTCAATGCAAGCGTCAAATTTAAAAATTCAAATAACAAATAAATGTTAAATAAGCGTCTGTTATTTTTTTAAAGCTATTATTGACGTTACGATGCCGCAATTAAATATTATGCAGAAAGCTATTATTCTAGCTCGCGTTAATGATTCGGTAAGCATACGAAAGTTGCAAACGAGATAGGAGTTAGTAAAACCACAATATTACACGCGAAGAAAAAGATTGAAGCTAATGGTGTTATAGATAGAAAACGAGGATCAGGTCGATCAAAAATTTCGAGTGCGCTTCAAGATATCGACTTAGTTAATTTTCTTAGAAGAAACCCTTTTGAAGCGGCAGTCAGAGCTGCACAAGACACTGAATTTCCCGGTTCAAACACTATGGCTCGACGCAGAATTCTAAAGTCAGAGTTAAGAAATTGTCCGGGAATATTTAAAAGAACAAAGAGTTGAGGTACTGTCATGGTGTACAAAGAGTCCAGACCTGAATCCCGTTGAGAACGTGTGGGGGAAAATGGTAAAATCTATCAGACAAGATTTTCGATTTCGTCCAAGAAATGCGGGGGAGATTCATGAAGCGTGGCAGCAAATTTCGCCGGAATTTACAACAAAATTAATATCGTCTATGTCCAAACGATTACTGAAGGTTATACAACTCCGTGGAGAAATGACTAAATATTAATGTAATCTGATAAGTTAAATGATATTAATAAACACCTTTATTTTGTACAATTAAGTATATTATATTTCCTGTTTCACAATTAAATACAACTATTGTTCTTTTCTAATTAATTCATTTAATCCACTTAATTTTTCATTCTTAGAGCTTCTAGGATCTATCCACTATCTACTATAATTCCCATTTGAAGTTTTGTTACAATAATTTTTTCTGTTATCAATAAATGTTGGCTACGTATATCTTCTATGTGACCTACATAAGTTATTATAAATTTAACTATGACCTGACTTACAGTAGACAGTAGAACTTTATGATTTATTACCCCTGTTTATGTATATAAATTGTAATACTATACCATTGTCGAAAAAATTAATAATTAAACGTGAAGGACAAACTCCTTGTATCTTAATAGATTCTCCCACTATTTCTGTAAAACCTTAAATTAGAAATATTAGTGATCAACATATAATTTAAAAATAAATCATATTATTAAAATTACCAACTGCATTATTTCAATTTGTATAATGTATTTCGGTCTGATCTTCTTTTTCCTTTGTCCGACAAATAACATAATATACTTCTAATGCTTCTGTACTTTTTCAGGCTTCATAATGCTCTTTGCTAGAAAATGCAAAACTTACTTTAGTTATAGATTATGAATTTCATTCTGGTGTTTGTTCAAGTTATTGTGGATTCCCAAAGATAAACAATGCACAATTAATATAGATTTTGTTTTGTTTTCTGCATGCTGCTAATGTATTAAAAAAAGGTGCAATGCTTGCAATCCAAATAAATAATATTGTTATTATTTGAGTATGACCGCCTCGAGAACTTCTACCAACCATTTCATTATTAATCGATTTTATGTTAGTGACACTAAATGTTCGGTGTGGTAATTAAACTCATGATGTGCAAAACTCATTTTGCACAAAACTCATTTTGTACAAAATGAGATTTGCACGTTACTACGATCTAAAGTACGTTAGCAATGTCACAAAACTAAAATGTTTAAAAATTAACTTCATATATAACTTCACTACTGTACCACTATTTTTTGCTCACGATAGTATGTTCAAATTTTCTATTGGAAAAAAGAAACACAATGAATTTTTGAACTATCTAATAGATATTCTTATTGCACGATATAAATATTGTATACTAACGATGCGTTTTTCTCAACAGAAATGGAAGATGATATGGAAACCAGAGCATTCTTCAGAAAACAGTACACTAACATATTGCGGAGGCACCGAAGTGTGACCCCAAAACAAAAAGAGTAATTACACTTTCGAATGGCTAGTTTAAGTTAATTAAATTAGATTAAAAAATAAATCAATAATGCGTGATGTATATTTCAGGCAATGTAATCAGATAAAATAACAGCCACATTTTATCTGAAATTAATTAAATTGTTTTGTTAAAATTTACATGTTTATACAAGCAGCATGTGTAGATTTGTGTAAATACATACAATAGATGTAATAGGACCTATACCCCAAAAGCAGATGTATTGTGTGTATTTAATTTTAAGTTGTTAATACTTTAAGAAAAACGTATTAGAAGTAATAAAGAAATGTATAAAGTATTAATTTGTTATATGTATTTAATAGAAGTTTACGTATCAACATGTGCGGTGCTAATCATGTGTATAGAATATATTTTGTCGTGTTTTTTAGAAAGTTTTTAAGTATTATTAACGAATTGCTGTTGTACATATAGATGTTTTGATGTACAAGATGAATCGAATAAATATAAACGTATATAATACGAAAACAATCAAAAGTTAGCGATTAATAATTGAATTAATAAAAATAACACAAATACATATATTATATAATTTATGTTTCATATTGAAGATATCGTCCAGCCATTGATATTTTCAATATAATCAAATTATCTAGATTTTTTAGATAAGCAAAAATGTTAATATCAAAATATTGTCATCAGGACAAGACAATGAGTTTCTTTTACATAAAACATCTTCTACATTGTCTCTCTTTTAGATGAAGAAAAATCTCTTCCATAATAAATGATTATGTGGAATATATTTATTTATTCATATCAATTAATGAATTTTTATTAAGTAAGTAATATTTCTAAAAAGTTCAGCCACATTTTTAGAAATATACTTATATTGTTTATTTGATGTACACAGCCATAATCAAATAAACAATACAATATTTTTTGGTGTTTTAAATTTACATATCCGATAGATTTTGATTATTATGAAATTAGACAATAATTTAAAATAAAAATTTACTTCCAAATAGTGTTTAGACATTGTTAATACTTTAAGCTTTACAGTCGGAAAATATACCTCCCATTAGCACATCAGGGATTGATTTTATTTACTTTAGGAATAACTGTAGGATATTATGAAACGATATGTCGCCAACATTAATATACTTTTAACTACATATACGTTTATTAATATATTTACTTAATTTTTTGTGATGTTTCAATATCGTCCTTTATGTTTTAATATTATATGTCGTTGTTTTATTGTATTTATTTTTATAAAAGGGGCCTTGACGAATTTTACATTAATAAATATTTATTTTTTATGTAGTGTTTTATTTTTACGGTAGAATTACATATTTAATTTCCAGCACTCCTAAAAAATCAAATTATAAATAATTAGAGAAGTTCATTCGAGTAACATCTCATCGAGGGCTCGTCCTAGCGCATATATATATTTTGTCAATCGCCGTTCGAACACCGTTCAATGCACTTCACTCGTTTACAGTGATAAATAATAATTTTATAATGTCGCAAATAGCCAGAAAGAGACTATTTTACGATGTAGCTCAAAAATTTATGAAGGGTTTTCCGGATATAATCTACAATGACAATATAATAAAGTGTAAAATGTGTAATATACCACTAATGTGTTCAAGGAAATTTAGCTGCGAAAGACACGTAAATAGTGTAATGCATAATTGCAAAAAAAAGTGGCAAGACATTTATGTGTAACTTTCATATTGTGTAATGTTCCGTTTAAATTAGTAGACTACGACTCATTCATTTTAGAAGCACTGCGGTAAAGGAATATTACCTACCCAGAAAAAAATACTAAATTTTCTACCATTCCTCCGTAAAAATATTGAACGTATGATTAAATCCGAATTGAAAGATAAGAAACTGTGGTTACCTGTGGACGAAACAATATTATAGATTGTAAAAAAAATCGGTTATTAATGTTATGGTACGTACAATGGAACCACATCAATCGCCACCTTTAATTTTACTAGCTTGCAGAATAGTACAAGAATGTACTGCCGAAATAATTTCAGTGTTAGTGTTAAATACATTGGAAAAGTTTGAACTTTCAACAAGTCAAGTGTTAATGTTAGTGAGTGATGGTGCCGCAAACATGCTTTCTGTAGGCCAGTCTCTAAAAAAGATTGTGCTTGTTACATATTACATGTAAAATCCATGCTTTACATCTGGTGGCAGAAGAAACTCGTTATCCAGATGTATTATTTGCAAGTACAAAGGCTGTGTTTCTCAAATCCTCACACAACCACCAGAGCCAATTTTTACACGTTGTGGAACATGGTTATAGGCATCGTTTTACTATCATAAATATTTTGATAATATTAAAAACGTGGTTTTTAAATTCGATCCCGAAGAAGCTGCACCTATCAAGGAAAGCCAGTCAAAATTTCAAGATATTCAATTTAAAACAAATTTAAAAACTATTCAGAACAATGACGTCGGGCTCGTGGAGGCAATAGAAAAATAAAAAATCCTTCGGTATCGTTAGCGGAATCTGTGCAAATAGTACAACATGTTTACGCACATGTTTACGCGCGGTAGAAGACACGAAAAATGTTTGTGTTCTAGAAAGGTTTAAAAGTATTTTAGAAAAAGATTCAAATTTTCCCACATTAAGACAAACTTATTTTTAATAATATAAAATATTATTAAAAATCTGGTGTGAAGAACACAAATACAGGTTCACTATTAATATTTTTGTGAACGTGTCCGAACATATCCCTCCCCAGAGACGTAGATACGTATTTCGCCTTTCTACAGGCTCATCGGTACGCCCCTGCTGGAGAAAGGATATCTTCAGACACATTCACAAAAAAAAGAACCACATCGCCACATCACAGAAATTATCCAGACCGAGCGTAGAAGTAAATTCAGCGCTGCCTGTTGTCAGACAGGCGAAGTACCTCGCCCCGTCCACATAACCAATGTGAAGTAACGACGCCCTTCCAAAGGCGGCACAGCCATCTCTTTAGAAACTGCATTTTGTTTGTGTTTTCACTCATACTACGGACTAACCGCATGTGTAATGTATCAGAATAATTGAAACATACATGAGTAGGTAAACCCCACTAGTTTTGTATAATACAAAGGTATTTTTAATAATATTTTATTTTATTAAAAATACCTTTGTATTATACAAAACTGGTGGGGTTTACCTACTCATGTATGTTTCAATTATTCTGATAATTAAGATAAACTTGTGAATGTGCGTCAACAGAAATGCTAAGTAATTTTAAAAATTATTTTAATTTTGTAAATATAACGTCAATAGAAGTAGAACGTTTTCGTTACCAAGACAGCTGTGACATAACTGCTGAAAAGCCTTCTGCTTGCAACTCAACTTCAGTTAACCACTTTTCGAAATTGTCAAAATGTAAGATTTCTTTTATTTGAGGCCACGCAAATTTTTTTTAATTTTGCAGTAAAAATTTTAGAATATTTTTTGTTAAAATAAGCTGAACATATTTAAATTAATCCAAGTTTTATGTGAAGGACCGAAAGAAATATTTTGTTTGCAATCAACTAGTGAAACTATTTGATCACTATGTTCATAACCTTCACCCGAAAAGCGGTGCCGCCCTGCCAGGGGAGATGCATCAATAGCAAAGTATCCACCGTGAGCGGCGCATACCATCACTACACGACGAAGCATGGAATCAATTAGTTGTCGTATGGCAGCGGGAGAGATGGCCAACCATAATACTTGAAGTCGCCTCCATAGCTCTTCAACGTCAGCTGGGAGAGCCGGATAACGTTGAAGTCTTCGACCGATCATATCCCAGACATGTTCGATCGGATTCAGATCCGAAGAACGAGCCGGCCATGGAAGCATTCCTATGCGGTGATTTCCCACAAAGGTCTGTACAATACACGCGACCTGCGGCCGGACGTTGTCATCCATGCATAGCAGACGTGGGTGCCGCCGAATGTAAAGGAGCACAATGAGCCGCAGCACCTCATCTACGTATCGGAGACCCGTCATCACCTGCTGTAGACGCAGCGGACGTGTACTAGCACCATGTATATATAATCGCACCCTATACAATAATGCCCTGCTGGTGGTGAACAAATCTTGGTTGGATCCACTGCTCAAGTAGACGCTCATCAAATCTCAGACGAACCAAAATTCGCACGTCGCCGACACCCATCTCGAATTTTGACTCGTCGGAAAACGAAATGTGCCTCCACTCGGTGAACAACCGATGTCTAGCATCGACTCACTTGTGTCACGTACGGTGGTACTCGAGGATCAGTTGCAGTTCACTCTCGAGAAAACGCCCACGTACAGTTCGTGTAGCGAGTACACCTTCCCTTCTCGCTGGCCAAACGGCTCCAAGTTGCCCTGAGAAGGAAGGCGCCGAAAGAAGATTGCATCATTGGGGGCCCCTAAGTAAACAATGGAGCAATTTAAAAATTCGAAACTCGCTGCATCTCGTTCAACTCGTCTAGGGGAAACCTATATGCACACCTAAAACTATGCGTGCCAATGAATTTTTTCCCGGCAGTATATTCTTTTAATTTTTCTACCTACCTTTATCTTTTAAATAATCCTTCTCTTCTTCTTCTTCTTTTTGTGCCCTCTACGTCATCGGAGGTTAGCGATCACATCAGCAAAGGTCTCTCGATTTGCAGCAGCTCTAATGAGTTGTTCAAGGTATAATCCGGTCCAGTTCCTAATATTCCGCATCCACGATAGTTTTTTTCTGCCAAGCCCACGTTTACCCTCTATTTTTCCTTCAATTATGAGCTGCAGTAGGTAATATTTTTCATTTCTCAAAACGTGACCAAGGTAAGCCGTCTTTCGCATCTTTACTATGTGGAGCAGTTCTCGATCTTTCTGTACCCCTTTCAAAGTTTCCTCATTAGTTGTATGTGATGTCCATGGAATTCTTAGAATTCTTCGGTATATCCACATTTCAAATGCTTCTATACGGTTCATACTGACAGTTTTCAAGGTCCATGTTTCCACTCCGTATAATAGCGTTGACCAGACGTAACACTTTGTAAACCGTACGCGTAAATTTACATTTAGCTGGTTATCGCACAGTATGTTTTTGAGTTTGAAGAAGTTTTGCCTTGCTTGTTCAATTCTGGAGCCTATTTCGATGTCATGGTCCAGGCTTGAGTCAATCCAGCAGCCCAGGTACTTAAAACGATCAACCCTGGTCAATATTTCCCCGTCAACCCGTAGAGGTATGGGTACGTTTGAATTACGAGAAATTAACATTACTTTCGTTTTGCTGATGTTTATGGCCATATTAAAATCTTTGCATGTCATATTTAATCTGTTGATTATGTTCTGTAATCCTATATCGGTATCCGTAATCAACACAGTATCGTCTGCATAACGGATAGTCGATATATTGACACCGTTTATTTTTATTCCGTCGTTACAACCCCTAAGCACCTTCGCAAACAGATACTCTGAGTATATATTAAATAGTGTGGGGGACAACACGCACCCCTGTCTCACTCCTCTACAAATGTCAATGTTTCTTGAAGACAAGTTAGTCTCGACTCTTATTCTTGCGGAGTGGTGCCAATACAAGTTTCTGAGAAGTCTCAAATCCCCATCATCCAGCCCGATTTCCTCCAGGAACTCGAAAAGTTTATCATGGTTTACTCGGTCAAACGCTTTCTCAAAATCGACGAAACAAATATGTATGTCTCTTTGTTGGTCGTCGCACTTCTGTGCAAGGACTTGTAGGCTGAATAAAGCTTCTCTCGTACCTAACCCATTTCGGAATCCGAATTGTTCCGAGCCGATGTTAGATTCGCATTTGTTATATATCCTCTTGTGTATAATTTTTAATAGAATTTTAAGAACATGACTCATCAGGCTTATGAGTCTGTAGTCGTTACATTTCCTTGCATTATACTTTTTTGGTAAGGGTATAAAAGTTGATTCAAGCCAATCCTGGGGAATTTTGCCTGACTTATATATGTTGTTAAACAGAAGTAGAAGTAGATCTATGTTTTCCTCATTTATGAGTTTAAGTATCTCTGAGTTTATTTGATCAGGGCCCGGACTTTTATTATTTTTCAGCTGGTTAATAGCATATACAATCTCACTCTTTAGAATATGAGGTCCTCCTATATGTTCAGCGTTGATGTCTAGCTGCTGTCTTTCGTCTGCGAACATTTCGTGAATGTACTTTTCCCATTGTTGTAGCTTCTCTTCTTCATCAAATATTATTCTGCCATCTGAGTCTTCTAGCATATTATGTATTCTTTTGTTATTGTGTGTTATCTTTTTTATTTCCTTATGTAAGTTGTACATGTCGTTTTTGTACTGGAGCTCCTCAATTTTCTCACATTTCTGTCTCATCCAGTTCTCTTTTGCATTTCTTATTTTGTTTCTTATTTCCTTATTTACTTTCTTATAGTCTGCTTCATTATTCTTAACTTCTCGCCTTTTGCCCATTAGATTTAGAATTTCTTCAGTCATCCATTCTGTTTTCTTTTCTACATAGATTGACTTTAAATTGTTATTTGTTACTTCTAAAACTATATCTTTGAAGTTGTTCCAAATGTTATCCAGTCGGTTATACTATTATTGTCTATTCTAGTTCTTAAGGTTTCGAGTTGTATGTTTAGTTGTTCAGATGTGTTTGTTTTAACCGTTTCCTCCTTTAGAACTCCCATGTCAATTCTATTTTTAATCCTTCTTTTTTCCATCATTGTGATAACGCAATATAGTCATGTATATGCAAACACTCTCGGCGAGGCTACAACCTCGCTCTTTTTAATACAAAAGGTAACGTGTTTTACAAACACGACCTTACTCACGTGTTTATTGCATACACAGACGGTATGTCAGGGTTTGTGTTATATTCTAGAAAGAATTACAAGGATCCTTCTCGAATATATAAAGACAGTAATGTAAGTGAGAGACATTGACATTCAGATTCACATTCATATTCACATTCACGTATACAGTCGTAGTAATAGTACTCGATGTAAATACTTTGTTAACCAGTTGTAAGTGTTAAAGTAATTATAAGATGTTACTCGAACTTTGTGCGTATCATTTACTACGATAAGTCGCCCTAACCTGCTATCCAATGGGGCCGCCCAAGCGGCCCACATTACGTGCCGATCCTTCAGGCACATAGGACCTCATCACATAGGGCCCTACATTATCACATGGCGCCCTGCCACGAACTTGCACAAACGTCACTATTATCACATGGCGATTCTGCCTAGGGCTTAAGGCCCCACCTTTATCACATCATTTTTAGCTTGAGACGCATATTAACCACCACCGGGTTGTGATCCGAATCCTTCTCTAGAAATCTCTAAATAATAATCGCAATGTTAAGTTACTACCGTAATAAAGTTTTCATTATTGCTTAATGGTAAATGTTGGGTGAATACATTTCTTTCCAACTGTTTTCCTCTCTAATGGCTATTGTACAAATTTTATAATATTTTGTAGGTTCCGACAATTTTTTAAATTGCGTTTTATTCCTGTTTTTTCTCCCCGACATATCTTTTGGTCTAAATTTGTTATATTAATTTAGTAGACCACGTTTTCTTTGTCTAAATATTTCTATCACTAAACAATTTTCTGCTGTACATCTATTAATCTTCAGCAGTTGACAACGGTTGTCAGTTAAAATAACATGTATTCTTCTTATATTAGGATACTCTATCAATCTATATTTTAACCAAACGTGAATTTCCCGGAAGTCTGTATTGTTGTCATGAACGATTATTTCGTAAACAGAATGTCAGTTAACCATGTTTTAAAGTCGAAATAAGTTCAAACATCTTTTTAATAATCTTTATATTCTTTTATACGTAATTAATTTGCTATTTGTAATTGTGATTGCTGATTGTATAAATTTTGACAACACATCACGGACTATATGTTAATTATTTTAAATACGATTTTAACAAAAAAATATTTAAATAATAAATAAATCATGACATCGGATATATCGCATACGAGGGCGATTCGTAAAGTAAGTTCCGTTTCCGCTTAGTGAGCAGAGGAGTGGGAATATCGGCACGATCGCAGCGCTGCGGTGTAGTCTGGTTCAGTGTGAGTCTGGAAGTACTAGTGAGATAATTTTGGCCGATTGAAATAGCTGTTCCTATTGAAAATCTCGCTGACTGTGAATTGCGTGCTGTTATCCCATTTCTGTGTAAAAAGAACATGAAGGCTGTTGAGATTCATCGTGAACTTTGTTTGTCGAAGAAAGGATTCGCGATAATCGGCGATTCACAATCACAGAACGCCTTTCTTCCTTCAAATTTCACATATAATTTTGTGCGAGGTTGTTACTGAACATTTAGGTTACCAGAAATTTGGTCAGGATGGGCGCCAAAACTTCTTATCCGAAAACCAAGAAACAAAGAGAATGGAATCGGCACTAACTTTTCTGTCACGTTACGACGTTGAAAGTGAAGATAGGAAATCTTCACCTTCAACGTCGGAACAATAAAATAACACAGTAAAACTTATCAAGTGTTTGTTTTTATCATTTGTTTTAAGTGTATATAAAATGTTTCACTAAGAACCGTCTACAACATCCATTAACAAGAAAAACAATGTTGACCAATTTCATTACTAACGGCCCGATTATATGCAGTTTGCATAAATTTGCATATTTGCATAATATATGCATTTTGTATAATATTTGCATATTTTGTAGTAATTCAGCATCCGTGCCTTGTTTATTTATTAAATTAAATTTTATTATAGGCATTACTAAAAATATGTTGTGGATGTAACAAACAAACAAAAATTAAACAGCCCTCTTTAAATTAAAAATAGCATTTTATTAAGCCTCTTCCCGTTACTTTTCCGATAAGCGTCTCCAAGAATTTATTAATGCTCTTCCCATACATCCCGCCCGAGACAAAATTCCAGGAAAAGCTAATACCTTAAAACTTCTAAATAAATACAAAAATACATTTTACCAGAAAATTAGGAGTATATGAGTTTCTTTACTATTCGGAGAAATTTATTCCCATATTCGAAAGTAATTTTATTTTAAACGTCATTTTACGTTGGCTTTTCGAAGTGTAAATTTGTGAGTTGTGATATATAATAGCAAAAATGCCGAAAATAGCGACTGTGCCTGGATGGATTGCACCTTATTCAGAATTGCGTATGGATGGAGAAAAAGTGTTTTGCGTAGCATGCTGCAAGATTGTGAGTAAAATTTTAAGTTTATTTCCTCTTCTTAATTAATTAATTAAGTTTTTAATTATTCCTCTATCTTTTACTAACATTTATTTTATAAGAAAACAACCGATGATGTGATATTTTTTTGCAGATTACCAGTGAGAGAAAGTTTCAAGTCGACCAACATATCAAAACTCCATCTCATGCTGCAAAACTAACGAATATGAAATTGGCGAAGAATAGTCAGCAAACATTACCGCAATGTTTTCAATCAACTTCCAAAAAATCGGAACAAGAACAATTTAATGAAGATTTGTGTCAAATGTTTGTGTCGGCAGATATTCCACTACATAAATTAAACAATTTAAATGTCAAGTTATTTTTGCAAAAGTACATCAGCAATTATAACATTCCCGACGAGAACACGTTAAGAAAAAAATATATTCGCTGTATTTATGCAGAAACATTGAATACCATTAAGAAGGTTGTTGCAAACAATTATCTTTATATATGCGTAGATGAAACCACTGATAGTGTGGGCCGATACATAGATCATTTAATGATTGGTATCCTTAACGTATCGGTTCCAACAAAATCTTATTTAATTTCATCCAAACAGTTGGAAAAGGCAAATAATTTGACAATAACAAGGTTTATACAAGAAGAACTGGCAACTTTTTTCTTACTGGAATCGATTCCAACAGAGAAAATTCTATTGTTTTCGATGCCCAAAAGGTGTATCGAGTAAAGAAATACCTCAACAGTTGGCATTTATTAAAGCCAATTACAGTTTTATTTCTACTTCTATATTGCAGTTGGAAGAACAATTTATGTCGCTAATCTAGAGCGTTGAAATAATAAACAAATTTGAAAAGTCATGTTTCGATGTTAAAGGAGGAGTGGGACAGTCCGTGTATGAAAAATTTTTAATAGGAAAAAATGAGGGTTTTAAAAGCCAAAGGACATTGCTAAAATCTTATGTGGTGATTCAGTAGAAAATATTGAATTGATAATAGATGATATTTTTAATTTGAAGTATGCTCCTATAACAAGCGTCGACGTAGAACGAACCTTTTCAATATATAAATACATGTTTTCAGACAAGCGTCACAATTTTTCTATTGAAAACTTTGAGAAATATGTAATTGTAAATTGTTTTCATAGTTAATTATGTTGTAAAATGTTCTAAGTAAACCTGTAGTAAACATAATAGAATCTTTTTTTCTACAGTAATCCATTTTCTAGAATTCCTCGTATTTTTTTACCTGCATATTTTTCATAAGGAAGTGGATATTTAGACTAAAACATCTGCATATTTATGGGCATATTTTCAGTTTTTTTTTTGCATATAATCCGGCCTTTAGTCATTACCAAACAAAAGTGCTCGTAAATACGCGACAATAAAGGCGTCCTTCTTGTAGACTTTATGCGCTATAGAGCTGCAGGCTAGTATACAGCATGGCTTAATTCACAGGCGACAGAATTCTATGAAGAGGGCATTAAAAAGCTGGTTCTTCGCTATGACAATTGTCTCAATCATAATGACAACTATGACAAAATATAGCTGAAAGTAGTAGCTTTAAGTTGTATGTAATAAAAGACTTCATGTATTGGTTTTTTTCTTTTAATAACCAAATGGAACTTACTTTTGAAATCACCCTCGTAGATATATTTTTATCACTGACTATGCTTATGTACTGCGATCTTATTTTGATTGTAATTTGCTCCGTGACTAACACTCATAAAAGAAAATCGTATTTTTAACACTTGCATCGTAAACAAGTATTTTAACTTCTCAGCTTATCGAGACAGAGAAGTATTTTTGGTTTCACGGTATTTAGCATTGACAAATTAACATTTTTCAACAATCTCTACGAAAAGTTAAATTTTGTGTTCACATTGGCAAGCATAAAGCTACAGCTACATTTAGTAGCAAATCCGAAGTATTCCTCAACTTGTTGCTGTAAGAAATAAGTAAGAAATAATTTAACTGAACCTGTCAATAAGAAATCGGAAATAGTATATTATGGGACAAGTGGTTGAAATAAAATTTCAAAGAGCGACAGCGAGTTGAAAAAAGTAACTCGAGACGTTGAAATTTTATCAGCCACAAGTCGCATATACTATTTTTTCTACGGATTTTTAAAATAAAAATTAATAAACCATTTTCTAATATTTTTGATGTACTCTTGTATTCAAAAAAATCGCGTATATCTATTTTTTTCCCGTTTAATTTTGTATTTTACTGACGTTTATTGACGTCATACCGTGACAATTAAGTTAATCAAAAATGGAAATACCATAAGTTTCCGAACAAGAAAAGTATTTTATTATAGCAAAAGTTGAAGAAGGTTGGTCAATTAAAGATGTTGCACTTCACTTCCGTTGCAATAAGAGCACAATTTTAAGAATTAAATGAAGATGGGAACAGGAACATTCTAAAAACATATAACCGGTATATCAGAATACTTCAAACATACATGAGTAGGTATACCCCACCAGTTTTGTATAATACAAAGGTATTTTTAATAATATAAAATATTATTAAAAATCTGGTGTGAAGAACACAAATACAGTGGCGAAATACGTATCTACGTCTCTGGGGAGGGATATGTTCGGACACGTTCACAAAAAATATTAATAGTTAACCTGTATTTGTGTTCTTCACACCAGATTTTTAATAATATTTTATATTATTAAAAATACCTTTGTATTATAACCTTTATAATAATTTTTGCCTAAATGACAAAATGTCCGTTTTTAAACGATAAAAAAACTAATAAAAAATGTTTACTTGATTTAAATGGTGTACACGACTTTTGAATACAAGAGTACATTAACTATAATAATAGAGCAATTTGTGTAATTAGCGCCAATTGTATTTATTACTGTTGTGCAAAAAGTATGTATTCGATACTTTTATGTAGGATACCTAGAGGGAGCAAATGTATCGTATACCTAGAGTCACTATATCTAACAAAGTACCGCAATTAGGACGCCATATTGATTCCAATACCAACTGAAATGTAGTGAGTAGCGCGATTTTTAAATGTCCTGTTTTAGTGACTTTATGGAATTGACACATATTATGACGATTTTCAATATTATTTATTGTTTAACTTTGTTTTAGTAACTATACATGCATTTTTTTGTAAATAAAACGAAATATGTATTATGGCAAGCTTATATTTATTTTTTGACAGCGGATCTCATAGCAATGCTTCTACTATTTTTATCACAAGTTGTTGATACCTTTTTATTTTTTTCTCGTAATGAAAAATAAACTCTACTTTTTACAAACAATTTGATTAAATTTAACACTACATTGTGGCAATTAGGCACCAGTGGAACATTTTCAGATTGTTGCAGTATGATAGTGATTTGCTTTTGACTTATTTTATTTTGTATTATTTTGTCCTCATAAAGTCTGTATCGAAGTTCACGCTCTGACATAAAATTAAAAATTTCCTTATTAGCATAACCTAAGGCCTGAAGTTTCACCAAATGAACTTGCTTCCATTATTATTGTCTCATCGGTGGAATTAGATGAACGTTCATTTTCTGTTAATAAATCTGGAACTGCATCGGGACGTAATAGTTTTCGATTATCCATCCGTTTTTGTTCGAATTGTTTTTCCGAAAAATGAATCTAAATGTTTTCTAATCAAATTAAACGATATATTAGGTTACTGAGCACTTACCTCACAGATCATAGACATTGGGCTTAAGTCACTTTGTCCAATACATTTCATCCATAATTCTTTCCGTTGTGTGTTACGTTTGCCTTATTGTCAAAACAAATAAGATAATATAATAACAATTAGACAAAGTATGAACATATATATTAAATACATTGCATTTATAATTACATACCACTTGGCAATCGGAACAGACGATATCCATTTTCGCTTCTGCTTTTGCATCGTGCAACACAGCAGCCAGTCATTGTCACAACAAATACAAACGTTTCTTACTATGTATAATACCAAACACAATATAAATAAGCGACCAACGAGCGATTTCGTGTTTTTACAGTAATAATATGACAGCAGTCAAACGCCATTTTGTTTCCAATATATATCTTTCTCTCTCTTACTCATGGTCCTTACCAATTGCGGTACTTTATTAGAATTATTAGATATAGTGACTTTAGTATACCGACAATGATAAGTATTGGATACTATTACTGTCGTGAGCAAAAAAAACGGGACAGTGTCAAAATCGTTATGTCAATTTCCTTTATTTTTTAGCGTTGTAATTTTAACATTTGATTAACTTTCAAACTCTACGTCAAATTATATATCATAATTGATAATTCAAAATTGAAAATGCCGCTTTTTTCGAAAACTGATAAAGCTAAACTTGTTACTATAAAAATGGGAAAGCATTAAGAAGTGTATCGGTTCAATTTAATATTCGTAAAAATTCAGCCGCAAGAATATATAAAAAAAATGGAGGGAAGAGGATAATTTAAATCGGAAAATAATTTCCGCATGTAACAAAATTTCGAATACGCAGGAAGACGAAACATTAGTTACTGAGATTAGGCACAACCCTTTCAAAACATTAAAGGAAGCTATAAGAACAACACAATTTCCTGTCTCATCTTGTAACACAATGGTTACAAGAGAATGAAATTTAAACTTGAGATATCCAGCCCTACAGTCCTTATCTAAATCCCATTGAAAATGTATGGGGATTAATGAGATAGAGCTTCTACCCAGGAAGAATTTTGGGAGATTGTTCATAATGCTTGGCACAAATTTCTATAAATTTTGTACAAAATATTGTCGCTTCAATGTCTACAAGATTAGATGCAGTTTATTAACTGTGTTATTATTATAACGGTGGAGTGACGAAATACTAATTATTTTAATGTAATAATTATTTTAATTTAATAAATAATCTATCTCTATCGTTTTTAGTAATTTTTATTTACATTTATTTTAAAAATGTTTAATAAATGTCAATAAGTCACACATTTTTGACAATTCCTGACTTACTATTATGAGTAAAGATAGCCACTTAAGTAGTCACAATTTAAACCCACGCAGAAACAGTGTCCCGTTTTTTTTGCTCACGACAGTAAGTAAGTACTCAACGTTTATTAAGTTTTATAGATATAGATATAGAAGTATTTACGTTTTTCTTTTACAATACTTTTGATAGATATACTATACATACATATTGCTATGGATTTTTAATTAAAAATAATTTAATTTAAAAATGGACATTTATTTGGGAAGAGACTGTATAATGAAAATGTTTTTTAATTTTCGAAGGTTAACTAGAGTGAAAAACTTGTTATCCGAGGTTGAAAGGGGAAATGAGGAGGAGACGTATACTAGCTGTTAAACGAAGAGGTGTTTATTTCGAGAGATATATTTAAATATATTTTATTAATTCGGCTAATTGATTGAAAGTGTTAATAGTTGATGTTGTATTAGAGATTTAAATTCTCGAGATTTAAGGAGTTAAATTCTCGTATGTAATTGATGTTTAAATTGAGTAAGCACCTTTTATCGTAAGAGTCTCCACATTAAAAATTGTAAGTAGAATTAAAATTATATGACGTCATCATAATATATAAAATTATTATAAGTATATTTCTATTGTATCCAAGCTTGTAGTTAAGAGGTTTAATTATTAGAAGTACAGATAATACGGTTTATTATTAATACAAAAGTATTTTTAATAATATATAATATTATTGAAAATGGGGTGTGAAGAACACAATACAAGTTCATATGTATTTTTGAATGTATCTTCTCCAAAAACGTAGATATGTATTTCACATTTCTACATGATTATCAATACGAACCTGTTGGAGAAGAGACACATTCAACAAAACATAACTACCTTGCTATCTCGCAGATATTATTAAGACAGAACGTGAAGGAATATTCAGCGCTGTCTGTATAATAACCGCAGAACTAGCCGGGTGTTTTTTATAGTCTGTAACCACCGTATCTATAAAAAACTGTATTATCGTGTCTCCACTACTTGTCGGCATGAACCGAATACGTATATAACAACATAATTTGAAACATACTTGAGTAGGTAACACCTACCAATTTTGTATAATACAAAAGTATTTTTAATAATATATATTATTATGAAAAATGGGGTGTGAAGAACACAATACAAGTTCATATGTATTTTTGAATGTATTTTGAATTACTAAAAAAAACACCCGGCTAGTTCTGCGGTTATTATACAGACAGCGCTGGATATTCCTTCACGCTCTATCTTAATAATATCTGCGAGATAACAAGGTAGTTATGTTTTGTTGAATGTGTCTCTTCTCCAACATGGGCGTATTGATAATCATGTAGAAATGTGAAATACGTATCCACGTCTTTGGAGAAGATACATTCAAAAATACATATGAACTTATATTGTGTTCTTCACACCCCATTTTTAATAATATTATATATTATTAAAAATACTTTTGTATTATACAAAATTGATAGGTGTTACCTACTCAAGTATGTTTCAAATTATGTTGTTATATACGTATTCGGTTCATGCCGGCAAGTAGTGAAGACACGATAATACAGTTTTTTATAGATACGGTGGTTACCGACTATAAAAAACACCCGGCTAGTTCTGCAGTTATTATACAGACAGCGCTGAATATTCCTTCACGCTCTGTCTTAATAATATCTGCGAGATAGCAAGCTAGTTATGTATTGTTGAATGTGTCTCTTCTCCAACAGGGGCGTATTGATAATCATGTAGAAATGTGAAATACGTATCTACGTCTTTGGAGAAGATACATTCAAAAATACATATGAACTTATATTGTGTTCTTCACACCCCATTTTTAATAATATTATATATTATTAAAAATACTTTTGTATTATACAAAATTGGTAGGTGTTACCTACTCAAGTATGTTTCAAATTATGTTGTTATATACGTATTCGGTTCATGCCGACAAGTAGTGAAGACACGATAATACAGTTTTTTATAGATACGGTGGTTACCGACTATAAAAAACACCCGGCTAGTACTGCGGTTATTATACAGACAGCGCTGAATATTCCTTCACGCTCTATCTTAATAATATCTGCGAGATAACAAGGTAGTTATGTTTTGTTGAATGTGTCTCTTCTCCAACAGGGGCGTATTGATCATCATGTAGAAATGTGAAATACGTATCCACGTCTTTGGAGAAGATACATTCAAAAATACATATGAACTTATATTGTGTTCTTCACACCCCATTTTTAATAATATTATATATTATTTAAAATACTTTTGTATTATACAAAATTGGTAGGTGTTACCTACTCAAGTATGTTTCAAATTATGTTGTTATATACGTATTCGGTTCATGCCGACAAGTAGTGAAGACACGATAATACAGTTTTTTATAGATACGGTGATTACCGACTATAAAAAACACCCGGCTAGTTCTGCGGTTATTATACAGACAGCGCTGAATATTCCTTCACGCTCTGTCTTAATAATATCTGCGAGATAGCAAGCAAGTTATGTTTTGTTGAATGTGTCTCTTCTCCAACAGGGGCGTATTGATAATCATGTAGAAATGTGAAATACGTATCCACGTCTTTGGAGAAGATACATTCAAAAATACATATGAACTTGTATTGTGTTCTTCACACCCCATTTTTAATAATATTATATATTATTAAAAATACTTTTGTATTATACAAAATTGGTAGGTGTTACCTACTCAAGTATGTTTCAAATTATGTTGTTTATTATTAACATTTCTCTGTTAAAATTATACATCATTGAAAAGTTTGTTCGATTGGAATCAGGGTTTTTTGTACGTGTCTATTGCACATGCGTAAGTTTTGTTCGTGTATCAGTATCTGATTATACAGTGTGATTCTCTGGGGAGAAATTAATATTAAACTTGATTTATTTTTAAACTTATTTTTAGATAAGTTTTGATCGGTGTCATTTATAGGATGTTTTCCATTCATTTAGCTGTCAATTTTCAATTAATGTTTTTACCTCAAGTATTTTTGTATAATACAGCATCTTTATACTTTGTAAAGATATATTTTTTATTTTTTTTATTTTGTATTAAATATTCATTTTAATTTTTATCCTGCGTTTGTTTCATTTTACTCATACCAATATTGCTGTTCTAACTTAAATTTAAAATAAATTTTTGTGAACATTTCACTGGCTCTCAACTCATATTATAGACACGTCTTTCCTAAGTGGAACCCGAGAAGTTAGAAGTCTCATATTTGAAATTTCACCGGCTGAAAAACCTAGTTGGGAAAACTAGTTGTGGATGGTGGGGTGCTAAATTCTCAAACCACTATTCATAGCAATATGTATACGATACGTTCATGTAGATCTATGTTTGTATACAATTGGATATAATTTATTCTTTAGTAACGCTCTTTTTTAAAATCATGTAAAATAGGCTGATAACACAACTTTACAAAAATAGTGTTTTTAAATGCAAATATGTAATAGTATATATAAGCAGTTTTTTTTTAGTATACTTGTATGAAATATATTTTATTTTTCCTATTTATTTATTTCCTGTTTACAAACATTTACATTTAAATATTTTTTCTTTCATATTCATTACCGTATTTACTATAATTCATGAACAAATATTTTTTATTAATTATTCAAGAATAGCTTAAATTTCCCGCAACATCGCATAATAAGTATTTATTTGATACATTCTTATTTAATAAGCATAAAAGTACGTCTCCATAAAGTACAGATATACTCGTACAAGTGTCCCGTATCGTTATGTTCAAATTTTAGGAGTGTAAAGTAGACCTCATTTCAAGTAACAAAAACGCAAAACTTGTATATCCATTTTTATTTGTTTCAAAGTTACAGATTCAAAGTACAGATGAATGTGATTGTCAGATCATGAAAAAAAAATGTAATCCTAAAGTCAATAAAAACTGATTTAATTTAAAAAAGTTCAATTAATAATATATTCGAAATGTCCACCTCCTTGTTGAATACAGGCTTGTGCTCGTAAGCCAACAGAAGAAGTACTTATCCGAATTTCATGCTTATTTTGTCGGATTTGCTCGGCAGCCAGCTGAATACGATCCTACAACTCTTCTCTTGTGTTCGAAACTTGCGCGTAGACTAAATTTTTCATGTAAAAGTCAATGGGATTAAGATCGGGTAATCTGGGTGACCAACCAACAGGACCACCTCGACCAATCCATCTAGGATAATTGACATTAACCCAATTTCGGACAGCAATTCCGAAATGTGGTGGTGCCTCATCCATGTGAAACCACATGTCTCGTCGACCATTCAGTTGGACATCCTCTAAAAGACCTGGCAGTTCGTCAATAAGAAATTGAAGGTAATTGTCCGCATTTAACCTCCCAGGAAGAACGACAGGACCAATCAAGTCATCGATTAGGGCCGCCCAAACGTTAATAGAAAATTCATGTTGAAATTTAGATGGGCGTATAGCTTTGGGATTTTCTGATGACCACTTTTGCAGGTTTCTCAGATTTGTAACACCACTTCTCGTGAATGTAGATTCATCTGTCCAGAGGACTGTTCTGCAGAAATTAAAATGAAGCCGTGATTGTCTTAATATCCAGGTAGAATAAACTAAACGAGCATAGTGATCTACCTCAAGCAAACCGTGTCTCCTGCGATAGTGATATGGATATAAGCCCTCGCGTTTTAAAATTCGCCAAACTGTCGTTCGTGGCACTCCTAGTTGTCTAGCGATTCGATGTACACTGATAGTTGGATCCCTTGTAACAATAGCTACTGCTTCTTCCTCTAAGTCTGCTGGCAAATTTACTCCTCGGTCGAAAAGATAATCACGCAGTCTGCATTCCCGAAATTGTCTGTGTACTTCCAGAAATGTTCTGTAATGAGGAATGCGCCTATCGGGAAACCGATGTCGGTATTCAATAACTGCTTAACGTCCACTACCGTTACAGTAGCCATACAAAAAATGCATGTCCGCATACTCTTGAGAAGAAAATCGGTAAGGTATTTTGAATAAAGAAAACGTGTCCACTCACTAATAAGCTGTTGTATGAACTAAGCGTAATGTGATCCTTTATTAAAAAATGCAACGTTAACAGTCATCTGAACATTTGTTTATTGTATGATATTCATGGTTCAGCACTTACGAAATAAGTAAATCAATTTCCAGTACTCTTTTTGTAGATCTCCAAGAAATTACTGTATGCACTACGACACGTGTTTATTTATTTTAGGATAACATTTTATTATGCGACGTTTACAATCGCAGGCCTGTTATTGAATCGTATAACTTTTTCTTAAATAAAATCAGTTTGTATTGACTTAGGATTACATTTTTTTCATGATCTGACAATCATATTCATAGATTTGTAACTTTGAAAAAATAAAAATGGATATACGAGTTTTGAGTTTTTCTTGCGTGAAATGAAGTCTACTTTACACTCCTAAAATTTGAACATAACGATACGGGACACGTATATATAACCGATCGTCTGCAGCATCGTATTAAATGTATACCAAAGTAGCAAAGATTAAATACAAATATAGTTATCGACTTGAGTTGAAAGAAAAGTATCGGATACTAAGTATCCAATACAAAGTGTCGAATATAAAAGTGTAAAGTATTGGTATTTATTCGATACATAAAAGTATCTATTTTGCACATTACTTGTATTTATACATTTATCTGAAGTATTTGTATTCATTTGACAGGACCCATCAGGAATAACTGAACTTGAGCTTGTTGATTGTCTATCTGTAAATAACTTCTACGCTATATCGTTTATTGCATCGATGTCTAAAGTAAACTAGTAAATGTGTTTCGACTTGGGAGGGATTAAATTAGAAAATTCATTATTAACCGCTTTTATAATTTATTCTAGCTCTGCATCAATATCATCACTCATTTTAACAAATTAATGCACTTCAGAAAAAGTTATACATGAAATGACATATCTCAGGTTGCTATCGTTTCGATTGGTAAAGGCGACAGTTGCATTTACTATATTTTTTCTTATTTTGACAATGAAGTATTAGTTGGTTGACATGTCTAGGTTGCCGTCTCAAATCAGTGAAACTGAATCATGGCAGTGAAATCATGATGTTACTTTAAAACTTATTTTCACGAAAATTAAAAATTTTAAGTGCAAACATGTCGTTAGAAAACACATTACGCTATTTCGTAAAGTTTCATAAAAGATTTTGGCATGAAATGAAAGCTGCTTCACAAGTAGACTCGAGAATAATTACACTTGTCCCTAGCGTAATATTTATGGTTGGAGCTTTTGTTCTAGTTTTTAAAATATTTCATAAGAAAACTCACAGGCTGACACCGTACAAAATCAGATTTTATAGGGTAGGTGTTTTATTAATAAGCATATAAAAATGTACATTCAAAACATTATTAATCTATTTTTCTAAGGAAATATTCTCTGTATAAAATTAAAAATATATACTTGTATATTATTATGTAATATTACACTAAAAGTATGAAAAGATCTCCCAAGAAACTACATATTTTTTCCAATCTTCCTTTAATTGCCAAAAACCGTTTTCAATATTCATTTTCAAAGTATACATCGCCACGATCTTATAATTTACATCTGTCGATTTCTGTGGCAGTGCATATTAAGTCTTTGGTCAAAAACAACTGGATGTGATGCATTGAATGAATGGAATTGAATGGTGTGTGATCTATTACTGCTTTTATTTATTAATCTATTCTTCGAAACTCCTGATCTTATAATGCCTTCGTAATTCTTTTATTGCGACGTGCTTATGTACAAAAAGTAAGTCAGTAAGTCACCGAACTGCTGCGTTTAAAAAAAAAAGAGGAAATTCAACAGTGTCCATCCCAACAAGCATGGATAATGGAGGTGTGCTGCAATCGGGAACAAATAATAACTTGTGAGCTGTTGCTTGCTATGAATAATTACGTGACACAACACGGAAATACGCAACCGGTTAGTATAAAAATGTATGGATATCAGGTTGTGTAAAGACATATTGTGCAGTGCTTTAGAAACAGACACGAAAAAGTAATGGATGACATTAGATCCTGACAGCGAACCTCAACTATAGACTATCAGATGAGTTATTGAATATTCAAAGCAAGAGGTATTTGACTAGGAGGATTTCGCCTCTTCACTCGATATTAGTCTGGCATCAGCCCATGAAATTATAAATGACATCCTGTAGCATTGCAAAATATTATTAGGCGAAGTGCCTTCCGAACTCACTGGTAATCTTACGTATCAGATAATATGAATAAGCTTCTAATATGTTGTGGGATACAAGAGAAAGAGAAAAAAGATTATTGTGAAGGCACCTAAATACATTATTTCACGACAAAATTAAGGCCGTCTTCATGTAGTGGAATGTCCTAAGTATAACATGAAACTATGTTTACATCTATCAATAATCTTGCCAGCATCCGTTCGGAGTACCAAACAAAACTCTGCGCCCATTTTACTTCCATTTTTGCCTATTCGCTATCGGTCGGAAGTGTTATACCATCACCATAGTACACCATACGTAACTTTGTCCGTCACCAAGACAAACGATTCTATGAAAAGAGAGACTCGTGAAGTGATACAATAATTATCTAAATCTCGCTGGGAACTATATAGAAAAATAGTATAATGATACCTTTTTCTGTTCATATTATGTTCTTACTTCAGAAGGAAACTCTCTGCAGATGTCAGTTCAGGCAAATTTATTTTCCAGTAACCTTCCCTACTTTCGAAAATAAATAACAATAAGTGGAAATATACGCGAATATTTTTTCTGGTATATTCTGACACTTTTGCTGTAGTCAAACCAATTATATAAACATTCTTGCATATCTAAATACTCATTAAAACATAACTGCATTATTAATTAAGAAGTCTGTGTGTCAGTGGGTCCGTGAGACCTGTCTTACTATAAATCCATGGGTCTTCAAATATTGCTGTATTATAGTCAAATAATTACATACTTTTCGTTATGGAAAATAACAAATAATTTATTTTTAGGAGTTAGGTTTCCACTGGACGTACTTCTACTTAATTAGAATATGGTTTTTAGTTATCAAAATATTTAGGTGGATATCACTAATGGTATATCGATACGTTGAAGTACGTTTTTTTTTGACATACTGTACATATTTGATTCTTATATAATGCATTTTATCATTGCAGGATTCAAAGATAATAAAAAAATCATACTACACAAACACAATTATAGATGCCATGTTGTTAGCGTTTATGGTTTGCAGTAGTTTTATACCATTTATGGTAGTTTTCTTGAAGCAGTACATGAGGGAAACCATACCAGATTTTTTAATATGGTATATATTCACATAAAATAATTAAAATAATGTAAATTATTTTCATAAATTTGTTTATAGGATAGGACAAGATCCCTGGTTAAGGAGCGAAATTGGATTAGCGGGACATTATCTTGATAGACCAGTTAACATTTCGGTGCCTCAGAGAGCGGAATTTGCCTATAGATCAAAACGATCGACTAGCACAGAGGAAACTATTCAAAGAAGAGTAATATTAAGGAATTGTAAATCTATGGTGACAACGAAATGTGTGAAGTCAATAGAAGATATGTTAGATTAACCGAAAGAGTATTTGTGTATCCTGAGATTATCAGTCTTATATGTTATTCTTCGCATTTTTATAACAAAATATTAGAGTTTGAAAATAATTTTGAATATACTCCAAATACATGTTCTTCTCTTAATGTGACAGTCTTGTTTTATCTTCTATAAAATTAACAAATGCAAGACAAATCGAAAAAACATTGCGGTATTTTACTTGAATTTATTTATTTTATTTTAATCAACAAAATATTATAATTCCATTTATAGGATAATATCTTGAGTTATTGAGTTTTAAAACTTTTAATTAAGAAAAAATTCCGAATGGATTTTTTGTTGAAATGGAATTTGATTTGATTGGAATTCATCCTTCTTTGGTAAATACATTTCGAAGATTAGTATTAAGTGGTGTGCCTGGCATGGCAATTGAAAGGTTCATATTTATGATAATACAATAATTATTCAAAATGGAGTTCTTGCTCTCAGATTAGTATTAATTCCATTAACACCAAATACATGAGAAAAAAAACGAAAAAAAGAGAGAAATCAAAAATCAAATAATAAAATAAAATTGTAAGTCGTACACATAACAACAAGTACAAGAAAGGAAAGTATTAATATACTAATTCCAGTATTATAAATACTAATTCCTCCTTAATATAAAAAAAAACATAAAACAATAAACAAGACCGAAATATACCAAAAAAGTTTAAGTATATCAATACGTTAAGTATAATGAAACAGACATGCAAATATACAAGTCTGTAACTGTACACATGAACATACACCTCGTATTTTCCAACATTTAGGGGAAAGCAGGGCGAAATGATACGGCTAACATCAAAGTCAAGTTAAAAATATTAGAAACCAAGAAAAATTTAAATAGATCGAGTAGTCCATAGATGATGTTATGCTGTATCATAAAAAAGAACCAAAAATGGAAAGAATACTAAAAGATGAAAGCAAATTTTATATATTTAAGATATTGTAATTTTACTCATTCTGCCCTTCAGGTGGGGCGGAATGAGTTCTATGTTGATAATAATACAAAGGTATTTTTAATAATATAAAATATTATTAAAAATTTGGTGTGAAGAACACAAATACAGGTTCACTATTAATATTTTTGTGAACCTGTATTTGTGTTCTTCACACCAGATTTTTAATATTATTTTATATTATTAAAAATACCTTTGTATTATACAAAACTGGTGGGGTTTACCTACTCATGTATGTTTCTGATACATTGCATATGCGGTTAGTCCGTAGTATGAGTGAAGACACAGACAAAATGCAGTTTCTAGAGACACGGCTGCGCCATCTTTAGAAGGGCGTCTTTGGTTATGTGAACAGGGCGAGGTACTTCGGCTGTCTGACAACAGGAAGCTCTGAATTTACTTCTACGCTCGGTCTGGATAATTTCTGTGATATGGCGATGTAGTTCTTTTTTGTGAATGTGTCTGGAGATATCCTTTCTCCAGCAGGGGCGTACCGATGAGCCTGTAGAAAGGCGAAATACGTATCTACGTCTCTGGGGAGGGATATGTTCGGACACGTTCACAAAATTTTTAATAATATTTTATGTTGATAAAGTTAGTTAATAGTTGTAAATAATATAAACAGTAAGAAAAAAATATTTATCAAATGTTTCCTAACGAAGCGACACATAATTTACATACAAAATGAGTTAATAGTGGTAAATAAACAGTAATGAAAAATATTTATTACAATATGTTCCTTTGCTAAGTGACACACAGTTCACACCCAAAAACGGATTCATCGTCGTCACTGTCTACATCGGAACAGGAGTTGTGTGCCCATTTGTGTCAGAATGAGCAGGATATCCATCCTTCAGTAGACTTTGAATAGAAGTCCAGACAATATAAGCATTCTGCATCCTGTTCATTATCTGTATCGGAAGAATCAGATTCTTTTCTTCTTCTTCTTTAAGTGCCGTCTCCGTTTCGAAGGTTGGCAATTATCATAGCAATTCTTACTTTTGAAACCGCAGCTCTAAACAGTTCATTATTATTACATCCAAACCAGTCCCTAAGGTTCTTCAGCCATGAATTCTTCTTCCTATAGATCTCTTGCCCGGGATTTTTCTCTGCATAATTATTTGTAGTATTTGATATTTTTCTCCCCTCATGACATGTCCCATGTACAGCAGTTTTCTTCTCTTAATTGTCGGAATCACTTCTCTCTCCTTATAATAATAATAATAATAATAATAATCCATGCCTTAGCATCCCCCAACAGCTTGCGCCAATTACAGGGGGCATCGGCTGGCCATGAGTTATTATTACGCCTGCGGCTGTAGACCGACTTAAGATGTTACCTTTCCGCATTTGCCGTGGAATTTGGAAAACTACAGAAAACCAAACTCAGAAAGGAAGCACCGGGGTTCGAACCCGGTACTGCCGGACTACGAGGCAAGTGTGCAAGCCACCAAGCCACTAGCCCGACTAAGCCTTATGCATACGTCTCATCACTTCTACGTTGGTTTTTCTCTCTACCCATGAGATCTTCAATATTCTCCGGTATACCCACATCTCAAATGCCTCCAGTCTCCTCATGTCGGTTACCTTCAGCGTCCAGGCCTCCATCCCATAGTATAGTATAGACAGCACATAGCATCTCATCAGTCGTATTTTTAAGTCAAGGTTTAAATCTCGGCAGCAGAAAAGCCTTTTCATCCTTGTAAAGGTGCTTCTCGCCTGTTCTATTCTGACTCGTATTTCTTGGGAGCTGTCATTGTTCTCATTAATGATCGTGCCCAGGTATTTGTATTGTCTTACTCTCTCAATAGGCTGGTTCTTCACATATATCTTACGATTATCTTTAGTTGTTTTTGTTATCAGCATATATTTTGTTTTGCTTATGTTCAGCGTTAGTCCATACTCTTCGCTTACTGTGACCATTCTGTTAATTAGCGTCTGTAGGTCCTCGTGTGTTCCAGCTAAAATAACTGTATCGTCAGCGTACCTCAGATTATTTATTGTCATGCCGTTAATCTTAATGCCCATGTCCCGATCATCAAGTGCTCTATTTACTATGTCCTCCGAGTACAGATTAAAGAGGATTGGCGACAGTATACACCCCTGACGAACACCTCTTCGTATTTCTATTTCCTCTGATGTCGTGTCTTCTATTCGTACTGCTGCTTTTTGGCCATAGTACAGGTTTGAGATTAATCTTATGTCTCTGAGGTCTATCCTTCTCTTGACCAATGTTTCTATGAGTTGGTCATGTCTAACTTTATCAAATGCTTTATTGTAATCTATAAAGCAGGCGTATATGTCCTGGTTTACGTCTAGGCATCTTTGTGATAGGACATTTAGTGCAAAAAGTGCTTCCCTTGTTCCTAGGCCCTTACGGAATCCAAACTGACTATCGCTGATATCTACATCCAATTTCCTGAATATTCTATTATGGACCACCTTCAACAGGACTTTCAATGTGTGACCCATCAGGCTTATTGTGCGGCAGTCAGAGCAATGCCTGGCATTTTTCTTTTTCGGAAGGGTTATAAAAGTTGATAGCAACCACTCATTTGGTATTATTCCTGTTCTATATATGGTATTAAGTACTTCTACCAAAACATGAATCCGGTCCGCCTCTATCAGTTTAAGTATTTCCGCTGGCAGTTGGTCCGGACCTGCAGCTTTTCCGTTCTTGAGCATACCTAGTGCATATGTTACTTCATCCTTAATTATGTCCGGGCCCAACTCCCCTTCCGTATTTTCAAGAGTCGTATGCCGTCTCTCATCTTCGAACTGCTCTTGTAGTTCTTCCATATTTCTAGTTTTTGCTCTATTTCTGTGACTATTTTCCCGTTGTTATATAATATATTAAGTTGCTTTTGTTTGCTGGTGCCGACGAGTTCTTTAATCTTTTTGTGCATGTTAAAGTTGTCGTATTTGGCTTGTAGCTCCTCAATTTCTTCACATTTTTGTTTATAATAATCTTCCTTTGCTTTTCCGATTTTTGTGCGAAGTATTCGTTGTGTTTCTTTATATTGTTGTTCGTTTTTTCCCTTATAGCTTCTTCTCTTTTCCATAAGATTAAGAATTTCACGAGTAATCCATTCCTTCTTTCCTGTGGGTTTCTCTGTCTTCAGAATCTCCAATGAGGGTTCCAACAAGGCTGATTTAATTCTGTACCATTTTTCGTTTATGTTTCTGCAGTTTTGGTATTCTTCCTTGCTTTCGAGTGTTTCCAGATTTTTGTTTATTCTTGTTTGCAACTCATTCCGTATTTCTTGGTTTTTTAGGTGTTTTGTATTTATCCGAGTTTCTCTCTTCTTTGGGATTCTTTTAAGTTTGAGGTGCATCTGGGCCACCAGGGGGTTGTGGTCCGAAGAGACGTCAGCGCCCGGGTAGGTCTTAACTGATTTATGTTGTTTCTATATCTTGCGTTTATCAAAACGTAGTCTATTTGATTTCTCATCGGATTCTGGTCACTGTCTTGTGGGAATTTCCATGTGTAGAGTCGTCGGTTTGGAAGCTTATAAAAGGTATTGGTTATTATCATCTCTTCCTCTTGGCAAAACTGTACCAGCCTATCGCCCCTCTCATTTCTTGTCCCCAACCCATATTCACCTATATACTTGTCACATCTCCCTTTTCCGACCTTCGCATTAAAGTCTCCAAGAATTATATTGATATCTCTTGGTTTTAGTGAATCAAGCGTTTGTGTGATTAGTTCGTAAAACAGCTCGTTTTCTTCTTCAGGTTTGTCTGCGGTAGGGGCATATATTTGTATAATGTTTAGTTTTCTTGAGTTGGTCTGTAGTTGTAAGAGTATGATACGGTCTGAGATAGGGACAAAGCTAGTAACAGACGCCACAATATCTCTTGAGACAGCGATTGCCGCACCATGTCTGTGATAATTATCATCGTTACCAGAGAAGTACAGCATGCCTCCATTTGTTGGGATTTGGCCATGACCAGGCCATCTTGTTTCACTGATTCCTAGGATGTTAAGTTTCAGTCTTTGCATTTCGTGTACAACGTTATGCATCTTTCCAGCTTCATACATGGATCTCACGTTCCATGTCCCAATCTTTAACTTGTTTGTTAACTTGTTTGTTGTCACAGTCTTGTTCATCACTGTTCCCCCCGGAGATCCGATTGGGGAACTTATTACTCCGGATAATTTGGTTTTGAACATTGCCATGATGATTTGTACTAAGGATATCCATAGATCTTTAATGCAGTAGTTTCCTCTTGCTTTCTGCATCCTTATGCCGTTGACTAATTCCTTAGTTCATCCGCCTTTAGGGCCATTTTCCCAACCCTAGGACAAAAGAGTGCCCTGCCATTTACTAGCTCCTCCACCCGAGGCTGTTGGCCAGTAAATGGGGTATTGCTTATACCGGCAATCACTCGGTCCCTATCTGCGTTAGCCACCAAGATTGATGTTGCCCGCCTTCTGCCACGTGGAGGTGCAGATTCGGATTTTTCCTTCATCGAGATTAAGACCTTTCGGCATTTCTTAATCTCTCCGGAGCTTAAGAAGGCGATCCGGAGCTTAAGAAGGCCATTCTTTTCTAGATCTACATATTTCCTTTCTTGGCACTCCTTTCTCTTTTAATATATTTTTTAACTTCTGTGTCATGACATTCTTTTTTCCCTTCAACGATACTTTTCTTTTAGCCCACTCTACTTTGTTAGCATCTTTAATGTTGCGTTTTTTTTGGCTTCCTTCAATTATTTTTCTATATTTTTCTTGTGCGTGCATGTCCGTCAAAGAGCAACATCTTGGAAATTTCTTTGTAGATTTCGAAAAAGTTATGAACATTTTAAACCAGGTCAAAAAAATCCAGTGACAGAGGCCAAAGTTACCGTTTGACCTCTCTCACTGGACGTGATTACTCCAACTACCCGCTTTCCTTTTGTTGCCAATATTTTAGAATGAGCCATAGGATTAACTGTGATTCCGCTTATATCCCAGTTGAAAATATTGTCGGCCGTTAATTTATATTTATCAATACATTCAGTCAGCAACGTATGAAACTGAGTAACAGCTACGCGGTTAAAACCCATAGTACGAGCTCTGGAGGTGGCCTCTGGTGTACGTATACTAATATCAGGATGTCTCCTTAATAAACCAGCCATCCAGTTCACGAAAATCACAGTCAAAACTAGACCTTAAGGGGCAGAATGACATGTCGGGGCAGAACGAGACAAATCTCATTCTGCCCCGTCCTATTCCGCCCCAGACGCACAGTTTGTTTAAACATACAATTATGAGGTTATGCGATGTTATTTTTTAACTACGTTTATGTTACTCTAATGAGCGTTTATAACTTTGCGTACCATACAATCTTCAATCAACTGCAATTAACAGAATATTACTTACCTTAAACTGAAAACATAGGAAATTTATAAAATTACTCAAGAAAATAAGAAAAATTTGAGAACATAACATATACTGTATAAGTATGGACAACAACTAACTCGAACAAACGGGTAGTACAGGCGATGTTCTATCACCGCACGCCGTTAGTTTAAGTACATAAATCATTGAAATATCAACACATCTCATTCCACCCCGCCCGTTCGTTCCACCCCGCCTTCCCCTACTTCTGCCTAAGACACGTGTTTCTGTCATTTACTGTCAGGCTTCATCAGTTAGGCTAGTGAAGTAAAGCTTAAAGAATCGCCTCACAAGGTATAGCAACTTTTGTCTTATCAAGTGGAACCATATAATCTAGTGACATCTGACGGACAAAAGAGACTATGCTAAAAGTGGCAATTTTCCCTTGACCGGCTATGCTAGTATAGAAGAGAAAAAATACGTATATAGGTGTAAGTCTATTAACACGATGCCAGATGTCAGCAAATATACCAAAAAAGTTTCAATATATCAATACGTTAAGCACGTATTACGCATTTGTTTTTTCTCTAGAAAGTATCCGGAATTTATTATGTTTCTTAATTTTAATATATTTCTCTTTTGTTACATACTAATACAAAAGTAATGCATTAAATAGGTTGTAGCGACAGTAGGTCATGGCCAAAATCATATAACAACATCAGCTGTCAATATTATTTATTGTTAACAGGCTCAATATTTGTGAAATAATGTCGAAAGTTGGTGGAACATTTATATAGAAGAGGTGTTCAAAACGTTAAAAAATTAGTGCAATTGACTGAACTCGAAAAAACTGCAGTATATGAGACAATAAAGAGGATAAGAAATGGGAGAGATATGAGCCATGAACCAGTTTTTCGGAAGACCGCGTAAGATTATTGGAAATAATCTGAACGCGTTAGTGACTTTAGGACAACAAAATCCACGCCTAGGGTTTCAAAAACTAGCTAGCAGATTTGGAAATCAACGTCAAATAAGAGTTTGTCCAGAAACCGTCCGCATTTCAGGTTACTTAACAAGAAAACCAAAAAAAATCCCTGGAATGACACCTCTACAAAGGCAAGGAAGAATAGATTTTTGCCAACGTTTTCAAGACGATAATTTTAATGATGTTTTTATATCTCACGAAAGTTGTTTTTAGCTTGTGCAAATCATCTTAAAATGATATCAAGAGAAAAAGTTACCGTTCAAATTTCCAAATTTCCCACTAAAATAATGGTTTAGGGAGCAACCTCTCAACGTGGTGTTACACCTGTATAATTGATGGCACCGTTAATAGTGCAAAGTATTGTGAAATTCTTAACAGTTTTCTTTTTGAAACCGCTCATGCTTTATATCCAGAAGGGTGGCGTTTTCAACAGGATAATGCAAGATTCCATACTTCAGCCTACACTACAGTTTGGATGCAAGAACAAAACTTGGCAACAATTCCAGCAGCTTCCCCAGATCTTAGTCCCATAGAAATCATATGGGAATTAATGTAAATTGAAGTAGAATGAGCAGCGCCACGAAATAAAGAAGATTTGATTCGGTCAGTTTTACAAGCCTGGACCACCATCACCGAAAAGTATAGCAGTGACTTAGTTTCAGCAGTACCTCAACGTTTAGTTAAGTATTTAGAGATAAATGGAGGTTGTATTAGTAAATGAGATGAATTATTTGTTGTGATTTTATTATTCAGTAATAAAAATATATACCATAAAGTTATAACGGTGCTTGTTGTTTTCCAGATACTTTCTAGACGGACTATGTAATATCAAGTTTTTGTACATCACAATAATAATAAAATACGATCACTACTTAGAACACCCTATAATTTCTTAATAAACAAAGATAGAACCTACATTTATATATACCTTTCTTCATGAAATTACATCTAGTTTTCATTTCCAAAGTTTGTAAAGAGTCTAATTAATCACTCTACATATAAGCAATATTGTTAGAGAAATCAATTAAAATTAGGAAAAGAAATCACGTGTTATATTATATTTTCGTTAAGTTTATAAATACAATGTTTCATTAAGAAGCATCTGCTATATGCATAAACAAAATAAAACCTAACCTAAGCTGACACTGATCAGATTTAAATCGCATAGATTTTGTATTGCTTGAACTTCAGTCTAATTCACTTCACGATTGTATACATTTAAATAATGTAGACACTCGAGGACACCAGCCGAGTTGACTAACACTGTATGTAGATAGAATTGACTACGTACAGGGGTTGTTCAAAATTACGTGTGTGGTTAATAGCTATTTTACATTGAAAGTAATTAACTGATACAAATTATTTGGTTGTTATATTTCATATTATTTCAGAAATGATTGTTAGATCATTGACCAAACGACCCCTTTGAGAAGCCATCACTGCTTGGTACATGACGTCGAAAAAACAATGTCTCTCGAACAAGGTTGCGACACCTCTGCAGTAAACAGGGTTTTATCTGTCGTATCGTTAGAATCTCTTCTGTACTTGCTTTTAAAAAATAGAAGAAGTTAATGTGCTACTAATAGAGAATAATATCCAATCGACGTAACATCCCATGAGCGAAGTGCGCTCAATGTTGTTCGACGGCGACTGGCAAAATATACAGTGATGGGCAAATGTATGGAACCATGTAAATATCCGTTAAATTAAAAATGATATTGTAATAAAATTTTAGGCACGGAAATTAGAAATGAAGAGTTTGAAGTATTTTTTAAATATGCAATGTGTTCAAAAAAATGTAACGAAACAAAGTTAAACTTAATTTATGAGATTTTCAAAATCGGTTGGATCCTACATCACGCCGTTGCTTCAGCCTATAAATCAACGATTTGTCAACAACAAACACTTGAAGAATTGGGGGTGGAAATTATGGTTCACCCCTCCTACTCACCTAACCTTGCTCCATGTGACGTCCATTTGTTTCCTGAAGTCAAAAAGAATTAAAAGGTCGAATTTAGATCTCAACAACGCGGTGATGTGTATACTAAATAGACTCTCAAAAATGGTTTTTCAGATGTTTATGACAAGTGGACCAAGCGTTGAGAGAAGTGTATTAAATGATAAAAAAACACAAACACTGTTGTATTAGATTTACATTTTATTTAATAATAACTATATGACAGCTGTTTCACCGTACAACGGTATCTTCAGATATGTTGTACGGTGAAACAGCTGTCATATAGTTATTATTAAATAAAGTGTAAATCTAATACAACAGTGTTTGTGTTTTTTTATCATTTGATATGGATTTACATCAAGTAAAGGCAGAATCGATTCAAGAAGTGTATTATTTGAAATTATTTCAAAGAAATGTTTTATTTTTATACTACAGCACCGGTCTCGTTATTTTCTGGTTTTTCCTCGTATAACATTATTGCAACACTACACCCAAAGTATATTCTATTTAAAAATTATTTAAAATAATTTAACGGCTATAAATTATAAATATAAACATTTCGATTAATAAGGTTTATTAATTGAAATAATACACTTATTAGTTGCATTTTTCCTTCGTGCAATTCGATAATATATCTAGAAAATATTCATTCCTAATGACAAACGGACGATAAGAAATTACTTTTCATTTAATGAAATGAAAAGTTAGTTCTTATCACCCGTTTGGACATTAACTAGAACATATTTCATTTTTAATTATCCGTCGTGTCCATTTAATATAATAAATACAAACAGAAAAACTAAACACTTATTTATTCTTAATGCGTACACGTCCGGTAAACTATCAAATATCATAATGGGCACCCATATTTTTATAGATATTTAAACATACCGCTGTCATCCTAGGATGATATTTCTTCAAGTTAAAATACTCAAATATTTTGGTTATCCGATATTTGCCTTTTATTTTTCAGTATTATCTTAACCTACATAAACAAATACTATCTATGCGCAAAATGACCGACCTTATTTAAAATATACACGTACTTACAATATATGTGTATAAATACATACATATATGGTATATACACTGGATTTGTTAGGGTTTTATGGGTTCATGGTTACACAAACAAACAAGAGATAGAAAATAGAAATCACATCTGAAAATATACAATCACTATGCCGATACAAAAATGTATTTATTTAGATTATTAGCTTTATTTCTTTACGAATTTAAATTTACAATATTTCCGTGTATAACTACCGCTCATAACAAGCTGATTCAAGGAAGGATAGAGCCATCATCTATTTAGGTGTTAGTTTGCGACCCTCGAATGTCTCGAACGGAAGTGGAATTTAGAAGACTGATAGATAACACCTGGTAGAACAATTTATAAATTAACAGTCAATGTTTCATAAAATATAGCGAAATTAATTCGGGTGACTTACATTGAACATTATGGAAGAATTTGTGAGACTCCGTAGTCACAAATAATGGATTTATCTTATCACACTGGATAAAATGATACTATAAAACTAATTTTAAAGAAGCTTAAAGACATTAAAAATAAAAATTTAATTGCATTTAGGGCCTGTCTGAAATTATACCATGCCTTTAATTAAATTTTCATTTAGAGTAGCCAATGTTTTGTTTTCAATATAAATTTGAGAACACTGTGGAACAGTAAGGTTTTTCGAAAGTCAAATTTTGACAACTATCATAGTTAAGTCAATTTATTGAAAAGTTGTCTTATCAATTTGATTATTTATTATCATGTTAGAAATACAACCCAAAGTTCTTATTGTTTAAAGTTATTTTAGAACTGGCAGATTAGTAAATGGACAGTGGGTTTATGCAATCAATCAATGTATACAGGATTTTCGTCAATAGTTTCATAATCTTACAATCACGTATGAACAACTGGCAAATTCATGATTGTGTTAACAGATTTCGTGAAACGGGGACAGTATTGCGTATATCCGGGAGCGGAGAACCTCAAAAAAGAACTACTGAATTCATTGAAAATATTTGACATCGAATGGAAAACTCACCAAAGAAATCCTTTGCGAAATTTGAAATTTAAATTTGAGATTTAAAATTATATCCATATAATATTCAAGCTGTTAATGAACTCGGTCCCGTTGATTAAGATAGAAGAGCCGAGTACTGCCAATGGTTCTTGAATAACTTGGATAATGATGATGTTTTTAATAAATGTTCCTTTACTGATGAGACCTAGTTCCATCTTTCGGAATAATTAAACCAACAAAATATGATAGGAAGAAAACCCTAAAGAATTTGTGGAAACACCATTACATACGCATAAAATTGGTGTTTGGTTGGCGGCGTTAAGAAGGCGAATCATTGAACCAATATTTTTTAATGGAACAATAAATGCTGAAAGATACCGAAATGACTTATTAGAACCCTTTATTAATCAGTTACATGACGATGAAATTACAGAAGGATTTCCAACAAGACAATCCTCCGCCACATACGGCTCAATAAACACGTCCTCGTTTGAAAGAGTTCTTTGATAATCGAAAGTGAATTATCGTTCAAGGCCTCCCGATCTCACAATTCTGGATCGCTTCATTTTTCCGCACGTGAGCAACACGTGCAACACAACATACAATTGAAGAATTTTGCAATAGTATTAGAGAAGTTTATTACAATGTAATCCCTCATTTGTCAAACGGATTTAAAAACATGAAACGCAGAGTCCGTGTGTGCATCGAGACGAGAGGGCAGCATTTCGATCATCTTCTTTAACGTTATATTTGTACAACAAACGCATTTCTCTAAATAAGTGTCTTTTATTCAAAACATTTCACAAGAAATAAGATTAAATTGTAACACAAATAAATTGTAATCTGACAGATGATAGTTGTCAAAATCTGACATTACTGTTCCACAGTACTTTCCAAAACATGCTTTCAGTAGTCCAAAGCTGTGTTCCACTACAATACTGGTAGAAGAATGCATAAAATGAAAGTGCTTCAGTTGTTCGGTTAAGTTTCCATTGTCCTTAAAGGAAAAAACAAGCCATTCCAACAAGGGATAAGCAGAATCTTCCAATAAAAAGTTATCTCCAAAAAATTCAGGATTTTAGACTTTTAAAAATGTCAGTGATAGCTCTTTTTGTTAATATATGAATCTTGGTCATTTCTTGGACGATTTATTTTTATGTGACAACCATCGATTGCTCCCACTATGCCTTGAATTCCCTTTTTCTTGACAAAACTTCTTGATATTTCAGTTCTTTCTTCAGCAACTGACCACTTGATATATTCATATCTAATGCTAAGGATGAATTTAACTACTCGCATTAAGCTTCGATGTGCTGGGCTGAGTGATAAATTAAATCTAGCAGATATTTGGCGAAACGTTTCCTTATTACTGAGGTACCATAATGTTAGCAAGAAGGATTTTTCGGCTGTGATATTGTCTCGTCCATTAGTATAGTGTGGTATATACTCGCCCCTACAAAATCTATCTAAAATATTGAAGTGTGCTTTAGTAAGTACAATATTATGGTTTAACCAATTAGTTTGTAAACAATATCTCGCCTCATTCTCAAATGATATTGGACGGTCTTATCTCCATACTATTGAACAACATCTTTAACATAATTTTCAATTTTTCTCACTGGTTCTGTTTTCTTTTTAAATAGCAACAGTTCTTCGTCTGAACTTGTACTATCGTCAGAGTCAAATAAGGTGCTTCCACTTGTCATCTCCTAAGATATATTTATCATACATTATTTGGAATATTATATTTACAAATAACTTACCAATACCATTAGGATTGCTTTTATAATAACCATTAATGACTAAAAGTTTTACGCAAAATGTAATTATTAAAATTTAATTTGAAATTAATAAAGGAACAAACTCCTTAAAGAAATCTACTCAAATCAAAACTAACCTAAAATCTAAGTGAGGAACTGACAACCAGTACTGTTCTCGAATTTTAAATCGATGTTCCATTTACCAGTACCTAATCGATACGCATCAGGTACGTGTATTTTTGAGAACGGTACCGAACCGTTCCAAGTCAAATGGAAAGCAGCTAGGGTTTATAAATTTGTATTGAAATCATAGGCTACTCTAAATAAAAATTTAATTGAAGGCATGGTACAGTCACGAACAATAAATTCTGGTCGTCAAAGTCGTGCTTTGACACAAGGCAAATGCTCCATTGTATAACCGTTGTAAATGTCATAACTAAAGACGGCAGACTATGTGCCCGAACAGTAGCGTGATGTGGAGGGATCGAGTAGAGGCGTACGACGATCAATTCAGTTGCCGTTGAGACGTTGTAAGCGATACATTGTTAACACAATCGTGTTGAAAATGTCGGGAGTGCGTAGAAACAATGCATCGACTCGGTTGCATGCTAACGTAGTAAAGAAATTTTTACATCGGTTTCCCGATTTAATATATGACGGTACCGTAGTGAAATGTTTAGTTTGTGAAACAACTTTATTAACTTGGAAAGCAAGTCAGTGCCAAAGACATATAAATAGTGACAAACATAAATCGAATAATAGTGGACGCAGATCATATAATAAATTTGTGTGTGATTTAACAATGATGTTAATTGCGACCAATATACCAATGCAGAAAGTGGAACACCCAATGTTTCGTCAGTTTTGGAAGAAATACAATCCTACGTGGAAATTACCAGCAAGAAGTACGCTACGGAATTATGTACCGTCAGTGCGTGAGAGAATTGTAAATTGTACGAAAAATACGGAAAAAAAAATTCCTGTGGTTAACAATAGACGAAACTACAGATATTAAAAAACAGTCCATCCTAGCCATTCTAGTACGGACGCTGACTCCGCAAGGACCTTCTCCTACTTATTTACTAACCTGTAAACGAATGCAAGGGTGTACTGCCAGAGCGATATATGATGTATTAATAGAAACACTACACAAATTTGAGATTTTACCGAAGCAAGTGTTAATGTTAGTTACCGATGCTGCCAAGGATATGTGTTCCACGGCAAACTTACTGAAAACGATTCAACCAAACCTGCTGCATGTCACATGTTTGCTTCACGCTTTACACCTTGTAACAAACACTATACGTACAACTTATCCTGATGTGGATCAACTGATAGGACAAACGAAAGCGGTTTTTCTTAAATCTCCGAAACGGATTCGGCTTTTTCATTCGCTGTGTTCTGATATACCCGAGCCGCCGCAACCAATTCTTATACGATTGGGTACTTGGTTAGAAGCAGCATTTTATTATTATAAACATTTTGAAAAAATTAAATCAGTGATTTTACAACTAGATGCCAAAGAAGCAGCTGCAATACGGCTCAGCCAGGTTCAATTTAACAATCCTCAAGTTGCAGCAAATTTAAAAATTATTTACGACAGTTACGTTCCAATACTGGACGCAATAAAAACTTACAGAACACTGCGCTGTCCTTATCGGACTCATTAGCAATTATTGACCACGTAAAACTAATGCTGCATATCCTTGAAGATGAAAAAAGTTATTGTATCCGTGAAAAATTTAACAGTGAATTAGATAAAAATGTAGATTTTACAAAATTAGGGCAACTTTTTACCAATACTGAAGATCCGTTGTACAGATACAAAGAGCGCTTTAACTATGCAAATATAACATCTCTCAACGTCGAACAATCCTTCTCTGTATATAAACATATATATATACGTCGCTACGTACGAACCTTTCCGAGACTAATGCAGAAACATATATTATGGTGCAGTTTTTTCATCGCGCACATCCGCATTTTTTTGCAACAATGTAAACATGTTGGGTAAGTTATTTATGTTTTTTCTTAACGTTTTGTATAGGGATTCGATATATTTATTAAGCGCACTGTTATTCTGCTAAACTCTCCACGCAACGCCACTGCTGGGGCACATAGTATGGCGTCTTTAGTCATAACCTATAATCATGTTGCATGACAATAATGGCATTTTTTCTTTGTCAAGTTTCATTAATGTTGACAATTCATTGACATAGCTTATCAGGCGGGGAAATTTGCAATTTGTAACAGTCTAATTAAATTTTGAAGTAACATTAATGACCAGAATTTATTGCTCGCCACAGTACTTATGTAAATTCTCGGATAATAAACGAATTCCATGTTTCTATAGGACAGTTTATTTAAATTTCAGCAGTCTTAATCATACTAGTTTCCACACATTAGAAAATTTATTTGTCTAAATTATTTCTAAGCAAATCAAACTAAATAGTTGATCATTATAACGGGTGTTCATTTGAAAAGTCAATCTAGTAGCATGTGATTTACTGAGAACATTTTGAAGTATGTCGTAAATTAAAATTTACGACTTAACCTACAAAGTCGTATATTTTGACAGTTTCATACATACAAATAAATAACAAATGTGATTGACATTATCAAATGTCACTTGGATTTACGTTTACGGAACTACAAACATACTAATATATATGCGTCTTATTCTATCAAAATTTCAAAGTAACCTAGATTGACTTTTCAAATGAACACACGTTATTATACTACAAATAAAAATACAGTTCTCGACAAAAAAAAACGGGCCACTTTAAGCTATTGTAAATCATAATTACGTGACAACTACAAATTGAAGTTGACAGGTGAAATATCTTAAAATATACTGTTGTTTCAACATTTACTTGATGAAATTCCATTATAACTATTATCGGGATAAAATAAAACAAATTTTAATAAACTTCACTACTTTTTACTCTACACAGTAACGATCGTTTCGCTCCAACCTGAGCTTCGTCAGGCGTATAACTCAGTTATTATATGTCTGATGAAGCTCATGTTGGAGCGAAACGATCGTTACTGTGTAAAGTAAAAAGTAGTGAAATTTATTAAAATTTGTTTTATTTTATTCCGATAATAGAAATATCTTAACCGTCAGATTGACAACCAAATAGCTAATGACAAACAAAATAGCACATTTGAAGGAAAGAATTAAAATAGTACACTGCGCGACATATAAAATCCGTACAACTCTTATGAGCCTAAAATCAGAGTTTTTTAGTTGCGTAAACGGAGCAAATATATTCATACTGTCACTTATAGACTTCATAGGTTATACATACATTGCTAATACCTATAACTTAAGTAGTCAAATAAGACAGACTTATCAAATTTGTCAAATTTGATAAGTCTGGCTTACATTCATAATATGTTAGTATACGGGTTTTATATGTCAAGCAGTGTACATTGTGTATCTAGTAGTAAAAGCAATACATTCCCGGACGACAATGTAAATTGTTGGTCGAGGCGTTAAGCCGACAAAATACATTCAAATAACGTAAAGTATCACATAAAATATAAGTGTCAAAAATTACTTTTGTACCTTACTACGATATTAAGTACGTTAGCAACGCCACAATACTAAAATGTTTAAAAATTGACGTTACATATAACTTTACTACTATACCACTTTTTTTTTAATTCGACAGTACACATACTCTTTTTTCTGATATCGGAATCAACATTATTATAAATTAAAGAATTTTGATAAATGCATAACATTTTTCATTACTATCTAATTGCCTATGAAATCGTTTCCTTGACAATCACTGTTTACTTGTTGTTGTGAAAAGGGTCATAAGTAGAGCTGAGGATGTTTGCGGTATAACCATGGTTATATCATGTAACCATAGTAATTTACTATGGTTACATGATATAACCATGGTTATACCGCAAACATCCTCAGCTCTAGTCATAAGTCATAAGTTCAATACTTATTATTTCACTTTAATACCTGCTTATCACTAAAAAAATTTAAATGGACAGTGATGATGATGTCCTGGTGTACGGAATACCACCGGAATTAGTAAAAGCTGCTGAAAATGTTGTCTGCCTGTATTTATTTACTGTCTAAAATGTATATGAAAAACCACCAGTACGGGAAAGCTACCGACTTTCCCGGCTTAAGACGAAAAACCTTCCCGGACTGTTTTCTGATGATTGCTTAGGAACGACTAAAATACTAGAATAGCTTATTTTGGGATCTGAAATTGCCCGAGAAAGTAGGCAATCTTGACCGATTTCAGAAAAAAGATTTTATTACTATAGGTACATCTAATAGATATTCACTAACATTTTATAATTCCACCTTGTGCATTCAGTACTACAGTAATTCTTTGTGAGGGATTATATTATCACAAACTTCTCTAATGCTATTGCAAAGTTCTTCAGTTGTATATTGTGGCGTTCTAAAGATTGTGTTCTTCATGTACGGAAAAATGAAGTAATCTAGAATTGTGTTATAGAACGCATTAAATTAATTATAGAATTTTGAGGTATGTTTTCCCATGTTGTCTGTACTATTTCAAATAGTTTTTCTTTATTTTGAATATGAATATTTTGTTTCCCTATATTCCGGACCATCAGTCCCCAAAACATTCTCAATTACATTTAAATTGCCACTGTAACGGGGAAAATCCAGGACTGAAGTGTTGTTTGTATTTAGCCACTGTCTCGTCCTTCTTGAATTGTGAACGGGGCCATTGTCTTGTAAAAATACGAAATTTCTATTGGGATAAGGTAGTGTTACTGTTGGAACCGTTACGTTTTCAAGAATATTTATGTATTCATCACTATTATGACGATTTTCAATATTCCATAATATTCATTTATTGAAAAACGAAAATTTCTACTTCATAAAACTTCATTTATATACTTGTTTTGGAAACGTGTATCTGGAGGTCGATAAACTTTTACTTTTCCATTATTCCAGGATTGAAATATCTTTTCATCCGAAAAAATTACGTTATCCCAAACGTGATCACGTCCAAAGTCCTGCAGAGCAAATCCTACTCTTTCTACGTAGCAGTTAAAAATGTCTTATTCATTACAACTCACGAACGTAATCCAACTTCTCGAATACAACGTTGTCCTGAAATACGAATATAACTTCCATGTCTTAGTGCTCATTATTTGTGAAGTACTGCACAATGGATTGCCTTAATAAAGAGAGAATGGAATTTACCTAATGCTGCCCATTCACTGCTTGCTGCATCAAGAAACTTTGGCATGTCAAATTTCGAATAACAAATTGAAGGATGTGATGAATGCGGTTACAACATTATAAATTTCATTCGCCTGCGTGAAGTTAATCATTGAAAATTTAAAGAATTACTGGAGGAATTACAAAGTAATTATGGCAATGTTGTCCTACCCACAGCTGTCAGTTGTTTAAGCAAAGGAGAAGTTCTAGAATGGTTCTTTAATTTAAAATTTGAAATAATCCTATTCTTATAACAACTGAAAGTGGTAAAGAATATCTCCAACTTCAAAACGATGATTGGTGGGCACTTACTGCTTTTTTGGTTGATATTACTATGAAGTTAAATAATCTTAATTTACATTTGCAAGGACCCAACAAGATAATCGGACAAATGACGAATAAAATATTAGCATTTAAACCTAAACTGCAATTATATATAAATGAACTTAAAGCTTAAACTGTTGCTGCACTGTGATCCGACGTATCTGTTGCCAATAGTATCTATCAAAATATGGTATCCTACTTAAAGAAATATTTGGCAGAAATTTAAAAAAGATTTAATTGCGTGAGAAACATCAAGAACTTTATTTACTTTTATTCTCATAGAAACCCCTTGGCATATTGAAAAAGATGACATGAAATTATTGAGTCAGTTTAGATTTTCTAAAACACAATTGATGAGCGAAATCATTAAACTAAAATACGACACACAACTCAAAGCTGATTTCATTGAACATCGTGAAAAGCAGGAGTACATTGAATTTTGGAAAAATGTACCTAACAACTATAAATGTTTACAATTTATTTTCACAATATTCCCTTAGACATACCTCTGTAAAATTACATTTTCGAAAATGAACTTTTCGACAAACAAATATAGCAATTGCCTTTCCACTCCTTTACACAACGCAATGAGGATTGGATGTAGTCCCAAAGACGCCGATATAGGAGAAATAATTAAAAAAGTACAAGACCATAATACTTAAATTACATGATAGCAAAAAGTTTCATAAATAATATAATTTGCAGTTCCAATAAAAATCTTGAACACACTATTTTCTTTTAATTTATAATTGTATATAAAATTTATATACATAAGTGTCCACATAAAGGTAGGTCTGCATTGCTAATGTACCTACGTAATATCCAAGTCGTAAGTGTGCGGCCCGGAATGATACCTCACATTGTCATATGTGGCCCTTGACCAGAAAAGTGTGACGACCGCTGATCTAGAGGTTACTTCGGCCAACCCACAGTATTCTATAATTAAGGCCACGAATATTATATACGATCGTCGTCAATTCCTTTCCCAATTATCTGTAACTGCTCCTGATAATGTAAAAAGAAAATTTGAAGCAGTTCTAAATAACAATTCAGGATTTCGTACTGTACGGCGAATTGCTGACTTATTTGATAAACCGGGGATAAATGTGCCGTCATTAAAAAACTGTATGTAAGTACTTTAAATATTTCATCAGTAGATGTTGAATGGTCGTTTTCAATTATAAATGGATTTACGGTGACAGACGATTACTAAATCATCAGCATATGGAACAATTATTTGTGATTTACTATCATTAGAACTCCGGATATAAACGGTGAACATTCAGAATTTGTGATGTTTGATAAACCCTACAATATTCCTTCTGGAGAAGATGCATTTACTCTTACTTGGCAAGTACTTGTTTATCTATGCGTATTTTGATTCGCGTGTGAAAAATGTTAAATCGGGATATGATGTCCTCGCTCCGTCCCTGGCACTGACTTCAAGTATATCCCAATTATCACTCGGTTAGATAATAATAAAAACAGATGAAATACCTTACAAGATAATGATTCATTTTATTTACTTCTTTTATTATAAAGCATATATTTAATTAAGTAAAATTTACTTCCAAAACTAAATCTTCTCGAAAATTCTGCTCATTATATTAAATTTAAAATTAAATTTCACCAAAGTTCAGATCAGTGATGAAAAGCGAAAATTTTTCAGTTGTTATTTTCATTTAGAAATTTGAACACACTAAATATACAACTGTGCAAAAAAATAAATCAACACATTTAAAGATAAAGGATATAATAAACAGTATACATTACAACAAATGTTTTGCTTCTCTTTACTCCGTTAACAATAACGTCTTGATAAAAATAGGATCCTTAGTATTTCCTGCCGAATTATTTGCCTACTGTTCCAGGGTTGGCTGCCGACTTTCATCTACTTAATGATTGGGCGTTTACCGTGGACTTCACGCCCTCATCTGCTAAACTTAACTTTAAGAAAGCAATTAGTTAAATATTGAATTTGTTTGTGAAAAGTGGTGTTATTATTATCCTTTTTTTTTGGAAGAAAAAAGTATACTTATTGAAGTAAGTACTTCTATACAAACTACAATTTTTTCCTTATTAATTTAAAAAAAAATGATTCGAAAATGGTGAATTCAAATATCTAAACCTTTTCGTTAAAAATAAAATAGAATTTCTTCCGTAATTTCTAAGTTAATATCCATATCATCACAAGTAATAAAATAGTTTTTAATTTCTACAAAATTAGCAGTAGCCTAAAATTAATAGGTACAGTAGAGACTCGATAATCCGGATCAATTAAAACTAGGGCCAATCCGGATTAATAAAAAATTCGGACTATCGCATCTTACATTTTTAAAGAAATAAATTTAAAGAAACAAATACACTTTATTCTCAAAATCTTCAAAAAATACATTATGTTTGTATAATGTAAGTAAGAATATAAGTATAATAGATAAACCTGCATATTACATATGTACATTCTACATATGTAGATTATTTAAAATAGTCCGAGATTTTACTTTGTTTTTGAAGTGCAATAATTGAAGAATGTTTAACTACAGCTTTCTCTTGCATATTTTTTAGTGCAAGAATATCCCCAATGCCAATATTATTTTCTTCAGCCCATTACAATCCCAATGTAAAATATTTTATTGCATCCACGTGCTTGATTTTTTTTTGGCCGGATATCTACTTCTTCATCGTCGGTCCCATCATCTATCGCCTCAACCTCAGTATCGACATCCTCTATGACATTTTCTACATTTCCCACCCATTCATTCATTTCATCATTTGTATGAATCTCGCCATCAATTTGTGTCAGCATGTTTAAAATTTATTGGTAGCCTTGCCCTATTTGCTGCCATTTCCTTTATAATAAGTTTAGAGGAATCAGATCATCTGGTCATAATTGTGTAAATTGTCTGATAAAAGTTTGTGCCAACACTTTTCAAAAAAGTTATTTGTCAATTTTTGCCATGAATTATAGAGTAAACAAACTGCATCCAAAAGATTAATACGCTTAATGCATTTACCGACATCATCTCCGTCTTCGAGTAGTAAAAGAATATGCGCTAAAAGGCCTTTATTGTAATTTAACGTTGTTAATTTGATAGCATTATAATCCATCGGTTGATTGTATCAAAGCTGTACAGTTTGGTGGTAAAAACAAAGTAAATATTTTTTCATCTTTACTAATAAATTCCTCTTCGGAGCAGTGACATGGTGCATTGTCAATCAATAGTAACGCTTTTTCAAGAAGATGTCGGTTTTTTTAAAATGACTTAACTTGTTTGCAAAACGAATTGTGGAACCAATCCTTAAAAAAGAGCAGAAGTCATCCATGCATTACCAGTAGAGGCGTATTCCACAGGTAAAGTTTTGTTCTCGAATGCCCTTGGATTTTTTGCTTTACCAATAACAAGAAGCTGAAGTTTTTTGGGTACTATCACCATTTGTGCAAGTTAAAAGCGTGATTCGTTCTTTGCTTGATTTTCTGCCGGGCGCCGTTGTTTCGTTGCTGCGAACCAAGGTTTTCTCAGGCAATAACTTCCAAAACAGGCCGGACTCGTCAGCATTATAGATTTGGCAGATTCATTATTTGATAATTTCTCTCCGCAGATTTTAAGATGCCTGAGGCCATGTCTTTTTTTTTAATTAAGAAGCCATCTTTTCTATAAATATTTTGGTAAAGTTGTCGAACTTTTGCACCTAGTATTTCAAACGAAATAGGAATATGTTTGCTTCGTTGTCGAGTAAATCAGGAATACAGTTCTCTTTCCACATCCGAATATTCTGCTTGACATAAGGTTTTACGACAGCCTGGCCCAGAATGGGAAATTCCAATAAATCTAAAAATCATTGATAAGTAAGTCTCATCATCAAAAGGTTTATTCCAAAATAAACTAATCTTACCTCCTTATTTTATCCTCATTTTTCCTTATATCGGAAATTGTAGACGTTCCGACGCCGTACTGCAGTGCAAGTGATTTACCACTAACACCATCTTTTAGTTTGTCTAATATTTCACACTTTTGTTTTATAGTCAAAGTAAGATGTTTACGTTTTTCCATTGTTCACTACACACTAAACTAAAACAAGTCCGACCGTCAAATAATCAAAATATAAACGAGATAAATAATGCGTTTGCGTTTCGAGACACGTTCAGACAAGTTAGAACCAATAGAACTGATGACCATGCTACGTTACGATTGTAAATCCGGATTATCGAATGATACGGTACGTTACAAAGTACATAATTTAACCTTGGTGTCAATCCGGACTACCAAATTATCCGGATTATCGCTCTCTAGATTATCGAGTCTCTACTGTATTTAGAACGTAGTTAAAGTAAATTGAATTACAAGCAGAAAAAAAAAATTTTTATTCTAGACCTAATTTGCAGAAGACCAATTCGAAAACTTGCTATTTTCTCTAGCTATAATACTTATTTACTCGTACTTCTCTAAATTTAAGAGTCCTTAATCATTTCATCGTTTAATTAAAATATAATCCACAAAAAGAATTAAACTAAAGGTAAATACAAAAAAGCTCGCCTCTGACACACTAAAGCTAAATATTAGAAATTTATTATAAGAATGTAATTAAATTACATTTGTCAACAAATTTTCATTTTCTTCTATTTTTTTTAACTATGTACTATTTTTTCGTTTGTTTTTCTCATAGTTCTAACAATAGTAATAACTAGAGAACGGACACGCTTACCACATGACTCAAAGCCCAGTGCAGTACTGGCGAAAGGCTGTATTTCTAAAATATTTAATTTTATTTATATAATTGGAAAACGAACGGGTGGTGATCTATCTATCTAAAATTACGAAATACATATTTATTAATTAATTTTATTTATATAATTGCAAAACAAACGGGTGGTGATCTATAAAATTACGAAATACATATGTATTTGTTGAAAAGTTGTATTTTTAAAGTTTTTAATTTTATTTCTATAATTGGAACATTTTTATTTGTTCATTTTGTCGTTCAAGTTGAGTAAAGGAGTATTAATATTGACTAGCAATAGTTTCTCAAGGTTTTCTTCTGTCAATTTTGTTCTCTTTGAATTAAGTACTAAGTACATCCTTATAAATAGAAAACGTCCTTTCTACATCGCAACTGGTTATAGGTGCATACTGGAAATATTCTTTTATTTCTTCATATTTAGCCGTTAGATTTTGTGGAATTGTCTCCATACATAATTGCTGCAATGTAATTAAATCTGGATTTCTATTAAGAATTGCTTCAAACTTTTGCCGAAGGCCACATCCGAAGTCACTTGGAATACTTTTCAAATTATTAACAGCCACATCTAATGTGGTTAATCCGTTATTTAATTTGAGATTTCGATTTTCAAAATAAGTGATTAGTTTTGGCAATTTTCCAAAGTGTTCGTGAAGAAAGTACAACCGATTTTTTAAATTTGGGATTTGTGTGAGCTTCTTGCACTCACCAATCTTCTAGCATCCTCCTTTAGCAGTGTTACGAAATGTTTTAGACTATCGAAATTCTCAGCATAATAACTAGTAGCTTCCAGCCATGTTCCCCATCTAGTTATTACTGGAGTGGGAGGCAGTGACAGAGATGGAAATTTTTCCCTGAAAAGAGCTACTCTCAATGGTGTTTTCTGAAAATTTTTTTAAAAGCTGATACAAGTCTATCAACTTCCGGAAAAGTGTCTCTGATATATTCACAGATTCTGTGGAGAGCATGTGCTACACAAGTAATATGCAGCATATTGGGATATGTTTTCTTCAATAGTCTGCCTGTTTTTAACATATACGCAGCACTTTCACTGACAAATAAAAGTATTTTTTCTTTGTACGTGGCGTCCGAATGAAGCATTTTTTGTATATTCTCCTTAATGGTTTCAGCTACTGTTTCCGCATCAACTCTATTTATAACACTTGTTGCTATTACATATGAATTATAGGGAATAGTTGGATGTAGTACACCAGCTACAACATTTACCACACAGCGTCCTAACATATCCACCGTTTCGTCGGCGCTTATCCATATGTATTGATTTAAAAGATGGCTTCTAATGCGTTCTACTGTTCTCGTATAGCACCTAGAAACATAATATTTGCGTAAAGTTGATTCATCAGGAACATTTCGACCAGTATATTTTTTCAGAAATATTTTTAAAGTGGGATTGCTAAGTTTATTTAATGGAATATTAGCCGCCATAAAAGTTTTACAGAGTTCAGATGTGTTTGCGATCCTAAGTGACGAATTTTTGACGATATTTTAGGGATTTTGTAATAAATTTCGGAATCACTGACAATGGACATACAATCAGTATTACCGTCAATCCAACTCGCCATTGTTTTACAATGTCGTTCTCGACATTCTTCCATATCATGTCTGAAAAAGTAACTTAAACAATGCTCTAGATCTAAATAAATGAAAACTAAAAATGTGCGCGTAAGTTATTGAAACTGAACGAAATTCAATGCACACTTACGTCGAAATAATTGGTAGAAATAGATTAAATCAAACGATATTGAACAGGATCTATCACAAAAATTACGATGTAATTAACAGTTAAAACTATGAAAACAAGAAACTTACTCACGGCACTTTATTTATCTTACGAAATATAAATTAATAAATAAAATACATACATTATAAAAACACCACTTCTATCTACGCTCATGAAAACACTTTAAAAAACACTATATTCTCCGAATACAATAGATGTGTTGTCCATTGTTATCGTGCGACACCAGGTGGCCGAGTAAGTCAAACAAATACTTCATTGAATTACGGCGGGATGTACTGAGCGACGTTATACACAATTCCAATTGCCGATTGCGTTTTATGGAAATTGCATCCGTTCTCTAGTAATAACAGCAAACACGTCAGGTTTTGGAAAAAAATATTGAAAAGTAAATGAAATAATATTAATTAGGAATGTGCATTATATGGGGCTGTATGGCATCGTCCTGTTTAAAATGTTTTTCTTTTTACTTTTCTTTTATACTGTTTCTCGGTACTTTCTATCAATGTCCAACAATAATCAGCAAGCATTTCACTGTTCCACTGCAACATCATATTCTTCTTGACGAGTAGCAGAGAGCAAACTAGCATAACTAATGTTTTTTCTTATTTTTGTTGGAAAACTCGAAAGTTTTTGTGCATCAAAAGTAGCAATCAATCGAATGGTCCGTTTGTTCACGCCAAATAATGTCTTTCAAATGGCATAGCGTTTTTCTTGCAGTTTTACCATCTACTCAGAGTAAAAGCACAGCGTTCGTAGCAAATGCTGAGAGCCCATGGCTTGTCTTGATGTTCAGTGGTTAAGGCAAAATAGCGAAAATATAAATTTTCTATTAAAAGTGTAATATTCCGCTTATGCTGGTGCGTAGTGCTCCACATACATGACAGAAACTACTTGGATTATATTATACACGTACCCGACATTAAGAACTAAAAAGACATTCAGCTATCACTGACCGAATTACATTGAATCGAAAGTGCCGTGTGTAGCTCTTTATGTACCCATATAGCCAGATATCTACCAATTCTTAATTTGATTGGTTCCAGAGCAAAAATAGCCGTGGTTTAAGTGCTCTGGCATAGGAAACATGCAAGGACATGTTCAGACATGTCCACTCACTGTTCGACAAAACAATATTTTTAGTAGTATCTTTCTTTTATAAAAGTGTAACTTTGAAATTTTGTTAAATTGTGTTTTTCGAAAAAACTATTCAAACTATCTCAAAATCCTGACGTGATGGAGCAAATTTTATGACTAAAGACATAAACTACACGTACTGATGTAAAAAGACCAAACTGTGTTGACCAGTGTTATTAGAGAAATTTGAATAATTCTTGGAAAATCTTAAGTGTCAGTAAAATAAAATAAGATGTTAATAAATTTCCATATCTACACAATTTGTTCCAGCATATATATAGTAGATTAAATTAGTTGGGGATTTAAGGTTTGTTTTACTTTGATATGTATATATTTAAAATACTCTTACATGTTTCGGTATATAGTGCCTTTATCAAAGAAATTTAAAATATTTAAATATATACATATCAAAGTAAAACAGACCTTAAATCGCCATCTAATTTAATCTACTATAATATACAAAGAATAATATACAAGAAATAATTATCTATATATGTATATATATATATATATATATATATATATATATAGGGTGCAAATTAATTGCGTTTTCGCAAAGTAATGTAATTGTAAATATTCTTTCTACACTTTACGACGCTATTTTATTCGTATTTTTCATAGAAAAAAATTCGCCCTCAAGTAGGAATCGAACCCACGACCTCTGACTTGCCGGCCCATTGCTCGACCACTGAGCTGTTGAGGCGTGAATTAGAAACTTTTATAGGGATGCTTTGAGTTACATCAAAGGAAACAGATGAATATATCTTGCCTGTAGTACGACAGTTTTGCAAATTAATTGCGTTTTCGCGAAGTAATGTAATTGTAAATATTCTTTCTACACTTTACGATTTTTTTCTATGAAAAATTAGATTACTTCGCGAAAACGCAATTAATTTGCACAACTGCCGTACTACTGGCAAGATATATTCATCTGTTTCCTTTGATGTAACTCATAGCATCCCCATAAAAGTTTCTAATTCACGACTCAACAGCTCAGTGGTCGAGCAATGGTCCGGCAAGCCAGAGGTCGTGGGTACGATTCCTACTTGAGGGGAATTTTTTTCTATGAAAAATTCCAATAAAATAGCGTCGTAAAGTGTAGAAAATATATTTACAATTACATTACTTCGCGAAAACGCAATTAAATTGCACAACTGCCGTACTACGGGCAAGATATATTCATCTGCTTCCTTTGATGTAACTCAAAGCATCCCCATAAAAGTTTCTAATTCACGCCTCAACAGCTCAGTGGTCGAGCAATGGTCCGGCAAGCCAGAGGTCGTGGGTTCGATTCCTACTTGAGGTCGAATTTTTTTCTATGAAAAATTCGAATAAAATAGCGTCGTAAAGTGTAGAAAGAATATTTACAATTACATTACTTCGCGAAAACGCAATGAATTTGCACTACTGCCGTACTACGGGCAAGATATATTCGGCTGTTTCCTTTGATGTAACTCAAAGCATCCCCATAAAAGTTTCTAATTCACGCCTCAACAGCTCAGTTGTCGAGCAATGGTCCGGCAAGCCAGAGGTTGTGGGTTCGATTCCTACTTGAGGGCGAATTTTTTTCTATGAAAAATTCGAATAAAATAGCGTCGTAAAGTGTACAAAGAATATTTATATATAAAATTTCCAAAGGTTATAATGTCTTTATTTGTTATCTGATTTTAATGATCTATACATCAAATTGAACGGGTTCGAAAAGACTACATACAGCAATGCGAATTATCTTTTTGTCACATATAATTTACCAGAAACTTGAGTGAATTCTTCTTTCTCAAATTGAACCCTTTTTTTCTTGCTTTTTGCAAAAAGAAAATTTTCTACAGATTCCAGTAACGTAATAAAAACATATACTGAAGAAAAATGCAAGAAAATCAGAGTTTTTTACAAATTTTTGTCAGTCACAATAAGCCATGAGTTGGTGAAGGCAGTTGCACACTAACAACGTTAAATTAACTAGGAACATATTTATTTGCTGCAGTTCTCGGCAATAAAAAAAACAAACTTTAATAAGGAATCAAAAAAGAAAAGTTAACTAAATATGAAAAATAAATACAATAAAATTAACGTTCCTTGTTGTGTTATTAAAACACAAACAAGCAAAAATAGAAACAGTGTCCTATAAATATTGCTCGAAACAATTGCATTTAATATGTTGTTGGGCGGTATTTATTCACCAGCAATTTACATTTCTACAGGTGACATTATTCGAAATTTGTAAAATGACTAATTTTGATTATGTACAAAGAAAACGTATTTTTTATTGCACATGCACTGCGGAATCGTATGCATAGGTTCCCAGTGCGAGAAATTGAAAAAAATTGAATTTAATCGATTACAGCGCTATCACGAATTGCAAAAAATTTTCAGACAAATCCTACGAACTTTTTCCAGTAGAATTCGAATCTGTAATAAAATACGGGTTCCTATTTAAGATTTCAAAGTTACCCTCGCCTCATCTACATAGCGGGAGAGAACGGAACTAATTCTATCATTAAAGTATTTGCCTCCATTAAATTATTAAATTTTAAATCTGGAAATTTTTTCATGAACTACTTATTTTTCGAGATATTTTAACGTTTCAAGAATATAAATACCTTCGTAGCTATATAATTATTTATCGTTTTAATTTATCTAATATTATTTGGAGCTATAGAGTGGCTCGTGTCTCAAATATGTCGGCAACGTTAGATTTTTCAGATCTATTAAATCTAAAATAAGAAGTATACTCCTTGAAACGAGTTGAGATTGACCGTTTAGTTTGTCCGTTATATTTTTGGCTACAATCGTTATAATTTATTTCATAGATACCAGACTTTTGTCTTACTTCAATTTAATCCTTGGTGCTACTTAAAAGTGATTTTAATAAGTTAGATAATTTAATCGCGGTTCGAAGAGAATAGTTTTTGAAGATAGCGTTCAAATTTCTAGAAGCTGGGTGATATAGAAACAAACAAACTTTTCACCTTGATCTTTTTGAGGTTGCAAACTCGTGGTATCGTGAATTAGTTTTTGAAGCGTATGTTTCTTAATTAAGTTAGTTACTATTTTCAAGTCGAAACTATTGTATACTGCGATGTTTTTGATTAAACTAAGTTATTTTCATATCTGTCTTTTATAAGCGGTTAACAACCGATGAATAAGAAAATTAAATGCCATTTTTTGTTGGAAACTATGATTTATTGGTAGTGGCAGTTTTTCACGAAATAAATTCTTGCATGCAGGTGCCTTTACAAAAACTTGACAGAAGATATCAATTTACCTGCATTCGGGTAGCATTTCTGACGTCCTCTGATACTCGATGAAGAGCATGCGCGAAACATGTGAATGCGTCATACTACTGTATGTTTGTTGTAAGAGCCGACCAATCGCCTTCATATATGTAGCTCCATCTGTTACAAATAATAACACTTTTTCTTTACTTATATCGTGCTTTTCGCCCCATAGCGATTTCAAGCACGATGTTTCATTACGTGATATAAATTCTACCTTAGTTTTTTCGATTCTCTTAAATGCAAGTAGATGTGTAGACATTGCCGTGTCGCTGTACATTACATATTAACACAATAAAACTGATGTATCTGATAAAACTCAACAATATATCGGCCCGCTACAAATTCTTTTAAGTCCCCTCCTGGAATGTACCCCTGATCCCTAACGATCATTAACCTACCAGGTACAACTAGGTTACACGTTGAGGTTTCTTAGCGAACTGAGCGAGAATGTCCCGTGTCAATTATTTACTAATAACCAGAGAGCGGACTGAAGCGATTGAATGACCAATTGCCCCGATAAAACGTGGCGCTATCAGATATAATATGCATGTTATAACATTTGCTTGCTCGATTGCATTCGTCGAACAGATGTTGTTATTTCTATCGTTATGAATAGCACATTATGTGTATTCCCTTATAAATTAAATTCAATAGTGGCGTGTAAGACGAAATATACATTTATATATTATTTCGTTAGACTTTTTGAAATTATCGCTTAAAAAATTACATCCGCTAATTTCCAAAGTGTATTCTCGTTTCATTATGAAACAGACATGTAAATAATTTACATATCTGTAACTGTATACTTTGACAATACCTCGTATTTTCAGCATTTACTCCTGCTTAAGACATATGTTTCTGCCATTTATAGGCGTCGTCAGTTAAGCTAATGAAGCAATGTATACAAATGATACAAATCTTTATAAATAGATCTGTATCTGTATATAACATTAAGCCGAACCGCCTATCAGATATAGCAAGTTTCATCCTATAAGGTGGCACTTATTTATAAGTGACATCTTACGGACGAAAGAGACTTTACCAAAGAAATCTTTCGATTGACCAGCTATGCAAGTACGAACCGAAAGCAATACGGGTAGTCCTTCAAAAACGAGCCAGGTGGCGGTGCTTTCGGTTCGTACTTGCATAGCTGGTCAATCGAAAGATCGCTTTCTTTGGTAAAGTCTCTTTCGTCCGTAAGATGCCACTTATAAATAAGTGCCACCTTATAGGATGAAAATTGCTATATCCGATAGGCGGTTCGGCTTAATGTCATATACAGATACAGATCTATTTATAAAGATTTGTATCATTTGTATACATTGCTTCATTAGCTTAACTGACGACGCCTATAAATGGCAGAAACATATGTCTTAAGCAGAAGTAAATGCTGAAAATACGAGGTATTGCCAAGTATACAGTTACAGATATGTAAATTATTTACATGTCTGTTTCATAATGAAACAAAAGCCTTATACGTGCATTTAACGTATAGACATATTTAAAACCTTTTTGTGTATTGTCGTGTTTACATGCTGTTATACATGCATATACATATATGTATTTATTGTTCTTGAGATAGTATATTCTCTTCTATAAGGGATTGTTTCTGGTTTCGTTTTTCTTTCAGTGTTATTCGGTTACAACGTTTAGTATTTTAAAAAAATCCGTTTTATATTTTATATTTATCCTATAATTTTTTATAAATATTAAGTTTAATTTGCCATCTTATTTTTGGAGTACTTTTCGTTTCTTCTTTTTAATTCATTTCTCTCTATTCTTAGTATTTCTCTTTATTTTCATTAACTATGGAGAATTCTCGTAAGGCAACCATGGTAGGATAGATTAGAGGCCATACAGATTGGTAGCATATTCGTAATAATTCTGAGATATATTGCAGTTTAAGGTGTCCACAAAAGTGTAATGTGCAGAAACATGTTTCTTCGAAAACTCATCAAGATAACATATTATCATCTGCACCTAACACTTTTAACGAAGAACTGTGTGAAGCTTTCATAGTGGCCAATATTCCATTCAAAAAGCTTAACAATCCAGTCCTCAAGGGGTTTCTTACAAAACATACTGATCGTCATATACCAAATGAATCTACTTTACATAAATACCACTTACCAAAATGTTATTTAAGAAACATTGACAAAATACAAACCAACCTATCTGGTAATTATCTTTGAGTAAGTGCAGACAAAATAACGGATGTAATGGGATGATATGTGTTAAATGTAGTTGTTGGTATTCTTCATCCGACAACTTCATATCAACCATACTTAATTGCAACTAAAATATTGCCAGTCGTAAATGGTGAAACAGTTCCAAAAGTAATTGAACAATGTATTCATGATATTCTGTCAAAGTATAACAACTATAAAGACAAAATGCTATTATTTTTGACTGATGCCGGAGCTTATATGTTAAAAACAGGGAAGCTATTAAAGCAATCTTATCCCAATATGCTACACGTTACCTGTGTAGCACATGCACTACACAGAGTATGTGAATACATCAGGGGTCATTTTCCAAATGTTGATAAGTTAGTTTCATCATTGAAAAAGATATTTTTCAAAGCTGAGACAAAAAGGTGATGCCATATTTAGTAGAAATCCAGATTTGAATATACTATATCAATTCTGCACAGAGTCGATGTAAAAATCTATACATTCGAAGTATGGTGCATTTTCGCAACATTTTAATCATTTAACATGTAAACAAATCAGGTTTAACGAATGGTTTGAGGAAGGTATGAATTCAACTTTGAGATTTATTTCTTTTATTCTTTACTGAACTTTACTGAATGTCTTTCAGACATAACAGCAGCATTATCAAATTATTGACCTCTACAGTTCATTAAATCGACAAGCCTGCTCAAAAAATGCTCCGGATATTTCTTACAAAGACCAAACAAGCTAGGTATTAAGATACGTAGTGATTTGAAAATCGAAGTACAAAAAATTAAATCTATATATTATTACTATTATTTCCTCCACTCACAAGAACATTCAATTTGTCCTTGGTTGCCAGTGTGTTAACCCATCGGTTCGTGAGAACAAGATGACTGGCATAACTATCATAATATTATTATTATTGTTGTTTATTATTTCCAGGTATTTTTCCGTAACCTAACTATGCAGCTCTTCTCCATATGGCATGCTTCATTCATAGTAAGCAGATAATAACACCCCTCACCATGTAGGAGGGGGGTTTATTTTCACAGCCCATAGAGTCCGGCGCTTTAGTTGTTATGTTGACGAAGTGGGTTGAGATGAAGGTATCTCAACAACATCCTCGCCTGCGTTCTTTGTTTCTACTGAAGCATGCCATGTTTGTGTTTCATTTCCAATTTGCTGTTTCGGTCTTTGCTGGTTAATCCTACCTGGATCCTGCTCCTCCGACCCACCACAGTATCCTTTTCATCCAGTGTTTGAAGCAAATGTACCTCATTGGGGCTTCTAACCCAACCCAACGGTTAGCTCAGGAACCCGTGGGGTCGCTAGTCCCCAGGTACCTATCTCTAGGCTACCCTGTGCGGGTTACTATTGTTATTATTATTTATTGTGAAATTTTGCCGCCTCCAAAAAGTGCCTCCCCACACCCTCGCTATGCTAAATCCGGCTACTCCGCAAGCTTTTAATGATATTGAAATATATTCTTTTTAAGATTTTATGAATAATTTTCCTCCCCTATTTCCCCTAGTATGAACGTGTTAATAATTATTTCTATTTGGTATACCATCTGTAAAGGTGGTGAGTTAATGGTGAAGATGTGAACGATACCCCACCAGAACACTAGATAAGAGAGAAGGGAGGTACCATACCAGACTCCAGGCGCGTCTGTGCCCAGTCGGATACATATATACGCAATACGTATGCGTATACCACACACAGCTACTTCTGACCTATCCCTATTGCTTATCCATTCAAATGCTACACTATACATTGAATAAACATATCGGGGAAGTAAAGTTGGCGGAGACGCGTCTTGCGCAGCAGTGTCGTTAACTTACCACGTTTACAGGCAGTACATATATTTTCTCGAATATTTACGTAATTATTCTTTAATAATCTATTTCATAAATTTCTGTATTTGTTATACTTTTAAATTTAAAAATACAATTGTATTATTTTCTTTGCGCTTTAAAATGTGTATTTTTAATTATTCCCCTATCTCCTATCACATTTTCTGTTTATTATCAGTAACTATGATGGGATTAGTTGATACACAAGTAATAATGTTTTAAGTGCTTTAAATATTCTTAAAGCCGCTAAAACTACTGATTATAATGGGATATTATGCTTCTTCATCAATGATTGAGCACCTGTGTTATGTGATCTGTTTACTTCTATCAAGATGACCTTGAAAGAAAAATACAACATATGAAAAATGGAAAGATGCAATTATATAGAATATGAATCCAAAATATTACGAAACGAACCCCAAAATTAGAAAGCCCCGGAAAATTGTATTATTTGCCGCCTATGAATTCATAATGTCTATAACTCTATTGAACTTACAAACACACAGACACATACGCTACATTGTGTGTGTGTGTGTGTGTGTGTGTGTGTGTGTGTGTGTGTGTGTGTGTGTGTGTGTGTGTGTGTGTGTGTGTGTGTGTGTGTGTGTGTGTGTGTGTGTGTGTGTGTGTGTGTGTGTGTGTGTGTGTGTGTGTGTGTGTGTGTGTGTGTGTGTGTGTGTGTGTGTGTGTGTGTGTGTGTGTGTGTGTGTGTGTGTGTGTGTGTGTGTGTGTGTGTGTGTGTGTGTGTGTGTGTGTGTGTGTGTGTGTGTGTGTGTGTGTGTGTGTGTGTGTGTGTGTGTGTGTGTGTGTGTGTGTGTGTGTGTGTGTGTGTGTGTGTGTGTGTGCGTGTGTGTGTGTGTGTGTGTGTGTGTGTGTGTGTGTGTGTGTTACATACTGCTATGAACTGTGGTGTTTATTAATTATTTGAATGACCCACAATACACAACAGCTTGCTCGGTTTAACTCTAGTCGGTTCAGCCTTCCACGAGCTCTTGTATCTTCAGGTTACCCACGAAGGGGTATGTGTTATTTAAAAAAGGTATTAGAAATAAAACTCACGTTAACAACACAAACGTATAATTTTTAAAAAAATAAATAAAAAAAAAACTCTCTTAACAAAGTATTAAGAGTGTCTTATGCAACACAAATGCATAAGACTGAGGAAAACTTGTATAAATGTTGACTACTATACAAGGAAAAAACCTCAATTTGACCGCGAGCAAACCTAACCTAATTAAATAGTTAGCAAAACTTTCAAATTTAATTAATTACGTTAACCAGAAACTTCAAACGTCAAACAGAAAATTATCTGTGAGCGCGCAACTCAAAATGACTGGATCATGCGCTTTATAACATGATCAAACTCCCACCAAAACACCCTGACCTTCAATACAACTACCGCCAACGAAAGCAAAAACTAGCAAAAAAACTAAAATGTTGAAAATTTTTCTGACTATTAATATATATATATTATAAAATAAAATTACTGAATTTACGAGCTCAATCAATATACAAATATCTTAACTATATAAATATAGAAATATAGATATACTTGCAAATGCACACGTACATTAATTAATGTGGTAGTCGCACATCAGAAAAAAAATATACTTAAAGAGAGATTTCAGATAGGTCGCACAAATCAAAAATTACAAGCATCAAAAACTCATAATTAATCGAAAATTAATTACTTTAAACACATCAAAGATCACAACTAAACACAAGCCGAAATTAACTAATAGTATGAATAAAAAGGAAGTCCTTATTCAAAAAAAATTAACTCGACCTATCTGTCTAAAGGATAAGAAATCTCTGACTCTCCCCCACGGAAATGAGTATCTCCATGCCTAGAACATAAATCAAAAGACCGACTACGAAAAATCTCCAACCGGCAACCGTCATACTGTCTGGCTCAAGACAACGCTCCGACATCCTACAGACGTGGACAAAAATACACATTATAATCAACTTTTAAATTAAATATACAAAATCTCTAATTATTTTCCTAGAATAAAATGTACATAATTATAAATAGTCTTTTACTGTTTCTTTAATTTTTCTTCAGGGAAAAATTCATGACAATACGTAACAATTGTCGATGTTATAAAAACAACACCAAGATAACATTGTGTATGCTAAGGTTCAATAACCCCAATATATTTACGTGCGAAATCAGCTGTTTATACTTTCATTTTGTTTTCAAATGAATTATTTAATATTAACATGTGTGCTCTACGAGGCATTTGACGTCTTCAACCTTTATAATTTGGTAACAATCTACCTGTTTCCCCTAATTGAAACACGTTAATAAGAAAACATAAATGTAAATGATATTGAATGTACACATGTAACGATCGAAATTGACCGAACCGGGGAACAATTGTTTCGCTATTTAACACTAACGTTACCTCTACTGAAATAAATGCTTTCTACATATACGACGCTAATTAATCAAACATTTTACTGAAAAAAAAATCGCCCTTATGCAGGTTTCGAACTTGCGTCCCTGGTTTGCCGGACCACGCTCTTAACCCTTGAGCTATTAAAGGACTGAAGTTCGAATCACGGGAAAAGCCTTAAATTGCATTACGAACAGATATTATATTGAGCCCGCAGTTGGCAAACTTGTGCAAATCAATTGCATTTTCGCGAAGTGATGTGAATGAAATAAACGCTTTCTACATATACGACGCAAGTTAATCGAATTCTTTACTGAAACAAGTTCGCCTTTATGCCGGATTCGAACCTGCGTCTTCTGGTTTACCGGACCACGCTCTTGACCCTGGAGCTATTAAGGGACTGAAGTTCGAATCACGGGAAAAACCTAAAATTGCATTAAGAATTTAAGGTTTTTCATGATAAACCATGGCTATCCTTGCGATTTTTATTTATGAGGTCAAGCAACATGAACATTTACTGTAGTCGCTGCTTCTTTCTGTTGATTATCATAAATGTTTTTGATTTTCTTAAAATATGACTACTCACTAGCGTTCAAAGAGATCGTTATTTAAAACATCCTATAACTTTCTAAGAAAGAAAGACAGAACCTGCATTCATATGAACATTTCTTCTTCAAATTACATCTACTTTTCATTGTCAAAGTTTGTAAAGAGGCTAATGAATCACCCTGTACTTCAAGACGAATAAAATCTCTAAAGTTTTCTCAAAGAGTTGGTGTGAAAAGCACTAGCCGATCTTGCCTACATTAAATTTGTACTTTTTAATATAATATAAATTGTATCTAATAATCTGCAACATAATTTTGATTTAAGTTGCAGATTTATAACACATTTCATGCACTATGCCTCGCAAACGACGCATAACAGAATCCATAGATTCCGATGATGATATGGACGACGCAAAGCACCCACAGAGAAATGCCGCTAACGCCAGGGAAAGAGCACGCATGAGAGTGTTGAGTAAAGCTTTCTGTCGACTGAAGACGACTTTACCCTGGGTTCCTGCCGATACGAAACTGTCGAAATTAGATACTTTACGCCTCGCTACCAGTTATATAGCACACTTGAGGGCGGTACTAATGGATCAACCGGTACCTGCTGATCAACTACATAAGCATCCGTTAGCATTAGTAAGTTTTTTCTATTTTTAAATTTCTCGACTAAAATACTTATGTTTATGTTATATATAATACGTTATGACTAATTTTGAAATATTTATTTATTTATTTAGACCCTTTAGACATTACAGGACATCTAAATTCGAAAATATGTCTACAATAATAAACCACTACTAATAATAAAATAAACGAAAACTCTAATTTAAATTAAAATTGTTCACATAAAAAAAAACAGTTTGTGTACGATTAAATAAATCTAGTTCAAATTGTTGTGTATGTAACGCAGTCCTCTTGCGCGTTATAATGTTGCTAGCAGTTGCTGCGACAAAACACATGATAGTGCAACAATTTGACGTAAAAACGGCTTTTCTAAATGGTTGTTTTGAAGATGTTTATTTGCAACAGCCAGAAGAATCTAATGATGGTAGTGGACGAATATGTCATCTGAAATGTAGTTTGTATGGATTGAAGCAGGCTACACGTTGTTGGAATTATATGAGGGCGATTCGTAAAGTAAGTTCCGTTTCCGCATTGTAAGCAGAGGAGTGGGGACATTGGAGCGATCGCGACGCTGCAGTGTAGTCTGGTTCAATGTGAGTCCGGCAGTACTAGTGAGAGAATCGTTAGGACATACCGTGCTATTTTAGTCGTTTTATTTTAGGCTGCTGCAATTGAGAATCCCGCCGACTGTGAATTGCGTGCTGTTATCCGATTTCTGTGTGCAAACAACATTAAGGCTGCTGAATTCACCGTGAACTTTGTTCTGTTTGTGGTGAAAATGTCATGAGTGACAGTAAGGTTGGAATATGATGTCGTATCTTTCGAGAAGGACGAACTAATAATATCCACAATGACGAACGGAGTGGAAGACCAACTGTTGTGACGAAGGAATTTGTTGATAATGTTGAAGAAAAAATTTGTGAAAATCGGCGATTCACAATCACAGAACTGGATGCCTTTTTCCCTCATATTTCACGTACAGTTTTGTACGAGGTTGTTACTGAACATTTATGTTACCACAAATTTTATTCACAATGGGTACCAAAACTTCTTACCGAAAACCATAAAACAAAGAGAATAGGATCGACACTAACTTTTCTTGTTACTAGCGCTCTGGTTGGCTGTGGTTGCTAATGATAAAGAGAATTATTTGAAATAAATTATTGTGGTGCTGGTGAAGTTGCAACAAAGGTCCAGGACGTGTGTAATAATGCGTGCTGACATAAATATATTACAACTTACTAACTAAGTAAAACACAACAACGTTGACCTTAAAGTTTGTATTTATTATTCACAAGAAAGAAATTGAGCACTGATATATTTATAAGCAATTAAATAAAAGTAATATACACAAGAAACGTTGAATAAGTAATTAAAAATTAACACACAAAAATAAACTGAAACGAACGTTAAATTAGGCAGTAAATTAAATGTGAATTAATTGTGATTAATATAAAATAACCTCTGTATCAAACAATACAGAGTCACCTTTGAGTTGCGAAGATGATCGGCCACGAGGTTCATCATATACTTGGACAAGTATGGAGAACCATGCTTAGAAACGAAAATGCAGGGGCACATGCATAATGGCCGATACTTGAACAGTACGGGAGTAAGACGTTTAACTTACGAAGGATCTAAGCAGAAGACTGATTTTGTATCGGAGAAACACTGGTCTGCCGGAGAAGGTTTCCATTGACCTAAGTTGAGAGAAAGGGATCGATGTTGTTGATTTCTCGACTAATGAACTAATCAAAAACGCGAGCTAAGAGCTTGTGATGTCAATGACAAACATATCATTAAAAATATTCTTTGTGAGACAAGCTTAAAAACGATATGTGACACAATGTATTAAAGAAGACATACGTAATTAAATTAATAACTTTAAGTTTAAAAACGAAATGTATAAAGAATTTTAAAGCGACCGTTAAATTCCTTGGTGACCGTTCAAGGCAGGTAGAAGGCGAAGGGTCTATCGTAGTTCGATATCAAAAGAAAGGCTTTCTACTTCCAAACGTATAGGTACACAGAAAAATGTCTAAGTGAAGTTTAATATTTTAAAATGCGGAATATTTAAAGAAGGAATATTATTTAAAAATAGAATTAAACATTCTTATATATGCGAAGCGTTGAAGGTAAAACTTTCATCAGGCATATCGTAACAGGTGATGAGATTTGGGTCACCTATGACAACGTTGAGACAAAAAGACGTCAATGCAGGGGAATCGCTCTAACTCGCCTACGAGGAAATCTTTAAAGTGCCGTCAAACTTTTACTGCGAAAAAAGTCATAGTCACTGTTTTATAGGATGAGAAAGGCATCCTTCTTGTAGACTTTATGGAACGATGGGTCACAATAAACACTAAAGTCTACTATGAGACTTTAAAGAAGCTCAGAAGAACTATTTAGAAGAAGGATAACTATACGTAGATTATTAAGTTCGGGCATCGTTTTTCTTCATAACAACGCCCGCCTGCATACCGTCGCTCGCACGGTAGACTTACTGCACACTTTTAAGTGGGAAGTGTTTGAGCATCCGCCGTACATGCTGCTCCGCACTGATTTGGCTCTTATCGACTACCATCTCTTCCCTAACAAGAAATGACTTGGGAACCAACATTGGGAGTGTTACAGCATTTACTTAATTCACAGGCGGCAGAGTTCTATGAAGAAGGCATTAAAAAAACTGGTTCATCGCTATGACAAAGGTCGGAATCTTAATGGCAACTATGTAGAAACATAGCTGAACATAGTAGCTTTAAGTTGTATATAATAAAAACCTCTTCATATATTGGTATTTTTTTTATAACCAAACGGAACTTACTTTACAAATGGCCCTCGTAGATTTTTTGAATTTATGAAGAAAGTAAGACTAAATAATAGCGTAGCAGATCCTTGTCTTTTCTACCGCAAACGCTGTGGAAGTGCATTCTACATTGCAATTAACGTGTATGATGGTTTGGTTGTTGGCAATGATAAAAAAATTTCAATCTTCATGAAACAACAGCAAGAAGAATTCACAATTTACGTAGGTTCTCTTCAAAATTTTTTGGGAACGAAGATAAATTGTAACAAACATGGTTCAATAAACATAAGTCAAGAAGCATATACAAGGAAAATAATTGAGCAGTTTAATATGGCTGAATCGAATGGATTCTATATCCACTCCAGTTGGTCGTCAAGAAGGTATAAACGAAGAAATTTCGAAAAAGATTCCCTATCGTGAGGCAGTGAGAAGTCTTATGTATCTAGCAACAGAATCGCGCCCTGATATTGCTTACGTCATCAATGAGTCATGGACAAGCTATCGAGGTGGAATTGGAATAATATTAAAAGATTTTTTAAATATTTACGTGGAACTGCAAATTATGGCATTGCGCACAGCAAGGAAGCTGTAGAATTAAAGATCTTCAGTGGTGCTAATTTTGTTGGCGACAAGAATACAAGACAATCGACTACAGGCATTGTTTGGCAAAAGAGTAATTTCTTGGACAAGTCCATTACAAAATGTAGTGGCTCTTTCTACAACCGAAGCTGAAATAATAGCCGCAAGTGAGAGAGCAAAAGAAATAGTTTGGCGTGAACATTTATTGACAGAATTAATACAATTGTCTGATTTGAATTCATCGCCAAGTCTATATGTTGACAATGTAAGTGCGGCAAAATTGGCAAGAATAACATAGGCGATCGAAGCATATAGTTCGATATTTTTATGTGCGTGAATAGTTCATTAATGGTGATACTGCTCTGGAACACATAATGGATAATATCAAATAGCGGACTAATTAACGAAACCAATTGCAATAGCATGACTTTGGCCATGGGAATTAAAGCCATATGTTGTTGTCCACGATTAAAGTCGCCAATCTTCCAATTATCCTATGTTTTGAAATTTTCGAAAACTTATTTGCGTGACGATTTTGATATGTTTTGATACGTTTGATTTTTTGGTTATTTATCTACTGGTGTAACCCTATTCATGTAGCTGTACATTTAGCAATATTAACTGGTTTGCCAGAGGCATTTTGCAGTATATTTTTCAATTTATGAAATCCCACAATCGCGTATCATACACAAACCAACCCACGATAATAATCAGCGCAATTGCAAGTGAACCGTCCCAGAATTGTATGGAATGGTGTAAATACATGTTTGAACAAAATCTTTATCTACTTTTTCATATTGATATCTTTATTAGTTAAATTGTGGGTTTGACTTTAATAATATACATGCAGACAGTCGCAAAGACATTTAAGCATTTCATATCATTTCTTTCCATTCCTATGTCTTTCTATCTTTCGGTAAAACATTTCATCTAAATTTACAGGGGTTTGAAGGCTATTTATGGCAACAATTGTATCGATAAGAAAATTGTTCACCAGTGGGTGTGACGTGCAAAACTGTGATAGTGGCAAAATGAAGGTCTTTGACGAAAATTGATCATGTCGACCAGTAGCAGTGATGCGTGAGAAGAGTCAAGGAGAAGTGAATGCACCGATTCAAGAAAACTTTCGGATAACGGAAAAACAAATTGCTCGGTTTTTAGACATTAGTCAAGAAAAAGTCTAGTAGATCTTTTCAGACAAAAAATTTTCGCCAGAACACAGAAAAGTCTTTGTCAAAGACTTTATTTTCTCATGCAACATCACCACCGGGGACGAATTTTGAGTTCATCATTATGACCCCGAAAACAAGCGGAAGTCAATGATATATAGTCGTCCTGATTCTCCATGTGTACGAAAATTCAAAAGAGTTCCATCAGCCCAGAAAGCTCATGCTCATCATTTTCTGGGACGTGAAGGGAGTCATTCATATCGAACATATGCCGAAGAGATCAACAATTCATTCTATAAGATACTGTAAAGCTCTACGATCACTAAAGTGTCATATCCGTAGAGTAAGACCGGAAAGAACAAATTTTTTCTTGCACCACAATGCATTGCAACAACGAAACGGTTTTTGGCACCTTCAGATTTCTGGTTATTCAAAGTTGAAAGAGGTATTTAAAGGTCAATATGTTTCATCAGACACTGAAGTTCGGACTTCTCCTCGCAAGTGAATCAACAGTAAACAAGAAAGTTTTTTCATGGATGGATTCATCGTTTAGAGAAATGTGTTGTACTAAATTGTACTAAATTGGTGATTGGTGATTATTAAAGTTCGGATTTTTATGCACAAGAAATACTTTAAATATACGCACAAGTATGTCACGTTCTTCCTAAAAATATGTCGAATATATGCTTCATTTTTACAATTTATGCATTTGTATACACTTTATTTATGATGTATTTCTCTTGCTGGAAATCAAGGAAAGAGTAGTAAAACAACAAAAAGTAGTCTAAATGACATCTATACTTAAAAATGAATTATTATTACATAATATATGATAAGAACATTGCATAATAATACAGTATAAGATTACAATTAATAGCTATATACATATAATTCTAAGAATGTTACTGAATAACATTATATTATTATTATATATTATTATTAATAACTATTCATTTTGGCAATGAGATCTACTTAACTTATTATTGTACCAATTAATAATATTAAGTGCTTTTCTAGATTTTCGGCACTAAAATTTTGTGTTCTATCGCTTAAACTATTTTTATATGTTGAGAACGTTTTTTCGACTTCAACTGAAGAAGTGATAGGTGCATATTTTAATGACGTCAGATGTTCGGGGTCTAAATGTAAATTATTATCTTTAAGAATCGAACTTAATGATAATGATAAAATCTTTGATATTTCTGTTAACTTTTGAAAACCATCATTCTTTGTTGTAACACTATAAAATTTATCTAGTATAACTTTATCAATACATTTGGAACATTTTTCAATAGATTTTCAAAATGTTTTCAATAGAAATTGACTCTAATAAAGATATTGGGTCAGTCTCTAATTTTTGAATTAATCCACTTAAAAGACTATAATTGGCTTTAATACATATACGTCAACTGATGTAGAATCTCGCGTTTTTCGAATAAACTTTTGGATTTTATAATTAATTCAGCTGAATCAGAAAAATATAATACATTGTTTTTTATAGGTTTATAGTTATTCGCGTGGAATATGATTGCATCTAACCACATTTCCCATCAGGTAATTAGAGGTTCAGGAAGTAGAAGAAGATTCGGCAATTTTTCTTTACATACTTGGACTTGTAGAGGTGCTTTCTTAAATATTTTTTCGCGTTCGAAACTAATGAATGGATCCAAAATATGCGATTTTATGTTGAAAATGTAAAAAAATATTTACTTTATACACACACTAAAAATATGAACTAAAGCTTAATTTTATACAAAATATGTAATTTTTTATACCGTTAATTGCATTATTTCAGTGTAGAATGGATATATCCACAATATTTGGATGATATACCTAATAATAAATATGCTTCTTACATCAAATACGAACTCTAGTGATTAGGTGGAAAAAGTGGTACAGTCATATTTTAATCGGTTTAAATTAGGCTGCGTGAATGTAGATATAACGGGTGTTCAGAAACATTCGAAGTCAAGTGGGATCTGAACAAAAAATCGTATATCTTTACTTAAGTATCTGATTTGTAATAATTATTAAATGTCAACTGTTGTCTGTCAAAAATTGTCAGAATCTAATATCGAAGATACTAATTTGATAACCTATAAACTTGTATTAAGTAAATGTATCAATCTATCTCAGACATGACTTCATATTTTCAAGGACTACTTTGAGTTCGAATGTTTCTGAACACCCGTTATATTAAATGTAGGCGTCAAATTTAAATATTCAAATAGCCTATAAGTGTCAAATAACATAGGTGTAAGTGTCAAAAATTACTTTTGCACGTTACTACTATCTTAAGTATAGCAAACGCCAATTAAGTTGGCGCGAGAAGGGGTAAGTTCGCGAAGGATTAGAAGTAGTGGGGAGATTTGTATTTGGTTTTACATCAAATGTCAGATAATTCTAACCTCTGAGCGTGTATGATCCCCTAGCAAAGACATTACAAAATATGTTCTGTCAAACGTCAATGACAAATGTATTCTGACAATTACTTGAGTAGTGGGGGTGGACGTTTTTAAAAACGGCTTCTGCGCACCCCCTCCTCGCGCCAACTTAATTGGCGTTTGCTATACCTTAGCAACGTTACAAAACTAAAATGCTTAAAAATTGACTTTACATATAACTTCACTACTGTACCACTTCTTTTGCATTTGATAGTACATTGGTAGTACAATAAATTTACTTTATCTTCAAACATCATAAAAGTGACAACTTATTTGTTATCATTGACAAGGTAAAAACATCACTTTATCAAATTAAGCAGATAAAAATTTGCGTACTTTATGTGCCTAATCATATAAAATACATAACTTACATAAGTCAAACGTTTCAGGCAATTTAATTTTGTTTTTGTTTACATCGTAACCACGGACAAATTGTATTATGTATTAGGATTTATCATGAATTACACTTCACTTACAATATAAATCACTAAATTTTGTTCTATATACTTGGGTTTGAAGATAAAGTAGTATATGTTATTCGTCGTAAAAGTGTCTTTATGTGGCTCAGCTGAATTTATTTGTTTATTTGCCTCACTACGTTCGGCAAAATAAACGTTCAACTTCGTCACATAAAGTATCACTTTTACGCCTAATGACATAATCTGCTTTTATTTTGAGATTGATTTCATTATTTTGTCTTTTCTTATTCTAAACGTTTCTGGAAGTACACAGACAATTTCGGGAATGCGGACTGCGTGATTATCTTTTCGACCGACGAGTAAATTTGCCAGCAGACTTAGAGGAAGAAGCAGTAGCTATTGTTACAAGGGATCCAACTCCCAGTGTACGTCGAATCGCTAGACAACTAGGAGTGCCACAAACAACAGTTTGGCGAATTTTAAAACGTGAGGGCTAATATCCATATCACTATCGCAGGGGACACGGTTTGCTTGAAGCAAACCACTATGCTCGTCTAGTTTATTCTACCTGGATATTTAGACAGTCACGGCTTCATGTTAATTTCTGCAGAACAGTCCTCTGGACAGATGCATCTACGTTCACGAGAAGTGGTGTGACAAATCTGAGAAACCTGTGCAGGTGGTCATCAGAAAATCCCAAACCTATACGCCCATCTAAATTTCAACATTAATTTTCTATTAACGTTTGGGCGGTCCTAATCGATGACTTGTTGATTTGTCCTGTCGTTCTTCCTGGGAGGTTAAATACGGACAATTACCTTCAATTTCTTATTGATGAACTGCCAGGTCTTTTCGAGGATGTCCCACTGAATGTTCGACGAGACATGTGGTTTCACATGGATGGGGCACCACCACATTCGAGGTGGTCCATGGCCAGCAGTGGCGGCCCTTGATGACGTTCGATGTGAGCTGCTGCACGGATGAGACTGCTTCGTTTAAGCTTTCATATATACAGAGAAGCAAGTAACCGTACCAAAATCTTCCGAAATAGTTCGAAGTTGTCTCATCCGTGCAGCAGCGCACATCGTACGTCATCAAGAGCCGCCACTTATGGCCACCAAAATCACCTGATCTTAATCCCCTTGATTTTTATTCATAGGGGTACATGGAAAATTTAATCTACGCGCAAATTTCGAACACAAGAGAAGAGTTGTTGGATCGTATTCACCTGGCTGCCGAGCAAATCCGACAAAACAAGTATGAAATTCGGATAAGCACTTCTTCTGTTGGCTTACGGGCACAAGTCTGCATTCAACAAGGAGGTGCACATTTCGAAAATATTATTAATTGAACTTTTTTAAATAAAATCAGTTTTTATTGACTTTTGGATTACATTTTTTTTATGATCTGATAATTACATTCATAGATCTGTAACTTTGAAACAAATAAAACTGGATATACAAGTTTTTGTTACTTGAAATGAAGTCTACTTTACCCTCCTAAAATTTGAACATAACGATACGGGACATCTTGTATAATATAATTGAAAAAATAGTGTCTAGTTTTCCAAATATTTATAGGATTAGGAACATCGTTAAAAGTAAATGTTCGTCAACACAAATAAATTTAATTACAAATTCCTCCCTCTTATTGCAACCAATATTACTTTATTTATAAATTTAAATCGAGTTTTTAAATAGAATCGTGATCCTTTTTTTAAGAAATTCTGTTAATTAATCTATTAGAATAAATACTATAAAAATTTGATATCTACATCAAAATACAATTCGAACTCGTGCAACTCTAATTAACATAATATACAAGAAAAATTTAAGAACCAAATAACCTTACTGCACTACAAATAAACAAAGAGCCCTTTTCCTTCTCGAACATAAAAAACAAGTCGTAATTACTTAGATGCTCATCCTTTACTACTGGGACACTCTTCATTTCTAAGTGGCTATGTATAAATTTAGAGTTTTGCTTATGTTAGGCGGTTGTGTCCATACGGCACACGCCTGTAAAATAAACACCGCAAACGTCATGTCAGTGTAATTATTAAACGCAGACAAATGGAAACAGCTGTTTCGTGTCCGTAAATCGCATTCTATCACAAAGTATGATTCGAATTTCTTTTAATCTAATTTCGTTTTTAGGAGCAATTAACATTTTTATGATGTTTTTATTTTGGTTTGACTTAAATGTTTTAAATATTTTTCTTTTTGTCAACCATCCTTTAAATTGATATATCAAAAATTTTCCGCAAAATTAAATTGGATCAGAACCAAATAAATAATCGATAGAAAATCTAAAAGTCTTGTTATTTTTTATAACAAGGCAATTTGAAACATACTTGAATAGGTAAAACCTCGCCAAATTTTATATAAAACATAACCATTTTAATAATATACAAATATTATTAAACATCGGATGTGGAGAACACATGTTCATATTTGTGTGAAAGTATCTCTCCTGATGCGTGGACGCGTGTTTCGAGTTACTACAGAATCATCAGCGCACACCACTGCTGAGGTTTTACCTACTCAAATATGTTTCAAATTACTTTGTTATATACGCATCGGTTGTGTCCGATATAGAGTGGAGGTCAATAATAATAGATAATAGATCTAATAGATCTATTACTCCAAATTTAAAAAATCAGTTGTACTTTCTTCAGGGACACTTTTGAAAATCAAAATTTCAAATTAAATGATGGATTAACTACATTAGATGTGGCTATTAATAATTAACACAGGCCTGCGATGGTAAAATTGTCTGGATTTTATACAGTGTTTTCAATAGATTTTTTGGTGCTGAAAATGGGAAAATTATTTAAAAAATTCCATCACGTAAGGTTTTTTTACAATCTGGGGTTTTTTGACCTATCTGCATGTACTAGTCTTTTTGAAAAGGACAATTTTGTTAAACCGTTGTTTAAATAAACTATTAAAATTTTTTTACTTATGATGATGCAAGAAGTTGATATTCTGAATAAACATACACTAGATTTATGATAAAGAAGTTACAAATAGAAATAATTGAGCATGTCGCAAGACATGACTCATCATCTTCCTGTTACTGCATGTCTACCTCCCCACCTCCACTACAAACATATTGCTATTCTAGACAAAACAGTTAGTTCATTCAATATCTTCTTTACAACTGTGGTGTGAATTTGTGTAATTAGTTGACATTTGTGATTAGTTGCAGAGTTAATTTAATTTTTATTTTACGAGTTTTTTAATTCCAATGGGATCAAGAGGCTGTGTCAATGTACCCAGCTTCTTCTGCTATATTTGTGGAAAGTTTACAGTAAAAAAACAACAAAGAAACATTACAGATTTTGTAAAAAAACGTATATTTTGCATATTTTGGTGTGAAATTAGGAGACCAAGACAAACCTTGGGCTCCTCATAAGGTTTGTTCAGTGTGTGTTGAAGAGCTTCGCCAGTGGTCACAAGGAAAAAAACAGTCTTTTCGCTTTGGAGTGCCTATGGTTTGGAGAGAACCGATCAATCATAGCGATGATTGTTATTTTTGTTCGTGTGTAGTACACGGATTCAATTTAAAAAGCAAAAAGGACATCGTTTACCCAAACCTTCGATCCGCAACACGTCCTATACCTCATGGACCAGAAGTACCTGTTCCTTCACTACCAGATACATTAGATGATGTATCTGATGACGAAATGGTTTCACGTACATGCGCAAGTGAACTGGGTGAGGGAAGTGATTACTATGATACTGGAAGTGATGAGCCAAAACTGTTTGACCAATCTGAATTAAATGATTTGGTGAGGGACTTAAACCTTCCTAAGGACTCAGCTGAGCTTTTAGGCTCAAGGTTGAAAGAAAAAAATTTGTTAGCACGCTCACAACATTTTACTGGTTTATGAACAGAGAAAAAGAGTTTGCTCGATATTATTCCGAAGAAGATGCACTAGTTTTCTGTAATGATGTACCCGGGCTCATGGAACAATTCCACATAGAATATAATGTTTCTGAATGGAGACTCTTTATTGACTCTTCAAAAAGGAGCCTTAAGGCCGTTCTTCTACACAATGGAAGTAAATATGCTTCTGTACCAGTGGGACATTCAGTTCATTTAAAAGAGTGTTATGAAAATTTTGAGCTACTTTTAATTAAAATTCGTTACAAGGATCAAGGCTGGACAATTTGTGGTGATTTGAAAGTTCTTTGTTTGTTACTTGGACAACAAAGCGGTTATACTATATATCCTTGTTTTTTGTGTGAGTGGGATAGTCGTGATAGAAAGCAGCACTATTGTAAAAAGATGTGGCCACCAAGACAAACCTTACAACCTGGAATGAAAAACATTGAAAGAAAAAGTTTAGTAGACCCTAGCAAAGTTTTGCTTCCTCCATTACATATAAAACTAGGGTTAATGAAACAATTTGTGAAGACATTAAAAAAAGATGGAGAGTGCTTCAAGTATCTTTGCAGCCAGTTTCCTCGCTTGTCAGAAGCAAAGATAAAGGAGGGTGTTTTTGTTGGGCCGGATATAAGAAAGCTTATGAAAGATGAAAATTTTGAATCTAAAATGGAGGAAGCAGAAAAACACGCATGGATAGCCTTCAAAAATGTGGTTACAAATTTTCTTGGCAACAAAAAACATGAAGATTATAAAAATATTGTGCAAAATATGTTAGAAAAATTTAAAACCTTAGGCTGTAACATGAGTTTGAAGGTGCATTTTCTAGATTCGCATCTCGACTACTTCCGTGAAAATCTTGATGCAGTAAGTGAGGAGCAGGGGGAAAGATTCCACCAAGACCTAAAAGAGATGGAGAGAAGATACCAAGGAAGATGGAATATAATCATGATAGCTGATTATTGTTGGATGTTAAAAAGGGATGGTCCACTACGAGATTACAGAAGAAAAAGCACAAAAAGGACTATGGAAAGACAAAGAAAAAGATATTATAAGGACTTGTAAAGACATAAATAGTATTTTACTGTTTCTTTTCATTAGATTTAATGATATTTGTAAGTAATTTTGTTTTTTATATCCTTTATAAATAAATTCAAAATGTAACTAAAAATTATTTTTAATTTTTAAAAAATATAATTTGAAGCCTTTTTGTGAAAAATCTTTACGTGAAGGAGAAAAATAGAGTTCATATTTGCATTCAGCGCCCAAAACACATAAGAATCAGCTATCAAATTTAAAACAATTTTTAGAAATTTAAAAAACGCAGGCCTGTGTAATTTGAAAAATATTCCAAGTGAATTCGGATGTGTCCTTCAGCAAAAGTTAGATGCAGTTTTTAATAGAAATCCAGATTTAATAACATTGCGGCAATTGTGTTTGGGGACAATGATAAATATAGTGAAATAAAAGAATATTTCCAGTATGCACCTACAACCAGTTACGATGTAGAAAGCACGTTTTCTATCTACAAGGATGTGTTTCATTCAATGAGAATAAATTTTGCAGAAGAGTATTGCTAGTTAATATTAATACTCCTTTACTCAACTTGAACTACAAAATGAACAAATAAAAATGTATTTCATATTTTATAGATCACCACCCGTTTGTTTTCCAATTAACAGTTAAAACAATGAAAAAAAAGAAACTAACTCACCGTACTTAATAATTATAAACGGCAACGGCAAAAACAGATATGCGGTTAACCGAATAAATAGTGCTATTCAATAACTACGTATTGTACTTAGCGATGTTATAGACTATTGATATGGTCTATCGTAATGTCGGCCTGATGCGTCCGGTCTCTACTAATGTATATTAACAGTTTATTTGGATTTATAAATCTTAATGACGAATGTAAACAAAACTCTTTTTTTGTAACAGAATTATTGAATAAACAATAAACAATATGCCTATATTATCAAAGCGTCTAACACCAATCTCAACTCTCAACCAGAACCAGTCTACATGTTTAAATCTGGTCTAAAAACTGTGTTTTGTTTGGTATATTTTTATCTCAAAATAGATAAGTATATAAGTACTTACAACTACGAGGGCGAATCAAATATAAACCGGAATTATTTTCGTACCGATAGCGAGGTGAACAAAGAGGGACGTGGGGTCTGAGGTTCACTAGCGAGGATGCCTAGAGGACTTTGCACCGCTATAGAACGTCACACTACCACGTGTTCAGTAACTATCGCGATGTCTGAGCGAGAAGTACCGTCGTCCGTTGTGGTTAAATTTCTTACGAAAGAAGGCGTAAAACCGTCAGAAATGTTAAGAAGACTTCAGGTACAGTTCGGGGATAATACACTTAAAAAGACACAAGTGTATTCATGGCACAAATAATTTTTAGAAGGGTGAGAAGCAGTCGAAAATGAAGGTCACCAACGTCGACCAAGAACCAGCACTGAAAATTCGCACTGTTCGCCGACTTCTAGAGGACGACTGACGATTAAAAATAGCTGAAATTGCTTCTGATGTGGAAATCAGCTTTGGTAGTGCTCAGACGATCATTACTAATGACCTCGAGTTTCGGAAAGTGTCCGCAGGGTGGATACCTCGTCTTCTCACCGAAAATCAAAAACGGAACCGTATGGAAGTGTGCCAACGGCATCTGAACTGCTATGAGGCTGAAGGGTTTTTTGCACCGGATAGTGACTTGTGGCGAAACTTGGGTGCACCATTACACCCCCGAGTCGAAACAAGCAAGTATGGAATGGCGAACGAAGAACGAATCTGCACCTGTCAGAGCCAATACGACACATAAACTAATAAATAAAATAAATTATAAAAACTCCTCTCGCTTCTATCTACGCCCATAAAGAAAGGAATTTATCTGTAATATTGAAGTAATTGCGTCACAATTCAACGACAAAAACATATCTGTGGTTAATCGAATGAATAGTGCTATTCAATAACTACGTGTTGTACTACGTGTTCTATGGTCAATCGTAATTTCGGCCTCTCGTGTCTGGGCCATACTTATGACGCAATCATCTTCGTTTTACGAAAACCGGATAACAGTTATCACCATTTTATCACGCTTATGTATTATGTTATAGTTATAGGTTAGGTTCTGTGGTTATATTACATGTAATTTTTAATCTGTTATTTGTCACATTTACAAGTCTCCTTCCCTCAGGAATGGATAAATTTATAAGAAAAGTATATTGATTTTTTAAAATACAGTTTTATTAACTTTAAACCAAAATTTATTAACCCAACCCAGCCAATTATACACCAATGAAGTATTTGCCTAAAAACAATAGCTTAATTCTTCTCCAGTTTGCAATGGAGAGAAAACGAATGTTTAATATTTCAGAATTTTTGTTCATACATGAAACTTAAATTAAAAACACTTTATTGAAAAATAGATAATTTATTTAAAGCAGTTACTTATCCTAACAGGCGTATGTCTTGTGCAAAGACAATTTTAAATATTTTTAACGAATTCAAAGATGGTTGTTTTCTATATATTTTCACAAAAAAACAGAACACATGACTATCCTATTATGTAGAAGAACGGTCTGTAGGATCGCCTTTAGATGTAGCCAGGCATTTTGGAGTATCGTACAGTTCGGTGTTCAAAACCCTGAAAGAATTAAAGCCATAGAAGATATCAGACCATTAAGAGCTTTTCGAGGAAGATAAAGTAAAACGAACTGATTTTTGTGATATAATGTTTAATTTATTTAATGAAAACGAAGAAATTTTAAATAAAATAATTTTTACTGATAAAGCAAACAGTTCCGTACTAGATCTAAAGAGTTTCATGTACATTCTGTATGGTAATCTAGATAATTCCCCTTTGAATGCTTAAACATTCATATCTTTAATAGTTAGAAAGCATAGTAAGATGAAACGCATTGTTTCTTTAGCTAATAGGAAAAGGTTGGGTGTAATTTTAATAAAATAAATACTTAGATTAGGGGAGGGTCGGGCAAGTTCGGCATGGTAATTTTGCAGCTTGAAATATACGAAATTAATAAAACAGAAAATTCCACCTTTGCACGCATGTTTTCTGAAGACCTGTGAATAGATATCTATAATAAGAAAATTATACATATTGTTACAATAATTATATTTTCAAAAAAAGAAAAAATTACAATTGCCGAATTTGCCCAACAATGGCGGGAAAGTTCGACATGTATGTCTAATTTCTGCATATATCGCAAAGAAAACCACCTATTTCACCCCCATAGTCCGTACAGTCCTCGTGCGCCCATTCCTTACACATATCGCACTGAATCCAATCTTCTTGAGTATCTCCATACACTCCATTGCAAAATAAGCACAAATAGACACTGGGTTCAGCTTTCTCCTATGTCTTCTGCTTCTCTTTATTTTTTTTCTTGGAGGTAAAATTTTCGTCAACCATTTTTCTCTTTACTTTTTCTCTTTTTGATTTTTCATCTTTATTTGTCATACTTATCCTCCAGTTCCTCCTTGTACGGGGTACTAGTCAATATTTCGGACTTTTCCTGTTTACGTCCTTTTGAGTTGGATGAAGACTTCGGTTGTGGCAAGGGAGATATGTCAACCAATGGAACACGAGAGGTAGATGGTGAATTTAAATCATTTTTTTTATGATATCGTTTAGGCTTCTGTTTGAGTCCAAAACATCGCTATCTCCTATATCGTCAGCGGTAGCATTCGACAAAAAAACTGATTTTGTCGCTGCATTATGACCACTAGGTGCTGATGTTGTTGCTTCAGGAGATCTCGGTGTGACTAAATCATAATCGGCAGTAACTGGGTATAACAGTACAGCTGATGTCCCTATGAAGTCACTCTCGTCAAATACATCTGGATTGTAAGGATTTATGCCTGATTTCTCAAAGGACTTTATAATATTTTTTGATGAAAATGCAGCCATAAACGCTTCCTTAATTATGGGACCAAGTATATATTCCGTTATTCGCTCTCCGGGGTGGTTGGCCATATATTTATCCATTTCGTTGGCGAGATACGTTTTAAAAGGACCGAAAACGCCTACATCAAGGGGCTGCAGTTTGTTACTGGTATGAGGTGGAAATGTTAACATTATGACGCCGTTATCTCTGCATAAGTTGATTGTGTCCAGTGACTTGTGGCTCCCATGTCCATCTAGTAAAAGAAGAACGGGCCTTTCTTTTGTTGGTCCTACATTTTATAAGATGTCTAACATATTCTAAAAATAAATTTGCGTCACTCGAACCAGATGGATTAGCAAAAGCAATTGTTCCAGGAAAGGAAGCTACAAGTAGTTGTGGATTCATTCGCGTTCTTGGGTAAATTAACATGGGTGGAATAAACGTCCCCCCTGCACTAATGGTACCTAGAAGAGTGATGTTTTTGCCCCTTTCGGCGGATGTGATTCGAACAAGCTGCTTAATGCCCTTCTCGGCAACAACTTTTCGTGGCTTTTGTACACAAGACATCCCGGTCTCATCAACATTAAATATTCTGTCTGGAGGGAATTGATGCTTCTCTAGAGTATCTTTAAGGAGAGTGAAAAATCTAGTCACTTTGATTTTTGTGAAACCGGCAACCCTGCTGGTTGCCTTCGGGGTCCTTAGACTTAAACTTTTCTTTTCCATAAAGGATCGTAGCCAATCCTTTCCTGCCATCTTTCTAGTTGTGTTAAAAGGATGCTCTATTTGGTTGGCGATGGCAAATTGGAAGGCCAACCTTCTTATGTCTGCTGGAGACATACCATAAAACATTTTCTGTAATTTTACATGCTTTTTATATTTTATATGCTCTCTTAGCTCATTTTCCATCTGTAAATTAAAAACAGTTTTAAAGCGGCCTTTGGAGTGCACATCTGGGAATTCTTTTTTCTGCCAATATTGTAACGTCGTCCTTGGAATACCATATTTTTTAGACATTGCAGATATTTTTTTTTCCGAATTCTTAAACTCCACAACAGCTTGCCTTAGAGTTTCATCATCATATCCAGCATCTCGCTTTCTTTTATACTTGTGAACCATTTTATCTGAAAAATAAACGGGAACCAATGAATTATTGTAATTTATTAATCTGCCGGGCAAGTTCGTCAGATCTGACGAATATACGCGCTTTGCAGTTGGGAAGCAAAATTTCAAGTAACATTTTTGCATAGGGCTATACTCATCATCTATACTAGCAAACTTGTAAAGAAACGACTAACTAAGGTCATAAAAACTACAAACACTTACATTTAAAAATCGCTAGGTTGAAAAATAAGATATACTAAAGAGTGTTTACTTACATCAGATGGTCCAAAAATACAAAATCTCACACACTTTCCACAATTTTGGAAGGCGTAATATTTTAACCTCACTAACGGTCGACTAGATCTGAAGTAAGCTTAATACTGTCGGCAGCGGTGTTGCAAATCAGTGCATATGAGCAGTAACGCGCCAAGTATCTTCGGCGCCGTCGTGCGAAATACTGATAGGCGCATTTACCCTACATGTATTGAGCCAAAATTACCAGCCACTCTCCCACAGTTCAACATTGAAATTTATGACGAACTCTTTAGACTTGTTAGTACTGGTAGGTATTTTTTGTATTTGAGGCAAACAATAGGTTCACATACAAAAAAATATTATTAAAATTTTTATTGCACACTGAAACAACAGTAACAAAATAAAAAACAGTATTCCAAATTATTAAAAAACAAAAGGTCAAATAAAATATTTTTAGAGTGCCCGTGTTTTTAAATAGATAAACGTGAAGGAAAACAACGGAAATGTCTTGTAGAAATTGGACTTTTCTAGCTTTACTTTTGGCAAATTCATTAATAAGATTTTCAATATTCAGCTGCTTTAAAAAGTCAGACTCTATAGAAATGATAGCAAGATTTTCTAGCCGCTCCTGGCCCATTCTAGATCGTAAGTAATCCTTAATTAACTTTAATTTAGAAAATGATCTTTCGGCTGTAGCTACAGAAATTGGTATAGTTAACAATATACGTAATGCAATTGTAATGTTTGGGAATGAGTGGGTTAAGTTATTTATTGTAATGTAATTGAGTGTTATGCAATATGATTATTAGTTCTATTAAAATGCTTAAGATACCCCTTTCACCTTTTTTAATTATTAAATAATATTAATTAAGTTAAATTTATACAAAATAGTTATTTATGATACAAGTGTGTGAAATAAGGCTTTTATGCACGAATTGCGAAGTTTAAAGCACGAGCCGAAGGCGAGTGTTTTAATCGCAAGGAGTGCATAAAAGCCTTTTACATACAATATTTTATCTACGACCTAGTTAAAAAAAAAATTTATTCAGTCGAATAGTGTGACCACAAGGTCGAAGCCTTCGAACTATTGGACTTCTCCGAAAAGTAAGCGATGAAGACGTTTTCCGTATAGTTTCTTACGTTTTTTCTGTTACACCAATCTAAGAAATCCTTGTACGTATTCATATATAACTTTTTAGATTTAACGGGTAACAAGTTTGAAGTTATGTTATTGGCTACATGAGCGATTTCTGGAGGTGTACCTAATAATTCTTCGTGATCCGTAATAATCTCTGACATTTCTGGTAACAAGTTTGAGGTTATGTTGTTTGTGGTTTCAGTAATTTCGGCAAATTCTTCCTCATCCATAATGATCTTTCTAAATAATCAAAATGTGTGTTTAAATACCATTGAATTCGCAATAAATTAGTTGTTTCTCACCGTTAGGACTGAAAAATTGTAATTTACAGACTGCACAATAGACAAAATCACTTTTGTTTTGTTTGTTGTCGCTTGGCGTCGTTGTCAACAGAAATCATTTAATAATGATAGTCCCATTTAATTTACATTGGGTTTTTACGCATGATTTAATTCATTTACGCACGATTTATTTAATGTAGCTCTTTACACATAAAAACTTATTAAATAAATTGTTAATTATAGGATGGTCGTAGATAAAACAGTGTAGATGCAAATATCAAGTACACTCTTTGAAGTAACAATAAAATTATTGCTGTCAATGCTAAAATAATTGTAATAATTGTTTTATGTAAATTTGTTGATTTGTTGTAAACTTTCAAAAAATGTTTTTAAAATTTAATTTATCACAAGTGGCCGTAGGCGCCTTTAAGGCCTTGGCGCCGTTGTGCGCTGCACGACCTTGCCCATATGGACGGCGCGTCACTGCATATGAGAGAGACACCATGTGCCGGACTTGCCCGCTATGCCGAACTTGCCCGGCCCTCCCCGACTTATTAATATTTTTTTAAATTCCTAAATTCTTATTTAGGAACATTATCATATTCACATTTTTTCGGTTTTAGTCTTGCACACCTTTGTTCCATTATTAAACCAGCTGTACTGTACTGTTTCTGCTGAACTTGCTGGAATACAGAAGTATTTCCTAGCATATTGTTCTAAGGGTTTCAGCTCCATTCCTGTTACCTAAAATAAAATCCAAATAAAAAATGCACTTACCCTTTTTTTAACTTACCTTCCAAAATAAAAGAGGATCTACGTCCTGATTGAATTTGGCCTTTCGAGGTATTGCCTTTTAGTTATTACTACATCAGCTGTAATTGATTTTACTTTCTCTTTTTTCTTTTTCGCAAAAATCTAAATTACAAAAGTGAATTTTGATATGGACTAATGTCTGTTTTGATTACAGGCATTCGTTCTTTATTTTCAGGATCTATTTTTTTCATAATATTAAACATTTCTTGTTCTAGAAAAGAAGTAGCCCCAGTAGCATTTACAGTAGTACGAAAACCTTCTCTTTGAAATCGAAGGTTTAGAACAGTTGCTACTCTAGTAACTGATCAACCTTCATATGAAAATAACCTTACTTTAACAGATTTTAGAAGTTTGTTGCATAATGTCTTCCCTTCTTCAGTCTTTAATTCCAGTAGTGATGCAGTCTAGATAATTGTACAGTCCAAAAGTTTTTGGGATTATTAAAGAAACAATAACATATTTATTACCTACAAGAATTTGTCACTACTGTTTTAAGATAAATATAGATAAATGTCTCCTTTTTATTAAACCACTTATTCGTAAGATACCACGAGGTGTTATTTGTTTTTATCGTGTTACTGAAATGCCCCCAATACGTGGGTTACGTTCGGTAATTCGTTAGAAGTATGATGTACCTAATGTGAGAACGTCCTACAATCTCATAAAATTGTAAAATCTATTTATACTTTTTTGTTATCAACGCTTTCACATTTTCTACCTTTCCTGATACACTAATTTTACTATCTAGATATATTTCATCCTTAAAGAAATACTAGTGCCTGAAAAATATCGATAGTTTTCGATTGTGTAAATCCTCGATTTACACAATTGATTTGATGGTTTGATACTCCAAATGCCTGGCTACATCTAAAATCGATCCTACAGACCGTTCTTCTACATAATACAAGATATTCAGATTCATGTGTTCTGTTAACACGATGTTAACGTGATTGGTTTTTTTTTGTAGAAATTTAGAAAACAACCATCTTCTATGAATTTGTTAAAAATATTTCAAATTGGTATACGCCTGTTAGGATAATTAACTGTTTTAAACAAATTATCTATTTTTCAATGAAATGTATTTAATTTAAGATTCATGTATGGATAAAAATTCAGAAATATTTGACATTAAATTTTTTTTTCTCTCCTTGGCAAACTGATTTAAGAACTAAACTATTGTTTGCAGGTATAGCAAACGCCAATTAACTAAACTATTGTTTGCAGGTATAGCAAACGCCAATTAAATTGGCGCAAGGTGGGGTAAGTTCACGCAGGATTAGAAGTAGTGGGGAGATTTCCATTTGGTTTTACATAAAATTGCAAGATACTATAGGCGCCAATGTCAGATAATTCTAACCTCTTCGAAAAAAAACATAATTAAACAGATTAATAAAACACAAAATTTGATATAAATAATGACTTGAGTAGTGGGGGTGGACGTTTTTAAAAACGGCTTCTGCGCACGCCCACCTCGCGCCAACTTAATTGGCGCTTGCTATAAATACTTCACTGATATATAACTGGTTGCCTAGTATGCCACCTATGCATTAACTTTTCTTTTTTTAGAATTACACATAGGGAGATGTATGTGTAATAATAAAAAAGAAACCAGGTATACTATTCTTTGTTCTCTTATTTTCATTATCGGGGTTTGGTTTACTTAGAGACGATCAGTTAAAAAGTAAATTTCGCAGATTAAATTTTTAACATTTCCTAAAATTTTCGCATTAGTTAACTTTTTGTTCTGTTAGACATTATTTAATTATTTGTATTTTATACAATTCATACATTCTATTCGTGGCTATTGAAACAATAACAATAAATATTACTATTATTATCGCCTCCTTTAATTTGTATTACTATTACCAAATTATCAATCAAATTTAGTGGAGATAATATATTAGTATCGGAATGTTACAGTTGTATCAGAAGTTAAATATTTATTCGAGCCGATTGAGACTCTATACACGCATTCAGATGATAAAGTAACCGGGTCCGGACTTAAAACAAGCAAATTGCTTTAATTATCGAAGCAATATTTTTAAAAGTCGGAGAATGTAGAGAACACAATACAGGTTCATATATTTGTGAAAATATCTCTTCAGAGACGCAGACACGTGTTTCATCTTACTACAGAATCGTCAGTGCGCCACCACTGGAGAGATACGTTCACAAAAACATATTACAGAAGTTACTAAGAAAGAGCGTAGAAGAACATTCAGCGCTGCTTATTGACGAACGCCAAACGAACTATCACTGTCTTAATCGCTTAGTTTTGTACTTGTTATTGAGACAGTGATAGTTATTGCTAGCATAGATAACATCAAACAACTCCCTGATTGTTTACAGTCTAGTCATAAATGACAGTATGAAATAAAACTCAGTGCCGCTCATTGACTAATATCAAAATTACGTATGCAGCAGTAAGGGAGTTTGTCTATTCTAGCATCATGTACTGACGAGTCTATAACAGAACGAAACACGTGTCTGCATGTCTGGATAGCAATTTTCACACAAATATGAATTTGTATTGTGTTCTCCACATCCGATTTTTACTTTCTCTCATTTCCACAAGACTGATTAGAGTGATTATAATTAAACTTGGCTATTCTTTGATGTATTAATCTTTCTACGTAATGGTAGAAATAATTTGTTGCATACTGTATATTATATTTGTATAGGAATGTGAATATATGTCATTTAAAATTCTAGATTTATAACAATCTACATCAAAATAAATGTATATGAAATAATAAAAATTAAAACACAAATTCTAAATGATTATTTTAATTATTGTGTTCAATGTTATTTTTCCTTCTTTGCAGACATGGCCATTTAGTTTTCAGCGATGTGATTCATCTACGGATGTTGGCAACGATCGTGATTTGTCTTGGAATGAAGTACCCAGTCAGTCAGTCATTAGGGATAAGGATATATCGTATTACTACTAATTTGTTTGGTTTCGCCTAGTTAAAACACGTATTTATTGGTACTCATCACGACGACTTAATTTATGAGAGGAATGTCAAAGAATTTGTTTGACAAAAATATGTACTTATTTAAATTTTGCTTCTAGTATTAATGTTTAATATTCGTAATACATATTATGAACAAACATTATGACTATACCACTTTTGTCTTATAAGAGAAAGATATTGTATATTATTATGAGATATAATAAATTATTATTTAGTATAAAAAAGCGTGATACAATTAACAGTTGTTTTATTTTAATTAATATTTTATATTACTCACTTTTGTTTTATACCTTTTTAATACGAAATAATAATAATAATTGTCAAATGGACAAATTTCTCCATTAAGAGGATAATGCAATAATAAAGTCTAGTGTCAAAATTAAATAATAGTTCATAAAAAGAAAAGAAAAAATAACAATTTAAATGAAAGAAAATTATAAGAAATACCAAAAAAAGTTTGTACATTGTCAATAAGTGCAAACGTGAGTAATTTATTGAACCTATGTTAAATGGTTAATTGTGCCGGAGGGTAAAGAGGATTACGGAAAATTTTGTTGGCAATAAATAATTTACAATTTTTTATGTATAAAAATGCGTCATAATAAGTTTGTGACTAGTTACATAATATACATGAAAGATTATTGATGAAATTCTACTTATTATTTTAAGTTCGTTTAGACATTACAATTAGAACTTCTTTATCTGTTTAGACAGATATTTATAGTTTTTCGCTAACAGACACAGGCACTTTTAAATTAATGAATACCGGAATTATGTTTAGCTAGAAATTTGTAATAGAAAATAAATAAAATTACTGTCCGCATTTAAATAAAATATTTATGTAATTGAAAAAACAATATTACCTTTAACGTTGAGCATAATGATATCAATACATATGCAAGATAATCATGACTTTAGAATTGTTATTTTTCCCCATATTCCAGACTCCTACTCAGTACAAGTTAATATATAGAATTTTTTTCAATATTCAACGCGTTTGGTAAAGAAAGCGAGAGATCTACGCTTAACTAAAATATAAACATCTGGCCGGAATACACGACCTAACACAATGCATATAATGAACCTGCTTATCGTCAAATTCGCAATCTTTCTTTTGTAACTGGGTGCGTCTCGTAAAAAAGACAAACTTTTCGTAAACATTTCTTACAATAAGTAATTTCTTTGTTAATACTTAAATCTTATCGAAGTGTATATATTAACAAAAATGTTGAGTTATAATTTCATACGAACACGTGTTCTTTATAAAACCTGATGTGCTTTGAAAACGTTTGTACGTATATATTAAGTTATACTTAGTAGGATTCTGGAATGTGGGGAAAATCTGACAACTCTACATTCATGAGGCATTCATGCGACGTTACGTCAGCCTTAGCTAAGCGATGTCATCGGCTGTGCACGTCATGGAATATTCAAGGCACGGATTAATCTAGAAATAGCGATGAGTAGATAAATACTCAAGGGAAGGATTATTCATTCAACCAGTGATCGCCGTGAAATAAACAACGTAAATATAAACATGCACATAAATATTCTTTAACAACGCTATTAATGTTTTTCGTGATCGGGTGGTATGGTAAACATATGTACCTACTTTTTCTCCTGGTTACGTTGAGATATCAAACTTGTAGATTCGCGGATGGTCTCTATAAATTCGTTTTTCTAATTAATTTATTAATTATTTCTAGGTCAAAGCCATTATATCTCGCGAGGTTTTTAATGAAATCTAGTTCCATTTCGCATCTCTCTTTTGATAACGGAAAGTTTAGTAACTGGTTGACTTAGAAATTAAAAGAAGCATTGATTTCTTTCCAGAAAATATCTATTTCTATTTTATGCTTATTTCTAATTACTAATGGATGGCTGTTTGCTTTAGATGCAACGACGAACTCATTCTTTTTCTAGAAACTTCCTAACAAGTAACCTCGATCGTTCACTGTTAGGGGTGAATACTATCGCTAATGGAAAGTACTGTAATGACATGGTTCTAGATAAAGGGCGATTTTCCGAAGAAATAAAATACAGAAATTAACAGAGACCAGAGACATGTAGGTATACAAAAAATGTATTTCTATATGCTGTAAAGGGTTAAAATATATGGACAATAGCTAAGTGATGTGAACTTTCGGGTTAGAAAGCCCACCAATGGTGAATAGCAAATGGCAAAATTCCTAAGAAACAGTGCAAAAAATGCCCTCAAATATTAGAATGTTCTAATATTCAGGTCCCAGTGGCGGCTCTTGATGACGTTCGATGTGAGCTGCTGCACGGATGAGACTGCTTCGTTTAAGCTATCATATATACAGAGAAGCAAGTAACCGTACCGAAATCTTCCGAAATAGTTCGAAGTTGTCTCATCCGTGCAGCAGCGCACATCGTACGTCATCAAGAGCCGCCACTGTCAGGTCTTACATAAAAATTGGTACATGTAAGTAAAATAATATTTTACATACCGCTTCCTTGGATGGTATGACATAGCTTTCAAAATAAACTGATAAGAATAAATATATACAAATAACGGGTGGCGCAATGGGTATTGACGGGTTTTGTAACGCCACTGTTTGAATATGAGGAAAGTGGCGGGTATAGTGAATGGCTTAAATTATTCCGTATTTCATGCAGTTTAATAGCCATGTATTCGTAACCAGTAAGTCAACGCAGCTTCGCGTTAAGACATCAGACCGATTTCATCCGTATAAAATTCAGATTTTTCCTGCAAAACTTACCAGCACGAATACGATTTTGTAGAACATTTCTTGATTTACTGAGCCCAAATATTTTAAATCATTTAATGATGTGTGATGAGGCGCAATGCCACTTATCAGGATATGTGAATAAACAAAATTTTCGGTACTGGGTCTGTAGAATAACCACACAAATTCACGAACAACCTCTGCATTCCAAAAAAGTTACCGTATACTGCGGTGTAGTTGCATTCGGAATACTAGGCTCGCATTTTTTTGAAGAAGATGGCCGTACAGTGATTGTAACTTCTCAACGGTATTTGGAGATGTTCAAATTTTTTTGACCTGCTTATTTGCAACGATTGGGGGTTGAAAATGACGACTAATTGTTCCAGAAAGATCGAGCAACAAGCCATACTGCGCGAATTTGCAAGGCTGCTTTAAGAAGCATGTTTCGTGGATGTCTTCTATCGCGAGATGGTGATTTTAATTGTCCGTCAAGATCACCAGATTTAGCCAGTCCTGAATTTTTATGATGTAATTTTAGGATGAAATTTTAAATCGTTGTGAAGGATTCTGTAAAGACTTCCCTTGGATATTTGTAGAGCAAGTGATTGCCGATTAGCAAATCTGGTAAGACTTCTCGTGAAAGCAGCTTTCGCTCGTTCAACATTTGCAAGCATACAAACCGTTCTTCGACGTCCAAAGAAATTTTTAATGCACATTACCCCTATTATTATCACCAAACTGTCGTCGAAATGCATGCCGAAGTTCTTCTACTGAACCAATTCTAATGTAAATTTCACGGATAACATACGCTGTTACACTGAATAATCCATACTACTGAAAAATTTTATAAAATTTGATACAATTGTAACGCTTTGTTTGTGACATTAACATGCTTTGTTTGTGACATTAACATGTCTAGTAATTATTCGATTGGTTTGAGACAGATGCCTATTCGATAAAATGTAGTCCTAAAGCCTACTGAACTTGACCTACTAAAGAAAAAATAATCACATACTTCGTTTATATTTAAATCGCATATCAAAATGGGTAGTCTCGTATGGGGAACCCTGTATTTTAGAACTACTTTAAAAAACAGTAAATCCATTTGTACCGATTGATTTCTTGTCGTACTTATTTCTAAAAACTTCCCCATCAACCCTTGTATAGGGAAAGTTACCGATATTTCATAGTTATTTCCATGTTAAAGAGATATAGATATAAACATTTATCGGAAGTATAAAATGAATGAAGTTTTGTGTAGATTTAATTTTTGATTTTTTGTGAGCTATTTTAAAAAGATTAGAAAAAAGTAGACTTTTAAAATTTAATTACCAGAATTTTTCAAGTTTTACTATTTTCATACAATCTATAAGGCTATAAATATAAATAAACACAACTAAGACTAAATTGCACACCAATGTGGGCTTTACACATCCCGCCTGGATCATATTACTTATCTGGTTGTCCCTACAATAAATAAAATGAAAGTGCCTGGAGTTCTGTCATCGTATGTCAAAAAGAATATATTCGCATTGATACATACACATGTAAGATGTAGAAATTTATGATTTTACTTTAAATGAAATTTGTAGTGCACTGTAAAAGATTTTATAGCTATAATATAGAAGGATTTTTGCTATTAATACAAAAAATATTTTGTTTTAATTTTTTAAAAATATATAATTCAAAATCTAATAAAATAGCATTTAAAATTGTTTATTAAAATTAAATTAATAATAAAATCTTTATTTTCCTTAGTGAATGAAAACTTACAATAATTACAAAAGGAAAAAATATTTAAACATTTGGTGAAAAAAAAAATATATCGGAAAACATAAGGGGCAGTTCAGCTGAACAGCATACATACTAGTCTCTGTTGTTCCATTAAATATTAAATATTTGCCTATCCTCTAACTTATGTAAAAATGAGCAATGTACGCGAATACTGTTAAATATTTCTGGAAACAATATAAAAAAACACATAAAATTTAGTATTTCGACTGTATTGTTTTTTAAGATATTCGCCTTTGACATCAATATATTTTTGCATATGCTCTAACCAACTTGTGAAACATTTTTTTCGCTGTGAAGTTGATGATACTTCGGAAACCAGTGTTCAATCTTTCAACAGCTGTTTCAAGCGATAAATATCGCCCAACTCGTTTTTTATTTTTTATGTTTGGCGACAAATAAATAGACAGGTTCATACTAGTAACATCGCACCGGCGGTTCGTCTTCGCGCGTATATATATTTTGTCCCTCGCCGCCGGACATCGTTGAGCGTACTTCGCTCGTTTAGGATAATGAATTATTACTGTTAAAAATCGAAGCGCACCGAAACATATACACTGTGTCCATAAAGTATGGACACAAGCCCGTAATAACGTTATTGTGCATTATTTGACAAAATGCAAAGATATATCGATTAATGTTTTTTACTAGCTATATTTAGATGCTAGTGTTTTGTTTTTTTCGTCGACCTTGAATAAGTTATGACGTCATTGATAATTATTTTAAATGTCAACCCCATTTTTTTTGTGTGGATTTTGAAAGCTTTTACAATTCTTTATTCGATGATGTAAAAATTTTGGTATGTTACATTAGAAAATTTTTGAGTAATCATTTGCGTCCATAAAGTATGGACACTAGCCCGTAATAACGTTATTGTGCATTATTTGACAAAATGCAAAGATATGTCGATTAATGTTTTTTATTAGCTATATTTACGAGTAGATGCTATCATTTTGTTTTTTCCGTCGACCTTGATAAGTTATGACGTCATTGATAATTTTTTTAAATGTCAACCCCATTTTTTTTTGGTGGATTTTGAAAGCTTTTACAATTCTTTATTCGATGATTTAAACATTTTGGTGTTAGTGTTACATTAGCAAAGTCTATGCGACACAACCGGAAAATTTGGACGTTTTACGACAACGCATCATATCCGAAACCAGACTAATCACTCCCGAAATATTACAGAATGTGCAAAATGGAATTTATCATCGCTTAGGATTTTGTCAACAAAATGAAGGAAAACATTTTGAGCATATGTTATAAATTTGATACTGAAAATGTCAAAAATAAAACTTAGAATTACAACACAGTTTACTCAAAAATTTTCTAATGTAACATACCAAAATTTTTACAACATCGATTAAGAATTGTAAAGGCTTTCAAAATCCACAAAAAAAAATGGGGTTGACATTTAAAAAAATTATCAATGACGTCATAACTTATTCAAGGTCGACGGAAAAAACAAAATGGTAGCATCTAAATATAGCTAACAAAAAACATTAATCGATATATCGTTGCATTTTGTGAAATAATGCACAATAACGTTATTACGGGCTTGTGTCCATACTTTATGGACACAGTGTATAAATAGAGAGCAGAATCGAGCGATTGATGATTCATAGCCCATAGGCGTCTGCCTTGTATTCGCAATAGGTTTGTTTCTGTAAGCGATCCTTGAGTTTCGAACAATTTGATACGTGTGGCTACCTGCACAAATGGCACATACCCTACATATTGCAGTGGATTTTTCCCTGCTGAAGAAACAAAAGAAGATATGAAAATTATTGTATTTATTTGTAAAATTTTATTCCAGGGAAATAACTTTAAAAATTTAAAATTCTTATAAAAATTTATTGTAATGTGAATTTTGTCCATGTCTGTAGATTGCTCGGGCCTATTTTGATGTTCGAAGTCCGCGCCAAGCAGGAAGTCATAATAATACAGATATTTATATTATTATTATTATGTTGATTTATATATATTTTTATGTTAGGTAGAGATGCCTTGCTGTTTCCTGTGGCTTCATCATGCTTTAGAGATTTCATAGTTCTTTAACAGATAGGAGGTGTTTTTTTATGAATATTTAACAGAACTTAATTTTGTTCAATGTAGTTTGGATAACTTCGTTTGGTATTTTTTGAGGTGTTTTGATGTTATTAAAATTCAAGTACGGGTCATTACAAGCCTTTTAAACTTGTAATTTGAATAAATTAACCTATCTGGAATCTCTCTTATCATAGTTTTTTGTGGCGTGACGTATACAAAACTAAATGTATGTATTTTGATATTATATTTATATCTATATTTGTAGTAATAATTCTATTGAAATCAGAAGCTTCTTAAATTTATAATTTTAGTTTGTAATATTTTGTAATCATGGAAAATATTAACAAAACTTATTAGACTGTTTTTTTTTTTTTTTGAATATAGTTTTTGTTCATTTAAGTTATCGTAGTATAATAAGAAGGGGGGAAAATTTATTTGTCACATGCTGGAGTTATTGCGCATAATTAATTTAGGATACGTGTGAAAATAGAGGAAGTTCTATTTGACGTTTTATATTTTGAGGGAATAAAGTAATTGATGACAGCTAATAAAATTTGTTTATATTTATTTAGATCTTTGTTCGGGATTCATTTAAGAGTTTTTTATCTCCTGTAACAGTCATATCTTACATGAGTTTTTCTCTAAGTTGCGGCGTAATAAAGTCACAATCCTGCTTTATATTTGTTAAAGTAGAATTTCTTCTTTTTTTTTGAAGTAAATGTTTGTGGTGTTAATGTTAGTTTTATTTCTTGAGTTTAATTATTATTATTTCTCTTTTATACCACGATATTCGTGAGAATAAACCCTGAAGATTAAGAAGCTCAAGGGAGGTGCCCACCCAACTGAGTCTAGTTCGGCAAAACTACTGTGGATTGTGAACATAAGTCAATAAGCAAATTAAAATCACAATTCACAGCAATATGCAGTTAATATGTATCTGTCGATGTACAACCGAGCGAATGTAATAAACGGTTTGGTAACCGGCTGCAACTACTGCTGAAACAAGTAATGCTAACAAGCGAATTGCATATCGAATTTTGAATAAAAATAATTTACAAAGAACAAAACTCAAAACTATGTATTTTCTGTGAAACAATGAAAGTGTAAAACATTACTATAAACAACTAAAATTTGTTCAAGGTGTTCTTGTGTTAAATTAGTTCTTTTAGATGTTAAAACGCCTTTAACAATAGAAAATGTCCGTTCCACAACTGGTGATGGGTGTGTGATTAAAATGTTGCAAAAGTGCACCATACTTCAAATGTATAGATTTTTCAATCGGCTCTGTGCAGAATTGATATAATATATTCAAATCTGGATTTCTGCTAAATACTCGTATATGGCATCAACTTTTTGTCTCAGTTTTGAGAAATATATTTTTAAATGATGAAACTAACTTATCAACATTTTAAAAATGACCCCTGATGTATTCACATACTCTGTGTAGTGCATATGCTGCACAAGTAACGTGTAGCATATTGGGATAAGATTGCTTTAATAACTTCCCCGTTTTTAACATATAAGCTGCCGCATCAGTCAAAAATAATAGCATCTTGTCTTTATAGTTGTTATCCGATGACAGAATATTATGAATACGTTGATCAATTACTTCTGCAACGGTTTCACAATTTACGACTGGCAATATTTTAGTTGCTATTAAGTATGGTTGGTTTGAAGTTGTCGGATGAAGAATATCAACAACTACATTTAACATATATCGTTCCATTACATCCGTTGTTTTGTCTGCACTTACACAAAGATAATGACTAGATGGGTTGGTTCCTATTTTTTCAATGGTTCTCAAATAAAATTTTGGTTAATGGTATTTACGTTAAGTAGATTCATCTGGTATATGGCGATCAGTATGTTTTGTAAGAAAGCTCTTGAGGACTGGATTGTTAAGCTTTTTGAATGGGATATTGGCCGCCATGAAAGCTTCACCCAGTTCTTCGTTAAAAGTGTCAGGTGCAGATGGTCATATATTATCTTGATGAGTTTTAGAAGAAACATGTCTACATTACACTTTTGTGGACGTACTATCGAATGCAAAAAAAAGTTGTATAGTCATATTTAATCGGTTTAAATTAGGCTGCGTAAATGTAGATATATGTATATTAAATGTAGGCGTCAAATTTAAATATTCAAATAACTTATAAGTGTCAAATAACATATAACGGGTGTTCATTTGAAAAGTCAATCTAGGAGCATGTGATTTACTGAGAACATTTTGAAGTATGTCCTAAATTAAAATTTACTACTTAACCTACGAAGTCGTATATTTTGACAGTTTCATACATACAAATAAATAACAAATGTGATTGACATTATCATATGTCATTTGGATTTACGTTTACGGAACAACAAACACATACTAATATATATGCGTCTTATTCTATCAAAATTTCAAAGTAACCTAGATTGACTTTTCAAATGAACACACGTTACGTTGATATACAGATAGGTGTAAGTGTCAAAAATGACTTTTGCACGTTACTACGATCTTAAGTACCTTAGCAACGTCACAAAACTAAAATGTTTAAAAATTGACTTTACATATAACTTCACTACTGTATCACTTTTTTGTATTCAATAGTACCATAACATTAACAACCGATTTTTTTTACAATCTGTTATTTCGTCCACAGACTAACCACCGTTTCATATTTTTCAATTCAGATTTATTCATATGTTCAATACGTTCACGGAGGGATAGTATAAAATTTAGTAATCTTTTCCGGCTAGAAAACGTTCCTTTGCCACAGTGCTTCCAAAATGAACGAAATGATTCGTTGTTTACTAGCTTAAACGGTTACACAATATGAAAGTTACGCATAAATGAAAAATGTCTTGCCACTTTTTTTGCAATTATACATTACACTATTTACGTGTGTTTTACAGTAAAATTTCCTTGAACACATTAGCGGTATATCACACACTTTACACTTTATTGCTGCCATTGTATATTAAATCCGGAAATCCCTTTATTAATTTATGAGCTGCATAGTAAAACGGCCTATTTCAAAATCTGTCTTCGTCGTTTTGTTGCTGCAATGTGGTGTGGCATTGTCATGGTGCAAAAAAAAAATCGTTTTTTCCCGCCTTACTTTACGGATAGGTACGATTTTTTAGTGATCATAAAGTTTTGCAGTATCTTATTGAATTAATCGTTGATCTATTCGGCAGATATTAGGTACGAATGGATTCCCTTTGCATCCCAGAAAATAGTGAACGTGACTTTCTGTCTGATGGAAAGCTTTTGAATTTTCTTCACATCCATGCAATAGTTGTCATAATCAGCTTTCAAACGCCTGTATATTTTTATTGGCGTGCAACCTTCCATCGTTAAAATTTCTATCACGGACCGATGCTTGGTACAAATCTCAGAAATCAAACTTATGAAAATAACACTGTTATTCAACAACGATACACAAGAAAATGAAACATGCTAGGACGAGATAGTCGAAACCACCATTTAGATTAGAACTTGTTTCTGTCCCCACCACTCATACAATGACGTTGTTCGAGACATTGTACCGTATGTCACAAAAGAATGTCCGAGTTACAAATTATAAATGGATGCCTTTCCGCAGAAAGGAACCAAGCCACAAAAGTAAAATTATTGAGATCTCGCAATATTTATTTTATTACGTACCCCAGAAGCTTCTGCAGAAAAGATCTAACCATAGGAACATAATAATCAACACTGAAGCAACAGTCCAGTATCTGGTGATGCGAGATCTGTTGAATAGTTCTTGCAACACCAGATAGAATCCACAAAATATCAATTTTTTCTGTCTAATACATATATAATTTACAGAACTTCCAGATTATGGAATAGATAAAAAAGGTGTTATGCCATGAAGATCCATTCAGTGGTACATCTTTGATAGAGAACATTTAGTATAGAGAAAAGTTTGTTTGTTTATTTATCAGTTTTATCTTTGCGTGGCTTGGTTCCTTTTTGCAGAGGGCATCCAAATGTGAATTTCTTCGATTTCATTTTTTTTATAAAAGAAAGCTGGAAAAGAAATAGTGAAAATTTAAAAATAACAAAGCATAAGGGTACATTACATGTGTGAAAGTGAGAGAGAAGGAGAATAAAAGGAATAGCGAAAATATATAAAAGTTTCCTTTAGTACTTTTTTTTAATTGGCAACTTATACTATAAATGTTTCAATAAAAAATGGCTAATTTTTTGAAGTATAACTAAATCACTTTTTAATGTAACAGTTAAAAAGAGATATAAAATACTTCTATAACATTTCAGTGAATCAAAGCTGCTAAACTACAATGGTATTAGTATAAAATATAGAATAACATAGAATATATGTATTACAAATAAGTTTATGGCTTGCTCATAATATAAAATTACTATACAAATGTTTTGTTTTGTTCCGTTTCCTAGACCAGCAATTTTTAAAATTTTCTAGTTTACGTTTCTAGGTTATATACAACAAATAATGTTGTAAAAATAATATTTGACATTGAAAGAATGTTTTGTAAATTTCCACTATTGTTATAAGCGAAAATAATTGTCGTTCATGATCACGCATTAAACAACGCAACCAAATATACACCGATTGAGTGTCCTATCATTTAAATTGGGGTTAGGTAGTAAAATTTACCTTCATTCAGTGGCGGCTGGCGCATAAGCGCTGCAGTGCTGCAGAGCTCCCAAAAAATTGGGCGGGCGAACCTGTATTAGTTATAACTAGTTTTCTTTTACATAATTTTTCCGACATTTCTGATGTTTATAAAAGCGTAACATATTGTTGTGAAAATTCTCCCCCTGTATATCAAAAAATTTGCATATTTTTCTACATCATCCTGTAGAGGACATCAAACCCTACAATTTGACACCTCAATCATCAAAATCCGATCAGTAGAAGCCGAGATATTCGCTTCCGAAATTCCAACACTTAACGCCGGTTATATACCTATAGTAGATTATCAAATAATATACAATAGGCGACAGTGGAATAACAAACCTAATTCGCGCGATCGCTCACTTGTTCCTTATCTGGTCCACACGTACGTGCGCTCAGAGCTCTTTCAAACACCCGCGCGCACCCTGCTACCCCCGCAGCTGTCATAAACCAATGCGTGATTTTACCAGGCAAGTTCGCTGCATTTACACCAGCGCCGAGGGCGATATGATTCGGTATCTAAACTAATATTATAAAGAGGAAACATTTGTGTTTTTGTATGTATGTTTGTAATGCTTTCACACAAAAACTACTGGACCGATTTCAAAAATTCTTTCACCATTAGAAAGCTGCATTTTGACTGAGTGACATAGGCTATATTACATTTTCAAAAAAAAAGATATCCCCAATAAAAATGCATTAATGTAACCCAAGGTGTGAAAAAATTAGTCACAAAAAATCTGCCATCGCGTACGCTGCGGAAACTATTGTTGATAGAACAAAAAAATGTTCTACAGTATCATAGAACGTATTAATATCTACAAAAAAGTCCGCGAAACCATATGTCCAACTACTGTAGTTATGCCACTATAACTACTTTTTTACATTTTAAAAGTTAATAAAAGTGCCGACAATAATCAAACCATATTATCCATACCTCTGTATTATTTTTTATCCTATTAAATGATATTTTATTAAAGACCATTTCAATACCAGTAAAATACTTTTTAAATTATTAAAATCGGACATTCCATTCAAAAGATATAACGAATTTAAAAATGTCAATCTAAAGAAAATAATGTTATAATATAATGTAGTAGTATAGCGATGGCCATATTCATTTTGTTTGTAATAAATTGACAATCGAAAAATTATAACTGGAATAAGAATAGTATTGGCAGAAGGAATTTAATAACAAGTTCAATGAGAATGAAAAGTAATAGGAAACAGGCACAGAGAAGCTGTTATAGAAAGAAGTTAAACATAAAGTGATATAAAATCCAAAAATTAAGAATCACAAGAAAGGAAGATTAAATATTTAAGAGAATACACTCACTATTGTATTTATTCAAGGTAGGATCGAAGAAAAGACAACATATACGATACAAATTTTATTAAAAGAATTTAAATAACACTGAGATATTTGAAAGATGACGTTTTTGAAGTAATTTCGACAATGTGTCAAAAGCCAAGTGACAGGAACATTATTAAAATAGCGGGTTACATTGTTTATAAGTTATGTTAAATTAGTAAATGGACTAAACAGATTTAATAAGCGATGAGCCACCACCAGAAAAACGCAAACGTCCAAATAACAGCAGATTTAATCATCGAATTTCGACTTTAGAGGTGTGTGATGTTATTCTAAATTATGCAAAAGATCGATTTCATTTTAAAGAGCATCTAGTAGTGGCATCACTTTTTTTTTCGGAATGCTTTGGAGAGTATTGCAGTAAATTTCCTGAGGACAAACTCACTTCCGCATGCTCCTATTATCCCACCCTTGATAAAGAAAGATTACGAACTGAATTGTCTGTTATTTACTCAAGAACTGATTGTAGATCTTTAAAAGGCGCACTACCTCTTCTAAAATTTTTAATAAAAAACAATCTGGGAGATACGTTGAAGGAGACTAGAAAATTATTAGAAATTGTAATAACTCCCATGACAACATCAGAGGCCGAACGATGCTTTTCAACACTAAATCGAATTAAGACGTTTCTCAGAAATTCAATGACCGAAGATCGTTTAACATCTCTTTCCATGCTATCTATCGAAAAAAAGTTTATCTCCGAAATAGACAATTTTAATGACAAAGTGATAACAAAATTTGCAAATCGAAAAGAACGTAGAATAGATTTAATTTATAAGAAATAATTTGTTAGTAAAGTAGTGCTTAGTGACTCTTATTTTTTTGTGTGACAATTGACAATCGTTCCAGAAATACATTACTTCAGTGCGGAAGGCGAAGAAAGCACGATAAGATCGATGGGAGACAACCTCTTACTGCCCGTGCAAGGTAATTTTTTTTGTAAAACTTGCAGAACACCTTAAAATTTTTAGCACGAGCCGCCACTGCCTTCATTTAATTTTTTTTGCAATATTTTAGAAATTTGTATCGTTTAAATATTAACACACACACTTGTTACAAATAAATTTATTTGGAATGTATTTTATAAACCTCAAACAATATTTCAATGTGATAAAATTTATTACAGTGGCTGCTGAATATATCCACTGTGGCTTTCCAAACATACAATTACTCTCTTCATGTTTTCAAATATTCTTTGCAATTCATCCACCGTAATTTCTGGTATTGCTTGTTTAATAGCTGCTTGCAGTTCATCAATATTATTAGATATTAATGTAATTGATTGTTTATATACTAACTTGTTGTGACATTTGCTGATTTATGTGGACTTCATTCTATTCGAGTGTTTCAATGTTTGAATAACAACAACCACTACTGTTAAAACAGTTAGTCTAACTGTGGACTTCCCTTTGTAGGTGCAACTTTTAGTTTAAAAACGATACAGGATTCTTTGTTTATGACGGGCAAAATTTTGATAAAAACCACTTTGGGAATGGCCTCAATACAAGATTGAAAAGAATCAGTCCATGTTCCATCTGGATTGCGATTACCACTCGAAAAATGAGTCATTACCATAATTCGTCACATTCCGATATAAATACCTTCTTCACAAAAACATTTCTAAAATAACATTAATTTAGCCATTTACCATAGTAATTAATTAACAATTTTTAATGTTATAGAGGTCATATCAAATTTATATGGGACTGATTTTTTTTTTCAAGTCAGAGCTTTATTCTACATTATTTACAAAAACACATTATTTTTCCACATAATCTCCCACTGTTTTAATTTTTTTATTCCCTCGTCGTAGAAAGTTTTCGAAAAAAAGAAACTCCTCTATTGCTTGATTATTGTTGAAACGCCGACCGCCAAGTGCTTCTTTCAAGGGTCCGAAGAGTGCATCTCTTCACACACAAGGCGACAAGTTTGGACTGTAGGGAGGATGCTCCAATACTTTCCAACCCAGGCTGTCTAATTTTTACCTTGTGACTTTTGCTGAATGAGGCCTGGTATTGTCATGAAGAAGAATCACACTTTTGACAGATTTCGTCTTTCTTTTTCGTTGCAAGGACAGCTTTGCGGCATCCAGAAGCTTGCATAATATTCCGCATTAATTGTACGTCGATGATGGAGGAAATCGATGTGAACAGCACCAAGCCGATCAAAAAAACAGTTTCCAAAACATTTCCAGCTGACAACCTAGTCTTCGCCTTCACCGGAGCCCTTTCGCCTCTCCATACTCTCCTGCTTTGACTCGGGAATGTAATGATGCGCCCAAGTTTCGTCGCACGTTACGATTCGATTCAAAAACACCTCGCCCTCTTGCCGGGATCAATTCAAGAGAAGCTGACAAATCTCTAGCCGATGCAGTTTCTGTTCATCCGACAGCAGCCGTGGAACCCATCTTGCAGACACCTTATAGAATCCCAAGTCCAGTGTCACGATGTGCTGAGCACTCCCGTAACTAAAGCTAAATTTCTCGGTAATATTCAAGAGCGTTATGCGCCTGTCGTCCTACATGAGTTTGATATTGGCTTCGGTCACGCTTGTCCTCAGGCGGCGATTGTGAATCTGGTTCTCAACGTTTTCACGCCCTTCAGAAAATTCCTTGTCATGCAAAAACACGGGTCGTGATGAGGTGTTGCTGCCGAACTGTGCTTGTAATCTCAGCAAAATTTCAGTTGGTTTTACACCCTCCTTGGCCAAAAACTTGATAATTATCCGTTGCTATAGTACTAAGGTGGCCTGAGAGAATTCGACTCGTTACTGTCCCCTCCCTAAACTCCCACCTTAGCTGAAAATCAACCCATCCCGGGTCAACGACCTGTGCAGAATTTTTAAAAAAATCAGTCCCGTTTAAATTTGATATATCCTCGTACTTACGTCACATGTACAAAGTTGATGTATTGAGCTCTGAAAAGAACTATTAATCCAAAAAATAAAGTGAAATATAACAAGAACAAGTCCCGACGCTAATGTCAACAGCAGATAGTAATTGAAAAATACGATTAATGTGGTATGATAGTGAAATTCACTAAATTGCAAAAAATATCTGATCACGTGGAGCAGAATCATTTTCGCTCACACTTTAGTAAGCAAAGTAGTTCGCATTTCAAGTTGCTTACTGCAAAAGTTCTAGTTCGAACAAATAAAATATAAAATGACATTTTACATTTTACCACTATATTTTTTAATTTCATAAATACTTGTTTCAATAACATAAGGGTGTTTTTCTTTAACATCTTGACCTTCTCGAATAAATAAGAGAATCAAAATATTTATATAAACTTTATTTCTTAAGTTTAGGTAATAAAAATGATACAAAGGAAACAAGATTATCAACTATATAATTTTATATATAATATATATATAAATTAAGAGGCCAATAGATTTCATTTACTTCTAATTGAATCATTTCTTCTGTAAAATAACAAATAGGGAACTCTAGTTCCGTGTGGATTCAATACTTGTTCCTCGGCCACGGCTTTTACAGAAGCATCATCATACCGTAGCCATCTCCCATAACCAACATGGTACGCATCGGTTAAATAGTGTCCTTTACTAGCTTCTTTTCCATCATGATAAACGATTGCAAAAAGTTTGTACTGTTTCGCTTTCGGAGACAAGTTTGTTTTAGAAGACAATAATTCTGAAAAATAGACATGCCAAAATGTTATACAGTAGCAACATTTGATAAAGGAAATACATAATTACAAAACATAAACAAGAAAATATAACTAAATACGTAAATCATAAGTCAATCAGATATTTCTAGAAACTATACATCTTATACACAAGACATAGAGGAAAAATTATTAATGATTCGTCTCAATTCTGGGCTTTCATTAATTCAAAGTACAAAACGTCTAGAATTCCAAGTAATTTACATTTTGATAATCAGGAATATTCGGAATTGCAAACCATGCTGACGCCTGCGCATCTACATTTACAGAAGTTTATCTTCTTAAAAACTCCGATAATACGTCACTTGAGTACGACATTATTAGTACTTAGCCGCTATAATCGTCGTTTCTTGTGTTACACAGCATCATATCATCAAGGTCATTCAGAAACTGGATAATAAACATACTGTTGGAGACGATAATATTCCAATGAATTTGATTCAGGACTGCGCCAATATTTTCGTACATCCACTCTCCATACTCTTCAATTTATCCATTCAAACATCTTCATTCCGACAAGCTTGAAAAATCGCTAGAATTTGTCCTGTATTTAAAAAGGGCGATAACATTGACATCTCTAATTATAGACCAATAGCTATTATTTCTGTTTTTGCGAAAATCTTCGAATTCGTCCTTCATAAAATTATCTTGTTCAAAGGTATGCCCTTTATTTCTCCTTCACTTCACAGCATGAATTTGTGAAAAATCGCTCCACTTTAACAAACTTCAGCCGAAGCTTTAACCGATGCTTGTCAATTAAATGTTATTTATACGGACTTCAGTCGCGCATTTGATTTATAAAAATTGTCACCTTTTGGGTTTAACGATTCGGTATGAACGATCAAAGGATCATTCATACTCAATATCTACTGATCGGTTCAACGATTAATTGAATAAAACCCAAAGAATCGTATCCATTAAGTCGAAAAAAACAAAGTTTTTCTTGCACCACAATACCAGACCGTATTGCAGCAACGAAACTATGAAGACAGTGACGATTCTGAAATTCACGGTTGTTTCGCACCAGATTTCTGCTTGTTACCAAAGTTGAAGGAGATGATGTAAAGTGAACATTTTTTTAATAACAGTAGTTTGGGTTGCTGTTGGCAATTGGATCAACAGTAAATAAGAAAGTTTTTCGTGGACGGAATGAAGAAATGGATTCAGCGTTTGGAGAAATGTTTGCACTAAATGGTGATTATATGGAAAAATAATTATGTAGGGCAGAGGCACCAATTATGGTCACTACCCCGCTTATGATCACTCGACTGTAATTGGTGGAATAAGCATGGTGTCAATCCATCAATGGGTCTGCAGCTGCTAAAATGTTATATTATTCAAGAGTAAGTGGGAACAGTGACAGAAGCAGTTATAACCTAAACTTTGGTTCCGCTATAGCAGTTAAAGTGGAAGTAATCTTAGATCATCTTGCTGAATCTGATATTTTTTTGCACGAAAGTCAAGAATTAAGGTAGGTAGATAATCTATCAACCTACTATGACCTACATTTTTCATTGTTGACCATAATTAACAGTATGATATTTGAAAAATTAAAGTGGCCATAAAGGAAACCAAAAATTTACTAGTTACCCACTAAATGCAATGCTGCTGGTCACAAGTGGGTAATCCAAAACGACTTTTGGCCAGTTTACGTGTTTTGTTTAAATCAAGAGTTCAACGTGTTTTACATAAATGCATTTTATTTATTTCAGTAAATATGCTGTAAACACCGAAGAAAGTCAATAAAGGCAGAGACGAAAAGTTAAAAAAAAGCAAAATTTCAGTTTTGGTCTTCAAGTTACCTTAGCTTTGAATGCCATATCTGAAGAAATAGCTGTTTCCAATGCGGGCACGTGATGAAGAAACACATGAAAGAACAAAAAAGACAGTAAAACCTAAAAAAACGGAGTCTGGAATCAAGCTCTTCTTCAGAAGAATTAGAAGACTGGGTGGAAAATGGGAAATTTCGTAGTTGTCAGATTCAAGCTAATTGGCAAAAGATTGACAGCGTACAGATATGTTGCAAAGTTTTAGAAGTCCTATCTTCTGAAGAGTACAAGATACAATGTTTTGCAAGTGCTAGTGAAGAAAAGACTGTATTCTATCCCATAGAACAGGATATTTCCAGCATAGACATATGCGACATCTTAGGAAAACTGTCCAAAACCCCACTGTAAGAGAAGAAGACAGAAAGTGCAAGACAATTTTTCGTAGACATCTCTGAAAATATATAGTTTGTGGCACACTGGTTATAAACTTTCATATATTTCTTGTTTGTGTTACCAGAAAAGAATTTGCTTTATTTACAACTTTGTGTTTCAACAAATATATACAAATAAACATGCTATATTTAGAGTTTTAACCCTGCTGTTAGATTTGAAAAAATATACGAATCCTAGATTAAAAGACCATTTGGTCTATACTACATGTTTAAATAAAAGTAAAAATTAAATCCAATATAATTATGTAATTTGATTGAATGCCTCGTTAATATATTTAATTAATATTATTGTGTAACGTGCCATGTGACATCCTCCATCATAATCACAATACAACTGATAAGTACAAATTTAGTTATGGGATTCCCCTTTTTGCATTTTGCTATGAAAATATGCCAATTTACACTGCTTTGTTTAGTTTATGTTTTGCTTTCTAAATATCCACACGCTTTTTCATACTGTATAACGAAATGGCAAAACAACGTTATTTTAAACGAATATGATATTCGTGAAGTTCTTAATTCAGAAAGTGACTCAGATATTTCAGATTCGAATATTGACTGTAAGTAACAAGTGATTTTGAAACAGAAAGTGAACCAGACGTGGCGGCAATTAGCTCTGTGAATCCCTTGTATATTGCTAAAAACAAAATGGTATGGAGTGCCACTCCATTACCTCAATCCATTAGAACTGCTGCTGAAAATATTATCTCAGCACAACCTGGACCAACTAGATTTGCAGTATCTAGATAGTGATATGATGTCAGCATTTCTGTGTTTCTTTCCGCCTCCAATAGAAAGAATCATTATCGAAAATACTAAAATTACGTCAGAGTCAAATTTAGTGACAGTTGAACCGATATTGATGAAGACTTATTGAGAGCGTATATCAGACATCAAATGCTACATTTGTGGCAAGTTTATTTGCAAAACCAACAGAAAAATATTTTGTTCAGCATGTACTGAAAAAACTTTCAATAAAATCAAATTTGTTGCAGAAAAAGCTTTGTGTTTTGATTCAATCAAATAAAAATATAAACTGGACCAAATGGTCCCCAATCCAAGATAAGTAAATTTTCATTTGTTTCAGTCTGGCTTAATGTCAGACACTTGAAATTATGGATATAAAATTATGTTAATAAGAGAACACGTGAGCTGAAATCTTAAAGCAATATATAATACAGTTTGAATGTTATAAAGCTAACAAGCAAAATATTGGACTAAATGGGCTTAATCTAACAGCAGGGTTAATCAATCTTCGAATGGTCAAAAGTAGGGAAAATATGTGGCCTAATATAGAAACAGGTAAGTGGGCAAAATTCCCCACTTACCTGTTTCTATATTTGACCACATATTTCCCCCCCCCAAAATTCCGCACTTACCTGTAAAGCATTGGGGGCCATTCAAGTATTACCTAAGCACCAAACAGGAGTAGGGGATCTGCTTTGCTTATTTTTGATGACATAGGGACGGGGGGGGGGGGGGGGTTGAATGGTGATTACGTCAGCAATATTTATTTATTTACAGTTATGAATTCAAGTGTCCTGGGCTGAGGACAATTAATTGATCACTAAATTTTTAAATTTTTAAATAGAGCAAAATAAATAGATATCGTTTATATGTTAATAATATAATATTTAAATATGATGTTAATTATTTGCTTGAATAAATATTAAATGTGCAGTAAATTTCTTTATAGTTTATAAATTGCTTACTTCATTGTGATAGACTTAATAACTATGATAGACAGTTGCTCATGAATAACAATAGAGAAACTTAAAACAGATTTTGTAAAAATTATACCAATGCTTACGTAAGCATAGGAGGAGGAGGGGTAAGAGATTTGCTTACTTTTGCTGACAAAGGGGAGGGAGAGGGATGAAAATTATTTAAATTCTGCTTACGTAATACTTGAACGGCCCCTTATAACGTTTATAGTTTGCATTAAATCTTTAATATCAATTGATTTTCTAAAAGAGCAGACTTGGAAGCATAAGTGACATTCAGCGAATGGGTTTCTTTCAAATCCCAAATTTTTCCCAATATAAAAGCTATTAAAAAGTTCTTAATGTGTCCGTAAGTGATGCCTCTACCCTACATTCGTAGTACTATAAATTTACTTCACTCTGAAACCGGTTTCATTATTTTGCCTTTTCTTATGTTATAGAGTTGGAGGCCTTATATATCAATCCGCCCTCGTATGATTCGAAAATTTTCACGCGACAGTTCCATTTTTACACAAAACTTCTTTCTTTTAAATATTGTATAAATAAAACCAGTTCGTTTAGATACGAACAGGACAACTGAATTATTGATTAGAAATGGCAATTTTGATGAACATGTGACTAAAGACGGCAGACTATGTGCCCCACACTGTTAAATTTAATAATACACATAAGGTGTATTAGATAAAAATGTAGATTTTACAAAATTAGGGCAACTTTTTACCAATACTGAAGATCCATTATACAGATACAAAGAGCACTTTAACTATGCAAATATAACATCTCTCATCGATATATTTATTTTTAAAAAATTTAACCGTGTTTTATTAAATTTGACAGTGTGGGCACATAGTCTGCCGTCTTTTTACATGTCATTTGGAAAACGCAGGCGCGACTTAAACTCCTAGATTTCAGAAATTTCGCCGGCAGCTCTCGTATAAAAATAATTTTGCTTTTAGTATTCATAAAGGTTTAAATTATGGACGGCATAAAAATAAAGTAAAGCCACATACAGCAATATATCTATAACAGGAGCTAGATGTTTAAATCAAATGAAAAATATTAAAATCACAAACAGAAATTATCAATAGAACATGGCAAATGTCCTATTCTTGAATATTCACAAGCTATAGTTCGCATACTTACTTCCGTCTACTTTTAAATCAATAGGAAAATCTAATGCCTTGATAATTTTCGTACAGCCATCTAACTTGTAGTCGAAACATTTCAAGTGCAATATCAACACATAAGGCAAATCTTCTATTGTTACTTGTTGCCATGCTTCGACTTCTTCATTTGTCTTTGAAGATGTTACACCCTCCAATTGATTTTTACATACTAAAGCTTCAAGTGCCTCTTTAACACTAGTAACTTTCTAAAATGAATAGACTAAATTAGTTACAAATACTTATATGCCCGTTATGCAATAAATACCTCTATATTTAATTGAAGAGTAAAAAATGGTTGGACATTATCCGTAGATTTATCACCTGTTCTATGAACTCTAGAACGTAAGTGACCATTGAATATATCACTAATCGGTGTTTGGACATGTTCAGTTCTTCTTGTTACACAGCCTTTATTTTTCCCCATCACCTGCAGGCAGAAGTTCGGAATAAAAAATATTTGGGAAAAAATACATAAATTTGGTAGATATCTATTACATATTTATGAAAAGAAAAGAAAATTTAATCTCTAAAATCATTACCTCCTTCCATTCTCTATCTAGCTCAGTATCAACATTAATTACTTCATTTGTTGACTTTGGTCCTTGATTATTAATTAATTTCATTAACTAAAATAAGTTAGATTTAAAACATTATTGTTATTAAACAATGTATTAAAATGAATGTACCTCTAACATTTCATCATTTAAACCATTCAGCAGACATCCTAAAAATTCTTCTGCATCCTCCTGTCTACCTTCAATGATAAATGTATCATTTCTCATGCCACTTAGCATTTTGTAAATATAACCAGGCTCAAATGGAGTGTCACAGTTTATTAAGGAATTTGGATCGATCTTCTGATTTTTATCCGACCTTCTAGAGACTCTCTGCGCTGCTGGTAAATGTTGAAATTCCTTGACAAATATAGACCTATAAAAAAACAAGATACATAATATAATAAACACTGAAAATGATAAATTAAGTTAACTTACATATTATAAATTACTGGAGTAAGTTTTCTCTTTGCATTGGTGGTCATTATTTCTGCTAAACCACTTAAAAGGTTATATACAGGTGGGCATGCTAAAAGCGCTTGCAATATTGAATTTATGTAGCAATAGTTGCTTCTGTTAATTAAACCTCTTGGTTGTAGACTTATTGTTCGATGATCTATCTCATGGTCTGTTAGAAATTCTGTAACATATAAAAAACTTAAAAATGTATTATAGATACAAACGATAAACTTGTATCCAAACTCAAACAATGGTCAAAATCTAGTTCTTAAAAATATATATAAAAGTATAAAAGGATTGACTCTTATTTTTATAGATCATCCGTGTTATTCTGAATAAGTGTCAGAGAATTTAATTTTATATTAAACATATTATTATAAAATTAATATTTAATTTTAAAAAAATTATCTAAGTTGTTTAATAAAACCGTTCTGGGACCGTACGAAGTACTCAGCTATTGTATCGATAGTACGATGAACTCCACTAACACCGTAGATATCGCATATTCATAACTTACCTATGTATAAATCCATTCATTATAAACAAACCGCACGTAAACAAATACGTCTGCATATCTACAAACGACACGGAATATACGGCACATATCGGGTGAGTCAGGACGGACAGCGGTACTCAAAATTTATCTGTTTAAATTAATATTTTACACTTTCTTTTAATTTAAAATAACACAATTGGCATATACTTTAGTAATATAATCTAATAATTAAATTAATGACACTTAAATCCTTATTATTTAAAACACCGAGTAAGTTTAAATGATTAAATCAAATATTTAATTTGGCAACTCTGAGAAATTGGCTTGCCTGATCATTCGCTTCGGGTTTATCCTTTTTGGTTAGAATATTTTGTATAAATATGGATGACATATGATTAGAATTACTTGTTTGGGGTTTAATTTGCCAAATTTTTGACAAATTTGAATTTAAAAATCATACATGACAACATAAATTAACCATCTTAATAACAAAAGTTTCAATAATTGACAGTTACCCGTTATATTTAATTGTACTTACTGACATACAAATGAACATCCATATATTTTACTGAAATTTGTAGATGTAGTTTGTTCTTACTAAGAAAGAATAAAAATTTCAGCAAATTCAGTTACTTGACTATTCACACGTTGCCGAATTAGAGGCATTCTTTTAAAGTCCACTAAATAAAGCTATAAGTATACTTTAAAGTGACACTTAGGTAAAAAATTTCAACAGAAAAACATTATTTACTTATGTGTTACTTTAAAGTATACTTATGGCTTTATTTATTTCTAGTAAAGAGTAAAAGAAGGTCTCCTATTTTACAACATGCGAATTTGGTGGCAGGATAATCGAGCTGTGGAAAGCTGGATTATCCATTTGTAATGCTGCTTATCGTGTAGGACGGAATATCGCTACAATTGCTGTGTTGAAGAAGATGACCAGAAAATAATAAGGAGCACCACTCCTGAAGATCGTGCTCTTCGGCTTGTGGTTCTTAGGAACCGTTTCTCGTCAACAATGTAAATTGATGATAGATAAAGAGATTTAATTAATTAATAAATCTCCATCATACATCGAAGAATCCGGTGTTTCCACCTTTGATTGTACCCACCATTTCTTTGTTTACCTCTAACTCCACTTCATAAAATTGCCCGGCCAGAGTGGTGTAATGAGAGGTTGCACTGAAACGTAAAGTAACAAACAATAATTTGTTTATGAGCTCATGGTAGTCGTGAGATGATTAGAAGATGTTCCAGAGAAAGAACAAACTTGCAGTTTTCTGTACAGCGACATTCGAATCTTACTCAAGGTACGATAGTATTGGGAGCTATCTGCCATGGAAAAAGATCTCCTGTAGTAGTTATTCAAGGAACATTAAATGCTATTCATTACGTTAATAATGTTCTCGAGCTAGTGTTAATACCATATTTTCAACAACTGTTAAATCCTATTTTCCCCAGGATAAAACGCTGCCATCGATGATCTGTGGGCAGGAGCATTGTCGTGATGCAGGATCCAACCGATGTCTTGAAAAAGCGGCCGTTTTTTTCTTTAATTTAGCGTCTAAGGTTCTTCGAAGTACATTTTTCTTTAATTTTGCGCCTAAGGTTCTTCGAAGTACATTAGAATAGTACTCTCCAGTTACTGTATGTTCTCTAAGTACAATGTGATCATAAATTACGCCTCATTTATTAAAAAAAAATTAAGTGAATCACTTTACCGGCGCTTTTCACAGTTTTTGCCTTCTGCAGTCTTGGACTGCCTTTGTGCTTCCACTGCATACTTTGAGACTTTAATTCAGAGTCGTTATGATTAAATCAACTCTCGGCAAATGTAACCAGTTTGTATAAAAACTGTGGATTATGTTGTAGTTGCCTTTTCCACTGTCGACAAATTGTTACTCGATTGGCTTTAGTACGGCCATCCATTTTGCCGCGGCCTTTCGGTACCCTAAATCTTCATGAATAATTTTTTGAGTGGAACCATAAGACAAATTGACAATGTAAGAAATTCGATATATGCTAACGCGACGATCATTTTTAATCAATCCGTGTAGTTGGTGGTTGTCCGTGTCGAGGTTCATCTTCCACTGATTCACAACGTTTTTGAATTTCTTATTCCACTCAAAACACTCTATATCGTGATAAACTATCATTTGGGTATGCGATTTTAATCATTTCAAAAGCTTCAGTTGGAGTTTTACCCAACCGAACACAAAAGTTTAACGTATATCTTTGCTCCACTCTGATTTTTTCGATAGGTACGTCAAACGCTGATAATTAATTTGTAATAAACGTCAAAAGTTAAATCAAAGACTACTTGAGGATAAGTACATTAGAGATGGGGTTTATGGGGTTATATTCTGTGTTATAAAATTCTAGTTGTGAAAGAAATTATAGCCCCAGTATCGTTATATTTTGATATAACATCATACATGGAATAGTTTCTTTGCATTTTCACTAATGACGTAATTTATAAAATATTTTTATTGGAACTAATTTACGAACATTTATCTGCTAGAGCAACACTGACAAATTGGGGCTTAAGTGGAGGTTTAAATTGAAATATTGTTTATTTATAATAAGATGTTAAGAGATGCACGTCATCCAGAAATCATGACGTCAGGTATTACACCGTTGCAGAATACACTGACATGTCGCGTTCAAACCTAACCTAACATACTAATGTAACCTATATAACTTCTATTATTATATATAACGAGCCATCGAAAAAATTCATAATTGGAGTAGACTGTGAAATTGGGTTGGTACTTTAGCCACTTCCACATAATGACATTTATTATTTGACATTGAAACTATAAGTTTGTGTCAAATTTTTCAAAACTTATTAAGAAAATTAAATTTATTTAAAAAATGGTATTCAACATAGAACAAAATGCAAAAATTAACGAATGTTACTTCCGTACAGGTGTGAAAGTAAATGGCAAGTGGCAGTATTCAATTACGGAATGCATGGCTGATTTTAGTGAAGAACATCCCGAATTAGTGTTTGACTACAGTGATTTTTACAATGTTTTGACAAATTGTGTAAAGTTATTCAGAGAGACAGGTAGCGTCGGTCGAAAAACTGGAAGTGGACGGCCATCTAAACGGACAGCTGATAATATTGAAGCCCTTCAGCATATTATTGATGAAAATCCAAAAACATCCATTTCAGTAGTGACCCAACAAACAAATTTTATTTTATGGTACGTGCCAATTCATTCTTAAAAAAGTCTTACATTGTCATCCATACAAGCTGCAATGTTTTCATGAACTTTATCCAGTGGATTATTTAAGACGAGTGGAATTTTGTCAATGGTTTCAAAATAATCTACACAATCAGGATATCCTTAACACAGTTTTTTTCACGGATGAGGCCTGGTTTTATCTTTCTGGGTATGTTAATTCACAGAATATGAGGCGTTGGTCCTCCGAAAATCCTCATTTTTTTGTTGAAAAAACATTGCAACCCCCAAAAGTTGGTGTTTGGGTTGGAATATGTCGAAGAAGATTGGAGGGTCCCATTTTTTTTGAAGGTACACTTACTGCTGCACGATATCGCAATGAGATACTCGGCCCATTCATAAATCAGCTGGATGACGAGGAATTACAAAATGGGTATTTCCAACAAGATGGTGCAACAGCACATACGACCAGAGAAACACTTCAATATCTCAGAGAACTTTTTGATAACAGAATAAGCAGGAACGCTGAAATCCCATATCCAACTAGGTCTTGCGATTTAAACATATGTGATTTTTTCGTATGGCCATACATCAAAAATTCGATTTATTCAACGCCAATTCATAATCTGGAACAACTGAGAATTCGCATAACAGAAAAGTGTGAAGAGATCAACAACTCACCGCAAATGCTGCATAAAGTTTTTGCTGGATTGCGGAGAAGAGTTGGTTTGTGTTTAGATGTAAATGGACAACATTTTCAACAACTTCTGTAGCTATATGTAAATTTTGATAATGATTTCGATATCAAATAAATTATTAGTTTTCTTTTTTGTTGTAGTATCACTTCAATGCCATAACCTTTTTTTACAATGAAACCAAATGAAACTGTCAAGCATCAAGTAATGTGTCATTATGTGGAAGTGGCTAAAGTACCAACCCAATTTTACAGTCTACTCCAATTATGAATTTTTTTGATGGCTCGTTGCTCTACTTATTATGATATATCAGATTAGCACTACAGAATTTAGTAAGAAGCATCTGACGATATGTAAAAATGTTCGCACAAACTACAAAAAGTAAATATGTATATCTCGACTGAAGGAAAGTTTGGTTTTATTTGTAATATTTAAATGCTTTGATACTCTAAGGAACTGTCAACATTTCAAACTGGCCGAACCAATGACAATCGGCATCCTCGCGGTGCATCATTTCTTTCCGAATAGCCAATAACAGCAACGTAAAAGTACTGCGATATCGGAAATGTAATAATTAAATAATTATTTTTTTACGTTTTTAACTTTGATATAACGACCGTTTGTATTAAAAAACAAATGTTGTATTATCCATTGAAATTTAATTTAATTATTAACTATTATGTCATAATTATATCTTAATATAAAATATTTCTTATTTATTTGTGTGGTCGCATTGCATATTTATGCCACTTGATTATATGTTTGACGTCACGTCAATGACGTGCATTGGAACTTATCATGCCTCGACTATAACAAGCCTCAACACAATTATATTCTATCTCCTACACTGTTATAAAAAGAGCAATCCCAACAACTAAAATTTATAACAATAATAACAATAAATATTTGTTTAATGTGTGTTACTTTAGAAACTAAGATCCATTTTTAAATTAGCTTTGGGCACATTCTTTTGTGTTCCTATTGCATACTATGCTTTATGTCGCAATTTTATGATATACTATTTTGTGGTGGATAATAAACATAGCATTATTATTTTATTAAGTAAACATGAAGCACATTCTATTGATACAACTAAAAAACTAAATAAAATTATTATCAATAGCATCATATATGAAAAGAATAACTAAAATTAGCCCTTCACTTTAGAAGCCTATCCTACACTAAATTACGGCTAACCATTCTCTGCGAACAATAAATTTTGGTTGTTCAATGTCATTCTTTGACAAAATGTAAGTAGCTGTATTGTGAAATGGTAATAAACCTATAATTTAATCTGTCACATGTTAATAAAAATTTTTTGCAACTTTTTGCAAGTCCTAGACAAAATGCTACCTTAGCTTCAGAGAATCCAATTTCTTTTATGGAAATAATCCTTACTTTGTCAAAATAGAATATTGAGACCATATTAAAAATAATTCAAAACCAATACTTTGACAAACTGCAAATTTATATTGGTATTTCATTGACAATCGATATAACCAATCAGGGCAAAAATCTACATTGTGACAATTTCCTCAAAATTTATGACATTGACAAACAAAATTTATTTCTCGCAACTGTGCATTATTGCATTTAAAATTGAAGATTTGAACTTACCACCTAGTCTATAATAAACAGGATCATTATAATTGTTTTTCATGTTACTATCACCATCAGATGACTTTACAGTCATTTCCACTCCACCTTGTGCACAAATAACACCTTCAATCTCATTTGATTTTCCATTAGTTTCTTTATGATCATTGTGATCCTCTTGCTTGTTACTTTTCTGGCTAAATAAACTAGCCCATGACTTATTTACTGGTTTTGGAATAATTAGTTCCTTTTCATCACGTTTTGGTTCTTGAATTGTATTACATGGAGAGTTATATTCACCATTCTCCTGGCGACAATAATCACCATCGTTCGACTGAATAGTTCCTATTACTTCATTATTGCTAATTTGAGATACATTTTGTTCAACTCTATAGCCACTATTGTGATGTATATTTGCATGTTCTGCTGCGTTGTTGTAAATATAATGATTGTTGTTAACAGTGCTTGGTATCACTTGAATATGTTGAGGGTAATTGTTTATTGCATTTATGGATGTATTTATTGGCGCAGGGTACATAACATTTGGGTACACTGGTTGATTATGATATGGTATAACTGGGTAAGTTGGATATAAATGTTGAGTTAAAGGATTTAAACTATTTCTGTCATGACCATTATTTTCTTCTATCAACGCAACATTAGCTGAATGGTGACTTTTAAGGTGAAAATCAGTTGAAATATTTTCTAGTGACCCTATAACAATTTATTTTCTTAATAATAACATGAAATAATTTTATACAATAGGCTTATGTAATTTACCTATATTTTTAACAGATTGATTGGGTTTCTTCCAAGGAACTTGAACATTTGGATCCCAAGAGTGTAAAAAGTTTAATATCCATAATCTCTCTTTTTCATCTACATCACTTAAATCTATAAATTCTATCTGAAATAATGATCAAGCATATTCTATAAACAAACATGTTCACCAAAATAAAAAATTTATATAAAATATATAGTATACTTTACCGAATCAAGAGTATCCATAATGAGTCTATTTATCTTTTCTTTAAATCCATTTTAGTGTAAATAAATTAACGTGTCGTACGTTTACCACCTGCGACGCATTGGGGTTACTTTTCTCACGTTGTTAGTGGTTGTTGCACTGTCATTTCAATCGACTGTCAAAATAGGGACCATAGGGACAATTGTATCACAAACGTTTCCACTAGATTTCAAAAGAACTAATTAAAATATAAGCACAACACTTAGGTCATATACAATGTATGCATACTACAATAAATAGATTACTGCTACCTGCTGTTACCTATATTAGTTGAAACTTCATTTAAAAGTACAGATTAGTAAGATTTAGATTTGTAATGTTCCCAAAAAAGACATTCTTCAAACAGAAACTTTATTTATAAGTACAGTGGTAGTATGTAATTCTAGGAATTTCTTAATTCCCTAAAATCACCTATTATCCCTAGCGAGGGTCAAAATTAATAGCAGGCAAGAAAAGGAATACATAGATAAAATATATGAGAGAATATTTATGGCAGCATATGTCAGAATTACTCGGTTAAAATGTGTGTACAAAATTTATTTGTTTGTTTTTCCAAAAACGAATTTAATGGAGAGGAATGCTTATACACTTGTTCTGAAATTTTTAACATGGAATGAAATTGGAAATGTCTGTCAGAAATATTCACAATGTTTAAGATTATCTTGCCCCTAGAAAAAAAAAGAAGCACCCAAAGATACATCTATGTGTATATAACGGGTGTTCAGAAACATTCGAAGTCAAGTGGACTCTGAACAAAAAATCGTATATCTTTACTTAAGTATAATACATTTGCGTGTATGATAACGATAACCTATAAAATTGTATTAAGTAAATGTATCAATCTATATCGGACATTACTTCACATTTTCAAGAACTACTTTGACTTCGAATGTTTCTGAACACCATTATATAACGGGTGTTCAGAAACATTCGAAGTCAAGTGGGCTCTGAACAAAAAATCGTATATCTTTACTTAAGTATCTGATTTGTAATAATTATTAAATGTCAACTGTTGTCTGTCAAAAATCAATCTATCTCAGACATGACTTCATATTTTCAAGGACTACTTTGACTTCGAATGTTTCTGAACACCCGTTATATACAGGTTCTTTCAAAAAGTTTTACCGACATTAACTGAGTACATTTTTTAAATTATTTGGAACAAAAATTGCAAATAAAACAATTTGATCTGACTTATAGTTATGTTGTTATAGGTATTTGAAGTATAGAAATTCTTAAAAAAGAATAAATTCGGTAATAAATCTGAACAAAAATCTAAAGTATCAAACAAAATGAGTTTAATTCACATACTTAACATATATTTAACTACAATTTATCTCAATTTGCCATTAGATTTTCAAAGATGCCTCCCTATCCTTTCAAGCGGGTATGAACGGCACGTGCCGCGTTCTGTAATTTCGAGGGACTGTTCTTTAATATTTCTGCAGTGTTCATAACGCGTTCAAGTTACTCTTCACGTGCTCCAACTTTCACCTCGTACATCATTCCCTTCATCAATTCTCATATGCAATAGTCAAGTGGTGTTAAGTCTGGAGACCTTGCAGACCATTCATGAGGATTTCCACGACCAATACAATGCTCTGGGAAATAATTGTTCAGATGAACTCGCACAGCACGGGAGAAATGCGCAGGCGCCCCAACATGCTGAAAGTACATACAGCGTTTGATTTCAAAAGAAACACCTTTCTGTAATGGCAGTTCGTTTTGTAGAAAGTGTAAGTCCCCGGTTAAATTTCCGGGGAAAATGAATGGCCCTCTCAGTAGATCATGTAAAACTCGATACATGAAACCGTTGTTGGAAATTAGTTGCCACCGTGGTGTTAGGATTATCTTCTGCCCATACATGTGAGTTGTGCAAGTTGGTTATACTTACCATCCCGTGTGAATAGTGCCTCATCAGTGAACATGATAAGCCGATAAAAATCTTTACCATTCCCATTTCGCCAATTGCATAACTCGACACGGCGGATAAGATCCTCAGGTTGTGTATGTTGAACTTTTTGAATATGAAGCGGGTACAAACCATTCTTTCTAAGCGTTCTCCACACCCTCGAAGAACTACAACCCACTTGCAGAGCTATACGCCTTGTTAGCGTTTGAGGACTGCCATGTATAATTCATAACGAGAATGTATTCTTCTACTATTACATTACCTTCGTGATCCCGTTCATAATGGATTCTAACACTGGAAAGTGAACCACTTTGTCTCTTAATGTGTTAAATGTAACACTAATTGTTTTTGGATTGAGTATCTTACGATCGGGTAGCGACGGTAATATTCGGCTGCAGCTGCTGTTGCATTTCCGTCATATACACCATACATAAAAATCATATCGGCATATTACTTCGTTGTAAATTTGAACGGCATATTCACACAACAAACAGTAACAACACACAGTCAGCTGTCAACTCTTTGTAGCCGGGCTAGTGGCTTGGTGGCTTGCACACTTGCCTCGTAGTCCGGCAGTACCGGGTTCGAACCCCGGTGCTTCCTTTCTGAGTTTGGTTTTCTGTAGTTTTCCAAATTCCACGGCAAATGCGGAAAGGTAACATCTTAAGTCGGTCTACAGCCGCAGGCGTAATAATAACTCATGGCCAGCCGATGCCCCCTGTAATTGGCGCAAGCTGTTGGGGGATGCTAAGGCATGGATTATTATTATTATTATTATTACACTGCACGATTGTCAACTAAACCAGATTAGGACGCCTCCAAATCCCAATACAACGTGGGCTTACGCACAAAATACGTTAAGCTCACTTCGCATCGATACGTTCAGAAAAATCCACAACACTCCGTTATTATTTGAAATAAGTAAAAATTTTATTAGGAAAGATTTTTCAAAATTACGTCAGGAACATGCTGTGTTACTGCCGGTAAAACTTAATGAAACACCCTGTATATATATATATATATGAACTTCATGTGTATGAGAATTAATAATTATTAAATCTCATTTTACATGCGATTGTCGCTATAATTTGTTGCATTTAATTCTACAATTCGGCAAATCACTTTTGCCCTAGATTGTAGCGACAATCGCATGTAAAATGAGATTTAATAATTATTAATTCTCATACACATGAAGTTCATTACAGTTCGTATATATACACGTAGTATAGAAGTGAATATCATGTCTGTCTTCGGTAAGGTGCACTGATGATCTGTAAAAAACAGTGAAATATCGATATATGCACATTCCGCGCAGATAAGTTTTTCACAAAATTTTTCATTTGTACTGACAACTTGTACAGTTGATGTCGCGGCTTGTTGCGTCTACAATCTAGGGCAAAAGTGATTTGCCGAATTGTAGAATTAAATGCAACAAATTATAGCAACAATCGCATGTAAAATGAGATTTAATAATTATTAATTCTCATACACATGAAGTTCATTACAGTTCGTATATATACACGTAGTATAGAAGTGAATATCATGTCTGTCTTCGGTAAGGTGCACTGATGATCTGTAAAAAACAGTGAAATATCGATATATGCACATTCCGCGCAGATAAGTTTTTCACAAAATTTTTCATTTGTACTGACAACTTGTACAGTTGATGTCGCGACTTGTTGCGTCTACAATCTAGGGCAAAAGTGATTAGTCGAATTGTAGAATTAAATGCAACAAATTATAGCGACAATCGCATGTAAAATGAGATTTAATAATTATTAATTCTCATACACATGAAGTTCATTACAGTTCGTATATACACGTAGTATAGAAGTGAATATCATGTCTGTCTTCGGTAAGGTGCACTGATGATCTGTAAAAAACAGTGAAATATCGATATATGCACATTCCGCGCAGATAAGTTTTTCACAAAATTTTTCATTTGTACTGACAACTTGTACAGTTGATGTCGCGGCTTGTTGCGTCTACAATCTAGGGCAAAAGTGATTTGCCGAATTGTAGAATTAAATGCAACAAATTATAGCGACAATCGCATGTAAAATGAGATTTAATAATTATTAATTCTCATACAAATGAAGTTCATTACAGTTCGTATATATACACGTAGTATAGAAGTGAATATCATGTCTGTCTTCGGTAAGGTGCACTGATGATCTGTAAAAAACAGTGAAATATCGATATATGCACATTCCGCGCAGATAAGTTTTTCACAAAATTTTTCATATATATATATATAAGGTAAACTTAATAAGTCGGCGATTAAAGGTCTGGTTTACTTCAAAGTATATATATTTAAAAGAACCCTACATGTTTCGGCAGTACGCCTGTGTCAAGGGAATACAAAATATTTTTTATATTTTGTATTCCCTTGACAAAGGCGTACTGCCGAAACATGTAGGGTAGTTTTAAATATATATACTTTGAAGTAAACCAGACCTTTAATCGCCGACTTATTAAGTTTACCTTATCATACCAAGGTCACGAAGATATTATATTTATATATATCTATATATATATATATATATATATATATATATATATGATGAATTGTTTAAATTAAGTCATGGATAGGTAAATAAAAATACCATTAAGCTAAACCTGTTCAAAATATTATTTTAGCTTAAGGATAGGCCACCTACCTACGTTTTTACTAGGCATATCAAAATTCATTTTCAAATAAAAACTAATATAAAAAATAGGGCGTTAATTACACCTCAATACAAAATTGATTTTTAATACATGCTAAATTAAAATAATTATACGCCCGAAACTTTTCAATATTAACCATAAACAAATTTCAAATAACATTAATTTCATCAATCAGAAGAAGAACTTGATTTGGAACAAACAATATACATAGGAGATATTCTTATTCGGTGATTTAAGGTCTGTTTTAATTCTATATGAATTGATTTAAGATGATTAAACTCTTACATGTTTCGGCACTAATGGCCTTTTTCAAAGAGTTATATTTAAAGTGTGAACACAATTATAATTATAAAAAGTGACAGAGTGATAGAGAAAAGTTACATTATGGTATTAAATTTTATACATTTAAATTTAGATTTTATATGAAGGTAAATTGCAAACCGCTACTTTACACTATTAAATTATAATATACAGTAAAAAATCGGGACAGTGTCAAAATCGTTATGTCAATTTCCTTTATTTTTTAGCGTTGTAATTTTGACGATATTTGATTAACTTTCAAACTATACGTCAAATTATCTATCATAATTGCTAATTGAAAATTGAAAATGCCGTATCTTTCGAAAACTGATAAAGCCATTATTTAAATCGGAAAATAGGTTCCGGACGTTATAACAAAATTTCTAATTCACAGAAAGACATAGAGAATGAAATTTAAATTTGAGATTTCCCGCCCTACAGTCCTTATCTAAATCCCATTGAAAATGTATGGGAATTAATGAGAAAGATCTACTACCCAGGAAGAATTTTGGAAGATTGTTCAAAATTCTTAGCATCAAATTTCTATAAATGTTGTACAAAAATATTGTCGCTTCAATGTCTACAAGATTAGATGCAGTTATAATAACTTATAAATTATATATAATTAATTATATTCTTTCTCTATCGTTTTTAGTAATTTTTATTTATACATATTTTAAAAATGTTTAATAAATGTCAATGAAACACGTTTTTGACAATTCCTAACTTACTATTATGACTATGAGTAATGAGATAGCCAACTATGACAGTCACATAAGTAGTCACAATTTAAACCCACGCAGAAACAGTGTTCCGTTTTTTTTTGCTCACGAAGTACAGTTAAGCTTACATAAATCCACATAGTATAAACCACTTTTGAATTTTCGTTTTGTTGTAATTCAACCTTGTAACGCGAAAATAACATTTGTTACTTTTTGATATCCAAAATGACAAAAAACTGACTCTGGCAGACAAAGTACAAATTTTGTTAAATTTGGAAAGTCGCAGCATTAAACAAGTCGTAGAAGAATTTCATTTGAACAAATCTACAGTACTAAAAGTTAAAAAAATATGTGAAAATGAAGGCAGTATATGTCACAAACGAGAGACAACAACTAAGAGAATATCAACTGATGCAGGAGACTACAATTTGTTTGAATATTTGAGAGAAAATAAAAAGAATGACAAAGCAAAGAATAAGATTTATTAATAGGGAACAACTATGGGAATCTATTGAAAATACCTGGGAAAACATTGTTGAAAAACCTAATTTTTAAGAAGTCTCAATTTGATTTTGTACCTAGAAGGTTAAGGGTAGTAATTGATGCAAATGGCGGATCAATTAAGGATTAGTTTATTAGTGTTTTCTAAATTGTATTAAAAAATTACTTGACATTTGGTTTGTGTTTCAAAAAAAGATTGATGAACACGCAATATTAGCAAATTTTGACAAGTTAGGTTTTATGTGTGCTTAATTGCACCATGATTGCACCTACTCAATCTTGTTTAAACATTACGCGATGTATATACTTTTCAGTTTGTCTGTAAGAGGGCGAAAAACAATTTGATTTCATATTATAAAGTTGAGTTGGTGGGTATCCGATGATTATTATCAATTATTATTACAATTGTCAAATTGTGAAATGTTTGTTAATAATCAAGCATGATTTGTCAGTTTAAATAAATACTTATTTCATATACTTCTTAAAGTAAAATAATGGATTCAAATGTTCCTGAACATTGCCCTGGCACACAAAGCGATGATGCTGGGAAAGCGTCTGCCTGTGCTGGTTGTCCAAATCAGAGAATTTGTGAATCTGGAGAGGCAAAACTTGTAGATCCAGGGTTAGAATTGGTAAAACAAAAACTACAGGACGTACGCCATAAAATTTTAATACTTTCGGGCAAAGGTGGTGTTGGAAAGAGTACAGTAACTGCTTTACTTAGTAGATGTTTGGCATTAAAAGATCTAGACAAGAATATTGCTGTACTTGATATAGATATATGTGGCCCATCACAACCTAGGGTTCTAGGTGTTTTGAATGAACAAGTCCATCAGTCAGGCTCTGGATGGTCTCCAGTGTATGTTGAAGATAACTTATCAATTATGTCAATAGGATTTTTGTTAGGTTCTGCTGATGATGCTGTAATATGGAGAGGTCCGAAAAAAAATGGCATGATACGTCAATTTTTAAGTGAGGTTGATTGGGGTAACTTAGATTATTTGCTTATCGATACACCACCAGGTACTTCTGATGAACATTTGTCTGCAACAACATATTTATCAAATGCAGGACTAACAGGGGCAATTATTGTAACTACTCCACAAGAAGTTGCTTTATTGGATGTTAGAAAAGAAATAGACTTTTGTCGAAAAGTTTCAGTGAATATTTTGGGAGTTATAGAAAACATGGCTTTATTTGTTTGTCCGAATTGTAAAACAGCAACAGAAATATTTCCTGCAAGAACAGGTGGCACAAAACAAATGTGTCATGATCTGAACGTTCCATTTATAGGAAGTCTTCCCTTAGATCCAAAAATAGCAAGATGTTGTGATGAAGGAAAAGATATTTTCACAGAATTACCAAATTCGCCATACATAGTTTCTTTGAAAAATATTACAAATAAAATTGTAGAAGTATGTGACATGAAATGTTAATTATTAATTTTTTTTTATAAATAGAATATCTTAATTGGAATTGCAAATATTTTTTTTGTTTTAAAATCACTACAATGTAAACATATTTTTATGTAAAAAATTTGTAAGATTGAATATAGATAGCATTCTTTAATTGTAATCTTTTACCATGTAATCTTACTACATAAAACCACCAATTTGTGTATTGGAAATTTTATTCACACAGATAATATTTAGAAGTTTATTTAAGACATGTAATACATGTTCTTATCTACCCAATAAATAAAACAATACGGGAATGTGCAATGTTTCAGATAAATTTATTATGACATTAATTACATTATTAAAATTGTACGTATTTTAGGATTTTTATAATATATAGTACATTTTGAATTTATGAAGGCTCTTATTGTAACTTCCCCTTCATTATGTGGATAAGAGAAGAGGCAAGTGTAGTCCTATACATACTGAGAATTCCATGACCAACTTTCAAGTCGCACAAGTGTTAATGAACTTGTGAAAAGTAATGTTTTGATATAGCAACAAACCACAGCAAAATACGTTTTCAATTCACCATTTAAGGTAATTATTCTAGATCTCCATAGATCATAACAGGAGTGCTCTAATATAATACATGAGCAAATTTTATTCAGACTGCTCAAAGATAAAAGTTGGCACTAGAGCATATGTATGCTTACATAATTGGATCCATGTTTCCATCAATAGCCAGACTGCACTAAAGGCATTGAGAAAAGTGTTGAGACATTTGGGAATCTCAGAAAATGAAATAGTCTATGGGCTAATGAGAAAAGGAAGCCCTTCAATACATTGGGCCAGAATATGTACTGGGAAAGGCTCTATCCAGGAAGAAATAGGTGAATGCACAACAAAGTACACATTGGGAGAATAAATCCAAATTAGGACAAGTGAAAGCCTTTATTGGTGTCAAAGACTGGAGAATTTATTTTTGTTGGAAAAGAACCAGCTAAGAATAGTAATAAAGGCAAACTTGAATTGATAAATGTAATAATTTCGACTGACTTTAATTTTGTAGGTCGTGCAATGTGTCCACATTATTTGTAGGAAACCAAAAATAGACCTGACAACATACACTTTTTATGTTTATAACTAAATTTTCCAAATTACCTACACATTTTATGCTTTTCTTATATCGCATACTTTAGAACCTACGCAATAAGCTGCTCCTTTGCAATTCATCTTGCATTTTATGACATTAGGATTATATGATTACCATATACGGCCACTTTTCTTACCTTAAGAAATAGTAAGAATTCTGACCTAGAACTCGCAAGCTTCACTATCCTCAAGTACCATTACATATATTGAATTGATAATAAGTCTGCGATACAAGGAAACTTAGTTCCTCAAACCTAACTATCTGCAGACTTATAACTTACCTTTCCATGAATTAACAACTCATATTGTATTGTATTTGTAGTAAGAAATATTGGTGGAATGCACAATATCATTGGTGCTTATATTTTCAGATTAAATAAGTTTTCTTGTATTTTACTTAATATATTTATTTTCTTATTGAGTCAACAAGTTTTTTGAGAAATTTCGTTTTAAACGTGTATGAAATGGGAGTTTTATATCTTGTATACATTTTTTTATAATTTCTATAGTTTCCACAATAATAGTTACCCATAATGGAATGCACAAAAGCATATAAATTTGCATAAAAAAATTAATTCTGTCATGAACTGCTTTTTTTATCTGTTACCTAAATATTAAACACATATTTGATTAAAATACTCAAATTAACGATGTATTTACATTGCAAGTAAAGATTATATTTATTTATCCATATATCTTGTAACAGAAATAATATACGACATAAACAATAATTTTAATTAAGAACTTTGCAATATCAATTGAATTTGATTTGGTCAAAATCAGATTATTTAAAACATACCAACAAACTTTAAGGGGTGGCAGAGGACATCAAAACAAAAAATTTTTGTTTCATGAACATATGTCCGCAAATGAGCCGTTTTAGCATAAAAAAGGAAACATTGTTTTGGTATTATTTTGCAAAAAATGTTTAGGAGGATATTAATATATCAGTTTTGTTCATCTTGGACTTTGTTTTATTGACAAATAAATGATGGTTAATAAAAATTGTTGAAAATGTTGACCATTTACTTCAATACGAAGATTGCACCGTCGGTTCATTGACCATTATTCTTGCTAAGAGATTTTCCTCATTACGAATAAGCGTTTCGTAAAGATTTCAGATAATCCCAAAGGAAAAAATTCAGGGGGTTGAGATCGGGAGAACGCGCGAGTCAGGCCACGGGACATCCTCTTCCAATCCATCGACGAGGAAATTGCTGGTCCACGTTTGAACCAAAATGTGGAGGTGCCCCCATCGTGTTGAAACCACATGTTATTTCTAATGTTTAAAGGATGATTTTCCAATAATAGAGGCAAAACGTTTTGCAGAAAATTCAGATAAATGTCTGCGTTCAAACGATCAGGCATCAAGTGAACTATTAGATTCTCTCCAATAATACCAACCCACATGTTAACACTAAATTGTTGCTAGTGTCTTCTAGAGACCACAGCGTGAAGATTTTCATAATGTCAAATATGACTATTTCAGCTATTTAAAAAAACCATCGAGCGTGTGAAACATGCCTCATCAGAAAACAATACTACTCTCCCGAAATCAGGTTCGTCGTCATTGGTAAAAACCCTTCAGGATTTAAAGATTGTACGCGTTGTAAATGGCAAGGGTAGAGAAGTTGTTCGTGAATGACACGTGTTCGTAAACACTGTTCTATTTATTGTGAACCTACCTGTAAGTGCATCTGCATACGTTCATATATCTGCAAATAGGATTGCGTATTAGTTTTTTTCGTGGCTTTCTTTCCATATCGATTATTGAGTGGAGATCTCTTTCGGGGAGATGTAGACTGACACCGTTATCGATCAGTTGTGTTACCGCTCTCTATCATCATCGTGATCGCTTATGTATAGGGCTTTAATTATTCTCTTAATGAAGAGTACCGTTTTCTTGAAGCCCTCCTGATTACAAGGGGATTTAATTAAGTATCACGAATTTAATTGGAAGTATCAATTATACGAACAGGGGATTTTTGTAGAGAGCGGAATTCATTTTTCACAAACGATATATATTCGTTGTTTTAAATAAAACCATTGTAATTATTCTGTCGTAACCCCGTTCGTTGAAATATCTCCGTTTTTTTCTCGGCATACCGTAAAAGATTCTGCATTGACCTGATACCAAGGACAATGAGACAGAGCAATCAAAGGTAATTACCCACTACGGAGGAGGACAATCAAGCTAAGGTTGAATAGGTTTATCATTCTCTTATTTATCTATATCACTTTCAGTGAATTTAAGTTCTTTTTTTTACACGCTACGCACGTAATTTACAAGATCAAAATCATAATTTAGCTAGTAACTAATATTCAATCAATTTATACGTGTTGAAATATTAAGATTTAGTTTTCTCTATACATATTTTTTCACAATTTTTCTTTACATTTGTTGCTACGTAATTCTAAGAATCATATCAATTTTATTTAATTAATTTAAAAGCATCATCGCCTATTTCTTTTCATTTGGTTTGCTATATTTTAAACAAATAAATTCATTTCATGAGTACAACAACGTATGTTATTCTTTAACAAAAAAACAACTTTTGCTTTAAATGTACCGCGATATCATAAAGTTTCTGGGTCAACGGTGGCCATGGGGTGAAAAACGTCTGTCTTAATTTATATCATCCTTTTGAGAAAAATCTGATAAAATTTTCAGGTTAAGTGTCATGCTGACGTTAAAATTTGTCAATATATTAATCTTAATGTCAGTATGACACATAACCTGAAAATTTTATCAGATTTTTCTCAAAAGGATGATATAAATTAAGACAGACGTTTTTCACCCCATGGCCACCGTTGACCCAGAAACTTTATGATATCGCGGTATAAAGATCTTTCTGTTGAGTTTTTCTTTGTTGTTTTGTAACGTGTATTATATGTGTTTCTTATGTCTACACGTCAAATATAAAATTTAGTTTTCTAGTTTTTTAAATTTGCGATTTAAAAATTAAGATTTACATTTATTCTATTATTTGCCAATTTAAGTAATTAATCAATTATTTATTTCTAATTAACTCATTTTTAAGATGTTAAATTTTTTTCTATTATTTGTTTGATTGTATTTAAGTAATTAATCATTTATTTATTTCTAATTAACTCACTTCTAAGATTTTAATTTTTCTCTATTATTTTTTTGATTGTGTTTAAGTAATTAATCATTTATTTGTTTCTAATATATTATAGAACCTCGTACGTTTTGTTCAATTTATGCTTTATTTAAGTTGGTAAATCTTAATTCAGGGTATTTTTAAAATATTAATAGATCTGGCTTATAATTTTGTAATTAGTTGTGAACCAGAGAAATACGCATTTTGACAGGGTTTATTAATTTTTTTGGGTAGAGTATACCGTTGGCATTTTTATTACGTACATACAGTACACATCTATTTCTATTACAGACATCACTTTTATAATAATCCGATTTATATTAGAGATTTCTTGTTTTTTTTATTTTGTCGTAAATTATATTTACAATAAAGCGTTGTCTTAGTTGAATTCGAAATTCTTTTGATATCGTTTCGGACGGCTTGGTTGCGCCCTTTGCCCCCCGCGTGGTTTGCCATTTTTGAGTTATCGTCACTTTCCGAATTTGCGGCGTCTAGCGGTACCAAATTCGGTGGCGCCCTTTACCAACTTTTTCTTTACTACCTTCCGGTCTGTCACCCCTGAGCTGAGGCAGTCTTTGTAGCCGGGTGGGCCGCTAGGCGTTAGCAGGGGCGGGTAGGTGGGGCAATTTACGTCGCCCGACACTTTGTTTTTTTTTTCTTCTCGAAACGGTATTTAGCACCGTAGCACATGGTGTACCGTCGACTTGGTGGATCCCACATGGTGTACAATTGCGCGAATACTTGTAGATTGGTTTTCTTCCACACTGTGTAGAACTTCTTCTTCAAATTGAACCGTACGAGCTGTTCTTGGACGACCACCACCACCAGAACGTCTTAGATTCCCACTTTCTCTAAAGTGACGATGAATAGAAGCAAAGGTTTTGTGATTAGGTTGCCGGCGTTCCGGATATCTGTTCATGCAAGCGTACTGCGTCTCTTCCATTACACTATGCTGCACCATAAGCAAGGTGCATATCGGCAAGTTCTTCAAAAGAGAAATTATCATTCATTTTCAATTAAATTTTAAATTAACAATCAACAAAGTTAATGTTATGATGGCAATTAAATATAACTGCTACGATCTCTAAATCAGCATCTATAGAATGTTTATTGTGATAAAGAAATGTTTCTGCTGCCCAACAAAAACCGTAGTTGCAACAAAACATGTTTAACGAAAGACAGTGGCGCCTAACTAAATCAAGAATTACTTTAGTTATTTGGATATGATTTAAAACAATTTATTACTCTACAGCACAACAGCTCATCTGCAGACATATGTTTATTAAACAAAAAAATTATTGTTTTGGTGTTCCCTACCACCTTTAGGTTTGCCAATATGTTTTTGGAGAATATTGTATATTGCGTAATTCATCTGTTTCAAGTGTTAAGTGCCTAGCTAAATGAATTAATGCAACTCACTGCAACCACTTACCTATATTAACCATGAAACAATTAATTTTTGTGGAAAATATAGAAAAGCTTGGCTGATGGGCCACTTTTCATAATAACCTGGTCCAAATTTGTTCATTGGTCTAGATAAATGGAACGATACAAGCACACAATATTTGCCTCTCCATTATTGTTTGTATATACTAACATTCGTTGTAAATTTGAGGCTCAATATAAGAATTCTCTGTTTAACAAACTCGACAATATTAACAACGTCCCTCTTATATTGAATATGTTTCAAATTTTACATTTATTATAAAAAAGCAAATCTTAATTTATAGAAATATTATTACTAAAAAGTAAAACTAATCTACATTAGTATAAATTTCTGCATTTCTTCTTTTAAACTTTTTTACAGGTGTATCGTTATATTCTGTTTTTTCGGTATTTTCTACAGTTAGATTTTGGTCACATTCTAATGGTGCTGTCTCTACAACATTTTCATTAGTATCACTTAAATCTAATGCATCTAAACATTTAGGTTCTGGTAAATTTAATTTAAATGATTTATTAATAGACGTATTTTCCAAAGATGAATCACACGGATATTCAAAGACGTCACTATCATTAATAAAGGATTGGAACGTAGTATCAATATCTATGTTATCATCAGGACTTGTAGTATTTGGTTGATATTTTAATATCAAGTTCACTGGATCATCAATAACTAATTTATTACAGAATTGTTTTGTTTGTGGGTTGAGTAATATTTTTTCCAATTTTGTAGAATTAATATTATTATGACCAGGCTGTGTTCGCTCAAAATTTAGCGGAACAATCAGATTATTTTCAAATTTTGTTAAAACCAATTGTTTCTCTTCTTTAGTTGGAGTAAAATTAAATCTAAAACAGAAACAAAATATTTTGAAAAGTAAATATTTGAATGTTATACTAAGTTTTTGCATACAATGAGCAACTCTATCCTTTTTTATGAAAATATATACATAGTTTTGATTTAAAATAATTTATAATTTCTTTTCAGGTCATGGGAAGTTGTAATTTACTAACTTTACTAACACAAGCAGGCAATTCTACAATACTCTACATGCATCTATCAGAAATCAGTTGAAGTAATTATTTCACAGAAAATTTGCTATTGCATGAAGTACATATATATACCACATGATCAAATAAATTCACTCTTTAGTTAGCCATGAAATTATTTATTCAAAATATCATGTTGGTAGTGAGAAATAAACTACATCTGTCACTATGTGTACTGTGTTGGTTGACGAATAATCATAATAATAAAATACATCGATCATGTGTACCGTATTGGTTTATTAACACCAATCTGTCAATGGTATAACCTAACGTACACTTAGGGCCGGTTGTAGAATTCGAGTTTAGAAACGGCTTAACCTCTAGCGGTACTTAGTGTAAGTTTAGTGACAGTTGTGCGTTGTACATACAAGGTTTAGAGTTTAAGCTCTAATATTTCTCTGGTTTAGTTAAGCCCCCGACGTTCCGGGTTTAACGAAAGCTTAAAAGAGTTAAGTGAGTTACATATCCTATTTAGGTATTTTTAAGTAAAAATTCCATAACATTATTTATTAAACAATGAATTATTTAATTATATAGTCATATAGAGAACAAACGACCAGGTCACCGAGTAACTAGCAATACATTTTGGAAATGTTGATTTTGGCCCAATAAGATAAGGTACTACTTATTTAATAATAACAATGCTATTTGACATACCTTAATTAATGATTGGAATCATTAGTAAAATTGATAGAAAGATTAATAGGCTGCTATAAGATTTATATTTTTATATTATTATTTGTATTATGTTGTGTTGTTATATGTATACCTATATGTTATTAATAGTGTATGAAAATAAATATTGAACAATTTGATTTTCCTTTTATTCAAAATAAAATCTACTATGCTGTTGAAAAAAGACAAATATACTTCACTATTTTATAAAGTTGTTCCATGATCATGAATTAGGATACCATCATTTACAAGTAATAATTTCGCTTGCAATTTTTTTTTGAATGTAAATTACATTTATAAAGCTTAGTTTCTCGATATTAACTTTATGGGGTAGATAATGTATAAGAAAATTCTAAGGAAACAAATTACTTGTGGCGTTTAAAAGTTGTAGTTTTATTGAGATCACCACTTATTGGCAAACTGGTTCCTTAACACCAACCGATTACCAACATCAAACAGAAATCCCTATTTTTGCGTTACCAACTTTCGATATGCTTAAACCATATTTCTACAACGCATTTCTGATTAAACCGTACATAAATGTTAAGCTTGGTTTTGTTTGACTTATGTTTAAACTTTCATTGTACAAACCGCCCTTTAAACTTATACTGCCAACTTAAGTTTAAAGATGAAAAATTTCATAGCCTTCTAGAAGGTAGAAATACTTGATCATATTGTATTAAATTAGGAGTTGCGTATCTTATCCGTACAATAGAGTCCAACGCGCCCACCGCTACGTGATTGTGCATATAACTTAATCTAAGGCATTTGTTTTCCATATGCTTTCATTCTCCCGTATTTATTATAAAAATATAATCTCTATTTATAAAGTATACGAGGTTTGTCTATACAATTCGGTGAATGATATAATAAAAATACAAAAACAGAATGCATATTGGAAATACCTTTATTGGCCTTCGACGTAGTCGCCACCAGGCACTATTATAATCTTAGCAGAGTTTTAATATGTTTTTACCGGTACTGTGTGTAAAATATAACGTTTTGTTACTTATCTAATATCTGTTTATTCAACATTCAACATGTACACCATTCGTACATCAAGTATAACTGTATACTACCAACTACAACTTAACTGCGTTTTCTTTTGGTTGGCACACTGCCAGTAAGGAATGAGCGCGTAATTACAAAAATACTTTAACACTCCCACGAATTACATGATCATTCCTTAATTCCCTAAACTTAAGATATAACGCATACATCTTTAATTTAAAAACTTATACATGTATCTTTAATTTAAAAACTTATACATGTAGTATACATGGCTTAATGCCCATCATATCTCTAAATTTATTAAATTTGAGACTTGTTAATGGTTTCGTAAATATATCGGCAATTTGATTATTTGTTTGAACATATTCAATATTTACCAAACCATCTGCAAATTTCTCTCGCACAAAGTGATAATGAATGTCAATGTGTTTAGTATGCCTGTGATACACTGGATTTTTAATTAATTTGATAGCACTCTGATTATCAACTTTTAAAACGATTTTATCACTCGCGTTCACATCCACATCTTTTAGTAGTTGTTTTAACCACATCATTTCTCTCGTTGCTGTAATGTCAAATTTTCTTTTAAAATCGTCAAGAAAATTGTCCAAGCTGGCACGCACTTTAGTCATTATTAATCCATCAACATATAATGCTAATATTATTTTTGAATTATTCAAAGTTCTTATGTAAACACAACTGTCCACACTGCATTGTGTAAAACCATATGTTTTTAGAAAACTGTCAAACTTTTTATTCCAGCATCTGGGCGATTGTTTAAGTCCATACAAAGATTTTCTTAATTTGCACACTAAATTTTCTTTTACACTTACTCCTTGAGGTACATCCATATATATCTCTTCTTCCAAGTCACCATACAAAAATGCTGTTTTGACATCGAATTGGAGTATTTCCAAGCCATACTTAGCGGATAGGGCTAGTAGCACTCTTATTGTGTCAAATCTAATTGTTGGCGAATAGATTTCATTATAATCTACTCCTTCTGTCTGACTAAATCCTTTTGCACATAAACGAGCTTTGAATCATTCAACACTTCCATCTGTTTTGTACTTAACTTTAAAAACCCATTTGCAACCTATTTTCTTCTTTCCTGGGGGTTGTGGCATCAGCTCCCACGTTTTGTTTGTTTCTAAGGCATCTAACTCTTCACTAATTGCTTCTTTCCATTTTGGTGCATTTTCACAAGTTACTGCTTCTTCGTAGCACTCTGGAATAGTAAGTTCAGTATAGTAAAGTTCATAACGTTTTGGTTTATGTATGTCTTCCTTGTTACGTAGGTTGTATTTCTTTGAAGTTTCAGATTCATTAAATTCATCTTCTTCAGGATCATTTTGTTTTTCTTCTTTGAACACATTTTCTGGTTCACTTTTTTCTGTACCATTTTGTATTTCTTTTTGATCTATTTCTTCCATTGGTAATACAGGAACTGTATTTATTCTTACACTTGCTACTGTATTGTCTTCTTTGAAAATCACATGTCTTGACTTTTTGATTTTCTTCGTCTCTTGATCAAATAAACGATAATTTGTTGAATCTCCATCATAACCAACAAATAATAATTTTTTACTTTTAGGAGAAAATTTATTTCTAAGTTGTGAGTTTATAAACATGTATGCTTCACTACCGAATATTCGAACATGTCCATAATCTGGTTTCTTTCCAGTCCACATTTCATAAGGAGTCATATTAGGTGTCTGAGTGGTCGTCGTGCGGTTTAGTAAATATACTGCAGTATTTACAGCTTCTGCCCACAGATATGTTGGCAAATCCTTACTGTAAATCATTGAATGAGCACTCTCAACGATTGTTCTCATATCTTTTTCTGCACGTCCGTTTTGCTCTGGAGTATATGGAGCTGTTGTTTCTAATAAAATTCCTCGACTGGATAGATACTGTTTAAAAGGCTGATTACAGTATTCTGTTCCATTATCAACATGTAATGTTTTTACTGAATGACCAAACTTATTCTCACATAATCTGGTAAATTCCCTAAAACAGTCTAAAGCATCGTTTTTATGTTTAATAAAATATATAACACGATAACCTGAACAGTCATCTTTAAAAATGATGAAGTACTTGGCACCACTGACTGAAGGAACTGACATCGGTCCACATACATCACTATGTATAAATTCTCCGACCTTTGTTTTTCGCTTCTCATTTACTTTTAAAGGTAATTTATGTTGTTTTCCATAAATACATCCCTCACAAAAGAAATTTTCAATTTCTAAGGTTTCAACGTTCCTTATCAATCCCTTTTTAATCATTTCGCTAATTGTTTTGATATTCACATGACCTAATCGTTCATGCCATACATTTAAACTGGCTTTGCTAACAGCAACATTGGCTTCGTTTGGCTTAACAGGTTTAAATGACATTTGATAAAGATTATTTGAATTACGAACAGCTGTAGCAGCTAATCTCCCATTTTCAAATATTTTGGCAGCATTTTCATCTTTAATGATAACCATACCTTTGTTTGTAACAGCACCTTCAGAAACCAGATTCTTTCTCAAACCAGGAACCAGTAACACATCAATAATTATCGAATCATACCATTTTTTATTTAATAGTTTCTTGATCTTCACTGTTCCTTTTCCAATCACAGGTAGTTCTTCATTGTTACCTAGTTTCACTTTGAAATCGTTCACTTCACATAAGTCAGTCACTATTTCTGGTTGGAAAGTCATATGTGCCGAGGCACCACTGTCCATTATCCATGCATTGTCACTATCTATTTCACTAAATATACTTGTACATTCAATATTAAATGCAGAATGTTCACCACCATTACTGGATTTGTTAACTTTTCTAAGTTCACGACAATTTTTGGCATAATGTCCTTTCTTATGACAGTTATAACAAATCACGTTCACTTTCTTATTTTCTTTGTTTGCTTTTTGTTTACTGTAACAACTTTTATGTTCTGAAGTTTTACCTGAAACTACAAGAGCATCTTCGATTGCATCGGACACACCTAAACTTGCTTCTTCATCAAGTAACCTTGATGTCAAGTTTGTTATTGTTTGTTTTGAACTATCTATCGATAACCAAGCTTGTCTGAAATTATGAAACTTAGTAGGCAATGTACTCACAATTTTGGTGATTATAGCTGCATCACTAACTGTATCTCCAGTTTCCTTTATTTGTCTAGCTAAATTTTCAATTGTGGCAATATGCTGTGCAATGTTATCATTTCTATCCATTTTATATTGATAGAATTTCTCATGCGCCATTAACTTACTTGTTTCACCTTTCTGCTCATAAATGGAATCTAGTTTTGTGAACATTTCATGTGCAGATTTACAGTTTTCAATTAGTGTTATTTGTGATAACTCTAATGCCGAGGTAATTAAGAACATGGCGGAAGCATCTTTCTTATTCCATACTGTAAATTCCTCATCTTGACCTTCATTTGGTTTGATTTTTGTACCTTGTGCAATTTCATCTAGGGCTTTTGCACATAGAGCACACTTTACCAAGAATTTCCACTGATGGTAGTTCTTTCCATCAAACTTACAGATATTAAAAACGTTAGCAGCATCCATTTTTGACGCTTCTACACACCGTAACAAATCAACTTACTCACAAAAACTAACTTCGTACACAACGATTAACAGCAACACATGCCTGGGGCCATAACCTATTAGAATCTTAGCAGAGTTTTAATATGTTTTTACCGGTACTGTGTGTAAAATATAACGTTTTGTTACTTATCTAATATCTATTTATTCAACATGTACACCATTAGTACATCAAGTATAACTGTATACTACCAACTACAACTTAACTGCGTTTTCTTTTGGTTGGCACACTGCCAGTAAGGAATGAGCGCGTAATTACAAAAATACTTTAACAGGCACAACACTGTTTTGACAACGTTCGTAAACTTCTGGAAACTGTTGGAAAAGTCTTTTCTTGGAACCGATTTCAGAATAGCTGACACACGATCTTGAATCTCCTTGACGTCCGCAAACCGTGATCCCTTCAAGGTCCCCTACAAAAAAAGTCAGCAGAAGCAAGATCTGGAGAGTAGGGTGGGTGTTCCAAAACAGTCACGCCACGCATACACAAAAATTTGTGCACAAGGATGCTCGTATGCGATGGTGTATTGTCGTACAGTAACATCCAATTTCCGGTCTCGATCGCCCATGGGCTAACGCGCCAGATGCGCAGCAACAAACGTTTGAGAATTTCCAGATAGAATGCGGCATTCACTCTTTGGCCAACTGTCGAATTCCTTATGGATGAGTCCCTCTTTGTCGAAAAATGTGATCAGCATGGTTTTCACCTTGGATTTTTGCACATGGCTCTTTGTTTGCCGCGGGAAAGAATGTGACCGCCATTCCATTGATTGTATTTTCGTTTCGAGGTCGTACTGGTAACACCAAGAGTCGTCTCATGTGACTATGGAACTCAGAAAGGGTGGATTCCGGTCATACATGTCGATGAAATCGCCACTGGTCTCAAAACGTCTTACTTTTTACGCGTCTGTTAGGATGTGCGGCACAAATTGTGAACAAACCTAGTACTTACCAAAATCTTCATGGATGATGGCTCCCACTGTGTCTTTGCTAATACTCACTTCTTCTGCTATTAATCGCATAGTCAATCGCCGATCTTTTGCTACCAACACACGAACACGTTCAATATTTTCCGGTGTCGTTGCTTGTAGATGGGCGGTCCGAACACGGTTCGTCCTCCACGAATTCCTTCTCAGCGCGAATGCGTGCAAACCAATCATATAGACTTTTTCTACTTACAGCATCCTGCCCGTAAACTTGCACGTTTCCGTTGCCGTTTTACAGAACTTAATGTTGTATCGTTGCGCCATGGCTTTTCGACGCCCACTACTCGGAGCACTCTGTTGAAATGAATACAATAGTACTCCTTTAGCAGCCTTGCGCATTTCGCAGCAGAGGACAGGTCCAGACACGTCCATGCATGCCTACGCATACGAGGGGCCTTGTTTCAAGCGTTGAATACTGATATATTAAACCATTCACCGAATTTTATAGACAAACCTTGTGCAACGCATAAGTAGCTGTTTAGTATTATATTTTTCACTTTGCATGTTTGAATTAGTCCGAAGCCGTAAACAAGACACCTAGTCCGATTCTATTATACGGACAAAATATTGCAACTCTAATTATAAGGTTATATAGTGTTGTACAAACACAATTTTATCTCTACATATGAAAATCTATTATGTCCTAAATTGAATGGTTTATTAAATCCATTAAAATTAATTGATATGCTTTAATATTTACCTTTCAGAGCAACTTGGGCCTGGCATATAGTTTATTGCACTTTTAACACTCAGTAACTGATTTGTTATATGTAATACTGTAAGCCATTCTAAATCATAACTAATTTTCTTTTTCAAATTAATATTATGTGGTATGTCTAATATTTGCAAAAATCTTCGATTTGGAAGGCATTTGTCAAGTGCTAAAAATTTTGTTACCATTTTGTCAGAATGAGGTATTAAAGCAGCAAATTTACAATGTAGATGTGCAGCAAACCAATATGATGGTTTTAAATGATTTAATAAAGTTTCAGCATGTGGGTTACCAAGTTTACCACTCTCAATATCATCTCTAAAATAAACATTTTAATAGTTTCCTATGAGCACCATAATAACACTAACTTAACTGAAAATGTGGTTTAAATTTTATAAGTTGTTTGCAATTTCCATATCGTGTTACTCCTGTTGGCCAATCATGAGATATAAATATATCTATTTTTTCATGCAGTTGCTTTAATCTAAATATTTCCAAATTTCGTACATGATAAACACTTCTAACAGTATACTCATTATAAGGAGGTATTTCATAATGTCCCTTTAAATAATCATTTCCTTTATAAATACCAGATAACCCTGCTATCCGTATTCCTATAACATAAAAAAAATATTTATTTTGGAACATAATATTAGAAGTTAATAACATTAGAATCCATCAGATACACATCACACTAAAACAGGTATGTATTTACTATATTTCAGAATTTATGTTTAAGTATTAAATCGATACCTGCAATATTTATAACGCCGGCGTATCCTAAATAATATATATTAGGAGCAACCCAACCACCATAAGGGAGCTCTTGTAAAAAGTTAGAGGCTTCATGATTACCTCCTATAAAAATTGTTAAAATTGGTGCCGTTTTCTCTCCATTGTAATATCTATAACATAACTTGTAAAAATAATTTTCTTACGTAATTTATGCTTTACTTGTAAAATGTACATATATTGCGATATTTTTTGGGTACTGCCATGCATTCTAAATCGTGTTCATTTCTAGACGCTTGAAAATCTCCACAGCATATTAACAAATCCACTTCGATTTTTTCATTTTCCTCTAACAATTTAATCGTATCATATATATTATCCAATTCACCATGTGCACACCCTTCAACAGCAATTTTCATTTTAATTTATTGTTTTGAAAAAACTATCAACTTTCCAGGTTAGATGATTATAGACAAAACCGACTTAGCCAAAAAAAGGTTTAAAAATTGTCAACATCAACCCAATGAAAACTAACTAGCACAATTCTGCGCCATCTAGTTTTGTAAGGAAAAGGTTACTCATAACGTAGCGGGTGTTCAGAAACATTCGAAGTGAAGTGGGCTCTGAACAAAAAATCGTATATCTTTACTTGTATTAAATTGTATTAAGTAAATGCATCAATCTATATCAGACATGACTTCATATTTTCAAGGACTACTTTGACTTCGAATGTTTCTGAACACCCGTTATATGGATATACGAAATACAATTGGATGTACAGTGAGATAAAAAAATTATTAAATTGGAATTATTATAGTCAAAATTTTTAATATTTTTTTTGGATTTACGTATGTACTATCGAATTAAAAAAAGTGGTACAGTAGTGAAGTTACAGTCGAAAGCAAAAAAAAAGTAGACAAGAGATCTCGTGCTTTGAAAACCTGGCTTTATTTACACATATGAGTCCTTTTGATTTTGTTTGGTGGCCGAAGTTGCCTCCATTTCCACTCCAATTTCATTACCCGGGGTTGTGAATGTTTTGTGTTATTGTGTGTAGGTGTATGTTTGTGTGTTACGTTTGTTTTGCCTATTAGGAATGCTGTGTGTTTTGCTACATTTTTGTGTGTTTGTGTTGACCTTTGTTTAACTGTTAATTTTTTATTTTTTTCGCGGCTAATTGGATATCGTTATCCTCAGCGCGTCTTTTAATTTGTTTGAGTCCGTCTTTTTTAATTAGTCTCCATTTTGGGTTTATTATTTTCCTTATTGTGGGGTTTTCGTGTGACTTTATTGTTTCTATTGTTTTTAGTGTTCGTTTGCATATTATTGTTTCCAGTGTTTCTAGTTTCATCTCTTTATGTATTTGCTCGTTTGTCATATATCGCGGTGCATTTATCGCGAGTCTAATAACCTTGTTTATTTTCCCTTGTACCGATTGTCTTTGCCTTTCGCTGGCTTGATGCCATATTTCTCCGGCGTATGCCGCGCCCGCGAGTATTATCGTTTTTATTATTAATATTGTATTTTCCAGTGTTAGTTTGCTTTTGCCGTTTAGTATCGGGTACAGTGCGTGTGTTGTGAACCCTATTTTTCGTTTTATTTCTTTAATATGTGCCGTGTATGTGAGTTGTGAGTCCATTGTGACCCCGAGATATTTAACTTTTTCTGCCAGTGTATTGTGTGACCTTCGAGTTTGACTTCGTCCGGCCTTTTGTGTCGTTTTCTGTGTTGGAAGTAAATTGCCGCGGTTTTTAATGGGTTTAATTTTAATTTTCCATTTGTCGTACCAGTCCTTTAGGAGGACTAGATTGTTTTGTAACTGTTTGTGTATGTAAGATATTTGTCTGCTGCTTATGTATATAGCGGTGTCGTCTGCGTATTGTGCGATATTACATTTTTCTATTGTGGGAATATCCGAAGTGTATATGTTATACAGGAGCGGTCCGAGGACAGATCCTTGTGGGACTCCTGCTGCTATGTGTTCGATTGTCGATTTTTCGTTTCCGATTGTGACATTAAATGTACGGTTCTTTAGATAATTGTCGGTTATTTTTATTAATGTGTTTGATATTTTGTGACGTTTCATTTTGTGTATGAGGCCGGCGTGCCAAACCCGGTCGAAGGCCTTTTCAATGTCGAGAAAGATTGCGCCCGTTGATGTCGATATGTTCATTTTTTCGGTTATGTGTTCTGTCAGTCTTAGTGCCTGTTGTGTAGTTGAGTGGTTTTTCCGGTAACCGTATTGAAAATTTGGGATTATGTTTTTGTTATCGACTTCATTTTCAAGTCTTGTCTGTATCACGCGTTCTGCCAGCTTACTTATTGACGGAAGTAAGCTGATTGGCCGGTAATCTGCGGTTGTTTTTGTTGTTTTTCCAGGTTTGTGGATTATTATTATCTGCGCGTGTTTCCAAATCGCGGGATAGTGTCCGTGTTTTATTATTACGTTTATTATGTCAGTTATTATTTGTATTCCGGTTTTTGGTAGGTTTTTAATTGCTACATTTGTTATTCCGTCCGCTCCCGGGGCTTTTCGGTTTTTAAGGTTTTTAATTATATTTTCCACTTCGTCGGTATTTGTGGCGTCGATTTCTCCATCTGTTATATCGATTTGTGTATTTCGTTGCCGTTCAATTTGGTTTGAAAATGTGTTATGTTTCGGTATTGTTGGGTTCGTTTCGAATTGTCTCTTTAACGCGTTCGCGAATTCGTCTGCTTTTTCTTTATCAGTTATTGCCGGTCCGTTTGCGGTTTTTAGCGGTGGAATTTTGTTTTTAGTGTTTGTTAGGGCTTTTGTCATCTGCCAGAGTGTTTGATCTTGCGTGTTAAGGGATTCAATTTTGTTATTCCAGTTTTTATTAAGGTGTTCGATCATGTCAGATTTTATTTCATTAGTTATCGCGTTTAATTTTGTTTTTATTTCCGGATTTAGCGTTCTTTTATATTCTTTAAGTATGTTTTTTTTGTTTCGTAATTTTATTTTTAGTTCAGTCGGGATGTTAAGTTTTGTGTCGATGGTTTTCGTTTTTGTCGTTTGTGCGATTGCGTTTTTTATGTCATCTTCCAGTGTAATAACTGCTTGAACAATGTCTTTCGCGTTGTGAATTTTTACTGTTCTGAGTACTAGGGATTCTTTGAATTTTCCCCAGTCTGTCTTATTAAATGTATTTTTTGTTCTAGTGGTGTCCATGTCAAGCATTAATATCACTGGAAAATGATCTGAGGAGAGGTCGTTTATAGTTTCTATTGTATGTGTTGTTGTTATGTTTTTAAGTATTGCTATGTCTAAAACGTCAGTAGTACCCGTTGGTATGTGTATGTGTGTGGGTTCCACAGGCCCGATTACGTTGGGGTTGTTGTTTTGTGCTATTTTTTTTAGTTTTTTACCGTTTTTATTGGCTACTTTCGAGTTTCAGTTTTCGTGTTTCGCGTTAAAATCTCCCGCAAATATTGTAGGTGTGTTTTGATTGAAGATCGTTTGTATGTCTGATTCTACTATGTCTAATCCGGAGGGAAGATAACTTGCGTAAAGGTTTATCGGTCCCCTTTTTGTGTTTACTTGTATGCCTGTGTTTTCGATCATATCGAGTGTTTTGTATTCAAGTTCGCTGTGTTTTATTGTTTCGTGTACGAGTATAGCGGTTCCGCCGCCTTTTTGTACCGGCCTATCGTGTCTGTATGTTTTGTATTTTTGTATTTTTAATGAGTGACTTGGTTTTACATGTCATTCATTTCATTTAGCAGCATTACGTCTTTTTGGTGTTCGTCTAAGAATACGTGTAATTCATGTTTTTTGTGTGTTATGCTTTGTGCATTCCAATAGGCTATTTTAATGTTGTGTTTGTGATTCATTGTCTGCGTGCGTGGAAAAGTTTTGTAAGTTTATTTGTTTGTTCGAAAAAGCTTTGTGTTTGTTGGGGTGTAGGGTTTGTCGAGCTGAATGTTAGGAATAGTTTCCCAATCATGAGTGCAATTGTGTCGTCAGCTTTTTCGTGTGAGTTAGGTGTTGGTTTTGGTGTATTTTCCCGGGTTGTGGGTGTAGTTGCGGTGATGTTATTTGTCTGTTGTCTTTGAGTCCATGCGTTGTGTTTTGGTATCGGAGCTTCTCTGAGTTTGTGTGTTTGTATTGGTTCGTTTATTGGATTATTTGGATTCTTTTTGCATGATAAGCTGATCAAGAGGTGAGCTCCGCCACAGTTTGCGCATTTAGGGGGGGGGGGGGTGGTTGACGGCTTTGTGCATTCATGCGTCGAGTGTGACTCTCCGCACTTCATGCACGCGAAATTCACGTTGCAAGTACGCTGTTGGTGACCGAATTTCTGGCATCTGTGACACTGTACTATATCTGTTCTAAGTCTGAGGGACTCTACTTTTACTTCTAATCCGCAAACTGTGTGGATGTCGAAAATTGACTTGTATTGTTTGTCTATTTCTACTAAAATAATGGGGGCTGGACGGCGGTCTTTACCGTTCATCCTAGTAATTTTTGCGATCGGATAGTTTCTAGAATCTAGATCGGCTTTGATGTCTTCGTCGGTCAGGAATTGGGGTACGCCTCTGATGACGATTTTTAATTTTTTTTCACTTCGGAGTTGGTATGTGAAGGATTGAATGGCTTTTTCGTTGAGAATTCGATTGAGATTGCGATAGTCTTGTTCTGTTGATGGAGTGATTTGGACTCCGGCCTGGACGATTCTGCTTTGTGTGTATTGAATGCTGTTTGATTTCATTAGTTCTCGGACTCGATTCCATTGTGCTGGGTCGGTGATTGTAATTGGGGAGATAGTGGGCATTTTGGGTGTTTGGTTTGTGTTGGTTACTGTTTTTGTGATTGTTTTGTGCTGTTTGTGTGTGTTTGTGTGTTTAGTGATATTGGTACTTACCCCGGGTTTCTCTGCGGTGGTGGAGGCTGTCGGTTCTTTTTCGCTGCTGTCCATTGGCGTCGTTTCTTCGTTTTTCGTTTCTTCATCGAGCGTGCGGAGTGCTTCGTACATGTTGCTCGTTTCTATCTCCGGTGTTTCAGTCTTTTGTCGCTTGTTGGATTTTCGTGGTGGTTTTTCGTTCTTCGTGATCTCGTTCATTTTGTTCTCGAAGGCGTTGCGCATTTATTTACAGGTTGATTGAAGGAATATATAAAGATGCGCAACGCTATATGCTTCAACGTGTCTTACCAAATATACCTCCACACACCTCTTGCCCATTAACTTAGACGCTGTTTCGTAGCGCCTCAAGCTTAGTTTTTGCAACCGTTTATTTGGAGAATAGCGTCGATAATACGAGAGTGAAACAATATTTTACAATGCGACTCTAACAGCAATAAATGCTTTGTATTACGAGTATAATAGGCATTGCAATTGTACACGAAAGAAAGGTGAACCTGTGGTATTATCTGCGAATAATAAAATTGTGTGTGAAAATACTTAAAAATAATAATGAAAATAATCTTCCCTTTATACTTTTATCCAGACTTAAGACTGGCAAAGTTTATATATGATTAACCAATATAAACTTTGTTTGAAAGATATTTTTCTGTTTTCTAATATTTGTTGCCTATAAAATCCAAAATCTTTTATGTGTCCTCTACATTTAATACTTGATGGTAAGGACTGGAATTGCATTTATCTCATCTCATCATATATTACTTCAATCAACGATGTTAGGTTAGGTTTGAACGCGAGATGTCCGTGTATTTCGCAACGGTGTAATACCTGACGTCACGATTTCCTGATGACGTGCATTGAAACTTATCGTGCCTCGACTATATAAGACTATTATTTTCGTTATTATGAGTATTATGACATTGGCAATACAGATGCCACTGTTTTTGGTTGATTACGAAAGTGGATTGCGTCATGCGTTTTCCTATAAGTCCAAACACCTCATCGTTATAAGATACGAGAGAACGTTTTTAAGTTCGCTGAATATGAAGGTTGCGAGTTCTTTCATTTCGCAACGTGTTCAGTGACTCATTAATACTCATTATTAGTATAAATATAAAGTTACGTCATAATTGAGTCAGTCATAGTAGCCACACTTGGTGAATTTTCACCAGATTTGGTGATTTTTCGAACGTTTTGATGATGTGGTGAAAACCTTTCATTTTGAAATCAAATCTAGTGAAATTTCAAAAAAAATTGATAATTTGATGAAATATCTAGTGAACTTTAAAGGGTATTCATTTTCAGAAAGGTAAATATATCTACATATATCTGAACAATTGAAATCCCGTTGCCAAGGCATTTGAAAGAAATTATTAAAGAAAATGTCAGCAAAATAAAATATTAATTCTATGTTTGTTTTATCTTTAGTTTATTAATAATAAAATTTCTACAATCGTAATAATTTCTAACTTTCATATATGTCATAAAACATCAAAATTCTTTAATGTATAGCATCAATATTTTATCAACCTTTTTTTTACCGAGGTGCATGCTAAAAAGCGAAAATCAACTATGAAGAATGTTTTCACCACTTTAAAATGTTTTTCGGTACAAAAAATTCTTGTACGGATGTCCTTTAACTTTCTCTTGTAAGGTTCAAAATCTCAAATCGTATTCCCAACTTATACTCTATCTACGATAGCAGACGAGGCACGTCATATTCGGTACCTTGAATTTTTCTGAACACACGTCAAAATGAGAATGGTAATGTTTTAAAATTTTTGGAACAAGAACAGCACCATCTAGTTCTGTAGGGCTACCTAAAGGAACTTCGTTTCAATTGGTAAATTATTGATTAAAATAACACTTGATAGGTTGATAGGAATGTCGGTAGTAATGTAAGTATCTGTTCAAATAATACAATTTCCAAAATTTTAAATTTAAAGTACACACGTAGATCTTCAACAAAACCTATTTAGTGGAGGAGTATTATATAATTCATGTAGGTATTATTACAGATTTTGTCTATTATAACATTCAGATAATGCATTGAGACATCAAATGAAATATAAAACTTTTTGGATGTTTATTTCCATCATATTACAAACAAAACATTTATTTTGTGTTATAATTTGTTATTAGAGTCACGTGGCATACGTATCTATACTTATATTTCCCCATTTTATTTTGAATGGCTTTTAAGTATTTACTTTGTGTTGCTTATATCAGACAGACACACATGTTTGCGTATGTATGTCAAGTTTTGATAGCAATTTCACGTATAAAGAAGTAAGTGCTACTCGCTACTCTTCTAATATGATGCTCATTGCACATGTATTTTAGAAAAATGTTATAATTGGATATACAAACTGTAGGTGAGTATAATCAATATTATATTGAAGAAAATAGAATTGTTCTCTTTTAGGTTATGAAGGTATTATTTGCATTAATTTCTTTTTTTTTGTCAAAATGAAGACTATTGCAATACTTATCATACATGGAAAACAATTGTCTGATAATCTATTAGATGAAAATTTAAAATATTTAGCAGATGAAGTAACTTCTCTTAATTACAATGTCAATAACGTATTATCTATTGAACCCAGAAAAAATTTAATTATTTTAGAATTAACAAATTTATTAAAGCAGAATGATTTTGTATTACTTATTGATAAACTGGCAACATCTCTTACATTTAATTATTTGAATGATATTTTTAATTTAAAAGATGATAATTCAATATATCCGAAATATTCTAAATTATTAAAATATGAAAATTTTATTAAGTTAAAACCTGTTATATACTTTAATAGAATATTTATTATACAGGATCTAAACATAAAGTTAGTGTTTGATAATATTCTAAAAGGTTACTTAGAACAGTTTAATAGAGAAAAGTTATTTATTAAAAAAATCAGACTAAGTTCTTTCGATGTAATTAATCTTTTAGACAAGACAGGTAATTGTGTAGAAGTAAAATCTGTAATTCAAGAATCAATACCTACAATTCAATTGCAATCTCTTGATTTGAAGAAGTTAATAGATTGTCAGAAGTATATACAAACGGAGCTTTCTAGTCCATGCCAACATGATGTGTACTATTTACAGGATTCATATAGTGACAATGAACATGGTTTTAGCAATATAAGGCAAGCAACCCAAGTAAGTAAATTAATGTTCTTAATTAATTTTTTAAATGTTAATGTTCACTTATTACTTTAAAATAACGAGCCATCGAAAAAATTCATAATTGGAGTAGATGTGAAATTGGGTTGATACTTTAACCACTTCCACATAATGACATTTATTATTTGACATTGAAACTATAAGTTTGTGTCAAATTTTTCAAAACTCTTATTAAGAAAATTGTTTGTGTTTAGATGTAAATGGACAACATTTTCAACAACTTCTGTAACTATATGTAAATTTTGATTATGATTTCGATATTAAATAAATTATTTGTTTTCTTTTTTGTTGTAGTATCATTTCAATGCCATAACCTTTTTTTTACAATGAAACCAAATGAAACTGTCAAGCATCAAGTAATGTGTCATTATGTGGAAGTGGTTAAAGTACCAACCCAATTTCACAGTCTACTCCAATTATGAATTTTTTCGATGGCTCGTTACTTAAATACTGAAGTAAGTGTGTTTATATATTTAAATACATTATGTATTTAAATACATAAGTATAGCAAACGCCAATTAAGTTGGCGCGAGGAGGGGGTGCGCAGAAGCCGTTTTTAAAAACGTCCACCCCCACTACTCAAGTAATTGTCAGATACATTTGTCATTGACGTTTGACGGAACATAATGTCTTTGCTAGGGGATCATAAAGTGATACACGTTCAGAGGTTAGAATTATCTGACATTTGATGTAAAACCAAATACAAATCTCCCCACTACTTCTAATCCTGCGCGAACTTACCCCTCCTCGCGCCAACTTAATTGGCGTTTGCTATACTCGCTATATTACCAAATTTTTAATTTTTAAAATAATTTGTATCTTAAAAATACAAATTATAAATCCTTATTGTGCTACTTATCAAATATAGGAAGTAGGTAAATGATATTTATAATTACATGATGTGCACAATATGTAGTTATATTAACCAAAAAGAGAAAATAGAAAATATATGAAGTTTTACTACCTTAAGAAATTACAATTAACTGGCCGATAGCTTAGTGGTAACAGATTAGCTTATCATGCTGGGGGTCCCAAAATCGAATCGGAGCCTCAGTTGTTCGCGAAAATGTTCATGGTTTTCCTACTGATTTAAGGTAAATGCTGATAGTTAAACATTTTAAGTCGCTACACGGGTGCGGACGTAATAATAACCCATGGCCGGCATTTGTCACCTGTAATTGATGTTAAGCTATTGGGGGATGCAAAGGCATGAATTATTATTATTATTTGTGATATTAAGGCAGTATCTATTGAATGTTGAAATATTGAAATGTTGCGTTCACTTATTTTATCAGTCAAATAAGTATTGTTTTTAATTTTTCTTAAAGAAATCTTTTAATGAGGTTACTTTTAAGAACCTTCTTATTAGACTTCAAATATAAATTCAGAGAATGCCAAATAACTACACTGCTTTGACAAACATTCTTATTAATGCTGTAATAATTTCAAGTGCTTCATAATCAATTTTTATGGAATATTAAGTAGGGTATATGTTGCTGTAATGAATTGTAGCTAACACTGAAAAGTGATTTTTTCTTAATCTATTCATTAATTTTTTTTTTTTTGTATCTTCGATGCATTTTGCAATTTATCCTTTAAGGTATTCAGCAAATTATATGGCAATGAGTGGGTATCATGAAAGGATTTTGTCCATTGACTCATCCTTTTAGTTCTTAGCTTATGCTTGGTTTATGATAATAATACATTAATTCACACTATATTACATTTAGCTAAATCTATGTGTTAGGTGTAAAGGTTTGAATCGTTTGAGTTTGCGCACTTCATGTGTACTGTCTAGTAAGTTCACTGCAAGATTGTTTGGACGAATATCTAGCCTATCCCGATATTTCCTGCTACTTTTTATGATGTCTTCCTTGACTGTAAAGATTTTGAAGTCTCGATGAATCATCTGATTTGAAATATACCATGATGCATTCACGATCATTCGTAGGACTTGGACTGGTATCTTTGAAGAATTTCAATGTTGGAATTACTAGTCGTACCCCACAGCATGATTCCGTATGCCCACGTTGGTTTCAGTATGACTTGGTAGAGTAGAAGTTTGTTTTCCACATATGGCTGTGGTGAGCGACCAATCAGCCAGTACATTTTCCTGAATTTCAGGCCAAGTTTCTTCCTTTTAGTCCATATATGTTTCTTCCATGTGAGTTTGCGGTCGAGGTATATTCTAAGATACTTAGGTTCTTCTATTTGAGACAGTTGTATATTGTGTAAAGTGTCTAGTGGGCATGTTTGTCTGCACATAGTGAAAGTTACATGGTTAGATTTTGCTATGTTGGCTTTGATGCGCCATCTTTTCAGTCTTTGTTCGAGTCTGTGTAGGTGTGTTGGCAGGTAGCATGAAACATGGTCTTATTGGTATGGGACGCTAATATAGCCGTGTCATCAGCTAAAGTTACCATCATCGTGAGCCTAGTTAGTGATATGTCAGCTGTGTAAAACAGGTATAATACTGGTCCCAGCATACTCCCTTGTGGAAGTCCGGAGTTGATCGGGAGTAAGGGTGAGAATTCTTGATGTTTTACAAGAAAGTGCCTTAATACTTCATAGTAGCTTTGTGGTAATTTTCTTTGAATTTTATAAAGTAGGCAAACGTGCCACACCTTTTCAAATGCCTGCGATATATCCAGGAACGCCGCTGAGCAATACGGTTTAGCTTTAAGTTCTCTGCTGATTTTAATTACAATTCTGTGTACCTGTTTTTGATTGTAGAATGCTGCTGCCTGGACCCGAGTTGGTGGTCGGGGATTACATTTTCATTTAGCAATATGGGTGTTATTTTCTTTAGGAATAATTTTTCAAAAACCTTTCCGGCTACAATATAATAGTACCAACAAGCCTTACGTCACGGTGCCACTTTACTAACAAGCGCTCTGGTTCGGCTATGGTTGCTAATAATAAAACGAATTATTTGATGATAATAATAGTTGTGGTGCTGATAAAGTTGCATCAAAGGTCCAGGACGTGTGTAATGTGTGCTGACTTAAATATATTACAATTTACTAACTAAATAAAACACAACAACGTTGTCCTTAAAGTTTGTATTTATTATTTACAAGAAAGAAATTTAGCGTTGATATATTCATAAGTAATTAAATAAAAGTAATATACACAAGGAGCGGTGAATAAGTAATTAAAAATTAACACGAAGATATACTGAAACGAATGTTAAATTAAGCAGTAAATTAAATGTGAATTAATTGTGAGTAATATAAAATTACCTCTGTATCGAACAATACAGAGTTACCCTTTGAGTTGCGAAGATGGTCGGCCACGATGTGCATCATATACTTGGACAAGAGTGGAGAGCGATGTTTGGTCGTAGGAATAAGAAATTAATTAGTTCGATCAATGTGAATTAGATTAAAATAATAATAAATATAGAACAGTACAGATTACCTTTTAGTTGCGGAGATGCAGGGGCACATGCATCATGGCCGGTACTTGGACAGTACGGCGAGTAAGATGTTTAACTTACGAAGGATCTAAAGAGAAGACCGAAAGTTTGTATCGAAGAAACTAGTCTGTCGGAAAGGTTTTTATTGCCCTCAGTTAAGAGAGGGATCGATGTTGTCGATGTCTTGAATAACGAATTAATTAAAGCGCGAGCTGAAAAGTTGTGATATCGATGACGCAGATATCATTAAAATATCCCTTGTGCGCCAAGCTTTATAATGATATGCGACACCATATATTATTAAGAAATGAGTACGTAATTAATTTAAAACAATTTAAGTTTAAAAACGAAATGTATAAAGATATTCAAGCGACCGTTAAATGCTAGATGACCGTTCAAAGCAGCTAGAAGAAGAAGGGTCTATCGGCTAGAGCGAGCACAAAAGAAAGACTTTCTACTTGCACAAGAATTGTACAAAGAAAAATGGCTAAGAATTTATATTTTAATATTTTAAATGCGAGGTATATTTAAAGAAATATTATTTAAAATAAATTAAAATATTTTATATATGCGAAGTGTAACAATAACTTAAAAAAAAAAAAAATTACTGCAAGAAGTGAGGACGGAGAACCATGAAATGAAGGAGGAAAACCAACAAATGAAACAGGAAAACAACCAGATAAAGAAAGAAAATGAAAAGATAAGAGCAGAAATCCGAATATTAGAAAATAGAACGGAACACTTGGAAAAGGAGAAGAAAAGAAATAACGTAGTTGTATCAGGCATGGAGGTAAACGAAAACAGTCCAACCAAAGTACAAGAGAGAGTGGAAACCTTTATAAAAGAAAACTTACAAATTGATGTAAAGATAAAGGCGGCGTATAAATTGGGCCGGTCAATATGTTTATTAGAAATGGAAAGCGCACAAGAAAAAACAAAACTCATGCAAAACAAGGCCAAACTCAAAAATATAGACAATCACGTATATATGAACAACGATTTAACAAAAAAAGAAAGGGAAATCAAGAAAAAGATAAGACAGAAAGCACACAACGCAAGAGAACAAGGGGCCAGAAACATTAAATTTGGTTACCAGAAATTAATAATTGATGGAAGAGAGTGGAAATGGAATAGAGATAAAGACGCTCTGCAGGAGGATACAAACAAACAGGGGACAAAAAACTAGCTATAGACACCGCAAATATTATAACGATGACGACTATGACAAGGACAAAGGAACAAGACGATGGAAAAGAAAATGATAAGAAGAATAGGAATAAACAAAGGAAAAGTGCAACTTACAAGCCAAAAGAAGACACATGGAGCCAGAAAGTAATACATGGAAAGAAAATAAAATACAAAGACACATACGAGGAGGAGAAGAAAAAACGTACAAATACCATGAAAGGAAGTGACAATACAATAAGAAGTCAAAGTTATTCAACAAATAAGGAACACGAAAGGAAGAGGAGGCATACTATTACGTGGGGTACGTGGAACGTAAGAAGCGTAATTGGAAAGGAGGATGAAATAGTCGAAGAAATGAAAATACAAAAGATAGACTATCTAGGGATAACCGAAACGAAAAAGAAAGGCCAAGGAATAAAAGAGTTGAGGGAAGGCTACCAAATGTATTGGTCTGGAATAGATGTGAGGAGCAGAGGAATGGGAGGAGTAGGTTTCATTGTCAAATCAAGCAAGGTAAAATCAATTATAGAAGAAAGATTTATAAGCGAGAGATTACTGGCGATTAAAGTAAAAATAGATGAAAGGAACATATGGTCTATAATAGTGGCCTATGCACCGAACGATAATGCAATGAAAGAGCAGAAGGATGAATTTTACGAAGCTTTACAGGCAGAAATAGATAGAGAGGGAAGCAACATAATGATAATGGGAGATATGAACGGAAGAGTAGGAAAGGATAACACAGGAATAGAAAGATATATGGGAAAGAACGGAGAACAAACTAGAAATGATAATGGAAATAGACTAATAGAGTTGTGTGTCGCAAATGATTATGTTATTACAAACACAAAATTCATGCATAAAGATATACATAAGTTCACCAGAGAGGTGTACTCGAGAAAAGAGAAATCTATTATTGATTACTTCATCATAAACAGAGATAATTGGAAAAAGGTAAAAGATGTACGAGTGAAAAGACATGCAGAAATAAGCAGTGACCATTACCTAGTGAAACTAGAACTCACGATAATTACACTAGACGCTAAGGAAGAAAAGAGGAAGAAGGTAACAAAAGACAAAATAAAGTGTTATAAGCTAAAAGATAATAACGTACAAGAAATATATCAAGAATATATAAATAAAGAAATAGCTAATAGGATCAATACCCCAAAGAATATAGATGATAAATGGACCCAATTTAAAGGAATTATTTTACAGGCGGCAAAAGCTGGATGCGGAGTAATAAGAACTGCAAATATAAGCACAAAGAAAAGCAAATGGTGGACACCAGATATTCAGCAAAAAGTAAAGGACAAGAAAAGAAAGTGGAAGATGTACATACAAACAAGATCAGAAGAGGATCATAATATATACAAGCAGTTAAGGACTGAGGTAAATAAAATGGTTAAGCTTGCAAAGAGACAGTCATGGGAAGAATTTGGTCAGAAGATGAGGGAAAATTACGCAGAAAATCAGAAACTGTTCTATAGCATGTTGAAGAACCTACGACAAAAGAAACAAATAAAACTGAAAAATATAAAGGACAAGGATGGAAACATAATAACAGAGGAAAAACTAATAATGAGAAGATGGAGGGAGCACTTCAAAGAACTAACAGAAACAAATAGCGAAGCGCACGAGAAAGAAAAAAACAAACAAGTAGAATATAGTACAGAAATAAATATTCAGCCAATTATAAAAGAAGAAGTAATAGAAGCCATTAATAAACTGAAATCGGGAAAGGCACCTGGGGAGGATAAAATAACAGCAGATATGATAAAATATATGGGAGATAAAGCAACAACTGAATTTTGTAATCTGCTGAACGATATATTAACAAAACAGGAAATACCGAAAGATTGGAACATGGCAATAATACTACCACTTTATAAGAAAGGAGACATGAGAGAATGCGCAAACTATCGGGGAATTGCGTTAACTAGTATACCTGGAAAAGTACTAACAAGGATACTAGAAAAGAGACTAAGGGATATAATAGAACCAACACTAGAAGAACAACAGCATGGATTTAGAAGAGGTAGAAGTGCACAAGATCTAATATTCATAGTTAGACAATTAGGAGAGAAATTTCTGAAAAAAGGAAAAGAAATACATATCTGCTTTATCGACCTACAAACGGCGTTCGATAGAATTAAAAGAGAAGACATCTGGAAAGCTCTAGAAAACAGGGGGATAGAAGGATATATTATCGATACAATAAAGGCCCTGTATAAAAGTAATAAAAATAAAGTTAGAACACATAACGAAGAATCAACAGAATTTGAAACAAAAATAGGATTAAAACAGGGTTGTGTTCTTAGCCCTCTTCTATTCACGATATTAATGGACGATGTTATAAAAAATTGTAAACAGAGATGTGAGAAACTGATAGTGGGTAGCTGGAGAATGCACCAAAGTGCCCTACGCGAATTATTGTTCGCAGACGACATGATTGTAGTAGCAGATTCAGAAAATAATCTACAACAGAATCTAAATATATACCAATCAGAATTCAGAAAAATAAACATGAAAATTAACATAAGCAAAACAAAAACGATGATAATGGCAGGAAAGGAAAAGATACACAAAATATGCTTAGGGGGAAGACAACTAGAACAAGTTAAAAGTATCAACTATTTAGGCACAGTAATAGAAGAAAATGGAAGGATAGATAAAGCAATAGCAGAGAGAATAGGAAAGATAGGGATAATTTTTAACATGCTTAAAGATACATTTTTTGGAAAAAAGGAAGTATCAAAGGAAATAAAAACAGAGATATATAAAAAAGTAGTAAGACCTTCACTAGTATACAGTTGTGAGTCTTGGACGATTTCAGATAGAAACAAAAGCAGAATAACAGCAGCAGAAATGAGATTCCTGAGAAAAATTGAAGGAATTACAAGGAAGGACAGAATTAGAAATGAGGTAATACTACAAAGAAGGAACCTGAAACCGGTTAAGAGAATTATTGAAGAAAGACAGCTGGGTTGGTTAGGACACTTGCACCGGATGCACGAAAATAGACCATCAAAACAGGTGTATGAAGCCAGAGTACAGGGAAAGAACAGAATAGGAAGACCTAGAATACAATGGGAAGAACAAGTACGACAGGCAGCCGCAGAACGTGGTATACAATGGTGTGAAACAAGGAACTTGGCACAGAACAGAAACTTGTGGAAGGAAAGAATAAATGCAATAGTAACTTGAAATGTAGTAATAAAATCCGACACCTAACGGTATAAGGATGTATAGTTTAAATAATTAAATAAATAATATTTTAAATGCGAGGTATATTTAAAGAAATATTATTTAAAATAAATTAAAATATTTTATATATGCGAAGTGTAACAATAACTTAATTAATTAATCAAAATGATTTCCCTTTTTCGTTTGTGTTTTCTGTATTGTGTAATATTCAAGATTTTGAGTTTTTCTTTAATTACATTTGTTAATAAAGAAGATTTCACGTTTACATTAGTAATATAATCACTTTGTTCCGTATAAAATTTATGATTTTAACTACGCAGGTACCGTATTATATATAAATTAAAGAGTTTCTTAATGGATTTCTATTTGCTTTGTTTCATATGTTAATAATGTGTTTACCAAAATATTAACTAAGATTTTTTTACTTTTTCAAACAAAGCATCATAAAAATCATTTTGGCTTTTATTTGATATAATATATACTTTAGAATTATATTTTACTTCATTGGTTTTGTGAAATTAAAAAGTGTATAACTTCGTTTTATATAATACATATTGCAAAAATATTTTTTATTTTGTTTTGTATTTCTTGTGTAGGAAATAATGTGTGGTTTCGCATCCATGTTCTATTTAGTTTAGGGATTATTTAAGATTTATATAATTTCCACAATCAATTACAATTAAAAAACGTTTGTTTACAAAATTGTCTGTTTTATGTGTTAAAAGTTATAGATAGTGAAAGTGAGTTGTTTGCTGTCCAGATTCGGCAATTCTGCTTATTGACAAAACCATTTAACCAAAAATTAGGCAGATGGCTTGAGATGATTTTCTTATAAAATTCCCAATCACTGAAAATTCTGCACATCCTATGGTCCCGTGGGCTTGAGTTCTGGAGTAAGTGTAATCTCGTAAGCACGTAGACGAATATCTTTACGAAGAATTCGCCACAAAGTCGTTTGGGAAATCTGTAATTCTGAGGTAGACGTGAATTGACACATTCGGATAATTTACAACACTCTCCCGTACAGCAAAAATATTCTCTTCACTTGCATTTTTTTCTCACTGTGACGGCAACATTTTGGAGATAAAATGTTGATTCAAACTTTTGCGCAAGTTTTTGAATTGTCGTTTTATTTGGACGATGATGACGGCTGAAAATTGGTCTTAATTTACGTGACTGAACAAGAACTTTGATAATACATTTTTATTATTTGTAATCATTCTTGAAGCGTGTACCTTTCCCTGATTAAATGGCAGACATTAAATAACACAAACGTTTTTTAAACGTCATTCATACGAGGGTGGTTCGGAAACTACGTGACCTAACAAAGAAAACGCGTCTTTTTAGCAAAAAAATATATTATTTTTCTATATAGTCCCCTGCTCCCTCAACCCACTTATTCCAACGATATTCCAAATTAGTAATGCCTTTGATGAACCCAAGTCCCTGAAATAGCTATTTACCTCCGAATTAGACAAAAATCTTCCGGTAGAGCCATTCTTTCAGGTTAGGAAAGAGATGATAATCGCTTAGAGCCAAATCTGGGGAATAGGGCAAATGAAGCACTAATTCAAATCCAAATTCCTTAATTTTTGCCATAGCAATCGGAGACCTGTGGGTAGGTGCATTATCCTGATGGAAAAGCACTTTCTTCTTTGCCAAATAAGGTCGTTTCTCTTTGATTTTGTCGCTTAATTGTTGCAACAAATTGGTACAATACTCATTTATTGCTTTTCCTTTTTTTAAGTAGTCGACCAAGATAATTCAATGAGAATCCTAAAAGAAACAGTTTCCATAATCTTTCCTGCTGACAAACCACTCAAAGAAACACTCAAACGATTCAGTATTTGCTCTGGTGTGACTAACCGCGGCCCACAACGCGCCGAATATTTTTTCATTTCCAATTCTTCAGTTAAAATTCTGTGCACACTGTCATTTAAGATACCTACAATGTCTGCTATCTCGTGCACTTTTACTCGACGAGCATCCAAGACGATAGGATTGACTTCTTCAATCATATTCGGAACAGTAACAGTTTTTGGGCGTCCACGTTCATCATTTGTGCTCATACGACCACGCTTAAATCCGGCCACCCAGTTTTTAACCATTGAAAACGAAGGAGTGGATTCTAATGGTGTTGAATCGAGCTCTGCTTTGAATTCGGTTGGTGTTAAGCTTTTCAAATGAAACTGCTTTATCACTGCTCTCAACTCAGTTTTTACCATAATTACAAAATCACACGAAACGTTCACTTTGGAGTACTGTCAAAAACAGACTAATTAATTAAAATATCGCTTTGTACTGTCATATTTAACCTATTAAAGGATGATCTACAGAATGGTAAAGAAGATTCGACGAATTTGCGAATTCGCGCCATCTCTGTGTTAGGCCACGTAGTTTCCGAACAATGTTCGTATATCACAAATAACATTGGTTCGTCCCTATTGAAAAACACTATAGAGAAGAACAACAAACACTACACGTCATATAGTGTTATTATACTTAGTTTCACTGAATTTATTGTAAATTTTGAAATATTGAGGAAATAAATTCACCTATTATACATTATGGACATGTATTTCCGCCAATTTAGGTCTCGTCGTGACGTCACAGCGCTAGTGACAATTGGCGAACATTGCAAGATAGGGATCTAGCCATTCTCTTTAGTTTACCATCCTTGTTGCACTCAACCAATGAGAATTAACTTAACTGTCATTTGGGTCTCTTCAAAAACTTGTCTCTCATTTTGAAATACGTTCAAAATGTTAAACATAACTTCATTATAAAATAATTTGTTTTTGGTAAATTTCGAATTTATAACAATTAATTTCAAATGTGATTGTTAAAAGATATATACTTGTTATGTGTAAAAGAAGTTCTAAAAATTTCGACCAATAAAGAGAGAGAAAGTAAATATTGTTTTGTAGTTTTATAACGTTTTGAATTTTAACACGAACGCAATTATCGTAATGGAGAATTTAGTTCCATTGTGGAGAATAAAATTATTTCAGTTTTAAAATAAACAGTAGAAAAAATGAGTATTACGTAGATAAAGCATGAAATCATTCATTTAATACAATGTTTATATAATAGTAAAACTGATTGTACGAATTAATTTTTGTATTGTTTATAGAACAATAATATACAGTAATGTGAAATATTAATATTATATTCAATCTTACATGAGCACAAATTTTTTGTTTAATATATGATTGTTATCTTTTATCAAAATAAACATATGCTAATTTACGTAAATGCTATTATAAACTTTTTCCAAAACTTTGTGCAATTATAACTCCAGTTGATACATATATGTATCATGAATTATGGAACTTAGTAAAAATATGGCAAAACAAAATTATTTAAAATATGAACATTGGACTTCAATGCTATTTGTTACAAAATTTACAAATAAATCATTATTCTTTAATAATATTTTTGATTCTACATGCTATCGATGCAGGCCGTAATGGTTTCTTCCATCTTTGTGTGTTTTTGCCATACGGCTTCAATATGTTTAACTAATTAATGTGTTACTTTATTTTATATTGATTTTATTTTTTCTAAGAATTTGGTGCCGACTCCAAAAGGTTTAGTTTGATCCGTTCTATGTAATAAATAATGAAATAAAATTAGAAAACAAATTATTTTCTTCCTTTTTACAGCAAAATTTTTGTTTTTGGATCTCTGTTTCTTTTTTTCCCAAAAGTTTTTTATTTCATACTTTTTATTGATTTGTTTGCATTATTATAATGTGTGAGCCAAAAAAAGTTTTCCAGAGTATGCCATGAATAAAATCACTTGCCTTAATTTGATTCGACTGTCACTTTGTTTAATTTAATGAAAGTTCAAACTAAATATGTAATTTATTTTAAAAATATATTTTTAAATTTAATTATAATATCAGCATATGTAATATTTCTCATAAAATAGTTATTTATGCAACAAGTGAGTAAAGTAATGACCGCACGAGCCGAAGCCGAGTGCGGCAATTCCTAGAAGTGGAAAAAAGTTGCTTTACTCACGAGTTTCATACAATTTTTTTTCTACGTCCGTAGATTTATATAAATTTGATAAAACCTTTGTTTTTATTTTGTAATAGTAATATTAAAAGTACAATTGTGAGCATTATTAATTTGAAGTGAAGAAGAATCTACATTAGTATTAGTATGCAGTTGAAGCTTTCTTCACTGTCATTCTCTATGACTAATAATAAGTAGCACTCCTTTTAACTAGACAAAAACACAGGTTTTTATGATCGGAAACGAATGCTTGACAGTTTATTGGAGGAACTGATTAACATGAGAGCGAAGCGTTCAGAGCACACTTGCGTGAACAATTTTATAATTGCGTTAAAAAATAAAACGTTACGACATTTTTTTTAACGCAAAAGCTTGAAAAAATAAATCCCTATGGCACTTTTTTAAACGCATTTTGATAGATTCATGAATCATACATCTATGAATGCAATGCCATACAATGGCTTCATCAGGTGGATGAAATACTACACTATTTCATCCACCTGATGAAGCCCATTGTATGGCGAAACAATATTGTAGTGGTATTTACAATAAAAGAATTTTTGAAACTAGAAGTTTAATTACTTATTTCTTAGCGTTATAATGAAGTTTCAACAAGTATCTCCTTCGTCAATTAACCTTCTAATAAGTATTATGTTTCACTGTATGTATGGGACAGAACTACATAGATTGGAGTATGTATAACAATTTTAATTTTTAAGATTACGGCAATGCATGTAAGTTGAATCTTGTAAGCTATTTTTAAATTAATCTAATCAAACTAATGTGAGTTATTGAATCTGGATTAATAAATATTCTCATTTCAGTCAGAATGTTAATTAATGTAGGTTTTAATTAACATAAAAGATAAATTTTAATTATTAATCTTCATGTGAAGAAATCTATTAAGCAATAATAATATTATTCAATTCGAAATAGGAGTATGTTCCTAACATTTTTATTATTTTATTATTTAAACTATGGATACTTTTCATAAAAAGTATTAAGTGAAACTTCTTATTTCGCATTTGACAAACTAATTAATGTATTTGTTGCAGTGTATCGAGAAATGTCTATCTGATTTTGGACTAGAAAACGTCTTTATAAGTTTCAATGGTGGTAAAGACTGTACAGTTTTATTGCACTTAGTACTGGGCATTATAAGAAAAAAATATCCAGAATATAATAAATCAGTGGTGTGTTTGTATATTCAAAGTGCAAATCCCTTCCAAGAAGTAAATCAATTTATCGATTTGGTTCAACAGTATTATAATTTGGAAATTATTACTATAGATAAAGGTGTTCGCGAAGGTTTAGAAACATTTTTAGCAGTTAAGACAAATATGAAAGCTTGTCTAATGGGTACGAGAAGAACGGATCCGTATTCCGAAAATTTGGAAATATTTCAGGTGAGAGGTTTTTTCTCAAATAGCTGAACATTGTATGTCATTTTATGACAATTTTGTTTAATTTGTTGATAATATTATAGTAGTTTACGATGTAAGATCGTTATATAGAACTTTTCGTACGAGCACGGAAGTTAAATGAGCGAGCGATAGCGAGGTCAGTTATCCGTATGAGCATGTAGTTTTATAACGGTCGAACATTGTACAATGTTTTATGTTATTTTGAATCGTAAATCTTAAGGAAAATAGTATTCTTTTGTATCTTATTACAAAGAGAATGCCATTTAATAATTTAATCTAAAAATCACAATTGTTCGTATCAAGCAGGTATAGCTATTTCGTTACTATGGTAACATTTCTGAATATTTTTACTTACTGTCAAGTAGAATTGTAATGGATGATATGTAAATTATTTCTTTAAAATATTTAAAGAAATTCATACAAATTCAGATAGACCTGCTGATAAACCGTCTGACCACATCTCTGATGGAGTTTGTGCAGCAGCTGAATAGGCAAGTAGGAAGCTAATAACTAGAGTAGACCAATTTCCGTGCGCGCTATGAGCGCCGGTATGGAAGTGTAATTCGTAATATATTAGAATATGCGATAGAATAGGGACGCAACATGAGCTTGTTACTGATATAAATATAGAAGTAGAGACATTTATTCTATCAGAAATAATTAAATATACATTTGGTTTTCTGCTATTAAAGTAATATGCATAAACACACGAAAAATAAGAATAGTACATATTATAGTAGCGTTGTATGTACCTATAAATAAAATGGAAAATGTTGAAATCAGTGATTATGTGCACGACAGAGAATTTAAAAAAACACTTATCGTTTTAAGCGTCTTCCAAGGATTGACAAGCTGGAGAAACTCGATTGTATATTTTCAACATCAGGTGCGTTTCTAAGGTTATTTCTGAAAAACATGTCCGCCGTGAGGAAAAAAATATGTTTATATTCGGAAAACGAGCGTTCGACATCTAGTGATGTTATATTCGCATAATAAAAATACTTTTTTAAGCAACTTAACGCATCTGTAGACGTGCCCTCACAAATACGTGTTAAGGTGTCAAAATCTGCATTTCTGTCTAAAACACTTTCAAATTTAATTAGAACACTTTCACTTTTTGCGTCTCTACAGCACACAGTTGTGCGTGAACATCTTTAACGATTTGCAGTGATTCCTCTAACGACGGCGACGAATTTTCTAATTTCGTTATTGCTTCTAGTCCCAAGTAATTCTCACGAATACTTTGTAAATCCATTTTACGTTCCTACGTTTTGGAGATTTCAGGAATACTGCCTTTGTACTCGAATTAAAGCATCTACCTCTGGATAACATCTACGAACCTGTTCTGCCACAAGGTGTAGAGCATGGAGTTTACAAGTAATATGTAACAAGTTAGGACAATATTTTCTAAGAGACCGGCCTACAGAACACATGGTTGCGGCGCCATCGATCATAAACATTAATACTTGGTCTTTCGAAAGTTTAAATTTTTCCAAAGTATTGTAAAAGTTTGTCTTTCGGGTTCTTAAATAAAACTAACAATAATTTTAGACACACACACTATATTAATATTTAAAACGTATAACAATATAAAACTAACTATTAACAACAGTAAGTACATTTATGTATTCTATATTTATGTAACTATATTTATGTGTACTTCGCGAGACTGTAGGATTCAATGAATGTCCATCCCTTCTTCGACGCGGCTTTTATATTGTCGTGAATATATTCTAGACGCAGGCAGAACGATTGAGAAAACGCTAGATAGTATGACGCGCTATGCGTTAATGGATGAGTCATCACATTGCCCCCTTCTTAAGAATGAAGTTTCGTCCCGAAACATGTCATGTTTTGGTTCCCTCAACCGATGGCGAAATCGACAGGTAGGGCCTTTGTTACATTGTGACGTCATAGCGAAATAACAGTCCACGGTCTTATCTTGCCTGGATGGACAGGAATATTCAAGCCGGTAGCTGCATACCAGAATTTCCATACCAGTATGTCGGAAGATTACTTCCAACATGCTCCTTACAATTCTCCAGTCCAGGCGGTCCAATCCACAACCCAATTTTGGAACTGCTAATTTCAGAATGTCTTGCTGTAACATTTGTTCGCGTAAGTGGGTCAGGGCCTCCCATAAGGCTTGATAGGTTGGCTTTAGGCTCGACAGTTCTTTCGTGACCAAATAAAATATGGGCTGTCCTTCATTTATTATTTGGAGACTCTTCCCAATTGCTGGTCCCTGCTGCCTTAGCTTTTCGATTCTGCCAAATCTCTCTTTAAATTCCCAGGCAATTCCTTTGGCCATTCGTAGATCTCGGGTTACGCAATGAGCAAGCGCGTAGTCTGGCGGCACCGTGAACAAATCCTGCTGTTTCTCGATGGTTACCCCAAATCGAGCTTTTCTCGAACCAGAATACTCTTGCATAAAGTCTTCGAAGGTTAGTTCATGGTATTGGCTATCCAATCGGCGCAAGTCAACGGTTTCGTCATTGTCTCCAGAGTATGGGGCTAATCGATTAAAATGTACGACTCTTGGCTTAGTGTGAGGTGTTCGCCTGATGCGGTATATTACATCGTTGATCCGCTTCAACACCTCGTATGGCCCCTCCCAATTCTTTTGAAGTTTTGGGGATAGGCCCCGTCGGCGTTGTGGATTATATAGCCAAACCCGATCGCCTTCATGGTAACCACTCTTCTCGGCGTTGATGTCATAGCTCTCCTTCATTCTGTCACTAGCATCTTGGATATTGTGTCTGACTTGTTCATGTATATTATCTAGTCGTCGCCTGAGCGTGCTGACATAATCTTCTCCGGCAAGATCTTCACCAGGCTTGCTCCCAAACTTTAAATCACAGGGCAATCGGAGTTCCCTCCCGAATAGCACGTTTGCTGGTGATTGGCCAGTTGTCTCTTGAACGGAGGCCCGATACGCCATTAGAAATAATGGTAAATGTTCGTCCCAATCTCTCTGGTGTTCGGAGACCACTTTGGATAAGTGTCTGATCATGGTCTTGTTCATTCGCTCTACCATCCCATCTGATTGTGGATGCAAGGGAGTTGTTCTCGTCTTCCGTATGCTCAAAAGTCCACACATCTTTTCGAATAGACTGGACTCCAAATTTCGCCCTTGATCGGAATGAAGTTCCAAAGGTACACCAAAACGGCTGACGAACTCCTTCACAATCACGTCTGCTACAGTTCCAGCTTCTTGATTTGGTAGAGCATATGCTTCAACCCATTTGGTAAAGTAATCCATGACCACTATTATGTATTTATTTCCTTTGTCGCTTTCTGGAAAAGGGCCGGCGGCATCTATGGCGATCCTTTCAAATGGGCTTCCTACATTGTATTGGCGCATGGGTGCACGTCGACGCCTCTGGGGACCATTGCTTCCGGCGCAATTAGCACACTTTCGGCACCATTCTTTCACATCTCGTGAACAATTCACCCAGTAAAATCTATGGCGCACCTTCTCCAGTGTTTTATGGACTCCAAAATGTCCCCCAGAAGCACCATTATGGAGTTCTCGCAATACCTCTGGTATTCTTTTCTTGGGAACCACCATTTGCATCTTCCGCTCGCTTCCATCGTGATTTTCGACCTCACGTCTCAGGAGATCGTCTTCTATGGTTAAAGAATCCCATTGTGCCCAGTATGACTTCAATTCTCGTGAATGGGGAGCAATTTCTTGCCAGGTCGGTCTTTGCCCATTTCTTTTCCAAACCCTGAGGACTGCAAGATCCGGATCAGCTTCTTGATCCGCGCGCAAATTGTCAGGTTGCCATTGGTCATCAACAACGGTGGTTCGAAAAGCGTTGGCCGATTTGTCTTCGATTCTGTTGCAATGTCGACAGTCTTCTGGACAGGGCCTTCTGGAAAGGGCATCTGCATTTTGATGTTTGAGGCCTGCTCTGTGTTCAATGACAAAGTCGTACTCCTGTAGCCTCTCAATCCATCTAGCTACTTGACCCTCTGGATTCTTAAATTGTAAGAGCCACTTTAAGGCGGCATGATCAGTGCGGATCAGGAACTTCTGCCCATACAGGTACTTGTAAAAGTGCTCAATGGTCTTAACTACTGCCAATAGTTCTCTCCTGGTTACGCAGTAGTTCCTCTCTGGTTTGGACAGGGTCTTGCTGAAGTATCCAATGACCTTTTCTTGTCCATCTTGGATTTGAGAGAGCACGCCACCAATCCCGACGTTACTGGCATCCGTATCCAAAACAAACCTCCCAGATGGCAGTGGATAGTTTAAAACAGGTGCACTGATCAACGTACCTTTTAATAACTCGAAGGCCGCTTGGCATTCGTTGTTCCAAATGAATGCTCGATTTTCTGTTAGGCGAGTAAGTGGTTTTGCAATGTTGGAGAATCCCGGAACGTAGCGTCGATAATATGTGCATAATCCCAAAAAGCTTCTTAGCTGATGTTTGTCTTTGGGTACCGGCCATTTTTCCACAGCTTTTACTTTTTCTGGATCCACAGCAATTCCTTTTCCGGAAACCACATGTCCAAGGTAATTTACCTCCTTGCGGAAAAGCTGACACTTCTTTGGACTTAATCTCAGGTTGGCATCTCGCAACCTCTGGAATACTACTTCCAAATTTTTCATGTGATCTTCAAAGGTCTTCCCTACCACAATCACATCATCGAGATATACCAGGCAGGTGTTCCAAGACAGTCCCCTCAGTACAGTGTCCATGAGTCGCTCAAAAGTAGCTGGGGCGTTACACAGTCCAAATGGCATGACTGTAAATTGCCAGAGTCCTGTACCTAAACTGAAGGCAGTCTTCTCTTTGTCATTGGGATCCATTCCCACTTGCCAATAACCGCTCTTTAAGTCGAGAGTGGAGAACCATTTTGCTCCTGCCAAGGTGTCTAGCGTATCGTCTATTATTGGGAGAGGATAGCTGTCCTTTTTGGTCACACTATTCAAACGACGATAGTCCACACAGAATCTGGTAGATCCATCCTTCTTCCTGACAAGGACCACTGGTGAAGCCCATGGACTATTCGATGGTTCAATTACTCCTTGGCCTTCCATATCTTGTATAATTTGCTTGGCTTCCTCACGTTTTGCCAGAGGTAACCTCCTTGGTCCTTGTCGAATTGGACTTGCATCGCTGGTATTTATTTTGTGCATTACAATATTGGTTCTTCCCTTCGTACCAGTTTCAGTTTCAAAGACGTCTTCATAATGTTTGATTAGGTCCTTAACTTGATTTTGTTCCTTCTTGCTCAATCCTTGACAGGCGGAGTCGATTATCTTGGACAATTTCTCAGGAACCTGCACGAATCCATTCTTCTTCGCCTCTATGCGATGAACGACGGCAGACACTGGCGAACACCACCCCAGAATAGTACCCTTCTTCAATGAAACAGGGTAATGGTTCACATTCATTACCCTTATCGGTACAGTCTTCTGAGTCTTAACCAGCATTTTGGCAACTACTATTCCTCGGCCCACCTCGTCATCATCAGCCTTTGGTTCCAACATTGTAACATTTCCGTCCAAATAATCACCTTCCATACACGCCGTCAAAAATGTCTCACTTCTTGCATCCAGAACAACATTCTCTGCTGTAATTACTTGTACACTCCCACAATTTTTCCCATGAAGAAACAATTCCTCATTATTTATTTTTAAAGTGCCTTCTTTCATGTTTAACTGGAAGCCGTAGGTGTTCATGATGTCTAATCCCAAGATTATCTGTTCTTCTATGTCGGCTACGAGAACACGATGTCGGATTGATGTTGGTCCTATGACAAAATTGACATCTACTTCACCTTCCACAGAAGCTGCTTCTCCAGTAGCTGTCCTTAGTCTCCATTTGCTAGAAAGTAATTCTTTATTCCTGGATATTAAATCGGGTCGTACAATGGTTTTCGTCGATCCAGTATCTAGCAAGCAAGCATAGGTTCTTCTTTCCATAATAGCATCCACATACAGGCCATTGGTTTGATTTTTCAAAGATGCGATTTGGGCAGTCCTTGGGACTTTCGGATTCTCAGCGGATTCTTTCTTGGTCCTTTTATCACATTTATTCTGGATAAAACCGTTTCTTCTACAATTCCCGCATGGCCGCGCACTTTTATTTGATTTGATCTGGTTTAGAACTCTACTAACCACCTGCTCCATGAACTCCTCATTTTCCTGCTTGTCAACAGTGCAGACACGAGCATGGTTCCGGGAGGCTTGCTTTGCAGTCTCAAACTCAAGCGCGTGTGCCAAAGCATCGATCAAGGTTTTCGGTCTTGCCAACCTTAATGCTTGCTGCGTATCAATATCCCGGAGACCATCTATGAATGTCTGGACCGCTAGGTGTTCCATGAAATTATCTGGTGCCATCGATATGCAAGTCGAACTAGACGAGCAATATCTGCCTCAAATTCCTGAAGATTCTCGCCTTTCTTCTGTGATCGATTCTTCAGTTGGGTATGGTATACTTGCTCCAAATGCGCATGGCCATATCTCATCTCCAAGCGTTTAATGAGTTGAGAATAATCTTTACGTTCCTCAGGAGGCAATGTCTGCAAAATATCACTAGCATCACCCCTCAATGCTATGACTAAAGCAGTCGCCTTCTCGGCAGAAGACCATGCGTTTGCTTCTCCGGCCGCTTCGAATTGCGTCAGGTAAGTTGCCCATGACGTCTTTCCATCAAAGGTTGGTGGCTTGATTCTGGTCCTTGAAATAGCCACAAGTTCTTCTTTTATTTCGATGGGCCGCGGTATGACTTCTTCGTTGACCTGCCTGGGATCAGAATGACTCATGGCAGCGGGTAATTTCATCTCAATCATTATTGCCTCTAAAAGTCTAGAATGTTCTCCAATTTTCTCTTCTACAGCTGTGAAAACCTCTTCTTTTAACGCCTCTGATTTTTCCGCTAGTCGCTGTTCTAGAACTTTTTCGAAGTTTCTAGAATTTTCTAGTAATTTCTTTTCCAGATTTTTCTCGAGGATTCTAGCGGTTTCTAGGTTTTTTTGTTCCATTTGTTCTAGAGTTTTCGCTAAGTTTCCAGAAGTTTCCAGGTTCTTCTGCTCCATTTGTTCTAGAGTTTTCGCTAAGTTTCCAGAAGTTTCCAGGTTCTTCTGCTCCATTTGTTTCATTTGAATTTGCGCATTCTCTATTAATCGTTGTTCCATATTTTTCGCACTATCCAGATTATTCGGTTCCATTTGCTTCATTTGAATTAACAGCAAATTCACGTCAGCATCTCCGCCTGGAACTTGAAAGACATAATTCTCTGGATCCTCGCCTTCTTGGATCAACACATTGCGAAGCCGTTGCTGGAGGATCGACTTTTTGCCAGTTGTATCCTCATCCCTCTCTTCTAATTCTCGTTTTAACTCGGACACTTTTAATTCCGTCAGTTTAATTCTATTAGCCATCACGATATTTAAAATAACGTCTTTCCGCACTGTATATTTATTTAATCGAATACTTAATTAACACTTAATTGTCTACTTAGTTTATTATTTATTAATTAGTCCACACCTGAATACCACTGTAAAAGTTTGTCTTTCGGGTTCTTAAATAAAACTAACAATAATTTTAGACACACACACTATATTAATATTTAAAACGTATAACAATATAAAACTAACTATTAACAACAATAAGTACATTTATGTATTCTATATTTATGTAACTATATTTATGTGTACTTCGCGAGACTGTAGGATTCAATGAATGTCCATCCCTTCTTCGACGCGGCTTTTATATTGTCGTGAATATATTCTAGACGCAGGCAGAACGATTGAGAAAACGCTAGATAGTATGACGCGCTATGCGTTAATGGATGAGTCATCACAGTATCTAATAGCACGTCTGAAATTTTTAAGGCATTACATTGTTCTAGTCGTCTGGATGCTAATAAAATTGAAGACGTTGGTTGATGTGGTTCCATATTACGCGCCATCACATCAACTACCGATTGTTTTTTGCTGTCAGTTGTTTCGTCCACACATAACCACAGTTTTTTATTTTTCAGTTCGGCTTTGATTTTATTTTCAACGTGTTTACGCACCGATGGTAAATTCCTTCGTAACGTTGTCGTGCTCGGTAATGTTTGATTCGCGTATTTATTCCAAAATGAAATAAATGAATCATTACTTAACAAGGCAAAGCAGTGTACACACAATCATAGTTACACATAGTTCATGTATAAACTGTTGTCGATTAATTTTGTTATTATTGTGCTTCGAACTGCTTACGTGTTCTTTACAATGTGTTTTTGACCAACACGTTAGATATGTATTGCACACCAAACATTTAATTTTTGAGCCATCGTATATTAAGTCCGAGAAATCCATAATAAACTTATTCACTTCGTCTGACAACGGTCGTTTTCTCGATTTATCTGTCGACGACATTTTATTACGTATGCTTACACTTATATGGCAATCTAAGCAAGTACTAAACACATACTGAATCCTTTTTATTAGTTCTGATGCAATACAATCATCCTCACATCGGCGCACATGGCGCGCACGGAAATTGGTCTGCTCTGCTAATAAGTTATTAGTAGAGCAGACCAATTTCCGTGTAGTAATACTAATAACTAATACCAGAAGCATCCCGTAATGGGTATAACAATGAGTTGATCGCATCGGTGGAGAGAAAGGAACGCTATCCGCAAGGTATTAAATGAAACTGTAGTTTTAGCTTATGCAGAGTCCGGCAACATCACTATTTGACAAACGTCAAATAGTGATAAAATTGTATTTTATTATCGAAGGTTATCTGTTACAATGGCAAATTGGCCAGTCCAGTCCATCGTGCAAACACAGAGGCGTTTTCGTCGTGAATTTAATTTGCCAGTGCGCTGCAATTCCATCAAGAAATGAAATTTTGAGATGGGTAAGAGATGCAGACGAAAGCGGCGGTGTAAACTCAAAATTTGTCGGAGGTACACGTACAGTTCGTACACAAGGTAATATTGAAAGAACTAGAGTAGCCGTTGAACAGAGTCCAATAAGTTTTGCAATTCGACATTAAATTGCACTGCGAATTTCAGAGGTAAGAATGCGACAAATTTTAAAGCTGGATTTGATAAACTGATCATGTCTGATGAAGCTCACTTCTACTGGACGGAACATAACCCAAGAGAAATGCATGAACACCCACTTCATGTCCAAAAGGTAACGGTGTGGTGTGTAGTGTGCAGTTTTGGCGTGATCGGGCCATACTTTTTTGAAGTAAATGACCACATCGTTACAATCAATTCACTTCGGTACGGTGAGATGTTGGAAACATTTGTGGCTGTGGAACTTCAAAGAATGGACCAAGATGGAGTATGGTTACAACAGAGGGCGCCACAGCGCATACAGCTAGACGGTCCATTGTTATTTTACAGCGTATGTTCCCGAATCGCCTAATTTCCAGGTTTGGTGACATTGCATGGCGCGCAAGATCACCGGACCTGACGGTCCCGGATTTCTTGCTGTGAGGATTCTTAAAGTTCAAAGTCTACTCTACGCGTCCCCAAACAGTTCTGGAGCTCAAAAAAAGAATACATTTGATAAACGAAGATTTACTCAGACGCGTTATGGTCAATTTCAGAAACAAATTGCAGCAATGTATAGATGACGGTGATCATCTTAGGGAGGTGATCTTTGCAAACTAAAAGTGTTATGAGATATTTCCAGACCTGTGTCTTTAGCTGTAATAATAATAAGTCCAAATATATTATTTGTTTCTCAACAGTGGCCTATTAAAAACCGTTCAATCCTGTCAATCAATAGATGATATAGGAGACCATGTAAAATATCTACTGGTAAAACTAAGACTCACACCTCAAGATCCTTTGTCATTCCTGACGCAAGTTCATCCTATGATCCTTACGCAATTTACCGCAGATATGTTGCCTTACGTCCTTCTAATGTTGGAACCAGGCGCATTTTTGGGAGGTATAGAGAAGGAATGTGTCGCGCAGCCAGCTGGTATGTATACTATTGGGGCCGTGACAAAAATGTGGCGAAATTCTTTGGACTGGACCATCCTGAGAATTGCACCAGACACTGTTTTAGACGTAGTAGCGCTAGCATGGTTACGGATAGCTGCGGAAACCTTTTTGCTAGTGAGCCGGATTGGTGGCTGGAAATCGTCTAGAGTAGCAGAAGAATATGTTGAACAATCGATCAAAGGAAAGGTAAACGTTACCAAAATGATTCATCGCAATAAACTCCAATAATTGTCCAACTAGCTCAACGTCAATTCTTCTCTTAGACACAATAATATCGACTTCCTTGTCGATCTTTGCTTATATCTTATAACAACGTCAAACTTTATTAACTAACTTCTGCACATTTTGTAATTTTGTGTTCGTGTGAGATTTTTTTAAACTCTCGAATAATTTTTGGTGTAATTTTGATTTGTTTACATTGGACGACATTTTAAACTATTTCAACGGTGGCAAAAGTCGAACAATAGTAAACAAACATTCACTTAGAACAAGTCAAATGCAATGATATTAGACCGGACAAATGCAGACAAGTGAATAGCGCGCGCGGTAATTCCCCTAGTTCTGTTCTTTCTCAACCATAAATAACCGCGTGAGAACGAGTATAAAGCAATAATCAATTATTTCGTGGAATCCCCGAACGAGCATAGCCATGGGGGGTTGCCATATGTGTTCAAATCAGACAAAAAAAATAAGAAAAGTAAATAAATATTGCTGACGTAATCACCATTCACCCCCCCCCCCCCGCCCCTATGTAATCAAAAATAAGCAAAGAACCCTCCCCCCTTTGGTGCTTACATAATACTTGAACGGCCCCAAAATAATATTTTACTTCTATGGAAACGGCTTTGTTAAGGTGTGTTTATGATTCAAAATAACAAAAATTTAAGTTTTTCAAAGATGAATTATATTATTATGTTTAACAGATGACAGATCCAAACTGGCCCCAAGTTATGCGTGTTTCGCCGCTACTAGATTGGCATTATTCTGAAATTTGGGATTATCTTCTATACTATCAAGTACCTTACTGCAGCCTGTATGATGAAGGTTACACATCTTTAGGCAGCGTGAATAACACTATAAGAAATCCGAATCTCCTCTACAAGACAGATAAAGATAACGAAATATATTTACCTGCTTATAAACTTTTAGATGGAAATACAGAAAGAAGTGGTAGAGTATGACATAAAAAATATTTAGTTATAAATTTAGTAAATTATTTTACAACTACTATTTGTTTTGCCGTAATATTTTGTTATACTGTGCGATATTATCGTGTTTTTAAGATAACTTGTATGATTTTATTTATATTGTTATGTTAACGATCTTATATGTTGTAATTTTGCATAGATTCAGTTTCTTCGGAAATTTATATTTTTAATAAAAATATTGTTATATGTCGTACGTCGAATATATGACATTGTTATTTAGTTGGAGTTTATTTTAGCCTTTCTTATGTACGATAGTGAATGAGTATTATATACTACATGATATGCTAGATTTTCCATTTAATTGACATATATTCAGTATAGTAACGAGTGATCATTAAAATTTTCGCTCAAGTAAGCCATGTACACAAAAAGTATGTCCTAACTTAAGTTATTAGAGGAGATCTGTCATTATAATTTCAAACGTCATGATTGTTAAAAAATAATTTGAAATGCTGACTTTTATATTAAATATATTTATAATTTTTATACAAAGTAATAGAATATTATAAAAAATGTGTAAAATGTTGACCATTCTCCACCAAGCATAATCGCACTCTATTTCGTAGAGCATTGAAAACATTGATCAGTATTTGCGGTGAGTTATTGATGTGTTCACATTTTTCTATGATTTTATGTCTTAACTCTTGCAGATTATTAATTGGTGTTTCATAAATAATATTCTTTATATATGGCCACACAAAAAAATCCATGACTGTTAAATCACACGATCGTGGTGGATATGGAATCGCTGTATTTCTACTTATTATCCTATCGCCATAAAATTGTTGCAAAAACAGAATATTTTCAAGTGTAACGTGAGATGTAGCCCCATCCTGTTCAAAATATCCGACCTGGAGTTCATCATTAGTCAATTGATTAGTAAAAACACTGAGAATTTCGTTACGATATTTCTCCGATGTTATCGTGCCCTCAAAGAATATTGGTCCTATTAATCGGTGACGATTCATACCTATACCCATACGCCTATTTTTTCTGGATGTAGAGGAACTTCTCTGTAGAAATGAGGATTTTCACTGGACCACATACGCATATTTTGCGAATTAACATATCCTTTCAAATAAAACCAAGCTTCATCGGTGAAAAAAGTATGATTTAAAATATTGTCTGTCATTGTTTGAATAAACCATTGGCAAAATTGTGTTCTTTTTTCATAATTCGTAGGTAATAGATTTTGTACAGAAGTTAATTTATAGGGATACATGTGCAAGTCCATTTTTTAAATTTTTTGACATGTTCCATACGAAAGCCCAACTTGTTGCGAAACTCTGCGAATAGATGTTTGAGGAGATTCGTTAATAATTTGTCTGACACAATTACGCCGCGACTTCTCTTGAGAGGAGGACCGCTTCCTTTTTTCCTTAAAATACTGCCTGTTTGACGAAAAAGATTTACACAATGCATTAGCGTATCACGGAAAGTTTTATAGCTAGGAACAGTATTTGGATATCTCTCTTCAAACTCCGCAAGGCAATTTTCTATTGAATGCTGCCAAATACCATCAATTTTTTGAGATGTCAGGAAGTAACATTCTACCTTAAACACTTTATGCATATCATTAAAGGCCATTACTTTTTCTTTTGATGAAACTTTAAAATATATATTTGACACTGACAGATGTTTGAAATAACATCTTAATGACTAAAGCTACGACATAATTTTTATATACACGGCCAGCTACGAGTGAAAATTTTAATGATCGCTCGTTACTACCAGTCCCGCGCCGTAATTGTATGCACGTATGCAAGGCACACAGACGGCCAAATCAAAGGGCGTCGAAAATTGTTCGACATTACTAGAGACACTGGTCATTAATCATTAGGTTAAGATGATACTAACATGTAATTTAAAAAACACGCTACCCTATCGAGAGAAAGAATTTAAGTGGGTGACCGGTTATGTTTACTTTAACCAACTATACCCTCGATGACACACTTCTTTTAAAGGTTTTATTTTTTGCGTGTGTATAGAATTTAAAGGGCATCAAGCATTAAACTTGTTAGTGTTTAGATTAGAGCATTATTTATATTACGGGGCTTTTTATCACATATTGGTAATTGAAAAATTTATGGTTGCGATAAGAAAATATAACACTGTTTGGTTTACCCTAATATATTTTTGCAAGTGTTTAGAATTTTAAGAAGCATCAGCAAGCATGTGTATCAGGCACTAAATTTGCTAGTGTTGAAAATGTTATTAAATTACGGTCTGTTTTACTAGCGCATCAATTACTAATTATTTTTTGGTAACCCATAACAATAATTATCCATAACAAGTAACAACATTTGGTTCACATCGAGTTAAATGTGATATCATAGAATGGTTGCTATGGCTGTTAATGTTTTATTCCTATTTTGTGCCTCTATAATATGTATGTAAGATGTGGATAAAAATAAAATATATAGGCAACGTAAATACAAATTTCCCAGAGTGCAATAAGAACTTCCGTTTAATTAGGATTCGGAAATTCATAGATTTATCAATAATTAATACCATGAGATCAAAAATTATATTGATAAAGGTTTGCCATGGAATGTAAAACGTGTCTAAAGTTATATCATTTAGTGTCATACTGACATTAATATTTGTCAATATATTTTCTCTCTGACATCTTGTAGTTTTTCAATTATGGTTTACACCACAGCACACAAAACTTTCATGATTGAAGCGTATTTTAGAACAGGTGTTCTAGTTAATGGAATTTGAGAATACAGTAAGCGGTTATGTTTGGATAATTTTAGTAAACACTTTCCAAATTTCGCAGTAGTAGATCAAGATTTTTATATGTGCCTTGGGTTTATTTCGCGAAACTGGATCTCTAACTCATAAAAAAGGTGCTGGTAGACCAACTATTCGTGCAGAAGTAATTATTGACGTTCGTAATCGTATGGAACAGAACCCCACAAAATCTTTGAGACGCCTGTCTCAAGAAATTGGGAGTTTCTTATGAAACATGCCGAACCATTGTTAAAGAGAACTTGAACATGCATCCATTTAAGATGCAATCATATCAAGCTCTTTTACCATCAGACCACCCCAGACGTCTTGCGTACTGCCAATGGTTTGTCAAAAATTTTATGAATAACGATCTGCTAAACTTAACATTTTTTTCCGATGAGGCATGGTTTCATCTTTTGGGGAGATAAATTCTCAAAATATACAAATGTGGATCACTAATAAACCGCATTTTTTTATTGAATCTCCATTACATTCTCAAAAAATTGGTGTTTGGATGGCAGTCTCCCTTAGAAAGATAATTAGGCCGATTTTTTTCAATTTCACCATCAATGCAGAGAGGTACAGAAACAACATTTTGACTGAATTTGTTCAACAACTACACGACGATGAACTTCATAATGGTTATTTCCAACGTGACGGTGCAACAGCACATACGACACGAGAAACTATAGCCTTTCTCCGTGAGTTTTTTTATGAGTTTCCTCCGAGGTCACCTGGTTTGACTATTATGGACTATTTTGTGTTTCCTCGCTGCAAAAATAGAATTTTCAGAACTCCTGTACATAATTTGCAAGAACTGCAATAAAAGATTATTGAAGTATGTGCAAACATAACGGCACAAATGTTGCAAAATGCTTTTGATAGCATGAAAAGGCGCGTCGAACAAGGCGTGGGTCATTTCGAACATTTATTGTAATTTGTTTATTAATTTTTAATAAAATGTTATTCAAACATGTAAATCATTTTAGATAAACATATATTTACAAATTTTGTCAGTCAAATGTCAGTATGACAGTTAGCCTGATAATTTAATCAGAATGATCTCAAACGAATGATACGTTTTACATTCCATGGCTATGCTTTATGACCAGTGGCGGTTTCTGCTATGGTTTGCAAGTTTGCGCAACCACCAAAACTAATAGATTTAATTTAATGAAAAAAAGCGTAATTCTATATTTTTTAAATTATAAATTAAAAATTTGTACTACCTCACAGAATAAATGAACTATTATAAATTACTTATAATACGTATTTCTAATTGGATATGAATACGTTAAATAATTGAGAGAATAACACACTTGGTTTGCAGACTCATTGCAATCCACTAACGTATATATCCCTATACGGCTGACAAACTTTGTCGAACGTCTTTCGGGTATATCTCCATAAACGACAATATTGTTGCAGCTGCAGTGCAACCAAAACGTTAGACGTATTTCTTGCTTACGGTGCAACGGTATAAAAGCGAATAAAAAAGTTGTATTTGTGTGTTTAAAAGTGTGTATGCTCTTTATTTTTAAATAATAATGAATTCAGTGCAGAGTTTAATAGTGGATCCGTTCTATAAAAGAACGTATGCCGAAAAAATTGAAATAAAGCGGTTGGGCAGACCTGTTCCGAATTTAAATCTGAAACAAACGATTTCCAGTAAGACGCGAACTTTTAATAGACTATTTAATAAGGATATTTATAATAAACATTTGTGGATTTGCGGTTGTAGTATAAAAAATGCATTATTCTGCTTTCCTTGCTTACTATTTGAAGGTGAAGAATTATGGACGAAAATGGGTTTAACTGATTTAAATCATTCAAGCGATCGAATTAAAAAACACAGTATATCACAAAGGCATATGAAAAATGTAGTCCAATTATCGCTTTTTGGGAATGTGGATATTGCTGCTCAGATGGATAGTGCATATCGAAGAAATATAGCATTGCACAACGAGAAAGATAAGTACAATCGATATGTACTGAACATTATAATGAATTGTGTACATTTTTGTGGAGCTTTTGAACTTGCGCTGAGAGGACACGATGAATCAATTTCGTCCTCTAACCCGGGTGTTTTTCGTGGTTTAATAAATGTTAGTGCTGAATTGGACGTTGCTTTAAAAGACCCTTTAGAAAAAGCTACTGTTTTCAAGTATACTTCTAAAACTGTCCAAAATGAAGTTTTACAATGTTCAGTGTGTGTCAAGAAGAAATCTCTAAAGAAATAAAAGAAGCGGGTTATTTATCTGTAATAGTTGACGAAACTGCAGACGTATCAAATAAATATCAAATGGCCGTGGTATTTAGGTATATAGCTAAAGGTAAGCCTGTTGAACGATTTTGGAATTTTTTAGCGCCGTCAGACCATGACGCGAAAACGTTATCTACAATCATTCTTGCAGAACTAGAAACACACATTAAAGATAACGAAAGAAAATTGATTGCCCAGACATATGATGGGGCAGCCGCCATGGGCGGATCGCATAATGGGGTACAGGCACATATTAAACAAACTTAATAAATACGCTGCTTACGTGCACTGCTACGCGCATCAGTTAAATTTAGTTATGTTGAATGCTGCCTCTGCCAACACTAATGTCCGTATATTCTTTGCAAATTTACAAGGAATTTGTACCTTTTTTTCAAATAGTTCTCAAAGAGTTGCAATATTGGACAAAACAGTTAAAAAGCGGCTGCCTCGTTCGGCCCCAACCAGATGGAATTTTAATTCCAGAATTGTCGCCACTGTGTTTGAACACAGAGAAGAAATTATAGAAACAATGCGAAGAATTTTGAATGAAAGTAAAACTGTAAATATCACTATTATCAATCAAGCTTCAGGTTATATTACGCTTCTTACTAATAAGAGTTTTATTTTCTGGTTAAATCTATTTTACAAGATAATGCCTCAAGTAGATATATTATATGCAAAATTTCAAACTAGAGAAATTGATCCCCTTATGGCCAATAAATATATATTATCATTTGAAACTCAGTTAGCTCAAATCAGAAATAATATAACGAACACTTCGGATACAAGTGACAGTGGGCCCGGCTCATCAACTTCAAAACGACGTAAGATCGATGGAAACGAATATACACGAGAAGCAAAGGAAGTTTGTGATATTATTATTTGTCAAGCCAAAGATAGGTTTAGCTTTACTGGACACTTAACTGCAACGTCTCTATTTTATTCTGATAAATTTAATCAATACAGCCTCCATTTTCCTGAAAATGTCTTTCAGGAAACAATTAAGTCTTACCCATACTTTGATGAACGGAAATTCCGTACTGAACTAAGCGTAATTTATGAAACGGAAGAATTTAAATCAATCTCGGGTTTGCTTCCTCTTTATGACATCATTTCACAAAGTGGACTAAGTGCGACTTTTAGTGAAACATTAAAACTTTTAAAAATTCTAATTACAATTCCGATGTCATCAGCTGAAGCGGAGCGGTGTTTTTCTACTTTGATGAGAATAAAAATTTTCTTAAGAAACAGCATGGCACAAGAAAGACTTTCTGCATTGGCGATGCTTTCTCAAGAAAAGGATTTTATCCAAAGTATTCCAGATTTTAATCAAAGGGTTATAGATAAATTTGCTACTGCGAAAGATCGTCGCATGGATTTTCTGCTTCAATAAAATCACGATCAGAATCAGTGAGTTTTAAAAGCCTTCTTTCTTTTTTATATGTACCTTAGCAAAAATAACTTTTAATAAAGCATACTTAGTGACCTACCTTGTTTACCTACTGTAAAAAGTATTAGTATTCACTAAATTTGCAACCCCCACATTTTTGATACACGAGCCGCCGCTGGCTTTATCAATATAATTTTTGATCTCGCGGTATATGTATTATTGCAATGTTAGATAAAATAATGTATGCACTCGAATATACAATAATAATAATATTCGTAACAGTTTGGACAACACATATTTCTTGTGATCTTTAATACATGAATGATTTCAAATTTAGAATATATGGATTTCGGATCCTGCGCGTAATACCTCAAATTCATCTGTACATGCAGTCACTGAACTATATACTATACGTAACTGCGGTTCGAAGGCGTAGTGAGGCAAATGCTAAATACACTGATGAAAAAAGTGACCAGCACACCCTGTATAATCTGAAAGTGTCTAGATAAATGCGTAGATTTAGCGGAGCATTAAGGTTTCCTCTAGACGAGTTTGCGCAGTGAGTTTTGACTTTTTCTATCGCTGCATTTTTTACTGAGTGCCTCCGACAGCTCCAATATGTTGTCTCCATGGAGACCGATGCGGGAAGGGAGAAACAGGTTATTGTTAGTGTGGTGGAAGCGGATAGTTGTAGTCGTGCTTGTGCTGTTTGCGTTATCTGAGTGAGTTTGAGCGAGGAATGGTTATGGGGATACACATAACAGGAGTATCCTTCTGTGATATCGCTCGCCGTCTCGAGCGGTCATTATCGGCAGTGTAGCGGGCATGGCGAGAATGGATGGAGCAAGAACGTACGCGCCTTCAGCCGCAGTGGGACGGCCCCGCGCGAGCACAGAACGCGAGGATCGCGCCCTTGTGCACAGCGCTTTAGCGTCGCGTACGTTTTCTTCAAGGCAATTTGGAGCCTTTGGCCAGCAGGAAGGGAAGGCGTACTCACTACGCGAACTGTACGGGGGCGTTTGCTAGAAAGTAGACTGCGAGCGCGCTGTGCGTTGCAGCGGATTCCCCTGACTGGCGAGAACCGCCGTACATGGCGCCAGTGGGTGGCGTCTTCTATACATGCACGACAACGTCCGACCGCATACTGCACGTGTTGCCCAGACCTTTGTGGAAGAGAACCATATACGGATGCTTCCATGGCCGGCACGTTCTCCGGATTTCAATCCGATCGAACATGTCTGGGATATGATAGGTCGGAGACTTCAACGTTATCCGGCTCCCCCAGGTAACGTTGAGGAGCTATGGAGGCGCGTTGAAGCAGCATGGTTGAATATCCCTCCCGCTACCCAATACAACGACTTATTGACTCCATGCCTCGTCGTCTAGCGATGGTACGCGCCGCTAGCGGGGATACTCCCGCTATTAATGCATCCCTTTTCAGCAGGGCTGCGTCGCTCTCCAGGTAAGGGTAAGTTATGCTACGTTAGTACTATTTCTATACCAAATTTCATTGCGTTAGAACCAATTCTTCAGATTATACAGTGTGTGCTCGTCACTTCTTTCCAACAGTGTACTAAGGTCAAGAAATAATTATCTTTATATATATTGTTATAGTTCTCCTTGTTACCAGAAACTGAAAGAAAAATAACATTATTATGAAAGAAGACCATACATAGATATTAAACAAGTTAATACCGCGGATTTAATTAGAAAATTTATTATTTTTGTAGATCACTTTTCATTATCAAAATTCATTAATTTATTTGTAATTCCGAAAATAATTAATTTGATTGATAATATTAATATCATATGGAAATCTATTTTATCGACCATAATATTTTTTGATTTGAACTAATTCATCGCGGGATTTATCTATTTTAACTTACATACATATGACATTAATAGACATTTAAAATAATGTAATTAGTATTTTATAATTATTATTTTTTATTATAACGGTAATGTCAGTTAATAGGAGATATAAAATAAGTCGATTAGAATAAATACAAAATTAAATACTTGTAATAAGAAAAAATAAATCATATTCAGCCCAAGAAAAAAAACGATAGATAAGAGCGTCGCTTGGGTGATCGTAAGAAAAAACTACGTTAAAAAGTATTGTAAAACTTAAAATATCATTTAAAATATTAAAACTGTTATATACTAACCCAAAAATGTTCACCATATACGAAGACTGTACATACATCGTCTGAACAATAAAATAGAACAGCATTTCTGAAATATACGGACCAATCCTCCGAAATACTGTTGGCGTCATCCCAGTTCCTGGTTGCCGCAAACATACCCGCATCAAATTTCCGTCTGTTTCCAATTGAATCCTATATCACCTAGAAAATCCTTATAATAGACGTCAGACTACACGTAATTACAAATAAAATTCTTTATTTTATATCCATATTTACATATAACAACATAACCTTATTATTTGTACTATAACAATAGAATTTAAAGAAACATTAATTAGACTAAACTTACCTGAAACGGAATGGTCTCTTTCAAATTATATTTTCATAAAGTTTTAAATCAGCTAAAATCACTATTTTAAGTAATATTATCCACATTTATTACACCATATGTCTTTTATAAATACTTTTACCATTTGTAACCCTATTATGTGATGTGATTTACGCACATCAGCTGAGAGATATGTAATTAATTTAAACAATTTCTTAAAAATAGCTATTAAACTTGATTTTTCACAAGCTTCATGCAATATTTTTATTTATCGTTTTTCTGACTTAATATCATATGCTTGTGTTATTACATTTTAAACCTATATTAAGTGTAAATGCTCGAGGTTGTTTATGGAGGCATAATAAGATTTGATTTTTTAAAAGATGAATCGGCTCCTGAGAAAGAGCTCTTGCTCTACCGCTAAGTAACCGAATCTCATATAAATTTTGTTCATTTAATAAAAGCATTAGATGAACTGGCGCCCTTATTTTTTATAGAATCATTTAAAAAAATTATGTATGTAATGTATACCTGCCAATATATATAGTTGTCAGAGCGACATCCTATAAACTTCAGTCAAAACTAAGCAATCCGATAAGGTAGGTATCCCTATACTTTATATTATAATTATTAAAATTAAAACCAATTCAGATTATTTCTTTCTCATGTCTACTTATAAATATTTATAAACATTTCAAAGCCCTTCCTCCTTTATATACCAATATATACTTTGATATCATAAAGTTTCTAGGACGAAGATGGCCATGGGGTGAAAAACGTCTGTCTTAATTTATATCATCCTTTTGAGAAAATTCGGAAGAAATTTTCAGGTTAAGTGTCATGCTGACGTTAAAATTTGTCAATATATTAATCTTAATGTCAGTATGACACATAACCTGAAAATTTTATCAGATTATTCTCAAAAGGATGATATAAATTAAGACAGACGTTTTTCACCCCATGGCCATCTTCGTCCTAGAAACTTTATGATATCACGGTATATATATATATATACCGTATATATATATATATCGAAACAGCTGATGGTGTATAAAAAAACGCCACCACGTTCGAGCGCCAATTGAAATAATGACTGATGATCTAAATGATAAATAATATATAATAATAATAAGGTATAATCGTTTTAATTGATATGAATAATTGATTGAATGAATAGTATAATAATTATACTAATGGTTGGGCGCCTTGGTTTGTTTAAAACTATTACACTAGATCACCAGCTCTTCTCATATAATTTCTTTTTTGCGGCTAGATGTCGAAGAGCAAGTAATATATTTTGCAAAGTTGACTCTCACTGGATCCTCGTCGGTCTATTTATCCCTATGCGTATGGTAGAAAGTTGTTTAATAAAATAACTAAGTTATCTCCAGCTAAGCACCGATAAATAAAAGAGTTTGTTTAAAGAAATATGTGTAAAAGTTTATTAAAATAAGATTTCTGTAAACAATAACAAATAAACGTGCCAAACCACAAATTATGGAATTAATATTAAGTGCACGTGTGAATTGAAAAGGTTATGTTATAATGGTAATGTTATTTTCATGTAAATTATAATATAAATAAATCGACAAACAAATTCAGGTGAGTACTACAATCCTTAATAATAAAAGTTCTTTCACAAATTCTGTGTAAGTTGAAAATGTTATTTTTAAAGTAAAATTAAGAGTTTTTGATTTAGTAAAATTTTGTTTAGTTGTAAAATGTTTTAATAAGACTTTTTCGAAATAATTTAGCTTAATTAAATCTGTTTCTCGAAGAATATGGGCAGGTATCTTGAATGATGTCGGCGTTGGTCAGGAAATTCGAAGTATGGGTCAAGTACGGTGTTTTCGATACGGCGATGCCGGTGTTGGCGATATTCGACGGCGTTGGGCTTTCACGGGCCGGTGTTCCAATAGAAAAGATGCTTTGAACGATTACTGGCCGATCTTCGGGATTATCGTCTTCAAAAATGGTTTTAAAGTACCTCCAAATTTAAGTGTTTCTTTTCCGGATACTTTTAAAATTCTAACACAGGTATTTTAGATTTTATTAAATTTAAAACTTCGGAGTAGCACTTTTTCCTGGCACTCGTAATAAAAATTTCTACTGACGCCTTGATGGCAGTTATTTCTTCCAAAGCCTAGTATACAATTATGAAATAGCCTCGAATTTTACTTTAAATTACATGTAATAATAATTTGAATATAAATGGAATATTGATTTAAACACGAAAACAAAATTAAAATAATATTTTACAAATAGTTGTTATGGGTTTTTGAATGTGGGGTTATGTTTTATGCGTAGAAATAAAATAACCTATTCGCGGGTTTGTATACATTTAAAAAGTGGGCGTGTCTAATTATAGATCGTTCCAACCTCCGTATTCAGTATGGGATATAATAGCAACTTTTATCTCTTACTATCCTTAGTTGCTGTCATTAATGCTATCTTCACTTCCGGTTGCTATGTTGCAACTTATCGACATATACTGTCGGCATCGACAACAGTATCTATCTGTCTATTAATATCAACTGTCAACCGTCATCGTCCTACTTTTAAAATATTTCGTTAAATTGTTAATTTGTTTATATAGTTGTACAAATTGAACACTTCTATCTTTTTCAAGCGTGCACGTTTTATCAACGTTATTACATAATATAAATGTAATTACAGTTTTCACTGCATTAATGGAGCCTGTAGGAAGAAAACGGCGCAAAGGAGACAAATTTAGCCGTAAGGAGAAGTGTATGATTGCAAATGTTTTCAATTATTTCAATAAATCAATGAATGTGAGTTCTGCCGTTCAAGAAGCAAGTAAAGCTTTGGGTATCTCAGACCGTGCAATATATCATGCATAACAGGAGCAACGAACTGGTTTATTATAAAGTCCAAAAAACCCTAAAAAAAGAAAAGGCATACAACTAAATGATCGACTACATACATATGATGAGAACACGCAAGCAGCTATTCGACGTAAAGTGCATGGCTTTTTTATACAGAATATGCCACCTACATTAAATACAATTCTTGCTGCTGTCAATGCTGATGATGAACTTTCTAACTTCAGTCGAACAACTTTACATAGATTGTTACACGATATGGGTTTCGAATTTAAAAAAGTAGGACGAAATATAATATAAAAAGATATATTTGTATGATTCCAGTTCTTTTTGTTACAAAAGTGGAAACTATTATTTGTTAAAGGATCATCATCGTTTTTAATTTAATAAATTGCATAACACCCCAATATCGAAGTAAATATTCACTGTACGTTGCACAGATATCTTTCATATGTATATTTGTTTAGAAATGTGTGTAGTATTGTTAATAAATATTGAAATACAGCTATTTTCCTTGTAGTATTGTTTCCTATAATTTTACGTGCAGCGAATTCGCTATGCACTCTGTTAAAATTTAGTTACTTTAACAAAATGTCATATGAATCTCAATAACGTTGCACCTTCAACGTCAAAAAACGTAAATAAAGGTTATGATTTGATCGCGTGAAATGTCAAATAATTAACCGGAAATGGTAATGTACAGCTGATTGGATGATTTGGCAACCATGAAACAAATTCCCATAAGACGTAACGGGTGTTCATTTGAAAAGTCAATCTAGTAGCATGTGATTTACTGAGAACATTTTGAAATATGTCGTAAATTAAAATTTACTACTTAACCTACGAGGTCGTATATTGTGACAGTTTCATGCATAACGGGTGTTCAGAAACATTCGAAGTCAAGTGGGCTCTGAACAAAAAATCGTATATCTTTACTTAAGTATCTGATTTGTAATAATTATTAAATGTCAACTGTTGTCTGTCAAAAATCAATCTATCTCAGACATGACTTCATATTTTCAAGGACTACCTTGACTTCGAATGTTTCTTAACACCCGTTATTTGTAGAGTAGTGGGTTATGTTTAAGTTTCCTTCGTGGTTTGGCACTTGCCTGTGATATTAGATTAATTTTACTATTGCATATATTATAACGGGTGTTCAAAAACATTCGAAGTCCAAGTAGTCCTTGAAAATATGAAGTCATGTCTGAGATAGATTGATACATTTACTTAATACAATTTTATAGGTTATCAAATTAGTATCTTCGATATTAGATTCTGACAATTTTTGACAGACAACAGTTGACATTTAATAATTATTACAAATCAGATACTTAAGTAAAGATATACGATTTTTTGTTCAGAGCCCACTTGACTTCGAATGTTTCTGAACACCCATTACAAATAAATAACAAATGTGCTTGACATTATCAAATGTCATTTGGATTACGTTTACGGAACAACAAACACATACTAATATATATGCGTCTTATTCTATCAAAATTTCAAAGTAACCTAGATTGACTTTTCAAATGAACACACGTTATACTGAATACGAAGGTTGGAACGATCTATAGTATCGATACAAAATTTTAATATAGATAAATTAGCTATCTATTTCGCGCTAATGATTTTAATTATGAAAATGACAATTTAAAAATATGAAAAGTAAATTTTGAAATAAATATAAATTAATTTGAAATATACAAAGTTATCGTAATATTAATTTATTTACACTTCGATACTAATTTTACAAATTATGTCCGCCAATTTAACCATTCTATTGTATGTTCTTTTTATGTTAATTTCTGTCTTTCCCTTTGCAGTTAGCTGGAATGATGGGGCAATTAGCTCCATAACAATATATATATATATATATATATATATATATATATATATGATATATGATATAGTACAGCTTACATCCTTAGTATATTCATCACATAATAAAATATTTGTCCCAAGATTGTTATATCTGATATATAATGGTTTGAAAAATGCTATTAGTAAATTAAAAAGTATGTAATATCGATGTAAGATCAAAATTAGTTTTTTAAATCACGATGCCGAACTAATTTGAATATTTTTATTTGTTTATTTATTTTATTCGGTCATTTATTAATTCATCTTAACTTAATATCGCGAGAAATCAAGAATTTTGAAACTAATTATGATTAATAAAATATCTTTGTACAAATTTTTGTAAACATCATTATAAATATGACTATTGGCTGAATCTTGTTTAAAATAGGCAATTGAGATCACGTGAGATAACTTGAAAGAAGGGGATTACATGCAACCCTATTTTGTCTTGAGTATATCTTAGCATATTAGGTGCTTATTGAAATTTCATTATTTGTATCTTGTTAAATTAACGACAAATTATCATTCAATATATATATATTTATTTTTCTATAATATCGTTTTATTTTATGTATGTATGTATTCTGTCTGAGGATATAGAACCTACCTTGAGACCTGAGATTAAGAAGTGTTTTTGCTAATTTTAGTTTATCTTTAAAATTATCGAATTTGAGCTAGCTATTCAGTTACTATTTATTTCATTTTTTTATACACATCTCTTCATAGCACTTCGGTATTATATCATTTTGTCGCTCGAACGTGGTGGCTTTTCTCTTATTAAGCATTCACCTTTATATCAATATATATATATATATATATATATATATATATATATATATATATATATATATATATATTAATATAGTACGCTCACAGAGAAGGTGTTAATGATAATAATTATAAAATTTAATGTTTAAATAAACTGGTGAGATAAATTTTAAATTGTGAGTTATCAATCTCTATATTAAATATGCTATTTAATATTACATATAGATGGGGTTGTATAACATATTACATATGTTATATGCATATACATCAACGATATAGTCGTTTTAATAATAAAGTGTACATAATCAGTTACTTAGTTTGTTGTGGGCAATATTCTGTTAAGTGTCGGGCTAATCTAGAACAATGAGACTCTTGATTGTCGTTCTTTATATAAAAAAAACACTTATAAGGTAAGTTCGGTACGTCAATAGAACACATACACCAATAGTAAACAAGATCAAAGATGATGGTGTTTTCAAAGCAAAATCTACTAAATAAAACAAGAGGATCTAAGAATTATGCAAATGGTTTAATGAGAGAATTAATTAAAAACAGGTAAGTGATAGATATGTACTTAGTATAAATTTTAATTGGCATCCAGTCACGTGATAAAATTGAACACAATAAATTATAGGTTACGTGACGATATTCAATGGTAACTTTCTTAATATCTTATTATATTACATAAACTAACTTTATAAACTAACCAGAGAACTGACTTCTTCGTATTTTTATAAAATTAACCTAATTTTAACTTAACTTAGTAAACGTATCTTGAAAAATATCTATGATTGTGAGTTTTCTATTATGGATTGAACTAATTTAATGTTTTCAAAATTTTAGGAGATGTTAATCATACTTAGATTGGAATTAGATGGTGTTCAGCAAGGCAGGATCTATCTTGAATTCAAAATGTTCGGGATACAGGTTTTCGGTAGCAGGCAATCGACTAGCGTCTCTGCAGGCTTCGGTTTTCTGTGGATGTTGTCCCCGGTGAAATGCAAAGTTCGTTTTATAAGGAACTGGATGATGTATAAATGCACAAAATACGTTAAAAAGGTGCTGGATATACGGGTAATATTTTTGTAGGTTCGTAGTATAATTTTTCAATATAATTTAATAAATTTCTTCTTATTTTAGATGGAGCACTTTATAAAACGTTGGCGTGGTTTTCGAAATTTTTACATCATGACGCTAACTATCGTTTGTTTTCCATTTAGGCTTCTCATCCGTTTATCTAATATGTATTCATTTAATCTCGTAAATTATTCTAATGAAATTAACAATTTAATTATTTTTGCCACATAAATATCTTCCAAAAATTATATGTTTTATTTTAGTATATAAATACTTATCATATGAACATAAAAATCTCATTTTTGTGCTAAATTGTAATTGGGCTTTTTCCCGCTGTATTTAATTTGAATTTGTACAGTTTACTCTAATGAATGTTTATAGATTATTATTGATCAATTAAGTTGAAAGTTCTCGGAAATACATGATATATAATTAGACTGACTAAGGCAAAAGAAAGGTTAAATAAATGAAAATACAAATCAATTTCCAACAATTAAAACGCGAAATCAACTTTATTGATTTGACAGATGAAGAATTCAGTTCAAAAAAATTATCTTAATTTCTAATATTCACATTTTAACTAATGATCTGTATCTTATCTTAACTAGGGATTCTTGTGTGTAGGCTTGACCTACCTCAATATATATATATATATATATATATATATATATATATATATTAATAACTTACTACACTTGTGTAGAATTAGGGGTGTCGTTTTGAAGAAAAACACTATTTTGGTTGTGTGACGTTTCAAGCCTATCTTTGACTGATTTTTGTTGCACTATATGTACTAGTGTAAAATGTTTAGTGTTTTTTTTGTCATCATTGACATAGCGATGACTTTAACGCGTAGAGGCCACTGTAACAGGCTCGGGTGTGTAGTATTACAAACAATAGCCCATATAGTTTAGGTTATGTAAGTACTTGTAATACATTTTATTTGTACAATGACAACATATTGACAAGTTTGTTTACATTCTTTTTTTGTTTGCTTCTTAATAGAAAAACAGGTCTGAGGTAGGTCTAAATACAAGACCGAAACGTCACACAACCAAAATAGTGTTTTTCTTCAAAACGACACCCTAATTCTACACAAGTGTAGTAAGTTATTAATACATAGTGCTATTCACCATCAACATACACGTTGAATTCCACCATACATATATATATATATATATATACCATATGATTCAAAAAAAATTTATGGATTACGTATATTTAAAAAATGTATGTCTTAACTTAATTTCATTTACTTATCTGTCAAATGTGATTAATTTTAAATATCAGAATATTGTATTAGTAAATGGAACATTTAAAATTAATCACATTTGACAGAAAAGTAAATGATATTAAGTTAAGACATACATTTTTGAAATGTACGTAATCCACAATAAAAACATTTTTGAATCATATAGTATTTATATCGTTTTTTTTTTTTTATAAAGTTTGCTTTAAGACATGTAATAAAGTTAATGTAGAATATTGATATCCACCAATACCTAACTATAATTTTTTTCAAATTAATAAAATTTGTAATTTACTAAAACTTCTCGATACGTTTCTAATTTATTCTGAATTATTTCAGTTTTAAACAGTTTAATTATGTTTACCTAGTTTCAGTTTAATGTAATTACAGCCATTTAAATAAACTCAAAGTTATGAGCTTAATATATGTATGTATTAAACATGCACACTTAACTTTCGGTCTTTGCAGTAATTTATATTACATCGATAGAATACATACGTTTTAGCTATAATACAATTAATTTAATCCAGGTCATGATTGATTTGATTAAGTGTGTGTATTATAAAAAGGGTAAAACTAATGTTTTTCTGTCGTAGTTTGAGTAAGTGACATCTGAGATCAATTTGAATAATGATCCTACTCAATTCGACCATTTTAGATTTCCAACCGTTACCCAGGTAAGTGAAACGTTTTCTGAATAAACTATTTTTTAATAGGAAATTATATTCTAGAAATAAAGCGATGTTGTTTATATATTACATATGTTGAGAAAACTTTAAACGAAGAAATATTTTCAATCGTCGATATTTGAAAGACCCGATCAAAAAGAAAGTTTATCATATTTGTGTAAATTATTACTTGAATTGCTTGGGCGACACTGAAAATATTTAGAAAGTCAAACAAGGATTAGTTTAAAAAAAAATAAATCATTTTATTATTTTTATAAATAAGTCCTTAAAGCAATGATGTCACTCTTCCTGAGACACTCCTGTTAAGCGCGAGAACAATAGTTTTTTATTTATTTTTCTTAAATATATGTATAGTTTAGTTATTTAGAATTAAATAATGTTCGCTTTAACTTGACACCATGTATATCGAAATTTTAATTATCTTATTTAAATTGTAAACCTTTATCTCTATTCTAAGAATCGATATCCGTTGTATTTACAAGTTTATTGCCCATTTTATTAGACTATTTCCACCTTTATTTGGAATTTACAGAACGTATTCAATACCCTGGTTTTAATCTCACAATCTATTCATAATTTCCCGTTTCTAAATAAAGTGTAATAAGCTTTATTAAGATCAATAAAATTTAATCTAAACTGTGTACTTAGGTTTAAGATTAGGACTTAATTAGCATAGTTTAAAAGTATATTTCCGGGTATTATTGCTAGCAGGTACAATCTACCGAGACCTTCAAAATTCCCTCGAATTATGTCATCCGGCCGTACAATCGTTACGGTTCGCATTATTACTTATATAATATTTTGAGTGGGTAATGGCAAATTTTGCCTGCTTCTAATACTTTAAAAAACAGTAAGAGAAACCTCTCGTCTTAACAACAACTAAGAAACATTCATTCGAACTACAACACATCAACGAGCAAGCGTTCAAACACTAATACAAATCGAAATTATGTACATCAAACGTAGGATTCAATAAGGAATTATAGATAAAAGTATATTTTGATTATCCAACAAAAAAGAAGTGAAAACTCCAGCGCGACTCTATACAACTTCAAAAACCAGATTTTTAGAGAATGTTCCACTGCTTCATCTGATGATGTAAAAGTGATTCCACGCGTTTTATCTTTAATTTTTGGAAACAAAAAGAAATCACAAGGTGTTAGGTCAGGACCGTATGGTGTAGGGTTCATGGTGCTGACGTTTAAGGTATCCAGATACTCAGTTGTTAGTTTGGCTTTATACGACAAAGTTTTTTCACGTCTAACTGTTGATGTAAAATGTTTTGGATTTGACTCGCACCAATGCCCAATGTCGGCCGAATAAATTAATATGATGTCCGTCGATCTTCCTCAAAATTGCTAGAACAGCGGAAATATTATCATCAGTAACAGCAGTTCTTGGGCGTCCTTCTCGAAATTCATCACTAAAAAAATACCGATCTCTTTTGAACTTGCACCAATTATAAATTGTTGCCTTAGATGGAGCTTTTTCGCCAAATGCATTTCTAAGCCGATCTTCACATTGTTTAGGCATTAATTACGATTTGAAACCGTAAAAAATCAGCCCGGAAATCTCTGGTCAAATTTATTTTTGGTTGAACACAAAATTTTTAAATTATGATAATTAACAAAGTATTAAAGCAAATCGAACAAGCTAAATGTCAATCAACTCGAAAAGCAAAGCAGCTCTCAAATAAAAAAATTAATTTTTTTAGAAACATGGCCATTCTAGATTTTGTATTTAATTTATTATTATCTATTGCTTTCAAATTCATTTTAAATAATTTAAACATTTTAAGACATGGTTTGAACTTTAACTTTTACTTATAGATATAATTTCTATAAGTAAGAGCGTTGAGTGCAGAAGTATATATACTCCATCACTTAACGGTAAAAGTTAAAGTCCAAACGATGTCTTAAAATATTTAAATTATTTAAAATGAATTTGAAAGCAATAGATAATAAATTAATATTAATTCATATTTATGTTATAAAATTTTCAGGGCCGTTTTCATAGCAAACTTCCTAAAGTAACTTTAAGTAAAGTGACTTTACAATTTTAAAAGAAATTTGAAATAGTTGGTTTTCATAACAACTTTCAATCACAACTTTAGCTAAAGAAAATTTTAACACTATTACTATTACACTGACGTTAGATTTTAAGAGAATTGGGGGTTATGTTTGGTGTTGTGCACGTGTTATTTACAAGATGTCTTCGTGCGAAGTGGCCAAAATTATATCCATTAATAATAATACCTTTATTGTCCAACGGTTATCAACTAATTACAAGACAAACCAAAGAATCCACATACATATTGCTATGAATTGTGATGTTGTACTTTGCTAATTCACAATTCACAACCAATGTGTCCAGCTTAGATATTCAATCGGTTAATTTTCAAACAAGACTGCTCTTCCGTCAAGGTTCCAATTGGAAAACGTGGTTGTTCTCTTCTACAAATTTATATAGCGCCAGTAAAAGAGTTTAAACAAAGGTAAAAAGAAAATCACAATAAATTTAAATGAAACTTCAATACAAAAAATAAAAAATTTAAAAAATATCTTTATGGAGAATAAAGATAAATATTGCGTCATTAAACAATATTATTAAGGTAAAATTATTATACGAAAATGACCGTAACGTATAATTAAACTTCCTTAGTGACAACCGAGCAAAATTACAAACTAATAAATTGCAAAGAAGTATTTTAATTTCTCCCACAATAAACAAAGTAAACAACTTATATGACAGCCCGAAACAGCCTCTAACGCATGTGCAAGCCACATGAAAAAAATATGCCCTTGAATCCAAGCGAACAAAATTTATCGTTACAGATTTTTTTTTATATAGAAATTTTAAAAAACGTTCTTTGTTATTTAATTCATATAACTAAGCAAAAATATAAATCAATACATACAAGATAATATTAATGATAATACGAATAAAATACTCTACTTACTTAGTATTAAAAAATATATATTTTTTTCGAGACACCTGAGTTAGAAAGCCAAATTAAACAATTACGAGTTCTACACACTCGTAAATAAATCGGTATTGAAATCAAACACCATCCACAATTAAATCAAATCACGAAGTTAATTAAAGCAAAGATAAAGAATTTATCTTCTCAAAAAACACGACCTTCTAACTTCAGAATACATTAGTGCCTGCGGAAATATCAAAGTAACCGGCGTACTACAACTACACAAGTCAAAAATATTAAATATCAGTTCAAAATAAAAATACATTCATAGATAATAAATCTCAAAAATTATACACTGGCATCCAAAATAAATGTACATACATAAAATAATATAACTTTTCAAAATGTTTGCGGGGAAAAGTCCATAGCAATATGTATAAAAAACGCAAAATAATAGATAATTATATCTAAAAATAAACATAAAGAAATACATATACATATGTAATACATAAAAGCAATAAAAAAGTCTTTAGACTTCAGCAATTCGGCACATGGTCATGAGCGGAGAGCCTTGCAACAAGTTGGTCCTAGAAAAAGGTAAAGCAAATGTAGGAGAGGAACGAGAGGATATACGAGGAACATGAAAGTTGATAGAGAAAAGTAAATGAAGACAATCAATGGTACCACGAACAATCTTCCACAAAAATCTCGCTCCCAGAGTATCTCGGCGATGGCTTAACGATTTTAAACCATGTCTTCTAAGTAGCAAATTATAGTCCGTATTTAGCTCGGGATAAATGCCATCAATTTTAAATGATAAGTACTTTAAAAAACGACGTTGTATCTTTTCAATGGACAACTGAAGTTAAATATAACGAGGCTACCAAACAGGAGAAGCACACTCTAACTTACTAAGGACAAAACTATAATACATAGTTCTGAACAAAGACATAAGAAAAGAGTTTGCAGGTACACAAAACAAAACCCAATGTTTTTGAAGCAGGGACATACATGATATAGATATGTGGCCCAAAAGTTAAGCGAGAGTCAAACAAAACACCAAGGTCCTTTATGTTATCAACCTTATTAAGAATTATATCATTTACAAAATAACTGAAGTTAATAAAATTAACTTTTTTTGTGTAAGAGACGTGGCAGCATTTGTTGATGTTCAACCTTAATTTACAAGTAGAGCACCATTGGGGGAGAATGTTCAAATTCCCCTGCAAATGCAATACGTCGTCCCAAGTTTTAATGGAGGAATATATTTTCAGATCATCTGCATAGGTAAGTAGTGGACAAGACAGACACGATAATAGATCATTTAAGAACAAGATAAATAGGAGAGGACCTAAATGTGAACCATGTGGGACTCCAGATAGAGGAGAGAAGTCAACAGATTTATAGTCGTTATAAAAAACATAATGAAGTCTACTACTTAAGTAAGACTGTAGAAGAAGAAGTAGGGAAGGACATAACCCAAACGCAGACAATTTCGTAAGTAAAATTCCATCGTCAATCACATCAAAGGCACTACTACAGTTCGTATATATGACTTCAACTTGACCACGAGTATCGAGATGCTCACTAATAAACTGACAAATAGTCACAAGATTCGTCACTGTTGATCTTCCCCGCATGAAGCCGTGTTGAAATGGAGAAATGTAGGATTTGGCGTTATGGTACGGACAGGAACAAATTACACTTTCAAATACCTTAGAAAAATTCTACAGTATTGACATGGGTCTATAGTTATCAAGATGCGCATTATCGCCCTTTTTGAATACTGGACTTACCCTCGCTCGCTTGCAGATGGTCGGGAAAGTAGAACTTCGAATTGCCATGTTAATAATAAAAGTTAGCGGTTTTACAAGGGCAAATCTTACATCATGCAAGATAAAGCTGGGAATTGAATCATCACCTGCAATATTTTTTTGCGGAAATTTTGTCATAATACTAAGTACTTCGTCTTCAGTTACAGATGCTAATGTAAAAAGAGTATAATTAGTGTTGTCTTGAATGTAAGTAAAATCGCTACTCATAGGGTGTACAGAAGAAAATTTGTTGGCAAATGCATCAACGATACCTTGAGAAGAATCTAGGACGGTATCATTATGAAACAGAGTTTTGGGTATACGTGTCGTGCCCTGTTTAGAATGAATGTATTGAAACACATTTTTCGGATCAACCTGGAGAGATTGTTCACCTTCTCTGAGATAGCTGGCATAAGCGGTAGCTATATTACTCTTACAAATGGTCCGGAGTCGTTGATATTGGTCATAAAAGAAATTTACGTCGATAATATTCTTCTAATTTCAAGTTTGAGATGATATTACTTACCATACAGTCATTTGAAATTGTAACGAGTTCGCATTTGCTTAACAGTTCCAGGAACCACCGTTCCATTTTGCATTTACAATTAACTTAATTAATTTTGCAATGAACTTTTTCATATTTAATTTTGATGCAAATATTGTGTACCCGTTCGATAGAGATATTCATACATTTTTATTCGGCGGTCATTCTTTACAATGGTATGGACTAAAATAACGTCAGCATCTTCTGTGCTCATGTGACCACTTTTGAAAGCAGTAAACCACTTACAATTCATTCGATGGAAATTATCAGATTCATGATAATATTTATGTAGTTTTTAATTCTTTAATGGCCTTTTCATGTAAAAAGTAGTGTTTAAAAATAAGAAAAAATATTTTTGCTGCATATTAACGCCAAAACAACAAATAGTTTACTTTAAACGATTGCAAAATCTTATCTATCTGATAGATTTGGATGAAATTTTGATAGTAAGTTTTTAAAACATACGACTAAAATCAACAAGATAATCATCACGGCGAAAGTGTTGGCAAGTGTTGTACATTGTGTTGTAATTAGACATAATTTAAATTTAAGTACACAGAATATTGTATGTATGAACACCAACCACAAATGAATAATATATTTGTAAATGTATGCAAAAGTATGTATATTACAAACAATAAAAATGTGTGTCAAAGGAATGAAAGGCATAAGAGAAAGCAACGTAAAGGTAAGGGTTGATTATATATGGAAGAGATCAGGAAAGTGAATACATACGAATTAACATTTTTAGAGATATGAGTCAGTGGAGCCTTGATATATACAGGTGTCCAGAAACTCTCCTCACAAACGAAGACCGGAGTTTCCTCAGATACTTTTAAGACAATTAAACCCAAATTCACCTAGTCCGAAAATGCTTCCTAAGGGAGCTAGAGTTCCTTGAAGAAGGCGCCTTGTATTTATTTTTTTTTAAATTCCTCCAGAACGCTTCTATTTAGAAAAACAAAAACTGGTATGCTTATTTATCCTCCAGAGATGAATCGATTCCATCAATTGCGAATTTCTAGTACCGGTCATAGGCGTCCGTTTTGGGTAGGTCAACGGTTATTTTAAGGCATAACTTTTTTGTCTTTAACTTTTAAGCATTTGTGACACTAGATTATTAAATTTTCAGGTATTCCAGTACTAAAATGTACTCTTACTTTAAGTCGGTAGGATACACCGTTTTCTAGAAAAATCGATTTGTAAATTTTTCGTTTTTTCTTCATTAAAGTTCAATTTTTTATTTTTTGCAATAGTTAGCTCTGAACTGCCAACAGAAGTAAAACCTACGTTTTTCATTGTCAAATTGTTCAGTTCGCGAAGTTTATCTTTTCATTTTTTACTTTGTGTTATTCAAACACAACGATTTCAATTTAAAAAAAAATGGTTTTTACTAATGAGGAATACGCCGATATGCATTTAGTTTATGGCGAAATGAGGTGTAACGCTCGAGCGGCGCAACGTAGATACGCTGAAAAATTTCCCAATCGTCAGCATCCCACTCACTCAACATTTACAGCTCTTCATCAACGATTAAGAGAAACAGGTTCAGTGGTCCCAAAAAATAATGAAACAGGGAGACATAATGATGTAACAGCAGAACATGAAGATGATATTTTAATGGAAGTTGAGGAAAATCCAGAAATTAGCGTTCGAAGACTATCTGCCATGTACCCCACAATTTCAAAATCTTCCGTAGGAAATATCTTACACAAAGAAAATTTATATCCTTTTCATTTTACAAAGGTGCAAGCACTGCTAGAAGGAGATTTTCCTGCTCGCGTAGAATTCGCTAGATGGTTACAAAATCAGAAAAATCAAGATGAAGATTTCTTCAGGAACATTTTGTTTGGTGACGAAGCTACATTCTCAGAAAATGGAATTTTTAATGTACATAATGCACATTATTATTCGTACGTTGGTGACAATCCCCACGTTGTTCGAGAATTTAAGCATCAGCATAGGTTTAGCATAAACGTCTGGATAGGAGTAGTTGACGATTATCTACTTGGACCTGTGGAAGTACCTGCTCGTTTAAATGGTGCTGATTACTTACATTTCCTGCAAAATATTTTACCTGATTTGTTAGATGAGGTGCGTTTAAATATTCGGCAAAACTTATGGTTTCTACAGGACGGCTGTCCGGCCCACTTTAGCAGGAATGTACGAGACTTTCTAGATAATAACTACGAAGACCATTGGATTGGAAGAGGCGGTCCAGTTGCTTGGCCAGCAAGGTCGCCAGATTTGAATCCTTGCGATTATTGTGTTTGGGGATACATAAAAGCATTTGTTTATTCCGTTCCGATACAAAATCGCGCACAACTCTGGCTAAGGATACAAGATGCTTGCAACGAATTTAGAAATAACTTTGGAATTTTTGCAAGAATTCGGCGTTCTCTAAGCAAAAGGGTAAACTTATAAATAGAGACTAATGGTCATCACATCGAGCAACTTTTGTAACAATCTACCTTTGATACTTGTTCTTTTTTTGTTAGTTTCGTTCCACTGTAATAAATAATTTCTTTTTAATTTATTAAATTAATTTTCATCCATGCCTTGATAGTCCAAGCCAACTTCGTCGCTAAAAATAAGTAGGTACATAATAAATTGAACTTTAATGAAGAAAAAACGAAAAATTTACAAATCGATTTTTCTAGAAAACGGTGTATCCTACCGACTTAAAGTAAGAGTACATTTTAGTGCTGGAATACCTGAAAATTTAATAATCTAGTATCACAAATGCTTAAAAGTTAAAGACAAAAAAGTTATGCCTTAAAATAACCGTTGACCTACCCAAAACGGACTCCTATGACCGGTACTAGAAATTCGCAATTGATGGAATCGATTCATCTCTGGAGGATAAATAAGCATACCAGTTTTTGTTTTTCTAAATAGAAGCGTTCTGGAGGAATTAAAAAAAAATAAATACAAGGCGCCATCTTCAAAGAACTCTAGCTCCCTTAGGAAGCATTTTCGGACTAGGTGAATTTGGGTTTAATTGTCTTAAAATTATCAGAGGAATCTCCGGTCTTCGTTTGTCAGGAGAGTTTCTGGACACCCTGTATATATATATTTGTTCTAGCTCTAGTTACTGAGAAAGTATCTGTGGAACGTGTAGCGATCGTCGGTACTGGAAAGTCCACTGTCGAAAGAAGATATGCTGAGTCTATTCGGTTGTCGACTAGTTTTCTTAGAAATTCAGCGCTAGCTATCTCCTTTCGCGACGTTAAACTCTGTCACACACTGGTATTCATAATCGGTTCCACGCGGTGGATAAATACCACTGACTCTGTATGACATGTATTTTAAGAATCTCTTCTGCACTCTTTTCAAAGCCAGCTGCTGATAGGTATAGCATAGATACCAGATAATAGATGCGTATTTCAGTTTTGGGCGCACAAATGCATAAAACAGTGTGTTAAAGGTTGACATATTACAGAAGGAGGAATCAGGAAATTTCGAAAAGGTTATTTTGTCGAAGAACTTTTCCAAAAACATATTGACTTTAAAAAAAATCCGATCACCCAATAGAAGTTGATCAATTTTAATAAAATTTATACATAATGTTTGCTTAATCAAATTAAGAAATGATTGCATTCTCAAACTGAAATATTAAAAAATAACAATATCATTTAATAATGAGTGGGTCCAGCGCAGTTTTTTATGCATTAGATAAGTCTTCGATTTATGGTATTCTGGGCAATTTCATCCCAGGCTTCTTGAATTCGGTGACGAAGATCAAGTAAGTTATTTGGTGGTTGGGATAAATTGCCCAGTCGAGTACCCCACAGATGTTCGATTGCTGACAAATCTGGAGAGCGGGAAGGCCACAGTAGCAGGGTTATTTTCTTATAAAAACCTTATAGTAACCCTAGAGGTGACCTGCTACCATATGTTATTGCACCCTACCCCGGTGTAAAGGTCGTATGCCGTTCCACAGCAAATTATAAACTTCTGCGTTCTCCACGAAATCGTCTTGCTCTTGTGCGACCATCGTAGACCCACAGACAAAGTCGAAACTCGTCAGAGAACGCAACACGATTCCATTCACCATCCTAATTTGATCTGGCGTTACACCACTCAATCCGAGCAGCACGATGTCGAGGTATAAATGGGAGACATAAAAATGGTCTATACGAACGAACTCTTTGTTGTAAAACCCTCAACCAATCATTTCCAATCGACCGGGTTGTGAAAACTATGTCTTGTAAAGTCGCAATCCTCAAATGACGATCTTCCCATGCTGTAGTTGCTCGAGACCATTCGGACTCATGACGACGGTTATGGATTCCTTTTTCAGACCACTAGGACCTACATTATAGAGTAAAATCGCTTTGGGAAGACACCAATCTGCGCGAGCAAATCGCGCAACCTGAGTATTAACGCCCTCAAAAACATAGGTCGGGCTGGGTCTAAATTAGCGCGCAATTTAAAATTCGAATTTTACGTAAAACGTTTTGTATTTTTATTTCGTGTGCAGCGGAAACAACATATTTCATTTATTATGTTCGTTTGCCATGAAACATAATTTCATAAACACATTCTATTGTCTGAATGAATAATAAAGCGTTATTATTTTATTTATTTTCAAGTGGGATTTTTAACAGAGATACAACCAACAATTCCTGGTTCAATTATTTATTTTCATTATAATTTAAACATTTACATATATCACAGTTTTTCTTCTTTTACCAAGATTTTATTCATTATATTTGTAAATTTATGACTATTCATTCGGAGTAAAAATAATTTGTTGTTTACACGTCTTCTTTTATTACTACATAATTATACATACATACCCTTAGTTACGAATGACATAAATACAAAGATAACTACACATATAAATAAGTTATATTTCAACAATTATTCATCAACTTAATGAGAAAAATAATCAAAAATATCGTCTTCAGAATCACTATCCAAATTAATTATGAATTCCTCGCAATATTGGTCCATATTCCCTACAAACAATATTTATTTCTTGCTATCGTTTATCATTGCTTGCAATATGCGACAAAAATTACATTATGACAGTTTAAAGAGTAAAACATAATTTACCATTCATATTTCTCTTTTTGATAAAATTGTACACGTTATGAATGATTTCCCGTGATTGTTCTGCTATTATTTGTCTTTTTTTCACTGGTATTTCAACATCTGCTGGATCACGACATCCAGATGTGGACGGTAAACTAGACATAATAATCTATAACAAATAAAGTACATGTTTCAACAAATCCTATTAAAAATTCATGAAAAATAATGTAATACCTACAGATATAAAGGCCTTCTATTCCAAATAGTTGTGAAAACAACTGATTTTGTAATAAATTAAACTCAAACAACTGATTTTGTAATAAAATAAACTCAACAACTGATTTTGTAATAAAATTAACTCAAAGAACACGATCGACACCTTACGGACGCTAGAAGACAACTGGAGAATATTACAGTCAATGTTATTCGGCCTGTCTATACATGCAAGAACTATGTCTTTCTCTCTCGTTTGGGGTACACTTTTCTTTATAAGTTCCAAATTGGTTTCTGCATCAGTGTCTTCCCAAATTGACACTACTCTAACATTGTTGATACACTGCGTTCCATGCGGTCGGAAATATGTCTTATTGAAAAACAACAATGTAACAATGCGCCCCTTTTGAATTTACTTAAATGATTATAATTGTTCCGTTAACGGCACTTAGGCATAATGACTTAATAAATTGAGAACAAATTGCTACGAAATATAGCTTCAATCTGAAGCAAACGCAAATTTAAAAATATAATTTTTTGATAAAACAAAATAAAAAAATTGTACACCTGCTAAATGTGTTTGTACACATTGTTATCATTTCTTATCAGAGATAAAACAGTAATAAAAAAGTTTCATTTTTTTTGAAAATCAGATTATATCAAGTTTTTATAATGCTAAATGTAATTTTAAAAAGTCTGAAAATGTTGAACCTTTAGGTATCGTCATATTGTCACATTTTTCGTTTAAATTTTCAAAAAGACAATATTATTTAACAATTTAGTGGCAAACTATGAATTCAGTTTATGCTTTTGGTAAAGTTATTAGAATCTGTGAGTATTAAAAATTCTTGTTCAAAAATATATCAGTAAACGTTATCCAGATGATCGAAAGATAGACGTACTAGACAAAGAATGTGCTCTGTAGAAATCAGTTTCGAAACTTTAGCATATTACCAGTGAGAATTCATGTTTAGTTGCCACTAAGCTGAATGTATAAAAAAATAATGGTTGGGCCAATAAGAGCGCAACATTTGCTTTTCATGGTATTCTTTTTTAATCAAATATGTTGCGACCAAAATATTGTAAATGTCAAGTTGACATAACTCGATTATCAAAAATGCAGCGTTACATGAATGAACAGCGCACAGTAATTGTCAAAACTTATTTTAAATACGGTGAATGTTTCGCAGAAACAGTGCGCAGGTTACGTGCAATTTTTGGTAGAGAAAACGCACCCAGTCGATCGACGGTTACACGATTGATTGAAAAATTTGAGGAAACTGCATCGGTTGTCGATGAGAAAACAAGAAATTTGTCATCGGTTGGGACGATCTATCGAAAATATTGCCGCAATGGTTGAAAGTTATGCTGAGAATCCAACAACCTCGACTCGCCACCGTTCACAAGAGTTGGCAATTTCAAGAACCACTTTACGGCGTATTTAAAGAAAGATCTTAATCTTTGTCTATAAAAGGTGCAATTAACTCAGGAAATTAAGCCAGTAGATAATGGGTTTTGCTAAATTACGAAATGAACACTAATTTTTCGAAAAAAATCCCGTTTAGCGATGAAGTGCACTTTCATTTGGATTGACATGTGAATACCCAAAACTGTCGTGTTTGGGCTACTGAGTATCTTAGGCGAATTTATGAGAAAATAATACATCTACAAAAAGTGACTGTTTGATGTGGGTTGTGCGATGGCGGAGTTATTGGGCCATATTTCTTCGAGAACGAAGCCGGGAATGCAGTTACAGTGAGTGGTGATCATTACCGTAATATGTTAAGAGAGTTTTTGTGGCCTGCATTGGTCGGGATATACCTGGACGATATGTAGTTCCAGTAGGATGGAGGGAGCAACCTGCCACACAGAACAAGAGACAATACGGTTATTGCAAGACGGACATTTCCGAATCATGTCATTTTACGCCAAGCCAACCAAAATTAGCCACCGAGATCATGTGATCTTACGCAATGCGATTTCCCGCTGTGGGGTTTTGTCTCACACATATTCCAACGACAATTGACGAGCTTAAGGATGAAATTCGACGCGTCATTGGTGAAATTGGGCAGCAAATGTGCGTAAATGTGATCAAAAATTTTACTAAAAGAGTAAGAGCGTTAATTGAATGAATATACAGTGAGAGCGAAATTTATTGAAGGCATTTGGCATACCTGATTTAGATATGTTTTAGCTGCTAACTTCAAAGTTGCTATATAATTAAGTGGATGTTTCATGGTATGTAGATCTCGGTTTCCGGGTTGGAACAGCGTCGAGTTAGGCGTAATTGCCGACGTTTCGTGCCGACGTTTCGTGCACTGTTTCAAGGGACATCTTCAGGGCTGTACGTAGATGTTCGTCGTTTCGCAGTAGCTTGAAGAATGCTATGACAGAGACCGGTACAACTTATATAGGGGGGACCGGGTCAGATGGTGGCCTGCTATTGGCTGGGGACAATGAGCCAATGACATGCGTCGTATGGGCGTGGTGATTCTTAGTTGAGTGCAGTAGAGTTTGCCACGTCGGATGTAACGTATAGCCATCGTCTCTATTGAGATTACGGGGATGTTTGTAAATTTCAATAGATTCACGGATTTTCCTAGGGAAATAATGCGATTCACGGGACAGAAGCTTGACATCTTTGAATAGAATTTGATGACCGGAGTTTAGTTTGTGTTCTGCCATATATGTAACAGTCTAGTACAACGTTCATGTTCGGACACACTGCCACACGAACACGGAATGCGATTCACTCCTTGTGCTTGGAGTGGAGATATTTTGTCTTTGACCGAGGGTAAGAGGTCCGAAACTTTAGAATGGGGTCTGAAGACAGTTTTGATTTTATTTCTATGTAGAACCTTTCCTATATGATCGGTGATACCTTGAATATACGGTAAGAAGGCGGTGCTGATGTTAGGATCGGGTTCACTTCGAGGTTTGGGGTTACGATGTCTCGCTATAGTACGGTGTATGTCGTGGGCGTTATAATTATTCTGGAGAAGGGTGCTATAAACATGCTTAAGTTCGGAGGGTAGTGCCCTAGGTTCTGAGATAGAAAACGCGCGACGTACAAGAGTATTGATGACCGCTTGTTTGTGTGCCGGGTGGTGATGGGAAAACCCGTTCAGATATCGGACCGTATGAGTCGGTTTCCTGTAAACCGTGTGGCCCAGTTTGCCATTGATATTGCGGGTCATTAAGAGTCTAAAAACGGGAGACTTCCGTCTGATTCCACCTCCATGGCAAAGCGAATGTCACGGTGCTGGGAGTTTAGAAAAAGTAAGAATTCATCTAAAGACTGCCGCCCATGCGGCCAGATGACGAACGTATCGTCTACATATCTAAACCAACATTTAGGTTTTAAATGAAAGGAGCTTAAGACCTGTTGTTCGAACGCTTCCATAAAAATGTTAGCGACAACCGGGGATAAGGGGGAACCCATAGCGGCTCCCGACACTTGTTCATAGAACTTGTTTCGAAATTGGAAGTACGTGGAAGTGAGGCACACATTACGAGTTCGGATATATCATTCGGTTTGCCGTGGGCGGCTATAATGTCGGAGATGATAGACACTGTGTCCGGGATCGGCAAACCGAATGATATATCCGAACTCGTAAATGTGTGCCTCACTTCCACGTACTTCCAATTTCGAAACAAGTTCTATGAACAAGTGTCGGGAGCCGCTATGGGTTCCCCCTTATTCCCGGTTGTCGCTAACATTTTTATGGAAGCGTTCGCACAACAAGTCTTAAGCTCCTTTCATTTAAAACCTAAATGTTGGTTTATATATGTAGACGATACGTTCGTCATCTGGCCGCATGGGCGGCAGTCTTTAGATGAATTCTTACTTTTTCTAAACTCCCAGCACCGTGACATTCGCTTTACCATGGAGGTGAAATCAGACGGAAGTCTCCCGTTTTTAGACTCTTAGTGACCCGCAATATCAATGGCAAACTGGGCCACACGCTTTACAGGAAATCGACTCATACGGACCGATATCTGAACGGGTTTTCCCATCACCACCCGGCACACAAACAAGCGCTCATCAATACTCTTGTACATCGCGCGTTTTCTATCTCAGAACCTAGGGCACTACCCTACGAACTTAAGCATGTTTATAACACCCTACTCCAGAATAATTATAATGCCCACGACATACACCGTACTAAAATGAGACATCGTAACCCCAAACCTCGAAGTGAACCCGATCCGAACATCAGCACCGCCTTCTTACCATATATTCAAGGTATCACCGATCATATAGAAAAGGTTCTACATAGAAATAAAATCAAAACTGTCTTCAGACCCCATTCTAAAGTTTCGGACCTCTTACCCTCGGTCAAAGACAAAATATCTCCACTCCAAGCACAAGGAGTGTATCGCATTCCGTGTTCGTGTGGCAGTGTGTACATTTGTCCCGTGAATCGCATTATTTCCCTAGGAAAATCCGCGAATCTATTGAAATTTACAAACATCCCCGCAATCTCAATAGAGACGAAGGCTATACGTTACATCCGACGTGGCAAACTCTACTGCACTCAACTAAGAATCATGCCATTGGCTCATTGTCCCCAGCCAATAGCAGGCCACCATCTGACCCGGTCCCCACTATATAAGTTGTACCGGTCTCTGTCATAGCAACATTCGCACGCTATCGATTGCTCTAAGCACATCGGTAGTAATAGAATACATCAACCGGTATATTATATTATAATATAATATATTTTCCACAACACAGCGAAACCAGAAGAAATGGCTGGCACCAACGACAACGGCCAACGTATAGCAATGAATATATTGCAGAATATTAACACGTACGAAGAACTGCAAAATACAATGGAAAACTTTATGAAGATGATGCACAACGCCTTCGAAAACAAGATGAACGAGCTCAAGAAAAACGAAAAACCACCACGAAAGTCCAACAAACGACAAAAGACAGAATCACCGGATATAGAAACGAGCAACATGTACGAAGCACTAAGCACGATCGACGAAGATACGAAGATAGAAGAAACGACGCCAATGGGCAGCAGCGAAGAAGAACCGACAGCCTCCACCTCCGCAGAGAAACCCGGGGTAAGTACCAATATCACTAAACACACAAACAGCACAAAACATACACAAAAACAGCAAACAACACAATCCAATTACCCAAAATGCCCACTATCTCCCCAATTACAATCACTGACCCAACACAATGGAATCGAGGCCGGAGTCCAAATCACTCCATCAACAGAACAAGACTATCGCAATCTCAACCGAATTCTCAACGAAAAAGCCATTCAATCCTTCACATACCAACTCCGTAGTGAGAAAAAATTAAAAATTGTCATCAGAGGCGTACCCCAATTCCTGACCGACGAAGACATCAAAGCCGATCTAGATTCTAGAAACTATCCGATCGCAAAAATCACTAGGATGAACGGTAAAGACCGCCTTCCAGCCCCCCTTATTTTAATAGAAATAGACAAACAATACAAGTCAATTTTCGACATCCACACAGTTTGCGGATTAGAAGTAAAAGTAGAGTCCCTCAGACTTAGAACAGACATCGTACAGTGTCACAGATGTCAGAAATTCGGTCACCAACAGCGTACTTGCAACGTGAATTTCGCGTGCATGAAGTGCGGAGAGTCACACTCGACGCATGAATGCACAAAGCCGTCAACCACCCCCCCTAAATGCGCAAACTGTGGCGGAGCTCACCTCTCGATCGGCTTATCATGCAAAAAGAATCCAAATAACACAATAAACACACCAATACAAACACACAAACTCATAGAAGCACCACTACCAAAACACAACGCGTGGACTCAAAGACAACAGACAAATGACATCACCGCAACTACACCCACAACCCGGGAAAATACACCAAAACCAACTCTTAACTCACACGAAAAAGCTGACGACACAATTGCACTCATGATTGGGAAACTTTTCCTAACATTCAGCTCGACAAACCCTACACCCCAACAAACACAAAGCTTTTTCGAACAAACAAATGAACTTACAAAACTTTTCCACGCACGCAGACAATGAATCACAAACACAACATTAAAATAGCCTATTGGAATGCACAAAGCATAACACACAAAAAACATGAATTACACGTATTTTTAGACGAACACCAAATAGACGTAATGCTGCTAAATGAAACACATCTAAAACCAAGTCACTCATTAAAAATACAAAACATACAGACACGATAGGCCGGTACAAAAAGGCGGCGGAACCGCTATACTCGTACACGAAACAATAAAACACAGCGAACTTGAATACAAAACACTCGATATCATCGAAAACACAGGCATACAAGTAAACACAAAAAGGGGACCGATAAACCTTTACGCAAGTTATCTTCCCTCCGGATTAGACATAGTAGAATCAGACATACAAACGATCTTCAATCAAAACACACCTACAATATTTGCGGGAGATTTTAACGCGAAACACCAAAACTGGAACTCGAAAGGAGCCAATAAAAACGGTAAAAAACTAAAGAAAATAGCACAAGACAACAACCTCAATGTAATCGGGCCTGTGGAACCCACACACATACACATACACATACCAACGGGTACTACTGACGTTTTAGACATTGCAATACTTAAAAACATAACCACAACACATACAATAGAAACTATAAACGACCTCTCCTCAGATCATTTTCCAGTGATATTAACGCTTGACATGGACACAACTAGAACGAAAAATACATTTAATAAGACAGACTGGGGAAAATTCAAAGAATCCCTAGTACTCAGAACAGTAAAAATTCACAACGCGAAAGACATCGATCAAGCAGTGATCAAACTGGAAGATGACATGAAAAACGCAATCGCACAAACGACAAAAACGAAAACCATCGATACAAAACTTAACATCCCGACTGAACTAAAAATAAAAATACGAAACAAAAAAAACATACTTAAAGAATATAAAAGAACGCTAAATCCGGTAATAAAAACAAAATTAAACGCGATAACTAATGAAATAAAATCTGACATGATCGAACACTTTAATAAAAACTGGAATAACAAAATTGAATCCCTTAACACGCAAGATCAAACACTCTGGCAGATGACAAAAGCCCTAACAAACAAAAAAACCAAAATTCCACCGCTAAAAACCGCAAAAGGACCGGCAATAACTGATAAAGAAAAAGCAGACGAATTCGCGAACGCGTTAAAGAGACAATTCGAAACGAACCCAACAATACCGAAGCATAACACATTTACAAACCAAATTGAACGGCAACGAAATACAAAAATCGATATAACAGATAGAGAAATCGACGCCACGAATACCGACGAAGTGGAAAAAATAATTAAAAACCGAAAAGCCCCGGGAGCGGACGGAATAACTAACTATGCAATAAAAAACCTACCTAAAACCGGTATACAAATTATAACTGACATAATAAACGGAATAATAAAATACGGACACTATCCCGCGATTTGGAAACACGCGCAGATAATAATGATCCACAAACCTGGAAAAACAACCGCAGATTACCGGCCAATCAGCTTACTTCCGTCAATAAGTAAACTGGCAGAACGCGTAATACAGACAAGACTTGAATATGAAGTCGAAAACAAAAACATAATCCCAAATTTTCAATACGGTTTCCGGAAAAACCACTCAACTACACAACAGGCACTAAGACTGACAGAACACATAACCGAAAAAATGAACATATAGACATCAACGGGAGCAACCTTTCTCGACATTGAAAAGGCCTTCGACCGGGTTTGGCACGCCGGCCTCATACACAAAATGAAACGTCACAAAATATCAAACACATTAATAAAAATAACCGACAACTATCTAAAGAACCGTACATTTAATGTCACAATCGGAAACGAAAAATCGACAATCGAACACATAGCAGCAGGAGTACCACAAGGATCCGTTCTCGGACCGCTCCTGTATAACATATACACTTCGGATATTCCCACAATAGAAAAAAGTAATATCGCACAATACGCAGACGACACCGCTATATACATAAGTAGCAGACGAACATCGTACATACACAAGCAGTTACAAAACAATCTAGTCCTCCTAAAGGACTGGTACGACAAATGGAAAATTAAAATTAACCCATTAAAAACCGCGGCAATTTACTTCCAACACAGAAAACGACACAAAAGGCCGGACGAAGTCAAACTCGAAGGTCACACAATACACTGGCAGGAAAAAGTTAAATATCTCGGGGTCACAATGGACTCACAACTAACATACACGGCACATATTAAAGAAATAAAACGAAAAATAGGGTTCACAACACACGCACTGTACCCGATACTAAACGGCAAAAGCAAACTAACACTGGAAAACAAAATATTAATAATAAAAACGATAATACTCGCGGGCGCAACATATGCCGGAGAAATATGGCATCAAGCCAGCGAAAAGCAAAGACAATCGGTACAAGGGAAAATAAACAACGTTATTAGACTCGCGATAAATGCACCGCGATACATGACAAACGCGCAGATACATAAAGAGACGAAACTCGAAACACTGGAAACAATAATATGCAAACGAACACTAAAAACAATAGAAACAATAAAGTCACACGAAAACCCCACAATAAGGAAAATAATAAACCCAAAACGGAGACTAATTAAAAAAGACGGACTTAAACAAATTAAAAGACGAGCAGAGGATAACGATATCCAATTAGCCGCGAAAAAAATCAAAAATTAACAGATAAACAGAGGTCAACACAAACACACAAAAATGTAGCAAAACACACAGCATTCCATATAGGATAAACAAACGTAACACACAAACACACAATAACACAAAACATACACAACCCCGGGTAATGAAATTGGAGTGGAAATGGAGGCAACTTCGACCACCAAACAAAATCAAAAGGACTCATATCTGTCATAGCATTCTTCAAGCTACTGCGAAACGACAAACATCTACGTACAGCCCTGAAGATGTCCCTTGAAACATTAGACGAAACGTTGGCAATTACACCTAACTCGACGCGGATCCAACCCGGAAACCGAGATCTACATCTAGAGAACGACCGCGGAAGCCTACACCTACATTTATTTCATGGTATGTTTAGGGATATACATAAACCAGAGCTGCCAAATGCATTTAATCAATTTCGCTCTCACTGTATAAATATGCGTAACGCTATATGCTACAATGTGTCTTACCTCAATGTACCTCCGCATTCCTCTTGCCTACTAACTTAGCCGCTGTTTCGTGGCGCCCCCAAGCTATAGTTTGTGCAAGAATTGCGTTTATTTGGATAACAGCGATAACACGAGAGAGAAACGATATTTTATGATGCGATCCTAACAGCGATAAATGCTTTGTATTGTAATAGGCATTGCAATTGAAAAGAAATGTGAACCTGTGGTCTTATCTGCGATCGACTTGTTTGCGCTCTTTTGTTTTATTTGCAAAATAAATAATAAAATTGTATTCGAAAATACTTATAACAAAAAATAATAATAAAAACAATCTTCCTTTCATACTTTCATCCAGACATAGGACTAGCAAAGTTTATATATGATCTTGATTTAATAATTCGGTTAGTGGATATTTTGTTCCCATTTTCTTTAAATATTCCCAAAATAAAAGAATTGATTTGATTGTCCACTGAAAGTCATGTATGCAATAGATATTATTTCGTCTGCTACTACCTTCAAAAACTTCAATATTATTGAAATTTGTACCGCTTTCTACAATATATCTGTAATGCGGGTAATACATCTGCAAGGCGGGAATTACAAAGCACATTTTCTCTCTTTCAGTCCTGCACTTTGCTTTCCATGAAATTTTCTTTATTAAATTATTGTTTAAGCCTCTTATTAAATTCAACACTTGACAAACATTAAATTGTTCTTACAGATGGTAATGTGAATTTTAGACTACGTAATATAAATTTATAAGCTCCGGGTGATTTATAATACAAAGAAGGAGCTAATTCTTATTCTGATTTTAGTCACTTTCCTTTTGTCTTATGAAATAGCTGCATATTTATATAAATTTTAGGGGTTTACTTTTATATATTAATAAATTGTGGAGTAGTGCGCTGACAGAAAATGATTTCTTCTGTTAAATCTATAGGTCTGCAATTGTTCTGCTTTTATCCGGCAGGGTGCGTTAAACTGAAATCATCTCAAAGAAAATAGTGCGATGCGACGCCTAGATGTCGAAACCAATTTTGGCTACGCTAAAGTGCATAATCATTGCGCATCTTTATACAAGTGTCCCGTATCGTTATGTTCAAATTTTGGGAGTGTAAAGTAGACTTCATTTCAAGTAACAAAAACGCAAAACTTGTATATCCACATTTATTTCTTTCAAAGTTACAGCAGACCGATTTTCATGTGGCCGGTTAGAAGTACCGCCCTCGAGATGCGCACGAAATTCATAGAGCCTAATTTACCTACAGACCTAACAGACCCTTTTGGACATCCAGGTAAACGGATTATTCTTGCGCCCAGTTTACCTAAGTCCATAAACAAATACTAAATTTTGGTTGTGAAATAGGGGAACCTCTGGCATTCAGTGTTTTACATCGTTTTAAGCGATAAACACAGTAGTGCAGTGCCGTATTAAGGTAGTGAGTAATGGAGTTTAAAAGTAAATTAAATAAATGTGTTTTACACAGTCAAACTCGTGAAGTGATCTCAAATGTATTTAAATATATGCAAGTAGAAAAAACTTCAGGGGTACTCAAAATTCCACTGGATCAGTTATATGAAAGCGTTATTGCCGCAACGGGTGTTTCTGAGAGAAGTATTAGACGGATTGTTAAAGAAAAAAGTGAAATAAACGCAGGTGCCGGTTCATCTTTTACATCGCCAAAGAAAAATAAAAAAAAACCAAGCCCAAAACCGACTTAGACGATGCAGATAAAGTTGTGCTGCGTAGAACAATTTTAAATACCTTTACTGTTGACAAAATTGTGCCTACAATGCCAAACATTCTAAGAAAATTTAAAGAAACAGGATACACTGGAGGAATAGATTCTCTTCGGAAAGTAGTAAAAGATATGGGCTTTCGTTGGAGAAAAACAAAAACCAACAGAAAGTTGTTAATGGAAAAGCACGACATTCGTCAGTTAAGAGTATCTTATTTGCGTACTATTCAAAGCTACAGAAATGAAAAAAGACCGATTATATATATGGATGAAACTTACATCCACAGTTCTCATACCGTGGCTACTTGTTGGAGTGACAATTCCAATGAAGGTTAGCAAGGCCTATATCAAAAGGTCTAAGACTAATTATTGTTCATGCTGGCTGCGAGACAGGATTCATTCCGAATGCTAAATTGATTTTTAAATCTAATACCACAACGGGAGATTATCATCACGAGATGAATTATGAAAATTACAAAAAATGGTTGTTAGAAAAATTAATTCCAAACCTGCCTCCAAAGTCTGTCCTAGTAATTGACAATGCTCCTTATCATAATGTCCAAAAAGATAAACCACCGAATTCTAATAGCAGGAAATCAGTTATGATAGACTGGTTAAGGTCTAAAAATATTTACTTCGACAATAACATGCTCAAGCCCGATTTATATAATATTATTAAAGTACATAAGCCAACATTTAAAACGTTCGAGATAGATGAAATGTTAACACAACGTGGCCATAGTGTTTTGCGATTACCGCCATACCACCCAGATTTAATTCCGATTGAGTTAGTATGGGCATCTCTTAAACAATATGTGGCACAAAAAAATGTATCATTCACTATTAGATATGTTCAACAGTTATGTGATAACTTTTTTGATGAATTTAGTGCTGCTGAATGGAATAAATGTTGTGACCACGCGATAAAGTGGGAGCAAAAGTTTTTGGAAGCGGAACCTCTCATAGACGAAGTTACAGACCAGTTCATTAATAATTTGGGTGAAGACTCTGAATCGGAGAGCGAAGAGGAAGTCAGTGATAGTGATTCTGCATAACTTTTTATATAATTATATGTATAATTTACCGTAATTTTTTTGAAACTTAGTTATTGTTCATTATTGTTTTCTCCTATAATTATTTTTGAGTATTTATGTATTATTTCTTATTGTAATTATTATTTTCATTGTTATTTCCAATAATATTAGTATTAATAATATTCTTTTCTCCACCACTATTAAATAATGTTATTACAACACTCGCCTACGCTCGTTGAAGAATATACTGTTCTTTTGTACATATAGAAAGTTTACAATGTGATTATAATGAGAAAGAGATTAGCATAAACATTATTTGCCAATAATTCAGTTAATTATCCAATTAGTTTTACTTAATCCTAAGCCTTTCTACCGTTAAGTGTAGCTAACAATCTTATTCAGTCATCCCCTTAATGTGATGTTAGTACGCTATTAGCTAGTAGGTAAGGTAAGACATTTTAATTAAACATGTTACATGAAACTATGCGTTTTATTTTACTTCTATTTGCCTTAATTTAGTGAAATACAAACCATTATAAACATGTTCAACAATGTGATTTTCTGAATTTATCCCTTACTACGTCCCAATGCACGACTCGCACAAAGAGTTTGCATTTCATTTTTCCGAATACTGTCTCTATCTAACACTGACCCTTACTTGACGCACGTACAAATTCTCCCACCGGCCACATGAAAATCGGTCTGCTGTACAGATATTTAAAAAAAGTTATACGTGATTGTTAACGTCGCATAATAAAATGTTATCCTAAAATAAACTAACACGTGTCGTAGGGCATACAGTAATTTCTTGGAGATCTACAAAAAAGAGTACTGGAAATTGATTTATGATAAAAAAGGTCCTTACTTATTTGGTAAGTGCTGAACCATGAATATCATACGATAAACAAATGTTCAGGTGACTGTTAAAGTTGCATTTTTTAATAAAGGATTACATTACGTTTCAGTTCATACAACAGCTTATTAGTGAGTGGACAGGTTTTCTTTATTCAAAATGCCTTACCGATTTTCTTCTCAAGAGTATGCCGACATGCATAGACATGCAGTGCACATCAAGCAGTTATTAAATACAGACATCGGTTTCCCGATAGGCGCATTGCTCATTACAGAACGTTTCTGGAAGTACACAGACAATTTCGAGGAGTAAATTTGCCAGCAGACTGAAAAACCTGCACAGGTGGTCATCAGAAAATCCCAAAGCTATACGCCCATCTAAATTTCAACATGAATTTTCTATTAACGTTTGGGCGGCCCTAATCTATGACTTGTTGATTGGTCCTGTCGTTCTTCCTGGGAGGTTAAATACAATTACCTTCAATTTTTTATTGACGAACTGCCAGGTCTTTTAGATGATGTCCCACTGAATGTTCGACGAGACATGTGGTTTTAATTGGATGGGGCACCACCACATTTCAGAATTGCTGTCCGAAATTGGGTTAACGTCAATTATCCAAGATGGATTGGTCGAGGTGGTCCTGTTGCATGGCTACCCAGATCAACCGATCTTAATCCCCTTGACTTTTATTTATGGGGGTACATGAAAAATTTATTCTATGTGCAAGTTTCGAACACAAGAGAAGAGTTGTTGGATCGTATTCACCTGGCTGCCGAGCAAATCCGACAAAACAAGTATGAAATTCGGATAAGTACTTCTTCTATTGGTTTACGGGGACAACAAGGAGGTGGGCAATTTCGAAAATATTATTAATTGAACTTTTTTAAATGAAATCAGTTTTTATTGACTTTAGGATTACATTTTTTTTTTCATGATCTGATAATCACATTCATAGATCTGTAACTTTGAAATGAAGTCTACTTTACACTCCTAAAATTTGAACATAACGATACGGGACACCTTATATATTTCTTCAATCAACTGTAAGAGTATGCCAGCAAAGTCGTGGTGGTCATTTATTTTATATTCTTTTTCATACTTAATTGGAGATTACGTACTTTAAGTTGCAATAAAAATAATATATTAATTTTAAAAAAATATGTCTTTTGTTAAAGAATTAAATGTTGCGGTCTTATTGGCCCATCCTTTATATAGAGATATCTTTAGTATTAGAGAAATAAAATTACAAATAAACATGGTTAGAAGAATTAATCACACGTACATTAAACTGATTTTTATTTTTTCAAGAGTTATGGATGCCACTGGAGGAAGGAGAATGCTTGGTTGGAATTTACCACCAGAAGAACTCATTCACATTCCAGAACATTGGTTGGTTTACCCTGAACCAGAAGCTTCGATACATTATCTTCTAGCTATAGTGTATATTGGATTCTTTTTTATGTCATTAATTGGGAATGGTCTCGTATTGTGGATATTTTCTGCGTATACACCTAATTACAAAAATAAGTACAAAATCACCATACAATTTATTGTAGAGCAAAACCATTACGTACACCATCCAATATGTTCGTGGTAAATTTGGCATTCTGTGATTTTATTATGATGGCTAAAGCACCCATATTTATATATAATTCATTTAATAGAGGTTTCGCAGCCGGACATGTATTTTGCCAAATATTCGCCTTTATCGGAACTATATCTGGCATTGGTGGGGGTATGACTAATGCCTGCATTGCGTATGATCGATATACCACTATTTCTAATCCTTTGGAAGGCAAGCTGACAAAAATAAAAGCATTAGTAATGATATTTTGTATTTGGTCGTATACATTACCGTGGGCCATTTTGCCCTTATTAGAAGTTTGGGGGCGTTTTGTACCAGGTATTTTATTATTTCTTTTTAAAATTGTCTGGAATTGCTAAAGAATACAATTTTGAAGTTCATATCAAGCAATTAAATGTTTATATGTATGCTCGTATTAAACTTAGATCAATTCCTTATGACCGATATGTGATTTTATTTTTTGAATATTAAATTAGAGTGAGAGGTATTTAAAAGACTCAATATCGATCGGGGATCTATTATTATATACGAGGGTGGGTTGATTAACCCCTTCAAGCACAGAATAGCGAAACTTAAGAGAACGTCGTAAAAATTTGTAAGCATACTCAATTATATTTAAAACAAAAGTTTTTGTTTGAAAAAATTTATTCTTTCAAAAAAATTTGGATGGTTACACAGTGAAACCACAATGCATTGCCAAGTAGTGGTAACTTAAATTAAACAATCTATTACAACTTATTATTTTTTATTAAATATTACCTTGGATATTATGGAACCAACAAGAACCTACTTAAATCAACTCACTTCGTGTGAAAATAAAAAAAAAACAATGTTTTTTTTTGTTGAAATGTATAATCCCACTTCGCATTGTGAGCAAGCCCATCTTGTACGGTGATGTGCTTTAGCAGTACCGCGCAGAGAGCATCTTCTTGAGGTTTGGTGTTTGGATTAATCCTGACGAACTTCCTTGGCGACATATGGTTTGAATCGATTGACTACCAGCGGAGAAGTTGAGCCTAGTAGGTACTGGTACACTCCTACCAACAGATGCTCCAATTATCCCCGTAATTACTGGGCACCTGGTTCTTGCGAATATGATGAAAGAGTTTATCAAAGTCGTACTCAAAAAATGCCAGAAAAGACGATGGTACCATTTTCTTCTTTTACGGTCTATTTGATAGTATGATTTCATCATGTCTGCTTTGTATATACAACCAATATTTTTTTCGATATTCTCCAATAATTATAGTGCAATTTACCGTGGTAGTGGGGCCATCTTTCTCGCTTTTGTTGACGATGCGATATTCTTGTGGTGAATGAATTGTTGACAATAGCTGTACTATCCTCTTGTCCTTCCATTTGATACAGCTGACTACATCACGTTTTGACCCATTCGCCACATTTTATTTGTTTTTCTGGCAATAGGTTTTTGGGTAATTTGCATCTATTGGCTCTCACAGTCCCACATATTTGCTTTTCTTGCAAAGTGTGTATAAGATCGACGGTTGTAAAAAAGTTGTCGAAGTAAACGTGGTTTCCCTTTCCTTCAAGCTCCTGAATCATATCAAGAATAACTGTTTCGCCCAAAGAAACTTCTGGTTCATTGTGTGGTTTTCTAGTGCAAATCTGAAAATCGAAGATGCACCCTTCCTTATCAGTTCGTACCTAAATTTTGAAGCCGCGTTTTTTTGGGCTTTTGGGGCATGTATTGTTTGAACCCTATGCGTCCTTTGAATTTCACCATACTTTCATCGACAGCTTGCTCTTTAGTTGGTTGATAATACTGCTGATGGTTTTTTTGAACTTTTCAATATAGGGGCAAATTTTGTCTACTTTGTCAAATCCGGTTTCTTCTTTTTTGGCATTTGCACGTTATCATTCAGATGCGTATTGAATGCTAGAGAACCAAAGCGATTCACATACATTTTAGGAGCGATAAATGTATTTCATAGCTCCGGGCGCAAAGACCAATAATTTCTATACGCATTAGCAAATTTATACCAATGAAAATCTTGAATTCCTTTGCACAAGTCGGCAGAAAGCTTTTACCAGTAGCAAACAAATTAGTTTGATCAACAATGTTCACCAATAAATCATTATCAAATAACAAACCAAAGAAATCATTGGAGGTTTGTAATAGGTCTGGACTGCATTGCTAGGACCAGTTCTTTCATCAAAGTGGATTAAATACGACATGAAGTCCATTTTTCTCCATATAAGATTACTCAGGGGTAAATTTTCTTCTGGATCACTGGTGGAATCCTCCTATGCAGCATCATTGAACGATACTTGCCATGTATTCTTCCAACAATTCTGGTACTAGTTCTGGCTCTAACAAAAATTCCTCGTTGTCATCGTCACTCTCTCAATCAGACCCGCCATCCTCGGCCATGCTATAAGTAAATTGTATTGTCAAAATAATTTGGCACCAATACGCATAGTGGTATCATCGTGAAACCACGTAATTACAGAAAAACATGTGTTATTTTTTTGAAGCTATATGAATAATTTAAATAAACAAACATTATTTTTCTAATAAATGTCGTAGGAGATACATGTTGAAACTTCATTATATCAAATAGAAAAAGTAATACTGTTTAGTTTGAAAAACTATATTGTATTGTACACACTACATATATGTTTCACCACACTGTGACTTCATCAGGTGGTTGAATATATACTGTAAACTTACATTTGGTACCTATTTATATAAATACAAATATAAAGGTGAAAAACAAAAATTATAATCTGGGAGGGGGTGGACCTATTATAGTTTTAAGTTTAGTAGGGAGAGAGTGATTTACCTCTACTCGGTCATTTAAAATTATTTCATAATTTAGGCATAATTTTAAATGACCAGGTAGAGGTAAATCACTCTCCCCATTTTGTCGAAAGTTTTCTCATATCAAGTTTTTCGTGCAAAATATAAAGCATCCGTCCCTTTAAAATGCCTACTGCCTCTAATATTCTAACGCTTTCAATCGTCGGTCACTTAACAACAATTCATGCCACGCTTAGATTCATTTCCCCATTTTCTGACGATTGTATACGAAGAACAATCCTCCACCCAGTGTATCTCCCATATCATCATGGATTTCGGTAAAGGACATGACCCTTCTTTAAAAGATACTTAATCACTGCACGATGTTCAAAATTATCCATTTATGCTTAATTAGTAGCAGGTTAAAATTACAAAAATTGCCTGTGAAACATTCTTTGTCACAAATTTATCAAACACTAACAGTAAACTGACAAGGCATCGATTGTCAAAATTTGATGTGTATTTTTTATTTCACGGCCTACTCTAAGCGATCGCACGAATAAATCAACCCACCTTCGTCCTTAATTTGAGTAGTAAGTATGTAATATTATTCACATTTTTCTGGCGCCTTCGCAAAAAATTACTATTTTAATTTTAAATTAATAAACACATTTCAGTGTAAATATAGGGTGTGAATAAATAAATTAGAGGACAATCTACACGTGGCGTCTTTCCTTTTTTTATTCTTTGATATATTCCTTATAAATAAACGTCCAACGGTTAATCATAACTAGAGCTGAGGATGTTTGCGGTATAACCATGGTTATATCATGTAACCATAGTAAATTACTATGGTTATATGATATAACCATGGTTATACCGCAAACATCCTCAGCTCTAATCATAACTTTACATGAGGTCGCCAAAGTTTCGAATTTTTACTACGAAAAATGCAATTTTTTGTTATTATTCTGCTGTAAACAGTAAATTATTATAATTTTAAGCGTTTATTCAAAATTATTTTGACAAGATTTGTGACAATGTATCATATGAGCAAAAATGATTTAGATAAGGGTGGCTATGGTTGGGAGGATCACTGTCTATGATAAGTTCAGTTTGTTGTTGCCAATTAAATGTCAGTTTTGATTTGAAGTAGCTATAATTATATTGGTTATGTTAGCTAAAAAAAACTGAAATTTAAATCATGTCGAATAAAACTTCAAATCGAAACTGACATTTAATTCGTGTCAAATAAAAATTGAAATCGAAACTGACATCCAACCAACATGTAGAACCAACATCAGACTGAACCTATCAAAGACAGTGATCCTGCCTACCATGGCCATCCCTAATCTAAATAATTTTTGCTCATATGGTATAAATTTGTAAATACATACACAATTGTTTCTAATAGAATATAAGCAAACAGGCGAATAAGTATAGTTGCCACTATTGTGACTTGTGATGTCAGACGTGATGTCTAACGTGTGCAGGATCGCCATCTGATGTGACCCGGTCCTGAAGGGGCACATCGCTGCGTTTGTATGCAGATTCGCCGATATATTAAATAATAGAATGGCAATGTTTGGATAACATCATATAATTAGTTAACACATTATAAAGAATTAACAAATAACAGTATGTACATTAACAAATAGACACTAGTCTTAAGGAGGTTTCTATATTACACTCTCTATGACTTACTGTGTCTTACTGCATATCTTACTGTCTATCTAACTGTCCCTTGAGATCTGATGGATCTTGTTATATACTGCAGAGTGCCCTCATTCAGACTAGTGACCTCAGTATAACATCAACAAAGTGGTGAAAGCGTGTAACACATATCGAGGACGTATGTGTATGTAATTTGTACGTACCGAGGTTATGTTTTGTATACAATAGAAACAAGACCGGGGTCGTACCTTGACTAAGATAAGTAGTTCAATACATGACTCGATTTGGTTACCACACCTTCCACCCGGCGAGAAAGAAAAGAAAAGGGGGTTGTAACCCGCTTTTGCTTTTCTTTTGCTAACTATCTCTATATCTAATTATATTTTCTTATGTACTAAGTGCATATATAATTTACATTAATGGGATATATTTACTTATTATCTAAATATTTGACATCTTTCTGAAATTATTCGTTGTTTTAAACAAGAGTTTTATAAGTTACTTAAAATTATTATACATAGTAAAAAAAATACTTTTATCTATATATTACATATAATACATGATAAATGTAAATAGTAACTTTTAAATTGTAAATTGTAAAAGGTAAATAGTAAATTTTGAATGCTAAATAGTGAAAGGTAAATAGTAAATCGTAAAATGTAAATTTGAATTTGTAAATGGTAAATAGTAAAAAATGGGCCGTCGTACACTGTCTCAAGTTTGTTTGCTTAAATTTTATCTCCATAACATGTAGTAGTAATTTAGAATAGTTGACTTATTTCGTAGTTTGCAATTCTTGTCTTTCCTTAATTTTTCGCATTCGATTCTTTGTCTTTAATTCTTCATGTTTGCTTGACTGTTTGTCTTCAATTTTTTATACTTGATTGTTTGCCTTCAATTCTTTGCGCTCCCCTTTATAATATTTATTTTAATTCAACTCTCTCTCTTTCTTTTGCTCTATGGCAAAAAAATTATTTTAGGAAATCACTGATTCGTGTATTATCCTGGACAACACATATTTCGTGTATGTCATGTTCTGTGAAGCAATTTTGAGGATAGTTAAGGGCGCATGTTCTGCTGGTTCCCTTATAACTCATTCCCCTTATCTTCAATGCAGAAATTCTGGAGAGCAGTTAACAATACACATTTTTGCTAAAACTGCATTCTCTTTAAAAAAAATTGTGAGAGCGTTTTCGTCGTATAGGACCATTGCCTTGAAGTGCATGCTTGCTTCATTACGACTCTGGAGCGAATTGAAGTTTTGCCTTTTTCGTCACTTGAAATTTTTTTGATTCGGCTGGTTTCCTTTTCGACAGTTCCATAACCCTAAGATGATCAGTCCTGGAGTTGGCGGAATCTGTAGCTGTTGTCGGTTTCGTAATGGTACGATCGATAGGTCTCTGCCGTCGATTGGACCCTTGACGTGATAAGGATGCTATCAGTCGTCCCGTTACTAACCTTTACATCATTGGAATCAACTTCTATTAGTGATAAGGCGTTTGCAACAAAAATTTTGGAATTCTTTGTAAATAATAATTAAATCATGTTCCTCGTATATTAATATGAATTCTCTTTATTTTGCAAACTTTACAAATGCGTTAAGACATACTTTCGTTCAATGTCATGGAGTTTAAACATTTATAAATAAATGATGTCGCGCATTTTATACGAACTTGGCCTTGCCGTTGTCTATATTAATTTTGTACGTATTTTACTTCGATGTTTATTGATTCAACTGTTTAAATACACATGTTATTGTTTATACACTTGCTTGGATAAACAATTTGAAATACTACACTTGTTGTGTGGCGCCTATTTAAAAAATAAAACGTATGCATTTTATTATATGTATGCATTAAACGTAAATGAATTTATGCGCGATAGTATTAAAATACATATAACGTGTTTTTTCCATTTCAGTTAGGCGGCTTTTCTTAAAAAAAGATGTATAAAATTCTACATTCTCGTGTACGGTGGATAACAAACTTGTGACAGGTTTTTGAAGTAAATTTTTCGCCCATAACGTATTGCTTTATAATTACATTATACATTATATTAATTTTAAATAAACTTGACCTTTAAAAAGGTAACGGTGCTACGCTCTTTACATTCCGTTGGCGTAAGCAGAAATTGTTACACATTTTATGCAAACTAATATTATTTCTTACAATATAAAGAAACATTTTTAATTATTGAAATATACACATATATAAAGAGTCTATGCATTGCTTAATCACTTTTACACATTATAATTGTCTTTACTAAAAAAAAATACCTGGAATCTTCTGATGAAGTCAGAGAGTGGCTGGGGCTGACCTGTGAGCGGACGGAAGCCGCTTGCTTTTTTCCGTCGCCTGGTTTCCATTCTATCTTATTGGTTTGCCATATTTCCGGGCTCGCCATGTGATGTGTGTGATGTCAGACGTGATGTCTAACGTGTGCAGGATCGCCATGTGATGTGACCCGGTCCTGAAGGGGCTCATCGCTGCGTTTGTACGCAGATTCGCCGATATATTAAATAATAGACTGGCAACGTTTGGATAACATCATATAATTAGTTAACACATTATAAAAAATTAACAAATAACAGTATGTACGGTCGCGGTTACATAAAAGCGACCACTAATTTGACATTTTGTTTTTTTTTCATAAATTTTGGCTTTGTAAGTAATGACACTAATGACAAATTAAATAATATTTGACTTTTTTCATTATTAAGTGACATGATGTATACAATAGGAAAAACTGCCGGTCGCTTTTATGTGACCGCGACCGTACATTAACAAATAGACACTAGTCTTAAGGAGGCTTCTATATTACACTCTCTATGACTTACTGTGTCTTACTGCATATCTTACTGTCTATCTAACTGTCCCTTGAGATCTGATGGATCTTGTTATATACTGAAGAGTGCCCTCATTCAGACTAGTGGCCTCAGTATAACATCAACAAAGTGGTGAAAGCGTGTAACACATGTCGAGGACGTATGTGTATGTAATTTGTACGTACCGAGGTTATGTTTTGTATACAATAGAAACAAGACCGGGGTCCTTGACTAAGATAAGTAGTTCAATACATGACTCGATTTGGTTACCACAGACTTAATTTAAAAGTTATTAAATTTTTACATTTATTTTTTTAGTTACAATATTTTCATAAAATACAATTTACATTTAATGCGAATGCGGATATGTATGTATTTTTTTTTGCGAACGCATATAATGCACATATTGGATATGAAGCACGCTATCCTAACCGCAGAATACCGTCCGTTAAGACGTTTAAATAACTAAATCAGCGTTTTACGGGAAACTGGTATGCTTGCACCTATGCTGATGCAGGTAGAATCATTTGGAGGAGTAAATATTGGAACTAGTAGAACAGGAGCCGACTTGTAGTACTAGAGAAATCGCACGACAGTTAAATCTTCCAAGTAATAAAACTGTTCATACTGTTTTAAAAGAAACTCTTGTATCCTTATCTTTTATGAATTTAATTTAAGAAGAAAACATTTTTGCAACCAATTTCTAAATATTTTGCGAGAACAGGCCTCACTGGACTAATGAATCTATTTCTATGAGAGACGGAACGTTAAACAGACACAATATGCATTACTGGGCGGATGAAAATCCAAAGGTCGTTAAAGAGTTTGATCATCAACGTAGATTTTCAGTGAACGTGTGGATAGAGATTATCAACCGGCGAGTGATTGGACCATTCTATCTTCCAAACCGATTAAATGCGGAAAATTTTCTACAATTCCTTGAAAATTTGTTTGATGATTTGCCATTAGCTGTCGTTCGGGACGTAATATTTATGTTGGACGGAGCTTCAGTTCACAACGCACGCGTTGTAAGGGAATGGCTCAATATTAACTTGCTAGAAATATGGTTTGATCGTAATAGCCAACTTCTGCCGTGACCACCAAGTTCACCAGATCTTAATCCCATTGACTTTTTTGTATGGGGTTTCATTAAGCATCATGTTTATGTCACGAAACCTGCAGACATCAACGATTTGAGAAACAGAATAAACGCAGCGGTACAGTTAATGACGCCAGATTTACTACAAAAGGTACAGGATGCTATCTCTATTCGATTTGCACAATGCTTAGCAGCAGATGGTTTTCACTTTCAACATTTATTGTAATTTAGTTAGTTTTCAGTTTTTATATAATACAGTAGCGTTACAATAAATCAATAATCAGCAAAATTAACAAAACAAACTAATATTCTTGTCATTTAAATTAGGTTTATGTTGCTATGGTTGTCCAATTGTATGTCATACATCTATGACAACCGACATATGTTGCCGGCAAGATGTCAGTTATACAAAGAATTCAAATAAATTTTACCTCAAAGTAGCCCTTGGAAATTATGATTATGTCTTAGCTTGTTACTAATTTTAATAGGAATTTTGTTGGTTATGAGATGAGATATTTGATTGAAATGACAAATGTCAAAATAATAAAACGAACATTTTTAAGTGAATGAAATATGTTTATTTCCAACAAACAAGCAAAATTTTATAAAAATTGTTCAAAGTGTCCACCACCTTGTTCGAAACATTTCTCACATCTTCTTCTAATGGAGTAAAAAGTGTTTTGTAGTATCGCATTGTCAATTCCATTAATTCTTTCAGCAATTCTGATTTGAAGGCCTGCAAGATTAGGAATCTGTACTTGATAAATTGAGTTCTTTAAGAATGGCCATAAAAAGAAATCACATGGGGTAATGTCACAAGATCTTGGTGGAAATTCATGTTCAGTGTTTAAACTTATCAACCGATTTTGAAAAAATTGCTGCAGCATATTAATTGTTTCACCTGCTGTGTGTGCTCTAGCTCCGTCTTGTTGAAAGTAACCCTGTGTTATTTCTTCGTCGTCAAGCTGTTCGATAAATGGCATAATAATTTCTTGTCGATACCTTTCTCCTGTTAAGGTTCCGTTAAAAAAAATAGGGCCAATAATTCTCCTTCGACTAATCGCACACCATACACCAATTTTCTGCGGATGAAGTGCGGTTTCAACAAAAAAATTATGTGGTTTCTCATTAGTCCACATCCTCATATTTTGTAAGTTAACATATCCATTCAGATAAAACCATGACTCATCAGAAAAAAAGGTTTTGTCAAGAAGGTCATTATCAAAATTATTTAAGAACCACTGACTAAACGTTATTCTTCTGGGATAGTCGATTTCCTTGATTTCTTGATAACAGGTCATGTGATATGGAAATAAATGTAAGTCCTTTTTCAAAATTGTATGACATGTGCCAATTGACACACCCACTTGTTGTGATAATGCTCGTACGGAAGTTCTTGGTGCATTATTTATAATTTCTCTTACATTATTAACTAGCTCTTCTGTACGCTTTTTCGCCCGACCTGCGCCTTCTTTCTGTTTAACACTCCCTGTTTCTCTGAAAACCATAACGGAATGTGTCACTGTGTGCCGAAAACTGTCATAATCGAAGATGACGTTAGGGAACTCATTTCTAAATTCTTCTAAACAATCTTGAAGAGAATACTGCCATTGTCCGTCAATCTTACGTCCGTTTCGAAAATAAGATTCTAGCATGAATGATTTGTGTTGTATAGTAAAAACCATGTTAAATCAATTTTAAATTACAAAGCAATTTTTGTCAACTATGCATCTGTCTAATTGACAACTAATGCAAATTTAAATTATTAATAATCATACGTTTTTAAAGGAATGGCCTACTAGAGGCAAAGCTTATTTGAACGCTTTTTACAATAAACAACAAATCAAATTTTTCGAAAACTGTCATTAAAACTTTTTTGTCACCTAGCTGCGAAATAGTTTTACGTTCTAGAACGAAAAAGTCGTGTATTTTTCGCTTGTCGATAATTGATTGTTTATATCTGTGATACGCGATATATAACTCCATTCATTTCGCCCTAGGGCATAATAAGCGGGCGTTATCATAACGCCCGCTATTATTAATAAAAAGTAAGAAAATACAACAATCTGAATATTAGAAAGGTTTCATTGACAGTTTTGACAGAATTTTAGCTGCTCCAGTCGTCAAATTTTTAGAGTTCTCTCTCATAAAGTGGTCGTGATTTTTTGGGGAGTAACTCCCCATCAGCTTTTAATGCTCGTTCGTGTATTACTTCCGGAATTTCTTCTTCTATCACATACGATGTAACACACTTCGCAATTTATTTTTCATGAAATAAATCACTCAATCGTCATACGTCAACGTACAAATACAAAGTAGACTTCGTTTGTATTAATACGCTTTTTGTCAATTAATAATTGATTTTAAAGTTAAAAATAAAACGTTATATGAACCTTTGGCATAACTCGATGTTTATAAATCTCGGGCAATTTACAATACCTCGGGCCGAAAGTCCTCGGTTTTGTAAACTGTTGCCCTCGAATATAAACATCCTCATTATTCCCTTGGTACATAAATAACTATTTCGTTCTAGAATATAAAACAAATGTCAAAATAATTTGTTATTTTTCCGAAATTTATTTATGATTTTTTGGGATTAATTGTGAAACAGCATTTTGTGCCGCTTCCAATACTTCCCCTGGTAAATGCTCGTCTTCACTTTCCGAGCTTATTTTGAATTAAACACTCTTAGATTATGAATTACAATATATAATTCTGAAACTACTTTTTCAAGCAATTAATATTTATTAGGTTGCTATCGTTATGATAGTCACCGTGCCTAAACCGTTTTGATTCAAACACGGTTCTAACGATTTAAAATATAAATTAAATTGTTGCATAACACAATTGTCTTATTTTATTGCAGTTTTCGAAAAAATATTGTTTGTATCTCGAACGCGAAATGCTTTTGCGTTCTCGAATAGATATTTTGCCTCGCTAAAGCTCGGCAAAATAACTTCCATTCTTGAACGCAAAAGTACCATTCCGCATTCTAGATACAAAAATAACTGTATTCACACTTTTTTAATATTTTAAAGAAATGATAGACTGCTGATATGCTATGCTGTCATATAATTTTTATTTATAACATGGTTAACATTGTTGAAGCGAGTTCCAAATGTTTCATAACCATAACGTAACTATAATAAAATTTAAATACCCCATGAATACTTACGATGTTCACATTACGCTTAACAGATAAAGATAGAAAACGTTAATAATGGAAATTAGGCAACGTTAAAGAAAATAATTTATTATTGATATACATTTGCATTTATTTAAATAAATACTAAGTGGTAAAATGTCAAAATTTACTGCATTACTTCAGTGATAAGATTTCATGCTTGTAAGCAACATGTATTTTTTCCAATCCTCCCAGTTACATTCGTCAATGTCAGAATCTTCATTTAAATTTATTATCAATTCTGTTTCATCTCTTACTTTTTTTTGGAAGCGTTTGTGAGTAGTTGGTCTGTTTTGATGCATCTGGCTATGCCACTAACGGTGGATAAACCAATATTTATAGCAGTAGCAACCCTCTGTAATATTAAAAACTTATATTATTCCGTATATGGTAAATAATTTGGTCGTTTACCTCATGAATAGAGCTGAGGATGTTTGCGGTATAACCATGGTTATATCATATAACCATAGTAATTTACTATGGTTACATGATATAACCATGGTTATACCGCAAACATCCTCAGCTCTACTCATGAACAGTAGTTTTTGGAACTAATAATTTTCCACATTCGTGTTCTTCCTCAAAAAACATCAATAATGAAGCAATTGATTGCTTCGACTGTTTACAGACACATTTCGGCATTATCTCCAAAAGACGCAACGAGATAATAAACACAATGTAGTTTTACAAGGAACTGTTTTTAAACAATCAAAATAAACGAGAAAAATGTACACAAAGCTAGATTTATTTGACAGATATGTTATCTGTCAACACCGCAAGCAACTATTACCTTTTAAAAAATATATACAAGATACATTTAGTATTGAAATGCAAATTATGTGTCTATGAATGTCTACATTATCATCAATTTATAATATTTTGTATTTAAATTAATGAAGTGAAAGCTTTAAAATATAGTTTAAGAAACTAACTTTTTTAGTTTCTCTAATACACTAATTTGTGACATTAGTTGTTAAATGGTTGCGCGACAGACTGGTTTGTGATTGGCTAAACGCGTTCAGGGGAATTGTATTCGAAGCGGGAGAAATATTCATACGTTCGGATCGTTGCGTTTGCTCAGAATCAGGTGGTGTATTATTATTATGAGTTGATGGAACGTTGCCAAATCATCAGTTTTTAAAGTAGTGTTAGGAGGAAGCAATTACTATCGAATTTGCATTTTAGATTACAAGAATCTGTTAGAATAGTATAAGGAAACACTCCACGTGCAGATTATCCACCAATTTATACACATGCTGTATATTATTTATGTTATTAAAGCACATACATATTGTGAATAATTTAAAAACTAGGTACTTCTCTACTAGATACAATAAATACAAATAATGTTTCAGAGGGCTACTTGACAGCATGCACTATGGATTATTTTTCGGATACATTTGACAATCACATGTTTGTTGCTGTTATATTTACGTTCTCATATGTGATACCTATGACACTGATAATCTATTTCTATAGTCAAATTGTTGGCCACGTTGTTAGCCATGAGAAAGCGTTAAAGGAACAAGTAAGATACACATATATTTGGCATATGCTGTAATTTTTTCCTTAAATTTACACTATTAATTTGGAAATGAAAATAGAATATTACAGTACAAGTGGAGAAACTAAGGGTTTCACTCACGCTTGTGTCAAGGTTACACACGATGCGAAACCGAGTGTGGAACGACACACAAGTGAGTGATTTAGTTTCGTACGAGTGCTGTATCGTTTCGTTCAATCCTGTTATTGAAAATTCAATCGAATTTATTAAGACAAAGATTACAAAGATACAAAGATTTAATTTTAATTTGTATAATTGCAAAAAAGGAGAAGTTTTCGCGTTACACTATGTCGTTATGGTTACTATGAAACAAACATATTACTGTTTCTTACTTAGATACAAAATTTTAAAGCGTTTGTTTTGCCCATTCAAATTATTTACATAGCAACGAGTGAGTGAAAGTAGTAGATAAAAAATTCTTCACTCACTCATTTTGTCAATACACGTAAGCTGAATATTCAACCAAATTTTATTCATAACATTAATACCCATCATCAAAGTTACTTATAAAAATGAAAGTTTACCGTACAATTGTTAAAAAAACGGTTGATTACCACTAGAAAATTGATTTTCCGCAGACTCTTCTGCTACGACTTGCATGCTACTTTTCTTACTGTTGCTGATGCTACTGCCAGTATCACTTGTAATGATTTTTTCGCTATATTTACTTTATTGATCACCGAGTCTTTTACATAACATTCAGCAGTGGTTAAGGCACGCCAACCTCCACGTCTTTTAAGAGTCAAAATATCAGCAGAAGCATTCGTCAATAATGTTGCCGATGTCCGCCGAAAACAATATTCTGTATATAGATCGACATCCTATTAAATGTGTCTGCAGTAGCTTCTTCCAGAATATCATCTGGTACAAATACACTGTTTTTTCCTTAATTTTCTTTTGGTAATCTAAATTAAAAGCTTGAACACACTTTTACGATAAAAAATTATAATTTGTTGACAGATTAATTGTTTATTTTATGATAACCATAACGACAATAACATAACGCCGAAAACTGCCTCCTTTTTTTTTACAATTATACAAATTAAAATTAAATCTTTCGAATTGAATTTACAATATCAGGATTGAACAAAACGCTATATAGCAGTCGTTAAATTAAATCACTTACTTGTGTGTCGTTTCACACTCGACTTCGCCTCGTGTGTAACCTCGACACACGTGTGAGTGAAACTCTTAGCTTCTCCACTCTTACTGTAATATGTATACTATTTCAGTAACAGGATTGAACAAAAAGTTATTGTTAATATCTATACCAATAGTGTTTTGAAACAATTGGCGAAAGTATATTTTTCTTAATGAAATGTCCAATATATATTTATAGTCATTTTAGAGGAAGGACTCATGTGAAAAGCATCAATAATACTAAATTCTGATTTTGTGAACCTGTTAAATCTACTACTAATTTATTCAAATCGTACCCACTTGTATGTCGTCTGCATGACAAAGCTTTAGTCAAATGAATGGGCATGTATCAATGGCGACTTATACCAAGCGACTATAAATGATTGAAGGAAATATTTAATTTGGCAACTCTGAGAAATTAGCAGCCCTGTCATTTGCTCTATATTTATCTTTTTAGGTTAATAGTATATTACATACCGAGGCGGAAAGTAGTTTATTACCGTCGAGAGATAGTAAGTTCGCCGAGATGCGCAGCGGCGAGGTGAGCTTAATCTCGAGACGGGAATGACTCTTTCCGCCGAGGTTTGTATATTATTTTACTCACGATCGGTTAGTAATTAATTATTATGTAAACTATTAAATCACTAAATTTCAAAAACATAATAGTATTAAATTTCATGGTATTTTGATAAATGCTTTAAGTAGGTACTGTTACTAGGTAACGTAACAATTAATAGTGATATTTACTGACAGATTACTAAATTATTATCGTACGATTTTAAACATGGTCTTTCGCTAACAGTAAACAGTCGTGGAAATTCTAATGTAGCAATTAATATTAATTCCAAAAGCGAATAAATTTTGGATTAAAACGTTCTCTTGTTATTTACTTAATGAAGATTTTTGAATAGTTTTATTATAATTTAATTTACTTCTTTAAATGACACTGACGTTTAATAAATTCTGAAATGATACCTAGTCGAAAAAGTAACTTAAGCTAGCCGGTAATAAAGTGTTATTACCTACCTTGGTATGTAATAGCGCATTTTCTAGCCGGTTTGAAGGTTATTAATGTTCAGATTACTAACCGATCGTGAGTAAAATATTTTGTGACATATTGCTAAAACTATTTGTTTGACTTTTACTTTACCAAATTTAAATTTTAGAATCAGGCATGTCAACAGACAGATGCAAAATTATTGCCACTTTAAGAAAAAAATCGATCATTTATAGTCAGTTGCCGTTTGACTTTCGAAGAGTAAAGACGTGTCGTGCTTTCCTTGGGTCAAATGTCATATATAAAGACGGCAGACTATGTGCCCGAACAATAGCGTGATGTGGTGGGATCGAGTAGAGGCGTACGACGATCAATTAAGTTGCCGTTGAGACGTAAGCGATACATTGTTAACACAATCGTGTTGAAAATGTCGGGAGCGCGTAGAAACAATACATCGACTCGAAATTTTTACATCGGTTTCCCGATTTAATATATGACGGTACCGTAGTGAATTGTTTAGTTTGTGAAACAACATTATTAACTTGGAAAGCAAGTCAGTGCCAAAGACATTTAAATAGTGACAAACATAAATCGAATAATAGTGGACGCAGATCATATAATAAATTTGTGTGTGATTTAACAATGATGTTAATTGCGACCAATATACCAATGCAGAAAGTGGAACACCCAATGTTTCGTCAGTTTTGGAAGAAATACAATCCTACGTGGAAATTACCAGCAAGAAGTACGCTACGGAATTACGTACCGTCAGTGCGTGAGAGAATTGTAAATTGTACGAAAAATACGGTAAAAAAATTCCTGTGGTTAACAATAGACGAAACTACAGATATTACAAAACAGTCCATCCTAGCCATTCTAGTACGGACGCTGACTCCGGAAGGACCTTCTCCTCCTTATTTACTAACCTGTAAACGAATGCAAGGGTGTACTGCCAGAGCGATATATGATGTATTAATAGAAACACTACACAAATTTGGTTTTTACCGAAGCAAGTGTTAATGTTAGTTACCGATGCTGCCAAGGTTATGTGTTCCACGGCAAACTTACTCAAAACGATTCAACCAAACCTGCTGCATGTCACATGTTTGCTTCACGCTTTACACCTTGTAACAAACACTATACGTACAACTTATCCTGATGTGGATCAACTGATAGGACAAACGAAAGCGGTTTTTCTTAAATCTCCGAAACGGATTCGGCTATTTCATTCGCTGTGTCCTGATATACCCGAGCCGCCGCAACCAATTCTTATACGAAGGGGTACTTGGTTAGAAGCAGCATTTTATTATTATAAACATTTTGAAAAAATTAAATCAGTGATTTTACAACTAGATGCCAAAGAAGCAGCTGCAATACGGCTCAGCCAGGTTCAATTTAACAATCCTCAAGTTGCAGCAAATTTAAAAATTATTTACGACAGTTACGTTCCAATACCGGACGCAATCAAAAATTTACAGAACACTGCGCTGTCCTTATCGGACTCATTAGCAATTATTGACCACGTAAAACTAGTGCTGCATATCCTTGAAGATGAAAAAAGTGATTGTGTCCGTGAAAAATTTAACAGTGTATTAGATAAAAATGTAGATTTTACAAAATTAGGGCAACTTTTTACCAATACTGAAGATCCGTTGTACAGATACAAAGAGCGCTTTAACTATGCAAATATAACATCTCTCAACGTCGAACAATCCTTCTCTGTATATAAACATATATATACGTCGCTACGTACGAACCTTTCCGAGACTAATACAGAAACATATATTATGGTGCAGTTTTTTCATCGCGCACATCCGCATTTTTTGCAACAATGTAAACATGTTGGGTAAGTTATTTATGTTTTTTCTTAACGTTTTGTATAGGGATTTGATATATTTATTTTTAAGTAAGCGCACTGTTATTCTGCTAAACTCTCCACGCAACGCCACTGCTGGGGCACATAGTCTGCCGTCTTTAGTCATATAGCAATAAATCACTCGAACCTTAGAATGGCGAAGTGTAAATCTGTGCACATTATCGAAACATATGCATCTGTCCAACCGACTACACGAATTCATTAAATTTATTATTTTAAAATTGGTTGTGCATCCCGCCACTCTGAATATTTTAAACGATAGAAAGTGCGAACTCACAGCTGCATACGTGTGGGCGACTGCTAGTCGTAGCAAGTGCAAAGAAAATAACAGGATACGTTGAAGACACTTGATATCGGAAGTGCTGTGCTAATCTCATAGCTAAACGATTACGATATATCACCAACTAACGATCCCAGCCATAACGACGGCTGTCATGAATTCCGCATTATGTACAGAGGCTCAACATATATCGTGCCTGTGATATAGTTCGCACCATATAGGAAAAATTTTTATCTTTGATTTATTTAAAAATCTAAATCCGCCAAAGTTTGCACATATTAAAAACCCCAAAACGGACTACTCGTATTCTGCAAGCGATTTTTGGTTTTAGAGAAAATTGCATTTATTGAAAATTTAAAATGAAAAGTACTTTCGACGAAATTTGGGTAACATTGATTAGATATTCTGTAAATGCGATGCTAATTATAAAACCAGATGAAATTCTTCAACAGATGTCCAAAAACTTTATATTTCTGAAATTTCTGCATTCTCTTACAATTTCCACGTGTAATTTTGAATTTTAGTTATTTCAAATCTAATCAAGTATACAAATATGGCCCATTTAGAAATATTTATCACCTATAAGAGATCATTAGAAACTGTGTTGTTCAGATTCCACCTGTATACCTAAGAAATGTGTCAAATTAATTGTACAACAGAACTATTATGTGCATAGAAAACGAGGGAAGAGATGTGGAAATATGAGATATTTTTGTTAACAAAATTTACATTTTTAATTTTTAATTTCAATTTTTCATTTACTTAGCTTATAAATAGCTTTTAAATCTTATTTCTTCCTGCTTAATAGGTCAATTAAACACGAAAAAATACTAAATAATTTTTAGTTTTCCCAATAGTTTTTCTTACTTTGATAAATAAGGCCATTTTGGCCTATTTTAAAATTTTGAACGTCGTTTTAATGGAAGAACAAGAGTGCCATGAAAATTACTTTTTGCTTTTTGGTGGTTAGTGGTGAAGCAGACGCTAATGCCGAAAACAATTTTTCAATAAATCATTTAATCAAAAAGTTTCCCATATGGATTAGGCTTTTTTGCGGACACTGTACAAGAAAAAAATCTTTCATGTATCCCATTTTAGGTTTTCAAACATGCATAAGCAACTGATTGAAAACGATTTTTAAAAAACTCTACAATAAAAGTTTTTCCCATAAGGTGCGAACAATATGGCGGACGCTGTAGTCCCAGTGATTGAAATTACTCCATACCAAATGAACTAAGTCTGTGGATTGATATGCAAGGCAGAAATATTCAATGCAATAACCTCCAAGCAAAAATCGACAATTTAAAAAAAAAAGAAGTTAATTTCCTACTAGAAAAAAAGTGAACAATGGTACAAGACAACAGTCGAGTATTTAACCGATGAGGAAGATCTTACAAGAGAAACGGAGTGCACAGTGCAGAATAGAAGAGGAAACAAGCGTAAAGCGACCTCCTCACCAGACACTTCTACACGAAACGATTTTGTTTAAAGAAATACATATTTTCGTCAATTGTTAGCAATAAATCCTGAATAATTAATGCAATACTATTAAGCTACTTTTCTGCAAATACTAAATATAATTACGTGTTTCCAGGCAAAAAAGATGAATGTTGAATCCTTACGAAGTAACGTGAGTCAAGGAGCTCAATCTGCTGAAATAAGAATTGCCAAAGCGGCGATAACAATTTGTTTTCTATTCGTGGCTTCCTGGACCCCATACGCTGTTATGGCAATGATTGGTTCATTCGGCGACTCTTCTGTTTTAACCCCTGGTGTGACCATGATACCAGCTCTAGCTTGTAAATTGGTGGCCTGTATAGATCCTTGGGTTTACGCTATAAGTCATCCCAGATATAGGTATACATATTAATTTAATCATCATATTTTAATTAGCAAAAATAAAAAAGAATTGCTTGATTACTCACAATACATGTTTTTTTATACATTATTAATTACGTCAATGGTAAGTATTGCATTCTTACTGTAAGATAAACAATAGTATTAGATAATACTGTGATCTTATTAAACTAATATTACATATAAATAACCAACTAAAAATATTTTAATGAATATTTAATTATAATGTCAGTCTTGTTTGTTTTAAGTATTTTACGAGGTCGTGTTGATTAATTAAGAAACAAAGGAATAATTTATATATACGAAGGGCAACCCTCACCTGGTGAATCTCGCGTATCATTAGACTACGGAACAGACGCTATCCTCTAATGAGTCATGCAGGCGCAGAGTCAGGGTTGGTTTCGCTTAGTAATAAGATTGATGCAATATTCGCTCGTAGCCCCGATTTTAATGTCCTGAAAGGCTTTTGTAGTAATGTTCAAAATACGGAAATCGGTAGATATATTAAATTTAAAGAATATTATTTCTATGCGCCACACACTAGCTCTGATGAGCGAAATTTTTCTATATTTAAAGACATACTGTCCAATAAAAGAACGCACTTTACAGAACACAGTTTAGAATATATTGTAATAATTAATGTAAATAAAAAATGTTTACTGTGGTGTGACAAAGCATTCACTTTAATTATAGGTAATATAATTAATTTCAAGTTTATACTTTTTCATTATTTTGATTTTTTTCACTGTATAAAGTAAATGCATTTTGTATATACCGTGTGTCCCAATTTCGATGCTCACCATTGGTATCTCGGTTATTAGAAGATATAGAACAACGGTTAAATGGGGAATGTTTTGCAGAATTCAATACTCGCTGCAAATCTCATTTCAAATTTGACCTAACTTTTTAAATTTTTTAAATATTTTGAAAAATCAAAAATTTGCCGATTTCGTTATTCCTCAATAACTCGATAACGCTTAGTCTGACCTCTTTTAAAGTTTTACATTGTTGAGATACTTTTTTAAAACAAATTATTTGATACAAACAGAAACCCCCGACTATCATTTGTTTTTAATTTATTACCACTATCTTTTGTTTTTCATATGGCGGCCATATTGAATTTTGGGTTTGTTAGGTAGTCCACAAAATGTGCTTTTCAACGATGTATAACATGCCTGAAAAATTTTTATTTATAAGGAAAATATTAATAAAAACGTAAATTAATCTTTAATATGAAATTAGTAGGCTGAAAAATTAAACACCAATGTCAAATGAAAGTGAAAATATATTCTAAGTAATACTGTAAACAAACGAAACGATAAAGAAATTATAGAAATAAAAAGTAAAGATACAGAACTTAAAGTTCACATTCACTTAAAGAAATTGTTCAATATGACGACCATTCTGTTCCACACAATTTTGACACCTTGTTCGAGTAGAGTTACAAACTCTACGTAGCGTGTTTCCGTTTACTGATCGTAGCACATCTAGTACTCTTTGTTCTAAAATTTCCCGAGTTTCAGGCGGTTCAAAATCAAATACTTCGTTTTTAGTGGTACCCCATAAATAAAAGTCAAGCGGGGTAAGGTCGGGTGATCTCGCAGGCCATTGCACGGGTCCATTATTTGAAATCACTCTCTCATTAAAGTTTTCTCTCAAAAAATGTTGCACGTTACGAGTGTTATGGGCCGGGCAACCATCTTGCTGGAACCAGATGTTTTGCATGTTCTCGGGATTAATAATTTGCCTCAAAGCAGGCATTATCTCGTTTGTTAGTAGCTCCAAATATCTGTTACCAGTTAAATTGTAATCAAAGATGAAAGGACCTATTAACTGATTATCTAAAACGAAAAAAAGAGTTTAAAAAACAAAAAAAAATGTATACAAAATGTCATACCAATTAAACCGCACCAGACATTAAAACCAAATCGAACTTGAAATCTTCTTTGATTTACCAAATGTGGATTTTCAGTAGACCAATGATGATAGTTATTCCTATTGAACACTCCACAATTGGTAAATCGTGTTTCATCTGTCCATAGTATTTTCCTAGAAAAATTAGCGTCATATTCACATTTTTGAAGGTACCACCTGCTAAACTGTAATCGTCGGAGATTGTCATTATCACTTAAACCTTGTACAATTGTTGGTTTGTAAGGGTGATACTTGTTTTTCGTCAAGGTTCTGTGAACAGTAGATTTTGAAATCCCTGTTTCTCGTGTCACACGACGGACTGATGTGCTGGGATTGTTCCTAACGTTCTGCAAAATATTATTTAGACGTGTATCAGCATCATTAACTTCATAGTTAGCTCATTTTTGTTCGAAGCTTCCAAAGTTTTTTAATTTGCTAACTAGTCTTCTAAAAATTGTCCTGTGTGGCTGTTGTCTTTCTGGAAAACGCTCTGCATAACTCGTGCACGCATTTTTAGTGTTTCTATTTGCTTTGAAATACACTTCCAACATATCAACTTTTTCTTCGTTTGAATATGTATGTGCCATTATCAATACTTATAAATCTTAATACTTGACAATAATTACTTATCAGTAACTACAAGTAGTTTTAATTAATCGTTTTGTTTCATTGTCAGAATACATTTGTCATTGACGTTTGACGGAACATAATGTCTTTGCTAGTGATACACGCTCAGAGGTTAGAATTATCTGACATTTGATGTAAAACCAAATATAAATCTCCCCACTACTTTTAATCCTGCGCGAACTTACCCCTCCTCGCGCCAACTTAATTGGCGTTTGCTATACATGAAAAATTTATTCTAGAAACTCGGGAAATTTTAGAACAAAGAGTACTAGATGTGCTACGATCAGTAAACGGAAACACGCTACGTAGAGTTTGTAACTCTACTCGAACAAGGTGTCAAAATTGTGTGGAACAGAATGGTCGTCATATTGAACAATTTCTTTAAGTGAATGTGAACTTTAAGTTCTGTATCTTTACTTTTTATTTCTATAATTTCTTTATCGTTTCGTTTGTTTACAGTATTACTTAGAATATCTTTTCACTTTCATTTGACATTGGTGTTTAATTTTTCAGCCTATTAATTTCATATTAAAGATTAATTTACGTTTTTATTAATATTTTCCTTATAAATAAAATTTTTTGGCATGTTATACATCGTTGAAAAGCACATTTTGAGGACTACCTAACAAACCCAAAAGCCAATATGGCCGCCATATGAAAAACAAAAGATAGTGGTAATAACTTAAAAACAAATGACAATCGGGGGTTTCTGTTTGTATCAAATAATTTGTTTTAAAAAAGTGTCTGAACAATGTAAAACTTTAAAAGAGGTCAGACTAAGCGTTATCGAGTTATTGAGGAATAACGAAATCGGCAAATTTTTGATTTTTCAAAATATTTTAAAAATTTAAAAAGTTAGATCAAATTTGAAATGAGATTTGCCCGAGTATTGAATTCTGCAAAACATTCCCCATTTAACCGTTGTTCTATATCTTCTAATAACCGAGATACCAATGGTGAGCATCGAAATTGGGACACACGGTATATATATATATATATATATATATATATATATATATATCTTGAATTAATTTCAATTAAAGTTAATTTAAATTAATTTAACTTCAGTGTTTTATTTATTTTCCTAAAAATAACTTTCCGTATATACATTTCATAGGCTTTACTACGACTCTGGCGAAATATATTTCACACTCCGTCTGTTTGCATTGAAAGACGTACAAACAGACAACTTTTATCAATACCATTGCGCTATAACATTCATGTATAATGTTAAGGTGATCGATTGTTCTTCATTGTCGGTACCAATGAATCGCAATTGATACGGGATAGCGACATCATGGATTTCGGTAAAGGACATGCCCTTCTTTAAAAGATACTTAATTACTGTACGATGTTCAAAATATTTCATTTACAATTAATTAGTAGCAGTTAAGCGGTTGTTAAAATGTAATGCTTTTTTTTATTTCACTCGATCGCGTGAATAAATCAACCCGTCCTCGTATTAAAAATACTTAAAACAAACGTCAAAGATAACGTTTAAGCTAGATATTAATATCCTAATCCAAACTCGCTTTTTTTTAAATAATGCTTCCCATAAATAAATAAACACTCGTATATGTTAATCAAACTTTCAGGAAATATATATTTTATTCGTATTTAGCAGCTATTCAAATTTCAGCAAGATATGATCGTAATAATTCATACAAAATACTAATAATGCGCCGATTCTGCTCTATTCCTTACGTATTCAGTTTATACAACGAGACTATAAATGATTGTAAATTTTCGACTTAAGTTGGAAACACTTCTGTAATTTTATGTTAGCACACCTGATTTTTAACGCATCCATATGATAGAAATGACATAACCTACAAAGTTGTACCTATATACGAATATCCAGGCAAGCCAATTTTTCAGTGTTGCCAAAGTAAATATTTGTTACAAACATTTATATAGTCACGTAGTATATTAAATATACTTGAAATTAGCGGATAAATAATTGTAGTCTGTGGTATACTATCCAAAGCTTTTAAAATCATTTATTGAAGAATATCTACATTGTTTGGGAGTGGTTGTAAATTATTGATCCTCTGCGCTACTTTATTCCATATGTGTCCTTTTAGTGACGAAGTCCGGCAGACGAGAAGGCCATGGTAAGCAACATTATCTAGAAACTCCATAGTAACCCTAGCGATATGTGGGATTAATTATCCTGCTAAAAAATTGGATTTACCTGTTGTTGAAAATATGGTATTAATACTGGTTCAAGCACATTTTTGACGTAACGATCGCTTTTAATATTCCTTTAATTACTATTAGAGGAGATTTATTTTCATTGCAGATACCCCCACACCATCATACCTTGAATAAAAGTCCTATGTTTCTATACAGAAAACTGCAAGTTTCTTCTTTCTCAGGGATGTCTTGTGACCATTTTGCGACCATCACGAGTTCATAAATAAAATCTAACTTTGTTACTGAAGAAGACTTGATCTGCTTTTAGAAACACCAAAAATTACTCAGCATTCGTGGTATTTATTACTGGTTAAATGTTATGAATCTTGGATTGTGATATGGATAATTCCAGAAAAGCACGTACGTGTCGTCACAGTACGAGGGTCACCTTTTATATTTTTCAGAATAATTGAAACATACATGAGTGGGTAAAACCCCACCAGTTTTGTATAATACAAAGGTATTTTTAGTAGGTAATATAAAATATTATTAAAAATCTGGCGTGAAGAACACAAATACAGGTTCAATATTAATATTTTTTGGGAACGTGTCCGAACAGGGCGAGGTACTTCGGCTGTCTGACAACAGACAGCGTTGAATTTACTTCTACGCTCGGTCGGGATAATTTCTCTGATATGGCGATGTGGTTTTTTTTTGTGAATGTGTCTGAAGATATCCTTTCTCCAGCAGGGGCGTACCGATGAGCCTGTCGAAAGGCGAAATACGTATCTGCGTCTCTGGGGAGGGATATGTTCGGACACGTTCCCAAAAAATTAATTAATAGTGAACCTGTATTTGTGTTCTTCACACCAGATTTTTAATAATATTTTATATTATTAAAAATACCTTTGTATATATTTTTACAAAATCTGGGAAGAAAACAAAATTTTTGAGAACAAACTATTTTATTGTTTTTCAAAATATTCGCCGTTATGGTCTATACACTTTGCATGCATACGAACCAGTTCTCAAAACAAGTCGGCGACAAGTCAGGTGAATATGGACAATGAGACCTTATTTCAACACTTGTCTCCTTCAAATAGTCAACTGTTAGACATGCTGTATGGGAACTTGCATTGTCGTGATGAAGAATAATGCGACATTTTCCTGATTTCGTCTATAACTTTTTGCAAACAAATTACTGTATACCATTCAGCGTTAACAGTTTTTCAATCCTCGAAGGGAACTGTTGCGATGTGTCCTGTACAGCCGAAGAAACAAGTGATCATTTTTTTGGAAGTGCTCCTTGCACGAACAACTTTTGTGGGGTTCGGTTCGTCTTGAGACACCCATACAGTAGATTGTTGCTTGGTTTCCGGTTCATACGCATATATCCGTGTTTCGTCATCTGTGACGATGTTGTATACGAATTTTGCGGTTCCTAAGTCGAATTTTTTTGGTCATCTCTTTACAGCAATTGACATGAGTTGCTTTCTGTGCTTCGGTCAAGTTATGTGGAATCAATCTGGAACATATTTTTTTTACAAATAAATGTTCATGTAAAATCGAATGAATTGCAGTCTGTGATATGCCAAGAAATGTCTCTATATCACTGTAAGTCACATGTCGATCGTGTTCTATCATTTTCCGCACAGCATCGATGTTTTTTTGGAATCACTACAGTTTTTGATCGACCTTTACGTGTTTCATCACTCACTGAGGCACGACCATGACGAAATTCTGGAAACCAATTGTAAACTGTCTTCTCTGATGGTGCTTCATTACTAAAAGTTGACCGAAGCGATATAATGCATTCTTGTGGAGTTAGGCCTTTTTGATAATCGTAAAAAATCATCCAACCTTCACGAGTAATCTCCATTATTTTACAAACTCACTGTCTTAAAACTGTCACTGTCAACAAACTACTGACTCAATTTCTAAGCTATCGCGGCTTTCTTATTGACAAATGTCAAACTTTAAGAATATAGTGGTTACATATCTCAAAAGCACCATCTAGTGGTCGATTGTAAAAATATAAAAGGTGTCCGTATTTCGAAATTATGGGAATGCGATCAAGAACTTATTGACATACATACAAGCCGAATTAAACGCATTTAGGGCCAGTATTATAAACAGCGAATAAATCTCTGAATAACAACTTGACGAATAAATTGAAATCTGGTATTATAAAAAATGCATGCAAGTAAAACAAGTATTTGTAGAATAACTCTGAATAGCTATGTATTTTGTAGTTTATTCTTTCAATAAACGATGGAACCACTGAATAAAATGACAAAATACAAAAAAAACTTAATTCTTTACGATTTTTTTTGTTTGTATTTGTAGGCTATAGGTTGTATTTAAGTTTCCTCCGTGGTTTGGTACTTACCTATGATATTAGATTAATATTGCTATTGCATATATTATATTTCATTGTATTTATAAAATGTCTGAAGAAAAGGGAAACCGCGAAAATCTTCTCGAACAGCTGAGTCTCGGATCCGATTCCGGAACCTCCAGCACGATAAACCAGTGCATTACCACTAGGCTCTCAGCCTTTCGTTTAACCTTATAACCTTACATTTTTTCTTTGATAGCTTCCACGTAAATCGCAAATTTATATAAATAAATAAAAAGCGAAATAACATAAAATGTAACATAATAATTATGCTGATTTAACTGAATTAAAACCTATTGTCTTTGATGTTTTTAATAAATATTTTGTTCTTTACTGCGAAGTAATAAAATAATTTACATATTATTATTATGTCATTTAGAATTGAACTACAAAACCGATTGCCTTGGCTAGCCATCAAGGAAGAAAGTGAAACACATTCCACAACTACTGGTCAAACAACAGTGTCGCAAGGTACAACAGCTACTGGAACAGCTCAGACCACAACACCGGCGACATCTTAAGACTACAAAATTTTGGACATTTGTGTAGATGACGACAGGAAAATGTTACGGATACTGATTTTGGACAATGCAACTGTTCTAACTCCTACAACATTATTTTTTTTTATTCCTGTTTTTGAAACACACCATTTCATATTATTGTAATAAATTCCTTTGCAAAATACATTCTGCAGCATGTACATGCTGCAGAATGTATGCATTATTATTTCAATTGGTTATGTTCCCTACCTCTTATAGTATTCAAATATTTGAACATATAACAAATACCATTAATATAAAGAATTTTCTTTACTTTCCGCTTATTTTTAATTCATCTGTTTGTTTTATATTGTCAACACTAATTCCTTAACAATAACATACAAGTTAACTCTTTAACCTTTTTTTAATATTTCATAAATTGAAATACCAATTGATGCACAAAAATTGACTTCTTTAACAGGAATACAGTAACTCATTTCAAAATAAATTCAACATGTTCGTCATCAGAAATTTTTGAAGACTGTTTATATATTAAAGTGATGCGTATCTTATTTTCTTTTATTCCCAGAGATACTGAATTTTGGTCTCGTCATGTCCTTGCGATTAAATAATATTATATTGTGATAATTCTTTTATTTGGTTCGGTCAAATAAAACTAACGCTAATTGAAAATAACTATATTTATAAAGAAATACACTTAACAAAAAACTAGCTATAATAATATTTATATTTATTTATATACACATTTATTATTACGATATTAAATATACGACGGTTGCTTATTCATTGTCGCGTCCATTTTCTCGATCCTTCCCTTCTAGCCTATTAAGGAAAACCCTAGGCCGTACTGACGTGCACAGTCGGTAACGTCATCGATAAGGTCACCGTCGCATGAAGCACATTACAATATAGTATATCATACTGTGACATAATAATAATATAAATGCTAATCTATTATTAAAGGACCTTCTTAGTCTATTTCATCGTTTCTCAATCTGGGGGTCGTGGTGATATTAAACGGGGGTCGCGAAATAGCCTAGCCTAAAGAATAATGAAAATTCATTTTATGAGAAAAAATCATTTATTACAAACATTTTACTTACTATAAGTACACATGTAAAGAAAATAAATTAATGTGATGGTTGCATTTGTTCTTCATTTAAAAGTTTCTCCATACATGGATCTACGCTAGAAACACACAAAAGCAAATTATTTTCGAGTAATAAGAGACGATTCCTGTATATAGTTTTTAGCACAACCATAGACGAAAAACCCTTTTCACAGAGATAAGACGTGCCGTCGAAAGGAGTTAATATTTTCAGTGCTTCTGTGACTAAATTTCCATATTCATTTCGACGAGTAAGCCAAAATGTATTTAAATCTTCAGATGTACTCGTGAATTGCAGTTGTAGCGTTTTGTCGACAGACATCATAAATCTCAACTGGTAACTCAGCAGCGGCAACAACGTTTTCACTAAACGAATTCAGTACCTATCTCTTCGAGAAATCATTTTTATCTTCTGGGAAATACTCCGTTAAGTGAGCTTTTAGCTCACGCAAATGCATCTTCATACAATCCAATCTATCAACTTCCGGAAAGGTGTCTCTGAGGAAACATTTCCCAGCATATTGCTTGTGTAGCAGGTGCTCTCCATTCTGTGAATATATCGGAGACACCTTTCCGAAAGTTGATAGACTTGTATCCGCTTTTAAAAAAGTTTTCAGAAAAGCGCCATTGAGAGTAGCTCTTTACAGGGAAAAACTTCCATCTTCGTCACTGCCTCTCTCTCCATTAATAACTAGATGGGGAACATGGTTGGAAGCTACTAGTTGCTATGCAGAAAATTTCGATAGTTTTCAAAATTTCGTTACATGTTTAAATGACGATGCTCGAAGTATTTCTGAGTGCAAGGAACTAATACAAATTTCAAATTAAAAAAATCAATTGTACTTTCTTCAGGAACACTTTGGAAATTTGCCAAAACTAATCACTTATTTTGAAAATCAAAATCTCAAATTAAATGAGGATTAACCACATTAGATGTGGCTATTAATAATTTGAAAAATATTCCAAGTGACTTGGGATGTGGCCTTCGGCAAAAGTTAGACGCAGTTTTTAATAGAAATCCAGATTTAATAACATTGCATTGCAGCAATTGTGTATGGGGACAATGCCTCAAAATATAACTGCTAAATACGCTGAAATAAAAAATATTTCCAGTATGCAACTATAACCAGTTGCGATGTAAAAAGGACGTTTTCTACCTACAAGAATATATTTCATTCAAAGAGAACAAATTTTACAGAAGAGAACCTTGAGAAAGTATTGCTAGTTAATATTAATATTCCTTTACTCAAATTAAGCTACAAAATTAACAAATGAAAATGTCTTTCATATTTTATAGATCGCCACCCGTTTGTTTTTCAATTAACGTTAAAACAATGAAAAAAAGAAACTAACTCATCATACTTTATTTATCTTACGGTATATAAACTAATAAATATAATAAATTATTGAAACTCATCACACTTTTATCTACGCCCATGAAGAAAGGAATTTAGCTATAATATAATATATAATATAATAATTGCGTCACAATTCAACGACAAAAAAGAGATGCGCGGATGTGCGAATCAATAACTGCGTGTTGTACTTAGCGATGTTATAGACTATTTATAATTTCGGCCTGATGCGTCCGGTCTCTACTCATAAGAATATAAGCTATACAGTAATATCACCTTACTTTAAGATTTACAGTGGTTACTCCCTCTTTTCCGATCTTATCTTTTAGATAAATTCTAAAATCTTCTTAGATGTAATACCTCATTTGTTGTTAATGTAGACCCCCAAGATGCAAATTTTCTTTCGAAAGCTTATCATGTTCATTCTGTTTTCTTAAGATAGTTTGATTTTCTTAGGATAGTAGGTAAAAGGATCTAACAGATAACGTCTTTAGATTTGATTTATTCAATTGATTTACTCAATTCGAGGAGTGAAGGATCAATAAATTTCTTTATTATGCAATATCGTCTCATAAGAAAATTATTTCTTGCTAATGTTGGATATCATGCCTCATTTGGTTTTTCGTAATTGTATAGGCTTCCCCTTAAGAAATAGTTGTCTTCAATTATAATTATGGATCGGCAGTAAGGGGTACATTACGTCAGCGCCAGGGATGGAGCGAGGACATCATGAATCCCGATTTAACATTTTTCACACACGAATTAAAATACGTATGGAGAAACAAGTACTTATCAAGTAAGGGAAATATTGCAGGGTTTATAAAACATATCACACATCTTGACTGTTCACCGTTTATGTCCAATGATAATAAATCACCAATAATTGTTTTGTATGCTCATGTGTTAATAATTGTCTGTCACTGTACATCAATTAATACATTGAAAACGACCGTTCAACATCTACCGATGAAATAGGTGCATATTTAAAGAACATAAAATTTAGCGACGGCACATTTATCAAAATCTATTTCTTTGCCATCAAACAAGTCAACAATTCGGTGTACAGTACGAAATCCTGGATTGCTATTTAGAACTGCTCCTGATTTTCTTTTTACATTATCAGCAGCGGCTCCGGGTAATTGAGAAAGGTATTGACGAAAATCACATACAATATTCATGGCGTTGGTTAAAGAATATCGTGGCTTGGTTGAAGTAACCTCTAGTTGGCGTATATATGTTAGCTAAATCTACCTGAATAGTTGGGTCCATAAATACTTGTTCAGCGTGTAAAATAGAAACAGCATCATTCGGATCCAGTAGTTGTATTATACTTTCAACGTCGTCAATATTCATGTGATAATAGGATGCTTCTTCTATCCATGCGCCCCAACGCGTAATAACATGTTCTGGTGGTAGAAACACATGTGACTGTTTTTCACTAAATAAGTTCTTGTGTGTGGGTGCCTTCATAAAAACTTTCTTGACAGAAGACATCAATTTATCCGGATTCGAGTAATATTTATTGACTTCCTCTGATACTCGATGAAGAGCATGTCCAAAACATGTGTGTACGTCATATTACTGCCTGTGTGTGGCAAGGGCCGACCACCCACCTTCATATATGCAGCTCCACCTGTTACAAATAATAACACTTTTGCTTTATTTATATCGTGCTTTTCATCCCATAGCGATTTTAAACACAAAGTTACGTTACATAATTTAGTTGTTACGATCCTCTTAGATGCAAGCAGATGTGTAGAAATTGCCGTATCGCTGTCCATAACATATTTACGCAATAGAACTCAAGTAACTAATAAAACTAAACAATAGGTCAGCTCGTTACAAATTGATTTAAATCCCCTAATGAAATACCTGACTGTCGATTACTAGTTATAATAATATAATTATAAATTTTGAGTTTGTAAAATCAACATATACACTGCTCAAAAAAATAGGGGAACACTTTTTTATAATCTGTAACTTTTTAAATAAGAGGTCAAGGAAAATCAAATTTGGTATACTTCAACGGCATATATTTAACTAAAGGAAATTACACAAACAATGTTACAACTCTTAGTTACTTCTATGGTACATTTAAAAATGGAAATTAATAACGCAAAACAAAATGAAAACGACTGTCATATTATCAATGAGAGCAGGGTTTTCTGTGGATTGATGAGGTTTAATACCGTGTATGCCCTCCACGAGCACGAATCACTTCCTCACACCTACGTGGAATGCTTGGCACTAGTCTGCGAAGAGATTCTTGGCGTATGCTTTCCAATTCCTCAATCAAGGCTTGTGTCAGTTCCTGTATGGTTAGTGGTGGATCGGGTCGCTTGCGAACACGTCGGTCAAGCTGATTGCACACATGTTCAATAGGATTCAAGTCAGGACTTAACGCCGGCCATTCCATGACCTGAATTTCACATTCTTGTAAAAAGTTTCTGGTGATGCCAACGGTATGTATCCTTGCATTATCCTGCATTTGGATGAAATTAGGACCGACGCCATATGCAGCAGGCACCACATAATCCTCCAAGACATTTTCGATGTAATTAATTGCATTTAGTCTATTAGTAACCACAACAAGATCAGTTATGTTGTCTACACCGATTCCAGCCCAAACCATCATAGATCCAAGACCAAATCTATCCACTTCCTGTATAGTAGCGGCGGGGTAGCGTTCACCAAGACGTCTATATACACGTGCTTGACCGTCGCAACGAATTAAACGAAATCTGGACTCGTCTGTAAACAGTATAGGCGTCCAGTGGCGAAGTTGCCAATATCTGTGATCCAGAGCAAACCTCATTCGCGCTGCTTTGTGATGCTGCGTAAGGCGTGATGCGCCGACAGGTCTTCTTGGTTTCAAATTCGCTTCTTTTAATCTGTTTCTAACAGTTTGATCAGATCAGTCACCATGGTATTCCATGGTCACGTCTTTGGTCGTTTAGGAGGTCTCTTGCTGTCGCAATACGCTTACGTAGAGAGGAAAGGACAAGATATCGGTCTTGATTTTGAGTAGCTTTCGATTTCAACCTTATCCAGCTCTTCTCACATATTGGCCAGTCACCCGAAACCGATTCCATAAATGCTGAATAACAGAAGGGGAAACTCCAAGGTCCCTGCTAACATGTCGAATAGAGTGGCCGTGCTGAATAAGGGCGACAGCACGAGCAACTTGCACTTCACTAAGATGCTTCATTTTACTTCTAATCAACCGTTATTAATTTACATTTTTAAGTGTAACTTAGAAGTAACTAAGCGTTGTAAAATTGTTTTTAAATTTTTTTTAGTTAAATATATGCCGTTAAAGCATACCAAATTTGATTTGCCTTTAACTATTATTTAAAAAGTTACAGGTTTTGAAAAAAGTGCTAATTTTTTTGAGCAGTGTATTAACATATCACATCCATATCCATACCATCCATAAAAATAGACTGGAGCATAGCATATGATTTTATTTATTGTGACGTCGTCGCCTTGATTCAAATATTTGACATGTATTTGTCAAAATGAAATTATTCAAGCTATAGTTTATACAAAATATAATTTGCAATAATAGTGTCTAAAAATGGAAAACGTGTATGACCCGTAAGTATTTTCAATATATCATGTTTAGTATAGAGGTATAAATATTATAAAAATTAAATAAATTTATTATGTTTTTTAAAACAAATAAAATTACTATCTGTTAGCGATTGAATGAAGTATACTACACAATTATAATTAAATAATCAAACATCTGAATATTCACTTATAGGCTTTAAAAGAGATATTATTTAATGGTGTTTTCGAAATTGCAGTTTATTTTCACTACTTGATATTAATATCAAAGAGTACCAGTTAAATCTTGAAACTAAAAGAAAATACAGCATAGAAAACACAACAGTAATAATAGATTTAGGGAACATATTGACTGTTATCAATAAGTATTTAATAATTATTCCTATACCTTTTTCTTAAGACACTAAAGCTCCTCTTACATTTGCAGCTATGATATTTCGATTTTAGAAAATCGATCATACTGTTGGAAATAATAGATGAACTCAAAATCTCAAGAACTTTGTAAAAATAACGGGTGGGCAAATTTGAGGTTAGGAATTAATTTGGCTGTCAAATGATGAAATTTCAAGAATTGTGCTGTCATCCTTTGACATTTATTTAGTAAAAAGTTGGGAAATTTTAACCATGGAACGCTACACTCTTGAACAAAGAATTTTAATTGTGAAAATTTACTATCAAAATGGTGAAAATTTTACTGTATCACTTCGTAAAATTCGAGCAGCTTTTCCTCGTAATCAGGCTCTTTCTGAGACCGCTGTGCGTAATTTAATCGCTAAATTCGAGGCTCACGGTACTGTTGCTGACAATAGACCAAAACAATACGCTCGTAGTGGCCGTAGTGATGTAAACATAGCCGCTGTACAGCAAAGTGTTGAGAATGAGCCTGGAACATCAAGTCGTCGACGTTCGCAACAATTGGGCATCACCAGAGGCACTTTGCGCAACATTTTGCATAAAGATCTTCATCTTCACGCTTATAAAGTTCAACTCGTTCAAGAATTAAAGCCGGCCGACCATTGTTTGCGTCGAACGTTTGTGAATTGGCTGTTTGAAAAACTGAACGAAAACAACGCATTTTTCAACAAAATCATCTTTAGTGATGAGGCCCATTTTCAATTAGGCGGTTATGTAAACAAACAAAATTGTCGCATATGGGGCTCACAAAATCCACAAACAGTCCTCGATAAACCATTACATCCAAAGAAAGTAACCGTATGGTGCGGTTTGTGGTCAGGCGGCATCATCGGCCCGTATTTTTTCGAGAATGAGCAAGGAAACGCCGTCACCGTGAATTCTCTGCGCTACCAAACCATGATAACCGATTTTTTGTGGCCACAATTGGCTAATTTTGACATCAATGACCTTTGGTTTCAGCAAGACGGCGCCACAAGCTACACAGCCGGCCAAACAATTCAGTTATTGCATGAGAAATTTCCCGGTCGCGTAATTTCTCGATTTGGCGATGTCAATTGGCCGCTTCGTTCTTGTGATTTAACGCCGCTTGATTATTTTCTCTGGGGCCATTTGAAAGATCGGATTTACATGAACAAACCACAAACAACTAACTGACGCTCTGAAAGATGAAATTCGGTTCTGCATTGCCGAGATAAGCGAAGCTTTGTTGCAAAATGTGGTTCAAAATTTTGTGAAAAGAGCGGACGTCTGCCGACGTGCTAGAGGTGGACATTTGCCCGACATCATATTCCATTATTAATTCCCATATTTCTACTTTACATTGGTATCAATAAAACTGAATTTGTCAAAAAAAAGTGTGTTTTTAAGCCAATTTACTTCCTAACCTCAAATTTGCCCACCCTTTACATCCATGCTACTGAACATCTTTATTAAGCTAACGAAACCGAGCAAATGTAAAATGTACTGGTTATTTAGAAGACATAACCATGCCTGTATAACAAGATCAGTAGTAGAAGGATACCACCAAATATAAATTTATTATGTTTTAAGCAAATATACTAACGTAGCATATGTACAATGGCGGACACGGAATAGTTTCCAGACATACTAATCAAACTAGTGCATTTTTTGAAAATTTGGTATTGTAACTCAGACTCCAATTAAAATTACTTTCAATGACAGTGGTGGACACTTGGACGAATATCGCATTTAATTAAATCTACTAGAAATGATAAAATAATTGTTTTTTAATTTATTGTATAACACCACTTAGAGAAATATTACAATAACAATTAATAGCATCCCCGTTACTATCTATTATGCATTGTAGGAGTTTATTCATGGAAAAAAATTAGGTTTTCAAAATTATAATTGTCTAGATTTTACCATGCCTGGAGTATTGCTTCCGATAGTTCTTCTCTATTTCTTTGTCTAAAGTCTTCAGAATACATTTCTTTTACAATGTGTCCCCATATATTCTCAGTGGGATTGAGATCTGGACTTCTAGCAGGAAAAATAAGCTCATTAATATTGTTATCTGCTAACCATTCCTTACAGTTCTAGAACTGTGCACCAGACAATTGTCATGTTGATAAATAAAATTATTTTGCGGAAATCTATTTATAATTGACGGAAGCATTATGTTTTCAAGTAGGTTTCTACAAATTGGTGCTGTAAAACGGTCATCTAATCGAACTAAAACTCCTTTGCCATCAGCTGAAATCCAACACCACACAATTATCGAAAATTTTCCACTCTTTGCTACTGAATTTGTATATCTTCCTTCATATCTTCTGTTTCGCGGACGATAAACTCGTATTCTGCCATTATTACATGACTGAAAACTTTTTTCATCAGTAAAGATCACATTTCTCCAGTAACCATTATCCCGGTTTAAGATATTATTGGCAAATTCTATCTATCTTTGTTAGGACGCTTCTGTTAAAAACGGTCTTCTGGCAGCAGCGTAAATGCCTAAGCCAACTTTTTAAATTCTTCGAGCTGTTCGAACACTTCCTGGAAAGTTAGTTCTTTCCCGCAAATAGATTTTCTCTCACATAGTGAACCAAAGCCTCATCCTGTTCAAGATTTGAGACATAACCTCCCGACCCTCCTAAACGTCCTACTGTTTGCGTCTCTAACCGTCTCCGTCTTATTTTTAGAATACATGTATGGCTTTCGTTGTAAAGCGGTGCTGCTTGTCTACTTGACTGACTATTTTCAAACTGTGACAATATTGCGCCCTTTTGAAATTCAGTAACAAAATTTCTTGGCATTTTACTGACGTTATTTTGACACAAGAATAGCAACTAATAAATGTTATTAAACAGTTAAGCAGTCTATGTACTTAAACTCAACTTACAATAAGCAAAAATAGTGTGATGTGACCCGGTTCTGTGGGGCCACACCGCTGCGTCGGTACGCAGATGCGTTGATGCATTAAATAATAGGCAGGTAACGTTGGTATAACATCATATAATTTAGGTAACACTTATAACGATATAACAATGACTATATACATAATTAGTAATATAGGCAGTAGTCGAAAGGAGGCTTCTATCTCACGCTCGCTATGTCATACTGTATATCTAACTATGCCTGACTGTCTCTGACTGTCGGACTATCTGTGACTATCCCTTCTGATGTGATGGATCATCTTATATACATTAGAGTGTGCTCCTTTTGACTATTGTCCTTAGTTTAATATCAACAAGTGGTGAAAGCATATAACGTGTATTGAGAACGCTTGTGTATGTAAATCGGATGGACCGAGGTCATGTTTTTGAATACAATACAAACGAGACCGGGGCCGCACCTTGACTAATAAAAGTAGTACAATACGTTACTCAACTAGGTTATTACACCTTCCACCCGGCGAAAAAGAAAAAAGAACAGGGTTTGTAACCTGTTTGGTTTTTCTTTTGCTAGCGATTTCTATATCTAATTATATTTTCTTATGTACTAAGTGTAGATATAATTTTACATTAATGAGATACATATACTTATTATCTAAATACTTGACATCTATTTGAAACTATTATCTATACATTGCAAATGTTCTGTAAAAGTTATTTAAAGTTATTACACATAGTAAAATATTTATATCTGTATATCACACATAATAATGTTTGAGACGGTTTTTATGTATCTCGATGTGTTTATCGTCTATGCGAATTGTTACGTTTGGTGGCTTATTTGTCTCAGTAATGGTAAAAGGACCGTTATATAATGTCTCGAGCTTATTTCCTGCTTCGTTCTTTACTAAAATTTGATCTCCAACACAGAAGTGTGTGGGTTTGCGATTATTGTTTAACTTACTTTGTCTTTTAACTTTCGATTGGATTAAATTGTATTTTGCCTCATTTAGGGCTGTTTGCAATCTGTATTTCATTTCCGCGGTATAGATATCGAAATTATAAAGTGGCTCTATCGCGTTGGTTAATGATGAGGGTAGCGGGTTGTGTTTTCCAAAGACTAATTCGTGTGGGGTATATTTCGTTTCGGTATGCACTGTGTTGTTAAATGCAAAGCACCAATAAGGTATCCATGTTGACCAATTGTCTTTGTGGTTATTTAGTTGAATACGTAAATACGCTCCCAGATTTTTGTGTGTGTTTTCTAATGCGCCTAACGTTTCGTGGTGGTATGCAGTTGATTTCAGCTGCTGTATGCCTAAAAGAGAGCAAGTTTCCTTAAAAACTGTAGCCATGAATTCTGTCCCTTGGTCGGAAGCTATCTGTTCGGGAATAGCGTACCTTAGTATAAAATTCTCGACCAGAGCTTTGGCTACTGTGGAAGCTTCTTTGTTTTGAATGGGATAGGCTTCTACGAATTTCGTTAGTTCGCATTGAAGTGTCAAAATGTATTTGTTCTCCTCCTGGTCTTGGTTTAATGGACCTACTAAATCCACAAAAATCTTCTGGAAGGCGTATGACGATGTGGTTGTGACTTTGATTGGTTCTTTGTTGGGTATTGAGTGCTTGTATTTTTGGCAATCACTACATCGTTTCACGAATGATTCAATGTCGTGTTTTAGTCTTGGCCAAAAGTAAAATCTCTTGATTTTGTTGAATGTTCTATTTACCCCACTATGTCCCCCTGTGGGTAACATGTGGTAGTCGTTGATAATTAGTGGCTGTGTCTCGTAGTCTTCAATTCTTTGCACTCCTCCAATGTGTGATGTGGGGACGTGTGCAGCGTCGCCATGTGATCTGTGATGTCAGATCACTTAACTAGAGCAGGATCGCCACGTGAGGTGACCCGGTCCTGCGGGGCCACACCGCTGCGTCGGTACGCAGATGCGTTGATGCATTAAATAATAGGCAGGTAACGTTGGTATAACATCATATAATTTAGGTAACACTTATAACGATATAACAATGACTATACCGTATGAACGCCGGGGAGTGATTGATCTACCACAATGTAGTAAGACGAAGACGAATAGCGAGTTTATGTGGTTAGGGTTGAGAGAGTATATTCAATCTGTTCTACTGTCTAAGTGTACGGGCGTTCCATACGCGACATTTCTTCTTTATACAACACATTCTACATACGATCTAAGTACGAATAAAATAATCTCTTTCTAACACATTGAATATTCCTATCAGCCGCTCAAAGTGTTCAAGCAAGGCGGAATATATTGAATCGGAAAACAAGCTTGCGACTGGTGAGTCAGTTGCTCCTTGTCATCCGTAGGTAGAGTACGTATAGAAATGCTAACAAATGTCCGTCGTAATTTTTATAACCGATTGGGTTACTGCTCGGCTCAAGAGGGTGGTTTATTTGAGTATTTACTAAATAATTAGTTTTTCTTTTTAGAATGTTCTTTTATTTAATAATTAATATTTGTTACCAATAAAGGTATTTTAGTTAAATTTAATATTTTATAGGTAGTTTATTTAAGGAAACCATTTATTTATACTGGTAAACACTTTATTTATATTCTTGCAAGAATCGTTATTGTTTTGAAATTTTATGCTATTACAGAATACTTTTTATTTTAATTTTTTTCAATAAGAGTTACGGTTTTGTTTCATAATTTTATATTATTTATGTGTTTTCATTTGAATAAGAATTTTTTAAGTTCAAGCCACGAAGCTATGATGAAACTTATCATTGAATATTTAGCGATGAAAATATCTGATGCTTCGCCGGTAAGAATTATTATTATGCAGTAAACAAAAACTCTGCACTTTACGGCGAATTGTATTTTATGATACTTTCAACTATATTATATCATTTTATTTAAATTTAAATGTTAAATTTAAAGTATTATGGCCGAAGAGACATAAACAAAAGTATCCGTTATTGTAGGGACGTTGACAGCCGGCATATGACTAATAGTGCGAAAAGCAACGGTGTAGTCGGATAAAATATCCAAATTCGTATATTAACCATAAATAATATACTACAAATAATTTTGTAGTTTGTTAAACAATTAGTTATTAATTTGGAATATTTATTTTGATACATCATTTATTAATAAACAACCATAACGCTTTCTTAGTTCACCACAATTAAATACGCCCTGTAGGAGTTTAACGTATGTAGCCCCTCCCACTTGCAGTTGGCCAGTCATTACTTATACATCCATCGATCGCTCGACGTTGTGCACACGGTATACATAATTAATAATATAGACAGTAGTCGAAAGGAGGCTTCTATCTCACGCTCGCTATGTCATGCTGTATATCTAACTATGCCTGACTGTCTCTGGCTGTCGGACTATCTGTGACTATCCCTTCTGATGTGATGGATCATCTTATATACATTAGAGTGTGCTCCTTTTGACTATTGTTCTTGGTTTAATATCATCAAGTGGTGAAAGCGTATAACGTGTATTGAGAACGCTTGTGTATGTAAATCGGATGGACCGAGGCCATGTTTTTGAATACAATACAAACGAGACCGGGGCCGCACCTTGACTAATAAAAGTAGTACAATACGTTACTCAACTAGGTTATTACAATAGCTGAAAACTATTCCGTGACCGCGATTGTACATATTTTAAAAAACAGCTACAAGAGTTCCGACGAATAATATAATGAACGCGCACAAAAATTAAAATAATCTGCTCAAGAAGTATTGTGGAAGGACAAGGCAAAACTATGATGGAAAGACCGTATTATAAACGATATTAGCAGAATCGAAAAAAGTGCCAGAGTAGAAAGGCAGAGAAACTGTACATTAACCAAAAACAAAGAGCATAGGGCGAAACAAAAACATAATACAGTTCATAAAGTGTTTCTATGCAGTTCGTACTGTTGAACCGCAAATTGTACTTTATCTCTTTCTAACATACATAAATATGCGCTGTAATACTACACACGTTAGTAATTTTAAGGGATTCTTATCACTTAAATTTGGTCATGTGACTGCAAGGAAATACTTCATAAACTGTACCTACGATGGTTAATTAAAATTTCCCCGGCTTAACACATACATGACGATCATTAATAGGCAAATTTAAAAAGCATTTAATAACTTGTTGTTTCTCCATTTTTAGCAATCACTGCTTCTAATCGCTGTGGCCTAGAATATATTACATTTGCTACAATATTCGGATCTTGATTTTCCCAATGATGTAAAACGTTATCACTAAGTTCATCATAATATCTCGGATGGAAATTATTTTTATTCATTTTCTTCATCAATATCCCTCCAAAAACTTTCAATAGGGTGTAGATCTGGGCTCCTGGAGGGCCATCTTAAAACACTAATATCATTATTTCATAACCAAGTCCGACGACATTGGAAGTATGAAGTGGAGAGTTATCGTGTTGAAAAGTAAAGTCTCGATATAATTGTTGTACCGAAGGTAGCATTATATTCTCCAAAATGTCAACGTAAATTGTTGTAGTTAATCGCTCCCCTATATCCCAACAAATTCCAGGACCCATGAAACTGATCCACGCCCAAAATTTGGACTCAAAAGAAACCGCTTTTGCCTACTTCATGCCCGTATCTCTCGTCATAACGTCTATTCACTGGTCGATAAACTCTAGCACGGCCACTATGACACGACTGAAACATCTTTTCGGCACTAAAAACGACAGTATTCCAAAATGCAGTATCTCTATTAATAAATTGGTTTGCAAATTTCAACTTCTGTTGCCTGTTTTGCTCTGTTAAGAACGGTTTGTTTGCAGCTGAATAATTTCTTAATTCACTAGATTTTAATACTTTTTGTGCCGTTCTGACGCTACCAGGAAAATTCACTGTCTCTACTGCACTGCCTGCGAACTCGAATGGATTGCTTCTGTAAGCTGTAAGCTGCTGTCTCCATTTTTGTAATATTCTATGTACACTACTTTTACCTACCTTAAACTCAATGACTAATTGTCGGGTAGACCATCCATCTTGAAGTCCCTAAAGTATTTTTGCCTTCGTTATTTCATTAGCGTGACGTGCCATGATAAATTCTAAGAAACACTAAAAGTACACTCAATACTGATATATAATACACTACTCAACAAAATTAGCGGAATACTATTTTGAACGCCTGTAACTTTTCCGTGAGTAGAAGACAATTTTTTTCAAGTTTTTTTGTTATTGCCTGGAATGTTTTAACTAAGCACAAAAGAAAATTACGTTGATACATTTTTTCTTTTTCTCCTTAGATATTCAAATGTAAAACACTACCTAAAACAAAATAGTTTTTGTTCCTTAAGCAAACAATCAAAACTTTTTAAGTTAGTTTTTTGACATTTTTAACGTCAATTTACTTCTAAGATTAAAATACCTTATTTAAGTGAAATCGAAGTCGCGAGGTCGGTTGCTTTACTTGAAGATGGTCGATCTATGCGATTAGTCGCCTATCAAATATAAACCAGTCCATCGATTATCTGCAGAGCATGGCATAGGTATCAATAAACTATCAGATACAATAAGTAAACTGGATAAGGACGTAGAAGAAAAAGTCGTCGGGATGACGGTTACATCATCAAATCTTGCCTTCGCCGTTGAACTTCCACCGCTCGTGACTTAGAAAACCTACTTCTAAATGTTACCGGTATAACAATCTCTGATCAAACGGTTAGAAGAAGACTTAAAGAAGTAAATTTGATTTCTCGGAATCCTGTGCGAGCTCCTCACTTGACCAGGAATCACAAACGAATCCGCCTAAACTTTGCTCGTGGACATGTGGAATGGCAACTTCGACACTGGAAGTATATGCTTTTTAGTGATGAATTCCGGCTTACTTAACTCGTTGCAATGGTCGTGTACGAGTGTACAGACGTCCTGGAGAGAGATACACTGCAGTGCGTATACAGGAAGTGGATCAATTTGGATCAGTATCAGTTATGATATGGGGTGGAATTAGCATAGATGATCGTACCGACTTGGTTGTTATTCCTCAACGTCTCAATGCACATAATTAAGTTAGAATGATGCTTTAACAGCATGTTGTACCATTTTCCAACAATTTTGGTGATGGTTTTATCTTCCAGCAGGATAATTGCTAAATTTACACAAATTTAAATTTTTTAAATTTTTCTTTAGAAACTATGTGCATTTTCGTTTCTTTTACAACCAATCTTCTTCGAGAACAATAAGTCCAAGTGATGGAGTGGCCGGCTATGAATCCAGATTTGAATCCTATCGAAAATGTTTGGGATTCACTTGATAAAAATAGCAGAAAACGCCCTGTTGCACCTCATACTCTTCAGGAGTTAGCCGAAATTTTTATAGAAGCATGGCAAAATTTACCACAAGACATGTTAAAACGCTATATCCGCAGCATGCCTCGACGATGCTTAGCTGTAATTAATGCTAACGAATGGCACATATTAAATCTGTATATTCGGGTCTAAACAGAATTTTTAATAATTTTAAGTAATGAAATACACTTTGATTTAGGTAGTATTCTTAATCGTTTATTATTACACAAGAAAATTGTTCAATTATAGCATATTTGTTATTAAAATCTTGTTAACTAATATTGAAAATTTGATATTCCAAAGTTGATAATTATGTCGCTCTTTTAATTAAAAAATGCTGCAGTATTAAATTTGTGTTCCTCTAATTTTGTTGAGTAGTGTATTATAAATATACTGAAAACAATAACAACAATACGTCCTATTTATACGATAGAAAATACAATAAATTATGTTATACCACTTGTCCCGATTTCTTAGGCGCCGACTGTACATACCTAATTAATATTATTTTATTTGCTTTTTAATATCTTTTTTCGAAAACCTAACGTGCCAGAATAAATTTGTTGTTATTACTATAGCTAGATTTATAAAAGAAACGAAAATAGTTTCTAAAGAAAAATTAAAATTTGTTGACCAGTGTTATTAAGAAACGTCCAATAAATATTTAGTGGTGTGTAATAGTATATACAATCATGCACTTTAAATACTTTCCAAGTTGTTCACAAAAGGGTAACCTTAGATTACATTTTAGATGTTTATAAAGTACGCGAAATTATGAATTATATTATATTATATTTTTTTTATGTACAATATTCTAAATAAGAAAAATGATGTAAGTACACAGACACTTCGTATTCCGTGTTGATGTTTGAAATGTATTGACAAAACGAAACTTAGCAACGATATCTTAATATTAAGTTTGAGTTTGAATGTAGAAATTTATGTTTCCTAACGGTTTAGTGATGACGAACTGGTAGAAGAGGAAAGTCAGACTAGTTTCGAAAAACATTCCTCTTCATGGACCATCGAAAGTGAGGGATCTCAGAATTCGCTGAGATTAGGCCCTCGATTTTTTTGTCAGCCTCCAGAAAGATACAAAAGGTAAATAATAATTTTTAATAGTGTTAATTAGCTGCATTATTTATAATACTAATTATTTTAAAAATTAATTTACATTTTTAATTAATTTTTGACAAATTATAATTTTATTTTACTGTAAATTTTTGCTTCATAATCTCAGATTTTCCGAATAAACTCTTTTTAACCCTAGGATGCATATCTACTTTTACATAAACCGGGTCTCACGAGCCCGCCTATTAAATTATAGTCATTATAAAATGCGACAAGACAAATTTATTGAAATGAAGCTACATTCAAGAAATAATTTCACAAAAAACAAACATAGTTATTATACGTCTGTCCCAAGAGTCAATGTTATCCTTTGGGGGGGCTGATAGGCCAGCTTATAACTGGCCAGAATAACTAAATATGACCTCAGTAAAAGTGTGTTAGTTTTCGAGATAATGGCTCTTTTATGAATTTCGATAAAATCGACTGCTTACATGAGTTTTACAAGTGCCACAGCTACACAATTTGATTCTCTAAGATTCTAATTTTCAAATGCAATTCTGAATAACTCTGCTATTGATGACAATCTAAAATAAAACTAATAGTTCTTATACGTATGAAGAAAAAACATTTTACCCGGATTTATAAGATACGAGGGTCACCTTTTATATTTTTACAAAATCTGGGAAGAAAACAAAATTTTTGGGAACAAACTATTTTATTGTTTTTGAAAATATTCGCCTTTATGGTCTATACACTTTTGCATGCGTACGTACCAGTTCTCAAAACATTTTTTCCACTCTGAAGGTTGTATCTCAGAAACATGGTTTTCAAAGGCTTCGACTGCTTCTTGAGGTGTTGAAAATCGCTGTCCACACATTTTTTGTTTCACAGTTGGGAACGAATAGAAATCATTCGGCGACAAGTCAGGTGAATATGGACAATGAGACATTATTTCAACACTTTTCTCCTTCAAATAGTCAACTGTTAGACGCGCTGTATGGGAACTCGCATTGTCATGATGAAGAATAATGCGATGTTTTCGGTTGTTCTTCCTGATTTCGTCTATAACTTTTAGCAAACAAATTACTGTATACCATTCTGCGTTAACAGTTTTTCGATCCTCTAAAGGAAATTGTTGCGATGTGTCCTGTACAGCCGAAGAAATAAGCGATCATTTTATTGGAAGCGCTCCTTGCATGAATAACTTTTGTGGGGTTCGGTTCGTCTTGGAACATCACACAGTAGATTGATGCTTGGTTTCCGGCTCATAGGCATATATCCATGTTTCGTCACCTGTGACGATGTTGTATATGGATTTTGCGGTTCCGACGTCGAATTTTTTGCGCATCTCTTTACACCAATTGACACGAGTTGCTTTCTGTGCTTCGGTCAAGTTATGTGGAATCCATCTGGAACATATTTTTTGTACAAATAAATGTTCATGTAAAATCGAATAAATTGCAGTCTGCGATATGCCAAGAGATGCGCCTACCTCACTGTAAGTCACATGTCGATCGTGTTATATCATTTTCCGCACAGCATCGATGTTTTTTGGAATCACAACAGTTTTTGGTCGACCTTTACGTGATTCATCACTCACTGAGGCAGACCATGACAAAATTCTGCAAATCAATTGTAAACATAATGTATAGAATCCACGGTTGGCTCTTGGTGAAACATAATGAATAATTTACTAAAGAAAACACACATTGTTTCACAAAATATATTTATTAAATCTCTAACATATGTTTCGACTTTTCAGTCATTATCAAAGAGTTTGTAAACTAAAATAAAAAGTACACTTCAACCACTATTTATGAGTTTTTAAAAGACTTTATTACGGCATCAATAGTAGGGGTGTTGAAAAAATCCAGCTGTGTATTTGTGACATGTCTATTAAGATTTATGGCTTTTTTAATTTCTAATATTTCGAGGAAGTCAAGTCTTCTTCCTTTATTACAAGTATGTAAAAGTTTAAAATTATTGGAATTGAACAAATGCGTATTTTCAATGCAATGTTCCGTGAATCCCGTATTCATATTACCATAAAGAATAGAACTTCTATGCTCTTTAATACGTTCTTTTATTGAGTGTCCTGATTGGCCGATGTATATCGCATCACAATCACTGCAACTTAATTCGTATACACCTGACCTATCACACAATTCTGTGTATACGAATTAAGTTGCAGTGATTGTGATGCGATATACATCGGCCAATCAGGACGCTCAATAAAAGAACGTATTAAAGAGCATAGAAGTTCTATTCTTTATGGTAATATGAATACGGGATTCGCGGAACATTGCATTGAAAATACACATTTGTTCAATTCCAATAATTTTAAACTTTTACATACTTATAATAAAGGAAGAAGACTTGACTTCCTCGAAATATTAGAAATTAAAAAAGCCATAAATCTTAATAGACATGTCACAAATACACAGCTGGATTTTTTCAACACCCCTACTATTGATGCCGTAATAAAGTCTTATAAAAACTCATAAATAGTGGTTGAAGTGTACTTTTTATTTTAGTTTACAAACTCTTTGATAATGACTGAAAAGTCGAAACATATTGTCATGGATTTTTCCCTTCAGAAGAAAGAAAAAATAGAAGAATTATATTGAACATTATTTGACTGATATTGATATAAAAGATTGTGACTGTATGTTGTATATATATATATTTAAAATTTTGTATGTTTGAATTTGAACCACGGCTGTAGGTTGTCCAGGTCGAGATTGAGGTTTGAACGTGGCGCCTATATGGAAATCAAGAATATTTAGAGATATTTTGAATATTTGTGTTATCTTGAGTTTATTAATAGGTAGGGATTGCCCTGGCGTTTCCGGGATCCATGATAGCTCAGAGATTCTCTAGTGATCGAAGAGATAGGTGTTCGAAATTTGAGATTAGATAAACTTAATTTTGTTTAATCGATTATCTTGGATAATTCGTTATAGTTTTTGTGCATCGATTGTGATTAAATGTAATTCATCGTGATTTTACAAATCTTGTATATTTGTAATTTAATTTAATTGAAACACCTATCTGTCGAAGGAATCTCTCGTATTGTGTACTATTACATTAGTTAATGTAAGTAGCATTTATTAATTAAGAATTCAAAGAGCTCTATAATTCTAAAAATATAGTTTGTAAATTTTTGTAAAAAATTTATCCATATTCGAAAATATCTAGAAAATATTATCAGATTGTTTTTTCTTGGTTGGTTTTTTTTTATTAAACTAAATATTTTAATACGTAGAATGGTGGGGAAACTTTTGTGCTTTGTCATGTTTGTTCACGCATGACTTTAAGATTTTGATTTCGCGCGCAAGATAGACAAAATTTTTATCTTGACGTTTGGAGTTTGGGATTAAGGTTAGTTTGTTGACATCTGATAAAATTTCATTGTTATTTTATTTATGTTTGTTCGGGAGTCAAAGGAGGTTTTTCTCTTTGCGCGTGTCATTTATCGCAAAGACTCTTTCCTCCTCGCTACTGTTAATTCTGCTTTAGCTCCCTATACACTCGGTAAAGGGATTTTTTTCTTTTTTTTATTTTTTTATTAAATTTGTAAACAAACTAAATGCGATTTTTTAATTAATGCTATTTGTTTTACTTTAATTTAAACTCGGCCCATATCCGTGAGGATATCCCCTGAAGTAGAAGCTCAAGGAAGGCGTACCGACTGAAGACAGCTGGGAGTATAAGTTGCGGTATTTAGATTGTAGTGCAAACTTAAGTTTAAATAATAATTAAAAGCACAATCCACTGCAATATGTTAGAGATTTAATAAATATATTTTGTGAAACAATATACCGAGTGTTTTCTTTAGTAAATTATTCAACTGTCTTCTCTAATGATGTTTCATTACCAAAAGTTGACCGAAGCGATATAATACATTCCTGTGGATTTAGGCCTTTTTTATAATCGTAAAAAATCATCCAACGAAAACCTTCACGAGTAATCTCCATTATTTTACAAACTCACTGTCTTAAAACTGTCACTGTCAACAAACTACTGACTCAATTTCTAAGCTATCGCGGATTTCTCATTGACAAATGTCAAACTTTAAGAATATAGTGATTACATATGTCAAAAGCACCATCTAGTGGTCGATTGTAAAAATATAAAAGGTGTCCCGCGTATTATTGTTTCATTGCCTAATTTCGACTCTTTAATATTGTAAAAAAATTAGGGCCCTAACATGGCAAGTTATTTTAAAACAGTGTTCATTTACTGTAGTTTTGAAAATAGTATAATATTCCGATGTGATATTTTAGAAAAATTTGTTTTTTACTGCAAAAGGAGCGCATTGTGAAATTATTATTATAATAATGAGGAATTTTAATAAAAACAGTTTTTATAAGTAAGGGTTTTTATTTAAAACTAAATAAAGCAAATAATAATTATAGAATGTGTTCAAATTGTTTGCCTGTAAGTCGAATACAAGCGCGGCATCTTTTTATAAAAGATCTTTTTATTCGTCTTGCATTACTGGCGAAATTTATTTGTTCTGTGCATTCATTAATACGTTGTCTGAGTTCATTGAAATCATTTATTGGTTTAGCATAAACCTTCTTTTTTATGCAACCCCAGTAAAACCATCGAGTGAATTTAAATACGGCGACGTGAAAAACTCACGTGAGCAGTCGATTTTCTCGAAATTCGTGAAAGGGCCATTATCTCGAAAACTATTCTTATATTGTGTTCATTATACATACCGGGTCCATCTAAATTCAAACGACAAAATTTTTGTGGTACTGGAGGGTAATAAATGGAAGAACTTTTGTAGAAACTTTTAATTCTGGAAACGCCTCATTGGAAAGTTAAATGGTTTTAAAATACTTCGTGTCGACTAACATGTTAGGCAACTTTTTATATATCTGTAGACTATTTTTGTTAGCTGTATAAATTTATTAAGTTAGCAACGACATCAATTTGTCAAATTTGTTTATATTGTCATTACGCTATTTATCGTGATTAATAAAAATTGATAATTAGACATTTTCTGAGTATGCCGATATGCACTTAGTGTATGGTGAACGTGGAGGTTCTGGTAGGACAGCGCAGTGTCGCTATGTAAATAGAAGATTACCGCATCACACAACATTTAGTTCTATTGATCGAAGTCACGATTTAAGTATGTTGGATTTTTATTTATACCATCTTAATATGCTTACCTATGAAACGCCTGTCCATAGTCAGGGTGAACTAAAGGAACGAATACTTTTAGGGGCGCCAAAATTTTGAAAACATTCTTTAATTCTTTTAACATCTCTCTTAAATGTATCCCTATTTAATTTGTTTATTTTTATTCCGTTAAAATAAAATTTTCTAATTTTATTATTGCAATTATTCCATGTAAATTTTTAATATAGAATTTAAAATACGTACTATGACAGCGATAATAAAAAAAATAGCCGTCATGGGACGCCTGGCAGATGTGAAACGTCGAAATCGATTGTTATTGAAAGAAAGGAATATAAAGTAAAGTAAAGAAATATTTTGAGTTTATAAAAAAAATACACACATCAAAATAATCTAGGGGACAAGCAAGGAAATGCATTTCTGCTCCACATAGGTGAACAATTGTTTGTTATATGTGAAGGTATAAGTCTATAATCATTAGTTGTTTACTTTAACAAACAGTTAAGCATACTTAATGAGAAATGTGTGTTTATTTAGAAATAATTTTCAAAATTAATAAATTTTTACAAAACTTATTTTAAAAAAAGAATAACAACCAACAACATGTGACAATGAGTGCAATGTCAGTACCCTGTGGGACCTCTACGAGTGTTGACTACCTTTTTGCACCTGTTTGGCATACCTGTTTGGCATTGATGGCGTTCCACTGTTGTACAAGACACTGATACAATTGTTGTTTTGTTTCAAAGACTAGATTTTGACGCAGTATGCTGCTTCTTTGCAGCAAATCCTATATGTGTTCTATGGGATTTAAATCAGGTAATTGCGCTGCCCGTGGCAAAACATTAATTTCGTGGTTTTGAAGAAATGCACGAATGATACCTGCAATATGCGGACGCGCATTGTCGTGTATGAGTTGAAAATTTTCACTAATTCTTGCAACATATGGTAGCAGAACGTTTTCAAGGACAATGTCCCGATAGTCAGTGGCGTTTAAATACCGATCCAAAAGGATGAAGTCAGTTCTTCCACCAAGAGGTATTCCACCCCTTACCATTACACTACCTCCTTGGAAGCTGTAAACAGTTTGCGATGTAGCTAATAGTTCTGCGTTCCCGGGACGTCTCCACACTCTCGTTCTTCTTGTATCTGGCCGCAAACTAAATAGAGATTCGTCAGAAAACAAAACAGATGCCCAATTGTGTTGATCCCAATTTAAGTGTTGCTGCGCCAATTCTAATCCTTCCGCGATTTCCTCTCGACAAAGCAGGAACTCTCAGAGGATGACGGGCATTAACACCATCTGCATGGAGTCTATTCCCCACTGTTTGATCGCTTATTAACACATTATGAGTGTCATAAAGTTGAATCACTAATTCCGTTGCCGAAATGTTGCGGTTTCTTAATGCACAAACTCTCAAGTATCTGTCATGAATTGGTCGAGTTGTTCTTGTGCGTCCTGTATGACGTTCACGTACATCATTGGTTTGCTGATATCTCAACCACAAGCGATTGATGACACTTTTTGACGTGTTAAGAGCTTCCGCAACGGCCCATTGAGTTAAACTACATTCAAGCATTCCAATAGCCTTTAATTGCGTATCACGGTCTAAATGACGTATCTACATCCTCAATTACTGCTAAAGTAACTGGAACAGAAAATTGATCGCAAAATATACACAAAAATCTCAGGATGACAAATCAACAAATCCTGCATTTTTAAATTTTCACTGATTTTTCAGTTAATAAGACCTTATTGTCACTTAAACTGTCGAAACACCAGCAGCAAACTCTATTGGCGTTTAAAATGACATTACAAATTACTTGTTATATATGGCTCGCAAAATACTAGCAAATAAAGGCTTGCCCCCTAGATTATTTTGATGTGTGTATATTTTCTTATTGTTACGTAATATATAGGCAAAAGATGCAACGCATGTATTCTGTACGCATGCACAGCAGGATAACCGCTTGTTGATGTTATGAATATCAGATGTGAGATGTGCCTAACCTCAAGTGTGATAGAGAAAGCATGCGTGACTGATAAAATATGATAAATATCTATATACTGTTAGTGCAATACTACAACACTGCCATTATCTACACAAAATTCAGGAAAATCTTTTATCCAGATAGATATACATGTGAATATGATTTCGACAAACTGTGAGAAAGTAGATAATGTACAAAAACCTTTGGCTTGGATCATTTGATTGTGTCGTGTACAGTACACGTTCATACGTTGAAGGCATATTACTCGGACCTGCAATTTGTTCATAGTGAAATTTAATTTTCTTGGCCGGTTGCAGTGCATTTTTTAGATTGTCACTATCACTGTTACTTTCACTATCACTCATATTTAAAATGAATAAAAAGTTGCCGCGTATTCGATTGGAAATACTTTGTTATGCTCGAAAGGACGCTCCGATTGAAATGAAAACTTAAGACGAAATTTTTTGTGGCATCGAATCTACAATACTTAATTGCAGGTATTAAAATATGAAATTAAACGTAAACAAATATAAACTTACAATTTGACTACAATACTTTTAGTGCAATACTACAACACTGCCATTATCTACACAAAATTCAGGAAAATCTTTTATCCAGATAGATATACATGTGAATATGATTTCGACATATCAAAAATAATAAGGTAAAATTACGTGTACATATACTTTCGAGAACTAACCAAACACAACTGGCGAAATGACTGGCCTATAGGTCAACCTCATTGCTCGTAGATTCACTGGAACTTCCCCGACTTAATAAACACAAATCTTGGAATTCTCGCTGTACGGAAATGCTCATGCGGACTGTAATTTGGATATATTATGAATAAATGGTTTTATATATTTTTTACGGTGCTTAATAAATTATAAAATATTAACAAATATGCAATTTTATACGAAATATGTTCAAAGCAGTATTTATAAGCAAAATATGCAAAACAAAAGTAGTCGCAAATGTTTTCTTTTTACGTGACCCGAGAATTTTGGTAAACATATAAATAAAAAATATGTATTTTCATATAATCTCGGCTTTAGTTATTATGTACTTCGTCTCTTCTGTCTTTTCCCTTTATTGTGTCCGTTTTCTTAGCCTTATCAGTATCCGCAATCCTGTCCTGAAGCCGTTTTACTATTTTTTTTTGCTATTTCTTCAAATTCGTCTTATTGCATCTCCATTCTATTCCTTCAATGACCATCCTTTTATATCCAATTTGAACTGATTTTTATTTATGCCTCTCCTTCTGGGCTCTGCTCCATATTTGCCGGCGTTATTCCCTTCCTTTCTCAGTTAAGTCGTTTTCGATAAATACCGTAAAACCGGGTGACTTGGGACAGTGTATCTGACTTGAGATAAACGATAATTTTTGGAAGTTTTGCTGGCACTGCCATCCGTTATGTGGTAGACCAGCGCAGAAAAATTACAGAGCATTGTTGGACCTGTAGACTACAGGATACTTTCATCTAATTTATACAGTCATGTTTGTTTACCGCGTAAAAAAATATCACTTGCGTTACAATATTATGGCATTTCCAAAGAGGCATTTATAACTCGAAATAACTCTGGTAAGGATTTTTTGCTATTCTTTTCGCTGTTTTATTCTCAAGTGATAAGTCTTTCTGCAGATAATGTATCCAACAGAACTGAAAATTTGGTTGTTATAACCTAATTTTTTGTAAAACAAAGGTATGTGTTCATTACAATACCGAATTTGTATCAGAGAAGGCCATGATCGCGAAAATATAAGGACCTTGAGGAAGCAGATTTAGATAAAGCCCTTACTGAGGTTGCAGATGGGGTGTTGTCAATACGCAAAGCATCTGCAAAATACAACATACACCCTTTTGGAAAGGAAGAAAAATCACAGAGGGACACTCAGAAAACAACAGTTTTCTCAGCAATTAAAAAAAGCATTAAAATCAATTGAAGACTTGGAAAAATGCTTTGTCAGGTTTTAGGGCATGCGAATTGGTCCCAATCAACAGAATCGTAGTCTTGAAAAATTTCTGATGGACTTTTTGACGATTCCGGAGCAGATAGGTGTTTGGTTTTTGAAGAAACATTGATGTCACATCACGATAATCACGTACAACTTGTATGACGGACAAGAAAAAAGATGAACAAGGTACCTGCAGGCAGCCCTAGAACAAGATACTCGTAGAAAATGAAAATGTGGAAATCTTGCAGACATTATCAATGAAATGACGCAGAGTCAGGATGATATTGGCGTTAATGAAACTTCCGTATTATCTGAGAGAGAGAGCAATCAGTAGAGATAGACGATTTTGTATTATGCCAGTTTATTTACAAAAAAAAAAGAAAACAAGAAAAAATTTGTGTCCCAGGTAATCAGTATTCCTCGAGAAGATAAGTGAGAAATAAGGTGCATGGGATATAATTCTCAGTTTAAATGCTAGATTTTTCCTAATGTTGAAACTGTGTCCACAGTTAACCAGGGGCAGATAATAAAAAAATTAGCAAAGCCTTTGATTAAAAAAGGGTAATATACATTTAATATGTAGACAATATAAGTGTTGCAAATTTTTTGTTCAAATTACGTGTGACAAAAATCTACCTATATTAACCAAAATTTTGGTTTTTTAGTGTAGTAGTATTACAGTTTTATATAATATTTTTAACTTCTCCTTAAAAACCAAATGTCACTTTCTATAATATAATTTTTTTTTGACAAAATTAAGATTTTTTAAAACTTTTTTGCATTTTTAAAAAGACTATTGATGTCCCAAGTATCCTACGTCACGTAGAATGTCTCAATACAATAAAACCATGTGTTGAAGTGATTTTAAATAAAGTGTCCCAACTCTCCTTCTTAAAGATGACTTGGAACAGTTACTTTATTTTAAAAATTTGGAATATTTGAGAACGTGTTTTAAGTTTGATATATGGACCTTAATTTCCAAGAGTTCTATAATGCTAAATGCAAATGGTGCACATTACTTTCTAAAAACACCTAAAAAGTATTCCAAGTCACCCGGTTTTATGGTGCTTACTCCCACCCCAAGTCTTTAGTTTTGTTTCGTTCTGCATTATTTTCCTTTTATCTTCTTCACTTTCCAATTATATTATGCAAATCCGTTCTCCTATTATTCACTAATTGCTTCAATATATCTGCATCGTTTGTATTAATTACTATTCCCTTCAGTACAACATTGTTCTTTGTCTTCTCTTTATCCATCCATTCCACAGTTCTCCTAATATTTCTTAGTTCCGCTCTAATATCCTTATTTTCTCTCATTAGCGTTCTGTTTTCTTTCCTGATTTCTATGTTTTCATCCTTCGATTCCGTATTTTATTCTCTTAATTTCCCGAGTTCCTCACTGAATATACCTTGCTCTTTTATCATATTCCTAATTTCACTAATTATTTCGTTCTGTCCCCTTCTCATCTATAACATCATTACCAACATTTAATCCATTTTACTTGTTTTCAACATTTCACTAATTTTAGTTGTTTCCAATTCCAAATCCTTGGCCTTTGACAGGTGTTCTAAGTGTCCTTTTGTTTCTTCCTGCAAATCCTTTCGTTTCTTTCTTCGCACGTCTTTTACGTGTATTTCATCAGTCGAGTTATCATCACTATCCGTTGGCATCCCTTCTATATGGTTCATTTACATCTGCTTGTTAGTTAGTGGTCCGGTGCTGCCCCCTTTCTTTTTACGAACACCTGTGTCGGTTACTTTTTCGTTGCAGCACGATAAAAACCCTTGCCCGGTCCAACACCTCGGAGACTCGTGTTTCCGGGCACTGCTTGCTTATTACATGTTTTAAAACAAAATAATTGAACACTATTTGTCTTACAGTTTATATTATGCGAAGAGTAATTATTTACTTAACACTTGTGACACTAATTCCGTATTAATTAGCTTTAATAGTATAAAAAATACACTGATTTTAAGTTTCAAATAATTTAATCTAACTTTCCACTACAATATCGTTTCGTCACACTGTGACTTCATCAGGTGGATGAATAAATAGTGAATTTACAAATGTACAAGGTATATATACAAAGCCTGATAATTATAAATTTAATGAAAGTAGGGGGGAATTACAAATTTCTGTTTGGTCGTTTAATACTAACCCTAATTTCTTATATCTAGAAATTTCTAATGATTCTAGCAAATCTAGTTTTTTACTTTTATCTTGAATATGAAGAATTTTGAAGTTTGTATTAAAGTTGTGGTTATTCTCTATACAATGATTAGCAAAAGTTGAATCTGATTTATTATTTCTATAACTATTTTGATGTTCGGATATCCTTTGAGTGAATGTTCGTCCTGTTTGACCAATATATGACATATTACACTCACAAGTTAACTTATAGACGCCTGAACCAAGTTTTTTATCCGTTTTGTCCTTATTGTTTTTTAAAAAACTTCCAACTGTATTATTGGTTTTGTACGCTACGATAGTATTAGTGGCTTTCTTGATAGGATTACTAATTATATCTGAAGTTTTCCCGATATACGTTAAGGAAGAATAATATACTAAATCTTTTAATTGTTTAGGGTATATTAAAGAGCGGGTAAGTATTTTTTGTTTGTGTTGGAGGATTCTATTGATAATATTGTATGAATATCCATTATTTTTAGCAATGGTGTGTATTCTGTTTAATTCTATGTTGAAATTGTTTTTATTAAGGGGTATATGTAAAAGTCTATGTATCATAGATTCATACGCGGCTAATTTGTGTTTTAAAGGATGAAAGGAGGACGCATGTATTGTTGTATCTGTATGTGTAGGTTTATGGTAAATGGAAAATTCATGTTTATTAGCATTATGTGATATAGTAAGATCTAGGAAATTAATTAAGCCTTTCTTTTCTATTTCTAGTGTAAATTTAATATTAGGGTGAATATTATTTAAATAATCAAAAAACATTTTTAATTGTCTATCCGTACCATTAAAGCAGACTAGCACATCGTCAACGTATCTAAACCAGTAAATACATTTTTTAAAAAGGGGGTGAGTGCTTATAGTTTCTTCGAAATGATTCATGAAGAATTCCGCTAATAAGGGGCTTAAAGGGTTTCCCATTGCTAATCCTGTCGTTTGTGTGTAATATTCATGGTTGAATTGAAAGTAATTTTGTTCCATGCAAATATTAAGTAGATCTATGATTTCTCCGCATATAACGGGATTAGTATGGTGTTTATGTAGTTTAAATTTAATGATGTCTATTACTTCTTTTGTTGGAATATTAGTAAATAGATTTGTTACATCGAAAGACACAAATTTAGCGTTATTAGGGATATTTAAATTTGAGATTTTATTTATGAGATCTAAGGAATTTTTTAAAGTAAAGGTTGATTTAAATTTTGTATGTTCTATTATAATATTAATTAACTGTTTGCATAAATTGCATAAATTAATGGTACGGATAGACAATTAAAAATGTTTTTTGATTATTTAAATAATATTCACCCTAATATTAAATTTACACTAGAAATAGAAAAGAATGGCTTAATTAATTTCCTAGATATTACTATATCACATAATGCTAATAAACATGAATTTTCCATTTACCATAAACCTACACATACAGATACAACAATACATGCGTCCTCCTTTCATCCTTTAAAACACAAATTAGCCGCGTATGAATCTATGATACATAGACTTTTACATATACCCCTTAATAAAAACAATTTCAACATAGAATTAAACAGAATACACAGTATTGCTAAAAATAATGGATATTCATACAATATTATAAATAGAATCCTCCAATACAAACAAAAAATACTTACCCGCTCTTTAATATACCCTAAACAATTAAAAGATTTAGTATATTATTCTTCCTTAACGTATATCGGGAAAACTTCAGACATAATTAGTAATCTTATCAAGAAAGCCACTAATACTATCGTAGCGTACAAAACCAATAATACAGTTGGAAGTTTTTTAAAAAACAATAAGGACAAAACGGATAAAAAACTTGGTTCAGGCGTCTATAAGTTAACTTGTGAGTGTAATATGTCATATATTGGTCAAACAGGACGAACATTCACTCAAAGGATATTCGAACATCAAAATAGTTATAGAAATAATAAATCAGATTCAACTTTTGCTAATCATTGTATAGAGAATAACCACAACTTTAATACAAACTTCAAAATTCTTCATATTCAAGATAAAAGTAAAAAACTAGATTTGCTAGAATAATTAGAAATTTCTAGATATTCATTAGGGTTAGTATTAAACGACCAAACAGAAATTTGTAATTTCCCCCTACTTTCATTAAATTTATAATTATCAGGCTTTGTATATATACCTTGTACATTTGTAAATTCACTATTTATTCATCCACCTGATTAAGTCACAGTGTGACGAAACGATATTGTAGTGGAAAGTTAGATTAAATTATTTGAAACAATCAGTGCATTTTTTATACTATCATAGTTATGGAGTTTCAACAAGTGTCTCCCTTATCAATTAATTATTTAATTAACTTTATATTTTTTAACGTCTCCATGAACAAGTACAGAAATAACATGATCTGCATTTCAATAAATAGAATTTTATTAGGTGTTTCAAGAAAAACTAGAATCCATTTAATTGATGTTATTATTTCTTTTGTCCAGAAAACCTGGCGTCATCCCATTTCATGTTCCGCATAGAAAACTTGTTGAGAAATTTGAACAGAAAATAGAATTACCTGAACCTCTGGTAAGTGAGTTCATTTTTTGAGTAAATACAAATTGTATTCTTTTTTTATTAGACTGGATTTAAAGAAAAACAACGTGATGTATTAGCACGCCGGACTGAAGGAATCAAAGCAGTAGGTCAACCTGTAGAGAGAAGTATTGATTTGAAAATGAAAAGAATATAGAGTTACCACATCTTTTTCAGGATTAGTGAAGGGAAAACTGCGTTTTCGAGATATGACCGAGAGAGCAACTACTATGCAAGTTATCAGACAATCGGAGGAAGCTGTTTTACCACACTTTAAACTCAAAAATGTAGCTCGACAAAACCAAATAATTGAACAGCTGCGCAATGGTACTATAAAAGGATTTATTTACTTAGTTTATGCTGTTCCAAGATCTTCTGAACATTACACGCCATATGCTTTAACGTTAGTAAAACTTACAGTTTCAATACAAATTCTTACTATTAAAAAATATCATGTTGAGACCTCTCTTGTCTGAGATATCAGGGAAATAGTTTATTTGTAAATGTAATGTCAGAAGTGGCTGGTAGGATCGTCTTGTGAGATCGGTTCAGCTAGCGAGTGACAGAATCGCCATGTGATGTCGCCTAGTCCCGGTCGTAGCTTCGTTTATGAGGCAGCCTCATTAGACGCCGGATTTATTGATAGAATAAATAACTTATTCGAGAACGATATAATAACGTTTAATTTAAATAAATAAGAATATCGTTACAAATTACAATAGTCACTTGTATAACAACATTACGATCTGATACACCAGACTGACTGATTGACAAGACTTCTCAGTCTTTAGTTTATATGTCATCTCTACTTCTATTAGCCTAGTTAATGTGACCTGGTTTACATACCTGTTTACTTAATGACATGCTAACCTAGATACATGAACTAGAAGGTCGAAAGATGTAGTAACTAAGAAGGACGTGTTGCGTTAAACAAGTATTATATTGAATGTGTGAAAATAGGTGTCCTACTTAAGTTATCACAATAGAAATCCACAATCTTGAATTTCATATTAAGTAGTAGTAGTGGTATCGGCAGATTTATTATCATGCATTTCATTAACATTTCCCGACGCTTTTTGCGAATACAATATCGTATACTGTATAGTAAAGATGCATAGTAATGTTCGTTTATTTCGATAAGAGATACAGATTCGAGTAAGATTCGGAACGTGGTTTATTCTCGAAAAATTCTGTTCCGATTCGAAATCTCTTCGTCTATTCTTTCCCGCTGAATATGAAGGTGAATTATTTCCATATACGAAATATACTCATTATTAGTTTAGTGGTGTTTTAATTTTTTTGTCAAAGACTTTAAAGACCACAAGATACACTCTTTTGAATACCTGCCACATTATCTTTTTTATTGAATTCTAGTAGTAATATTATTATACAATCTATCCTAAGATATTTAATAATTTTGTTAGATCGATATTACGAGGTGCATTCAAGTTTTAAGGCCTCCGATTTTTTTTCTAACTAACTACTCACCCGAAAACTATGAAACTTGTGTTACTTCTCGATGTAATCTCTCTGCAGACGTACACATTTTTCACAACGTTGACGCCATGATTCCATAGCCGCGGCGAAGGCTTCTTTAGGAGTCTCTTTCGACCGCTGGAAAATCGCTGAAGCAATAGCAGCACGGCTGATGAATGTGCGGCCACGGACAGTGTATTTCATTGTTGGAAACAGCCAAAAGTCACTAGGAGCCAGGTCAGGTGAGTAGGGAGCATGAAAAATCACTTCAAAGTTGTTTTCACGAAGAAACTGTTGCGTAACGTTAGCCCGATGTGTGGGTGCCTTGTCTTGGTGAAACAGCATACGCGCAGCCTTTCCCGGACGTTTTTGTTGCAGTGCAGGAACGAACTTGTTCTTCAAAACATTTTCGTAGGATGAACCTGTCACCGTAGTGCCCTTTGGAACACAATGGGTAAGGATTACGACCTTACTGTCCCGGAACAAGAACACCATCATTTTTTCAGCACTGGCGGTTACTCGAAATTTTTTTGGTGGGGGTGAATCTGCGTGCTTCCATTGAGCTGACTGGCGCTTTGTTTCTGGATTGAAAAATGGCATCCACGTCTCATCCATTGTCACAATCGACGAAAATAAAGTCCCATTCATGCCTTGGTTGCGCGTCAACATTGCTTGGCAACATGCCACACGAGCAGCCTTGTGGTCGTCCGTCAGCATTCGTGGCACCCGCCTGGAGGACACTTTTCGCATTTTCAGGTCGTCATGCAGGATTGTGTGCACAGAACCCACGGAAATGCTAACACTGGAGGCGATCTGTTCAACTGTCATTCGGCGATCCCCCAAAACAAGTCTCTCCACTTTCTCGATCATGTCGTCAGACCGGCTTGTGCGAGCCCGATGTTGTTTCGGTTTGTTGTCACACGATGTTCTGCCTTCATTAAACTGTCGCACCCACGAACGCACTTTCGACACATCCATAACTCCATCACCACATGTCTCCTTCAACTGTCGATGAATTTAAATTGGTGTCACACCACGCAAATTCAGAAAACGAATGATTGCACGCTGTTCAAGTAAAGAAAACGTAGTCATTTTAAGTATCTAAAACAGTTCTCATTCTCGACGCTGCCGCTACAATTCCATCTGCCGTACAGTGCTGCCATCTCTGTGACGTATTGACAACGAACGCACGCTCATTTTAAAACAATGCACATGCTTCTATCTCTTTCCAGTCTGTAGAAAAAAAATCGGAGGCCTTAGAACTTGAATGCACCTCGTACATAACATCAAGGGGCTCGTCCACTGATTTGCCTCCATTTAGTAGTTAACAAAACATTTAGCGTGATATCCGAGTAATAGAGAGGTTCATTCGAATAATGTCTCACTGGCGGCTCGCTTTAGCGGCTATATATATTTTGTCAGTCGCCGTCCGACCACCGTTCAGTGCACTTCGCTGGTTTACAGTGACAAATAATAATTTTATAACGTCACAAATAGCCAGAAGGGGACCGTTTTACGATGTAGCTCATACATTGATAAAGAGATTTCCGGATTTCAGAATAATGGCAGGTATAATAAAGTGTAAAGTGTGTAAATAGTGTAATGGATTGTCGCAAAAAAAGTGGCGAGACGCTTTTGTTTCATTTATGTGTAACTTTCATATTGTGTAATGTACCGTGTAAGTTAGTTGACAACGAATCATTTTGGAAGCACTCCAGTAATGGAACGTTACTCAGCTGGAAATTATTGCTAATTTTTTTACCATCCCTATGTGAACGTATTGAACATGTGATTAAATCCGAATTGAAAAATAAGAAACTGTGATTATCTGTGGACGAAACAACAGATCGTAAAACAAATTCGGTTGTTAATGTTTATGGTACAGTTACGGACAGTTACAAAAATATTGCTTTATTTTAGTTGTATTTGCTGGCTTATAACATTTTACAGAGTAAAACATAGTAGTCATAACTTCAGAAATGTCATCAATTTGTCAGCGACACATTTTGTCGTAAAAATGCCGCACGTAAATATTGTTGATAAAGCAAGAATAATTGCTAATGCAGAAAATGAACAATCTATTAGGCAGATTGCGCTACAATTTAACATAAATAAAAATATTGTATTTAAAATTGTAAAGAAATGGAGAGATGAAGGAAATATAGACAGAAATCCAGGATCAGGACGTAGAAGAATTTCAACTGAAGATTTGGTCTTGGTGAATGTGTTAAGAGGGAATCTATTTTCAACTGTAAGTCAGGCCCTTGAAGATATAAATTTTCCTGGGTCTACTCGAATTGGTCGCCGCGCCGATGTGTTAAAGGGTTTGACCCGCGTTGTCGTGCAGCAGCAGCAAACCTATATTTTATGTAAGACACAAAGAAAACCGACTTGTATTTGCTTTACAACATATAGGCCAAAATGAAAATTTATGGAATACGGTGATTTTCAGTGATGAGAAAACTTTTCAATCCAGTTATAATGGTAAAATTCGTGTCTATCGACCCAGAAACATCAGATTCGATGAACCGTATGTGTCCGAAAATAATAAAAGTGGCCGGTTTTCGGTTAACATGTGGGCCTGGATATAAGCTCGTGGATCAGGTGTTCTGTGTGAAGAACGATTAAATAGTATTAAATATATTAGAATTTTAGATTTTTCAGTGTTACAATTATTTCCCGAAGGATTTTGTATTATACAAATTGGTGTGGTTTTTACCCACTCATGTATGTTTCAAATTATTTTATTTAAAGGAGATTATGTAGAAAAATAAATTGTTTTTGTACCAACAATAGTTTTTCATTTAAAAGTCACGTTTCTGCCAAATATTCTCGTATGTTGATGTAAATATTAATTGAAGTTTTTCGTTACTTTTACGCTTCTAAATCCAATTTGCTACTTAATTGAATTGAATACAATACAAAATGACTGTCTATTTCGTACGTTATTTTATCGATCGAAGCGAATACACTAAAATATTTTCTTTATGTGTAATTACAGCGTCGTTCCGTATGATAAAGTCGATAAAAAAAATTTTTTGACAATGAGCGCTCATGGAGTATTACAACATATCGGCCAGGAACAAATTTTTACACATTTGGATAAATGGGAGTCGGAATACAGAATGTACTGCCGGTTGATGAGAATAAAGTCATTCTTCTTTTTTCGCATCTGGAAGGCCTTCTTCGTATGGCGAAAATGCGTTATTTATGAGAAGATCAAGAGTGCAAGGAACCATCTTAATAATAATCTGTTTTGCCTCAATGATTTACTAAGGGAAGCAATGCTTAATATTCGTGGCATGTGCTTCAAAATGTTCGACACATCTTTCTCAGAGATATCGGAGACAGAAAATTTCGAACTATTTTATTTTATCGAAGCTCAGGTAAATTATTTTATAATTAGTAGTTTTAGTTATTTAATGTATAAAAACATATATACAGTCGCGAGCAAGGAAAACGGGACACTTATTTTATTTAGATAGTGTCATCTTTAAATGACAGTCAACGACAGTTCTAAACTTACATGTCCGAGTTTAGGTTATTGCATTCTAATCAAAACTTCCTACATAGTTATTATAACTTTATTAAATATTTTATAAAATCAACGGAAATATTTATAATTAGGTGCGCCAACTTTCATTTTATATTAATATTTCGTTATAGCTCCATTTCCAGTAGTAACTAACTCAAATCTATGTGGTACAGATTCATATAGCCTGTCAATATAATCGTTTGATATTTCTTCCTATGTTGCGTTCACGATTTCCAATAGTTCGCTTATATTTCGAGGTCGATCGTGCTGTTTTCAAATGTTCGTCATTAGCAAACCCCATATATTCTCTATAATGTTTAAATCCGGGTTATTACTCGGCCAGTTAAGGACATTAATGCTATTTTCAGCGAACAAATCAGTCACTATACGAGAACTATGCACAGAGCAATTGTCCTGTTGGCATATATAGTTGCTTTCTGGGAATAATTGTGAAACAGAGGGAAGCATAACATCAGTATATTCATACAGGGCATTTCAATTGAAGCGAGCCACCTCAAATAACTTATTACCTGTTGTGATTTATATAAAATTATGAAACCTGTCTATTTTCATAATTTTTAGAGTCAAGCCTGACGATTTAAAATCATTCCTTGGGGCGCAGCAGCCCATAAAAATTGAAATATGGAAGATGGGTTTTGTGACCACTCATTCAAAAGATCATTTAATTCTCTTTACGGCAACATGTATTAAAAAGTCATTATTTTTATCAATAATAAGTGCATTATTATAAAACGCGACTAGGGTAATACCGCGATATCATAAAGTTTCTGGGTCCAAGATGGCATTGAAATAGAAAATATATGTCTGAACTTTATCCATATTATCATACTGGTAACTTAACCTTAATTTCTGAAAATTATTTTGATAGTGTCATCGTGACATCAATAAATATGTCATTTGATTTAATAAAGATACAATAAAACAACAAGCTCAGCTTGTATTCAAAATTTTATTAATAAAAAAAGGCAAAATTAAAGTAAATGTTGAAATTGTTGTCCGTTATTTTCAATTCCCAATGTGACACGCCTTTTCATGCTGTTAAAGGCATTTTGCAGCATTGCGGGCGTTATTAATGCACATTCGTCAATAATTCTTTGTTGCATATCTTGCAAATTAGCAACAGGAGTTTTAAATATTCTATTCTTTAGGTGAGGAAACACGAAAAAGTCCATAATTGTCAAACAAGGTGATCGTGGTGGAAACTCAACTTCCGTATGTAAACTTATGATCCGATCGTCAAAAAACTCACGAAGAAAAGCAATATTTTCTCGTGTTGTGTGTGCCGTTGCACCATCTTGTTGAAAGTATCCATATTGCAATTCATCATCATGCAACTGTTCAATAAATTCATTCAGAATGTTTCTATACCTCTCAGCATTAATTGTGAAATTAAAAAAAATAGGGCCAACAACTCTGCGGCGAGAAACTGCTAGCCAAACACCAAGTTTCGCATTATGGAGAAACGATTCAATAAAAATAAGAGGATTTTCACTACTCCACATTCGAGTATTTTGGGAATTGACATACCCCGAAAGATGAAACCATGCTTCATCAGAGAAAAATGACAAATTTAGCAGGTCATCATCTTCTATTAAGTTATTTGCAAACCACTGGCAGTACGCACGACGTCTAGGGTAGTCTACCGGCAAAATAGCCTGATGTGATTGCATCTTATACGGATGCATGTGTAAGTTTTTCTTTACAATTTTCTGACATGTTCCATAAGAAAGTCCAATCTCTTGAGAAAGGCGTTTCAAAGGTTTTGTGGGTTCATTTACCATATGTTGACGAACATCATTTATAACTTGTTCCGAACGAACAGTTGGTCTACCAGTACGTGATTTATGACCCACAGAACCAGTCTCACAAAACACACCAACACAATTGGAAAGGCAATTATAAAAATCTTTGGGAATTACAGCTAACTCTGGAAAGTGCTCTCTAAAATCATCCAAACATTCACGTTGACTGTACACCCAAATTCCATCAATTCGCACTCCACTCCGAAAATAGGCTTCAATCATGTACGCTTTTTGCACTATATTGTAAACCATATTTGAATTTACTCGAATGTGCTATGTTTCAAACTCCACGTTCAAACTTGCTTTCAGCAATTCTAACACATTAATGGATGACAGATAATGTCACTGTCAAAATAATTTACAAAACAGAGTTATAGTTCCTAACTTAAGTTCAGACATACAATTTATATTACAAAGCCATCTTCGTCCTAGAAACTTTATGATATCACGGTAGTATAATCTTACTTCAAAAGCTTTCCTGACATTTTGAAATTTTTTGTGGTTATCAGGGTAACTGATACTTGTTTTTGTCACATTGACTTACCATTTTTAATGTCGTTTTTCTCCACATTTTTTGCTTCTGTTTTCAGCTTTAGAAACTTATTTTGTACGATATTAGTTTACGTTTGCATTGTTTAGTGGAATGTTCTTTAGTAGAGTTTACTTTTAGTTTAATGGTGAATTCACAATTAATAAATAATGGAATTAGTGACTTTGTATTATGAGAATGGGAGGTTTGCAAGATCTACAGCTCACTTATTCAACGAAAATCGTGCAAGCCAAAATTGCTATAACAAAAACAATATTTTCATCGGGTTGTATATAATGAAGATATCAACGTTGAAGTCTTAGGTCAGGTCGCAGTGCTTGGAAATGCGACATCAATACGACAGATATCTCAGGCATCAGGAGTAAGCTGTTCATTAGTTTGTAGAATATATAAGAAGTTCAAAATTCATCCCAATAAAATTACACTTGTTCACGAATTGAATGAGGATGATTTTGATAGGAGGTTAGAATTTTGTGAAGTAATGACCGAGTGCATTTTCGGACGAATCACTTTTTTTCATTGAATGGTGAAGTATATCGTCACAACTGCAGATATTAGAGTGACACCAACCATTTGACACTGGAAACACATACACAATGGCCACAGAAACTGAGTGTAAGGGCTGGTATCTTTGGCGATTATCTCATAAGATACCTATCCATTGACAGGACTTTAAACGGTCAAATGTATTTGAACATGCTGGATGATGCAATCAATCCTTTGATTACAGAAAAATTGGAGCAAGATCCAGCTTTGTTGGAGAATGAGGTAATATTTCAGCAAGATGGAGCGCGTCCACATTACGCTGCCGGAGCACGACAATTTCTGGATCATCAGTTTCGCGATCGTTGGATTGGTCGAAGGGGGCCTATAGAATGGCCTGCCAGATCGCCGGATCTTACATCACTTGATTTTTTCTCTGGGGGTATATTAAGTCTAAGGCGTATTACGCAAGAAATTGTTGAAGAATGCCAACGAATAACTCCAGAAATATTGCGAAATGTCAGGAGAGCATTCAAAGCAAGATTGTACTATTGCGGCACACATACCTTATTATTTATAAATTCAAGCGAAAAATCTTTAAAATATTATTTTTCAATGTTACCATATTATTAATGTAACACCTCAATGCTAGTATTAAAATTCGTTATGAAAATATTCAATAAATTAAATTTGCGATTTAAAATTTTCTTGTTCTTCACTAATATTTATACGAGGGATGCCTTTTTACTGTTACATATCGTATGGAGGTTACAGGTCATAATTATGAAAATTTAATAAAATAAAATGCAAGCTACTTCACTCTAGTCGTGTTTTATTACACAAATTGTTCATCTTTATTCAATTATTTAATAATTTTTTTTGTTTCAATCGATACCTTTCAGTTTGAATCGAACTGGGAAAGTTTCTTACCTCAACTGCTTTAATAGCCGACGTAAAAGGATGTTCGATTACTTCGTGAACTAATATCCCATCTTATTTTACAGTAGATATCGTTTTTGGACCAGTACTCTTTTTTCTTTCAATTGTACCTTCCCGGTTCCATTTTATTACTATTCTTGAAACAATACTTTCACTAACTCCAAGCTCTTCTGCAACTTGCCTTCTCGACCATTATTTTGCAATTCTTTCTAAAATTTTAATTCTGTCCGGCATGGTGATATGTGGCATTTCGAATGTATGACAGTGTGATGACAGTACACACAATAATAACATGGTGACTGCACATAGTTAAAATTTAGGAATTTTGGTATTAAGACATGGCCGGTTTTCCATGCTCGCGACTGTATATTAAAACATGGTTAAAAATTTTTGAACGTTATTCAAGACAAATAATAAATCTATTCCAAAAAGTTAAAAATAAAACAGACATGCATTATACGCATCTGTATCTGTGCACATGAACATACACCTCGTATTTTTCAACGTTTATTTCAGCCAAAGACACGTGTTTCTAAGTAAGTAAGTAAGTAAGTATTTTATTAGCAAAGCTATTGTACAACCATAACATTTCATTACATTTTACTTAATTAACTATTTTACACTGCTACAACCTAGAAATTACATGGATCACTCAAATTTTTTTAACATATACTAACAGATTTCTCTTAAAGTTTTTAAAGTAATTACATTATTTTAAACCCTGCGGCAATGCATTAAACAATATGAAACCAATGAGATATTTTTCTTTCCTAATATTTAACTCAAATTCAACAGTCCACACATATTCCAACTTTAAGTTCAATGTTTCCTTGAATTTAATACACCCCATTAGATAAACCAATACACCACCAGTTCTACGGTTATTTGTATTACACCTAATGGTATTGTATCCAGCGATATTCAATTCAAAATCCTCAACAGTTCGTCTACATGTATTTCCACCAGACATAGAATTTGTGGTTGCCAATTCTTGATTAAATCTATTATTAGATCTTTATTGTGTAAAAACACTTGGCAATTTAAACAGACAACTGATTTGTAATACTTCCTATCATCTTTTATGAATTGCTATTCATATTTCACCTTTGTTCTCATGTTATCAATTATTCTTTTGAGACATGGACAGTTTTTATCATAAGCTGTATGATTGGAATCCAAATCAATATTTAATTTTTGAGTCGTTCTTACGCAGTTTATACATTTCTCTGTAAGATTATTACAGCTTGCGCTTACATTATTACCACCACATTTGCTGCACGCTACTTCATTTCTGCAATCTTTGGCAAAATGGTTAAATCCCGCGCATTTAAAACATCTGATTACATCATCATATTCGTATAAAGAGCATTTTCTCCATCCTATGTTTATTTTTCTTATATCTATCAACTTCTTATATAAATTAGTCTCTACCTCCATAACAATGTTTCCGTAATCTTTCTTAGCTTTTGGTTTAAATTTTCTTATAATTTTTATTTTATCATCTGTATCATCATCAAACTCTCTTAATGCATTCTGCTTGAGTATACTATCAAGAATTTCCTTATCTTCCTGATCTATTATTTCACTCTCTATTCCTACTACAATTATTGTTGGATTCTTAAGCTTCGGCTCAATAACCTCGTATTTATTACCCAATTCTTTTCTTACTATATCTTTTATTTTTTCTTTCGATTCGTTATTGCTAAAATTTATAACAATTCCTCCACTACTGGTACTTGTTACCGTTTCGACTCCGACCGCCAATTCACCTGGATTCATTTTAGTTTTTACATCTTTTTTAGTTATTTCGCTTTTTTGTTTATCATTCTTAGGTTTCACAAGTACTTCAGAGTTCTTTTTTGTTATGTCACTATACAGTCTATTAGTATTGATATTTTCTCCTTTGGTTAAAGATTCTAGCATTAAGTTCATTTTGCTAATAACATTGTTTTGATCATTAATCATCTCCATACAGGAATCAAATTTATTTGTTAATTCTTTTATTTGTAAACGCATACTACTATTTCGACATCGAAAACACACAAACTTAATGCTTTCTACTTGAAATATTATTTGCAGTTTTTCTTCTGTGATTGTATTTATTCCCAGACATTTAATATGAAATTCATCTTCACATTCAAAACAGATTATAGTTTTTTCGTTTCTTTTAAAATCGTTTCTGCATGCCCTACATTTTTTACTCATTTTTCTTGCATTTATAAATAACGCAGTCTAGCATTAATCGTAACCAAAACAAACGCTTGTTTTTGCGACCCACTTTTTATTACGCTTTGTCGGCAATATCACTCATATGTACGAATACTATTATTATATATATGTAATTTTATCTGCCATTTACTCACGTCTTAGAATTCACATTTCCACAAGAGTCACATATTGTTACTCACCAAGTTTTGGTGTATAATCAGATGCAAAACCTGATACAGTAGGAGTATTTTTAGTCCCCAAAAACTAGTTTAATAACAGCGCAACACTTCATGCGTGTACACACGTTTAACGATGAATAACTACTCAATAGACTTCCTCAGTTTGACTAATGAAGTAAAGTTTGATGGATCGCCTCACAGATAAGTAGCAAATTTTAGCCTATTATGTGGCACCAGATAATCTAGTGACATCTGACGGATAAAAGAGACTACGCCGAAAATTTTCTCTCGTCAAACTATCCCGGTACAGAATGGGGAAAAATACGTATGAAGGTGTAAGTCCATTAACACGATGCTTGGCTGAAGTAAACATTGGAAAATACGGGTGTATGTCCATGTGTACAGATATATATGTGTGTAATGCATGTCTGTTTCATTTGTAACAACTCAAATACTCAAATTGATTTCCAAAAAGTTAGTAAAATATTTTTTGAATTCTAAATACTTTAATATTTATTGATTTAAAATTATCGTAGAATTGGTAGAGTATTCTACTGTTCTCTTCAGCTTTTTTAAACTAGTTTTTAATCTTCACTACCATTGTCTTTTTATTGTACTAGATGGGAAAATTAGAGGATGTTACCGAAAAACTTCAGCAATACAGAGATGTAGCCAAAGAAATAATATTAAATGCCTGTCATGGGGCTTTATTAGCTAAAGGCTTTATAGTAGATGAGACATTAACAGAACAACCTGATAAAAGTAAGTTAACTAGACGAATATTGCTTATATGATAGATATCTTGATACCTAATATTATTTTACGAATTTTTAGCAAAATTGAAGAAAGATAAACGTTTGAAGACTTCATACATAGAACAATCTGACAAAAGGAAGTTTTGTATACGTTTAACTAGGTACTGTAATAATAACATTTACTTCTGCGTAAAGAATTCTATTCGATTTGCATACTTTTGCATAGAATATGTTAGTTCCATATATCACTGAGATAAAAAAGTGCCGGGACTCCAAATTAATATAATTTCCTTCAAAGTTGTTTCCTTCCGAAATAATTCGCTTATTTCAACGTTTTTTCCAATCTTCATAGCAGTACTGAAAGTCGATATTCGGTATAGTCTCGAAAGCGCGTTTCGAACTTTGTTTTATCTCTTTAATCGATTAAAAAAGTATCTTCAGAGTGCTCTTTTAAGCTGTGGAAATAGAAAAGTCACACGATGCTAAATCAGGTAAACAATGCGTGATGAATGCTTGGCCAAATATTCTTGAACAAGTGATAAAGGGTGACATGGTGCAAAAATCACTTGTAATTCAAGTTAGAATTAAATAATAATAAATACTGTTCTGAGTTACACCTGCTCCAAATTTACTATACTGTCGCAGTATACCGGGTTCTTTTTTTATTATTACGCATACATTTATCTCCATGTGTAAAGTTAAAAAAAGAAAAATCAATGCATTGGTGGAATAGTAGACAACCAGCTATACACCAGTGACATATTTTTCCAATTGTCAAGTATTTCTTATTTTTCATTCATACTTAAATCTTAAATACGTTTTATTGAAAAATAGATAATTTATTTAAAACAGTTAATTATCCTAGCAGGCGTATACCTTGTGCGAAGTCAATTTTATTTTTAACAAATTCGAATAAGATGGCTGTTTTCTAAACTCTCACAAAAAGAACCGATCACGTATTATCAGAATACATGAAACTAAATATACTGTGTTATGTAGATTGCTTTTAGATGTAGCCAGGCATTTTGGAGTATGGTACAGTTCGGTGTTCACAACCCTGAAAGAATCCAAATATAAGCCATACAAGATATCAAACCATCAAGAGCTCTTCGAGGTAGATAAAGTAAAACGAACTGATTTTTGTGATATAATATTTAATTTGTTAAATGAAAACAGTTCCATAATAGATTTAACGAGTTTCATGTACATTCTGTGTGTCGATCTAAATAGTTTCCCTTTGAATGCTTAAACATTCATATCTTTAATACTTAGGAAGCATAGTAAGATGAAACCCATTGAGTTATTTCTTTAGCTAATAGGGAAGTCTGACACACTTTTGTTCTATTATTAAACGAGCTATACTAAACACTCTTTCACTTTCTGCTGAACTCGCTGGACTATTGAAGTACTTCCTAGCACATGGTTCCAAGGGTTTCAGCTCCATTCCTGTTACCTAAAAGAAAATCCAAGTAAAAAATGCAATTACCTTCCAAAATAAAAGAGGATCTACGACCTGATTTGAATTTGACCTTTCAAGGTATTGCCTTTTAGTTATTATTACATCAGCTGTAATTGATTTTACTTTCTCTTATTCTTTCTTGCAAAAATTCAAATAATGAAAGTGACTTTTGATGTGAACTAATGTCTGTTTCGATTACAGGCATTTCTTCTGTATTTTCAGGATCTATTTTCTTCATAATATTAAACATTTCTTGTTCTAGAAAAGAAGTAGCCCCAATAGCATTTTGAGTACTACGAAAATCTTCTCTTTCTAAATCGAATATATAAAACTAAAACGAAAATAGCCTTGCTTTAACAGATTCCAAAAGCTTGTGGCATAATGTCTTCCCTTCCTCAATCTTTAATTACAGTAGTGATGCTGTCAGATAATCGTACAGTCCAAAAGTTATTGAGATTATTTTAGATATAGTAAAATATTTGTTATCTAAATTACTGCTTTTTAATTTTTTTTATTTCACAAGATATCATGATCTTCTTATTCACAAGATATCATGATGTGATACTTGTTTTTATCGTGTTACTGAAATGCCCCCAATACATGGGTTGCGTCCGGTAATTCATTAGAAGTAATGTGAGAACGTTCTATAATCTCATAAAATGGTAAAATCTGTTTATACTTTTTTGTTGCCAACGCTTTCATATTTTCTACCTTTTTTTATACACTAATTTTACTATCTTAGATATATTTCATCCTTAAAGAAATACTATCCATCTTCTTTGAATTTCTTAAAAATATTTAAAATTGACTTTGCACAAGGTATGCGCCTGTTGAGATAATTAACTGTTTTAAATAAATAATTTATCTATTTTTCAATCAAATGTACTTAATTTAACATTTAAGTATGAATGAAAAATCAGAAATATTTGACAATTGGAAAAATACGTCACTGGTGTACAACTGGTTGCCTACTATGCCACCAATTCATTGATTTTTCTTTTTTAGCTTTACACATGGGGATAAATATATGTGTAATGATAAAAAAGAAACAGGTATAATTAATAATACATATCTGTCATTAAGAACCTGGGTGTACTATTTGATTTGGAATGGTCAAAACCCTGGGCTTCATTATACGTGTTTCTACCGATTTTAATAACATGGAATTGCTTAAGGTGTTGTATTTCGGTTTCGATGTCAGTAAAATGGATTATCAGCTATTATTTCGTATCCCTTCTGTGCCTTCCATAGATTACTTTTAGGTAGAATACACCGGCGATTTTTAACATTTCTTTCCTTCAAAATTGATGAAGTTTCCACCGATTGGAACAAGTCAAGGAGATTTGTTGCAGGGGCACAATATGCCTTCGCTCTCGGACAGAAGGGCAAGTGTGCTACGTTCTTGTTGAAACTCTTAAATAATAAAACCGATTGCCCGTTCCTTCTGCTAAGAATTTCCCTCCGCATGCTGAGGCTTAATTTAGAATTTAATTGCATCGCTTATGTGCTTACGGCGTTTTTATCAGTATTATGAGCTACCGCTAATAATTTTTTTAAGATTTTTAAATTCCTAGTGTCCTTTTTAATTTGTCTAAATTTTTACTTATTTCTTATAGTAATTATAACGTCGATCTGTTCATCATTTTAATATTGTAATTATTATATCCTGCAGTTGTGGGCATTAATAGTAGTTTATACAACGAGTCAATAATGAGGGTTATTATTCCCGAGAGCTGAATTTACGAACCGAGCTGCGAAGCGGCGAGGGAGTAATTCAGCTCGAGGGAATAATAGTTATTATTGCGAGTTAGTATACACTACTTCATCTACGACTTACTGAAAATTACTAAAAGAAAAACAAACATTATACTATAATATCGATATGGCGCTTGATGTTTTGACAGTTAGTAAAATGCTATTTATCGTATCGACGACACGTTTAACAATTAGAATATCTGGGCTTGTTTATTGTTACTATGATAACGCTGGTAAGACTATGTTTTATTGGCGAAACGCAGGGAATAATCAGAAATAACGTTATTATTCCCTGCATTGCGCCAATAAGAACGGTTGCACTTTATTATTTCCCGCAGGAATTATTATTGGGCGCCATTATTAACTAATAGTCGCTAACATAATACCTACTTTATTGTTTAGTCGTAGATAAAAATTATTATTATTTATAATAATAATTATTATTATATTTTTAACATCAGCATACGCTTTTTTCGTGACATAAAAACAATCGTTTGTTTACTCTTAACAAGAGTACTGACATGAAATTTTATATAGGGTTATATAGATCAAAGATAGTGCTACCAACCTAGGAAAAATATTGAGTCCGATTGAATTAACCCGTGTGGTTTCAATGAACCAGTTCCGATACTTTTTGATCACAATAGTACATTAGCGAAGTGAAAATTTAATATATCATCATATTGCCACTATAGCTTCTGATAGGTCCTGGTCTAGTTGAACGGGTCACTCCATTTGTGCTTGTCTAGTGATTTTGTCCACATTCTCTTATATCAAATATTTTAAGATCTGCAATGTCATCGAGATATCGTAGCTTGGACCTTCACGCCATCATCCTATTAGATCTAAGAGGACGTGCTAGCCAATAGCAACATTTATTTCTTTCATTAAAGCGCTTTGTCTAAAATTTAGCACTTTCATGAATATCTGAGCTACAAAAGAATTCAATCGAGTATGTTCTACTCGCATACAATTAGTTTGCCTTTACAATAAATAAAATGACTGTATAATTTTCAATTCTTTTAAACACATTCCAATTTAAACCGATAAAGCGATTGCTAATGCAAATCCGAAATAAAAATATTATGACCATAGAGTCTATTCCACTACGACTTTTCCAGATCCATCGTGGTCCTCATATCCCATCAGATTGCATTCTCTAATCTTATTTTTTTAAGTAAACCTAGTAGTTTCTAGAGAAAATTCTTAGCCCTACATCGATATTGTTCTCACGAGTGACAAGGGATATAACAGTCCACCTGATCGGAGCTTCGCTTGACCGAATAAGATTAAATATAGCGAGGTTCCGCTTCACGCTCCTAAAGGAACATCAAAGACCACAACTTCAACGAAACTCTAAGAACACTACGCCTTATTTTGAGCTTTGGGCTTTCTGCAGAGTGCCAAGTTCAGATAAATATTATACTGTAATTAATGTATTTTTTTATTCTCTTCACCAAATTTAGCATTTCTGCCGTAGTATCAATGTAGAATATTCTCATTTGAATTACAAATAAATAACTACAATATGTTAAGAATAAATTTTATACTGTGATAATTTCTGTACTAACTCTTCTATGTTTAATATACAGCTATATTATTTTAATGGATTATTTAACGCTGGATATGCTGCATATGATAATGTTAAATTCAGCTGAAGAATTACTACGTGCTTTTTCGGCACATTATCGCTATATGCCAGAACTGTCTATTCTGGAAAACACCAGCGCCGACAAAAATATTGAAATACTAAGGCCAGAGGATGCACCACAGGTAATATAATATATATAGCGTGTGTTCATTTGAAAAGTCAATCTAGGTTACTTTGAAATTTTGATAGAATAAGACGCATATATATTAGTATGTGTTTGTTGTTCCGTAAACGTAAATCCAAATGACATTTGATAATGTCAATCACATTTGTTATTTATTTGTATGTATGAAACTGTCAAAATATACGACTTCGTAGGTTAAGTAGTAAATTTTAATTTACGACATACTTCAAAATGTTCCCATTGCTGTAACCATTGCTGTCTTCAAATTACAAAGCAAATCATACGAAATTTTTAATACACACACTATATATATATATATATATATATATATATATATATATAAATATAATATTTTCGTGACCTTGGTATGATAAGGTAAACTTAATAAGTCGGCGATTAAAGGTCTGGTTCATTACTTCAAAGTATATATATTTAAAACAACCCTACATGTTTCGGCAATGATGCCTTTGTCAAGGGAATAAAAAATATAAATGACAGAATATAAATGTCAAAAATTTTTGACATTTATATTCTGTCATTTATATTTTTTATTCCCTTGACAAAGGCATCATTGCCGAAACATGTAGGGTTGTTTTAAATATATATACTTTGAAGTAATGAACCAGACCTTTAATCGCCGACTTATTAAGTTTACCTTATATATATATATATATATATATATATATATATATATATATATATATATATATATATATATAGTGTGTGTGGAAATATAGTAATGAATAAATTTGTTAAATCTTAATTTTTTGGAAAAAATCGCAAAGGAGTGTAGCGATTTTAACTTCGGTAAATCTTCGTTTCTGATATCATTTGTATTTGATCTTATGACGTCATGGATATTTTTCTAAATGATAATCTATATTTTTCTTTGTTGATTTTGTTAGTATTTTTTATTCTGTTTCCAACGGTACAAAATTTTCAATGCGTTATGTTTAAAAAAAAAATTGAAATAAATAGTTTCAAAGTTCAAATGTTATAAAATTTATTAATAATAAAATCGTCAAATTCAATAATTTCTTGTAAAAAACAGCTAAAATATAAAAAGAAACTAGAAATATACTATAAAAATAACATCAAATTCTAAAAAGCACAGATATAACAGTGCTTTTCCATTTTTCTATTTTTCATATGTTGTGTTTTTATTTCAATGACACCTGTATATATATATATATATATATATATATATATATATATATATATATAATAGATTAAATTAATTGGCGATTTAAGGTCTTTTTTAATTTGATATGTATGTATATATTTAAAATACTATTACATGTTTCAGCACAGTGCCTTCTTCAAAGAAATTTAAAATATAAATGACAGTATATTAATCCAGATTTATATATCTGTAGTTGCCATGGATAAAATTAAAATATTCAAAGATACATTCAAGTTTAATAATAATAATTTATGTTTCAGAACACTAGACAGCAAAACGCCAATTGGAAAGCCATGAGTTATTATTATGTCTGCGCCCGTGGAGCGACTTAAGTTGTTAAGCTGTCAGCATTCGCCTTGAACGAGAAGGAAAACCACAAAAACCTACTCGGGCAGCCTAGTCAGGGATCTAAACACGGAACTGTGAATCACGTCAATTACGGGGGATTGACAATCCCCCGTAATTGACGTCTTGCTGTCGAGTGTTCTGAGACATGAATTATTATTATTAAACTTGAATGTATCTTTGAATATTTAAATTTTATCCATGACTACAGATATATAAATTTTACATTAATATACTGTTATTTATATATTAAATTTCTTTGAAAAAGGCACTATGTGTCGAAACATGTAAGATTGTTTTAAATATACACATATCAAAGTAAAACAGACCTTAAATCGCTAACTAATTTAATCTACTATAACATACAAAGGTCAAGAAATACTTATCTATATATATATATATATATATATATATATATATATATATATATATATATATATATATTCGTTTAACATTTTTTTTATAATTTCGTAGCTTCCATTATTTAGAATAAATGTGGAAATAGAACCAGAATCTTTATCCTTAAATCCAAATTTTGAGGTGGCAGAAAATATATTCTTACAAATATGGGATTTATGGGAGAGAAACACCAAAGGTATAAAGTCATTCATTGGCGACAAACTATACACAGCATTCACAAAGTAAGTAAACATTTATTTTATCGTTTTAAGTAAGGTTACAGTTGAAATTAATCAAATGTATTCTGGAACGGAGTTAAAGCAAAAAGTTAAATGTAATAAATACTAACGACTTTTGATAAAATATATTTGGTTTATCTCGAAAGCATTTTGAACGCATCAATGACTTCTTCTGTCGAAGATCGTTAGTAATTTATTCTTCACGTACGAGAACAAAAAGAAACCATTGGGTGCCAAAGCAGGGCTGTACGGCGGATAACTCATTAATTCGATATTTTGACCGGTCAAATATTGAGTTGTTTGTGCTGATGCGTGAGAGCTCGCATTGTCATATGGTGAAGAATGATCCTGCGTCGATGGTTATTTTTTCTTATTTCTTCGAAGACTTCTGGTAAATAAATGGTTGTGTACCATTTAAAATTGACCGTTCTACGATCTTCTAGTGGCACTGTAGTTACACGTCCATTTTTACCCAAAAAGCAGGTGACCATTTGCTTCGAAGTGCTTCTTGCGCGAACAACTTTGGTTGGATTTGGCTCATCTCAAAACACTGCTATTTGCTTTCAGACTCATACCCATATATCCAAGATTCGTTACCGGTATAGATGTTATACACGGCTTTTGACCTACTACGATTGTATTTTTTGAACATTTCTTTACACCAATCGATGCGAGGTTTTCTTGAGCGATTGTCAAATTATACGGAATCCAACGAGAACAAATCTTATGTTGTATGTTTTACATCCAGTTTTACATCTCACTTCGCGCACTGGCATCAATGTTTTCCGACACAACAACCGATCTTCTTTAAATTCGCCCGTGAGCGAACGATGACCGCGATTGAGTTCACTAAGACAGCGGTATATAGTCGTTTTAGATGGTCCTTACGTGGAAGTGAGTTGAACGATGCACTTTTTGAATCGTAATAAATCACTGCACAAACATATTTTTGAGTTAATTCCATTTTTTAATTAACATGTAATTTTCACGACACAAATAGCGTCAGTATAACAAAACGTTCTGAGTACGTTCTGATGGCGACTAACTACGGCGCGTTGCCAATTCCGGATATATAAACAGCTACCCTTATAACATAACTAGCTATAGCTTGGTTTACAAAAATAAATAAAACATTCTTTAATACTTCCATTGTTTAACACTACTAAGTCCGTATGGGCTGCCAAAGAAATGCCACCCCACACCATTACAGAACCTCCATCAAATAATGTAGTATTCAGAATTGAGCATAACGTTCATTTGGTCGTGTGTACACACGAACACGTGTATCACAGCTATAAAGACAAAATCTGGATTCGACTGTAAAGAGAACTCGTTGCCAGTCATCGACACGCACACGACATACAAAATTAGCTTCTTTTATACGTTTACGAATTGTTTCTATGCTAATTCGAGTACCATGAACTCTCTGTAGCAAACTTCGCTTGTAACGAATCGTTGCTTTTGCGCAGAAAGTCTCAAAAAGCGATCATGAACACGGGTTGTGGCATGATGTCTACCTAGCCCAGGTCGTCGTTTATGGTTACCAGAGTCCCTATACCTCTGTATCACTCGGGATATTGATGTATGAGACACACAATTCTCCTATTCGGCGATCACTTCAGCCTTTTTCTAATAACACCACGGCTTGCACGCATTCCTCTCTCGACAAATTTCGAAATTCATGTTGCATAATGGGGAAAAGGCAAAACAAGAAATAAGAAAATAAAGCACGATATAAACACAAGTTAAAACTTATACTACATTAAATGATTATTGGATGTGATTTAATTTTATGTAACTAACACAAAAAACAACACCAAATGTCAACACAAGAACGTCAAATACCAAGTTCTTACATACCAACGTCAACCGCTACAAAATATCAGCAAATAAGATAAACATTTATTCATTTACTAAATTAAACAACTTTTTCAACCATCAGCAAATTTGTAAATCGCTTTCCATACTATTTGCATTTGGAGAAACCTTTGCGAATGTTAACTAATATACGAGTATTCATTTCTTTTTTGATTCCATAAATTGTAACGATTATCTTTTCAGCCCCATAATAAATGGCAAAATAGAAGATAGAATATGTGGTTATGGACCGCAAATAATGTTTTATTTGAACATAGATGAGCATTTAAAATATTTGAAGAATGCTATTTTTGAGTACTTAAAAGAAAATTATGCCAGAGCTATATCTTTTATAAATCGTCTAGAATACATAAGAGAATTCTATGCTGAAGATTCGGCAACACAAGACGTAACGATTGAAAATGAAAGAGGTATGACAATTATAATTTAATACGTTTCCGATATAAAAATTACAGGTCAATAAACGACTTTTAATGTCCGAATATTGGATGCACATTAATTAACTGAAAAGAAACAAACATGTAAATAATGTACATATCTGTAACCATGCACATGGACAATACACCTCGTTTCTGCCATCTAGGCGTCCTCAGTTAAGCTAGTGAAGCAGTGTATACAAATTAATACAACCCTGTTATAAACAACTGGTTTGTATCTGTATTTAAATTTACTGAAATAGCTCGCATAGATCAAGCAAGTTCCGTCCTATAAGAAGACAACTATTTAATAATTGACATCTTACGGGCGAAAGAGACTTTGTCTGGAGGGCTACCTATCGTTCGAACAGCTAAGCTGAACAGCTAAGAACGATAAAATACGTATGTAGATGTAGTCCATTAACAACCAGCCAGATGGCGGTAAATATACGAAAAGGTTTTGTTTAAGTATGACAATACGTTAAGCACGTATAAAGCGTTTGTACAATATGGAACAAACATGTAAATAATTTACATATCTGTAACCATGCACATGGACAATACACCTCGTATTTTCAGCATTTACTTCTGCTTAATACATATGTTTCTGCCATCTAGGCGTCCTCAGTTAAGCTAGTGAAGCAATGTAGGTATACAAATTAATACAAACCTGTTATAAACAACTGGTTTGTATCTGTATTTAAATTTACTGAAATAGCCCGCATAGATCAAGCAAGTTCCGTCCTATAAGAAGACAACTATTTAATAATTGACATCTTACGGGCGAAAGAGACTTTGTCTGGAGGGCTACCTATCGTTCGAACAGCTAAGCTGCTACGGGAAACGATAAAATACGTATGTAGATGTAGTCCATTAACAACCAGCTAGATGGCGGTAAATATACGAAAAGGTTTTGTTTAAGTATGACAATACGTTAAGCACGTATAAAGCGTTTGTACAATATGAAATAAACATGTAAATTATTTACATATCTGTAACCATGCACATGGACAATACACCTCGTATTTTCAGCATTTACTTCTGCTTAATACATTCGTTTCTGCCATCTAGGCGTCCTCAGTAGCTAGTGAAGCAATGTATACAAATTAATACAAACCTGTTATAAACAACTAGTTTGTATCTGTATTTAAATTTACTGAAATAGCCCGCATAGATCAAGCAAGTTCCGTCCTATAAGAAGACAACTATTTAATAATTGACATCTTACGGGCGAAAGAGACTTTGTCTGGAGGGCTACCTCCACCAGTTGTTTATAACAGGTTTGCTACAGGAGGGCTACATACAAACCAGTTGTTTATAACAGGTTTGTATTAATTTGTATACATTGCTTCACTAGCTTAACTGAGGACGCCTAGATGGCAGAAACATATGTATTAAGCAGAAGTAAATGCTGAAAATACGAGGTGTATTGTCTATGTGCATGGATACAGATATGTAAATTATTTACATGTTTGTTTCATATTGTACAAACGCTTTATACGTGCTTAACGTATTGTCATACTTAAACAAAACCTTTTCGTATAACTGAAAAGAGTAGTATAAACATAACTTTCAATTCAGAAGCAATTGTTACCTTAAAAAATCTTTTAGCATAGAATACCCTCGCGAACTATTGAATTTAATTACACAAATTGCGTGGCATTCTAATCTCATTCACTTCTAATGTCGCACTTCGTAATAATAACAATAAATCATGTCTAAGCAACCCCCAACAACTTGACGCCAATTACAAGCGACATTGGCAGGCTATGCATTATTATATTACGCCCGCGCCTGTGGAGTGACATAAGATGTTTAGCTGTCGTCATTCGCCTTTAACGAAGAAGGAAACAACGCAAACCTTCTGGGACAATTGAGCCTCGGATCCGATCCAGGGACCTCCGGCATGATAAGTTACCATCGGCCAGTATATTTCATATACGAGGGTATATCAGATATAAACGAGACTGATTTTTTTAAACTATTAATGCTTTATTGAACAAGGTTAATACAAATGTACTATTTTTCTACATAATCTTCCGCCCGCGCAATACATTTTTCCCAACGGATTGGAAGCTTTTTAATCCCGTTATCGTAAAAACTTTTAGGCCGGTCACACAGCCACTGGAGCACAAATGTCTCTACCGCTTGGTCGCTGTCAAAACGCTGGCCTCCAAGAGCTTCTTTTAGAGGTCCAAACAAATGGTAGTCACAGGGTGACAAGTCTGGACTGTAAGCAGGATGTTCCAAGTTTTCCCAGCCGAATTGTTCCACTTTTTGCCTCGTAATATTTGCCGAATGTGGTCTGGCGTTGTCGTGAAGGAGAATGACATTTTTAATGGATTGCGTCTTTCTTTTTCGTCGTAAAGACAATTTTGAGGCATTCAAAACGTCGCAATAATATTGGGCATTAATTGTGCGGCGATCATGAAGAAAATCAAGCCTCAATGTTGGCTTCGGTAACGCTCGTCCGTGGGCGTCGAACGTGGCTCTGCTTTTCAACTTTCTCCCGGCCTCCAGAGAATTGTTTATGCCATGCAAACACGCGAGGTCTGCGTAAAATATCTGTTGGATTCACCCCCTCATTGGTCAAAAACTTAATAATTATCCGCTGCTCCACGGAAACGTGCACTGCTTGCTCACTCATGGTCACTGCACTACTGAACGGTCTCGACGGAATTTCAGACGTTGCTCTCCCCACCCTAAGTGCTTTGTCTACATAGCCACCTACTTCGCCGATTCAAAAAACTTTTGTACGAGTCATTAAAAAATCAGTCTCGTTTATATCTGATATACCCTCGTACATTCCACATCCCACACGCTGCGAGTTTCTTTATGTGCTGTACTTGTGTCGCTAATACGAGAGACGATCTGAAACGATTGTTTATTGCGCGTACATTGCTGTGCAATATACGAGGTGCTACCAAAAAATTTTCGGAATTTGAACGTGGCGCGCGAAGGGATGGTAGTACAGCTCTATAACGTTAGATGGCGTAAGCTACGCCTATACTAAGTCAGTCTGTTAAACGGTACTTTGCTGGGTGGTGACAAACAGTTTTTGTGTTTATATTTGTTGAGTTGCGTTTGAGTTATTCTGCGGCACTAAAATATCTGACTTGAAAGAGCAAAAAGAACATGCATTAAATTCTGCTTCAAACTTGGTAAAACGGTAGCGAAACTCTAAAAATGTATATACAATCGGTTGGTAGGGATACTTCAGGTCAGGCGCAAACTTATGAGTGGTACAACTGTTTCAAAAATGAACGTGTATTGGTCGATGATGATGATGAGAGTTCCGGTGATCCATCGACGGAAAACACGCCACCAAATGTGGTAAAACTGCGTGATGTTATACTGCAAGACCGATGGGGAACAATCCATGACATTTGTCACATTGTCGTACGGCGTTTGTCAGCGTATTCTATTCGGCGAATTCAACATGCGACGTATTACTGTGAAGTTTGTGCAAGGGTTACTTAGCATGGAATGGAAACTGTACTGTGTTCACGTGTGCACAGAGCTGAGGGAAACTGCCGAAAAGGGTAGCAGTCTCATTACTGTCGATGAATCATGGATGTACGGGTATGGTCCCGAAACAAAGCAGCAGTCGTCGCAGTGGAAGACGTCATCGTCACCATGACCGAAGAAAGCACAGTAAGATCGAAGCAACGTCAAGTCGATCTTGATTTGCTTCTTTGACTCTGATGGCATTGTGCACAAAGAATTTCTTTAACCAGGTAAAATAGTTAATCTACGATTCTATTGCAACGTTTTTCGGGGACTAAGAGAAAACATTGGACGCAAGTGGCCTACACCACAGCAATGCACCAACCCACACGCCGTCACTTATTGTGTGCCAATTTCTAGCCTCAACGAAGACGGCAGTACTACTCCGCCCTCGCTACTCCCCAGAGTTTGTCACTTGTGACTTCTTCCTATTTCCGAAGTTTAAATTGAAGCTCGAGGGGCGCCATTTTGAGACGATTGAAGAGATCTAGACCGAATCGCAGGCAGTGTTGAACAGGTTAACACACGAAAACTTCCGCACTGCTTCCAGCCATGGACAAGCCGCTGATATTGATGTATTCATGCAGAAGGAAAATACTTTGGAGGGGATGGTAGTGAAGAAGTTGTAAGAACAATTCATTTTGTTTTTTTCTTACATTCCGGGAATTTCTCTCATTAATAGGAAAGAAACCTTTTTCAAGACTTACTTTCTGTTATCGATAAGTTAAAACGTGCCAGCATGCAATGCTGTCCCATGCCTCCAAAGTTTTCACCTGGTAAAGTTATGGCAATATTTTTCTGGGATTCTTCAAGGAATTCTTCCAGTTGATTTTATTACAGAACAGCGTACAGTTTATGCCTAATATTATTCGAGATTTTTGTACGACAACGTTAAACAAGCAATCATAAACAAGAAGAAGAGGAGACAAGAGAATGCTTACCTTTATTCTATATTTAGTATGGGGAAGGCAATTATTCTGATCTTTTTGTTTTTGTTTGGTTGGGTCATTAAGAATTTTTAAACGAGAAATTATTCCACTCACTTTTTATAAATCAAATCTTATCCAATAACACATGTTATAAGGGCTAAGAGTAATTAATAAAAATAAAACACAATACCACATGGCAATTGTACAAATAGAAAAATATTATATATTTTAATAAAATTTTATTAATTTTGTTTAGATATCGAGGCATTTCGAAATATGTGTTTAAGATATCACAATGAAGTAAACCTGATAACTAGTATAGTAGATAAACAACCTCTTGGAATGCTTTATATAGAACTGGAAGATTTTAAAACAAGCGCCCTTCCTCAACCTACTCGATTAATTGATGTTTTAGAAAACATATTACCAAAGTAAGACCGTCTACAATCTCTTACGACTATCCACAGTAAAATTAACCACTGTTGTATACCTTTACTTCAGAATTGGAAGAGATCAGGTAACTAAGTTGGCCGAAGAAGTTGAAGAATCCCAAAGTTATTTACTAAAAAAACCGATTACCACAATTGAGTTCGTCAAGTTCTTACAATTCTTGGAAGAATGTTCTAATAGGATAGAAGCAATGGAAAACGAACTCGATTATTGCAAGGAACTGTATGACATTATGGAAGAATTTGATATAACAATTCCCGGGGAGGATATGTCAAATTATTTAGGTTTAAGTGTCGACATGGGTAGTTTTAGAAGCTTGGTTGATAACAAAATAGAGAAAAAACCAAAGACAATGAAGAAATTTAACGATCAAATGAATAAAGATATAAGCGTTTTGATAGCAGATGTTGGTGTGATTAAGGATGAATGCTTGGTAAGTATCATTGTATTGTTATAAGTATTGCAAATTTTCACTTTAACAAAATTTATTTTGCGTTCGATAATGTATATTGTATCAATATATTTTCTAAGGAAAATATAAAATTTTACATACAAAATTAACTGAAATTTTACCAATATATTTTTACTGTTGCTGCTTTGGTCTAATATTTGATTAAGATTTACGTAATAAATATTTTTTCAGTTGCTTAACTCATTTCAAGGCATTTTTATAACATTTTTATGAATTTTGACGTCGTTGTAGCTATACAATTCTAGGCAAGTAAATAATCCATAATTGTTTAAGTTTCGTTCAGATATTTTGTAAAAGTTTGTTATGCAGTACTTGGCTGTTCATTATTAACATCTCTTAAGACACAATCGTATACCAAGCAATCGAATTTCAACGCCATCTGTCTACAGGAATTTTTATTCGTACTACGAGTACATAATATAGATTTGAAACGTCTAATAACATGCGTTCAATTAGTGGCAGTCATGGATTTGTAAACGCATGTCCGTGCTTAAATTATTAATGTAACCTATTAAGTGTAACCTATTAAGTGACACACAGAAAATAGGTAATGTATAATACAAAGGTATTTTTAATAATATAAAATATTATTAAAAATCTGGTGTGAAGAACACAAATGCAGGTTCACTATTAATATTTTCTGTGAACGAGAAAATATTAATAGTGAACCTGCATTTGTGTTCTTCACACCAGATTTTTAATAATATTTTATATTATTAAAAATACCTTTGTATTATACAAAACTGGTGGGGTTTACCTACTCATGTATGTTTCAATTATTCTGATAGGTAATGTATGTTTTGACTTAAGTCAAACTTCTGTCAAGTAAGCAGTAATTCATGACATTTATAAATTAGTAACGACATGCGTTTTACAATACATAGCTACCCCAGTCGTAAAGACTAATTGAACTCTCGTTACCATATGAGCAAAAATTATTTAGATAAGGAATGGCCATGGTTGGGAAGATCACTGTCTTTGATAGGTTCAGCTTGTTGATGTCAATTAAATGTCAGTTTTGATTTGAAGTAGATGTAATTATATTGATTATGTTACTTAAAAAAACTAGCATTTAAATCATGTCGAATAAAACTTCAAATCGAAACTGACATTTACCTCAGTCAAATAAAAATTCAAATCGAAACTGACATCCAACCAACATGTAGAACCAACAACAGGCTGAACCTATCAAAGACAGTGATCCTCCCAACCAGGGCCATCCCTTATCTAAATAATTTTTGCTCATATGGTATTACTTTGATAAGGTTGTAATGCGGTCTCATATTGCCCTGCATTAAATTTATTGACGCATGTTAATTAGTGACATATATATGTACTAATCTCACGTAAACAAGTTGTCTAATGCTGCTATTAGCATCTAATTCTGTTTGTAAGATTAAATTTTACAAATCCATAATGCGGCTGTTAACGTTGTATGTATAGTTCGTTTCAACTTATTTGAAAACGACTAAATAGAAAGTATGTACCTTTATAGCATTCCCTGATTTACATCAGGGGATGACTCGACTTTCGTCATATACTATATATGACATCATACCTAGTGCTGTTGCCAAATGTTTCCTCATAAATAGTTTCATGTTGATGTTTTGATGGATAGGTTATGTTTATTTCAGAATAATTTGAAACATACATGAGTGGATAAAAAGCCTACCAGTTTTGTATAATACAAAAGTATTTTTAATAATATAAAATTCAGCATATTAGCAATCGACCGAAGCACTCGCTCTATCTACATAACAAATGCAGAATTAACGATGTGTTTCCAAAGATGGCACTGCCGTATCTCAAGAAACTGTATTTTGTTTTTTATATAATTTTGTTCGTGTCTTCACAACTCCTTAGGGATGACCGCATTCGTAATGCAACAGAATAATTTTAAACATACATGAGTGGGTAAAAACCTCATCGGTTTTGTGTAATACAAAAGTATTTTGTATTATACAAAACATATCCTTCTCCAGAGACGCAGATACGTATCTACGTCTCTGGAGAAGGATACGTTCACAAAAATATTAATATTGAACTTGTATTTGTGTTCTTCACACCAGATTTTTAATAATATTTCATATTATTAAAAATACCTTTGTATAATATCTAGTTTTCGCTTTCGCTTCTCATACGAAATAAATTAATAACCTAAATACTTTGTGTAGCAATTCCCAAACTTCCAAAGAAGTATCATATGCCTTATTGTTAAAAATCATATCACAATTAAAATTATTTATTTAATTATAGCAACCTTGGCTATATGATATTCAATCCAATCCAGATGAAGTAAATGCATTCCTAAATGATCTACATGACCGTTTGATAGAATGCCAAAAGAGGGCCAAAGAATTTAAAGATCACCAAAAGGAATTTAGGGTAATCACTCTCAAAAATATTTCTAAAGTACCTTGTTCACACGCTTTGATTCGCAGATGGAAGTTTCGCGATTTGATATTTTAGACGAAGTGATGGCTGATGTTAAATTAAGAATGCTGTTATGGGAAAGTATGGATACCTGGAGTAAGACTCTCCAAGAATGGTATACGAATGATTTCCACACATTAAATACAGAAGATATGAATTTGTTCACCGCCAAAAACATTAAAAATATAAATCAGTTAGAAAAAGGTCTACCATCAAATTTAATAGTTCCGAAATTAAAGGAAGAAGTTGAAAAACTCAAAGACAAGGTCTAATACTGTATTATCTAACGTTAAAAAATCAATTTATTATATATTTTAGCTGCCAATAATACAATATTTAAGAAATCCATCATTGAAGCAAAGACATTGGATGAAAGTGGAAACACTTCTTACTCATAAATTCAAAGCAGAGGAAGTAGTTACTTTACAATTACTAGAATCTTTGCAAGTATTTAATTATCCGACAGAATTAATGGAAATTTCAGGGCAAGCTAGTAGTGAAGCGGCTCTAGAAGCCTTGTTGAAGAAGGTATTCTATTATTTCTTCCAAAAAAACGAGATAATTTTTACTACACGTATTTTGATGGACAATGTATATAAGAAATTAATATATGCTGTATTACCAAATTATATTATTAGGTGGAAGAGGCATGGAAAGCTCTAGAATTTATTATCGTGCCTCACAGAGATGCCAAAGATGTTTATATTCTGGGAACTATAGAAGAAATTCAAACTGTTTTAGATGAAAGCAATATTAATATAAGTACTATAGCCAGTTCTAGACATGTTGGACCAATAAAACCTAGAGTCGATGAGTGGATAAGACAGTTAGATTTGTTCTCTAGAATTTTGGTAAATGAATTTAATTTTGTTAAGCCCATGAGTATCTTAGTAAATATTTTAGGATGAATGGTTAATGTGTCAGCAAAGTTGGGTTTATTTGGAAGTGATATTTTCAGCACCAGATATTCAAAGGCAACTTCCTAGTGAGGCGAAAATGTTTTTGGTTGTCGACAAATCTTGGAAAGAATTGATGAGACGTACTGCTAAGGTATGCTTAAATATAATAATTAATCAAATATCTTAAATAAATTTGATTCGAATAGATGCCATTAGCAATGGAAGCAGCTATGTATCCAGGACTATTAGATATACTTAAGAAAAATAACGCACTTTTAGAACAAATTATGAAATGTTTAGAATCGTACTTAGAAACCAAACGCGTTGCATTTCCAAGATTCTACTTTTTATCAAATGATGAGTTATTGGATATTTTAGCTCAGGTATCGTTATTTCTATTATTTTTACAATGCAAAATTTTAATATTCATAAAAATTTTAGACAAGAAATCCTCACGCTGTCCAGCCACACTTAAGAAAATGTTTTGATGCTATTGCCAAATTAGAATTTGGAATAAAGAAACACGATGAAGAAGACGACGATGAACATGCTGTTCACGCTGTTGTTGTCTTAACTACAGATATTATAGCCATGATAAGTCCTGAAGGAGAAAGAGTGCCTCTGACAAAAGGTTTGAAAGCTAGAGGGAATGTAGAAGACTGGCTCGGCAAGGTGGAGGAGGCCATGTTCGCTTCTTTGAGACGTATCATGAAAGGGTCGATAGTTGATTATTTGAACCGCCCTAGAAAAGATTGGGTTACATGTCATCCAAATCAGATAATACTGAGCGTATCTCAGATAATGTGGGCAAGAGATGTTCATGCTATATTGGATAATGGAGTAGACAAAGATAGTGAACTAAGGGCATTTGAGAAAAAATCAATTGGCGTAAGTAAAAAAAATGACTACGAGAAATGCCTTTTATATTTCGAGAATAGCAATGTATCGTAAAGTTAGACATTTTTGACAGAGTACTTAGAATGTTTTGACATACAGATGCTATTTGTGTTAATTACAGTGAGTTAAACAATTAATCTTGGCCTAAAAATGGAATTAACTCGTTAAAATTTCAGTGCGATAATTTTTTACAATTTTCGACGTGGGTTATCACAACAACGATGCATCGATGGACTTAATTCGACTTTTGGCATGAAGAAAAACAGCGTATATCGGTGGTACACTGAATTCAATCGTGGGCATGCTTCGCCACTGACGGATTTCGTGAAGGTCGCCCAAAATCGGTTCTTCCGAAAAACATTGCTGCTGCGCGCGAACTGGTATTACAAGATCATCATGAGACTTATCGCGAGATAGAGATATCCTTAGACATTGGTGAGACCAGCATATATTCAATTTTGTATGAACATTTGGCGGTCAAAAAAAAATTGTTCAAGGTGGATCCCACATAATTTGACAATCGCTCAAAAAAAGGTCTATGTCGATTGGTTGAAAGAAATGCTAAAGAAATAAGATCAGGGTGCCTTGAAGCACGTCTGTGACATTGTAACAGGTGACGAATTATGGATCTACGCGTATGAGGCCGAAAGTAAACAGCAGTCGACTGTATGAGTCTTTCAAGATGAGCCAAATTCAACAAAAGTTGTTGCGCACGAAGCACTTCGAAGCAAATGGTGCTTGTTTCTTCAGAAAAATGGGATATGTGGCAACTGTAGCGTTAGTGCAACAACGGACGGTCAATTCTGAATGATACACAAGCATTTGCCTGCCAGAAGTATTCAGAAAAATAAGGGAAACCAACCGCTGAAGGTGGATCATTTCCCACCAGGACAATGCGAGCTCTCACACATCGGCTCAAACAAGAGAGTTTTTTACAACTGAAAAAGTGGAATTGATGGGGCATCAGCCGTACAGCCCTGATTTGGCACACAATGACTTCTTTCTATTCACGGAAATAAAAAGTAAATAACGCGGTCAACGTTTTTCGACACTTGAAGAAGCGGTTGATGCTTTGAAAATGGATGTTTTGGAGGTACCTCAATCGGAGTGGAAAATTGGTTCAAGCACATGCAAAACTGTATTGATCTTAATGGAGAATATTTTGAAAAACAATAAAATCATGTACTATGATTAATTTTAGTTTCTGTTCTGTATTCCCGAAATATAAAAGGCATCCCTCGTCCAAATTGAATTAACGATATTATTTATAATTTTAATATAATGTATAGAATTCACGGTTGGCTCTTTGTGAAACATAATGAATAATTTACTAAATAAAACACTTGGTATATTTGTTTTACAAAATGTATTTAAAATATCTCTGACATATGTTTCGACTTATTCAGTCATTCTCGAATTGCCGGAATTACTGTATCTGTTGTAGTGGGTTTTCTAAAGATATCAAATTCACTCAAATTTTTACTCCGGACATACTTATACAAAAACTAACAAAGCGTTTCACACCCTAAACTATATACCTGGGGTTAGCAATAAAGTTTCTAATATACTTAATAAATTAGGTTTAAATGTCATCCTAGTAAATAAATGCAATTTAGGTAATATTCTAGTTAACAATAAAAGAAAAACAGAATTGCGTGATAAGTCAGGGGTGTATGAATTAACTTGCAGTGATTGAGACGCGGTATACATTGGCCAATCAGGACGCTCTATAAAAGAACGTATCAAAGAACATAGAAGTTCTATTCTACATGGCAATATGGTTACGGGATTCGCGGAACACTGTATTCAAAATTCTCATTTGTTTAATGCTAATAATTTCAAACTTTTACACTCTTGTAATAAGGGTAAAAGGCTTGACTTCTTAGAAATTTTAGAAATTAAAAAAGCCATAAATCTCAACAGACAGGTCACAAACACGCAGTTGGATTTTTCAAACACCCCCACAATCGATGCTGTAATAAACCTTTTCAAAAAATAACGCATAAATATTGGTAAGAGTATACTTTTTACTTAGTTTACATGACTCTTCGAGAATGACTGAATAAGTCGAAACATATGTCAGAGATATTTTAAATACATTTTGTGAAACAAATATACCAAGTGTTTTATTTAGTAAATTATTATAATTTTAATGTTTTCTATTCTTAGGATCTAAATGATTTGGCAGCTCTTGTGCGACAAGACCTGGACTCAGTAACAAGAAAGGTTTTAATTGCTTTAATTACAATAGATGTTCACGCACGAGATACTATTTCCAGTTTGATAGCGCATAAATGTCATCTGAGGTAGATATACTTTTTAAAACAATACAATATTACAATAAACAAAAGAGCCATTGAGAAAACAATATACGATATACAAGATGTCCCGTATCGTTATGTTCAAATTTTGGCAGTGTAAAGTAGACTTCATTTCAAGTAACAATAACGCAAAACTTTGTATATCCATTTTTATTTGTTTCAAAGTTACAGATCTATGAATGTGATTGTCAGATCATGAAAAAAAATGTATGTCAATGTCAATCAAAACTGATTTTATTTAAAAAAGTTCAATTAATAATATTTTCGAAATGTCCACCTCCTTATTGAATGCAAGCTTGTGGCCGTAAGCCAACAGAAGAAGGACTTATCCGAATTTCATACTTGCCGGATTTGCTCGCCAGCCAGGTGAATACTATCCAACAACTCTTCTCTTGTGTTCGAAACTTGCGCGTAGACTAAATTTTTCATGTACCCCCATAAATAAAGGCCAAGGGGATTAAGATCGGTCTTGTTGCATGGCCACCCAGATCACGGTGGCCATGCAACAAGACCACCTCGACCAATCCATCTTGGGTAATTGACGTTAACCCAATTTCGGACCGCAATTCCGAAATGTGGTGGTGCCCCATCCATGTGAAACCACATGTCTTGTCGAACTTTCAGTGGGACATCCTCTAAAAGACCTGGCAGTTCGTCAATAAGAAATTGAAGGTAATTGTCCGCATTTAACTTCCCAAGAAGAACGACAGGACCAAGCAACAAGTCATAGATTAGGGCCGCCCAAACGTTAATAGAAAATTCATGTTGAAATTTAGATGGGCGTATAGCGTTGGGATTTTCTGATGACCACCTGTGCAGGTTTCTCAGATTTGTAACACCACATCTCGTGAACGTAGATTCATCTGTCCAGAGGACTGTTCTGCAGAAATTAAAATGAAGCCGTGTCTGTCTTAATATCCAGGTAAAATAAACTAAACGAGCATAGTGGGCTGCCTCAAGCAAACCGTGTCCGCTGCGATAGTGATATGGATATAAGCCCTCACGTTTTAAAATTCGCCAAACTGTCGTTCGTGGCACTCCTAGTTGTCTAGCGATTCGACGTACACTGAGAGTTGGATCCCTTGTAACAATAGCTACTGCTTCTTCCTCTAAGTCTGCTGGCAAAATTACTCCTCGGTCGAAAAGATAATCACACAGTCCGCATTCCTGAAATTGTCTGTGAACTTCCAGAAACGTTCTGTAATGAGTAATGCGCCTATCGGAAAACCGATGTCGGTATTCAATAACTGCTTAACGTGCACTGCCGTTACAGTAGCCATACACAAAATGCATGTCCGCATACTCTTGAGAAGAAAATCGGTAAGGCATTTTAAATAAAGAAAACGTGTCCACTCACTAATAAGCTGTTATATGAACTGAAACGTAATGTAATCCTTTATTAAAAAATGCAATGTTAACAGTCATCTGAACATTTATTTATTGTATGATATTCATGGTTCAGCACTTGCGAAATAAGTAAGAACCTTCTTTATCATAAATCAATTTCCAGTACTCTTTTTTGTAGTTCTCCAAGAAATTACTGTGTGCACTGCGACACGTGTTTATTTATTTTAGAATAACATTTTATTATGCGACGTTAACAATCACAGGCCTGTTACTGAATCGTATAACTTTTTTTAAATAAAATCAGTTTGTATTGACTTTAGGATTACATTTTTTTCATGATCTGACAATCACATTCATAGATATCTAACTTTGAAACAAATAAAAATAGATATACAAGTTTTCCGTTTTTGTTACTTAAAATGAAGTCTACACTCCTAAAATTTGAACATAACGATACGAGACACTTGTATAGACGGTGATTCGACGGGAAAGGGACTTTCAAAAGTTGCCAACCGTTTTGCCATATTGAGTATATTGATGATCAGGGCCGCTGACAGCCAGTGGCAGCCGCATAAAAGTTTATACATAAAATAAATAGTAAGGAATAAAGTATTAAACGTGCTTAAACGCTTACCCTATTAAGGGTATTCCGTGAAATCACAAAGTAGATAACATATTTTACAAATGAAACAGACATGCAATATACATATCTGTAACTGTACAGATGGACAATACACCTCGTATTTTCAGCATTTACTTCTGCTTAAGAAACGTGTTTCTGCCATCTATAAGCATCATCAGTCAAGCTAGTGAAGCAATGTAATACAAAATAATACAAATCTGTTAAAAAACAGATTTGTATCTGTATATACATTTAAGCTGAAATCGCCTACAAGACATAGCAAATTTTGTCCTATCAGGTGGCACTATATAATAAGTGACATCTGACGGACGAAAGAGATTATGCCGAAAAAGGCGACCTTTCCCTTGACCAGCTAAGCTGGTACATAAGAGAAGAAAATACGTATATAGGTGTAGTCCATTAACACGAGCCAGATGGCAGTAAATATACAAAAAGGTTTAAGTATATTAATACGTTATGCACGTATAACGCATTTGTTACAAATGAAACAGACATGCAATATACATATCTGTAACTGTACACATGGACAATACACCTCGTATTTTCAGCATTTACTTCTGCTTAATACACGTGTTTCTCTCTCTGAACTTTCAAATTAAATAATTCCAATTTAAGCAATTTATTAATGTAAAAAACGCAAAATAGAAAAAATAGTATAAAGTAGTATATTAAAAAACGAGTTTCATAAGGCACCATTTTGCCGCACGAGATCAGTTTAGAAAACGAGCCGCTTGCGGCGAGTTTTCTAAAGAGCGAGTGCGGCAAAAGGCCTTATGAAACGAGTTTTTTATACTATTTTTTCTATTTTGCGTTTTTTACATTAATAAATTGCTTAAATTGGAATTATTTAATTTGAAAGTTCAGAGTTTAATTTCTATATAAAGCATGCAGTTGGTCACATTGATACTTGACATTTTCAAATTTAAATCTTGCTATCCGCGAAGTATATTATATTACATATTATTTACTAATTTTCGTTAACATTACTTGATACTTCATTTAAAAATATAAACATGAGGGACATAGAAACATATATATGTTGTTGTCAATTGTATACAAAATACGTTGTTAGTGTAAAATACGGACATATATCATATATGTCAAATGTACATAAATTCTTAAAATCAAATGACAGCAATGCTATTTATTTATGTATTCGAATAACGCCAACATTAAAAAATGAAAAAAAGCGTATCGAAATGGAGCTCATTTCGATACTGTTTTGGGTTTTATAATGAGTTCATTTCGAACGCAAAATAGAAAAAACTCATTTCATAAGGCCTTTTGCCGTACTCGCTCTTTAGAAAACTCGCCGCTATCGCGGCTCGTTTTCTAAACTGATCTCGTGCGGCAAAATGGTGCCTTATGAAACTTGTTTTTTAATATACTATTTTGTCAAGATCTCATAGCTATTTCTGTTTTTTTAACCATTTCGATTATATTTGTAATAAAGGATGTATTTACTCTTTACTTGTACTTAATATTACACGAAATTTTACTGCGGAATGTGGATCATTATTTTCCTTATTTTTATCGACAAACCTTCTTTATCTTTACCTACTAGAACATAGATATATAAATATTACTCCAAATAGTAGTACAAAAACATTTCAAGTATTTAAAGTATTTTAAATAACAATGAAGTGTGGCTCATGCTATACATGGTTATCACTGGATAGCGGCCAAGCTATGCGAATCAGAAAAATACGTTTAAATGTCTAAGTGAAAATAAAAAAAGAAATTTATTTGTAATTCATCAAAAATTTCCAAATTTTTAGGGCCAAAATGTAGTTAAAGTCAGTCTATATCTTCATTTGTTCTATATTTACCGAAATACAGCTGTAACTCAAGTTCATTTACCTGCAAAACAATCGATAAAAAAATTCCGGACAATAGTTTTAACAAGGTCCTATTCATAGATAGTGAATGTTATTGTTTTCTACCAAAACATACTCGGCCGCACATATGCGATGTTTGTGGATATCAATAATAGCCTTGATGTCGAATATGTCGACAAACCTATGCCGTAATTATTAAAATGTTATTAAAATTAAATTCTTGTAGCGTGTCCAATGGGATAGATACCCGGTTTTTAATTATTTGTATGAAACTATTTACATATAATTTCTTGTCTTTAAATTTGTGGTAGTACTGACAAACACCGATAAAATAATATAAATTCATCAGTAAAAAAATTACTAATGAATTAGAGGTTGCCCGTATTGCTGCCCGTATATTTATCTGCAACAGGGCCGGGCTCGAATAAAGAAAAATAATTTTTTCGTTACTACGGGAACATAGGACCGCGATTTTTTGTACGAAGGCATTACTTATATACCATGAGCTTAATACAACGCTGTACATGCTTTAGATTAATTACAGCTAACTTTTTCTGAAAACCATAGTTACGTCAGTTTCATTAACATAATTTGTGTAACTTCTGTCAGTATTAAATCGTTAAATTTGTTTGTAGAGTCTTTTAATTACTCACAATGTACACAACAGAGGAACAAATTCAATTTTATACGTGGTATTTAGAAGGATCATCGTTACGTGAAGTTGCAGCTCTGTTTAGTGTCCAGTATCCAAATAGACCTATTCCTAGTCATTCAACGATAGCAAATGCAATTAATAAATTGAAAACTTCTGGTTGTATCAGTACTATCCACAATAAAAAAACGATCTACAAGACCAAGAGTAATAACAGAAGATTTGGAATTAAATGTTGTGGCTTATGTGGAACACGACAAGTGTGCAACATCTAGAAAAATTGCTTCGGAAATGGGCATAAGCCAAGGGACAGTTTTAAAGATTTTGAAGAAGCACAAGTATAAGTCATTTAAGTACCAAATGCATCAAGAATTAAGGCCACATGATTATGAAGGACGAATACGCTTTTGCGAAAATTTATTTGACAAAATAAATACTGACAACGATTTTCTCAAAAGAATTCTCTTCACTGATGAGGCGACATTTATTAAACACGGGGAACCTAATCGCCAAAACAGTAGGTACTGGTCGAAGGAAAATTTGCATTTGTACAACGTAACGAGAACGCAATGTCCTGAAAAAGTAAATGTTTGGGCAGGAATCATTAATAATAGTATTATAGGCCCATTTTTTATCGATGGTAACCTAAATGCAGAAAAATATTGTCAATTACTACGGAATATAATTATTCCAGCATTGAATGATCAAAATTTAGAGCAAATCTGGTACCAATGCGATGGCGCACCGCCTCATTATTCGAGAAATGTTATCCAAATTTTAAGTGAAAAATTTCCTAATCGATGGATCGGAAGAGGGGGACCAACTAGTTGGCCACCAAGGTCTCCAGACTTAAATCCGTTGGATTTCTTTTACTGGGGAAGGGTGAAATCTTCAGTGTACAACAATGTTCCTCTAGGCAGCATTGAAGAGCTCAAAAATTGAATTCAGGGGGCTTCTCGGGAAATTACCCCTCAACAAATAAGCAACGTTTTAAATGAATTTTATAATAGATTAGGCTACTGTTTGGCTGTTAACGGCAATATTTTTGAACATCTTGCGTAGAATTAGTAAAAGTTTTATTTTAAGGTTTTTTTGAAGAAATGTATTGTAAGATGTACTAAATGTATTATAAATTAAAACACAAAATAAGTTAAACTAGCGTGTTTTTCGTATGTACACCTTTTAAATTATTCACTGTGCTCAAAAATAGTATATTGTACAACTAGTGCTGAAAATAGGATATTTTACACGAGCGAGAAGTTTGAGGCACGAGTCGTAGGCGAGTGGTTTAATTATGCGAGTGTGAAATATTTTCAGCACGTGTTGTACACTATACTTTTCCGACGACCGCTTAGTGACAAGAATTAATTTCAATGAAAATAAAAGAATGATTCACAAAATAATGATATATAATGTATTTCATAAATTTTACATTTAAACCATACAACTTAATCCCAAAACTCTGCAACACCTAAAATCGCGTCATTTGATACTCTTATTTTTATGTAAACTTACCAATTAACAATAACTAATTGAATAATCTAATTTAGACAAAACGAAAACACTAGCCAATTTACCAACACCACGTATCAACAACAATTTGACATTTGAGAGTCATTCATTTGACAGTTTCCTATTTGTTATTTTATGATTAGTAGGTTGGCACGTCTGTTACTTTGCACACCGTTCTGCGACGATTCTAATTGGCCCTCTTGAACTTTTCAGCACAGTTTTAGTTACAAGATAACTTTTCAACACAGTTTTGGGGATACAATGCAATTTGCAATTTTCAGTGCTAGTAAATCGTGCGAATTTGTTCTTTTTACATTGTGGTCGTCGGAAAATATTTTTTTTCTACAAACACCGTTAGAAGTTGACATTTTGACACGGCTAACTTTAATTAAAAATGCGATTGCATAGCGTAGCGTGTTAAAAGTAGTACTTTTAACACTAGTGTTAAAAGTAAATTGACATGACAGTTTGTCAAAAATGACAACATATATTAAAGTGATTTTTATTAATAAATGAAAATTACATATTTCTTGGATAATTAATATTAAATGTACAGTTTGTGTAATTGGAGATATTTATTTCCAATAATATAAAATATTATTAAAAAACTGGTGTGAAGAACACAAATGCAGGTTCACTATTAATATTTTCTGTGAACGTGTCCGAATACATCCTATCCCCAGAGACGTAGATACGTATTTCACCTTTCTACAGGCTCATCGGTACGCCCCTGCTGGAGAAAGGATATTTACGTATCTACGTCTCTGGGGATAGGATGTATTCGGACACGTTCACATACAATATTAATAGTGAACCTGCATTTGTGTTCTTCACACCAGTTTTTTAATAATATTTTATATTATTAAAAATACCTTTGTATTATACAAAACTGGTGGGGTTTACCTACTCATGTATGTTTCAATTATTCTGATATTTATTTCCTGTGTTGCAGTACTTTCGGAATTATTATTCTCGCTATTACTTCATTTTCTTTATTAAAACACGAACTCATCTTTTGTATGAATTGTGACAACTTATTTTGACGTAATTTAACGGTTGCGTCCAGTTGTGTCAAAACGTATTCATGAGCTGTCAAATTTGGTCAGTGGAGTTTCATTATATTTTATAATAAAAATTGTGTTTGTAGAAAAAATATTGTACGATACGCATGTTAAAAATGCTATTTTATTTCACTCGTAAATTGCGACACTCGCTAATGCTCGTGTCGCAAACTTTTACTCGTGAAATAAAATCGCACTTTTAACACTTGTATCGTAAATAACTATTCTGTAAGTAACCATAACAACATTCACTAAATTGACAATGTACGATTTTAAATTATTCAGTAACTTCGTGTAACATACCATACACCTGTAATATGCACATCTATTGAATGGTCTCCATAACAACGTCGGTTGGAGTATGTACAACGTTATGTTAAGCTCATGGTATACTTTATGACTATACACAACTAATATTGTATATATCGTTGTAACGCATACATTTTGGTACCGTACCAAATGCTTTAATACATAAATAAATTATTTGTATATTCCTATTATTTTTCTCTTTCATTTTGTCAGCAATAATTTCGAATGGCTGAAAATGCTGCGCTACTACTGGCAGGAAAATATAGATCACTGTGTCACCAAAATGTCAAGTACAACTTTTTTATATGGTTACGAGTATCTTGGCGCTGGAGGAGTACTAGTGATAACGCCTTTAACAGATAAATGTTACCTTTGCTTAATGGGCGCTCTCCAACTCGACTTAGGTAAAAATTCCAATAACGTGTGAAATTTTTAAATATTTAAAATGCAAAATATATGTATTAGGCGGAGCGCCAGCTGGACCAGCAGGCACTGGAAAAACCGAAACAACTAAAGACCTGGCTAAAGCTGTAGCTACGCAGTGTGTCGTTTTCAATTGCTCAGAAGGACTCGATTACAAAATGATGGGACGATTCTTTTCCGGACTAGCACAATCAGGAGCATGGTGTTGTTTCGATGAATTCAATCGCATTGATATAGAAGTGTTATCCGTAATAGCTCAACAAATTATCACTATAAGAAATGCCAAAGCAGCCAAATCAACAAGGTTTACTTCAAAATTCATAAATTTCCTTATATAAATTACTTATTCATTTTTAGATTTATGTTTGAGGGTAGAGAAATAAAACTAGTACAAACATGTGCAGTATTCATTACCATGAATCCTGGATATGCTGGGCGAACAGAATTACCTGATAACTTAAAGGCACTATTTAGACCTATATCTATGATGGTACCCGATTATGGTAAATAATAATAACAGTCAATTAGAATTTAGTTTATTGCTTTTGAATTTTTTTTGTTTATGTGTTAATTATCAATTTATACAAAAAGTAAAATAATAATGATAATAATAAAACGATATTTCAAGTCATCTTTAGTAGACAAAGTTTGCCATCTCCCTTAGTTTAGCCACAAATATTGTTGTCTCACGACATTGGCGACCGTCTTCTTCCTTGGTTTGTTTGTTCCCTTTTTTAGCATATTAGGTTTGCCATTCTAGTGTCTTGTCTTCTAATTAGATGTGTTCAGACACTATGTCGAATAAACTTGTGAAAATAAGGTGTGATAACCAAAGTAGGTCATCTATTTACACACATTCAATGTGTTACTTAGTCAACGCAACACGTCCTTCCTAATTACCGCATCTTTCAACATATTAGTTTAGGTTTCGTAACCAGGTCACATTAACTAGGTTAATAGTAGTACGAGTTAATAACGGGTGGGGCAATAGTCCCGCTACCATTTTGATTGCGCGCCATCTTGGTTATGTGACGTTTAGTTCAGTTTAGCTTTAACCATTGTGTTGTGTAGACGTCCAAATTTTATTATGGATAAATATACGCCACAAGAACGAGCAGAAATAGTGACAATATTTATTGAAAATGATCGTTCCATTATTGCCACTCAGCGGAAATTGCGTCAAAAATATCCTAATCGTCCAGTGCCTCACAAAACCACAATTTATCGTTTACTTGCGAATTTTCGACAGTACGGTACGACAACAGACAGGCCTCGTTCTGGAGACTGTCTGATGAAATTGAAGATTTTTCGTCTAAATTGATAATGAGCGATGAAGCCCATTTTCTTCTCAGTGGCCACGTCAATAAACAGAACAGTCGGTTTTGGGGGACACAGAAACCTCCATTAATTCATGAAACGTCATTGCATCCACAAAAAACAACTGTATGGTGTGGTATTCATGCTGGAAACATCATTGGTCCCTATTTTTTGGAAACTGACGAAGGTGTTGGAGTTACTGTTACTGCTGAACGGTACCAAGACATGATTCGAAATTTTCTTGTGCCTGAAATGGAAGAGCAAGGACTAGAAGAAATGTGGTTTCAGCAGGATGGGGCCACAGCACACACAGCTCGTTCAACAATTCAATTATTGAATGACGTTTTTCCACGAAGACTAATTTCGCGAAATGGCGATTTAGCATGGCCAGCCAGATCTCCGGATTTAGCTGCACCTGACTTTTTCTTATGGGGTTTTTTAAAATCAAAAGTTTATGTGAATAAGCCCCAAACGATTCAACATCTTAAAGAGAATATTCGTCAAGAAATTGAAGAAATTCAGCCTGAGATGTTGCAGGATGTCATGAAAAATGCCTTAAAAAGAGCCGAAACTTGCATAGCGAATCGCGGTCACCATTTAGCCGATATAATTTTTCAATCATAACGAAAAAAAATATAAAGAGCAAATAAACTTTTTATGAAAACCAAACTTACTTATCTTTTCTTTCAACAAAGTTATAGGCAATCAAAATGGTAGCGGGACTTTTGCCCACCTTGTATATAAACTGGGTCTGAGAAGTCTCGTGAGTCAGACACTCTTGTGAATCAGACCTTACGTCGTTATACAAGTTTACACCGTGACTTGTAATGTAATTGTTATCGTTAATTTATTTTATTAAACGTTATTATTTAATCGTTCTCGAATATGTTATTTGTCCTACCAATAACCCGGACTCTGAATGAGCCGCCTCGGAAACTTAGCCATGACTAGGACCACGACATCACATGGCCATCTTGCACTTCTGATATTACAAAGACTCCAATATAAAACCCAAATATCTTGGAAAGTTTTTTACACAAATATGAAAATGAGATTCTAGCCTTTCTTTGATAATTTCTTCCATTAATTTACTTTTGCGAGCCATAGTTATAATTTTTTGTCTGTCCACAGCATAGATTTTCTTTTTTGACATAATTCTATTCCTGTAATGTACCAGGGATGCGTTTTTTTTTCAGTTTGGTATTGAAATGTGTGTACTTTAGCAAAATATTGGCCAGTTATTATATTTCCCTCTATAAAAAATAAATAAAGACTGCGCCTTTTTAATCTCAAAAAATGGTGGCCATAATTTTATTGGCCGAAAAAATAGTGCCTTTTTAAGAAAACGGTCATCAAAAAAGTCCATTGTTTTGACTGTGTTTTTTGGGTAGGCCAAAGCACAATAAAATTCATATTTATGTTGTTATCATTTGCCCAGAACATTTCTTTAAATAGAACTTACTCCACAGTCTGGTTTATAGGCTTCCACGGTTTTTGTCACCCCTCTTGGCCTGCTTCTGAAATTCCGGGCCTCAACCAGAAGCAATTACCGTCCAAAAGGCCAAAAGCAATTACTATACAGTTTTTACAATAAATTCATAAAACACCTATGTGATTACGTATTGATTGTTTTATCGTTTACATAAGAAATAATGATAGCATGGATACTTAACTTTTGCAATCATGTAACACTATAAAATATAACTAATTCGTCATTTAAAAATTATATTTAAATTTAAGAGAAAATAAATTAAATAAAATCTAATCTTACAGCATTAATAGCAGAGGTTACGCTATATTCAGAGGGTTTTGAATCCTCCAAAGTTCTCTCACATAAGATGACTCAAATGTACAAATTATGCAGCGAGCAATTATCCCAGCAAGATCACTATGACTTTGGTATGCGAGCTGTAAAAAGTGTCTTGGTGATGGCAGGTTCTTTAAAAAGAGCAACTCCGGATAGAAATGAAGACGTCGTGTTAATATGCGCATTACGAGACAGCAATCTACCGAAATTCTTGGCAGATGATGCTATTCTGTTTCAGGTAATTTACAATACGCAGAAAAAAATTTATATCGAAACGACCTCTCTAGACATTTTTATTCGTTCATAGAGCATTCTCATTATTAACTATGTTTATATGTACGTAATTTTATTCACGATTAGGGTATATTAAGTGATTTGTTTCCTGGCGTCGAACTGCCCGTTCAAGAGTATGGCATCTTTCAAGAGACCATAGTAACAGTTATGGAAGATAATATTATACAACCTGAATTAGCTATGATCAAGAAAGTTATTCAATTATATGAAACAATGATTGTTAGATGGGGAGTTATGTTAGTGGGACCAACAGGCGGAGGAAAAAGTACTATATTAACTGTAAGCAAACACTTTTATAAAAATATCTTGTATATAATACAGGGTGTCCAGAAACTCTCCTGACAAACGAAGACCGGAGTTTCCTCAGATAATTTTAAGACAATTAAACCCAAATTCACCTAGTCCGAAAATGCTTCCTAAGGGAGCTAGAGTTCTTTGAAGATGGCGCCTTGTATTTATTTTTTTCTAAATTCCTCCAGAACGCTTCTATTTAGAAAAACAAAAACTGGTATGCTTATTTATCCTCCAGAGATGAATTGATTCCATCAATTGCGAATTTCTAGTACCGGTCATAGGCGTCCGTTTTGGGTAGGTCAACGGTTATTTTAAGGCATAACTTTTTTGTCTTTAACTTTTAAGCATTTGTGACACTAGATTATTAAATTTTCAGGTATTCCAGTACTCAAAGGTACTCTTACTTTAAGTCGGTAGGATACACCGTTTTCTAGAAAAATCGATTTGTAAATTTTTCGTTTTTTCTTCATTAAAGTTCAATTTTTTATTTTTTGCAATAGTTAGCTCTGAACTGCCAACAGAAGTAAAACCTACGTTTTTCATTGTCAAATTGTTGTCAGTTCGCGAAGTTTATCTTTTAATTTTTTACTTTGTGTTATTCAAACACAACGATTTCAATTTAAAAAAAAATGGTTTTTACTAATGAGGAATACGCCGATATGCATTTAGTTTATGGCGAAATGAGGTGTAACGCTCGAGCGGCGCAACGTAGATACGCTGAAAAATTTCCCAATCGTCAGCATCCCACTCACTCAACATTTACAGCTCTTCATCAACGATTAAGAGAAACAGGTTCAGTGGTCCCAAAAAATAATGAAACAGGGAGACATAATGATGTAACAGCAGAACACGAAGATGTTATTTTAATGGAAGTTGAGGAAAATCCAGAAATTAGCGTTCGACGACTATCTGCCATGTACCCCACAATTTCAAAATCTTCCGTAGGAAATATCTTACATAAAGAAAATTTATATCCTTTTCATTTTACAAAGGTGCAAGCACTGCTAGAAGGAGATTTTCCTGCTCGCGTAGAATTCGCTAGATGGTTACAAAATCAGAAAAATCAAGATGAAGATTTCTTCAGGAACATTTTGTCTAGTGACGAAGCTACATTCTCAAAAAATGGAATTTTTAATGTACACAATGCACATTATTATTCGTACGTTGGTGACAATCCCCACGTTGTTCAAGAATTTAAACATCAGCATAGGTTTAGCATAAACGTCTGGATAGAAGTAGTTGACGATTATCTACTTGTACCTGTGGAATTACATGCTCGTTTAAATGGTGCTGATTACTTACATTTCCTGCAAAATATTTTACCTGATTTGTTAGATGAGGTGCGTTTAAATATTCGGCAAAACTTATGGTTTCTACAGGACGGCTGTCCGGCCCACTTCAGCAGGAATGTATGAGACTTTCTAGATAATAATACGAAGACCATTGGATTGGAAGAGGCGGTCCAGTTGCTTGGCCAGCAAGGTCGCCGGATTTGAATCCTTGCCATTATTGTGTTTGGGGATACATAAAAGCATTTGTTTATTCCGTTCCGATACAAAATCGCGCACAACTCTGGCTAAGGATACAAGATGCTTGCAACGAATTTAGAAATAACTTTGGAATTTTTGCAAGAATTCGGCGTTCTCTAAGCAAAAGGGTAAACTTATGCATAGAAACTAATGGTCATCACATCGAGCAACTTTTGTAACAATCTACCTTTGATACTTGTTCTTTTTTTGTTAGTTTCGTTCCATTGTAATAAATCATTTGTTTTTAATTTATTAAATTAATTTTCATCCATGCCTTGATAGTCCAAGCCAACTTCGTCGCTAAAAATAAGTAGGTACATAATAAATTGAACTTTAATGAAGAAAAAACGAAAAATTTACAAATCGATTTTTCTAGAAAACGGTGTATCCTACCGACTTAAAGTAAGAGTACATTTTAGTACTGGAATACCTAAAAATTTAATAATCTAGTGTCACAAATGCTTAAAAGTTAAAGACAAAAAAGTTATGCCTTAAAATAACCGTTGACCTACCCAAAACGGACGCCTACGACCGGTACTAGAAATTCGCAATTGATGGAATCGATTCATCTCTGGAGGATAAATAAGCATACCAGTTTTTGTTTTTCTAAATAGAAGCGTTCTGGAGGAATTTAAAAAAAAATAAATACAAGGCGCCATCTTCAAAGAACTCTAGCTCCCTTAGGAAGCATTTTCGGACTAGGTGAATTTGGGTTTAATTGTCTTAAAATTATCAGAGGAATCTCCGGTCTTCGTTTGTCAGGAGAGTTTCTGGACATCCTGTATATGTACTTAAAGGATCAAGTTAATTTATTTGAATTAATATTAATCTTAATAATTTTAACGTAATTAAACTTTTTCATTATTAGTATATCAATTTTTTTAAATTTTTTGTCTTTAGACATTGAATAGAGCTTTAACAAAGATGCACGCTGATGGGATCGAGGGTCCATACTATCATCCCGTACGTACTTATGTAATGAATCCTAAAGCTGTTACAGCCGGTGAACTTTATGGAGAAGTAAATCCATTTACATTAGAGTGGAGAGATGGTTTGATGGGAATAATGGTTAGAACTGCTGTTCAGGTAGGTTGCACCAATCATTATTCCGATTTCGTAAGAAGTATGTATGTACGAGGGATAATTTTTAAAGAAGGTCCGTTTTGAATCAGAAGAAAAATACTGTAAATATCATTAATAGTATATTATGCAGTGAACATTTAATGATGGCTATTAAGACACGAGTATAAGAGTTATGAGTAAAGACGGCAGACTATGTGCCCGGTGCATGGTGACATGATTCATGTCACCATGTGTACTAAATATTATTTTTCATTCCTCTCGCTTTGTTTACATATCGGAGCAGAAAAACATATATTTAGTAGTTTCCTAAATATTTCCATACATGCATTTATCAAAGAGATAACAGAATTTGAACATATATTTTACAGTTCTAAATCAAAATTAAAAAAAAACATTATTTTGTATTTCTAACAATGAACGAAACATTTATTCTAAAGAAAAAGTGGTATTATTGGCAATAACAGATGCACCTTCAAAACATATTTATATTATAGTATCCAAAAAAATATTTAGTACACATGCTGACATGATTCATGTCACCATGCACCGGGCACACCGTCTTTAGTTATGAGCGAGTGTCGTAAAGAATACAAGTGTTTTAATAGCCATTAAATGCGAATTGCATACACTATTTTTTCTACGACCAGCTGTAATAACGAAGAAAAATTGCATTTTATATTCAAAATTTATTTATTTCAAATAATAATTATGTTCAATATGTTTTTTTCCGATTTCGCTGTTAATAAATTGTTCGTGACTATTGAGGCTGGTTCCATAATTTCTGATGGACTAAAATTTTCCATTTCACTGTCATTATTGCTCATTTTTACCGTTTATATTAAAAAAAAACACAAATTTAACAACTTACAAGTAAACTGCAGAAAACTGTTGAATTTAATTAATTTTTAGATCTATCAGATAGGTAGTCATGGCCATATGGAATATTGACCGAATATTGGAATGTCGCATTCCTATTGGATGTAAACTTGTATCTTAATGGACATCATTAAAGTACATGTCCCGTATTATTAATAATAAGATATAATAATATATAATAATAAAAGATGCAAATAAACGAATAAAAATTAGCGTGTTCCTTTACTTTATTCTGTTCTATTAATTGTGAGCCTACCTATAAGTGCATCTGCTTACGGTCCTTTATCTGTAGGTATGATTGCGTATTAGCTTTCTTCGTTGTTTCCCCTCTCCACCTCGATTACCGAGTGGGAGATATCTTTCGCTGGGATGTAGGATCGACACCGATATCTGACAGTGTTGATACCGCTCTCGTTCATCATCGTGGTTACTTATTTATAGGGCTTTAATTATCTCGTAATGAAGAGTATCATTTTGCTAGCCTTCCTACCTACAGGAATATATTAAGCACCACGTTATTTTCTTTAGAAGCACCAATTACCCCTAAGGGGATCTTTTTTACGGTGACGAGGGGGTGTCGTTTCTCTCTAACGAGATATCGTTGTGTCCGAACATTATGGTACGTAATTTTGAAATTAAATTATTTCATTTAATTTTTATTCGTTTATTTGCATCTTTAAAACACATGTTTCTTTTGTATGGGCAACTCAAGTCTTACAGTTCGTTGAAATATCTACGTTTTTTTTCCACGGCCTGTCGTAGGAGATTCCGCTGTCTACCTTTGTTTCACTTAGACGCGGAATCTCCTACGGTAGGCCGTGGAAAAAAAGACGTAGATATTCCAACGAACTGTAAGACTTCATTCGCCCATTCGAAAAAACCAACAAAAATAGTTTCTTCCAACGGCAAAAATATAATTAAAAAATTCCTCAACAATAAATAGGTAATAAAAATATAAGTTCATTACTCATTTCAACAAACTTTCAAACAGACCACTCCTTTCAGCTAAACATTAACCTGATCTGTCATAGAAACCCTGTTGAACATTTAATAACATTTCGGGTGCAATCCTATGAAGTGCTTCTACTATATTTTCCCTTAGTTCTACTAAAGTTCTGGCTCTATCTTGCCGGAAACCATTGATTTCTGATTTTATATACCCCCACAAAAGGAAATCGTTTGGCGCTAGCTCCGGGGAGCTAGCTGGCCAATGAATTCCACTCCAATTACTTAGTATACGTCCAGGAAAGATATCATTTAAGTAATTTCGTACATTTCTGGAGTTATATGAAAGGCATCCATCTTGTTGGAACCATATTTCATCAAAATTAATGTCGGGCAATTCACCAATGGCAGGTATAAGATAGTTCTGCATCAAATCTAAATATTTCAGTTTATTCAAATTCACACCTATAAAAAAGGGTCTAATAATATTATCTTCAAGTAACCCAGCATAATGCAGCATAATGTAAATGACGGTTTTCTCTAGACCCATATCGCGCTCTTGGTGGATTGTGCAATATAAAAGTACTTTCATTAGTGAAAAAATATTTTTTATGAAATTTACATCCGCATTGGCTTTCTCAAATATTTGATCGCAAAATTCCATTCTGTGCTGTTCGTCATACGGAAATAATCATTTGATTTTTTTTAATTTATAAGATCGACATTTATTTTTCTTTAAAACATTGCGAACTGTTTTTGCAATAACACCAAATTACTCTGCTATGGCTCTGCTTGATGTGGTCGGAGTTTCTTCAAGACTGGCGCAAATAAGTGTATCTCGTTCTTAAGAATTGGCAATATTAGCTCGCCTAATCCTTGTGTGATGCTGCGGAGAAAGACAACCACCAGTTTCAAGTCCTTTTATAATTTTATGAATAGTACCACACGACGGACGTACATTGTCTCTTCAAATAAGTGAACTATATTTTTTATTGAATTACCTCCGTGATGACTTTATAATTTGCTTTTTTCGAATAAAGCTATATTGTGCCATTTTATATCAATAAATTAATAAATAATACTATGTAAAACTCAAAACTGACATATTACAACAATGACATATAGGCATATAGCACTTAAATCACTCCCATACATATTACGGCACACCAAAATTGTTATGCAATATTTTCAGATTTCAGTGTTTCCAGTTGTCTTTACTCTTATTGTATATATACAATTTTTCTTGGTTTCTGAAACTTGTGTCAATTGGTCTAAGATTTTAAGTTTTTTTTCATTTATTCATAGTATAAAAATTGATGGATATCCTCTTTTTCAATTTTCATTATCATTTAGGAAGCTTCCTCAGATAACCTAGTAGATATTGAAGGTATAAACTACTAATTTTTACATTCAGTTTACAACAGAAGATCACCAATGGATTATATGTGATGGTCCAGTAGATGCTGTATGGATAGAAAACTTAAACACGGTGTTAGACGATAATAAGATGCTTTGCCTTGCCAATTCGGAAAGGATAAAATTAACACCATACGTTCACATGGTTTTTGAAGTTCAAGATTTGGCCCAAGCATCTCCGGCAACTGTTAGTAGATGTGGTATGGTATACGTTGATCCTGAAGAAATTAAATGGTTTCCATATGTAAAATCTTGGGTAGAACGCTTAGATTCTAATTTAATCATACCTGAGATGAAGGAATTTCTTTTGTTTCTTTTTGCTGGTTACGTTGAAGACGGATTGGCTTTTGTACGAAAAAATTGCTCCTTTGCTATTCATCAGGTATGTCTGGTTGTCTATTATGTTCCTTATCTGTCAAATCTTTATTAAAATATTATAGGTTGAAATAAGCAAAGTCATGATGATATGTGCATTAATAAAAAGTTTTATATCCATGCCTGGGGCAATGGAAAAAATTGGGGATAAAGCTAGAGTTCGCTGCTTTTTATGTCAAACTTTCATATTTTCGTATATATGGGGTGTCGGTGGAAATTTACGTGACACATCGATGGATAAACTTGAAGTATTTATCAGAGATCAATTTGAAGAACATCCAGATTCAAGGTTTAATAAATTTTTTTATTTAACGAAAATTAAATAAAAAAGTAGCAAGCAGTCGATCCTATTACAATTGTAGACGTACAACTTGATAAAATACTTTACCACACTAGGTTCCTTGAAAGAAAGAGACATGGAAAGATGTAATTATTATAGAATATGAATCCAAAATATTTTCTCGAAATTCCCTTGCAAACGCGAGAAAAAAAATTACAAAAATATTTATAAAATAATTGTCCCGTCACTGGTACGACCGACTATAAAGAGTAGGGATAGCGTTAATTATGAAAGAATTACTCCCCGATTCAGTATCGATCGATTTTCACTTGGTATATGTGAAGTACGTGATTGTTGTGTGGGCAGTCACTCACGTTTGCGTATCTCGGCGCTATGTTTTGGATTCTACTTAACTAGGCCTAGCATCCAATATAAATTAAAGTTAAAGAAATAATACAACAAGATGTTAGCTGTTAGAAATTATTTTATTGTATATTTGTATTTTCGCAAGTCATGTATTCTAAAGCTTAAAATATCTCATTGTTTAATCCAAAATCCTAATTACCATCATAAAGTTTAATGGGAATTGTTTAAAGACACACATTACACCTTTGAAGTCTTTCCTTAGATTTTATTATATCTTTCAAAAATACAACGCTCGAGTATTTCACTTAACCTAGGGGGAATGTACCCTCTACACGTTAAGCTAGTCTGTGTCTAATTTGAATCTTTGAAATATTAGCTTTTATAGATATCTTTATCCTATCGATATATATTTGTTTCTAAGAAAATGCGTTATTCAACGTTTATCTAGTGGAAGTTGAGTTCCTACAGAACAAAATGGCTATCCCCACACTGCATATAGTTTTATTTTATTCCTAATTTATGAATCTTTGATTACTTACTGATTCAATTGCGCAGATATCGTAAGGTCGTTTGTAGAAATCTTTTCCTAAGCACTTAGATTATCTTGCATAAATATACACTCACAGTTGTGTATTTACTGTTAATTAATTCAAACTAATAATCCATATATACTTTAAAATATTTGTAATGAGTTTTTATAGACTTCAAATTAAATAGTGCGTTGTTCTATCTATGCTAATTTTCTCGTATTCTACGTGGTATATTACTCGAATAGATTTTAATTAAAAAGTAATTGTACAAATAAAATGTTATGAAATACTATATTAATAATCAAAATTAAAAATACTTGAAATTATAAACGTAAATATATAATATAATATATATATATATATTGATATAATATTCTGAGATAGACCTCAACGTAAAAGTGACAAATGATGAATAGCTGTAGAGGTGAAAATATATATAATGAACGAGTTCAAAAAATATTAATTTTGAAATTAAAAGATGGGCGCCTTTATATAACTCCTCAAACTGCTCTATCTGTTCTAAATTGCCAACTAGTCGGATCGCATGAAACTAAATTAAAAAGCTTAATTAAATGTGAAATCTCAGGCTCTTCGTTAGGAATAAGTTGTTGCTTCCATAAAAGTAAACTATTAATGTTAAGGCTTAAAGAAATAACTCCTACAAGTAAATACAGACAAATAAAAGATTGATATGATAATAAAAATATTAAGTTTATTGCTATAAAAGAAAACTGTAATAAAATAACATATATTGGAAAGGGTTAAATTTATGAACTATATATAAGTGACGACAAGGTGTTAACAAGAAAAAAAAAAGGTTATGTGTGTTACGAAATTATAAAAATATGGATTACAATACAAATGATCTTTTAAATAAATAGGTGAGTACCTTTTAAATTAATGTTGCTACGTTAAAATTGGTTTTTATTTAATATTAATATTAGTATAGGACGTTATAGGTTAAGGTAAACAAAATCGAGAATTTTATTTGTGTATAATTAAAAGAATTGAAAAATTGAATAATAAATACGCTATGTCTTTAGCCAGTGTTTATAGTAAACCTGTTGTTTGATTTGTAGATTGCACGCTTCAAAATGGATAAGTCTTGGCGTTCGAAAATAGTCCGATCGCTGATCAAATTGTTGGCGGTGTGGGTAGCCGTTCTTGATGACGCTATCGAAGTTTTTCTTCGGACTTGGTTCCTAATGCCTAATATCTCCCTGCGTTCTTGTTTGGCTGCTGAATATAAGGTATTGACGTAGATTGACGATAAACAGTTCAGTAGATGGTCTGTGGTTCTTTCTTGATAATATATCTCCAGAATTCCTTGTGATTATGGATGATACTATGTCAATGACGCTTTGTTTTACGTTTATACGTAAAAGTCTAAATATCTTGTAGAATATCACTTGTTGATTGAATTAATATTAATGCAGGATACTTTTGATAACTTTTTCACTGAATTAGCGTTTGAATTATTAATATTTTGAGATTTCTAAGATTCGGTCAAAAAAAATGCGTCTATTATTTTATGAATTTCAAAAGATGATGCCGATAGCGCTTGTCTGTTTTACCAAACTTAGCTATCTAATGATGCCAAAAAGTCTCGATGTTTTACCTTATCAACATATTTAAATAGATGGAATTTGACTAATATTACTATTCTTACAGATTTTAAGAATTATTTAATAAATTAACAAGTTAGGTTAATGTAAAACTTAATGTTACAAATTGAGTATTGCGCACGATAAATATTTACATTTGCCAGATGTCAATTTGTAGGCGTGGCTTACTAGCGTCGATATAAATTAAAAATGCATATGAATTTAAATATGTGTTTTTCGCGCTAATATATGAAATTTGAATAAGAAATAATAAGTAAGAAATTAATGAAAGAAATATAAATAAAGAAATTTAAGAAAATAATGTTGTCGTTATTAAAATTCGTATGCACTTCGACACTACTAATACTTAATAATATCACTTACATAACCTTTTATTACCCTTTTCTTACTTCGTATATCTTATTTTTCCCATTTCAGATGCAGCTCAATGTGTATGCCTTGCATCATTACAATATATATACAAGCTGTGTATAAATTGGCGGACCAACTACACGCGGCGATGTTCTTCGTTAAATTCGGAGTCTAAAATCCTAATCCGAAAATGTTGTACCATGCTCCATATCTTTGCACGAGGTTCCTAAAGTTCGGACTTTCAGTCTTGAAATAAGCATTATTACTCGATATTTGTTGACAGAAAGAGCTACAATTTAGAAGAAAGAAGAATTGTTGTTATTATCCTTTCGTTAAAGTTTTCTTTTTGATTTTAAAGTTTGTTTTTAATATTTGTTTATTAACTTATTTTTATGAAAAACACATCTGACAACGTTGTAAAACAATAAGTAGGCAGCCTAATGTTGTTCTAGTCAAATACATTACTACTGTCAAATTCATTCTGAAGACAAAGGAAGCCTGATACATCGTTTTAGGATTAGGACTTTTAACTCAAAATTTGACCAAGAATGTCGCCACGTGTAGTGGGTCCGCCAATTTATACACACCCTGTATATATATATATAATGTAATATAATATATATACAAAGAATTCAAATAAATTTTACCTCAAAGTAGCCCTTGGAAATTATGATTATGTCTTAGCTTGTTACTAATTTTAACAGGAATTTTGTTGGTTATGAGATGAGATATTTGATTGAAATGACAAATGTCAAAATAATAAAACGAACATTTTTAAGTGAATGAAATATGTTTATTTCCAACAAACAAGCAAAATTTTATAAAAATTGTTTAAAGTGTCCACCACCTTGTTCGAAACATTTCTCACATCTTCTTGCAATGGAGGAAAAAGTGTTTTGTAGTATCGCATTGTCAATTCCATTAATTCTTTCAGCAATTCTGATTTGAAGGCCTGCAGGATCAGGTATCTGTACTTGATAAATTGAGTTCTTTAAGAATGGCCATAAAAAGAAATCACATGGGGTAATGTCACAAGATCTTGGTGGAAATTCATGTTCATTGTTTAAACTTATCAACCGATTTTGAAAAAATTGCTGCAGAATATTAATTGTTTCACCTGCTGTGTGTGCTCTAGCTCCGTCTTGTTGAAAGTAACCCTGTGTTATTTCTTCGTCGTCAAGCTGTTCGATAAATGGCATAATAATTTCTTGTCGATACCTTTCTCCTGTTAAGGTTCCGCTAAAAAAAATAGGGCCAATAATTCTCCTTCGACTAAATTCTAAATTCTTCTAAACAATCTTGAAGAGAATACTGCCATTGTCCGTCAATCTTACGTCAGTTTCGAAAATAAGAATCTAGCATGAATGATTTGTGTTGTATAGTAAAAATCATGTTAAATCAATTTTAAATTACAAAGCAATTTTTGTCAACTATGCATCTGTCTAATTGACAACTAATGCAAATTTAAATTATTAATAATCATACGTTTTTAAAGGAATGGCCTACTAGAGGCAAAGCTTTTTTGAACGCTTTTTATATTAAATGGTCAAACTTTCTTAATAGATCTTATCCATACTCAAACCGTTGCTAGCATTAGAATCTAAATAAGAATCAGAATGAATGATAAATGATGAATGAATCCTCTTGACGCCGTTTAAATTCAGTGCTTTTTACATTTCTTGAAAAACGACAGTATTTCTCGTCCACTTTCTGCATTTAATTCCAAATTTTCTTCATTTTTGTACATTACTTACATTTCAACCCTCGTATAAAATATCCTACCGTATTGAAATTAATTTCTCCTTGCTTCTTCTAATTTCTTTTTTCTACATTTTTCCTCCTTTTGTTGTAATTAATTGTTTTCAAAATTAATTCGTGAGGCTATATTTCTTTTGCATAAGAGATTTCTATGAAAAATAGGCCTTGACTTATTTTCGCTTGCGTTAACATTTAAAATTACCGTCTTCTGCTAGACACTTGCCGGTTTTTTCTTTTCTCCATCTCTCATATCATTTGTGACCGTTCTATGTGTTTTAGATACGCACATCTCCAAATATTTTACCGTTCATTTTGTTTACTATTTTATTTGTATTTTCTTATTTATGAACATAAGTAATTGCTATCCAAAAATTCCTAAATATAATTCGCATTTCTACAGGTGCTTGGTGATTTCAGGTTACACTATGAACTTTTATTATGAACTTATTTTTATTTCCAAATGAATTTTACCTTATTAAAACTGTATTATAAACAATAGACATTTTCCATAAAATCAAGAAGTCTAAGATAAATATTGGAACTAATAAGCTAAGAATGATCATTAATCCTTTCATAAAATTTTGGTATGTAAGCATGTGTTTTATACCTAATTAAATCATAAATATTATCATTACATCATAACATATAATCTATTGATATGATACATTGAATACAAAATTATCACGTAATAAACCATGTGAATTAAAACATAACTTGTATTGACTGCGTTTGATGATTGTTGTAGCTATATTCAATTTATTTAATTTATATCAAGGTGGAATTTCACAGCAATATATACATGTGTACGTTCGGTATAATTTACATTTACATGTTATTATTAACATGTTCTGATTAAAGGAAACAGGTAGATTTCGGTAGATTGGTTGTAGCCAAACACGATCTCAATATTTTTTGTTACTTCTCGTAATAAAAAAAAACATTCACATAATACACATGAAATGAAACTGATTTAGGTCAGTTCTAAAAGTCTTGGTCCACAAATTATTTTTAATATGCTTTTTAAAATGTTTGAATTAATGCTAAGTTTGTGTAATATAGTATTTAAGTAGAGCAGAAAAAACAGTGAAACTGAACAAAATAATCTCACGAAAGTAAACAAGCAACTGACAAAAGTGAAATGTCCCGTAGAGCACGCATCTTATTTTTTAATAATTTACTTGAATACAAAATAAAATTATAAACAGCTGATTTCGTACGTAAATATATTGAGGTTATTACAATGTTACAACATCGACAGCTGTTACGTAATGCTATGAACTTTTCCCCACAAATATTTTGAAAAGTTTAATTATTTTTGAGTGTATTATTGTTTTGAATATTTGTAGATATGACTTGCGCAGTTTGAGATAGCCGTTTGCATTGATGTGGACAATTTTGAATACTGTATTTTTTTATGCGAAGCCTGCGTGCTTTGCTGTATCCATACACAAATGTTCAGTGAAGTAAGAAAGGTGTGTTTATTTAAAGATAAATCTTTATCTTTGTTTTAGTAATTTCGGTTTTTGTTTTTTTGATTTAATTGTGTTTGTGCTTGCTTAAATCATTACCGATTTATTTACGAGTTTGTGAATCTCGTAATTGATTTTTAACACTTTCTTACTCATGTGTCTCGAGTTTATGAATATATATTTTTTACGTAAGTAATATATTTTTAAAGATATCTTATTTTTATATTGAACGAATTGAATGTTGTAATTTTTCTATTGTATTATTATTATCGTTCTGAAATTTAATCTTAGTTATTTGATACAAATGACAAAGAAGGTTTTTTAAAATTTCTAGTATAAAAGAACATTTCTGTAAATGTAGAAATTTTGTACGCTTGGGATATCAAGGGCATATTTTTTACATGTGGTTGCACATGTGTTAGAGTTTGCTTCGGTCTGTTAATTTTGTTTATTTTGATTTTGTTTCTTGTGGGAGAAATTAAAAAGCATCTTTGTAATTTATTAGTTTTAATTTTGATCGGAAGTCACAAATGAAGTTTTTATCGCATGCAGCTGTCAATTCCATGCGTTATTTTTACCTTTATAATATTGTTTAATAAGGCAATATTAATCTTTATACTTTATAAAGGTTTTTTTTTTTTTGTATTAAAGTTTCATTTAAATTTATTGTGTTTATTATTATTAAACCTTATTTCAAGAAGTTTACAAGTAACTTAAAGACATATAATTATAACATTTGTCAATACTCTTTTACTGGCGCATTATAAATTTTGTAGAAGAGACTACCACTTTTCCGATTGGAACCCTGAGAGGAAAGCCGTCCCATTTTTTTAAAATTAAACCGACAGTATCCTAGCTTGATAGATTTGTCGTGAATTGTGAACAAGCAAATTTCAAAATCACAATACATAGCAGTATGTAATCCATACGCTGTAGCATATGTATGTGGGTGTAAGATCAATATTGGTATTTTTTTATTTACAGACATTCTGAATTCATAGGCGGAACATAATACAATTTTCAGGGGATTTTTAATTTTGGGGTTCGCGTCGTAATTGACTCACAATTTTTTGGATTCACATTCTATAAAATTGCATCTTTCGATTTTTCATACCTTGTCTTTTTCTTTCGAGACTCTACCTTGTATACTTATAAAAACTAACTTTTATTTTGTTTTTTTACAATGAATTTTTTATATCATATTTAAATATTTTTGTTTCAAAGAAATACCATATCTAAGACCAAGTTATCGACTTTCAGATTGCCAACAAATAATGATTTATTATCTGTGTTTATGAATGTGCGAAAACATCGCCTCGATCCTTGGGCAAAAATAATGCCGACTTTCGAATATAATAGCGAAGTAGCATTTTTTGAAATGTTGGTTCCTACAAGTGACACAGTTAGATTTGGATTTGTCATGGAAAGATTGATAAATACAGATTATCCAGTCATGTATACGGGCGACACTGGTGTCCTTTTTTCTTCAAATTAATTCATTATATGCTAAATTTAATTTTGTAGGTGTTGGTAAATCTGTTATTGCCAAGGCTGTCCTTACCAAATTGTTCGAAACTGGAGATTTCGTGCCAATTACATTAAATTTTTCTGCACAAACAAGTAGCGCCCGAACACAAGAAATTTTAGAGTCGAAATTAGAAAAACGAAAGAAAACTTTATTAGGTGCACCATTAGGAAAAAAAATTGTCTTATTTGTGGACGATGTAAATATGCCAAAACTGGAAAGATACGGAGCTCAACCGCCTATAGAATTGCTACGGTAACAAAAATAATTATTATAAAATATGTCCGATTTAAGGAAAAAGTAGTGTTTCCCCCTCCATAGAGCTAAATATCAATAGTAGCTACTAAGGCGGATCCGTACCCTCTGCTACGATAACAAAAATAATTATGATAAAAGATGTACAGTTTGTGGAAAAGTAATGTCTCTCCCTTCATACAGCCAATAACGGGTGTTCATTTGAAAGGTCAATCTAGTAGCATGTGATTTACTGAGAACATTTTGAAGTATGTCGTAAATTAAAATTTACTACTTAACCTACGAAGTCGTATATTTTGACAGTTTCATACATACAAATAAATAACAAATGTGATTGACATTATCAAATGTCATTTGGATTTACGTTTACGGAACAACAAACACATACTAATATATATGCGTCTTATTCTATCAAAATTTCAAAGTAACCAAGATTGATTTTTCAAATGAACACACGTTATCAATACTACCTACTAAGGCGTATCCATATATTCTCGCTTTTAAGCGCCTCAATTCCCTGAAGATTCTCGCATTCCTTCTGCGACCGGTTTTTCAATTGAATATGGTGTACCTGCTCCAGATGCGCATGACTATATCTCATCTCCATTCGTTTAATAAGTTGGGAATAATATTTGCGTTGTTCAGGAGGCAATGTCTGCAAAATGTCACTAGCATCACTCCTCAATGCTATGATTAAAGCAGTAGCCGTCTCGGCAGATGACCATGCGTTTGCCTCTGCCGCTGCTTCGAACTGTGTCAGGTAAGTCGCCCATGATGATTTTCCATCAAAGATTGGTGGCTTGATTCTGGTTTTCGAGATACCCACTTCTGCCTTTATTTCGATCTTCTCTGTTGACCTGCTTGAGATCAGAATGACTCATGATCACAGGTAATTTCATCTGCCTCTAAAAGTCTAGAATGTTCTTCTAAAAATTTAAACTTTTCTTTTAAAAGTTTAGAATTTTCTCCTCCCAGCTATAAGCTTCTTCTTTCAATGCTTTCGTCTTTTCAACTAGTCGCTGTTTTAGAACTTTCTCCACTTGTTCCAGACTTTTTTCGAAGCTTCTAGAATTTTCCAATAGCTGTTTCTCCAAATTTTTCTCTAGAGTCTGCTACATTTGTTTCATTCGAGTCTGCGAATTCTCTATTAGCCGCTGTTCCAAAGTTTTCATACTATTCAGATTCTTCTGTTTCATTTAAATTTATGAATCTATTAGATGTTATTCCAAAGTTTGCGAATCGTCTATTAGTCGTTGTTCCAAAGTTTCTACACTGTCCAGGTTCTTCTACTCTGTTCATATTTGTGAATCCATTGAATTGTTCCAAAGTTTTTACACTGTCCAGATTCTTCTATTCCATTTCTTCCATTTTTACTAACAACGAATCCATGCCAGCGTCCACACTTGGAACTTGAAAGAAATAATTCTCTGGATCTTCGCCTTATTTGGTCAATAAATCTCGAAGTCGTTGCTGGAGCATTGCCTTTTTACCGGTTGTATTCTCATCCGTCTCCTCTAATTCTCGTTTCATGTCAGTCACTTTTAAATCAGAGAGCTTTACTTTATTCGCCATCGCGATATTAAAAATAAACGTCTTTCCGCACTGTATATTTACTTAAACGAATCTTCAATGTTCACTTAGTCCGTTATTTATTAATTAATTCCACACCGGACAGCACTGAAAAGGACTTGTCTTCTTGGGTTTGTTTAAATAAAACTAACGGTAATTAAAAAGCACTATATTAATAATAAAAGTATACTAAAACACTTAATAACTAATAATAACAATAACATTATTTATATTCACAATATTTATTCCACATTTATGACTATTACAAATGAAACAGACATGCAAATATACACATCTGTAACTGTACACATGGACAATACAGCTCGGATTTTCCAGCATTTACTTCTGATTAAGACACGTATTTCTGCCATTTACTATTAGGCGTCATCAGTTAAGCTAGTGAAGTAAATAAAGCTTAAATCGTCTATAAGGTATAGCAAATTTTGTCCTATCAGGTAGCACCATATAATCTAGTGACATCTGACGGACGAAAGAGACTATGCCGAAAATGGCAACCCTTCCCTTGACCGGCTATTCCGGTACAGAAGGGAAGAAAATACGTATATATGTGTAAGTCCATTAACACGATGCCAGATGGCAGCAAGTATACAAAAAAAGGTTTAAGTATATCAATACGTTAAGCACGTATTGCGCATTTGTTACAAATGAAACAGACATGCAAATGCCATTTTCGGCATAGTCTCTTTCGTCCGTCAGATGTCACTAGATTACAGCAGACCGATTTTCATGTGGCCGGTGGGAGAATTTGTACGTGCGTCAAGTAAGGGTCAGTGTTAGATAGAGACAGTATTCGGAAAAATGAAATGCAAAATCTTTGTGCGAGTCGTGCATTGGGACGTAGTAAGAGATAAATTCAGAAAATCACATTGTTGAACATGTTTATAATGGTTTGTATTTCATTAAATTAAGGCAAATAGAAGTAAAATAATACGCATAGTTTCATGTAATATGTTTAATTAAAATGTCTTACCTTACCTACTAGCTAATAGCGTACTAACATCACATTAAGGGGATGACTGAATAAGATTGTTAGCTACACTTAACGTTAGAAAGGCTTAGGATTAAGTAAAACTAATTTGAACATATCTAATAGTGATTGATACATTTTTTGTGCCACATATTGTTTAAGAGATGCCCATACTAACTCAATCGTATTTAAATCTGGGTGGTATGGCGGTAATCGCAAAACACTATGGCCACGTTGTGTTAACATTTCATCTATCTCGAACGTTTTAAATGTTGGCTTATGTACTTTAATAATATTATATAAATCGGGCTTGAGCATGTTATTGTCGAAGAAAATATTTTTAGACCTTAACCAGTCTATCATAACTGATTTTCTGCTATTAGAATTCGGTGGTTTATCTTTTTGGACATTATGATAAGGAGCATTGTCAATTACTAGGACAGACTTTGGAGGCAGGTTTGGAATTAATTTTTCTAACAACCATTTTTTGTAATTTTCATAATTCATCTCGTGATTATAATCTCCCGTTGTGGTATTAGACTTAAAAATCAATTTAGCATTCGGAATGAATCCCGTCTCGCATCCAGCATGAACAATAATTAGTCTTAGACCTTTTGATATAGGCCTTGCTAATCCTTCATTGGAATTGTCACTCCAACAAGTAGCCACGGTATGAGAACTGTGGATGTAAGTTTCATCCATATACATAATCGGTCTTTTTTCATTTCTGTAGCTTTGAATGGTACGCAAATAAGACACTCTTAACTGACGAATGTCGTGCTTTTCCATTAACAACTGTCCGTTGGTTTTTGTTTTTCTCCAACGAAAGCCCATATCTTTTACTACTTTCCGAAGAGAATCTATTCCTCCAGTGTAATCCTGTTTCTTTAAATTTTCTTAGAATGTTTGGCATTGTAGGCACAATTTTGTCAACAGTAAAGGTATTTAAAATTGTTCTACGCAGCACACCTTTATCTGCATCGTCTAAGTCGGTTTTGGGCTTGGTTTTTTTTTATTTTTCTTTGGCGCTGTAAAAGATGAACCTGCGTTTATTTCACTTTTTTCTTTAACAATCCGTCTAATACTTCTCTCAGAAACACCCGTTGCGGCAATAACGCGTTCATATAACTGATCCAGTGGAATTTTGAGTACCCCTGAAGTTTTTTCTTCTTGCATATATTTAAATACATTTGAGATCACTTCACGAGTTTGACTGTGTAAAACACATTTATTTAATTTACTTTTAAACTCCATTACTCACTACCTTAATACGGCACTGCACTACTGTGTTTATCGCTTAAAACGATGTAAAACACTGAATGCCAGAGGTTCCCCTACCTATGAATTTTGTGCGCATCTCGAGGGCGGTACTTCTAACCGGCCACATGAAAATCGGTCTGCTGTATATGGTGTTACCTGATAGGACAAAATTTGCTATACCTTGTAGGCGATTTAAGCTTTGTTTACTTCACTAGCTTAACTGATGACGCCTAATAGTAGATGGCAGACACGTGTCTTAAGCAGAAGAAAAATGCTGGAAAATACGAGGAATATTGTCCATATGTACAGTTACAGATGTGTATATTTGCATGTTTGTTTCATTTGTAACAAATGCGTAATACGTGCTTAACGTATTGACATACTTTTTTGTATATTTATGACTATATTCCAACACCACGATCGTTGCTTGAATGTCCTCTTCCTCTCTGTCGAACGACATTTATAGAACATCAATTTTCTCGAATTTTCTATTCGGGAAAGTTTTCGAATGTACACGTCTGGTGACATCATCCATTACAGTCATCGCGTGACTCACATCACATTATCTTCCTTCATCTATTTATCTTTTTTTCAGTAATTTAAGTAATATATTTATGAAAAAATTCTTTTCTCTTTCCAATTTTCAGTCAATTTTTGGATTATGGAGGATTATACGACAGAGAAAAGTTATTTTGGAAAGATATACGTGATGTTGTTATATGTGTAGCTTGTGCCCCTCCGGGTGGTGGCAGAAATCCTCTTACACCACGCTTCGTTCGACATTTTGGAATGCTTTTAATACCTCCTCCAAACGATTTCAGTTTAAAACAAATTTTCAAGGTAACGAGATATAATTACATCGGAATAAAAATTACAAACCATATTATGTAGGCTATAATGAAGGGATTTTTGAATGACTTTTCTACTGCCGTTAGCGACTTGGGCGATTTAATGGTCAGTGCGGCAGTAGATATTTATGAGCGCATCGCGCTTGATTTACTGCCAACTCCTGCTAAATCTCATTACGTATTTAATTTAAGAGATTTGTCGAAATGTATACAAGGAGTTTTACAAGCTGATTCTGGCACTATGAGAGAATCATCGCAAATGGAGAGGTATATATTTTTCTTTATTATAATGGCTATTAGAAACAATCACTTAACAAATATGGCGGTTTTAGGTTATTTTATCATGAATGTCTTCGAGTATTTCATGATCGTTTGATTAATAAAGAAGATAAAAGTTACTTTTACTTCCTAATGAAAGAAACTTGCGGACGGTACTTTGGCTCACCAGTACTACTTCTACCAGAAGAACAACTTATACTAAATCCACCGATACTTATTTTTGGCGACTTCATGCAAGTTGGTGCTGATAAAGAAAATCGTATATATGAAGAAATAAAAGACATTACTAAGCTTAGAAATGTTTTACAGGTAAATCTACTAATTCTGAACATCAATAGATGTCATTTCGATACTCTCGAACATCTTAGTGGCGTGTATATCGTGGAAACTAGAGAAGCACAGCTTCCCCTACATAAACCAACTAAAAAAATACACTGTATAAATAAAAAAAGTTTAATATTAAACTTTAATAATATACAGGGTGTCTCGAAAGTAATCTGAAATTTTATTCTGGGCGATTCGTCATTCAATTTTAAGACGGAAAGTTCCTATGAACATGTGTGATAAGTTTTGTCGTTAATGAGATACAAGGTGCTCAATGTTTTTATTATTTCAATAGAAGCAATAACATTGTGACAAATAAAACATAAAAGTAGTATATTTTAGAGATGTCCAAAATATGCACCTCTAGCTAAAATAGAAGCTTCCAATCGACGTCTAGTGGATTACCGAATACTTTCCAAAATGCCAGGAATGTTGCGAATAACATACAGCCTTCTATAATGCGATTTTGAAGATCTTCTAAATTTAATATCGGGGTTGTATAAACGAGTGATTTTAAATATCCCCACGCAAAAATCCAAAAGATTGTGGTCAGGTGACCTTGGGGACCATGGGTGTGGAAATCCTCGTCCTATTCAACGGTTTGAATAAACCTTATTTAAAAACACCAGTTCGATTAATGCAAAATGTGGAGGTGCACCGTCATGCATAAACCACATACGCGTTCTAATTATGAGAAGTACATCTTCCAAAAGAACAAGCTCATTTTCTAGAAAATGTATCACCGTTCAATCGCTGGGGAAGAAAAATGGTCCTATTAAATAATTGTCGATATTACCAATTCAAACTGTGGCATATGGATTTTCATCAGCCCACTTATGGTTGTTATGAAAATTCATAATACTATGTCTTGAGAAGTTGGCTTCATCTGTAAACAATGCAGTGGCAGCAAAATTGAGATTGTTTGCAATTTTTCTTAAAAACCATTGGCATTACTGCATATGGAGCGGATAGTCATTAAGTAGCAAATCTTGATCACGTTGAATATGATATGGATGCAATAAATTCTCTTTTAGAATATTCCAAACAGTTTTGTGACTAACATTTACTTGTTGAGCAGTTTTTCTGCTACTCATTTCTGGATGTTCATCAATAATCTTAAGAACCTCATCTTCAAGTTGTGGAGTTCTCGCATTTCTAGGTCATCCAATAATATCCCTTAGTCTTGCAAAACTTCCAGTTTCTTATAAACGAAGATGCAGTTTAGTAAACGTTTCAGAACATGGTAAGCGGTTATTTGTATAACACTGGGCATACATAAGGCATTATCATTGGCTAATCCATACAAAAAATGCATATTAGTCATTTCAGCATTAGTAGGCGCAGGCATAGTCAAAGAGTTTAAACTGAACACAAACGAAACCAGAACTAGTACTTCAACGAAATTAGAATGACGCGTTGTTTTTTAGGTTTGACACAGTCATTGTCAAGATTCCAAAGGCTGCTTACAATAAACATGTTCTTTCTTGTCAGTTTTCGAAACCATTTGCGTCACTAACAAAAAATTATAGTCGAAATAAATTTCACTTACAGTCAGAGCTCGTTTATTATAAAAAAAAAATAAAAAACCTTGTATATCATTAACGACAAAACTTATCACTTATCACACATGTTTATAGGAACTTTTCGTCTTAAAATTGAATGACGAATCGCCCACAATAATATTTCAGATTACTTTTTAAACACCCTGTATATTAAAATTATCACCTAATATTACTGATCAAAGCGCGCCCATGTAGATTTTAAATGCTGACGTTAGCGAAGGACGACGAACCATGGGACGTAGCCACCCAAATGAACAATCTAGCTATCTACAGCGTATGGCTTATATCGGCATTTGCTTAGGCATCGCGTTTGTGAACGGACGTGTCTAGGAATATTTGCAAATAAAATAAATACCATTTTATTAAGTTTTATTGTGGAATTATGCACATGAAATTAGTTAATTATTCATTTATAATATTTGTGTTCATGCTAAAATCTTTCGTTTTTATTCCGTTTTAAAATCGAAATAATATAGTCCATTGTAAGAGAAAAATTGAAACATACATGAGTGGGTAAAACCCCACCAGTTTTGTATAATACAAAGGTATAGCAAACGCCAATTAAGTTGGCGCGAGGAGGAGTAAGTTCGCGCAGGATTAAAAGTAGTGGGGAGATTTGTATTTGGTTTCACATCAAATGTCAGTTAATTCTAAACTCTGAGCGTGTATCACTTTTTGATCCCCTAGCAAAGACATTATGTTCCGTCAAACGTCAATGACAAATGTATTCTGACAATTACTTGAGTAGTGGTGGTGGCCGTTTTTAAAAACTGCTTCTGCGCTATATTTTTAATAACATAAAATATTATTAAAAATCTGGTGTGAAGAACACAAATACAGGTTCAATATTAATATTTTTGTGAACGTGTCCGAACATATCCCTCCCCACGCAGACGCAGACACGTATTTCACCTTTCTACAGGTTCATCAGTACGCCCCCGCTGGAGAAAGGATATTCAGACACATTCACAAAAAAAGAACGACATCGTTATATCACGGAAATTATCCAGACCGAGCGTAGAAGTAAATTCAGCGCTGCCTGTTGTCAGACGGCTGAAGTACCTCGCTCTGTCCACATAACCAATGCGAACCAACGACGTTCTCTAGAGATGGCCCTGCTCTGGAAAGGGATATGTTTGGACGCGTTCACAAAAAATATTAATATTGAACCTGTATTTGTGTTATTCAAACCAGATTTTTAATATTTTATATTATTAAAAATACCTTTGTATTATACAAAACTGGTGGGGTTTTACCCACTCATGTATGTTTCAATTATTGTTATATTACACATGCGGTTAGTCCGTAAGTATTATTACAAACGGCGACTTGATCTGGATATCGGGATGTGGATGTGCCGCGCTAACAATAATGAAATTATTTGATAATAAAATAATTAGTGGTGCTGGTGAAGTTCCTTCAAAGGTCCAGGACGTGCGTGGTATTGGTTGTTAATTAAAATATATATATATATATATATATATATATATATATATATATATAACTTACTTACTAAATAAAACACATGTTGTCCTTAAAGTTTGTATTTATATTTACATAAGAAGAAATTGAAATTGATATATTTAAAAGTAATTAATCAAAGTAATATGTACACGACAAGCGGTAATTAAGTAACTGAAAATTAACACAAAAATACTCTGAAACGAACGTTTAATTGAGCAGTAAATTAAGGGTTAATTGAATACGATTAATATAAAATAATCTCTGTATCGAACAATACAGAGTTACCTTTGATTTGCGGCGATGGGCGGCCACGTGGTGCGTCGTATACCTGGACAGATATGCAGAGCGATGTTTGGCCGGAGGAACCAGAAATTAATTAGTTTAATTAATATGGATTCGCTTAAAAGAATAATATATATAGAACAACACAGGATTACCTTTTAATTGCGGTGAGATGCAGGGGCACGTGGATCATGCCACCGGTACTTGACCAGTACGGCGGGTGATGTTGCACTTTCGAGGGTTCTAACGGGAAGATCGGACTGATAGTTTTGTATCGAAAGAACACTGGTTTTGAAAACGGTCTGTTTTATGACCTGTGGAAGAGAGGGGTCGATATCTTGAATTCTAATTAATTAAGAAGCGGGACCTGAAGAGGTGTTCTATCGATGGCATAAATATTATTAAAATAACCCTTGTGACTTAAGCTTTCTAATGATATGAACCATAACATATGAAAGAACATGTATGTAATTGAATTAAAACAATTTAAAACGAAATGTATATAGAAAGAAATTCCACAGTAACGTTAGGGTTGCTGACGGTCAGGTAGAAAACTAAGGGTTACTGTTAAGAATATAACAAAAGACATGCTTTCTCTTTGCAAACGGATACATACAAGAAAAATGTTTAAGTTAATATTTTAATACGAGATATTTAATGACGAAATATATTTAATAATACATTAAAATATTTTTATAAGCTAAGAGTAACAGTATAAGTGAAGACACAAACAAAATACAGTTTCTAGAGAGAAAGCAGTTAAACTGAAAAGGACACGTGCCCTTTTCAACTTAACTTGCATTCGTTCAAATTTTCCAAAAATTATCGATAACTTTTATCGCACTTGTTATATTACTACTGATTATTTTTTTAAACAGTCCTGTCTGCCAATCATTATGAGCAAATCGACCAATAGCATCAAAATTACAACATTTTGCAGCATAGTAAAAAAAAATAATCACATCGAATTATATTCATGGTGATTATTTTTTTTTTAATAATTTTAATAAGATTAGCACTCATCTTTGTTGCTATTAAGAAATCTAACTCGTGGACTTCGTCCACTCGTGAGATTTTTTCTATTGCAGCAAAAATTCATGAATCTAGTTAAAATTATCCAAAAAATTATCACCACTTAATACTAAATACAAAAATACTTTTTAGAGGATACCTTCACAAAATGGTAATATGTAATGAACTTGTATTGTGTTCTTCACACAAGATATTTAATAATATTTTATATTATTAAAAATACTTTTGTATTAATGAATAAAATATTAATTAACCCCTTAGTGTGGTTTAGTCCGTTGCACTTGAACCAATATGGTTTTTGATTTAAAAATTTTATTGATTTTAGAGTTTCATTAGTATTAGTTACACTTTACAAGTTGAATTTTCTAAAACTCCAATTGAAATTGTAATTTATATACATATTATTTTTGAATGATTTAATATTCTACCTTTTAGGATTATTTGGATGATTATAATCTATTAACATCTAAAGAAATGAAACTTATTTTCTTCATGGATGCAGTAGAACACAGTGCTAGAATAGCAAGAATACTTCGTGCTGAAAGAGGAAACGGATTATTGGTGGGTGTCGGTGGTATGGGCAAACAAAGTTTGACAAGGCTCGCTTCACATCTGAACGGTTACAAGTGTTTTCAAATAGAACTAACAAGAAATTATGACCACAGTTATTTTTTTGAAGATTTGCGCAAGATGTACACTAATGCCGGGGCTAAAAACGAGAATACTGTTTTTCTTTTCACAGACACTCAAATTGTACAGGAGGAATTCCTCGAAGATATTAACAACTTATTAAATTCCGGTAATATGAACAGATGAACAAAATATAACAGATTTTTTTTACATAAACTAATTATACAGGTGAAGTTCCTAATCTTTTTGAAGCCGACGAACTGGAGAAAGTAATAATTGCTTGTCGACCTGCTGCAAAAGAAAATGGTATATCAGAAACTAATCGTGATGGAATTTTTGATTTCTTTATAAGCAGAGTTAGAAGTAATTTACACGTCGTCATATGTATGAGTCCAATCGGAGATGCATTTAGGTATTTCATAAAGTGAATTCTATTTAAGAAAATTAATACTGGTAGCCGTAACTTTGTGGTAATTCATTTTGAAAATAATAAAATAAAATAAAATAATACAATAACTTTGTTTTACCACTTTATTCACATGTAATAGTGACCGCGGTTTCAACATTCAATGTCATTATCGAACTGCAAAAGTTACAGGCCTACATAGATCTTATAAATGACACAAAAATATATATGGGGGTGGTTTCTGATGTTATTTAAGATTACTACTATATACGTGACTATTATATACAACATTGGAAAAGAGGTGTATATATTAGATCTAACTGGTCGTTAAGAACAATATCTATTGTGTTATTTCCGCTTTTAAAAATTTCAAGTGACTAGAAGATTTAATTTAGGACCCTTCTCGGCCAAATGCAATATTTTATGATGACCAAATGTATGCCTTTCTGTAATAAGATGGGTTGCGAATGTAGAATCTGTCTTCTTTAGTTTATATGACCTCATGGGTTCTTTTACCCGTATAATAACAGATATCAATAATAAATCAGGAGTGTACAAATTATATTGTAATGATTGTAAAAGTGTATATATAGGTCAGACTGGTCGAAGTTTTATTAAACGCGTAAAAGAACACATGAGGTCATATAAACTAAAGAAGACAGATTTTTTTATGTATTGGCATTTTAGACTTACGTGTCAACACACAATACGACACTCTAGCCACTTGCATTTAAAACCAAATTCGGTCCTTTCCTTCTTAGGCTCTTACGAATTAATTTCTTTTTTAAAATAACGCTTACATATTTAGATGTGCCATCATAAGTAGAGAGGTTCATTCGAGTAACATCGCACAGGCAGCTCGTCCTTAAGCGAATATATATTTTGTCAGTTGCAGCTGAACAACGTTGAGCACATTTCGCTCGTTTAGAGTAATAAATTACTACTATTAAAAACCGAAGCACATCGAAACCTACCTATATAAATAAATAATAATTACAGAGATTACACCAACAGCAACGAAGAATTTTTCTTAATTTTTTTAAAATTTTTCTATTGCCTCCACTAGTCCGACGTAATTGTTCTGAATAATTTTGAAATCTGTTGCAACCTGACTATATTGAAATTTCGATTGGCTTTCCTTAATAGCTGCAGCTTCCTTGGGGTCGAAATTAAAAACCACGTTCTTAATATTATCAATACAAAAGTATTTTTAATAATATAAAAAATATTATTAAAAATGGGGTGTGAAGAACACAATACAAGTTCATTTACGTATTTTTGAATGTATCTTCTCCAAAGACGTAGATACGTATTTCACATTTCTACATGTTCGTCGGTACGCCCCTGTTGGAGAAGAGACACATTCAAAACAAACATAACTACGTTAATACCTAGCCGAAATTATTCAGACAGAGCGTGAAGGAATATCAGCGCTGTCTACATAATAACTGCCGAACTAGACGTGTTTTTTATAGTCGGTAACCACCGTATCTATAAAAAACTGTATTCTCGTGTCTTCACTACTTGTCGACGTGAGCCGAATGTGTATATGACAACATAATTTGAAACATGTTTCACATTATGTTTCAAATTATGTTGTAATATTATCAAAATATTTATAATACTAAAACGCTGCCTGGTACCATATTTCCCAACGTATAAGAATCGGCTGTGGTTATGAAAGAATATCGGGACACATCCTGTTAAATTGGCGAACACGTTTTGGGGATTTGAGAAACACAGCCTTTATACTTGCAATTAATGCATCAACATCTGTATGACATCTACGAATAGTTTCTACTACCAAATGTAAATCACGGATTTTACACGTAATATGTAACAAGTTAGCACAATATTTTTTTAGAGACCCGCCTACAGAGAGCAAGTTTGCGGCACCATCATTCACAAACATTAACACTTGTTTTGTTGAAAGTTCAAACTATTCCAATGTATTTAACACTAACTCTGAAATTATTTGTTGTACTCTTCTGCAAGCTAGTCAAATTGAAGGTGACGATTGATGTGGTTCCTTTGTACGTACTATAACATTAACAACCGAACTCTTTTTACAATCTGTTGTTTCGTCCACAGATAACCACGATTTCTTATTTTTCAATTCGGATTTAATCATATATTCAAAAAATTTAGTAATCTTTTCCGGTTAGGTAACATTCCATTACCGTAGTGCTTCCAAAATGAGTGAAAAATTCGTTGTCTACTAACTTAAACGGTACATTGCACAAAAGAAAATTACACATAAACAAAACAAAAACGTCTCCCCACTTTTTTCGCGATTATGCATTAAACTATTTACGTGTCTTTCGCAGTGAAACTTCCTTGAACACATTAGCGGTATATCGCACACTTTACACTTTCAATATTGTCATTGTACATTAAATCCGGAAATTCCTTTATCAATTTATAAGTTTTATCGTAAAACGGTCTCCTTCTGGCTATTCGTGGTATGTTACTCGAATGAACCTCTATAATCATAAGGTACTGTGATGCTAGTAAATTATTCCTTTTGTGTAATTACGGCGTTTCAGTTAATTGGTGTTTGATAATTTTTTGATAATGATCCTACTATATTTCTGCCAATATTTCTCGCAGAATTCCTATTTCTATCTTTTTGTCTTTAGAATTTTCGTTTTTTTTGTGTGTTATACATCCTTTAATATCGATATTAATATCGTTAATATCAACTGTTCATGCAAACTTTGTCGAAAAACTGAACCACATTAAAAACATAAATTATTGAAAATTTTCGTCTATCAGGTTGTGTAATATCAAACGGACTTTCTACAAAATGCAATTAGTCACATTAGGAGAGTACTCGTCAAATAATTACGTAATTTTCTACGTTAACCTCGTTTTTGACCAGAACAACAACTGTTTTGCCGATATTTCGGCTGTGTCGACTTTGTACTTCGATGGACAATTAGCTTCAAGAAATTTACAAGTTAACTTAAAGAATATTGTAAAATGGTTTAAAAATTGTAAAGTTAAGGCCAACGAAACAAAATCTGTAAATAATGCATTCGCATTGAAGTGCAACATCTGGTCTCCAGTTTATCTAAAAAATTGAGTCGAGTTGTATTGGACGACGATCAAAATGGAAAAACATACACTAACTAAAGCTTATTAGTAGAACGTCCCAACTGAAGATAGAATGCAAACTCTTTATTACTTTACGAAGTTACAATAAAACCAATATGTACTTACGGCATCCAACTTTGGGGCACAGTAAGCAACTCGAACAAATTTCCCTACTCAAATGATCCAAAAATATCTACAAATCCCGTTAATCAAGGATAAAGTCAGAAGATTAATTCTAGATATTTTACCACGTCTTTTTGTGGGAGAATACAGTTATTTAATTTAATTGTTGGGCAAATATTGGTTTTAATGTAAAAGTAATGATAAAAGAACTGATTTTGTTTCATTAACTTTTATGCACCAATATCTGAACCAGTTTTGAATGACATTTAGGTGCTCCTTTTGAGATTTTGAGAAGCAATTCTGAAATCCTTTGATGACGTTAGAATTGCTGTATCGCCAGCAAAAGTGGCAGTTGAAGTTCGTCTAATTTTAGGAAGATCCGCTCTATATAAAAAACACAACATCGGCCGTAGAATACTTCTTTGAGGTGCCACCTGACTTTATTGGAACTAGGGTTGTTTGGAACATACTCCAATCTCAATAGTATATTGCAGATCATTGTTATAAAGAGTAATCCTTCCGTTGGCAACTCTTGGAGTATTCCACCAGTGACCAAGTTATAACCAGGGGATTTTAAATTTCGCGAAATCAACCGCTGTCGTGGTGGAAGCGTTTTGGTTGCCTATAGAAGTTACCTGGGAGTATATTTATTTATTTCGTATGGCACATCGAATAAAACATTAAATAACATGTATATAGGTGGCTGTTTCATAAGTCGCTTGATGGGTAGCTACTGCCATGAAGTATCCCGGTAGTTTGCATCTGCTGTGAAGTTGCATTTCGTTGGCACAATTGATCTCTTGTAGTAGGGTGACGAAGAATTACCAAAACACCAAAAAAAGGAAATTCCAAATTAATACAAAATAAGCTTATATAAAAATTAAAATTTATGTTATGAAAACAGCCGTAACATAGAAAAGTAAGTGTAAAAGAGAACAATGCTAACTGCAAATAGGTCCAGATCCAAGGTATTGCAATTCCGCATCATGTATACCAAAGGTGCCTTCTTTAAAACATTAGATCTGGCCGTTGGCAATAGAAACGAGGCACACGAGCGTGTACGGTAAGCCGGCACAAGAAAATCAACCTAAGACAGAAGACCAGATGCATCCATGGCGTTGTTGACCAGTTTCAAAAGAAAAGTGGCACTTGCTTCTTCCCTTCTACCAGTTAGAGAGCAAAAACCATGTCTATTGAGCAAAGCGCCATAATCCGTCCCACGCATTTGTAATGGGACAATTTACACCTATCTTATCTCAAAGCACTTATATCCATTTGAAAAAATATTAAAAGTTAATTTATTTAAAGCAAAACAGGCACACTGTATAAATTTTAATACGTTTCCCGCCATATAAAATAATATTGCAAAACATTTCACAATTATATTACGTAGTTATTTCAATCAGTTCCTTTTAATGCTACATCATCATTTTGTTAGAATAAGTATGTATAGTTAGCCATATCAAAAAAACTCTATAAAAGAACCTAGTGCTACATAGATGAATCAGAAGGACTACTATATTACATCATCTATAAAACCCGTGCGATCGAGAACTTTAAAAGGCAACTAGGGAATTCACCGATAGAAAACAAAAGTTAGGACGCATCCAGGAACCCGAAAGGGACTCACTTGACTCAAGTCAGTAGTGCGAGTCCGACGTGCTACTCCTTGACGCAAAATAATTACATATTGTATAGCAAGAAGCCTTTCATATAAAAGTGAAATCTCACGTTTAAGCTAGCAGGGCTCTCGTCTGGATATCAGGCACCCTGAAACGTGGGGAAAAAGTGCTAATATAGTGAAGTAGTGCGTCACCCCAGAAGCGCCAAGTCAGCAACAAAGTGGAATGGCCAGTAGTGCGGCGTGCTAAAGGTTAGTTTTTTATAAGAACTGTGTAATAATCTGATCAGAATAAACAGTCTAAACCGGCGTCAACATTACGGTATCTCGCCCCTGCGTAGTTTAGTTTTATTAAACATGTCCGATTAAACCTAAGTAAATTTGTAACTAATAATTTATAAAATTAGCAAGCTTTATTTATTAATATAGGTATATTTTATAACAATCTGTTTTTTATTTCAATTCTTATAATATAAAATCCATCACAAGAGCATAACAATCAAAGGGAATTGATTGAGATATTCATTAAGTACTTTAGAGGGATTCAGTTATTTACACCTTAGTTTACTTTCACGCTTTGAGAAAGAAAGGCGTAAGTCACATCTCGACTTACTTGCTTTATCTAGAGTCTGTTTATTGTTCTCTCCGCTTAAGTTTAGCAAACCGGCAATCTTTAAAGTCATTTATACCTTAACCTCTTGGCGCCCAATCAAGCAGTAATTAAACAAGTTAATTACTTAATATTCTAATTAATCTATTCTCAATATTTGATAACTGCGGTATGTAACTAATTTTATCGCCAAAGTTATCAATTGTCAGCAGCAACCTCGGATCCCTCGACGCATGGGCTATTTCAATATATTTCAGAAAAAGGGCTGTTACAATATAGCATCGTGTGAAGCAAAATAAGAGGACTGTTACACATTGGATAAATTCCATCGCACCTGAAGGTGAGGTATTTAAGGAAACGTCTCTGAATTCTCCCCAAGTATTATTATTATTATACTATTAGTAGACGTAGTATGGATACCACACAACTGCACCATACTGGAGCACACTCCGCACATAACCATAGAAGAGACACTAAAGTCGACGGACTTTGAAGCCGCGTTACACACATGTTTTTTGTTTTTTGTCATTATGAACGTTGTATGGTTAGTCTTTTAAATGTTTACTTTACTATCTACAGTATCTATTTCTGCTTCTTTTGAGTTTATCTACTACCAGATTTTCTAAGTAAATATAAATTAAATCTTCTTTTTATTTTAGATTTATTCTAGAAAATGATTATTATAATAAAATAAGTTATTTTTAAAGTCTATGCTATTCATCGCAGAATAAAATTCTTCGGTCGTTTCGTTCATTATAAATATTTGCTTAATGACTTGTGTTACACGAAAATTGTAGACGAAGATGCCGTATGTTCCCATCCTTGGTAAATTGTTGCACAATAAACTGGTTTGTAAAGTGGCCAGAGGAAGCTCTATTATCCGTAGCTCAAAATTCTCTAAAAGGAATAGATACCGAAGAAATATCAAATAATTTAGCGGAAATCTGTGTCATAATGCATAAGGTAAAGTTATTGTCAAATTTTATACAATTAAATATCATCGAAAATTTTTAGAGTGTAGAAGATATGACAGAAAGGTTTTATAATGAGATGCGACGTCACTATTACACTACTCCTAGTAGTTATTTGGAGCTGTTAAAACTCTATAAAAATATGCTAAAAGACAAGAAGGAATTAATAATGAAAATTCGCGAACGTATTTCTAATGGTTTGACGGTGAGTATTTATTAAAAGGTTTAAGGATACTGATATGTTCTATTGCACCGAACTATCGAAATCGAATTTTGTATAATCAAATATAAACTAGAATTCTAACACCGCATAATAGTAAATTCTCTTTATGACAACATTACGCTTTTCGGGAAGGCAAATGACAATTCGCATATTTGATAAATTTCCTTAATTCGTCAAATCAAATAAAGTCAATATAAATTTCGAAGATAAATTATTACAGAAATCAGCCACCAATATATTGTACAAACAATCTTCCATTTCGTCCTTTTGCCAAAATTATTACTGGTTTGAAATTAAAGTATTCCCTTAAGATCAAACGTAACTTTGTGCCAAAAAGTTTCTTAATAAAAAAAACTGAAATTATTAAAAAAAGCCAAAAATTCGAAGACAGTACATCAATATATCTTAAACTAATTCAACCAACTTTATTTGAGTCACCAAAGAAGTGTGTGGCCCAAGGTTATTATGCTAAAACATAATTTGTTTCCCATTGACCAAAAGTGACAGTTTTTCTTTGGTTGCTACATTCAAATTTGTTAATTATTGACAATGCTTATCATAATCAATAATTTCTCCCAGTTGCAAAAGTTCATAATAAACAGAAACTTTGTTTTCCTCGCCGATACGAATCCAGTTTTTCAATTAATGGAATTGATTGCTTAATACCTGTACATGCGTATTTTTTCTTACAGAGTGATTGTAGTAAGTTCATTTTTTTCTCCTGTAATTAAACAATCCTAAAATAGGTTATTTTCATTCCGTATTAATAACGATTAACAAATTTGATTACACAAATGTTCAATCGCAACTGGGGCATTGTTTCGGTTTTTCAGTTTATAAAATTATTCACTTATTCACTGCCACCCCCTTCAAAGTACTCTCCTTCCACATAAATACACCAATTCCAGCAATTTGTCCATGACTGGAAGCAGTGCTGGAAGTCTTCGCGTGTTATCGTGTTCAACACTGTCTGCGATTCGGTCTAGATCTCCTCAATTGTCTCAAAACGGCGCCCCTTGAGCTTCAGTATCAACTTCGGAAACAAGAAGAAGTCACAAGAGGTAAGATCTGGGAAGTAGGGAGGGAGAGTTCTGCCGTCTTCGTTGAGGCTAGAAACTGATGCAGAAGGTGATGTGTGGGTTGGTTAATTGTCGTGGTATAGGATCCACGAATTGGTCGGATGGTTTTTCTTTGTCGCCTAAGAAGAACGCAATAAAATCTTCCATTAACTGTTTCACCTGGTTGGAGAAACTCTTTGTGCACGATACCATCAGCGTTAAAGATACAAATTAACATAAACTTGACGTTGCTTCAAACTTACCGCGCTTTCTTCCGTCGTGGTGACGATGGCGTCTTCCACTGCGATGACTGCTACTTTATTTCGGGATCATACCCGTACACCGCCAGTAATTATTCTGGTACTGAAATTCGTATGCCTTTCGGCAGGTTCTTTCAGCTCTATGCAGATATGAACACAATGCCGTTTTTATTCAATGCTGAGTAACCTTGGCACAAACTTGACACTACTACACCGCATGTTGAGTTCGCCGGACAGAATACACTGACGAACGCCGTACAACTAACCGACAATGTTACAGATATTATGGATTGTTCCCTTACGGCCTTGCAAGATAGCATCATGCACTTTTGTCACATATTGTGGTGTGTCTTCCGTCGATGAACAACCGGAACGCTCATCATCATCATCAACCGCCACAGATCCAACATTATTTTTAACAAAAGCACTCCGTTAGAAATGCTTAACAGACACGCCAAATTCTCTGGCACGACTAATAAGCTTCGAACTGCTATACACGCAATAATGTCTACTGTACATAGTTTAGCCATAAATACTGTCAGTATTTTAATGGCATACATAAAAACAATAACTCATCGTACCAAACTACAATTCATATGTATTCGAAAAGTACAGAAAATAAGCTCTTGAACGGTATTCCATTTATTCGAACTGTTTGCTTCCTATGTCTACACACAGTTTCAATCAACCTGTAAACGACGTCTATCAATTAACGCGTTGCTTCTAATATTATTTTTGTTGCAGCTACACGAATACTTCGTTTCAGAGACTCCAAATTTTGATTACGTTTCTTACGGCTACTAGAGTCTTAATAAACCCAGGATTGTTGATTTCCAGCAATGTTTGGATTGTTTCCACTTTATGAGCTGTTCTTTTGGAACACCAATCCCCTCGCCGTGTCTGTCAGAGGCTTCGCCACCGTTTCCTATAGTTTATTGGTACACATGATCAATATTTTCACCCCAATCGTGCAAATACGAATAACGGTTACATAATGACTAATAGTCAGGCGGCAATTAAAGGTATTATCAACCCATGTATCAGGTCTAAACTGGTGAAACATTGTGATAAGGGTGCCAGGACATGACGAGATTAAAGGCAATGAGATATTCGATAAACTGGCCAAGGAAGATTCTAAGAGGAACTTCTCAGGACCAGAACTTGTATGTGGAATCGCCAAAGATTACGCTAGAAGGGAGATCTGATTATGGCTAGAAAGAGAACATAAAAAGAGAAATGAAGGCTAACGGAAGATCAACTCCATATTAAGATACTACTAGAAGAACTGGGTGCTAGGCTTTCAGCCAACCCAATTCGTTGGAAAAAAAGTTAAAAAAGCAATTAAAACTATTCCCGGATTGATAACCAGACATTATCCTTTAAGAAAGCATCTGCGCAGCATGGGCTTGGTTAGCTAACCCTGGTGTAGGAGATGTGAAAATCAGAAAGAACCTAGCCTTCATGTAATATGCACTTATGAGGAACTGAAGGGTCGCAGACAGAAACATTTCGGAAGATATTTATTGAATCCAACGAGGGTACTCAAATTTTCCCTGAGGAGGTTAGTCGGTTTTATCGAGGACTGAAGGCTAACAGAATGGAACTGAAAGGTCTGTTGGGGGTGAGCACTGAGTTCAAGTGCCTAGACTTACTGGCGTACAATCCAAAGAACTAGAAGAAGAAAAAGAAAACTGATTCCTTTTGGAACGCGAATCCCCTTAATCATAGTGTCTGTCGCAAGCTTCGCCTCCGTTGCCAATTATTTATTTGTACACTTGATCGATGTTTTCACCCCGATCTTGCAAAAATGAATAAGAAAAACCTCTCCTTCGTAGGAGACCCCATCAAACCATTACTGAGACTGAACGGTGACCACGCTAAACCTATATCATAAATTATGATAAAGACGGCAGACTATGTGCCCACACTGTCAAATTTAATAATAATATGTTTATATACTGAGAAGGATTGTTCGACGTTGAGAGATGTTATATTTGCATAGTTAAAGTGCTCTTTGTATTTGTACAATGGATCTTCAGTATTGGTAAAAAGTTGCCCTAATTTTGTAAAATCTACATTTTTATCTAATACGCCTTATGTGTATTATTAAATTTAACAGTGTGGGGCACATAGTCTGCCGTCTTTAGCTGTCAGCTGTTTTAGAAGTCCAGAAGATTATGATTCATAATCTTCTGGACTTCTAAACAGCTGACCAAACATCCTTTTGTTTCGTCGATTAAATTTTTAATAGTACAGATTCTCTCTTTTGAGAATAAAATTTTGCGATGCCCTCTTTGTTAGTAACGACTTCACAACGTCTTCTCCTTTTCTGTTCTTATGGCCTAAGTAATGTTTGCTACTTCTGTAAGTTTTCGTGTCTAAATCTTCCCCATTGATGCGAGAGATTGTTCTGGGTGCGATATTTACTTCACGGGACAAGATGGCTTGCTTCCCCAAATAGTGGATTTCAAGCGATTCTTGCATGAACAGCTGCCACAATGTTTGATGTGCGGGCAGAACGCGGACGACTGGTACCAAGGCGATCAACGACATCACCAATGTCTCAAAAAACGAGCAATGATACGATATACAAGACATTCATTAATGTTAAGGGGCGAAAGAGGAGCTAAAATCTGTCACGCACTTTTGCTTTGTACAATACAATATCGATCCGTTATGGTATTCGAATCTCCCCATATTATAAATGGTGTTGACTGAGAGGCGGCTACCAAACAAGTACAGACATATTACATATAATCAACGATACGTTTATGCTGTTATGAAGTTTTTCGACCCATCATTTCCTTCAATTGTGCAACATTGACAATATTTATGGCTAGATTGTGTATTTAATTTTAATTTTATGTATACCTATTTGATATTAATTTCAATTTATTTAATCCAGTTTGCTGGTATTTTTCTTTGCAAATAGATTAATAAAAGACACAATTCTAAAGCATCATTAATATTTGGCTATGGTTTACTATCACGTACCTACTTTTTAACAATTAAGTAGTTGTTTGGGCTGCTTGCATCGTTTGTAGGATTTGAATAATCTAACACTTTGGCAAACAATCTACTGCCGCCTTCAGGGTAGCCTTGAGAAGAGCTGGTTCTTGCCAAACTTATGTCTGACATATATGTTTTCATAAATTTTTTATTGCAAAATGTATTCGTGTGATATTCAAATCACGCACACTAACCACTAGGCTATTTGAGGGACAGAATATTATTTCTTAAAAACTGTATTTAAGCTACAGGCAGCAGTTTTTATGTTCTATATTCCTGTGCCGTGTTGCGTAATCTTGTCTATTCTGTCTCTGGTACCGTGGTTGTAGGTCTTCTCTGTACATTTTTCCGAATAATTGGGAGCCAGACATCTTTTATCTCCAGGCATGGTGTACTTATGGCGTTTGGTGTTATGGCCATATATGCTGTCTCTTTCAGCTTTCTTTTGGGCTGACGGTCCTCCTTTCTCAGGATTGTTGCATTGTCTCATGTAATCCTGTGTTCCTCTTCTCGGGCATGTTAAGCTAGCTATTCGTGATTTGTCGATTTCTTCCAGCCGTATCACTTCCTAATGGTCTTTGATACTGACTTGTAGAGATCTGCCTGTTTCTCCGAAGTATTTTCTTCCACATTCGTATGGTACTTCGTATATGCTCGGAGAAACAGTCAGACCTCTACAAGTCAGGATCAAAGAATATCAGAAAGTGGTCCGACTGGGAAAAACCGATAAATCACGCCTAGCTCAACATACCTGAGAAGAGGGACACATGATTAGATAGTATAATGTAATACTCCCGGGAAAGGAGGACCATGAGACCAAAAGGACAGCTGAAAGAGACAGCATACATGGCCATAACACCAAACGCCATAAGTACACCAAGCCTGGAGATAAAAGTTGCCTGGCTACCAATTATTCGGAAAAATGTACAGAGAAGACCTATAACCACAGTACCAGAGACAGAATAGACAAGATTACACAACATGGTGCAGTAATTTAGACCATAAAAACTGCAGCCTATAGCTTAAAAGAGGTATTTGGCATTGTGGTTAGTGTGCTTGATTTAGTTCAAAATTTTGAATTTCAGACGTGGTTCGAACCTCACACGAGTACATTTCCCAATATAAAAATTGGGAAGACATATTGCAGTGGAATGTGCTTTTAAATTGCTTATTAATTTTTTTATTCACACTACAACTTATGTTGCCGGCTGTACAGTCTAGTAGAATCCACGAACTCCCATCTCACGGATCGTTCTTTTCAGAATAGGTCCAGTTTATGTTAAAAGGAAAACAATGAATGTCAGTAAAAGTCACAATTAGCTAATTTACAATTTTTAATAATATAAAAAATAAAAAAAAAATCCCTTTACCGAATGTATAGGGTGCTAAAGCAACATTAACAGTAGCATTAGGAGGAAACACTCTTTGTGAATATGACTCGCACACAGAGAAAAACCCCCTGTGACTCTCGAACAAATATAAAACTAATAAATACTGGAGAAATTTGTCAAGTTTGACCTCTACTTTAACCCCTACAATATCAAATGTCAAAAACAACAAAGTTTTCAAAATCCGCGTAAATAGGCTTACAGTCATGCACAAATAAAACACGACAAAATTCAACCCACATAAAAAAAAAATCCAACCTTGAATTTAAAACGTTCTAGAATATTATTTTTGAAGAAAAACTCCACTACAAAAAACATGACAATTTTCTCTAATACCCATATACTAACTTCAAATATCAAAATTAGTACAAGGAATACATGAAATTACAATAATAATAATAATCGTAGTATCAGGTATATAAATAAAATATTTTTATCGAACTTACATAGATCTATGCACTGATAACGCAAAAAAACTACGTGAGAGATATCTTACTTATTAGATCATACTATAATCACAAACTCTCGCAAAAAACGAAGTAACATAACATGCACCTGAATAAAATGCATAAACAAAATAAAACCCGATTTTACTAAAACAGAGAATAAAATTGAATATCTTATTCTCTGACAACCGGTCACTTTAGAAGTCAAAATATCTCTGCCAAAATGAAGTTTCATCATCCGCACGGATATCCCCACCAACTATAAAATCAAAAATATACAGAAAAATATATATATCTTATGACAATATGATATCCGGAGTAGCGGCTGCTTCAAACATCTGACCAACCTAAATATACGAGGATGGATCAAAATTTCAAACATAATACAATTCATCACTTATAATTAAATATATTTATAACGATCCCCGTCTGAAATAAAATAAATATCAAAAAATGAAATAGATAATTTTAATAAATGTACTACACAAAAAAGTTTAATATATATAGTTCAATTATTTTCCTTTCTTGTCCAAGGAAAAATCCATTGCAATATGTCACACATGAGCTTGGCAAGAACCAGTCCTTCTCAGCACCTTCTACCTTGAAGACGACAGTAGATTGGCTGCCAAAACATCGGATTATTCAAATCCTACATACGATGGAAATAGCGCAAACAATTACTCAATTAATCATCCATCGTCAACAACTTCTCATTACTTTTTAACAATCCACGAATGGCTCTATTAGGAAAATAATGATAAATTTCACACTAAATTATATTTAAGAACCACTGGCAAAGCTTTTAGTATAATATTTTAGTATGCCAATACAGAATAAGCCATCGTGTCCAGAAAACATATCTATATTTGCAATAAAAGCATAAAGAAAGTTCAAAAATAGATGAAAAATGTATCACCTTTTGCTGAAATATTTTTATCAATTGTAAAACAAAGTACTGCACATATTGGTCTCGCAGCAGTCCTTGGTCTCTATTACCCTTTAAATTTGCAGAAACTTTATGAAACAAATTCAGTAATTGACAGCATGAAAGAGACATTAATGATATTAGAGCCAGAACTTGCTAAGAAATCAATAGCGGTCGCTGAACTAATGAAGAATTTGGCCAATGAACAGAAACAAGCTGACAAAGTGAGAAATATTGTTAAAACTGACGAAGAAGCAGCCAAGGTAGGTAAAAGTAGTAATTTAAAGAAAAGTATTTTGTTAAAAGTATATTTCCAATAGGTTCAAGCTCAAGAAACTAGAGCACTAGCAGACGACGCCCAAAAAGATCTTGATACAGTATTACCAGCTATGCAAGCAGCTGCAAAGGCACTGGAAGCATTGAACAAGAGCGACGTAAATGAACTGAGAGTATTTCAAAAGCCACCGCAGCTAGTTAAATATGTTATGGAGGCGGTTTGTGTGTTACTTGGTGCCAAGTAAAATATACAACAAAAATGACCCACAAGATATCAACTTACAAAATTACTTACAGAACTGATTGGGCGGCTGCAAAACAAATAATGGCAGATGCTAACTTCTTAAAAAAACTACAAGATTATGACAAAAATCATATTACGGAGGCTATGACTCGTAAACTAAAGCCGTACATAGAAAATAAAGATTTTGTTCCAGAAGTTGTAGTAAACGTATCAAAAGTTTGTAAAAGCATGTGCATGTGGGTTCGAGCTATTGACCAGTACGCCAAAGTATATAAGATTGTTGAGCCAAAACGAAAGAAGTGCGTATAGACACAATGTAAAATTTAAATTAACCTTTAACGATACTTATTAAACACACACATAACTTTAAACGATTATATTTTTAAATATCCAATGTCTTTAATACAGGTTAGAGGTTGCCGAAAGAGATCTCAACAAAGTAATGTCTGTTTTAAAAGAAAAGCAACGTCAATTAGCTGAAGTAGAAGCAATGATAATGAACCTTGAAGCCAAGTTTAACAAAACACTAAGCGAAAAAAAAGCACTAGAAGACGATATGACTTTAACAGCGACTAGATTACAGAGAGCTAGACGACTAAATGTTGCTTTAGGCGATGAGCAAACTCGTTGGGAACAAAGTGTTTTGGTAAAGAACAAAAGAAAGTTAGACATTATGATGAAAACTAATATGTACGCATCTGTTTTAGTCATGTACTACAGAATTAGAAACTGTTATAGGAGATGTATTATTAGCTGCAGGTTGCGTCGCTTATATCGGTGCTTTTACCAGTATTTACAGAAAAGAATTGATGGAAATGTGGCTTGAAGAATGTAAAAATTATAAAATTCCATCTTCGGAATCGTTCAGGTATGTATTTATATTTTAAATAACCATATTTTCCTAAAGGTAATTAAACAACTAGCTACCAATTAACACCAAAATATGTTTCAGTCTTATAGCTGTTTTGGCTGATCCTTACGAAGTTAGGGTATGGAATACCTGCGGTCTTCCCCGAGACGACGTATCTACAGAAAACGCAATTATGGTAACAAAAGCTGGTCGTTGGCCTTTGATGATAGACCCCCAAGAACAAGCAAATAGGTGGATAAGGCAAATGGAAACTAATAATAATTTAAAAATTGGCAAATTAACAGACACTAATTTTCTGAGGATTTTAGAAAGTTGTATTCGGATAGGAATGCCTGTTTTGCTGGAAGAAGTTGGTGAGACTTTAGATCCAACATTAGGCCCTGTGCTATTAAAGCAAACATTTGTTCAGGTATATTGAAATGAAAAACGAAATAATATTTTATATTTCTTGAAATAGTTTTATAAGACTACTATTTTGTTGATTACAGGGAGGAAGAACTTTAATTCATTTAGGTGATTCTGATATAGACTACGACCAAAATTTTAGATTTTACGTAACAACAAAACTTGCCAATCCTCATTATTTACCAGAAGTATGTATTCAAGTAACTATTGTCAATTTTACCGTCACTCCATCAGGACTGGAAGACCAATTATTGGCGTAAGCTTTGCATACTTTTTCATAAAAGAGAACGCAAATAATTATTCCAAAATATTACATTTTTAAATATACACTTCGGAAAAAAAACAATAGAATAACGACCTTTTATTTCCATAAAGCCTATTTCCTATAAAAACCTAATATATCGATTGCCTATAAATGAATTCCCATTTACAAATAAAATAAAAATTATCAGCAAAATATAAATTAGGTGATATCATAACTATTTGAAAAATATAACAAGTTTCTTTAACATAAACTCCGAACATAACCCTAAAATTTTTACAATTCTTGATGTTACAAATAAAATAAAAATTATCAGCAAAATATAAATTAGGTGATATCATAACTATTTGAAAAATATAACAAGTTTCTTTAACATAAACTCCGAACATAACCCTAAAATTTTTACAATTCTTGATGTCTTTGTTATTATATGAGACAGAGATTAAGCAATTTTACATTTTTAAAATAAGTACATATTTGTATGTATAACGTTCCTATGATATTACATTTATTGTTAATTTTTTCAATTTTTACTTCTGTTTACCTACTTATGTCTAGGCAAACCTTATTGACAATCCAAGTTTTTCGTTTACACAAAGCATATTAGCTTAAAAAAGGTATATAACCCCTTACCAGAATTATTAATCGTATCCTAAATATGTATTTCGACAACTAAGTTGTCACATCAGTAGGTAAAACCACTAATCAAGGTGTCGCACATGAGGCACAGTAAATTTCACACAAATTTCCCATTTTGCTAAGGTAAGTTTTCACAATAAATATGCGTTTTTCGATGGATAGATGCTCTATGATGACCAAGTCACAGTTAATCGCAAATTTTTTGCGTATATGTCAGTATAGGAAAACTATCAATGTAAAGATAAGACATTCTAAATTCATAGGGGGCACATAATACAATTTTCAGCGGGGTTTTAATTTTGAGGTTCGCTGAATTCATATTCTATATAATTCCGTTTTTCCATTTTTCATATGTTGTCTCTTTCACCCTGTATATAAAACTACAAAGGAATAAAGTTGTTTCATAGAACAATCAACATAACATCAAAAAATAATAATGGGTGCCCAAATATTTCCTTCCGATTTAAATTGACCGTCATCTATATATAACAGCTGTCGATGTTATTATAACATCGTTTAAACAGCTTTATGTGCTAAGGGGTCGATAACCTCGTACGAAAAGTCAGCTGTTAAAAATTTATACTTTTAGTTTGTTGTTATTAAAAGAAGACGTAGGATGTGTACTCTACGGGGCATTGCACGTCCAATTTAGTAACAATCTATCTTTAATCGAACACGTAAAGGTATATCATATGGAACATACACATGTAACGATCGACAACTGACTGAATCGGGAGTACAATTGTTTCGTTATTTAAAACAGACCGACTGCAACATAAAGAGTGGGAGTACCTACTCTTTATGTTTAGTCGGTTGCACTTCTTTAAAGGCTGTGGCGGGAAAAATACTTTTTCTCACGTATAAGAGGAAATTTTAGGAAAATATTTTGGATTGACATTCTTTATAGTTACATCTTTCCATTTTTCATTCGCTGTCTCTTTCTTTCAAGGACACCCTTGTATGTTGTTTATATATATATGTTTCTGCTGCAAATCTTAAGTTCGCCATGCTTATCGTTTTTCTTCTTTAATTTCCCTTATGTTGGGTGTGTTTTTTGCTTCCTTATTTATTCACTATCTTTGGCCCAATTCATTCGTTGCACGTAATGTATGTAAATGTATTTTCTTCTACTTAGTTAATACCTTCTCTTCCGATATGATATATAGGGTTATTCAAAACTCAGTTAAATTTTGAAAATGGCTGTAATTTCCTTATAAAGTAAAATATACACAAATTAAAAACAGATTTTTATTGGTAAAACAATGGAGTTTATACAAAGCAAATCACTTCAGCTCAAATATCTCCGCCATCTTGTTCTTCAACAAGAAGCATCCTTTTTTCTATACTGTGGACAGCATCGTGGAGTAAATTAACTGGAATAGCTGCCTCTTGTTGTGAAATTGATTCTTTGAGCTGCTGGATAGTCGTAGGATGACTTTAAAAAACCTTTTCTTTAAGATAACACCATAGCCAATAATCTGCCGGATTAATATCTGGACTTGGGAAGTCTCTGCTTATGATACGATAGCCAAAAGTGTTAACTAACAGATTTTTTAATGAAGTGTAAATATGGGGTGTGCGCTATCTTGCAAGAAGATAATATTTTCAATATCGTCTTTGTGCATTCTTGAGATAACATAATTTCGCAGCATGGTAAAATATCATTCTCCAGTAACTGTTTTTAATTGCCCATTTTGATTTTCCTCAAAAAAGTAAGTTCAGAACCTTACTTTGAATCGGGATGTGAACCCAATCCACATGGTTACTTTCAAATCATGAATCCCTTGCTGAATTACAGTATGCGGATGAGAATTCTACGCTTATGCGTATGAACACCCCCACTCAGTTGAAAGTGCGCGGTGTCGGTCCATAAAACGTTATCCAGCCACTGCGGAGTTTGTTGAATTTGTGCTAATACACGAAGAGCAAAATCATACCTAACTGGTTTATCCGTTTCTTTATGTTGAAATAAAACTTGCATTTTATACGGATACATGTTTAGATGTCTTCTGAAAATTCGCCAAATCGTGGTGTAACTTATTTGGAGTCGTTTTACAACTTGATGAACTTCAGCAGCAGTAATATCATTCGCTACTTTAGGTCTTCCAAATTTTGCTTTATCAGTAACGCAACCAGTTTCTTCAAATTAGCTTGCGGTAAGCCTGTAAACTGCACGGCCCGTTTCTCAAGTTATTGTTTCTTCTAACTTTTCTTATACCCGCTACTAAACTTCTTGTACATTCATAGTAGCACTGAACAAGACTTATACGATTTTGCAACGTCAAAACCATTTTTCACAGGGTGAATGTTTGGCAAATTCAGTAAGAAAAGCTAACGTTTCTATTTTTATCAACAAACTTGTTGCCATTGTAGCGCAAATAAAAAATATGAACGACGAATAAACCCCATTATTTTATGAACACAAATATGTTTTTATTTTGTGTATAACTTACTATTTAACAAGACGACAGCAATTTCAAAATGTAACTTTTTTTTACATAACTTGTACTGATTCCCTTAAAAGCGCAGTCCTTAATTGGTTATGAACCGAAAACCAGATGTGAGATTAAACATCAATCGAAGACAAAATTTTCCAAAAAAAAGGGATCAGCAATGATTACAGTAAATTAAGAACGTATCTTAAAATAATTAGTTAATTAATTGTCAACAGTAACAAAAACAATTATCAGACCAAACTATTCGTACTGTTCAGATTTGATTAAAATTTTGTTCAAGAATTTTTTGATGAAATAAAATTTCACTTTGAGTTCAAATTATAATTTTATTAAAATTCACTACGTTCATTTCGCTCTATTCGAGCTCATCAGGTGATGATTATTGTAATACAAAATGTATGTAATTTATGTAATACAGATTTAATACAAAGGTATTTTTATTAATATAAAATATTATTAAAAATCTGGTGTGAAGAACACAAATACAGGTTCACTATTAATATTTTTGTGAACGTGTCCGAACATATCTCTCCCCAGAGACGTAGATACGTATTTCGCCTTTCTACAGGCTAATCGGTATGCCCCTGCTGGAGAAAGAATATTTCCAGACACATTCACAAAAAAGAACCACATCGCCACATCACAGAAATTATCCAGACCGGGCGTAGAAGTAAATTCAGCGCTGCCTGTTGTCAGACAGCCGAAGTACCTCGCCCCGTCCACATAACCAATGTGAAGTAACGACGTCTTTCCAAAGGTGGCAGTCATTCCTCTAGAAACTGCATTTTGTTTGTGTCTTCACTCATACTACGGACTAACCGCATGTGTAATGTATCAGAATAATTGAAACATACATGGGTAGGTAAACCCCACCAGTTTTGTATAATACAAAGATATTTTTAATAACATAAAATATTATTTACTTCTGAATTTACTTCTACGCCCGGTCTGTATAATTTCTGTGATGTGGCGATGTGGTTCTTTTTTGTGAATGTGTCTGGAAATATTCTTTCTCCAGCAGGGGCGTACCGATGAGCCTGTAGAAAGGCAAAATACGTATCTACGTCTCTGGGGAGAGATATGTTCGGACATGTTCACAAAAATATTAATACTGGACCTGTATTTGTGTTCTTCACACCAGATTTTTAAAAATATTTTATATTATTAAAAATACCTTTGTATTATACAAAACTGGTGGGGTTTACCTACTCATGTATGTTTCAATTATTCTGATACATTATACATGCGGTTAGTCCGTAGTATGAGTGAAGACACAAACAAAATGCAGTTTCTAGAGGGATGACTGTGCCACCTTTGGAAAGACGTCGTTACTTCACATTGGTTATGGGGACGGGGCGAGGTACTTCGGCTGTCTGACAACAGGCAGCGCTGAATTTACTTCTACGCCCGGTCTGGATAATTTCTGTGATGTGGCGATGTGGTTCTTTTTTGTGAATGTGTCTGGAAATATTCTTTCTCCAGCAGGGGCGTACCGATGAGCCTGTAGAAATGCGAAATACGTATCTACGTCTCTGGGGAGAGATATGTTCGGACACGTTCACAAAAATATTCATAGTGAACCTGTATTTGTGTTCTTCACACCACATTTTGAATAATATTTTATATTATTAAAAATACCTTTGTATTATACAAAACTGGTGGGATTTACCTACTCATGTATGTTGCAATTATTCTGATATAATACAGATTTGATTAAAATTTTGTTCAAGAAATTTTTGATGAAATAAAATTTCACTTTGAGTTCAAATTATAATTTTATTAAAATTCACTACGTTCGTTTCGCTCTACTAGAACTTCATCAGGTGATGATCATTGTAATACAAAAACCGTAACAGTCTTTTATTATGGAGTTTCAACACATATCTCATTCGTCAATTAATCATTCAAGAATTTTTTAATTACAAATTTATTATATCAGGAATCGGTATAAAATTATACACAATTTCAAGCATTTTATTAATCGAACTATTAAAATTTATTTATAAGCAAAATGGGTATTTAATATCAAAACTAATTTGCAGAGATGTTGTAAGATTAGAACGTCCTGATCTAGAAAGTCAACGCAATGACTTAATTATACGCATTAATAACGACAAAACTACATTGAAAAATATAGAAATAAAAATTTTAAGACTTTTATATCAATCCGAAGGCAACATACTTGATGATGAAGAATTAATAGATACGTTAAATGAAAGCAAGGTGAATTTAAAACTTTAGCATTTAGATATTTTACTAATGCAAAAACTATGCTACAGGAAACATCCGCTGTAATTGAAGCTAGACTTATTGAAACTGAAGCCACTGAAGAAAAAATTTCTATTGCTCGGGAAAAGTATAGAACCGTGGCCACAAGAGGTTCTGTTTTATATTTTGTGGTTGCTCAATTAGCCGACATTGATCCCATGTATCAATATTCATTAAAATATTTTAACCAGGTGATATATTATCTTCATATGTCTTACACAATTAACGTTTATATTTATAAATATAGGTTTTCAACAACGTCATCGAAACTAGTGTAAAGAATGAAGATCTAATGATAAGACTTGATATTCTATACAAAGAAATTACTTTAGCTATATACACTAATGTATCCAGAGGCCTCTTTGAAAGACACAAGTTGGTCTTTAGCTTCATGCTTTGCGTAGCTATATTTTCAGAAGCTGGTGTCGTAACCGATGCCCAGTGGAATTATTTATTAAGAGGACCAGTTGTTTCTAAAGCAACATTACCCAAGAAACCTGATTATCCCACAATTACAGAAAATATGTGGATTGCTGTAAATTTTTTATCCACGACGTTTCCTATTTTTGAAGAATTAGTAGACGACATTACACATATTATTGCTGTCAGTATAGATGAATTTTCTCAAGTAAGTAAGTGAAATATACTCATGTTCAAAATTAACGCACCATTCAAATAATTCGTTATAATTTTCACAAAATTGTTTAATTATTGAATTAATTTTTAACATAATCAACAAACAATTGAGATTATTACAAATTATCGCAGTAGATTTTGCACGAAAAAACGAATTTTTTAATTTAACCATTTGTAATATTGGCTGTCCGTTTAATACTGAAGCTGACGTTTGTCAAATTTTGGAAATTTATTTGTTTTGTATTTGTCATACTGAGAATTATAGTTATTGTCAATTGGTGTTTAACATATCTTGCCATAGTCGTACATGCCTGTTTTCTATTAGCTTTTATTATTCACATTTTTTGTTTAGAACACAGTACAATCTATCCCATTTTCTTAAATAATTGTAGTTAGTAAATTTTGGCAACAAACGTTTTAAAAAGTAAGGATATTGCATTTGGTTTTATAGGCCTTTCACGATATGAAGACGTGATGTTTGCACAGTGTAGCAAGATTTTTGTTATGTAATGAGTAATGATTCTCTGATATAAGTTATATGTATCAAATAATTGACGTGATGTGGAAGATATTTAGGTTATGTTGAAGTAATAATTCATAATAAAATAACATGAGAGCAAAATGAATTGAGGTAGTAGGAGGCTGCGGTTCGTAGATCGTATTTCGTGAATTATATTCACAATATTTTTCTGTCAAACATTTAATGACAGACTGTCAGTGTGAATTATTAATTCTTTCAATACAATTTAAAAAAAAAAAACTGTAATCACATTCAGAATGTTTACTCAAGAACAAATGGTGTTCATTTTAGAATGTTACTTTCGTAACGGTCGACGTTTGCCAAACGGCGAATGGTATTATTCAATAAAAATGTGCAAGGAAGAATTCCAACAACGTTTTCCTGAAGTTGTTTTAGTAAATAAGAAATTTTCTCGTGACCTATTGAGAATTATAAATAACTTTCGAACAACTGGGTCTGTAAAAAGACAATGGAAAGGGGGAAGATCTTCTCGAGTTAGGACCCGAAATGTTGTTAATAATGCAAGAAACGCAATTAGAGAACAACCTACAACATCTGTCAGAAGACTGGCACAACAGTTGGATATAAGTTTTGGAACCTGCCGCAGTATTCTTAAACGCGATATTGGTATGCATCCTTACAAGGTTCAATTGTATCAAGAACTATTGCCGCCAGATTACGTTCGAAGAGTTGCCTATTGTCGTTTCTTTAATGCAAATCTTAACGACGACGATGTTTTGGATAAAACGTTTTTCACCGACGAAGCGTGGTTTCACCTGAACGGCTACATAAACGCTCAGAATATGCGTATGTGGGCAAAAGACAATCCGCATTATTATAGGGAACCAACGTTGCATCCTGTAAAAATAGGGGTTTGGTGTGCCATGTCACGTAGAAGGCTTATTGGTCCGATCTTTTTCGAAGGAACTATAAATGGTGAAAGATATCGCAATAATATACTGGAAACATTCATAAATCAACTGCATCATGACTAGTTACAGTTAGGTTTCTTTCAGCAAGATTCCGCACGACCACACACTGCCTGTGAAACAATAAATTATTTACGTGAATTTTTTGATGAAAGAATTATTAGTGTTGACCGTTTCCCGCCAAGATCGTGTGACTTAACTCCTCTGGATTACTTTTTATTTCCATACTTAAAAAACTCTATTTTTAAAAATCCAGTGCATACAATAGACGATTTACGGAACAATATCGTGCGACAGTGCGAGTTAGTAGACGGATTTATTTTACAAAAGGTTTTTGAAAACATGAAGCGGCGCATAAATTTATGTTTGAATGCCGAGGGACAACAGTTTCAACAATTATTGTAAACTTTTCAATAAAATATAAAACATGACATTTGTATGACATTTTATAAATATTTTAAGTTGTAAATTAAATGTATATCAAGGAGACATTTAAGTGCTGTCAGCACCGCAGCCTCCTACTACCTCAATTCATTTTGCTCTCATGTTATATACAAATGAATTGGATGCATACATATTAATTAATACATTTATTGTTTATTTACAGATTTCACCTTTGTGTTTAATAAAGAAAACTGTTTTTTCAATGATTTTATTAAATAGAAACAGATGCAATTTATTTATACACAAATAATACAATATGGAATACATTTCATCAATACAATAGTAAACAAACGTAGAGAAGGATATTAATGATCATTAATAATCAAATTAACAAAGTTAAAAACACATCAGTCTGATGAACTATCTTCATCGTCACTTTCCAAGTTTCATCAACAAATACAAATTCATAAATACCAGATTTGTTCAGTCGTATATAGTTTGATAAAAACTTTACATGTTTTAATACGATGTGTGGTAACTCCACCAATGCCCTTTTAGGATCTTCTTTTTTTAGTGAAATCCTATGTTCTGTAGCACTTTCTACAGTGATGTGCAGCCACCCATAAAAATTTGTTTCACAAAGTACTGCTCTCAAAGATTTTAGCGTAATATGTTCTGTAATTACACAATAATTATATTATGCTAATGTATGTATATTTTGGAAAACTTACTGCTTCTGTACATGTTGTACACAGTATCCCTGGTAGCACACTCAGTAAAATTGTCAATCTGAACAACTACTTTCTTCCTGTCAAGCTTCCGTTTGGGGCTGACCAGTGTTTGACCCTGACCCTTTTAAACATCAGTAGATATTATGCTAACAGTTAAGGCTTACACCTAATGCTGCATATACACGCTATAAATAATGTCATTCATTATAGTTATAGTATTGTATGAATAACAAATATAAATTACCTTACGTATTGCTGTTAATGGTAACAACGGCCCGCCATTATCACGTTCTTCCGTAAAATACGCGATTGCAGCTGCAATTAGCGGTTTACTCTGGCTAGAGAACGATTTCGGCATTATTGCGTAAGCTAATAATTCCACATTAGTTATGAGAATAACTGTTTATAATAAAGACGGGATAAAAACAGTGAAAACTAATAAAAAAGTACAAACAAAGAAAATAAATGACAGAACAAATTTTCCGAATGACAGAATACATCTGTCAAATGACAAAACAAATTTGTCAACAATGGACGCTTCTTTCTCAGTCCTACAAACTTAAACGGCAATATTAACATTTACTTTTATCAGGTGTACATAGGTATTTTCTTTGGAACAGATTTGTCATGCCGAAAGTTCAATAAATGACGTACACGTCTTCGTATTGTGGATAGCCCATATCAATTTTTATATTTACGTCAAAAGCGATTACCGTATAGGACGCTAATGTTAATTGTTGCGATCGAAATCTAGTACAGTAGTGCTAACTTAATCAAAATTCGACACATACTGTCACTTCAGTATTAAACGGACACCTTTATCAATATACATAATTGTTAGTTTATTTAGTTTTTATTTAAAATTTGTTCATTCAAAAATCAAATGTCATCTAACGAAATAAAACGTTTATATTTTAACACAATAGGTATTCATTTATAAATTAGATTATGCAATTTTAAGAATTAAACACATTTTACAAAGCATGCTGAAATTGTCCACCGCCTTCAATACATTTTGCACATCTCCTTTTTTATGCTTTCAAAAACACTGGTTATGATGTTCATTGATTTCATTAATTTTTTGTATAATTTGGACTTGAAGGTGAGCCAAATCTGAAATCTATACGTTGAAAATAGAATTTTTTAAAATAGGCCGTAAAAATAAGGCGCATGGAGTGATATCGCAAGATAAGCAGCAGCCTCAACATAAAAATTGTTGAGTTTTTCAGCATTCCACATTTTTATATTCTGCTAATTAACATACCCATTAAGATGAAACAATGCTCCGTCTGAAAAGAAAGTTTTGTCTAGAGGGTAATCGTTGAAATTATTTAAAAACCATTGACAAAATTATAATTTCGGGAATAGTCAACTGGATAGATTTCTTGATAGCAAGTGAGACGATAAGGAAATTAGTGTAGATCCTCCTTTAATATTTTCTGGCAAGTGCCAATGAAAGGTTAGCTTATTGTGACAGTACCCGAATTGAAGTTCCTGGGGTTTCTTCCATTAGTTCTCTTGCGTTATCAATTACTTCTCGTGTACGTTTTTTTGGTCGACCACTTCCTTGTTTACGCTCTACACTACCTGTCTCTCTAAAAATATTAATGCACCGCCGAAGAATGTGTTGAAATTCGTTGTAATTGAAAAGCAGAACCGGAAATTTAAGTTTAAATTCCACCAAGCAATCGTTAATGGAGTACTCCCACTGTCCGTCAATTTTCCGTCCATTTCGCAAATATGATTTAACAATAAAAATTCTATGATTTTTGTGAAAAACATTTCAAAATTAAATAACTACATATATCAAAAAATTAATTTAAGTTTATAGTCGCCGAAATTCGTTTAAAGTTATGTGAAATGTCAGCGTTGACAACCAAATGTAAAATGTTAACACTGACAAATAACAAGTGTTCATTTGAAAAGTCAATCTAGGTTACTTTGAAATTTTGATAGAATAAGACGCAAATGTATTAGTATGTGTTTGTTGTTCCGTAAACGTAAATTCAAATGACATTTGATAATGTCAATCACAAATATCAGTTAGTGCATAAAATAATCGTGCGTCGATTCTGGTTTAAATAAATTGCTTCTCAGTTTTAAAATGGCTTTCACTTTAGAACATAAAATTTTTTTAGTCCAGGCTTATTTTCGAAGTGGTAATAAAATTGATGGTTTATGGGTTTATTCAGTTCAAGATTGCATGGTAGAATTTCAAGTTGAGTTTCCACATTTTGTAATAGATTATATACAATTTAAGAATACTTTGGATGGAACTTTAAAACTTTTTTCTGAAACTGGTAGTCTCTTAAGAAAATCAGGTAGCGGAGCAGTTAAGAAACGTACACCTCAAGTTGTCAGTCGTGTTGAAGAAATAATGGAAAATTAACCACAAACATCTGTTCGACATTTGAGTCAACAAATAAACCTTTCTGTTGTTACAACTCACAAGTTATTAAAAAGATATGCAACTTTATCCATACCGTGTCACAGCAGTACAAGAATTCAAAGGTATTTTTAATAATATAAAATATTACTAAAAATCTGGTGTGAAGAACACAAATGCAGGTTCACTATTAATATTTTCTGTGAACGTGTCCGAATATATCCTATCCCCAGAGACGTAGATACGTATTTCGCTTTTCTACAAGCTCATCGGTACGCCCCTGCTGGAGAAAGGATATTGCCAGACACATTCACAGAAAAGAACCACCTCGCCCTATCACCGTAATTATCCAGACCGAGCGCAGAAGTAAATTCGGCGCTACCTGTTGTCAGACAGCCGAAGTACCTCGCATACCGTCCACATAATTAATGTGAAGTAACGACGCCCTTCCAAAGGTTAGCACAGCCAATCTCTCTAGAAAACTGCATTTTGTTTGTGCCTTCACTCATACTACGGCTTAACCGCATGTGTAATGTATCAGAATAATTGAAACATACATGAGTAGGTAAACCCCACCAGTTTTGTATAATACAAAGGTATTTTTAATAATATAAAATATTACTAAAAATCTGGTGTGAAGAACACAAACGTGTTCTTGTGTTCTTCACACCAGATTTTTAGTAATATTTTATATTATTAAAAATACCTTTGTATTATACAAAACTGGTGGGGTTTACCTACTCATGTATGTTTCAATTATTCTGATACAGTACAAGAATTGTTAGAAATTGATTACCCACGTTGACTACAGTTTTGTAATTGGTTTGTAAATATTGACAATAATGGAGAACTTTCGCAAAGAGTCATCTTTACTGATGAAGCATGGTTTTATAAAACGGGATACCTAAATTCACAAAATACAAGAATTTGGAGTAATGAAAATCCACATGTAATTAATGAAGAATCGCTACATCCAGAGAAAATTGGTGTTTGGGCAGCGCTAAGCCAAAGGCGAATCATTGGACCAATATTTTTTTCAGGGAACGTTAACTGCTCAAAGGTACCGTACGGAAATTTTACAACCATTTGTCAATCAGTTGCATGATAATGAACTTCAAAATGTATATTTCCAACAAGACGGAGCACCTTGTCACTGTACTGCAGAATCTTTGGATTATTTAAGAGAATTTTTTGATGAGCGTATAATTAGTCGAAATACTGAAATTGCCTAGCCTGCACGTTCATGCGATTTAACACCTTGCGAATTCTTTTTGTAGCCTTATCTAAAAAATAACATATTTCGAGCACCTATATTAAATTTGAATGATATGCTACAGAGAATCGAACAGAAATACATGGAAATTAATAACAATCCAGTAATGTTGCAGAATATCATCAGAAATTTTGAACGGAGGCTTTTAAAGTGCATTGATCTTGAAGGACAACATTTTCAACATTTGTTATAGTTTTCAATAAATACCTATTATTTGTTATTTATTTGTATGTATGAATCTGTCAAAGTATACGACTTCGTAGGTTAAGTAGTAAATTTTAATTTACGACATACTTCAAAATGTTCTCCGTAAATCACATGCTACTAGATTGACTTTTCAAATGAACACTTGTTATGTATGCATGTATGTATTAGAAATGCTTAAGTTAGAAAATACGTTTTCTCATGCACAACCTACTTCAAATCCGGATTTATATAATCGCTTGTTATTTGGTACTGGTTGTAGTCGTCGTGGTAAGTTCACTATCAAATTGGATTACTTCTTAGAGAATTTTATCCCACTCGAAAAGAACAGCTTGTTCCAATTCTTGGAGAATAATAGAGCCTGGTAAATGTCGCCTTAGGTACTGATACTTTTACAGTACCCCATACGTGCTCTATAGGTTTTACATCTGAACTTTGTGGTGACCAGTCTATGACTTGAATATTGACCCTTTGTAAGTAATCCAAAACTCGTCTAGCGATGTGGGGCCTTGCATTATCCTGCATGAAAATGAAATTGATCCATATAACTGGTGCAAAAGGCATTCCATGGTCTTGAATAATGTTCTGGAGGTAGTATTCAGCATTCATTCAGCTTTGACGAATAGGGATTAGTATCAAAGCAAATAGCTCCCCAGAACATTCTTCCACCACCAAAGGGCTTCCTTTGAGAGGTTGTGTAGTCATTATGACTACACAATGACTACACACAAGGATATTATGACTGTCATAATATCCTTCTTCAGTTCTTTGCTATACTATTTCGCAACAATCTGATGATTTTAAACTTATTCTAGTCTCGTCCAAAAATAAAACTCGCTTCCAATCTTCAACTGTCCAATCTGCATGATTTCTGGCAAATCTCAAACGTTGTACTGCGCTGCGGTAAGTAATAGTCCCACTGCAGGCCTCCTACTATTCAATTTTACTTTTTTCAACCTTCTCCTTACATTTAAAGTCAAACTCTGACATTTCTGACTGTTACTGAAAGCTTACAGTTGCAAAAGCCTATCATTTCTCGCACTTGTGAGTCGTTTTCTAACTCGACTATGTCTGCTCGAGTGCGATCCGGCTTCCCTATATCTTCTAACCATTCGACTCACTATCGAATAATTAATAAAGTAGCAAACTAGCTACATAACGCATTGTACTCTCTTCTTCTACCAAAGTAGAAGCTCTTACAAATTCATCATTGGTTAAATGATGTGGTTGGTTCATGACTCATGACTTTAAATTTAAACTCTATTAACTTAAACTCTATACACGCAAAAAAATTAATGAATTCGTAATTAAAACTTAAATGATGCTTGAACTGTAGCTTCAACGACTCAAGAAAATCTGTTTAATAGAACTTGACGCGTTGTCTCACCAGAAATGTTAAAATTACTTTGCCGTGAGACAAAGCTACTAGATTATGTTCAGATAAAATAAAAAATTTTTAGAAAATACAAAAATTATAGAAAATATATCAGAAACATTGAGTGGTGCGTTAATTTTGAACATGAGTGTATTATGTATTACCTGAAAGAACATACGTCACGCTTTATTTAGGCAATCAATGTTGTACCTGAGAAAAAAAAGCGAAGTAGTATTCCGTGGAATGAAAATCTTGACGATTTCAATAAATTAATCTTATTAAAAACGTTGCAAGAAGAAAAACTTGTGTTCGCAATAACGGAGTACGTGAAAAAGAATCTTGGACAACCGTTTATCGAAAGTCCACAAGTTTCCTTGCAAATATTGTAATATTTACTATTATGTTCAAAGATCTTGAAACCCACGATAATGAAGGATATTTTAGATATCAAGATACTTCAAATGTAACTCCACTAATATTTGTGCTGAGCACAGGATCTGATCCTTTCGGTGCGTTTCAAAGATTCGCTATTGAGATGGGCTACAAAGACCGAATTCAAGCAATTTCCTTAGGCCAGGGTCAAGGTCCAGTTGCAGAAAGGTTAATCGAGCAAGGTTTACCTAAAGGAGACTGGATTTTTTTACAGGTTTTTTTATCTTACATATTATTCATTAACTAGACCTATGTTAATAAAAATTTATAGAATTGTCATCTAGCCACATCCTGGATGCTTCAGATGGAGAGGACTGTTTTACAAATTGCAGAAAATGTCAATAACGTTCACGAACAATTTCGTCTGTTTTTAAGCTCAATGCCTTCCAAAGCATTTCCAGTATCAGTTCTTCAAAATTCCGTTAAAGTTACTAATGAACCTCCAAAGGGATTAAGAGCAAATTTAAAACGGGCATTTACAGAAATGACAGGCGATATGTTTATTCATCGTAAATAATTAACGCCTTTGTACCATACGAGCAAAAACTATTTAGATAAGGCATGGCCATATAGAACCAATAACTGGCTGGAATCTATCAAAGACAACCATGGCTATCCCTTATTTAAACAATTTATGCTCATATGGTATAAGTTTTAATGACTCAACTGATATTTTTCAGAATACTATAAGAGAAAATGGAGAACTATGTTATTTGGTTTGTGTATGTTCCATGCAGTAATACAAGAAAGAAAAAAATTTGGCGCTTTGGGATGGAATATTATATACGAATTCAATGACAGCGACAGAGAATTTGCTTTTAATACATTAAAGATGTACTGTGCTGAACCACCTATACCCTGGGACGCTTTAATTTACATTACTGGTAAAACAATTATTTCATATTGTAGCCCTATACTTATAAATATAGTCTTTTCTACGATACAGCGACCCGACTAAAGGATTAAAACCGTAAAAGCCATTACTGACAAGTACCTGAGCACAGCGGGAGGTATGCCGAATTGCAAATGTAGCATAGTTTAGTTTGGTGTTATTGTATATATATATATATATATATATATATATATATATATATATAATCAGTAACCTTTTTACCCTAAGGTATAAGGAGTATACTATACAAAAATTTTTCAAATCACTTAGGTGCACAAACTTTGTCCATTCTTTCTTGTTTTTCGTCATTACCACAGCTTCTGTCCAGGGCTTATTTCTTTCCTTCAGAATTGTTGCAAGCTCTGCATTCCGCGTCTTTCTTGGTCTTCCCCTTCCTCTTCCATTCTGAACTCTTGCTTCCCATACCCGTTTTACCTGCCTATTCCCAGCCATGCGGTTAAGGTGGCCAAACCACTTTAATTTGTTTTTCTTGATCATGTTGAGGACTGGTTCAATATTCAATTCTTCTCTAACCAATTGGTTTCTTATCCTGTCCCTCCGTGTTATACCTTTGACTGCTCTTAGATATTTCATATCTATTGCTTGTATTTTACTTTTTTGGGATTGGTTCAATACCCAACTCTCACTTCCGTAAATTAACGTATACCTAAAAATGGTTTTATACACTGTTACTTTGGTTTTCTCACTTATTTCTCTTTTCCTTACTAAAGGTTTGCTTAGACAATGATATATTTTCGACGCGCTACTTATTCTCTCTTTTACTTCATTGTCCATATTACCGTCTCTCTCCAGCACTGTTCCTAAGTACTTAAACTCGTCTACTTGCTCTTTTCTTCGTTCAATTCTATATTAATCTTCTTATTTTCATTACCTATCATCATCACTTTTGTTTTGTTTATGTTAACTTTCAAGTTCTTTTTCATTAGTTCTTCTTGCCATATCTTTATATCTTTTTGTAGGTGCCTTTCCGTTGGTGCACAGATCATTACGTCATCAGCGAAGGCACACCCGGATAGGCGGACCGGCATCATTCCGAGATATCCCACATGTACACCGCAGCTCCTCCGTGCCACTGCCTTTATAACATCATCCATAACCAAAAGAAATAGTGTTGGGCTCATGACCACATGACCCCTCCTTGTCTCAGACCGTCGTTTATATTAAATATCTCCGATTGCATGTTATCTTTCCTGACGTAATTTTGGTTGTTGTGGTATAAACTTTGTATTGCCTTTATTAGTTTCCGGTTTACTTTTCTTCGTTCTAGACTTTCCCATATAGCCTTTTGTGATACTGTGTCAAATGCCTTTTCCATGTCTAAGAATGCCGCATATAAATCTATATTTTTTATTCTTGTTTTCTCTATTAACTGCTTTATCGTAAAAATATGGTCCTGTGCGCTTCTACCCTTCCTAAATCCACTTTGTGCTTATTGTATCAACAATAAATATAATTTTTCTATAAATTGATAATTCCATCTATTTAACTCCATTTGAAGAAACTGTTTAAATTTAAATTGACGTCAAAGAGGTACCTAGGTATAAATATATATTAGTTTATTTCTAAATCCAAGGTATTAATTGGTTATTAATAAATGCCGGATTATATGCAAAAAAAAACTGAAAATATGCGCATAAATATGCAGATGTTTTAGCCTAAATATGCACTTTCTCATGAAAAATATACAGGTAAAAAAATACGAGGAATGTTAGAAAATGTAATACTGTAGAAAAAAATATTCTATTATGTTTACTACAAGTTTATTTAGAACATTTTACAACATAATTAACTATGAAAACAATTTACAATAACATATTTCACAAAGTTTTCAACAGAAAAATTGTGACGCTTGTCTGAAAACATGTATTTATCTATTGAAAAGGTTCGTTCTACGTCAACGCTTGTTATAGGAGCATATTACAAATTAGAAATATCATTTATTGTCAACTCAATATTTTCTACTGAATCACCACACAAGATTTTAGCAATGTCCTTTAGCTTTTTAAAACCCTCATTTTTTCCTATTACACTTAAAAAATTTTCATACACATACTGTCCCACTCCTCCTTTAACATCAAAACATGACTTTTCAAATTTGTTTATTATTTCAACGCTCTCGATTAGCGACATAAATTGTTTTTCCAACTGCAATATAGAAGTGGAAATAAAACTGTAATTGGCTTTAATAAACGCCAACTGTTGAGGTATTTCTTTACTCGAATACACCTTTTGGGCGTCTTCACCATGTTTGGTGCAGCATCCGTCAAAAACAATAGAATTTTCTCTGCTGGAATCGATTCTGGTAAGAAGAAAGTTGCTAGTTCTTCCTGTATAAACCTTGTTATTGTCAAATTATTTGCCTTTTCCAACTGTTTGGATGAAATTAAATAAGATTTTGCTGGAACCGATACGTTAGGGATACCAATCATTAAATGAACTATGTACCGGCCCACACTATCTGTAGTTTCATCTACGCATATATAAAGATAATTGTTTGCAAAAACCTTCTTAATGCTATTCAAAGTTACTGCATAGATACAGCGAATATATTTTTTTCTTCACGTGCTCTCGTCGGGAATGTTATATTTGCTGATGTACTTTTGCAAAAATAATTTTATATTTAAATTGTTTAATTTATGTAGTGGAATATCTACCGACACAAACATTTGACACAAATCTTCATTAAATTGTTCTTCCGATTTTTTGGAAGTTGATTGAAAACATTGCGGTAATGTTTGCTGACTCTTCTTCGCCAATTTCATCTTTGTTAGTTTTACAGAATGAGAAGGAGTTTTCATATGTTGGTCGACTTGGAACTTTCTCTCACTTGTAATCTGCAAAAAAATTTCACATCGTCGGATGCTTTCTTATAAAATAAATGTTAGTAAAAATAAAGGAATAATTAAAAACTTAATTAAATAATTAATAAGAGGATATAAACTTAAAATTTTACTCACAATCTTGCAGCATGCTACGCAAAACACTTTTTCTCCATCCATACGCAATTCCGAATAAGGTGCAGTCCATCCAGACATAGTCGCTATTTCTATTATATATCACAACTCACAACTCCTAATTTTCTGATAAATTGTATTTTTGTATTTATCTAGACGTTTTAAGGTATTAGCTTTTTCTGGAATTTTGTCTCGGCTTGGATGTATGGGAAAAGTATTAATAAATTCTTGGAGACACTTATCGGAAAAGTAACGGGAAGAGGCTTAATAAAATGCTATTTTTAATTTAAAAAGGGCTGTTTAATTTTTGTTTGTTTGTTACATCCACGACATATTTTTAGTAATGTCTATAATAAATTTGATTTAGTAAATAAATAAAACTCGGATACTTAAAATATGCAAAAAAGCTGAATTACTACAAAATATGTAAATAATATACAAAATTCATATATGTATTATGCAAATTTATGCAAACTGCATATAATCCGACATTTAGTTATTAATATAAGTACAACATTTAGATTTACAAAGTTTCAGTTATCTTTTAGGATTACCTACTAAATAAATAATGTGTGGTTTTGAAATAAATGCATGTAGAGGAGTGAAATTCCATTATATATAGAAACACGTGTGCGATTATGTGTGATCTGTGTAAAAATGTGGAGACCGTGGGACGCAAATGAGGAACGCGAGATGATACGGTACCAAACGAAAACCTTATGCCAATTGAAGATTGTATCGCCGAAAGAGATATTAAGTCAGTGAGAACTCATTTAAATCTGCAAGCGCAGCAAATAGTTCTAAATGTATATAATAATTTAAATAGTGAACATTTTGCGAATAAAAAGAAAGTTATTGAAGGATATCCAAATTAACAGGAGTATCTTATGGAACTGTACATAGAATTGCCGTTGAAGGACTTTTCCATAGAAAGACCAGAAACGACAAAGGAAAATCGAAGGTGGTGAATATTTACGGATTTGACAGAATTAAACGATTTTTATAGAAGAAATAAAGTTCCTGCGCTTACGAATTTATGCAAATTGGTATCGGAAACTGAAGGAATACAGTGTGGCATGGGTACATTGTCGCAAGTTCTAAAGCAAAATGGTTTTAAATTCAAAATTATTGACAAAGGAAAACGAATTATCGAGCCTCCAAGAATACAGCTACATGACATTGTTAACAAATGTTGGAACAATGAGCCTGAAATGTGTCTGAGATTATTCTGTTTCCACAGGAAAACGCATCATTATTGCATGCTGGATGTGAAAGTGGTTGGATTCATGAACCACTACTTTCAGCAAAAAAGATGAAACCTTCTTGTATCTATTATCACGAAGATATGATTGCGGGACTGTTTCAAAATTGGTTTACCAAAGTTAGAAATTTCGACATTTCTGGAAGAAAATGAATTGTATTTTGAAGAAAGCTACACAAAGAAACAATTTCTGGAAGTTTTACATACAAAAACTTTTTCAAAACAATATTATATTGACAATGTCGCAGCTGCTGCGAGACATACAATTTTACGACCACCTCCCTATTATTGTGTTCTCAATCCTATTGAATTAATTTGGAGTCAGTTAAAGGAATTTGTACGACGAAATAACAGTAGCCCAGTATTTAGTGAAAGACCTATTCGGAAAATTCCTGCGGGAATATCTCGCATTTCACCAGAAAATTGGAAAAAATGTATTACACATGTTACCGGTTTCGAAAATGACTATTTACAGCATCTAGATTTAACGCCACAATTTATAATACTGCTTAGTGAAAATGAAACTGACAGCACTGACTATGACGATTCTGACAACTCCAAAGACTTTTAGAATATTCATTTTATTTGTATATAAATATATTTTTTTTTATATTTTTGTATAAATGTGTAATACATGGGCATTGTGTAATTTTATTTGAATAAGATCCTGGTTGGGTATCGATTCTATTTGTGTACGATATAGCAATAATAATACCATAATAATCTTTACCGTTTTAATCCTTTAGACGGGTCGCTATATCGTAGAAAAGACTATAACAAACAATATAATTTATATATATGATTAGAATAAATAGAATGAATAAAACGAGATAAATAATCTGGATCACACATTAAATTCATATGGATATTGTTATTAGATACATGTGTTATTTTTTTGTATGTTACTACTATACGAACTGTTACTATACGTTGTTTAACAAAGTAACATGAAAAGTTTCTGTTTAATGGCAGATGTCTCTAATAATTTACATTCGATAAGTATTTTAGGACAATGTAATACAAAGCCTTTTAAATATTAATTTTTAGCACATGTTACTAATTTAATTTCAGATCCAGCGGTGACTTGCGTTTTAAGCGCCGACTTACATGATTATTATCTAATAACATTCCGCTTAGTAATTTCTAGATCAGTGTTTATATCTTTATTTGTGAGAAATCATAGAGCATCTATCATTGCACGTAGTACCTTGGACTGGAAACATATCAATAATATAATTAATATGTTAGCTTTAGATACTGTTCCCCTGGTTTGAAATCTCTATTATATACTAATCGAAAGTTGTGATTGAAATCCCAATAGCTAGTAGTGTTTTTTGAATTGCATTCTTTACGTTGTTTTCGTTTAATCCATATATAACTTGTCCATGGTAGAACTTTATCCAAAGTGCATGCCTAAATATCTTACTGATTGAGCTGAGAGAATTTCTTTCTTATTCAATGTGACCGTTGGTGATTCACTACGATATTTTGTGATTTGATTTTTGTTCATTTAGCTTAATGCGCCAGGATTTAACTCATCTTTCAATTTAATTTAATGCACTCTGAAGATTTTATACTGCCTTGATGGGCTCTTTATGAACAACTAAGATTCCTGTATCGTCAGCAAATGTTATTATGACTACTTCATCATTTGAAGATGTATCAGATGTATATTCAATATGCTATCATGTGGGACTCCCAATGTTATGGTATAATGAAGTATAAATAAATAGAGTATGTATTATTTAACATTCAGAAGATTACCATGTTGTACATATGGAATTGTGTGCATTGGATATACGCAGAAAGCAGACAATGATAATTGGAAAAACAGAAATGTGTAATAGATTTCAGAATTTGTTAGAATATATCTAAATTTATGTCATGATATTTTTGTAAACAAGTATTAATATAAAGATGGTTTTGGTTTCATAATTTTTTAAAAAATTCTTCACTTTATAATTCTTTTCCTTATACATTGTTAAATCAGAAATTTAAAATTGAAACTATTACACCAATTTGAAATTATATTTAAATTATCTCGCAAAAGAGAAGTATCGTCGATGTTATTTATTTCAGAGTATAGGTATCTTTAAATCATTCGCATATGCTAAAACTGGTCAAAGAACGGAATAAGAGACTTAGTTCATCTTAGTGCTAAAATTATTAAACATGAAAATTCCGTAGGGCATTTGAAAAATATATTTAGTCTAAGAATGATAGGAAAAAACATCATTCAGAATGTTTTAGATTCATCATATAGAAAAGCAATTCAACAACACAATGAAAAGGTAACAAAAACTAGGCATGTGTTAAATTTAATAATAAATTGCATTAGATTTTGTGGCGCGTTTGAACTGGCACTTCGGGGTCATTATGAACAGCAAACGTCGAATAACAAAGGCATTTTTCGGGAATTGATAAATTTTACGGCAGAATTGGATAAATCGCTCAGAGATCACATCGAAGCAGCACCGGTTTTTAAGGGATTATCAAAAACCATACAGAATGAGCTGCCTGATGCAATGTTGAACGTGTATCATGAACAAGTTGCCAGTGAAATTAAAGCAACCGACTTCATATCTGTGATAGCTGATGAAACCACAGATGTGTCCAATCAGTTTCAGTTGGTGGTTGTTTTACGATATATTGTGAACACGAGACCGGTAGAAAGATTTTGGAAATTTCTTCTGCCTAGTGGACATGATGCTAATTCTTTATCTGCCTCCATCTTTAACGAAATTAGTTTGCTTGTTGATGACCCAGAAAAACTGATTGCACAGAGCTATGATGGGGCAGCAGTCATGAGTGGTGCTATTAACGACTTGCAAAGACATGTCCAAGACCAGTATCCAAGGGCTAATTTTGTACATTGTTATGCACATCAGACAAATCTAATTATGTCACATGCTACATCGAGCAGTAGTAATTGCAGAATTTTTTTTTCAAATCTGACGGGATTATGTATATTTTTCTCCACCTCACCACAACGAGCTGCAAGATTGGAAGAATTCCTTCAGAGAGAAAGCTTACCTCGTTCTTCAAAAATAAGATGGAACTTCAATTCTAGGACAGTGAATACAATATATGAGCACCGAGAAGAAATAATTGTAGCTCTATAACAAATCCAGGGAGAAGCTAGTTTACAAACTAACATTCATCAAGCTGGTGTAAATTTGCGAATTTTAGAGGAGAAAAATTTTGTGTATTGGTTAACTTTCTTTCATAAAATTATGCCACATGTGGACATATTGTTTAGTCAATTACAAAATGTCAATACAGATGCATTAAAAATCAAGAATAATTTAGATAATTTTGAACGCGCTATTGGAAAAATTCGAACCGAAATCGCTGACACAGATAATATAATCAGTTGGTTAAACAAAATGACCCAGAACTGACTCCTCGACCATCAAAGCGGCGAAGAGTAACTGATGGTACCTAAGGAAGGAGGGAAACTATTGAAGTGTGCAATATTATTTTGCTAGAAATAAAAACTAGATTTCGGTATACAGGGCACTTATTATTAGCAAACTTAATTTCTTTTAAACAGTTCTCCTCTTTTCAAAAAAAAATTCCGGAAGATTGCCTTAAAGAAGCAGCAAAATTTTATCCATGCCTCAATGAAAGCAGACTACGAACTGAATTAAGCGTTCTATATTCTAGAGAAGAATTTAGGCAAAATATAGACGTCGGTGCTGTAGGTCTGCTAGGTCTTCTGCTGTATGGATTAAGCGACACCTTTAATGAAGTTGTTACGCTTTTAAAAATTGTCATTACAATTCCAATGACAACGTCCGAAGCGGAGCGCGAGTTTTCACGGCTGAAGAGAATAAAAACTTTCCTGAGAAATACAAAGAAAGAAGAGAGATTAAATGCCCTTACTATGTTATCTTGTGAAAAAGAATGTATAAATGATTTCCCAAACTTTAATGAAAAAGTGATAGAACTGTTCTGCAAGTCAAAGACACGTAAAATGGACTTCGTTTATCGTCAGATGTAATTAAACTGTGTAGTGTAATATTTACTATTCCCTCAAAACAAACTCTACAATGAACAGTACCTGTCTGGAACTGAAGTTGTTCAAAGATCTTCGCAAAGTTAGATAGAATGGAAATAGGACGATAGTTTGACAACAATGACTTATCACCCTTTTTATGAACGGGCCAAACAACAGCTCGCTTTATTGATCAGGAAAAGTTTCTGTTTTTATGGAAAGATTCATAAACATAACCAGGCGCGGCTCGTGATGACGTATTTGGGAGTGCAAGTACAATGATACGAGTGCCTCGTGTGTTTTCGGTGTTTACTAAGAAAACGTTACAGTTAGTACACGAGAATACACGAAGCACTCGCATCATTGTACTTGCACCCCCAAATACGTCATCACGAGACGCGCCTGATTATAACTAAAATAAAGACAAATACAAATCTGTCATCGCATACTAAAAACCTTGACGAAAAGGCATCACTACCAGTAAACTGATCGTTAAGATTGGATATACATTTAACCAACTCACCCACAGTAATCGTAGGAAAGGTGACAGATGGACAATACTTAAAAGATTCAGAATAGTTTGAATTATCATTTTGTAAATATACGTTAAAAAATATGTGAACAAATGTATTAACTATGTCTAGAGGTTCAGAAAATTTAATGTCATTGTTAAAGAAAGTACCAGGAATTCTAGTGGATTTACGTTTATTGTTAAGAAATTTCCATAAATCTCTAGAGTTTGATTTAATGTCTTCTTCTTCATTTACCATGTAAACACTGTACGCTCGAGAAATCAAAGACTTAGTTAGAGACCTTGAACGCTTATACTCATTAAGAAATACAATGTTCTTTGTAAAAATCCATTTACGGTGAAAGTTTTCCTTATTGTTCAAATTGATTTTGATCTCTCGAGAAAGAATATTTAGAATCTGGATTTAGTCTTTTAAGAAACATATTTATCTATGATGGAAGTTATGATGCATGTCAGTTGTGGATCATTAGATATATTAAACAAATGTTATTTATACATCACATCTTCCTTATTAATAATTGTTCTTGTTATTCGATATCTTCGTCAACTAGTCGGGTTAGAGTAGGGCTTATTCATAATTAACGAAACGAGAATCAATAAAACCACAATTTATGTTATAGGTGAAATAACTTACGGTGGCCGCGTTACTGATAACTGGGATTTGCGATGCCTAAAAACAATTTTGCACTTATTCTTCGCACCGCACACACTGAAACGTGATCACAAATATTCCGAATCAGGAGTGTACTATTGCCCGAATTACGACAGTTTACAAGGCTACCGTGACTTTATCGATAGACTTCCTATCATTGAAGCACCTGAAATTTTCGGAATGCACGAAAATGCCAATATAGCATTTCAGGTAATGACTTAAATATTGAGAACTATTGAGAGTCTAAAAAATATTGTAAAAGTCTTGATACGATTTTATATAAAGTAAATAAGAACTAATAAATAATGCTCAATATATTATAGACCAGGCAGAGAAAGTTCATATTATAGCCGAGCATATAACTCGGTTAACACCTGATGGCACTTGTGTGGATAACAATTTTAAGACAAAAAAGGAGAACGTAGCATGAAACGTGAGAGATAAATATATTTTAGCCACGCCTCGCGCGTCCTTGGTGCCTTCAGATATTAACCGAGGTAGCTCGGTTAACATCTGATGATACTTGCGTGGATAACAATTTTAAGACGAAAAAGGAAAACGCAAAATGAAACGAGAGAGACAGACATATTTTAGACACGCCTCGCGCATCCTGGATGCCTTCAGATATTAACTGATCTATACATTTCACGGTTAATAGCCTTGCCCACACTGCGAGAAAATTAATAAGCGTTCCGTATAATCTGGTGTGAAGAACACAAATACAAGTTCAATATTAATATTTTTGTGAACGTATCCGAACATATCCTTCCCCAGAGACGCAAATACATATTTCATCTTTCTACAGGCTCATCAGTGCGTCCCTGCTGAAGAAGGATATATTCAGACACATTCACAAAAAGAACGACTTCGCTATCTCACAGAAATTGCTAAGACTGAGCATAAAAGTACATTCAGCGCTGCATATTATCAGGCGACCGAAGTTCTCGGTCTGTCTACGTAACCATATTTGTGTTCTTCACATATATTTTATCATAATACTTTTGTATTATATAAAACTGGTGAGGTTTTTACCCACTCATGTATGTTTCAATTTATTCTGTTAAATTAATAAGCTTTCATTATGTACTTTTTTCAAGCGCTTAATTAGGATATTTCTTTGAGATTTTGTAACATAATTTTTAGGTTAGGTTCAAATGACAGATTACATATTTCATTCTCTTTATTAATAATAAAATATTTTGATGATTTAATGAATCTTCTGTATTATAGGCTATTTCTGACAGCTGTGGACGACAATTCTTCAAGAGGCTACGATATTTTACTGCGTTCACTACACACATGTTGAAATGAATGTATACTGACGTTTGACGTTTTGGGTTAGTTCCGCAAATATCCGTCTGATTGAATTTACGATACGCAGAGGGAGACGCTCTTCCCATATTATTTCAATGTATTTTTTTCAGCTCCGCCATACAATAATAACGACAAAACAACCGCCGGACAAAAATGAACTCTTTCAATATAAGACTGTGAATAGTATAATATCGAAATTTATTTAATCAGTTATGTAATTTCTATAATTCTGCGAATGATCCAACTGTATTCAAATATCTTAATAATAAAAGCTGTTTGATTGATCGTGAAAACCTGAATTAAAAAAGGACGTAAACTTTATCGGATCAAACTGTTTCGTAATAAATGAAGAAGGTAAAAATTTGACAGCATAAGATAGAGGGAAATGTAGAAAGAATTTATAAAAATTTCTCAATTTCATTTCTTTAGTTTTTGTTGAGTCAGCATTGATGTATACAGTTTCAGATAATTATAATGAAACATGATCCATTTTCAATTAACTAAACTTAGATGTTTTTCTTAGATTTCCTGGTTTAGCTAATCCATTTAACTACAATATACCGGGTTCTTCTTTTATCATTACACATAGTTATAATGCATTGATTTTTATTATTTTAGCTTTACAAATAGGGATAAATGTATGGTGGCATAAGAGGCAACCAGTTATACACCAGTGACGTATTTGGACATATTTTTCCAATTGTCAAATATTTCTGATTTTTCATCTATGCTCAAATCTTAAATTAAATACATTTTATTGAAAAATACATAATTTATTTAAAACAGTTAATTTTCCCAATAATACCTTGTGCGAAGACAATTTTAAATATTTTTAACAAATTCAAAGAAGATGGTTGTTTTCTAAATTCCCACAAAAAAAAATTAAATAAAACCAATCACGTGCTAACAGAACACATGAAGCTGAATATCGTGTGTTATGTAGGAGAAAGGTCTGTAGGATCGCTTTTAGATGTAGCCAGGCCATTTTGGAGTATCGTACAGTCCGGTGTTCAAAACGCTGAAAGAATTAAAATATAAAATATATATATAAAATATAATATACAAGATAAACCATCAAGAACTTTTCGGGGAAGATAAAGTAAAACGAACTGATTTTTGTGATATAATGTTTAATTTGTCAAACGAAAAGGAAGAAATTTTAAATAAAATAATTTTCACTGATAAAGCAAACAGTTCCGTAATAGGTTTAAAGAGTTTGATGTACAATCTGTATGGCAATCTAAATAATTTCCCTTTGGATGCTTAAACATGCATATCTTTCATAATTAGAAAGCATAGTAAGATGAAACCTATTGAATTATTTCTTTAGCTAATAGGAAAAGTTTTGTGTAATTTTAATAAAATAAATATTTAGGTTACACATTAATATTTTTAAATTTTTTATTTAGGAACATTATCATAGTAACATTTTTCGGTTTTAGTCTTGCACACCTTTGTTCTATTGTTAAACGAGCTGTACTACACACTCTCACTTTCTGCTGAACTCACTGGAATACAAAAGTATTTCCTAGCACATTGTTTTAAGGGTTTCAACTCCATTCCTGTAACCTAAAAGAAAATCAAAATAAAAAATGCAATTATCCTTTTTTGAAACTTACCTTCCAAAATAAAAGAGGATCTACGTCCTGATTTGAATTATTACATCAGCTGTAATTGATTTTACTTTCTCTTATTCTTTCTTGCAAAAATCCAAATAATGAAAGTGACTTTTGATGTGGACTAATGTCTGTTTCGATTACAGGCATTTGATCTTTATTTTCAGGATCTATTTTCTTCATAATATTAAAAATTTCTTATTCTAGAAAAGAAGTAGCCCCGATAGCATTTTCAGTACTACAAAAACCTTCTCTTTTAAATCGAGGATGTAAAACAGTTGCCACCCTAATAACTGATCCTCCTTCATATGAAAATAGCCTTGCTTTAACAGATTTCAAAAGTGTGTTTCATAATGTCTTCGCTTCCTCAATCTTTAATTCCAGTAGTGATGCTAGATAATTGTCAGATAATTGTACAGCCCAGCAGTTATTGGGATTATTAAAGAAACAATTACATATTTATTACCGACAAGAATTTCCAACTACTACTTTTTAAGATAAATTTCTCCATTGTGTGTTATTTGATTTTTTATCATGTTACTGAAATGCCCCCAATACGTGGGTTACGTTCGGTATTAGTATGATGTAATACGAGAACGTTCTTCAATTTCGTAAAATGGCAAAATCTATTTGTACTTTTTTGTTATATTTTCTACCTTTTTTTGATACACTAATTTTACTATCTTAGATATATTTCAACCTTAAAGAAATACTATCCATCTTTTTTGAATTTGTTAAACACATTTAAAATTATCATTGCATCTTTGGGATAACTGTTTTAAATAAATGATGTATTTTTCAATCAAATGTATTTAATTTAAGATTTAAGTATAAATGAAAAATCGGAAATATTTGACAATTGGAAAAATACTGGTATAACTGGTTGCCTACTATGCCATTTTTCCCTATGTGTAAAGCTAAAAGATAAATTAATGATAAGAAGAACCTGGTAAATATGAATTGATAATTTAGCTACAGACCAGCCTTTGAATTTCATTTACATGTTTATATTTTCATTTACACTGAACATTCACTCATTCTTCATCATCTACTGCTAGGTAAAATCTAAAGAAAGTCATCGTCTAATAGGCGCCCTAATAAAAATTAAAGGATGATGCCTCATTATTCTTTTCACTCAACGTGTAAGGTGCCCTTACATCCAGTTTCGAAACATGACTGAGTTTCTTAATGTACCATAAGCCGTTGAGTGTTACAATTTAATACTTAATACAACGTTTTCAATAGTACGACTTCGTAGATACGCCCTGAATAAATATTTGAAATAAATATTTCAAATCGAATTCGGTTTCTCTAAATTCTGCAAAGCACGTTTCTAGATCTCCATAAATCGTACAGTATAATGCTGCGAAAACGCAAGGCGTTGACACTAAAACTGAGTTCCAAACGACACGTATCTCTATCCAATGAAAACTTAAAATACATATTTTCGCTATTTTTGCCTGTCTCTGCTTGCCAATACTTCTGTTTTGAATTAATGTAATGACGGTATTTTATCACTTGCATCTATTTCTTATCTCAAGTAACAATCAGCATACAATCGCATCAAGACATTTACAATGACCTAATATTCTATAAAAATAAACATGTGAATTTTTAATTAGATCAAAGAGACACAGACAATTATCAGAACGATAATGGAAAGTCAACCACGTGCTTCCGGTGGGACTGAAGGAAAATCCAGCGATGAAATTGTTTTCGAATTTTCCGAAACTGTTATTGCAAATATACTTGACGTAATTAAAACTGATGAAGCTCAACCAGCACTGTTTAGGGTAAGTCCTTCAGGTAAAATTATTAATTACATAATTTCGTCAAGAAAATATATCGTACATATACGCGGTGCTACCCAGAAATTCCCGGAATATGAGAAAAAACAATAAATTGTTCTTACAACTTATTCACTACCATCCCCTTCAAAGTAGGTACTCTCCTTCCGCATGAATACACCGATCAAAGCGACTTGCCCATGACTAGAAACAGTACAGGAAGTCTTCGTGTGTTAACTTGTTCAACTCATAACGTGTAATTGTTGACGATGGAGTATAACTTGAATTATTGTTTGGGCTATTTCCATCGTTTGTAGAACATTGATAGTCCGACGTTTCGGCAGTCCGTCTACTGCCGTCATCAGGGTAGTCCTGAGAAGGACTGTTTCTTGCCAATCTTGTCATTTTATAACGACTTTATCTGGCGGTATGTGTCTTCCCTATTTTTTAGTTGAAATATCTTAGGTTTGAACCCAGTCGATAATTTCCGAATATCAATATACCATACACTTTTACCACTCGACTAATTAGGGGGACTGTTGTTCAACACTGCCTGCATGTCCTCAATCGTCTCGAAACGGCGACTTATGGCCTTCAGTTTCAACTTCGTAAACAGGAAAAAATCACAAAAGGCAAGTTTTCGTTGGAGCTAGAAACTGATGGACAGCAAGTGACGCGTGGGTTGATGCATTGTCGCGGTCTAGGGTCCGCGAATTGTTGCGCCACTTGGCAGGCTACTTGCGTCGAATATTTTCTCTTAGTTCTCGAAGAACATCGCAATAAAGTCGTCCATTAGCTATTTTACCTAGTGGAAGAAATTCTTTGTGCGCGATGCCATCAGCGTCAAAGAAGCAAATCAACATCGGCTTGACGTTGCTTCGAACTGACCGTCCTTTCTCTGGTGGTGGTGACGATGGCGTCTTCCACTGCGATGACTGCTGCTTTGTTTCGGGATCATACCCGTACACCCATGATTCGTCACCAGTAACGATTCTGGTACTAAAATTCGCATCCCTTTCGACAGTTTCTTTCAGCTCTGGGCACATATGGCGCGGTGCCGCTTTTGTTCAATGCTGAGTAACTTTGGCACAAACTTCGCAGCAATACACCGCATATTGTGTTCGCCGGATCGAATACGCTGACAAACGCCGTACGACAAGCCGACAATGTTACAAATGTCATGAATTATTCTCCTTCGATGTTGCAGGATAGCATCAGCCAGTTTTGCCACATTTTCTGGCGTGTTTTACGTCGATGGACGAACCGACCCATATCCATTTTTAAAACGGTTGTACAAAAGCATTTTCAGAGTTTACACTGCCTTTTTACCAAGTTTTAACTAGAATTTTATTTCCTTCACATCAAACATTGTTGTCGCATAATAACTCAAACACAAAAACTGTTTGTCACCACCTAGCAAAGGAGCGTTTGACAGACTGACTTAGTATAGACGTAGCTCACACCATCTAGCGCTATAAAGCTGTACAACCATCCCTTCACGCGCCGCATTTAAATTCCAGGAATTTCAGGGTAGCACCGCGTATATCTAGAATTTATTAGGCATAAACTATAAGACGCTTGCATTTTATCATTTACTACAAAATTAGTAAGCTTTAATATAATCTAATTTCATTTCATTGTGATTAATATTAACAGTTTTTATTTATTCGTTATAGAGAGACAGTAGAGATAGGATGCCTTCACTTACCACAGTGCTAGTACAAGAAGTGGATCGCTTTAACAAACTTTTAAAACTTATACATACCTCGATGAGAAATCTGCAAAAAGCTATTAAAGGGCTGGTTGTAATGTCGGAGGAATTAGAAGAAGTATTTACTTCCTTCATTAATAATACGGTTTGTAAATTCCTTTAATTATCATAGATATTTTGTTTTCTCTTTGATAGGTATGTACTTGCATTTATTACATAAAATATAAAGTTATCTATTGCATAAAAGTACACCTACAATAATTATTGTAGGCAACAATTATAATTGTTGCATAACGACTTTCATAAAATGTATATGGCCGCTATAAATAAATGATCGCGAGTAAAAGTTCGTATATTTTAATGATATTTGCAGGAAATGTGTATTTTACAGTAATATAAAAATATATATGTACGTGTACACAACGCATACTTAATTGGTATTGTTGGTTTCTACATACAGACACGTACTTCGAACTAAACATAGTTCTCGTCAAATGCTACGTACAAAAGGTGCAAGCAATTAAGAGCCATAAAAACTGGCTTATCAAAAGTTGCTCAATACAAACACCCTCTTGCGGTTTACCTTGAGTGGATGGGTTGAACTTAAAGCGACAAAGCTAGCCAGTTACCAACGGCGTAAAGCTCAGTGAGATGGTCGTGCGATTCTAAACGAAACGTTACTATACTGACTAAAAAAAAAATTGAAAAGGTCGAGATTATACGACACACGGAGTTCGTATTGACACTAACGAAACCACCGCAGTCTAAAGTGCGTTGCGTAAGGAAAACAAAAGTAAACAGGAGGTGATAACAAATAAAATATAGAGTTTCACTTAAAGAAAATAATAAGTCAAGTTTATAAAATTAATTATTACCAGAATTTATGCGTCCAAAATTCTTGAACGGTGGCGTATAATCAAATGTTTAATTTCAAATATAAAATCGCAAACCATAGAAAAAAGGATCAAATGACAAGGCGCGGCAGTACGGGTACATAAGATCTTATGGGGCGTTCACAAGCTTAATTAGTTCGTTGCTTAATTACATAAACTTAATTCTAAATATTTGCTATCGCAATAAAAGATAGCACAAAACACAGAAATTGCGCTCTTATGCACAAATTGCTTAAAGCAGCTGAATTTTGCAAATTTCTAATTACTACTAAATTTCTAATTATTTTAGTCCTCAATAATACTTAAGTTAAATGAATCTGTAAATTTTGAAAGGTAATATCCATAGAGCGGACTCGAGCGATTGGTGATTCATAGCCCATTGAGTTTCGGACAATTTAATACGTGTGGCTACTGCATAAGTGGCACATACCTACATATGCAATTAATATGTATCTGTCAATGCACAACAGAGCGAATGTAATAAACGGTTTGGTAACCGGCTGAAACAAAAGTAATGCTGACAAGCGAATTGCGTTTCGAATTTTGAATAAAAATAATTTACAAAGAACGAAACTCAAAACTATGTATTTTCTGTGAAACATTGAAAGTGTAAAACATTACTATGAACAACTAAAATTTGTTCAAGATGTCCCTGTGTTAAATTAGTCCTTTTAGATGTTAAAACGTCTTTAAAAATAGGAAATGTCCGTTCCACATCACAACTGGTGATATGTACGTGACTAAAATGTTGCAAAAGTGCACCATACTTCGAATGTATAGATTTTTCAATCGGGTCTGTACAGAATTGATATAATATATACAAATTTAGATTTCTGCTAAATATGGCATCAACTTTTTGTCTCAGCTCTCAGAAATATCGTTTTAAATGATGAAACTAACTTATCAACATTAGGAAAATTACCCCTGATGTATTCATATACTCTGTGTAGTGCATGTGCTGCACAGGTAACGTGTAGCATATTCTGATGAGATTGCTTCAATAACTTCGCTGTTTATAACATATAAGCTGCCGCATCAGTCAAAAATAATAGCATCTTGTCTTTATAGTTGTTGTCCGATAATATTATGAATACATTGATCAATTACTTCTGCAACTGTTTCGCCATTTACGACTGGCAATATTAGATATGGTTGGTAAGAAGTTGTCGGATGAAGAATACCAACAACACATTTAACACATATCGTCCCATTACATCCGTTGTTTCATCTGCACTTACCCAAAGATAATGACCAGATAGGTTGGTTCATATTTTTTCAATGGTTCTCAAATAACATTTTGGTAAGTGGTATTTACGTAAAATAGATTCATCTGGTATATGACGATGAGTATATTTTGTAAGAAACCTCTTGAGAACTGGATTGTTAAGCTTTTTGAATTTGATATTGGCCGCCATGAAACCTTCACACAGTTCTTCGTTAAAAGTGTCAGGTGCAGATGGTCATATGTTATTTTGATGAGTTTTCGAAGAAACATGTCTCTGCACATTACACTTTTGTGGACGACCTAAACTTAATGAGCAGCCACTGCAATATATCTCGGTATCATTACGAATATGCAACCAATCTGTATGATCTCTAATCCATGCTATCATGGTTGCCCTACGAGAATTCTCCATAGTTCATGAACATAAAGAGAAATACTAAGAACAGAAAGAAATGGACTAAAAATAAGAAACGAAAACTGCTCCAAAAATAAGGTAGCAAATTAAACTTAATATTTATAAAAAATTATAGGATAAATATACAATATAACAATATAAAACGGATTTTTTAAAATACTAAACATTGTAACCAAATAACACTGGAAGAAACGAAACCAGAAACACGCCACTGTAAAATAGAATTTTATGGATGAATAGACACACAATAACGACGGAAATAATATCTGCTCGACGAATACAATCGAGCAAGCAAATAGTAGGCCTGTTATAACATGCATACTATATATGATACCGCCACACCGTTTTATCGGGGCAATTGGTCATTCAATCGCTTCGGTCCTCTCTTTAGTAAGATCATTTAATTTAATACAAAAAGACGTACATAAAAATTAAGTTCGACAAAGCAATATCACAAAAAAAGAAAAGTGAGTAAGAAAAAGTTCAATACGCGTCGGCGAATTTAAATATCTTTCGTAGCGAACATGTGGTTCATTTTTACCACTTATCGCCTTATGGCCCGTCGTAAGTTTTTGTTATAGTCAGAGGATTAGTTGAATCGCCGTTTCGGCATAATTAAATGCAGCTAGGCTTAATTGTACTTAGGTGCTTGCCGAGATTGCGGTCAGAAGTCGCTCCTCGGTTTCCTTCTGTAAAATGGAGACGGAATTGGACATCGTGGAGTGAATAAGTTGTCATACGTTCTCAGCCCTTCCAGCGTTACCCTCGGTAAGAAAAGGAAGAACCCTATGATGGAAAAGTAAGCGGTAAAAGAAACAAAATGCGAAAATGGAGACACGGAGGGTCTAAAAAGTCCCTATTTAATTTACTCGCCTTCAGATGGGCGAAGGGTACAATTAATACACAGCCTAATCATACACAATGCATCGACATAATAATGTGCGAAAAAACAAAGCAGAATCTGGTAGTCTAACTAACTCCAAAGCAACATATTCAAACTGCAAAAACGCTATCGTGTAAGCTCACAAGTGATACTACTAATTCCTTAGACGGATATAAAGATGTGACTGTAAATCAAAGCCCGCATCTTCGTCTCTTTAAAAGCTGATGACGTAGTGATAAATTATAATAACGCGGAGGATACCAGAGTCAACCAATAAGTCACTAAAACATCGTAACCCAGTGTACGAGAATGCCAAATGCTTTGCGTTGTCGCTAAATATACACAATCTTGTACGTCACATGTCATGTCACATATCTGTACGTAGAAGCAATCAATGCGAATTAAGTATGCGTTGTGTATATCCATATGTACATATACAGATATGTTTTTTAACATTTTTGAGTTAGTGTATTTTACTTTTATAATGCTATCTTTTACGTAATATGTATTTTGTTCATATTAAGAAACGACGAAAATTTCAGCAACATATGACCAGAACAATTCATATAAACACTAATAATGCGTCGATTCTCCTGTTTCCTACGCGCGTTCTGCTAGTCTGTTAGACATACTTGAATTTAGCGGATCAATAGCCTGTATGATATGCCATCCTAATCATCTAATATCCTTTATTTAAAGAACATTTACATTGTTTGGTTACAAACGATTAATCCTCTGTCTTAACATGTCGAATACGTGTTCTATTGGTGAAAAGTCCGGCGAACTAGAAAGCAGTGGTAAGTGATCAGTATTAGCATTATCCAGCCGAAAAAATGGATTTACCAATTTTTGAAAATATGGTTTAAAAACATTATTAAGTTAACAAAAGAGTAACAAGCTAGTGAGGTGTAGTGATAGTACATATGATGAATTGCACTGTCTTTCTAATCGCCGTTTTTTGTGGTCAGTTAACCCTTTCGTGACGGGACTGTTTTTCACTGTCGTGCTCTCAAAACGGGGTTCTCTGCGCTCTGCGCAGGTTTGGATAGCGCGCATTCTCGCGGTTCCCGATTGGAATTGCTGTTTTTAGTAAACAATTTTTTTCTATATAACAATTAATTAAACGCATTCGTATTGTTAATGGAATAATAATAACAATTATAATCTTTCTTAAACTTTATTCTAACTTGCAATGTAATAATAAGTGAAAAATTTGTCAACATGTCATTACTAGGGCTGGGCGATACCGGCGTTTTCGGTATCGGGTACCGATACCAATCGAGGTATCGATACTTAGCGATGTATCGGGTCTGTGCACGGTATCGATTCTGAGTACTGGAATCGGTAAAGTATCGATACCTTGGAATCGATACCTTGGAATCGATACCTTGGAATCGATACCTTGGAATCGATACCTTGGAATCGATACCTTGGAATCGATACCTTGGAATCGATACCTTGGAATCGATACCTTGGAATCGATACCTTGGAATCGATACCTTGAATCGATACCTTGGAATCGATACCTTGATTCGATACCTAGGAATCAGTATTCATAACTCGTTTTCTAGGTGTCGATTGTTTGATATCGGTTTCAAGAGATGTAAAATTAATTTACCGATTCTACCATAACTACGGTATGAAATTTGCAATATTAGGATATTTAGTTTTTTTTTGTTTGTAATAATTAAAGTTATGTCATAATATGGAATTTGCTACGCATAATAACCAACGTCTTTAAAATATAATTTATGCATACATACTTAAAAATTCTTTACTTAAAAAGTTATTTTTATATACATTTAAAAAACGCAGAAAGATAAAATAATATAGGCAAATATGCGTGCTATTACAAAATTATACAAAAAGCCTAAAATATTCATTTCAAAATAGAAACAAACCAAGCATACCTACATACCTACAATAGCTTGATAAGAATTCTTGACCCAACTTTTTTTACCTTATTATATTAATTAATACTACATATTTATATTATATTTTGTTTATTTTAGTTCCAATTTACAGTCGTGTATTGTGTATTATGCATTCTATAGAACAGGAAAGTGTTTTATATTTATATGAATATGAATATCACCTATATTTCTCTCAAGACTGCTTTATACAAATTATGTGTCAACAAATTTTTGCTGTTCCCTAGTTTTGATTTATTATAATTCCTACCTTTATTCGTCGTCTAAAGTTTAATATAAGCACTTATATTTCATATCATTTTAAGCTTCATCACTTTGTTCTTATAACTTGGTGTAATAAGTGGATACGTACGTACCAAAATGTCGAAAAAAAATAGTGTAGTTTGGAAATACTTTGATAAAATTAACGACCAGGGCGTGAGTTGTAATGTATGTAAAAAAGAATATAAGTATACTGGTAATACTACAAATATGCTAAAGCATATAAAATGTGTTCATCCTTTTACATATTTTAATATTATTGAAAAGAAAGACAAAAGAGACGGTGATAGTGAAGTTACTGACGTTGAAATATTGGCCTCCGAAAGGTAAAATTATAATTATACTAGCTGCAGACTTATGTATGTAGTTCTTTTTTAATCCTTGCATGAAAAATAAGAAAATTCTAAATTGTCATTTTGCATAAAACAACAACTTATATACCTATGATGTACGCATACTCATTTAAAAAAATGCACAAAGGTAAGCTACCCGATACATCGATACTTAGCGAGTACTGGAATCGCTAAAGTATCGATAGGTACCGATGCTTTGGAATCGATACCTCGCTACCCGATACATCGCTACCCGATACCTCGCTACCCGATACATCGATACTTAGCGAGTACCGGAATCGGAATAGGTATCGATGCTTTGGAATCGATACCTCGCTACCCGATACATCGCTACCCGATACATCGATACTTAGCGAGTACTGGAATCGGTAAAGTATCGATAGGTATCGATGCTTTGGAATCGATACCTTGGAATCGATACCTTGGAATCGATACCTTGGAATCGATACCCTGGAATCGAAACCTTGGAATCGATGCTTTGGAATCGATACCTAAGAATCGATACCTTCGTTATATGAGGTATCGGGTACCCGATACCAGTTATGGTATCGGGTATTGGACGATGTATCGATACTTCGCCCAGCCCTAGTCATTACAAAAAATATAAACATTTTTATTTGCCATAAGCTACCAAAGTGTGGTAGTTTTTAAAACATGGTATTACACAAAGGGGAACATCGCAGCTAGGGCAACAATAAGTTGTTTCCTTGCGAATATTCTTTTTTGAACAAACTACGCATCTTTTCCTTGGTTATTTATTTGTACCTTGATCCTTGGAAAATTGAGATATAAAGTGTCTCTCTGTCAAGCGAAGGGGAGAGTCTGTGTCAGGAGCCCTTCGGCTGGTTGATCGTGGTTTGCTTATCTTATATTTTGCAAGCAACTCTTTCACCAATTTCAGCTGAAAATCAGCTACAGATATATTTTCACCCGTTTTCATTTTATGGACTGCGTGAGAATTGAGAAGTGTCATATCAAGCAAATGAAAAGATAGTTTCTTGTACCACTTCACTGACTTTCGTACTGATTGTATCGAACTTTGAAGCATGTCGGTTCTATCTACTCTCCCATATTTGCATTGTAGTCAACAATGCATTTAGGTTTACTTATGTCTGTTTTCTTGACTGGATCCTTTTTCCCTGTATGAACCATATCTGCAGTATGTCTTGTCGAAAGCATTCTCACTTCTCTTTTATCTTGCCACTTCACTGCAAGTATATTGTCAGTGGAAAAATGTATAACTTGTCCTCTCGAAATTTTTTCTTTCATGTCTGGCATGTTCTTTCTCTTTTTTTGACAGTTCCACACTCATTTGTTTGTCTTGCATAAAGCAAACCATATAATATCGGACTGGTGTACCAATTGTCAGTGTATAAAGTATGACCCGAGCCAAGGTAAGACTACATAAGAGTAAAAACGATATTTCCAGATTTACCTAATTCTGTATCATATTCTTGAATATCAGAAGTTGCTCCGCAGTATATTATAAAATCCAGTATGTACCCAGTTTCGCAGTCGAACAGCACAAATATATTGTTTATATATTGTTTAAAAGAAAGTCTTCCTTTGAAGAGCATCAAACTTTCGTCGATGGGTAGAATGTATTTTGGTATACTTTTTTTAGGTGATCTACGACCAATCTAATTTTATGCAATTTGTCATTTTCATTTTGATTATCCTCTGAAAAATGTAATGCCCATAGTATCGAAAGGAAACGGTTACGAGAGAACACCTGTCCAAAAATCGGTGTAACTAATAAAGCATCAGTTGACCAATAATCAAAAATTTTCAATTTCTTTACTTGTGCCATGAGATAAGATACTGTGATAAAGCAGTAAATTTCATCGATTGTAACGTCTGTCCATGTTTTTCTATTCTGTGGAGCTTGATCGCGTTTATTATTATAAAATAAGTTGGTCTGTTGGGCGATACGAGTTACGAAATCTTCGGAGAAAAACAACTCAAAACTTTCTAATATTGTAAGATTTTCAGGCACATTATTTGTACAACCAGAGTTAAGTTTTTCAAATGAATGAACAGTCGGTTGATAGTTAGGATCTGTTTTCCATTTGAAACCGGCATCAGGTGTCTTGAGTGTATTACCAGCTTTTTTCCTCTTTGTAGTTTTCTGACCAGCTAAAAAATTAAGTAAATATAAAAAATATATTTATATTAGATATCTTACCATTATTACTGCCAAAGTCATCATCCGAGGATAAAGGGTTTTCTTGCGGTACATTATACATTTCTTCAACCTCAGTTTCACTATTGGACTCAAAGTTATAATCGTTAAATTCATCACTACTTCCATTTAGTATTGCCTCTAGTTCGGCATCAGTTAAATATTTACGAGCCATTTTTATAGAAAAATCACAAGAAACACGATACTTACAAGTCAGGGAAGTACACAAGACTGACTGAGAGATTGAGTATTCCGCTTTATATCCCTGATGTAAAAGACATGTATGGACCTGTCTACAATCCCACAAACGTGCGTTTCCCGATCTGAATGCATGTTTCAAGCCCGCGTATATTGCGGTTCCCGCACATTTCAAACGTAAGGATTTGCGCGTTCATGCGTCTCCCATCACGAAAGGGTTAATGCAATATTAGGGTAAATTATATATTATTTTGTGGAGCAGAATTTGTAGTTTACTTTTATATAATTTTTATAAGGATTTTGTCATTGGTTTTTCGTGCAAATACGATTACTTATAATTGTCATATTTTTCTTCCTACGACTTGCTGGTGTATTTTCTTTCGAGTTTTTTTTTTCATTTTATATAATTTTTTATAAACTTGATATCTGTCCGTACACAGTGCGTTTCTTTCAATTTTGTTTTATTATTTTGTTAAATTAATACCGTGTATTCCTGTATACTCGTTGTATGTTTTGCATCCGTCGGTCTATTCCTGTGTGTCTTGAAGTCGCCGCGACGGACCCCGCTGGCGCAGAAGAGTGCCCTTTGTCTTTTTTCTTTGACGTACTTGATTTGTCTTAAACTGCCTTTTTTGTTTTCTTTTTTTTATTATTATATATTTTATTATACTTATTAGTGCTATGTCTTTATCATGCTCCTCCTGCAAGGGTGAACTCAAACCTGGTAAATAAATAATATGTGATCTGTGCAGAAATTGCTTTCATGCAACATGCGTAAACGTAACTAGATCGGGGGCTCAATGCCTAAGAAATAAAGATCGCAAAATTACATTTTATTGACCCAGTTGCTCCGAGTTTAAGTTACAGCTGAAGAATCTTCACAACCGTTAATATTCTAAAGAATAAGAGCAGATAAGAGAAAGTACCCTGCAGGAATCATCCAAGGAGGCGCGGACACGTTCGGGGTGGAGAGGATAATTCATGAGGTTACTGAGAGACAGAAAAGAGAAAGAACAACATCATTATATTTAATATCCCTGAAATTGTTTCTGGCACGAGCGATGAACAAACTGCTGCTGACATTGTTACTGTTAGTGATGTCCTGAATTCGTTGAGTATCGCGTCTACAGATCTTAGACCAATCAGGTTGGGTAAATTTGATCCCAGTAAGTCGGAAGAGGTCGATTAAGGTTGCGTTGTCTAGCGTTAGCGATGTAATTAAATCGCTCAGGAATTCAATAAATCTGCGAAACGTTGACAGGTTTAAGTTCGTTGGAATTTCTAAGGACAAAACTCTTCGGGCTGATCTGCATCGTAGAACTCGTAAAGAACTCCTGAAACGTAAAGCTGCTGGAGAATTGATATCAGGATTAAGTATGTAAATGATATTCCGCAAATAATTAAAGTCCACAATGATTTAAACTAGCTTCGTCCAACAGTGTTACCAATAATTTCTATATTCGATACCAGAATGTCAGAGACTTACGAACAAAAGTTGACCAAATACATTCTAGGCGTGGAGTCATTGATCCAGACATGGTTTGTTTTGCTGAAACTTGACTTGACACTGGCGTACAGAGTACTGAACTGTTTGACTCGACGCTTACAGTATTTCGAACTGATCGCAGGTGTTCGACAGTGGGATGTGCACTCGGTGGCAGTGTGCTCTCTGCTGTCTCCGAGAATATTAATGGTACAATGGTGGATGTTTCACACCTTTCAAATTTAGTGCCCGTTATTGATGTTAGTATATATAGATGCCTACTTACCTTTCCTCCCACCTGTGGTTAACGTTTACATTCCTCTTGACGTTAATTGCGATGACTATGAAATATTCATGGATGCTTTGGGACTCATCCTCTCGAATAAACAAGTTATAATCGTGGGTGATTTTAATACCCCTAACTTCTACTTGTTGGGTACCAATGACAGAAAGTCAATTGCTATTACACATTTTATGGCTGCCCTCAGCTTGAGGCAGATCAACTTCATTGCTAACTCTGATGGTACCTGATTTTTACCAATTTAAACTAGAGTGTAGACGTTGTGCGCGATTCATAACCATTTGTGGCGGAGGATCGCGATATCATCCTTCTCCTAGTGTGACGTTTCTGGTGGAGTCTACGCCATTGCCAAAGAAATTTAATTCAAATGAAAACCCACGATTCAACTTTCGTGAAGCTGACATATTGTAGTGTTTTTTTCCCCGAAGAGAATTTTGAATAATATATTTTATTTATGTACACACGCCCCCCTGTACATTCATTTTTGCAGGATACTTATGTATATTTTGAAAATTATTTTAATTTAATGTTGGACTTCTTTTGATTATATCTGTATATCTCTGTGACGTATAAAATAGTTATAGTTTGACAAGCATTTTGCGCTTCGGATAGGAGGTTAGAGGGGTGTAACCTTCAGACACACATAGAATATTGGTAGATACAGTTGATTTTAAAGAAATAGTTAATTAACTATAAATTTTTGATTAATATCACGTTTATTATTATTAATTGGTTGATGGTGATTTGATTTCATTACGGGATTATTAACGAGGGTTTTGACTTGTTAATTTTGATTAATTTTACTTTTATCTGCCATGTGTGTTTCAAATATAGTTTTTATATATTTAAAAACGTAAGTTATTTTAAAAATTTAATATTTCAATGCATTGATTGTTAGAGTTATATTCATTATTGATTAGATTTAATCTTGATATGTTTGATAGTGTGTTATTTGATAGTTTTGAATAGCAAGGAAAATTTTCATATTTTTTAAGAGGGATTTTTTCTTTATTCACGTGTAAGATATTTGATGAAGTAAGGTTTTGGAGGGAAAGTTATATTCATGTTTATGTGCGCATGATCTGGTTTGAGACACGCGTGATAACAGTGTATGTATCTGTTTGACGTTTGAATTTTGGGATTAAAGTAAACAATTGAAAATGAAAGTTTTCCATACTATTTAATTAGTTTAAATTTTGTTCGCGTATAATTGGAGGTTTTTCATTGCGTGCGTGACACTTATCTCGCAATCCTTTTCCCTCCTGCTTTTTGTTTATTAATGCAATTAGCTATCTTAATATTTGATTAAGATTTTTTCTTTTTTTTTTAATAAAAAAATTAGTGGAAAAGTGCTTGTTTTAATGTTTATATTTTGTTTTTCTGTCCACGTTCGTAAATGAACCTGAGACTTTAGAGGACTCTATTTAAGAAATAAACTCTCCGTAAGGCAGCCCGGACTCATAGTGGTGCATCGTGGATTATCTTCACTATATTTCTACAATACACAGCAATATGTACCTTTGTTTTACTCCGATTTGGCGAATACAGATTGGGCATTTCAACTAAACTTTCCCGATATCAATTAGCCGTGGATGTATTTTATGAAAAGCTTTATAGTCTCTTTGACAGATCTGTTCCCAAATTTAAGACTTCTAAGCGTATATATCCTGAATGGTTCACTAATGATATAAAACACATATTCTCATCTCTGTCGTCTCGAACATCTGTGTTCTAGAGGTACCGAGTCTTGTTTCCGATGCTTACGTCATCACTGGTCTTATAGTTGGTATAGCAAACGCCAATTAAGTTGGCGCGAGGAGGGGTAAGTTCGCGCAGGATTAGAAGTAGTGGGGAGATTTGTATTTGGTTTTACATCAAATGTAAGATAATTCTAACCTCTGAGCGTGTATCACTTTATGATCCCCTAGCAAAGACATTATGTTCCGTCAAACGTCAATGACAAATGTATTCTGACAATTACTTGAGTAGTGGGGGTGGACGTTCATAAAAACGGCTTCTGCGCACCCCCTCCTCGCGCCAACTTAATTGGCGCTTGCTATAGCTTCATATATTTTTGACTTCATTTCTATGTTGATGTGTTGGTATATTTTATTAAATTAAGTACAGAAAATAGAGTAAAAACGAATAATATTAAACTTGAATAATTTATTTAGGTACCTAAGATGTGGTCAGCACGTTCATATCCATCGCTGAAGAGCCTTGGCAGTTGGGTTCATGATTTAGAATTACGTTTAGATTTTATATGTGTAAGTATAAATCAATTCTAACAAGTTTCATGGATTTATATTACACTTTACCTAGGTTTGGCTAAGATCAGGTCATCCTACATCATACTGGATTTCTGGATTCTATTTTCCACAAGGCTTTTTGACCGGTACCCTTCAAACACATGCTAGAAAATATAATCTACCAATCGATCGATTACGTTTTGAATTCTTCATCAGTAAAAAGATCATTGATCAAGAAGATGTATGTCAAGCCCATATACAAAATTCCAAGAAAGAGGTAATTATTATTATTTTGAAATGATTTATTACCCTTCTACTATTAAAGGAAATTTATATTTTGTAAAACCGTAAGTCAAAATAAGTAATTACTTACCTATTTTATCGATTAATTAGTGGCATTTCTTGGTTTCCCTTCACTTAACTTAAAATAATATATCATAAAATATTTGTTTTTCTGGGTTCTTAAATAAAACTAATTGATAATTTAAACACACTATATTAACAATAAAAACGAAATACACTAAATAACAATTTAAAAACTAATAACCAATAATAAGAAGATTTATTTCGCAATGTGTGTTTATTTATATAACATCACTCGACGACGGTTTCTCGTGTAATGCCTTGTCTCTCAATTTCCAGTCCTTTTATAGGTCTATAGACCTTGGAGAATATCCCCGGAGTTCCTAGGCCATTCCAGAGACGGGTGGTATATTCGGCGCATGTGAGTCATCGCCAGACTGTCGCCTGACGTATTGCGGATGACACACATCACAATATATAGCCCAAAGTGAAAATAATTGTTATTAACTAAAACATAAAATAGTAATCGCGAATACCAAACCCAGGCCCACTTCTATTTCCAGTATGCCACGTTTTCTAGAATATCCTTGAACAGCTGTTTCACATTCTGTTAAATATTTTAAAAAATCTTTGTCTTTCATTAAAGATATCTTTTAATTTTGGAAAGAACCATAAATCACTCAGGCAGGATTATCTAATTGGGAAAATGCTTTTTTTGCACGAAAATTTCGCGTAGTGAGGGCACCATAGTTTGGCACATAGTCATGATAATTAATTCACTTTTTGAGCCATAATTCGAGTCTTCTTCTTCGAAGAGAATCTCTGAATCTCTTCAGCGTCCCTAAATAGTGTCATTTATCCCTTTTCAATAAATTCTTAATGCACTATTTTCTCTTTATTGAAGAACTACGCCATCTTATTTTCAACTGTGAGAAATATATGCGTGCTTTTTAGACAGCGGGGACTTATATTATATGCTTTAACGCCTCTTTTCTGAGTCGTACTGGAAACACCAGAAAACAATCTTAATCACTCTTAGAAACAGCTGCTTATAAACAAACTATCACCTTCGAATCTCAAGAAATCGTAGCTATTACTTTACCTGCTGATGGAAACGTATTTCTTTGAGGGCGGACTATCATGATGTATTCACTATTGAGTTTCCCGTTTGGATTTAGGAATATAGTGGTGAAACCAGGTTTCATCAACCGCAAAAAAATCAACTTGATTTTTGTTTTTGATTTGAGTTCAAGTTTCACAGCATCCACCTTGCTGACATGCTGAGTTCTACTTGTAAAATGTAATCTACAAATTCGGTGGATACTGCTATCTCCTTGATATCAAGTTTTGGGTCGTTCAAAACAATATTATTAAATTTATTGATCGTTTTCGGAATTGGCTGCACATCATATTCGATTCTCATATCATCATATTTAAATTGTGCAACCCAACGAGAAATTGTTCTTTCGAAGGGGTATTGTTATCAAAACTTTGTTGCATGTCAGTCAAAATTTCAAAAGTATTGTCATTTAAAAAATAAATATTGGATTGAACCACAAATTGCGAGTTTATGCATGTGAGGATTTTCCGTTTCGGTACTTTATTCACACTACTGTAATTTTCAAATCAAATATCCGAAATTAACTAAACTTCACCTGTCACCATAAAAAATATGACAGATTTAGAACAGAATACTAATCTTTTCCAAAAGATGGTGCTAGTAGTCAAATCATCCTCGCACATTATATATTATTCGAAATAAGTATAATGGAATATTGTAGGTATACGAAATGTATGGTGATTTAGAATATCCTAAAGATGGTGTTATCGTTCACGGACTATTTTTGGACGCTGGAAGATGGGATATGAAGCATAAAAAACTAGTTGATCCAAATCCAGGTAAATGCGCTAGCTAAATTAAAAATTGAATTAGGACAAAATACAAAATTAAACGTTGCAATTTTTTTTTAATTTTACATAGGTGAAATTAATCCACCACTTCCAGCCGTTAAATTGGTACCAGTACCCACCGAACTCCCCGAAAATGATCCCCGCTATGTTTGCCCATTATACAAAACATCTGTACGAGCTGGCGTTTTATCTACTACTGGTCACAGTACAAACTTTGTTTTGCCATTTCTGCTACCTTCATCCGAAAGTCAAAGTTATTGGATTTTAAAGGGTACAGCTCTCCTTACACAAATTACAGATTAAGAGTATTCATTTTATATAAAATAATAAATAAAATATGTCCATTATTTGCGTATTTCTTTTATCCTGTCACTATATTTAATAATAAAATTACTTAGACATTAATTTCTTTTTATTAATTATATTTGAAATTAACAAATACGGAAACAAAAAAGATCATCGACAATATTTGTTAAAATTACAAACTTTTTTACTTAACCAATAGCAGCAAATATTTAAAACTACCGAAAGCTGATAAATATACGGGATACAGTTTCGCAAGATCGTCGGCTACAATACTAGTAGATGCTGGTGCACATGTAACTGTTTTGAAAAGACACTAGGGATGCAAATCCACATCAGTAGCCGAAGGTTATATAAAAAACAGGATGGACTCAGCCAACAAAATCATCAACGCAGTTCAAGCTACCAGCAGTATTGTATTAAATATAACGAAGAATAAAAACATAACCAACAACAATGAGTTAAACAATAATCCTCGTGTAAATGTAAACCACCTTCTTTTAGAATTATTAATTATGGTACGCTTAATGTATATATTAATAAGAACGGAAATGTAAAAAGAAATATAATTATGACTTAATTCTTTAATACGATATAGAAAAGCAGGGATGCTGTCTCTCGACAACATTATTTAAAACAATTTAGAACACGCCTTAAGAACGTGGAAACGAGAGTATGGGTACCTATTCCTTTAGCTACGCTTCGCAGATGATCAAATAGTTTTAGCTGAAGATGTGGACGATATAGACGATATATATGACGCGTAAGTTGATCGAAGAATATCACAAATGAGATCTAGAGGTGGACTTAGAAAACACAGAATATACCTATGTGCATAGGTGGCATATGAAAAGAACTTATCTTAAAGGATGGACAAATAATTAAACATTGTGACACTTACAAAAATTTGGTACTACATGTGCCACAGGACGATACCTTGGATACAGCCATACAATATAGGAACACTGAGGCTAAAAAGCTATAACTTACCTAAATAGTATTCTCTGGAATTAAAGATCTCAAAAAAATATTCTAATAAACAAAACAATTGTTAAGAGCTAAGCAACTTATAGCTTTGAAGTCTCGCCACTTAAAGGTAAAACTGTAAAAGCTTTTCTGGTGACAGAAATAGACTTCTGGAGATGAGCTGCGGGTAGATCTAGAAGGGACAGAGTACAAAATGAGAGGATAAGAGAAATTATGGGGGTCAAGCATATCATAGTAGACGACATTAGAGCGAAACAACTTCAATGGTATGGACACGTACAACAGATGACAAGGTAACGGCTACTCAAGAAAGTGATGGAAAGGACTCCACAAGGAAAGCGCAGGACAGGGAGACCTAGAAGAACTTCGACGGAAAGAATCGACAAAGAGATAAAAGTGAGAGACTTGGAGAACAACTTATGGGAAGACCAACAGAGCTTAAGCATCAGAAGACGGTGGAGAATGTTTTAAACCGATACATACAGTCGTCTTCAAAAAAAAATTGGCTATATCTTATTGCGGTTTTGGCTTAATTTAGTATATTAATTATTACTTGCACTAACCTCCTAAATTACTATAGCAACGAACTGTCATTGTACGCTTTTAGTATTGTTTTTGTCAAAGTTATAATTTTTATAACTTTAGTAAGGATTATGATAAGTTTAGTAAACGAAGCAAGGATCTGCACAAAATTAGAGGAAGGATGGTCGAAGAGACGTGTTGCAGAAGAGTTTGGCATTAGTAAGACCACCGTGTGTAAAATCTATAAGAAATGAAGAGAAGAAGGCGTTTTGCGTAGAAAAATTGGTTCAAGTCGACCATGCGTTTCAACACAACAGGAGAATGACAATTTGATTACTCAAATTACTGAGAATCTATTTCTAAGTATAATTACTGGTATAAAAAACAGAAATTATCCCGGAAATTGTAGTACAACATGACGCCGTCTACGGAATAATGGTCTATATTCGTTTTCCGCAGCAAGTAAAACACTCCTTCCAAATGTTTGCAAAGAACAAAGAATGGATTTTGTTTAGAATATATTGGCAATAACATATGGGATTTAGAGACAAATTTTATAATATTGTCTGTCTGTCTATTGTAATATATACTGTCTGCTCAAGGTTAAACGAAGCCGCTTCATCTGCAAGTTTCTGAAGATCGAGTCCTACTGGCTCTATCAATAGTTCTGTTCTTTCTGTTTCGAACTTCACCTTCGGCAGTTTTTCCATTATCTTATTTTTGACAAGGTGAAGTTCTTTCTGCTGATGAATGGGTTCTTTATTTTACCTTAGCATTTCTCTCAGTTACTGATCCTATTCCATCATCCTTTCTTTTGAAATATCCATATTTACCAGCAATGGGGATAGTAACAAAATAATTTTGAAAATACTACCGCATTCTTTATTTACAGCACATACATTGCCACATTTTCCTTATTTTCGAATAACAAACTGGTAGCTTCTGTACCAATATATTTGTTATATGTATATTTACCAACAACTGGATGAACTTTCTATCAAATGTCATTTGTATTTATGTTTACGGAACAACAAACACATACTAATATACAGTACAGTCTCGATTATCCGAAATAATGTGGACCAAAGTGATTTCGGATAATCAAAATTTCGGTTAATCCGAATTTTTTTTTTGGAAAATAGGAGTTTAGGACGCGTATATCATTAGATCGACTTAAAAAAACATTTATGAAATGTTTTACTTGAATTTATGTATTAATTTAAAAATAAACATCAACAAATAATTTGTTTAATTTTTATTACTTAATTTTTTTTAACATAGTATGTACATAAATGCCTAAATATGTATGTACATTCATAAAAGACATGTTAAATGCAACGTAAAATATAAGATATATATCCCATTCTACACTTTACTGTTTAAAAATGAGGTAATTTTTAACTGCACTCGTTTAGCACTACTTCTGTTTTTGGCCGCAATGTCTCTCCAACGTTTTATAAAAAGAACATCCGCGGCAGTTGCATTTTCTTGTTGTTCTACATAAGTTAACGCTTTCTCCAAGGCTTCTAGTCCTTCTGAATGTGACATTTTTACTGGAATATTGTCAGTGCATTCTACTTCGTCATCGTCATCACTGCTTATTTCATTAGCATTCTTGCAAACACTTTCAATTAATTCTTGGTCAGTCATTTCATCTTCTACATTATCACTGTTTAACCATTCATTAACTTCTGTTTCCGTAACATTTTCACATCCTGGTTTTTTCGTGAAAATTTGCTGTAAACTTTCTTCATGGTCGGACTCTGCTTCTGTGATACGTCCCTCCTCGCGTTGAATCAATTTTGACCAAGATTTTTCAAGGGTTCTACCTTTTACTTGATTCCAAGCTGAAGCTATCCAATATACAACATTTTTCAAGTTTATCTTCTTTAGACATTCAGTGAGATTGGCACCCGCATCTACTTCTTCCAAAATATGCTCCAATAGCAAACGCCTGTAATTACGTTTTAAATTTTCCAGCACACCCTGATCCATGGGCTGAATGAGAGAAGTTACAGCAGGAGGCAAAAACATTGCTTTTGTTTCCCCACTTTCAAGTTGCTCCGCACTTGGGTGAGTGGGCGCATTGTCTAGTAACAAAACACATTTTCTGGGGTATCCGTGCTCTTTTAAAAAAGACTCTACTTTTGGTACGAAATCTTCAAAAAACCAATTTTCGAATAGATTTGCATTCATCCAGCCTTTTTTTTTATTTTTATACAAAACAGGAAAAGCATTGGGACGAATATTCTTGAAGGCTCGTGGTTTTGCTGACTTACCGATACATAATAATGGAAGTTTGTGTCTCCCAGAAGCATTAGCGCATGCAAGAACAGTGATACGTTCTTTGCTACGTTTATAACCAGGTGCTCCAGCTTCCGTTTTTGAAGCTAAGGTACTTGAGGGCAACATTTTGTAATTCAAGCCGGTTTCGTCAAAATTGTAGATCTGGTCTGGTTGTAAATCATTTTCTTTCATAAGCTCCATAAAATTCTCCGCAAATTTTTTCGCGGCAGATACATCGGCAGACAACTTTTCCCCACAAACTTTCAGTTGACGTACACCATGTCTTTTTTCCAGCGGTCTAGCCATCCATCATCACTTGCAGAAAAATTTTCAGGCGCTTCAATGACCGGCAATTCTTCGCTTAAACTCACTGCTTTTTGTTTTAAAATGGTCCCCGAAATTGGTATTCCACGTTCTCGATTCTGTGTAAACCATAAAAATAAAGAATCATCCACTTTTTCGTATTCACCTCTTTTCATACTTTTTCGTGCCGGGGTCGGCGATGACAAAACACTACACCATTTTTCAAGTTTTTCGCGATTTTTTCTCCATTCTGCAACCGTACTTACGCCTACGCCTAAATCCTTTGCTATATTTTTAAGCAATTCACCATTATCTAATAGTCGAACCGCTTTAAGTTTTTCCTGCAAGCTGATAACAACGCGTTTACGTTTATTGCTCTGACACTGCATTTTATAAAATATTTGAGAATAAAACTACTCTTTTTGCGATAATAACAGACGTTAATACATATGTACTTGTAACACTCTGTCGGCTAACCAAAACAATTCGCATTTTAGACCGTCGTATTGCCGTGAAACCCCGAGGGGAACCACCTAGCAGTATAGGTGAATCCCAGACGCGTTTCGTATAATGCGAATTTTTTCGGTTAATCGGGATTTTTGTTTTTAAATAGTTTGTTTCGGTTAAACCGGATTTCGGAAAATCGCGATTCGGATAATCGGGATTGTACTGTATATGCGTCTTATTCTATCAAAATTTCAAAGTAACCCTAGATTGACTTTTCAAATGAACACACGTTATAACACCTTCCTTCCATGAACAACTGGGTTCCAAAAGTCATATTTCCGTTTAATTTAATTATAACAGTGATATATACCTATAATTTTAAACCTCACAATTATCAAATCATTGTTGCTATAAAATAGTTGCATTTTAATATCACAATTTTTTAAATAAAAAAATATAGGCATATAAGTAATAACCTGTTATATCATAACCTTATCCGTCTCAATCTGTCTTAAAATTATTCATTTCAAAATAATCTAATATATGGCAACGCTGTTGAGTGACAGTCGCGTTTCATTGGCTACAAATTCATGCATAAATTTTTGCTTAAAAAGGGAGAGTAAAGTGCAAGATTACCGAATAAAGTAATTTTTAGTAATGAAAAAATTTTTTAATCATATAAGCGACGAATTAAAGTGTATAGACCAAGAGGTGCAAGATATAATAGTATGTACTGTCGTGAGCAAAAAAACGGGACAGTGTCTAAATCGTTATGTCAATTTCCTTTATTTTTTAGCGTTGTAATTTTAACATTTGATTAACTTTCAAACTCTACGTCAAATTATTTATCATAGTTGATAATTCAAAATTGAAAATGCCGCATTTTTCGAAAACGGATAAAGCTAGACTTGTTACTAGTTTGAAAAATGGGAAATCATTAAGAAGTGTATCGATTCAATTTAATATTGGTAAAAGTTCAGCCGCAAGAATATATAAAAAAAATGGAGGGAAGAGGATAATTTAAATCGGAAAATAATTTCCGCACGTAACAAAATTTCGAATACGCAGGAAGACGAAACATTTGTTACTGAGATTAGGCACAACCCTTTCAAAACATTAAAGGAAGCTATAAGAACAACAAAATTTCCTGTCTCATCTTGTAACACAATGGTTACAAGAGAAACTTGAGATATCCAGCCGTACAGTCCTTATCTAAATCCCATTGATAATGTATGAGGATTAATGAGATAGAGCTTCTACCCAGGAAGAATTTTGGGAGATTGTTCATAATGCTTGGCATCAAATTTCTATAAATTTTGTACAAAATATTGTCGCTTCAATGTCTACAAGATTAGATGCAGTTTATTAACTGTGTTATTATTATAACGGTGGAATGACGAAATACTAATTATTTTAATGTAATAATTATTTTATTTAATAAATAGTCTTTCTCTATCGTTTTTAGTAATTTTTATTTACATTTATTTTAAAAATGTTTAATAAATGCCATTAAGACACACATTTTTGACAATACCTGACTTACTATTATGAGTAAAGATAGCCACTTAAGTAGTCACAATTTAAACCCACGCAGAAACAGTGTCCCGTTTTTTTTGCTCACGTCAGTACGTTAATACTATTAGAACAAACCCCCCTTTTCTCTGTGAATATGTGGAGATGGATATCAGCACGTGCGCTGGGTGTCTTGTGGAACATTGAGGAAAGATTGAATAATGGTCAATACATTAACATGATGCTACCTTCGGTTACGGAGTTAACACGAATTACCTCGAATCTTAAATTATAAATTATATATTATTATATTAATGTCATATTTATATACTCTCGTGAGCAAAAAAAACTGGACACTATTTCTGCGTGGGTTTAAATTGTGACTACTTTGTGGCTATCTTTGTTCATAATAGTAAGTCAGGAATTGTCAAAAATGTGTGTTTGATTGACATTTATTAAACATTTTTTCGTCATACCGACCACGTAAGTAAACAGTTATGACACTTATGACACCTTTTTTTGAAACGTAAGTGACACTTTACATACCTTATTGACAGTTGCTATGGTAGCGGGCTGTAATATTTCATTACGACCCTAGGTAAATAATAGCAATATTAGAACATTTATAACAAATTTATTTGAAAGATAATTTTAATTAACAAAAACACATAACTAGTAAAAGTAGAACCTTGTACAAAAACTTATCACTTTGTAATATTAAATGTAAACGAACAATTAGATCTTTCTGCCACGGTGGAAGATTTCCATGCGCCGTATCTTTTCAGACCAAGAACATCAATTCCTGAATCTGCTAATAGTGTTGCCGATGGTTTTAGACCGTCTAAAACCATCATTTTCATGCTTCAAAAACCCTTTCAATTTAGGAAATTGTAAGATATCTTCACGACTTCTCCAGCAAAATTTCAGTACAAGCTATAATAGCTACCATCTCTATTTGATCCATATTTATAAAGTTTATTTAAAAGAAAAAGCTTTTGAGAATATATTGCATGTACTTTGACATTTATAAAAAATATAAATTTATATTGACACAAACATGGTTACCATAGATACGACAAACATTCCTGACTTGATGTTACTAATGTGTATACATAACTATAATAAAAGTAAAGTGCAAAATCATCAAAATTTGTCTATTTAAAAAAAAAACCTAGGTATGACGAAAAATCTCATATGCACCACGGTTCGTACAGTACAGTTTTATGGTCTCGAATATATGCAAACCTCGACCCTACGGGTCTCGGTTTTCAAACGTATTCTCGACCATAAAACTGTACTTACGAACCTAGGTACATAAATAACTATTAATACACCTCAAGTTGTCAATCGTGTTGAAGAAATAATGGAAAATTAACCACAAACATCTGTTCGACATTTGAGTCAACAAATAAACCTTTCTGTTGGTACAACTCACAAGTTATTAAAAAAAGATATGCAACTTTATCCATACCGTGTCACAGCAGTACAAGAATTGTTAGAAATTGATTACCCACGCAGACTACAGTTTTGTAATTGGTTTGTAAATATGAACAATAATGGAGAACTTTCGCAAAGAGTCATTTTTACTGATGAAGCATGGTTTTATAAAACGGAATACCTAAATTCACAAAATACAAGAATTTGGAGTAGTGAAAATCCACATGTAATTAATGAAGAATCGCTACATCCAGAGAAAATTGGTGTTTGGGCAGCGATAAGCCAAAGGCGAATCATTGGACCAATATTTTTTCAGTGAACGTTAACTGCTCAAAGGTACCGTACGGAAATTTTACAACCGTTTGTCAATCAGTTGCATGATGATGAACTTCAAAATGCATATTTCCAACAAGACGGAGCACCTTGTCACTGTACTGCAGAATCTTTGGATTATTTAAGAGAATTTTTTGATGAGCGTATAATTAGTCGAAATACTGAAATTGCCTAGCCTGCACGTTCATGCGATTTAACACCTTGCCACTTCTTTTTGTGGCCTTATCTAATAAAAATAACATATTTCGAACACCTATATTGAATTTGAATGATATGCTACAGAGAATCGAACAGAAATGCATGGAAATTAATAACAGTCCAGTAATGTTGCAGAATATCAGAAATTTTGAACGGTGGATTTTAAAGTACATTGACCTTGAAGGACAACATTTTCAACATTTGTTATAGTTTTCAATATTTATTGTTTATTTGTTATTTATTTGTATGTATGAAACTGTCAAAATATACGATTTCGTAGGTTAAGTAGTAAATTTTAATTTACGACATACATACTTCAAAATGTTCTCAGTAAATCACATGCTACATACTAGATTGACTTTTCAAATGAACACTTGTTATATATAAATAAAAATTACTAAAAAGAATAGAGAAAGAATATAATTAAAATAATTATACTAATTATATTCTTTAAATTAAAATAATTAGTATTTCGACATTTCACCGTTATTATTTATAACTTGTGAATTTAATCTTGTGAATATTTTGTACAACATTTATAGGAATTTGATGCCAAGCATTTTGAACAATCTCCCAAAATTCTTCCTGGGTGTAGCAGCTCTATCTCATTAATCTCCATACATTTTCAATGGCATTTAGATAAGGACCATAGGGCGGGAAATCTCAAGTTTAAATATCATTCTGTTGTAATCATTGTGTTACAAGATGAGACAAGAAATTGTGCTGTTCTTATAGCTCCTTGAATGTTTTGAAAGGGCTGTACCTAATCTTAGTAACTAATGTTTCGTCTTCTTGCGGATTTGATATTTTGTTACGTCCGGAACCTATTTTCCGATTTAAATTATCCTTTTCCATCCATTTTTTATATATTCTTGCGGCTGAACTTTTACCAATATTAATTTAAACCGATACAGTTCTTAATGATTTCCAATTTTCCAAACTACTTCGTAATAAGTCTGGCTTAATCAGTTTTCAAAAAATTCGTTATTTTCAATTTTGAATTAGTAACTATGATAGATAATTTGACGTACAGTTTGAAAATTAATCAAATATTGTCGAAATTACAACCCTAAAAAAATAAAGGAAATTGACATAACGACAGTACGTAAATAAATTTCTACCCAAAATCATTTCGTTTGTCAAAAATATTTGCAGTTTGCTTCTCGTTAATCACTGTGTTTAAAATGGAAAATACCAATTATTGTACGGTCGCGGTTACATAAAAGCGACCACTAATTTGACATTTTGTGTTATTTTCATAAATTTTGGTAAATCAGGTTTTTAAAATGTTATAAAAAGCGTTCAAATAAGCTTTGCCTCTAGTAGGCCATTCCTTTAAAAACGTATGATTATTAATAATTTAAATTTGCATTAGTTGTCAATTAGACAGATGCATAGTTGACAAAAATTGCTTTGTAATTTAAAATTGATTTAACATGGTTTTTACTATACAACACAAATCATTCATGCTAGAATCTTATTTTCGAAACGGACGTAAGATTGACGGACAATGGCAGTATTCTCTTCAAGATTGTTTAGAAGAATTTAGAATTTAGTCGAAGGAGAATTATTGGCCCTATTTTTTTTAACGGAACCTTAACAGGAGAAAGGTATCGACAAGAAATTATTATGCCATTTATCGAACAGCTTGACGACGAAGAAATAACACAGGGTTACTTTCAACAAGACGGAGCTAGAGCACACACAGCAGGTGAAACAATTAATATTCTACAGCAATTTTTTCAAAATCGGTTCATAAATTTAAACACTGAACATGAATTTCCACCAAGATCTTGTGACATTACCCCATGTGATTTCTTTTTATGGCCATTCTTAAAGAACTCAATTTATCAAGTACAGATAACTGATCTTGCAGGCCTTCAAATCAGAATTGCTGAAAGAATTAATGGAATTGACAATGCGATACTACAAAACACTTTTTCCTCCATTAGAAGAAGATGTGAGAAATGTTTCGAACAAGGTGGTGGACACTTTGAACAATTTTTATAAAATTTTGCTTGTTTGTTGGAAATAAACATATTTCATTCACTTAAAAATGTTCGTTTTATTATTTTGACATTTGTCATTTCAATCAAATATCTCATCTCATAACTCATTCATATCCAACAAAATTCCTATTAAAATTAGTAACAAGCTAAGACATAATCATAATTTCCAAGGGCTACTTTGAGGTAAAATTTATTTGAATTCTTTGTATATGTTGTCAGCAATGACAGCAAAAATTAAATAATATGATAATAAAACGTCAAAGTGACAAATATTATTACAACAACTTTAATGTAAAATCAATAATGTTACTACGAAAATAATTACAAATCTTTATTAAAATTAATATTTTGAAACTCCGCCGTTGTTCTCGATAACGTAGTTTAGTCTTCTAGGTAAGGAAGCTACCAAATTACGGGCATACTCTGGAGTAAAACTGTTCCATACCTCTTGAATTGTATTCCATAAATGCTCAGCATTTCGTGGATAAAAATTATTTCCTTTATTAATTGTCTTCAACATCAAACCCCAAACATTCTCTATAGGATTAAGATCAGCACTACGCGCTGGCCAGGGCAGCACTGTTATGTTGTGTCGTTGCAGCCATTCTGTTACTGTTTGGGCGGTATGAACTCGACAATTATCCTGCTGGAACACAAAGTTATTTTCAGGAAACATGCCGTTGACTGATGGTAGCATGATGTTCTCTAGAATGTCTATATATGTTAATGCATTGAACCTGTTTTGAACATGTGTGCAGACACCAAGACCGTTGGCACTCATCCACCCCCAAACATTAACAGAAAAACGGCCACTTTTTCTAACATTATGGATGTATAGTTCCTCAAAACGAGTGTTTGGTGGTCTATATACTCTAACGTGACCGTTGTAATATGATTGAAAGACTTTCTCATCCGTGAAAACTACGTTCTGCCAAAAATTTGCGTCGTGCATATAATATTGTATCGCAAACCCGATTGTCTCTTCTCTATTACCTTGCGTTAAAAAAGGCTTTTGCACTGCAACACGACTTCTAATGTTAGATGTAGTTTTTATACGACGCCGTGCCGTTCTGATAGACCCTGGAAAATTTGTCGCACGTCGTGCTTCCACAGCAGTTTCAAACGGATTATTTATCAAAAAGTTTATCAGATCATTGTCCTCTTCCTCTGTTGAAACTTTTTGCTGACCAGTCCCCACCTTTCTTTCTAATGAACGTCTCTGATTCCATCGGGCATTTATATAATGAACAGTGCTTTTCGCCACTTGAAATCGTTCGGCTACCCTTCTCTCTGACCAACCTTCTTCCAAAAGGGTCACTATACTACTTTTTTGTGCAATATTTAAGTGAGGCATTATGACTTTGTAAGTAATGACACTAATGACAATTTAAATAATATTTGACTTTTTTCATTATTAAGTGACATGATGTATACAATAGCAAAAAGTGCCGGTCGCTTTTATGTGACCGCGACAGTACAAAACCCGTCTAGAAATAATCGGCCAATGAAATTTTATACCAGAAAGGTAACTCTATTTGGTCACTATAGTCATTCTCATACAACAGTGATTGAATGATGCAATAAATTTCGAGAAGGAAGAGAATCCATCCTCTAAAGATTTGTCCCGTCAAAAATAGTCACTGCTCATTGGATTCCACTATTTCTGAGTTTACGTTTCCTTTTTTTCGTATGCGTTATAATGCCATGGCATCAGCACATACGAGGTGCGATCCAGATATTCCCGAATTGACGCTGTAACACGAGAACCCAAAGTAATACCGACGCGCGCCAAAAAATGGTGGGAAGTATATGTCTATGAAATGTGTGTAACAAGTTTCAACGTGATCGGCTTAGTTTTCGCTAGGCTATGTGCGACTCCGTTAAGTGGTAATTGTGTCCTGCCGCAATTATTATAATGGATGACTTTGGTCTCTTTCCGAAAATGAATCTGCAGCTAAAAGGCCGACGTTTTCATAGCATTGAAGAAATTCACGAGAAATCGTAAGCAGTACGGGAGGGCGGGGTAAGTGAGGCAATCGAGGCAAGTGGAGCATTTGCTGTAAACTATGTAACACATTCGAACTAACGTTTGATTTGTATGCAACCACTAATATAAAGTGCTACTACAAAAACGCGGTAAAGAAAACCTAAGATCTGTTTACCGATACTTAGTTAATGGTTAGAGATTGGATTTATATTCCTACTTATATAAAATACATAAATAGGTAATAATATATTATAACGTGCATAAAAAAAAATAACAAAATTTGAATCATGTTGTGAAACACGAGATTGTTTTTGTTGTGTGTACAGGCTAAGTTGTAGTTAAAAAAAATCTTGGTTGCCAGTTATAATTAAATCATTTTGAAGAGATCATGTTGGGTAAGTGAAGCGTTTCTATTGTGGGGTAAGTGAATCATTGCCTCACTTGCCCGCTTATGCTTTAATATTTTGAATTTCATTTTATTAATATTTTTTAGATACATATTAAAATCGTGCGAAACTATTCATAATTCCTTCTATTTTACACGCTTCACTCTCATTTACAAGTAGCACTATAAAAAACATGGTAGAAGAAAATTCGCATTACATACCTATTTCGACCATTTCTCTACCACCAACTGCCACCGCTCCTGGCATTTCCAACAAAAAAGTGAAAGAAAACAAGAAAGTTCAGAAATTATTACAAATACACCATACAAGCGTCACCTAAACGAAAATATTCAGATTAGGAAAGGCAATCACAGGGCAACTAAAGCACTTTGGCAAAATTCTTCCGAACACGAAGAAAGGAAACAAGAAAGTTATAAAGACTAAAACCACTGGTGATCACAAAAGAAAGTCAGATAAAGACAAAACACCGTGTTTATATTGTGGTATTATGTGCCAAAACTGCATAAACTAGATGCATGATGACTGCACCGACAATATAACGAAACGATGACTTTGTGTGCGACATTTGTCGTTAGTTATATGATTTATTATATCCGCAACTCACCCCCAACTAGCTGGGGGCAAGTGAAGCATCCCAAAGAAAACAGGGATTAGTTATTCTATACAAGAAACTTTATTTAAATTTTACAATAAATAATGTAACTGAAGTATAAAAAGTGACATTCCCCGAACACCTTTCCTGTAAATATCAATGCATAATGCATGCTTAGCACGCCTCACTTGCCCCGCCCTCCCCTACTCTACTCGTTCACAGGAAACGACTTGCTGAATATCTTCCAGAACTGGAAAAAAACTCTAAGACTGATGCATAGCTGCGCAAGGAGGCTAATTCGAAAGTCGAAGGTGGCAGCTGCCGCCAGGAATAAAGTTAAGAGTTTCAAATTTTTATAGCATCAGTTCAGGTACATCTGAATCGTACTTACCTTGTACAAAATGAAGGAAACATAATTTTAAAGTAAAATTGATAAAATAAAAATAATTGATAATAATAATAATAATAATAGTTTTTGTAATATCAAATAATTTATTTTGTAGGGCTTGCAAATGCAGTGAATAAACTGCGAAACGTTGTATGTATTATATTATTTTATTATTATTTTTTAATGATTGATTGAGGACAAATTATTAAAACGCCCGAAAAAACACAAAACGAGCATTGGCAATTATCAACCAAAGAGTCAAAATGTACCAATAAATTAAATATACGTAATTTATAGTAGGATGTTACTGTCGTGAGCAAAAAAATCGGAACAGTGTCAAAATCGTTATGTCAATTTCCTTTATTTTTTAGCGTTGTAATTTTGACATTTGATTAACTTTCAAACTTTACGACAAATTATATATCTTAGTTGATAATTCAAAATTGAAAATGTCGCATCTTTCGAAAACTGATAAAGCCAGACTTGTTACTAGTTTGAAAACTGGGAAATCATTAAGAAGTGTATCGGTTCAATTTAATATTGGTAAAAGTTCAGCCGCAAGAATATATAAAAAAAATGAAGGGAAGAGGATAATTTAAATCGGAAAATAATTTCCGGACGTAACAAAATTTCGAATACGCAGGAGGACGAAACATTAGTTACTGAGATTAGGCACAACCCTTCCAAAACATTAAAGCAAGCTATAAGGAACAACACAATTTCCTGTCTCATCTTGTAACACAATGGATACAAGAGAATGAAATTTAAGCTTGATATCCAGCCCTACAGTCCTTATCTTAAATCCCATTGAAAATGTATGGGGATAGCTTCTACCCAGGAAAAATTTTGGAAGATTGTTCAAAATGCTTGGCATTAAATTTCTATAAATGTTGTACAAAATATTGTCACTTCAATGTCTACAAGATTAGATGCAGTTAATAATAACGGTGGAATGACGAAATACTAATTATTTTAATGTAATAATTATTTTAATTTAATAAATAATATTTCTCTATCGTTTTTAGTAATTTTTATTTACATTTATTTAAAAATGCTTAATAAATGTCAATAGGACACACATTTCTGACAATTCCTGGCTTACTATTATGAGTAAAGATAGCCACTTAAGCAGAGATGTAAAATTCCATAATATATATTTTTGGTAAATTACCGTGGTAAATTACTGCTCTTTTTTTACCAAGATTTATTCTTGCGTAATTTACCATTTTTTGAGTAAATTACCATGGTAATTTACCACACTTTTTTATTTAAATAAAACCCCTACAACAAAAAAAGTCTTATACATTTTATTAAAGGAAAAAATAAAGAGTACAATATTAACATATTTTAAAATTAAACAATATTCTGAAAATAGAACTAAACAATGATTTTTCATTATTACTGTTCGGGCAAAGTAGATTTAATTTTGTATTTTTTGTTTTATTTAGATGTAGGTATATTTATATTTAATCCTAGTTTTAAATTGTAAATATTATATATTGTATATAGAAAAAGTCTTGGAGTTCAGATATATTTAATATTGTTAATTACTTTAGGACTGGTCAGGTATTACATTTCTTCATTGTCTTATTTTCTACAATCATAAAAACTATTTATTTTTATTACAGGCACAACCCTCTGCATCCATTATGTAAATAATGTATTTGAATAAGCATAAATATAATAGAATAAGTTTTATTGTACATATTTCCTGTTATATATTATTATAATAGGTTGAATAATTTGGTTCTCTGTGCATTGTATATTTATTACTTTAAGAGGTATTTTATTTTCTATAATTAAGGGTTTCCGGCGTATATTGTTTGTTTTAATACATTTATGACGTTGGAAACTACAGCATATACTTTTCTTGGAAGAAAGGTAAAAATAATGTTATAGAAATTTCCGTATACTCTATTCATTGTTTTCTCCCTCTCTTTGACTGGCGGGGACAAAACTTTCTTGCCGAAAAATAAGGGAATGAAGAAACAGTTCCAAACAAGATCTCTTAGAGCTCACTACAGTTACAAGTACGATCTCTTCGAGTTAAAGCTTAGGTCTCAGTGATCTAACAAACAGTTCCTACTAAGATCTCAGTGATCTAAATAGGAGCAAATATTATTTATTAGCCAGTTTTTCTCGGTCATTAGTATTAAGACCAGATACTGCATTTATTTGACGGAACTCCAAGATTAAACTTGTAAATATATTAGTGTTATACAAAAAATATTGTATTATTTCAACACATACTTCGGTCTACACATACCGACTTCCTTCAAACCAGGAGGAAGAAACAATTACCATTATGTAATATGTAATGTTATTTACATAACTATTCCAGATCACTCTCAGTCTCAGTATTGCAATTCGAATTAGAACATTCCAACTCTTCTGTTGGGTGTTCTTTCAGTGCCGGATTTTCTTTCAGTTTTAAATTTAAATTCACATATACCAACTTAGCAGCTCTTTCATTAATCTATTTCGTTTTTTACTGTGTATAATACTAAACATTGAAAAACTTCTCTCCGTCGCTGTTGTTGGTGGGCTGTTCAAAATTTCTATTGCTACTTTACTTAAAGCTGTAGTACAACAAAGTGATTTCCACCATAATACAGAATTCAATTTGCCTGTCTCTAATGCTTGCCATATAGAATCTTTTGAAAACAATTGTTCTTTCGATTTGTAATAAGCAACCTCAGTCATAATTTCTGCTATATCAAATCCACTAACTAGATGCGTTTATAGTTTGTTAATATATGTCAGTGCTGTGATATATTCCTCGTTATTGAGATTTTTGCCTATAAATTTTGGATCTAGTAAATTGGCAGCCAAATGTATAGGTGTTATAGCCATTTCTCTCCGTGATTTTAAATGTGATAGGACAGCATTTAGTTCTGAAACTGGGCATGCAGCAATCAGTTGATCTTTCAGGTCTTGAAAATATTCAACAACATGAGATATGCAAGGTTGAGAGGTTTGTATGTTCTTTAAAATTACGGAGACTGTGTGTAAAATTGTATGTAACGTATCAACCCTTTTCCAAAACAGATCATCTAAAATAAATCTAAAATCAGTTGATCTTTCAGGTCTTGAAAATAATCAACAACACGAGATATGCAAGGTTGAGAGGTTTGTATGTTCTTTAAAATTACGAAGACTGGGTGTAAAATTGTATGTAATGTATCAACTCTTTCCCAAAACAGATCATCTAAAATATTATTTTTTATTCTTTTGTCTAAAGTATTAGCTATAGTTTCTGTTATAGCCAATTCTTTCAAATTTTTTTTATTTATCCTTAAGCTTTCTAAACAGAAAATATTAGAGCACCATCTAGTTTGGCCAGGTAGTTTAAGAGATTTTAGTGTGTTTGATTTTTGTAATGCTCGCTGTTCATCTTGTATATTTTTAAATGTAGCATTCAAAATATGCGATTTTTTAATAGTTTTTACTGTGACTTTACAATCAGTAATTAAACATGCAAATACTTCCAATTTTAAAATATCTTGTGCGAATAAATTCAAAATATGAGCACAACATCCATAACAAGAAAAATAATTAGACGGGTACATATCACTAATTAATTTCCAAGTTGATTTCATATTGCTAGCGTTATCAGTCACTATGCTTATAACTTTATTAATACCTAAGTCGTCAATAACAGAACTAAGTAAAGAACAAGATATGCAGCATCGTGGCGATTTTCCTTGCAGTCAATTACTAAAACTGGTTCTGGACATGTAATTATTATATTTATAATGGATTCGTTTCTAATATTACTCCACCCATCAACTTGAATTCCAATTGTTTTAGCCTTTGCTATTATTTCATTAACTAACTGATTTATTTGAGAGTATTATTTATCTAAAAGCGCATTGGATAACTGATATCTAGTCGGCAATCGTAAAGATGGTTTAATTTTTTTAAACAATTTTTGCCAATGAACATTTTCCGTAAAACTTAAAGGGGTATTACTAGCAAAGCATGCTCTTGCTAAGAGATCCCAAATTTCCTCTTTTTCTGATTTATTCATTACATCCACAAAAAAATCCAAATTTTCACTGTAAGTGGATTTAGTGGTGCTTACAGCAGATTGTGGGCGAGAATCGCTTGAAATCGTCTCTCCTTCGTCGTCTTCTAAATCTGTTTGCGAAGAACTTTTTCTTTCCGGAATCTCTAAAATGTTAAATACTTTTCGATAAAACCCAATAGGAATCAATCAAAATTACTCACCTTTATTTATTGCTTTAATTTTCTTAACACTTAATGCTCTTGATTTTGATTGTATTTCATTCTTTATTTTACGAGGACAACGAATGCACTTATTCTGTAAGTGACTGGACATTCTGGTTACATTTAAAACATAACTTTGCGAACAGAAGTTACACGAATATAATTTCGAATGTTCTGTGGATTTTGAAAATGCTGTTAAAATAACTTTTTTTATTTTATCTTTTCGCCCCATCCCAGCGCACTGTACTACGAGTAGTATATTCACAAACTTTATATAGTTCAACTTATACAACGAAATCTTTTGAAAGACTACTTCATTCAACGGATGATTCACGAGCATTTACATCTGCTAGAAAGGGACTTCCCCAATCACCGAGTCTGCAATGTCATACGTGTACATAGATGATGTTTTACTTTGCTTGTAATTTACGGAAATTTTATGTGGTAAGTTACCGTAAATGACGGTAATTAATTCGCTAATATACGGGGTAATTTACCGACTTACATCACTGCACTTAAGTAGTCACAATTTAAACCCACGCAGAAACAGTGTCCCGTTTTTTTTGCTCACGATAGTAACTCTCAGTTATTTACACTATTCAGGTGTCTGAAATAATTTAAAGTAACAACTTATGGAAAATGGAAAGATGTAATTATATACAATACGAATCACAAAATAATGTGAGTCAATTGCGACGCAAACACCAAAATTAAAAACCCTCTTGTAGTGTATCTTCATAAATAAAACGTACCTATTTATTTTACATTATATTCCTTTATATAATTCATTTACACAGTTATATGGAAAAAGTATAGCAAAGTATAGTATATATTTGTATTTGGTTTTACATCAAATGTCAGATAATTCTAACCTCTGAGCGTGTATCACTTTATGATCCCCTAGCAAAGACATTATGTTCCGTCAAACGTCAATGACAAATGTATCTGACAATTACTTGAGTAGTGGGGGTGGACGTTTTTAAAAACGGCTTCTGGGCACCCCCTCCTCGCGCCAACTTAATTGGCGTTTGCTATACATGATGCTTAAAAACGTATATATATGTATATATATTGCCAACATACTAAAACTATCAACTACTATAACACCTCTCCCTCTTAAGGAATACAATACTGAGCTTTTGTAGTGCTGCAATAAAATCGTGTAATGTTTCACTCTCTTCCTGTTTTCGCTGGTGGAAGCGAAAATTATCAGCAATTTCCAGTGGTGCTGGTGTATAGAATTGTTCTGTTTCCACAAGACATTCGTAAGTTTTCTTGTAAGGAAAGATCCTTCGGAGCTACTTTGTCGCAAATTATGTCGAATGCAGTTGGGCCAATGTAATGTAAAAGGTAGGGTACTTTTAACTCATTTGCTACCTTGAAAACTTGAAAAGCTTCTTCCATTCGTTGTCTCCAACGCTTCCAATTTATTGTATTCGGATTAAAGGCATCGATAGTAAAACTCGCTTGCATGACACACTCAGCCATTTTTCTGTATTTTTAATTAATACTTAGAAATTGAACGTGATTTGTAGTTTTTAGGTTATCGACGTAACCTTTTCAATTTTTTATCGTTGTTTATCTGATGGTATGTATCCCATCCTCGTCGCCAATTTGTAGTGTATCTTCATAAATAAAACGTAGGTACCTATTTATTTTACATTATATTCCTTTATAATCTTTATATAATTCATTTACACAGTTATAGCAAGCGCCAATTAAGTTGGCGCGAGAAGCCGTTTTTAAAAACGTCCACACCCACTACTCAAGTAATTGTCAGAATACATTTGCCATTGACGTTTGACGGAACATAATGTCTTTGCTAGGGGATCATAAAGTGATACACGCTCAGAGGCTAGAATTATCTGACATTTGATGTAAAACCAAATACAAATCTCCCCACTACTTTTAATCCTGCGCGAACTTACCCCTCCTTGCGCCAACTTAATTGGCGTTTGCTATACATGATGCTTAAAAACGTATATATATATATATTGTAATAACGCGGAATGCTGAGAAATAAAAATAAATGAAAAATAAAATGAAATAACAAAATGCTAGCTCGAAAACTTCAGATATAAAAATAATAATAGCAAGGATTCTGCTTAATCTCAAGGGTCTAAAAGTAAGTTCTCCATACACAAATAGACTTCTACTAATACATGAAATAATACGAAAGCGTCAAATTTATGTATAAATATATATTTAAATGAAATTATATCAATTATCACAAGATACAAATATAACTATCAAATCTGACATATAAATATAAAGGAAAATGACGTTTGAGATGACGTGAGTTTATAACGTGTATAGAAAAGTGATATCAAGCAATGTTATATCTTTAACAAATTATTATATAACAATTACACTTAAATACCTGAAGAATATGTTTAAATTTTGGAGATCACAATTTTCAATATGTTCTTTGTATGAAGTTCACAGGAAAATTTCTATCTAATACGTCAAGAATGAATGTCCGTTGCTCGATTCAAATTTCTGGATAATATCCTAGTCGCTGCGTTGCTTATAATCCAAATTAGCAGAGTAAACCACCAGGTTATGTTCAATATGGGATCCAGATGAGTTGTTCTTATTCCAAGATGATTCAAAAGAAATCTGATTTCTTCTTTAAAAGTGTTCCTTTGATATAAATATAATCTTCCGTATTCAAATGTATGATTAAATTCTCCTTATATGATTAATACATCCAGAATACTTATTAAAACATTTCCTTATGTACAATATACGTCCATAAGCATTTTGTATAGGAATATAAATGGAATATTGATAAAAAGACTCAAATTATAAAATGCAGATAAAGATCTCTTTCAATCAGTCAAAAATAATAATAATAAACATGTTTTTTCGTCGTCAAGACTCCTAACAGCAATTTTGTAAAAGTAAAAATCAGATATTCTACGAAAATTCGTGCAAAGGTTACTAAAATAATTTAAAAGATAATATTATAGAAAATCCACTCACGTAATCTCAATTACAAATCTTGTAAATGAAATTCACATAAGACAAACAGATAATAAAATATGGGAAATAATATCAAAATTACAAAATTCTTACTATAAAGAAATACTTTACAAATCTTAACATTCAAGATATAACATTGTTGAAACTGAAAACTTATTAGTAAAAGAATTAATTAAGAGGGTAGGTTGACTCACAACAATATATATATATATATATATATATATATATATATATATATATATATATATATATATATATTGCCAACCTACTAAAACTATCAGAACTACTATAACACTTCTGAAAATTGAATTACATGACACCTATGAATTCAAAATATTCAGTATGTGTATAAATAATAAGTAGCTCCATTGAAGTTACACACACACACATACGCTACAGCATATATTTACATTCGTAATAGCTGTCGATGTTATAAAAACTATGACATTACCGTATGCTAAGGTCAATAACAGCAACATATTTACTTACAAAATCAGCGGTTTGTAAACTTTTAGAACTGAGTATTTCATAAATTATAATCACAACGTTACGATCTTAATTTAAAGTCTTCTAATTGCTATATATTTATTTGAATTTGTCGCCGAAAATACTTATCACCTCCAAAGTCCTACATTTGAATCTAAGCGCATTTTGAAGGTCAATTTTATTACTCCTCTGTGCGTTTCATTAAATCCTTATTTAGAATACCTATGGCTTTATTATAGGATAGGTGAAATTAAAAATAATTATATTTTTTCGAAATAAAATTTTCACAATTACCATCTTACCGTTAATTCATCAAATCAAAACTTTATATTTTCAAGGTCATAAAAACAGGACACTTCTTTTACCAATTGTGACAGTACTTTGTTGCATCATGCTAACTTAATAATGATAAATACTCATGGCTACTAATATTGGCAAACAGACTAAATTAATGTCAAAATCGTTACAAGACATGTCTTTTTTTTTGACCCGGACAGTACAGAGTGATCCATTTCAAATGTAGGAGATTGGTATGAGAAAAATTAGTTTGGCATCATTGTACAGTTGGCAATAGTATGCTTCAATAACTTGAATGTATGTTTAAACGTTATGTCGTTATAGTATATTACGTAACAAGAGTTGTAAGTAACCCATTACGCACGAAATGAAAAAGTTTACGACGTTTCACTACGTAAATTTCACGAGTGCGTAATGGGCTTACAACTCGTGTAACGTACTATACTTTTTTTACGCCCACTCATTTTCTTCTATTAAATAAAAGACATCGCAATTATTTAAACTTTATTATAATAGTTGTTAATAACAATTGAACAATTATAGTAAATCGATTGTGCCTTATTACTTAATGGTGATGAACGGTTATTTATAATTGTAGTACTGCACGGTACATCAGAAGACGAAGATTGATAATTGGTAATCGCCTCCGATATTCGTAATGCGTTGTCATTTTTATTTTTAAGAGATTGATTCACATAGCCTTCCGCCACTGTAGAAGATTGCCAGCCACCAAGTCGCTTTAATGATAGCATATCACCTCCTGCATCAACTAACATAGTGGCTGATCATCTCCTAAAACAATGGCAAGTATATTGCTTTGGTTCCGGCAGTTCAAGATATTCAGCAATTTTACGTGGTGTACTACCGATTGTGTTTATCCCCACAACCTGTTTCATGCATTTTCCATTTCTGTAATTAAGAAATAAAGGAAGTTCCGTTTCAGGAGGACGCAAATTCATGTATTTTTGACATGTGATAAGTATAAAACGTTTCTGGTACTACAAATAAACGTCTCGTTTTAGTTTTAGAATCTGGAATATCAATTATCAAGGATTTTCCCGTGTCCTGAATGTGTTCCATTTTTATATTTCTAAGTTCTTGTTTACGGCAAGCCCCGCTTAATCCAATAATGACGATAACCTGAAAACAAAAAAACAAAAACTCATTTTTATGTGATGATAACTATACAACATTTTAATTCTTTACCTTTGACAACAAATGTTTATCGTCTGGGGCATCTTTCTTTCAGAAACTTATTAATTTGTTCTGTAGAAAGAATTTTCGATTTTTTACTTCTAAATCCATCCGATTTCCGCTTCAGTAGGGCGATTAGTTTTGGATAATCTGCTATGTTAATGTTATTATTAATGTTTAGTGTAGTTCTTAGCATCGAATAAATGGCCCATAGAGAAGATGGCTTCATAGTTTTTGATAATTCTTCAAATTACGCAAGTAAAACATTCTCCGAAAAGGATTTAACGTTATGCTTGTGTCGCCAATCCATAAATTTTTTATAGGTAATTTCGTACCTTTCTTTGGATTTTAGCGGTAACAAATTATGTGTGGCAGCTGGAGCTTTTTCTAAAATCTCCGGTGGAGTGCCCATAATTTCATAACTTTCACTACTATCAGACATATTCGTAGATAAAGTTGAGAAAATGTTCAGATACAATAATATTTTGTTAAAGAAATTGACAATATAAATGACATGACATTTATTTCAAGAAAACGTGTCCTATTTTTAAAGAAATTGCATAATGTGCTGCCTACATTTAGGGGCATCACTCTTTTAATCCAAAATATATCTCGCTAATACTAAAAGTTTTTCAATTGACTAAATTTGTGTAAATAGACCAAATAAAGTTTTACGTAGATAAAAATTTGATTGCAATTTGATTAAACCAAGAAGTTTAAGTTTTCTTCTCAAAACGCACGTATATGTTATGAGATCTCATTACGTGCATGTTATTGTTAAATGTCATTTACAAGAAATGTTGACAGTGCGATTTTTGACGTTTACAGACATGGGCGTAGAAAAAATACTTTTAACATACATTCAAATGACAGGACTGTCAAACAAACTGTAAATAGTCATGATCGGTACATGACAAACGTAGAAATGCTTTATTCTAGGGAATTTTATGGTACCACCACACTTCACTTGAGATGGATCTCTCTGTATCATGTTAGAATTACAACACAAAGTTTTTGCCTATTGTTGAAAGTTATTTTTCAATAGGGAAAATAGATAAATGTTGTCAACCTAATAAAAAATCACGGTATTGATCTTAAAATTATAATATAGTTGACAAACCTGTCTTTACATATACTATTTATTTTATTGACATGTTGACAACTTACAAAAAACATTATTCATGCTCTAAACTTTAAATAATAGGTTATGAATTTATGATGTTATCAAGTTTATTCAAATATTTTAGATAAAATTTGTAGGCATTTTTATATGTAATTAAATTTACATACAATAGATGCGTTTTAAACAAATTTAGAAGATCGTGTATAAATTAAAAATTTATGGTAACCAAAATATTTTACTAAAAATAAATCTTTGAAATTATTATTTTGTATTTCAAAGATAAATAATGAACAGTATTGGAGAAGCTTGCAATGAATTGAAGAAACAATATGATGCCTGTTTTAACAACTGGTTTTCTGAACAGTTTCTTAAAGGTACTACTAACGATTCTATGTGTGAACCAATATTTAAAGTATACCAACAATGTGTAAAAGTAATATACATGCTTTTTATTTAGACCATAACATTATTAAAGTTAATTCCAGCGTGCAATGAAAGAAAATCGTATTGACATACATGAAGTAGAAAAAGATTTATTAGGAACAGAACACGAAAGAAAAATACCATCAACAGGAAAAAGTTGATATGAAATACACTTATGTAGTATGTAATTGAAAAACCAGGGTATTCAGTCTAGTAATCAAATTATATTTATTTCCAATATTTATTAATTTCTAATAAATTAATGTTTCACAAAAACAAAAGTTATTACCTACTAACACTAGGATAACCACTAAACCTTACATAAATAAAACAATAAATAAATTTACATTCTTTTATTGCAAACCTAAGAAGTACAAAAAAAAAACACTTAACCTAATGTACAATGATTTATTTGCTTGATGCAAACTTTGAAAGTCCTTCTAATAGACTAACGTAGGCTGAATGCTCATATGCTGTTGCATATACTGAGAGCTTTTCAACAAATTCATTGCTAATTCCTTTTTCTTCAATGTAGTTTAGAAGTAAATCATATAGATACTAAAACAAAAATAATAGATATATTCACCTAAATAAAATTATTTATGACTTACAGAATCTATTACTTCACCAGATACAGCATATATATTTTCATGCCACTCTCCATTGTAAATACTCACTTCATCGATACCAAAAATGTCATCTGAAATATTACTTTTAGAAACAATAATATAAAAAATGAAATACATACTATAACCTTCTTCTTGCTGGTTTGGGTCAATGAATGAACATAACAAATTAACAGTGGTATCACCATTGATTAATTCTACTTTAAATGATGGTTTCGATTTAAGTTCACCAATCTCTGCTTTATCCGTATTTGGATTAAGTTCTGGTTCTGCATCTGTATCCACAGTGTGATTAACATTAAAAGTAATTTTTATACTGAAATGTATTATAAAATATAATTGCATTTTGTACATATACTCTTAATAATTACATTTCCTTATCAGTTTTCTTTGTTAATGTGACTTCAGATCCATTCAATTGGGCTTTAAAACCATCAATTTCTGTAGGAATAGTTTTTACTTTCTGAGCTTTTTTTTCAGCTAATATTTCCTCTGTCAGAAATTCTACAAGTTCTCGTTCAGCTAAAATAAAATACTATTAAAAATTACGTTTGCTTTAAATAAATCATAATCACCTTTACTATGTATATATTTTTTGCCACAACCGCAACTACATAAACTATTGTGTTCAACGCTTGTTAACCCAAATTTATATTTATCACTGCTATGAGAGTTGCACATATACCACAAATTTCTGGTCAATTGTCTTTGTTGAAAATCACTTTTTACGTTAAGAGATGATTTAAAAGTATTTAATAGCGGCCTAAATCTATTTAAGCGGAATGCAGATCTTACAATACTATTCATTTTTAAAAGGATATTGTGTATTTTATAATAAAAAAATTGTATAAATGAAGCCGGTTAAACGTGCAAGATTAGTATGAAATTGGATACGAAAGTGGGAAACATAAACACAGGACTGGAAACTTTAGAGAATATATAACACTGTCTTAGGACTCAAATTTTTTTAGAAATTTACGCTATTTAAACCTAACATCATCATTAATTTATATATTTGTTTTTCTGTGCATCATCTTTATCTTTACGGTTTGGAGAATATTGAAATTGCGTACTCTTACTTCATGAAATTGCATGACATTTAATTTGACATATGTTGACAGATTTACACAACTTAAACTGTCAAAATCCAGTGGGTCCCAGCTTAACTGTAGTCGTTTATTTTGACCACAATGGTAAACTGGCGGACAAAAAAACTGTCCAGCTCAGTTTGACGTTTGACAATATTTTAACAAAATAAACACGTTGTGAATCAGTTTTTCAGTTTTGAAGGTTATTGAGATGCAAAATGTCAGTGTAATTATTTGTCATATGGATCTATTATTTAAATAACGGGTGTTCAGAAACATTCGAAGTCAAGTGGTGGGCTCTGTACAAAAAATCGTATATCTTTACTTAAGTACTGATTTGCAATAATTATTAAATGTCAACTGTTGTCTGTCAAAAATTGTCAGAATCTAATATCGAAGATACTAATTTGATAACCTATAAAACTGTATTAAGTAAATGTATCAATCTATCTCAGACATGACTTCATATTTTCAAGGACTACTTTGACTTCGAATGTTTCTGAACACCCGTTATTTTATTTATAACTTATAACCAGGCGCGGCTCGTGATGACGTATTTTGGTTTGCAGTACAATGATACGAGTGCCTCGTGTGTTTTCGGTGTTTACTAAGCAAACGTTACAGTTAGTACACGAGAATACACGAAGCACTCGGATCATTGTACTGCAAACCAAAATACGTCATCACGAGCCGCGCCTGCTTATAACAATAATTCATAGAGTATTTTTGAAAGAACGATAACCCATTTCACAATGCAAAAACTGAGTCGGGCAGGTTTTTTTTTGTCCGCCAGTTTACAATTTTAAACTATCCATTACAAATATTTTAAAACATCGACCAATATCTATCTATATACCTTTCATTTATATATTTATGTTTGACTAAGCTACATCATATTTGAATTTTCATTGATTAATAGCTAAGATTAAAACATACTGATTGTATATTCACTTGATTATTCGCTTTTATTGTTTATATTTATTTTGACATTATTATATACATTATTTTTAAAATAAAATCACCTGTTTAGATAATAAATTAGTGCACGTTCTTCTTATCGTTTAAGTAAAATATCGAAAATTTGTCGAACAATATGAGTTATCCTAAGGTGTTTCAGGTTAATTAACTAAAGCATAAATAATTACGTTAACTTAATTGCCATATTATATAGTAATTGCTTCGCATACTTTCAAATACAAAATTAATAAAGTTCAGATTTACTTCAAACCAATACACTACTACACCATTATTTCCAAAATATACGAGGGTGGATTCTTTTGTTCCACCCCTGACCCACTTATAATAAAAAATTGACAAATATCTTACTTTTATTTTTCAACAGTCTCCATTAAGGTCAACACATTTTTCCCATCGATGTTCCAGCATTTCTAATGCTTCTCAAAAAAAAGATTGTTCAACTTCAGCAAACCACTGATTTGCCGCACATATTACATCATTATCTGACAGAAACCGTTTACAACGCAAGTATTTTTTAAGTTCTGGAAACAGTCGGCAATCTCTGGGAGGCAAATCTGGCGGATACCCAACTAATTCGAAGCCTCCTTGAACTATTGCAGCTTTTGCAATGGAGGGGGGAGGGGGGGGGGGGAGCGTGACTGGTGCGTTATCCTGATGAAACGATGCAAAGAAAACTTTTACGCAATTTTCCCCGACGTTTTTCTTTTATCAAGTCACGCAATTTGGGAATGAAATTGGCATAATAAGCACCTGCGATTGTGGTCGCCTTCCGCAGGAAATTACTAAAATAACGCCTTCGGCATCCCAAAATACGGATAGCATGACCTTCCCTGCTGAAGGTTGCATCTTGATTTTTTCGGCGGTGGTGAACCTCGATGTGTTCACTCCTTACTCTGTATTTTGGTCTCTAGATCATAATGATAGATCCAGGACTCATCCATTGTCACTAATCTTGCAAGAACATTTTCTTTGTTGTGTCTATACCGCATTGAAAGACGACTGCAAATGTCTTTTCGATTTTGCTTGTGTGCATCATTTAACATTCGTGGTACCCATCTTACAGACAATTTTTTCATGTTCAATTCTGCTGTAATTATATTTCATACCACATGATATGAGATCTTCAGCTATTTGTCTAATAGTTACACGTCGATCTTGCAGCACGAAATCATGGACTTTTATAACAGTTTCTTGGGTAGTGACAGTTATGACACTTTCATGTTCATCTGTACACGTCTGTCTACCACATTTAAACTCAAACGACACTACCTTTCAGCTATGTAATATGACACTGCAGATTTCCCTAGTGTATCCACCAAATCTTCATGAATTTGAGTTGGGATTATTTCTTTTAGGTATCTAACCACCGCTAGTTGCTCGACACGATTCATTTTGATACTGATATGTGACTCTCTCTACCTCTGCGTCTACTGTAGGCACGCTTTAACAGGTTCAGACTTGTAAGTTTCTAGAGTTAGTCTATATATAGCAGGTTACAATACGACGTGAAGATAAATAATTGTTTTGGTTTATAAATGAGTCAGGGGCGGAGCAAAGAGATCAGCCCTCGAATCAGTGGCGGCTGGCGCATAAGCGCTGCAGTGCTGCAGAGCTCCCAATAAATTGGGCGGGCGAACCTGTATTAGTTATAACTAGTTTTCTTTTACATAATTTTTCCGACATTTCTGATGTTTATAAAAGCGTAACATATTGTTGTGAAAATTCTCCCCCTGTATATCAAAAAATTTGCATATTTTTCTACATCATCCTGTAGAGGACATCAAGCCCTACAATTTGACACCTCAATCATCAAAATCCGATCAGTAGAAGCCGAGATATTCGCTTCCGAAATTCCAACACTTAATGCCGGTTATATACCTATAGTATATTATCAAATAATATACAATAGGCGACCAGTGGAATAACCAACCTAATTCGCGCGATCGCTCACTTGTTCCTTATCTGGTCCACACGTACGTGCGCTCAGAGCTCTTTCAAACACCCGCGCGCACCCCGCTACCCCGCGGCTGTCCTAAACCACTGCGTGATTTTACCAGGCATGTTCGCTGCATTTACACCAGCGCCGAGGGCGATATGATTCGGTATCTAAACTAATATTATAAAGAGGAAACATTTGTGTTTTTGTATCTATGTTTGTAATGCTTTCACACAAAAACTACTGGACCGATTTCAAAAATTCTTTCACCATTAGAAAGCTGCATTTTCACTGAGTGACATAGGCTATATTACATTTTCAAAAAAAAAAGATATCCCCAATAAAAATGCATTAATGTAACCCAAGGTGTGAAAAAATTAGTCACAAAAAATCTGCCATCGCGTACGCTGCGGAAACTATTGTTGATAGAACAAAAAAATGTTCTACAGTATTATAGAACGTATTAATATCTACAAAAAAGTCCGCGAAACCATAGGACATAGGCTATAGGCTATATTACATTTTCAAAAAAAAAAGATATCCCCAATAAAAATGCATTAATGTAACCCAAGGTGTGAAAAAATTAGTCACAAAAAATCTGCCATCGCGTACGCTGCGGAAACTATTGTTGATAGAACAAAAAAATGTTCTACAGTATTATAGAACGTATTATTATCTACAAAAAAGTCCGCGAAACCATATGTCCAACTACTGTAGTTATGCCACTATAACTACTTTTTTACATTTTAAAAGTTAATAAAAGTGCCGACAATAATCAAACCATATTATCCATACCTCTGTATTATTTCTTATCCTATTAAATGATATTTTATTAAAGACCATTTCAATACCAGTAAAATACTTTTTAAATTATTAAAATCGGACATTCCATTCAAAAGATATAACGAATTTAAAAATGTCAATCTAAAGAAAATAATGTTATAATATAATGTAGTAGTATTGCGATGGCCATATTCATTTTGTTTGTAATAAATTGACAATCGAAAAATTATAACTGGAATAAGAATAGTATTGGCAGAAGGAATTTAATAACAAGTTCAATGAGAATGAAAAGTAATAGGAAACAGGCACAGAGAAGCTGTTATAGAAAGAAGTTAAACATAAAGTGATATAAAATCCAAAAATTAAGGATCACAAGAAAGGAAGATTAAATATTTAAGAGAATACACTCACTATTTTATTTATTCAAGGTAGGATCGAAGAAAAGACAACATATACGATACAAACTTTATTAAAAGAATTTAAATAACACTGAGATATTTGAAAGATGACGTTTTTGAAGTAATTTCGACAATGTGTCAAAAGCCAAGTGACAGGAACATTATTAAAATAGCGGGTTACATTGTTTATAAGTTATGTTAAATTAGTAAATGGACTAAACAGATTTAATAAGCGATGAGCCACCACCAGAAAAACGCAAACGTCCAAATAACAGCAGATTTAATCATCGAATTTCGGCTTTAGAGGTGTGTGATGTTATTCTAAATTGTGCAAAAGATCGATTTCATTTTAAAGAGCATCTAGTAGTGGCATCACTTTTTTTTTCGGAATGCCTTGGAGAGTATTGCAGTAAATTTCCTGAGGACAAACTCACTTCCGCATGCTCCTATTATCCCACCCTTGATAAAGAAAGATTACGAACTGAATTGTCTGTTATTTACTCAAGAACTGATTGTAGATCTTTAAAAGGCGCACTACCTCTTCTAAATTTTTTAATAAAAAACAATCTGGGAGATACGTTGAAGGAGACTAGAAAATTATTAGAAATTGTAATAACAACTCCCATGATGACATCAGAGGCCGAACGATGCTTTTCAACACTAAATCGAATTAAGACGTTTCTCAGAAATTCAATGACCGAAGATCGTTTAACATCTCTTTCCATGCTATCTATCGAAAAAAAGTTTATCTCCGAAATAGACAATTTTAATGACAAAGTGATAACAAAATTTGCAAATCGAAAAGAACGTAGAATAGATTTAATTTATAAGAAATAATTTGTTAGTAAAGTAGTGCTTAGTGACTCTTATTTTTTTGTGTGACAATTGACAATCGTTCCAGAAATCCATTACTTCAGTGCGGAAGGCGAAGAAAGCACGATAAGATCGATGGGAGACAACCTCTTACTGCCCGTGCAAGGTAAATTTTTTTGTAAAACTTGCAGAACACCTTAAAATTTTTAGCACGAGCCGCCACTGCCTCGAATTATACCATTACCTCACCACACGTGCCATATGTCTTGTCACAAATTAAGCATACATTTCATTTAACGTATATACGAATATTTTATTCACCTAAAGAATTTTGTAAAAAAATTAGAACGTCGCTATATTTTCTATTAGCAAAATGTCAAAGTAAACTAGATTGAACTAGCCTCAAGTTAGCATCAAAATTACTTTACGGATTATAACGTTTTATTAACGAAACCCCTTCTCCAAGAACCATTATACAATACAATCTATCTTTTATGCAAATCTTTAATGCTACTTGTAACATTACAAATACCCCAGAACAAACCAAAGTATATTCAGTTGAAATCTGTTGAAAAGAAAACTACTGGTATAATTTTCGAGCATTGCTAGCCCTATAAAATATAAGTAACCTTAGAAGAAATTTGCGAATATAATTGGTATGTTATTAAAATTGGAAGCACGTCTGCAAACCATCCAAATAACTTTCTTGGTTTGCGAGCTGAAACCGCGTCTCGGAACTGTTTCTTCTTCTCCAAACGTTTCATCTACTCTTACAAGGAATATCTTAAAGGCTGTTACGATTATTAATGCAAAACATTAGCAGCAGAAAAAGAATCCGTGCCAAAGACATGGTTCCAGTTAAGAAACTGTGGATAACGATCGCGACAGTCTGCAAGCGCCAGTTCATCTTAATTATGCATAATTTATTTGATTAATCTTCGAAGATATACAAAAAGGTTTAAGTATATCAATACGTTATGCACGTATTACGCATTTGTTACAAATGAAACAGACATGCAATATACATATCTGTAACTGTACACATGGACAATACACCTCGTATTTTCAAATGCTGAAAATACGAGGTGTATTGTCCATGTGTACAGTTACAGATATGTATATTGCATGTCTGTTTCATTTGTAATCTTCGAAGAGTTTTAGGAATAATTTAATGAAGAATATTTTATTATTTTTCGAATTAATCTTTTTCATCTAGCTTTATATTGTCTTTAATTTGGTTATTATATTTATCTAAAGAAATTTAGCTGTAATAGTTATATTACTAGTTTTTCTATTTTCTATGAATGAAATTGAAATGTAATTTTACTTTTATTACATATCTGCTATTATGTCTTAACTTTGTGTATGGTTGTTTCTTAATGTTCTACTTACGGTATGTAGTACGGCCACTGTCCAATAAGAAGGGATATATCTAGGTATGTATAAGAATTTCTTGACATTGAGAAGCGATATATGGAAGTAATCTATATACTCTTTACTGTCTTTATACACATACTTATTGGTTGCATTAATAAGAGGGGTTAAGAAGGCGTATTATTAAACGCACTGCTTGATGTAATACTTACTTGACCTCAACTAGTAATACATCGCAAATTTCATATAGACGGTTTTAGCCTAAGTATAGCAAGCGCCAAATAAGATGGCGAGAGGAGGGGGTGCGCAGAAGCCATTTTTATAAACGTCCACGTTATATATTTTAGTCTAATAAATTATTAAATGATAGATGTGTAGCTTACGCCACCTATGGTATCTTGCAAATTGATCTAAAACTAAATACCCAATACTTCTAATCCTGTCCAATTTACCCCTCCGCTCGCCAATTTATCTGGCGCTTGCTATACTTTATTCATTGAACTATATACTATACGTAACTGGAAGGGACGCGGTTCGAAAGCGTAGTGAGGCAAATGCTAAATATATGCAGCCCGCAATTGCGAGGACTTGTTATCTCACTCTTACTCAGTGTAATACTATGAATCTTGCGCATTTAATTATTATTATTGTTGCAAATTACAACACAATAATAGATTAAAAATATATGAATGCCGTAGAACGGTTCATTTTTAAAATTTTAATGATACTTTATACCCGAAGGTACTTAACGACAAAAGGAAAAGTCCAATTTATTGTTTGTAGTACTAACGTTTATTGATAAAACTATCTAACTATAAAAAAAATTATAAAACCCATAAATTATGAAATATAATTAATTTCGTGTATTTTCGCCTTATACCAACATCTTTTCCATGAATTAAAAACTTGCACGTATATACACGTTTTGGTAATGACATCTAGTTGGAAAGAAATAGTGTGCTCTATCCATTAAACTATATACTATACGTAACTGGAAGGGACACGGTTCGAAATCCTAGTGAGGCAAATGCTAAATATATGCATTTAATTATTATTATTGTTGCAAATTACAACACAATAATAGATTAAAAATATATGTATGCTGTCGAACTGTAGAAATTTTAATATTTTATACCCGAAGGTACTTACTTAATGATAATTTGATAAAAGGAAAAGTAAAATTTATAGTTTGTAGTACTATGAAACTGTCTAACTATAATAAAATTATAAAACCCATAAATTATGAAATAAAATGAATTTCCTGTATTTTTGCCTTACATCAACATCTTTTCTATTAATAAAAAACTATACGCCAATATACACGTTTTAGTTAGAAAGAAATAGAAACTGGTTTGAAAGAAATGTATATACTTTTAAGAGCACAGTGGCCGTTCCAGTTACGTAGTATATAGTTCAATGGTTCTATCTTACTCTATGCGCCCGCCTCAAATATGTATATACTTTTAGAAGCACAGTGACCGTTCCAGTTACGTAGTATATAGTTCAATGACTTTGTTAGTTGTATTTAATTCTTTTATTAAATATTTTTTAATGGTTTAATCGTTTTTAATTTGTTACGCATGAAAGCTAAGATTAGTAAAACTTAATAAAAATAAAAGTGATTCTATACAATATCCTCCTAATTAATTTTTCCTCATACGTTTAATATAATAATAATAGTACTACCCCGTACTAGCTTTTCAGGCCTGTGGGGTAGTAACATGGTAGGTTTGTTCCAACAAGGCGTTTAGTACACTAGGAGATGGTAACGTGGCTAGCGCTACGCACCGACCGCTTTTATTATCCCATAGTTTTACCTCCAGCATTGGGACGTGCACAGTAGTATTCTATCCATATAACGAATTTTACAGTAGTATTCTACTATCGCTTTCTATTCCTACCAAAATTCGTACTCCTTGTTAATATCGCATTCTCTTCGGGTTTGTTGGTAACTTTAATATAATTTTTAAAAATATTAGTTTATCTCAGCAGTTATTTTTATAAAGTCACTAAATTGTTTTTGGCTCCCTTATTTTCACAGGTTTTAAAAGATACATTTCTAAATATCTTGCATTAAGTTCTCAATCCCTTTTATTTTATTTTGTCTGCTTCGTTTACTATTTACATTTCTTAGTTCTCCTTTTATCTTTCGTTTTCCTGTTCTGACAAATTATATTATTCATTATTAGTACAGATATAATAATAAACACATTCTTGCAACACAATAAAAAAAAGGTAATTAAAAATATATCACAATAACATACAATTATCTTGTTTTTATTTGAAGATGTACCTGGATTTATTTACAATGCAATTGCTATTGAAGAGGAACAAGACAGAAGAGACGAATTCCGGCAATACAATAATGAAAGACGATTTATGAGACGATAGCAATTCATTTAATTTAACAAATTTGCATTTTAAGCAACTGTTTAGACTAACAACGGAAATGGCTCATTTTTTAGTTTTTGACAGTAATTGTCTATAAATAATAGTAAATAGTAAATAATAATCATCTCATTATAGTTTAAGATATGGATAATGATAAAAAAAGAAAAACAAATATTTTATTTTATCCAGTGGTATTTACTCACTTTTCTCCATTCTTCGACCGTTTTTTCTCAATATCCCAAATAATTTAATACAACACTTTTCCAAACCGCAATTATTTACTGTCTTACTTGTAAGCCGCTAAATTTATTCATAATTGTGGTGATTCTTCACAAAAATTTTAAAAAGCTGCCCAATGATCATTTGTAACACGCATTTTTTGCAAATTGTAAAATGAATAAAAAAATCTTTTCGAATGAGAATTTGGCAACCATAAAAAATACTAATAAAATTTACAATTGTTCAAATGTATAAAACATGTGCGGGACCCAGTGGATATCAGTCAACCGCTCTTTTTCGTCTTTATCTAACGTATTCAAATATTTGTTTTCTATATTATCTCTTTCTAATACTATAGGTGTAGAAACGAAGCGATAGTTCCGAGTGTGTGGGGAAGGGAATACTACTGTAGAAAACGATACGGAGTACCAAAACGAAAAAAACGGAAGCGATATATAGAATCTATAGTACACGGAGTTCCACTGCAGGTACTCATTTTTTGTCAGTCTGAGTCGAGCTGGGACCGAAAAAACGCCTTCGATATTATTGGCTAGACCAATATTTGAACCTGGTACAGATTCATAGTCTAGTGACCTACCACTAGATTAACACGGTCTTTTGCTCATTTAATAAAGGGTCCAAAAATTCCGCCCAGCTTTACTTGGCAATAGGATATTTCGTATATTTGCACGAAGTGAATTTAAATTTTGCGCCTTTAATATAGCTCCATAAAAAGAAATCTTCGGAGCTAAATTAGGTGACCTTGCTGGCCACTTTATTGTACTTTTACAGCTTATAATACCATAGGGAAAATATTTTCTAAAAATGCTTGTACTCTTCTCGCATTATGAGCGGGGCAACTATCCTGTTTGTACCAAATTTCATTAAAATTAACAGGTAGCGTATGATTAGTCGAAATAATTTGATTACGAAGTACAATATGATCATTTATATTTACCCTCTAGCAAGCCATGAAATTATTTCTTGAAAATATCGTGTTGGTAGTGACAAATAAAATACATCTGTCATTATGTGTATGTTCTGATAAATAAAACTCATCTGTCATTAATGTATTTTTCCGCAAATCGTTAGGAAATTTTGACATTCCTGACAAAATTTCTTAAAGAAAAAGTCAACATTTCCTAACTGTTAGGAAATATTCGTTTCCTTGCTGTAAGGAAATGAATATTTCCTAACAGTTAGGAAATGTTGACTTTTTCTTATACATATTCGTACTTTTCTCTTGATTTCTTTGGCAATAATTCTAATGAAGCAGTATTCACTACCTCAACCAGCTCTGGAGGAGTCCCAGATATGGAAAATTCATCATAACTTATCATTTTACACTGTTTTGCTATCGAAAACATCAGCAGTTAAATTTATATGCGTCAAGTTTGACAATTAAACATTAATACGTTTCCATGGTAACGCAACCAATTATATTACGAATTTCAAAACACCATTTATTTGTGAATAAAATTATTCGCGATTTTTTCAAAATTAATTAATATCTGTCGAATTTTAAACGATTTGCGGAAAAATAGTATGTTTACCTCGTAGAAAAAGCCACATTCCTGGACTCTGTGTTGCTATCGATTTATTGTAAACATTTTTAAGTGTCATTTAATATAGTATATTGTTTACCGAGTAAGAAAAGCCTAACATTCCTGGACGACTGTGCAATCTTCACAGTCGTCCAGGAATGTTAGGCTTTTCTTACTCGGTAAACAATATACTATATTAATTGACACTTAAAAATGTTTACAATAAATCATAAAGTTTTTCTGATCGAATCATACTTTAGGAATGGTGTAAAATTAGAAAATGGAGAATGGTCGTACTCCTTGCAGCCTTGTATAGAAGAATTTCGGGCAGAATTTCCAAATTTTCCAACAACATATGACAGTTTGCGGCAATTAATTCAAAAGTCAGTGGTTAAATTCCGTGAAACAGGGTCTGTGTCTCGAAAACCAGGTGCTGGTAGACCACTAAAGCGGACAGTTGAAAATATAGCAGATGTTGAGGGACGAATAAATCAATCACCTAAGAAATCGATTCGTAAGCTTTCACAACAAACACAACTGTCATATGGGACCTGCCAGGGAATCCTTAAAAAAGACTTACAAAAATTTCCATACAAATTTCATTGCGTGCAAGAGCTTTTACCAATCGATCATGTAACCAGAGTTAATTACTGTCAGTGGTTCTTAGGTACGATTAATAACGATGACGTTCTTGACAAATCCTTCTGGTCCGATGAAGCATGGTTTCATTTATCAGGATATATAAATAAACAAACAATGCGCATCTGGTCTAGTGAAAATCCACATGAAATTCTTGAAACATCCTTGCATTCACAAAAAATAGGCGTTTGGCTTGCTGTTTCTCGTAGACGGATTATTGGTCCAATATTCTTTAATAATACGATAAATGCAGAACGATATCGTAATAATTTATTGCTAGCATTTGTAAATCAATTACATGATGATGAGCTCCGCGAGGGATATTTCCAGCAAGATAATGCAACAGCCCATAAGACAAGAGAAACGATGGAATTATTGCATGAATTCTTTGATAATCGAATAGTAGACTTTCCACCACGATCTCCGGATTTAACAATTATGGACTATTTCATTTATCCACATCTAAAAAATAGAGTATTTACGAATCGCCCACATACAATTGAAGAACTTACTAATGCTATCCGAAATGTCTGTGAGGAAATTACACCACATAATTTAAGGAATGCCTTCAATAATATGAGACGAAGAGTTGCGCTATGCATAGAAAATGAAGGAGCTCACTTTGAACATTTATTGTAGCTGTTTTTATTATTAAACTTTTTATTTTTTCAACTGAAACGTTTGTATGTAATTATTTGTCAAAATGACAAAACCTAATCTGTCATCAGTATAAAATAACCTATATCACACACACGCTGCAAAAAAAGTTAACTTAAATTATGGTACCAACTTAAGTTTAAAAAAGAAAAATGTCATTGCCTTCTAGAGGGTAGAAATATATGATCATATGGTATAAATATTTTTCTGTATTTAAGCAGCCTTCAATAAAAAAATGAACCAATAACAAAATTTTTCAAAATACCTGGCCACACATTTAATTTTTGTGGAAATGGCGTTTTCACGGGCACGCTAATATGTTTATTTTCACGAGACCAGTATCTTACGACAGCGGAATTGTGATGTCATAGAAATATAAACTCGTCGGTAAATAAGATATTACTAATAAAACTTTCATCGCGATCGACATTTTCGATTATTTGTTCACAGAACAATGTTTTTTTATGGTCGTCAGGAAATAACTCCTGAGTTGTTTGTATTTTCTAACACTTATAATTATTTCGTTTCAAAATAGTCTGAACTGATGGAGGCGTTACGTTAACTACAGCAGCAATTTGAGTACTCGAACAAAGTTTATTTAACTCTAAGGAACAAATTTGCGTTTCTCTACGTTCGCGTTCGTTATTTGGGGGAATTACACGTGCATCGGCATTCTCGTCATGTATACATTGCTAACAATTTTTAAGACAAGTGGTTGTTTCAAATTTGTGTATAATGTTGTACAAAGTGGCCCTTGTGGAAACAGGACAGTCTTGAAATAAAAACTCAAATATTTTAATTGGCACTACATCCGCCCTAATACTACACGATTACTTGCTGTTTTTCTTCAACGGTATAAAACATTTTCCTAATCTTAACTATTTTATAACACTAAAATTATAAATAGAATAAACAGATGTGCAGTTGCAAATCCTTGTGTCTAAATGTAAAGAGGAGCCTACTATGCTATTTCACACTTACAGGTAAATAGGCGAATCTGTTTCATTCTGATTGGTATAACTTCAATGTCAAGACTTAAATTTACGTACCCTAGTATACTATGATGAGGAACTAGACTGACATTTAGTTACCGCGCTTCCTCGGTGTATACATGTTTTTTTGTTTTATTTGATTACAAGAAAACTACTGTGACAATTCTCTGCAATGGTTATATTACAAATATATTTATTAATCAATTTTTTCTGGTAGCTATTAAATCTTTCTTTTTTAATTTCTTATTTAAGGTATTATAGGGTTTGGAATAAGATTAAATCAGAAAATAAGTAATTAAAAATGCTCAAAAACATTTATTAATGTTTCACACATCAGAATACTCATTTTAAGAAAATAAACACTATACTGCATCTACTACCTTAATAAAAATATTTAGCAATTACTGGTGACAATATACGCAAACACTAAGTAAATGCTATCGCAATTAATTATAATGATTATTAACTAATTATTAGTGTAAATAAACTGGATCCAAATAAATACGTCAGCATTTTTTTTTTGCACGAGCTGTTAACATTCAAAAAAATTTCGTATGACAATACAGTATAAATTAAATGTAAACTTTTTACAGTATGATCACAATTTATTTAAACACGCAAATTCAGTTCAATTTTATTTTGGTGCACATACAAATCTGATCGATATTTTCTTCATTATCTTCTTTATTATTTGCAATGCTTACGGTAAGTTATACTTAACGTATGGAACTTCAACATCGTTACCGTCTTCGTCATTGCAACACAATTCAAATACCAAAGCTCTTACATGTGGTTCAAGACGTCGTTTGGAGACTCTCTTCACAACTTCAGTCATTGTCAAACTAAGACGCTCCTGGGCTTTAGCCTTCGCCATGAAAAAGGAATACAACATGCAAACGCCCTGAGATAACATTGTGATTTCTAGCCCATGATTTTTTTTGAAGTAATTCAAGAATTCACTTAGGGTCATTTCGCCTTGTACTTCGAAACGGTCCCATAAAGTCCACTGCTTCCCACAGTATTCCATTTTGGGCGCGGCAATTGGCTCGGAGAAACCAAAGAATGGTAGAGCCAAATTGACAAAGCCGTTTTTAAACGGGTCCAAGGACTTCATATCATTAACTAATTTGTATAATTCTAGACAAACCATGCCACCTACCACTGATGTTGTGGTAGCTATTGCTGGTATAATCTTACCGGCAATTAGTTTGGATTTATGTCTGTCTGCAGGTGGAATTTTATAATTCGCTGCTCGCAAATTCGAAGTGGCTACAATAAAATCTATGTGAAGATTGTTATCGTCATCTTTTTCAAATTCCAAGGGTGTTAATTTCAAGTCACCGAGTTCAGAAACCTTCGGTAGTTCTATTTGAAGTTGAGCTACTCGATCCATATCTACGTTTGTACCGTTAGTTACTGCCATTTGAGAATCTGTAACTGCAATCTTTACTCCTGATTTAGGCACAAATTCAGGCACCTGTAATAAGAACAACAATATTATATACAGAGAGTATTTTGGTGCATATGAAAAATTAAATAAAACTAACCTCAACTTTTTTCACGATCTCGGCAATAACTTCCCGATCTCGTACTTGCGGAAGTCCGTATACTTCTGCTTTGAGATTGGCAGCAGTGTATATATAATCTAGATGCATACGATTGTTAACGTCAAAAGTTAACGGTTCTGGACATCGTTTTGGTCCAGACCAAAATAGTTGTCCAGTGCTGGTTAATTGATCAGGAGGAAAATTAAATAATAGTTGCTTAATTTGATTTGAATATTGTTCCTGCCAGTAATTTCTAGCCCAAACAACACAATCTTGGATATTTTTCGGTCGTTCATCGACCAAGGCCACTTTAACAGACTCCAATACTTCGATTGGCTGAACACCGGGTAATTTGAGAGTGCGTTCAACGAAGTCCGGATCGCTTAAATACTGTGAAGCATTTTCAGCATTTTGTTTGAAAAGACCTTCGAAATTATCTCTAGCCCATTGAAGTGTATGCTCTATGGCATTGGGAAAATTCTTTAATGTGCAAATAGGAATGCTCTTTTCTGGTGGATCTTGCGAAGAGCTATATGATTCTGTTAGAAATGGTACAACAACTTGAGTATTTCCCTTGGTACCTAATGTACCCGATTCTAAAAGAGGTTTATGATAGTAAACACATCTCCTATCCATGTAAATACGGGCATCCACATTATCTAAAGCATTCGCTACACCATCTAAAGATTCAAAGAACACATCATCATAGATGTTTTCTGTTTCCACCCCAACTCTATTTTCGTGGGCTTCAATATTTATAAGTGGGTTCATCTTCTTTATCACCTGAATAAAAAGAATCAAATATTAATGTTTATTTTATATTCATTTGCCTACAAAAAGAATACAAAATACACACGAATGCTCTTAACTAGAAAACATTATATAAAAAGAGAATATTACGGTATAGGTAATAAACTATAAAGATACGGTCAGTTATTATTAGTGCCCGGCAAAATATTTCCCTTCGTCCCTTCCTTAAATAGATATAATTGAGCAATTTTATTTTCTTCTAAAGGTGGGTTCGTCCCAGAAAGACTGGTATGTTTTACTATTAAGCTGTCTGTGCATTATAGAGGTATATATATATATATATATATATATATATATATATTTACCACAATATTCCATTATACGCGGCATGCATTCAAGTTCTAAGGTCTCCTACTTTTTTTTCTGATAAACTACTTACATCAGGAAGTTGCAAGTTCTTAAAATCTGATTTAATGTTTATCATTAAATATTTGGGTTTTATTCCTAATTCAATCAAACTGTCATTCATTTTTATAAGGGTACACTTATGAAAATTTGATTGTACACCATACAATTTAGTGTCCGACGACATGTCCATAATTTGTTGAAACTCTTATTTCAAAAAGTTAAACTACCTATCTGCGCCGTTAAGCAATGAAATTCATAACAAATATTTTTGCAATTGTAATTTGAAGTATCAGTGGTCGCAAATTATTTTACTTGTAGGTCCGTTTCAAAAAATTGTCAAACCTTCGCGGTCTAGAAAACGTAAGCCTTCCCTACCAATTCCTTCTAGCATCCCCTTTCACCATGTTACCCAACTACTCTACTAATCTAGCCTACTTGCTTTGCTTAGTAACTTTTCTTTGGACTTCTCACAAAGTTCATCGTCATTGCTGGTTCAATGGGAAAAATGGCACGTTTTATTTTGAACAACCTGTTTGAAATTTGGGCTCATGTTCGTGCATCTGATTCTCGTCCAGTTGTTAAGGTGGTCATCTGAGTTGAACCAAACATGCTAAACAATTTTATGCTTCAATCTTTGAGTTCTGGCTACTTTATGAATTTCTGAGAATTAATCATTGCTTTTTGGAAATACACAATTTAGTCACGGTCCGTATAAAACTCGCCTACGGTCTGAATAGGGACCGCTGCACTATAGTATATTGTAATAAAATATATAATATTTAAATCGAATAATACTATCAAAAGAATAAACAGCTGTGTGCTTCCTATGTTCATATTTAATACGAATGTATTTGTAATAGATTATTATTATTATTGCGGTTCTAGTATTATCATTCACTGACCAGGATGGGTAATTCTAACACCAAAATGCTTAGCGTTTGCTACGGTAAGCATTCAACATATCTTTTGCATTTTTTATTTAAATGTAAATATGTATACAATAGAATTCCCTATAGCAGTGTTTTTCAACCTGTGGGTCGCGCCTCTGTAGGGGGGTCGCGAGAGGTCGAGAGAACTCAGTAAAAAAATCAATAAATTTTAAAAAGGTAGATATATTAAAAAAAAAGTTAACAAAATGATACTCGTTGTGTTATTTATACAAACACATTAACAAAAAATAAAATCTTCGAGTACTCGTTCATTTTAATGTGAAGGTTGCCCTTGAGTTTGTTCAATCAATTTCTCCCATCGTGGATCCGTTTTTGCAACTTTAAGTATTAAATCGTTTTCCAAATTTAAGCGATTTCTTAGTTTACTTTTTATTTGGGCCACTGATGAAAATGCCAACTCGCACAAGTACGAGGTAGAAAATGGAATCAAACACTTCAAAGCCTCGGTTGTTAATTCCGGGTATTCTGTTTTTCTTTTTAACCAAAAGGTATCCAAATTTTCAGACTTGAATTCCAAGTGTAACATCCCATCGGCAGATAATTCCAGCAGATTCTCTTTGAGCTTAGTTGATAAATTTGCCTCATTTATAGCTGCATTTAAAAACGTCCATCTGTAAGAGAGTCTGAAAGAGATATCGGACAGTGTTATCCGATATCTCTTACACTGAGAAGTAATGACACAGTTCTTTCTTCAAATTATCTAACACCATTTTCATACCAGATATATATGAGTTGATGTTTATCTCGCTTCCGACTTCTTCAATGAAAGAAGTGTCGACGAAAATGAATGTTGTTTTGATTTATAGATGATAACCACAATTCAATTTTTTTTATAAAGCCATGGAGTTTGTCTCTTGCTGTAATGACATTTTCATCCCGCCCTCGAAGACTTTTATTCAAGTTATTTAAATGCTCAAATAAGTCAGAAAGAAAAGCCAATTTCAAAAGGAATTCCGGGTCAGAAATGAATTCAGAGTAATGTAACTTGGCTTGTTCTAAATATACTAATAGTTCAGCGCGAAGTTCCATAACTCTGGTCAGTACTTTGCCTTTTGATAACCACCTAATTTCTGTATGGTAAAGCAAATTGCGGTGTAGTGCCCCCATATCTTCACAAATGATTAGAAACAATCGAGTCTGCAAACGCTTTTCCTTTAATAGAATTTACAATGTTAATAATAATATTTAGAATTTGACTGTATTCTTGTGGCAAAGTTTTGGCTGCAAGAGCTTGGCGATCGAGAAAGCAATGCATCCAACAAGCGTTTGGCATCTGTTCTTTCAGTCTAGCAATAAATCCACTCTTCGCACTAGTCATGGCTTTTGCTCCGTCACTACAAATAGCAATGCATTTTTGTGCCCAATCGATATTCATATCTTGCGTAGCTTTGACCTGTAGTATTTTTGGGTAGTGCCTTGCAAAATAGTATTCTTCCATTAATATTTCATTGGATTCAAAACGCACAAAAGCTACAAACTGCGCACAACCCGCAATATCCGTTGATTCATCAAATTGCAAGGACACAAAAAAACTTTTCTTAATTTTTTCTATGACTTGATCACGAACGTCAGTCGCCATGTTGAATGGTATTGTCAGAGAGAGGTATACTTTTGAGCTTTTCGACCTCTTGCTTGCCAAACATAATCTCTGCTATATCTAAAGCCGCTGGTAAAATCAAATTTTCGGCAATACTGTGAGGTTTTCCTGCTTTAGCCACACGAAAAGCTACTCGATAACTAGCGAGCAACGCTTTCTCATTTAGGTTGGACATTTGTCCTATAGCAGTTTTTTTATGTTCAAGAGCTTTTAATTTTCGCTCAAAAAATTCCACGGGTTTATTTTTTTCATTAGGATGTTTTCTGTTTAGGTGGCGTACCAACTTCGATGGTTTCATGCTTTCTCTTGACAAAGTTTCAAAGCAAATTACGCACTGCGGTTTATTCTCAATCACAGTAAACCCAAATTTCAAATAATTGTCGTCATAAAGACGTTTTCTCTTTATTCCACTACTGCCGCTAGACTTAGACGTTGATGGTTCTGATGATCTTTTCAGGAATTTATCCATTTTCAATTATAACAAACAACTCAAATAAATACGTAAAACATGTGATTCGCGCTCTTCAAACAACTAAAGAGCAGACGACACGACCACTTGCTTCGCGGTCTTGCACTCAACTGCCGTGGCCGCGGTCGACCGCCCTATTTATAAGCCAGCGCATTCTAATTCTAGCGAGAATCATCTCGAAGCGTAACGAAACGTCTCGAAACTCGTGGACCTTGAGGTAACATTCGGAACCTGTACTAGTTCCGCGTGTTACCAACAGATGGTGCTGGGAGTCTCGGCCCTAACAATATGTTTGTATTTGTTTGTTAGTTATATTGGCCACGTATTCGATTTAAAATTATATGTTTTACGTACTTAATTGTATATTTATATCCGAATCCTAATAACGCAAACGCCTAAAATTTTTGTATGGATTAAATATTTTTAACATACATGAAAAAAAAAAGGGTCGGGGGTCGGAAAATATTTTTTGATACTAGGGGAGTCGTGTCATGAAAAGGGTTGAAAAACACTGCCCTATAGTATACATCTTTTCGAATTATTTAAATTATTTTTGTCGAGTACGCCAAATAACAAACACGAAATAATGGAAATTATGCAGGCTAATAGATACTGCCGTTCAACACATATTTTATTGGTTTATTACATTTTTGCACTTTAATTTTCCTATCCTTTTTTCTTTAATTTTTGTACGTATAGCAATACCATATTGCTGAGTTTTTCGTTGTACCGTTCACATGACGTTTAAAACACTATGCGTTACGTTTCCAAGCTCGAGCTTGGTAAGTCATATACATAAATTTAAAGGGCCCTTAAAAATATCAACAAAACAAATAAACCAATTGATGTAACAATTAGTAGGAGAAAATAATGTAATAATAGATTTAGGAAAGAATTTAGAAAAAATAAAAAATTGAGATAAAATAAGCCCCTTTCTTCGAGTGTTTGACAAAGCACGATATAACTATCAGTTTTGCGTAACTGTGAAGCAAGCATGGACATTAAATTACAAAGAAGTGGTTAAGAAAAATATATATAATTCAAAATTACCTTAAAACACCTGAACATTTCAATCGTTATTGCGAAGAAAAAGAAATGGGTAAAAGATGTATTAAGGTAACAACAGAAAGGACGATTAGACAAATATTTACAGAAGCAAATGCATATAAATGGCCCGGCAATATATAGCAAAATTAGGAATTAGAGAGTGAAAATACAGTTGACACTCGAAAATTTGAACCGAAAAAAACAGTGGTTATTCACATTATCGATTTATTCACGTTAACGAGGTTATATCTAGACTTGGAAAAAAGGGGCAATTTTCAGTGCAGTGCCGAGAGCAACGTAGAGGGGAGAAGCGCGCGGCACGGAAACTCAAAAGTCCGTATCGAAGAAACTAGAAAACGTAATAGCGAGTATGCTGGATTTAGAATACGAAGGCGATAGAATTAAATGTGTAAGGTGCGACGACTATTTGACGTGTACCAGCAGTTGGAAGTGTAAACGCCACCTAAAAAGTATAAAACACTGTTCTGCAATCTGTGGCAAACGATACCGCGAATTAACATTTTTTTATACCAAGGATAAAAAATCCAGCTCTACCTCAGATCTGTAGCGGAACCTTACAATGGAATTACACACCGTATTCTATGGTTTGTGTGGTGACAAATCAATGCAATATATTTCAAGAATGTTACACAAAGTGGTTGTTAAAATTACTTAATTGTGTGAAATCAACTCAATTAACCAATTATTTAAATACAAAATTATTTTAAAAATAAATTCTATAACCATATAACAAGTGTTCATTTGAAAAGTCAATCTAGGTTACTTTGAAATTTTGATAGAATAAGACGCAAATATATTAGTATGTGTTTGTTGTTCCGTAAACGTAAATCCAAATGACATTTGATAATGTCAATCACAAATATCAGTTAGTGCATAAAATAATCGTGCATCGATTCTGGTTTAAATAAATTGCTTCTCAGTTTTAAAATGGCTTTCACTTTGGCACATAAAATTTTTTTAGTCCAGGCTTATTTTCGAAGTGGTAATAAAATTGATGGTTTATGGGTTTATTCAGTTCAAGATTGCATGGTAGAATTTCAAGTTGAGTTTCTACATTTTGTAATAGATTACATATAATTTAAGGATACTTTGGATAGAACTTTAAAACTTTTTTCTGGAACTGGTAGTCTCTTAAGAAAATCAGGCAGCGGAGCAGTTAAGAAACGTACACCTCAAGTTGTCAATCGTATTGAAGAAATAATGGAAAATTAATCACAAACATCTGTTCGACATTTGAGTCAACAAATAAACCTTTCTGTTGGTACAAGTCACAAGTTATTAAAAAAAGATATGCAACTTTATCCATACCGGGTCACAGCAGTACAAGAATTGTTAGAAATTGATTACCCACGTAGACTACAGTTTTGTAATTGGTTTGTAAATATGAACAATAATGGAGAACTTTCGCAGAGTCATCTTTACTGATGAAGCATGGTTTTATAAAACGGGATACCTAAATTCACAAAATACAAGAATTTGGAGTAGTGAAAATCCACATGTAATTAATGAAGAATCGCTACATCCAGAGAAAATTGGTGTTTGGGCAGCGATAAGCCAAAGGCGAATCATTGGACCAATATTTTTTCAGGGAACGTTAACTGCTCAAAGGTACCGTACTGAAATTTTACAACCATTTGTCAATCAGTTGCATGATGATGAACTTCAAAATGCATATTTCCAACAAGACGGAGCACCTTGTCACTGTACTGCAGAATCTTTGGATTATTAAAGAGAATTTTTTGATGAGCGTATAATTAGTCGAAATACTGAAATTGCCTGGCCTGATTCATGCGATTTAACACCTTGCGGCTTCTTTTTGTGGCCTTATCTAAAAAATAACATATTTCGAACACCTATATTGAATTTGAATGATATGCCACAGAGAATCGAACAGAAATGCATGGAAATTAATAACAATCCAGTAATGTTGCAGAATATCATCAGAAATTTTGAACGGAGGATTTTAAAGTGCATTGATCTTGAAGGACAACATTTTCAACATTTGTTATAGTTTTCAATAAATACCTATTATTTGTTATTTATTTGTATGTGTGAAACTGTCAAAATATACGACTTCGTAGGTTAAGTAGTAAATTTTAATTTACGACATACTTCAAAATGTTCTCAGTAAATCACATGCTACTAGATTGACTTTTCAAATGAACACTTGTTATGTACGATAAATTAACTTCAAAATTGTATAATAAGCAAATAAATTCTTTTAATAAATACGCGAATTACGTGATAATTTACCAAAGTTCCAAATCTACATATATACGAATATAACTATATGCCGTTTTAATTGGCATCAACAATGGATAACGTTATAAAAACAAATATAAAAAAAGGTGGAGAAAAATTCAACGAAGATTTAAATTTCACCAAAAAAGATGAGTCTTTGTAGAAGTACCTCGATCGGCTGTATGTGTGCGACGGAGATGGATGAACCCACAGCTAGTACGTGTTGCTGTGACCAGATGTTCAGTCAAGACGATGTTGGCTTGATTTTCTCCGTTGTTTACTTGGTTGACTGTCTTCTTCGTTGCGAAATATATATCCTATTTATCGAAATATATATCCTGTTTGGACAAAGAAAGCCTAAGCCTAATTACGTCTAATTGGTTCGCAGTAAGATGTGCAATTTCACTAATGGTAGCAGGCTTTCTAGTAGCTACCACACACCCTTTTGAAACAGCTTGAAAGTTAACAAAAAAATGAAAGTATAGAATGACCATTTATCTCGCTTTACGGAGCGCACCAAGAAACAAAACTAGACACTCGGACGCAACAGGATAATCCCGTAAAATCGCACCGTCCGAAACCGGATCAAAATCAGTGCATACAAACCATTCTAGATGGCGCAGCCGCGATTACAAAGAAAATAACGAATATAATGAACTAAATTTGATATATATCTTTATCTACAGAGCGGTAAAAACTTAGCGTGAAAAATAAATGCAACAATACAAAAAATCTTATAGTGAACCATTTACTGCATTTAGAGAGGGGGCTACTGTGCCAGCGTTATTGTAGCAAGGAATGTAGGATTTCTGACGTGTAAAAAAATCGAGAATAAATAATATCTAAAATTACCACAATTTCCACAATAATTGCCAATATTGGTCATTGTAAGTACAATATGTTAGAGTAGTTACGTAGTTTTAAACATTACTCATAAAATGGTATATTACTCGTATTAGGAATATTTATTAACGAATTTGACATAATTAGCCACAATTTTGTAAAATTCATAACGCTTCCCATCTTCAAAAGGATATCGACTCGGAAGGCATTGAAAACTTTCATCAATCACATAATTATCTAGATAGGATAGCTAATAGGAAAATATCAGTTCATTAATTTAAAAAAAATTTAAATAAAATTGCAAAAGAATATAAAAATCTCACAAATGAAGATGTAAGTTAAGTTAAGCATATTAACTATTAAAGTATCTTTTAAAAGATAAATGTATATAATTTCTTCTTATTGTTAGGTGTTTTGTTTCTATTTTACTGAATTTAACAGATTCGATGAAGGAACCAATACATAAAAATGTTAAGATTTTTACATTCATTTCGATCAATTACGACAGACAATGCTTTAAACACAATTTATGCAAGACATGGCGAACAAAGTTTTGTCTTTGTCCGTAGCTGAGTAATTCGCTCAACATAAACCTGTTTGGACTCTAGTGAAATGGAAAGTATACAGTTTAGTTTAGTCAATCTTACAACACAAACTTCGACATAAAATATTCTAACTGTGTGGCATCGTTCTCCTAAAATAGAAAAGTATATTCAAGCTTGTATTAATACTATGCCAAGACGAGTAGAGACTGTTATTAATGCAAAAGCTAGTAGCATTAAATATAATTTTACAGTTTATGTATGCAGCAAATAAACACAGAAAATGCTTAAATGTTTTCTTTGCATACCGATTTTATGACATAATACTGATTATAATACACATTTTGGCAATACATATATCGAAAATATATACAAAAATTCAAACATGTTATTTTAATTTTATGCGTAGCTTTGTAAGAAAAATTATGCAAAAAATGCAAATCCTAAAAGAGAAAAGTTTTATATTACTTAAAGAGTATTTTATTTCTCATATTTAATTGTGTTCCTAATATAGTTTTTTGAGTTGTTTGAGCTATATCCGTCGTTTCACCAATTATATTCCGAATTTTTAGTATTCAACACACTTAATCAGTAGACTATCAAATTCAACATTAACAATTACTCGTCATCAGTAATTGTTAATGACTTTTAAAATACACCGTCTACTATAAATGTTAATTACATGTGTACATTTCCATTAATAATACATTACGACTGAAAAAGTATACAGTTGAACTTCTGTTATCCGAGTTGCTCAGAACCGGGAAAATCGAAAATCCCGGTTATAAAGAGGTTATACCGGGTGTCTTTGAAATAAAAAGACAACTTATGAAAAATTGAAAGATTAAATTATATATAATATATACCCAAAATACCCTTTCATAAGCGAGAAAAACAATGACAAAGATATTTAAAGAAATTTTGTTACGCTACTGTGCAACAGAATACAACATAAATACTATCGGAGACGATATCATACAGCTGACCTCGCAATAACAAAAAGAATAGATTTGTTATTGTGCATCTCGCCTTAAATTTCGTTCTGTTGTCGATGGCTACGAACGTTCGATGCAATTTTTCGATTAAAGATCCTAGATTGTAACTGAAATGCCCGTAAAGCACACATCTTGCATGTTCTTTCAATAATTAGCTTTAAACATTAACGAGTGTAAAATTTTAACAAATGACTGAGGTTATCGAACCCTTACCATAACAAAACTTATCGCTTTTATAAATATAAGCATTGCCGCCTTTGAATACAATGGGGCATTCTGAATCCGATATTCGTATTTTATATTTCATACTTAAAACAAAAAAAAACATTAAATTTTAGTATGATTTTTAAAATGGATTTGTAACACATCCGAATTTTTAATTATTTACTTGAATGTATAAAAAGCTGATTTTGTACGAAGTATTGACCTTAGCATACCAGATATTATACCTTTCATAACATCGACAGTTATTACGTACATAAACATACGGTGTGTATAACTTCAATAGGGGTACATATTCACATTCTGAATATTTTGAATTCATAGGCGGCACATATTAAAATTTTCAGGGTTTTTAATTTTGGAGTCGCTATATTATTACATCTTCCATCTTTCCATTTTTCATACGTTGTCTTTTTATTTCAAGGGCAGCCTTTATATAAACATTTATAAATTTTATTTTTATTTATTACTATTTTTATTATACTAGCCTCGATTGCCTGAGCCGATGTGTGGGTGTTTCTTCACTATTTTCTCTGTCTGTTTCCTCGGAATTTGATTCAAGCTTATATTCTTGGATTTGTAGAACTATGTTTACAATTTCGTCTTCAAATACAATAGCAAATATGGATGGAGTACGACATCAACGTCGCCCTTTATCCACTTTGAAATAGAACGAGTCGTACATCCAGGCGGTATTACTAACGGGTGTTCATTTGAAAAGTCAATCTAGGTTACTTTGAAATTTTGATAGAATAAGACGCAAATATATTAGTATGTGTTTGTTGTTCCATAAACGTAAATCCAAATGACATTTGATAATGTCAATCACAAATATCAGTTAGTGCATAAAATAATCGTGCGTCGATTCTGGTTTAAATAAAGAAATTTTGAACGGAGGATTTTAAAGTGCATTGATCTTGAAGGACAACATTTTGAACATTTGTTATAGTTTTCAATAAATACCTATTATTTGTTATTTATTTGTATGTATGAAACTGTCAAAATATACGACTTCGTAGGTTAAGTAGTAAATTTTAATTTACGACATACTTCAAAATGTTCTCAGTAAATCACATGCTACTAGATTGACTTTTCAAATGAACACTTGCTATATCTGATTGTATCTCAAGAAGGTTATTTGGAGCATCTTCATCATCTTGAGGTAGTAAATTATTTCCAACTTTTCTTAAAACCCGTAGGGTTACAGTATCCCACGAAATCGCGATTGTCCACATAGCTGTCTTGGTGTTCAAAGATTTAACGAATTCACGTCTATTATTTGAACCAACGAGTTTTCGCACGATAAAACATTTGAAGTTTCGGGTGACTCCTTAATTCATAGGCTGAATTAAGCATATGCAATTCGGAGGGAGATATTTTACTGTAACGTTTTCAGATATCATTGCACTTACATCCGGGTGATGGACAGTTGTTTAATAGCAAAAGAACTTTACACTTCTTTTCGAGACTAATTCGCTCAAGATATTCTCCTAGTACTAAATTTTTAGTAAACCACTCCAGAAATAGTTCTTGTGTTATCCAAGCTAGACTTATAAGTACAGCTGAGGATGTTTGCGGTACGGCAGGACCGTATGTAGTGCATCCCCACCAGCGTATAAACACGATGCAGCGAAACACTTTAGTTAGTCGTGAACTGGCAACGTGATCGTGTGTTGTCTTGAGCTCTATTTAATAAGTATGACGGACGTGCCCAAGCCAAGAAAGCGCCCATTGTATAACGACGTGAAGAAATTTATCCGAGACTTTCCCGATTTGTATTATAATGGAGCAAAAGTGGTTTGTAAATTATGCGATTAACAGTTACTTTGCTGGGACAAATACGACTGTAAAAGACATGTTGAAAGTGTACACCACAAAGACAAAGAAAATGATGTGCTGTCTAAAACGCAATTCATTTTCGATTTATTGACAATGCTACTCGTCTGCGATGTGCCAGTTCACCTGCTAGATAAAAAAGCCTTTCACGACTTTTGGAATAAATACAATTCCAACAAAAAGCTACCGTCACGGAGAACGTTACTCACCTATTTACCAATTGTGCGTGAGGACATTGAAAACAGAATGAAAGCAGTAGTAAATGATAAACAGTTATGGGTATGTGTCGACGAAACGACAGATCGAAAAAACATTCTATTGTGAATATTATAGTGCGTGTACTAGATCCTGTCAAATCAACATTTCCCATTTTATTAGCCAGCAAAAGATTGGAAAAGTGCACTAGCGAAGTAATTACGAAGGTAGTGCTCGATACGCTACAAAAATTTCAAGTTTCAACTAATCAACTCCTGATGTTTATGAGCGATGGTGCTGCGACAATGCGTTCTGTAGGCCGTTCTCTTAAAGCAGATTGTGAGAGACTTTTGCATGTGACATGTAAACTTCATACTTTACACCTTGTGGCACAAACTATTCGGCAATGTTATCCAGAGGTGGATGCATTAATAGCAACCACAAAAAAAGTGTTTCTAAAATCTCCCAAACGAATTCGAGAGTTTCACAGTCGGTGCCCTGGTATTCCCGAACCACCAGAGCCAATCCTTACACGTTGGGGAAGTTGGTTAAAGGCGGCATTTTATTATGCCAAGTATTTCCAACAAATAAAATCTGTGGTTCTACAATTCAATCCTGCCGAAGCTGTAGCCATTAAGGAAAGCCAGAGACTCTTTCAAAACCCTTCCCTTGATGCAGATTTACAAACTATTTATAACAATCATATAGGATTGTTTAACGCAATCGAGAAATTTCAAAATACTGCATTATCGTTAGCGGAGTCACTGCAAATACTGGACGATGTACACGCCCAGCTATGCGCAGTAAATGACAACAAAAATGTTAATGTAATAGAAAAGTTCGAGAGTGTGATAAACAATGATTTTGATTTTACCAGATTAAAACAAATTAGTAATGGTGCAAGTGTAGATTCGGTTTCTATCTATTAAGATTATTTTAATTGTGCGTGTGTTACATCCGTAGATGTCGAGCGGTCTTTCTCAAAATATAAAAAAAATTATTCATCCCGGCGTACATCGCTCACCGCTACAAATATGGAAACGTATCTAATGCTACAAACTTACTGCAAGTCTTATCCACTTGGCGCTATGCTATAATAATCGTAAATAAGGTAAGTGTGTTATTTATATACAGTACACATAACTGACATACTTAAGTGATATAAATAGCGAATGCATGTAAAGCAATAAAATCACGCATGCATCACCGATCGAAACAAGGTCATTATATTCGTGCGTTTAACTGAATACTATCCTGGCACACCGCAAACATCCCCAGCTCTACTTATAAGTCACAGGAAGGTCTCTAACGTTTTTTAAAGCTATTGAATGAGCACTTTTTTCCTATTATCATCAATTTACAAAATTCTTTCTTTGGAGACTGTGGTTAAGTAAAAAACTTAAAAAAGGTATATAACCCCTTACCACAATTATTAATCGTATCCTAAATACGTATTTCGACAACTAAGTTGTCATCATCAGTTGGTAAAACCACTAATTAAAAAGTCGCACAGGGGACACAGTAAAGGTAGAAAACCGCTCACACACCAACTACTTTTCACCGCGTCCACGTATAGACTCTATACGTGAGTCTATACGTGGACGCGGTGAAAAGTAGTTGGTATGTGAGCGGTTTTCTACCTTTACTGTGTCCCATGTGCGACTTTTTAATTAGTGGTTTTACCTACTGATGATGACAACTTAGTTGTCGAAGTACGTATTTAGGATACGATTAATCAATTTACAATTGTGAGTCCCACCTTCATTTGCACAAATTAAAACTGTGATTCTTTCCTTGGACTCCTTGTACCCTTCAATATTCATTACCACTAGCCAAAGAATTCTGAGGCAAACACCTCCAAAATAGACTGGTTTCGTCTGCATTATAAATCAGTTTAGTTGTAGTAAGTTGCTCGTTTTGAATGTATTCTTCTAAGTTGTCCACAAACATCGTGGTAGATTTATAATCAGCACATTCCTTTTCTCCTGTTGATTTCAGTCTACGAATTCCATGTCGTTTTTTGAATTTTTCTAGCCAACTAGATAAATACTTGTAGTCGGAATTTATGTTTAATTTAGAATGGAAAGTTTTGCCTTCTCAGTAATCATTTCGCCTGAACCTCAGAAGTGAATTTCAGTTTAGGTCCATGAAATGTCTGGATTTAAGTTACCTTATTTGTAATTGGAATTCCCTTAAATCTTTCTTGAGGAAACAATTCACATGTTTCGAAATAAACTTTTGAATTTTCGGATTTTTTTAGTGTATGTCTATTTTTTAAACCACCCATTGAATCACTTTCTGAACAAAATTTTAAATTTTTTTCTTTGTTTTTTACTACAGTTTGTATGCCAACACCATATTTTCAGACAATTTAACAGATGTGTTGTTTTTCCGATAATCGTTAATCGGTTTTTTTTTCTCATTAATTGGTCTTTGGTCTATGACGGAGATGAAATTTGATGCACAACTTATTACATAAATATTAAAAAATGGGAATCACCTAATGTATAATGTACACTATACGGGAAAAAAACAAACACATGCATACATACATGTGCTTCACGGATAATAGAGATAAATCACGGTTAATAAAGGAAATCAATGAAATCATGGATAATAAAGGGAAATTATTGTTAATAGAGGTATAAAATCAACCACTCAGCGTCCCGATTAACAGATGTTTCCGATTGATGGAGGTCCGGATAATCGAGGTTCAACTGTAATTCATTTTAAGTGTAACACAAAAAATACAAAGAAATTTACCTTAGCAGCAGTAGGTGCCTTGGGCTTTTGGACATCATGTGGTCTGAAGAGGAACTGTCTGTTTAAATTTGACTTCTCAATTAAGTCCATATCAGTAACATAAATTTTCCCGTCACCAGCACCTAAGCCCATCATGGCGAAATTCTTTAATAATTCACAACCAATGGCACCAGCGCCGACAATAAAGTACTTGAGTGATCCTGTAACCAGAAAATATTTTCATTAATTTATGTCACATTACATGTACGTATATTATACGTAACGGACACTACAATCGCCATGTTTTTCTTTTCGAACATCATCAAAAATTCTTTGAAAAATATTATCTATGAGTTCCATATATGCATTTATATATGTTTTACAAAATATAAAACTTCCATACTTATAAATACGTAATTTAGTTATAATGGTCTTGGTCTGTTAATAAGCATAACCTAGTTAGGTACAACCTAGTCTAAGTTGCCACGGGAAATAAATGAACTTATAGTTATTTTCTTACGCAAGTCCGTACCGAAACGATTTTATTTACAATGGTCAGATTTACAAAAAATGAACATGTTTTATTAAAAGTTAATTGCATAAATTTAGAAGCATGGAAAACTAACAGACAAATCTTAATATTAAAAAACAAAGTTGAATGAAGTTTGTGAAAGTTTACTTGAATTGAAACACAAAAGGTAAAAAAAATTAAGAGTTTAACTTAAAACGGCTCAAAAATGTTGTAGATATTATTGACATAATTTATACGCGAAATCATGGTTTAAAGGCTTTTCCCCCCTGTAATACAATAATGGAATAAATTCTGAATTATGTAGAATTTAATGAAAAAACAATTCTCATACATTTTGGAGAAGAAATGAGGATTTAAATACTTTCTATTCAACTATTAATTTGAGCCATAAATAATTTCCATTTTTTTTTAGGAACATATTGTAACGATGTGTTCAAACTAAATAAATATTCATGTGTCTCATTATAGCAGTGGCACAAATGAAATTAACTAACAAATTTCTTAGCTTTGAGATGAAGAGACCGAATATGCATTCGATACAAAATGTGAGAGTTCAAGCAAGTAAAAATGCTACGGAGATATCTAAAAATATACAAGTGTTGATGGTAAATGAGTTGTAACTAATAGACACATGCATAATTGGCTTTCCAAATTTAATTCTGAAGACATGCATTCGGAAGATGAAGCTAGACCAAGGCGAATGTTGTTTTATTGAAACGAAAATTATTTACGATTCAACCTGAGAAAAAAATATAATTCCACTTTCTCTTAATTGTTCTTACTGTACCTTAATGATAATATTAAAGATTTTTTAATTTACATGCAATTTATCTAATTGACACATATATAAAGTAGATAATGTAGATTCTTTTAAAAATATATAATAATAATTTCAATTTTAGGCAACTGTAATTGATATTTCTAAAGATACGAGGTGTGGCTATAAAATAACGAGACAGATGCTATTACTGACAAACTACGCAGTACATATTCTTGTTAAGAAGAAAATTCAAGAAAATTTTGTTTTTATGTTTAGCCCACAGACTATTTCAATTCTATTTACATATATACACAAGGTGGGGCTATAAAATGGCGAAGCAGATGCTACTGCAGACGAATGATGTAGCGTGAACCCTTCTCTTTCGATTGCCATCCCTCCCGTGTCTGTACACACAAGTCTGGCCGTGGCCTTCGTTTGTATAAGATCTATTCGTTTGTTTTGCTGGGAAAATCATAAGTGTTTAATAGAGCGACAAATCGTCGTGAAATTTCATATAAAACCTGGAATAACCGCTACTGACCCTTATTTCTTATTAAAAGAATAATATGGGAATGAATGTTTATCATGTACGCCGGTATTTGAGCGGTCATTGATCCCTAGGGACGCTCTTCCGCGCCAAAAAATATGAAAATACGTATTATAAAAATCGGTAACTCTGATCCGATCGGTTAACAATTCGTGCGATTGCCGAAACTGTAGAAATTGACAAAAAATGCGTTAGGCCATTTTATATAAGAATTACATTTCTTCATCAGGACAACGCGTTTCTAGCTAAGTATAACATCCCAGTATTAGACCATTCGCCCTATTCGCCTAACTTGGCACCATGTGACTTTTATCTATTCCCCAAGGTCAACTTTGCATTAAAAGGAACAATATTTCAGACTGTTGAACGAGCTGACAGAAAGAAGACTTCCAACACTGTTTTGAACAATGGAAAATTCGAATGGAGCGGTGTAGAAATAGAGGGGTATATATTGAAGGGGATAATAATTAAATATGTATAAATTTAAAATAAAAAGTTGTACAGATCAGTTTCGTTATTTTATGGCCACACCTCGTAATACACTCGTAGATCTTTACCAATTTATCCTATGGGGTGAATTTCGACCAAAAAATAAATAAATAATAAGCAATGCAATAACATCAATGAACTTAAATCTGAGATAAAATAAAGATTCCAGTTCCAACATTGAAAGATCTGAATCACTTTATTCATGGATTTATCAAGAGAATGAAGCTCTACTAAGTTAATTACAAATTTCTTATTTATTAATTGTTGTGAATTTGCATTCTTAAAATATTTAACTTAAAGGTACACAAAATTTTTGAAATATTATTGTCTCTTCCATGTCTTTTTTCAAGTACAGTTGCGGCATTAAAAAACGCGTACAACTCTTTAGGCTACATTTCGCAATATTTTAATAATGTAAATCAAAAGTCTTTCTTTGGAGACTGTGGTTAAGTAAAAACTCAAAAAAGGTATAGAACCTCTTACCACAATTAATAATCGTATCCTAAATACCTATTTCAACAACTAAGTTGTCATCATCAGTAGGTAAAACCACTAATCAAAGTGTCACACATGGGGCACAGTAAAGCTAACACATAAACGCCAACTACTTTACACGGCGTCCACATATACACTAACTTTAAAATCAAATTCACAGACTAAAAATTACGACATACCTTGCCTCTCTTAAGAACAAACGGCAGCACATTTGTTTACTATCCATTATCGCCCTCGTCATTTTACTACCTCATTTTCTAAGAATGAGAAAAGACAACTATCCGCAATATTACCGTTGTCCAAGTTCAAGGTATTACTTTTATTTTTAACGATATGAATGCTTTCATATGCGTCGAGATCTCTGGTGTTATTGATGGCTTTGACAAGTTTTAACCCTTTAACCGACAAGTTGTGATCTGTGTGTAGGGCATGATAGTCTACGTTAGTTTTGACTTTTTTAAAACGTCAAACGAAAATTCATATAAATTACCATCATCTATATTCAGACTTTTAGTGGGTAACTAACCTTTGCTCTTCGATATCTGTTAATAGAGATAGATGTAATTTAGTTTAAAGTACAAATTTTTACTAGTATTATTTCGTAAACGTTTTCTTTTTGATTTAAAAGCTTGTTTTAAACATTTATTCATTAACGTACTTTCACGAAAAACACATTTGGCAACGTTGTAGAACAATAAGTTTGTATTTCAAAGTGAGATCAATCAAAATCATTACTGTCAAATTTTGACATTTACGAATTTACGAAGCATGATACGACATTTTAACATTAAGATTTTTTATTCAGAACCGAACGAAGAATGTCGCTACGTGTAGCTTTTGCGACAATTTATACACACCTTGTATAATTTTAAAAAAACCTAATATATATTTTAAAGCAGCTTATAGCTAATCTTCTGACTGATCATCCTTCTCCTATTAAAGTAATTATTTGGGTTTCTTGGACAACACTTAATTGCGGCATGTCAATATGACTTTTATATCGCGATTAAATTGCAATATAAAATACGGTTAACTTTTGAAAAAAAAATCACAATTACACAGAAAAATTTCAAGTGTATGCGTTTTTTAATGCCACAATTGTACGTAAATATTAAGCTCAATATATAATTGGGTTAATCTGTTTCAAAAATAAAATATACAATTCTCAAACAAGAAAATATATTATAAAAAAATGCAAAAATAAACCGTTCAGTCCCTATTATTGCCAATTATCGCGTCGCATCTTCAGGACATACTTTCTACCACATTTACGGCGTATTCACCCGTTAAGGATCGTCATATTAAACAAATTTGTGAAATACTTGCTTAACTCTCGTAAATTTCTTTCCGCGAAGTATACGCCAAACTCTATGGAATTTACATCCCGATTGTTTGGCCAGTCTGACAGGTCGATATGATTTTCAGCTTTCCACCACGTGCACAAACGATGTTTATGTTTTGGATCATTATCCTCTTAAGGAATCCACCAGTGAAGCCTTTTCGTATATTTTTACCATTCCTTCGGCAGATAAATTCTCAGTAAACAAGTATATACTACTGAAACCCTGTTTTGAGAATCAACCCCAAACATGTAATTCTCCTGGGTGTTTAAAACAGTTCCCTGAATAATTATCTTCTCAGAGTCTACCAAGCACGATTTACTGTATCGTTCGCTCTCGCCAGCAAAAATTACATTGCGTAACGGATTTTTATTAAAAACCTACAAAACTTGTTGGCCCTCCCTTGATACGGTTTTCCCTTCTGGGTAAGGTTCTGGTACGTTCGATTACACACCACAACAGACACTTGGTGTTAGTGATTTTGAAACTTTCTAGGTAAATTTTGGGCGCAGAATCCGTCGAATTTGGTCTATCAGATTCAGTTTCTGAGATATGCTGTGTTGGTTTTTTTGGAATAAAATGTTATTTTTCGACTTGTGTACATTTCACGTTATTATCATTTCTATTTGCGCAACTGCCAGTTAAAAAAAATTGATAAATATACAATCACCACTAATCACTAAAAATTTTATTTTATACAACTTTTTAGCCTGGAGTACTCCAACAGTAATCGGCCATCGTATAGCTATTTCATCTTCCTCTTCATCTTATGATTTTCAAGGTATTACTTGAACAAATAAACACTAAGCATTGGATTCAATCTCGTTAATTAATGCGGTAAATTGTGGATCTCAATAAGCTGACTTATTTAAGGACCATAAAATATTCCAGCTTTCAATTTTATCGCGCTAATTCCAGAAAATTTACGTGTGGCCAAAACAAAGTCCATCTCGACTTAAAACCTTGACAGATTGCTTCATAAACCCCAACTTCATTTGCAAGGGTAGAAATATTTTTTTTTCTCTTGCAACCAAAGGTTCGTTGCTTTCCTTGAATCCTGGAGTTTCTTAGAGGTCAATTTCTGTTAACCCAGTGCTAATCCTTAGCTTTGTTGTCCAAAAGAAATAAAAACAAGGATATTTTGTATATTCACTTTGCTATCCAAGGTGGAACTTTACCATTTTCGGATCGACATAAATCACCGATGTTCTTCACGCACTGTTTTTTTTTCTGGACTACTGATATTGTCTCATAACCTCTTTCATGCTAGTGAAATGACTAATGGGTATTGAGCCATATTTATTACCGTTGTTCAAAAGTACAAATTCCAAACTGAACTATCAATAAAAAGGCGCCATTCATCTGGTGTAGTTTTGACAAACCCATTTTTTCTAAGAATCTTCTTATATCGTTACATACCAGGTTATTCTCCCAAGAAAAAAAGGGGAGGAAATTCTTGTCTCTAATACAATAAAATGTAATAATAGTATTCGGATAAAGTAAATTCTTTTAATTTAATCTGCAGGGAAGTAATCCTAAAGATTCCTTTGAGAGGTTCAGGTTTTTAATGAAATCATTCAGTTCTTGTTGATTGAAACGTTGGGACTTGCAAAATTTTAGCTACGAAAACTCAATAGTAAACTGAACCGGGCAAGGCAGTGATAGACAATATGGAGAAGGAAGTATTAATTAGTGCGGTAGGCGTTACGTAGGTATAGGAAGGTTGGATTTTACGGTCATGAGTAATACCAAGTAACTCAAACTGGTTAAATTAGAATATAATTTAATTAGTTTGAATTACTTGGTATTACCCATGACCGTAAAACCATTTAAATTTAACCAGTTTTTGCCGCATCGAATCTACAATAATTAATTGCAGGTATTAAAATATGAAATTAAACGTAAACAAATATAAACTTACAATTTTACTGCAATACTTACAAAACACTGCCATTATCTACACAAAATTAAGATAATCTTTTATCCAGATCGACGCATGTGAATATGATTTCGGCATATCAAAAATAACAAAGTAAAATTACGTGTACATATACTTTCGAGAACTAACTAAACACAACTGGTGATATGACTGACTTATAGGCCAACCCCATTGCTCGTAGATTCACTGGCACTTCCCCGACTTGATAAACACAAATCTGCACGCTGTACGGAAATGCTCATGCGGACTGTTATGCAGTGGAACCCCGATTAACTGTGCGCGTTTAATCCGGGCGGCGGATTATGCGTACATAAATTTATGATTGGTCAACCGTGCGTTGATTATCCGTTTGTAGTTGATTTTGGTAAAAAAAGGCTAGCGGAGGTATTCTACCTATTAGCTGGAGTTTTAGTTGGGCTGGCAACAGCGACTTTATAGCAGCCACCCTACTGTTTTAAGGTTGGATTTCGGGGAAACCCAAGCATTTCGGGGAAATGGTCGCGTTACGAACTGAAAACAAATGTGGTGTAGTGTATAGTTTAGTTGACAAAATGCAGCATACTGGTGCGAATCAAAGGCGTAAGTAAGCGCAATGTTTTTACTATAGAAAAAATAAATATTTTTCAACAATTTGAAAAGGGGCACAACTGGCTAAAGAACATAATATAGGCAAATAAACGGCGCGTGATATTATGAAGAAAAAAGCTGAATTACAGAGCTTTGTATCTAAAGCAGACAGTGCAAAAACTATTTCTGACAGAGAAACTCAAACATCTATTTTTCAAGAAATTGATGAATCAATGTCCAATTGGTTCTTAGAGAAAAGAGCCCAAGGAGTTCCGATATGAGGACCTATGTTTGCTAATCAAGCCCAAAACCCAAAAGTTTCATAAACAGTTGAAAATTAAAGGAAACTTTCTTGCGTCTTCTTGTTGGCTGCACAGGTTTAAAAAGCGCCATGGAATACGAGAATTAGCCATTCAAGAGGAAAAGTGTTGACGATGAAAAGGAAAATGAGTGCTGATGATGTAGCTATAGTAGAATTTTGCTATCAATCACAAAAACAAAAACAAATTACTGATTACTTTTCATGCAGTAAATTATATGTACCCTTAATTTTTTATTTCTTTGCATAATGCGTATTTAATAAGCAAATGTTCTTATGTTTTCACTATAAAAATAAATTTTTAATGATTAAATTGTGAATAATGATGTGCTTCGATTATCAGTACCAGTGTTTTCAATTATCCGGTAAACTCTCGGTCTCGGCCGACCCGGATAACCGAGGCTCTACTGTAGTGTACTTTTGATATATTATGAATAAATGTTTTATATATTGTTTACGGTGCTCTTTTTAGAAATAAATTATGAAATATGCTCAAAGCAGTATTTACGAGGGAAAGTCAGTAATTAGGTCACAAAAAGGTATTATAAAAATAATTAGAAAAATAGTTAGCCACAAACAAGTTTTATTTTTGAACAAAGTCTCCATCTACATTAATACACTTATCCCATCGCTTTATCAATACCCCAATGCCTGCCGCATAAAAGTGTTTGGGCTGGCGTCTGAACCACGTGCGTACCTCTTGTTGAACATCGTTGTCACCCTCGAAATGTTTGCCGCCAAGATGCTTTTTGAGTGGACCGAACAGATGATAGTCGCTTGGGGCCAGGTCGGAACTGTAAGCCGGATGTTCAAGAACTTCCCACCCCAATTGCGCAATTCTCGCCTGGGTCAAGTGGGCCGAATGGGGCCTGGCATTAGCGTGATGCAGCAATATTCCTCTCGTCAGTAGGCCTGGACGTTTTCGTCGAATTGCATCCCGAAGCAACAACAAAACTCTACAGTATGATTCAGCAGTCACGTTCTCTTGTTTGTTCTGGAGCACTCCCTGAGAATCCCAGAACACGGTAAGCATAACCTTACCAGCTGAGGGCACAACCTTAAATTTCTTTGTTGACGGCGAAGAAGGATGTTTCCATTGCATTGAAGCACGCTTTGTTTCGGGTTGGTAGTGGTGCACCCATGACTCCTCGCCAGTAACAATCCTGTTAAGCATGTTCTCCCCTTCCACTGTGTATCAAGAGAGGTGTTGCAAGGACAGGCCCATTAGAATTCTTCTGTGTTCCTCGGTCAGTTGTCTAGGTACCCACAGTGCGCAAACTTTTCGGAAATTCTAACGATCGTGCATCAGTTCTTAGGCTAAACCATGAGAACACCCTATTGCAGTTGCTATACTGTCTATTGTTACCCGCCTGTCAGTTCGAATCATCTCTTCCACCCGTCAAAGTGTTGCATCTGTCGAAATCTGAACTTGGCGGCCACTTCGCTGATCGTCAACAACTGTTGAGCTTCCTTGAGAGAATTTCGCGATCCAGTTATATACGGCTTTACGCGACAAACACTTTTCACCGTAAACAGGAGACATTTCCTTATGAATATCTTTTGCAGAAAGTCCTTTTGCCCAGAAAAAACGCACAATAGCACGTTGCTCTTCCACAGTACAATCTTCGAGCACGGTCGCCATTTTAACACTGCCTGTGTTCGCGCACACCAACTGTCACTTGAGAATTATAAAGCTGGATTGTGGTGACACCTATTGACAAATAGGGAAACAACTCACTCCTATTTTCAGCTTTCCTACAGCAGTTTGTGACTTATTTAACGACTTTTCCTCGTATATGCAAGATATGCAAAACAAAAGTAGTTGCAAATGCTTTCTTTTTTACACGATGCGTGTAGATCTGCAAAAATTTTGGTAAACATATCATAAATAAAAAATATGCATTTTCATATAATCCCAGCTTTAGTTATCACTACTATCACTTTATCACGTAGTGTAGTTTCATCCAATCAAATGCCTTTTTAAGTCGACAAAGCACGTAAAGGCTGGCGCATTAAATTCGATCGCTTTTACGACTAGTTGATGGATAACGAATATAAGCTGCACTCATTATTAAGAAATATGTGTAGTTTCTTAACTGGTCAACCACAACTTAGAACTGTTAACGCCGTGGGCAAAAATCCCGTACCTGTTTTTCTAAGAATTTTATACGTAACGCCTCTCGCACTTGAATATGCCGGTCCTTTTTCTTACTCGAGAGACTGTATCAAAAGTATTCAGGATTGCTATAATCATTAAAAGGGATGCTTTAAAAGAATGTTGGATTCTCCACCATATGTCTATTGGTTTATTAAATAAGGTAAGTAAACTGATCAGAATTTATTGATGAAATAAACAATGAATCTTCTTCGAATTATAGTGTAGCTATGATTTTTTTAAATTTATAATAGCAATATCTACACGAATTTTTTGAGCAAATCTACATGAAATAAAATATGCTATACCGTATGAACGCCGGGGAGTGATTGATCTACCACAATGTAGTAAGACGAAGACGAATAGCGAGTTTATGTGGTTAGGGTTGAGAGAGGTATATTCAATCTGTTCTCTGTCTAACTGTACGGGCGTTCCATTTCTTTATCCAACACATTTTACATACGATCTAAGTACGAATCAAATAATCTCTCTCTAACACATTGAATATTCCTATCAGTCGCTCATTGTGTTCAAGCAAGGCGAATATACTTGCAGTTGGCCAGTCATTACTTATATATATCCATCGATCGCACGACGTTGTGAACACGGTATATGTATAATAAACATCCTTTATTAAAAAAAAATACTACTATTTTCTATTATAATTACTATAATATACATAATAATATAGTAAGTAATTGTCAATTAACTTATTAAATGAGCTAATGTGATCTAAGATTAATTACAATTACCAAAGTGTATTTCGTTATTTTTACGAGTCGTATTAAAAAGCATATCCGCACAATGAACCAATGACGTAATGATATCTATTTTAATCGTCGCTTGACGATTCTATTGATTAAGTGTCAGTGTGTTACATTTACGAAGAATTACTAAATGCGGAAATGGGTTTTATATTACTACATATTTTTCATTAATGCAACAGCACAAACATTTTCAAAATATATACTACCGGTCATAAATAAATGAACACGCAGTAAACGTAGATGTGTTTTAGTGAAATTCAGAAAATATGTATTTTGTTCGTACCAGCAAATGATGAAAATTTCAGCAAGATACATTCATTACATAGAGAACGGATGCAATTTCCATAAAACGCAATCGGCAATTGGAATTGTGTATAACGTCGCTCAGTACATCCCGGCGTAATTCAATGAAGTATTTGTTTGACTTACTCGGCCACCTGGTCTCGCAGCGATAACAATGGACAACCCAGCTATTGTATTCGGAGAATATAGTGTTTTCAGTGGTGTCGTGTACGTAGATAAAATAAATAAGTTTATCGTATTTCGTAAGAGAAATAGCACGTACATTCCTTTTCTTTTCATTTAAGCAACATCTTCCAATTATTTTCACGTAAGTGCGCATAAAATTTCGTTATTTAATTTCGTTTATTTGGATCTAGAATATTCTTACTTTTTCAGACAATGGAAGAGCGTCGAGAATGGCATCGTGAAACAATGGCGAGTTGGATTGAGCGCCATACTGATTGTATGTACATTGCCAGTGATTCCGAAATTTATTGTGAAGTGTGTGAAACGTTATTGAAAAATTGCAATAAATCAACCGTAAAACGTCACGTAGGATCGTTAAAGCACGAAAAAAAATTGAACCCGTTGGAATCTGACAATTTTAACGAAGAACTCTGTGAAACTTTTATGGCAGCTAATATTCCATTATTTAAATTGAACAATCCAATTTTGAAGACATTTCTGAAAAAATATACTGGTCGAAATGTTCCTGATGAATCAACTTTACGCAAGATTTATGTTTCTAGGTGCTATACGAGAACAGTAGAACGCATTAGAAGCCATCTTTTAAATCAATACATATGGATAAGCGCCGACGAAACGGTGGATATGTTAGGACGCTGTGTGGTAAATGTTGTAGCTGGTGTACTACATCCAACTATTCCCTATAACTCATATGTAATAGCAACAAGTGTTATAAATAGAGTTGATGCGGAAACAGTTCCTGAAATCATTAAGGAGAATATGCAAAAAATGCTTCATTCGGACGCCACGTACAAAGATAAAATACTTTTATTTGTCAGTGATAGGGCTGCGTATATGTTAAAAACAGGAAGACTATTGAAGAAAACATATCCTAATATGCTGCATATTACTTGTGTAGCACATGCTCTCCACAGAATCTGTGAATATATCACAGAGACACTTTTCCGGAAGTTAATAGACTTGTATCAGCTTTTAAAAAAGTTTTCAGAAAAGCACCATTGAGAGTAGCTCTTTTCAGGGAAAAATTTCCATCTCTGTCACTGCCTCCCACTCCAGTAATAACTAGATGGGGAACATGGCTGGAAGCTACTAGTTATTATGCTGAGAATTTCGATAGTCTAAAACATTTCGTAACACTGCTAAAGGAGGATGCTAGAAGTATTGGTGAGTGCAAGGAGCTCACACAAATCCCAAATTTAAAAAATCAGTTGTACTTTCTTCACGAACACTTTGGAAAATTGCCAAAACTAATCACTTATTTTGAAAATCGAAATCTCAAATTAAATGACGGATTAACCACATTAGATGTGGCTGTTAATAATTTGAAAAGTATTCCAAGTGACTTCGGATGTGGCCTTCGGCAAAAGTTCGAAGCAATTCTTAATAGAAATCCAGATTTAATTACATTGCAGCAATTATGTATGGAGACAATTCCACAAAATCTAACGGCTAAATATGAAGAAATAAAAGAATATTTCTAGTATGCACCTATAACCAGTTGCGATGTAGAAAGGACGTTTTCTATCCTATTTATAAGGATGTACTTAATTCAAAGAGAACAAAATTGGCAGAAGAAAACCTTGAGAAACTATTGCTAGTCAATATTAATACTCCTTTACTCAACTTGAACGACAAAATGAATAAATAAAAATGTTCCAATTATAGAAATAAAATTAAAAACTTTAAAAATACAACTTTTCAACAAATACATATGTATTTCGTAATTTTATAGATCACCACCCGTTTGTTTTCCAATTATATAAATAAAATTATTAAATAAATATGTATTTCGTAATTTTAGATAGATAGATCACCACACCCGTATGTTTTCCAATTATATAAATAAAATTAAAAACTTTATAAATACAACTTTTCAACAAATAAATATGTATTTCGTAATTTTAGATAGATAGATCACCACACCCGTATGTTTTCCAATTATATAAATAAAATTAAAAACTTTATAAATACAACTTTTCAACAAATAAATATGTATTTCGTAATTTTATAGATCACCACCCGTTCGTTTTCCAATTATATAAATAAAATTAAATATTTTAGAAATACAGCCTTTCGCCAGTACTGCACTGGGCTTTGCGTCATGTGGTAAAGCGTGTCCGTTCTCAATAATCATTACTCAAGGTAGCATTGGCAATGAACTAGAAAATATTTTTCTATTTTGCGTGCGTAATGAACTCATTATGAAACCCAAAACAGTATAGAAAATGAGCTTCATTTTAATACGCTTTTTGGGTGGAGTACAAGATATATCAGTTTCTATGTCACTTATGTTTATACTTTTATAAAATATCAAGTAATGTCAACGAAAATGAATAAATAATATTTCGCGGGTAGCAGTATTAAATTTGAAAATGTCAAGCAATTGCGTACTTTATATAAAAATAACTCGATACTTTCAAATTAAATATTTTAATTTATTAATGCAAAAAATGCAAAATAGAAAAAAATAGTACCAAAAACTCGTTTCATAAGGCCTTTTGCCGCACTCGTTCTTTAGAAAACTCGCCTTGTTTTCTAAAGATGAACTCTTGCGACAAAATGGTGCCTTATCAAACTTGGGTTTTAATATACTATTTTGTTTTTCTGTTGACATTATTCACTCAAATGTCACTCACTGTAAAGTATACTTATATATTTATTTAGTCCTAGGAAACTGTAAGAGAATACCTCTTATTTGACATCGTGAGAATTTTCATCAATTGAGTTTGAACATGACAGGATAATCGGTCTTCGAGAAGCTGAATTAAACATTCACGATCGTGCTGATCATGTAGAACGTAGTGTCGCTACAATTGCTCTGTGTTGGGAAAGATGGGCAGAAAATAATAACGAACGACGACGTTTACGGCCCGGACGTTCCATGTTGTTTATAGCTCTTAGTGACCTTTTCTCGTTAACAAGGGAAATTAGTGATAAATTGAGACGTTTAATTGCTCAACAAACTCCCACACGATCTATATATCGAAGAATTCAATCGTTTGGGTTTAGATCGAATCGACCATTTCTTTGTTTCCTCTAATTTCACGCCATAAAATTGCACGGCTAAACTGGTGCAATGAAAGGTTGCACTGGAATGAGGAATGGAATCGAGTTGTCTCCAGTGACGAATTTCAATTTTGTTTATGGGCTCATGATAGTAGACAGTAGATAGTAGCTCATGATAGTAGACAGTAAAATAGTAAGACGTTCCGGAGAGAGAAGAAATTTGCGATTTTCTCTACACCCCCACGCGGCTCTCTTACTCAAGGTGTGATGGTATTTTACCATGAAAATAGATCTCTACAGATCGTTCCAACCTCCGTATTCAGTATGGGATATAATAGGAACTTTTATCTCTTACTATCCTTAGTTGCTGTCATTAACGCTATCTTCACTTCCGGTTGCTATGTTGCAACTTATTGACATATGCTGTCGGCATCGACAACAGTATCTATCTGTCTATTAATATCAACTGTCAACCGTCATCGTCCTACTTTTAAAATATTTCGTTAAATTGTTAATTTGTTTATATAGTTGTACAAATTTTTCATTTCAGAACATTTCTATCTTTTTCAGCGTGCACAGGGTAATATGGGTATTTTTATTGATTTTTATAAACGTTATAACATAATATAAATGTAATTACAGTTTTCACTGCATTAATGGAGCCTGTAGGAAGAAAACGGCGCCAAGGAGACAAATTTAGCCGTAAGGAGAAGTGTATGATGAGCAAATGTTTTCAATTATTTCAATAAATCAATGAATGTGAGTGCTGCCGTTCAATAAGCAAGGTAAAGCTTTGGGTATCTGAGACCGTGCAATATATCATGTAAAACAGGAGCAACGAACTGGTTTATTATCAAGTCCAAAAAAACCTAAAAAAAGGAAAGGCATACAACTAAATGATCGACTACATACATATGATGAGAACACGCAAGGAGCTATTCGACGTAAAGTGCATGGCTTTTTTATACAGAATATGCCACCTACATTAAATACAATTCTTGCTGCTGTCAATGCTGATGATGAACTTCCTAACTTCAGTCGAACAACTTTACATAGATTGTTACACGATATGGGTTTCGAATTTAAAAAAGTAGGACGAAATATAATATAAAAAGATATAAATATAAATATGTATAATAGGAAAAATATACGTATTTGTATGGTTCCAGTTTTTTTTTGTTACAAAAGTGGAAACTATTGTAAAGTTTGTCTTTTCGGGTTCTTAAATAAAACTAACAATAACTTTAGACACACACACTATATTAATATTAAAACGTATAACAATATAAAACTAACTATTAACAACAATAAGTACATTTATGTATTTTATATTTATGTAACTATATTTATGTTTACTTCGCGAGACACGGGTATCGAATGAATGTCCATCCCTTCTTCGACGCGGCTTTTATATCTGGTGAATACTTTTCTAGAGCGTTCACGTAGGCCTCGAGAAAACATTCAGAGGGATGACGCGCCTCGCGTCGTCGGATGAGTCATTACACTATTATTTGTTAAACGATCATCATCGTTTTTAATTTAATAAATTGCATAACACCCCAATATCGAAGTAAATATTCACTGTACGTTGCATAGATATCGTTCGTATGTATATTTGTTTAGAAATTTGTGTAGTATTGTTAATAAATATTGAAATACAGCTATTTTCCTTGTAGTATTTTTTCCTATAATTTTACGTGCAACAAATTCGCTATGCACTCTGTTAAAATTAAGTTACTTTAATAAAATAATAAGCAAAATGTCATATGAATCTCAATAATTTTGCACCTTCAACGTCAAAAAACGTAAATAAAGGTTATGATTTGATCGCGTGAAAGTCATATAATTAACCGGAAATGGTAATGTACAGCTGATTGGATGATTTGGCAAGCATGAAACAAATTCCCATAAGACGTATACTGAATACGGAGGTTGGAACGATCTATAGTAGTAATTCAAGGAACATCAAATGCAATTCGGTAGTTCAATAATGTTCTTAAACCAATGTTAATATCATCTGGTAAATCCAATTTTTCAGCAGGATAATGCGCGGCCACATCGCAAAGGTTATTATTTATTAGGGACCGGACACGCGAGGCCAATAACTCATCGCCCACGGGCGTACTATTGAAAATTTGTATTTTTATACTATTGAAAATTTGTATTTTTAAAGAGTTTTAAATTTTATTTACATAATTGGAAAACAATTGGTGATCTATAAAATACGAAAAACATTTGTATTTGTTCATTTTGTAGTATAGAGGCACAAAACTGTTTCTAATGTTAAGTAAGTTTTGCCATTTATCTGAAGCTGTCGAAACAGATTTAATAAATTCCCCGGACACGAGAGGCCCTTGACTCATCGCCCACGGGCGTACTATTGAAAATTGGTATTTTTAAAGCTTTTATTTATTTATATAATTGGAAAATAAACCGGTGGTGATCTATAAAATACGAAATACATTTTTATTTGTTCACTTTGTAGTTCAAGTTGACTAAAGAAGTATTAATATTAACTAGCAATACTTCTCAAGGTTCTGAAATACATCCTTGTAGATAGAAAACGTCCTTTCTATATCGCAACTGGTTATTGGTGCATACTGGAAATATTCTTTTATTTCAGCGTATTTAGCAGTTAGATTTTGAGGCATTGTCCCCATACATAATTGCCGTAATGTTTTAAATCTGAATTTCTATTAAAAACTGCGTGTAACTTTTGCCGAAGGCCACATCCGAAGTCACTTGGAATACTTTTCAAAGTATTAATAGCCATCTCTAATGTGGTTAATCCATCATTTAATTTAAGATTTTTATTTTTCAAAATAAGTGATTGGTTTTGACAAATTTCCAAAGTGTTCCTGAAGAAAGTACAACTGATTTTTTTAAATTTGGAATTCTCTGCATAAAAACTAGTAGCTTCCACCCATGTTCCCCATCTACTTATTACTGAAGAGAAAGGCAGTTACAAAGATGAAAGTTTTTTCCTGTAAAGAGCTACTCTCAATGGTGCTTTTCTGAAAATTTTTTTAAAAGTAGATACAAGTCTATCAACTTCTGGAAAGGTGTCTCTGATATATTTACAGATTCTGTGGAGAGCATATGCTACACAAGTAATATGCAGCATATTAGGATATGTTTCCTTTAATAGTCTGCCTATTTTTAACATATATGCAGGCACTGCCACTGACAAATAAAAGTATTTTTTTCTTTGTCCCTGTCGTCTGAATGAAGCATTTGGTGCATATTCTCGTAAATGGTTTTAGCTACTGTTTCCGCATCAACTGTATTTATAACTTTTGTTGCTATTACATAACGGGTGTTCATTTGAAAAGTCAATCTAGTAGCATGTGATTTACTGAGAACATTTTGAAGTATGTCGTAAATTAAAATTTACTACTTAACCTACGAAGTCATATATTTTGACAGTTTCATACATACAAATAAATAACAAATGTGATTGACATTATCAAATGTCATTTGGATTTACGTTTACGGAACAACAAACACATACTAATATATATGCGTCTTATTCTATCAAAATTTCAAAGTAACCTAGATTGACTTTTCAATTGAACACACATGCGTTATATGGAATAGTTGGATGTAGTACACCAGCTACAACATTTACAACACAGCGGCCTAATATAACGACAGTTTCGTCGGCACTTATCCATGGGTACTGATTTTGAAAGATGGCTTCTAATACGTTCTACTGCTTTCGTGTAATACTTAGAAACATAATATTTGCGTAAGATGGGTTCATCAGGAACATTTTGACCAGTGTATTTTTGGAGAAATGATTTGAAGGCGGGATTGTTAAGCTTATTTAATGGAATATTTGCCGCCATTGAAGTTTTAATTCTTCGTTAAAATTGTCAGATTCCAACGGGTCTAACTTCTGTGTTTGCGATGCTAAATGACGTTTTACGTGCGATTTCTTGAAATTTTTTACCGATATTTTACAGACTTTGCAAAAAATTTCGGAATCACTGGCAATGGATATACATACAAGCAGTTTGACCCTTAATCCAAGTCGCCATTGTTTCACGATGCCATTCTCAACGTTGTTCCATATCATATCTGAAAAAGTAACTTAAACAATGTTCTAGATCTAAATAACTGAAAATTAAAAATGTATGCGTAAGTTATTGAAACTTAACGAAATTCACTGGGCACTTACGCCAAAATAATTGGGAGAAGTAGATTCGATGAAACGACATTAAACAGGATCTATTACAAAAATTGTAATAGCATGTAATTAACAGTTACAGCAATTAAAAAAAGAAATTGGCTAACCGTACTTTATTTATCTTACGAAATATAAACTAATAAATAAAATAAATTATAAAAATTCCTGCCGATCCTATCTACGCCCATGAAGAAAGGAATTTTACTGTAAAATTGAAGTAATTGCGTCACAATTCAACGACAAAAAACAGATGTGCGGTTAACCGAATGAAAAGTGCTATTCAATATCTGCGTGTTGTACTTAGAGATGTTATAGACTATTTATATGGTTTATTGTAATTTCGGCCTCTCGTGCTTGGTCCCTAGTTATTATGGTGTTTTTGGATAATGTTAATGTTAAGCGCCTGCTATGACTTTCTCGTACGCCGGATTTGTCACCAATACAACACGTGTGAGATATGACAGAACAAGAACGAAGGATCAATAATTTACAGCCACCCCCAAACAATGTAGATGTTCTTTAACAAAGGGTTTTAGCATATCACAGACTAAAAATAATTCGCTAATTTCAAGTATGCCTGATTGACTAGCTGAATGCGTATGCAACAGGAGTATTAACGCATTATTCATATTTATATGAATTGTTACGATCATATCTTACCTAATACGAATAAAATATCGATTAAAAAAATTAGCAAATCGACAGACAGTTATTCTTTCTTTAACGTTTTTAAAATGGTGAGCCAACACGAACATTCTCGCCAAGTATTACTTTATTACATCCGAAAGAACTTGTGCAAGCTTATGAAAAGTTGCGGTTTATAGTGACAAGCCCTAAAAGAAAAATTGACCCAATAGAAATAGAACCGTCACCACTATACCACATATTTAACTACTGACACAATGCATTTAATTCATTTTTCATTCTTTGAACATCTAACAAAAGTTTTGTACTTTTAACTAAACATTTTGTATTGTATGTAAAACAAAAGTTTTGTACTTTTAACTAAACATTTTGTATTTTCATAGGTTATTTATGATTTCTCGCTGAAGTCATTTTCTTATTCACTGAAAGGTCCACGACAAAAGTGTGGGATTTATAAGCGTTTTACTGTTTTCTAAAGTGCGAATAGACTTCACAAATTCTATTGTGTATAAGTACGTTTTTCTTGTGACTTATGCATACGTTTTCGACTGGATTCTCTTCTGGCAAGGACAAGGAATCTTAACATATAAAAATTATTTTCCGCTCCGATATTTGGGACTTGACCATTATATTCATCAAACAACAAAACGTCAAGTTATTTTTTTATAAAATCCTCTGATCGATGCGGATATTTTGTTAGATTTGAAAATTATGTTTTCTCAGTGGTTTTAGATGATTGCATAGAAACATCACACCAAATTGCTAGGTCTATTTTTAACTCTTGTTTACAAAGTGTAGTACACACTGACAATCTACGTAACAAAGTTACCTAATTTTCTTGTTAAGTAGAATTAGGTAGTAGATTCGATGCATACATTCTTGGGTACTTAAATATAAAAATAGACATTTCCGTGTGTTTAATTTTAGGTAAATTTGATGTTAAATAAACCGATTGCTTTTGGGTTGATGTAAAGAGAAAATGTAGAGGTTTTAAATGAAAAAGATTTATCTACAAATTTAGTATTTGTATAATATGTTTCACCGTCCAATGTATTTTATAAACTCATAAAAAGATGAAAACTCTGACGGTCAAGAAGTAAGAAGTTTGCAGTCAAACTAAACAATTTGTCTTAATGGACTCCTAGTTACCTGTTCAAGATTAAACAATCGGACGCCACAAATAGAAACAAAACTTTCGAAAAACGACTCACTAATTATATACCTACGATTAAACTTTTTTCTACTCAACAAAAAATTCTCTTAAAAAGCAACGATAAGTATAAGAAAATAATCCATATTGAAGAATGATTCAATTAAAAACAGATAATGTAATTAGAACAACATAAATTACAAAATAATCAATATCTTCACTTGTTTACGTTGAAAATTACTAATATAATCATCACGTAAGAACTGTTATGTTCAATGAACTCTCGCTTTAGGTTAAAAATCTGCGAGGGTGATTCAAATTTGACCTGCATTTTATTTTTTCTGGTCGATACAAACTACAAATGAATATTATACAGCGTCCGCCATATTGTTCGCATCATATGGGAAAAACTTGTAGAGTTTTTTAAAAATCGTTTTCGACTAGTTGTTTGTGCATGTTTGAGAACCTAAAATGAGGTCCATGAAAAGTGTTTTCCTTACACAGTGTCCACAAAAAGCCTAATCTATTTGATTAATTGATTTATTGAAAAAATATTTTTGGTATTAGCCTCTGCTTCACCTCCAACCACCAAAGCGCAAAAAGTAATTTTCATGGCACTCTTGTTCTACCATTAAAACGACGTTTGAAATTTTATAATGGGCCAAAATGGCCTTATTTATCAAAATGAGGAAAACTATAGGAAAAACTAAAAATAATTTTAGTATATTTTGGTGTTAAGCAGGAAGAAATAGTATTTAAAAGCTATTTATAAGCTAAGTAAATAAAAAATTGAAATGAAAAATTTAAATTTTGGTAACAAAAATGTCTGATATTTCCACCGTTTTCTGTGCACATAATAGTTCTGTTGTTCAATTCATTTGACACATTTCTTAGGTATACATATGGAATCTGAACAACACAGTTTCTAATGGTCTCTTCTAGGTGGTCAAAATTTTTAAATGGGCGATATTTGTATACTTGATTTTTCAAATATCCTCAAAAATCATGTGTCAGATCCGTGGTGGCCACGGATTCTCAGAAAAGCGACCTATCCGAAAAAAACTCATTTAGGTAATTTCTAACTTCGATGGTACTGTGAGCTGGACAACCATCTTGTTAGAAATACATTTTTCTTCTTAATTCCAGGGGACAATTTTCAATTTCGTTGAAAAATTGGTTTTGTAAAAATTCCAAATATCTTCCTGAATTTAAATTATTTCTAAAAAAGTATGGTCCAAATATTTGGTTATTAAAGATTCCACACCACATATTTGTTCTAAAATGGTATTGATTCCGTGCTTCTATTTGAAAATGTGGATTTTCATCGGCCCACCAACGACAATTTTACGAGCTTACAACTCCATTAGAAGAAAAAGTGGACTCGTCACTAAACAACACATACTACGCAAATGATCGTTGTTCTTCTAATTTTCCTTGAAAAAAAAACAAATTTCTAGACGCTGGTCGTACTCCCGTTCTCGTAAAGTGTGAATAAATTTTGATTTGTAGGCCTTGAACTTGTTCATCTTTAAAATTCATCTTACGGAAGTGCCAGAAATACTATTATTTAGCTCAATTTGTGGTACAGAAGTTTTAGGATTCTGTATAACTGTTTGCAAAATTTGGAAGTGGTGTTCTTTGTCAGTGATCCAGAGAACATGTGGATGTTTAAATTTATTTGCAATAGTTTCCGTAAACTTTGAATTCTTCCAACTGTTGTATGGGAGATACAACGATCTCTCTAAACGTTTTATAATTGTCGCCTACAATTAAAACAATTTCCATTTTCTCACTTTCACTTAATTGTGAACATAATAATGACACTGAATGCGACTGAATTAATATTTAAACTGTCAAACATAAAACAGCTATTTGACTAACAAAACAATGTCCATGGCTGCTTACGAATTTGCGTAAAATATGACGATGATATTATAACTTTCTGGTGCTTTTAACGGAAAAATACACTTTTTTGTTGCATTTATTCACATTAATTGTTAAGTTACATTTATTTAGCGTAAATTAATTATAAAACAAACTGAAACTTAAAATGAGGTTTTTCGTGATAAAAAGGCTTTGCACCAAAAATGTGAAATAACGAGACATAATTTTTTTTCAATTAAAAAATTTCTTTTGTAATATTAGATTGTACTAGTTTAATTCGTTTTTAAGACAAATATAAACAAACTATTCTTAGATTTGAAATAATTAAAATTACACGTGGAAATTGTAAGAGAAAGTTGAAATTTGAAAAATAACAATTTTTTGGGCATCTATTAAAGAAACTCATCTGGTTTCATAACTGACATAGCATTTACTGAATATCTAACTAATGTTATCCAAATTTTGTCAAAAATACTTTTCATTTTAAAATTAATTTTTTTTTCATTTTCTTAAGTTTCGATACAAAAATACACTAGTCCCATCGCTCCGGTAACTTTTGTATTCACAATTCTTTCGATTCACAACGTAGCCAATTTTGCACCGCATCCTTCGCTTCGTCACTAGAGGTAATAGCTTCCCCCCAAGAACTTTTTAAGTAGCCCAAAGAGATGATAACCATTCGAGAACAAATCAGGACTATATGGGGGAGGGGATGAAGCAGTACTTCCCAACCAAATTTAGCGCATGTATTGTTCGTTAGATGGGCTGTATGTGGACAAGCGTTATGGTGTAGGACAATAACTCCCTTACTTAAGAGACTGTATTTTTCTTCGTATGCCCAGCTTAACTTTACCAAGAAATTCACTGTAATAAGCTGAATTGATGCTTTTCTTCCTTCGATAAAACACGTAAATTGGTTCAATAGTCGTCATCATTTTGCCAGCCGATGGTGGCGTTTTGAGCTTTTTGGGCGGAGATAAGCTTGAGTAACGCCATTACACCCTAGCATTCTTGTTTTCTGGGATATAATGGTGTACCCAGGTCTCATCAGTTGTTATGATACGTGGTTCTATGCAAACCTCAAGTCACTTCTGCTGTTACTCCGCGGAAAGTGGTTTTGAAACCATTCTGGCGCTAATTTTACTAAATTTAAGCTTGTCGCAGACAATAGTGTGAACACTACCAACACTAGTGTTTTCAATTCTAGCAATTTCCTTCACAGATTGTCGCCTATGTTCTCGGATCAGCTGGTCAACTTTTTAAATGTTCCCAAGATTCACAGCAGACACTGGACGGGCAGCATGCGGCAAGTTGACCCCAAAACGCATTATACATGATGAGAGTGAACATTTTCCGGAAAAAAATTGAAAAGCAGTTACGATGCCGCAAATGCCGTTTACGAGCAAGGTGGATTTGCATAAAATGCAATATAATACTTTGTTTGAAAAGGCACTGTTTTAGGAAATAATGCACATGTGTTCCCGTTGTACTCATATGAGTACGGCCATAAACATTGAAGTAACAATAAAAATATTAATAGTTTTATTGTAAAAAAAATAGTTTAGTTTGTATAATAAAATTGTATTTTATAATATTATTATTATTATTATTTAAAAAAATATCGTGGGAACAAATGGGTTAAATCATTTAACGTTATTATATTACAAATGTATCCCTGGTATTTATATATTACGAAAAGATTGTACAATGTTTAAAACTAATTACGCATGCATTCAAGACATTTGATTGAATGCAGTACTTACGTGTAAAAAATATATACATGTCTATATTAACTATTTGATCTGGGTTTAATAAAGGTTTTCTGCAATATATGGAAAGAAAAATAACAGGAATAGTTAGTAGAAGTGTGATACTTTATATTAACATTTAACGTCAAAATTAAACTGTATACTGTTATTCTCTTTGAAGAATCACTAATGCAACTAAGTAGTTACTTACATAAGACCTGTTACGATATAAAAAAAGTATAAAATTTAATAATTTATTTATTTATTTCAATACTAGTCACGAGTATAGTGCAGTATTTATAGAATAATCATTTAAAATTTCCAAGAGTATTTGTAAAAGGTAAAACAACAAGCAGGGAATAAATTTTCGTTTGTAGTACTTTCTGCTGTGTATTTTGGTCTAGCAGTCCCTTTGAACACTCCTTGCAAATTTAGAGCTTTAACATATTGCTTCATAAGACCCAATTTGATGTCAATAGGTGGAAAAATTACTTTTTCTCTGTCGACTTAAGGTTGACTTATAATATTCTGTTCTTCAACATCTAGGGATGTTCTGGGAGGCCAATGTTTCTGAATCCAATGTTGGTTTCCAGCTCGACTATCCCAGATGCACAAAAAGCACAGACATTTTGTATAACCTCTTTAAAAGCCAAGTAAAACGTTTGCCATTTTGAAATCCACACAAAGGACCCAGTTATAGTCTGTATATTTTTGTAACTTTATAACCTTCTCAGTGTCGTTATATGTTTCCTTTATTGAAAGGAATATCCAATAGGAAGTGAACCAAAAACATTCCCGTTGTGTAGTGTGTCCTTGATGCTTCTGCTGGAACTGTTGATAAACAAACGCCACTTACTTGGTTCATTTTGTACAACCCCCATTTTAGTTAGCAAACCTGGCACATTGTTACAAGAAACAAATTCACTCTTCTTTAAAATATTGCACAAGATCACTTTCCCTGCTACTTTATTACTTAAGTTATTTTCCTGCTTTGCTCGAGTAAGTTCTTTTCACTTAATCTTGAAGCTGGCAGTTCCGACGATTCCTTTGGCCCAAATCCCTTACTAAATCATTCAATTCTGCTTGAGTAAAACGTTGTGGTTCATCATTAGAAATTATATCTCTATAGTCACAATCTACATCTGAATCTTGCTCTTCGGCACTATTTACACATCTTCGAGTAGTAGACATGATGTAGTTTCTTCCCTAACGACTAGCATGTAACTAACGTTTTATTATCACCCTTGTTTACTTTTAAATAGTCCTAAGTGATCAATACTTTCTAATAAAGCCTCACTAAACTCTAATATGTTCACTTAATGAACGGGATTAGTTTAATGGAGTTGCATTTCCTTATAATTGTTTATTACTTAATTAGTTCATTAAGTACTTAAATATTATAAGGTAACAAGTGTGCATTATGCTAACGACATAAATGTATTTGGAATGTCTTTCAATACTTTGAACGATTAAGAATATGCTGCATTTACTTAACGATTTTCAAGAATTTTTAAATTGGCAAACAAAAAGTGCAGTAGAAAGAAAACTTGACGTGATAGGGACAAATGGGTTTCATATTTGGCATTAGCGTACCAATGTTAATTAAAAACAAGTATCAGATCATAGTCAGCAGAAAAAAAAATTAATTGTTTACCAGTGTTATTTGTACGCCAAATCAATTTCTTTATCCTTACTAATTTCCCTTGTGCACTTGCTTATTTTCAAGAAAAAGTTTAAACTCATAAGTGTTTACAAGCTTCTCCAGAATACTTGTATTATTAAAATATATTACCTGAGCTCAATCAAATGTAGCGGAGTGCTTAATGTTGTTCATGCTCTTTAATTAATACATATAGTTTCCAGAATGAAGCAACACTCAAGTTTATACATATAGTTTCCAGAATGATGCAATACTAAAGATTGTGTTGACTTGGATTAGCTATTTACATATTTATTTCTTCTAGCTCTTTTTGATTTGTTATTATTGTAAATTAACTCTTTTCCTTATAATTGACATTCAAAATTATATTAAATAGTGTATCACTTAAATAATATATTAGATTAAAAGGCCTTCAATAACTTATTGTAGTTTTAAGTGCTTGATTACCAACAGTATGTTCTAAAGCTGTGTAATATTTATGTGAATTATTATATTAAAACATCAAGTTGAAATCTTCATTTCAATAATTTCAAGTTAATTATTGACAAAATATCTAGATTATATACAATCAAAAGCATATATTTTTTTAATAAGCCTACAACGTTCTATTCGATATTTACACCTCAAAAAATCTTTGATGTTATACACAATGAACTCATAGATCTCCATGATAATAAAATAAGTATTTTATCATTTAATTGTTTAGTTATTATGCATGTTTATCATACCATATCACAGATATTCATTTCAATCACCTAAAGTACTTTGAAAAACAAAATTAAATATCCAAAAACACAATTGAACATATGTGAAAGTGATATGATCCAATGATGATTTAATAATATTAGTAAAATTGCAATAACCTTTATGAATCACATTCTCTGTAAATTTTTGTTAAAAATAAATCAATAGATTACGGAACATATTTTGTAAATTTAGATACTTACCAAGAAGTTTTTGAAAATTCTTTCCAAAAACAGCTACCTGTCCATCATATCGACTGCCTACAGGTGCAGCAAGTTCTTCAGTGATTTGTTCTTTTTCATTTGGTAGACACTCAATGCCATCAAAATATAGCCATTGATATATAGGATGGAATTTTCCAGAGCATGCTTTCATGACTTCCTGTGCAACAATGCCACCAATTGTTGCATTCATTGGATTTAGATCACCAGAACAAACTTTCGAAAATATTTCTAACAATTCTGTATTTATATCTGTATCAGTTCCACCATATACTGAACTTGACTTAGCCAATAATAGAAACTCAACAGCATCAGAGTTTGACCATGGTTTCGGCAAAGTGCCATGCTTTTCTATATATTTATGTAATGTGGCAAAAGCAAGATGCAATTGTTTTGGGTGTTCAAATTTACCATAATCAGATATTAAGAATTCAGGATCCTTTATAGAATCTTCTAGTGATTTAAAATGCAAAGTCTTGGGCATTTTAACTTGAGTAGCAATTCCACCTCTTTCATATTTGGAAAAACTTGTAGTATCACCAATACTAAAAGTATAAGGACCAAGTACCTTAATTTTTAGCGGCTCACAATTATTTAGGTCAGTCATACCAAGAACTTCTGAAAATGTGACATAATCTCCATCTTCCATTCCATGTCTTGTATCATCAATACAAGTAACAACACTCTCTTTATCACTAGATATATCTGCAATCATTGCTGAAACTACGGGTTCTCCATTTACATCAACAACAACAAATGATGATCCAAAATCACAAAATACTTGTGCGAAAAGGCCTCTGGTACTTGCAATAATCAAAGCAACATTATTTGCATGTGTAATTTCACTTATACGTAATTGTTCTGATAGTGAGCTACTGGTAAGTACAACAACTCTGTATTTCTTAATGATATCCTCTGTTAATGAGCCAGTATAAGTCTTGGTCGGAACATACATATTCAACTCTGACAGTTGCTTAAAGGACGCTTCCGCCCTATTTTTGCCGATGTCATCCTCAGTGAGATAGAATTGAGAAGATAGGTCATTAATGCTACAAAGAGCTTCGTCATGCAAGGTGACAGACTTAACTCCGCCAAGTATAACATTTTTTGCTACTTCTACTCCCAAACCACCTAAACCTGATATCAACACGTCACTACTGGCCATACGACGCATAGCATCATGACCTAACACATATAATTGTCTAGAATAGAGACCTTCATCAATATCTTCTCCCTTTGGAGACGAAGCACCGGCTTCATTATTCGCCATATCTGAGGAAGTAGTCACTGAATCTAGCTTCCGCTTCTTTGCTGGAGGATCGACGGAGCTGTCTACGATTTCAGCACTAGACATCGGACACACAAGAACAGGGTTTTATTAGTCTTTGGTTTATTAAAATACGGAAACTTATATTTAAACACGCTCATAAACTAACCCTTTTTGCGAAAACCGGCACTATGCAAGACCGAACAAAGGCTGCTTGTAACACGAACAACGTACAGTTTTTTGCTACCAATCTCAATCAATTCGATGTTGAAATCACCACAAAATGAAAGAAAAGCCAAAAATAAAATTGATTATGACATTATCAATTGAGTTGGCTTTTTACTAAATGTCATTTAATAAAAGACGTGTACTTTGACCTTAATATACTACATTATAGATTTAATCTAAAATATCCTACCTAATTACAAATGTTCCAAAGCCACTGAAGTTCAAACAAAAATCCTCCAAATTTTGTTCACAAATGACTGTGCTTAATTATCTTGTTTATAAGAAAATTATAATCTTACATATAAAATTAATAGTCCTTATATATGATTAAATTTTGTAACAAATATAAATTAATAGACAGTGTTATGAATTATACACCACGTTCCAAAAGTTTAATAATTAAATACAAAATGAGTTTAATTCAAATTCTTGGATCATAAAACATGTATATCAACAAATAACAATGGAAATGTCAAAAGCAATCATTATTCTGCGCTAAAATAGCTACTATTTTACATTTTCTATTTTTCTTTCATTTTGTTCTTTTTTCACTATAGATTTAATTATTTATTAAAAAAAACACACCTAATTGTTATAATTTTTACTCATTCACATCGAAAACTATATAAAACTCTTTAATATTGATAAATGTACACTGCCCGACATAGAACCCGTACACTAACATATTAATGTAAACCAGGCTTATCAAATTTGACATGTCTTATTTGACTTGTCAAATTTGACTTAGTTAAATGGTATTAGTAATTTCATGTATGTATAACCTATGAGGTCTATAAGTGACAGTATGAATATAGTTGTTCCGTTTCCGTAACTAAAAAACTCTAATTTTGTGCTAATAAGTGTTGTACTGGTTTTATACAAAGTTCATAAAGTGTAAGTTTTCAGTTCAAGGTCAAATTCGAAGCATATGATTCAAATCAGTACTGCAGAGTTAAATGAAGTCAGTATTCAATCGCGGAAACAACCGTTTGTCATCATAAAATATAAACGTCATGTTTCAATATTGTCAAAATTTTACTATGTTACTTGCAATATAACCAAAGAGAGCATATACATAACCTACGTGTCAAAATAATAATAATGAGTAAAGTGGAAACATTAATAGTTCAAAAGTATTGTTTCTTTTCTAGTTCTGTATAAATATATTCTATCCAAGAAAACTATGCCGAAATTATTACTTTAATATTTGAACAAATTATTTTAAATGTTATTTATAATTATAAACTCAGGAAAATATTCGTTCAAAAATTTATTTAAAAAGAAATATTTCAAGTCAGATATCAATAGTGAAATGCATAGGTATTGAAAAGATCTTTAGTGTTAAAAATGTTTGCATTATTAAGAATGACATACCAACCAAAATCATTTTCTTGCACTATATCTGGGTTAAGAAGATTGGGAATGTATTAATTTGATGAATAATTTAGATTTCTACTTAACTTATATATTGTTTATATTTTAAATAAATTTAAATATATTGGAAAAGAATGTAAAAGTTATGTTCGTAACTCTTTGAAAAAGAATTAAAACCTTTTGAAAGTTGTAAATATATGTTGTCAAATTACATTTATAAAATAAAAGAAACATTTATATAGTCTACATTTAATATTTTATTGTTTCTTAAGAAAATAATGGTATAATAATACAATCCAAATCCATATTATCCTTTATTAGATGAAGATAATATTTAACAAACACATGAGGATTTTCTGATAACTACATTTGATAATTTTGCAGGTTAGTACACTACCAAAACAAAAAAAAAACAAACTACACCACCAATAAGAAAAAAACAAACTTCATTCATATAAAACTTTGCCACGAGATCTATATCATGTAATGTTTCGTTGAACCAGTGGCAGTAATTTCTTCGCTGCTTTATATTATGTGCAAGCAAATGATACACATTGATGGTTTTTATGGCAGTATTAATGTAACCATATTAAACTTCTACAAAATATAAATATAAAAATATTTTGTCAAAATAAGATAGTTACCTGCTTATTAATGTTTAGTGAACTTTTATAGAAGTAAACTTCCCTGTTTCATCTAAATAAAACCACAAAAATATTACTTGTATTATTTGCAATAGGTATGTTATTTTTAATGTGAATGGAGTATATATTACAAAAATGAATGAAAACTAGTCAGTTTTTGATTCTGACTCAAAACTTGAGTCATTATATTATTATTGGAGCAATCTCTGCCCTATCAAGAAATTGCTCCCGCTCATGCAATTTTTTAATAAATTTTCCGTATGCCTAGCACAATTATACCAAGTAATTTCATCACACTGTTGCAAAGCTTCATTCCACATTTCTTTAACTCTTTCATCTGAATAACCATTTCTTCCAATATTTGAATTATAATAGTTTTTAACCTTAGTCCAAATCATTTCAATTGCGTTCAAGTCACAATGGTACAGAGGTAATCTTAAAACTTCATGTCCACTCTCACATTATTTCACCTATAATAAATATCTTCTCTTCTTTATGATATTTTACTAATTGAATTAATTCATTCTTAGTCATTGCAGGTGAATAGCTTCTATCTGTTTTTCTCAACCATTCCATAATTTCTGTTTTTTTGAGGAGGTATTTGGTTGTTTATTTTGACTAGCACTATGATAAGGAGCATTATCTATTATTATAAGTGATGGTACCTCAAGATTTGGTATAAGCTGATCATTTACCCATTGCTTAAAGGAGTCACCATTCATTTCTCCATGGTAATCACCAGTGATTGTTTTTGATGGAAAAATCAGACTAACTCCTTTAATGAAGCCATTTTCTGTGCCAATATGTATAATAATAAACCGTTTACCATCATAGTCTTTGGGTTTCCTAACACTTTTTATATTATCATTTTGCCAGCATTTCATTCTATTCTCTTTCGAAAAGATTCAAATTTCATCAAGGAACATAACCTGACGTAAAGTTGAATTTAAGTTATTCATATATTCCCTTAAAAATACATTTCTCATTCAGACTATATTTAATTTCTCTGTGAGCGCTCTCCTGTTACACTCTTTCTTATATTTATAACCAATATCTTTAAGCAATATTGCTAAAGTAGTTGTACATGTATGAACAAATTCTTTCATAGCCAAAACTGCTTAAATTTTTTAAGGTAAGATGTTTTTCTGAAAAATTTTAACATGTAATAAATATTTACAATATATTAAAAACATACTTTCTTTATACATGTCATAAACAGTATTTCGAACTTCCATTTTAGTTGCTTCTGCTAAGTCCTTAGTTTTTGGCTTCTTACAAGACCTTTTTTTGCTAGGAGACGATAAGACTGGATTCTGAATGTTACGATGTTTAATAGTGTAGACCGTTCTACTAGAAATATTAAGGGCTTCTGCTACCCTCTAAAATAAAACTTATTTCATAATACCGCCTTATCTAACTGATTATGTGAATTACCTCATGAACCACCATTCTCCTTTACCCGTTAATAGGCTGTAAGATTTAATACAAGCTGTTTCGCTTGAGAACCAAGAGGTTTACTTGGCATCTAAGAAATATTCTGTAAAATAAATAGATTAGAAATGTCAAAGTAATAATCAAACAATTTCGTACTTATTGCCATTAATTGATATTACTATTTATTATCAGTATTGTTCTCAAAAAACCAGATTTTGTAATTTTTGATAAACTAAATATTCAAATTGGAAGAATGCTTAACCTAGAAGTCAGAATACCGGAAACAAAGTCAATAAACAACAATATTGAAATAATTTGACAAGTCGAATATCATAAGACTATCTCCTAGACAACCTATCCTTTTTATTTAATATAATATTTCAAAGACGTACGTCTTAACTCAAAATGACAAACGTCTGTAGTATTACAGCGCGTGTTCATGTGTGTTAGAAAGAGATAAAGTACAATTTGCGGTTCACACTTGGGCAGTACGAACTGAAAACTTATACTTTATGAACTGTATGTCGCGCAATGTACTATCGAATGTAAAAAAAAGTGGTACAGTCATATTTTCATTGGTTTAAATTAGCCTGCGTGTATGTAGATATACATTAAATGTAGGTGTCAAATTTAAATATTCAAATAACCTATAAGTGTCAAATAACATACAGATAGGTGTAAATGTCAAAAATGATTTTTGCACGTTACTACAATCTTAAGTACCTTAGCAACGTCACAATAAATGTTTAAAAATTGACTTTACATATAACTTCACTACTGCACCACTTTTTCTGCATTCGAAAGTGCATAGAATTTTGTATAAATTTATTGATTTCAATATTTAATTTTTTTTTAAATTTTCATTACTTATAACTTATAACTAAAGATGTACAATATTAGGATATTGACAACTATTGGCGACAGTGAGTAAATTATGATAGAGGTATATTCCTGGACAGTAAAAGATTAAACGAATATATTAAAGGTAAAAATCCATCAATTTTAACACCGACTTATCAATATTTTACTACATAATCACTAAAATTGCCTTTTTCCTTTTTACTCGTTCGCATTTTTTAACCGTTTCCCAATCACTAATTTATGTACGATCAAAAAGACCTCTAAATCTCGTAATAAAATTATTTTTAACTTAAAAGTGATTATTTCGTCTTTTGTATTCCATTGTATAAGACAAATTAAATAAATATTTTAATCCAAATACTGCACTCTTTAAGTATCATACGATTTATGGGAGAAATTCAAAAAAGGTATAAAACTCCTTCCCACAATTAATAATTGTATCCTAAATACGTATTTTGACAACTAAGTTGTCATCATCAGTAGGTAAATCCACTAATTAAAGTGTTGAACATGGGGCACAGTAAAGCTAAAACATAGAATCGCACACAACTTTACACGGCGTCCACGAATACAGTGTATACTGTGTGCAACTTTATACAAGGTGTGTATAAATTGGCGGAACCCTTACACGTGGCGACATTCTTGGTCAAATTTTGAGTTAAAAGTCCTATTCCTAAAACGATGTATCAGGCTTCCTTTGTCTTCAGAATGAATTTGAAAGAAACATACATTTGGCAACATTGAACACGCATCATTTTTACACGTCGTCATGTGAACCTTACATTTTAAATTTAAAAAAGAAATAAACGAAATAAAATTGGTTTCTTAGATTACATATTTATTACGAAAATATTACAAAGTTTTAAAAATTTTTGATAATATTGACTAATTTTTGTACATCTTCTTGATAGAAATCAATGTAATTATTACCTACATAATTGGTCGAATTGAAATCCATCAGAAAACTAAACTAAATTATACAAATAAACACGAAAAATAAGCAAGTCGAATGAAATAGGTAGATTACATAAGTGTCAAAATTTGACAGTAGTAATGTATTTGACTAGAACAACATTAGGCTGCCTACTTATTGTTTTACAACGTTGTCAGATGTGTTTTTCGTCAAAATAAGTTAATAAACAAATATTAAAAACAAACTTTAAAATCAAAAAGAAAACTTTAACGAAAGGATAATAACAACAATTCTTCTTTCTTCTAAATTGTAGTTCTTTCTGTCAACAAATATCGAGTAATAATGCTTATTTCAAGACTGAAAGTCCGAACTTTAGGAACCTCGTGCAAAGATATGGAGCATGGTACAACATTTTCGTATTAGGATTTTGGACTCCGAATTTAACGAAGAACATCGCCGCGTGTAGTGGGTCCGCCAATTTATACACACCTTGTATATACGTGGACGACGTGTAAAGTTGTGCGCGATTCTATGTGTTAGCTTTACTGTGCCCCATGCTCAACACTTTAATTAGTGGTCTTGCCTACTGATGATAACAACTTAGTTTTCAAAATCGTATTTAGGATACGATTATTGTGGTAAGGGGTTTTATACCTTTTTGAGTTTTTACTTAACCACAGTCTCCAAAGAAAGACTTTTTACGGGAGAAACTATTTTAACTAAAACATCCTGAGTTTCAGGTGTTTTCTTAATTAGTTTGTTAAGATGATAGTGGGTCTATTAACGTGGCATTATAAGCTCAATAAACGTATAAATAATATAGGTTAAGCTAACTACTAGGCGCGTTCCTAGATGGCGGATAAGAGGACGGTCAGGTCTTTCTTGGGAAACCTGGTTAATGGCAGTCATAAACCGGATGGATAGGCGTAAAAAACCTTGTAACCCTTAGCGAAAGCTGTCACTGCGGACCAGCTCTCCTATGCTACGTGTAAAAGGGTAACGTGCTCAAAGCTGATTGGCCACTGGGGTATATGTGGTCTTCAACATTCCCCTGGGGGCACCAGGCTGTACTCCCATATATTTACGTCTTGTGCTCGTAATGGCAGCTCTGCGGGCATTGACTTCATATATTTATTCACTTCTTTCGTGCTCGTGGGAATAGAATAAATCGAGACAATAAACAAAATAAACTCAAAAAGAGCATCAAAAAGATGGAGTTTGAAACAAATACAAAACCTGAGGAGTCTTCTCGGTAGACTCCTCAGGTTGAGGAGTCTACCGAGAAGACTCCATTGGTAATGGAAGTTGACGAGACTCCAGAAGCAAAAACAGAAAGAAATGGAGGCTAACAGGTCAACTCCATACTAAGATACTACTATATGAGCTGAACGCTAGGCTTTCAACCAACCTAATTTGAATAAAAAAGAAATTAAAACTATTACAGACTTGATAACCGAACACTGTCCTTTAAGGAAGCATTTGTACAGTATGGGTTTGGTTAGCATGCTCTGGTGTAGATGTGAAAAACAGGAGGAAACTAGTCTTCATGTAATATGCACGTGTGAGGAATCGAAGGAACCCAACACTTGAGATCTATTGGAGCCTACAAGGGTACTAAAATTTCCCCTGAGAATAGTAGCTTTTATCGAGGACACAAGACTAACAGAGTGGAATTGATAGAACTATTAGGAGTGGTACAAAGAGCACTGTACTTACTGGCGATCAACCCAAAGAATTAGATAGATGGGTTTGACAGAAGAGGAAACCTCGATTTATGTACTATGCCAATGTGAAGGTATGACAACAACGCGATTCTTACAAATGGGAGATAAATATTCTAATACCGAACTATATTTAGAAGAACGGCTTTTAAAACTGTTAAATTTAATTAAAAGAGCAGGGTTAGAGAAAGTACTATAACGAGACATGAAACCACAATAGGTGGCTGTGGAAATCTTACTTATATTTCTTGTATTAATACGTGAAATATATTTTGAATAAAAGTTATGGTAATATTTTGGAAAGAATGTTATGTATAATATTTTATCTAAACATTGTATAAAATATTTTGAAGTTGAAGATTTGCTACCTATATAATCATATCTTCATAAGATGAAATTAAAATAACAACACTCATTTAATAGTTTAATTAAAAATAACATATAAAAGTTAAGTATACAAGTGACATAATCAATAAAAGTCCTCTTCTAATGCATTAGAACCGCCAACTTGGTTTTTAATTTGATCTTGATTGGAGTACATTTCAGCAACCAGCTGTGCAGATGTGGCATCCTCCACTGCTTTGTCTTCGCGTATACGAATAAATCGTGGAAATCGCAGAGAAATTCCCTTTTCAGGATCGACCTTAAAAAATTATATATTACACAAAGAAGTTTGCAAAATATTTTGGAGCTTACGATTCCCATTGCTGCTCTGTGCACTGGTGAAAGTGATAGATCGGCGCATTTAATTTCCCATACTTGTACTGGTTCAAACCAATGATCTGGTTCATGTGAACTATCAAAACGATAATACGATTTCGGCTGTGATATAATATGTTTTTTTAAATAGTCTGTATGTACTTGTAGAGCTTCATCACTAAAACCAGTTCCAATCTGAAGAAGAAAATAATGATTTAGGTATATAATGGTTAAAAAAATGAATATGACTCTTTTGCAAATCATAAGCATCATCAAATTAATAATAATGTATAGCAAGCGCCAGATAAGTTGGCGAGCGGAGGGGTAAATTCGCGCAGGATTAGAAGTATTGGGGAGATTTGTATTTAGTTTTACATCAATTTGCAAGATACCATAGGTGGCGTAAACTACATATCTATCATTTAGCAAATTAATAATTTATTAGACTAAAATATATAACGTGGACGTTTATAAAAATGGCTTCTGCCCACCCCCTCCTCTCGCCATCTTATTTGGCGCTTGCTATACAAACAAATTTAACATTGTATTTGTGTGCCTATGCACAAGAGTTCCATGGAACATGTCCTATCATGAATAACCTTGGATCTAGGGAATCGGGTGAATGGTGAAAATAATGCAAAAGAATCTATCTGATAAGATTCCAAAAAAATAAATGTAATTTCTTTCGTTTTTTTTATTTCAAAATAACAAAAAAATAATGATTTCATCTCTGAATTATTTTTAGTTGAGTTTTGGCAAGCGAGCGAAACGGTTGACCGACGGGACAGCGACGATAAGAAATCCGAATCTCGAACCCTATCACGCAAAAAATCGGTTAAATGTAAGAACAGGGACCAGATGGTGAGGTGAATAGTGAATATAATAGACAGTTTTATTTTCGATTTAACTAACTATATGCTAAATAACATTTAAAAATTCACAAAAGTGAGTGGTTGCAGTGGTTATTTGACAGAATACAAGAAAATAAAACGGGTGAGTTCGTTCTATCCTATTAAGAAAAACACTCAAAAATCATTTAAATTATTAAAAATTCCCACACATAAACACAAATATATAATAGAAATAGAGGTAAATATAAGTGCCGAATATAGATTAAAACATACAGGGCGAACAAACATGAATAGCTGCGATTATGCATCGGAAGACACGGAAAGGAAAAAATACTTAAAAACTTGATGACATCCTTAAAAGAAGTAAAGAGATAAATGCTTCAACAGGAAAGACAAAACAAAGAAGAAATTGATATGTTAACAAAAATTATGAAAGAATTAATGAAAAACACAAAAGAAATAAAACAGGATCGCAAAACTTTCCAGAACTGTTTGCGCTTAAACAAGAAAACAATAAAATAATGAGAGAAAACAAGATTATGAAAGAAAAATTTAAAAATATGGAAGTCATAATGAGAAGATTAAAAAAAATAGGTTCAAAATGATATATCAGGTTTAGAGATTAAAGAGTAGAATAGAACCGGATTAAGACATGGACTGGAGTACTTCTTAGAAAGGGCAATAGGTGTAAAGGTGCAGATTAAAGGAGCAAGAATTTGGAACAAAACTATGCATAGCAAAGCTTGACAATGCGCATGAAAAAGAAATGTTAATGAAAAACAAAGCTAAACTAAAACAACTAGAGGAGAGAATTTACATAAATAATGAATTGACAAAGGAAGAAATAGAAATTCAAAAAAAGGAGAATGGAAATGGGATTGGAATAAAGAATTATTGAGAAAAAAATAAAACAAAAAGCACTTCAAAGAACTGGTAGACCTTGAAAAGGAGCGCATCCGGATGAAGACTCGAGTAAAGAGAAAGAATGAGATGGGTAACTGATTAAAAATTAACACAAAAATGGCAATGGAAAGGGAAGAAATAAGTAAAAGAAACGGAAACTGAGTACACGCAATATAAAAACGCTAAACGGAAGAAAAGAAGAAATATCAGAAAAGGCAAAGAAAATAAAAACTTCTAACTGAAACGAAGATGTAAGAGCTTTCAGAAACTGACAAACAGCTATTGGGTATATTGGTCAGGAATGGAAAAGGATGAATATACACAAACAGGAGTATAGGCCTTTCACGATACGAAGACGTGCACGTCATTTATTGAACTTTCGGCGTGACAAATCTGTAGCAAATAAAATACCTATGTACACCTGATAAAATTCAACGTTAATATCGCCGTATAAGTTTGTAGGACTGAAAAAGAAGCGTCCATTGATAACAAATTTGTCAATTGGTCATTTGACAAATGTGTTCTGTCATTTATTTTCCTTGTTGTTTGTACGTTTTTATTAGTTTCCACCGTTTTTATCTCGTCTTTATTACAAACAGTTATTCGTATAATTAAAGTGGAATTATTCGCTTACGCAATAATGCCGAAACCGTTCTCTAGCCAGAGTAAATCGCTAATTGCAGCTACAATCGCGTATTTTAAGGAAGAACGTGATAATGGTATAACTATAATTAATTACATTATTTATAGCGTGTATCTGTAGCATTAGGTGTAGGCCTTACAACTGTTAGCAGAATATACTGGTCAGCCCTAAACAAAAGCATGACAGGAAGAAAGTAGTTATTCATACTGACGACTTTACTGAGTATGGACTGAGTGGACGTTCCATTCATAATTCAAAAAAATATGGGAAAGGGCATTGAATACAATTTTATCTGAAGCTTGGCAAAACAGCATTCATCAAACAGAAAAACTAGTGCAAGAATGGTGGAATAGGGAAGTGGGTGTAGATCGCGATCAACCTCCTGAATTTTTTATTAATGCTGGAAATGAAAGAAACAATGAAGATAGTTCATCAGACTTGTTTTTAACTTTATTAATACAATTATGATCATTAATACACTTCTCTACGTTTGTTTACTATTATATTGATGAAAGGTATTCCATATTGTAGTATTTGTGTATAAATAAATTGCATGTGTTCTATTTAATAAAATCGTTAAAAAAGAAGTTTTCTTTATTAAATGCAAAGGTTACATCTGATAAATTAACAAAAGTTTAATTAATAAATATATTAACTAATATGTATGCATCCACTTTATTTGCATATATTTTATTATGAATTATGACTTCAACATAACCTATATATCTTCCATGGCATGTCAATTATTTGATACATATAATCTATATTAGAGAATCATTATTCATTATACCGCGATATCATAAAGTTTCTGGGTCCAAGATGCCATTGAAATAGAAAATATATGTCTGAACTTTATCCATATTATCATACTGGTAACTTAACCTTAATTTTTGAAAATTATTTTGATAGTGTCATCGTGACATCAATAAATATGTCATTTGATTTAATAAAGATACAAATGTTGAAATTGTTGTCCGTTATTTTCAATTCCCAATGTGACACGCCTTTTCATGCTGTTAAAGGCATTTTGCAGCATTGCGGGCGTTATTAATGCACATTCGTCAATAATTCTTTGTTGCATATCTTGCAAATTAGCAACAGGAGTTTTAAATATTCTATTCTTTAGGTGAGGAAACACGAAAAAGTCCATAATTGTCAAACAAGGTGATCGTGGTGGAAACTCAACTTCCGTATGTAAACTTATGATCCGATCGTCAAAAAACTGACGAAGAAAAGCAATATTTTCTCGTGTTGTGTGTGCCGTTGCACCATCTTGTTGAAAGTATCCATATTTCAATTCATCATCATGCAACTGTTCAATAAATTCATTCAGAATGTTTCTATACCACTCAGCATTAATTGTGAAATTAAAAAAAATAGGGCCAACAACTCTGCGGCGAGAAACTGCTAGCCAAACACCAAGTTTCGCATTATGGAGAAACGATTCAATAAAAATATGAGGATTTTCACTACTCCACATTCGAGTATTTTGGGAATTGACATACCCCGAAATATGAAACCATGCTTCATCAGAGAAAAATGACAAATTTAGCAGGTCATCATCTTCTATTAAGTTATTTGCAAACCACTGGCAGTACGCACGACGTCTAGGGTAGTCTACCGGCAAAATAGCCTGATGTGATTGCATCTTATACGGATGCATGTGTAAGTTTTTCTTTACAATTTTCTGACATGTTCCATAAGAAAGTCCAATCTCTTGAGAAAGGCGTTTCAAAGGTTTTGTGGGTTCATTTACCATACGTTGACGAACATCATTTATAACTTGTTCCGAACGAACAGTTGGTCTACCAGTACGTGATTTATGACCCACAGAACCAGTCTCACGAAACACAGCAACACAATTGGAAAGGCAATTACAAAAATCTTTGGGAATTACAGCTAACTCTGGAAAGTGCTCTCTAAAATAATCCAAACATGCACGTTGACTGTAACCCGAATTCCATCAATTCGCACTCCACTCCGAAAATAGGCTTCAATCATGTACGCTTTTTGCACTATATTGTAAACCATATTTGAATTTACTCGAATGTGCTATGTTTCAAACTCGACGTTCAAACTTGCTTTCAGCAATTCTAACACATTAATGGATGACAGATAATGTCACTGTCAAAATAATTTACAAAACAGAGTTATAGTTCCTAACTTAAGTTCAGACATACAATTTATATTACAAAGCCATCTTCGTCCTAGAAACTTTATGATATCACGGTATACCAAAGATGCACATCTTGCTACATTGTGCAAACGTCATCAATGACGTGCACGTCTTCGTATCGTGAAAGGCCTATAGTACTACTGGTCAAAAAAAAAACAAGGTTAAATTTGTTTTATAACGAGAAACATTTTAACGAAAGACTATTATTTGTAAATGGTAGGGAAAGAGAAACCAGTAAAGAGTATACATTAATCGTAGCCTATGAACTTAATGAAGACGCAAAAAAAGAAGTCAAAGATATTTCTTTTAGAGAATTACAAAAGCAGTAGACCAAACTGACAACAAAGTAATAATAATGACGGACTTGGCATAGTTGGCAATAAAAACGAAGGTATAGGAATGGTATCTAGAGAAAAAAGAGAGCAGGAACTAAAAACAATAATCGAGAAAGATTGATACAATTTTGTTTAGAGAACCGGTTAAAAATAGGAAATATTCATTTTAAGAAGAAATATGTACATAAAATAACTAGATAAATACCTCCTAAAAATTAAAAATCAGTCATTAATTACTTTCTTGTCGATATGGTCGATGGTGATCAAAAAGGGTGAAAACAGCCATTAGAAATAAGAAGATAATATAGAAAAAATGCTTAACTACAAAGGACTCGAAACTACTAAGAATATAAATCCCAAAGAAGTATAGTTAAAAACTAATAAAAGAAGAAAAATAAAAAATCGTAGTAAGACTTCGGCGAAATATTGAAAACTGCATATTATGATAATCGGAAGTTATTCTTCGGACCACTTAGAAACATGAGACAGAAGACATATACATATTATAATGAATTTCAAAGATAAAAAAGGAACAGTACTGACTGAAGAGAACAACATTATCTGGAAAAGATATGATAAAAGACAAAGAACTGGAAAGTCTTTCTTTGGAGACTGTGGTTAAGTAAAAACTCAAAAAAGATATATAACCCCTTACCACAATTACTAATCGTATCCTAAATACGTATTTCGACAACTAAGTTGTCATCATCAGTACGTAAAAACCACTAATCAAAGTGTCGCCCATGGGGCACAGTAAAGCTAAACACACGTACACACGTACTGTATACGTGGACACCGTGAAAAGTTGGTGCGTTTTCATACGTTTGGCTTTACTGTGCCCCATGTGCGACACTTTGATTAGTGGTTTTGACCTACTGATGATGACAACTTAGTTGTAGAAATACGTATTTAGGATACGATTAGTAATTGTGGTAAGGGGTTATATACCTTTTTTGAGAAGAACTGGAAGGTGAGGACACACGAACGGATCGTATAGAGCATTGATTCCCAAAGTGGTCCAGGTGGACCCCCAGGGGTCCACGGAAAACTCGACGGGGGTTTACGTTGGCCTGACAAAAAAATGGGGGTTCACAATTCGTAAGCGGGGCTCCACGAAAATTTATCTGGTTTCGATAGTGAAGAACTAAAATGTTGGCTTGAGTTCACCTATCAATGTAGGCAGATAATATTTTAAGAAGCTCAGCGACCGTTACTTGTAAAAACTTGCATAATCCATATTCAGTACAACGTGTCGAAACTTGCAAAGCGCTGCCGCTGCCGCAACGCTTGTTCAGACGTGCAAAAGGACGAAGTACGACTTGTCGTGTGTGTGCTTGCAATCTTGCATGAACTTGTTTGATTCTTCACCAATATAAATACGAATGCCACGGATAAACGTTACTCATTTGTTTCCCGAATTTCGAAAAGAAAAGTAAAGTGAAGTGAATCGATGTTAGTGTTTTTTATTTTATTTATTATTTATCTATTTATTTTACACGTTTTGTACACGTAAGTAAACAAAAAATGGACAAATTACAAAAAAATACGTAAATACAAAAGGTGAGGCTTATTCCTAAAAGAAATCTCTTCCAACCCACCTGCGATAGGAGATATATTTATGTTGTAATAAGTATATTTGTAATGTTTGCGTGTAGTAGGTACGTATTAAAAATTAAATACTGAACAGAGCCATTATTAGATACTTCCATAAAAGAACAGAAAGCCGAGAAAGGTTGAACTTCTTGTCCCTACTTTATTAGTAATTTTTTTATTACCCGACTGTGTGGTGGTTCACTAATAATTAAATATATTTTCATAAATTGTATGTGTTTTTATATACTACATACTCGTAACGTGCATCAAAGTAATAAATAAATAATTAAAATCGCGAAGTTTTGATATCAAAATATTATTTACAAGTATTTTCTATCGAATTTACAGAAATATATCAAAATATAATTAATGAAAAAATATTTTACATTACATTAAAATCGGTTCAGCCGTTTTCATATAACTCAATTATTGATCTTAGCGATTTATTGCTTTTAATAATTAGAATCAGTTTGCCGCCGGTACTTTGTTTATTTCATTGCAATAATCAATTAATCCTGTTAAAATAGCCATATCCTGTTAAGTAACACCGCCTTAAGATTAGGTACTACAACAAAGTTTTTTTTTTATTTACAGGTAGGTAACTGATACGAAACATGGCTGAATCTAAGAAGAAATGTCGACAGTACAGTGTTGATTATTTAAAATTTGGTTTTCTTCCATCAAAGACAGACAAGCGATTGCCCATATGCCTTTTATGCAACAAAGTTTTGAGCAATGACTCTATGAAACCATCGAAGCTCGAAGATCATCTAAGAAGGTGTCATCCTGATAAAATAGGTAAAGATTTGAAATATTTTCAAACATTGAAGGAAAAATATGAAAAGAGACCCACCGTGCACAGTATGTTCGCTTCAACGTCGGAAACTAACGATGATGGCTTGCGGGCATCTTACAATATCTCATTACTTATAGCGAAATCTGGAAAATCGCATACCATTGGAGAACAGTTAATTTTACCCGCTGTTGAAGAGGTTTTAAAATCTGTTCTGCACAAATCTCCATTTGACATACTCAAAAGAATTCCTTTGAGTAACAACACTGTACAAAGACGTATTGACGAAATGAGCTCTGATATTGAAAGTTTATTGTGTAATTATCTGCAAACAACTCATTTTTCTATTCAACTGGACGAGTCAACTTTACCTGGTAATGAAGCATTATTATTGGCATATGTTCGATTTGTTATGGACGAAGAAATTCATGAAGAGCTACTCTCGCGAAAACTTTGGAGACGGACACTAAAAGTGAATCAATATTTAATGTCCTGAGTGATTTTTTTAAGGAAAAATCGATTCCATTCACAAACGTTATTTCGGTGGCAACAGATGGAGCTCCTGCCATGGCCGGGCGATGTCGTGGGTTTATAAGCCATCTTAAAAGAATTATACCAGAGGTAACTGCAATTCACTGTGTCATCCACCGACAACACCTAGTAGCGAAAAATTTGAGTGCTAAATTGCACCAATCGCTTCAACTTGTGATTAATGCAGTTAACAAAATAAGAAGCAATGCATCGAATACGCGTTTATTTGCACAATTGTGCGATGAAAATGATGAAGACTTCCAACGATTGCTCTTACATACTGAAGTACGCTGGTTGTCGAAAGGTGCACGTTTAACAAGATTTTTCTCACTTTTTGAATCAGTTTTAGAGTTTCTGGAAAGAAAAGATCCAGATTTAAAAGAAAACCTGATCAATTTCAAAGCAGACATCGCGTATTTGACAGATTTGTTCAAAAAATTTAATGACATTAACTTACAATTACAAGGGGACAGCCTCAATTTAATAAAAACAAAGGGTGTAATTTCAGCTTTTCTTGGAAAATTGAAATTTATGAAGCAAAATATTAGTCGGCGCGAATTTTCCCAGTTTTCAAACTTGTCACAGGTAGAATGCCTTGATGAGGATATTCACACATACGTTCAACATTTAATTGCCCTGCATGATGACTTTAAAATCAGATTTGAAGATATTCTGACGATGGAAATACCACCATGGATCATAAATCCACTTGATGAAACGGAAGTGGAGAATGTGATAGTACAAGAGGAGCTACTCGAGCTTAGCACTAATGAGGAACTGAAGGTGAAATTTAAAAGAGGGTATCAAACATTTTGGCTGCAGGCAGAAATACCCGAAAAATATCCTGGACTGTGGGGAATTGCGAGAAAGCTTTTGATAGCGTTTCCCTCGTCATATCTTGTCGAGAAAAGTTTGAGTGTCGTTACAAACCTTTTAACAAAAAAAAGGAGCAGATTGAATATCACAGAACGGGGAGATTTGCGGTTATTCCTAACAAAACTCAAACTCAAGCCAAATATTGATAATTTGCTGTCATCCATCAAGTACATCCCTCCCACTAAAATTATGACTATTTTGTGATTGTCATTGTAGAAGTTACGTTACGCTATTAATATTTAATTTTAATTATATTACGACTGTTATCATATTACAATGTAATATGATAACAATAATAATTAATAGTGTAATAATTACATATTTGAATAAATACAACACAAGGAAATATACTATTTTTCTTTTTATTTTTACCACTCCGAATGGGAGTTTTCTAAATAAAATATGTGAGAATTGATTGGTTTCTTTTGCTGTGAGTAGATGTCAAGGGAGTAAAGTTGGATGGAATCACTTTTTTGATTGGCTAACTTTACTTTTTTGACATCCACTCACAGCACAATCCATTAATTAATTAACCAATAACTCAGCCGCAACGCAAATTTCCATAGTTAGATTTAATCTTCACATTTTTGTCGAGTTTTGGGAATATGGTAGAAATGTAGCTGCAGGTGGTCCACCGGAACCAGCAAAATTTTCAAAGTGGTCTATGAGAAAAAAAAAGTTTGGGAGCCTCTGGTATAGAGCAATTATTGAAAATAAGAGGTTGTACATAAACGCAAAGCGAGCATGAAATAACTACAGAAGAACTTAAAGAGGCATTATATAAGTTAAAACGAGGAAAAGCCTCAGGTGAAGACAAAATAACAGCCGTTATGGTTAAAGCGTTGTCCGAAGAAACCCTACAATAATTTGGGCTTATGATGAAAGGAGCCGGACCGAAGATTGAAGAATAGGAATCATGACACCAATCTATAAAAAGATGATAGTAAAGACTGTCATAATAAGCGGTATCACGTTAACAAGTACGATAGCTAAGGCTTATGAAAGAATACTAGAAAAGAGGATAATAACGAAATTAGAAAGAATCCTGAAGGACACTCAATTTGATTTTAGACCCAATATAGGAGTTATTGATACGATCTTCATATTAAGACATATCGGCGAAAAAGCTATAAGAAGGCAAAAATGTGCATCTGTGTTTCATAGATCTCCGAAAGGTTTGCGATAGAATTAAAAGAAAGGATCTATGGAGTATTTTGAGAAATCCACAAAATACTAATAAACGGAATACAAAGCCTTTACAGAAAGATAACCAACTATAGAAGATCAAGGCGACAGGAGGCTTCTAATAAATTTGAAACAACTATAAGAATCAGACAGAAGTATATTGAGTCTGATGCTATACAGCGTGACATTAGACGTAAGGAAGATAGCCAAACCATACGAGATCGGTTACTGGAAGACGAAAGAACTCTAAGGCCCGGTTTATTCACCTTCCAGTAAAGTACCTGTTAGTTACTTGACAATTAAATTTACTTGGCACATTTACTATTTTTGGGTTTATTCATATAATTTTAAAGGTCGGTTAGTTACTGGAAAGAACTAGATGTTTTTACAACAGTAGTAAGGTTAGGGGAAAATAGAGAATGATGTAACATACCACTAACACATGGTATAGAGAAGGATGTACAGCTTTCGGTAATTTGAAATTCTAGTTGCCGGCATGACAAATGAGCGCATCTAATATAACCTTAAATCTCAAGCGTTTGTTGTGTGTTATTACGTGTTGTCCATTTTTACTTTTTTCATAAACATTATTAATATAAAATACATATTTTAATATAAAAAAGGTATGTTATATTATTACCTAAATTATGACCTAATCCCAGGCTACAGTTCGCATTTTATTGTCAGAACTTGTTTAATTTCATAGAAAATGAAAAAGTAAGAAAGGGGTTAGATCGGCAAATTTCTCTATCGAGGAATCAAGAATTTTAGTTGATCTAGTTTTAAAGTACAAGAATGTCATCAAATGCAAAAAGACTAACAGTACAACATGGAAACAAAAGGAGGATGCGTGGTCAGAAGTATCAAAAAAATTGTTATTCAACCCCTTTTTGTATTTTCAATACAAGTAAATAAATATATGTATATATATTCTGTATTAATATTGGTTGTTTTATTATTATATTTATTTTGTACAGACTTTTTTTAAAATATATCTTTTATGTCTAGCATCATATTATAATTTACTATGACTACATGTGAAATAAAGATGAAATTTTTGTTTAGAACATATACTTTAATAATACATATCACACATATTTACCACACACACAGTATGTAATAAACAATACAAACGAACAAATTCGTCATCATCAAATTTATTAAAATTGTCTTCTATTTGATATCGATTCACTAAATTATTAATAAGTATTGACAAAATCATTGTCTAAAATATCGTCAATGTCTTGAAATAAATCCATTTTACTTGTCAATAACTTAATTTTCTACATGACAGTTCACAAACAGCATGATATTAGTCTTACTTGAGACTTTATAGGGTAGATGAGCAGCAAGTAAATTTTCTCCCAAGTAAGTAATTTTACTGGGCGGTTAAATTTTACTTGACGGTGAATAAACACTTAATCTGGCAAGTAAGGCTTTATCTTACAAGTAGCGTTACTCGATACTTTACTGGAAGGTGAATAAACCGGCCCTAAATAGAAATCTAAATATCTACCAAAAAGGCACTGGAGAAAATAAATAGCGGAGTTAATAATCGACGAAGGAGATACTTGTTGAAACTTCATTATATAGATATAATAAAACACAGTTGTATAGTTTCAAAATAATATATATAATGTTAACACACTACATATGTTTCACCACACTGTGGCATCATCAGGTGGATGAAAATACTTTGTATTCCGTTTATTAGTATTTTGTGGATTTCTCAAAATACTCCATAGATCCTCTCTTTTAATACTCTCTTTTAAGACTTATATGAAAATGAAGGTGATGGTAAAGCACCTGTCGAATTTGAGAAAGCTACTGTACCAGATTAAATTAATTCGACGGCCTCTTAGCGTAGATTATGCAGAAAATTTTTCCACGAATATAAAAAACGCTGACAAGCAATAATAGACAAAAACAGCGACTACGCTGTATATTAGGAACTCGTGATTTAGTGATTTTAAAAATGCTCTCTAACGATACATACATTTTTTTAATTTAGGACACGTTTTCCCTGAAAAATTAGTTAGACAAACTGAATCAGAAGAATTACACATTGCTACTAGAGTTCCAATTTAAAAAAATGTTGCCCATGATAGGGCACGTTATACATGAAACATATGGAAAAAAATATAGAGCGTCCAATAAATACATACATGAAGTGCATAGATGTAGTTACATACACATACTTTTGGCGACCATAAAAAGTTACATTGTAACTTTAGTTATAGTTATAAACTGTGTAATTTGATTTTTACTTACCTTGCAAATACTTTGATATTCTTCGTTATCTTGATCATAGCATGCTAACAAAAACCCTCCATATGTTCCTGTTCTCTTCCCCTTCCCTATATAGCCACCAATTACTACTACATCCAATGTATCTCCCACTCCATCCAAATAATCTTTCTTTAATTTTAACCAGTTACGAGAGCGCTTGGCGATTTCGTAAGTAGCTTCTTCATCTAAAGTTTTCACCATTAAACCTTCACAATTACCTGTAAAAAGCAAAGTGAACGGACTATTAAGATATTAAATTGCTTCAAAGACCTTTTACGCTCTCTTCTAAAAAGTCCTGCACTTCTTCCAGAGTTTTTGTATCCATGGCTGTAGCAAAACACCACTGACCTTCATGTTCTCGAAAATGTGTTTTGAGAAGTAAACGTCTCTCACTAAAGGATTTCTTAACTAATGACTCTCCATTCAAATAAAGCAAATCGAACATAAAAACGCAGACTTGCACTTTTATATCAGCCTCATTTGCATCCTAAATTAAGGAAAAACATCGATATAGTTACATATCAATATTTGTAGACAAATTTGATCACAACTATTTACATTTACAAAATGCGGATGCATTTCGCTCTTATTGGAGCTCGTCAACACACAGTATACCGGAGATAGATGTCTTCTATACTTCGTTGACAAGCTCCAATAAGAGCGAAATGCATCCACACGTTATGGGATAGATGCGACTTTTCACGAATTTTTCAATATTTTGTGATTGTGTCATTACAGTTTCTTTATTATGGCCATAAAAATTTTTGCATGCTAATATATACTTTTATATATATTTTTTGGCATGTTTAATAAAAAATAAATCCATCTATCTCCATAGTTTTTATCAAACTACGTGTTAATTAAGTAATTATATCGTTTCTTTTATAAAAGCGAATGTGGATTTCAAATATGCAAATCACATGTAATTATTTAATTATAAATAAAGCGTGAATTTACTTTCAAATTTTCGTTTAAATGTACAGAATAACAGCTAAGTATTTTCATTATTTTTTCTATAGAATATATATAAAAATATAAATCGTATATACACATTAATTTAAGAATATGTCCTTAGTTCAGTTCTTATTCATGCATTAGTTAAGCTCTGTTCATATGCGCAACACTAGCAACACTAAATTCTGATACAGAAGCATCAAAGATACCGACTACAAGTGACACATCTCTATAATCTATTGCAATAGTTCACATATTATCCGCCGGTCGAATTGGTCGCGTTCTAATCTACGGCGTATTATAACCATGAAATATGGATAATATTGTGATGTGAGTCATCCGACGATACGTCAGGCTAGCGGTATCATGCGCCGAATACGTCATCAAGTCTCCCGAGCCTCCTAGAAAAGAGCTACTCGAAGGTTCTCGAATGAGCTATAGACCTATATAAGAACTCGGAATGGAGGGAGACAATCACATCATTCTCACTGCGCCTTCTGCTCGAGCAGTACCACAGCTGAGAGAACATACGACGAAATATCGTCAAGCGAAGCCGGAAGAAATGGCCGGGCGAATTATCACATTAACAAAATTAATAGTGAATCCCAATATGATTGAACTCTGGCCACCTGTATTAGTTCAACAAACGCAATCAATAATTGATGAAACACACAGCGAAAGTGGCATACAACAACTTCTACAGACATCACCGAGTTTCTTCGTAGTAGACCCGGATCAACCGAAAATACAAGTTAGGATAACAGAAAACAATACCGAACCGCTCTAAAAAGAAAAAAAACACCACCGAACACAGAACAAGATACAAACCGAAAACAAAACTGCTGATGACTTTATATACCCGAAATTTACGAAGAAGCCGAAAATAGACGAAACAACTTTACCGATCGAAACTAAAAATTCATACGACGCCCTCGAAAACAAAACCGAGGAAAAAATGGAAGAAGAAACTTCCGAATTCACTCCACAGCCTTCAACATCAGATAGCACACCCAGGGTAAGTGACAAAACAAACATCACACTTAACACAAAAACTGAAACACGAAAACCACACAAAATCCCACCAATTATTATAACTGAAAAAGACAAATGGGCACATATACGACACATACTCAAAACACACAGCATTAACACAGTACAAAACAAACTCGTGAAACCAGGCATACACATCGAACCGACAACTAACGAAGACTACCGAAAACTTAAACACATACTCGACAATGAACAAATACAATTTTACACTTTTCAACTGAGAAGCGAAAAGACACTAAAGGTAGTTATGCGTGGCATTCCTACCTTTATCACAGACACTGACATCACCGACGACTTGACGACCAAGGCTACCCGACAATAAAAATAAAACGCATGAACGGCAAACACGGAATACCAGCACCACTTGTACTAATAGAACTGACGAGACAATACAAATCAATTTACAACATACACGACTGCTGCGGACTCACAATTAAAATCGAACCACTAAACAAACGGACAGCGGACAACGGACAACATAATACAATGCCACAAATGTCAGACATTTGGACACCACCAAAAAAACTGTAACATACACTACAAATGCATGAAATGCGGAGACGAACACTCAACACACCTATGTACAAAACCCAAAACAACCCCACCAAAGTGTGCAAACTGCGGTGGTCCTCACTTATCCACTTTCCTTAACTGTCCTAACAACCCTGTAAACAAAACCACACCCAAACCCGAATACATACCAGCACCACCCCCAACAACAAACCCATGGACACAAAAACAAAGAAACACAACACCTAACACAACTGACGAACTAGCACTTGCCTTAGGCAATATGCTAATAACATTACACTCCACAAACGCAACAACAGAACAGATACAATACTTCGTAACGCAAACACAGAAAATAATCACACTCTACAACAACAAACATTAAACACACACATGACTGAAACGCAAAAAACCGATGACCAGTGACTTAAACGCAAAAAGCGACAAACACACAGACTACACATACGCAACACAGGACCGCACAAAAACACACAACACACGATTATTTATTAATCAGACACAAACACGTCACAACCCTGGGAAATACGAAACAATGGAGTGGAAATGGAGGCAACTCCGACCACAACAAAATTCAAGTCTCATATAAAAGGGAGACGATCAGACGACCAGCAACCGACAACGAGTATTGTGATATAAATAAATACTGTTAGTTTAAGTGTTTTATATCGTATTTTGTTTTATTATTATGGTGTGTTTTAATTACCGTTAGTTTTAATTAAACGAACCCGGAAAGACAAATATGTTACAATACTTTACCGTTAGCAATACCGGGCATTTAGAATTACAAATTTAAAGGGTATAATAATAAAGGTGGTGTCTGATAAATCCTTTAGCCATTTAATATTAAAAAGGAAGCTTCACATCTATAAATACTAAATTTAAATCAACCTATTTGTTTGCGCACTACTTACACTATATTTGGTATAAGTTTGAAATTTATGAACTTACTTTTCTCTTTCTAGTACTTAGTATTTGAAAAGGTAAGATTTGCTTCTTTTCCACATCCCATGCAACGGCTTCACAATCCAAAATGCAAGACTTTATAGTTTCCATTTTGCAATTATCTAGTCTCGAGATAATGTCAGGATATTTACTAGTATTATTCTCTTGATTTCTACTGTATATATAAACACCACCATCTTCCCGGATGTGAATCTAGAAAAGCAATTGAAAATATTAGTTAAACATAGAAATAGAATTTTAATTTAATTTAAGAACAAAGTTCAATAGCGTGCCTATTCAAAAGTAATTCTTAATTTCTAAGACGATATATTAATTCTCAAATATTTATTTTTCGGTAAATTTATAACTATAAGATGCAATCTTTAAATTAATATACAAATCCGCATTTTTACTAGATAGCAATTTCACTTTGCTAAAAATGTATTTAAAAATAGGGATATTAGCCCTATTTTTAATTTAAGCATTTGCTTTCTTCATTAATATTTGATATTTTAATGTAAAAATTCACAAAAATAGAAAATTCGGCTTAAGAAACTCAACTTTATATGACCTACAGGATACTTACTTCAAACAAAACGTTTTTGCTCCACTATTTGATTTAATTTTACATAAATGCATATTTTTTGCATCCAATGTTGATGTATGAAATATTTCCGTATATGTAACATTCAATCGTTTTTTTATTACTTATACGTAGTAGTTATGAATCGATTACAATATTTACAATTTATCTTCTCTCCCAATTCATCTCTATGTGTGCAAGCGCACGTTCACACTCTCAGAGAGAGAAAGAGAGAACAGTGCGCTGAAATACATTCCCGTCAGGACTATCCTTCATGGTACAACGGACGACCGTAGACGCTTGAGACTCAATAACATCATCCTATAAGTAGTTGGATATACAACCTCAATACGGCCAACGGAACATAGATCAAAGATGGAGAGAACACTACACCAGGAGGAAGTAGACAAGGGCCTCAGGCCATTTCTCTTCAACCTTATAATGGACAAAATAATAGCAGAAGTGACATCTTTAAACTTGGGATACAGGATGAATAATAAGGCAATCAGCATGGTATGTTACGCCGGCGATGCAGTGATACTCGCACAAAATGAGAACGACTTGTAGAGACAGCCACTTAGATTCCATCAAATCAGCCAGCAACTCAATATGGATATATCCATTGAAAAAACGAAAAATATGACCATCGCAAGAGAACCACTCAGATGCAAGCTGGTAATAGAAAGTAATTTAAATACCTCGGCATAGACTTGTCAAGTGCTGACTCGGTAAAGTACCTAAGGATCCAAGGAAATTGTCTGGGCCAACCCTATATCCGAAGAGAGAGCAAGATAAAATATACAAGACATGCGTAAGACCGATAATGAAGTATGGAGTAGAAGTAAGAGAGGATTCCAGCAAAACCAAGAGTATGCTGCGCGTCGCAGAAATGACTACTAAGAAGGATAGTCAGGTCACAGTATATTAAACATTCAGTAGGAACAACTGCCGTCGGTACCTTTGATGTTCGTAGTCCAGACTTTACAACCAATATGGCGATAATTGGCACTCCTTGCTAACGGGTGTTCAGAAACATTCGAAGTCAAGTGGGCTCTGAACAAAAAATCGTATATCTTTACTTAAGTATAGCAAAAGCCAATTAAGTTGGCGCGAGGAGGGGTAAGTTCGCGCAGGATTAGAAGTAGTGGGGAGATTTGTATTTGGTTTTACGTCAAATGTCAGATAATTCTAACCTCTGAGCGTATATCACTTTATGATCCCCTAGCAAATACATTATGTTCCGTCAAACGTCAATGACAAATGTATTCTGACAATTACTTGAGTAGTGGGGGTAGACATTTTTAAAAACGTTTTCTGCGCACCCCCTCCTCGCGCCAACTTAATTGGCGTTTACTATATCTGATTTGTAATAATTATTAAATGTCAATTGTTGTCTGTCAAAAATCAATCTATCTCAGACATGACTTCATATTTTCAAGGACTACTTTGACTTCGAATGTTTCTGAACACCCGTTATTTATAATACTAGATGTCGCTATCTAAAAACCAGTGGAAATGATCATATTTTTGAATTATACATATAATATTTATATCAAATTATGAAAGAACACAACTACATGCAGATAAATAGTTGGAAATATTGAGTGGTAGACCTACCTATATGTTATATATTTAAACTAAAATATATAGCATCCAGTTTAATCGAATTTAATAAGAAAGGGAGAATTTAGATCAATATTTTTTTATATCCAATTTATCTTGGGATTTTTTATATAATTACAATGTATACGCGCAAGAAACGTTAAGAAGAATAATACTAATATAATGAACAATTATATTTATAATGTGTTTTACACTTTCATACTAGCATAATTTTATATAGCATCTCTAAATTAACAAAATACCAAACCAATGTCTACAAAATAACACGTTAAGCGTATTTTTATTAATAATAAAGACCTTTCTTGTCCAACAGACAAAATACATTTAAAATATACTACAATTATAGAGTAAATATAATCACAATAAGATTGAAATACAGATCTATTATCCAGATCTATTGTTATGTATTCATTAATTTTATGGAAATATATATCACACATGCATAATATACATACCAATACTTTCAATAAAATTGAAGTTTTTCCGTGGAAAATAAACATAAGAATTAAAATAGTCCTCTTTGCAACCAAATGTATATGTAAGTCAAATTTATATACATACAGAACAATATCAAAAAAATATTTTATGTTAATAAATTTAAATTATTTAATTTGAAAGTTCAAATGAAAGTGTTTCAAAATGATTTGGGTTTCGTAGTAAGTTTATTACTAACACAAAATATAAAAACCATATGTCACATTTACATGTCAATATTAGTAAACATATGACTCAACCGTCGACACCTGTCGGTCAACTGTTGAAGAACCGTCAATTTCACACATGCGCGCTCAGAAACTGCAGGCCAAAATAGGCTAGCTGTCCCTACTGAATTTGTAATATATGGTCAGGTAAACAAGATGAGATCGCGTAAGAAACACTGACATCAGAGGGCAGTGCGATGTACAAGATATAGTGAGATGGGCAAGGCAGAGAAGAGAGTGGTATAACCACGTGAAAAGAATGACAGACGACAGAGTACCACGCGTCGTATTAGAGGGTAAACCATCAGGCAAACGCCCACCTGGAAAACCACCAAAGAGATGGAGGGACAGCTGGCAATTCACATCTCAGAAAATTTTAGAGACCGGCTTGAAATTAATACATCAACAAAATCTTAATAAGAAGACCAACTATTCCAACTATTTCAGTTGGAATATAACTATTGGATAATAAGTTATTATTTTTATATTGCTCTGAGTATTAGGTTGATGTATGTGAAATTAATAAAATTTAAATCATTAAGTCATTTCGATCTACTAAAACCTACTTCAACCAACGACTAACAAGGGCATAAACGCTATAAAAAATTCGAATATCTGTAGTTGATAAAGATTTTAACAGTGCCTTTCTTTCTAAGTAAATAGAATTTATTTAGAAAAAGTCTTTAACATAAGATGTGCAAAGAGAAAAAAAGTGCATCTCATACAAATGCCACCACAGCATTTAAGGAAACAATTCAAACATAATTTTAAGCACTTGAAAATGTAGTCAAATAAACTATGAAACGTTGTGGAAAATAACAGCTATTCATTTTATTAGTTCTATTTAATGAATTTAAAAAGACAATTATCAATATCGGAACTTCCAAAGAAACTGAAAACTAATACATATATCAATTATTTACATAGGAAACGATGTGGATAAAATTATTAATGAATGATATTAAAATGTGCCTTTTGACATCAATTACTATACATCATGAAGAGTGCAGTAATAGAAGTTTCAGGTGCGCAATATTAAATAAAAATTGCATATTTACATTTTTACGATTTTGGATTCTTCCAAGTTTGTTCATTTATAAATATGTGTAAAGATATAACAAACTTTTCATTAATTTTTATAATAACACACATACCTGCGCTCTTTCACCATCATACTTCCATTCGCATGTAAATTTCAAACCATCAAATCTTGTTAAAACCTCTTGCACACCTTTAGTAGGATGCGCCAACATCGGTTTTAGTGGTATACCAGGAGTTAATTTACAATGTTCTGGCAATTTTTCTATTCCCTCTTTTAGGAGCACTGGCACAATTAAATCATAATTTGGACATTCACTGCAAATGTACTTGTAATTTTGCAAGAAAAAAAATAAAAGATTTGCTTTACCAATAAGTGGTTTTCAAAATCAGAGCTAATTCATCATATTTGGCCTTAAAACTTTCTTGCGACATTTTTTTTGAACAATCGATTTGTTTCAGAGGATATTCTTGATAAGGAGGTGTCGTCGCACAAGCTAAAGCCACTGCTTGTAATACAGATTGTTCAGCAAGCCCGATTCTTAATTTACCGGCTAATGATCTAATTAGAAACCTTGCTTCCGCTTGCCTGCAAGCTATAAACATCGCCTGAATTTTTTCAACTTTTTTGGATTGAGACTGAAACCAAACAAATAAAATTTAATAATCGAATATTTACTGACATATTTAATATGAAAGCTTTTTACACTGGCCCAATTTAAACGCCAAGCTATCGCAAGCCCTTCCATAACCTTATTAATTACATCTCCTTGGTATGAATTCGAATGATTGTTGATTTTTTTCTCAGCGAAAATGTGAACGAACTCACAATATCTAGTTTCTTTCTTCATGATTGTATAAATCACTGGAAACCGTAACCGTGAAACTACCCTTTACAGAGTTCTAATCTGCCAGAACTGAAAGAGATTTTTGCTGTTTTAAACGTAGTGTTATATGTCAGGACTTGCATTTAAATATTTGTAGAAAGCTTCTGAATGTGGACGTTGAATGAACTGCACTAATTTTATGTGCTGGAAACACCGATAAATACACAAAAAAGTATGGTGTTTAGAAAAGAAGCTACGTTTTTTACATTACGTTAAAGTGTTTTACATTACGTTAAAGTGTTGGGTAGAATCGTGTTCGGTATCTGAGTTAGTTCCTTCAAAGCTGTAAAGCGAGCAACGAAAATCGTAAAAATCCACATGTAATTAATGAAGAATCGCTACATCCAGAGAAAATTGGTGTTTGGGCAGCGATAAGCCAAAGGCGAATCATTGGAACAATATTTTTTCAGGGAACGTTAAATGCCCAAAGGTACCGTACAGAAATTTTACAACCATTTGTCAATCAGTTGCATGATGATGAACTTCAAAATACATATTTTCAACAAGACGGAGCACCTTGTCACTGTACTGCAGAATCTTTGAATTATTTAAGAGAATTTTTTGATGAGCGGATAATTAGTCGAAATACTGCTGCACGTTCATGCGATTTAACACCTTGCAAGTTCTTTTTGTGGCCTTATCTAAAAAATAACATATTTCGAACACCTATATTGAATTTGAATGATATGCTACAGAGAATCGAACAGAAATGCATGGAAATTAATAACAATCCAGTAATGTTGCAGAATATCATCAGAAATTTTGAACGGAGGATTTTAAAGTGCATTGATCTTGAAGGACAACATTTGTTATAGTTTTCAATATGTATGAAACTGTCAAAATATACGACTTCGTAGGTTAAGTAGTAAATTTTAATTTACGACATATGTACTTCAAAATGTTCTCAGTAAATCACATGCTACTAGATTGACTTTTCAAATGAACACTTGTTATATATATATATATATATATATATATATATATATATATATATATATATATATATATATATATATATATATATACAGTTCATAAAGTATAAGTTTTCAGTTCGTACTGCCCAAGTGGGAACCGCAAATTGTACGTTAACTCTTTCTAACACATATGAATACGCGCTGTAATACTACACACGTTTGTCATTTTAAGTTAAGACGTACGTCTTTGAAATATTATATTAAATAAAAAGGATAAGTTGTCTAGGAGATAGTCTTGTGATATTCGGCTTGCTGTAAAATTATTTGAATACTGTTGTTTATTGACTTTGTTTCCGGTATTCTGACTTCTAGGTTAACCATTCTTCTAATTTGAATATTTAGTTTGTCATAAAAAATTACAAAATCCGTTCTTTTCAGAACAATACTGATAATAAACAGTAATATCAATTAGTGACAATAAGTACGAAATTGTTTGATTATCACTTCGACATTTCTAACCTACCTATTTATTTTACAGAATATTTCTTACATGCCTGGTAATTTGTTCGAATATTAAAGTAATAATTTGCGCATAGTTTTCTTGGATAGAATGAATATACTAGAAAAGAAACAATATTTTTGAACTATTCATGTTCCTACTTTACTTTTGACATGTAGGTTATGTATATGCTTTCTTTGGTTATATTGCAAGTGACATACTAAAATTTTGACAATATTGCAAAACATGACGTTTATATTTTATGATGACAAACGGTTATTTTCGCGATTGAATATTGACTTTATTTGACTCTGCAGTACTGATTTGAATCATATGCTTTGAATTTGGCCTTGAACTGAAAACTTATACTTTACGAACTATATATAACTTCTTTGGATCCTATGTGTACATAAGACCAATGATATTTCTAAAGGCTGAGTTAGTACTATTTAGTTGTATTTTAATATGAGTAAAAATATATAGAAATATTCATATATGAAAATGACGAACATACTGCATGTCCTGTCATTTTGGCTATTTCCTTAAGTTTTTCAAATACTCCTCTAACTGTTAAGGGTGCAGGTTTTATAATTGTCCGTTGATTATTTCTTGATTGTTCAGCAACTATTCCTAAATCACCAGTATTTTGTGCATCAGCTTTTATTTGGGCAAGTGTTCTTCCAGTAGATTGGGCAATAGCTTTCATTAAGTTGGTTGCAGCTATACCTAATTCAATACCTAAAATGATATAAAAATATAGCCATACACTCTGGTCACGATATACAGAAAATACCTTCGTATGCAGGACCTAATTCATTTAAACATAAGTAAATGCTAGGGAGTAAATCTTCTGGAGTTAATGCTATTACAGATCTAAAGTAATTTGATAAAATTTCTATCATCTTCAATCTAGCAGAAGTATTTTCAATCTCTTCAAATGTTCTTGCTAATGCCAAATATGGAACTCTAAAAATGCATTATAATTGTATTTTATATGTAAATAGACTTTGATAATCAAATATGCTAAAATGAGTACGAAATTAAACATAAAAATAGTCTACAGGGTGTAAACGAAATATGCTTACATATTTTAATATTTAATAACTGTAATAATATTAAGCATAAAATGCTAATGCACGAAAACTCATCTCGAATGAGATCAAAGAAAGAAAAATTAAAAAATGCGTGTGGCTCGACCCGAATCTGGTAAATTTAGTATTCCTTTTTATAACTACAGCGCTATCCTTACTGAAGCGTAGTGGTGGAAGTTGTAGATGCGATGATGCATACTGCATGTCATAAGTCAGTCTGTTATCAACTTCCGTGAAGTTGGCTTATTCAAATCACGAATTAACAGATGTCTTACTATACGGTGAAATAGGTGGAAATATTATAGCTATTAGACATATTTATAAAGGGCGGCTTTCGAATAGAAGATGTCCATCAAATAATTTGGTTTTACAAACTGTGTACAGATGAGAGATTGCGGTACATTGTATCCAAGTTATGAAAGTCGTGCCCGTGAAAGATGATCTTCGGCAACGTATTTTTCAAGCTGCGGTCCATATCCGCGAAGATCGAGCCGTGTTAAAGCGTGTACATACTACGAAAGTTTACCGATCGGATAGAAGCTTATATTTAGGCAAATGACAGCCACAATAAACATCTCCTTTAAGCATTCCACCTGTTTCACACAAATTTGCCATTTTTAGGGCAAAGAAATTGTCATTAAAAAAATAGGCAAATAGAGCACAGAAAAAAAAAAAGGCCATTCAATTAAAATTACAAATTCCATATCACCACAAAACTCCTATACCGTTTAAAGATTTTAAAGAAACTCGATATTGTATTTTTTTCGAGATATTACAAAGGTCAGGCCATTTACTTACTTATAAATAACAACAGAACAGCTGATGCATAAAAAATTTATGAATTAATTTTTTTTGTAGATTTGAATTGCTGTCTATTATATATTAGCGTACGTCAGAATATTTAATTTACACCCTGTATATTTCGCCGGTTCCAGCCGCGAAATTGTGACCTATAAAATATAGCTATATTTACTAATTTCTCAATCCTCTTACCCATTTTTATTTAAATTTTGTACATTTATATTAAAAAATACATATTTGCCTCATTTTCACATGTTCACACTCAAAATTACATGAAAATACGAGGGTATATCAGATATAAACGAGACTCATTTTTTAATGACTCGTACAAAAGTTTTTTGAATCGGCGAAGTAGGTGGCTATGTAGACAAAGCACTTAGGGTGGGGAGAGCAACGTCTGAAATTCCGTCGATACCGTTCAGTAGTGCAGTGACCATGAGTGAGCAAGCAGTGCACGTTTCCGTGGAGCAGCGGATAATTATTAAGTTTTTGACTAATGAGGGGGTGAATCCAACAGACATTTTACGCAGATTGCACGCACAGTTCGGGGAGAACACCCTTTCACGACTTCGCGTGTTTGCATGGCATAAACAATTTTCTGGAGGCCGGGAGAAAGTTGAAAACCAGAGCCACGTTCGACGCCAACTGACGAGCGTTACCGAAGCCAACATTGAGGCTTGATTTTCTTCATGATCGCTGCACAATTAATGCCCAATATTATTGCGACGTTTTGGATGCCGCAAAATTGTCTTTACGACGAAAAAGAAAGACGCAATCCGTTAAAAATGTCATTCTCCTTCACGACAACGCCAGACCACATTCGGCAAACATTACGAGGCAAAAAGTGGAACAATTCGGCTGGGAAATCTTGGAACATCCTGCTTACAGTCCAGACTTGTCACCCTGTGACTACCATTTGTTTGGACCTCTAAAAGAAGCTCTTGGAGGCCAGCGTTTCGACAGCGACCAAGCGGTAGAGACATTTGTGCTCCAGTGGCTGTGTGACCGGCCTAAAAGTTTTTACGATAACGGGATTAAAAAGCTTCCAATCCGTTGGGAAAAATGTATTGCGCGGGCGGGAGATTATGTAGAAAAATAGTACATTTGTATTAACCTTGTTCAATAAAGCATTAATAGTTTAAAAAAATCAGTCTCGTTTATATCTGATATACCCTCGTATTTCATTTTGACAATATAACAAGATGTATTTTTTACTTATATCAAGTTAATAAAAAGGTAATTGGAAAATATAAAAATGAAATGGATGAAAATAGTATAGAATAGATATACAGAAAATATCTTCATATGCAGGACCTAATTAATTTAAACATAAGTAAATGAATGCTAGAGAGTAAACCTTCTGGAGATAATGTAATTTAATAAAATTTCTATCATCTTCAATCTAGCAGATGTGTGTGCAATCTCTTCAAATGTTCAAATATGGAACTCATATTAGAATTTATTTACTTGGATCTAAAAAATTTATATAAAATTATATGATTTTAAATAATTTGATTTAGTATTTTTTCTGATGGTTTATAAAATTAGTTAAACAGATAAATAAAGTGCACTAATAAAAATGAATCAAAACACTATTTTTGGGTACATTGACTGTTTCGCAGTAAAAATGTAATAAACATGTGATAAAAATAATAATCACGTACTATCTAATTTTAGTTATCAGATTACAAATAATTACAAAATTTTTTCTTCTAAATTTCATCTAAATTGAGTAGGGGTGTTTGTTTCACCCCTACCTAAATTAATATATACTAGTTTTCAATATCCTATTACTATATCACATCTTTTGATTTTAAGTAGTAAAAATGATATCAAATCATAAACTCATTATACCGTCGACCTTCGATTTAACGATATCGCTTGGTTCCGAAAAAAAATGTTATATCAAAACATACTTATTTAAAAAGTTGTAGGATAAATAAAACTTAAGTAAAATGCAATTTGGTATTTGTTTACATCAAGTGTAATAAAAAACAAGGAATAAGGAAACACATGTGCAAGAGATGCAGTATAAATTCTTTTTTTTCAACTTTTCAACACAAAAACGCCGACAATTTTTTAAAATTCTATTAAAAAAGGTTTTCTTTTCCAAAAAATTACATTTACCTAATGAAGTAAAAATATTGTTTGGAACCTCTTGAAACTGTAAGGCTAATCTAGTGATTTTGATAAGTCTTAGAGGAATTACTTCATTTTCTTCATACTCATTTTGATTTTTAGTAAAAATAACACTTTCATTAATGTCCGAAACATTTGGCGATTCTGTAATTGCCGTTTGACTGTCCACTTCTAAAAAGTCTTAGTAGGGCATGGTGCTACTAATTGCATTATTTACCATAAAATGTTCCCATAATTTTCTTAACTCAGAAAGTCGTGTTGTGTATCTTCTTCATTCCAGACCAGTTCGGTACTATATCCAGCTTTTGAAAAGCTATTTCTAATTGTTTCTGTCTTTCACACTTTGTAATTTTTGAATGTTAATTGTATTCTGTAAAATTATTCTAAAGTAAAAGTATTCTAAAAATGCAAGCTTTAAGATTTCTTATAATATTCACAAGCATTCTTTTTCGATAGTGCATTTTAACATTTCTTATTATTTCCATGTCCATTGGCTGCAGTTTTGAAGTAATCTTAGATATAAAAAACATTAATTCTACAGCCCTTAGTTTTGTGTGCAGATCTTGGATATGCGGGACAATTATCAACTATCAAAATAATTTTTCTTTGTTGCTTATTAAATGACTTGCCTAACTTAAGCAATGATTTTCTAAATATCATTAGCAGCCAGGCTTTTTTGTAAAAATCATACACTTCTAGGGATTTAACGTTTTAAAACACTTTGGATTTTTGCTTTCTTCAATAACCATTAAGTCCAACTTTTCTGTCCCAGTAATTTATGTGCCTAGCATAATGGTTATCCTTTCTTTTCTATTATTTCAAAGTACAGATGATAATATATGTGATAATATAACAAGAAATGAGATTAGAATCAACCCCTACTTACTACATTAGTATTTTTGCTTTCACTATCTGAAGAAAAGGGTTATTACATCAAGATCTATTTTATTCAATTAAAACAAAAATACATACATACAAATTTTTCTTACATGCAATGTTCTTAAACATCGTAAAATAAAGTATTTTGTTAAATCGAAGTTAATTATTTAAATGTTATACTTTATTCATTTTAAATTCTAAGTATGATGTTTAAAATTAAGCATTTTCATGTAATTTTGAGAGTAAACAAGTAAAAATAATACTAATAGTATTTTTTTAATACAAATACCAGTGGCGTGTTCAGAACCTCACAAAAGGGGAAGCTATAGAGTATTATGTGAAAATCCTTTTGTCATTATATTGCATACACACACAATCAGACACATTTCCGCACGAATTTGGTTCTGAAACTTTGAAACGTCCGATCCCCATACTTATAATATAATCTACAGGAAAACAGCTTACACAATGGACTATTTTAATTCGATTTTCAAACGAAATAATCTATAAAAACGAAAGATTTTTGAGTTAATATAGTATGTATTTGTATTGTCTATAAATATTATAAATGAATAACTAACTAATTTCATTTGCATAATTCCACAATAAAAGTTTATAAAGGTATTTATTTTCTTTGCCAATATTCCTAGACACGCCCGTTCACAAACGTGATGCTTAAGAAACTGCCCATATAAGCCGTACGCTGTAGATAGCTAGCGTACCAGATTGTTCATGGTTCGTCGTCCTTCGCTAACATCAGCATTTGAAATAGACATGGACACGTTTTGATTAATAATAGTAGGTAATAATTTTAATATATAAAGTTTAATATTAAACTTTTTCATTTATACACTGTATTATACTTTTAGCTTCCACAGTATACATGCCACTAACAAATACACAAAATTTAAGTATAAATTATTACACAATTTGTAATAAAAATCATGTTATCACACTACGTTATTGAAAAATTAGTAAATATGGTTATATTTTATGGTTCATGATTTGCCAGTCCAGTATCAGCAAAATATAGACTACTCATAATTCTCTGTATTTACCAATATTACATGGTTAAACAATAAGCAACAAGTAAACCTACTTTTCATTGGGTTTCCAGCAACTGTTATCTATTGGATGATATTTACTTAAATTTGGATTATATACTATTGTTTCAGATTTGATTTCTTTTGAATTCTTCGATTGAACTACAATATAAATATAGAAATAGTTTTTTTATGTTGGAAATATTCTTACCAAAAAATTGATTGAATTTCTTGTCTTCACTTTTAGACACATTTTCTTTAGTATTGCCATTTTGAATATTTTCTATACTTGCTTTATCACCTTCATTTTTTAATTTATTATTTTGAACAATGTTATTTGCATCTTCTGTTACTTTGTCTTCTTCTTCATCACTTGAAATTAACTTCTTTTTCATCTGTAAAGTAGAACTTCTAACTATGATCTCCTCCTTCTCATCTGAACTACTATTTTTACTTTCTTTAATTCGTTTCACTAAAAAATATTTATTACTTAAGAACAAAATAAATATGCTCGAGTTACCATCTTTTTTAACACTGCCCTTCTTTTGCCTTAAAAAATATTATTAATATTGCAAAATATTGTAAATTGAATTTCATACTTGCTTTCTGAACTGCTACTACTGCTTGTGGATGTTTTTTTCCTTTTAACTGGAGGAGTGTATTGTCTAGCCGTTTGTGCTCTATGTATTAACAAACAATATTTAAATAGATCAAATGACTTATGACTACGAGCAGTTATTATATTGTGGTAATTATTACGAATTAATAAATTAAATATATTACGACTTAAATGCATGATGAATTACATACCCTCTCACTTCAGAGTCTGAACTGTCTTTATTTTGAATTGTTTTAAAGAATTTTCTGTAATAGAATTTAAATCAATTGAGATTTTTTTAAACATTCCCACTTACGTAATGCTGAGCTGCATCTTACTCATAATTTAAAACATAAATTATAAACTTATAAACAAACGTTAACATAGCCTTAAAATAAAAAAAAAAATGATACTCTTTTTAGTGTTGTGTGAACGTTGCTAAATAGTATTTCCCTCCAAAAAATAAAACTATAAAAACATAAAATTAGGTATACATTTCTAATGCCAACTTAATTACTAGTAATAAACAAGAAACCACGGGGATTTATCTAAATATAAAATTCCCGGTTCAAATTTTTAGTTCTGACAACATTAACAATTGGCGCTGTCTGCAATTCTTTTACCTTCCCCGCAGAAAATGAACGTTTATTTTTTGTGTTGTTTGTAACATATGTAACCTTACTTTTTGCTTTATTTTCTGTTTAAGACGTTTTGGTTTACACACGTGTTTTTTGCTAAAATTATGAATATTTAATTTTGAGATATTCCAGAGTTTACTTAGGTATTGCATTTATTTATTTATTTTATAATTCGATTATATATATTGTCTATTTACATATTCCGTTAAATACGTTTGTTTATTGCTTACAGTTTTTGTTTTTTTTTTGTTTTCAGTGTTAATTCTCTTATTAATTAAGTGTTGCATTTATTATATTTTTTCTGTAATTATACATTTTCTGAAATGGTTTTTATTATTGTGTTCCAAACTGTGTTAATAATAGTAGTAATGCAACTATGCACAGATTTCCTAAAGAACAGGAGGTAGGGTGAAATAGAATTATCTTATAATGTGTGTACCAAATGCCTTTTTACAGAGATTTATTAAATGGTTAAAAGCTATTAATAGAATGGACATAGAGCACAAGAAAAAAGAAAAGCATAGAGTCTGCGAACACCACTTTAGTAATAAGATGAAATCCATAGCTTACCGTAACCGAACAAACTTGAAAGCAAATGCTATTTCAGACTTACATATAATATTTCGTAAGAATATGACTTATTTCAACATTGTTCTCAAATTTACCATATACAAATATCTTTAGATGTTGAAGAAGATGTACAGGGGCTGGGTAACATTGATGGTTCTACAACCAAAGACACTGCAGTTCCTTCAACTAGTAGTTTCAATATAGAAAATTTTAAAGTGTCATTGATATTTCATGAATTTTTCAATTGGCTTTTTGTGCCTGCACATCATAGTGGATACCATGTTAATATTATACCTTCTTTCTGACCAATACAAGGAAATTGAAAGAGAGTCGAAGAAAAGGAAGAGAGAGTTATCTTCTCGAGCAGGTACAAAAAAAGGAAAATAGCATAGCAAAACATAACATTTAATGATATCGATAAAAATTAATTTTAGGTCTCAGTAGAAAAGTTAACTTTGCTAAATTAGTAAAATTACGAAAAGCACTTCTAACACCCAAAAAGAAGAAACTTATAAATGTTGCAAAAGGCCTACTCAAAACAGCTAGGCAGCTAAACAGAGAAAATAAATCAAACAAGGAAAAATTAAAGGAAGCATATAAATATTCTGCCTCGAAAGAATTTATGAGTTCTAGATTGAACAACCAAGCTATGAATTTTTTTTTGGGCCAATTGAATTTACAAAAGAAGAAGCCTAAGGGTCGCACATTCAGTACAGATGATAAAATACTTGCCCTTTCTTTTTTAAAACAAAGCCCTAAGGGATACAAATTACTTAAGAAAGTATTTGCGTTGCCTTCGCGCAAAACAATTTTGCAACATATAGAGTTTATCCAGTTGTAAGTAAAATGTTATATATAAAGAGTATTTTTATACAAAGGATACATCCTTTATATATTCTAAAAAAGTTTGTGTCATTTCAGGTCATCGAATAGAAAAATATTACATATTGTGATTTGACATCCTGGTTAAAAGTAATGACAGCCATTTCTGATCATACTGTTTTAACATACGAATGTAAATAGGTGATGCCAGGATTATTACCAGGAGAACACGGTTATATATATTGTAGACATCTTATAACTCAGGTTTTACGACCAGGAAACGTGACAGAATAGTTATAGCTGATAATGAAACTTTGCATTATAGAAACTTATTAAGATACAGAACACATAAAAACTTAATTCAAAAATATTTTGTAGAATAAGTAGAAAATAAGTATGTAATTTTAAAATGCAAAGAAATTTAACAATATTGGTTCTGTACATTATGGTAATAAATGAGGGTTTTTCACTCATTGTGCTCCGAAAGAATGTTTCTACGGATCACACAGAGTTTCCCTCCATAAAATCTTTTTTTTTTATTTTCTTCCTCGTTAATTAGAAGTACTGCTCAGTGTATAAAATTTTTCAAAATATGTATAAGATACATATACACAATAAAGAATATTGGTACAAGAGTAATTACATTAACAAAAAATATAAATTTGAAATTTCGAGTAAACTGTTTCTGCTTAAAACCAAAAGAAAATGTACTTTAACGTAGGCATTAATCACCCATAGATTGTAATGAACAAACACGCGATCAAATACACAAAACAAGTAATTTTAATACTACATTACCAGCATTAAAATATATTTTGTTCATCAGTTAGGTTATATGTTCTATACAGGACCTGAAACCTTTGCAGCAGGACCACTAATTGAAATAATATTAGCTTATGTATGTATTTATCTACTACTATTTTATTAATTATCTAGTATATGACTGTAATTCATGAACAAAATCTTTTAATGTCAACCATATTTATAAAATAGAACAAATGTTTAAGCGCGTATCAAACTAATTCATTGATACGACGTTTATGCATTGTCTATAGGAAAGATTAGAAATAATAGTTAAAAGTAAAATTTGAATTATGGCGCCTTTACTTCAACGCCATCAGTGACTGTTGTCGCAACTAGATTTTGAAAAGAGATCGATTAAAAAGAGATGCCCATCTAGTATATAGTTAATCTATGCAAGAAACATTAAAGTATCAAATAAGAAATTATGTTGAATCTAATTTGAACTTTATTGAAAATTTTTATAAAAAAATTTCTTATTCAATTTTACATATATAACACAGACTTACTAATTATACCTATATATCGTATCTAGTGACTCGGTAATGAATATTATACATTAACATTACTGTTATACTGCGTAGTTAAGTCAGATTAAAAAATAAATATTAAATTGCTAACATTTTTTTACTTTTCCAAATAGTAGGAATTTGTGAAATTTAAAGTTACTTTTGTGTTGGCAGCAATTGATGCGAAGATAAAGACGATTTTACACTGTTGTGTTTTGCTAGTTTTCTAGACATTTCTGAGATTTATTAATTAACTTTCACTTAATGAATTTTTGGTGTTTGTGTAGTTACAGCTTAACTTATTAATGACACTACTTTTGTCAATTTAAGTGCATGGTAGATGAGGAAATATTATGAGGGCAAATTGACAAAAAACCATTTACAGACATGGCTGCAAGTAGAAAATTACAAGGTGAGGAAACAACTTCGATATTGTTAACTCAGTTGGGTATTCATAAATGAAACAGTAAGTTTTTATATATAATTATACCATAATTTAAATAAATATTGGTATTTAGTGAAAACACTGATGCCAATTGGTTACTTTTGTAATGCATGTCTGTGCTACATGCAATATTTTGCATATGAACCATATAACGGTATCGAATAAATTAATAAAAAAAGAAAGCATATGATTCAAGTTATATTTTTTATTTTGAAAGTATGAACGTCGTATGTCTTTTTTTTGCATTTGTACCAAAATTATATTACAAATATCTTACACATTTGTTATTTTTAGGAGAAATCGATCGATGTTTAAAAAAAGTTACGGAAGGTGTAGATACATTTCATGACATCTTTCAAAAATTTCAGAATGCCACTAATGCAAATCAGAAAGAGAAATATGAAGCTGATCTCAAAAAAGAAATCAAAAAACTTCAGAGGCTACGAGACCAAATTAAAAGCTGGATTGCCTCAGCTGAAATTAAAGACAAAAGTGTTCTTATGGAAAATAGAAAACTCATAGAACAAGTAAAAGATAGTGTATAAGTGTGTTATACTCTAAATATCAAAAGTTTTATTTTAGCAAATGGAAAAATTTAAGGTTGTTGAGAGAGAAACTAAAACAAAAGCTTATTCAAAGGAAGGTTTAGGTGCTGCCCAAAAATTAGATCCTGTACAAAAAGAACGTGAAGAAATCCAAAGTTGGTTGAATGAGTCAATAAAAGAAATAAATAGACAAGTAAGTTTATTTAATTTATATACGTATGTAAAAGATTTCATCCTGTATTTATTAGTGTGATACATTAGAAAGTAAAATAGAATCATTACAAGCTAATAAGAAAAAAAAATTAGATAAGGATAAACAAGAAATGGTTGATGTTCATAAAAATAGACTTGAAAGACATAGGTTTCATGTAAAAAAACTAGAAACTCTATTAAGAATGCTGGACAATATGTCTGTAGAAGTATTACAGGTACAGTTTTAAAGCCCGTAAGTTTTATATATGCAGATTTACACATGTATTATAGATTAAAGCTATCAAAGAGGATATAGAATTTTATATTGAATCATCGCAAGAACCAGATTTTGAAGAGAATGAATATCTCTATGATGATATTGTTGGTTTAGATGATGTTGAATTATCAGGCGTTTGTTTACCATCATCGGCAACCACAGATAGTAATGAAACTGGAGGAACACCTACATCTATTATTTCAGGTTCATCTCCTATGGCATCACCTTCATTGAGTATACCTCCCCATAATCATTCCAGTGATAGCTTAAATGAAGATAAAAAGAATATGTACAGTAAGGTAAGAATGTAGGCCTGATTTGTCTCATTATGATTTTTTACATTCAAAGGTAATCATTTCTTAAAGAATAGCATAAATTTGTGTAGCATATTCTTGTAAAATGTTTTATAGCAATTAAATTTATTTGTATTAACCATATGCGATAACATGGTTTTATATTTAATTTATAGGTATATTTAGAAATATATCAGTTCAAATCTTGACATAATCATTAATTAAAACAATGTGTATAATTGTGTTACTGGTATTTTCAAAATAAAAATGCAAAATATATTTAATTTTTTTTTGGAAAAATATCAAGAAAATGATATATGAACTAGTAAAACTACATAGTGTTATTAAAGCTAAATAAATACAGGGTTAGCCATTTAAGGTTGCGGTTTTTGAAGTCATATTAAACATACAAAACATTAATTTAAAAAAATGATTTATTTGTGCAATTAAACAACAAGATCTGCGGTTTAATAAATCAGATTTTGGAAGTGAGAGCCTCGAGCAACGATAACATATCGCAGCCTCTTCTCAAATTCTCCACAAACTGCCTGAAGTGTGGCGTACGGTATCGCTTCTATTCGCTGCCGTATTGCCATTTCAAGGTCATCCAGGGTGTCTATACCATCGCGATATATCGTATCTTTTAATGATCCCCACAGGTAGAAATCGCAAGGATTGAGATCTGGACTATATGGTGGCCATGTTATCCCTCCGCCTGAAAACTGTTGAGCGTCAAGACCAATGATTCTGTTACCGAAATTTTCTTCAAGAATGTTGAAAACTTCTTCCGTGCGATGCGGACGAGCCCTGTCTTGCATAAACCATGCGCTTGGCCCTCTAGTGTAAAAAATATATATTATATTAATTTCTATATATACAAGGGAATAGCGCGATTTTTAAAACCGCAACATTAAATGGCCAACCCGTTATCACAACTGTAAGCTGTCCTTGAAATTAAGAGCCAACATATGAAAAATGGAAAGATGTAATAATTATATAGAATATAAATCCAAAATATTGTAAGTCAATTACGTCGCGTACCCCAAAATTAAAAACCCCCTGAAGATTCTATTATGTGCCACTTATGAAATGAAAATAGTCAGAATGTGTATAAATTATAAATACATACCTCTGTTGAAGTTAGACACACATTCACTACAGTGTATGTTTACATAGGTAACAGCTGTCGATGTTATAAAAACTATAACGTATACTGAGGTCAATAACCTCAATATATTTACATACAAAATTAGTTGGTACATTTTTAGAACTGACCTAAATCAGCTATTTCATGTGTATTACGTGTTTTTTTTTTGTTACGGGAAGTAACAAATATAAAATATATCCATATTAATATTTTAAAAGGGTCGCTTTTGCAAACACACGCTGCTATATTTATGTTTAGAAAAATTCTAGAAGATAATATTGTGTAGACAGTTTTAGTAGATAAGCTATGAGTTCGGGGCCAAAATCCCATATATTTTCTTATGGAGGTTCATTTTCGTCTTTCGAGGGAGAGCTGTGATGTCACAACTAAGTAACGCGACTAACTTCACGTTGATTATTACCTACCCTCTTTCCGAGGCCAATACAGACAGATCCGTCCGTTTCAGAGACAATATAGACAGACCTGTCTGTATGGACCTCGGAAAGAGGGCAAGTAATAATCAACATGAAGTTAGTCGCGTTATTCAGCCGTGATGTCACAGCTCAAATTACCTTTAAAGGCGAAAATGAACTTCCGTAAAAAAAATACATGGGATTTTGGCCCCAAACCCCCCATAGCTTATCTACTAGCTTTGTAAGGAAAGGGTTCGATAACCTGGTCCGAAAAGTCAACCGCTAAAAATTTATACGTTTAGTTTGCATGTAAATTTTTAAAAGAAAATGTATTAAAGGCAGATGTACGGTGAGGTATTTTACGTCCAATTTAGTAACAATCTATCTTTAATCGAAGACATAAATGTAAATCATATCGAACATACACATTAGGGTGGCCCACGCATGTATGGAAAAGTAAAAGTATACTCCAATACTTTCTCCACAAGCTTGATTTTGTTTCTTTTACTAAAATATATGTGTATACCAAAAATTGGCTCAAAGGGACAATATTTAGAGGTCGCGATGAAGGGCGACTTTTATGTTTCACATCTATTATTACATGCATTTACTACTGGCTTATCATTATTGTACATGTTTATGTATTGGAGATACTTTTTCACACTTTTCTTTGATCATTACTAGATTTACATTCGTTAAAATTCAAATATATTGATCCCTTTATATAATTATTTAACTTATTTTGAATGCAGAATAACAAGAAACGAGTTTATGTTAGCAAATTTCAGAATTTCTTATTTTTCTTTCATGCACTTACTTTCCTCATATCAAAACAAAATACTGTATTAAAAAGGGGCATCCCCTGATTGTTGTTTCAAAAGCAAAAAAAAAGAGCGAAGTTCATTGATAATAAATACATTAAACGAGAAGGTTGTGCCTGATTGTTGGTTGTGCGCGATTTTTTTTTCAAAGTACAAGCCATTTTGAATGTAAGTTTTGTAAAATTTCAGTGATTCCTAATAATGTAAGTAGTGCAAAACAATAATAATTTTTTAAATCGTTTATTCACTTTCGTGCTATATTGGTTTAGCTAACATAAGAAATGTCTGCCACTAAATCCTCGAGATTAATGAGAAGCTCACCAGGAACGTGGCTAATTGGGAATCAAATTGAACGTTTTTGTCCGGCAAGACTTCCATCAAAAAGCGATGTGCTTAAACTGTTCAATTTTTATCACATGGGAAAAAAGAGAACTGAAACGATTAGTATTCGAGAAACGGCAAATGCAGTGACCGAGATTTGGGAACGAGCAAGACTTCCTACTCAAAGAATTGATTCGATCGTAAGAATAATTCGTAAGCTTTTAGGTCAATATAACATTTTGAAGAAGAGTCGGAAAAACAATCTCAAAAGCAATCGGGCAAAAGAAGTCATGTTCAAAGCAGATTTAAATAAAATATTAGACGTAGCCACAAAAGATGCATTAAACAAATTCAAGAATGAGGAGGACAAATTGTTTCTTATAATGCAGAGGGAAAATAATATGAGTTGCAGCATGCCGGCAATAGACAAAAAGTCAAAGGAGAAAGAAGATCGCAAGCGAAAGAAAGAAGTGGAATTAGAGGCAAGGAAATTGCGTAACAATGAAAGTCAAAGAGCTATTGAAAAAGTGGCTGGATTATCTACGCCGAAGGATTATGTTGAAATTTCCGGCAGTGAGTCAGATTCATCGCACGAAGAAGTTAAGTTTCGCGAAAAAAAAATACAACTAAACCAATAAAAATGAAATCTGTTTTTACAAACGACTTTATTGGATCTATTGACCGTGTAAATCTTTCTGATCGGAATACCATGTATGTTGTTGGAGCTGCAGTTCAAGCGTTAGGTATACCTGTATCCGAAATTGCCTTATCACGTACCACAATACAACGAAAAAGAAACGATATACTAAAAAAGATATCAGAAGCTGATAAGGATTCATTCTCTTTACAATATCCAGTCGTATTGCACTGGGACAGCAAATTATTGCCCGATATTTCTGATGAAAACAAAAAAGTCGATAGAGTTGCTATACTCATCAGTGGCAATGGAAAAGAAAAACTTTTAGCAGTTCCGAAGATCACAAAAGGAACCGGTGTAGAACATGCTAACGCTTGTTTGGGTGTCTGTACCGATTGGTCAATAAAAAACCAAATTCGAGGACTATGCTTTGACACTACCGCCTTCAATACTGGTTTAAAGCTAGGTGCATGTATGTACTTTTATTGAAAAAGGATTAAATAAAGACCTAATATGGATTGCTTGTCGCCATCATATGTTTGAGGTCATGCTTTCTAATGTTTTTAAAGAGTATTTTGGCCCAAGCGGAGGACCCGAAGTGCAACTATTTAAAAGATTTAAAAATCAATGGCCAAATATTGATAAAGAAAACTTCAAAGTCGGAGATGATACTCTATTCCATACAAGTGACTTGCTTCAACTCCAACAGCAAATGTATGAATATTATACCGATGCCATCAAAAGTCAACAGCCAAGGGACGATTACCGTGAACTCCTTACGCTCTGTCTAAATTTTCTTGCTGGTGCAAATAAAGCAGGAACAATGAAAGTTAAATTTTAAACACCAGGCGCGTGCCATCTTGCTCGTTGGATGACGAAGGCGATCTATTGCATAAATATATGTATGTTTCAAAATCAATTGGATCTCACAGACGAGGAAAAGAACGCAGTTACCGAAATAAGTTTGTTTGTAAGTCTTATATATGGCCGATACTGGAATGAAGCTCCTTTAGCAATAAATGCTCCTCTTAATGACCAAAACCTCCTTAAACAACTCGAAAACTATCCCAATGAAAAAATTGTTAAAGCTGCTGTAAAAGCATTTCATCGACATTTATGGTACTTTTCTGAATATTTAATCGGGCTTGCCTTCTTCGATTCCAGAGTTACATATGAAACAAATAACAATGGTGAAAAATCTCCAGCTACCACCAAAAGCTAAAGACTTAAAGAGACTGGACGGAAAAGTATTTAACCATAGAAATCCACTTGAGTCCTATGTTACCAAAAGGTCAACAATGTTTTTTAATTTACTATGCGATGATGGACAAGAAAAGGCACAGTTATTTCTTTCAAAGGATCCTACAGAGTGGAAAGACGACGCCATTTTTATTTCGATGAAAGAAAATGCTAGACTTTTAAAAGTTGTAAATGACTGTGCAGAACGAGGTGTTGCTTTGGTGACCCAATTTAACAGCTGAATTATGAAAAATGAGGAGCAAAAGCAATATTTGCTTAGATTAGTTGATCACCATAGAAAAAAATTTGCCGGGGTTTGTAAAGCTAATATTGCAAAAATGGCTATCGATAATTTAAAAAGATAATAAAATATATGATAATTTGTACTTACTATACAGTTTCATTAATTCTTTATTTATTTGTTTTATTAAATATTTTTATTTTTAAATAAACAATTAATATCACCATAAAAAATCATTGTATGTTATATTTCTATCTAACCCCGAAAAATCAAACTATCGCAACCTCTAAATATTGACCGATTGTGCTCAAATTTGGACTGAACATTTTTAAGCACTATTCGAATAGGATCAGCGTTGTGGCGCGCGAATATTCGATACTTTTGTATTTTGGGCCACCCTAATACACATGTAACGACAACTGACTAAATCGGACACGATCTTAAAGCTAACGGATAATATTTTTTTTATTTTCTGCCAGCTTTAAATATCGTGGCGTCACAGTTTTTTTTTTAAATATGAGAGAATTTTGCGAAAATATTTTTGATTCGTATTATATATAATTACATCTTTCCATTCTTCAAATGTTGTCTCTTTATTTCAAGAACAGTCTGTATATTGAAAAGAAAAGGAGAACTAAAGAAAAATAGAATAAAAATAAGAAAAAAGTATTTTTTCAATGTATCTCTTTCAATCATGTTTGTTTGTATCAGCAATGAATTATTAGATACAAAAAGAATTTAAAAGTGAAGTATTCATCTTCTATTATGCATATAGACGCATATAGAATTAGTTGTTACATTTAAGATGCAATAATTAGAAGGCTCTGTAATTATATGCATATGTTTGTGTTGTTTTTAGTTTGAGTATGAGATTGTTGGTCTCAGATGTATATCAATAACTTGCAATGGTATAATCTGTTTTTTTTTGGTGCGTTTTTTTTTTCTTATAAACGTCATTATTGTGCATGTAATACATAAGGTTTGTTCCAACTACCGATTTCGTTATGGTACGCGTATCGTTTCGTGATCATTTTGTGCGTAAGGGTTAGTTTTGCATTGTTTTTTGACCGGTGATAATTATAAAGTTGGAACATATTTCTGATCGTTTGGTTGTCAATATATTTTGTAGTATTACCAACAGTAATAATTATAATAATCAATTTTGTTCTGTCCTCTGGTATTGTGTGATGTTGCCATTGCCAACTGTAGTTCTCACAGGATGAAGTATGTAATGAGTAGAGACCGGACACATCGGGTTGAAATGACGTCGTTATTACGACGGACGATATAAATAGTCTACAACATCTGTAAGTACATCACGCAGTTATTGAATGCAATACTGATCTGGCTAGCGCGCACATCTGTTTTCATCGAGAATTGCGACGTTTTTTGTTGGATATTTACAGTTAAATATCTGTTTTCATGAGCGTAGATAGAAGCGTGTGGAGTTTTAATAATTTAATCTATTTATATTATATTTCGTAAGATAAATAAAGTGCTGTGAGTTAGTTTCTTGTTTTCATAGTTTTAACTGTTAATTACATCGCAATTTTTGTGATAGATGTTTAATATTGTTTGATTGAATCTATTTCTCCCAATTATTTCGACGTAAGTGTGCATTGAATTTCGTTCAGTTTCATTAACTTACGCATACATTTTTAGTTTTGATTTATTTAGATCTAGAGCATTGTTTAAGTTACTTTTTCAGAGATGATATGGAAGAACGTCGAGAACGGCATCGTAAAACAATGGCGAGTTGGATTGACGGTCATACTGATTGTATGTCTATTGTCTGATTCCGAAATTTATTGCAAAATCTGTAAAATATCGTTAAAAAATTCTATGAAATCGCACGTACAAGTCCCTTAGCATCGCAAACACATGCACAGAAATTGCAACCGTTGGAATCCGACAATTTTAACGAAGAACATTCGGACGACAGGTACAAAGAAAAAATACTTTTATTTGTCAGTGACAGTGCTGCATATATGTTAAAAACAGGCAGACTATTAAAGGAAACATATCCTAATATGCTGCATATTACTTGTGTAGCACATGTTCTCCACAGAATCTGTGAATATATCAGAGACACCTTTCCAGATGTTGATAGACTTATATCCGTTTTTAAAAAAGTTTTCAGAAAAGCACCATTGAGAGTAGCTCTTTACAGGGGAAAACTGCCATCTTTGTCATTGCCTGCCTCTCCAGTAATAACTAGATGGGGGGACATGGTTGGAAGCTACTAGTTTTCATGTAGAGAATTTCGATAGTTTACGCTGCTCGGAGTATTTCTTAGTGCAAGAAACTAACACAAATTCCACATTTAAAAAATCAGTTGTACTTTCTTCAGGAACACTTTGGAAATTTGACGAAACTAATTGCTTATTTTGAAAATCAAAATCTCAAATTAAAAGACGAATTAACCACATTAGATGTGGCTATTAATAATTTGAAAAATATTCCAAGTGACTTCGGATGTGGCCTTCGGCAAAAGTTTGACGCAGTTTTTAATACAAATCCAGATTTAATAACATTGCGGCAATTGTGTATGGAGGCAATTCCTCAAAATCTGACTGCTAAATACGCTGAAATAAAAGAATATTTCCAGTATGCACCTATAACTAGTTGGACGTTTTCTATTTACAAGGATGTATTTCATTCAAAGAGAACAAATTTTCCAGAAGGGAACCTTGAGAAAGTATTGCTAGTAAATATAAATACTCCTTTACTCAACTTGAACTACAAAATGAACAAATATAAATGTATTTTGTATTTTGTAGCCGTATATATATATACCCGTTTTATTATTATAAGTATAATTATATAAATAAAATTAGAAACTTTAAAAATACAAATGTTCAATAGTACGCTCGTGGGCGATGAGTCATCAACCTCTCGTGTCCTGTCTCTAGTAATGAGCATGTCAGTACAGACGGTACATGCTTCAGTCTGCAAACTGTTTTGACAGTCCCGTGACTGGTTTGTTTACGGTCAAAATTTAGTTGGAACACTTCTAGTATCGTTCGGTCAGAAATGAAGTTGGAACGCTTTTTTCTGCAGTGCGCATGGACCAGACTGTCGCTGTACGTTTTTTTTTAGCGAGTTGGAACAAACCTATAGATTATTAGAGTGGCCCATCGTGCCTGCTTATCAGGACTGAATTCAGTACCTATCACCACGCGCAACGCAATATAAGCGGCCTTCCCTTGATAATAAAAAAGTGTATCGGTAAATTTCCGGATTTATACTATGATGGTGCAAAATTAGTTTGTAAAGTTTGCGATAAGCCGTTATTTCAACAATCTTGTGCTATGTAAATAAAGCAAGTAGCTTATATATATTTATAATTACAAATAAATTCATAAATTTTGTGACCTTACATGTATTGAAACGTATAATACGCAAAATTATCGTGAATTTCTTGACGACAATAAATTCATGAAGAAATTTTTTAATTTTTTGGAGAATTATGGTTACATTTTGGTTTTAAAATTATTGCCAACTTTGGATGTAATGTAATAGTTGTGTTATCATACGGGTTATCGTAAGAATTAGAGGTTATATAGGTATTAGTGGTGATCGTTATAAAATAGAAAATACATCAAGTGAAAATAGTAAAGGCTTATAATAATTAGTCATCATTTTCGCTGTAAAAAAGTCGACATACGTTTGACATAACCTACTCAACTAATAAGTACAAACACAAACAGGTTGGTAGCAAGAAAAAATCACTATTTTATGGTTGGCATTAATTGGTTAACTTCAATAAAATATTTGATTGTCTAATGCAAGGATGGATTTTCAATAAATTCATGAACTTCTTCATGAATTTCTTTGACCGCGTAAAGGCCATTACTCTTGCCCGATATGGTTACTTGCGTTAAACGCTAATGAGTAACATAATAATATAATATGTATACATATATAAAACTTAATACTGTCCTGGCGTGCAGACAAAAGTGGCCCACTTTAGATTGTCTTAAAGTAAAGACTCATAATAATTATTTTAGTTGTTAGTGGTTGGAATATTTAAAAACGGCATTCAATAAATCCAATGCAATTTTGATCACTTTCTCTTATTTTTAATGTACAAGTTATATTTAAACGTGTAATTGCTTATTTATTTCTTCTATTTTAGCCAATTAAGCCAATGGCTGTGAGAGCCTCCAGTACAACTATGAATAGCAGTAGCAACTCAATATTAAACTCAAGTGGGAATAGTACAATATCAACGCCAAACAACAAGCCCTGTTTGGTGAGCAGTACGCCAAGTAAACCATCATCACGAGATAATCCATCGCCTGTGTGTCCTCTGTCTACAACGGGTAATTTTGCAGCAGTCGCAGCTAATAATCCCTCTTCCAAACCTGCCACAAGTAAGTTATTTTTATATTTGCACTTAATATAAAAAAAGAACAATAAACGTTTGTTGCTTATTATGTGGTTATAGTTACAAAAAAATAGGATTGTATCATATATAATTGATTTAAAACTATAAAAATAATACAATTAATGTTTGCTAGAAGTAGGTAATTGATTATTCTAGTTTGTACTTACAAGAAAGCTAACTCATGGTATATATAATAATCTTGGATATGTTCTATATAATTTATATTTGTTGAAGGTTGAAGAAATAAATTTTCTCTAGTTTATTCAAGTTTACAAAAATAAATTCAAACAAAACAGCTTGAAAATTAAAAAAAATATAACTAGATCTTCTGTCATCATGCATGAGTGGCGTCCCTTTCCAGCAGTCAACAAAAGTTAGCCTTCATTTGCTGTCTCATTTTCCTAGATTTCTTTTTTCTATTTCATTTACTTTTTAATGGAACCTTTGTCCCTATTTGCTTTTGTCAAACTGAAAAAGTACACTTAAACATATAAGAAGTGTAATTTAACTAGATCATAAACACATCCTTTTAGTTATAGAAATAGTATTAAACTTATTACGATACCCAAAACAGTATCGAAATGAGCTTCATTTCCATATGCTGTTTCATTTTTTAATGTTGGCGTTGTTCGAACACAGATGTAAATACAGTGAAAGCTCCACTCGCGGGCAGCTCTTATGAGCAGACATCTCTTGTAACCGGACAAATTTTCTATACTCAAGTATTTTGTTACGTTTTTAGTACAAATTACTATCTGATAAGCGGAAGCTCTAACGGACGCACGCGGACTATATTTCTATACATTTCGTACAAAACATCTCATAAGCGGACACCAAATACATTCTAAGTATGTAACACCCAAAAAAGAATCGTAATAAATCCGGCGTTCCCCTATGTTCATAGTGGTATGTAGTGTATGTCAGAAATCGCATTGTATTAGGTCATTTCCTCTTATGCATAGTGTGTGTGACAAATCGCAATTAACGGAAGATTCTTCCGTGCTTTATCTGATCAAATTTTCGCCTTGAAATCTGACATATGTTTTGGTGGTAAGCTGTCGAAGGAAAGACTCATTATTTTGTTTTGTGTAAACATGGTAGAGGAAAAAGAGATGTTGTTAGTTACTGGTAAAGCGGCTCGTCCTCGAGTATTTAAAAATCTTATAATTAAAGACCTACTAGCAAATTGGAAATCCAACAGGAAAGCATGGATAATATTATGTCTGAATGGTTGCAGCAATTTGATAAAAAAATGAGATCACAGAAAAGAAAATTTCTTTTGTTCTTGGATAATGCAGCATCTCATCCTAGAGATTTGAAGTTAACGAATGTTAATATAATTTTTTTTACCTGCAAACACAACTGCAGTATGTAAACCCTTGGATCAGGGCATAATCCAGAATTTCGAAGTTCAGGCTTTATTATATTATCAAAAATTGATGCAACCAATTCAGCATCACAGCTGGCTAGATGTATTAATTTACTTGACGACGTTTTATACTTCATTAATGCTTCGTGGGATAAAGGTGAAGCAGCGACTATTAAAAATTGTTTTCTTAAAGCAGCATTCATAAGAGATAATTCCATCCTTCCAGTGTTTGATGTGATAAAAATTTGGAGGAATTTTTAAATATCGACGAAACAGTCCACATTGAAGATAACAACATAGAAATTTAATTAGAAAATGAAAATGACATTATGGAAGTAAAAGATTCAGAGGAAGAAGAGGGCGAAGTCGATGACCAAGCCCCTGATTCGATAAAATCATATGATGAGGCACTGAGATGAATTTATAGCATTTCAACATCTGAAAAAATTAGAAAGTCATATAGAAAATCATCAGTTAGACTGGAAGCATGCCAAATTTCAACACACGAAAATTAATAAATTTCTTCAATCCATGTAAATTGATTTTTTAAACTTTTAATATATACTTATACGTCATATGTATCTACTACACATACATACATACTATATTATTTATATATGAATTTGTAATAAAAGCTATTTATTATAACTGAATTTAGGGAAGTACTGTTTGCACGTCAAATAAAGAATTTTCTTCGGGCTATCCCATAAGCGGACATCTCCCATAGCCGGACTAAAACACTAGAACCATGAATGTCCGCTTATGAAAGTTTTCAGTGTATCTTATTGCTGAGGATAGATTTTAAGAATTTAAATATATTTGACAGAATGATATACGTAGAAAAAAAATGCTACACGAACAACGTATATTGAATTCAATTGACAACAAGATATATTAGTTTCTATGTCACTGATGTTTATATTTTTAAATAAAATATTAAGTAATGTTAAAAATTAATAAATAATATTTCGCGGATAGGAACATTTAAATTTGAAAATGTCAAGTATCAATGTGACCAACTGCATACTTTATATAAAAATAAAACTCTGGACTTTCTGAATCTCTGAATTAAATAATTTCAATTTATTAATCTAAAAAATGCAAACTATAAAAAATAGTATAAAAAACTCGTTTCATAAGGCCTTTTGTAGCACTCGTTCTTTAGAAAACTCGTGCCACAAAATGGTGCCTTATGAAATTTGTGTTTTAATTTTGAAAAATAAGTCACTGGTGTATAGCTGGTTGCCTACTATGCCACCAATGCATTGATTTTTCTTTTTTTAGTTTTACACATAGGGATAACTGCATGTGTAATGATAAAAAGAACCCTGCAAGCAGTTTTTGACCAAATTTCTTATAAAATCATCAATTATCTAAGTCATTGAACATTTATTATATTAGTTATATTTTTTAAATTACTACATACCATTTAGAAATTATTTTTTAAATGTCAGTAGAAAGATGTGATAGATATAGATGTGATCTATAATACAGGATTGTTGAAGTCCGCTTACCGAGCCATATGCAGTGAAACCTGTCTATAATAGAATCCCGTGGAACCGATTTATTTTTCCATTATAGGGCAGGTACGCGCTTATATCACAAATTTTATGAAATTTACGTTCTAGGTAAGTTAGGCGATCATAAAATCTAAGAGTAAACATTATCTATAATAGGATAGTACAGTTGCAAACTTTACACTTAGATATAAAAATATAACCATTCCTAAACTAAACGCATAAAAAATTTTGGTAAATAAAATTTTGTTTTCTGCATGATATTTACAATTAACGCGTTTTTTTTTTGAAGGCGGAGAAGTTTAAATTGGCTACACTGTTTTCTGTAACAGCCGATTTGAAAGTTCTCGGTTGTTTTGGGGTTAGCTTGATTTGGCAATTCATCATGAATAGACTCACGCCGGAGCAACGTTTGCAAATTGTTCAAATTTATTTTGGAAAACATGGTTCAATTCGAGAAACTCATCGGGCATTACGTGCATTTTATGGTGGTCATAATCGCCCATCAGAGCGATTATTTCGAGAAAATCAATCGTTTTCGCAATATGTTTACTCTAAAAGATAATACGCATTCCGTAAGATGTACAGTGCGCTCACAACAAGCGATTGATGGCGTGCAACGGAGTGTTGATGCTAATCCAAATGCGTCAATTCGTCGTCGTGCTCAACAATTAAACTTGTATCCTTACACTTTAAGGAAAATTAAAGATCTTGGTTTCCGTGCGTACAAGATTCAGTTTGTACAGGAATTGAAGCCGCACGATCATCGTTCGCGCCGTACATTTGGTGAATGGGCGGCAGGAAACATTGCTTTTGATCCACAATTTCATTTGAAAATTTTGTTCACTGATCATGCACACTTTTGGAAAATGGCTATGCCAATAAGCAGAATTGCCACATTTGGAGCAATAATAATTCACAGGCCATCGTCGAAACACAATTACATCCAGAAAAAGTCACCGTTTGGCATGCTTTATGGGCCGGTGGAATCATTGGTCCATATGTCTTCAAAAATTATAATAGAACGTTACAGTGAACGGTGAGCGATACAGAGACATGATTACTAGCTTTTTCGTACCTCAATTGGAAGGCATTAGTGTTACAGACATGTGGTTACAGCAGGACGGCGCCACATGTCAAACAGCACGCGATACAATTTGCTGAGACAAACCTTTGACGAACGATTAATATCATGATGTGAACCTGTTATATGGCCACCTCGTTCGTGCGATTTGACGCCATTAGATTATTTTCTCTGGGGATATGTAAAGTCACATGTCTACGCTGATAAACCAGAATCAGTTGAGCACTTGGAAGCCAATATTCCACGCGCTATTGCCAAAATACAGCCTGATTTACTGCGAAGAGTGTGTGAAAATTGGACGTCCAGATTAGGTCATGTACGAGCCAGCCGCGGCGGCCACATGCCGGAAACCATCTTCAAACATTAACGCCATAAAGTGATCTTTTAAATAAAGTCAATTTCATGGATATTAAAAACATTTTTCTGTGTTTTATTTCAATTTAAAGTTACACCTTTAGTTAAAGAAATATTTTAGTGCTCATTCTTGATGTTATTCTTAGTGTTTGTAGCACTTTGTTCTATTAATTTCTTTTATTTTAATATGCTGTATATTGAAAATTACCACATTTATAGTTGTTTTTTTTTTATGTAGCCTACAGAACATATTTTTTAATTAAATCTATAATTTTTAACTTTTCTATTGAAGAAAAGCATTTTCGTTTTGATATTTTTAAACTTCAACGCCCAGTATTATTAAAAATTAAGGAGATAGTGCGGTCAACTAACTGCACCTAACAAATTCTACCCCGCGGTGGTTCCACATCTGCTGTTTTTCGAATATGTACCTCCCTGAATTTTGTCTGAAAATATTTTTTCTCAGCAAAATTTGGTAAATAACATATTCAAAAGCCGTTTAACTGCTGACATAAATCTTGTCATCAGATTCTAGGAATTGATGCATTTTAATAATTTTCATAATTTATATGCAGTACGGTGCATAATAAACGGGCACACACAGAGTTTATAAGAATGTCGTTTATCAGGTAGAACTAAGAGAAGTCGTGTATACGAGGCCTGTTATTATGTTAAGCCTAGTAAAGTGGTATACATTTTTCTACTAAAGACATTAGTTTATAATTTTTCGAAATATTCGCCTACACAGTCAATACATTTTTGTATCAGTGAAAACCAATCTTCAAAACATTTTCTCCAATCTTTCAGCGTTTATTTAATTTTTAAATGCACCAACCGCTTCTTCGACCCATGTAAAACGTAACCCCAGTAGGAAATCATTAAGTTCCAGGCCTGTGCTATACGGTAAATTACACAGTTGTTTTTGGCGAAAAATATTTAAGAAAGGTCAACCAAAATGATATACATTGCATCAACGTTTTATCGTAGCTACGTAATATGACTTGTCACCCACCCGATTGACTTCCTCAAAATATTCTTTACGGTTTAAGCTACGTTTGAATTTGAAAAATTTACAGCTAGATATTGCTTTGTACAATGCCATGGTTTTCTTTGGAAATATTTTAGAAATAAACCTTTATAGTTTAAAAATACTCGACTTCAACTGGCATGGTCATTAAACTTGTAAATAACTAGGTTAAAATATTGTACAAAAGTATCATGGCTTGTTAGAAAGGATACGATATTAATTACGATATAAAAGGTCATTAAAACTCTTTTAATCCTTTTTTGAGAAACAGTGTATTCAAGATAACTTTTGTTTCAGCTAATGTTGACAGTGTCCCGGTATCTGTGATATCAAGTAGTCAATCAACAATACAGGCAGTTCCAAGTTTAAATACTTCAACACATCATAACCCTATAACAACACAATCATTAGGACAGGTAAACAATAATTTTTTAATAAGAGATTACTTAAATAAACAAAAGTAAATAAGATATTTCACCATATGCCGAAACAACAATATTGTCGTATATTACGTGAATTATCCTGCATACATACATACATACTTTCAAAAGGATGGAAACATATTTATAGTATACAGAATAATGTATTATTATTATTTGTAATTTTTGTATAATCAAAAGATCTCTAAACTTGCTGTACTGAAATAAGTTTAAGGTGAAACTATAGTATTGCCCTCCAGAGGGAATTTTCTCTAAATATTACCATTATTATAAATCAACATAATTTGAAACATACTTGAGTAAGTAAAACTTACCAATTTGGTATAATACAAAAGTATTTTTAATAATATATAATATTATTAAAAATACTTTTGTATTATACAAAATTGGTAGGTTTTACTTACTCAAGTATGTTTCAAATTATGTTGTTATATACGTATTCGGTTTACGCCGACAAGTAGTGAAGACACGATAATACAGTTTTTTATAGATACGGTGGTTACCGACTATAAGGAACACCACGGCTAGTTCTGCGATTATTATATAGACAGCGTTGAATATTCCTTCACGCTCTGTCTTAATAATATCTGCGAGATAGCAAGGTAGTTATGTTTGTTGAATGTGTCTCTTCTCCAACAGGGGCGTATTGATAATCATGTAGAAATGTGAAATACGTATCTACGTCTTTGGAGAAGATACATTCAAAAATACATATGAACTTGTATTGTGTTCTTCACACCCCATTTTTAATAATATTATATATTATTAAAAATACTTTTGTATTATTATAAATATTTAATGCATTTATTAATAGTATTGGTATGGTCGGGACGCGATAGCTAGCGAAGTGCGTCATTAATCAACATTGACGTCTCAACCGGGCAATATTGTCGTATCGATCGATTTATAATTTACAACCGCAAATTGATCATATATTATGTCAAATGTAAGGTTAGAAGTAGAAGCGAACAGCGAAATCCATAACCTATAAATGTTATCAATCTTATGCAGACTAATGAAGTAAAATTTTTTATAAAAATCGCAATCCTTTGGACATTTAAATAAGTAATTATCGTCATCTACATTATATGATAATGTCAAATGTATTCTGAAAATATTGGTAATTAAGCGCAAAATATTATTTACACCTATGTCAATTAGTGTTTTACATTTTATGATCTATGGTGTACTTGAATTTATTGTTTAGCTACAAGGGATTAAAAATATTCAGTGATTATATTATTTATTGCTGAAACAACAGTTCGAATATGTTAACGAACGTTAAAATCACCATTTAAGCTCGGTTGAATGAAAAAGCTCATCTATGAGCAAATTTGTCAGGTATTTAGATTAAGAAACTTTATTAGTTTGTTACTATAAATTTCTTGTAACTTTTGCCATAATAAGCTTAGCTTTTGACATACATGCTACACAAAATCTGCTTTCAAGTTAAAAATACTGATGTAAATACTATAATAAAAACTCGGATAATTTTTGCCATAAAGTTTATAATAAACTTAACTGGGTACATTTATGATGTTACAGAATGAATTTAAATGTGTACATTACTAATACAAGCTGTATACATTTGACAAAAAATTATAAATTGTATTAAGAAAAATGTTTTACATGTGATTTTGTTTTACATTTCATCCATGTTTCATCGAGGTACACCAATTGCCAAAAATTTTTCTTCATATTGTGAACATATTGTTGTAAAAAGTCTACCCGTGCTATAACAATGCATGGCAGTTCCACTAGACCTCTACGAGGATCATCTTTCCTCCATTTGAAACCGATATTTTTTAGAACTAAACCCAGTGATGTTAAGCTTCCATTAAAAATATTTCGTTCCTTTAGGAGTTGTAACAAAGATCTCCGAGTAATATGCTGTTCTGAAAATATATCATATTTATAACCGTTCAAGTAGTATTTGTATATCTATATGCTTACTAGTACGATACATTTCATAAATGACATCACGTATCGATGTTTCTGTGCCAAGTTCTAGATCGCGAATAGGTTTTGCTTTCTTCCTTGTTTTCACTGGACTGGTGAGAGATTGATTTGCCTTCATGCACTGCGATATTTTTGAAACTGTAGACACATGTATATTTAATGCTGCAGCAACTCTGAAATGTTAAGGAAATATGTAATTTTTGCATTATAGTGATTACAAATTAAACAGACATGCAATATACATATCTGTAACTGTACACATGGACAATACATAGTTATAGCAAACGCTAATTAAGTTGACGCGAAGAGGGGGTGCGCAGAAGTCGTGTTTAAAAACGTCCACCCCCACTACTCAAGTAATTGTCAGAATACATTTGTCATTGACGTTTGACGGAACATAATGTCTATGCTAGGGCATCATAAAGTGATACACGCCCAGAGGTTAGAATTATCTGACATTTGATGTAAAACCAAATACAAATCTCCCCACTACTTTTAATCCTGCGCGAACTTACCCCTCCTCGCGCCAACTTAATTGGCGTTTGCTATACATCACAATTATAGTGATTGCCAAACACATGTACGTACCTCTTGAACAGCGTTAAATGGTATGAAAGGACCTCCTTCATCGCGTTCCCTCTCAAAAAAGGTTATTAGTGAAGCAATTAATTGCTTCGATTGCTTACAAAAGGATTTAGGCATTGCGATAATAATAATACGCACCTATAATTTAAAAAAAACTTTTTAAATATCAGACAAATAAACGGAGGCAAAAAAACACGAAATACAACAGGGAAAAAAAAATACAGGTTAGGTGACACACAATAACAAGATTGACAATGACTGATGAATTAACATCGGCTACGTCGTATACTTGTATTCACCTCGTTAAAAATATTCACAAACTGTAAAATCATAATCAACTCGAAATATGTGTTGTTTTATCAAAAATGTAATAAATTATAACCAAGTAGTGCTACTATATGTAAAACAAATAAACTAACGACTTTTTAATACATATTGCATTTCAAATGTTTTCAAATGGGCTAATATAGATATGACATCATGTATACTTCATTGATGACGTGCAACGCTAGCTATCGCGTCCCTACTTTATTTAATCTTAAAGATGTTAAAATTACTTCTGGGATTCCGGGCTGAAACTGTGACCTTGGCACTGCTTCTTAGCCGATGTTTCGTCCACTGTTGATGTTCAATTTTAATTAAGTTAATTTTTTTATTTTTGCACACATATTATTGACATACAAACTGTCAAAGTGATATACTTCTCTATTTGAATTATGTCTACTGACGTGCACAGACGGTGACCTCATCGATTAGGTTATCGCATGATTCACATCACAATAATAAAGTATTTACAGCAATTGGTGATGCAGATTTTTCTTAGAAAGATATGCACAGTTCATTAAAAAAATAAATAAATTTTGGGTATCTCAATATTTATGCTTTATTCTATGTATACTGATTTTTATATAACTTTCTTATTCCAAATGCAACTAAAGATTATAATATCCAGTAGAAAATAAGAAGAATGTACAGTATTTACTGTCTCTAGTATAGTAGGCGTTGAAATAAACATTACACAACACCATTCATTGTTTATCTGCCAAACAAAGTGTCAAAGTTGTGTCGTGTAGCTGTATTTGTTAAAAAGTTGTCTTGAGTTAAAATAGAAGCTGCTCAAATATTTTGAAAAATTAAGAATAACAAACTTCACGCTGTCATTAAATATCTGCAAAAGAAAGGTTTAGCGCCACAACAAATTTATGAAGATATGGTTAGTGTACTTGGGGATGATGCGCCTTCATATCAGGTGGTGAAGAATTGGTCTCGAGATTTTCGATGTGGAAGAACAACTTGCGAACGTGCAAAAGGTGCTGGTCGGCCCCAAATTGTGTGCACTCAGGAAAATGTTGATCGTGTCTGTGACTTGATTAAACAAGATCGTCGGTTAACTAGTAGACGCAGAGATAAACGGTACAATTGCAACAATAATCAATGACTATTTGGGACTTCATAAGGTGTCTGTAAGATTGGTACCCCGAATGTTGACACCCGAACAAAAGCGAGAGGGAGTCACGACTTCAGATGCGAATTTAAATTTGCTTAACAATGATCCAAAAAAATTACTGGATCGCTTTGTCACCATTGATGAAACCTGGGTTAACCACTTCGATCCCGAGTCTAAAGTCCAAAGCAAGGAGTGGCGACACCGAGCATCTCCACCTGGGGACCAACCCTCGGCGGTTAAGATTATGGCCACCATTTTCTGGGATGCCAAGGAAATTTTATTAATTGATTACCTGGAATGAGAACATACAATCATGAGCCAGTATTACGCTACACTAATTAATCAACTTCGTGATTGCATCAAAGAAAAAAGAAGAGTAAAGTTGGCGCGTGGAATTTTGTTTCATCAAGATAATGCTCCAGTGCATAAGAGCTTTGTTTCGTTAAGTGCAATTAACAATGCAAGTTTCGAGCTGATAGACTATCCACTATACTCACCTGAGCTAGCTCCTAGTGATTTTTATTTATTTCCAAAACTAAAGGAAAGTCTTCGGGGGACTAAATTTAATAGCGATGACGAGGTTATGCTTCTGTGATCAAGACCTCGAGTTTTTTCAAAAAGGTGTAAATATGTTTGAACTTACGTGGAATAAGTGTCTTCAAGTCCAGGGTGACTATGTTGAAAAATAATATTGTTTTATATGTTAGGGACAATAAATACCGTACCTCCCACGTACCTTGCCTATTCACTAAAACTTCTCTTAAAAAAATTATTTCAATATCCATATTATATTTTAGTTATTATTTTATTATTTTTTAATAATTCTTAAGTGTATTGTAAATGATCAATTATAAAGTTATTATAAATAGGTTAAAAATATTTTTCCAGGTAAGGCCGGTATGACACGAGGCTAAATTTTACAGAAAATTTAGCTGCTAAATTTTTATGAAAATTTAGCAACTAACTTCGAATGCAATTTTTATATTTTGTCAATATACGTGTATGACACGATGCATAATTTTATATAAAATTTAACCGATACACATGCGCACAAAACAGCAGGAAATAAAAATTGTTTCTTTTTATACTGTTTGGTTGTTCGTCCTAGTCATAGTATATTTTGGTGAAAGTTGAGTTTTGTTATAACCTTTAATAGTTTTGGCGAATATTGTAATAAAAAAACTAATATGAGTGATAACGAGCATGAACTACTAGCTGCTGCAGTTACAAGTTACGTGTCAATATTAGCAGTAGCTGTTAAGAAAAAGGCAAAAAAAAAATGTTGGACCAGAAGATGGTTGAATAGAAGAGTTGATGGAAGTGTTTTTTCACTAATAAATGAACTTATAGTTGAAGATCCAACTTCGTATAATAACTATTTAAGATTACCAAATCCTGTATTTCAATATTTACTAAACATAATTGAAAGTGACATCAGAAAATCGGATACAGTTATGCGCGAAAGCATTTCAGCCAAAAATAGGTAAAATATATTTGAAACAAATTCTATTTTCTTTTTAACGTATCTTGACATTTTCAGACTTAAAGTAACACTCAGATTTTTGGCAACAGGGGAAACATATCGATCATTAATGTACTCTACACGGATACATGAAAGTACAATTTCCAAGATAGTACCTTCAGTTTGCGAAGCTATTATAAAAAACTTAAATAGCACGTACTTAAAAGTATGTCTACTTTTGTAGTATATTTTGTTTTGTATATATTTATTTTATGTTTTTTTGTTTAGGTACCAAACACTATACAGGAATGGGAAGCAATAGCAACCAAATTTTATAAAACGTGTGATTTTCCACACTGCTTGGGTGCACTTGATGGCTGTCATATTAAATTCCGAGCACCTCGTTCAACAGGGTCCTATTATTTTAATTGCAAGGGTGATCACAGTATTGTTCTTTTGGGTTTGGTGGATTCGGAGTATAAGTTTATATACACAAATATTGGTGTCAATGGAAGAATTAGTGATGGAGGTGTCTTACGTGAAGCGAAATTGAACGAAGCCCTTGAAAATAATATTTTGAATTTTCCTGCAGACAAACCTTTGCCCGATTGCCAAAAATATATGCCATATGTTATTATTTGCAGATGATGCATTCCCATTAAAACATAGATTAATGAAACCATATGCCCAAAGGGATCTTGATCATGACAGACGAATCTATAATTATATATTATCCCGGGCAAGAAGAGTAGTTGAGCAGGCATTTGGAATTTTGGCAAATCGTTTTCGAGTGCTATTAACTCCAATTAAATTGTTGCCAGAAAAAGTGATAGCAATTACAATGACCTGTGTGATTTTGCATAATTTGTTAGTGCAAGAAAATGCAACACAATATTGTAGCTTACGAAACACAACAGGTAACCCACAATTACAGCCTATATCCCAACAATATGGAAATAGAAGCAGTTGTAATAGTCAAGAAATTCGCAGAGAATTTAAGGATTTTTTCAATGGCGTAGGCGCTAGAGAATGGCAAGAACTGCAAATCGAAAGAAATAATATGTAATATTTGTTTAACTTAATTTATAAATTAATAAATTTTTATTTATCGGAAATTATTTTATTTTCATCTACAAAATAGTAAATGCATGCAGATAAAATTATTGCAAATAACAGAGGTATTAAGAAAATTAGACGATTTTGTTTGGGGGAGAGGTATTAGGTTAAGAGTAAAGTTGATAAATTTCAGTTCCTGATTGTGACGTGTGACTTGTAAATGCCTAATTTTGTTTAAACAATTTAAAGGTTATAATACAAATTGAATAATAAATATTATTATGTAACAAAATAATTGGTAGGGAAGTCATGACATAATAATTATTACAAATATAATGGTTTTTGAGAAAAATTAAAGTATTTGTGCGAGCACTATGCTTAGAACCACCTGGGTCCCTCCATTTTAGATAGGAGGCATTGCACTATCTTAGTATAAACAAGCCATTTAAACGAACTGCCATAATTTGTATCATATTGTTATTAACTGCCAAATTACATTACCTATTTATTCACATAACCAATTAATTTTGGAGAAAGCACAAGCCAAGACATCTATTCTTTCAAATAAATACAAATTTGTTAGTATTTAATTGAAAGAATAAAACTCTTATAATAAAGGAATATTAAAAACACTAAAGAGCATGTCATTTAAAAAAACAATTACTTTAAAACTGGTGTCCCACCTCTGCGTAATATAAAAATAATACTCAAGGGAAAACAAAATATATTTAATCATAAAAACAATATTCAATAAAAGTAGAAACAAAATTCAATAATAAATTTTAAAAATTTATTTACAATATAGATGAACGGTACATCTACTCTTGAATAGATTTCGATGTTTTTATTGCATCATAGTTAATTTTTATTATGTCATTTTCAACATCATCTATAATGCAGGGATGAATATTTTTCATTTTTAGTGCAATGAATTCACCAAATTTTTCTTCGTTCGATTGTATTTTAATGTCTTTTTTTTTAGCAAGGCTCTCGGATATAATTTTCATTGCACCGCTGACTTCTTCTAACACATTATCTATGCTGGATTTTCTCGTAGGCTTTAATTCTGTCTTCTTCACTATACTTTGTCGTGGAGTTTCTTGGCGATCTATTTGACCACCTTCGGGGTTGGGCGATGACCCTTGTGACACAGGTGTCAATAAATCATCTGAGATATCATTCTCTTGTGTATCCTCTTGAATCTAAAATGAGAATGTATGTTCACATGTGCCTAAGCATTTTATTCATTTGCTAAAAGAGGTTGTAATTAATGTCTATTTGAAACTTTTACTAATTGTGAAAATAGTTAAATAAATGTATGATTTGGGGAAAATACTGTTATAAATCTGAACTTTTGGTACACTCACATATATTTCTTCGTCCACTTCTATTTTATGTTCATCGTTTTCATGGCAACTATTTTCAATAGTATCGATTCCAATACGTGGGGTGCAGTGCTCCAGTATGAAATCCATATCATCAAAATACCAAAGTGTTGGCACATAGATCTATAATATTAAATATAAAGAATATTACTTTGAACAAATCACCTAATATAAATAATACACTTACTTCATCGTCTCCTGCCCCACTTTTTATTGACTTCTTCTGCTTCTTATGCTCGTTTATAAAATTGGTACGTAAGCCGTGAAATTTACTTTTTATTTCCGCTATAGTAACATCAGGCTTCATTTGTAGCAAAACATTTTGCACTGCTTCGAGAGCTTTATTTCGAGCATGCTTGTTTTTGTAATTAATATTCTTCACAGCATACAAACATGAATGTTTTTTCAATTCATTTATAAGAGTACGGACCTGATCGCGACTCCAAGACATTTTATCCTTTTTTTTAATTTTGAAGAAATACAGGTTATGTTTACGCAATCACAATTCAAAACAAACAATATGGACGACACGAGAGTAGCTCTAGAACTGTGGTTGTGGTCTATGACGAGGACCAGTGCTGCCAACCCTTACAAAAAAAGGAAAGCTACACGGTACTTGAAAAAACAAAACAAATAATAGCCAGATTCGAACTTTAAATGATATATATTTACCTTTAAATTTATTGTTTAAATATCAGCTTTCTGAATTGCACAATTTGATAGCTAAATCAAAAATAAAAAGGCCCAATCTAGCTTGAAAATAGCTAAGTTGGCGGCACTGGCGAGGACACGCGACCAAAACCTTTTGCGCAATTTCACGCGCATATCTTGCAAAAAAATTAGAACAATTTTAAGAAAATTTAGCTGCTAAATATTACATAAAATTTCGCATGCATTATGTGTATGACACGGTGCTAAATTTTCGAGTATAATTTTCAGAAAAATTTAATGCAAAATTTTCTGTAAAATTTAGCCCCGTGTCATACCGGCCTAAAAGAAAAACTTATTTTCTGTGTATAACTTTTCTATGTTTAACTGAATTAAAATTAATAAGTATCTGTAATGTAATTCCTCAGGTGGCAAATATCAACTCGAATCCGAAAACCGTCAATGCCACTGAACATCATGCGCAAAATAACTGCTCGAGTCCAGTATCCAGTGTTAGCAGTCGAACGTCTCCACTTCCCACCAGCGATGTATCACTACAAAACCTAACACAGCCAATCATGAACGGACCCATATTAGAAAACAAGGTGGACATAGACAATTTTTTACTGTTAAAACGCCAATCTGCTTAACGAAATGATTTTAGAATGATGGCATGTCATCGCTGAAAAAAATTGCGCAACAGGTGATAGACAGAGCGGGTTTGGATAGCAATCAACTCGTTTTAGAGTCAAATAAAACACAGAATTCCGGAAAGTCAGAAGCCCATATACCTCCCCTGCTTGGTGTTGCACCCCTGGGTGCTGTACCACTACTTAAAGAACACCAGGCCCAATTTCAAATGATGGAAGCTGCCTATTATCACATGCCTAATCCATCAGATTCAGAAAGAGTGAGATCATACCTGCCTAGGAACCAATACCACACTCCACCCTACTACATTCAGTCCCCACTACCGCACTCCGATACCTTAGAATTCTATCAAAGACTGGGGACGGAGACGTTATTTTTTGTGTTCTACTATATGGAAGGTACAAAAGCTCAATATTTGGCCGCAAAAGCTCTGAAAAAACAAAGTTGGAGGTTTCATACAAAGTACATGATGTGGTTCCAAAGACATGAAGAGCCCAAAGTCATAAACGAAGAATATGAACAGGTTAGCATAACATCACTACAATATTAATTTTTGTTATTATTAGTTTTGCTACAATTTTAACAGAAAGTACAATTTCTATTTAAAATGATGCAATTTTATTTTATAGAAGATGCTTATATTTGATCATTAAAAGTGGAACTGGTTTAATTTTATTTACAAGTGAAGCGTATGGGTATAATTATTTGAAAAAGTGGTAAATTTTTAATAAACAAGCTAATATTCAATTGCAGTAGTCCTACAATAAGATAAAGAGTAATAAGAACCGGAACTAGCAATGTTTACAATTTTGGTTGTAAATAAAAATAAATATTTTGTAAATAACAGTAAAAAAACCTAAATCATAAAGTTAAATCAGTTTTTGGAATTATTTATTTGAAAAATATGTAATTTGTTAATTTTTCAGAATAATCAAGTGGCCATACCCTCAATTTTCTCAAACAGTTGAAAATATTAATTTATTCTTACCGAGCCTAATCTAATGACTTGTTAAAATCTGGTATGGCTTCAATATGTTGAAACATTTTCTTCTTCAGCTTACTTTGCCAATCCCTATATTATCTTACTGCTTGGCTGCCCTTCATGAGTATTTTTGAATCCTCCTTTTTTTTCGTTTCTAGAAATGTTAATTATTATATTAATATTTATTAATTCTATCATTTTATAATTTTAAGATATTCCCAGGAAATATTTCTCATTATTATCTTTATTGAGTGTCATATGTTCTATGTTGGCATGAAACTTTAAGCAACATGTTTTACTTTATGTATTGGCATGTATGTCAAATTATAAAATCTTATGATTATTTTGTTTTGGTGTATTGTTTGGATTAATTGTACAATGTTTGATAGTATATAATTCCAATATTCGTTTTATGTGCACTTATCAATCCATTCTCTTGGAAAATGACTTGAAGCGTTATCAAAACGCTTCAAATCATTAAGATTTATCAAGCTTAAAAGAAAATTTGATATTTATATTTTGTTTCTTGATGTTAGTTATTATCAATCTTATAAAAAAATAGATCAAATTCAGAGATGCGTATATTCAAAGAGAGACGTCTAACGAAACACATTCCTACTAGCAGGGCTGTTCTCTTTCCACCGAGCTTCTCTACTACGCCATATTTTGCTAAAAATTGTGTTTGATATTTTAACCTACTTAGTTACAAGCTTAATGACGCCGACAGTTGAAAAATATAATTTAGTATGTTTTAGTACAAAGGTTTAAAGTAATCTTTTGCACAAGAAATCTTGGAATTGACTAAAGAGAATTATCGAGTGTGATTTTTTATCATTTCAGACTTGACTTAAGCCGCAAGGAATGTTTTGAGGAAATAAATCGGGTATTTGGTGACAGGTTATGTTTTTTAACTACTGTAAGTGGTGGTATAATGAATGTTTCACGTTCCTAAGCGAAAAGGACGGACATATTACTCTAAAGAGTATTCGAGCAACCTTGAAAATTCATGTGAAAGCAATTAACATCTTATACAATCATTTGAAGGTACGTAGTTTCCGTCGAATTCCCCTTAACTTGATTCCCGTTAAAAAAAGACAGATGGTGCAAATCTACACTACATTGCTTGGCTAATGAATCGTCTCGGCTGTTGCACATCATAGCAGGTGAAGAAACTTGGGTATACTGCTATGATAACGAAAAGAAAGTAAAGATCGGGAATTTTTGAAAATGAGTCGGGTCCAAGAAAAGTTGTTAGAGAAAAATGTCAAAACAAAAGAATGATCGTCATATGTTACTGTTACTGTTAATGCAGTAATATGTTTTAAGTTTTGCAAAGTCTCCGCGAAAATCGTCCTAGCAGAAGGATCGATTGAATGACGATAACGCTCGGGCTCAGACTGCTACTTCAACGATTTAGTATTTGTCTCTTATAGTACAGACCTAGCACCTAGTGATTTCTTCTTGTTTCCACATATAAAGCGGTCGATCCATTTAAAAATAAAATAAACAACCTAACGCGAAAAGATTGGAGAAAATGTGGAACGGAATTCTTTGAAAAATTATCAGTAAATGTGTTTTGATAAAAAAATTGTATACTTGCTACATTACTAGGCTCAACAGAAAGAGACCAGCCCCCAGATAATAGATATGTTATTCAAATTCTCGATATATTTATATAGCACCTTATATAAGGTTATACATTTTTCACGAAATCAAAGTCATTTTAAAATTGGGTTTTTGTAGCTCTTTTAATAGAGCTAATAATGTTTCTATTTACTTCATCTTGTCTTGACATTCTTATGTGTTTCTTCGTTTCAATTTTCTTCCATTTTATTTTTCCATTATGTAATTACAATGCTTTGAATGTCTTTGTCGAAGGAACTTCTCATCCCAAGTCTCAGAATCTACACCAACGGTCGTTTTAATTACTGACTGCTCTTGAAATTTGCTTATGGGTCGATACCATATTTTGCTTTATAATTTTATAATGTTTAGTGAAATTCTTTTTTGCAAGAAGTGTATTTACGCCTTTATTTATTCTTCTGAATTGTTGTAAATTCTATATTCTCCTGGTCGCACTTCGTCTTTGATGCTTATATCACTACATTTATATTGCACAATGCAGCAACAAATTGTGGTTTTCGAAGAAACATTGTCAGTGACAATTGTAAATGGTTGTAATTCTAGTACAATCCCTTTTCAAGTTCTTTTTTCCTGTGAGATGTATTGTCATAAAAATGGCTCTTTCAAAATTTGGTGATAATAGACATATTTGACCGAAGTGAGCTTGAACTACTACAACTAGGCCTAGGCTCTGTGTTGTCAGGTGTATCTAAGATAGAATGCAAACATTTTAAATGATCAGATAACTTTCCACTAGCCTTGTATTCTTTCCCATAAGTTATACATTTAGCCAGTTTTCTGTTATTTGAAGTTTTAAAATATTTCCAAACAGCTGATTTTTTTCTTTTATTGGTTTGCTTAAAGTCTTTTATCTTAGTCTTTTTAGGCACTGAATTCTCATTATATTCTTTTTCATTTTTATATGGTAATAAATCTCCTACAAATTATTGCTTCCTTATAACAAGTGTTCATTTGAAAAGTCAATCTAGGTTACTTTGAAATTTTGATAGAATAAGACGCAAATTTATTAGTATGTTTGTTGTTCCGTAAACGTAAATCCAAATGACATTTGATAATGTCAATCACAAATATCAGTTAGTGCATAAAATAATCGTACGTCGATTCTGGTTTAAATAAATTGCTTCTCAGTTTTAAAATGGCTTTCATTTTAGAACATAATTTTTTTTTAGTCCAGGCTTATTTTCGAAGTGGTAATAAAATTGATGGTTTATGGGTTTATTCAGTTCAAGATTGCATGGTAGAATTTCAAGTTGAGTTTCCACATTTTGTAATAGATTATATATAATTTAAGGATACTTTGGATAGAACTTTAAAACTTTTTTCTGAAACTGGTAGTCTCTTAAGAAAATCAGGCAGCGGAGCAGTTAAGAAATGTACACCTCAAGTTGTCAATAGTGTTGAAGAAATAATGGAAAATTAACCACAAACATCTGTTCCACATTTGAGTCAACAAATAAACCTTTCTGTTGGTATAACTCACAAGTTATTAAAAAAAGATATGCAACTTTATCAATACCGGGTCACAGCAGTACAAGAATTGTTAGAAATTGATTACCCACGTAGACTACAGTTTTGTAATTGGTTTCTAAATATGAACAATAATGGAGAACTTTCGCAAAGAGTCATATTTACTGATGAAGCATGGTTTTATAAAACGGGATACCTAAATTCACAAAATACAAGAATTTGGAGTAGTGAAAATCCACATGTAATTAATGAAGAATCGCTAAATCCAGAGAAAATTGGTGTTTGGGCAGCGATAAGCCAAAGGCGAATCATTGGACCAATATTTTTTCAGGGAACGTTAACTGCTCAAAGGTACCGTACGGAAATTTTACAACCATTTGTCAATCAGTTGCATGATGAACTTCAAAATGCATATTTCCAACAAGACGGAGCACCTTGTCACTGTACTGCAGAATCTTTGGATTATTTAAGAGAATTTTTTGATGAGCGTATAATTAGTCGAAATACTGAAATTGCCTGGCCTGCACGTTCATGCGATTTAACACCTTGCGACTTCTTTTTGTGGCCTTATCTAAAAAATAACATATTTCAAACACCTATATTGAATTTGAATGATATGCTACAGAGAATCGAACAGAAATGCATGGAAATTAATAACAATCCAGTAATGTTGCAGAATATCATCAGAAATTTTGAACGGAGGATTTTAAAGTGCATTGATCTTGAAGGACAACATTTTCAACATTTGTTATAGTTTTCAATAAATACCTATTATTTGTTATTTATTTGTATGTATGAAACTGTCAAAATATACGACTTCGTAGGTTAAGTAGTAAATTTTAATTTACGACATACTTCAAAATGTTCTCAGTAAATCACATGCTACTAGATTGACTTTTCAAATGAACGCTTGTTACATTCATCCAGATATAAGAGATAGTACACCATACTGTTTCAAACTTTTTCACTACTGCGTTTTAAGATAGATTTCTCCATTTTTAAAACTACTTATTCGTAAAATATCACGAGGTGTTATTTGTTTAATGTATACATTATTTTACGTTCGGTAATTCGTAAGCATGTCTCTGACCGTTATGAAACTATTATTCTTCTGATACCACATTATTATTGCTATGAAAAAGTAGCAATTTTGTCTTTATTCGTATTTTAAATAAATTATCTATTGTTCAGTCAAATGTATTTAATATAAGATTCACATATGAACAAAAATTCATAAATATTTGACATTAAAAATTGTTTTTAACCTCTCCAATCTCTATGACAAAATACTTCACTGGTGTATAACTAGTTGCCTACTATGCCATTAATGCATTAACTATTCTTTTTTTATCATTACACATAGGGAATTATGTGTAATAATAAAAAAAGAACCCGGTATAAAACTTAGTACTGTCCTGACGTGTAGACAAAAGTGTGCCACTCTAATAATTACGTCTTCCCGTTTTTCATACTTTGTCTTTTTATTTCAGACACTCGGTATATATTGAATAACTCTTTTATAGTCTATGTCAACCCAACTTCGAAGTATTGGGTCTTATGGAGATAAGCCTCTCTTATTAGCTTCCAGCGATTCGTATATAACTATCTTTTTTGACACTAGCTATGTTGCCAAGTCATTTGACGCGGTTTGTATCTAGGGAATATTTTAATTTTGCTTTGTACTTTTTTAAGTCATTTGAAAATTTCGGTCTGTCATCTGTTCTAAAATAAGGTTTTTGATTTAAACAAAATTGTCCAAGCGAGTTTGTTGTTTGTTTTATTTATGTACATTTATCTCTTTTTGCATTAATATTTGTAGTTTCTGCGAAATTGTACATCTTGTAAGTACAAAATTACGATAGAGTTTTCTAATTTGAAAGGTAAACAACATCAATTTTAAATGTGAACTTGAAAAATCCATCTTACATATAGCCAACCTGTTAAGTAAATAAGCCTAATGTTAGAAATTTGGCAACTATAGTACAATTTCCATAAAAGCAATACTTCGAAGTTGGATGACATGGAATATAGTAATTTATTTACCATACTCGTTAAATATTCCTTTTCGTTAAATAATCCTTCATATGCAAGCACTGTTGCCTTTGAACTTCTGTGGAGTTAGTTCTGTTAATCTTAATTTTCCCAATTTGCTCAATTTTTTAAAATTTATAGTATTGTATTCAGGCATTTAAATTCTCTTTTTACTTCAATATCTTGGTATCATTTGTTCATTATTTGTTTTAAAACGTATTTTGCATTTAGAGTTTCCATATCTAAATTAGTTCTGGTATTGTTTTTCCTCTATATTTGTTTAAAATCAACACAACGCAAATTGCTTTTTTTGTATTTCGTGTCCATAAACTTTTTAATATAAATTTATTACAACATATTAATATTTGACGGTTGCTTCATGGGTTTTTATTTTACACACACACACACTTGGAGACATGCTGTTCAATAAGTATTTCACTCTTGGAATATTTTTGCCTTAAATATTGTTTTACATCTACATATATCATATTTTCTTAATAGCCTGCAATAAACTGTAAACCTTCATTACTAGATACTTGTATATGCTTATATAACCTATTGCTGACCCTGTGTCTCAGAAATACACTGTATAAGAATTTAAAAGGGAATATTTCAAAAAAATAAATTAATAAAATAAGGTGCCCAATGTCAATTGTTGTTAACTATTGTTCCACATCGATTTCAGTGTAACGAGTTCCCAGGGATCTACATATTTTCATATTGCGGGAAAACAGTTTGATGGTATAGCTTAAGCTTTCCATGAAACTTACGTTTAATAATGGCCCACACGTTTTCAATTGGATTTCAGGCGACTGTGCGGGTCACTCGATCGTTTGTCCTCTGTAACTATTTCTCCGTGTTACTATAAAACCATTTTCATATTGATGTCAGCAGTACCTTTTGGTATAAATTAATTATCCTTCGTGAGTACCCCTACATGTACATATTCACTGGATCGTTTATTGTACATTCCATAAGCGAACTTGTATCTGAGGAGCATACTTTCTTTCTGGACATTCAGGTCCTGAAACTATTCTTGTATGACAACTTAACATTGGACCAATGTCGCCCAGTGTTTAGCCAGATTTTTTAAAACAAGTTAACAAAATAACCTTTTCTTGTATTGTTGATCAATCCATAATCTTATGAATCACTCACGCTTTCGTAAATACTTTTCAATCGCATGTATACTCATTTTTAGCCCGTTTGATTTTTTCTTCTTCAAGCCAAGCCTCTTCTCGCAAATTTTGGCATCCAGCTGGTCAAGAAGGATGGAGTAATATTCGCCTATTATTGTTCTGCCTTTTTCAAGGTAATCAATTAACAGGATCCCTTTTGCATCCCAAAACACACTGGCCATGATCTTTCCGACAGATACGATCGACTTCGCTTTCTTTGGCGCTGAACCACCGACTTCCACCCACTGCTTCGACTGCTGTTACGTTTCTTGCATGTAGTAGTGGACCCATGTCTCATCCATGATAATAAATCGCCGCACAAAATCGGTCGGATCCCTATTGAATCGGTCCACACATTGCTGCGAAAGTCGTTTGCGCATTTGCTTTTGATGGGCATTTGGCAAATGCAGCATCCACCTTGCGCAGAGCTTTTGCATCCCTAATTCTTCGTGCAGGATGTTTCGCATCCTTTCTTCCGATATCCTCACGGCCTCAGTTATCTCACTCACCTTCGCACGCCTATCGTCCAACACGATATCGTGCACTTTTTCGATGGTTTCCGATATGGTTGCTGTTTTTGGCCTTCCTTTACGTTTAAAATCAGCCTCTTTTTAACGATTGACATTGAAATAACCAGAGTCCCCGCAAACTTTTGTCAACTTCGGATGAATTGCCTTAAGGGTTAATCCATCTAAAACGAGGAATTTTATGACTGCACGATATTCAAGCTTATCCATTTTAACGAAAAACACGCAAGACCTCTACTGCGAAAATTCGTGTAAACAAACTACGTGACAGAACAAGTTGAAACTTGTCATACGAACTAATGACAGGTACACCCAGGCACGAATCATAAATTTTCGCTGATTGGAACGCCTTATCTGTGTCAGGCCAGGAATTTTTCACCTTACCCTCGCATCATCTCCAATTATCTATCCCCTCAGGTACGGATAGTAGATATAGTCGGGGCGGTTTATTATCATATATCGGTGCAATTATTTTTCTGTGTTTCTCATATTATTTGGTCTATTTTCTCTGAGATTCGTATTGATGCCAAATCTGCGTTACAGTTTCTTTGCTTCACATTATTTTTCTAGCTATTTTCCTCTCTCTTACTAACTAGTTTGTCTGTCATCAGATGTAACGAGTTTCCTTATTTTAATTTTTTTTTTATTTTGTGGTACTTTACTGATTTATTGATTCACTTTTCCAATATCCCATTTTTTTCTGCATTTGCTACTCTATTATTTATTTTAGTTTTAACAGTCCTTTCTTTTATTGGTTCTAATTTTCTGGTATAATTACTTGGTTGATTTTATAGGAATGAATGTGACAGTTCTTATTTAGGACAAATTAATTGAATATTATGTACATACATATATGTATATTTTTTTGTAGTAATGTTTAATTGGTTTTATAATTAACAATTTCGTTTATCTTCTATATAAATCTGTAGCAGAATATGCCATATCGATTATATTAAATACTTGAAGAATCTGTTATTAAAGGAGGCCTATTATAGTGAGAATACTTTCTGCTAAAATATACAAACATGTATTTAAATCGATAATATTTATTGTTAACAAAGGCTTTTCCACTATGCAGGGTGTAAATGAAATAGGCCGACGTATGCTAATGTATAATAGATAAGTAAGACAGCAATTCAAATCTACAAAGAAAATTATTCTATCGTAACTTAAATTTTTGCAGAAATTTAAAAAGAAACTTTTCAAATACGGTCCTGTATTCAGATTGAATCTAAATAAATAGAAATTATATGTTTATTGTCGATTCAACAAATAAATAGGCATTTATTTGTTCAATATTTGACAAAAAAAAACCCCACCGCATTTCAGTAATGTAATGCGTCTTTGTGTGAAAGGTTTTATAAGCATGTATTCATTCATTTCCTATAGATCGTTTCACTTTCACGATGCAATGTATATTCTTATGGAAATATATACATGTCCTCTTCTCTTTAAACAATTACAATAACGCTTACTTTTTCTTCTATCTCTCTAACCGTTGTCATATGTATCCATATTTTTGTTAGTGATTTTTCATTTGTACAGTTAATGAAATTGACATGGTCACAATTTAATTTATTTTTCGTCTATCAAATATTGTTACTTTCCCATTGTTATTATTATTTATTTGGTATTTATATAGACAAAAAAGAATATACTCGTACCTGTTAAAGATAATATGTTAAAAAGAGATTTGTTATTTTGTGTATCACAAGTTCGACATAAGTGTGATACATATGTGGTTGATATTATGGCAAAAAAAAGCTCACCGGGTAGTTCTGCGTTTACCACACTATCATTGTGAGCTAAATCCAATAGAGATGGCTTGGGCACAAGTAAAGAACCATAGAAAGATGAACAACACAACATTCAAAGTAAAAGATATGTCATCTCTAATTGTAAATGCATATAATAACGTAACCGCTGAAAATTGGGAAAATTACATCAAACATGTAAAAAAATTGAAGATGAGATGTGGATTATCGATGAACTGCTGGATGATATTGAGGAATTCATAATACATGTGGAAGAATCAAATTCAAATGATGATTCTGAGGCTGATTTATTAACAGATTCAATTAATTACTCTAACATTCCGTCAACATCAAATGCATGTTCAAACCCTTCATCGTGATATTGAAATTCTAACTTAAACTTTTCAAAAATGAATTGTATCCAAATAATTAAATATATTTTTAGTTATATAAAAAGAAATAAAGTACTATTGTTTATATTATTGTCACTGTCAATACAAAAAAGACATTTAAGGATTATTTGCTCGCAATTGTAATTTATAAAACCTTGCACATGCGATAGAATCTAGTTCAACAGATGGCTCCAAAGCTGATTTATTAGCAGATCCAGTCAATTGCTTTTACATCAAGTATATGTTTAAACCCTTCATGCTGATAATCAATATTGTATTTTAATTGGAAAAACTTCTTCATTATAATTACGTGATTAATTTATGTAGGTTATGTGCTGTGACAACACCGTCAATAGAGGTTATTTTAAAATCAATCTTCGAAAATTATTTTATCAGTTGGCAGATTGTATTGAACAATTTGACGACTATGTAAGCTTTCTCCATAAAGCCCATACTGCACCGTGGACGTGAAACGCTCTATAGATATAAATTTTCATATCCATCAGCTGTTCTGTTCTTATTTATAAGTAGGTCAATGGTTTGCTGCCCTTTGTAATATCCCGAAAAACATACGATATCGAGTTTCTTTAAAAATTTTAAACGGTATAACAGTTTTGTGGTGATATGGAATTTGTAATTTAGTTCTCTACTAATATTAAATTCACACCTAGAAATATTAAATTACGTTTACAGTTTTTAATTGAATGTTCATATTTTTTGTATTCCCTCTTTTTATGTATTGCCTCTTTTTTTAATAATAATTTCTATGCCCGAAAAGGGCAGATTTGTGGGAATCAGGTAGAATGCTTAAAGGAGATGTTCAATGTGGCTGCCATTTGCGTAAATACAAGCTTTTAACCGATCGGTAAACTTTCGAAGTACGCGATTTAACACGGCTCATTCTTCACGGATATAAACCGCAGCTCGACAAATACGTTGCCGAAGATCATCGTTGACAATATCAATGCCGTTATAAACTGAGCCTTTCATGGAGCCCCATAAGAAGAAATCCAATGGATTTAAATTGGTACTACGCGGAGGGCCATAGGATCTGACGGCCTCGTCCTATCCACCGAGGATATGAATGATTTAAAAAGTTGCGCACTTCACGAGAATAATGGAAAGGTACACCATCATGCATAAACTACATACGAGCCCGTGTTTTTAGTGTAACATCGTTTAAATAATCGCGTAAAGAATTCTTCAAAAAATCCAAGAAGCTCAGACCGTTAAGTAGGTAGTACGTGCGGCCCTAACAATTTATCACCGACAATTCCGGTTCAACACATTTATTGAAAAACGGTGTTGGAAACTACCTTGATATATGATGTGGGGATTTGCATCGGCCCAGTAATGAAGAATGTGAAAATTTAATATGCTGTCCTTTGTAAAAGTACACTCATCGGTAAATAACACCCTTGAGGCAAAATGCCACTGTTGTGTAAGTTTCCACCATCTACAAAAGTTAATTCGTGGCAGGCGATCGGCTTTCGCAAATCCTTGGACACGTTGCACGTGCTAGAGTTGTAACAAATTCCTTCGAAGTACTTTATGGGCTCCTGTGTGTGAAACGCCTATCTCTCTCGCAGCCGCCCGCATTTTCATTTACAATATCCAAAATTTGTTCCTCCGCATCTACTACCCCATGTGGTCTTTCACGGCCACGGCCCTCATAACTTGGATTCAATGCACCGCGATCTCTCAATCTACACAGTTTGCAAAGTGAAATCATTTGATGCACATCTTCGGTTCAGAAACCGCTCTTCATAAATACGTCTAGAAGCTCTAACATTTCCACCTGTTTTACGTATAGTAAGACGATATCTCTTAATTCGTGACTTGTATAAGCCATACTTCACGGAAGTTGATAACAGACTGACTTCTGACTTGCAGTAGGTTTCATCGCATCAACAACTTCCACCATTACGCTTCACTAGGAGTAGCGCTGCAGTTACAAAGGAATACTAAGTTCACCAGAGTCGGGTCGAGCTACGCGCATTTATTAAATTTTTTTTGTCTTTAATCTCGTTCGAGATAGAGTTTTCGGGCATTAGCACTTCATGCTTAATATTATTACAGCTATTACATATTAAAGTATGTCAGCGTATTTTGTTTACACCTTGTATATGGGTCATTATATTCAGTATTTATTATTGGTTAATATAAAAATTTCTACAAAATATAAATGCTGACATACACAAATTATTTATAAGTATTTATTATTGAAAGTTGTGCCAGAGTGAAAATACATGTTGCTAGAATTATGTTACAATTAATGTATTTTTTTGTAAACAAACACTGTTTATTATGTAAGTGCCACTATATTCAAGATGTATGTTATTGAAAACCACTATTTTATTATCTGTTCAAAGATTATACTCATACATTTAATGCAAAAAGTTTATATCAAAAACTAGATGCAAAATAATTTCATGCATGATCAATTCTATAATACAGAAACAATATCATTTGAACCTCATGTTTTTTTCCGTAATAATTGTTCACTGAAATACTAATGAGAACCAATAATATAGATAAATATATATTTATTTGTTGACTTCCCTTTACCAAATACAGTAAGCAGATGTAAGAATAGTATAATACCAGATAATACCTGACCAGTAATAATTACTGCTCGAAAGATATCTCCTCAGACACAACACTTTACTAAATTTATTAATGATTAATAACCCTGTATACGTAGTTCATAGCACTTTGGCCTGAAGCCTGACGAGCCTTAATTATTTTTGAAATTTAGCCCATCGACCGAAAAGGTTTGGCCGTTCCTAACCTAGGGCGAATTCGATTGGGAATAAGGTTCGGTATGAGCGTGTTACTGATTGATCCATAGTGACCTTGGTTAGGATGTGTTACACATGACGTCATCAATTTTAATTTGTAACACACCAAACACCATGACAGAGACCATAACCTATTTGTTTGTTTGATGTCCATTACAAACACGTGCTAACCATTAACAACGTTTGCCTAAATATGCAATGTTGCTTAACAAGAATGAATGCCAAACAATAAGTACAATAGTTTTTTAAAAATTTTACATAATCCTGTTGTCTTTGGAGCAGTTCATTGTTGCAAAGCTTTGTAAAGTACCCACTAAACATGATAGGCATTTAGACTGGAAGTTCAGTCATTCTATAAAATTACAAGGGATTTGCACAGCTAGCAAGGTGTTCATTGGGAAATCTTCAACAGATATCTGTTCTACGTGCTCCAAGTTAATCGTTCTATGGATGTAATCCAATGTGAAGTCGGCATCTCCAACACAATATGAATTATATTTTATTCATGTAATATTATTCTTATTATTACACACCCTGCAGCAGTCTTTTACATATGTGTCAATATCAGCCGCAAAACAAATTAATTTGCTATAAAATGAACATTTTCCATTTTAGTATGATTATTATTTATTAATTTAGTTATTTACTTTTCATATATTTAGAAAAAAATTGTTTTCAATATTATATTATCATATTTATCATTATATTTTGTTTCATATTATCTTTCTAGCAAAAATTCAGAAAATACTTACGTAAATGTAAACAATATCAGTTCGGTGTTTATACTAGCCTATAATTAATAAAACGTTAGAAATTCTAACCTCTTAAAAGTTAAAAAAAGTGTTTTTAAATTAATATTAATTAAATATTCGTACATCGCGTTACACAAACATACCAGACTCTGATACCGTATTTGAACAGCCCTTACAAGTTTGACGGACCGAACCTAACTGTGACGTCATAATTTCTCAATCGAATTTGAACGGTTAGATGTGGTATTAGTATCACACTCATACCGAACCTTTCTATTCTCAATCGAATTCGCCTCTAGACAGTTAATGTACACTTATGCCATCGTTTTTCGTTTAACAGGATCGCATTAATTGACGATCACATTTCAATAATATTTTATTTATGGTTGTGCAAAACTGTTTTTTCTTGTTGTTTTTTTTAATTTTTGTAAGCTTATAACCTGACGGAACCATAATTACATTACATTTTTCTTTTTATTTAATTTAAACAGTGAAAAGTTGATGCAGATTTGATTTGTTTCAATATATACATCCTGTAAAATATAGCATATTAATGTTAGTGAAACAAACATCGATATGCTATTTTTTACATGATATATCGGGTGGCTTTAAAAGAAAATATGGAAAATGAGATAACAAATTTATAGAATATGAATCCAAAAAATTGTATTATATGCTGCCTAGGTATTTAGAATGTCTATAAATAATATCTCTATTGAATTTACACGCAAACCTACGTTGCAATGTTTTTTTATAAAGATTCTAGAAGATAAGATTGTTTAGACAGCTGTCGATGTTATAAAAAGTCACAAGATAGCAGCTTTGTATGCGAATAACCTGAATATATTGTGTACGAAAATATCAGCTGTTAATTTATACATTTTTATTTTGTAGGGAATTATTAAAACATTTATTAAAACTGATTTCATTGCAATAAAAATAGAAATAAGATGTGTTCTTTACGAGACCTTTCACGTCCGCAACCTTTGTAATTTGGTAACAATACCTGTTTTCCTTAATCGGAGCACGACATCCATTGTATACGTGTAATTTGGAAAACGCTGCCTATACATACGACAGGATTGACGAGCATTTCTACTTGTTTCATTGTAAATGTAAATCATATCACAGCCGAAACATCCATATGTAACGATCGCACTGAATCTCATTCACAATTATTTGCTAATTATCTCCACCCCTACAAAAACCCCGACAAATATTTTATAAATATCTTTGTCATTTTTTTTCTCGCGTCTGCGAGGGCTTTGGAAAAAATATTTTGAATTCATATTCTATATAATTACATCTCTCCATTTTTCATACGTTGTCTTTTTCTTTCAAGAAAACTTTCTTTTGGTGCCATCTAGGCTACGAGTAGTGAATTACATATTTAAATGTATAGTTTCGTTCTAGTAGCTTAGCTACCCACGGAAACTGTTGCCGGCGTGCCTCTCTTGGTCGTCAAATGTCTTGAGATGCTTTCTCATGACATGTGACGTAAAAGAATATGTATATATTAACAGCCACGCCAAGCATTTAGTGTGCTTGTTCTCGTACGCCAACGAGAACTAAAATAAATTCGAAACTCGTGTCCGTACGTCACCAATGCGAAATAAGTATGCGCTGTGTATATCTATTTGTACATATACAGATAGATATATTTTTAACATTTTTTTGTAGTATTGTATATACATCTTGATTACATTTTGTTAACTTGATGTGTATACATTTCCTTAATTCTCTATTTTTACAGATCCAAAACTAAATAGAGTTATAAAAATTTCTTTTATAATCTGCTTCAGCTTAAAAGCCATAACTTTAAGTTGTTTAGAGATTTTAATTATTATATTAAAGAAATTAATATTATGCGGGTTTCTTTATTACTCTGATTTATTGTATAACCAAGGAAAAAAAATTAACAAGAATATTCATAAATTTAACCGATACAAATACCAATTTGCTTACTGCTTAATAAGCAAAACCAACTGTTAGAGGTATATGTATTTATGTTGTATGGTATATACAAGTCAAATGTATACTTTTCAGCATTTGTTAAAATTATTATATTTATAAATGAATTGTATACTTCATCCATAATCTATATACGTTCAGTCAAATTTAGTGAAGTCATTAAAATCAATATGTTTGTAAATGTAATTATATTCTTTTATATTATAGAAAGAGTGAAAAGTACATACTGTTATTCTTATTTTAGGGCACGTATATATATTTCGATTACGAGAAGTGGGGCCAACGAAAAAAAGAAGGTTTTACATTTGAATATAAGTACTTAGAAGATAGAGACTTGAACTGAGTAAAATATATTCTTGCAATACGTTTCTTTATTTCATTAAATTAAGTGAAAAAAACCTATTGCAGGTTAAAAAATGTTTCAGAAAAAGAAAAACGGAAACTGCAAATATTTATTTGAAAAAAAGTGATCATGCAGGACATTTCTTTTTTATTTTATAATGTACAAATGAAAGTAATTAATATATTATATACCTACTGCTAGTGTACAATGATAAAATATTTTTTTTATTTTGTAAATATATTTGAAGCGCTTTTATTGAGATTATTCTTTGAGTTGACTTTATGAACTATTACAATTAGGTAAGTACTTTTCTTATTATTCTATTTATACACATGTTTAAAAGGTAAGTGTAAGTTTATAATTGTAAGAAAGCAGTGAATTAAAAAAAAAGAAATTTACATTTAGACTTTATTATAATCCACTATTTTTCAAGATTATTGTTGCTACTATTCTTCATATAATAAGAGTAATAATAATAGATAAGTTATATGTTAAAATATTTTCGTACTTATTCAAATTAAAATCACTGTATTATTATCCTACTCTAATTAATCCATCAAGCACGGTGGTTCTCGCTATTTGCCGTTGTTTAGCCGACCGCTCGTCTATAAATTCAATATTCTCTAGCCGACCAAATGCAATTCTTTTAATTTTATCCAACAAGTCTGGGTACGGAAGAATCGCTTTAATAAAATCTTCTTTTTCCAACCTATACAATTCACATGTTTCTACCGCGATTATCGAAGCAGACCTTAAACGATCATAATCGACTAAAGCAACTTCTCCGAAGAAGTTTCCATCTTCTAAATGACACACCTGCAAACAAATATAAATATATTCTGTATGTAAAAGTCAAATTCATTTTTATATAACAACATTCAAGAAAACAAATTAAACAAATTTTCTATAATTTAAAGCTGCGAAATTTTGCTAAATATGCAAACAAATTTTCCGTAGTTCAGACAATCCGTTTCTTAGGTACGTTTATGGTTTTGTTTTTCATTTAATTGTTCGACAATATAAAAAGGTAGTACATCTTACGTAAAGGACACAACAAACTTTAACGTTCTTCACTGAAGTATTCACATTAAGAATCGCATTATATTAAAAACACGTAAACAGTATCATTCTAACTTGCATGTTAAAGTTTTTATCTTTTGAAACCATAAATACGAGGGGGTATTGATATCTAGTTAGCCTAGGCCATTTTCCTTAAACAAAACAAAATCTTGTTATAATGGCAAGAAATAATGACGTTTCTAAACTGTCACTGTAAAATCTTACATCAAGAAGTTGAAGTATTGCTTCATCAAATACTTGTATTTGAAGAGGTTAAGTGGTAAGGAAATTTACGAAGATATGCTTAACACACTTAGCGATCAATGCCCATCATATCCGTCTGTTAAAAATTAGATGGGCATCATTCAAAAGAGGAAAACTCTCCGTTGAAGATGAGAAGCGACCAGGAAGACCGATTTCGGTATCCACCCTCGAAAATATTGACGCAGTTCATGACATGATATTATCAGACCGTCGAATTGGACTAAACATATAGCCGAGACACTAAAGATTTCATATGAACGCGTCCACCATATAGTTCACATCAATTTATATATAAAAAAATTTCTGTAAATTGGATTCCTAAATGCTTGAACGCCGAACACAAACGAACAAGAGTGAAAGCATCGCGGTCAATCTGTGCCCGTTTCATCCAGATTTTTTGAACTGTCTTGTGACTATGGGTCCATTTTTACGACCCAGAAATGAAACAGCAATCGATAGAGTGGAGCCATCAGGATTCTCCAATGCCTAAGAAGTTTCAAGTTCAAAAATCCGCTGGAAAAGTTCTTGCTTATTTTTTTTTGGCATATCCGTGGAATAATTATGATTAATTACCTAAAAAGGGGTTAGACCATCACTAGAGATTCATATTCTAAATTACTAACTACATTGAGAGAGAAAATTAAGGAAACAAGACGTGACATGTTAGCGAAAGGGGTGTTGTTTTTGCAGGACAATGCCCCTGCACACAAATCGCGCATTTCAATAAATACAATTCGGGATCTAGGATTCGAATTTCTGGAACACCCGTCCTATTCCCCAAAGTTAGTTCCCTCAGACTATTATCTGTTCCTTCAATTGAAAAAAAGAAGAAGATGTAATAGAAGCCGTGGAGGACTGGTTTGCAGACCAAGAATAATCTTTTTTTAGGGTTAAAGGCGTTGCCGGATCGCTGTATTAAGTATATTCATTTAAGAGGAGATTATGTTCAATAATAAAATATACCCAATTTGTTTCAATAGCAGGCTAAGAATATATCAATAGCCCCTCGTTAATGTCTTTTAGGTCGAAGATGATGTAGATGTAAGTAAAAATCATATTTATAACCTGTGTTCAATCAGAAAGTTTATCTATAGCTCATAAAGATTTCTTTTGAGTCGAAGGCCAAATTTAAGGCATAAGAATATCTTAAAATGACACATGTCTGTTACAGCGTGTATTTATGTGTGTTAGAAAGAGATAAAGTAAATTTGCGGTTCGCACTTTAAGCAGTACGAAGTGCAAAAATAGCTATTTACGATACAAGTGTTAAAAGTGCGATTTTATTTCACGAGTAAAAGTTTGCGACACGAGCGTTAGCGAGTGTCGCAATTTACGAGTGAAATAAAATAGCATTTTTAACACGTGTATCGTACAATATTTTTTCTACAAACACAATTTTTATTATAAAATATAATGAAACTCCACTGACCAAATTTGACAGCTCATGAATACGTTTTGAAACAACTGGACGCAACCGTTAAATTACGTCAAATTAAGTCACAATTCATACAAAAGATGAGTTCGTATTTTAATAAAGAAAATGAAGTAATAGCGAGAATAATAATTCTGAAAGTACTGCAACACAGGAAATAAATATCTCGAATTACACAAACTGTACATTTAATATTAATTAACCAAGAAATATGTAATTTTCAATCATTTTAATATATGTTGTCATTTTTGACAAACTGTCATGTCAGTTTACTTTTAACACTAGTGTTAAAAGTACTACTTTTAACCCGCTACGCTATAAAATCGCATTTTTAATTAAAGTTAGCCGTGTCAAAATGTCAACTTTTAACGGTGTTTGTAGAAAAAATACTTTATCAACTGTAGTTATCTTTGCTATATTTTCAACATTTTAGAGTATGCCCTAAGTTTAACTTAAATACTTAACCTCCAAAGTCATTTATGTTTTTTGGATTTTCATACATGCAATATAAATAATAGGCGATTTATATTATGGACTCAAAATTACAATAAATGTTGAAAATATTGTAATAATACGCTATAAAATCGCATTTTTAATTAAAGTAGCCGTGTCAAAATGTCAACTTTTAACGGTGTTTGTAGAAAAAATACTTTATCAACTGTAGTTATCTTTGCTATATTTTCAACATTTTAGAGTATGCCCTAAGTTTAACTTAAATACTTAACCTCCAAAGTCATTTATGTTTTTTGGATTTTCATACATGCAATATAAATAATAGGCGATTTATATTATGGACTCAAAATTACAATAAATGTTGAAAATATTGTCTTTGTTAGCGTAATAGATATTAAAATTCTCCGTTCAAAATTTGTGATGGCAGCCTGCAATTGACTCGATTAGTGTATCGTCACAAAGACGAAACATATGGCAACATTGCATTATTTTTCCAAACAAAATAAAGACATAACCTTACTTAACAAGTAGGTGACATTTCAAAACAAAGTTTTTTAATAAGCAATTTAGTGTTCTCTGATTTCGTTTTTAAAGAATATCTTTCAATACCTAATAGCAACTACTCACATACAAGTAAAAATGTAAACGATTTTTAATTTTTTTCACGGCCGTAATGTAATGACACAGGGAGAAAATTATTATGAATTAGGTAATATTCAAAAAATGAATTTATAATTCTACTTGAATTATTCAAGGCATTGTTAAAGCAAGTATGAAAAATATCTACTATAATGTTGAGGGAAATCATGTAATATTTTTATATGTTGCTTTCCAATGTTATCTGCCAATAGCTGCAATCCACTTTAATATATAATATTTGCATTTTTCTGTTCACTGTAAAGCCTTGTACACGTTGTAGGCGCAACGTTGAAAACGCGCAACCTACTTTCAACGCGTTTCTAGTTGTTTCCACTAGTGGTTCGCGAACACTGTAGCCACATGGAGTGTTCCTTTAATTATAATTATTATCATCATCTATCTGTAGCATGCGGAGCTTAAATGTTAATACATGAATTAACCACTGACAGGAATCCATAAAGATGGTGGAGAACCCATCTATTTTGGCTTTTTCATACCTAAACGATGATAAGAGACTAATCATTTTATTTTTACAAATCTCTCCCGTCGTACCCATGCGTTGGCCGATATGATTCCACGCATCCACTTTAAGGTTACTTTTTTCATCATTATTTTTGAGGGATTCCATAAAAGTTCCTTCTGCTTATATAATTGAATGAGCAATAGGGATTTTTCTTCATCCCATGATTCTAATAATGAGTTTTCTAGTGATATTGCTATTTTTAGTAATGTATATGTAGACAAATTTATTACGATGTTGCACTTGCGCGCAATAAGTACACACTCACCAATTATTCATATGCTCGTCCAAACTGCAATCGAGAATCCCTTTGTGTTCGCACGAAAATCCACACACGTTGCAGTATTTGTTGCTTTACACGTTGCGGCTGCAGTGTGTACAAGGCTTAATGGTTACACGTGAAACATATTACTATTTTCAAAGTAATTTTGTTCTACGCTATTAAAACAACTTTAAACAAAAATTACAATCGAAACAAGTAGAAAATAATGTCACTTCGTTTTGTTTGGAAAAATCTATCCTGTGTTGCCATTACCTCAGCACTAAACTTCCCAATATGCTGTTTTTTTAGATAAGGTCGCACAAAGAAATTACACATTATATACACAAATTATATATAAAATTTAAAAAAATACATTTCATGAATTTTCAAATATCCAAACTTTAATCCTTCAAAATAGGCGTTGTGTGTCTTACGCATTATATACAGGCTTACCGCTGAATAGTGCCCAAGCTATACGAATCTGAAGAATACATATAAATGTCAACTGAAAATCAAAAAAGAAATTTATTTGAAATTCAATATATTCAAATACTTTGAATCCGTCATTTTTTCTCTATTTCTCTAAATTAACCCCAGTTAACGGAAAATCGCCTAATCTTACCTTATTCTTCTAATTTACATAGTATCTACGACGAAAGGCAGTTATATTTATTTACCTTGTCGACATTTGTTTCTTTTTTTTTAATGATAGACCCGGCGAAAAGCATAAATCCCAATCGAATGGTCAAAAATCTGGCCTTTATCTCCGTGTTTTTGTCAAATTCTATCTAAATTACTACCAAAGGCCATTTTATATCGTTACACGATCACTAATTCACTTTTATATATTTATTGCTTGTAATTGCCTGGCTATTAGGTTCTAATTACGGAGTTAATTTTTTTACAAACTTTACAGTGGCCTGTCAAGACCGAATCGAACAATATAATAAGATTAGTAACTTTTTTATATAAAAAAAGACTTATTGTTAAAATATTGATTAAATTAAACCTTAAATCGATCAATTTATTGTATTTTTACGCAATTATAAACGTGACTAACAATTACATACTGTGAAAAAAACTAATTCTACTATTAAATAATAATAATTTTAAAACAATTTAATATACCTATACCTAACCTCTTGTCCACCCCTTGTGTATACTGCAACACATCCACTTGCAATGAAGTACATACAAGTACCAACGGTGTTTACTTTTATTATAACATCATTAACCATATATATGTCCGTAACCAATGCTGACACTATTCTTATAATTAAAGGTAACGGAAGATTTTTAAAAAATTCCACATTTTCTACGAGTTTTCGACAGCTGTGCATTACTATTTCCTAAAAATTTTAATAGAAAAAAGTTATATCTGTCCCTGTAATTAATTATAAGATTATATATTTCTTAAATATATTTTTGATGAGATAGATTTGTTGATAACCAAGTGAGAAACCTATTATTGCCGAACATATTCTACAATTACTTTTTGTGTGATTTTAAATACGTGTTTTATTTTATTTTTATCTAACTGTTTTATTCCAAAAAATATTTGCTATTTCGCAGAGTATTTATTAGAATTTGATATAGAGCGCCTTGGCAAAACCTGAATTTAGCAAGGTCATCCTGACACAATCCGGATTTAGCAAAGGTGCCTAGGCAAAGCCTGGATTAAGCAAGGGTACCAAGTAGAAAAAAAGTTTCAGTCTGTATGATTCAATAGAAACTAATGTTCAATATCTGTAAATATTTTTTATATACACAGTCTAACCATAAATACTGTCAATATTTGAATGGCGTATAAAAAACGAATAACATTGTACAAAACTAAAACACGTATATTCAAAAAGTACAGAAAAGCTTTCAAAATAATAATAAAATTTATTCGCCTCTTGCGTCCACACAGTTACAAACAATCGGAACATTCGTCTATCGATTCACACAATTTTTCTAACTATATTTTTGTTGCAACTTGCAAAAATATCTCGTTTTGGAGACTATAAATTTGGATAAAGTTTCTTACAAGTCATACCTTCGAAAACAGCTCATAATTGAGAGGGTTCAGGGGTTAGGATTATCAGACAACCAATCGAAAAAGCCTTGATAAACTCAGGAACCTTTTTTGGTAGTTTTCGCGATGTGAGCAGGTACTGAATCATGAAAACGCCCATTTCTTCCAACTAAACAAGGAGTCTGCCAGAGACTTCACCGTAGTTTCTTGGTACAGTCAGGCCGATGTTTTCACAAAATGAATAGGAAAAACACCTTCATAGGAGACGGATAGTGACCACGATCTTCCGGGCTTCTAGGGAATTTAGAGTATTTATCCTATCATGCTGTCGGTTAACATTTTCTTCAATAGTAAAGATTTTCTACGCTCTTTCTGTTCTTATGGTCTTCAAGGCTGGTGTTTGCTCATTCTATATAAGAATTCATGCCTATATCTTCTCCAATGATGCGAGATATTATTCTGGGTGCGGTTCTTGCACGAATAACTCTCACAGTGTTTGATCAACGTGCAGAAACCAGACTACTAGTATGAGGACAATCAACGACATCACCAATGTCTCGATAATGACCAATACAAACGTTCGGTACTAAACAACTGAACGAAGTGTGCTAAAACCTTATATTTATGGCTAGAGTGTGTATATATCAACTATTAAATGTTGAACTAATGTTACAGTTAAAATTCTAACTTCTTCGAGTACCTACAAAGAACGTTTTTTCACCGAGAGTCATGAAAATGAATAGAGAATTTAATAATTCTCATTAAATGAATCCATTTCATTTGGCTTTGTGTGTCTTAATTTCAGTATAATGAATATTTATGTAATCTACCACAATACACGTGTAAACTTTAATATTTGTTCAAAAATTTCACTTACTTTTAAAACAACTATTCAGTGTGTATTATAATTAGTATCAACATAAATGTTTTAAGTGATCTTTTTTTCTTGCTTATTATCTTAAGGCCGCTTTGCAGTTTGCAATTTCTTTCTTGCTCGATAAGCCGTGGCTTTGCACTTTTGCAATTCTTGTTAAGTCTGTGAAATCAGGTTGACCAACACATATTTATCACATCGCAAACAAAATAACATACATAATCTATACATACAAGGTTGACCTATAATAGCAGAAAATGTATTAAGTTGCTAGTTAAAATTAAAGTTGCTAGTTGTCTACTAATTATTGCGTCTCCTGCATTATTAGCGGAAAACGTAAACATTCAGAACCGAAGATGGTGGGTTAAAGCCCCCTAAAAAAAATACTAGAATTACAGCTAGCGTGCAATAAAAATAGAACATGTTCTATTACTTGCATTGTAACAAAAATTGTGAAAAATTGCAACATCTGACCGAAAATGATTGAATTCCGCATGCGTGCAAGAAAAATTGCAAAGCGGCCTTTAGATACATCATAACTAACCTGACGAAGTTGTCCAGAAATGGTGTTTAATATTTCACTTTCTCTAAAATAACTTTTTTGAAACCGAAATTCGTAATACGAAATTAGTCGCTTCTGCAAATTTTCTGGTAATTGTTTATACCGCATGTATTCCCTCAACTGTCTTACCATTTCCCTGTATTTATTCTTAGAAGATTTAAGAGTAGTAGCGACGTGTATTAGCTGGGCTAAAAAGAAAGTTATTATATATTCTTTTCGGTTGCCACTTTTCAATTAACATACAGACCACGTAAAAAAATATTAATTTGGATACACCCCAAAGTAGAACTCCAAGTAATTTTGGTATGTTATCGTCATTTCGCCATTCTTTAAATCCAAATCTAGACGAAAGAGCAACGTGAGTGGAAGCGAAGAACGATTGGGAGTATATACGAAAAAATGTTATCGTCATATTCTGATCCCTATGTAAAAAGAAAAAAATAAATTAACAAACAAACACACATGATTAATAATTGGTTGGGAAAAGGAAATAATCAAATAAGAGGTGGAAAGTAGTATAATAAGTACTATCCATTCTGGTTATCTTTAAGACAGTGAAAGTGTCGTCAACTATTAAATTGGAACACCTAAAATGCGGTTTTGCGTTAAACTCTGTGACTTGGTTATGTATGATTTGTAATATTCACACCTACCTTGCCGTTAAATAACAAGGATATTTTTTTCATTTAATCGCCGGCAGCATAAACAAAATCTTATGTCTAGATACACCGACTTACGTACTACAAGCAATTGGGTACATAACATGCTGCGTAGCAGAGTAGTTCATGCTTAAATGCAAAATAAAACGGTCTCCATGAACACAACAAAAGGTGTCCTCAAGGAGGAGTATTGTCACCGCTACTATGGAGTCTAGTAGTGGATAATATCATCGGAACATTAAATGACCAAGGAATATAGGACGCAGGGGTTCGTCGATAACATTGTCATTGTGTCCCAGGGTAAATTCTCTGGGACAGTGGCAAGCATCATGCGAATTGTGGAGAGATAGTGACTTAAGGAGTGGTTAACTGTCAATCCAGAAAAAAACAAATTAGTAGCTTTTACCAACATAAGAAAACTAAATGATTTGGGCGGCGTAAGGCTGTTCGGACAAGAGTTAGAACTAACCAATGAAGTAAAGTATCTAGGCATAACATTTGATGCGAAACCGAATTGGAGCAGACACCTAGTGAAAGTGACGGGCAGGGCGACGCAGCTGTTATGTAGATGCAGAAGGCTATTGGCAAGACCTGGAGACTAAAACCAAATGTGGTACACTGGTTGTACACAGTAGTAGTAAGACCAACGATTACTTATGGGGCAGTTGTGTGGTGGAGGAGAACGAAGCTGCCATCGTCCGTGGGGCTCCTTTCGACTCTCCAGCGATAGAGTCTGTTGGGAATCACAGGAGCTATGAACAGCACAGAAACCGCCTCCATGGAGGTCATCGTGGATCTCCCTTAGCTGGAACTATTTGTGAAAGCGAAGGCCATGGGTGCGATCCTGAGGCTGAAGGCCAATGGTTTATGATGTCCCAATAAGGTTGTAGAGGGCCATACAGATATCACAGGAACTATACTGGGAGAGCCGTTATTACAAATGTCGGCGGACAGTATGGCCCCTGAGATTATGTTTACAACTAAGCTGAACGTATCTATACCGATCAGGGAGCAGGAAAAAAGTCGCTCTAGCGATTGTAATACCGGCACCTGGTACACGAATCGATCACAATCCAATCGGGGTATAGGTGCTGGTATATGCGGAATGTGTCCCAAAAGGAAGATATCGTTAAGTCTGGGGAAACATATAATAGTTGTTCAGGCTGAATTGATAGCAGTCGCAGGCTGCGCCAAGGAAATTCGAGAAGCCGGCTGCGTAAATAAAAAAAATCAACATAACTAATAGTCGGGCAACTATTAAAGCCATTATGAATCCATCCACCAGGTCTAAACCGGTGAAACATTGTAAACAGGTCCACAATAGACTAGCGCAAGACAATATTGTGTCACCAATATGGGTGCCAGGACATGAAGAGATTAAAGACAATCAAAAAGACTCCCGAATCGTCGAGAAGTCTTCCAAACGATTCGAACTTCAGTCCCTTAATAGCTTAATGGTAAAAGCGTGGTCCAGCAAACCAATGGACGTAAGTTCGAATCCTGTATCAGGGTGAATTTTTTTTCAGTAAAAAATTCGAATAATTAGCGTCGTATATGTAGAAAGCATTTATTTCATGCACATTACTTCGCGAAAATGCATATGATTTGCACATATTATTTTATTGTTGTGAAAGTATGTAATATATAGGCCCGGTCAAAAAGTTTGGACCGTACATTAATTTCACTTGTAAATTACCATCTAATATTTTTGTGCATTTGTTTATATATCGTCATTTAAACATTTATACAGGGCTTCACCCATCACTCTATTTTCGACGCTGATATCTTATTCTCATTTGTTTATATTGTTATTTGCAACATAACCGCTTATAATAAATATTGTTACTTATCATTTGGTGGTTGTTGGTTTCTTTTTTTTAGAATATAAAATTAGCTTCCTTGGATACGGCCAGATTCAGCGTGGGTATGTTATCGCATGTAGGTCCTCCACGTAACGTATAATCACTCATACAAGTAGCCACAAAACGCGATAACGCCTTTTTTAAATTTAGATCAGTATAGTTAACAAAGTTTCGTAAAAAATCGCACGACCGTCTTCACTCGCGCTGTAGCCGTGGTATTGGCCTGCTGACATTTTTAAGAGCAACCAGTTTTCGCGATTTATTGCATGGTCACGCGTAGCAAGCAGTGTGCTAAAGTACATAGACTTTTGGCATCCAACCCAAAGAATCGGAAGAAGAAGAAGACCGATTTACATACACTATCATGCAAGCATACAAGGCGACTAGTGGATTACATTGACCAACACGATTTTTGCTGACTTCTAAGCGAGACTTGTTTTTTACTAATTCAGGTGTGCTGAATCCGAAAATCATATTAGTTTTAGCGTATCACGTCAAAATTAAACTGTATACTGTACTATGCTCTTTGAAGAATCACTAATGTGGTTAAGTAGTTACTTACATAAGACCTGTTACGATATGAAGAAAGTATAAAATTTAATAATTAATTCATTTATTTATTTCAATACAATATTAGTCGAGTATACTGCAAGTATTTACACAACTATCATTAAAACATTACAAGAGTATTTAAAGGAAAAACAACAATCAGGGAATAAATTTTCGTTTGTAGCACTTTCTGCTGTGTATTTTGGTTTGGCAGTCCCTTTGAACACATCAACAGTAGTCGGCCATCATATGAGGATCCCATCTTCCTTGGTACCGAGTTTCCATGATTTTTAAATCTTGATGAAATCTCTCGCCTTGTTCATCGCTTACAGCGGAAAACCTATCAAGATGATTATGAAGGAAATGAAGCTTTATGCACTAGATCAGGCATTGCAGGCTTTTTTGTTTCTAAGAAAATTGTTCGCGACTATCGTGAATGAAGTCCAGGCTTATTTCTCAGCTTCGTTCATAGAGTTGATGAAATTTGGATCTCTCATTAAAGTTCAAATTTGAGGTCCATCAAATACACCGGCTTTAATATTTTCGTAACTTAGCCGCGGAAACTTTTCACATATGTACTGGAAGCAGTTACTTTGCAAATCTAGAGCTTTAACATATTGCTTCATAGACCCAATTTGTTGTGAAGAGGTGGAAAAATTACTTTTTCTCTGTCGACTAAAGGTTGACTTATAATATTCTTTTCTTCAACATCTAGGGATGTTCTGGGAGGCCAATGTTTCTGAATCTAGTATTGATTTCTAACTCGACTATCCCAGAGGCACAAAAAGCATAGAAATTCTGTATATCCTCCTTGAAAGCCAAGTAAAATGTTTACTATTTTGAGATCCACGCAGAAGACCCAGTTATGGTCTGTATATTTTAGTAACTTTATAACCTCAATGCCGTCATATGTTTCCTTTAATTAAACGGAATATCCAATAAGAATGAACCGAAATCATCATGTCTTCAGCATATGAGTATTCAAGTGAAGGAGGCTTCTCATAAACTGGCACGGGCATTTCATCGGAATGAGACACTGGTCGAATCGCGGAGCCGATATTAGGTTATATAATTTTATTCTTATTATAACCGGAGGTCTGAATTAAACAATGTTTTTTCGGTGTGTATCATATCATTGGAACGCCAAAAGCTAATTTGTGGTGTTTTCCCTGACTCCACTGCCATACATGGTTTACACACATTATGTGGAGCCCATGACTTGTCCTGATCAGCAACATTTTCTTAACGAAAGCAGTAATAGTTACCCTTTGACATGGAACGGTGGAGCTGCCCCAAATATAGCAGAACGAATCAGCACTATTTACACATCCTCGAGTAGTTGACATGATGTAGTTTCTTCCCTAACAACTAACGTTTTATTATCACCCTTGTTTACTTTTAAATAGTCCTAAGTGATCAATACTTTCTAATAAAAGCTCATAAACCATAATATGTTCACTTAATGAACAGGATTAGCTTAATAGACTAGCATTTCTTTATAATTGTATATTACTTAATTAGTTCATTAAGTACTTCAATATTATCGGGTAGGGTAGAACGGAGTTAAATGAACAGGTAGGTTAACTGAACAAGGTATGATTTCTGCCAGCTAGTAAAAGATAACTGAACACAATCACTGTTACAGGTTTCTACGTTTGGTACAATAACTTTGACGTAAAATAGATAACTATTCTTCGTGCGTTTCTGAGATATTCAATGAAGCGAAATTTGTGGGAAATGTCTTCATTTTTTTGATGTGATTGTGTTTGGTAAATAATAATTAAATACGTTTATTATTAAATTATTTTTGCTATCAACTGAAGTGGTAAGTATCGATTTACATTTAAAGAATCATAATCTAGTTTTAAAATCTCAGTCAATTTTATGAAAACATGTGAGTTGAGGTTAAGTGAACCACGTTTATGTATGGTTAACTGAGCCATGTTCAGTTAACCTACAATCTATAAATAGGGTCTGTAGTAGCAATTATTATTTCAGGACCGTCCCTAACAGTGAAAAAATGCCCCGAATTAGAATTCGTACTACACATAACAGATCATCTTCTGAAGCAGAACTTAAAAAAGTCGTAGTACAGCAAGGAAACTTCACACGGCAGGTAGCTAAGGATACGAAGATACCTAGAATTACTTTAAAAAGGTATGTGGATAAGTATCGAGCTGGCCTGAATGTGAATTTCCGCCCCAATAATGAGCACCTCATGGTATTTACTAAAGAGGAAGAACTTAAGTTAAAAAACTATATTGAAAATGCCTGCTATATACATTATGGGTTAACCGTCAAACAGGCACGTCGTATAGCATACGAATTTGCGAAATCTAATAGTAAGCCCATGAAAAAGAATTGGATTGGCGTACAAATGGCAGGCAGGGAGTGGTTACACAATTTTATGGCCCGACATAAACTACCTTTGCGTACTCCAGAAGCAAAGAGCCTCAGCAGAGCCGCCAGCTTCAACAGAACCAATGTAAAAGTATTTTTTGATCATCTGCGATCTGTAAAATCCAAATTCAATCTAGAAAAGCACGATATTTACAACCTGAATGAAACTGCTATTAAGACAGTCCATAAACCTCCAAAAGTTTTGGCCAGAACTGGAAGACGGAATGTCTGTCAAATGATATCAGCAGAGCGTGGTATTCTTGTAACTCTTGTAGGAATAATAAGAGCTACTGGAACATTTCTCCCTCCATTTTTTATTTTGCCTAGAGTACATTTTAAAATCCATATGTTAAAAAATGCACCACCTGGAAATAAAGGAGCCGCGACTACAAGTAGCTGAATGAACAGCAGTCTTTTTCTTACGGTTTTGCAGTATTTTGTAAAACACCAAAGACCTTCCATTGATAAACCTAAACTTATAATACTGGACAACCGTGAGAGCCATCTGAGCATTGCTGCCTTGAATTATGAAAAAGAACATGGCATAATTCTTTTAAGTCTCTCACCTCACTGTAGCCACAAGCTTCAGGCCTCTAGATTTTGGCGTATTTGGACCGTTCAAAAAATTTTATAATGCAGCATGCGATACCTGGATGGTGAATTACACAGGGCAAACAATTAGCATTTATGATATCGCGGGAATAGCTGCTGAACCTTTCAATCCTCAAAATATCTGCAACAGTTTCAAAGCTACTGGCATCGAACCATTTAAGGACGATCTATTCAGAGATCAAGATTTTCTATCATCATACGTATCTGATCGGTCGCAGCCTCAGTTACAGCAAGCTGTTCCAGTAAGTGAGACAACCACAAGTAAATGACTTTCTACGCCATCTCCTGAGGCATCCACAAGCAGTGGACTTACTTCATCTTATACAAATAAAAGGGTTGCATCATCGTCTCCTGAAGATATTCGTAATGAGGCCAACTGTGGAATGGTTACACCGGAACAAATTCGTCCACATCCAAAAGCGATTCCTCGTAAAAATCTTAGACACCATCGCAACAAAAGGATTTCTGCTATTTTGACTAGCACGCCAGTAAAAATTTCCTTAGAACAAGAAGCAGCGGCGCGCGAAGCTAAGAAGCGACCTACAACTGCAATTTGGAAAGTAACTAAATGTATAGCACAATTTCCAGTTCTTCTAGTTCTAACAACTATTCCTTAAAGGATTCCGATTCAGAACTCGATTTCAGTGAAAACGATAAAGATAAGCAGGATCGAGACGCAGAAATTGGTGATTATGCCCTAGTAAAGGTATTTGGAAAAACATCATGAGTTTTTCGTCATTATGTTGCCAAGATATGCGGCAACTGTAAAGAAGGTTTCCAAGTAGAGTTTCTAAAACGTTTTAATGCAACAAACAAGTTTATTACGACGGATGAAACCGCATATATTCCGAAAAAAGATGTTATCGCCAAGTTACCATCTCCAAGCATTAGTTCAAGTGCACGATATGCAAAGATGCTATTATTTTGTGTTGACTTTCATGATTATTCATTCACTATTTCATAAATAATTACTAGAGAAGTTCATTCCAGACAACCTTGAGCGCACTTTGCTCGTGGGTTGTTACGCCGATGGGCTGTTACTCGAATGATCCTCTCTGCCGTAGAAAGAAAACTTGACGTGATAGGGATAAATGGGTTTCATATTTGGCATTAGCGTACCAGTATTAATTAAAAACAAGTGTCAGATCATAGTCAGTAGAAAAAGAAATTTTAATTGTTGTCCAGTGTTAGCTAATAGCAGCTAAAGTGCCAAATTGGATATAAAAAAATTTTACAAATTGTGGAATTACAATTTGTATTAAATTAATTTTACTTTCTTAGTTAGAAAATAATTATCGCAACATTTTATGATTAGGGACATTGTAATGATAACTATACTTATACAAGGATTACGTCAATAAAATTAGTACTTACACATAACTTGCAAAAGCAGCATCTTCTCTCCGTGCCCGTTTTACTTCTTCTAAGTGCATTCCAGTCTGAGACACAGTTAAACATGTTACGATATGAAAGTAGATAATAAATATGAACAAAGATACGGTTACACGGTATGCACCATAATTTATATTGTATGCCTGAAAACTATGTGAATTATACATTAGTACCTATCGAAGAGAATTTTCATATACCTCTGCTTGTCGCTTACAGTATCTATGAAAGGTGATAATGCGAGTAAGTTTAAAACAAGACGTATACTGAAAAAACGTTGTTATAGGGTCATGAGATGTACCTTTCTTCTGAGAGCCAAATGGGAGAAATAAGTCTAAGTGGGTTGGTATTGAAGACAGCAAGTCTGGAAAGAAGTATGTGACCAAGTAGCGTCTGAAATTTGTTAATTTTTTAATTATTCGCATATTTACTTAACCTAATATTTTCTACTTTTCGTACTTGGACTCGCCACTCTTAACAGCAAGTTCTATGGACTAGGTATTTGCAAAATTATTGTACATACGAGGGCGGATTAATAGGTACATAAGGTCTTCAACTCTATAAAATAAGGTTAATAAAAGACAAAATAATGAAACCAGTCTCAAAATAAATTAAATTAATTGTACTACCGATGTACATAATTATTCTTCCACATAATCACCATTTAGTGCAACAAATTTTTCCAAACCATTTCTTCATTTTGTTCATGAAAAAACTTTCTTATTTATTGTTGATCCAGTTGCGAACAGCAGCCCGAACTTCAGTGCCTGATGAAAAATGTTGATCCTTCAATATCTCCTTCAACTTTGGAAACAACCATAAATTTTGAGGTGTCAAATCAGGACTGTACACTGCCCGACATATAAAACCCGTACACTAACATATTATCAATGTAAGTCAAGCTTATCAAATTTGACAGGTCTTATCTGACTTGTCAAATTTGACTTAAGTTATAGGTATTAGCAATGCCTAGAAATTTAAATGATTTGACCAAATTCAGTATAATTTCTCAAATTGAAGCCGGTTGGTCTATAAGAAGACTTGCCGAAGGCTATAATTTAAATAAATCCACAATTGTTGAAATTAAAAATGGTGAATAAATGAAAACAGTATAGAAAGAAAACGCGGAACAGGAAGACCATCTATTACAAAAGTTAAACACGATAATAATTTAATTAATTACATAAGAGAAAATCCGTTCGCAAACTGCAAGAATGTCAAGGTAGAAACAAATTTTCCTGGTTCTGTAAGAACAGCATTAAGAGGAATTTAAAGAATTGTGCAGTTGCAAAAAAGTTTAAATTGAGCGAACTGAATAAACAACATCGACTTATTTTCGCTCTTAACCACTTACTAAATGACACAGTAAATTTTTGCGGAAGAGTCGTTTCAGAAAAAAAAAATTTCCAATCACATAGCAGCGGTCACTTTCGCGCTATAGACCACCTCGGTACAGGTATGACGAAAATTATACCTTACAAAGTTATAAATTCGGAAGATTTTCCGTAAATGTTTGGGCTTGGATTTGTAAACGTTTAGGAATTTGCTGGAATGTCGATGGACGATTAAATTCGAGAAAGTATATCGGCATTTTATATAATGTGATGCTATCCTCTGTTAGGGAAATTTTTCCCGCTAACAATTTTACTTTCCAACAAGATAATTGCTCGGTGTGTAATTAATTATTTTGCTGGCAAATAATATTGAAATTTTACCTTGGGCTGCGAAAAGTTCCGACATAAATCTAATAGAAAATATCTGGGGAATGATTGTTAAAATTATGCGGAACTCAAACAACATGCCATGTAAAGAAGAACATTTGCGGGATCTTATTGAAGAAACTTAGAAAAGTTTGGCAGAAAATCCTCAATTAGCAATTAATTTAATAGATTCACAACCACGAAGACTCCAGGCCGTTGTAGACAATAATGGTGAAATGGTTAAATCGTTTTAAATTTGCGTTGGAAATTCTTTTTCCTATTATTTTGTTAGTTTCCAATAAAATTCTTTCTGTTGTTGGTTTTATTTTGAAGCAAGGTACTCGTTCAAATTTGACATAACCAACCATAACCTATGAAGTCTGAATTGTGACAGTATGAATATATTTGTCTTGTTTACGCAACTAAAAAACTCTGTATTTATACTTTTTTTCCTAATCCTAATTCGCTAACACTAAAAGATACGAACAAAATAGAACTCAATGCGTTCTTTGGCTTACTTGCTTTTACAGCTTTGTTCAAATCAAATAATGAGAATAGAGATACAATATTCGCAACAAACGGCACTGGAAGGGAAATAATTAGATGTAATTATAATGACGAAAGAAAGATTCACGTTTCTACTTTTATGTCTGAGGTTTGACAACCCAGAAGACAATAATGACGAGATTATGTGATCCTGCCGCAGCAATTTCAATTGTGCTCAATTTTGTCAAAACTGTCAAGCTTATACAATTAGGGAATCCGGTTGCATCGACGAAGTGCTTGTTGGCTTTCGAGGGCGCTGTAAATTTAAAATGTATTTGCCAAGCATACCGGTAAAATATGGGCTAAAAATTGTGTGCCTAAAAGATGATCGCAACGGATACTTTTTCAATCGAGATATTTATACTGGCGGAGGACTCCTGCCAGAAGATAAAAAATACGGAAAACCAACACGATCTGTATTACGGTTAACTCAACCACTATATCAAACAAATAGAAATATCACGTTCGATAACTGGTTCATCTCAATTAATTAGCGGAAATACTGATAACCCGAGGTCTAACATGCGTCGACACAATGAAACGAAAAAAAGAAATACCCGCAGAGTTTCTATTCAACAAAACACGAACAGTTTGAAGTACGATGTATAGTTTTACAAAGAAAGCAACTTTAGTTTCAAACGTGCCAAAACATAAGGCAGTGTTATTATTAACAATGCATCACCAAAAATATATACACCCTGTCAATAAAAAAAAAACAGAAATTATATTCTACTACAACTGCACCAAAAGAGGGGTAGATGGGCTAAATGAAAAATGTACTGTTTTCCAGTGATCGACGCTGACGTAGATGGCCTTTGACTATACACTGATGGAGAAAAGTGACTAGCACACCCTGTATAATCTGAACGTGTCAAGATAAATGCGTAGATTTAGCGTAGCATTAAGGTTTCCTCTAGACGAGTTTGCGCAGCGAGTTTTGATTTTTTCTATAGTTGCATATTTTACTGAGTGCCTCCGACAGCTGCAATATGTTGTCTCCATGAAGACCGATGCGGGAGGGAGAAACCGGTTATTGTTAGTGTGGTGGAAGCGGGTAGTTGTAATCGTACTTTGTGCGTGATGGAAGGCCGTTCGCGTTATCTGAGTGACTTTGAGTGAGGAATGGTTGTGGGGATGCACATGGCAGGAGTATCCTTCCGTGATATCGCGCGCCGTCTCGAGCGGTCATTATCGGCAGTGCAGCGAGCATGGCGAGAATGGATGGAGCAAGGACGTACGCGCCTTCAGCCGCGAGCGGGACGGCCCCGCGTGAGCACAGCACGCGAGGATTGCGCCCTTGTGCACAGCGCTTTAGCGCCGCGTACGTCTTCCTCAAGGCAACTTGCAGCCGTTTGGCCAGTAGGAATGGAAGGCGTACTCACTACGCGAACTGTACGGGGGCGTTTGCTAGAAAGTGGACTGCGAGCGAGCTGTGCGTTGAAGCGGATTCCACTGACTCGCGGGCACCGCCGTACACGGCGCCAGTGGGTGGAGGCTAGACATCAGTGGGTTGTCGAGTGGAGGCACATTTTGTTTTCCGACGAATCAAGATTTGAATTGAGCACCGGTGACGCGCGAATTTTGGTTCATCGGAAACGTGGTGAGCGTCACCTCGAGGAGTGCATCCAACTACGCCCTATCCACCGCCAGCAGGGCATTATGGTATGGGGTGCTATTACACATGGTGGACGTACACGTCTGCTGCGTATACAGCATGCGATGACGGCTCGCCGCTACGTAGATAAGGTGCTACGACCCGTTGCGCTTCCCTACGTTTGACGGAGCCCACGTCTTCTATAAATGCCCGACAATGCCCAACCGCACACTGCACGTGTTGTCCAGACCTTTGTGGAAGAGAACCATATACGGATGCTTCCATGGCCGGCACGTTCTCCGGATCTCAATCCGATTGAACATATGATCGGCCGGAGACTTCAACGTTATCCGGCCCCCCGGGTAACTTTGAGGAGCTATGCAGGTGAGTTGAAGCAGCATGGTTGGACATCCCTCCCACTACCATACAACGACTTATTGACTCTATGCCTCGTCGTGTAGCGATGGTACGCGCCGCTCGCGGGGGATACTCCCGCTATTAATGCATCCCTTCCCAGCAGGGCTGAGCCGCTCTCCAGGTGAGGGTAAGTTATGCTACGTTAGTACTACTTCCATACCAAATTTCATTGCGTTAGAACCACTTCTTCAGATTATACAGGGTGTGCTCGTCACTTTTTTCCAACAGTGTATTTTATAGACTATTCGAATTATCACAGTGATCGGTCACACTCTATACGGTTCCTACAAGGACAACCCAGAATTACTCAGATCAGAGTTTATTCAACAATTGGCTTTTGCATTAGGCAAATCACATCTTACAAGAAGAACAACCAACCCCCATATAACACGAAAAATTAGATTGACCATTTGTGAGATGTTGGGCTTAGAAGAAAATGTCGCGGAAGTCAAAGTGGAACGCTTATAAAAACGAAAGACATGTTATACCTGCCCTTCCAAGAAAAAAAGGCAAACCGCCTATGTTTGTTACAGTTGTCAAAAACCAATTTGCTTAGAGTGTTCGAAGAAATTATGGTTTGAGTGTACTGAAAATATATGACTTTTGCGTGTTGTAAATATTTTCCAGCAGAAATATATTTTTCCTATTATTGTGTTCGTTTCTAATAAATAAAATTCTTTCTGTTGTTGGCTTTATTTTGAAGCAATGTACTCGTTCAAATTTAACATAACCATAACCTATGAAGTCTGAATTGTGACTACGTAACTAAAAAACTCTGTATTTATACTTATAAGAGTTGTACGGGTTTTATATGTCGCGCAGTGTACGGAAGGTGCAAAACAACCGTGAATTTCAGACTCGTCACTGTCTTCATCGTTTCGTTGCTGCAATGCGGTCTACCGTTGTCGTGGTGCAAAAAGAACTTTATTTCCGGCCTTACTCTAAGGATACGCTTCTTTAGTGATCGTAAAGTTTTGCAGTATCTTACTGAATTAATCGGTGATCCCTTCAGTAGATATTCTGCATGACACCCTTTGCATCTCAGAAAATGGTGAGCAGGACTTTCTGCGCTGATGGAATTCTTTCGAATATTCGTACACGTGGAGAAACAAGGCGAGGATATTCCATTCATTGACGCTTGCTTTCGGACTCATTATTATAAGGTTCTAACGTTACAAATTCTATCACGAGTCGTTGCTTGGTACGCCTCTCATAAATCGAACTCATAATAAATAACAGTGTTACTCAACGACGGTACACAGGAAAATGAAATTTTGCATGCTAAGACGAGATACTCGAAATTACCGTTTGCAGGTTAGTAGTTGTGTCTATCCCCACTACTCACACAATGGCGTTAATGGAGACCTTATACCGATAGGTCCAACTCGCAACGGGCCATAGGCAACAATATACGTATAGAACGTAATGCGATGTGGCAACGTGTGTACGATGCCTATATTGAGTGACTTTCTTAAAATTTAAATTTATTTTGCAGAATTATTGATTTTTATACTTTTATCTTTTAGAAAACGTTATTGTTTTTTTATTACTTAAAATTACTTTATATGAAAAATAGTATACCATAAAAGTGTAAACAAAGACAGTATACATTGAAACGAATATTCATTCAATTGTATTGTCATGAAATTGAATTTGTCAATCGTTGTTAAATTTGTTAGAATGAATAGATATTTATATTTATCGGAAAATACTAATACTTAAAGCAAACAAATAAGGTGTAGTGTTTTGTTATATTGATTATGCAGCTGATGCTTTCGTAATATGCTCATATTTATATTTCTACTATTATCGTGATGATATTATAATACAGATACCAAAATCTCACGTAATGTTTCCATCAGCCTTTTATTAACAATAAACAAGTAAAGTACAACTTCGTAGGTCGACAAACGCTCCAGTCTTCATTATCATTATCACTGTATTATACATGAACTGTAGGCTTAGTTTTTCGTAGAAATTGTCTGTTCCTTTGTAAAATTATAATAAGGGCAGGGGTTAATTTTATTCTGGCATTTTTAAAAATGCAGAGATCAGTTTTGCGACAGCATTCAGCTAATTACAATCTAAAATAAGCAACATTGTAACGTATTTTGGAATTGTGAATATCCGTAGGTAATAAAAAAAAAGGAAGTATAGTTTAATTACAACTGTAGCTTCCTCCTGGTTTGAAGGAAGTCGGTATGTATCGACCGAAGTATAAGTTGAAATAATACAAATATGAGCATATTACGAAAGCATCAGCTGCATAATCAATATAACAAAACACTACACCTTATTTGTTTGCTTTAAGTATTAGTATTTTCCGATAAATATAAATATCTATTCATTTTAACAAATTTAACAACGATTGACAAATTCAATTTTATGACAATACAATTGAATGAATATTCGTTTCAATGTATACTGTCTTTGTTTACACTTTTATGGTATACTATTTTTCATATAAAGTAATTTTAAGTAATAAAAAAACAATAACGTTTTCTAAAAGATAAAAGTAAAAAAATCAATAATTTTGCAAAATAAATTTAAATTTTAAGAAAGTCACTCAATATAGGCATCGTACACACGTTGCCACATCGCATTACGTTCCATACGTATATTGTTGCCTATGGCCCGTTGCGAGTTGGACCTATCGGTATATCAATCCGCCCTCGTACTTCAGGCCATTCAAAATGCAGCATGCATTTGTTTAAAAGTGTGAATGTGATGTTGAAGTTGTGAATAAAAACATACATAAATTATGCCTGAGTTTTTAAATAATTATTTAATTTAGTGTACAGTAAGTAGGGAGAACATCATTTAACGGAGATAGTGGAAATATGTATTTTACAATGCAAACTTCCTGGTCATTTGATTCAGTTTAATGAATGATCTCAATTTAGGAAATTAACAAGTTTGACTATACAGATATACATACTTTAATATGTAATAGCTGTAATAATTAGAGACCGGACACATCGGGCTGAAATGTACTTCATTACGACGGACGATATAAATAGTCTACAACATCTGTAAGTACATCACGCAGTTGTTGAATAGCACTATTCATTCGGTTAACTGCACATCTATTTTTTGTGTGCTTTATAAACCGTTCTTCATAGCGAAAATTTGCAGGTGGGATGACATGATGAAATATTTTTTCATCAAAAAATACAACGCGTTCCTAGAAATCGGAGTTTTCATTCACATATAAATTAACAAAATTTAATCCATCCTGTTTATGCTGTGGCTCTAACGCACACTTTTAGAAGGCGGAATAATTTTTAATCCCAAAATGTCAAATACGTTGCCTACGTAGCTATTGAAATTGAACCCGGAAAATTGGTTTGGTACGCCGCTTGCACCGCCGTCCCAAAGGGGTTTCTTTGAATCCAATTTACCAACGAAATATCATCCTCCAACGTTGAAATTTTTCTTGCTTCACCACCATGCACATACGCTAGATCAATCCCGCGGTCAATCTTCTGCTTTATTTTAAAAATGCAGGTTTTACTAACATGCAGATCCACATGCCACCGCTTGCATACTCCAGCCGTTTTCCAGCAAAGTTCTTACTCTCACTTTTTGAGTTTCACTCAGACGAGGCATTATACAATATTCAGAAAAATCTCATCTATGGCAATGACTAAAATATTGTTCGGATGATTTTATAACAGTCAAGAGTAGGCAGTAATGGTAACTTTACATTAGGCTACGAAAATTTTCAACAGTCGTTAACTTTCAAGCTGATGGCAGTGTACTGCCAGCAACGGAGCGATTACTTTGTATTTTTGATGGATTGCCAAATATTACAATTTTATTAAGCAAATTGTTAATCAAAGAGAACGGGAATAAGTGGAATAATATATTTCGAAGCATATCCTGAGTATTCAGTTTGATGCCAGTGACATCAAGTACATAAAATTATACCTAAATTATTTTACATTATCACGTATGAAACATAATTACCTTGGTCAAATGATGTTCGAATCGTCTACTTAAAGGACATGTAATGAACAAATAAATTTACAAAAATAAATAAAAATGTAACACCAATGTGTACCATTATTGATTATTCTCATTGTATTCAACATAAAATACGTTTTTAAAAACACTTACACAGCTATTTTCTTAGGGTCCATAATTACTCGTGAACTTAAGAAGTCACAATATCCCGTAAAAAAATTGATTATAACATCGCTTAGACAGAATAAATCGAAAAAGAGCCGAACCCATTTCCAAATTTTATTATTGTTTAGGTGACCTTGTAAAGGACATTCGAAAGACGCCAGATCCAACGGGATTATTATAAAAACCGTAGCGAAGACGATTACCATGAATGTTTCCCAATATTTTCTGAAAACGTAATTTTATTAACAATAATGTTTCGATATAGGTATATTACCATTAGAGATCGGACGTTTTAGAAATAAGATATCTAGAAATATATGTAGGTGGCTATTTACTAGATCTAGTAGTAGGCCGTCGTCCTACATCACCGCAATCGAAGTGCATCGGTTATTTGATTATATTTACTGAAATGTTCGATCTCTACTTATAATAAAACAAAAAGATAAATAAACAATCTGTAAGTGAAAATAAACACGATTTAAAGCTTTGTGCTTTTTAATGAACATTTAATAATTTAACAGTGGTGGCCCCTGATTACGCATGAGAATGGCTGTACCACGGATGAGACTGTTTTACTAACGCCTTCATATATACAGGCAAGTAAACATCAATAACCGAAATTGTGCGAAGTGATTTTGTCCATGTAGCAACACTGGATGACATCACTAAGAGCCGCGCCTGTAATCTAATTAACTTTTGTAAGTTTATAGTAAGACTAGTATATATAAACTAATATTGGTTTGTGGAAATCTGTGTCGATCACGATGTTTTAGAAGCTTTAATGGAAAAAGAACCAAATCAGGCTTTGAGAGAGCTTGCCAACAGTTTAAATCTTAACCGTACTACAGAATTACGGCATCTTCATGTCATAGGTGGAGAACGGACATTCTTACCACATGACTAGGTTCTCCGAATACAATAGCCGTTGTCCATTGTTAACGCTGCGAAAATCAGGTGGCCGAGAAAGTCAAACACAAATACTTCATTGTATTACGTCGGGATGTACTCAGCGAAGTTTATAAACATTTCCAATTGCGGATTGCATTTAATGGAATATATCCTCCGAATACAATAGCTTTGTTGTCCATTGTAATCGCAACGGACCAGATAGCCGGGTAAGACTAACAAATACTTCATTGAATTACGCCGAGTCATGTGGTAAGAATGTCCGTTCTCTAGTCATAGGCAAACTAAAAGTTGGATTAGTGGGTATCCTATGAATTTTCTTAAATAAAAAAGCTGAAAGTTTTTTCTAGACAGAAGTGATAAAACATAGATATTACATACATATATGATAATCGCTATTCCAAGACACGTTCTAAAATTTCCACTTTTTACACAGAAAGTTCTAATAAGTAGGGACCGGACACGAGATGCCGAAATTACGTTAGACCATATAAATAGTCTATAACATCGCTAAATAGAACACGCAGTTATTGAATAGCACTATTCATTCGGTTAACCGCACATCTTTTCTTTGTCGTTGAATTGTGGCGCAATTACTTCAATTTTACACTTAAATACCTTTCTTCATGAGCGTAGATAGAAACGGGAGGACTTTTTATAATTTGTTTTATTTATTAGTTTATATTTCGTAAGATAAATAAAGTACGGTGAGTTAGTTTCTTTTTTCATTATTTGAACTGTTAATTACATATATCCGTAGGTGTCTAGTGAATTTTGTTAAGATTCAATAACTTACGCATACATTTTTAATTTTCATTTATTCAGATCTAGAACATTGTTTAAGTTACTTTTTCAGATATGATATGGAACAACGTCGAGAATGGCATCGTGAAACAATAGCGAGTTGGATTAAGGGTCAAACTATTTGTATGTCCATTGCCAGTGATTACGAAACTTATTGCAAAGTCTGTAAAATATAATTAAAAAATTCCAAGAAATCGCATGTACAACGTCACTTAGCATCGCAAACACATACACAGAAATTAGACCCGTTGGAATCTAACAATTTTAACGAAGAACTCTGTGCAACTTTGATGGCGGCAAATATTCCATTAAATAAATTTAACAATCCCACCTTCAAAACATTTCTCCAAAAATATACTGGTCGAAATGTTCCTGATGAATCCACCTTACGCAAATATTATGTTTCTAAGTGCTACACGAAAGCATTAGCTAATATTGTAACTGGTGTACTGCATCTAACTATTCCATATAACGCATATGTAATAGCAACAAAAGTTATAAATACAGTTGATGGAGAAACAGTTGCTAAAACCATTAACGAGAATATTCAAAAAATACTTCATTCGGACGACAGGTACAAAGAAAAAATACTTTTATTTGTCAGTGACAGTGCTGCATATATGTTAAAAACAGGCAGACTATTAAAGGAAACATAACCTAATATGCTGCATATTACTTGTGTGGCATATGCTCTCCACAGAATCTGTGAATATATCAGAGATACCTTTCCGAAAGTTGATAGACGTATCCGCTTTTGAAAAAGTTTTTAGAAAAGCACCATTGAGAGTACCTCCTCACAGGGAACAACTTCCATTTTTGTCACTGCCTCCCTCTCCAGTAATAACTAGATGGGGATCATGGTTGGAAGCTACTGGTTTTTATGCAGAAAATTTCGATAGTTTACAAAATTTCTTTACATCTTTAAATGACGATGCTCGAAGTATTTCTGAGTGCAAGGAACTAATACAAATTTCAAATTTAAAAAATTAGTTGTACCTTCTTCAGGAACACTTTGGAAATTTGTCAAAACTAATCACTTATTTTGAAAATAAAAATCTCGCTTTGGAAGATCCAAACGGTAGATTATTAATTACTTTCAGGAACATACGAATAAATCAGGTTTCGTCGCCAGTAACCATGTTGTAAACTACATTTTAACTTTTATTGTATTTATTTGTGCGAGATCCAACAACTGCAAAACATTCGTGTGTTCAAATGTTAATGCAAAGTCGTGTGTATTGTGTCATGCCAGTGTCAATTTCATGGTATACAGCATGCCAATCTTCTTCAATCACGCACGCCATCAAGAATGGTGGCATCAACAGACACCGATGGATGACCTTTACGAAATTCATACTCGAGTAGTGTGCTGAAATTTGCCATTTATAAACACTACTCTTGGATGGTGCTTTACACTCAAAAGCCAAATAACACAGCATTTAAAAATGCAGTGTAAATAAAACTAGTTCAATTATATCAAGGGAATTATAGATTAGAAATGTAAAATTTTACAAACATGAGTTGAAAATCGCACCAGTATTCAACAGACTTCTATTCAATTTAACAGAATCTCAAAAACAGTATTTTTCCACCTTTAGGATTCTTTCTCAAAGGGAAACGGAAAAAAAAAGGTTTAAGACGCCGTTCCTACATCAGCTCAAGTTTCAAATTCAGGAATACACCTTTGTTACTCGTTGGCAGGGGTATGAAGAAACAACACAGTTTTGAATTTTACTCAACTGGAGCAATATGCTCAAGATTAATATCCTTATCTCGGTCTATTATATATTATTGTCTGCATACAGTACCTTTTGTCTCACAATACATTTTGTTGAACGGTATATTATCCAGGAACAAACGCATATATTATTGATAATAAAAAGAGATCCAGTTTTTACCATTTCTCTTTCTACGACCCGCGATTACAAATTTTCTGCTTTAAAGTTAACTATGAAGGCGTTTAATTATTTACAAAGCTATATTTCAATTAAATATATCTTAACGAATGATTTGAAGCCCTTCTCGAATAAACATCAGTCGCCCAGAGGATTCTAGAACTGGAGATCCGGAATTATTCTCGAATGCGTATAGACCTGTATAAGCGCTCGAAATAGAGGGAGAAGAGCATACAAGCAGTGACCGCCGTGTTAGAACATTGATATATAAATGTGAAATGAATACTGTTATTAGTTATTAAGTGTTACATAGTGCTTTTTAAATTACCGTTAGCTTTATTTAAACGAACCCGAAAGACAAGTTCATCACAATATTATAAATATAATTTCTAAAGTACTAAAGCTATTGTAAGTAGGTATTTCCTAAATATAAATTCCGACTTAATACGAACATTTCAGGCATTGGAAGGGAAATACAAATCTCTGACTAAATGCACGGTCTCACCGTTCTTGAAAACTAACTACATATTTCTATTTTCTTCAGCTATGATAAGATTACAGGAACAGATCTGTAATTTCCAAACCTTTTTTCGAAGCTGCACACGTTACCCAGTACTATTCCTGCCGTTCGTATTTCTAAATTTTTTGAAACGACATATAATTGCCTTATGGCGTTCTTTTACGGCTGCATAAAACTTCTTTTCTAAGATTTCTAGGAAAATATAATCGGGTGAATGTAGTGATTATCAGATCCGAGGGAAGAAAGAAGTTATTGTATAAATAATGATGAATAAGTAAGCGCTATGTTGTAGTAGAATTATTAGTATTATTACTCACTACTATCGTGCGATGAAGATCTTGTGTATAATTTATATAATCTTCGCCATACAAATACGTTAGTTAGTTTCTTTAATATAACAAAGAGTATCATTATCGTAACTTAGGCATATAAATAAGGAAGATAATACTCTTAATGCAAGTGTAGAAAATAGCAAGCTCTACTTAATATACATCCTGTTTCTGCATTTGTCGATCGTTTTTCTAGTTAGGTCACCACATTTCAGCAAAAGCTGTGATAAAGGTTACATAAAAAATTAATCAATTAAAGTTAAATTTAAAAAAAATACACAACTATCTCCCTCTAAAGATAATAAGAAACAAGCTACTATTTTAACTATAGAGATTCATTTTAAAGTAGAATAACCGTTATAATTATCGACAGGTTTATTGTTAAAAGAAAACATTTTTTTTTTCGACTCAAAAATTATTTTCTTTTAGCAAATATGACTGATTTTTACGTGTTATACTAACGGTCGTTCTCTTCAAATTCATTCAAAAATTGTAGTCATAATGTGTTCGTCATTTCAATTTACATTTCAAGTTACTTCTCATATTTAACAATTTTTTTCATATTTTTTTATCTAGTAACAACAATGAAAATTACCGAAAATCACTAAAAGGATGTACTATATGTAAGTGAAGTAATTGTCTTCTGTGTTCTACTTCCAGTGCTCTCTGACTCTTCAAAAACATATTGCCCCTAATATTTAATTCTGATGCCATCCTAAATCTAATCCAAGCTCGTTTTATTTGTGTAATTATATTATTGCTACCTTGAAACATCTGTAGATCCTCCCATGATGAAGTAATTTCGCATTCATGTCCATATTTTGCAAACTGAATATAATTTCGATTATATATTATTTTCTGAAATTGATTTAAAGGACTCACCAATCTATTTTTTGTTGCGCTCATATTTACTTAATATTAAACGTTAGAAATTATGTACTTGGTTGAGTAATAAGTGTCATTATTGTCAAATTTCAGGACCAAATTTCGGGCATAATTGTAGATTGTGACACAAGCGTCAAAATAAATTTAAAAAACACTAAATTACATGATGTACTTTTTGTACTGATAAATGAAAACTAACTGATTCTTACACAAAAATAAAAAATTATTTTGTGGGTTAATATATTTCCATCCGTCTGATTTTTGTAAGCTTAAATATAAATAATGCAACTAACTAATAAAAATGTATGATGTAACATTAACTTTCTAGTAATTATACTAAATTTCCATTTGATCTAAAGACCTGAAGCATATGAAATATATTCTTACGGTTAAATCTGTATTTTGAATAGATGTACTGGATTTTAATTACTGTTTGTGAATAAATAATTATGTTTTTGTATTTATTTATTTCGTATGAGAAGCGAAATCGAAATTTAGATATTAGTGTATAAATTCACTTTTATGACAAAAACGGGATCATAATAGTTATTTATGTATCAAGGACGTAAAGAGGCTTTTATGATCCGAAGTATTATTTCTAGCCCGAGGCATTGGCCAAGGGTTAGGAAAATGCTATAGTGCCATAAAAGCAAGTTACACACGTGGTACATACATAACTTTAGTTATACACGGACGAAGATTATAACCAACCACTTGCTTATAATTACACATCAAATTACTGTTGTAAGTTGTTGCTATACAATTCGTGGTGTTGGTACCTACAATTGCGGCCAATAAAAAATGGGACAACTCTTATCACAAATTTTTTACTAATTCTAGCTGCTTTATTGTGTTTTATTAATAAACCGTACGGGTAAAGACAACTGGAAACACTGAAAATAGCGCACAACAATTTGGGTGTGCCGTACTATGTATGACATAAATCTGACATTTGTCACCGCAATGTGTCAGAACAGTACCCAAACTATACTTTTTTAAGTAAGTTAAATACACATTTATTTTTTTATGTGTTTATTCAACAAGATGATCTTATAAATGGTAAATAGACAACTAAAGAGAACATTCGAAAATTAACTCTAAAACAACAAAAACCATTTCTTCCAGCGGCAAAAATAAATTAAAAAATTTCCTCAACAATAAATAGGTAATAAAGTTCATTACCTACTTATATCAACAAATTTTCAAACAGACCACCCCTTTCAGCTAAACAATAACCTAATCTGTCATAGAAACCCTGTTGAACATTTAATAACGTTTCGGGTGTAACCCTATGAAGTGCTTTTACTGTCTTTTCCCTCAGTTCTCCTAAATTTCTGGCTCTATCTTGCTGGAAACCATTGATTTATGATGTTATATGCACCTACAAAAAGAAATCGTTTGCGCCAAGTCCGGAGACCTAGCTGACCAATGTATTCTACTCCAATTACTTAGCATACGTCCAGGAAAGATATTTAAATAATCTCGTACATTTCTGGAGTGTGCAAGGCATCCATCTTGTTTGGAACCATATTTCATCAAAATTAATGTCGGGCAATTCACCAATGACAGGTATAATATAGTTCTGCAACAAATTTAAATATTTCTGTCCATTCAAATTCCCATCTATAAAAAAAAAGTCCAATAATATTATCTCCAAGTAGCCCAGCCCACATTTAGTTTTTGGGGATACTGTGTATTTCCACCATAATGTAAATGACGGTTTTCTGTAGACCAATATCGCGCTCTTGATAGATTGTGCTTACCGTCCAACGTAAAAGTACTTTCATATGTAGAAAAAATATTTTTTATGAAATTTGCATCCGAATTGGCTTTCTCAAATCGTCATCCGGAAATAATTAATTTGATTTTTTTAATTTATAATATCGATATTTATTTTTGTTTAAAACATTGCGAACTATTTTTGCAGTAACACCCAATTGCTCTGCTCGATGTGGTCGGAGTTCCTTCAACACTAGTGCAAGTAAGTGTATCTCGTTCTTCAGAATTGGCAATATTAGCTCGCCTAATCCTTTTGTGAGACCGCAGAGAAAGACAACCACTTGTTTCAAATCCTTTTATAATTTTATGAATAGTACCACACGACGGACGTACATTGTATATCTCTTCAAATAAATGAACTATATTTCTTATTGAATTACAAAACCGACATATTACAACAGTGACGTATTGCTACTTAAGTCACTCCTACCCATAGTACGGCACACCCAAATTGCTTTGCGATATTTTCTGTCTTGTTTCCAGTTGTCTTTACCGTTATGGTATAATATGACATTTGTCAAACAATTCCAAATTAGAAATAATACGTCAAAGTAATTATGCCGCATATAAATGCAGTGACGAAAGGTGAAATAATCGCGAAAATAGGCGATGGATGGTCAGTGAGGCAAACTGCGGTATTTTACAACGAGAATAAAAACTCAATTTCGAACATTTTAAAGAGGATGGCGAAACCATGATACAATTAATAGAAATCCAGGCTCAAGACGTCCAAGAAAGTCAACTGCTGAACAGGACGCTTTGATTAATAATTTAAAAGCAAATCTATTTTTTACCGTAGTTGAGGCTGTTCCAGCAACACATTTTCCAGCATCATGTCAGAGGGTACGTACAGAAAGAAAACAGGTCGTCTGTTTACTTGTAACCGGCGTCGATCAGTACCAATAATATCACAATGCTGATAGACGTATAGATTTACTTGGTTGTACTATAGTAAGTAATGGTAGTAAGAAAAAGTCACTATTTTATGGTTGGCATTAACTGGATAACTCAATAAAATATTTGATAGTGTAATACAAGAATAAAATAAATTCATGAATTTCTTTAAGCGTGTAAAGCCGCCTTTAGAAATACAGCATAAAAGTTGCAAATACCAGGTGTTGTGGATAGAATAGCAATCTTATTAGAATATAGTTGAATTATAAAAACACTAAATATTTCTTGAAATATTTACTTTTAAAGAATGATGAAGTTGTATAACTGTCGAATGTCTACTTTGTTCAAGATACAGTCATCAGAAAACAATATATTTCCTATAAAATTATATATAAAGTGTAAGCCACAATATTCTTCTTCAGATTAGCCATGAAAAGAATCAGTCATGTCGTAGATTGATTCTATGTTGAAAAAGTTTCTCTATTTAAATATTTAAAAAGTACATTGTATTAATAATTAGTTATTTTGACTTTTATTTATTTTATTGTTTACATATTTCGAATAAATGATTGTTAAAGAGTTGAAATGAAACAATTTTTGTCTTATGTCTGCAGGAAGTATATCATGGATCGCTTGTAAACGGTAAGAATGTAAAAGTAGATCACCTTTAAGGATGCAGTACCATACGAGAGATCTACTTCTTGCTGAAACTGTCGTACAGAAATTTGTAGGCCATCCCCAATTAATGGCTTCGCCGCTTTAGCAGTTACTTCATTTCTAACCATTGGTCTACTACTGCCTTTTCGGCGATTCACATTTCCTGTGTCCGTAAATAACTGCATAAAAGAATAGATATAGTGAAATGATGATACAGGTAAGCTTCATCTGCATATTCCTTCATAAAATCTTCACGCCGAACCTCTTGCAGGGTAAACCCATTCACTACTGAATTTTCTGCTATTTCTTAAATTAAATTTCACTATATATAATTTTTATTGTTGATTAAAAACAAAATGAATTATTTACTGACAAATTTATACAAACTTGGCAAATATTCTTAGCTTGTTTAAGTTATAAATGACAGTTCTCGGTTAATTTCTCTACATCCGTCTTTTTTGTTCATAGTCTTCTCGGAAAAAAAATTTGTGGCTCAGTATTTACATGGATAGATTATTATGCCCGTGACTTTTTAAATAAAAGATAGTTTTTTAAAAAAAAAGTTTTATTTCTGGATATGTCTTCTTTGAGCTTATTACACTTCGCCCAATTTTTTTATCCTTACCAAATAATAAGATTTATAGAGGTTCTCAAAATAGGCGTTTATTTGAGCGATGATTTCATCGTTGGAGCCAAAGCTCCTTCCGCTGAGCCATTTCTTCAGGCTTGGAAACAGGAAATATTCACTGGGGATGATATCGGGAAGATATGGCGGATGAGGGACTAATTCGTAAAGTTTCGCCATGGCGTCTATGCACGTGTGTTCCCGGGCATTATTTTGACGAGGTTGTTTTTTCTACAAATTGCTATTGAACGGGTGTCGTAATATTCGCCATTAATTGTTTTTCCCTTTTGAAGGTAATCGATGTGGAAAAACTTGTCGCCATGACCTTGTTGGCCGACAGACTCACCTTGGCCTTCTTCGGTGCCGATTCGCTCGGAAAAAAACCACTGTTCCACTACTGCTTGGTCTGGATGGCGGGTGAACAACACCAAACACTCCATTGAAGTTGTTACACAATCGTGTTTGTTATCAATTGTGAGTAAACACGGCACCCATCTTACGGAAATTTCTCATACGCAACTGATCAATATCGAAACCATTAAGCCATATGACATTCCTATGGTTCCTACAACGTCGCGCACTTTCAATCTTTGATCGGCAAACACTATATCGTTGACTTTTTCAATTGCTTCGGGTTTAGTGATCGCAATTGGACGCCTAGAACGTTCGGCGTCATTCGTGCTTGTGCAACTACAACGAAATTCAGCAAACCACTTCTTTACCATTGATTCTGATGGTGCAGAGTCCCCATAGCATTTAACAAGCTTAGCCTTGGTTTGAGTGATGATTTTCTTTCGTAAAAAAATGCTTGATGAGAACACGAAATTCATTTTATTCTATTTTCGCCAAAATGCATGCCTGTATCTGCCTTAAATGGCTGTCAAATTTTAACTAAATGATATAGCTTCCTCAAACTTTAACACTAGTCTCTTGACAGATGGTAGATGACGGGAGCATTGTTGCTTTTCAATTTACAACACGGAAAATTCAAAAAATCAGACAATGATCCACCCTCGTATATTAACTAAATTCATTTCAATTTTACAAAGACTTTTGATGGAATAACCTTAATTACCTTAATGTAAAATTGTTAAGTGTTTAATGTGGTGTGTGTCTACTTTAACTACAGCACAAATATTAAACGTTTTTTCTATAGTGCCACCAAATAGAATTGATGCCTGAATCAGCACAGTCGATTCGAACAGTACATTCGGAACACAGAAATTTACGATGCAAAATTTGAACTTCTAATCTGTGCGAATACAAACGAGACGGTATATACTTGACTGTCAAACTTTAAAAGTGAGGGAGCACGGGTGGGCAGGATAAAGGGATTGATTCACATATTTTCCGCGGTTCAAATCTATTTGGATGTACTATAGCTTGTCTCAATTTCGAACGTATTTATAACTGCTATACCAAACCACTGCAGACAAAGTGCATATTGAAAACATTTAGGGAATCATACGTCATCACAAAGCTGCGCAAACAAAAAGTGCTAGGGGCGTAGGTGATTTAGAGGGTAGAGAGAGGTATTATGGATAATTTTTTAAAAACTTCATAATTGTGAAAATTAATTGTTTTTACTTAAATACAATATTTCTAATGAATTTAATTGATATTAGGAAAGCAAATTATTATTTACAGAAGTATTAATGTGAATCTTTAAACCTACCTCGTCATGAATATTGCTGCTAGTATAATTTAAATAAAATTAAGTCAATAAATTTTTTACTTCATAAACTTCCTTATTTCAGAGAATTATTTCGAACTCAAATAATAATATATGTATATACTTTTTAAACTTACCGATCGAATAATATAGAAATATTGGTAAAGACAATTATTTAAACAACAATAACTTACTAAATTCGAAGAAGCAACAACAAAACATAAACACCAATATAACTTAATCGTAAGCGGCACACAACTGTTGTACAAACACTCCTAAACTAGATCAGATGGGAAATAATGAATTCGCTCAACTCTAAATGTTCATAGCGTATTATCATTACTTATCGCCCACGGGAGTACTATCGAAAATTTGTATTTTTAAAGAGTTTTTAATTTTATTTATATAATTGGAACACAAATGGGTGGTGATCTATAAAATACGAAATACATTTTTATTTGTTCATTTTGTAGTTCAAGTTGAATAAAGGAGTATTAATACTAACTAGCAATACTTTTGCAAGGATCTCTTGTGTAAAATTTGTTCTCTTTGAATGAAATACATCCTTCTAGGTAGCAAACGTCCTCTCTACATCACAACTGGTTATAGGTGCATATTGGAAATATTCTTTTATTTCAGCTTATTTTGTAGTTAGATTTTGAGGCATTGTCCCCATGCACAATTGCCGCAATGTTATTAAATCTGGATTTCTATTAAAAACTGAGTCTAACTTTTGCCGAAGGTCACATCCGAAGTCACTTGGAATATTTTTCAAATTATTAATAGCCACATCTAATGTGGTTAATCCATCATTTGAGATTTCGATTATCAAAATAAGTGATTAGTTTTGGCAACTTTCCAAAGTGTTCCTGAAGAAAGTACAATTGATTTTTTTAATTTGGAATTTGTATTAGTTCCTTGCACTCAAAAATACTTCGAGCATCGTCATTTAAACATGTAACGAAATTTTGTGAACTATCGAAATTCTCCGCATAAAAACTAGTAGCTTCCATCCATGTTCCCCATCTAGTTATTACTGGAGAGGGAGGCAGTGACAAAGATGGCAGTTTTTCCCTGTAAAGAGCTACTCTCAATGGTGCTTTTCTGAAAACTTTTTTAAAAGCGGATACAAGTCTATCAACTTCTGGAAAGGCGTCTCTAATATATTCACAGATTCTGTGGAGACATGTGCTACACAAGTAATATGCAGCATATTAGGATATGTTTCCTTTAATAGTCTGCCTGTTTTTAACATATATGCAGCACTGTCACTTACAAATAAAAGTACTTTTTCTTTGTACCTGTCGTCCGAATGAAGTATATTTTGAATATTCTCGTTAATGGTTTTAGCAACTGTTTCCGCATCAATTGTATTTATAACTTTTGTTGCTATTACATATGCGTTATATGGAATAGTTGGATGTAGTACACCAGCTACAACATTTACCACACAGCGTCCTAATATATTGACAGTTTCGTTGGCACTTATCTATAGGTACTGATTTGAAAGATGGCTTCAAATGCATTCTACTGCTTTCGTGTAACACTTAGAAACATAATATTTGCGTAAGGTGGATTCATCAGGAACATTTCGACCAGTATATTTTTGGAGAAATGTTTTGAAGGTGGGATTGTAAAACTTATTTAATGGAATATTTGCCGCCATTAAAGTTTCACACAGTTCTTCGTTAAAATTATCAGATTCCAACGGGTCTAATTTCTGTGTATATGTTTGCGATGCTAAGTGACGTTTTACGTGCGATTTCTTGGAATTTTTTAACGATATTTTACAGACTTTGCAATAAATTTCGGAATCACTGGCAGTGGGCATACAATCAGTTTGACCCTTAATCCAACTTGCCATTGTTTCTCGACGTTGTTCTATATCATATCTGAAAAAGTAACTTAAACATTGTTCTAGATCTAAATAAATGAAAATTAAAAATGTATGAGTATGAAGTATATAAATAACAGTTAAAACAATGAAAAAAGAAACTAACACACCGTACTTTATTTTTCTTACGAAATATAAAATAAATTATAAAAGCTTCTCATTTCTATCTACGCCTACGAAGAAAGGAATTTAAAGTAATTGCGTCACAATTCAACGACAAGAAACAGATGTGCGGTTAACCGAATAAATAGTGCTATTCAATAACTGCGTATTGTATAAGCAAGCGCCAAATAAGATAGCGAGCGGTAGGAGTAAGTCCGCGCAGCATTAGAAATAGTGAGAAACTTTGTATTTGGTTTTACATAAAGTTGCAAGTAAGTGGGTGAGTGGCGTGTGCGTTTTTAAAAACGACTACGGCGCATCCCCACCGCCCGCCATCTTATTTGGCACTTGCTATACTTAGCGATGTTATAGACTATTTATATAATCCATCGTAACTTCGGCCTGATGCGTCCGGTCTCTAATTATGACGTATGTGGTATTCTCTAAATGTTTTCACTATACATATTTCTTGCCAAGGATTGCTCATAATGTTGCGAGACATCGACCAGGTGATATATCTCATAAATAAAAATACAAGTTACAAAATAAATTGTTATTAATAAAAAATATTTATAAATTATACATTATATATAAAATTATATGTATAAAAAAATAATACTATGAAAATATACATTTTTCTTTGAATTGCAAAAAGACAAACAAACAATATATGTATAAGATGTATATGAAAAATATTCTGTGGATATATTTGAAAAATAAATTAAATTAAATACACTATTTTTTAAATAATACGTATTTTGTGATTTTATAAACGAAAATTAATACTAATACGTTCAAGTAAAAAAAGGGGGACCAGTAACCTATTCAATCCCAGTTTTGTGCATGATTTTTATTATATCAAATAAATTAAGACTAGATTTTACGTACTGTTCCTAAGTCTCAAAACGGGCCATAATAATCCAATAGAACCTATTAGATAAGTAGTTGAGGAACCTATACACCAGAAAGATATACTAGCAACTACAGGACCTGATGCTCTGGCTAATGCACCTAAAGATCTAAATATCCCCATCACAGTGCCTTTTTGTTTTTCAGAGCCATACTGTGATACTAATGTCGTCATACAAGATACTACAATTGCCGTAGCTGAAGAAAATATTAAAATGATAAACATGTAAAATTATATTTAGATACAAAAACTTACACATGGCATACAATAAAAGGCCCAGAATTAACATATTTCTTTCTCTGGCAATCCCCACACATATAAAAGAAGGTATGATCAACCATAGACCGTAAACAGTTACATTTTTCGTTTTGTGTTGCGGTAATTTTCTTACATAAGTGCCTTGTATTACGGCCATTGTCACTCCTAAAACATTTTTTAATTGTTTTCTGTATTATATTAGATTAGAGTATTTTTGAATAAAATGTCAGTTTTTCTTCTCGCACGATATTTGTTTAGTAGCGTGTGGTGTGTTACCTCCAGCAAAAATTTTATTTATAATAAAGAAAAAAAAAATGAAACTAATGAACATAAACACAAAGATGCAGTGGCAAATGGTGCTTCTCATGTCTTAAAGAAAAATAGCGGAACCAATGCTGAACAAATATTACATGAGCACTGAAGTTTCAGACGTGGTTTATTTCGGCGCTTCCCAGCCAACTGACTTTACCAAAGTCGATGACTGCCGATTGACTGCGAAAAAAGCAAAAATTATGAAAGAAGCAAGAGAAACGTTGCTTCCATGTGCGCCTGGTATTAATATGTACTTACTTCGTATAAGTATTTACCAATTTATATTTTTTAATGTCATAAGGGAAGTACAAATTAAATTCGCATTGTAATGCTATACAAATTTGAACTTGGAAATACTGTAGACGAGTCACTTCGGAGTAGGCTCGAAACCCTGATCGATAAAATGAAGATTTAAGGAATTTAGTGGAAAAAGATACAAGTTAAACCTTAAAAGAACTTGAAGACAAATAGCCTGTTATCAGCAAATTTAAAAAGTTGAATAAGTGGATAGGTTACACACTTTCTCAGAGAAACAAGCAGTTCGATTAAACGTCTTTAGCATTTAATTAGAAAAGCCTCTAAGGTGTTAGCCAACGCCACTGAGGAAGCTAGGCTATATGTAGATAAAGAACATAAAAAAGAAACACGAATAAAAAATTGGATATACTAAAATCGTAGAGTATCAAAATAATTATTTAGATAAACACGTAGCACTAAAATATTCTCCAAATCTTTTGCTTAATCCGTAGAAAACTCTAATAAGTAAAGCTGGGATTATATGAAAATGCATCATTTTTATTTATGTTTACCAAAATTCTTGTAGATCTATACGGATCACGTAAAAAGAAAGCATTTGCGACTACTTTTGTTTTGCCTATCTTGCATATAAATACTGCTTTGAGCATATTTCATAAAAAATTGCGTATTTGTTCATGTTTTATAATTTATTTCTAAAGTGCACCGTAAAAAATATATAACTATTCATTCCCATATTTGTGTTTATCAATCGGGGAAGTTCCAGTGAATCTACGGGCAATGAGGTTGACCTATAGGTCAGTCATATCACCAGTTGTGTTTAGTTAGTTCTCGAAAGTATATGTACACGTAATTTTACCTTGTTATTTTTGATATGTCGAAATCATATTCACATCTATCGAACTGGATAAAAGTTTATCCTGAATTTGGTGTATATAATGGCAGAGTGTTTTGTAAGTATTGCAGTAAAATTGTAAGTTTATATTTGTTTATGTTTAATTTCATATTTTAATACCTGTAATTAATTATTATAGATTCGATGCGACAAAAAAATTAACGCAGCATGTAGGAACTAATTTGCATAGAAGAAGTATCACAAGATTTCAAAATGCACTACAAGCTACTCTGAATCAATCGTTTACTTCGACAAGTAAAAATATAGAACAGAATAGTTTCCATTATGACTTGTGTAACGCCTTCTTAAGTGCAAACATTCCACTTTAAAAGTTGGATAATTCAACGTTAGAATTTTTTTAGAGAAGTAAACGCAACTGTCAGTTCCTAGTCGCTCAACTACAAGAAAACAGTATATTAATCTATCGTTTGACGAAAGTATGATGAAAATTAAGGAAACTATAGGTGAAAATTATATTTATTTCGTAGTCGATGAGAGTTGTGGACGCTATATTGCCAACTTATTGATTGGCATTTTAAATGAAAATTACAGAAGAATTTGAGAAAACAAATAACTATAACAAGATTTATAAACGATAGTTTAACGAGGTGTTGTTATTTGCCGAATGCCGTTCCAAATGACAAGGTATAACACAGAATTTGAAGAATTTTTTACCCGAATCTGATGCACGTAACATGTTTGGCCCATGCTGTTAATAGAGTAGCAGAAGAAATACTTTACACATTTACAGATATTAATTCATTGATCAATTTGACAAAAAAAGTATTTATTAAAGCACCGCTGAGGGTTTAAGCATACAAAGATAAGTTACCTGGTTTGGTATTGCCACCAAAACCCATAATAACAAGATAGGGCACGTGGCTTGATGCTTCTGTTTTTTATTCAGATACCTTTGAACAGATAAGAGAATTCATTCTCCCTTTTTTGAACGACTCGTTAACAATTGCAGATTGCAAAGATATATTAAATAAACCGAAAATGCGCCAAGAGTTAGCTTTTATCAAAGCAAACTATCGTTTTATTAGTGAAACACTACGAAAACTCGAAACTCAGGTGTTGAACTCAGTGAATCTATAGAATTCACTCAAAGCTTCAAGAATAAAATTTATAATGTGAGAGGTGCCATAGGAGAGCGGTTTAAAATTAAATTAACACAAGTTCTAGAGAAAAACGAGGGCTTTAATCAACTCAGTAGAATATCCAGTGTGTTACAAGGAAACTACGATGACACTATTGAAATGAATTCATCAATTATCTGCAAATATAAGTATGCGTCAATTACATCAGTTGACGTTGAGCGAAGCTTTTACAAGCTATTATTAACGGATCGCAGATCATTTTTTTTAGTTGAGAATTTAGAAAAGCATTTAATTGTAAATGTTTACAATACTATAAAAAGGCAAATCTAAATACAGAGTTACATTGTTTAGCTTACTTATTCTTATTATTATACATGTATTTTGTAAAATTTCAAATAAAATCTTGATATAGTAAACTGGCGGACAAAAAAACTGTCCGACTCTTTTTTTGCATTGTAAAATAGGTTATCGATTTCTCAAAAATAGCATATGAATTGTTATAGGTTATAAATCCAATATTTAAATAGATCCATATGGCATATAATATACATTGACATTTTGCATCTCAATAATCTTCAAAACTTAAAAAAAAAACTGATTCACATGTTAATTTTGTTAAAATGTTGTCAAACGTCAAAATGAGTCTGACAGTTTTTTTATCCGCCAGTTTACTAATTTGTGGTATCTCTAAATTTATATTAACATTATTTAATATTTTGACAATAATTTACTTGTGTAACTATCACGTAAACTTTACATAGTTTTGCATATTTTAATAAAAGTTCTGCATATTTTCATCGAATTTTGGAAACCTATATGCACATATAATAGAGTTTCCATGTGCATATAATTCCCAGCTTTACTAATACGTTTGGTAACGTGCACATAATGACTTCTTTTCTTTCACGTAATGCAAGACATAAAATTTCACCAACGACATTCCACATCATCCACTATATTTCCCAGATATGAATATTCGTTGGTAGAAGAATATTCAAGCAGATGAGAATTATTATGATTAATAAAAATCTATTTTGTAAAAATTAAATTGTTTTAAAACTTTAACACATAAAATTAAAATTTCAAATGGCCCAATTTAATATTCCCCAATTCTAAAAAGAAACTACGGCATATTGGATATCTAAAAAAAACCTTTGTTAACTACATTTTTATTTGAGAATCTCCAATGCTTTCTAAACAAATTACGAAAGTACTAAGTTTCATTTACAATTTAAAAAGAAAACTAAAATATTCAAATTTTCATAGCATGTAATGTGTAAATATAACTACATAGTAATTTTGTTCACTCTGGAGAGCTTTTTTTAAGGATATATAAAATGAATCTAATAATTTCAGTCGGGTTGGCCTTCAATAATGTTATATTAGTGGTATAAACAAATGTGTTAGTGTCTAAATATCTCTACACATGTCAACTGTATTAGAGTACATTTAGGTTCGAAAGACTGTTTTAGTTGTTGAGCTAAAATAAGTATTAAATCTTATATAAACGTTTACACTCATATTTCATACTGTGTTTGCTTTATGCTGCTTGTGTTATTTGTGTTAAATGTTTTTAGAGCTTCACGAAATAATTATTTCCTCAAATATTTAGATGCTTCCATACTTTGAAAATCATGTTTAGTATATTTAAATGCTAATGAAATGTATGATAGAATTTTTAGTAGTTTTATTTATATACAGTCAAGTTGAATAATTTGTGATTATTTTAATTATAATATTCTTCTGGGTAAGGAATAGAAAAAGCCTAGAATAAATTTTATTATGACATTGCTATTGTTAGCGTGTGGAGGAGAATGGTCACACTTTTAACTTTGATGGTGTTGAGGTCTTAAGATGTTTAATAAAATAAATTCAAAATAACCTTTTCCGAAATGTGCTGCATCTAATAGAAAATACAGGATCTAAGTTACATATATAGTGATTTCATTATGCAAATTTTGTTACTTTTATTTGATTTAATTTATGCCCAGAAAACTTGATAATTTTTTTTAATAAGACTTTTTCATACACTTCCCTTTTTGGTTTCTCTTGACTTGTATGAAATTTTGCTCACCAGTTTACACAATCCTAATTTATTGTTCGCTGTGATTAAATTTATTTTGATTTAATATGTGCCTTCATTTATAATATTAAAAATTTATTAAACCAGCAATGTATATTTTCTTTGTACACATCATAGTTTAAAAAGGTATATAACCCCTTACCACATTTATTAGTCGTATCCTAAATACGTATTTCGACAACTAAGTTGTCATCATCAGTAGGTAAAAACTACTAATTAAAAGTCACACGGGGTACAGTAAAGTAAAATAAACGCTTCCGCACAACTACTATACACTGCAACCCTGTAAAGACTAAATTTACCATGCCCATCTCAAACTACGAGACAAAACACTTGTCTCTTAGAAAAGGTTTTAAACATGTGTTAAATTATCGAACAAAGGAACGGCAAAAATTCTCTAAAGAAGGGGCCTACTAAAAACGATTTTTAAAGCTACGGTGACCTACTAATAAACTAAATGAAACCCCTTATATTTCCACAAAACACTAGTATATTTAACTGTATGAATATTTCATGTGCATTGTACAAATTAATAGTTATTATTTAAACGTATTATTTCGAGTACACAGGTAGTGACAAAATCTATATTGGGTAGGGGTGTAAAAATTTTCCATTACAAATGGTTAAAAAGTCGTATATTGTATTTAACCACAGTCTCCATTGAAAGAATTTATACATCATAGTCTCAATTAATATTATTTTGCTATTTTAGTTTAATTTTGTTTGTAAATAGGAAATGCTTTTCATAATGAAGTCACCTTTTGATGTAAACTTAAAAAAGGACATTTCAAAATAAAAATTAAATTTATTCAGTCTTTCTACGCTTTGCGCTAAAGAATATTAGAGTTAGAATAAGTGTCAATTATTCAGATTCTAGTTACACAGTACTCTGTTACTTCCACTTCTTTATTTACAATTTTTATTTCTTTTAATAATACTGCACTCGATCTGCTGTTCCAACTATAAGCTACTAAAGTAAAGTAATAATAGATAAAAACATCACTGTAAATAGAAGTATAAAAACTAAATTCAACAAATTCATTTATACAGAACAAAATTGATATTATTTGTTTATTTTGATACGAATAACTTGCTTGAAATTTAAAATATCCAATAAGACTAAAACATGGATGAATAATAAAGAAAAAATTAAACTAGGTAGTTTGATTCAAATGGTTCTAAGAAAATTTTGGATTTAATAAATTTATGAGTTGATAAACATTTAGAATATATACAAACCTATGAAAAAGAACATCCAGCCCTGTTCCATTGATGTATATTTAAAAACATGATGAGTTAAAAATGTTAAAGTAAATTCCAATCCACTATATATAAACATATATACAAAATATACTTTTCCAAGAAGTTGTAACTGTTTAAGATCTGTGGGTTTTAAGCCAGTAACTGCATTGAAACCAAATAAATAATTTAAATTAATCAATGAATATGCATTTTTGAGGCTACTCCATATGTTTGTTGCACGTTTTTCCTAATCAAAAGGACATTTATATAAGAACATATTATTGTCACAAGTTTCTATACTTACTTTGGGTAATGTTTCTTTGAAAAAATATGAGAAAAATATTAGATCACTTAAAGCTAAAAATACTGCAAATAATGCTGGCATTACAAACCAGTTTCCTGTTTTGCTTTTAGCCCATACAGCAAAAAGAGCACCTATTACAGGCCCTACGGTAAAACCTAGTGAAAATGCTATTCCAATAAGAGCCTAAAAATAAAATTAGTCAGAGAATGCCACACAAATATAAAAAACATACCATACCCATCCCTCGTGTCTTCATTGAAGATACATCTGTAATTATTGCCATACTTAGAGAAACATTTCCCTTACTAATTCCTCCTAAAAATCTAGCCAGTATAAAAATGGCAAAATTTGTTGATAGTGCCCATAAAACATAAGATAACATAATTCCAATCTAGAATATTTTCTATCAGCCAATCTTATTTTTAAGACATTCTTTATAATTACCAGACATGTTATCATCACACTTCTACGACCAGCCACATCTGAAATACTACCTACAATAGGAGATGCAGCAAATTGTAAAAAACTGTACATTGAACCAAGAAATCCACCAAATAATACTGAATTAAACCTTTCTGGTACATCAAAAAATTCTTGGAAATATGTTACTTTGTTTGATAACCATTCATATAAACCAATACTGTCATTATTTTTATAAAACTCCAATAAAGATGGAAGTAATGGTAAAATCATAGTAAAAGCAAGTAAATCAAGTAATAGTGATATAAACACAATATAAACAGTTGGATTTACTTTTTCCGACATTTTCAATACACTTACACAAACTTATTTACAATATTTACAGTATAGAGGCACTAGAAGGCTATCACATTTCACATTGTATCCACCAATTTAAAATACAAGTTATACCACGAAAAATGAAAGTTTACTTTCTACTCTATATACTCGGATTACTCGGTTACACCTTACAACTGACGTCATTATTTTCGGTGTTATTAACAAAAAGAATACAACAACTTATACCGAAAGTTAAGTTTCATTAATATTTTATATAGTCAATATTCAATGAAAGTATATAACAAATTTTATTTTTAATTTTTCAATATATTACAATCCATTCAATATGTTTACTATTAAGCTAAAAACTCATTTAAATTTAATTACATCTCTTTTAGTATATAGCGGTAAAAAATTAGAAGAGAATTTTTATTTACTAATATTTTTTGCAATCTTATGTTGATATTGCTGAAAGAACTTAAACATTAATTGTCATATATGGAATATTACATCAATTCTTTCAAAATGATTAACTGGTAATAATCATAAGACTTTTGTCTTAAAAGCAAATACTGGATGTGATTTTTGTTTTTTACTTTACACAATTTAGACATCTCAGTAAATTATTTTCCTGAAAGCATTTTGTTATACCGTGAGTTTTTCTTATCTCTATACATAGCCTATGTTCAGTTTCAAAAAGGACGCCTCAATGCATCGGAATGTTATGCAACCAACATCGCTCAATTATGTGTTTCAACAAATGTCAAAATCAATGTCAGTAATGTGTATTCACCAAACTTAATATATACAGAGAGATCAAAAAAGGTTGACCGTGCCGCTTCATAGCCATGGTAGAATTGCCGCATATGTCAGATTCTGAATTACATTTCGTCAGTGCGACATCTATGGTTTTAGGTATGAACTACTTCCGAGATTGTTAATATTTCCTTAATTTGTGTTTTAACAACTTAAAAATACATTCAACAATTGAAAATATTTTTATTAGAAATAATTTAATATAGAGACAGATATTACATTACATATTTAGAAATATTATAGCATATGTTTAAAATGATGTCCTTCACTTTGTAGACACATTGACACGTCGTTTTAGAGAATTGAGGACATTTTGAATAACTTCTTCTGTTACCAGCATTTGTAATAGCATCTTGTAATTCTAATCTAATAACATTAATAACATATATAGTGGAGTCTTAAACACTGTCTTCTTTAAATACCATAAAAAAAGAAGAAATCTAATGGATTTAACCCTAAAATTAAGCAAATATGATAATACTTGTATAAACTCAAAAAAAAATTAACTTACAGTAACATCGAAATGTTGCCTAGAGAAAGATATTTCTAATATTCAATTAAACGTAGTTTACCAAAGGGAAGAGAAACGACAAAAAGTTTATATTGCTGACAAATTCAAATAATGCAAATGACAGAATATTTGATTGATAGCCACTTTAGCGAAGTTACAAACCAAATAATTCATGCTACAATAATTAACGTGTGGAAACCCTTGCTAAAGATGATATATCGGTCAACCTTTTTTGGTCGATCTGTATATAAAAGATGAAAAAATAGAAATTTTGAACTAGTATAAAGCTGGAAACAGTTTAAGGAAAGTGCGGGATCTGTTTTCTATCAAATATCTTGACAGGCCCATACCATCTATTGGAAAAATTCAGGCGATTACTAGAAAATTTGATTCTGATGGCTGCATAATAAATACACACAGAAGACCTAAAATTAAATGTATGTTACATTGAAGAATGCCTCATAACACCATTAAGTAAAATAGCATAACAATTTTATATTTCTAAGACGTATGTGTTTAAAATTTTCAAACAGTACAAATACAAATCTTACAAGTTTTCTAATTACCAACAATTATTTCATGAAGATAGAATAAGACGTGTTGATTTTTGCGAAACACTATTTAATTTATTAAATGAAAATTATATATGTTATTATTATATATGTTGAAGAAAATACTTTTCACTGATGAAGCGTCTTTTTCTTCGAACACGTGGATGGATTGAGCCTCAATTCATTCAACTATAGCAATTACAAATTTTCTAAAATCAAGTCTTCCTGATCGATTTGGTCCGATAGTTTGGTGACTTTTCTTTTGGAGATATCTTAAGTCTAAAATTTATGATAATGTAATTTTCACTAACATTGAAGATTTAAAAGCACGAATAAGTGCAGCCTGCGACAAATTACTAACCAAACCGGATTTTTTAACACACTCATTGCAGGAATTTCATAATTGACTCGCACATTGTATGGAATGTGAAGGTGGATATTTCGAATATTTATGAAAAAGGTAAAGAATTATAAATAAAAACAAACTTTTTTCAATTTACCATAAAATTAATTTTAATATTGGTTGTGTAAGTTAAATGTTAAAGAAATTATTTTCACACTTTGTTGACACTGACAACTAAAATGCCTTACTAAGACAAGTGATGATACTCGCATTGTTGGTTGCATAACGTTCCCATGCATTGAAGCATTTATTTTAAAACTGAACATAGGTGTATTCATGTCTTATGTTCAGTGATATAAGAAATTCACGGTATATGACTTTCGAAACGCGATCGACGTCGATAAAACAAGACGACGCCATTTGTATCTACTAATCCTAACATCAGAATAGTTTTCATAATTAATTTACAAATTATATGTACACTAATTTTCTTAAAGCACTTTTGGATTAAATTCACTGTATTTTTTATCGTATATGTTGTACCGGGTGGCCTTGAAATAAAAGAAAACGTATGAAAATTGAAACATTTAATTATATAGAATATGAATCCAAAATTTCTTCTCATAAGCGAGAAAAGATGGAAAAGATATTTAAAAAATTTTTGTCACGTCCCTTAGCAACCGACTATACTCTATTTTTAAAGTAGAGAGACGAATTTCTGAACAGACCACTTTGACAGTGAAATCTCATTGTTTGAAAGCAAGGCCAAACTTGCTTTCAACCAATGAGATTTCACTGTCAAAGTGGTCTGTTCAGAAATTCGTCTCTCTACTATAAAAATAGAGTATATATTCTTATGATTTAAATATTTGTTATAACGGGTGTTCAGAAACATTCGAAATCAAAGTAGTCCTTGAAAATATGAAGTCATGTCTGAGATAGATTGATTTTTGACAGACAACAGTTGACATTTAATAATTATTACAAATCAGATACTTAAGTAAAGATATACGATTTTTTGTTCAGAGCCCACTTGACTTCGAATGTTTCTGAACACCCGTTATTTAATTGTTACTTTATAAATGCATTATAATAATAGAGTGTTAATGACGTATAGTCAAAAAGGCCATATTGCCTAAGCGCCTTTCTTGTAACCTTTAAAATAAAAAAAATTATAATAATATATATAATAATTTAATAAAAAAATATATATACTTACCTAATATTATTTAAAAAAAAAACGGAAGTACGATTATGGAACTGCATCAGTTCTGAATATACTATAGAATACTAGAACTTTTTTTTATCTCCAAGAGATCTGCAATCTGCCTGAAAACAATATGCTACAAAGTAAATAATCACATAAAAGGATATTATTTCAGTAAATTCCTATATATTTAAACTAATCTCATTGTCTTATTTGAGATACTATTTAACACTGCAAAGTTGTATTTAAATCTATTTACTAGGTTCACAGGGTATAAACCTTTTAAGTCTGCGCATTTCATCATTGAGTATTAACAATGTTTAACAACCGATTTGTAAACACATCTGGGTGCACGATCAATTTCTTAGGACTTAGGACAGCATGTACAGGACTCCTTGATCACTTGCCTGACAAAAGCTATTGGAATATCAGGTTGTACAATATAACACTGTTTGACACATACCAAGTCACATCAACCATTATTCAAATCACCTTGTTTTGGAACTGTTGAATGATATCCAAGTTGGAGTTAACAGCAGAGCCTCAGATTTGGGTCGCGTACGAACGGATTTAACGTAAACAATTTATTGTAATTCGAAGTGAATATTTTTTATAGGCTATCTTGCAAAAGACCAAACTATTAAGAATCCCATTATGCCGTTTTACTTAACAAATTGAAGGAAACAATTTCCGAAAAATTATGTGGAATGGCTTATAAAAAGGTTCTCTTTCATTACAGCGAGAGTGACATTTATCTGTAACTTTTCACGAAAAAATATGTTACTGAGTGAATAAACAAAAAAGAAAAATTTATTAATTCCAAATATTCTTGATCTTGTTAAATATTTCTTGGATATATGCTGGCCTAAAATTTCTCCTGCTCATCGTCTTAACAATACATATATCCCCACACTTTCTCAATGGGGTTCAGATCTGAACTTCTAGAACATCATGGCAAACACTATATTATTTTCTCTAAACCATTGAGAAACGACTCTTGCCGTGTGGACTGGACAATTGTCATATTAAAAAATGAAATTTCTTTCAGAATATATAATTTCTGCCTAAGGTAGAAAAACATTTTCTAATATTCTAATATAATTCTTACTATTATACGCATGGGCTAGGTGTTTACTAAGAATCTTTCGCTCATTTGTGGTATATTTCTCGTTAAATTGTGAATTAAGTAGTCTATTAGTACGGATTCGGCCATTATGAGACAACTGAAAAACTTTCATCTGAGAAAATTACATGTTCCCAAAAATTAAAATTCTTCTTCATTCTGCGCATTAAGAAATATTTTTTTCACAGACACCCAATTTCTCAACCGTTTTCTTGCTGTGCGGACACACCTGGGGAAATGTGTTGCGGTCACTGCATTTACTATTGTTTCGAACGGATCGTTTCTTATAAAATGAATAAGATTTTCATTCTGTTCGGGAGTTGACACACGTATACCACCGGAGCCTCGTTGTCTATTAATAACTCCTCGACGCTGTTATATAATTTTGATATCTGAAAAGATACTCTGCCCTACGCCAAATCTATCCGCTAATCATCTAACTGACCATCCTACTTCTGGTAATGTAATTATTTATGTTTTAGTTTGAATATTAAAATGCGGCATATTAGCTTTATATTTTGACAAACCTGACTATGACACTGACAGATCTGTAAATAGCAAATCGAGGTACTATCTACTCTTAAAAAGCCATATTCAAACCAAACAAATTAAGTCTCCGATTTTCAAATGCCGCGATAGTATCTCCATATTAAATTTTTCGCGAAATATTGGATGAATTGAAATTTCAGCTTGGGGTGATTTCGAGTTACTCCCACCACTCTGGGTTGGGTTACCCCCACCACCGGCGGTGGTTCCAGAATCGGCGCTTTCCCTCTACTTTAATTTATTAAAAAGGAAATTAAAGTCAATTTTATTTTGCTTAGTTTCTAAGTTTATTTAATAGTATCACATTGGCAAATGGTTCTGTTGGATAGCATCTGATTTGCTATTATTTCAAAATAATATAATCATAATTAAGGAAAAAGTTTTAAAATCAAATGAAAGTTACCAATTTCAAGAGCGTTTTTTAAATTGTTTTTGGTATATCCTTTACGTCTAAATCTATTAATATAAATTAAAGATGTCTTCGTGTGTTTACCAAAGTTGTAATTAAGTTCTCACTTGGTCAAGGCCTGATGATGTTTCATACAATTGGAAATGAAACGTGATAGTAAAAGTACTTCTAACGAAGAGTTTCAGACAAGATATCAAGAAGAGATTATGGACAACAATTCCAATTGTAATTTGCATGGACACCAAAAAATACCAATATACAAGTATGAAAAAGATATACATATTTCATTTACATTATAATATAGCAATCAAATGAATAAAAAGTACTTTTGTAGAGACAAATTATAAAGTTACGAGGGGAGTTTTTTATGTTATCTACCTAGCTATGAAAACAATGTGCTATCGTGACAATTTTATTTCGTCAAGTTTCTGGTGTCATCTCCAAGTTTACTGTATCAAAAGACAACATATTAAAAATGAAAAGATTTAATTATGTAGAACATGAATTCAAAATATTTTCCCAAAATTCCTTATCATAAGCGAGAAAAAAATGCTAAAGATATTTAAAAAAATATCATGTCAGGTTTCTGTGACATTTTATAGGGTCATCTCCAAGTTTGGTCCGAATCGCTTAACATCTGTTACTGTTACATTCGTTTAAAGAATAGAAAATATGTGATTTTAAACTTGAACACAGAAGCATCATGAAATTTTTATCAAAAGAAGGCCGTACCTTGAAGTATATTCATGCGAGAATGGTGGCAGTGTACGGAGAAAATAGCCCGTCCTATTTTCAAGATTAAGCAGTTCAAATGGTGCAGAGAATCCATTCATGATGACCCAAGGTGTGGAAGACAAACAAAGTTGAACATTTGGTGTTGACTGACCGCCGAGTAAAAGTTTCAGTTATTGCTAGAGAAGTAGGAATATCAGAAACAAATGTTTTTAAAATTTTACACGAAGATTTAGAAATGAGCAAAGTGTCGGCACGATGAATTCCCAGGCTGCTCAGTTCCGAACAAAAATTGTGTAGACGACAAATTTGTGAAAAGAATTTCTGTTTGATCTCAAGATGAAGATAGAATTGTAACTGGGCAATCAGTAATTAATCGCCGTAGACAAGAACCCTACGAAGTTATTTTTTTTATATTACACTTGGAATATGGAAACAATGAGCATAAATGCCGCGTAAAGGAAAAAGGAATGGCGTCATCTCTCTTACTTTTTAGATGATCAAACAACGGGTAATTATCCAAGTTTTTTTCTTGGTGATTAAACAATCCAAGTGCGGCCACACCATCCACCGAATCGGTGTAATTTCTAAAACTTACGATACTAAAAGTGACGCCACACAGACACGTGGTACCTGATCGGAATACGAGATCTAAGTGAACTAAAGCAGACGCGGCCTCATTGAAGAGTTTAGAGGGGAGGAGTTTATACTACGGTGTATGGTCACACGCTTTCATCATCCGTGCACCTGTTGTCCCGATGTACAATTGGAAGACGAAAAAGCAAGTACAACACCGGGGAAAATACTCAATTATTATTTGAAAATAATATTTTCAAACGTAACAAACCTGTCACTAAGTACTAACGCAATCTTGCAAGTCAAATGTCAAACGAAAATGTCTTGAGGCATCTGATGCCCAAGAAAGGCATCGCTTTCTCACGAGTCACCAAGCTACTACTAAAGAGTACGCGTTTAACTATGTATACCGTATTCGTAAAGTTTTGGGAGTAAGCCAAAAAATTCATTCAAACTGCTTTAACACATGATTTGTATTGCTACATATCTTTATAATGTAGTAGGTAATACTTGTAAATGCGTGATCGGAACAAACATGCGGAATGAAAGAATTGCAGGCCTCCGATTGGCGTAGAGCAAGACTAACTACCAGTATTTCTCGGAATTTACTCTCAAAATTTTACGATTACGGTATAGTCCACTAATTCGTAGCCTAAATGGCTTAAAAATTCCATGAAAAGATAGCATATCAATTGTCAAGAACATGAAGTGCGTAAATATAATCATACAAAATGTGACGAGATCTAAATACTTGTTTGTACGTTGAAGTAACCATTTCTGAATGTATGCGTTGTATGTGTTATTTTTGTATTATTGTATATCTGTATATACAGGCTGTCAGGAATATCAGAAACGAGTGTTTTAAAAATTTTACACAAAGATTTAGGCTACTCAGTTCCGAACAAAAATTGTGTAGATGACAAATTTGTGAAAAGAATTTGACTGTTTTATCTCAAGATGAAGACTTCTTAGATAGAATTGTAACTGGGGATGAAACTTGGATACACCACTGGGACCCTCCCACGAAACAAGAGTCCATTGCAGTGGGTTCATAAGGGCTCTTCACCGCCCAAGAAGGCAAAAACGCAATTTTCTGCGGGAAAAGTGATGGTCAGTTTTCTAGGTGTCGGAGAGGATTCTCTTTGAGTATATGCCAAAAGGAACTACAATAACAAGAAATATTTACAAAAACACAATTAAGAAGTTGAATACGCCTATACGCAAAAAAATCTCACAATTTTGCTCAGAAAACTCTGCTTTTGTACGACAACTGCTGGATGCATAAGGCACGAATTGTTCAAGCAGTAATCAACGAATGTGGCTTTGACATACATCCATCCTACAGCCACGACCCCGCCCCTGTGAGTATTATCTCTTTCTAAAACAAAAAAATACCTGAGAAGGCGTCCATTTTTGTTTTCTAACTACACTTTACCGCTTCTTTCATAACTAGGTAGATAACATAAAAAACTCCTCTAGTCAATTATAATTTAATAAAGATAAGGAAAAACAAATTTTGTTTCGCAATTTATTTTATAAATTATATATACACAGCTCTTATATTAACATTTACATATTTAATGGTAGACACATTATACATAGAAATAAGACATTTTATAAACGGATGGGTTTTGTTCTTAAAATGTAAGTGAATACAGCTGAACAATTAGGTATTATAGCGATTATATAGATATTCACAGTTAAACTGGTCAATTGAAGCATACGTAATGCCAATAGTAATTTTTGTAATAACATTCTATGTAACATTGTTTCTATACTTTGCATAAAACCTAATTTATCAGCTTCTAAAATAACAGCGTACAGGCTTATTATAAAAATATATAAAATTTTGAAGAACGGATATCCACTTTTAAGAGTTACAATAAGACAAACTTGAAAAACTTCCCTTTTTGTGATGTAATATCGTATGCACAAACTTGTATTATTTATGTCCTATGGTAATTTAGTTATAATATTTAAACTAGAATTTAAAAAATCAGTTTAAGACTTTGGAGCATAAAATAAACCTTAAAGTGTTCACACCTGTACGTATATAAAATTATATATTACATAATTTTTTTACGAAAATACATAGATATAATAATTCTTTGCTTATAAAAAAGAAAACAAAATATACAGATCTATTTTAAACTATGACATATTAACATGTAGTCAAGCTATATAAAATTTATATAGAAAAGTCCTATAAAATCCAACTGTACTTATTTTGCTCTCACTTTAACTGATCTACTGTGAAATATATTTATCAGTTACATAACTACGGGTTTTTAAGCATATTCTGCATTTAAATTAATACTATATTCGAAGACAAAATAATACTTTGAACTATATAAAAGGGAATTATTTGCACGTTGACTTTTCAGAAAATTTGAATTGAAAACATAATGTATGTATGTATCATATGTAGAAATATAAAGTAATGGATATCAAATACCATGGATATAAATTACCTAAACCTACTAACACTTCAATATAAAAGATATATATTTTTTATTTTTGGAAAGTACATAGAAAAACTGATGATCAGTCTATTTAATATATGTATTATATATAGTACGATTCGTGCATGTCAACATTCTTTTCGATTGGTATTAATATCCTGCAGGTAGCAATACAATATACCTGCTTGCGCCATGACATCAGCAGTGCCTGTCGCAAGAGCATCTTTTTGTTTACCACCATCTCCTTTGCCGGCGGGATGTAGAAGCGTTGGTCCAAATACCGTTGCTAAATTGTGTAATGACATTTTATTTTCATTTTCATGTTGGTTCACTCTGAAAGAAAAATTATTATTTTAAATGATATTAAATAACCATAAAGTTAAACACATTTACATAGTCCTGCTATAACTTCTATCCCTAATTTTGATGCGCTACTGGAATGTTCGCAAGTTGTTTTTTGACGCAGTTATAAGTGAGTATTCATACTACGATAGCGTAGATTTTCAATTTATTAAAACGGTTGAAAATATAAAAAAAAATCATTTATCGGGCAGTGACACGATACATTGAGATCTCCTCTGTCGACGACAAAGCATGAAGTGGTCGGCCACGCGAAACTAGAACCCCCGAGAGAAAGGAGTAAAGCGTAAAAGCAGTTGCTGCAAGAATTCGCAGAAATCCGCTCCGAAATTAGAAAATTATGACCCGTGAGATGAAAATACCACCAAGAACAGGGGTGTCAAAGACGCGGGCCGCATATGGCCCTCGTATCCAAAATTACCGGCCCGCCGCGGCCCATACTATTACAATTTTTCTTTTGAAATAAGAAAACAAGGTATTACATACATTAGGCGTTTTCGGAAATTAAACCTGGGCGTTGGGGTTGCAACACGGTAGCAAAAATGCGTACGTTAATTCAATCGGGTTGAAACAACCGTGTTCGTAAAATCGAAAGGGTAACCGAGTTGAAGAACCTGATTCGATTTTCATAATTAAAGACGGCAGACTATGTGCCCACACTGTCAAATTTAACAATACACGGTTAAATTTTTAAAAAATAAATATATCGAATCCCTATACAAAACGTAAAGAAAAAACATAAATAACTTACCCAACATGTTTACATTGTTGCAAAAAAATGCGGATGTGCGCGATGAAAAAACTGCACCATAATATATGTTTCTGTATTAGTCTCGTAAAGGTTCGTACGGAGCGACGTATATATATGTTTATATACTGAGAAGGATTGTTCGACGTTGAGAGATGTTATATTTGCATAGTTAAAGTGCTCTTTGTATCTGTACAATGGATCTTCAGTATTGGTAAAAAGTTGCCCTAATTTTGTAAAATCTACATTTTTATCTAATACACCTTATGTGTATTATTAAATTTAACAGTGTGGGGCACATAGTCTGCCGTCTTTATTCATAACACTGGTAAGTGAGTAAGGTAGTCCTAGGTTGTTTTTACTCCGGTCATAACCTTACAAAGCATTAGGGTCAAAACACAAAAGTGGTCTTTTCAAACGAAACAAATTTAAAATGAATTTGGAAAATTTGGCGAGGTGCAACATATGTGATTTTATTTCCCGGGAGAGTGATGTGGCAAAACATATAACGAGCGTTCAACTAAATTTTACCTCGCAGTTGCCCATGGAAATTATACGTATACCTTAGCTTTTTACTTAGGTCCTTAATATGAATTTTGTTGGTTATGAACTATTTGAATGACATGATAAATGTCAAAATAATAAAATTAAAATATTTAACTAAATGAGATACGTTTATTTGCAACAAACAAGTAACATTTTATAAAAATTGTTGAAAGTGGCCACCACCTTGTTCGAGACATTTCTAACATCTTCTTCTAATGAAGGAGAAAACGTTTTGTAGTAGCATATCGTCGATTTCGTTAATTATTTCAGCAATTCTGATCTGAAGGTCTGCAAGATCAGGTATCTGTACCCAAAAAATTGAGTTCTTTCAAATGGCCACAGAAAAAAATCACAGGGGTTAACATCACAAGATCTTGTTGGAAATTCATGTTCGATGTTTAAACTTATCAACCGATTTTGATAAATTTCCGTATCATATTAATTGTTTCACAAGCTGTGTGCACTCTAGCTCCGTATTGTTGAAAGTAACCCTGATTTATTTCTTCTTCATTAAGCTGTTCAATAAATGTCATAATAATTTCTTGTCGATACCTTTCTCCTTTAAAGAAAATACGGCCAATGATTTTCCTTCGACTAATCGCACACCATACACCAATTTTCTGTGGATGAACAACATAACAGTCATGCGGTTTCTTAGTATTCCACATCCTTATATTTTGTGAGTTAACATATCCATTCAGATAAAACCATGATTCATCTGAGAAAAATTTTGTCAAGAATGTCATTATCAAAATTATTTAAGAACCACTGACAAAATGTTGTTCTTCTAGGATAGTCAATTTCTTTGATTTCTTGATAATAGGCCATGCGATATGGAAATAAATGTAAGTCTTTTTTCAAAATTGTATGACAAGTGCCAATTGAAACACCCACTCGTGGAGAGAATACTCGTATGGATGTTCCTGGTGTATCATTCATGATTTGCGTTACATCGTCAACTAGCTCTTCCGTACATTTTTTCGGACGGCCACTGTCTTCTTTCCGTATAACACTCTCTGTTTCTCTGAAATCCTTAGTGCAATATTTAACTGTGTACCAAAAACTATCAAAATCAAAGACGAAGTTTGGCAACATATTTCTAAATTCCTCTAAGCATTCTTCAAGAAAATAGTGCCATTATCCGTTAATATTACGTCCGTTCCAAAAATAAGATTCAACCATGAATGATTTGTGTTGAACAGTGAAAACCATTTTAAATCAATTTTAAATTACAAAGCAATTTCAAAAAGCTCCAACTAAGTATACATCAGAATAAATAGTCTGTCAAATTGACAACTGATGCAAATGTAAATAGTACAAGTTACGACAAACATTTTTATTGTCATGGACTACTAGAGGTAAAATTTATTTGAACGCTTTTTACAAACTGCACATATTCAAGAAGTGGCTTTCCGTGAATCGGGTTATGAAGAGATTTTAGAAGACGGTTGTGATAATATTGCACAGATTTATCAATATAGTCCTACAACAAACTTACAGCAGACCGATTTTGATGTGGCCGGTGGGAGAATTTGTACGTGCGTCAAGTAAGGGTCAGTGTTAGATAGAGACAGTATTCGGAAAAATTAAATGCAAACTCTTTGTGCGAGTGGTGCATTGGGACGTAGTAAGGGATAAAAAGGGATAAAACATTGAATGCCAGAGGTTCCCCTACCTATGAATTTTGTGCGCATCTCGAGGGCGGTACTTCTAACCGGCCACATCAAAATCGGTCTGCTGTATATACCTGATATATTGTATTTTGAGACAACTGCTTCATAGTTCTTAATGCAAACTCTTTTTCTTTTTCTCTTTGGGTTAAGTTGCATACAGAGTATGGTATCATCGTCATCGTCCGATTCGAATACAGACTTGCTAATACAACTATTTTATGAGTATTTGAAGTTGGAACTGTGGTATCCATATTTTCATCTTGCACGTTTATCAATCCTCCACCCACAATTGTGCGCGTCCGGTTGGCGTCGTCAGACTCTGATCCCGAACCGAATATTCTCTCCCCTCCTCCAAACCCGCCATACGTCACGGCCGCCATGTTAGTTGGTCGCTTAACTTGCTTCTAAGCACATTGAATTGCGTTGAGTGGGTGTGATAAATTTTGCGTTAAGTACAGTTTTATTTCAAATATACGGAATGTACAGAAAATGGAGAAAAGTTGATAGTTAATGCAGAGTTTTTCAATCGAAGTGTGAACTTGCATATATTTTCATAGAATGGAAAGGTAAACCACTTTGTTTAATTTGCAATCAAACACTTGCTGTTTGTAAATAATTCAATTTAAAAAGACTAAGAAGCCAACCATAAGCTTAAATTTGATAAGTTCACTCATAAGATACAAATGGACAAACTATCATCGTTTAAAAACAAATTCAAAGGACAGGAGTCATTGTTTACAAAGACGAAAACAGATATGATGCATTGAAGGCGAGTTTTGTTATCGCCGTAAAAATTGCAAAGAAATCAAAACCATTTAGTGACGGTGAATTTATAAAAGAGTGCATGTTGGATGCAGCCGAAATATCATTTCCGACGCACATACAAAATATCCAAAATATACTACTGTCGAGAAATACCATCGCTTCAAGAGTAAGTTAATTGGCGAGGAAAAATCAAAGATTTTATTTATTTCTCTATTGCCGCTGATGAAAGTATTGTCATTAAAGATACGGCTCAGCTCCCCGTTTTTATTCGTGGCGTAAACGCGCGTTTTGAAATTTAGGAAGAACTAATTAAGTGCATTCCATTGTAGGGCACAACCACGTCAGACGACATTTTCTCTGCAATCGAACTATTAATACCAATTCGATTAGGCAAAATTTTGAAGATTACCACCGACGGTGCTCCTATAGTTGGAAAGAAAACTGGCGTTATGACTTAAATACGACAAAAAATGTGAATTAGAGCCAGAAAGCAAATTTGTCGGCATTCACTGTAACAAATGTTCATTTGAAAAGTCAATCTAGGTTACTTTGAAATTTTGATAGAATAAGACGCAAATATAATAGTATCTGTTTCTTGTTCCGTAGACGTAAATCCAAATGACATTTGATAATGTCAATCACAAATATCAGTTAGTGCATAAAATAATTGTGCGTCGATTCTGGTTTAAATAAATTGCTTCTCAGTTTTAAAATGGCTTTCACTTTAGAACATAAAATTTTTTTAGTTCAAGCTTATTTTCGAAGTGGTAATAAAATTGATGGTTTATGGGTTTGTTCAGTTCAAGATTGCATGGTAGAATTTCAAATTGAGTTTCCACATTTTGTAATAGATTATATACAATTTAAGAATACTTTGGATAGAACTTTAAAACTTTTTCTGAAATTGGTAGTCTCTTAAGAAAATCAGGCAGTGGAGCAGTTAAGAAACGTACACCTCAAGTTGTCAATCGTGTTGAAGAAATAATGGAAAATGAACCACAAACATCTGTTCGACATTTGAGTCAACAAATAAACCTTTCTGTTGGTACCTACAACTCACAAGTTATTAAAAAAAGATATGCAACTATATCCATACCGTGTCACAGCAGTACAAGAATTGTTAGAAATTGATTACCCACGTAGACTACAGTTTTGTAATTGGTTTGTAAATATGAACAATAATGGAGAACTTTCGCAAAGAGTCATCTTTACTGATGAAGTATGGTTTTATAAAACGGGATACCTAAATTCACAAAATACAAGAATTTGGAGTAGTGAAAATCCACATGTAATTAATGAAGAATCGCTACATCCAGAGAAAATTGGTGTTTGGGCAGCGATAAGCCAAAGGCGAATCATTGGACCAATATTTTTTCAGGGAACGTTAACTGCTCAAAGGTACCATACGGAAATTTTACAACCATTTGTCAATCAATTGCATGATGATGAACTTCAAAATGCATATTTCCAACAAGACGGAGCACCTTGTCACTGTACTACAGAATCTTTGGATTATTTAATAGAATTTTTTGATGAGCGTATAATTAGTCGAAATACTGAAATTGCCTGGCCTGCACGTTCATGCGATTTAACACCTTGCGACTTCTTTTTGTGGCCTTATCTAAAAAATAACATATTTCGAACACCTATATTGAATTTGAATGATGTGCCACAGAGAATCGAACAGAAATGCATGGAAATTAATAACAATCCAGTAATGTTGCAGAATATCATCAGAAATTTTGAACGGAGGATTTTAAAGTGCATTGATCTTGAAAGACAACATTTTCAACATTTGTTATAGTTTTCAATAAATACCTATTATTTGTTATTTATTTGTATGTATGAAACTGTCAAAATATACGACTTCGTAGGTTAAGTAGTAAATTTTAATTTACGACATACTTCAAAATGTTCTCAGTAAATCACATGCTACTAGATTGACTTTTCAAATGAACACTTGTTATTTTACACCAAGAATCTCTGGCATCCAAAACTCTCAAAATGGAACATGTTATGAAAACGGTCATTGAAACTGTTAACTTTATAAGAGCAGAGGTCTAAATCACAGACAATTTTCACAGTTTTTGAAGAATGTTGAAGACAAACATTCTGACTTACCATACTATACTGAAGTTTGTTGGCTTAGCCGCGGTGCAGTTTTAAAGCGGTTTTTGTAATTGTACGACCACATTCAAAGTTTTATATCTGAAAAGGGTAAAAGTTGATACAACTAGTTAGGTTGGTTAGAAAGGACAACTGATCGAAGAACTTTTCCGGCCCTTTGGCATACTTTGCGCAAAACAATTGGCATTTCTGGTGAACGAGTTTGACACCCCTGTCCTAGAACAATGTCTCGCATTATTAAACAAGACTTAGGGTTTATCGAAGAACCACGAGACAGCGATTGTCTGCAAATCTACGTAACATCAGGGATACGATATCAAAAGCGTTAATTCAGCGATATGCAAACGCAATGCAAAAGCAAATCCTTTGCACTGATGGAAAGATTCTAAAGATTATAATTCAGAAATATAATCGGCACAATGATAAGAATGTATGCTCGTAGTTCCCGGGATGCTGCAGAAAAAATTGGAAAAGTAGGAAGGTTATAATCCTGCTTCAGAGATGGTTTGACGGGGAGTGGCGTGTGACGATGTCGCTCAAGTGCATTTCTGCGAGCAAAGAGTTGAAACACGTGTAGCGAGCTACCAAACTAATATTTTGAAAAAGGTAGTAAAGCCACTAAATGACACCTTATTCGTAAGAAAACACTAGGTCTTCCAGCAAGATTCCGCACCAGTCCACAAGGTAAGATTTACGCAGCGTTGCTTAAAGGCTAATTTTCCCGAATTCATTGCTGCTGAAATTTGGCCCTCGGAAAGTCCGGATCTCAATCCATTTGTGGAATGTTTTAGAAGAGAAGGCCGGTTCCAAACCACACCGGAATGTCGAGGCATTACAAACAGATTTGGTAAAAACAGCGGCTTCAATTCCTCTAGAAGTGGTGCGTGTGGCGATTGACGAATGGCCAGACCGTTTGAAGCAGTGTGTAAAAGCAAAGGGCAGACATTTTGAATAATTTTTATATTTTTAAATTCTCTGTGAAGTAGGAAATAATAAAGCAATAACTTTATTTCTCTTTGTTTTATTTTTCTTTAATTTACATATGTTTGCACAAGGAACAGAACTTATGGCAGGACTAAGTATAATAGAAAAATAGCATATCGATGTTAAAAACATATTTGTATATGTATACATGGACATACACAACGCATATGGTTACTTCTATGCAGTGGCGGCTCTTGATGACGTACGATGTGCGCTGCTGCACGGATGAGACTATTTCGAACTATTTCGGAAGATTTCGGTACGGTTTCTTGCTTCTCTGTATATATGAAAGCTTAAACGCAGCAGTCTCATCCGTGCAGCAGCGCACATCGTACGTCATCAAGAGCCGCCACTGCTTCTATGTACAGACACGTGTTTCGATCCCCTCTTACATTTCGTCAGTGCACGTTGTGAAGTACCTATTACCAGACTCTGTCGCTAAATAATATCGCAATCTTACGTGTTAAATGTCAAAAGAAAACGTCTTTAAACATCTGACACCCATAAGTGGCATGCTGGCAAGCACTTTCTCAGGAGTAACCAAGCTACTACTAAAGAGGAAAAGTGCGCGTTTAACTGTGTAGTTCACTAACTCGTAGCCTAAATGGCTTCAATATTCCACGAAAAGATAGAATATTGATGTCAATAACATCATGTGTGTAAATATAATCATACAAAATGTGACGAGACCTAAGACATCGAAATACGTGTTTGTACGTTGAAGGCTTAAATATGTGTTGTGTATGTCTATACAGGCTGATTCATTTTCGGCCCTCACCATGGGGATCTAGCTTATTATTGGAGATGAGTATAGGTTTAAATTTGTCAAAGTTGTTTAAAATTTTGTGTTTGTTATAAATCCGTAAAGAAAATAGACCTGTGACAAATGACCTTCGTTATTTAAAAAAAAAATGCGAAAACCCCATTTTCTTCTTTTACCTGTAGCACCGACATTTGGCCTTGTAGAGAAAATATAAAAACACATCCTTGTGGCCATTTTTAAACCTCTATCCAGTGGTGTACTCTAAATTTTTATACGACGTTTCGTTTCTTTCTGGCCATCATCAACTATCTAATTTCTTATAGGCGCCATATTGGATTTAGACATCCTCAGAATGAGTTTTTTTTTCTGATTTCAACCATGTACCACATGCTGACTAAAGTTTTTGACATTAGCTTTTATTTGAAAGAATAAATTATAAGATAAAATAAGGTAGCCTTTGGAATTTCAATCTGTCAAACATTTCATTTATTGTTCATTAATAATACAAAAATGTCATACACTAACGAAGAGAAACGAGGTATGATAAGTATTTTTTTATTCTTCGAACCGAAATTCAACAGTAGCGAGTACAAGATAACAAAAACATTAATAAAAATACATATAAAAGTAAACAATAAACAATTACAGTAAATGTTCAATTATCTGGCCATCTTCGGTAATGCACAATTGGGCACGCCTTCTGGCATTTTGTACTGCCCTTTGTATAGTTCTTCTAGGAACTGCATCGAAGGCATTCTGAAGTCTGTCTCGTAATTCTTCAATGTTTTGTGGCGCATCTACTTTATAAATATTATTTTTAACATATCCCCATAAAAAAAAATCTAGCGGACTTAAATCAGGTGATCTCGCAGGCCATTCAACAACTCCCCTATTTCCAATCCAACGGTTTGCAAACTTTTGATTTAAGAAATTTCTAACAACAGCTGCATTGTGTGCTCGTGCGCCATCTTGTTGCCACCATAAATATTGTAATTGATTTAATGGGATATTGTCGTCAAGATAGTCAGATACGTATGTACGTAAAATGTTTAAATATCTTTCTCCATTGAAATGTTCTATATACATAACTGGTCCTAAGAGACGATTTGCCAAAATACCCATCTAAACGTTTATTCCAAAACGATGTTGTGGTCTTCTAGCCCTGTTTTGTCGGGGATATTGTACTGCCCAATAGTGCTCCGTATTTCTGTTGAACATTCCAGAATTTGTAAATTTTGTTTCATCTGACCAGATGATTTTGCTTAAAAAATTTTCGTCATTTTCTATCCTTCCCATTAACCAATTACAATATTCTAAAATTATCTCCAGGCAGTAAAGAGTGACTAACATGGATCCTGTATGGTTTAAACCTACTTTTATGTAAAGTTTTCCAAACTCTAGACCGGCACAAATTTAATTCTGACGCTACTTCGCGTGTAGAAATTGATGGATTATTATTTATCTATAAAAATACAAGATTAACATGAAATTTGAAAACACGCTTTTAATTTACCATTGAAAAATATCTTGTCGATTTTCATTTAAATTCCTGTTGTCTTGACCATTACGCGGCTTAGTAAACGATCCATTCTCGACCAAATTTCTGTCGAGATCTAGAAAAATGGTACGATGAGGCTATTGTCGTTCTGGATATAATTGTAGATATCTTGTACTCGCTACTGTTCAATTTCGGTTCGAAGAATAAAAAATACTTATCATATCTCGTTTCTCTTCGTTAGTGTATGACATTTTTGTATTATTAATGAACAATAAATGAAATGTTTGACAGATTGAAATTCCAAAGGCTACCTTATTTAATCTTATAATTTAATCTTTCAAATAAAACCTAATGTCAAAAACTTTAGTCAGTATGTGGTACATGGTTGAAATCAGAAAAAAAATCCAAATTGGCGCCTATAAGAAATTAGATAGTTGATGATGGCCAGAAAGAAACGAAACGTCGTATAAAAATTTAGAGTACACCACTGGATAGAGGTTTAGAAATGGCCACAAGGATGTGTTTTAATTTTTTCTCTACAAGGCCAAATGTCGGTGCTACAGGTAAAAGAAGAAAATGGGGTTTTCGCGTTTTTTTTTTAAATAACGAAGGTCATTTGTCACAGGTCTATTTTCTTTACGGATTTATAACAAACACAAAATTTAACAACTTTGCCAAATTTAAACCTATACTCTATCTCCAATAATAAGCGAGATCCCCATGGTGAGGGCCAAAAATGAATCAGCCTGTATATAAAATAAATAAATAATCTAAATACTATTGTAATACAAACATGTGACAAGACCTAAGAGATCGAAATACGTGTCTGTACCTTGAAGTAATCATTTCTTAATATATGCGTTGTATATGTTTTATTTTTGTATCATTGTATATCTGTATATACGGCTGTCCTTGAAAGAAATAGATAATGTATGAAAAATGGAAAGATGTAATTATATAGAATATGAATCTAAAGTATTTTCCCAAAATTCCCTCTGTGCGACCGACTCTCTATGTTACAGTCGATCAGCTTTAAGTATCGAAACAATTGTGCTCACGATTCAGTCAGTTATCGATCGTTACATGTGTACGTTCGATATGATTTACATTTACGTGTTCGATTAAAGGTAGATTGTTACCAAATTGGACGTAAAATGCACCGTAGAGTACACATCTTACATCCTCTTTTAATAATTCGCATGCATGTATAAATTTTTAACAGCTGACTTTTCGTACGAGGTTATCAAAACCTTAGCATACAAAGTTGCTTAAACAATGTTATCGTACGTATGTAACACACACACGCACGCTATAGAGTGTATGTGTGCGTCTGTGTAAGATAAGACATTTTGAATTCATAGGCGGCACATACTACAATTTTCAGCGGTTTTTTTTAATTTTGGGGTTTGACTTACAATTTTTTGATTCATATTCTATATAATTGTATCTTTTCATTTTTCATACGTTGTCTCTTTCCTTCAAGGACACCCTCTATAATGCTTAAGACATTTGAGTCGTTATTAGTATTATTAATGAACAATGCAATGATTATCGATTACTAAAAAATCATATTTTAATTTGTTTTTCTTGGGAAATATAATGCCTTGTGTAAAATTTGATGATACATAGTAGTTTGTTTATTCCTACCTTATGAGATGATCAAGTATGAATTGTATGGTACTTTTATTGGGTGGTGGTAATTCTGCAAAGCGTTCTTTCAGCTGCTGCGTTCTTTTACTCAGGTTACCGTTGCAAACATTGAATGCTTCTATAAGTGTTGGATACAACTTGTCAGTGAATAATGCTTCCGGTAGTTCTCTCAAGTAAAGTTTCAAAATGCCAGTTACGGAATGTACATCGACTTCTTTTAATAATTGTTCAGCTTCATATGAATCTGAAAATAGGGATAAAAATTATAAATGAGAATAGACAGCTTCACACTACATAAATAAACTTGATGATTCAAAAGTTTTTCAAGCACTGATGTGTTTATTCAATCAAAAAATATTTGAAATCAATTTTTCAATTGTCAGCTGCTTTATTTTGTTGCAATGCAGTATCACAGAGAGATCTATCTCAAGAGAAGTGTGGTGGTACCACAAAATTCCCTAGATTAGAGCATTTTTACGTTTGTCAGATATCAATTATGGTTATTTACAGTTTGTTTGGCAGTACTGTCATTTGTATGTATGTTAAGGCGGCTGCACAATTGAACGGGAATAAGAACGGAAACGAAAAGGTTTCCTAGATGCACAATTAACGATAGGATTACTTGAATGCATAGGGATATTTAGTTTAATTTAGTGGTATTTGCGAATTTTACATATGTTTGTTATTTACATTGTCAGAATCATGAAATTAAACCTTAAATAAAATTTAAGGGAAGAATAGATTTTTTGGATGAAAATATGGTTCTCTTGTGATTATATGTTCGATGTCCAGGTGCACATACCATACCCTGCGCACGCTCAGCTTTGCAGCCACGCTATTGGTTCCGGGGAGATCCCGAAAACGAAAAAGTTATAACTTGGCCAACCTTTCCGTTCTCATTCTCGGAAATGATTTAACATTTTTCTCGTTCTCGTTCCCGTTCAATTGTGTAGCCGCCTTTAGTTGTCGTTACGACATAACGTTTAAACATGCATTCAAGTTTGTGAAATGATTGAAACACGCTATTGCCAACCGTACAATGATGCCAAAATAATTTTTCTCATATCAACCTCTTTCACTTGAGATGGATCACCTGTGAATTTTGTTAGTTACACTGGATATTATTATATTACTTACTACTTTCAAATGATTTCTTCAATTTTTGTAAATCCGACGCTGAACCAGATACTCTATAAACGCCTACTTCACTCATCCCTCGCCTTTCTACTTCTCTTATACAAGCTGATACAATAAATGGTATATCACGTTTTTGACGTCTAAAATATAAACAATCGTTATTAGGAAATACCATGTAATACTTGGAACTTAGAATCAGAATTTAATTACGTAGTAAAAAAACGAAAGAGTAAATTGATACAGTCTGCGACATAAAAAACGGGACACTTTTCTTACCTATTGTGACAGTACTTTGTTGCATCGTACTAGCTTAATAATGACTAACCTTATATTCATGGCTACTAATATTGACAAACGATTTACATACTTACAAAATTAAATTCATGTCAAAATCGTTATAAGACAAAGTACTATCACAATAGGATGTGAACAGTAGTTTTAAATTTAAGAATGCAAAATTTCGGATATTCTTTATGCTTGAAAACAATATAATAATCAATTTAAAGGAAACTATACAAAAATTTAAAGCAAACTCGTAATTTTGTTTATATTGTTCGATTTCGGCACCTCAATTCTCGGTTAAGGCCTCTGGCATGAAAAGTGTTACAGAGGCAATAACAAATACTTTGCAGCGGTTTATAATAAGAAAAATAATAATATTAACTCAAACAGTAGTATATAAATTCTGATTAATATAACAAAAATTTGGCATCGGGTTAAAGGTGTTACACATGTAACGGAAGATGGAAGTAGTTAATTTGTATTTTACAAGTGGTAGATAAAATGTGGTTTAGTGTTTTGAAGTAGATTTTAGAGGGAAATCCTGATTGAACCAAATTCATTATGAAGTTTCTATAGAAAAGTTACAGTAGAGAACGTACGACGAGAATCCAGCCTAACTTCTAAGCCAAGAAAAAAATTCTTTCAATAAGTTCTAATCATCAACTAGAAACTAAGTAAATGGGGTTTTAAACAATAGTTGCACATTCAAGATTAAATCTGACAAGTTCATCTAAGTGTGCTTGATATATGAATGCATAAACATTTTGAGGTACCTATGTCTTAAATTAAACTTAACTACTTCGCTCTCAAAGTCATTTATGTTTTTGCATTTTCATACATGCAATACAAAGAAAATGTTGTCCTTTGGTCAATTCATCATAAAGTTTTCTGTTCAATATTTCTGCACTGGACTTCCTGCAATATTGTCTGATTGCTGTTAATTTACAAGCATTTCTGTTCAATTTTTTGCTGTATATCGTTCAAATTCAGTACAAGCGTTCGAAATATGCTTTTTTTTAGGTAAGGTCGCAAAAACAAATGACACGAGCCTGTAAGATAATTCGTAGTTCAATTAATAATTATGCGGTTACCAAAAACTGACCTTAAAAAGTTCAAGTGTCTACTATACAATGAAAAGTTGCCTCATCTTGTTGAAAATATGCATTTTGAATATCATCATCAGATAATTGATCAATGAATGGTTGTAAAATTTCCGTGCAATATTTTTCCTGTTCCTTGAAAAAGTAGTATTTCTCTAATAATTCCTTTTTGATAGTTGACTTAATGGGCCGATACTTGTTGAAACTCGTTTTCTAAACTAATAAAATAAACCAGTGTAGTTTCAAAGTTTTTTATTGTTCACTACAATACTGTTTCGTCAAACTTTGGCTTCATCAGGTGATGATAAACTGACTTAATGCTGCACAAATACCAATTTTTTCTGGATGAAGTGGTTCTTTAATATCTCAAATTCTTCTATTTTGCGAATTTATATATCTTACTCTATAAAACTATGCTTCATTAGTTTTGCGAAAGTTCTCTGTTGTTGTCCATGTTTATCAACCAACTATAAAATTGCAGTCTTCATGGATAATCAACTTCTAACAATTCTTGTACTGTTGTGACCTGATATAAATAAAGTTGTAAGTCTTTTTTTTTATATTGTGTGAGTTGTACCAACAGAAAGGTTAATATATATAATCTAAAACCCCCTTCTACCTTTAATGGTGTAGGGTATAGTGTCTAATTTTTAACAAATTTTCTCCACTCTTTTCTATTTCGAGCCATCACAGTAGCCTCCTTCCAGGTTTTGCCTCTGTCCGTCAGTATTTCAGCTACCATCTTATTCCATGTCTTTCTTGGCCTCCCTCTTTTTGAGTTCTTCTGTATTTTGGCTTGCCATATTTTTTTAACTAGTCTTTCTTCGCTCATTCTCTGTAGATGTCCCCACCAAGATAATTGTCTGTCTTCTATGAATCTATATATGGACTGTATGTCAAGGTCTCTTCTTACATCTACACTTTTAATCCTATCTTTCTTTCACACTCCTCGTACTCTTCTCAAGAACCTCATTTCTACTGCTTGTATTCTACTCCTTTGTTGTTCTGTTAGTGTCCAAGATTCGCAGCCAAAAGTCAACACTGGTCTGTATATTGTTTTAAAAATCTTTAGTTTTGTCTGTTTCGATATTTCTCTTTTGTTTATAAACTTAGAATTCATTGCATAATATAGCTTATTGGCTTTTTGTACTCTATCATTAATATCTATCTCCTGTGTGCCTGTCCTCTCTATGGTTACTCCTAGGTATTGGAAATGATCTACCTGTTCTATTTTCTTTCCATCTAGTTCTATATTAAGATTTTCTCTGTTCGCTCCAATCATTACTTTCCTCTTCGTTTTATTAATTCTCATTCCACTTTCCTTCATTATTCTATTCCAGACATTTAAGTTTATTTGTAGGTCCTTTTCGTTTTTAGCCAATATCACGACATCATCTGCAAATGCTCCTTCGGTTATTCGTATCTTTTGCAGTCGTAAATAACCTACATCCAGTTTTTTTGTTAGTGGTTTGCATCTCTTAATTATCTCATCCATGAACACTATGAACAGCAACGGACTTAAACTTCCTCCTTGTCTCAATCCTATAGTTGTCGTGAATGTTTCCGATATTATATTGTTTTTTATAATTGCATTTATGTTATTTTGATATATCTTTTGTGTCAATCGTAAAATTTTTCCACTGATACCTCTTTCACTTAATACTTTCCATAGTTCCTGTCGTGGGATCGTGTCAAATGCTTTCTCAAGGTCTATGAATGCCATATATATATTTAATTTCTGTTGAGTTGATTTTTCGATGATTTGTTTTATTGCAAACACATGATCTTGAGTGCTTCTTCCGCTTCTAAATCCACTTTGTGATTCCTCTAATGTTTTTTCTATTTTCGTTCTAATCCTTTTTTCTATTATTTTTTCCAATATTTTTACAGTAACGTTTAGTAACGTAATACCTCGATAGTTATTACACTCCTTCATATCTCCTTTTTTCCATATAGGTACAATCAACGCTTTCTTCCACTCCTTTGGTATATATTCTTCTGTCCATATCCTGTTATAGATGTATAACAACATATCTTTGCCTTTATGTCCTACATTCTTAATCATTTCTGACGTTATCTTATCCGAGCCTGGTGCTTTTCCATTACTCAGTTCTTGGATTACTTCTTCCAATTCTCGTTTGCTTATTTCCTCCTCTGAATCTTCTTCTACTTCCTCATCTTGCTCAGGTTCTTTGGTATGTTGTCTGCCGTTCAATAGCTCCCGGTAATGTTCTCTCCATCTCTCCATAATTTCCTTTTTCTGCGTTAGTATTTCACCGTTTTTGTTTTTAATTAACTGCATATTTTGTTTCTTTTCTGTCCTTAATGTTTTTAGTGCTCTATAGAATAGTTTCTGGTTTCCCTTGCAATCTCTTTCTACTTTTTCCCCAAACTTTTCCCACTGTTTCTTTTTAGATTCTGTTATTAAGTTCTTAGTTCTTTCTCTTTCTTTCTTATATACATTATATTGACTTTCCGTTTTATTTGCTAAGTAGTTTTTCCATGTTTTTTTTCTTGATTCGTATTTGATTTTTAATCTCTTCTGTCCACCACGGTGTTTGTTTTCTATTGTTGTTGTAATTTACTCCACATATCTCTCTTGCCGTATCCAATATTGTATTTTTAAAACAATTCCAGGTATCTTCTATATTCAGATTTTGAGCTTCTATATTATTACTTGTCAATTCCTTATTTATTTTTCGTTCGTATTCCTTTGCGATTTTTTTTTTCTCTCAATTTGTAGGATCTGATGGAGTTGTGTTGTATCTTACTCGTCCCTGTGGTACTTTGCTGATTGTGAATTTCTTTCTTTTCATTAATTTTAGAAATTACTACATAATGGTCACTGGTGATTTCGGGTCCTCTTCTTACTTTGGTGTCCATTATTATTTTTCTGAACCTTTTTTCTATTACTACATAGTCAATTATGGATTTCTCCTTTCTGCTTTCCACCTCGCGTGTGTATTTATGTATATCTTTGTGTTGGTAAAATGTATTTGTTATTATCAGGTCATTTATTTAGCAAAAATCAAGGATTTTATTTCCATTATTGTTTCTACTTATTTCTCCGTATTTCCCAATGACTGCTTTATACTTTCCATCTTGTAAACCAACTCTACTAATGAAGTCTCCTATCAAAATTATTCTTCCTTTAGCTTGTTCAGTGATTCCTTTTAATTCGTCCCAAAATGTATCTTTATTTATATTTTTATCATCTTCGTTTGGCCCATAAACGATTATTATCATATCTATTTGATTAGTATTTTTATTTTTCATTTCCACTATTAGTATACGTTCCGGCCATGCATTCTAATTCTGTATGTGTTTCTCTGTATGTATTAGGCACCCCACTCCCGCTGCTGCTCTTTCCTCTTTTTTAACTCCGCTGTATATGAGTATATTATTCTTTGCAAGTTTTACTAGTCCTTTTCATTTTTTCTTCGTCTCTGTTATCCCCAGTATGTCTACTCCCAGCTCCTCAAATTCATTTTCCAGTTCTACTTCTTTTCCTGTAATACTCCTAATATTCCATGTCGCTATTTTCCATATATACTTCTGTTCTTTCCGTTCTTCTTTGTTTCCTTTACAAGATCTTTTATTTCGTGTACCTTTTCTTTGCCGGGTCATTTCCTGTGTTTCATTTATATATTTTTTTTGTTATTAGGTTTTTGGCCTGTCTATTTTCTTCCTGGAGTTTTCCAGCTTTTCTGTCTCTCTGTTCCAATACCATATCATATTATCAATTATTAGTCGTTGGAACCCCACTTTAGTCGTTTTTCCTCTATCATGTTCATCTCTTGCAATTTTTCTTATTTTTGTCTGGATCTCTCTTTCTTCTTTTGTCCTATCGTCATTTATATATATTTTTTCTTTATGGGTTTGCAACTTATTGTTAAGTTCAATCAAACATGTCTTTTCTCCTATTTTTCTAGCCGCTTCTGTTTTTATTGAGACTCCTAATTCTCTTTCTAAAATGAGGTTAATATCAGAAAGGTTAATATGTTGATTAAATTGTTGCACAGAAGTTTTTCGCTCGTATTTATTTCTTCTTAACTGCTGGCACTACCTGATTTTCTTAAAAGACTACATATTTATTAGTTTCAGAAAATAAATTTACACTTCTCTTTCGTTCTTTTTTTTTAATCACATGTAATCCACTGCAAAAATTTAGAAACTCGGCTTGAGATTACTCTATGCAGTCCTGTATTGAATAAACCCATACATAATCAACTTTACTGTTACTTACAAAATAAGCATAGGTATAAAAATTGCATTAATTTTAGGACATAAATGAATGTAATTTTAAAACTTTGAAAAGAACTATGACATACACTAACCAATTTAACTTGAATTCGTGCATATGAAAAAGGAAAATATGTGCCCTTTTGGGTACATTTTCTTTTAACAAAATGTCAAAGTAAAGTAGATAATCTTTTCAATTGAACACGTGATATATGTAATAGTTTTCTAAGTAAAAACAATGTACATCAAATAATAGCATTCTGAAGAATCACACCAAAACCAAGTACAGCGTGAGTATAAAAGAATTATCGGGTTTCAAATACATATATTTCACAAACTATTACAGATATAACAGTCAATGATACATGAATCGAACGAGGTACTGAGCAAGTTTAAAACGCACGCTTAAAAATTCGTGAATTAAGTACAGGAGGCAGATCGAACTGAGTTTGTAAAATATTTCGGTAATTATGGTTCAACGTGTATTCAGAAGGCAATACCAACGGGACCCACCAGGTCAGCAGAGCGTTTTGCGTAGGAATCGTCGATTTAAGGATACAGGCTCCGTAGAAAAACGCAAAAGCACCGGAAGACCACGTGTTGCGAACTACATAGTGGAAGACGTTAGGCAAAATTTTGTGACGTACCCCGCAACAGCCAACGCGCAGAGCAAGTCGAGAGCTTGGGTTTCCACAGAAAAGTGTGTGGAAAATTTTACGTAAGCGCTTGCGATTTAAACCATATCGCCTACAGTTAGTTCAAAAGTTATGTCCCGCTGACCATGTCAAACGTAAGGAGTTTTTCAATGCGATGCAACAAGTGATGGAGGGAGACGGTCAATTTGCTACCCGTCTGGTGTTTAGGAAAAGTACACCGACACAATTTGAAAATCCTCATGTCACCGTCAAACATAAAAGAAATTCGCCGAAAGTTAACGTGTTCTGTGCAGTTTTGAAAACAAAAGTGTACGGCCTTCTTCTAGGAAAACACTGTGATTGGCAGAACATACCTGGATATGTTGCAGTTGTGGTTGTTTCCGCAATCGAACGAGGATAGCAAGAATTTCATCTTCCGCAAGATGGGGCTCCACTTCATTGGTATAAACACGTACGGGCTATCTTAATGAAGAACTCTCTCAACGCTGGATCGGGTGATGCACTGAAGATTTGGTTTTGTGCAGCTGGCTTTTGAAGTCTGCCGATATTACAGTATGGAATTTTTTTCTGTGGAGGCGCATTAAAGATCTGATTTATGTGCCACCACTACCAGTTTCCCTTGCTGAGCTCCGAGATCGCATTACTGCTGATGTGAGGGGCATCGCTGGAGATACGCTACAGCCACACCCGCTGTAGCGTATCCCCAGTGATGCTCCTACCGATGTGAACTGGACTACCGATTAAACATATGCCGTATGACGGGAGAGGCTCATATTGAACATTTGTGATTGTATGCCAAAATATACTGAATGTGTTGTGCTTATTTTCATGTATCATTGATTATTATAGATGCAATAGTTTATGACATATATGTATTTGAAACCTGATGATTCTTTTGTACACACGGTGTACATTCTACTTATAATTATATAACGTGTGTATAAATTGTCGCAAAAGCTACACGCAGCGACATTCTTCGTTCGGTTCTGAATAAAAAATCTTAATGTTAAAATGTCGTATCATGCTTCTTTTGTTTTCACGGGGTTCTTGAAGTTCAGACTTTTAGTGCGTAACTAACCTGTGCTCTTCGATATCTGTTAATAGAGATAGATGCAATTTAGTTTAAAGAAAAAAAATTTACTAGTATTATTTCGTAAACGTTTTCTTTTTGATTTAAAAGCTTGCTTTTAACATTTATTCATTAACGTACTTCCACGAAAAACACATTTGGCAACGTTTTAGAACAATAAGTTTGTGACAACAAAAACTGTATTCTCGTGTCTTCACTACACAGTAGTGAAGACACGAGAATACAGTTTTTTATAGATACGGTGGTTACCGATTATAAAAAACACGTCTAGTTCGGCTGTTATTATACAGACAGCGCTGAATATTCCTTTACGCTCTGTCTGAATAATTTCGGCTAAATAGTAACGTAGTTATGTTTGTTTGAATGTGTCTCTTCTCCAACAGGGGCGTACCGACGAACATGTAGAAATGTGAAATACGTATCTACGTCTTTGGAGAAGATACATTCAAAAATACATAAATGAACTTGTATTGTGTTATTCACCCCATTTTTAATAATATTTTTTGATATTATTAAAAATACTTTTGTATTATACAAATTTAGTGAGGTTTTACCCACTCAAGTATGTTTGAAATTATGTTGTCATATACACATCCGGCTCACGCCGACAAGTAGTGAAGACACGAGAATACAGTTTTTTTTTATAGATACGGTGGTTACCGATTATAAAAAAACACGTCTAGTTCGGCTGTTATTATACAGACAGCGCTGAATATTCCTTCACGCTCTGTCTGAATAATTTCGGCTAGATAGTAACGTAGTTATGTTTGTTTGAATGTGTCTCTTCTCCAACAGGGGCGTACCGACGAACATGTAGAAATGTGAAATACGTATCTACGTCTTTGGAGAAGATACATTCAAAAATCCATAAATGAACTTATTGTGTTCTTCACACCCCATTTTTAATAATATTTTTTATATTATTAAAAATACTTTAATAAGTTTGTATTTCAAAGTGAGTTCAATCAAAATCATTACTGTCAAAATTTGACATTTACGAATTTACGAAGCATGATACTACATTTTAACATTAAGATTTTTTATTCAGAACCGAACGAAGAATGTCGCTACGTGTAGCTTTTGCGACAATTTATACACACCTTGTATATACATACCTACAAACTTGTTGAATTTTTTCACCAAAAAGAGCACCAGTTTTTCCAGAGGGAACTCCTCTCGTGCTAACTTCGTAAGGATTAAATTTAAGACTAACTCTGAGCTCGCAGTGATTGATTTCAACCCGTTTTTCGATAGTAGTTGGTCCCAACCATTTTCTACTTAATTGTTGCGTACATTTACCTAATACTGATGAATGTGATGTCGAATTCTGTGCAAATGTGGAATGTGAACTGTGTTCTCTGTAAACTAGCAACCGCATATTCTCGCACCCTTCTAAATCTATCACAAAGGATTCATTCCAAATGAATGTTCCGGTTGTGTTAGTTTTTGTTTTCGTTTTCGCCTTACAGAAGAAATGACCATAAAAGTCTACTTCTATGCATATATACAAATCTGTAAAATATAAAAAGAAAAAGTGTTAGTTATTTTGACTACTTGAAATGAGATCTTTTTTACATTAAACCACATCAATTAACAAACGTTATTATCCTTTAACGTATATGGTCTTGTAATATAGAAATACCAGTCTCCAAAACAAACATACAATAATTCGCCTCAGCTTTTAACAATACCTACAAAACGCTATAGGTTAATTTAAAAATTATCTTTACTTTAAAAGTGAAATCCACCTATTATTAAATGTAAATATATACAATTAAGTCAATGTTTATACTACTCCATGGTGTAAATGAAATGTGTTCGGTAATACAGGTGTTGCGATCTCTACACTGTCCCGTGTTGCAGAAAATATGTTAGAAGTATATATAATTGTAGATCATATTTTAATGCCTGTGTTATAATTGGGCAAATAAAGGTAGGATTTAAATAAAACAGGTACAAGAGAGGTAAGGAAAACTCGGGTATATCCGATGTATTTTCAGTTATGTATGCACCACGTTTGAGGCATTTTTTTCCAAATATGCCTCGACATGTGACTTCACATAGATGTTCCTGAGCTATTCTATCATATGACGAAAAAATATTTGATATATTTTTAAAACAATGTCGGTAGGTCACACTTCTCCATCGAGTTAAGGGAAGTATGACTCTGTTTAGTGGTATCGTTCTACCTTTAAGTGGTTCTGGTAAGTCCTCATCTATCACAGTGTCACAATCTTCTATTTCTGGTAACGTGAAAGTATTGTGGGTATATTTCAAGAAGCTAACTCGCCATCCTTCTTCATTTTTACTCTCAATCTGCTCAACAAAATGCTAGATGAATTTTTTAGAAACATATTCTACTATAATCCATCGCCCTATTGCAATTTGAGATTACTCTTAATCAACCTCATTTTCCTCAAACATCTCAAGGTCCATATCAGCGTCTGAATCCATAAATACACTGGTTCTTCCATTCCTTCTTCGGAGTTCGAGCTATTAGAACTACGTTTTCTTCGTTTTCGTCTTTTTGTCTCATTGAGACCCTTGGAATTATTTTTCTCTTCTCACCTTTTTCTTTTGCAAGTCCCGTTAATGCCTCTTGTGAGGTTATTAGTATTACCTTCGCACCTGTAGCAACCTTTTCCTATTTAGTGAATGTACATCTCCTTCGGTCTGCTTCATTGTACTCAATAATAACTGCTCAAAATTCACGTTCGATTCAACAGAACTAGTCGACGGTTCAGCGGTTATAAAATTCTGATCATTTTCTTGAGAGACGGAATTGTTTGCCTGATTTGTTGGAAATTGTTGTTGAGATATCTTGAACCTTTTAAAAGTTTTCAGCTTAAAGGATGATTAATCATACAAAACTACTTTTATGCAAAGCAATGAACAAACGTAATGATTTAGTTTTCGTTGCGTGTTCGTGGTACTGACATAACGTAATGGAACAGCCAACGTTAATTTTTTCGTAGGTTATTCATTACATAATACGTATAATATAAAAAACATTTTTATCGGCTAAAGGTGTGCTTGCCTTAGTAACGAGCATACAAAAAATTAGTATCATTTTGAAATTATAGTAATTACGTAATCATTACCAACTCATTACCGAGTCCGCACGTTTTTCACTTGCGCAGATACGCGTTTTGAGCTAAGAATAAAGAGGTATATATGAATGAAAAGAGATGGAGTTATGAACTAGCCGCTGTAAAAATGACCGAATCACGTGATTATTTTCGCGCTAATTTTTCACTTGTCTTTCGTCAGCCGTTTTGTATTGTTTATATTTGTTGTGTTATTCTTTTCTATTTACGTCTTCATTTTCTTTTATTATATAAAAGTATTTTTCAAAACTACACCGCAATGTTATTATGTTAAAAGGTAATATAATGCGTTATAGGAATTTCGTGTATTAAATGATACAATTTAATATTTTTATAGGTTATAATGTTGGAACCGTCAACATCCACCCTTTCTAGCGAAACCTCTGATGCGATTAAGAAAACAAAAAGTATTTCTCTCAAGATACTCGAGAAATAATCTGGAATGTTTACAATTATTTTAAAAAACAGTCGACACCAGGTGCATTATACAAGCTGTCCCGTATCGTTATGTTCAAATTCTAGGAGTGTAAAGTAGACTTCATTTCAAGTAACAAAAACGCAAAACTTGTATGTCCATTTTTATTTGTTTTAAAGTTACAGATCTATTAATGTGATTGTCAGATCATGAAAAAAATGTAATCCTAAAGTCAATACAAATTGATTTTATTTAAAAAAAAGTTATACGATTCAATAATAGGTCTGTGATTGTTAACGTCGCATAATAAAATGTTATCCTAATAAATAAAAATAAATAAACACGTGTCGTAGTGCATACAGTAATTTCTTGGAGAACTACAAGAAAGAGTACTGGAAATTGATTTATGATAAAGAAGGTTCTTACTTATTTCATAAGTGCTGAACCATGAATATCATACAATAAACAAATGTTCAGATGACTGTTAACATTGCATTTTTTAATAAAGGATTACATTACGTTTCAGTTCATACAACAGCTTATTAGTGAGTGGACACGTTTTCTTTATTCAAAATGCCTTATCGATTTTCTTCTCAGGAGTATGCGGACATGCATTTTATATATTGCTACTGTAACGGCAGTGCACGTCAAGCAGTTATTGAATACCGACTTCGGTTTCCCGAGGCATTCCTCATTACAGAACGTTTTTAGAAGTACACAGACAATTTCGGGCATGCGGACTGCGTGATTATCTTTTCGACAGAGGAGTAAATTTGCCAGCAGACTTAGAGGAAGAAGCAGTGGCTATTGTTACAAGGGATCCAACTCTCAGTGTACGTCGAATCGCTAGACAACTAGGAGTGTCACGAACGACAGTTTGACGAATTTTAAAACGTAAGGGCTTATATCCATATCACCATCGCAGGGGACACGGTTTGCTTGAGGCAGACCACTATGCTCGTTTAGCTTATTCTACCTGGATATTAAGACAGTCACGGCTTTATTTTAATTTCTGCAGAACAGTCCTCTGGACAGATGAATCTACGTTCACGAGAAGTGGTGTTACAAATCTGAGAAACCTGCACAGGTAGTCATCAGAAAATCCCAAAGCTATACGCCCATCTAAATTTCAACATGAATTTTCTATTAACGTTTGGGTGGCCCTAATCGATGACTTGTTGATTGGTCCTGTCGTTCTTCCTGGGAGTTAAATGCGGACAATTACCTTCAATTCCTTATTGACGAACTGCCAGGTCTTTTAGAGGATGCCCCACTGAATATTCGACGAGACATGTTTTCACATGGATGGGGCACCACCACATTTCGGAATTGCTGTCCGAAATTGGGTTAACGTCAATTATCCAAGATGGATTGGTCGAGGTGGTCCTGTTGCATGGCCACCTAGATCACCCGATCTTAATCCCCTGGACTTTTATTTATGGAGGTACATGAAAAATTTAGTCTACGCGCAAGTTTCGAACACAAGAGAAGAGTTGTTGGATCGTATTCACCTGGCTGCCGAGCAAATCCGATAAAACAAGTATGAAATTCGGATAAGTACTTCTTCTGTTGGCTTACGGGCACAAGCCTGCATTCAACAAAGAGGTAGATATTTCGAAAATATTATTAATTCAACTTTTTTAAATAAAATCAGTTTTTATTGACTTTAGGATTACATTTTTTTTCATGATCTGAAAATCACATTCATAGATCTGTAACTTTGAAACAAATAAAAATGGATATATAAGTTTTGCGTTTTTGTTACTTGAAATGAAGTCTAATTTACACTCCTAACATTTGAACATAACATAACATAGGTAACATTCTCGAAAAAGTTGTTGAAGCAACTGGAGTTTCAAAGAGCACAGTAGTACGAATTGTTGGTGAACCTCGACAAATTAAAACAGGCGAAAAAGTTGTATTTCTGTCTCCATACACAACAATTCAAAAAGCTTCTAGTGGATGAATTTACAGAGCAAGATATCGACAAACAATACATAATTTCCATGATACTGAAAAGTAAAAACCTACAGTGCAAGGAATTTTGAACAAACTTGGAGAGAATTGCGTTACTTTTGGTGGCAAAGTAATTTTATTTAGAACATTGTTACAAAAGTTAGGAATCAGGCGTGTGTATTTAAATGAAATTTAAATACTTTTAGCAAAAATTTATCTTGTAGGTGGAAAAAACAAGGGATAATCGGCCTATCCTAATGAAACGGCATGACATAAGAGAACTGCCTTATGCATACATAAGCGCTATAACAAAATTTCGGTCAGAATAGCGGCCTATTATTTATACAGGTGAGTAAATATAATTATGCCATTAACAGAATAGTGTTAATTGTATTTCTAGATGAAACATATGTTCATGCTGGGCATACTACACCATATGAATGGAGCGACGGTATAAACGAAGGATTGAAATGGCCAATTTCTAAAGGCAAACGGCTAATCGTAGTACATGTAATATTTTAAAATCACAAGGAAATAATATATGTATGCATAAATATTTATACAGATGGCGAAATAAGATTTGTGCATAATGCACTATTAATTTATAAATCTGGACAAAAAACCGAAGACTACCATGATAATATGAATTTCAAAAATTACATGGGATGGTTAACTGAGCAATTAATTCCAAATTTACCTCCAAATTATGTAGTAGATAATACCAGTTAGCATAATGTTTTAGCGATAAGGCATCCAAATACGAATTCCAAGAAAGAAGAAATGATAACTTGGTCAAATGAAGATGGCATTAGATACAAATGAAACAGACATGCAAAATACACATCTGTAACTGTACACATGGACAATACACCTCGTATTTTCCAGCATTTACTTCTGCTTAAGACAAGTGTTTCTGCCATTTACTATTAGGCGTCATCAGTTAAGCTATTGAAGTAATTAAAGCTTAAATCGCCTATAAGGTATAGCAAATTTTGTCCAATCAGGTAGCACCATATAATATAGTGACATCTGACGGACGAAAGAGACTATGCCGAAAATGGCAAGGGAAGGGTTGTCCATGTGTACAGTTACAGATGTGTATATTGCATGTCTGTTTCATTTGTAACAAATGCGTAATACATGCTTAACGTATTGATATACTTAAACCTTTTTTGTATATGGCATTAGATATGAACCAGAATCTACGATAGCTAAACTGTATTAAATAATTAGATTGTGCAAATCCTCAACTGTGAATATAGTTTAAAAAAGGTATATAACCCCTTACCACAATTATTACTCGTATCCGAAATATGTATTTCGACAACTAAGTTGTCATCATCAGTAGGTAAAAACTACTAATTAAAAGTCGCACATGGGGCACAGTAAAACAAGAGAAACGCTTCCGCACAACTATTATACACTGCATCCCCGTATAGACTAAATTTAACATGCCAATCTAAAACTACGAGACAAACGCCTGTGTGAATATAGTATTGATCAAATGTTTGCACGCAAAGGACACACTGTCTGTCGTCTTCCACCATACCATCCCGGATTAAATCCAATTGAAAAAATTTGGGCGAGTGTTAAAAATTCGGTGGCTAAAAAATGTTACCTACAAAATAAATGATGTACAAACCGCAAGAGAAAGACTCTCATAAATTAAAAATGAATGGGCAAATGTGTGTCATGTTATTGAAATAGAGAAAAATTACATAGAAAAAGAACATATTCTAGATACATACTGTGACAAGTTAATAATAGACTTAAGTAATGAATCATCAGATTATGACTCTAATTTATCGGATTTTAATAATAATCAATAATAAATGAATAGTTTATATAATTAGCTTTAACAAAGTGTGTCCTTTACATTTACATATTTGACATTTTAAATTCAAATAGCAGTTCTTTATATATGTATTGTCTATGTATGTATTTATAATGCTTTACAATAAAAAATATTGCTTATATTTGTATTATCTTCCTTTACAATTATTTAGAAAATATATATTTCAAATATTTTTTTCTTTTATTGAATGAACTTCAAATTATAAAGTATAATAGTAGATAGGCTATGGGGGTTCTGGCGCAAAATCCCATGTATTTCTTATGGAGGTTCAGCTTGCATTTTTGCATTGTTTGAAACAGACAGGTCTCTCTTTGAAATAAATTGGTCCGTCTTTGAAACAAACGGGGCTGCCTTTGAAACAGACAGGTCCGTCTTTGAAACAGATAGATTTACTTTTAAAACAGACAGATCTGTCTTTGAAACAGACTGGTTTGTCTCCGAAACACACAGACCTATCTGTTTCAAAGGCAGACCTGTCTGTTTCAAACATAGATCTGGTTGGCGCATGCGCATTGATGTCTCACCCCCAAAAATGCAAAATGAACCTCCATGAGAAAATACATGGGATTTTGCGCCAGAACACCCATAGTCTATCTACTTATAATTATTTCTATATTTTCTCTTGCTCACACGTAATATGCGAGTAGAATTTGCTTAATTCATGACAAATAATAAATTAATCGTAATCAATAAAAATGCATTAATACAAGCTGTAAGTATAAAAGTTTATGCATGTATTATACCGTGCCTTCATAATAGTTTGTAACCCACGTGACGTGTTGCAATATTGGTTGCATACATTAGGATTGGCAATCCTGCATAATAAGTTCCTAAACTCAAATGTTTTGTTATGACAGTTTTGTACGTTTTGTGTATTGTGTCAATTAGATTTTCTTTGCATTAATTTTATATTTATTTCGCGTTAAAAAAGTCAGTTCTTTGAAGAGCTATTGAAGATATTCTAACTTTTGTGAAGGTTAGTTATCTATTAATAACATTGAATGTTAAATAAAATAATTTCATTTTAGGTTATAACCTCCAAAATGGCATTTACCGTCGAACAAGATGCATTCATTTTAGTGGCCCATTATAGAAGTGCTACACAAGATGCCGAAGGCAATTGGAGTTATTCACTTCCAAGTTGTATAGATCAATTTATACAACGCTTCCCAGATTTTGACTTTGATTATGATTCATTTCGACATCGTAGACATATTATAACACATCGTTTTGAGGATAAACATTGTATTTGTAAAGGGAAATCGTTTGGGAGGCCCACCAAATTAACTGAAGCTGTTGTAGATGATATTCGACAGTGAGTAGAACATAGCCCTCATAAATCAGTTAAAAAACTATCTCAGCAAACAGGTATTTCATATTTATTTTTAATTGTACAAAGTTAACATTCAAAAAAATGTTCTTGTAGGTCTCTCAGTTGGAACATGTCACAAAGCATTAACAAAAAAGATACATATGCATCCTTATAAAGTTACTGTTGTTCATCAGTTACATCCAGTCGATTACGATAGGCGAATTAGATTTTGTGAATGGTTTAATAATCGAATGAACGATGATCTCCTAGATTTAACTTTTTTTAGTGACGAAGCATGGGTACATCTTACAGGATACGTAAATTCACAAAATTATAGATCTTGGGCTACAGAAAATCCACACCACACTAGTGGAAACGTCAGTACATCCTTTAAAAGTAGGAATATGGGTGGGAATGTCGAGAAGAAGAATTATTGGGCCAATTTTCTTTTACGATACCATTACTGCAGCAAGATATCGAGGAATATTAAATGAATTTATTAATCAGCTGCATGACGATGAATTAGAAAATGGCTGGTTTCAACAAGATAATGCACCTGCTCACACGGCCAGAGACACACACCACTATTTGACAGAATTTTACGACGATAGACTGTTTAATTTATGGCCACCCCGTTCTCCCGATCTTACTCCGCTTGATTTTTACTTATTTGGACATTTGAAAAATAGGATATATAGAAATAGACTACATAATTTACAAGAACTAGAAGCAGCAATTGTGCATGAAATAAATAACATTACGCAGAATGATTTACATAATGTTTTCCATTTCCAACATTTATTATAAATATGTTATTGTGAAAAAGCTTTCACTACGTTAGCTCCTCATAAAATGTGTTTGTACAGAGGCAAAATTGACAATTTTTTCATTATTAACTGTAAATAAAATGTATGCTATTAAAATGATAATAAACACTAGTGTTTTAATTGAATAAACATACAACTAAAATTTATTTTTATTATTCCAAGAATTAATTACGTTTCAATTAAAATAAAACTAAAAAACATCTGTCAAACTATTTTAAACTAGGAATATTTGTATAGGAGTAGTACCAATCTGTAATGTTGGTTGCATATGTATCATGTTACAACAAATAATGAAGGCTCTATACTTATAAAGTATATTTTTTAATTAAAAACCATAATTTAGAAGTATAAAATACATACATTATTTTCTGTAAAGATAAGATTATTCAAATTAAGAATATACCGTCTGGAAATGTGGTAAATTAAAGACACTGCTGCGCAAGACGCGTCCCCGCCAACTTTACTTCCCCGATATGTTTATTCAATGTATAGTGTAGCATTTTATAGGATAAGCAGTATGGATAGGTCAGAAGTAGGTGTGGTATACACATACGTATTGCATATATACTCGTATTTCTATCGTATCCATCGTTGACGTATCTGATCAGACTGGGCACACACCTGGCATGGTACCTCCCGTCTCTCTTATCTAGTGTACTGGTGGGCTATCGTTCACGTCTCCGCCGTTAACTTACTACGTTTCTAGACGGTATTGAAATTAATAACTTATGAATGTATCCTACACCGATATTTTTTGGACTGTCCGTAGTACGTTTGATATGATCATGCATTAAAATAGTTTAAATATAAGGGTATCGTAAATTGGTACGTTTTGTAATTGCAAATTCTACGGCTAATGTAACATTAACAAGTAAAGATCATTCTTCAGAATAAAGACATCGATTTTTAGCGAATGACGTAGAAAACGCTGTGGAGTTGTATTATGCGGAATTGCCAAAAGAATTTTTTTTCGAATGCATAGGGTTATTAAAGAAAGAAAGAAAGAAAGGAAGAAAAATAAATATTTTTTTTTCTTATTCTTTTCTTTCATAGCTAGGTAGATAATATAAAAAAACCTCTTGTAGACTACATTAAATTTATTTGTAGGTTATTAATTTTGCTTACCAGCTATATATTCTAGTCCCTGCATTTCATGTATTGTGATGTGTAAATCTCCAACCAACAGACTTTCGTCATGCCCACTACGTAATAAATACGATCCCATATTTGGTATTAAATAAGTACGACATGCAGTGATCCAAATTTGTAGCTCCATAATGTCTAGCGCGTTTGATGTTGGAGCTGGCGGCATCGCTGTGGTTTGTAATGTACGTATTGTATCACTCCATTGCATCCTTTCATATTCGGATGATAAAAAAAATATATATGATTTCTGAAGTTGAGCATGTTTAAGCTTAAAAATTAAATTTGGTGAGACCAGTACAAGTTGACTTTCTAATTCTAATAATCTTTTTTTATATTTTTCTGAACTTCTACCTAAGCGAATTTTCTGTAAAATACAAGAATATAATTGCTGATTTATGAAATTCATTACACTAACATACCTTATCTTCCGAATTTTTTTCTTCTTGTCGTAATTGATCCCGTATATTAGACGCTTGCGACTTTAATGTGACTATATTTGAGGAAGATACCTCATATGGATTTGTTGTAGGTTCCTCTATAACTATGTCTTCTACGGGTATAAACCATTTGACTTCGAACGTATATTTTTCCGTTTTTCCTCCCGAAGACTAATAATACAAATATATTTTCATAGCAGGTACCAATATTTAAATGTATTTTTAAATAATTTAATACAGTGCGAGGACGGGATGATAACTATATAGCCTCTACGTAGATGGCGCTGTTAGGCAAATACTGTTGTGAGCAAAAAAATCGAGACAGTGTCAGAATCGTTATGTCAATTTCCTTTATTTTTTAGCGCTGTAATTTTGACAATATTTGATTAATTTTCAAACTACGTCAAATTACCCATCATAATTGTTAATTCAAAATTAATAATGCCGCATCTTTCGAAAACTGATAAAGCCAGACTTGTTACTATATAGTTAGAAAATTGGGAATCATTGAGAACTGTGTCGGTTCAATTAAAAAAAAAAAATTAAAAATTCAGCCACAAGAATATACAAAAAGGTTTTGTTTAAGTATGACAATACGTTAAGCACGTATAAAGCGTTTGTACAATATGAAACAAACATGTAAATAATTTACATATCTGTAACTATGCACATGGACAATACACCTCGTATTTTCAGCATTTACTTCTACTTAATACATATGTTTCTGCCATATAGGCGTCCTCAGTTAAGCTAGTGAAGCAATGTATACAAATTAATACAAACCTGTTATAAACAACTGGTTTGTATCTGTATTTTCAGATACAAGTAAGTATTTTCAGATACATTGAAAAATAAAAGTATTTTGTTAGCTACCTAATTGTTAGGCAACCTAATTATCATCCCGCCCTGGTATAAATTACAAATTAAATATATTCAGTCATTACCAATATTTACGAGTATGATTTAACTGGTGAGTGAGACTCCACTATTAGTGTCATCTTTCGCAAAAATTTAGCATTATATTTTAATTTTGTCATCTTTTTTATGGTGACAGGAGTTTAGTTGACTTTTACCATTTAATCTGGTAGTTATAGCAGTGTGAATAAAGTGTCTCAATGGAAAATCCTAAAATATATAAATGCGCAGTACATGGGTAAAATTATTTTACTTTGGACGACCGAAGAATTGACATCAAAGAGATACCCTAGCACCATGAGCATATCGACTAAACGCGTAAATCGCATTAGATATATAAAATTGGGTATGTCCAAAACTTTTAACATGGTAGATGCCACGAATCTTAAATTGTGATGAAAAACGTGAAAGAATGCGAACGTTAAGCGAAAATTTGGTGTTGTTTAACTGCAGCCGAGCTGATTTTTGCCAAGATTTGTGACGATTGATAAAACCTGTCTTCATAATGTATTTCTGAATTCAAACGGCAATTTTATTTTAATAGTGAAGGAATTGTGATTAACCTCCAAAGCATTAAAAAGTGAAGATTTTAACCATTGGTTTTATTTCTATTTTAAATCATGGATCTTCCTCAAGTAAAAGCCGAATCAATTCAATTGTTTTTACTTGTTGGAAATAAGTTTCGATCAGATAAAAAACTTATTGTAGAAACGTTAGAGTATTTTGAAGATATTGGGAAAGATCATTACCAAAATGACATAATAGCAACATGCTATGTATAATAAAACACTTAACGCCTCATCTCATTTGTAAAGACTGTCATTTTCGGTCGGTTCACTGAAGCGTGGACAAGCGAGAGGTTCGCGTGCTATATGTATGTAGTACATGAATACATAAATAGCTATCATAGTGTGAAGTTGTTTATAGACGTATTTACGAATACGAGTAGGTGTAATTCGAATGGAAAGCATTTTTCTGAATAGCGCGCACTTTTATTTCAGTTGTACTCATTTGTTTCGCTGACTCTCACTTCCAGTCAAATCATCCTAATTTTTAGAGATACTATAGTATCTAACAGAAAAATTCTTACCTTATATTTAGCACAAGCTATCACATCGTTGAATAAAAATAAATGACGAAGTTTACGATTATTATCTGCATACTCAACGATAAAGGAATTTTTGACTAGACGACGTTGAGCTCTATCGTTAGCCTGCAATATAACCGATTGTATCAATGATATTAAAAACTTGTAAAACAATTGTAAACTTACAGGAAACATAGACTTTGTTTGAATTATATTAAATTCATCAAGAAATTTTTGCGTATAATCTAAAGCCTCTTGGAGGCTATTATAATCCTGATGTGTTTTTGGAATGCACTTGAGGAGGTCGTGAAGTACTAAAGCGTTCTTTTGCACCCTAGCTACGGGTTTATGCAGTAAATCTTCTAAAGACATGGGCTGCTCCGAAAGTTGTTTGCACGTAATTTTTTTTGTTATTTGGGCGAATTGACTATTGGCAACACTGCACTTTCGTACAGTATCCAAGGCGCGCCCATAATTACCCAAAAAGGCACCATAGAGGTTTAAATTTAAAGCCTGCAAAATAGACATTTTATGTTTACAGTGTTAATACAATAAACCACACTATGCTGCAAAATTGTAATAAGAGATAATATCGTAAACAATGAAGGCACTACTATAATCCACTATCAGAGGCGAGAAGCGTATTAATCTTCTAAAATCTGAAGCCAAATTATGTTAAAACAATAAAGTGCAATTTTTGCGTCATTGGCAATTATGAAATAAAAGGAGAGTTATCACGATGATAAATTATGGTACTGCTAAAAAAATTTCGGTAGAACTAAGTGACAATAGGAAGAGACATTAATGAAAGCTGCACTTTCTACACTAGGAACTTATAACTTATATACACTATATACTATATATATATATACACTATAACTTACATAGGAACTTATAACTTAGATTGACTAAATGATAAACATAAAATAGTTATAGAATTTTAAGATTGTCTGCATGTAGCTATAATTTAAATTCTATTAAAAGACTGACGCAAATTAGAGACCATTATTGTCCACAATAAAACATTGAAATTAACGGAACATACGAAAAGATTGCGTCTGATTTATAAACTTCGCTACTACTGCGGTTGAACGTTTGTAAGCCGTTCGTACGACGTTCGTATTTAACCAACTTTCATTTTTCGCTCTTGTCGTTGGGCCTTTAACCAATGAAACGGGGGCTACATGTCATATGACAAATTGTGACAAATCTGTTTAGACATTAATTTCTAAAATTTGACATATACGAAGGACATTTGGAGATTATTCTTATTTACTTGTCAATTTGGCTTTTACGAGGGAAGATCAGTAAGTACCCGTGTTTGAAGACAGGTGGCGCTGCTGAGGGAAGTTAGCATTACTGTCGTGTACTACCATCTGTCAGACAACACCATAATAAATTTCAGACTGATTCATAGGTTAGTTTTTATTTGGCAGCCAGTTGTATCACACGTGTTTCGTGTTTCTCGATAAAATGGAAAAAGAGCAATATCGATCCGTAATTCGCTTTTTATTTTTGGATGGAAAAACATGCGAAGAAATAAAAGCGAAGTTGGAAGCTGTCTATGGAGACCCTTCACCATCTATGACAACCTTAAGATATTGGTTCAACGAATTTAAACGTGGTCGTACATCTGTTTTTGATGAGGAGCGCCCAGGCCGCCCGGCAGACGTGGTTACCGAGGAAATCGTTGAAAAGGTCCACGACATGATTCTCGCTGATCGCCGAACGAAAGTGCGCGAAGTAGCAGGGGCCGTAGGCGTGTCGTACGGAACGACAATTAATATTTTACATGATAAGTTATCGGTGAGAAAGGTGTCGGCCCGATGGGTGCCGCGATTGCTTACGGTGGACAACAAGCGGATACGGTTGTCAATGTCGAAGCAGTGTTTTGACCTCTTTAAGAGAAATTCGCAGGAGTTTTTGCGTCGAGTCGTCACCGTTGATGAATCCTGGATCCATTATTATACGCCAGAGTCCAAGCGACAGTCAAAACAATGGATTTTTCGGGGTGAATCTGCTCCGAAGAAGGCAAAGACGGTCCCATCGGCCGGAAAGGTCATGGCCACGATTTTTTGGGATTCCAACGGAATAATCCTCATGGACTTTTTGCAGAAAGGAAGAACGGTCACGGGGCAGTACTATAGTGAATTATTGGACCGATTCGATATAAAATTGAAGGAGACACGGCCCCATTTGGCTAAGGAAAAAGTGCTGTTTCACCACGATAATGCACCAGCACATTCATCCAAAATTGTCGCGGCAAAGTTGCATGAACTGCACTACGAATTGCTGCCGCACCCACCGTACTCGCCTGACTTGGCTCCCTGCGACTTCTTTCTGTTCCCCAACATGAAAACGTGGCTCGGGGGAATAAGATTCAGCTCAAACGAGGAGGTTATCGTCGAGACAGAAGCGTATTTTGCAGTTTGACAAATCGTATTTTTTGGAGGGGTTAAAGAAATGGCAGAAACGTTGGGAAAAGTGCATTGTATTAAAAGGTGAAAAATAAATAAAAAATTTGTGAAAAACTTGCGTCTTCTTTCCTAACACGGGTATTTATTGATCCACCCTCGTACGTCAACCTCAACGACAAATTTATAAATGCTGTTTCATACGACAGACGGCCAACTGAACGGCAACTGTAACGTCAATCGCAGCATCAAGTTTCCAAATTTAGCTTTAAGTTGGATTTATAAACTTGACGTTGCAGTTGACGTTTGTAGTTACAGTTTTCGTTCAATGTTCAACATATAAACTTGGCAACGATTGCGGTTAGACGCTGGTATGCCGTTCGAACGATTTTCGCTTCCTTTCGTTTTTATCAACTTTTATCTTTTGCTGTTGTCGTTGGGTCTTTAACCAATGAAACGACGGCTACATCTCATATGACAAATTGTGACAAATCTGTTTTGACACCAATGTTTAAAATTTGACATATACGAAAGACATTTGGAGATTATTCTTGTTTACTTGTCAATTTTGCCTTTCACGTCAACGTCTATCACAAGTTTATAAATTGCGGACGGCCAATGAACGGCAGCTGCAACGTCAAGTTTATAAATCCAGCTTATAGCTTACTCATCGTAAGCTAAGTATTAGCACTATTAAGTCTCTGACACTTCGAACTTAATAAGTAAGCATTTACGAAAATTATACCTTGTCTGCCAAAATTGTTTTGAAAATATTACCGGTTAAAATATTCTTCGTTTCAGAATTATATCGAATATATCAATATATTAATCGGGTTAATGAAATATGGATATAGAATTGTGGTGGTAAATCAATTGTACGACTAAAATTTAACCTAAAAAATGATCTGGCAAACATCATGATACAGACTTGAACACAACTTAAACCTACAACGGTCACATAATTTTCAATACTTTTTCTTCTTTTCTTCGTGTTGTCTAGAATTAGATATTTTTTTCTTCATCGCCACTTTCTAATAACTAAATGTGGTAAAAAAGGAACAAATTTTATTTTGAATTACTTTTAAGGATATGTTGTATGAGTTTGACGTTTTGGTGACTTTCCACGTTCTTAAATTACTATACCGGTTATCAACCAAAGCTATGTATCGTTTGAATAACTGATTACCGATATCTACTAATCGGTAGTATTTTATTATTGTTTTGACTTGACCATTATCTCTTATTACAATCATTTGCATTTTTTTGTGATTAACTATATGATGTATATTCAATAACGTTAACTAAAATCATAAATACAGTGTTTGCAAATATTTCATGCAAACTTAATAAAAGATATAAATATCTCAAAGAAATAAAAGATTAATATCTCACTGATGTTATAACGAGTTAAAAAAGAGAATTTGAACTTAGAAAGGAGTATTTGTGTTTAAAACTTAATTTTATTTATTTGCAGTTTGTAATTCTGATTAATGAGTTAACAAAGACATGTATAAATGATCGCGATTAATACAAATATTGATCTTGTTTTCATTAGTGATAAATCACTGAAATACCAAGTAATTTACTAAATTATTGCTTAACTATACCTATGTAGTATTTAAAGTCACCAGGCACATTTATCTTAAGGTGGCTTTACGCGGTCAAAGACATTCATAAATTTTGTGACCTTGAATTTATTCATACGTGTAATACATAAAATTGTCGTCAAGTTATTGACGACAATAAATTCATGAAGAAATTGCCGAACCAGCTTTAATTTTTCATCAAGTTTTTGGGGAATTCTGGTTACATTTAGGTTTAAAAGTTATTGCCAACTTTGGCGTCATCAAGTGATGTCAATGTGAAACTCGTAACTGTTGTAGGTTATTAGAGGTTATCGTTTTTATAGATCAAGTAAGATAGTTGTCATAAATCCAAAAAGGTAAATAAAATGAATCTAATTTGTGAACAAATATGCTTAAAAACACTGTACAAAAATCGACATACATTCGACATAACATACTAAATTTATGAGTCCAAACACAAACAGGTTGGTCGGTAAAATCACTATTTTATGGTTGGCATTAACTGAAAAACTTCAATCAAATATTTGATCGTGTAATACAAGGATGAATTTTCAATAAATTCATGAACTTCTTCACGAATTTCTTTGACCGTGTAAAGTCACGTTTAATTTAGTCGATATTACATATTTTTCCAGATTTATAAAATTTTATATCATTTTCTTTAACTTTGTCAACAGGGCGAGGGAGGTATAATTTCTACAATTTAATTTAATAATATACATATAATAATTACCATGTTTTTAAAACAATCGCCAATTTTTGTATCCCACTTTGAAGAATGCCTTCTCAAGTTTTCTAAAAAATTTGAATGAAGTACATGTAATTCAGGTATTTTATAAAATATTGTTTGAAATTCTGCATCAGATAACACAGGTTGTGATGATTGAACAGTCGCTTTGAAGGCTTTCATATACTAAAAATGTCGATAAAAAGATGTATTATATTAAAAAAAAAAAAATTAAAATATTAGGTGTACCTGAAGTAAAACGTTAAGCCAGTCCACATAATTACTTTCACTGTCGATAATATTAAGTAAAATACTTTTGTACATTGATGATCTTTCTTCATCTGCTTTTGGTTCAATTGAAATGTTGCTGCCCTAAAAGTACACACATAAGTTACATACTATAAATATAAAAATTTCTGTATGAAGTGAGCTCTTTCTGGGTTACACAAGAAAGAGCTTTTTTTGAATATGAATATGTCTCAATCGAAAATATTTCGGATGCTTCGGTAGAGGCAGATATTTAACAATTACACTGACAAGGCATCGGTTGTCAAAATGTGATGTTTTTTTTTTTATTTCACGGTCTACTCTAGACGATCGAGCGAACAAGTCAACCTACCCTCGTAATATTCAGCGGTTATAAATTTTTTGACATTATAAATATAATTTTGTAAGAAAACTTTACCTCATTGTAATCTTCTAATGACTAGGATATAAGTCCATAAAACATTCTTCATTAAAAATAGTCTGTGTATTGGTAAAGTATATTGATATTTGAGTTATAGCCAACGCAGTATAATGCAAAGCAAGAAACAAACTTTAATCTTGTGACTTGTAAATTATATGTAGTTACAAATTTGTCGAATATAGTGTCAAATTTGTGAAATAAACTCATGTTAAAAATTAACGCACCAGTCAATGTTTCTGATATATTTTCTATAATTTTTGTATTTTCTAAAAATTTTTGATTTTATGTAAACATAAGTCTATAGAGCGTTTCACGCCCACGATGAAGTATGGGCTCTTATGGAGCATTCCCCTCTTTTATTTTCTTTAAGAAATTGCATCGCGCTATCCTTTTCTACCGCTCGCTATGTCGAAAATTTATAATAATTTTTATTGGGGATTTTTAATTCGTACAGATAACCAGACTACTACAGTACAGTAGTTTGTTCACTTTGTTATCTTGTCAAGTGTCAAATTGTTCCTTTTTTATTAAATATTATTTGTTGTTCTTCGTTCATGTTATATTGTTATAGTGTTATTATATTACATACCATATATTCTTACTATTATATATTATATTCTCTCTCTCTTTATTATATTCTCCCGTTGTTGTTTACAAAAGTTTGTGGTAATTGGAATGTGAAGGAAATGTGCTCGTAAATAAAAACATTACCGTTACAGATTCTAAACTTCAGTAATGGAGCCTGGAGAGAAGAAATCACGAAGGGGTGAATGTTTTAGACGAAGAGAAAAGCAGATGATACTAAATGTTTTTAATCATTTTCTTAAAAAAACCTATGACTGTTACTGCTGCTGAAGCAAGTGAAGCACTACATTTTTCAGTACACAGCATATACAACATGAGAAAGGAACAAGAAAAAGGGCCGTTGTTGAGTCCAAAAAAAAAACAAGCAGAAGAGAAAAGGCGTACAAGTAAATGCTCGTCTACACCGTTATGATGAAAATATACACGCACTTGTACGACAACAAGTTCATAGATTTTCATGCAAAACATACCACCCACTGTGAATACAGTTCTGCTACCATCAACAATGACAATGATCTCTCTACTTTTACACGATCAACATTATATAGACTTTTGAAAGATATTGGTTTTGAATTTCAAACTGTAAAACGGAAAAGCATACTCATTGAACGAGATGATATTATAAGATGGAGACACAAGTATCTGCGAGATATCAAGACATTTCGAAATGAAGGTAAAGTTTCTTTGTTCTTTATATAAAAGCATATACCTATAATAATATTTGTTCCAGGTAGGTGTATAGTTTACACAGATGAGTCGTGGGTTAATGTAGGACACACAGCAAGTAAAGTCTGGCAAGATGATCCAATAAAAAGTACTCGAGAAGCATTTGTTCGAGGATTGAGTACAGGATTAAAATCTCCGAGTGGTCTTGGTCCTCGCTTTGCATTAGTACATGCTGGCAATGAAAATGGCTTACTTCCTGGTGCCGAATTAACATTTCTATGCAAGAAAAATACAGCTGATGCACATAATGAGGTGGATGCAGATACGTTTGAAAAGTGGTTCAATGAGCATTTATTGCCAAATACTCCTGAAAATGCTGTAATTGTTCTAGACAATGCATCGTACCACAGCAGAAAGGTTGAGAAGATACCTACAAATGCATGGAGAAAAGAAAATATAATTGACTGGCCGACTGAAAAAAATATATCCGTTGAAGATAATATGTTAAAAAGAGATTTGTTGTTTAGTGTATCACAAGTAAAATTTTAATATGACAAATATAAGCTTTATATGTTGGCGAAAGATGCAGGTCGAGAAGTTCTACGTTTACCACCTTACCATTGTGAGCTGAATCCAATAGAGATGGTTTGGGCCCAAGTGAAAAATCACATAAAGATGCACAACACTACGTTCAAAGTAAAAGATATGGCACCATTAATTACGAGTGCCTATAGTAATGTGACAGCTGGCAATTGGAAGAATTATATTCAGCATGTAAAAAAAATTGAAGAAGAAATGTGAATTGTCGATGGATTGCAAGATGATGTTGAGGAGTTTATCATACATGTGGGAGACTCAGTTTCAACTGATGATATGGAAGACGATTTATTAACTGACCCTGTCGGCTATTCGAATGCTGCTTCAACATCCAGTGGATTGTAGGTCTGTTCCAAGAACGAATCTCTGACAGTTTGCATCTCTTTTAGCCAATTGATAGACAGTATTATAGTACACAATGATGGCTGTAAAACAGATTTAAATTCCGATTCACTAAAAATAATAGGGATTCTTCTCGGAACAAACCTATAATTAATGTTACTACAGCAGTCAAGTTTTAATTGAAATAAAAAATTAGGTTTTTAAGATGTTGATATTTTTATGTTATTGGTCAAATAAATCTATATTGCTGTATTTTTTGTATGTTTATGGTCTACAAAAAAAAACTTTTTATGATTATTGCTTGTATTCTAATAGACAAATCAAACTATTTTTTATAATAAAGGAAACCAATATATATATAAAATAATTGTTTTAATTCAAAACAAACCTTGAGTATACAAATGGTGTGTTGGTTAAACCAAATTATAACTTAAACATACAATTTGAAGTAGTTTGTTAATATAATGATTTACTTTTCATATACATTAACTAGAATGATATTTCACTCTTATTTACTTTTTCTTGGCATCGAATATATTATAAACAGATGCAAACTAAGAATAATTATTTTAAAATTTTGTTCATTATAAATACAATTAAGGTTATGTCAATATAATACTATTGACAGCAGGCCTGATTAACAGCAATATAGGTATGTTGGTCGGGAATGAGTTCGCGACTTGGCAACTATGTACGCTATCTCCATATGGCCTGTACTTAATCATGGGCGTGAAACGCTCTATAGTAGCTTTATCTCACTGCAAAGTAATTTTGACATTTCTGGTGAAAAAAGCCGAAGTTTAATGTCAAGTTTTATTATTTTCATGAGTCGTTGAAGCTATAGCTCAAGAATTATTTGAGTTTTAATTACAAATTTGTTATTTTTTTTGTTTAATGTTTTTTAATGTTTAAGTTAACAAAGTTTAAATTAAAAATCATGAACTAACCACATCATTTAACCAATGGTGAATGTATAAGAGCTGCAACTTTGTTAGAAGAAGGACGTACAATGTGTCATGTAGCTAATTTGCTGGGCGTTAATCATTCGATAGTCAGTCGAATAGTTACAAGATCTAGGGAAACTGGATCGCACTCGAGAAGGGTAAGGTATAAAACGATTCACAAGTGCGAGAGATGATTGTTTCTTGTATCTGCAAACTTTCAGAAATAGGCGAATAACAAGCACAGAACTCAGTAACCAGCTTGAAGTGGTCAGGAATGTAAAAAGTTTCTGCTTTAACTGTGAGGCGAATGTTGAAGGAAGTAAGATTTAATAGTAAGAGGCCTGCAATTGGACATTAGTTACCGCGGCACACATAGTAGAAAGTTTGAGATTTGCTAGAAAACATGCAGATTGGACAGTTGAAGATTGGAAGCGAGTTCTTTTTTGGGACGAGACTAGAATAAATTTAAAATCACCAGATGATCGTGAAAGAGTATGGCAAAGAACTGGAGAAAGATATCCTGACTGCGCAATCTATCAAAGTGAGCCCCTTAGTGGTGGCTCAAGAATGTTCTGGGGAGCTATTTGCTTTGACGTTAATCTCTATTCGCCAAAGGTCAATGAATACTACCTCCAGAACATTATTCAGGATCATGTAATCCCTTTTGCACCATTTATAGGAAACAATTTCATTTTCATGCAGGATAATGTGAGGCCCCACATCGCTAGACAAGTTTTGGATTACTTACAAGGGGTCAATAGGCTTTTTTTCGCGATGTAACATCTGGTAACAGCTGTTATAAACTCATAACCTTACTGTTATTAAGTTATCCTTTTTTAAATTTCAGATTTCCTTTGTAACTCTAACCCCACCACAATATAATTTAAAGAATGACAGAAATCGGGAAAATGGTATTGTTATGTTATAAATTTGTTTGGTTATGGTAAAAATAAACATGAGAATCTAACCTCAGCCAAGTTACAAGAAATTTCAATTTTTGTCAGCAAAACACCTACCCATATACGTATATGCAGAATGGAAAAGAATTTAATGTATTTTCTTTTAAATGATTTTGCCGATAGTGATTTATTTCTTATAAAGATAATGCAGTACGTTAATCAAGGAAGATTCAAAAAAAGGCGACATGCCCTATTGCATTCACTAAGATATAGCAAATATTTTTTCGACTTTTCAGAATGAGAAAATCCACGTTTAGGAAACTTTTAGAAGTCTTAATAGTTAATGATAAATATAAGCTTAACCACTAAACGCAAAAACAAATATATAACCTAAATTCATCAAATGTGTAACAGGTCAATATAATCGACTTTTTAAAAAGGTTACCAGGGTTACAACAGGAGACGTAAATGATGACATATTATACAATGACGTCACTTCCATATTCCCCTGCATTACCTTTAATGAAAACTCTCTCGAAAATACATACTTTTCTAAGCCTTTTATAACAGAGTAATAGAGGTTACGTCGCGAAAAAAGCCTAATATTTAAATCATAGACTGGTCACTACAAAGTCCAGATTTAAATCCACTAAAACACGTTGGATGATGTGTACAACAATTTAGAGACAGGACGGACATGTGTGGGAGTATTTATAGACTTGAGAAAAGCATTTGATTTAGTAAATCACAAAATTTTATTAGAAAAATTAACTCGATATGGCATCAGAGTCCTTGGACTGGTTTCAGAGTTATTTGGAGGACTGTTCAAGCTATGTGGAAGTAAAAGGAATTAAATCGAATGTAAGTAAATAGGTAGAGGAATACCCCCCCAGGGAAGTATATTGGGACCGCTTCTTTACATAATTTATGTAAATGATACGCGAAACAGTAAAATGGTGATGTACGCGGATGACACGTCATTGTTGGTAATGTGCAATAAATATGGAAATGTAAGTCATGCAGTGGAAACCTCGTTGGATCTCTTTAACGAGTATTTTCAAAATAATGCTTTGTACTTAAATAAAACAAAAATAGTCGAATTTAGTGCAAAAATTGTTGGAATTGTTCACATTTAATTAGAGTAAATGATGGTACTGTTGCTAAGGTAGACTCGACAAAATTTTTGGGTATATATATAAATGAGAACCGCTCTTTTAATGAGCACATTGATTGCTTGGCAAAGAAAGTGACTAGTGTATGTTACGCAATAATTCAATTGCGTAACAGGGTAGATACGTGTGCCGTGAGAATGTGCTATTTTGCTAATTTCAACTCCCTACTTACATATGGAATACTTGCTTGGGACGGTTCAAAAGAAGTACTAAGAATTTTTAGATTTCAAAACTTCAAAAGAGAGCGATTAGATTAATGAACAAAATTAGTGTAAGAGTAAGTTGTAAGAACTTATTCAAGGAAATGAACATTATGACATTGCCATGTGTATATATTTATAAATTATTAATTTATGTCAAGCAAAATTTTATATTTTCACAAAATTAAACGAGAGCCACCATTATCATATACGTATATTGAAAATTCCCAAACATATGTTAGTATTTACTGAAAAAAATCCTAAATACCAGGCAATCAGCTTGTACAATAGATTACCACTTAAGTATAGACAGCTACCACTAGATATGTTTGAATACAGTATTAGGGACCTATTAATCTCGAAAGTATATTATTCAGTCCAGGAGTTTGTTCATGATTGTACTACGCGATCATTTAAATTCTAAATTAGAGCAGTTTGTGAAATTTAAATTAATTTGGTATATAAGTACTAATTTATAATTTGAATTGTCAAAGTGAAGTTTCAAAATGTTTGATTTAGAACATAAGATTTTTCTTACAGAATGTTATTTTAAAAACGCCGAACGACAAGAGAATGGTGAATGGACATATTCAGTACCGCACTGCATCAATGATTTTCAAAATGCCTTCCCTAATTTTCCTGCGGATTATCAAAAATTAGTCCAAGAAATTTACACATGTGTGGCGAAATTTCGTAATGTTGGAACTGTAGTTGAAAGTTGGTAGTGGCACGCCCAAAAAAAGAACTCCTGAGATTGTGGCAGATGTTGCAGTAAGAATGGAACAGTCTCCCAAAAAATCTCTTCGCAGATTAGCCCAAGAAATAAACCTATCATATGGAACTTGTCAAAAAATATTAAAACAAAATTTAAATCTTTATCTCTATAAGATTAACGTCGTTCAAGAGCTATTCCCTCGAGATTTTCCTGTCCGAATAGAATACGGTCAGTGGTTTTTGAATAATTTAATTAACAACAACACTTTGGATTTAACATATTTTTCGGACGAAGCATGGTTTCACCTATCCGGTATATAAACAAACAAAATATGCGTATTTGGTCTTCGGAGAATCCTCATGAGTTTATTCAATCGCCTCTCCATCCGCAGAAAATTGGTGTTTGGCTAGCGGTTTCTCGAAGGCGTATATTTGGACCTGTGTTTTTTGAAGGAACGATAAATGCTGAGAGATATCGAAATAATTTACTTGAACCGTTTTTCCAAAATCTTCATGATGACGAACTTTTACATGGGTATTTCCAACAGGACAATGCAACAGCTCACAAAACAAGGGAAAGTGTGGCTCGAATTCGCGAGTTTCATGATAATCGAGTCATTGAATTTCCGCCTCGCAGTCCGGACCTAACGATTCTTGATTATTTCATTTATCCGTATCTGAAAAACACAGTTTACAAAAATAACCCACATAATCTTGAAGAACTACAAGAGGCAATTTCTAATGCATGCAACGCTATAACCGTTCAGATGTTGGAAAATGCTTTTGAAAATATGAAACGGAGGATTAACAGTTGCATTGCAACAGGGGGAGAACACTTTGAACACCTTTTGTAATTCACAATAAAACTAATTTATCTTGTAATGCTTTCATTTCCATTAAAATTATATCGATTACACATAAGATTGACAAATGTCACAAAGTATAACATAACCGCAAATTTCAATTAATCAATAATTGACATTCTGGACAACCTAATAAAAAAAAACCCGCCTGCTATAATTTAGAATTTAAATGATCGTATGGTATAATGTTAGCTACAGTGTAATTAAGGTTAGTGTGAAACTCTATGTTATTGCGTAGGTTTTTTAATATTTTGTTCCTTGCATATTTCTTAAAGCAGTAGTATTAGATACTGTTTATTTTATATATTGATATTGACGCTCTTACATATGTAAGAAGAACTGACCACTGTTTTACTTTAAATTGTTGACTTATCCTATGCTATTGTGGTAAAAGGGATGAAAATAAATTATTATTATTATTATGGGATACTCTAAAAAGATCAGCAAGGCGTCATTTACCAGCTCCTATTAACCTCCAGGAATTGGAACAAGCCTTTCTTTTGAGTGGGATATTCCCCAAGTAATCCAAAATTTCATAGTGAGCTTACCATGGCGAATACAAGTATTTATCAGAGCTAAAGGAGGTGTCACGCGTTATTAACTTTTATTCTTTCGTTCCATTGTCTTTTTGTTTTTAGAGTTTTTAAGGTTTCCAATAGTATCGTTTTGTTTCTGAATTTGTAATTTAATGTAATTTATAATTTTTTCCACAAGTTTCCATTCAACAAATTATAATTATCTCCAATTCAATTGTTTTTTGATGATGTTAAAAAATAATTCACCAATCAAAAAATTTTGTAAACATATCGAATCATTTGAGTAGTGCGTTAATTTTGAAAATGAGTTTATAACAAGTGTATATTTTTTTTTATTTTTCTTTTATGGTAACATAATAGTTTAATTGAAGAGAAATTTAGACAAGTGGACCTATTAATATATTTTTCTATTTTGCGTTCGAAATGAACTCATTATGAAACCCAAAACAGTATCGAAATGAGCTTCATTTCGATACGCTTTTTTTCATTTTTCAATGTTGACGTTGTTCGAATACAGAAATAAATATCATTGCTGTCATTTGATTTTAAGAATTTATGTACATTTGACAGATATGATATATGTCCGTATTTTACACACGACGTATGTTGTATACAATTGACAACAACATATATATGTTTCTATGTCACTCATGTTTATATTTTTAAATGAAGTATCAAGTAATGTTAACGAAAATTAGTAAATAATATGTAATATAATATACTTCGCGGATAGCAAGATTTAAATTTGAAAATGTCAAGTATCAATGTGACCAACTGGATGCTTTATATAAAAATTAAACTCTGAACTTTCAAATTAAATAATTCCAATTTAAGCAATTTATTAATGTAAAAAACGCAAAATAGAAAAAATAGTATAAAAAACTCGTTTCATAAGGCCTTTTGTCGCACTCGCTCTTTAGAAAACTCGCCACTATCGCGGCTCGTTTTCTAAACTGATCTCGTGCGGCAAAATGGTGCCTTATGAAACTTGTTTTTTAATATACTATTTTAATACGCATTTTCTTTTTATGAAAAGTAAAATGGTTTTCATTATTGAAGAAAAAGCTTTAATTTTTGTTTCAATAAACTTAACAAAACATTTTTATAAACTAACATTAATTCAAAATAAACTTTTAAATTGAATATAATCGAGTTTAAAAAGTTGTTTTGTTCTTTTAGCGTAGTGGCATTGTAACTCATACGATTCGATAAACATTCCTAATGCTTAATTACTAACACTTGAATTATTGAAATCAAATAGGAGACGCTGTTGGGAAGTTAACACGGACACACACTTTACATCTCGGGGTGTTTCGACATGACTAACAGATTTTTCACGCAACAAAAAGTTGGCCAACGGGAAAACAGGTCAACCCACATAGGTAAAGGGTGAAGGAACGTAAGTTGATTACGAATTTACATCCTTTCACCCTTGATTTTTAAATTTTAATAAGTATATCGGCAATTAAATCATAAATACTCTTGTTATATAAATAAATTAAACTAAACAGCATTGTCGGGTACTAAATATTCCTTCTAAAGTTAGGTTTAGTAAAAATCTGTCTAGCACAGTTTTATGTAAGGAACAATTCAGTAATTTGTGAGAGATGTACTGGGAGTTGGCCATGACCAAATTTAATCTATCCTATTGTAATGCAAGAAAATCGAGATACTGATTTACCATTATATTTGGACTTATTATTTAGAGAGTGATAAATATATATGCATATTGTATTTTCTTTTTATAGGATCTTTGCCAGTAGTTTTTCCAATCGTGAGATATTCTATTAATTCTATCTATATACAGTTGATTCTTTCTAAATCAACCTCTCTTTAATTTGATTTTTTCTCTAAATCGAATTCGTAATATTGTATGTCCAACTGAATGGCAATTCATTTGTAAACGCCATTCTCTAATTCGAATTCTTTAATACGAACTTTAATCAAAACGGAATAAAAAATTCCGACATTTCATGAAAATTTTAAGCTCTTTTTCTCTCTTTCAATCGAACATCCGTAATTCCCCTAAAAATAATGTTTGTTTGTACCGTTGATTTTACTTGATAATAATATTTTTTGTTAGTGCAGGTGTCTCGTTTCAAATTCCTGCAATATTTTACGCAATACATATTCAGTTTTGTTTCGTCGATTGCTATCGTACGCAGTTTTAGGCTGTTAAATATTCTCACAAGCATAATAAAATATTGAATAGCGTTTTCACTGTTTTTAACAATGCCGAAAAGAGTACATAGCACACTTGAACAAACGGGAATTAATAGACGATATTGCGAAGGGCGCCAAGAAAAGTTATGTGTCTGTAAAATACGGAGTTCCCCGAAGCACCGTATCCACAATCAGCAAAATTCTTGAACGTTTTAATGATCCCGAATGCAGTGCCAAAGTGAAGCGAGTTCGCCGCTCGGGAATGTTTTAGACGAAAACACAGCAAAGATCAAGTCACAGTACTGCTTGAAGTTAACATGTTAGGCACGGACAAATTAAAAGTTGTTTTAATTGGGAAAAGTGCCAAGCCACGTTGTTTCAGAGGAATTAAATCCCTTGGATTGGATTATTACAGCAATAAAAAAGCATAAATGACTGCACGACTTTTTGAGAAATGGTTGCTAAATCTGGATTAAAAATTCGGAAGCCAGAATCGCAAGATTTTGCTGTTTTTGGATAATTGTGCTAGTCACCCGAAAGACATACAGACACGATAAAAATTTATAACCCTTCAATATTTTCCAGATACAACTTCCGTTTTACAGGGTATTATAAAAAAACATGTTATTTAAAGAAAAAATATTTTGTTGCGCATTATATCCATGTTTGAAGAAAATGACAAACTTCCTAAAATAAATCTGTTACGACTGCGTACGGATTACATTGAAGGCTTGGGCATGTGTAACAGAGGATACAATAAAAAATTGCTTCCGAAAACTGGGTTTGGACGAAATTCATGTTGGAACGATGAAGATTTACTACCCAGAACTAAAAACAAATATTGTAAAGGGTGTGATGAATTAGAAAATTTATGAAATCGACTTTTGGAACTGTGTGTGGAGGTGGAAGGAGAATCTTTCCAGGATTGTGTTCGTATTGACGATAAAGTGATAGTTAACGATACTTCGACTGATGCAGAGTTTTTTTTACAGCGTTACAAGTGTAACTGAAAATCTGGATTCGGGCAGTTCGGAAGAAGAAGTCATGGATGTTCCCCATCAAACAGATATCCAAAGAGCGCTAAGTGTTTTACATTCAACTCTGGAAAGGAATTAAAATGCCCCTAGACCGTTTTCACAAACTTCCAGAAGGTAGAAGCATACATTGAACATCAAATCTATTGCACAATTTTGAAACAAATGAAAATTTCGGACTTTTTTAAACCTCAGTAATTAATCCTTTTATCATTACATATATGTAACTGTATTTGAAGTGTATGTTACAAGATTCTGCTTTTTCTCTTTATTATAAGTACATATTACAAATTAATACATATATCATTTTTTGCCTCACTTCCTTTAATTCAAACTCTCCATAATTTGAACAAATTGGAATACTACATGAGAATTCGATATAGAGAGAGTCAACTGTTTTCTATTTGGTTATCTTTAAAATGGCTTTGCTAATAGTTTGACACTTAATTCTGTTGGTGCCATTCTATTCAGCAAGGTCGTCGAAGATTTCATTACAATATATTCCAGCACGTCCCTTGACAAAATAGAATGTAATAGAGGACCCTTTTCCTATTCAGTAGAAATGATTTTTGTGAAATCAATTATATGATTTGGCGCTCAAATTGAATAACGCGAAGGATGTCTTTTGAGTGTTGCATATAGCCATAAAATCAAATAGTGGATCGACTCGAAGCGCTACTTTTCAAAATATTTTCCACAAAAATTTATACACTTCTGCATTTTTTTCAAACCAATTGTTAAAGCAGTTATTCCAGTCTTCATTTGAGACAGTCAAAATTGCCGTTTTGAAGGCCTGCTTCTGTCGGCAACTGAAATCGTCGACCACGCATTCCATTATTGATCTTTGGGAACGTAAAAAAATCGTTGGAACTTAGCTCTGGACTATACGGAGGATGATCTAATAATTCGATATTTTGCTGCTCCAAAAGCTCAATTGTTTTTCGAACTGTGCAAACTCGCATTGTCATGATGCACGATGATTCGCCGTTGTGGGTTGGTTTCTCGGAGTACGGCGGTTATTTCGGGCAAATAAACGGTTGTGTACGAATCCGCATTAACCGTTTTTTCATTCTGCAAAGGAATTGTAGCTACATTACCTGCTTTTGAGACAAACGATGCGACCATCTTCTTCGACACACTTCGTGAACGGATAACTTTTGTCGGATTCTCTGAATCTTGGAACACACAAACAGCGGACTGACGTTTATTTTCGGGTTCACAGCAATAAATCCATGATTTATCGCCACGCTTGATGCTATCGATGTTGAGTTACCGTTATTAAACGGGCTTAAAGTTTTTCGGCACTAATTAACGCGAGCCGACTTTTGTTCTCTGGTTAAAAGATGTGGAATTCACACTCAGTTCATCATGCAGAATCATTTGAATTGATGTCTTTGAAATACCTATGGATGTATGGATATTTCCCTAATTGGGCACCGTACAGCATCGATATTTTTCTGGATGACTGCTGTTCTTGATGGACCTGTCCTGGGATCATCGCTGATACTAGAGCGTTCACGTTGGAATTCACAATACCAACGTAAAATTGTCGATTGATGTGGTGCTTCATCTTCAAAAACAGAAACCAACTAAGCAAGAAATTGTTGAGTTGTGTTAATCCTCTCCAAAAGTTGTTGCGCGAATATTTTCCCGACTCAATTCCATTTTTCGGTAACTTATCGACTTACTACGATTAAATCACTTACCGGTATCTTGATGAAACTTTAAATTTAGGTTAACAAAAGATTGAGATTAATTTTGATACCTGACGTTTTATTACTGGCGCCCTCTATGAGGTTATATGCAACACTAAAAAGGCATCCCTCGTAATAGATTGAAGTTTTTGAAATGTGTGATTTTCTACCGTATCGCGAGATTAATGAATATTCAGTTCAGTGACGGTGTTACAAAAAATTAATTCACTCTACTTTCATGTCAACTGGTTTAGAAAGCCACACTAATATTTTATATTATAAAGCTACTAAACTTTTACATAAAAAAAGAAATACCTTCCTTATATTGTGTTTCATTTAGTACACTCTTATTTGAATATATGTAAAATAGTTCAAGCAATATGTATGTAAATAATTTTTTGAAATGATTCCAGATTTCAATTGAAATTATTGTTAAAAGATTTGTAACATTAAAACAAAGCTGCGAACGGAAGACATTATTTTAGTTATATATTACATAGACGAGAATTGTATGTATTTTTTGATGGGTGATACAGATTTTTGTAAGGCTCCTTTGTAGTTACTATATATGATGATATTTTATAATTGTCTTGATATTCTAGTAAATTGAACAATTGTAGGAAAATTTTACATAGCAAAAGATACAATAAAAATACAGCAACTAATCGCTTATTAGTAATTACCGTCCAATATCGTTACTATCAAATATTTCAAAAGTTTTTGAGCATATTGTAGCTGGTTCTATCAATGACATCTTCCGTGAAGTAATTCACGTTAATCAACATGGTTTCTTGTCTGGCCGTAGCACCCAAACGAATTTATTGCAGTTTTGCTGCTATATTAATGACGCACTGGAGCAAGGATCTCAAGTTGATACCGTATATGTGAATTTTTCTAAGGCTTTTGACCGTGTTGACTACAATCTGTTGCTCCACAAACTTGGTCTTTATGGAATTGGTGGTAGCTTGATTTTGTGGATTGCCTCTTACCTATCTCATAGGTCTCAAATAGTTGAGTTGTCATTGAAAACATCCAGACCTATATCGGATATTTCCGGTGTTCCTCAGGGCAGCCACTTAGCACCAATTCACTTTCTGCTTTTCATAAATGATTTGTATAAATACTTCACTTGTTCCAACTTCTTGGCCTACGCAGATGATTTGAAAATATTTAAATGTGTGGACTCTTGTAATCGCGGTAGAGCGCTTCAGGATGATATTGATTTGTTAGCGGCATGGTGTATAAACAACATGTCTCTTAATCTTGGTAAATGCCATATTATCACTTTCTCAAAGAAAACTTGTTTTTAATTACATGTTGTAAGGTACAGCCCTGAAAAGAGTTGACCACGTTACCGACTTGGGTGTTATTTTTTATGGTAATTTATCATTTACTTTACATATAGAACATATAAATAAATCCTTGCTGCAGTTATGCGGCTTCATTAAACGTGTATGCACTGACTTCACGAACATCATCTATATTATACAAATTTATAACGCCCTGGTCAGGTCTATACTCGAGTATTGTTGTGTGGTATGGTCTCCTTATCATGGGGTTCATATAGATCGGATTGAGCGAATTCAGCGTAAAATGACTAACTTTATACTCTTCAAATTACAAATTGACAAAAACTTATATAATTACGCGGAGAGATTACAACTACTGGGTATTGATTCGCTGGAGAACAGAAGGCGTAAAGCATTTATTAAGCTTGGATATTAGCTGTTACACAATAACATAGACTGTTCTGCCCTTCTTTCTCTGTTGCTTTTCCATGTTCCACCGTTTCGTGCTCGCTCAGGTGACACGTTTCATGTTCGTTTCCATCGAACTGAATATGGTAAGCATAACCCCATGGACCGAGTTTTATTAGAACTGAATCTTTTGTCTGGAGTCGATTTGCAGAATATTTCAAACCATGCCTTTCTGCAATTCCTAAAGCATTTTCGGTTTCCTTGATTCTTTTTATTTATAACATTTATAATTATAATTTACAAACTTGTGCACGTTTTATTTTTTATTTTGTATGGAATTGTACTATTTGGAATTTGTTTTCTTGTAACGTACAATGAATAAATAAATAAATAAAATAAATAATCTGTAAAATCTTACCAAGCTATATTTTCTCTTAGATGCCGGTGTTGAAGAATCCAATGAACTTGAACTATTGTATTCATCAATATTCCGCCGTAATTCAGGTACATCTTCATCATCACTACTACTATGCGCTTCCATTTTTTTACTGCAAAAATTGGAACATGAACATATTTATTAATTGAACAATACTAACGTTCACCTACAGTAAAAAATACTCGATATTAACATAATTCGAAGCCAAATCAGGAGATTGTGGCTCCAAAGTATTAGCTTGAAGTAAATTGTGGCGTACAGCAGGCATAGGTAGTGTGCTTGCTGTAGTGAATACATTCTCCGAACTTGAATTAATACCTGCAAAATAAAGGTTCTTTAATAATCTCATCGAATGTAAATGAAACGTTTACATACTAGTTACCATAGAAGCGTCATCTGGTGCAACGATATCATAAAATGGTTCTTCAGGAAGAGACAATTGTTCATTTGATGACCTTGTAGATCTAAGAGATTCTACACTACTCGTTCGTGCAGGACTATCATCGTGGTGAGAAGTTTGGCTACTGTACAGTCTTGGTTTAATGGGTGGCCTAAAATAGTGTATTAGTTTGCTAAGTAAGTTGATACAAATATAAACTGTGGTGCAAAATTAATCGGACACTTGATTTTTTCAAAATATTTTTAAACCACCAAAATAAAAATCATACGTTTGGTGATTAAATACTTTAGTAATATATTACAAATAAAATCCATTATAAAAGAGCGAAACCTAAGCCAAAAGAAAAAGTAAATAAACAACTTTGGTAACAGATAATAAAACTGTTATAAGTTAGAAATAAAAAAAGATGAAGAATATTTACGAAAATACTCAATAGCTTACGAGCTCTAATTACGACTGCAATGCATTCAGGCATGCTCCTGATCATAGTGGCAAATTCCTCTTGAGGAATTTTGGAAATTTTGATCATTTAGAGAAGGGAAAAAATCAATTTTCCTTTCTCTAAATGATCCAAATATCAATCCACTTTATTCAAAAAGATATCAAAAAGTTTAGTGAAGCAATTAATTTCCATACTCCAGTCGGCAGGCCTCGTTTACAGCCTTCATAGGACGGGAGCCTTCCTCTGGCATTGCAAAAACAATTAATAAAACAGCTATGAAAACGTGGGCTGAAAGTAGATCTAGGAAAAGGTGGAAGAACTCCCCAGATCAAAGACAGGCAGTTCTTTAGAGAATATTCGCCTAAATTTACAACGGATCTATTGTATAAAGACTGAAAACGGGGGCATTGCAAGCGTAACAAACATGAATAATATGCACTTAACGGAAAAAAAGGTATGTAGATTCTGTCAAGAGGAAGAAGTAACCGAAATTTATGTACTATACCAGTGTAAAGGTTTAACAAGAACGCGGTTCCTACAAATAGGAGCTTAATATCCTAAAGCGGAACTATATTTAAAAGAACCGCTCTTGAAGCTGCTAAGCGTAATTAAAGGACAAGGCTAGAGAAAATACTCTAACGAGGCATTTACACCACAATAGATCTAGAAAGGACGCTGTGGAAAAGATTTTAGAACCACCTCAAGTAATCTATCTATGCGTTTATTCGCTAAGTGTTTTTTCGAAGGATTGGTATGTTTGTACCTGTAATAAGTGAACGTTAGGGTAAAGTACAGAACTTAAAGAACTGGTTGGAACTGTTACACTCCGGATATATCAAGGATGTTTTTAATTCTAATTGTAAATTTTTATTTTTCACAAATATATCTAATTAAAACTTCTGGTCAATTTTCTTGCATATTTGATACAATTCGTATTTGGAAGAGAAAACCTTTCTTTTATATCGTACTGGTCATAAATGATAGCCCTTCGAAATCTACTTAGATTGAACGGTCAACTCAAGTATCCAACGTTCGTTTACAATTTCTACATGTCATTTTAATTTAGTTATATTAATTAGCAAGTTGATTTATTACCGAGCTAATTTCCTACATGTCGAAATTATACCGACCCCGTATTAATGTTGACATATTTTAATAGCCACATTTAAATAACTATTATGAAGTTCATCTAAACTGCTTCATGTGGGATATCACTTTAATGCTTTCTTCGCAAAGAATATTTTAATGATATTTATTTCATCAACATCGCAACTCTTTAGCTCGCGCCTTTAATTATTTCTTAATTCTTAAGTTCAATGTCATTGATTTACTATCCCTTAAAAAGTTGTTACGCCGTAATTTCCATTTATAGTTTTCCTTAGTTATTGTCAAGTCCTAATATCTTAATTTATCTGCGAATCATCTTTTAAATACGTTCAACGGGTACTTACATCGCTATCTGTGTGTAAAATTTGGTAGCTGTATTCCCGCCCCTATCGTTTTATATGCAAGCGGTAACTGAGAGATAAGAGTGTAAACCTTGGTGGTGATAAGTCACTCCTGCTTATGTAGTGCGTATCTTCTGTAATGAAAGCTAAGTCCCGCTTTTCGACCTACCGTATTTCTTAATCGCCTAGGCGGATCACGTCGAAAAAAGGGGAATATATTTTAATTGAGAACAGCCAATTTTGACGTAGGAACTTGAGAAGTTTGGATTGAATTAATTCAACTAAACTGAGCTTATCGTACGGCGTTCCTTTTTCCGATCTACGGAGATAAATAAGCTCGTTGACGGAGATTTCATTCATGTACTGCAGCCTTGAACAGGTTAGTCACCTAATTAACTGGACACCCAAAGCCAAACACAAAATACCGAGTCGTGGCGTACACTAATTTTCCATCCTCCAAAGGACAGGACGAAATTAGGAAAAAAGTATCTCGAATGATTAATACCTTTTTAAATTGCGTAATCTATTTCACTTGATAATTTGTTTTGCTTTCTTATCCCGCCGTAAATGATTTACGTAGTATTTTGAGCTCGACATACAGTAAATTCAGTCTATTTCATATATTGCAACTTAAAAATCATTTTAGTAGATTATATATTACTTTAGTAATTAAATGTAATATTAACTTTTCCTTTATTGATATTAAATACCAGATTTTGTGTCATATTCATACTTAGATTCATTTTTGTACTTATTTCTTTTACGAGCAACTTTTTATTGCCGCATGTGCAATCAAACGTTTTTTTTTCCATGCCCAGCTGCAGGTAGTACGTTGTATGTCGACGTATATTAAAATATAATTTTGAATTTAAAATAAAATCTTTTGCAATATTTTGTAATATATTTTATTATCGCTATATTTTCTTGCAATAAATTGTGAAGTTGATTCCGGTGGTACCTTAGGAAAAGCTACGTCGAATAAACTCTTGTAATTAATTTAATATTTATACCAGCTTTTTTTTTTTTGTTGATTGTTAAGAGAATAATAATTTTCCGAACTGGGGTTTTTCTGTAATTTCTTAGTATTTGGTTTTCGAATCAATATACATAGTTTTAATATCTTTTGAATATACAGTAGAAATATTTATACAGTAAGAGAAAATAAATATATTTTCGTATGAATATATTTTTAATACCATTTGAATATACAGTATATACAGTGTCGTCATAAAGTTTGGAACCAAGCTTATAACCGCATTATTTTACATTTTTCGGAAAAACGCTCGGACAGGTAAATTTTCATTTTTAAAACGCCATCTTTTGACATACAATTTTTTTCTATGACGTCATTGGTTTTCGAGTGATGACGTTATCAACACTTTCTTTAAATGGCAACCATATTATTTTTTTCTCGTTTTTGGTAGATCTTTATATCCACCAAATAGTGATATAAAACAATTGGTATGTTGCATCACAATTTTTTTGAAAAAATGATATAAATTTAGAAAAAAATACGAAAATTTTATTTTTGTACAAAATTAAAATTAAATTAAAAAAAATACATCTGAACTTAAATTTATTGTAACAGTTAACGTAAATTTTCAAAATGGACCCCATCAACCAACTGACACTGTCCCAGCCGAGTGGAAACACTTCGTATACTCGCCTCAATTATGTCTGGGGATATTTGTGTAAGTTCTACGCGAATTCGTTCTTTTAAATCTTCTAAATTGTTCGGTTTGTTAAAATACACTTTCGATTTCAAATAACCCCACAAAAAAAAAAGTCTAACGAAGTCAGGTCAGGAGAACGAGTTGGCCATTCTATGGCGCCTCTCCGTCCAATCCATTTATTGGGAAATATTTCGTCAAGATAGTGGCGAACCTCTACGCCATAATGGGGAGGCGCCCCATCTTGTTGAAACCAAATATTTGGATGGGATACATCACCATCCTCGTGATTTGGGAAAATAACAGCGAGCGCTGGAACCAGATCAAATCTTAAAAATTCTAAATATTGCACAGCAGTCAAATTTCCTTCAAAAAAATATGGTCCTAAAATGCGTCGTCCAATCATTCCAACCCATACGTTAACTTTTCCTCTGCGCTGAGTATGACACGCTTGAGTCCAATGCGGATTGTTCTGCGACCAATATCTGCAATTATGGCGGTGAACAGATCCATTTAGGCAGAACGTAGCTTCATCCGAGAAGACGATGTTTTCCAAGAAATTTGGATTTTCGTCACAACGTAACTTTACGTCTTCACAGAACTGCAGTCGACGATCTTCGTCATCCTCAGGTAATTCCTGTACAAGTTGAACTTTGTAAGGACGATAAGTGTTTTTTTTAAATAAGTTGACGACAAATGAGTGAGCCACCTGATTGGCTAACGCAAGTTGTCTGGTGGAAACATGATGCCTTTCTTCTGCTTCTAGAAGCACATTTAATTTCACATCTTCTCCTACTTGAGGTCTACCTTGCCGTGGTCGATCTTTTACGGATCCAGTTTCGGTAAACTTTCCAACTAGTTTTGTCACCGTAGACCTGGTAATTGGAGGTCTATCAGGGTGTTCATAGTTAATCAAATCGCATGCTGCCGCATGCGTTCTTCGTCTGTCCCCATACCCAACCATAATTAAAATTTCGATTCTTTCTCGCTCAGATAAATGTGCCATTTTTTATATTAGCGAAAATGAACAATTTTTACGCAATATCTCAAAAATTTAACGTCAAAAATAGAAGTAAATAATTCAACAATGTTGTCGCCATAGAAACAATTTCAAACTAAAATTTTTGTACATAAATTGTATAAAAAGAAGCAAGAATGTCATAAAGAAATATCTTGCAAAAAAGTGCGAGTTTTTGTTTTTGTAAATTTTTTGCATAGTAACATGAGTACATGTGCTTTTGACGATCCCGTTTGTTCAAGAAGAATATTTAAGTCCTCACACAAGACAGAAGTGTGAAAAAAACTTACTTACATATTTCAGTAAATTTTGTAAGCTTAATTAGTTTTTAAAATCTTCAATTTTTGGGCGATAATTTTAATTAAGAAATGGTCTGCCACATCATGCCAATTTTTTAAATAAATTAAACTTCTTTGGCCCTTTTTTGTGAAACTATTTAATGTTAAATAAGATTTTTTAATAAGTAATTGGCCGATTGGGAAGACGAATTTCTTTTGACCTGGAGCGAATAACGCAGATTACTATTGATCGCAAAGCATTTACACTCGGCTGGGACAGTGTCAGTTGGTTGGTGGGGTCCATTTTGAAAATTTACGTTAACTGTTACAATAAATTTAAGTTCAGATGTATTTTTTTTAATTTAATTTTAATTTTGTACAAAAATAAAATTTTCGTATTTTTTTCTAAATTTATATCATTTTTTCAAAAAAATTGTGATGCAACATACCAATTGTTTTATATCACTATTTGGTGGATATAAAGATCTACCAAAAACGAGAAAAAAATATGGTCGCCATTTGAAGAAAGTGTTGATAACGTCATCACTCGAAAACCAATGACGTCATAGAAAAAAATTGTATGTCAAAAGATGGCGTTTTAAAAAAGAAAATTTACCTGTCCGAGCGTTTTTCCAAAAAATGTAAAATAATGCGGTTATAAGCTTGGTTCCAAACTTTATTACCACACTGTATATATACATATATATATATATATATATATATATATATATATATATATATATATTTTCTTTATTTTGCTAATCGATGCTTAAATGTATTACTTTCATTTTTTTTTATAATTATACATCTTAATTTCTGTTCGTGAATATACGAATTAATTGTTTCTAGTTTTTTTTTCTTTGCCTTTGGTACTTTCTGGAGCGATTTCTTTTCAGGTATCCTGTGCAGCTTGTTGGTAATAGTACTTAGTAAGTACATAGCGTGTATTTTGAGTAATTTGTGTGCGCATGCATCTAAGAACGCGCAGTTCCTTTTCTCAGTTTTCAGACTGAGCATCTGTAAGCAAAATTGAGTGGCCCTACCTTCTATCTTTTATTCAGTCACCCACACCCGTCTCCACTGACTAAGGGCATAAATAGAAGCTCCCAGACATTGTGCGATACAACTACTGTTTTGTAAGTTTTTTTTAGCATCTACAGACGCCATCGCTGCGCCTGCTTCTCGCGTAGGTAGCAAGTCATAAAACTTTTTCCAACGACGAGTTTCCCCTTACACAAAACTATCTTGGTTTCCGACTTTAAGAAGATACGCATCTCTCTCGATACGTGCCGTCCGATGCTGCTTTTTTTTGTCTGACGGTAATATGTACTCGTAATATAGAGGTATCTCTGTATTGTTCGATACATATATTATTCTTTTACTTACACTCACATTAATTTAATTAATTAACTTCTTTTCAGTTTGCATTTATTGTGTGTAATTTCTAAGTACTTATTTGTCGTACTTGTACATATTGCTTTCATTTAATCACCTTAATGCATTTCAAATCGTGACTTCTTTTTTCTGTAAATATTAAACAAAAACTTTAAGACAATGTTGTTGTGTTTTATTTTATTCAATAAGTTGTAATATATTTATTTCAGCATACTATATGTCCTAAATCATTTACATTATTGTTAGGACGCTATAGCAAGCCCGAAACGATTCAACACAAGCCACAAGCATCCATCTTGTAACAATTTGGCGCTCCCACGTGGTAAAATATAACTCGAGCCCAACTAGCGTTCTCGCACAAAACAAATAAACAAACACACGTAGCACTAAATTAGTTTTTTAATATAAAAAACTATTTTTCCGAACATTATAAAATTGAGAGAAATTACGAACATTATAAAATTGTGAGAAATTATAAGTGAAAATGTCGCTTAAAATTTGTAATATTTATCCATACATAATTAATACTTGCATATAACTAAGGAAATACATGTCGGTAGATTATTTTGCAAACGTATCTACTTACCTAATTTAGATACATACTTTAAAGCTTTCGTGATTTTAATGGGTGTTACGTTATCAATTATGTACATACTAGTATAAAAAAATGTAATAAAAAGTTTATGTGAATATATTCAAATTCGTCTTATTGATGATTCACATTCATGTTTGTCAGATATAAACATTTTATATCTTCACATCATAAAAAAAATTGTGGTTGTGTTATATTAAAACATACAAGAATGACAACTTCGTTATTGTTAACCAAAAAATTTTATAACAAATCTAATATACAGTGCTTCTCAAAAGTCCCCCCCCCCCCTCTTATCTTTGGAACGATTATACATACACAAGTGAAATTTGGAAACTGAATATTATAGGTTATAAACTTTCCTACTAGTGATGATAGATGACGAAATCGTCATAGATGACGTCACAAGGCCATTGTGACCAATAATTTTAAATGGAACGCTACGGCAAGCGACACCTCTTTTAAAAGGTATCGAAAAGCCTATTCAATGATACTAATTTTGTTTGTGTTTGAGGCAGTTTTAATGGCTCATTAGTAAACATGAAAATTTAAATTCCATTCAGTATGATATTAAATACAGATTTAAGAAACAGTATGTACTTAAAGAAATTGCTCGAAGTGACTTCCATTTACTTCCTGACAGTAAAATATCCTATTTTTAAACTCTTCTCGTACTTCTTCAAATGTGTCTGCGGAAACAGCCTCACATTCCGCAACAATACATTTGTTTTAAAACGTCAATATTGTCAAGTTCAGTGGCGTAAACCTTCGATTTAAGGTACCCCCACAGAAAAAAATCCAAAGGTGTGAGGTCCGGTGATCGAGGTGGCCATTCCGTTGAACCTCGTCGTCCAATCCATCTACCAGGATACTCCTCATGCAAATACCGTCTTACTGCACCGTAATAGTGTGGAGGAGCACTATCCTGTTGGAATGTTATTTCCAAATTGCCGAATTCATCTGGATTATCTTCCAAAATTTCAAGGATTAACGGTTCTATTGCGTTTTGTAACATCTCCAGATAAACCTCACCAGTTAAATTAATATTTAAAAAAAGAGGCCCAACGATGTGGTTTACCAGGATACCTGCCCAAACATTCACCTTCTGGGAAAATTGGGTATGTGTTTCACGAAACAGGTGAGGATTTGCGTCACTCCAATACCTCACATTGTGTATTTACATTTCCATTTAGATAGAAAGTACTTTCGTCACTAAAACAAATTGTTTTGACGTAGTCTGGCTGTTGGTTAATTTTAGTTTCCATATTTTCACAAAATTCTAGTCTTCGGTCTGGGTCGTCGCCTGAGAGTTGATGAACCATTTTTAATTTGTATGGATGAAATTTGTATTTTTTCAACACCCTGTGTACTGTACTTCGACTAACTTCACAGGTAGATGCAACTTGAGTTGTTGAAGAAGTAGGATTAACTCTTACTTCTGCCAGTATATCAATTTTTTTCTCATCAGAAATTTGTGGTCTGCCAGATCGTTTCGCATCATTAATACTACCCGTTGTTTCAAACTTACGAAGAAGCTCCCTTAAATAAGTCCTCGAAATGGGGCGATCGGGAAACCTCTCATTAAAAATGCGTTCTGCTGCATGAATATTTTGTCTAGTTTCACCAAGAATTAGGACCGCTGCTACTTTATCACCTAAAGCACGTACCATTTCGCTTCTTGAAGCACTTAAACTTTCGACTCACAACAGTTTAACAAATTATTAAAATGTACAAAAATATTAAAAGTACCATAAGCTGTAAAAACAGTGAGACGTTCGATCAACAATACACAAATTATTAAATGTTCAAAAACTTGGACAATTACAAAAACGTCGAATATTGGAGACTAACAAAAACGTCAGATTATTTGACAACTAACCATAGGCGGAGCTTGAATTTGGAATTTTAGTATTAACTTGACAATTTGACGTTTTAAAACAACGTATTGTTGCAAAATGTGAGGCTGTTTCCGCAGACATATTCGAATAAGTACGAGAAGAGTTTAAAAATAGGATATTTTACTGTCAGGAAGTAAATGGAGGTCGCTTCGAGCAATTTCTTTAAGTACATACTGTTTCTTAAATCTGTATTTAATATCATACTGAATGGAATTTAAATTTTCATGTTTACTAATGAGCCATTAAAACTGCCTCAAACACAAACAAAATTAGTATCATTGAATAGGTTTTTTCGATACCTTTTAAAAGAGGTGTCGCTTGCCGTAGCGTTCCATTTAAAATTATTGGTCACAATGGCCTTGTCACGTCATCTATGACGATTTCGTCATCTATCATCACTAGTAGGGAAGTTTATAACCTATAATATTCAGTTTCCAAATTTCACATGTGTATGTATAATCGTTCCAAAGATAAGAGGGGGGGGGGGACTTTTGAGAAGCACTGTATGCATATGACCAAATGACATGAAAAATAAAAAATATATTTACTTTGGCTTAATAGATGATGTTGGTGATGCTGATGTGGATTGTTGTACTTCAGATGATTTCAGTCCATTTACTTCAATTACCGTGACGAAACTACTGAGATCGTTGGCGGTCGGTGTGGCAGCTTCTGAATTGAATGATTCACTTTTAGAAGGCTTTCCTTGAGTTTCAGAAAGAAGTTCTGTGATGCATTTGTGTACGGCATTTTCATTTTCCGGTGATTCCAGCGGTGGAGCCGTAGGTACTATTAATTCAGACTTTCTCTGTAACATAAGAAAAAATAATTTAAACACAGAATATTATATATTGATCAATATGTAAAGTTTTGTTCTCGACTGAGTTTCGAACCTATGCTACGTTTGCATTTTTTAAATACATCAGCGACAGAATTAACCGCACACCCTATGTTTTGTTATTTTGTTGAAGATTTTCGTAAATTTTCGATATTAATTGACATTACATGACACTTTGACAGTAAATAATTAAGTTTAACTGTCATTGTCTGTGTATTATTGTCATTCGTATGCTTATTAGTAATTTGGTTCAAATTTGACTTGCTTAGTGTTAGTGTATTTACGATTTCTTTTTTATTAAACTTAATTAGACTTGTTTAGTGTTGGTGTATATCTTTTCAAGTCGGTTTAAGTTAAGTCAAAAACATTTTAAATTCGAAACAATGCCATTGAACGCAAACTCCGTAGCCAAGGCTGTGGTTCCATTCGATAAAGGTTACAGTCAACGTCGTATTGCTGGAATACTTGGTGCTGCCCGTGAGACAGTCAGAGATGCCATCAGACGTTTTCTTACACCAAAAGGCCTACTCAGGGCCGCCATCGCTGCACTTCCGTGAGAGACGATCGTCGTTTTGTTGTAAGCACGATTTTAAGAGATCGGTTTTGTACCCCCGTTGAAGCCCGTAATCGTCTTGCTGAGGTTAGAAATGTAGACGCGAGCGAGCGAACTGTAAGAAGAAGGTTAGCAGAAAATAATAATTCAGCGAGACGCCCTTACCGAGCCCCACAGCTTCGCCCGCATCACAAAACAGCTGGGCTCCGTTTTGCGCGGGAATACAGTATGTGGAATATGATTCAGTGGAAGAATGTTTTATTCTCCGACGAGAGCAGAATTGCTTTAAGAAATCCCGATGGCTGCCAGCGTGTATACAGACGTCCAAACGAGCGGTTTGCTTCTTGTTCTCTTGTTCAAGCTGTGGGTTACCAAGGAGGCCCAATAATGGTATGGGGGGGAATTTCTTACGAGACTCGTACGGATCTGGTGATTTTTGATAGAGGCGGTGTAGATGCTCACAGATATGTACAAGAAGTTCTTCAAGAAACTTTGTTTTAATGCAAGACAACGCACGCTGTCACGTCGCTCGAGTGTTTTTGCAATACCTTAATGAAGTTGACAACAGAACTTTACCATGGCCAGCAAATAGTCCAGACATCAATTCAATTGAACATATCTGGGATAACCTGAAACGTCGGATTCGAGCACGGAGACCAGCTCCAACCACCGTTAGAGAGAAAACTGCGTTGGAAGAATGGGAAAACCTCCCCCAAGTTGACATTCAAAACGTCATGGATACACTTCCACGCAGGCTCTTTGATGTGATTAGGGCACGGGGGAGTAACACTCATTATTGAGTCAAGTTTGTTCACAACAATACTTTTTTTCCATAAATTTCATGCATTGATAATCTTGTTCAAAATTTTCAAAAACTGTTTTTTTCTGAAATTTTTGATGAGTAAACAAAAAATTTCAATTAATTGGTGTTTGTTTCCTTTTTCAAGATGTATAGCAAACGCCAATTAAGTTGGCGCGAGGAGGGGGTGCGCAGAAGCCGTTTTTAAAAACGTCCACCCCCACTACTCAAGTAATTGTCAGAATACATTTGTCATTGACGTTTGACGGAACATAATGTCTCTGCTAGAGGATCATAAAGTGATACACGCTCAGAGGTTAGAATTATCTGACATTTGATATAAAACCAAATACAAATATCCCCACTACTTTTAATTCTGCGCGGACTTACCCCTCCTCGCGCCAACTTAATTGGCGTTTGCTATACTTCGATATTAAAAACTTGAAAAAAATTTAGAATTACAAAAATCTCCGAATTAATGACAAAACATAGGGTGGGCGATTAATTCTGCCGCTAATGTATTATAAACAGTGACTACTTTTTTACCAACGATTAAGACTATACAACTCGGTTTAAAGGTAACTTTATCATTTTCAAATAAGATTTTAGTATTTTTTGCATTTAATTGGTTACAGAAGTTAAGGAATGAAATCTCATAAAAATAAAGCAGGTCATACGAGTTAGTTAATGGTGTTTTATCGAATAAATGGAACATGAAAATTCCCAATACTAGACCTGATGACCTTGGAATTGATTGTATCTATCTAAATTGACGATGTTTGTGACTATACACTTGAACACCTGCAAACTATATACTAGAAAGTCCATATCAATTATTTTATCACGCTTATCACGTTGAGGTATCAAGTTAGAATCCAATATTGCTGTGCGGAAAGATTCCTGTGGGTTTTATTCTCATTTAAGGTGAATGCCGACAGCGAAAAATCTTTTGTAGCCTCACAGGTGCTGCCGTAAATAATAGATTATGGCCTACCTATGTCCTCTGCAAGGCCCACCTCGCATTGCACAGTATAGCATAGTCTAGCCAAGAGCGACAGAGGTATTTGTAACATATGTAAATTTTCACTCACATTTTTGTTACCATTGAAGAGTGAGATATTTGCATATGCTACGAATACCTCGGTTGTCCTACGCTGTGGTGTGCTATGTGCATAATGCGGTAGGTCTAATTCGCAATAAGCTGTTAGGAGATGTAATAGCATGGATTATTATTATTATACTATTCAATTCCTATCCACTTTTGACAAAGAAATTTTATCAACATTGGGAAAATAATGCAAGAATTCGCAATTACATGATAATAATTCCGAGTGTTATTGTTCCGAATGATACCTTTATATTTGTTCAATTGCTTCACCTTAACTCCATCACTCTTTACAGTTGGGCGCATTATGCTCTTTGTAGATCTCTAAATAAAAACCTTACTTCTATTCGATCACTTCTGTGTCATCTATAAAAGCTACTAATCCACTCAGGTAATGTTTGAGTATTCTCGTAGCCTCCACTAGATTCTTGAAGAAATACTTTTATCCGAGGATTTTCAATTCCTCACAAGAGCGGGTACATGCAGGCTTCACACTTCTTATTTTAAGAGTCGTTGACATACTCCTGTTGTATGAATGCTTTCTCAAAGGGTAGTGCCTGTTATTATAGCTCGGTGATAATCTTAGTTTCTTCTTCATTACTTCCAATTAGATTAGATGAGAACATTTAGTTCTCCTAAAATAAGTGTGTAATAAGAAAATTTAAAAATGTTTTAGACAAAGATTCCGATTTTCTCATAGTAAGACAAATTTGTGAAGGGACGTGTAAAGATGCATTAAATTGTTTCAAAGATTATTTTAAATATGCAAATATAGCATTACTAAACGTAGAACGGTCGTTTTCGGCATTAAAAAACATTTATTTCCGCACGTCGTACTAGCTTGACTGAAAGAAATGTGAAAACATATCTAATAATTGAAATATTTAACAGATGTTATCCACTCTGTGATTTCACGGAAGACTCTTAATACGGTACGTTTTATAATTTATTTCTTACCATTTATTTTATGTGTCAACTTTTATGCGGCCGCTACTGGCTGTTAGAGCAAATTCTCCAGCCCTATTGATGAGTATAACGTGTGTTCATTTGAAAAGTCAATCTAGGTTACTTTGAAATTTTGATAGAATAAGACGCATATATATTAGTATGTGTTTGTTGTTCCGTAAACGTAAATCCAAATGACATTTGATAATGTCAATCACACTTGTTATTTATTTGTATGTATGAAACTGTCAAAATATTCGACTTCGTAAGTTAAGTAGTAAATTTTAATTTACGACATACTTCAAAATGTTCTCAGTAAATCTCATGCTACTAGATTGACTTTTCAAATGAACACGCGTTATATTGATGTGACATAAACGCTAATACACATAATGTTGCATGTTAATGTTTTTAGTAACATTGATATTTAAGTTCCATTGTATAGCACATAAAAACACTTGTTTTTATTTAGGTAACAATTATTGTTGTATACTTGTTTTATATTTTTTCGCTTATTTAGTTTCGCCTGTTAGAAAAATGTATTACTATTGTTCATGGAATACAATAATCAGTTCTAGAAAAAATATTTTATTAGTACCTCCACATTTTTCATGAAAACATGAATTCATAATTAAAAAAGAAAACTACCTTATTAACACTTTATAGATTAAAGTCAATTAATGCATAAAATACAATGACATTAATTAGAAGCATTACAAACTGACAACTTACACATTTTCTTCAATTATAATAGCATATGGACATGTGTGTTATAACATTGAATTATGTATTTTAAAACTTTTTTAAGAAAATAATCTTAAAATTTATGAAACACGTTTATATTGATAGAAGATGAAGATGTACATGAAGTCTGAACAATTTATCAGTTATGTATATTTATTTTTCAAAATATTCTGCGTGATAATTGATGGTACTTTCGTATACGTTTGAAAATTTTTCTTTTTCTATTCCGATTGAAGTATCTCCAAAAACATGCACTTTGAACGCATCAACTGCTTCTTCTGGCGTCGAAAATTGTTGACGGCGTAGTTTATTATTCATGTACAGGAACAAAAAAAAATCATTTAGTGCCAAATCAGGACTGTACGGTGGATAACCCATCAATACAATATTTTGACCGATCAAATATGCGACGTGTGAGAGCTTTCATTTGTCATGGTGAAAAATTATCCTGCGTCGCTGATTGTTTTTCTTATTTCTTCAAAGATGGCACATAAATGGTTGTGTACTAGTGATGTGTCGATCCGGGTGGATTCGTTCCAAAGGAACGAATCCATCCGTGGAACGAATCCGAAATTGTAACTATATGTCGTTCCTTTATTTCGTTCCATCGAGATCATTCAATCTATAACCACGATAGAATGGCACGTCGTTAACCATTTGTCGGTCTCTTCACATATTTGCTTACTAAGATTTAAATTATAAATGTATATATTGTCAATGTATTTTTTCATAATGTAAACAAATCATTAATACATGAGTCTCTATTTATATTTATTTTAACTTTTGGCTCTTATCCACTCCATCAATTATCGCTTGTTTCAATAATATAAATTAATATAAATCGGTAAAGGAATAAATTGGCCTTATGATAAAAACAAAATCAAAAGATAAAATATAACGGATCTGGTATGTTAAATGTTTTTTTCTTAGGTTCGTCTAATTAGTAAAAAGCCAGTTGTAACAGCCCGACGTTGGGCCGACCAAATTAATATAAAGCTATAAAGGAATAAATTGGCCTTATGATAAAAACAAAATCAAATGATAAAATATAACGGATCTGGTATGTTAAATGTTTTTTTCTTAGGTTCGTCTAATTAGTAAAAAGCCAGTTGTAACAGCCCTACGTTGGGCCGACCAAATTAATATAAAGCAATAAGGCCTTACAGTTGTGCATATAATTAAAGTTAAAGTAATAATTAATTTTGCCCAAAAAATAAAATATATTGAATATTAACGTACGGAGTTATAGAAGTGATTTATAATAGATGGCGTTAAAGTTATATTTTTACAGTTGACATAGGTGTAACTTATATGAACTTGAATACAATAATAAAAACAGTTTATACTTAACTTCTTTTCAGCCTCCTTTACGTGCTAAAGTTATTACTGAGTATTTTATGGGTGTCTTAATCACAATATAGCTAGCTCAGATTATCGTGAACAAGATTAACGTTAATGTAGGTTCGGTGTATTAATAGAAAATAGTTATTCGTTTAAACTAAGTTATGCTAAGTGAATGATTTTCCAAAGTTGTTAAAGAATAAAACAAAGGATGAATGGTAAATATCACTGATTTAATTAGATTCTCAAAGCATAAAAGGTAAGTTTTAAATACCATATAGTATTACATTTGCATGAAAAGTCACGTGATTCGATATAAAATAAAAGTAAGGTTAAATGTTATTATGAAATCGTTATAACTCAAATATTTAAATTAGGAAACACAAATTCAAAGTAAGAAGAACTGTATTTTTCGGTATTAAACTGTATAGTGATCAAATGCTAATATTTTAGGAATTTAAATGAAATATAAACGATCTTTTTCGCAATGTAACTAATAAAATTTTATATTTTAGGAGATTATTAAATAAATACTCAATCTTGATGCTGGATGTTTTTCTGTATGGATGTTGGATGTTCGAGTCTTGGTACACAGGAAAAACGGGTTCAGGTGCAGGAGAAAAGCCGGTTTTGTCCCAAATTCGGGTTGGCGTCCTTTAGAAATTGGAGTTTTGGTTATCAATGCTCAGCGGTTTCAGGATAAGGTAACCTCCGTAAAAACGATGCCAGTGGATCGGGAACTTATAGGATATCTTTTTGGTAAGGTTTCGCTAATTTATTTTAGGTTTATAACAGTTTATTCCTTCATACACTTTTTATAAAAATTAGACGCGTTGTACCATTTTTAATTACCCAAGCGAACTCTCTATTGTTTTTGTTAATTCTCCAGGCATCTTATTCTGAATGTTGTTTATACTTATTTAATCTCGACAATAAATTTCTCAAAATAAAATAAATTACTACAACCAATCGTTTTGACATTTCATTAAAATTATTGTATTAATTTTACAATGGATAAAAGTTTATTTTAAATGTTCAACTTCCGCTAATTACCTATTTTCATTTGGGATAATTCCCGCCTTATCTGATTTTAAATTAGGTACAGCCATGACCATAATATGTGACATATAATTCCAATCAATTAAGTTAAATATCTTCTGGAAAATTAAAATGTATGTGAAAATGACTAAAGTGAATGGTTACAAGAAATTCAATAATTATGTGATACAAATTTGATAAATTAAAAACGCGGCATTAACTTTATTGATATGGCATGTGAAAAATGCAGTTCTAACAAAAACTTATTCTAAATTAACAATTTTAAATATTAATACTGTATTTTTGCTCTAGGCCCCTCATGTACATGGGTAGCCTTATCACAAATATATATATTCGATGTTAATAAGAATCTAAGGTTTCTAAGGTTATTTTATTGGCCGTATAAGAGCCGCTGTAATTTAAAAGAAAAATGCAAACCGCAGTGAGCCTATTACAATAGAAAAAGTGTAGATACAGCAGACGATAACATATGGGGTAACTTTGATAATGAGATTTCGAAAATAAAAACAACATTAAACCCTACTGCAGAAGCAATTAGTGAAATTGGTAAATATGTTCAAGAATCCTTATTAACTAGGAATCAAAATCCTCTTTAATGGTGGGAAGACAGGAAAAATGTTTATATAAATTTATATACCTTTATGAAAAAATAATATTTTTAAATTATAATCATAACTTGTATTAATGTAATTTTTGTACACCAGTTTATATTTATTGTTTTGTATTTATAATAAATAACAATAATTTATAATAAATAAATAAAACAAACAGGCAATCACTTCGATACAATAAAGCTAGATCGAAATGGATGTGTCATTTGTCGGACTTTACAAATTCGATCGGCATTTAATATCGAGGTTGTTATAATCTCTCCATCTGCAGAATAGAACGAGAAGGAACGAGTCCACAAAAGGAACGATTTCGCCCATCTCTATTGTGTGCCATTCAGAATTGACCGTTTTACGATCTTCAAGTGGCGCTGTAGCCACTTATCCATTTTTCCAAAAAAACAGGCGATTATTTGGTTTGAAACCGTTGGATTGAAAATAGTGGAGTTGTTGAATGGTCGGGGAGATCTCCTGACTTAAATCCTCTGGATTATTTTTTATGGGGAGCTGTTAAAAATAGTATTTGTAAAGATGATGTTCCACAAAACATTGAAGAACTTCGACATAGACTCTGTAATTCCTTCGATGAAATTCCCAGCAGAAAAATACAAAGGACAGTTCAAAAATGCCAGAAAGCGTGCATCGCGCACGCTTTCTGGTATTTTGAGCTGTGTTTTAATAAAAATAACCAATTATTTGAACATTTACTGTAATTAATGTAGGTGTAGGCTTCCGCGGTCGTTCTCTAGATGTAGATCTCGGTTTCCGGGTTTACAACGTACAGCCCTGAAGATGTCCCTTGAAACAGTGGACGAAACGTTGGCAATTACGCCTAACTCGACGCGGTTCCAACCCGGAAACCGAGATCTACATTTACTGTAATTGTTGGTTTATTGTTTTGTTCCCTATTTTGATTACTGTTATTGTTATTTTCATTTATTGTTACAAACAAGGTGCAAGATTGACATAGACTTTGCAAAAACACACCTTTAATTTACCATTTGTAAAATATGTAATATACGATAATTTAAATGTTTGACAGTTTAAAATTTTATGGCTACCTTACTTAATCTTAAAATTTATTCTTCGTGAATTAAAGAATAATATCAAAAACTTGTGTCAACATGTCTACATGGTTGAAATCAGAAAAAAAAACTCTTTCTAGCGGTGTCAAAATCCGACATAGTGCACATAAGAAATTAAAAAGTTGATGATGGCCAGATAGAGCCTAAACGTCATATGAGTTTACCATTAGATAGTAAATAAAAAGTGGCCTCGAGAATGTCTTTTTAGTTTTCCACTGCAACCCCAAAAAAATGTGCTAGAGGTAAATGAAAAGAATGAACTTCTTTCGTTTTTTATAAAAATCTCAAACATCATTTGACACAGGTCCATTTTCTTTTCGGGTTCATAACAAACACAAAATTTAGCAACTTTGCAAATTTAAATCTACAGTCTATCTCCAATAATAAGCGAGATTCCCATGGTGAGGGTCGAAAATGACTCAGCCTGTATACAGGGTGTCCAGAAACTCTCCTGACAAACGAACACCGGAGATTCCTCTGATAATTTTAAGACAATTAAACCCAAATTCACCTAGTCCGAAAATGCTTCCTAAGGGAGCTAGAGTTCTTTGAAGATGGCGCCTTGTATTTATTTTTTTTGAAATTCCTCCAGAACGCTTCTATTTAGAAAAACAAAAACTGGTATGCTTATTTATCCTCCAGAGATGAATCGATTCCATCAATTGCGAATTTCTAGTACCGGTCATAGGCGTCCGTTTTGGGTAGGTCTACGGTTATTTTAAGGCATAACTTTTTTGTCTTTAACTTTTAAGCATTTGGGACACTAGATTATTAAATTTTCAGGTATTCCAGTACTAAAATGTACTCTTACTTTAAGTCGGTAGGATACACCGTTTTCTAGAAAAATCGATTTGTAAATTTTTCGTTTTTTCTTCATTAAAGTTCAATTTATTATGTACCTACTTATTTTTAGCGACGAAGTTGGCTTGGACTATCAAGGCATGGATGAAAATTAATTTAATAAATTAAAAACAAATTATTTATTACAATGGAACGAAACTAACAAAAAAAGAACAAGTATCTCTATGCATAAGTTTACCCTTTTGCTTAGAGAACGCCGAATTCTTGCAAATATTCCAAAGTTATTTCTAAATTCGTTGCAAGCATCTTGTATCCTTAGCCTTAGGAACGGAATAAACAAATGCTTTTATGTATCCCCAAACACAATAATCGCAAGGATTCAAATCCGGCGACCTTGCTGGCCAAGCAACTGGACCGCCTCTTCCAATCCAATGGTCTTCGTAGTTATTATCTAGAAAGTCTCGTACATTCCTGCTAAAGTGGGCCGGACAGCCGTCCTGTAGAAACCATAACTTTTGCCGAATATTTAAACGCACCTCATCTAACAAATCAGGTAAAATATTTTGCAGGAAATGTAAGTAATCAGCACCATTTAAACGAGCAGGTAATTCCACAGGTCCAAGTAGATAATCGTCAACTACTCCTATCCAGACGTTTATGCTAAACCTATGCTGATGCTTAAATTCTTGAACAACGTGGGGATTGTCACCAACGTACGAATAATAATGTGCATTATGTACATTAAAAATTCCATTTTTTGAGAATGTAGCTTCGTCACCAAACAAAATGTTCCTGAAGAAACCTTCATCTTGATTTTTCTGATTTTGTAACCATCTAGCGAATTCTACGCGAGCAGGAAAATCTCCTTCTAGCAGTGCTTGCACCTTTGTAAAATGAAAAGGATATAAATTTTCTTTGTGTAAGATATTTCCTACGGAAGATTTTGAAATTGTGGGGTACATGGCAGATAGTCTTCGAACGCTAATTTCTGGATTTTCCTCAACTTCCATTAAAATAACATCTTCATGTTCTGCTGTTACATCATTATGTCTCCCTGTTTCATTATTTTTTGGGACCACTGAACCTGTTTCTCTTAATCGTTGATGAAGAGCTGTAAATGTTGAGTGAGTGGGATGCTGACGATTGGGAAATTTTTCAGCGTATCTACGTTGCGCCGCTCGAGCGTTACACCTCATTTCGCCATAAACTAAATGCATATCGGCGTATTCCTCATTAGTAACAACCATTTTTTTTTTAAATTGAAATCGTTGTGTTTGAATAACACAAAGTAAAAAATGAAAAGATAAACTTCGCGAACTGACAACAATTTGACAATGAAAAACGTAGGTTTTACTTCTGTTGGCAGTTCAGAGCTAACTATTGCAAAAAATAAAAAATTGAACTTTAATGAAGAAAAAACGAAAAATTTACAAATCGATTTTTCTAGAAAACGGTGTATTCTACCGACTTAAAGTAAGAGTACCTTCTAGTACTGGAATACCTGAAAATTTAATAATCTAGTGTCACAAATGTTTAAAAGTTAAAGACAAAAAAGTTATGCCTAAAAATAACCGTTGACCTACCCAAAACGGACGCCTATGACCGGTACTAGAAATTCGCAATTGATGGAATCGATTCATCTCTGGAGGATAAATAAGCATACCAGTTTTTGTTTTTCTAAATAGAAGCGTTCTGGAGGAATTAAAAAAAAAATAAATACAAGGCGCCATCTTCAAAGAACTCTAGCTCCCTTAGGAAGCATTTTCGGACTAGGTGAATTTGGGTTTAATTGTCTTAAAATTATCTGAGGAAACTCCAGTCTTCGTTTGTCAGGAGAGTTTCTGGACACCCTGTATAATAATAAAAAAGTACAATTATTAAAATCGTAATGACAAGTCAAATAAAATACACTTTCTTTTGTATTTTACTAAGGTTTGTGATTTACAAAGTATATGTTGAATCTGATCACTCTTTTAAACGGTTGAATAATATTCTCCAAAATATAATACATAGTATTAAATTAGTATAGAGATATTTAAACTATTAAAAGAATGTGTCGGTCTACTCTGTTATTTAAATAAGATAAGAGAAATGAATGTCATATTTTTGTAATAAGCAAACAAAAAAATACCTGCACATTAAAAATTATTTTTGTAGAATTAGATGTTTAGAACACGACGATAATAAATATTATCCTAAATATAACAAAGAAAAGATTACAATAAATGACTATAGGGGCGGTTGGAATTTTTCCTTATTAGCCATTAAAATATTTTTAAGAACACATCTTTGTGTACATATATGATTACTTCCTATAGCAATATTTAAAATACAACAATTGTCGTACGATTAGAGAATACAATGCCGAGCATGTTTTTCAATCTCGGAATTACGGGATTTTTGAAGCGTAATCCCGGGATCCCGGGATTAGACTATGTAGTTTCTAATTGGGCTCAAATGAAAAGAAACCTTAAGTAATTTCTTAAAAATTATTTATTAATATTGTTGCACAACACAATACACAATATACTAAAATAAGGAACAAAAAAGACAATACAAAAAACTATTTAGAATTTCGAAAATACAATCGCAGAGATATCAAAGCATCCAATGTTTGACTTCCAACCCTGCTTCGTAGTTTATTGCCAACATAAGCAGCAGCTGAAAACGCTGGCTCAGGTTCTACACTGGTTGGAGGAATAGACAATAGGTATTTATATGCTAATTCTAAGTGATATCCACGAACTCCTCCATTTTCGAACAGGCTCATTTCGCGTCTAATACTATTTACCAACCCCGGATTGATTTTGTACTTCAGGATCTGGGGATTCCATGCTCTTATTAACTTCCAGCTGTAACTTTTCCTTTAGTGTCAATTGGGGTTGGGAGGTTTGTTGCCTTGGCTCATCATCTGTTTGTGATCCTAACCTTTCTTCCTCTTCCGATTATTTAGTCTTTCAACAATACTCTTTATTTGCGCCCTCACTAAAGCCTGTGTAGGAACTGGAAATAAGTCAAGCCATTCCAAATCCGGTAATAACTGATTTTCATCATCTTTTCGTGGATTTTGTAAATAATTCAACACACCAGTTAAATCATCATTTATTATCATCGTCGTTGCTTTATATGTCCCACTAAGGATGTTTTCATTTTATTGGCGAGTGCTGAGTTTTTGCTAGACAATTGTTTTATAAGAAATTTTAAAGTAGCATCAGCTGTGTATAAATTAGCACCTCGTCGACAGATAGCTTTTACTGTTAATTTAATTGGGGTCAGCACATCAACAATTTTATTTACCAGGTCAAAATCAGCATCTTCTAAACGGATTGGATGATTGAAATCTATAAGAGCTTTTTGAATGCAGGTCTTTAAAAGAGAAAATCGTTCCAGCATGGTTAAAAGACTATTCCACCTGGTTTTACAGTCCAAAAGAAGTGACAGCTCTTTTTCATGTTCAATCTTCACATATTTTTGAAGTACTGTTTCATTTTTGAATGGTGATCTTTTGAAATACACTACAACTTTGTGGATTTTCTTTATAAGCTCATTAATGTTTTCATCTTTCGTTAAGTCTGGTATGTGTTCTCGCGCAAGTTCATTTTGTGATATTAAGATTAAACTTGATTCTGGACAGTCTAAGTCTTCTAAATTGTCATCATCATCGCTATCGTTCATATATTCAGCAGTCACAGCTGGTTCATTTATAGTATCATCTGAGTCTGAGGTAGGGCTGCCTTGCCTGTCTTGAAAATAATTCTTTATTTTATAAAGCACATCACAGACGGCCAAATTGATACCATGTGCGAGATACAATTGTTGTTCAGTGCAAACAAGCTGTCCCACCTTTATCATAACGTTCGGTCCATCAGTTACAGTAGCCACGATATCAGTTTCCAGGGAAATATCAAATTTACTTACGCTCTTTCAATATACGAAGACAATTTTCAGCCGTCATACTTCCATGAATAGGAACGAGTCCTAAGCTTCAATTTTTTTTTATATGAATGAACGTTGACAGCCATGTATCGTTTATTGGACGTTGATGTCCACTCGTCGAAAAATAGACTGAATCTTTCACCTGCACTTTTCAAATGTTTTAATTTTGCAGTTACTTGCTTTCTGATTTTTTCACTGTAATTCATAACACGCTTTCGAATTGTGACGGCTGATTTTGGTAAATCCGTGTATTTCGCTAAGAGCAATTTTCTTAAATGGTGTGAAGTTATGAATACACTGAATGGAAATCCATCTAATGCAATCATTCTTGGTAAAACATCATCCAGGCTATCGTCGGCACTTTTAGTAAAATAATCTTCTAACTTTCGTTTAGCTGGCGGCGGTGCTGTGTTCAGATTTTCAGAATCTTGACTTGCTAAAATCTTAATGTTATCCCAAGCCTTGAGAATGGCAGGGCATCGCTTACATTTAGCACTATTCCCGTCTTTCGCAATTAAAAAATAACTCCACGCTGACGACGTATCACTGTTTTTTTTTATGTTGAACAAAGTCTCCCGCCATTTAAATAACTTTTTCAGATAATTGACTTTTAAATTTAAATGACCTGCGTAACCTTGTCACTGGTAAAATAATAAATGAAAAAAGTAAATCCTAATAAGCGTATTTATACTTTCGTACAGAGAATCCCCGACGGGGAATCCCTCGCAACAATATTATGATATATCATATGAGGGGATCGGGTGATTTCCCTGTTGGTCCGATGGGGAATTACTTTAACAGTATTGTATTGAAGTAGGCCAGGCGGGGACGTCCCTTCGAAGTTACATATTATTTGGGCTGTACCTGTGTAGTTCTTTTATCGTACGGCGTACCTAAAGTTGATTTTTTGTCTTTATGTAATAAGTGCCCTTAATATAATCTAAGTAAGGTCATTGTCAAGGCGAAACGGATTACGGAATGCAAACTGGAAATCCCGAGATTAGCCAAGTACAGTCCCAGGATTTACGGGATTAAAACCCGGCCGGGATCCCGAGATCGCGGGATTGTATTCTTTACTTACGATATACCAACAGAAGAAAACCATTGGGACAGGTTTTAATCAATAAAATGAATTTTCGCGAATACGTGTTTGAGTATTTGAATGAATTAAGTTCATTGATAACAAATATCTTGATAACTTGAAAACAAATAAAAATCGGATATTTGAGTATTTTTACACTTCTGGAGTTTGGTCCGTTGCTCTCGACTCGCCCCGTATATTGCGTAAAATTTTAACAAATCATTTATACAGGACGATTCTAAATGTATGCGACAAATTTTATGGGCTGATTCCTAAGGTTATTATGATCATAAAAGTTCATATAAATGTATGTTTTAAACGGCTTAGTTTTAAAGTTAGGGGTTGTTTAATAGCAAATTAAAAGTTCATACAATAAAACGTACTAATATAACAAAATAACTTGGAAATGCCCGCTTTCAACTGCAATGCAAGCTTCTATCCTCCGTTGCATTGATTGGTGAGTGCGTTCAAGAATACCGGGGGTGTTTCTAATTCTCTCAAATGCTGCAAGAATACGATTCATTTGCTATAGTATAACTAACAAGATTTAATATCACACCTGTCTCTGCAAAAATATTCGTTTTGAAGAGAAAATATTTGTCATTTCAATATTATTGTGTTAAAGTTTTCTAAAATGAATTACACAAATTCTGAGTTGTTCGATATGCATTTTGTTTACGGTCTTACCAATGGTAATTCACGTGCAACTAGACGGTTTTGTGAAGAACGATACCCGAACCTTGTCATCCCGCATCATTCGATATTTGCCCGTCTTCACCAACGTCTTAGTGAAATGGAAAGTTTTAAAATACAACAGAAAATCGCACTAAATCCTCAGTTTTTGGCTCAAGTATTCTACATCGACGAGGCTAATTTCTCCAGACATGCTATTATTAATCTCCAGACTTAAATTCTCTAGATTTTTTTTGTCTGGGGTCACCTTAAAACGCTAGTTTATACAACTTCCATTGAAAATGTTGATGAACTGAAATATCGTATCGTTGCAGCATTTGAGACAATTCGAAACACCCCCGGTATTCTTGACCGCACTCACTCATCAATGCAGCAAAGGATACAAGAATTTTTATAAGTTAATTTTGTTATATTAGTACGTTTTATTGTATGAATTTTTAATTTACTATTAATCATCCCGTAACTTTAAAACTAAGCTGTTTAAGACATACACTGATGTGAACTTTTATGATCATAATAGCCCTAGTAATCAGCCCATCAAATTTATCGCATATATTTAGAATCACCCTGTATATACATATATATCATTTAATTAACTCCGTTTTATTCTTATACATTTAAACAATAACTTTTAAATAAGTCATAATTTTTAATAACTAGACGTTTGCGTTTCGTTTAATAAACTTTACTGGCTAAATTACTTATTTCACTTAAATTTTTGATACTTCATACTTGAATATAATTTTGAACTTTTTTACCATCTAACGATCAATATGTCAATATGAAATATGAGAATAGTGTTAACATTTTACGAATAATTAGGTCAGCACGCACCTGTATGTCATCTGGAATGTGATCTGAATACATAAGTACCTATTTTTAATATGTAAATTGTTTGAAAATAGCGAACCTTGACATTCAGTTATGATATTCCATCGATCTGAAAACTCAAAAGATACAAAGGTTTAAAGAGTTTATTTTGAGGATATGGTCTTGTTTAATTATAGAAAGTCCAATACAAAATACTGAAAGATTGATTATTAGAACTATTGATGTTAACGTCAGCACCATTAAAATTTATCCTTTCGGCATTTAACTGAATTATATATACAGGCTGGTCCTTAAGTTTGTCGAGAAATTTTAGGGTGCGATTCCTTGGGTTATCTCGAGAGAAATAGTTCCTATAAACATGTGTCCTAAAGTTTTCCGTTGTAGAGATACAGGCTGTTTAATTTTTCAAAAAAAAAAAATTTATTTCAAAAATATAAGAAACGGTTACAATAAACCCTAAAAGTACTGTTGAAAATGACCACCAACAGCTAATATGCAGGCTTCTATCCTCCTATTCAATTGCATACTCACACGCTGAAGAAGTTCGGGAGTGTTTCGAATTGTTTCGCATCTAACAATTATGCGATTTCTTAGGTCATCTAGATCTTGAATTGGCGAAGTATAAACAAGTGATTTTAAATGTCCCCACAGAAAGAAGTCTAGAGGGTTCAAATCAGGTGACCTTGGAGGCCACGGCTGATTCGGAACTTCCACTCCTCGACCTATCCATCTATTCTGATATGTCCTATTTAAAAATTGCCTAGCTTGTAAACTAAAGTGTGCTGGAGCGCCGTCATGCATAAACCAAAGTTCATTTCGGATCAAAAGTGGAATATCTTCTAAAAGGTCAGGCAACTCGTTTTCAAGAAATAGCCGATATGATGCACCATTAAGTCGTATAGGAAGGAAAATGGACCAATTAAATAATTATTAATTATCCCCGCCCATACATTTAAGGAAAATTGCTCTTGAAAGTGCATCTCCCTTATGGCATGCGGTTTTTCATCTGACCATAAATGGTTGTTGTGGAAATTCCTAATACCATTTCTGGAGAAGTTCGCCTCGTCAGTAAATAGAATGTAGGTTAGAAATTGTGCATTTTGGGCAATTTTTTGTCGGAACCAATCACAAAGGACTAAGCGTTGCGGAAAGTCACGCGGAAGAAGAGCCTGTACTCTCTGAATATGGAAAGGATATAAAATTGTTGATCGTGTAATATCCTTAAGATGGTTTGATGGCTTGCGTTTACTGTTACACCAATCTTTCTTGTACTGGTTTCTGGATGTTCATCGATTATCTGCAGAACAGCTTCCTCTAAATCGGGTGTTCTTTTAGTTTGAGATCTTCCCGGAGTATTTTTGTTTCTCTCAAATGTACCAGTTTCTGCTAGACGACGGTGAATATTACTGAAGGTTTCCCCACAAGGTACAAGTCGTCGAGGATATTTTTGTTGGTAAATACGCCTTGCTTCATAACTATTTCCATTAGCTAGACCGTACACAAAATGCATATCTGCCATTTCAGCATTTGTATAATTCACCATAATTACAAAAAAAATTTGTAGGTACGAACTTTCAAATTAATTATTGTTTGACAATACTTATAACAGTTACGTAAGTACAAATAAATGCTGTAAACATGACAACCATCACAACAGTTCCCTAAATCGATTTCTAAATTTTTGCATTAAAAATTTTTTTGGTGAAAAATTAATCAGCCTGTATCTCTACAACGGAAAACTTTAGGACCAATGTTAATAGGAACTATTTCTCTAGAGATTACCCAAGGAATCGCACCCTAAAATTTCTCGAAGAAATTAAAGACAAGCCTGTATACAATCCCATGTTAGTCAGTTTATACTTCTAATACAAAGTAGTAAATTTTGTTACATATTACAAAAACAAAACCCCTTTTTATTTTTTGTTTTGAATTTTCACTATTCTTGGAATAATTCAAATTTTTTAAAGAATTGTGTTTATAATCTTAACGTGGCAAATACGAGGGACACCTTTTATATTTTTACAACCGGCCACTAGATGGTGTTTTTGACAAATGTAATCATTTAAAAAGGTATATAACCCCTTACCACAATTATTAGTCGTATCCTAAATACGTATTTCGACAACTAAGTCTTTACAGACCTGTAAAGACCTGGTCTTTACAGGGTTGCAGTGTATAGTAGTTGTGCGGAAGCGTTTATATTACTTTACTGTGCCCCATGTGTGACTTTTAATTAGTAGTTTTTACCTACTGATGATGACAACTTAGTTGTCGAAATACGTATTTAGGATACGACTAATAATTGTGGTAAGGGGTTATATACCTTTTTAAATTATTATTTAACCACAGTCTCCATTGAAAGAATTTTCAAAATGTAATCACTATATTCTTAAAGTTTGACATTTGTCAATGAGAAATCCGCGATAGTTTAGAAATTGAGTCAGTAGTTTGTTGACAGTGACAGCTTTAAGACAGTGAGTTTGTAACATAATAGAGATTACTCGTGAAGGTTTTCGTTGGATGATTTTTTCCGATTATAAAAAGGCCTAACTCCACAAGAGTGCATTATATCGCTTCGGTCAACTTTTGGCAATGAAGCAGAATCAGAGAAGACAGTTTAAAATTGGTTTGCAGAATTTCGTCATAGTTGTGCCTCAGTGAGTGATGAATCACGTAAAGGTCGACCAAAAACTGTTGTGATTCCAAAAAACATCGATGCTGTGCGGAAAATGATCGACATGTGACTTACAGTGAGGTAGAGGCATCTCTTGCATATCGCAGACTGCAATTCAATCGATTTTACATGAACATTTATTTGTAAAATAACATGTTCCAGATGGATCCCACATAACTTCACCGAAGCATAGAAAGCAGCTCGTGTCAATTGGTGTAAAGAGATGCGCAAAAAATTCGACGTAGGAACTGCAAAATCCGTATACAACATAGTCACAGGTGAGGAAACATGTATATATGCGTATGAGCCGGAAACCAAGCAACAATCTACTGTATGGGTGTTCCAAGACGAACCCAGCCCCACAAAAGTTGTTCGTGCAAGGAGCACTTCCAAGAAAATGATCGCTTTTTTCTTCGGCTGTACAGGACACATCGCAACAATTCCTTTAGAGGATCGAAAAACTGTTAACGCTGAATGGTATACAGTAATTTGTTTGCCAAAAGTTATAGACGAAATCAGGAAGAACAATCGCAAACGTCGCATTATTCTTCATCACGAGAATGCGAGTTCCCATACAGCCCGTCTAACAGTTGACTATTTGAAAGAGAAAAGTAGAACAGGTGTAAATTTTCTCAAGGATTGATAATAATAATAATATCGTTTATTGTTCAACAGGTAATTCCAAATATAAAACAACAATAAACAAATACAAGTACATACAAAGTAATGATAATTATAATAATAATAAAGTAACAATAAAAAGAATAACTCAAAATACAGGTTAAAAACAAAAAGAACAATTGAAGTCTTCATCATCAAAACCGGCTTCAAGTAAATATGTTAACGAATATTGTCTCAGTATTCTGAACCATGTGAGTTAATGGGGCTTTCCAAAAGATGCTTGTGGTAGGAGTACGATGTGCAAATGTGGAACATTGACGGAAACTTAACGACAGAGAGCCAGTCCGAACAGTCAATCTGAACACTGATTAGATTATACAAAAAAAAACTTGCACTACGATCGTAGCTTCCTGCGATCAGACAATGACAACCTTATTCTCCAGCAAAAGAGAATAGTCAATTCCACAATTGGGATAAATGCTTGATGTTTTGAAACTTAGATATTTAAAAAACCGACGCAGAATTCTCTCCACAGCAACATTCTGAGCGTCGTACAAGGAATACCAAATAACAGACCCACACTCCAGTTTACTCACAACAAAGGCAAAATAAACTTTCTGAGGAGATCGACGTTATTTAAAAATTTGGTTGATCGTAAGATAAAACATAATATTTTACTAGCTGAAAGGCACATGTTTTACACGTGAAGATTGAAGCTTAAGCAGTGATCAAAAGCTATTCCAATATCCCTCATAGAAGTAACTCTCAAAAGCAAATGGCCGTCATAGAATAGGAGTTAATGTCTTAGTAAAGGACATGACAAAGTATTTATTTATATTCAACGGCAAGTGATTGGCACTAGACCAATTAAAGATTAAATCATTAATTTCTTGTAAATGTTTGACATCAGCATCACTCGAAGATTTTGATATCGTCAGCATAACCCAAGGCATTGATGATTTGTATACGCGTTCATAGATTTGTATAGAGTATAATCTATATAAAATATTAGATATATAAAACCTTTCATTTAACCATACTGTGTAGCTTAATTATAATAATTTAATTCTGGTGAAAATTATTTAATTACATAATTCTAAATAGTTACGAAATTGTAACCTGTTATGTTTTTAGTGATACTCTTTTTATGTACCCTTTCACTTTTTATCATGATTCATAATATTACAAAGTTAATTATTAATTTCATATATTTCTTCTTATATTAGTTAGTTTTGCTTTGTCAAAATTTTATGTATGAGCCTATTCTAACGTAATAGTTCCGCTAATTTACAAAATAATTTTTGCATTTCACAAAGTTTTCACAATGTTTATAAAACCTAAATAAAACTTTGAACAATGAATCCTTTTTTTAAATAAATTTTAGTATTATTAAAATACTGATAAACATTTGTTTCATGAAGTTTTTTTAAATTATTTGTAGTTCCAGTATTAGCACAAGCGCCGACCAATTTAGCCGTAGTTAAATAAAAGTAAATAAAATGGTGAAATGAGTTATTAGATTTAATGCTCTTCCAAGGACCACTTAAGGGCTACTTAAGACATTTCCAAATTAATGCTTTTAAGTATTCGCTTTTTCCGAAATAATTTATTCTCACAAAGAATTATAGACACTGCATTTTTTCATGTTGTAAAAATTGTCCAATGAATGCAACGTGTGGAAAAATATGCAAATTTGACGATTTTTTATTAAGAAAATCATCGATATAGACTTCTATGATCTCAAAAATTAGGGAAATGAGAAGAAAAAACCAATAACAATAAACTACATCATAGAACTTGTAGTTATACTGTTCTATAATGTATACCAATATCGTAATATCAGTCGCGTACCACCGAGCTCATATCTTTAGATATGTGAGTAGAGTAAAATGTTTCTCGGCTACAGACTGAGGAAGTGCGAGATAACTAAAAATATAGATAGCTGCAGGAGATGCAATTTACACCCTGAAACCATAGACCATATTACTGCAGGATGTAAAGCACTAGCAGGAACATACTATACTTTGCTCGCACCTTAGAAGACAGTACATGCCTTATGAAAATATGATGCAACGTTGTCATGTTTCGTTGCAGAAAATTTTAAATTAAGATATAAACGCAAATAAAATATAATGGTTTTATTTACTTTCCGTTTCGCGTTAAAATGTAAGTGAAACAAACAATGTAATAAAATATAATGCAATAGTTTATGAACAGAATAGTGAAAATTGTCTTAGTGTTTATTGTTGGTAATATTAATGTTTTCGTTTCAAAACATTTGTACAGTTAAGCTCACATAAATCTAGTATAATCTGACTTGTCAAAATTTTCTAGTATTGCTTAGGGTTCATTAATCTTTGTTTTGAAAGAAAAGTCAAATGTCAAGTAATTTTTTAATACAATTTAGAAAACACAAATAAACTAATACTTAATTGATCCGCCATTTGCATCAATTACTACCCTTAACCTTCTAGGTATAGAATCAATGGGACTTCTTAAAAAATTAGATTTTTCAACAATGTTTTCCCAGGTATTTTCAATAAATTCCTTATGACGCAAATCGAATATACGAACCTTTGTAACGAGCCATCGAAAAAATTCATAATTGAGTAGACTGTGAAATTGGGTTGATACTTTAACCACTTCCACATAATGACATTTATTATTTGACATTGAAACTATAAGTTTGTGTCAAATTTTTCAAAACTCTTATTAAGAAAATTGTTTGTGTTTAGATGTAAATGGACAACATTTTCTGTAGCTGTATGTAAATTTTGATTATTATTTCGATATTAAAAAAATTATTTTTCTTTTTTGTTGTAGTCTCATTTCAATGCCATAACCTTTTTTTACAATGAAACTGTCAAGCATCAAGTAATATGTCATTATGTGGAAGTGGTTAAAGTACCAATCCAATTTCACAGTCTACTCCAATTATGAATTTTTTCGATGGCTCGTTATATTAATAATTTAACAGTACTGAATTGTCAGATTTGTTAGTTATCATCATGGCTCGTTTCGCACTACTTTTTTTCGTTTTATTGTGATGTAAGAGTCTACCTGTATACAACTCGATTCTTGAAAATTCTCGAAATTCGACGTATTGCCTAAAAAACATGTGTTTCTGTGTTTCAGGCAATACGTCTGTATAATCGAGTATTTTCAAGTGCCTTGTTGTATATTATAAAAAAACACCATATGAGCAAAAATTATTTAGATAAGGGATGGCAATGGTTGGAAGGATCACTGTCTTTGATAAGTTCAGCCTGTTGGTTCTACATGTTGGTTGGATGTCAGTTTCGACTTGAATTTTTATTTGACATGAATTAAATGTCAGTTTCGATTTGAAGTTTTATTCGAGATGATTTAAATGCAAGTTTTTTTAGCTGACATAACCAAAATAATTAGAGTTACTTCAAATCAAAACTGACATTTAATTGGCGACAACAAACTGAACTTATTAAAGACAGTGGGATCACTGTCTTTAATAAGTTCAGTTATTATTTAGATAAGGGATGGCCATGGTTGGGAGGATCCCAACCATGGCCATCCCTTATCTAAATAATTTTTGCTCATATGGTACTACACTAAGCAATAGCACGAAAAAACAACCTCATCATTAACACATCTACACCTTACTATAAATATACACCTACAACAATTCTTGAAAATCAAAGATACACATTCTATTGTGATATCACACATACATACAAACAAATTTCAACAAATAGACCAAAAACTGCACTTTAAGTAAAGTGGAACACATCACATACTCAATAGACATAGCTATAACACCAGACAATAACTCATAAAGAGTTATAGACACTGTATTTTTTAATGCTGCAAAAATCATCCAAAAAATGCAACGTGTGGTAAAATATATTATCATTACGCAAATTTGACGATTTTTTTATTAAGAAATCCTGAAAATCTTCAAGTAATCTCTTATAAGCAGAATTGACAATAGTATCTTTTTACATAAACTTCACTTGTACAGTTTTTTGCTTTGACATTGTACTTCGATGAATATCATAATGGGTTTAGCATTTTCTTTTTAATATTATTGTGAGCTCTGAATTTTGGCTGTGAGATCATAACCACCGACCTATGATGTTCAGAATGTTACGGTCAGAAGCATTCCAACGAAGCGCACAAATCCTTTTTCTTTTGATCGAGCGTCAAAATATATAGAATAAATTTTACACTCACATTTTATATTCAAATCCTTACTTAAATCTTGTAGAAATCATTAGTTGCTTCTCAACACTTTTATTTGATCGAAACGTTTCACTTCAAACACTTCTGCAATTTGTAAATGTCGAAACTTCCAAAAGTTTTTCCGTTTCCAGTTGATTTGAAACATTTTCAAAAACAAGCAAACCGACTGTACAAAACGTTTATTGTCACACCAGTATCTTCATAAGTACGAGGTGCATTCAAGTTCTAAGGCCTCCGATTTTTTTTCTCCAGACTGGAAAGAGATAGAAGCATGTGCATTGTTTTAAAATGAGCGTGCGTTCGTTGTCAATACGTCACAGAGATGGCAGCACTGTACGGCAGATGGAATTGTAGTGGCTACGTCGAGAATGAGAACTGTTTTAGATACTTAAAATGGTTACGTTTTCCTTACTTGAACAGCATGCAATCATTCGTTTTCTGAATTTGCGTGGTGTGACACCAATTGAAATTCATCGACAGTTGAAGGAGACATGTGGTGATGGAGTTATGGATGTGTCGAAAGTGCATTCGTGGGTGCGACAGTTTAATGAAGGCAGAACATCGTGTGACAACAAACCGAAACAACTTCGGGCTCGCACAAGCCGGTCTGACGACATGATCGAGAAAGTGGAGAGACTTGTTTTGGGGGATCGCCGAATGACAGTTGAACAGATCGCCTCCAGTGTTAGCATTTCCGTGGGTTCTGTGCACACAATCTTGCATGACGACCTGAAAATGCGAAAAGTGTCCTCCAGGTGGGTGCCACGAATGCTGACGGACGACCACAAGGCTGCTAGTGTGGCATGTTGCCAAGCAATGTTGACGCACAACGAAGGCATGAATTCGACTTTCTTTTCGTCGATTGTGACAATGGATGAGACGTGGATGCCATTTTTCAATCCAGAAACAAAGTGCCAGTCAGCTCAATGGAAGCACACAGATTCATCGCCACCAAAAAAATTTCGGGTAACCGCCAGTGCTGAAACAATGATGGTGTCCATGTTCAGGCACAGTGAGGGCGTAATCCTTACCCATTGTGTTCCAAAGGGCACTACGGTGACAGGTGCATCCTACGAAGATGTTTTGAAGAACAAGTTCCTTCCTGCAGTGCAACAAAAACGTCCGGGAAAGGCTGGGCGTGTACTGTTTCACCAAGACAACGCACCCGCACATCAGGCTAACGTTACGCAACAGTTTCTTCGTGGAAACAACTTTGAAGTGATTTCTCATGCTCCCTACTCATCTGACCTGGCTCCTAGTGACTTTTGGCTGTTTCCAACAATGAAAGACACTGTCCGTGGCCGCACATTCACCAGCCGTGCTGCTATTGCTTCAGTGATTTTCCAGTGGTCGAAACAGACTCCTAAAGAAGCCTTCGCCGCGGCCATGGAATCATGGCGTCGACGTTGTGAAAAATGTGTATGTCTGCAGGGAGATTACGTCGAGAAGTAACACCAATTTCATAGTTTTCGGGTGAGTAGTTAGTTAGAAAAAAAATCCGAGGCCTTAGAACTTGAATGCACCTCGTACTATTTAACATTTTATGCGATTTTTTGAACAAACCAATCTTGCAATAAAAATACTTATTACCATACCTATTTTTATGACAAAATGTTGCAATAAAAATTAATTATAAACCTTTATAATAATGTAGATATATCCTGTGTACATATTTTGATAACTAAGTCGTCATTATGCAGTAAAGAAAAACTTTACACAAGCAAAGCACATCACTATACCACCACATATGACTATATAGAGAGGTTCATTCGAGTAACATTCCATCGGAACTTTGCTCGTCGTCATCCGAACACCGTTGAGTGTGCACTTCGCTGGTTTACAGTGATAAATAATAATTTTATAATATCACAAGTAGCTAGAAAGAGACCGTTTTGCGATGTAGCTCATAAATTAATAAAGGGATTTCAGGATTAAATGTATAATGGCAGTATAATAGTGTAAAGATGTGATATACCACTAATGTGTTCAAGGAAATTTCACTACGAAAGACATGTAAATAGTACAAGGCATTATCGCAAAAAAGTGGCTAGATATTTTTGTTTCATTTATGTGTAACTTCCATATTGTGTAATGTAGCGTTTAAGTTAATAGGCAACGAATCATTTCATTTTGGAAGCATTACGGTAAAGAAACGTTATCTATTCGGAAACGATAATTAAATTTTCTACCATCCCTCCGTGAACGTATTGAATATATGATTAAATCCGCATTGAAGAATAAGAAACAAAATGACCGATACAACTGAAACAATTTAAACTTGACAACTTGGTGAAGTAAAGTTACTAAATTATGGTCTCGGAATACATTCCGTTAATGACCATTTCCAATGATAAATATTTGTTTTCGTTTGTTATTCCAGATACATAAATAGCAACTAATAAATGACAAGAATAAAACTGTTTTTGGTAATGGTACTCAATATAATGTTTTAATATTTATGATTATTTTTATTATTCATGGAAAAAGAAATCTAAGAGTGATAGCATTTCCGTTTGAAGATTAACCGATTATAATTACTGTTGCTCAAGAGACGCTTGTTAATCAATTGACAAAAATTTAAATATTAGAGCTCTATTCTTTTGTAAAAACATGATTCCGGCTTCTATAATTTAAATGATGCATTTATTATTTTCAAATACGGTATAATATGACAAATAAAATGTAATTAGAATGCATATTGCATAACACTGTCCACGTAATGCTTTATTACGTGCAAAATGTGGCTTCTCGATATAAGGTAAGTACTATATTCGTCTCGAAAATGATTTGTTTCAATTAATTACAATTTGTTTGTGCTTTAGTTCATCAGTTGATATCGCATAATCGTTTTGAAATACGACGTCATTCCAAAATTTTATCAAACCAGTAATAAGTACTTTAAAAGATAATGCATGCTATTTCAGAATAATTGCTTTGCTGCAACAAATAAGTTTTAATAAATATATTTATAGTATGGGATACAAAACTTGATGTTTCACTTCAATTTTGGATAGTATTATGCCGATATCAGGCTTTGCATAACGAAAAGTTTGTATAATCCTAGATCTCAGCAACCAATAAAGATTTTCTGATGTGATGTTTTTTAGAAAAATCTTCATATACCGAGTTACCGCTGAATAGCGCCCTAGCTTTGCGAATCTGAAAAGTACGTATAAATGTGTAACTGAAAATCAAAAAAGAAATTTCTTTGTAATTCATCAAAAATTTCCAAATATTTAGGGCCAAAACGTAGTATAAGTCAATCCATATCTTTATTTTTTCTATATTTACACAAATACAGCTGTAATTCGGGTTTATCGACCTGCAAAAAAATCGATAAAATTCCTAGACATTGTCGATTGACGACACGTTTAATATAAGTTCCTATTCACAAAAATAGCAAATATTTATATTTGGATATCAAAACATTTATGCATAACCATTTAAACACATATGATGCTTTTATTACGATGTTTTTTTGTGGATATCAATAATAATCCTTTACGTCGAATATGTCCACAAACCTATGCTTCGTTAATTAAAATGTGATTAAAATTAAAGTTTGAACGTTTTTTTTAATCGTAAAATTATTATATTTATTATATTAAAACAAAATCGTCATAAAACAAAAAGCTTTATGTAGTGTGTTCATGGGGTGTCTTATGAGATAGATACCTGGTTTTTAATTATTTGTATGGAATTGTTTACATTTTTTTTCTTTAAATTTGTGGTGGCACTGACAAATACCGATAGAACAATATAATTCGTCGCTAAACAGAATTACTGATTAATTAGAGGCGAAGCCCGTAAATTTACCTGCGACAGGGCTGGGCTCGAATAAAAAAAATCATTTTCTCGTTACTACGTAAACATTGGACCGCGATTTTTTGTATGAAGGCATTACTCACGTATATCTTTCACCTCTTTTTTTCTTTGTCACTATACACAACTAGTATTGTATACATTATAACTGACTTCTGTCAGTGTTTTTTTAAAAATGCACTGGGATTCCGCTAGGGCACTTCCCAAGGTATAAGTGGTATAAGACCCCAAGCTTTGGAACCTCCTAAATCAGTAAATTTTGAAGCTAGAGCGTCACGGGTGGCACCAATCGATTCCTTTCGGCAAGATACACCTTCGCAAGATGTGTTTTGAATATGAATAATTACAAACCCGTAGAAAAGATGTTTTAGAAAAAGTGCAGGAATGGACCTTTACCACCCGACTTTTTTTCCAGGGGCTTGACGGCGGTATGATTTTCAGAATCTTCGTGTCTATAGCGTTGGACATATTTTTTTCGCAGTGAAAAAGCATGTGTGTTAAGAGACATATGCAAAAATATGCAAATTTGCAACCGAATGAATAATCCCGCCTATTTTAAATAAATGGCTGAAAATTTGTAAAAGCAATCTACATTATGTGCTGTAGATGACACTTCGTCCCTTTCTAAAAACCTTAAAAAAAAGTTCTAAAAATTCTTATGATTGATGCCAAAAAATAGTATATTAAAAAACAAGTTTCGTAAGGCACCAACGCCTTATGAAACGAGTTTTTTATACCATTTTTTCTATTTTGCATTTTTCACATTAATAAATTGGAATTATTTAATTTGAAAGTTCAGAGTTTTATTTTCATATAAAGCATGCAGTTGATCACATTGATACTTGACATTTTCAAATATTACATATTATTTTCGTTAACATTACTTGATATTTTATTTAAAAATATAAACATGAGTGACATAAAAACTAATATATCTCGTTGGCAATTGTATACAATATACGCTGTTTGTGTAGAGTACGTACATATATCATATCTGCCAAATGTACTCAAATTCTTAAAACCAAATGACAGCAATGATATTTATTTCTGTGTTCGAACAATCCCAACACTGAAAAATGAAAAAAAAGCGTATCGAAATGAAACTCATTTCGATACTGTTTTGGGTGTCATAATGAGTTCATTTCGAACGCAAAATAGAAAAAGGATATTTTAGCTTTTTTTGGCATCATTTATAAGATTTTTTTTTAACAGCTTGATACCTTCTTGTTCCCTCTCCACTCTTATTTGCTTAAAGATTCAAACAGATGAAGTATATTTACCGTTTTTCTGTCCCATCGGGGCATTTTGAAATAAGCTAGTGTATCAGAATAGTTAACTATCACTCAATAACGAATTTCTAATTTAAATTGTGACGATGTTGATCTGCAAATAGTCTTTAAGCCTTTAAAGTATTTATAAAAATCCTGCTGATTGTCTTGTATTCTTTTGTTGTTCTAATAGTTAAATCACTTCTTCAATTTTTATATTTTCTTTTTCTGATTTCAGCTTCATCGTAATATTTGCTTTTATTTGTCTAAAATCTTGCTGGTTTTATTTTCTCCTTAAACTTTTTAATAACTTATAGAATAATTTCTGGTTTGTACGACCATTCTTTTCCCTTTTCCTTCATGATTCTTTCTTTTGATGTCTTATATTTTCCATTTTCCATTTGCCATAATTCCTTCCTAATTGTTACTTGTTTTATTTCTTGACTCTATTAGTTGGTTTGTTTCTTTTGTTATGTGCGACTGTTTCTGTTGTCGTTAATATTATTTTTCTCCCACATTTCTTTCAGATTCATATTTTTCCATTCGTATTTTGTTTTTTTAATATGTTTCCGTTTTCTCGTAATTGTTTGCTATGTTCCTCTTGCAGCTTGTATGAGCTAATAATTTCTTACGTTTTACGTCTGTTTTGTGCCCTTTACGTCTCATTTTAAAGCAAAATAAAGTAAAATACACCTGTGCTATAACGTTTAAAACAAAAATATTCCAAGAGTGGAGCTTCCGAGAATATTACCATCTAACTGACAGCATGAAAAGTGTGAGCAATAATAATAAAATGCTAGATATACATAAATCAGATAATATTAATATATATTTAGTAATATATTGGTATTAAAAGGATTTTGAATAAGCGATTTTTATATATTTCCTATATACGAAATACGAAAAACACAGGGATCAAATTGAGTCATAAATCATTTCCGTTTCAATAAAACAAATTTATTTATCATCAAAATAAACAATAATTATATCGTAATCTATGACAGATTCGCCATTACTTATTGCTGTTGTTTGTTAGGTACCTTGACGCCTTTGTCGTAGAATTTAGCTGTTTTTTATCTAAAGCAATCTTTGACAAACTCTCGAATTTCGTTGCAAAACCAAAAAATTTTCGTTATCAAAGTATTTCTAACATGGCGGGTGGGGTAGAACAGACCAGTCAATGTCTAAGAATTTTTCCTGTGTCACTAATGCTGTCTTACGTTGTCATTGATGAAAAGTAGATTTATCCTACTGATGAGTGCATAGCGCTTCCGGTTTAAATATGTATTCGAAATAAATACCACGATAATTTCAGCACACATACAATATTTTGCATACTTTTGAGGTCGGTTATGGAAATTTAATTCGCCGCATTTTGCATTGAACATTGTCGTATGTGACCTATTTTTGACCACCTGTTACGATACGAGGGAGAAGCTGTATTTATTGAGAATAAGAAAATCTAGTAGACTGTGAAAACAATACAGTGTTTATTTAGAGCAACTCTTTATCAGTCATTTGACGTTTTGTCGTTTAAGTTACGTTCATTATAACTAAGCTACCTACTTATTTTTTAAACTTAAAAAAAATGGAATTAACCAGAGAGCAGTTTCAAATCATAATTTATTATGATTTTAAAAGAGGTTTAAGCACTTATGAGTGCAAAGAGAATTTAGATTCAGTTTTTAGTGAACAAGCACCTTTCTTGGGTACAATTTACTCATGGTATAAGGAATTTGAACGGAATTCTGTTCAGCATCTAAAGGAACATGGCGTCCTCCTATGGCTGTTACCGACAAAAACATTCTGCTGTTAAAAAAATTAATAAAGAAGACAATAAAACCACTTATGCTGTAATAGAGAATCAACACAAGATTGGATTCTCAACTGTTAAAACAAACATACACGATCACCTGCATTAAAAAAGTCGTTTTGTGGCGCATGGCTTTTATGACTTTCAAAAAGCAGAGCGTGTAAGAATTTACCAGGAAACTTTAAATTTCTTAAATAATGGCGGGTACTAATTTTTTTCCAAAATAGTGACAGGTGACGGAACTTATATTTCCCTTCACGACCTTCCTCCCGCCAAGAGAGTCATGTATGGATTTACGAAGATGAGGAAACTTCTACAATGACTAAGAAGCAGCGAGCAATGAAAAAGGTTATGTACGCGATATTCTTCAGAAGTACGGACAAAAGACAGTTACATCTAAGTAGTACACTGATAAATGTTTGCCTGAAGTGTTCAGTTGAGCTCCAGACAAGGGAATTATGCTCCACCATGATAATGCATCGTCCTATACGGCAGTTTCAAATCTCTAGTTTTTGTCTGGAAAAAATATAAAAATAATAGAACATCCGCCGTACTCACCTGATTTAGCAATGTGTAACTTTTTGCTATTTTTGGGGCTTAATCGCAATTTGCGGGGTAGAAGGTTTTCGTCTAAAGAAGAGATTGATACCACAGTTCACGCTTATTTTGACGGTATTCCGAAAGAAGATTGGTTGGGAGTTTTTAAACAGTGGAAAGAAAGAATGGTCAAGTGTATCATTGCTGAGGAGAATTACTATGAGCATATTTAAAATAAAATCCTAGAAAATATTAAGCATGTTTTCTATTCTCAATAATTTCAGCTTGTCCCTCGTATAATTAAGAAACCGGTCACTTCTGTATCGTGAAAGAAAACTTCTCGTTAATTATTGATAAACGATTCGTTTCACTAAGAGTATGTAAAACCCAAACACTTAATTTGCGGACCTTCTCTATTTTTTTCTAATGGCGACATATAATATGCTGTGGGCTATACCAGTATGACACTTTCAAAAAATCGATTTATATTATTCGATAGTTTATACTTTCAAGAATTTCCTGCGAAAATTTCAAGGCCGTATCTCTAATACTCCCTGAATGGCAGCCTTCTAAAGAGCAACCGCTCGCTGGTATAAATTGCCCCAGCTGCGAATCAAGCTAGCGGAGTTACGTCATGAAGCATCCTCAAAAGAGGGACGAACAGCTCGGAGAAAAGCTTCAGCATCTCAGCAGGTATGGGCCAGGTATAGCAGATTAGCAGTTTTTATGGTAAATATCATTTTATCTTGCAAAAATCTATAGTAATCTTTAAACGCGTTTTTTCTCGAAATGAGATTTTTCAAATTTGCTGACATTGGCACTTGAAGAGCAATTAGGCGATTGACTTGAAATTTTAACTGAGTGCTCTTGAATATATTTACTCTTTGGTGACGTAGGATATTTTTGATTGGATGAAAATTGACGATTTGGCATTGAAAGAAACGACCATTTTATAAGCAAGAAAACATACTTTTTTTCATAACTACACCATTTTGTTAGATTTTGATATTTTTCGAAAATCGTACAGGAAAAACCTTCCAGTTTAACGACATTTTTTCCTTTTTCGATTTCAGCTACTCAATTGATCGGAATCATGTCAGCAGTGGAGGAACTTTTTTTTTTGGCGCCTCCGAAGGCAGCGCATAAGTTGCTTGGATCTCAATATTTTTATATGAAAAAATTATGTAATATAGGTCAAATATAGCCAAATATATGCTTAATTTTCCGAAACATTTAATTGAATACTTTTCTTCCAAAAAATTCCCGAAAATCACCCAAATTTTCAGCGTTCACACTGGTGGTATAGCCCCTTAAAGTTTCATGATCAACGGGTGACAAGCGCTATAGTTTGAGTTCATCTTCCAACGACGTATTTCAGAATGAAATTTGGCAAACCCCTTCACCATAAACAATGCATATTTTTTAGACGTCTTAGTAGAGCTTTCGCCATGTTCAATTTTCCACAATTTTACCTGGCGAATATACCCTTTCGACCCTTTCATTTCAAAAAGAAATTTATTATTTAAATTCCAATATGTAAGTCGCCGCTGCTGCAGTAGAATAATAAACTTATAATTAGAATTTGTTCCATAAACGGAAATTATTTCTGTCACAACCAAAAATATGGTCATGATTTTGTGTACGCAGACTAATATTTCTACGAAAAAAGTTAAGAGCTAAAATAGATATATTGTTACAAAGTACATGTTATATGTTACTACGCCAGTATTTAATATAGGGTCCAGTGCCCATTATATTTATGATTTCCCATACTAGCGACCAAATTTTCCGGAAAATTCGTAGATAATAAGTGCCATATCTCGTTGCGAGATAATTGGAAAATTTTATAAACACGTTTTTCGTGAAGTTTCTGCTTCATAAAGGCCCTAACATTTTCAATTGATTTGGCGTCTAGGGAATCTAAAAGCCAATCCATTGATTCAATAATTTTGGATCGTTGTCTTCTTGTAGGATCCAATCTGCACTGGCATCTTTAAACCATACTCTTTGATACAATTTTACCATTAGTTTCGCCTTTAAAATCCTGGTAAACACCTTTGCTTTAACACCAGAAACCCCGGCTGTTAAAGCAACTCCGAACATAAAACTTCATAGGGTGTTTTACAGTAAGCTTTATAATATGTTCTTTGTTCATGTTCTTCCAGGTGACCAGACGTATAAAGATTATTAATCTGTAAACATAGCGTCGGACCAATCTGTCGGAATTTTCTTGTGCCCAGATCACGCACGCCTGTAGATGTTTATCGGGCAACAATGGTTTAATAATTGTCCTTTGATAATCTGCTTCTAATTGTCATTAAACTACTATTTTTCTTGTCTCGCTCGAATTGCACTTGACGAAGTATTAATTGCGATTTTTTCTTAAATAAACTAATAATAACCTTATCTTGTCGCGTTGTTGTAGTGTGCATTAGTTCTGAAAGATCATCTAAACTTTGAGTTTGTTAATAACGCCTTATCCTCGTCTGATGTCTTCCGACTTGTGTAAGTACCTAGCAGCCGCTGCAATTGTCACTGTTACCTGTGTCACATACAACGGATAACTGAACTAAAACTGACTGGCCGTATTAGAAGGAAGATATTTCTACCTACTCTCTCAGTCCCACCCTCCCATTTACTTTCTCGTCATGGGATATTGGTTTACATTTCTCATAATACAGGTTGTATATCACAAAATATTAGCCTCCAATTATATACAGTGGAATTTCCATATTACGAACTTCCAAATAGCGAATTTCTTTATTTAACGATTTTTTTCCGCAAACGTTGCACTTGAATTGAAATTGCGTGCAAAATTACTTCCCAATAACAAACCTCGGGCTTTTATATAGCGAATTTTCAGGGGAATTTTTTAGCGGATATAATAAAAAACTAAACACAATGTGAATAGCACAGTTTAGTTCGTGTACTTCAGTAGTTCGTTACATTTTAAATCGATGGGTTGTTTAACGACTGCGAAAATGTCGAAAAGAAAATGTTAGAATATAAACGACAAACTTAAAGTGTTAGAAAGCATCGATAAATGTTGTAAGAAAAAAGACGTTGCGGAAAAATTCGGTATACCTCCCAGTAGTTTATCGACAATAATTAAAAATCGAGATTCAATTTTAAAATCTAGACGTGAGAGAAAATGAGTTAAAATGTGTGTTTTTGAAGACGTTGATCAGGCAGTTGATCAGGCGTTGATCAGGCAGTAACAAGAATGTTCCACTATCAGGCTCTCTAGTTAAGCAACAAGCTTTGTTCGCTCAATCCCTTGGACATTAAACTTTCAAGCAAGCAACGGTTGGCTCGATAAATTCAAAAAAAGGTACGGCATTGTTCAAAAAGTTATTAGTGGAGAAAGCGCGGATGTTAATGAACCAGACTGCAATGATTAGAGGAATATAACATTGAAACGAATACTAAAACAGTACGAAGCTAGAAACATTTTTAATGCCGACGAAACCGGTCTTTTTTCAAATGTATGCCAAATAGAACCCTCACCTTTAAAAATGATAATGTTTCGGTGGAAAATAAAGCAAAGAGAGAATTACTGTAATGATTGAAGCAAATATGACAGGAAGCGAGAAATTGAAACTCTTGGTTCTTGGAAAAACCAAAATACAAAATCGTTAGAAGTAAATTATCATTTCAATAAGAAAGCATGGATGACAAGCGAGATTTTTTAAAACTGGCTGCTAAAATTAGATCAACAGATGAGTATGCAACACATAAAGATTTAATTGTTGACAACTTCTATAATTTCAAACAGATTGAAAAGCAAAGATTACCTTGGCGTTGATGAAGATATTGTTACAACTGAATATCCAAGTGATGATGACATCCTGAAGATTGTAGCAAGTAACCAGAGAAGTGAAATAGCATCAAGCGATGATGAAGACGACGATTCGGATGAACCTGTACGAAAACCTACAAATGAAGACATGGTTAAAGCTTTTCAAACAATTCGTCATGGACTACAATATTTAGAAAATGTTCCTGAAAATATTTTTAATGCCTTGAACAAGTGCGAGATCTATTATGAGAGAGAGAAATTTTTTAACCATTCTGGTCAAAGTAAAATTACCCACTTTTTTACTAATTAATGTACGTATGTAGTTATAGGATGTAAATACCATTATATGTATTTGTATTATATTAAGTAGAAGTTTGACTGTACTTACTATATGCAAATTACAAAAAAAAGTATGTATTAACTATTTTATACGTATACATACAAACTAGAAATAAAATATTGATTTATTATCCGGATGAGAGGTAAAAATACGTTAAATAATACCGATAATTAAATTATATAAAAATCTATGCAATATTAAATGTGGAGCACATTCACTGCGTATATAAATAATAAGAATTTGCATTAAATTTAGAAGAAGCCCTAGGAATTATTAGAAAATTAACTTAATAATTCAGGGGCGGCAAAACTATTCTGTAGTACGGAAAATAAACGAATGTTTGCCTGATTTTAGGAATTTACTTCGAACAGTTGCAATAGAACTCCAGATGAATACATACGGAAACATTATACATCTTCAAATACAAAAATTTGATATTATTAACTGTTTCTGCAGTAGGCTCTTGGTAGAACATTGTGAATATTTAAATATCTAATAAATTAATTAAATAAAACTCGTTGAACTAATTTACTAGATTTAGAACATATGCTTCGGTAAGAAAGCTTACCATTATCAAAGAGAGAAGATAACTGAATAAACATCGGCAAAGGGGAATATATACCGACGTCCTTGAAGTAAAAAAATAACGTATGAAAAATGGAAAGATTAAATTATACAGAATATATCTAAAATATTGTCAATTACGACGCGAACCCCAAAATTAAAAACCCCCTGAAAATTGTATTACGTGACGCCTATGAATTCAAAATATTCTGAAACTTACACACACACACACACGCGCGCGCCACAGCTTATATTTACATACGTAACAGCTGTTAATATTATAAAAACTATTACATGTTTGCGACAAAACTGTCTTTTAAATATGAAAAAAAAATATATATTTGACGCTATTTAAGAAAAAAAAGTTAATTGGCCTTGCATTTAAATAGTGAACTCAAAAAAAAACGAATGTTACCAAGTGATGCCATATATTATATGAATCATCTTTTGTATAAGTAATTTTTTAATTAAATTGCTCATTCAAAAGTTGCAAGCGATATATGTACAGTACTTTTCCCCTACCCTGCATAGAGAAATTTTTGTGATTTTGTGGATTGAAGATTGGTGTAAATGTTGAAGATTGGAGAGACGCAGTTGACGCATTTAACACGCAAGATTGGAGAAACTGTGAAACTGAAGATTGATTTTCACTGATGCAGAAATGTATTGACTGCGTTAAGAGAGTACTTATGAAAAATTGTAAATACCTCTCTCTCTTCTTTCTACTCTCATGTACTATTTTACTACTCCAAAGGGCATTTTATAGAATTGATAATTTTTTCGGTCAGACTTTTTAAGCAGTATGTTGTGTGATGTTTGTACTTTACTTGTCTGTTTTGTTTGCTTTTGTTTATTTACATTTTTAGAAAAAACTAATTTCAAATATGCAATGTTTGTGCATTATTACCATGTCGCTTGAAAAAGCTTCTTGTGCAATGTTGCATATTATGTATGTTTTAGATTTGATATACGAGGGCTACTTTTTTTTCAAGGTCCGATCGGTCGTGAAATTAAAACCACAGTGACAATCAGATGAAGCTTTGCGCAGATGTATTGCGCAGTGTCTCTAGTATAACAGCAGATCGCGTCACGTTGTACATGTCAGTTACAAGCGCGCAATGTACATGTAAACATGCCGAGAACAATAGCGTCACCCGCCAAATGTGAATTGCGTGCAGTAATTCGATTTCTTCTTGCGGAGGGGTGCAACGCAGCTACAATTTACCGACGAATGTGTAATGTGTAATGTGTATGGTGAAACATTTATGAGTGATAGTAAAGTGCGGCAATGGTGCAGGAACTTTGAAGCAGGGCGTACAGACGTCCATGATGCAGGCGGTCAGTGAAGGAAACGAATGTCAACCTATGAAGATTTTGTTCAGCGAGTGGATCAGGCGATTAGAGAAAATCGTCGGTTCACAATTTCTGTGTTGCATGAGTCGTTTCCCGAAATGTCAAGGTCAGCTCTGTACACCATCGTGGGTGAGACACTTCAGTACCGCAAATTGTGTGAGAGATGGGTTCCCAAGATGCTGTCCGGCCATCACAAAACACAGCGAATGGGTGCCGCCTTAACGTTTCTCCAACGCTACCATGATGAAGGAGAAGATTTTTTGGGCAAAATTGTCACAGGCGACGAGACATGGGTTCTTTACGAAACGGAAGAAACAAAAGAGCAATCCAAACAGTGGATGCATTCTTCTTCCCCATCAAAACCAAAGAAGTTTAAGCGAACATTTTCCAACAGAAAGTGTATGGCTACTGTGTTCTGGGACCGAAAAGGAGTTCTCTTGGTGGAATTCATGGAACGTGGTACGGCTCATACGGCGTGACTCTTCAAAATCTACGAAGGGCAATTCAGAACAAGCGAAGAGGAATGTTGTCATCAGGCTTTGTTCTTCTTCATGACAACGCTCGGCCTCATACTGCAAATGCAACAAAGAACCTCCTGCAGCGTTTTAGATGGGAAGTATTCGATCACCCTCCATACAGCCCGGACTTAGCTCCTTCCAATTTCCATCTCTTTCCTCGTATGAAAAAGAGCTTAGGCGGACACCATTTTGCTACAGACAATGAGCTGCAGACCAGCCTACAAACTTGGCTGAAAGCACAGGCGGCTACCTTCTATGAAGAGGGGATTGAAAAATTGATACCGCGCTACGAAAAATGCCTAAATCGGAACGGCGACTATGTAGAGAAGTAGATGGGAGGTGTACCTAAATGTTACAAATGAAACATATTTGAATTTCACTGTGGTTTTAATTTCACGACCGATCGGACCTTGAAAAAAAAATAGCCCTCGTATCTTGACGTTTTTCACGCTATTAAGTAATATACAGTTTGTTGATATAAATACCCATATGTTTCCATTGAAAATTAAGATTATTAAACATTGTACATGTTAAGAAAGTTGCTTTTTTCTGTTTGTTTTGTTATTATTTGAGACCGGACACATCGGGCTGAAATGGACGTCATTACGACGGACGATATAAATAGTTTACAACATCTATAAGTACATCACGCAGTTGTTGAATAGCACTATTCATTCGGTTAACTGCACATCTATTTTTGTGTGCGGTTAACCGAATGAATAGTGCTATTCAATAACTGCGTGATGTACTTACAGATGTTGTAGACTATTTATATCGTCCGTCGTAATGATGTCATTTCAGCCCGATGTGTCCGGTCTCTAATTATTATCTACATGCCAGTATTTACTTTCTGTTGTGATAACGTTGCCAATACATTTAGCTGGAAAAAAACTTAAATTTTGCTGAAAAGCATAACTCATATAAGAAAATCTTTGATTTATTAATTTTTGCAAGTGCATTTCTATAGCTTGAGTGTTTCCACAAAGTAAAACATTATTCTTTATTCATAAATTGTACAAGTACTAATTAATAACAAATTTATTAAAACCATAATTACTAAAAACAATTACAAAATATAAGAGTTCCTTTTTCTAATTATTTGTTAATTTATTTAGTAATGTATTCTTTTGAAAATCGCACATATTTTTTCATCGAGTCTATTATAAACTGCAGCTTTAGTTTGGCGATCTGCATTTTAATCATACTTCCGACTTAGGACAGCGATCACGTATGTTGTAAAGCGGTTTCGTCCTTAAACAGATGAAATAATTAAAACAATACTAAGTTTCAAGTCGACTTTTATATTTACTACAATTTCCGTAAAGTGCGAAATTTATTTTGAAGAAATAATGAGCAATCAACCGCAAGTTCTAAACTATTTATAATAATGTTTTATTGATTACTCACATGTGCAATTACAAAATCATCTACGTTTTTTTCCGTTTTGACAAAAACTAAGTCATGGTTTATACAAAATGATATTGCGTTCAGTATTTCCGTGTAATTCTTGCCCACAAAATATACACAAACGAAATTCATCTAAAGAATTTAATTTAGGATTAACATTGACCGTCATTTAGAGATTTAATCAATTCAATGGAATATCTAAACATTTTCATATAAAAGCATGCCCATAGCATTTTAATGATCAGATGAAAGAATACGTCTCTTAAGCATAAAATAAGGAATTTTTTAACTTGGCGTTTCTTTTGCGTAGTTTATAACATATGTAATATAGTAATATGGTATCATTAATTTACGATCGAAATGATTTTTAACAATTGACGGTTTCAGTTTTCTATTTGCATATTAATAATTTACCGGGTTCTTTTTTTATCATTACACTTACATTTCCCTATGCGTAATCTTAAAAAAATAATTGTCAATGCATGAGCTGCATAGTAGGCAACCACTTATACACCTACAAACAATAGCTTAATTCTTTAATCAATTTGCCATGGTGAGGGAAAAAAAATTTAATGTCAAATATTTCTGAATTTTTATTGAAAAATAGATCATTTATTTAAAACATGAATAAATATAATAAAGATGAAAAGATAATGTGGTACCAGACGAATAATAGTTTAAGAACGGTCAGAGACATGTTTACGAATTACCGAACGTAACCCACCTGTTGGGGGCATTTCAGTAACATGATAAATAAAAATAAATAACATCTCGTGGTATCTTACGAATAAGTGGTTTTATAAAATGGGGAAATTTATATTAAAAAGCAGTAATGGGAAATCAAATGGTATGTAGTTTAAAACGGTTTTAAACAATATCGTGTACTATCTCTTATCTATGGGTGTAATGTATAACGAAGCAATCATTTGCAGAAGATTCATTATCATATGACGAATCTATAAGAAGCCTGTCACTGCACTCAACAAGGGATAAAGATGAATCAGAATATAATGAGAATTCAGTGTCTAAAAAGACTAAGATAAAAGACTTTAACCAGGCCAATAAAAGGGAAAAAAATCAGCTATTTGGAAATATTTTAAAGCTTCAAAAGACAGAAAACTGGCTAAATGTATAACTTATGGGAAAGTATACAAGACTAGTGGAAATACCACCAACTTATCTGATCATTTAAAACGTTTCCATTCTATCTTAGATAGCAAGGCTATTTTCATATGAAGGACGTTCAGTTACTAGAGTAGCAACTGTTTTAGATCCTCGATTTAAAAGAGAAGATTTTCGTAACACTGAAAATGCTACTGGGGCTACTTCTTTTCTAGAACAAGAAACGTTTAATATTATGAAGAAAATAGATCCTTAAAATAAAGAGCAAATGCCTGTAATCAAAACAGACATTAACCCACATCAAGTCACTTTCATTACTTTAATTTTTGCAAGAAAGAATAAAAGAGAAAGTAAAATCAATTGCAGCTGATATAATAATAACTAAAAGTCAATACCTCGAAAGGCCCAATTCAAATCAGGATGTAGATCCTCTTTTATTTTGGAAGGCAAGTTTAAAAAAAAAGGGTAAGTACATTTTTTATTTGGATTCTCTTTTAGGTAACACACATGGAGCTGAAACCCTTAGAACAATGTGCTACGAAATACTTATGTATTCCAGCAAGTTCAGCAGAAAGTGAAAGAGTGTTTAGTACAGCTGGTTTAGTAATAGAACAAAGGCGTGCAAGACTAAAACCGAAAAATGTTAATATCATAAAGTTCCTAAATAAAAATTTTAAATATATTAATAATTTAAAAAAAGGTATATAACCCCTTACCACAATTATTAGTCGTATCCTAAATACGTATTTCGACAACTAAGTTGTCATCATCAGTAGGTAAAAAAACTACTAATTAAAGTCACACGGGGCACAATAAAGTAAGATAAACGCTTCCGCACAACTACTATACACTGCAACCCTGTAAAGACTAAATTTACCATGCACATCTCAAACTACGAGACAAAACACTTGCCTATTAGAAAAGGTTTTTAAAAACATGTGTTAAAATATCGAACAAAGGGACGGCAAAAATTCTTCTCTCAAGAAGGCGCCTACTAAAAACGATTTTAAAGCTACGGTGACCTACTAATAAACTAAATGAAACACCTTATATTTCCACAAAACACTAGTATATATAACTGTATGAGCATTTCTTGTGCAATGTACAAATTAATAGTTATTATTTAAACGTGTTATTTCCAGTACGCAGGTAGTGACAAAATCTATATTGGGTAGGAGTAAAAAAAAATTTTCCATTAACAAATGGTTAAAAAGTCGTATATATATATATATTAAAGGCCGAACTCTCGTTGCAAATTCTGAGAAAGACAAAATTAAGACGGGGTTACATGTGAAAAACCAGACATCCGGCTTGTTGTATTATATTAAATGAGAATAGAATTCACGGTAGTCTCTGGGTGTGTTAAGGAGGTAATTTTTGCATATTAAATTAGAATCACTTCACGTGAAAAGGGTCATTGAATAATTGGATATTGTAGGTATTTAATTTAAAAGTTAATTATAAATAGGTGGCATGTCCTAGTTAAGGAGTAAACAATATAAAATAATGTATAGAATTCACGGTAGGCTCTGGGTGAAACATGATAAATAATTTAATAAACAAAAACACCCGGTACATCTGTTCCACAAAAGTGCTTCATTCAACAACCATTGTTTAGGAGGTAATTGCATTATTTCACGTGTATGGATTCCCACATGTCTATATTTCTGATGTTACATCCCCCACCCACTTATAAAAATATGAAAAGACAGCTGAACGGTATTGGAGATTTATCGCTATTCAAGGAGGTATGTTTATTTTTCGCGATAAATATACTTTCGTAAGCATCAAGTTCATGGGGTTTATTAATTCCTTTTATCAATTTCAAACCTGTCATCGGTACATTGTGTAGTGTGCTCAAAGCGTGATTTGCGACATTTGATTTATCCGGTCTATTGTATTTGATATGTGCTATGTGTTCTTTAAAGCGTGTTATTATAGGTCGTTTAGTTTGGCCTATATATTTCAAATTACAATCCGCGCAACTAATTTCATAGATCCCTGATTTCGAATTGGAATTGATTTTATCTTTAGTATTCCCGAGCAGACTTTTGATGGTGTTTTCAGACCGAAATGCTACCTGGACACCTCTTTCTTTCACAATTCTATTAATGTTTTTCGTGACAGGGTGGTATGGTAGACATATGTACTTTTTCGCGGATCGTATTTTTTATTTTAGTTTTTCTAATTAATTTATTGATTATTTCTATGTCAAAGCCATTGTATGTCGCAATATTTTTAATGAAATCTAGTTCTGTTTCATATCTCTCTTTTGTTAACGGAAAATTTAGTAACCGATTGACTAAAAAGTTAAAGGAAGCTGTCTTATGTTGATAACTATGATTTGAATCCGCGGTGATGAATCTATTAACGTTGGTTTCTTTCCGGAAAATATCGATTTCTATTTTATGTTTATTTCTAATTAGTAAAGTATCTAAAAATGATATCTTGCCGTATTGTTCCTTTTCCACCGTAAATTTAATAGTCGGATATTTCATAATTATTTCATTAAAATTACACCCAACCTTTTCCTATTAGCTAAAGAAATAACTCAATGGGTTTCATCTTACTATGCTTTCCAACTATTAAAGATATGAATATTTAAGCTTTCAAAGGGAAATTCTTTAGATTGCTATACAGAATGTACATAAAACTCTTTAAATTTATTACGAAACTGTTTGCTTCATTAGTAAAAATTATGTTATTTAAAATTTCTTCGTTTTCACTTAACAAATTAAACATTATATCACAAAAATCAGTTTGTTTTACTATATCTTCCTCGAAAAGCTCTTGATGGTTTGATATCTTGTGTGGCTTATATTTGAATTCTTTCAGGGTTTTGAACACCAAACTGTACGATACTCCTAAATGCCTGGCTACATCTAAAAGCGATCTTACTGACCGTTCCTTTACATAACACAGGATATTCAGCTTCGTGTGTTCTGTTAACACTGATTGGTTTTATTTTATTTTTTGTGGGAATTTAGAAAACACGGTTCTTAAACTATTATTCTTCTGGTACCGCATTAACACATTACGTTTTCTTTCTTTATTGTATTTATTCGTGTTTTAAATAAATTATCTATTTTTCAATAAAACGTACTTAATTTAAGATTCATGTATAAATAATAATTTAAAAATATATGACATTAATATTTTTTTTCTCTCCATGACAAACTGATTTAAGATACTGTTTGTAGGTAAATGCTTTACTGGTGTATAACTAGTTGCTTACTATGCTGCTAATGCATTGACTATTCTTTTTTTAGAAAGAGAAATGAATTTGCAATGGTAAAAAAAGAACCCGGTATACATGGCACCTTACAAGAAGCACTCACCGAAGGCTCTTTCAAATCTTGACAAATTTAATGTTTTTTTAATTTTGTTATCTTCGATAAACGATAACTTTGAACTATACTAAAATGTTTGACATTACAGATTTACAAAATAATAGGTTTAATCTTTACACTTCTATTAATTAAAACTATCATAAAAAGATCCCTAATTTCGAATTAACTATATTTCAGTCATTTTCTTCTGCTTTTCCACATTTGTCAATTGTGTTTCACTAATTGTCAAATGACTTTCCAGTTCAAATGGTTTTCCTTATTTGTCAATTTACAATTTCACATGCGCAAATTTTAGCATTATTACAATGGAAAATAAGAACAATAATCGCCAGAGAAGGAATAATAACAAGATAAGCAACGAAGTACGTAAATTAATCATTCATTCTTTGAATAATGGGGCTACGGTAAAAAATGTAGGACAACAGTTTGGAGTATTGCTGGACATTTAATGAACTTTATGCAACATATAGGAGAATTAATAATATTACAAAAGTGACTGCAGGACATCGACAACAAAAATTATTAAATGCTCAGAGAACAAATTTGTAACTGGGTCGACTTGGATTGCTCTTTAACCCTCTGCCAGTTGCAAGAAAAGTGTTTAAACCAATGGCCACTTCTTCGACAAATGTCACTGTCTACGATTGATAGAGGACTTAAGAACTTTCATTATTCTGTTCAAAAAGTGTAATTTGTTCCTGAAAAAATAAATACACCGGACATTATTCAAGCTCGCTTTGATTACGCCGTGCAGTATAACAGACTTCCTTATTTCTAAAATATATTCTTCGTTGACGAATACGGAATACAAAATATATTCTCGCGTTTCATACGGAAGATCTGCGGAAAATACTAGAGCATCAAAAATAAAAGCACAGTTAAGAGGGTGTAATTATTCTATTGCTGCTGCAATTAACGTACATTCTTTGTATTTGTTTCAAATTCAAAATGTGCCCTTTAATGCACTGCACTTTTTTGAATTTCTCACATTAATTCAACATTCACATAATGACGGTGTAGAAAGAGCTCATATTGTTATGGACAATGTAAGATTCCATAGAAATAAGGAAGTCTTGGCTCTCATTAGATGTCATGGCCATTTTCCAGTGTTTCTTCTTGCTTACAGCTCTGTTCTAAATCCAATAGTTATTCAACCAGTGGAAGCATTTAATAAAAACACAGCGAACGAGTGAACACAATGCGTCTGAGCGTATAAGTCCACAAAATTGCTGAAATTATGTTCAACAGATGGAATCATACAGGATTCGGCAGCTAGTATGACACATTTTCATCAAGCTGTGAAATTGTTAAAAAATTACAAAATTTTACCAACTTGCGATATACAGGCGTCCCAAAAACATACGACAAACTTTAAGGGGTGGTAGGGGACATCAAAACAAACATTTTTTGTTTAATAAACATATATCCACAAACCTTAGCATAAGAATTGTTTTGGTATTATTTTGCAAAAAATGTTTAAGACATTAATAAATCACTTTTTGTTCATGTTGGACTTTGTTTTATTGACAAATAAATGATGGTTTACAAAAATTATTGACAATGTTGACCATTTGCTTCAATACAAAGATTGCACCGTCGGTTCATTGACTCGCGGACCCTATGGAATATTTCGGGAATAGCTTTTACATGTGTACAACTCACCACTATTCTTGCTAAGAGATCTTCCACATTACGAATAGGCGTTTGGAAAACTAGAGATTTCAGATAACCCCAAAGGAAAAAATCCAAGGAGTTCAGATCGGGAGAACGCGCGGGCCAGGTCACGGGACCTCCTCTTCCAATCCATCGGCGGGGAAATTGCTGGTCCAGATACTGGCGTACGTTTGAACCAAAACGTGAAGGTGTTCCATCATGTTGAAACCACATGTTATTTCTAATGTTTAAAGGAACATTTTCCAATAATAGAGGCGAAACATTTTGCAGAAAATTCGGATAAATGTCTGCGTTCAAACGAGCAGGCATCAAGTGAACTATTAAATTCTTTCCAACAACACCAGCCCACATGTTAACACTAAATTGTTGATGGTGTCATCTAGAGACCACAGCGTGAGGATTTTCATCGCGCCAAATGTGTGTGTGTTGCTACTATTAAAAAAAAATCGCGCGTGAATCATTCCTCATCAGAAAGCAATACTACTCTACCGAAATCAGGTTCGTCGTGAGCAATCGATGTGGATAATCAGAATTTAAAGCTTGTACGCGTTGTAAATGGTAAGGGTAGAAAAGTTGTTCATGAATGACATGCAATGTGCAATTGTGCGAATACTTGTAGATTGGTTTTCTTCCAAACGGTGTAGAATTTCTTCTTCAAATTGAGCCGTACGAGCGGTTCTTGGACGACCACCACCACCAGGACAGGACGTCTTAGGTTTCCACTTTCTCTAAGGCAAGGATGGATGAAAGCAAAGGTTGTATGATGAGGTTGCCGACGTTCCGGATATCTCTGTTTATACAAGCGTGCTGCGTCCCTTCCATTACACTGTGCTGCACCATAAGCAGAATGCATATCAGCAAGTTCTTCACATGAGAAATTATCATTCATTTTCAATTAAATTTTCAATCAACAAAGTTAATATTATTACAACTAAATGTCACAAATAACTACTACGATCTCAAAATCGGCATCTGTGGAATGTTTATTGTGATAAAGAAATGTTTCTGCTGACCAACAAAACCGTAGTTGCAACAAACAATGTCTATTGAAAGACAATAGCGTCCAACTAAATCAAGAATTACTTTAGTTATTTGGATATGATTTAAAACAATTTATTACTCTACAGCACAAACGGCCCATTTGCACACATATGTTTATTAAACAAAAAATGTTTGTTTTGATGTCCCTTACCACCCCTTCAAGTTTGTCGGAATGTTTTTGGGACATATTGTATAACAACGTTAATATGTGAAATTTTACGTTTTGAAAATAATATCTTTTAAGTACTCCCATTGGCTTCTAAACCAAACCTTAACCTATTTTGAAAATTTTCCATAACTCTGAGCAGAAGTTGAGCATTAATATCCTGACATTATGAAAAATGTTGTCTTTCAATGCCTAAATATTTTGTGGTCGGTTCTTATATACCCTATCCTTTAAAAAGCCCCATAAAAAGAAATTGGGAGTCGATAAATCCAGAGATCTTGCCATATTTTGATAGTACTTTATTAGGAAACATTTCTCTTAAAGTAAGAACGGTCTACCTCAGTACATGAGCTGTCGCACCATCCTGCTAGAGCCATACGTTGTGTTGCCCCAATCTTCGTAGTTCTCCTACCAACAATTTCGGTAGCATGCGTATATAACGATGGAAGTTAACTGTGACTGCTTGATTATTTTCCTCGAAAAAGTATGATCCAACGATTCCAAAAAATTGATACTCCACACCATACAGTCACTTTCTGATCATGTGGAGGTTTTTGATGTAACTGTTGAGGATTTTCTGATGACCAGTACCGACAATTCTGTTTATTTATGAAATCGTTTAAATGAAAGTTAGCTTCATCCGTCATTAACAAATAACGCAACACATCTTGATCTTCATTCAAGATTTCTAAGAATTCTTTGCAAAATGTCTGTCTTAAGAATCCTACGAAGACTTCTTTCAGAGACTTGCCGGGCCAATGAATGTTTTTTCGCAGATCGCATCGGACTTATGTTAATGGCGACACGAACACTTTCAATGTTTTCTGGTGTTCGAACACTTGCAACACAACTTTTAAATTTTGATGCAACACTGTCTCTTTCATTAAAATCATTCACACACCTTAAAATTATCTTCCGCGATGGAATTCTCCCATGGCTTTCAACATTAAATTTCCGCCGAAAACTGGTTGGATAACGGAACCATTTCTAACAAACTCATTCGCTGCATAAATATGTTGGTTTAGTGGAAATTTTTCCATTCTAATCAAAATTGCATGTATAGACATCAGTGGCTGTTTCTGCTATGGTTTGCAAGTTTGCGCAACCACCAAAACTAATAGATTTAATTTAATGAAAAAAAGCGTAATTCTACATTTTTTAAATTATAAATTAAAAATTTGTACTACCTCACAGAATAAATGAACTATTATAAATTACTTATAATAGGTATATCTAATTGGATATGAATACGTTAAATAAATCATAATAAATGAGAGAATAACACACTTGGTTTGCAGACTCATTGCAATCCACGAACGTATATATCCCTATACGGCTGACGAACTTTGTCGAACGTCTTTCGGGTATATCTCCATAAACGACAATAGTGTTGCAGCGGCAGTGCAACCAAAACGTTAGACGTATTTCTTGCTTACGGTGCAACGGTATAAAAGCGAATAAAAAAGTTGTATTTGTGTGTTTAAAAGTGTTTATGCTCTTTATTTTTAAATAATAATGAATTCAGTGCAGAGTTTAATAGTGGATCCGTTCTATAAAAGAACGTATGCCGAAAAAATTGAAATAAAGCGATTAGGCAGACCTGTTCCGAATTTAAATCTGAAACAAACGATTTCCAGTAAGACGCGAACTTTTAATAGACTATTTAATAAGGATATTTATAATAAACATTTGTGGATTTGCGGTTGTAGTATAAAAAATGCATTATTCTGCTTTCCTTGCTTACTACTTGAAGGTGAAGAATTATGGACGAAAATGGGTTTAACTGATTTAAATCATTCAAGCGATCGAATTAAAAAACACAGTATATCACAAAGGCATATGAAAAATGTAGTCCAATTATCGCTTTTTGGGAATGTAGATATTGCTGCTCAGATGGATAGTGCATATCGAAGAAATATAGCATTGCACAACGAGAAAGTTAAGTACAATCGATATGTACTGAACATTATAATTAATTGTGTACGTTTTTGTGGAGCTTTTGAACTTGCGCTGAGAGGACACGATGAATCAATTTCGTCCTCTAATCCGGGTGTTTTTCGTGGTTTAATAAATTTTAGTGCTGAATTGGACGTAGCTTTAAAAGACCATTTAGAAAAAGCTACTGTTTTCAAGTATACTTCTAAAACTCTCCAAAATGAAGTTTTACAAACAATGTTCAGTGTGTGTCAAGAAGAAATCTCTAAAGAAATAAAAGAAGCGGATTATTTATCTGTAATAGTTGACGAAACTACAGACGTATCAAATAAATATCAAATGGCCGTGGTATTTAGGTATATAGCTAAAGGTAAGCCTCTTGAACGATTTTGGAATTTTTTAGCGCCGTCAGATCATGACGCGAAAACGTTATCTACAATCATTCTTGCAGAACTAGAAACACACATTAAAGATAACGAAAGAAAATTGATTGCCCAGACATATGATGGGGCAGCCGTCATGGGCGGATCGCATAATGGGGTACAGGCACTTATTAAACAAAATTATAAATACGCTGCTTACATGCACTGCTACGCGCATCAGTTAAATTTAGTTATGTTGAATGCTGCCTCTGCCAACACTAATGTCCGTATATTCTTTGCAAATTTACAAGGAATTTGTACCTTTTTTTCAAATAGTTCTCAAAGAGTTGCAATATTGGACGAAACAGTTAAAAAGCGGCTGCCTCGTTCGGCCCCAACCAGATGGAATTTTAATTCCAGAATTGTCGCCACTGTGTTTGAACACAGAGAAGAAATTATAGAAACAATGCGAAGAATTTTGAATGAAAGTAAAACTGTAAATATCACTACTATCAATCAAGCTTCAGGTTATATTACGCTTCTTACTAATAAGAGTTTTATTTTCTGGTTAAATCTATTTTACAAGATAATGCCTCAAGTAGATATATTATATGCAAAATTTCAAACTAGAGAAATTGATCCCCTTATGGCCAATAAATATATATTATCATTTGAAACTCAGTTAGCTCAAATCAGAAATAATATAACGAACACTTCGGATAAAAGTGACAGTGGGCCCGGCTCATCAACTTCAAAACGACGTAAGATCGATGGAAACGAATATACACGAGAAGCAAAGCAAGTTTGTGATATTATTATTTGTCAAGCCAAAGATAGGTTTAGCTTTACTGGACACTTAACTGCAACGTCTCTATTTTATTCTGATAAATTTAATCAATACAGCCTCCATTTTCCTGAAAATGTCTTTCAGGAAACAATTAAATCTTACCCATACTTTGATGAACGGAAATTCCGTACTGAACTAAGCGAAATTTATGAAACGGAAGAATATAAATTAATCTCGGGTTTGCTTCCTCTTTATGACATCATTTCACAAAGTGGACTAAGTGCGACTTTTAGTGAAACATTAAAACTTTTAAAAATTCTAATTACAATTCCGGTGTCATCAGCTGAAGCGGAGCGGTGTTTTTCTACTTTGAAGAGAATAAAAACTTTCTTAAGAAACAGCATGGCACAAGAAAGACTTTCTGCATTGGCGATGCTTTCTCAAGAAAAGGATTTTATCCAAAGTATTCCAGATTTTAATCAAAGGGTTATAGATAAATTTGCTACTGCGAAAGATCGTCGCATGGATTTTCTGCTTCAATAAAATCAGGATCAGAATCAGTGAGTTTTAAAAGCCTTTTTTCGCAAAAATAACTTTTAATAAAGCATATTTAGTGACCTACCTTGTTTACCTACTGTAAAAAGTATTAGTATTCACTAAATTTGCAACCCCCACATTTTTGATGCACGAGCCGCCGCTGATAGACATGAAGTTTAATGTCAAACTAACTGACATCAAATTATTTGGTTTTTCATAGCAACCTATTCAAAATGTTTCATACCAGTTACCAAACCCTGTATTTACACGACTGTTTACAAAGAAATTAAGTTTTGAATTAAGTTATGTTTATATTACATAGATGTTACACTCTGTATCTAAATAAGACAAAATAAATTTATCACTTTAACATGTAAACTGCTGTTTTTTATCAACAAGAAAACCAATTGATATAAAGGGAAACTAATTTGACTAAGGGGGAATTCCATTTGACAAACTCAGCTGACGTTTAAATGGAAATTCATTTGACAAACCAATATGAAAGTACTCCGCATTGACATATGCGGAAAAGCAAAAGAAAATGTCTATAAACATTTTAAGAGAAAACTTTGAAAATATATTTAATACATTACCGGTTTGAAAAGTTAGATATTGACTAATGAAGAAATGTATACATGTTTTCTTGCTAGGGGGAGTAGAGTAATAACTTTTATATTAACAATGGTATTTATTATTGATCTTTTTTCCATAAAAAATAATAAAAAAGTTGATAATATACAAGAAATGAGAGACTGACAGAAAAATTTAGTATTGAAATAATCCGAATTAAAAAATAAATCGCTTTATGTTACATTAAGAGAACATAGTAGCAAAAAAGAAATAGGCACGATTGCTTTACATTAGCGGTTGTTCGGTAATTCGTTTATGATTTTGATCATTCAGTGAAACTACTCTAGCTGTAACTAAATAGAATTTTATGGAGTTGTAATACTTATTACAAGGTCATTAAGTTATAAGTTCCTTTTCTTTTTATATAGCAAAAAATAATAACGTAAATAAAAAATAATCTAACTTGAAATGATAAAGCTCCAAACAAAATAAAAATTATCATAAAGCAACAAAATTAAATATTTATGAACAATTTTTAATTTAATGTGTAAAAGAGTATAGATTATAATTTAGATAATAAATATCACTACATTTATCATTAAGGTACAGTTTAAGATTTTTGTCCAACAAGAACTTTTTCAAGAGAAATTAAGTTCTCTACTTACTAAATCATTTGATCAAACATTCCATTTTTAAACAGAATCTATTTCTCTTTAATTATTAAAAAAATATAACCCATATATTTGTTTTTAGAACATACTACCTAGTCTTATTAAAAATTCATGATTTGTCATATCCTGTTAGAAGTAGTGTCCCATCTCATAAATTGATAAATAATGTGAATTATCTGTTTATCAATAAATAAGTGCAAAGCAATCTGAGTGGTTTGATAAATCAAAGTAAAATTAGAATTACCTATTTTAGATCTCATTTTTTTATTATAAAATGTTATCGATAATAAGTTGAAAACATAAGTTACTAATAAATAGCATAAGAAACTGATATGAACATAGTAAAATTATAAATTCATGAAAGCAAATATTGGTTAAATATGTTGTAATGATTAATGAATGAATCATGAAAGATGTTCAGCACCCTAATGTAATAAAAATCAATTACAACAGCCTGACATTCTGACAATTTAAGTATTTCTGCCTATTCCCATTTTATGATGTATTTTATAGACACCCACAGAGAAATGTTTATTAATAATTCTAAGTAAATATCTTTTTGTCAATAATAAGTGTATTTACCTTAGATAAATTATCACTAGTGGCATCCTTTTTCTCTAGTAGAGTTCCTTCGTTTTCGTGTTTTTCGTTTTCAATTTTCTTCTTATGTTCTTCAATGTCAGAAATTAATCGTTCCAGGTATTCAACGTATACTTCTTCTTTTTCCAATTCTTCCTTCAATGATTTTACTTTCTGTTTATGTTTTGCTAAATTTGCTCGTACATCTTCCTCCCAACGAGCGGGCAAATCACTTTGAGGAAATCGTTGTAGCCACACTTGCTGGAAATCTCCGAACACACTCATTTTATTAATAAAAATTATTATTACTCGTACATGATTGCTTAAAAGTTACGATCGCAAAGCACGACTATTTTTGTAAACAGTTAAAAAAGAAAGAGCACTTTTGACAGCAGTTATGTTTGTTTGACAAGGAGCGGTTATCAACATAAATTCATTAATTTGTTAGCTAGTGATCGTTTGACCTAATAACAAATAAACCAATTAAAATGGGTACATTCTAAATCAACACTGTAACGATTGTTTTATGATATAGCTTTTATGGAATATTTGTTAATTATAAAATACATATTAATTAATTTACATCTTATGAATTACAGATTATATGAAACATACTTGACTTGAATAGATAGAAAAGTTTTAACATTATTAGATCTTAAGATATTTGTATGAAATTAAAAAAAATAAACAAATTCAAATAATTTTCACAAATAATAAGATACATTTTCTAAATATTATTCTAGAAATATATATTGTTATTTTCTAATTTTATGGTTTTGGTGTTGAAAAGTAATTTATTTTCGAAGTTAGATTTTAATTTATTATAGAATTTTAAAATTAAGGAGCGATTTTTTTTTTATAGAATTGTTTTTAAATAAGACATAATCCGCCTTATGCATAGTCGCGAAGTTAATAGGGTGTTAGTACGCTATTAGTTAGTAGCTACTAAGAGCGTACTAAGATGCTTTTATCTTTTCGTATTCATAGTCGCGTATTTCATCATACTTAGTGGCTACTAACTAATAGGATCTTAGTAGAAAAAACATGTGGCAACCGTGAAAACGGAGTTCGCAGGAATGCGCATTTTGCATGAAGGAGACATTAAAATAGTTTACCTATTGGAATTGTAGGTTATTTTAAATACGTTTTAAATAATCTTATTTGTTTTAATAAATTTTATGATTTTTTGCTTTTAAATTTGATATAAGAAAAATGTAAGTGTAATATATAATCTTACTTAAAATTTGTATTACTGAAATTATATAATTTTGAAAGTATGGAAGATCTAGTTGATATACAAGCTGAGTTGCAAGAAGTTGAGGAAGCACGGGTAGATATCATACGAAATCCCAAAGCTTATGGTGATGATATAGGTATATACATATTTAACTGGCTTTGTAACATATTTATTACTGAATTTATTTTAGCGGAACAACATGGATTCACATGACAATATCCACAGCAATTTATTCCGACAACAATTATATATCAAGATATTTTAATTAGTAGACTTTAACAATGTTAATACATAATTTATTATTTATTGAAATACTTTAGGGATATTTTGATAAAATTTTTATTAGTATTAAATATAATATATACATTTTTAAGTATCCACATGTAACAAATATTCATACCTAATTTAGACATGATGCAGTATTTACACGTAACTTAGATATAATTATACCTACTTTATTCTATATTTTAAGTTACATCATATCATCCTATTGTCATACTTATCTAATATCATATAATAAACATATTCAATTATCATTTTCACTCAATAACTTTAGCTCCAGTTTCAAGTAAACTTTTTCCAATACTGACTGATATTTTTCGGTGCTTGCATCTGTTGCCAATGTTCTCGAAGACGGTTTGAATCTTTAACAAATCCTGTAATAAATATATCATATTACTTCCCTTAAGATAAATGATTCATTTATAGCCAACAAAGTGACATATATATATATATTAAATATATGACATAAATACATTTATATCACACCATCCACCTGCTACAGAACTAATATTTGCAAATAAAATTTGTAAATAAATCATACCATAAATACATATTAAACAGACTTTTTCTCATCAGTTTGCTTCATTGCATCCCATGGGTACTTGGAAACAGCATTAAAAAAATAATAATTAAAATTGATTAAAATTTTCTTGATAATGAAATTATAATGAGACACCATGCACTTCCATTATTATTAAGATTGCTGTATGCCGATTATCCGTATACTACAGTTAATGAATTCATTGTTATGATTTTTACTCTCAATTTTGTATCATTTCGTTATGTTTTGACAGTTTGCGCTTTCTCTTTTTGTAAGTTAGCTTTAATAGACACTTTAAACACGGTCTCAAACGCTATTAAGGATTTAGTAGCCTACTAACGTTAAAACGTTATTAGTACGCATGAAACGCGACTATGAATACAGAAATTCTTAGTAGGATGTTAAAATGGTCTTAGTAGCGTGTTAGTAGCCACTAAAACGACTATGCATAAGGCTGAATATGTTAGAATAAGTTACTTTATAACTAAAAAGGTGTCCGGATTACTCTGCCTTCAAAACATAAAATATACATTTGGCATGAAAACATATCAATTAACTTTTCTATACCACCTTCATATCAAAATCAAGAATTTTAATAACTACGTTAAATAAAGTTAACATATGTTACAAACTTTGCGAGATTACTTGAATTTTGTCATTGTTTTGTTTTGACCTTTGAAACCCATAAAATATTTCTTCGTAATAATGAAGCGCCATCTCGTTGTTAGAACGGCGGATTTAAAAAAATTGTTTTGATTGACCTCTTACAGATGGCACTATACTACTATATTTCTAGTTTGGATGTACTATGAAAGATACTTTAAACAATAAATATACCTCATATTCAATCCTAAGTTTGGTTTGGTAGGTTAATATAATTAATTCCAATCATATGTAGGATATGATGAAGAATTCATGTTAGAACTGTTCACAATGGATTCCACAGAAATAATGTCCATAAATAAATAAGTTTTGTTCTCTCACACAATTTATATTTTAGTATTTTAAATATATCTGTCTCATCATAGGTTTGTTGGAACCCGTAGGTCTCACAAATATGAGCGACCAGTGGAATAAGGAGTTTGAACAACTAAGTAATAAAGAGAGATACATAATATTTGAAAGATAATAGTTAAGACATGGAATTGTCAACTATCATGTAATGGCATTGTTATTATTTTGTATACGAAGTTAGAATAAACTCAGATGATTTAAGTATTGTTTACTATGTAATATATTTCCATGATGGAATTTTGAAGAGAATTATTTTGTCATCTTAATAATATATACTACGTAATTAAAATAACAAGTAGTGCCGCCAATTAATTAAAAATATTCAGAATGTAAATATGTATCTCTACTGATATTACACACACACACCGTATGTTTACAAACTAACAGCTGCCGTTGTTGTAAAAGGTATAATATCCTGTATGCTAAGGTCAATACCTCGTACCAAATTAGCTTTTCATACATTCAAGTAAATATGTAATTAAAAATTAGGATATGTGTTAGATTTATTTACAAACCTATTTTAAAAATCATACTAAAATTTCATGTGTATTACGAGAATGCTTTTTTTATTAGAGAAATTTAAATACGAATTTCGGATTCAGAATGCCTCATTGCATTCAAAGGCGGCAATGTTTATAAACGCAAGTGATAAGTTTTGTTATGGCAAGGGTTCGACGATCTGAGTCAGCTGTTTATTTATATAAATTTATACTTGTAAATTTTTAAAGCTGATATATTGAAAGAACTTCAAGATGTGTGCTTCACGTGCATTTAAGTTACAATCTATTACCTTTAATAGGAAAATTGTAACGATCGATAACAAAACGAACTTAAAGCGAGATATGCAATAACAAAACTATTCATTTTGTTATTATTATTGTTACATTCTATATAATTTAATCTTTCTACTTTTCATGCGTTGTGTTTTTATTTCAAGGACACCTGGTATATATATATATATATATATATATACCGATAGGTCCAACTCGCAACGGGCCATAGGCAACAATATACGTATGGAACGTAATGGGATGTGGTAACGTCTGTACGATGCCTATATTGGAGTGACTTTCTTAAAATTTAAATTTATTTTGCAGAATTATTGATTTTTTTACTTTTATCTTTTAGAAAACGTTATTGTTTTTTTATTACTTAAAATTACTTTATATGAAAAATAGTATACCATAAAAGTGTAAACAAAGACAGTATACATTGAAACGAATATTCATTCAATTGTATTGTCATGAAATTGAATTTGTCAATCGTTGTTAAATTTGTTAGAATGAATAGATATTTATATTTATCGGAAAATACTAATACTTAAAGCAAACAAATTCCATTTCTTCCTGCATATTGATTATGCAGCTGCACTTATGCACTCAAGAACTCCTAATACCAGAGTTCTTGAGTGATTTGTAAAAACTTTTTCTAATACTTTTTTGCTTTATCTTAATCGCTAGCATGATTTTAATTGAAACAGTACTTTTTATTTTAATTATAGTTGGCTAGATATTGACTTTATAAAAACTCTATTCACACAAAAAGGGGCATTGTCGTGGCCTACACAACTGATAAAAATTTTATATTGCTTTCAAAATAAAAAAGTTATTTAGGTGTCCCCATGAAAAGTGAAACACACTGTATATATATATATATATATATATATATACATGTGTGTAAATATGTGCATATGTGTGTAAATTTAGATAGTCGATGATTTAAGGTCTCTTTTACTTTAATATTGTAAAGTTTGTCTTTTAGGGTTCTTAAGTAAAACTAACAATAACTTTAGACACACACACTATATTAATATTAAAACGTATAACAATATAAAACTAACTATTAACAATAATAAGTACATTTATGTATTTATATTTATGTATCTATATTTATGTGTATTGCGCGAGACTCTAGGATTCAATGAATGTCCATCCCTTCTTCGACGCGGCTTTTATATATCGTAGCCTATATTTTCTCGACGCAGGCAGAACGATTGAGAAAATGCTAGAGAGTATGACGCGCTACGTGTCGTAGGATGAGTCATCACATTGCCCCCTTCTTAAGAATGAAGTTTCGTCCCGAAACATGTCAAGTTTTGGTTCCCTCAACCGATGGCGAAATCGACAGGTAGGGCCTTTGTTACATTGTGACGTCATATCGAAATAACAGTCCACGGTCTTATCTTGCCTGGATGGACAGGAATATTCAAGCCGGTAAATGCATACCAGAATTTCCATACCAGTATGTCGGAAGATTACTTCTAACATGCTCCTTACAATTCTCCAGTCCAGGCGGTCCAATCCACAACCCAATTTTGGAACTGCTAATTTCAAAATGTCTTGTTCTAACATTTGTTCTCGTAAGTGGACCAGGGCCTCCCATAAGGCACAATAGGTTGGCTTCAGGTTTGACAGTTCTTTCGTGACCAAATAAGACATGGGCTTTTCTTCATTTAGTATTTGGAGACTCTTCCCAATTGCTGGTCCCTGCTGCCTTAATTTTTCGATTCTGCCAAATCTCTCTTTAAATTCCCTGGCAATCCCTTTGGCCATTCGCAGATCTCGGGCTACGCAATGAGCAAGCGCGTAGTCTGTCGGCACCGTAAACAAATCTTGCTGTTTCTCGATGGTTACTCCAAATCGAGCTTTTCTCGAACCAGAATATTCTTGCATAAAGTCTTCGAAGGTTAGTTCATGGTATTGGCTATCCAATCGGCGAAAGTCAGCGGTTTCGTCATTATTGTCTCCAGAGTATGGGGCTAATCGATTAAAATGTACGACTCTTAGCTTAGTGTGAGGTGTTCGCCTGATGCGGTATATTACATCGTTGATCCGCTTCAACACCTCGTATGGCCCAATTCTTTTGAAATTTTGGAGATAGGCCCCGTCGACGTTGTGGATTATACAACCAAACCCGATCGCCTTCATGGTAACCACTCTTCTCGGCGTTGATGTCATAGCTCTCTTTCATTCTGTCACTAGCATCTTGGATATTATGTCTGACTTGTTCATGGATATTAGCTAGTCGTCGTCTGAGCGTGCTGACATAATCTTCTCCGGCAGGATCATCACCAGGCTTGCTCCCAAACTTTAAATCAAAGGGCAATCGGAGTTCCCTCCCGAATAACACGTTGGCTGGTGATTGGCCTGTTGACTCTTGAACGGAGGCCCGATACGCCATTCGAAATAATGGTAAATGTTCGTCCCAATCTCTCTGGTGTTCGGAGACCACTTTGGATAAGTGTCTGATCATGGTCTTGTTCATTCGCTATACCATCCCATCTGATTGTGGATGCAAGGGAGTTGTTCTCGTCTTCCGTATGCCCAAAAGTCCACACATCTTTTCGAATAGACTGGACTCAAAATTTCGCCCTTGATCGGAATGAAGTTCCAAGGGTACACCAAAACGGCTGACGAACTCCTTCACAATCACGTCTGCTACAGTTCCAGCTTCTTGATTTGGGAGAGCATATGCTTCAACCCATTTGGTAAAGTAATCCATGACCACTATTATGTATTTATTTCCTTTGTTGCTTTCTGGAAAAGGGCCGGCGGCATCTATGGCGATCCATTCAAATGGGCTTCCTACATTGTATTGGCGCATGGGTGCACGTTGACGCCTCTGGGGACCATTGCTTCCGGCGCAATTAGCACACTTTCGGCACCATTCTTTCACATCTCGTGAACAATTCACCCAGTAAAATCTCTGGCGCACCTTCTCCAGTGTTTTATGGACTCCAAAATGTCCCCCAGAAGCTCCATTATGGAGTTCTCGCAATACCTCTGGTATTCTTTTCTTGGGAACCACCATTTACATCTTCCGCTCGCTTCCGTCGTGATTTTCGACCTCACGTCTCAGGAGATCGTCTTCTATGGTTATGGAATCCCATTGTGCCCAGTATGACTTCGATTCTCGTGAATGGGGAGCAATTTCTTGCCAGGTCGGTCTTTGCCCATTTCTTTTCCAAGCCCTGAGGACTGCAAGATCCGGATCAGCTTCTTGATCTGCGCGCAAATTGTCAGGTTGCCATTGGTCATCAACAACGGTGGTTCGAAGAGCGTTGGCCGATTTGTCTTCGATTCTGTTGCAATATCGACAGTCTACTGGACAAGGCCTTCTGGAAAAGGCATCTGCATTTTGATGTTTGAGGCCTGCTCTGTGTTCAATGACAAAGTCATACTCCTGTAGCCTCTCAATCCATCTAGCTACTTGACCCTCTGGATTCTTAAATTGCAAGAGCCACTTTAAGGCGGCATGATCAGTGCGGATCAGGAACTTCTGCCCATACAGGTACTTGTAAAATTGCCCAATGGTCTTAACTACTGCCAATAGTTCTCTCCTGGTTACGCAGTAGTTCCTCTCCGGTTTGGACAGGGTCTTGCTGAAGTATCCAATGACCTTTTCTTGTCCATCATGGATTTGAGAGAGCACGCCACCAATCCCGACGTTACTGGCATCCGTATCCAAAACAAACCTCCCAGATGGCAGTGGATAGTTTAAAACAGGTGCACTGATCAACGCACCTTTTAACAACTCAAAGGCTGCTTGGCATTCGTTGTTCCAAATGAATGCTCGATTTTCTGTTAGGCGCGTAAGTGGTTTTGCAATGTTGGAGAATCCAGGAACGTAGCGTCGATAATATGTGCATAATCCCAAAAAGCTTCTTAGCTGATGTTTGTCTTTGGGTACCGGCCATTTTTCCACAGCTTTTACTTTTTCGGGATCCACAGCAACTCCTTTTCTGGAAACCACATGTCCAAGGTAATTTACCTCCTTGCGGAAAAGGTGACACTTCTTTGGACTTAGTCTCAGGTTGGCATCTCGCAACCTCTGGAATACTACTTCCAAATTTTTCGTGTGATTTTCAAAGGTCTTCCCTACCACAATCACATCATCGAGATACACCAGGCAGATATTCCAAGACAATCCCCTCAGTACAGTGTCCATGAGTCGCTCAAAAGTAGCTGGGGCGTTACACAGTCCAAATGGCATGACTGTAAATTGCCAGAGTTCTGTACCGAAACTGAAGGCAGTCTTCTCTTTATCATTGGGATCCATTCCCATTTGCCAATAACCGCTCTTTAAGTCGAGAGTGGAGAACCATTTTGCTCCTGCCAAGGTGTCTAGCGTATCGTCTATTCTTGGGAGAGGATAGCTGTCCTTTTTGGTCACACTATTTAAACGACGATAGTCCACACAGAATCTGGTAGATCCATCCTTTTTCCTGACAAGGACCACTGGTGAAGCCCATGGACTATTCGATGGTTCAATTACTCCTTGGCCTTCCATATCTTGTATAATTTGCTTGGCTTCCTCACGTTTTGCCAGAGGTAACCTCCTTGGTCCTTGTCGAATTGGACTTGCATTGCTGGTATTTATTTTGTGCATTACAATATTGGTTCTTCCTTTCGTACGAGTTTCAGTTTCAAAGACGTCTTCATAATGTTTGATTAAATCCTTAAGTTGGCTTTGTTCCTTCTTGCTCAATCCTTGACAGGCGGAGTCGATTATCTTGGACAATTTCTCAGGAACCTGCACGAATCCATTCTTCTTCGTCTATGCGATGAACGACGGCCGACACTGGCGAACACCACCCCAGAATAGTACCCTTCTTTAATGAAACAGGGTAATGGTTCACATTCATTACCCTTATCGGTACAGTCTTCTGAGTCTTAACCAGCATTTTGGCAACTACTATTCCTCGGCCCACCTCGTCATCATCAGCCTTTGGTTCCAACATTGCAACATTTCCGTCCAAATAATCACCTTCCGTACACGCCTTCAAAAATGTCTCACTTCTTGCATCCAGAACAACATTCTCTGCTGTAATTACTTGTACACTCCCACAATTTTTCCCATGAAGAAACAATTCCTCATTATTTATTTTTAAAGTGCCTTCTTTCATGTTTAACTGGAAGCCGTAGGTGTTCATGATGTCTAATCCCAAGATTATCTGTTCTTCTATGTCGGCTACGAGAACACGATGTCGGATTGATGTTGGTCCTATGACAAAATTGACATCTACTTCACCTTCCACAGAAGCTGCTTCTCCAGTAGCTGTCCTTAGTCTCCATTTGCTAGAAAGTAATTCTTTATTCCTGGTTATTAAATCGGGTCGTACAATGGTTTTCGTCGTTACAGTATCTAGCAAGCAAGCATAGGTTCTTCTTTCCATAATAGCATCCACATACAGGCCATTGGTTTGATTTTGCAAGGATGCGATTTGGGCAGTCCTTGGGACTTTCGGATTCTCAGCGGATTCTTTCTTGGTCCTTTTATCACATTTATTCTGGATATGACCGTTTCTTCTACAATTCCCGCATGGCCGCGCACTTTTATTTGATTTGATCTGATTTAGGACTTGACTAACCACCTGCTCCATGAACTCCTCATTTTCCTGTTCGTCGACAGAACAGCCACGAGCATTGTTCCGAGAGGCTTGTTTAGCAGTCTCAAACTCAAGCGCGTGCGCCAAAGCATCGATCAAGGTTTTCGGTCTTGCCAACCTTAATGCTTGCTGCGTATCAATATCCCGGAGACCATCTATGAACGTCTGGACTGCTAGGTGTTCCATGAAATTATCTGGCGCCATCGGATATGCAAGTCGAACTAGACGAGCAATATTTGCCTCAAATTCCTGAAGATTGTCGCCTTTCTTCTGTGATCGATTCTTCAGTTGGGTATGGTATACTTGCTCTAAATGCGCATGGCCATATCTCATCTCCAAGCGTTTAATTAGTTGAGAATAATCTTTACGTTCCTCAGGAGGCAATGTCTGCAAAATATCACTAGCATCACCCCTCAATGCTATGACTAAAGCAGTCGCCTTCTCGGCAGAAGACCATGCGTTTGCTTCTGCGGCCGCTTCGAATTGCGTCAGTTGCCCTTGACGTCTTTCCATCAAAGGTTGGTGGCTTGATTCTGGTCTTTGAAATAGCCACAAATTCTTCTTTCATTTCGATGGGCCGCGGTATGACTTCTTCGTTGACCTGCTTGGGATCAGAATGACTGGAGGTAGCGGGTAATTTCATCTCAATCATTATTGCCTCTAAAAGTCTAGAATGTTCTCCAATTTTCTCTTCTACAGCTATGAAAATCGTTTCTGATTTTTCCGCTAATCGCTGTTCTAGAACTTGTTCCAGACTTTTTTCGAAGTTTCTAGAATTTTCTAGTAATTTCTTTTCCAGATTTTTCTCGAGAATTCTAGCGGTTTCTAGGTTTCTTTCTTCCATCTGTGCTTGTGAATCTATTAGACGCTGTTCCAAAGTTTGCGAATTGTCTATTAATCGTTGTTCCAAACTTTTCACACTATCTAGATTGCTCTGTTCCATTTGTTGCATTTGAGTTTGTGAATCTATCAGACGCTGTTCCATATTTTTCGCACTATCCAGATTCTTCTGTTCCATTTGTTCTAGAGTTTTTGCTAAATTTCCAGAAGTTTCCAGGTTCTTCTGCTCCATTTGTTGCATTTGAATTTGCGCATTCTCTATTAATCGTTGTTCCATATTTTTCGCACTATCCAGATTCTTGTGTTCCATTTGTTCTTGAGTTTTCGCTAAATTTCCAGAAGTTTCCAGGCTTTTCTGCTCCATTTGTTCCATTTTCATCAACAGCGAATTCACGTCAGCATCTCCGCCTTGAAAGACATAATTCTCTGAATCCTCGCCTTCTTGGATCAACACATTGCGAAGCCGTTGCTGGAGGATCGACTTTTTGCCACTTGTATCCTCATCCCTCTCTTCTAATTCTCGTTTTAACTCGGACACTTTTAATTCCGTGAGTTTCATTCTGTTGGCCATCACGATATTTAAAATAACGTCTTTCCGCACTGTATATTTATTTAATCGAATACTTAATTAACACTTAATTGTCTACTTAGTTTATTATTTATTAATTAGTCCACACCTGAATACCACTGTAAAGTTTGTCTTTTCGGGTTCTTAAATAAAACTAACAATAACTTTAGACACACACACTATATTAATATTAAAACGTATAACAATATAAAACTAACTATTAACAATAATAAGTACATTTATGTATTTATATTTATGTATCTATATTTATGTGTATTGCGCGGGACTCTAGGATTCAATGAATGTCCATCCCTTCTTCGACGCGGCTTTTATATATCGTAGCTTATATTTTCTCGACGCAGGCAGAACGATTGAGAAAATGCTAGAGAGTATGAGGCGCTACGTGTCGTAGGATGAGTCATCACAATATGTATATTTTTTAAAATAATCTCTTACATGCTTCGGCAATTAATGCCTTTTTCAAAGAATTTTAAATTATAAATTATTATATAGTTTAAAATTCTTTGAAAAAGGCATTAATTGTAGGAACATGTAAGAGATTATTCTAAATATATACATATTAAAGTAAACTTTGCAATACCTTCAAAATTATAATTGATATTATTACTCATAGTCTTATTTAAATCATTTTCGAAATGCAGGTTTTCAAATTATTTTAAATAATTTAAATTTGGAAACTTAACTATTCGTGCAGTTCGCGTTAGTCCTGCATCTAGGAACGTGATGGCGCTATTAATTACATATTGACTTGCCTCAATCATCAGTAGAGTGGACCAAATCCGGAGCGATCATATAAAAGCCGAAAAACTCCAATAATTTATCAATTTATATATATATTATATAATTGATAAATTATTGGAGTTTTTCGGCTTTTATATGAAATATTTACCAATATCGGTCCGAATTGGTCCACTCTAATCATCAGCTATCATTTTAACTAAATTCAACGTGGTCTAATCCAGTATATCACATTTATCTTGTTTTGTGCATAAAAAAATAATTATCTTTTAATTTGTGAACATAATACATCTTTAAAACTAATCATAAGTAGCTATGATAACGTTTTAATTATTTTACATATATGAATTTTGGTATTTGATGTAATCATAATGATAGTAGTAATTAAATATGAATCTGACAGTCGATTCGAGTTGATCGTAAGCCATACTTCAATTTAAAGGTTCAAGGTTAGGCAATGTCCTATCGTAGATTAATATCAATATATCAGTGAATCAATGGAATAAGTTCAGTGCATTATAGTAATTTCAAAAATATAAAGGGAAGTAAATAATTATCAAGAATGTGTGATCTCACTGGAGTGTCTACTGAATGGGAAGAATTAGCAAACGATTTTAAAGAATTAGAGGTTAGGAAATTGTATTTAAATAATTTATTAATAAAAATTGATGTTTTAGATTACTAATAGAATTTATCAGGAAAAATTAGAAGAACTAGATGCACTACAAAAAAAATGTGCAAAACATATAAGTCATCAACGTTATCGTTTGGGAATAATTTCAAAAAATATAAATGAGTAAGCAAATTTATATAAATATTTTCAGTGATTATATTTTGTAAATCAGCATAAATAAAAATAAATAAGTAAATTCCGTTGGTATTCCAGATTTTATCAGCTCACTATTATCATTTGTTTTTAGTTTGAAAAAAAAAGAAGCAGATAAGTCCAATACCGAACACCTTGAAAATAAAATCTTAAAAAGGAATGCTCATTTATATGAAATTGAACAGACTCTACCAAAAGAGAATGGCGTATATTTAAAAATTATCTTAGGGAATGTAAATGTTTCTATATTAAATAAAGAGCAGAAGTAAGTATTAATATTGACCTTAAAAAGTTATTACAAAATAATTGCATATAATTGATTGTTATCTAAGACTTCTAGGGTCTTTAGATAATTTCTGGAAAACTAATCTAATCAGCTGTGTTATTAACCTTTGCAAATAAAGGGATTTGTGTATAACATATATTTATGTTTTGTATTTTCATAGATATAGTGCAAAGTCTAGTTAAGGTTAATAATATAGACATTTATTCAATCATAAAATTATGATTTTTGATAGAAGTGTCGTGCAATATAGAAGTTTATCTAGCGAATGAGTAATACTTTATGACTTTAAAAAATGAATAATTGCAAATTGTTCAGATAATTAGAAATATTTTTAAATAGATATTTACTTATAGTTATTAAATACAGTATGAGTTTTCAAAGTGAATATTTGTTAAGTAGCGAATGGCAAAGAATTTTTATGTTCATGTCAAAATGCTTCTTTACTTTTGAGAAATTATTGAGTATTGATTATCTCTCTTGAGAATCAAAAAGCATAGTTTTGCACTTTTTATGCATAAATAATTATTTAATCAGCACTACATCATGATAGTTTGGGAATTTCTGTTCATGGTTACGTAGTTAACCTTGAATCCATTAACTCGTTGAGTTTTAATTATCTAATACATACAACTAGTATCAATTCCTGATTCTTCTCTTAAAAATGTGGTGTGCTTTGTTGTTTAAATGAAATAATTCTTACAGTTGAATTGTCAATATTATGTGGTGTAAAATTTAATTATTACTTTATTGCAGATTTAAATATAAGGATGAATATGAAAAGTTTAAGCTGGTACTAAGTATTATAGCATTTATATTTTCTATGCTTAATTTGGTGACAAGATTTAGGTAAGTAATTATATTAAAGCAACACTCTCCTGTAAGTTTTACATTTGCTCTCATACAGTCAGTTACAAAAGTTTACACACACCTGTTGAATTTAATGCAATTAGTTTTGCCATATATATTTTTTAAATAGTACTGCTACTTGAATAAATATATTTTTTTATACGAAAATGAAAATAAAATCAAGTTAATTGATAGAATCTATATTACAATTTATTTGCAAGGAGAATTCATCTGGAACTTCATATTGGCTTTTCAACTTAATCTGTTCTCTGTCTTACACCTTCAGTTCTCAATCCTCTTTTCTCTTAGATGCGCCAGGATGTCTTCCCTTCACCTTTTCCTCAGTTTTTACTTTCTTCTTGCAGTTTGCTATTTCTTTATTGCGCTGTAAAATTTCGTTATTTCTTTTTTAATATATCGTTCTTTAATTTTCTTCCCCTTCTTCTATAATTCTTCTGATTATTTTTTTTTCCATACTGTTGGACAGCACTGCTTTTCTGGATAAATATTTCGACCTTCTCAATAAGTGGTTAACAGGCGCCTGCATCCATATATACATCTTCCTCCACTTCTTCGAATTACGTTTTGTCTTACTGTTACAACTTCGAAATTTTCTCCAGACTTTTGTAATCCAACCATCTTATTTCACTCTTATTTTAATTTGTTTGACTCTTTGTTTCTACCAATCTTTTTATCATTTCTTCCAGATCTTTTTTGTTCTTATTATATTACTTTCTCTATCTAATTATCTATCTATTTAATTCTTTAGGTTGTGCTCTTTGTACCATTCCAAATATATCTCTCAGTTCTACTCTGTTAGTCTTGTGACCTCGATAAGAGCCATTATTCTTCTCAGGGGAAATTTGAGTAGCCGCGCAGGATCCAATAGATCTCTTCCGAAATATTTCTGTCTGAATCTTTTCAGTTCTTCACATGTGTATATTGCATGAAGGCTAGTTTCCTCCTGTTTTTCACATCTCCTACACCAGGGCTCGTTAACCAAACCCATGCTGTACAGATGGTTCCTTAAAGAACAATGTCCGGTTATGAAGCAGGTAATAGTTTTATTACTACGAATTAATTTGGCTTGAAGCCTAGCGTTCAGCTCCTCCTTGTATGGAGTTGATCTTCTGTTAGCCTCCATTTCTTTTTGTTTTTATTTCTGGAATCTCATCAGTCTCTATTGCTCTCAGTAGACTCCTCAGGCTTTGGATTTTCTTTAAACTCCATCTTTTTGAGTTTATTTTGTTTTTACCTAGGTTCATTCTGTTCCCCCGAGTACGGAAGAAGTATAAAGTCAATGTCCGCAGATCTTCCATTACCGGCACAAGGCGTAAATACGAGAGAGAGCCGCCTGGCGCTCCCAGGGGAATGTTCGAGACCGCATATACCCCAGTGGCCATTCAGTTTTGAGCACGTTGTTTTACACCATAGCTTGGGGAGAGCTGGTCCCCGGTTACAGCTTTCGCTAAGGATTAGGCCGTTTAAGGTTTTTAGACCTACCCATCCCGCTTGTGACTCCCACTATTCAGGTTCCCTAAGAGAGTCCTGACCGTCCCCTTATCCGCCACCTATGCACGCGCTTAGTGGGTAGCTCAACCCTCGTGGAAGAGGTCCGCGAACCGGGATTACCTTCTCTATTCAATTAGATATTCAGCACGATTTTCCATTATTAGGCTAAATAGATATGTTGAAAAATAAAATCTAGCTTTTCTTAAAATGCCTTTCATTCATAGCTAGATAGATAATATACAAATCTCCCTTCGTAAATATATTTTTGGACTTTGATGATACAAAGTTAATAAAAATAAAAAATATAGTTTTTATCGGCAAATATTGTGGTTCGGGGTTCAATATCGGCGGCTTGAGTCGAAAATTTAGTTTTATAGAAGATAAAATTAGTCGATTTCAATATTTAAATAGACACGATATCCTCACAACATAAGTGGAGCGTTTGAACCTAGAAAATGAATAGAATTTTTCGACAGAAGAACAGTCAAAACATAGTTATCACAGAACATCTCAAAGCAAATTAACCTCCACAGTCCCTGAATTTAAATTTCATTGAACATAAGTATGTTTTGAATGAATTAGAACCAAAAATCCCAAAATGTCAGGTCATTAATTTACGAATTTTACGAATTTAAAAGAGACGAAATAGTATTAAACGAAATGTCTCTTTCATAGTACAAGCTTTAATAATGTCTGTGCCCCAAAGATTAGGGGCTGTCATTAGTACCTACCTTTTCTTTGGTTTTTTTTTAAATTTTGGGAACATTATAATTTTACATTTACATAATGGAATCTTATGTTTTTTAATGCAGTATAATATTAATGAAGAAGACGTAAATAACTTTCGTCTGAATCATTTTTTCATTAGTTTTTGAAATAATTATTGAGAATCTTCTATGAACACTATAGAGAAACGTTATTTGAACGGAAGGTGTTTTAATCATTATTTGCTAATAAATGATACAAATGATAGAAAACAACTAACAATATTTTTTCTAAAGGAGAAAAATGCTACAAAAGGTGCTCGAATTATGCGCCACCTGTCTGCACACAACCCTCCATACGGCACATTAACACTCTGTTACGTCCAGAAGTGATTATTTCTCCGGTTATTGTTCGGCAACCTTGACGAATTTTATTCTTCAAATCATTCAAGTTGACAGAATGCCCAAAATATACAATTTCCTTTAAATAGCCCCAAAGGAAGAAATCAAACGGCGACAAGTCCGGAAAACATGCAGACCAAGAAATAGGACCTCTGTTGCCAATGCAACCATTAGGGTAAATCATATTTAAATAATCGTTGACAATACGTGCATTAAGAAGTGGAGCATCATCTGGTTGCCAAACCACTGTTCGTCTTTCTTCGAGAGTAATATGTTTCATTAAAACTGGCAACACATTTTGTAGAAAATTTAAATAACTCTGTCTGGTTAGGGTTTCCTCATAAAAAATAAGGACCAATTAAATAACCATTGAAAAGACCACCCCAAATGTTGGTTCCCCACACTGTCTGGAACCGCACTTGCATTCAAGGTGAATTTTGGTTTGACCAGTAATGAGCATTATGCTTGTTAACAATGCCATTATTGTGGAAACGACATTCATCGCTCCAAAATATGTAGTTAAAGATATTTAGATTTTCTTCTGCTGAAACATGTAAAGTTTGCAATAAGGTCAAGCCTTTTTTGGAAATCGCTCAGCGTCAATCCTTGAACTAAATGAATTTTAAATGGATGGTACCTGTGTGTTTCTAAAATTCGGTGAACGATGGTTTTACTAATTCCAATTTCAACTATCAGAGTACGAAAAACATGAGGGTTTATCGCTACGTAGAACAAAACGTTGATAATGTTTTCTTCATTTCTAACAATTGCTATAAGATTCCTATATTTTACATTATTAGGAAAGGATCTAGTTCTCATCTTTGACTCCACTTTACTCGATGGATGTGCACGTTCTGGAAATCGTTCTCGATATACGCGTGCTGCTTCTCGGGAATTCATATTACATTGTTAACCATAAAAGTTGTTAATTTTTCAAAGCCTTCTACTACTAGGCAAGTGTTCTCAATGCTCTTTCTCAATAATTATTTCAAAAACTGCAAAAGTAATGGAAAAATTATTCAGACGAAAATTATTTGCGTCTTGTCTTGAATAATATTATGCTGCATTAAAAAATATAGGATTCCATTAAAAAAAAGTTAACATTCAAATGACCTACAAGGCGATAACTAAATGCAAAACTAACACTATGTCATTCTATAGACTTTAAGAGGTAAAGCAACTTTCATTTCAAACATTTATTCATAAATGTACCGGGTGAGAAGTTGCAGTCTGTAAACTAAAATCAGGGACACTCGGTATACTGTAAGCTATCCATTTTAAGAGTTAATTTAACTTAAAAAGAGTGTATTCGCGCCGGGCGTAAATGAATTACAAGGGATTTTTTTACTAACATTACGAGTCATAACCAGAGCTCGGCACGATAAGAAAAATGACGCAATGTGCAACAAGAGCGCAGGTACCGTATGAGCGTACAAGGTATATATTATATCAAATATCAAATATTAAATTTCCAAATTCCTATGATTCAGTACATAATAACAAGTGCGCTTTGTAACTATGATATTTCTTTCAGCTTTTAATAACACAATCGGCGACGATGATATATTTCATTTGCAGTTCCAATCATGACAAAATTTCTGAAATAATATAAAAGCTATTACAACCCAATATTCACTTTACGATTTTAGATTCAGATTGCACATTAGATAAATTTTGGATAATTTTGCTTATGATTATTGCTGTTTTTGATGTGCTAGTAAAGAAGATAACGAATAGATTATACATTAGATCAGTGGCAGTCCCTGATTACGTACGAGCAGGGTTGCCACACGGACGAGATTGCTTCGTTTATTTTATATTAAATTTTCATATATACAGAAAGCAACGAGCTGCAACCGAAATTGTTCGAAGTGGTCTTATCCATTTAGTAGCCCTGCATCACGTCACCAGGAACCGCGACTGCATTAGATACTACTTTATGTATTTCAATTGCAGGGTGCTGGAATTGTCCTACATATTTTTACTGGTATGGTATTACTGTACACTTACTATAAGAGAGAGTATTTTGAAAGTAAATGGATCGAGAATTAAAGGCTGGTGGAGAGCCCATCATTTTATATCGACAGTAGCAGCGGCTATTCTACTGATATGGCCGGAACAAGAAACATGGATGGTGTTTAGAAATCAATTTATGTGGTTCAATGCGTATATTAGTGAGTGAAGTTTGTATATTAATATAAAAACTCGCGAATAATTCTTTGATAAACGCGAAGTTTTAACATATGACTTTCTTTAATTAATAATTTGATCAATTTTTTACAGTTGAATTTTGTTTTGACGTTGACACTAGGTATAATTAATTTTTTTTCAAGCGTGTAATAATATCGATATTATACTATTCACTATTGAAAGAGTTCGTTTTTGTCCGGCGGCAGTTTTGTCGTTATTATTGTACTGGGAAGCTGGAAAAATATATTTACAACATGGGAAGAGTGTCTCCCTCTATGTATTCTCCCTGGTTTGTAATGTAAATTCATTCTGACAGATATTTATGCAACTAACCTAAAACGTCAACATTATCATTAATAAAGAGAATTAAAGGTGTATTCTGTCATTTGAGCCTAACCTAAAAATCTCAAAGAAACATTCTAATTAAACACTTGAAAAAAAAGTATATAATACATGGCAGCGAAAGCATATTAATTGCCTCGCATACATTCTAATGCCTCGGCTAGCGCCTCGGCAGTGAACTATATGCTCGGCAATAATAAGAGCTTACTCTGTCTGGTCTATAATATATTATTATCATTATTCTAATGGGTGTACTCAAAGTCCTTAGGTCTCTAGCAGGCATGGACTTTAAATAACATATCTATACTTAAATTTATTCAATGTAACCTTAACTAAAACGTTATTCAAAGTAACAAAGAAAATAGACATTTATTATGGTACTTGAACTTGACTTATGCCAAATAATTTGTAACTTATGACTAGACTGCGGAACAGACCGCATGACTCTAATGAGTCATGTAGGCGCAGACACAGAGCCGGTTTCGACTTTCTGGTAGTCAGTGCCCTAGCGAACGCGGAAGGTGAATGTAGGCGAGCATTTTTCACATTTAGATGCGTGTTGCTTACACTTTACTATTTCGATAGATCTAGAAACACTTCTTTTCAATTGTTTATATTAGTTATTCATTTCTGTTGTACCAGAAATTCTTTTATTTTACTTGTTTTAATTTTAGTTTCGTTTAATAGTTTCTTTTATAGAAAAAAAAAAAATTAAGTTGGGTTTTATCATCACTTCTTCCATTTTTTTAATACATATATATTATCGTTTTGTATATATAGCATTATACTATGGCCCCTTCAAAACGCCCGCATGAAGAACTGTTAGACAGCTGGATTAAAGATTTTGTTTTTTTTTTTTTTAAATTGTTAGTGATACGGAGATTAATTGTAAAATTTGTTCAAATACATTTAAATGTTTAAAAAAGTCGAGACTAACCGCGCATCTAAATACTAAAATGCATCGCAATCAGCCGAGTACATCAACAGACAGTTTTTATACGGACTAAACATTCGCTTTAACTATAGGTGTTATAATTTATTTCAAGTTTATATTTTTTCAATATTTTGAATTTTTTTATATCTGGAATTAATTTCAATTCAAGTTAATTTAAATTCATTTAACTTCAGTGTTTTATTTATTTTCGTAAAAATAAATTTTCGTATACATATACATTTCATTGCCTTTATTACGATTCTGGCGAAATATATTTCACAACTCCGTCTGATTGCATTAAAAGACGTACAAACAGACAACTTTTATCAATACCATCGCGCTATAACATTCATATACCGTAGTCGACAAATTTTCACTCCGTATTCGAAATATCAAGAACGAGTGAGCAGCCTGTATAAAATAGAGACAAATAACTTGCGGCGTTGCCAATTGTTTGATTTGTAGTGGAGAATGTGAAGGTATCCCGCTGCGCGACGATGTAACTGGCTTATCGGGAGTTAACCTTTACTAGGCGGGAGTATTGTTCAATTAAAATCATAGTATGTATTTCAAAAATAATTAATTTAATTTTTTTTATAGTGGCGTGAAATGAAACATGTAACGTGTGTTCATTTGAAAAGTCAATCTAGGTTACTTTGAAATTTTGATAGAATAAGACGCATATATATTAGTATGTGTTTGTTGTTCCGTAAACGTAAATCCAAATGACATTTGATAATGTTAATCACATTTGTTATTTATTTGTATGTATGAAACTGTCAAAATATCGTAGGTTATGTAGTAAATTTTAATTTACGACATACTTCAAAATGTTCTCAGTAAATCACATGCTACTAGATTGACTTTTCAAATGAACACCCGTTATTATATACATGCAGTTCATTGATATTACGTAGTTTTTCGTGAGAGGCATTATACACTTTTGTTTAATGAATCCCCATAAAAAGAAGTCGTTGGGTGATAGGTCTGGTGATCTAAGAGGTCAGCCAATTGTGCAACTTCTAGTTATAATGCGATTATGGAAAATATTTCTTAAAAACTCCTTCATAATTCTCGCATTATGAGCCGGGCAATCGTCTTGCTGGAACCAAATATCCTCAAAATTGATATTAATGTTATGGACAGCGAGGATAATATCGTTATTTAACATATCTAAATATTTGTCGCTGTTAAGCATACCGCCGATAAAAAAAAAGGCCAAGAATTATGTTGTTCAAAATACCAGCCCATAGATTTAATTTTGCTGGATTCTGTGTGTGCGTTCCTGTGCTCAGGTGTCTATTTTTCTTGGACCAACAACCAGTTATTTGGGAATTGTGAGACCCATACAACGGAAATGATATTTCATCGGTAAAAAAAATATTATTGTTAAAATTTTAATTTTCTTGTACTTTGTGCATTATTACAAATGAAACAGACATGTAATATACACATCTGTAACTGTACACATGGACAATACACCTCGTATTTTCCAGCACTTCTGCTTAAGACACGTGTTTCTGTCATCTATAGGCGTCATCAGTCAAGCTAGTGAAGCAATTTAATACAAAATAATACAAATCTATTAAAAAAACAAATTTGTATCTGTATATACATTTAAGCTTAAATCGCCTACAAGACATAGCAAATTTCGTCCTATCAGGTAGCACTATATAATAAGTGACATCTGACGGACGAAAGAGACTATGCCGAAAAAAGGCAACCCTTTCCTTGACCGGCCACACACAGGCAGCACAGGAACGCACACACAGTATCCAGCAAAATAAAATCTATGGGCTGGTATTTTGAACAACATAAAGGCCAACAATTATGTTGTTTTTTATCGGCGGTATGCTTAACAGCGACAAATTTTTAGATATGTTAAATAACGATATTATCCTCGCTGTCCATAACATTAATATCAATTTTGAGGACATTTGGTTCCAGCAAGACGATTGCTCGGCTCATAATGCGAGAATTATGAAGGAGTTTTTAAGAAATATTTTCCATAATCGCATTATAAGAAGAAGTTGCACAATTGGCTGACCTCTTAGATCACCTGACCTATCACCCAACGACTTCTTTTTATGGGGATACATTAAACAAAAGTGTATAATGCCTCTCACGAAAGACTACGTAATATCAATGAACTGCATGTATATAATAACGGGTGTTCATTTGAAAAGTCAATCTAGTAGCATGTGATTTACTGAGAACATTTTGAAGTATGTCGTAAATTAAAATTTACTACATAACCTACGAAGTCGTATATTTTGACAGTTTCATACATACAAATAAATAACAAATGTGATTGACATTATCAAATGTCATTTGGATTTACGTTTACGGAACAACAAACACATACTAATATATGCGTCTTATTCTATCAAAATTTCAAAGTAACCTAGATTGACTTTTCAAATGAACACACGTTACATGCTTCATTTCACGCCACTATAAAAAAAATTAAATTAATTATTTTTTAAATACATACTATGATTTTAATTGAACAATACTCCCGCCTACTAAAGGTTAACTCCCGATAAGCCAGTTACATCGTCGCGCAGCGGGATACCTTCACATTCTCCACTACAAATCAAACAATTGGCAACGCCGCAAGTTATTTGTCTCTATTTTATACAGGCTGCTCGCTCGTTCTTGATATTTCGAATACGGAGTGAAAATTTGTCGACTACGGTATATGAATGTTATAGCGCGAAGGTATTGATAAAAGTTGTCTGTTTGTACGTCTTTTAATGCAATCAGACGGAGTTGTGAAATATATTTCGCCAGAATCGTAATAAAGGCAATGAAATGTATATGTATACGAACATTTATTTTTACGAAAATAAATAAAACACTGAAGTTAAATGAATTTAAATTAACTTGAATTGAAATTAATTCCAGATATAAAAAAAATCAAAATATTGAAAAAATATAAACTTGAAATAAATTATATCACCTATAGTGAAAGCGAATGTTTAGTCCGTATAAAAACTGTCTGTTGATGTACTCGGCTGATTGCGATGCATTTGAGTATTTAGATGCGCCGTTAGTCTCGACTTTTTTAAACATTTATATGTATTTGAACAAATTTTACAATTAATCTCCGTATCACTAACAATTTCAAAAAAAAAAAAACAAAATCTTTAATCCAGCTGTCTAACAGTTCTTCATGCGGGCGTTTTGAAGGGGCCATAGTATAATGCTATATATACAAAACGATAATATATATGTATTAAAAAAATGGAAGAAGTGATGATAAAACCCAACTTAATTTTTTTTTTTTCTATAAAAAAACTATTAAACGAAACTAAAATTAAAACAAGTAATATAAAAGAATTTCTGGTACAACAGAAATGAATAACTAATATAAACAATTGAAAAGAAGTGTTTCTAGATCTATCGAAATAGTAAAGTGTAAGCAACACGCATCTAAATGTGAAAAATGCTCGCCTACATTCACCTTCCGCGTTCGCTAGGGCACTGACTACCAGAAAGTCGAAACCGGCTCTGTGTCTGCGCCTACATGACTCATTAGAGTCGTGCGGTCTGTCCCGCAGTCTAGTCATATGTTACAAATTATTTGGCATAAGTCAAGTTCAAGTACCATAATACATAAATGTCTATTTTCTTTGTTACTTGAATAACGTTTTAGTTAATGTTACATTGAATAAATTTAAGTATAGAAATGTTATTTACAGTCCATGCCTGCTAGAGACCTAAGGACTTTGAGAACACCCATTAGAATAATGATAATAATATATTATAGACCAGACAGAGTAAGCTCTTATTATTGCCGAGCATACAGTTCACTGCCGAGGCGCTAGCCGAGGCATTAGAATGTATGCGAGGCAATTAATAAGCTTTCGCTGCCATGTATTATATACTTTTTTTTCAAGTGTTTAATTAGAATGTTTCTTTGAGATTTTTAGGTTAGGCTCAAATGACAGATTACACCTTTAATTCTCTTATCTGAGCGATCCGTGAGTTTCGAACAATTTGATACGTGTAGTCAATGCACAAGTGGCACATACCTACATATGCAGTTAATATGTATCTGTCAATCCACAACAGAGCGAATGTAATAAACGGTTTGGTAACCGGCAGCAACTACTGCTGAAAAAAAAGTAATGCTGAAAAGCGAATTGCGTTTCGAATATTGAATAAAAATAATTTACAAAGAACAAAACTCAAAACTATGTATTAAATTAGTTCTTTTAGATGTTAAAACGTCTTTAAAAATAGAAAATGTGCGTTCCACGTCACAACTAGTAATGGGTGCGTTATAAAAATGTTGCAAGAGTGCACCATACTTCGAATGTATAGATTTTTCAATCGGCTCTGTGCAGAATTGATATAATATGTATATTCAAATCTGGATTTCTGCTAAATATGGCATCAACTTTTTGTCTCAGCTTTGAGAAGTATCTTTTTAAATGATGAAACTAACTTATCAACGTTTTGAAAATTACCTCCGATGTATTCACATACTCTGTGTAGTGCATGTGCTGCATAGCTAACGCGTAGCATATTGGGATAAGATTGCTTTAATAACTTCCCTGTTTTTAACATATAAACCGCCGCATCAGTCAAAAATAATAACATCTTGTCTTTATAGTTGTTATCCGATGACAGAATATTATGAATACATTGTTCAATTACTTCTGCAACTGTTTCACCATTTACGACTGGCAGTATTTTAGTTGCAATTAAGCATGGTTGGTATGAAGTCAGATGAAGAATACCAACAACTACATTTAACACATATCCCTTGTTTCGTCTGCACTTACCCAAAGATAAAGACCAGATAGGTTGGTTCGTATTTTTTTCAATGGTTCTTAAATAACATTTTGGTAAGTGGTAAAGTGGTACGTAAAGTAGATTCATCTGGTATATGACGATCAGTATATTTTGTAAGAAACGTCTTGAGGACTGGATTGTTAAGCTTTTTGAATGGTATATTGGCCGCCATGAAAGCTTCACACAGTTCTTCGTTAAAAGTGTCAGGTGCAGATGGATATATGTTATCTAAATGAGTTTTCGAAGAAACATGTCTCTGCACATAACACTTTTGTGGACGCCTTAAACTTAATGAACAAGCACTGCAATATATCTCGGTATCATTACGAATATGCAACCAATCTGTATGGCCTCTAATCCATCCTACCATGGTTGCCCTACGAGAATTCTCCATAGTTAATGAAAATAAAGAGAAATACTAAGAACAGAAAGAAATGGACTAAAAAGAAGAAACGAAAACTACTCCAAAAATAAGGTAGTAAATTAAACTTAATATTTATAAAAAATTATAGGATAAATATACAATATAGCAATATAAAACGGATTTTTTAAAATACTAAAAGTTGTGACCAAATAACACTGAAAGAAACGAAACCAGAAACACGCCATTGTAAAATAAAATTTATGAATGAATAAACACAATAACGACGGAAATAACACCATCTGCTCGACGAATGCAATCGAGCAAGCAAATAGTGGGGCTGTTATAACATGCATACTATACATGATATCGCCACAACGTTTTGTCGGGGCAATTGGTTATTCAATCGCTTCAGTTCGCTCTCTGTTCATTACACACTTGTGATGTAAATTAACTCCGGCCACAAACACATTTAAATGTTAATTGATATTTGAAATTTGTATCTTCACAACCTTGTCAAGATAATGTTTTGTTGAAATTTTGTCGGAATCATGGCGGTCGTAGAAAAAGTATGGTACAAAACTTGAGTTTCCACTCGCGCGTAATAATATGCTATTTACATCTCTAGTTACGTAATATACTATTACTACTGCCAACAATAAAATGTTATTTCCCTTTGTCATCCTTGATTCTAAATATTATCGTGTATTGTATCAACAAGCGCTTCAATTTTTACATGTATTTCCATGATGGTGTATTACAAACCTTTCATAGGTGAATTCATAATTTCTTCGTGATTTGGTGGTAATTAATTTAGCAATTACAGCTTTTGCAATTTTGGTTAAATGTGAGAGTGTATATAACAATATGTTATCGATGTGACTTTCAAGATTTTTTTTACTTATTGAACAATTCCAATTTTTATACTCGCATGACTCATGACAGATGTCATTATTTCGCACCAATAAAAAATTGTGTATTCAATAACAAAATAAGCAAATTGTAATTTTCTTAAATAAACAGTATGTTTATAGTGCAATGAAACAACAAAATGGTTCATACTTGCCGGATATAAAGAGTGTATTACTTAGTATGTATTCAAGTCTATTTGTGTTTTTATGACAAGAAATTTTAAATATATTTTTATATCTAATTACAAAACAGTGGCTAACGTTTTCGAAATCTCTACGAATGTGTAGTAAGTTTTAATAATAACAAAATTATGTAGACTCAATATATTTATTTTGAAAATATTAAAGTAATCTTCAATAATGTTACAATTTGGATCTGGACTATACACATTGAAGTTATCTTAAAAATCACATCGCCCCATTTAATGTCTTCTGCGTCGCCTGCGCCTTCTGCCTTTTCGTTCTTTCTTAGATGAGCTTCTCCGTCTTCTGCGTCTATGTTCTCTAATACCATCCATAACCTCTCCAAGATAATAACGATCTCGTAGTTTTTTTATGACACCAAATTCAATACCTTTTTGGAGAGCATTGTTTAGAAATTTGCACAAGTCTTTTTTCGGCAACGAATATTCGTTTTCAATATGATCGGTGATCTCATCCTTGGAAGCTCCGTCTCGCAAACTCCCTATAGCTGCCAAAAGTAATTTGGCAGTTTTAACGGTGCGCGGGTTCGGATTAGCCATTTCAATATGAAATTAATATTTATTCACAGTAATTTTTTTCGAATTATAATTAAATTTTTCGTGAGAACAAAAATTTTAGCATGATTTGTCACGATGTCATTTTGTTATTTATAACTAAACAGCATACTGTCTCTTGTTTTTAAACAATTTTGATTCGATTGCTATTCCTATATTGTCGATAAACATATCGTATCTAACGTGAGAGCAACATTAATTGAGGTAGTAGGAGGCTGCGGTTCGTAGAACGTATCATGCCTTCAATTAAATTTTTATTTAAAGTAGCCTATGATTTCAATATAAATTTGGGTTTATTAATAAAGTTTTTCGAAAGTAAAATTTTGACAACTGTTATCTGACAGATTACAATTTAGTTGTGTTACAACTTAATCTTATTTCTTGTGAAATGTTTTAAATCCAAGACATTTATTTACAGAAATTTACATGAACATCTTGAATTTTATATGGATATAATTTTAAATCTTTTTTTAAGAATAGTGTGGCATGTTCCAACTGATGTACTGATAACTGAACTTCTTGCGACAGTTTCGCAATGGATTTCTTTGGTGAGTTTTCCATTCGATGTCGAACATCTTCAATACAATTAGCAGTTGTTTTTTTTTTAGATGCTTCGCTCCCGGATTTACGAAATACAGTCCCCGTTTCACGAAATCTGTCAAAACAACCATGGATTTGACTAGCCGTTGTTCATACGTGATTGCAAGATTAGGGAACTATACATTGAACCCACTGTTCATTTACTAATCTACCAGTTCTAAAATAACTCTCAACAATAAAAACTTTGTGTTGTATTTCTAACATGATATTGAATAATCTAAATTGATCGCAACTTTTCAATAAATTGATTTAACTATGACAGTTGTTAAAATGTGACTTTCGAAAAATCTTAGTGTACAAATTTATATTGAAATCATAGGCTACTCTAAATGAAAATTTAATTGAAGGCATGGTATTTCGTGATTAATAATAATAATAATTCACAATATTCATCTGTCAAACATTTAATGATAGACGTCAGTGTGAATTATTGATTCTTTTAATACAAGTTTTTTAAAAAAAAACGGTATAATAATCACATTCAGAATGTTTAGTCAAGAACAAACGGTGTTCATTTTAGAGTGTTATTTTTGTAACGGTCGACGTGTGCCAAAACTGCGAATGGTATTACTCAATTGAAATATGCCCGGGAAGATTCCAGGCAAGGTTTTCCTGAAGTTGTTTTAGTAAATAAGAACTTTTCTCGTGATGTATCGAGACTTATAAATAACTTTCGAAGTACTGGGTCTGTAAAAAAACAATGGGGAGGAGGAAGATCTCTAGTTTAGAACCCAAAATGTCGTTGATAACGCAATTAGAGAATAACCTACAACTCTTGTCAGAAAATTGGCACAACAACTGGATGTTAGTTATGGAACAGTATTCTTAAACGCAATCTTCGTATGCATCCTTACAAGGTACAAGTGTCTCAAGAACTATTGCCACCAGATTACATTCGTTTTGTTGCCTATTGTCGTTTCTTCAATGCGAATCTGAACGACGGCTACATAAATGCTCAGAATATGCGTATGTGGGCAATACAAAATCCGCATTATTATAGGGAAACAGCGTTGCATCCTCTAAAAATAGAGGTTTGGTGTGCCATGTCACGTACAAGGCTAATTGGCGCGACTTTTTTTGAAGGAACTATAAATGGTGTAAGATACCGTATTAATATTCTGGAAACTTTCATAAATCATCTGCATGATGACGAATTACAGTTTGGTTACTTTCAACAAGATTGCTCTGGGACCACACCATTGCCCGTGAAATTGACGTGAATTTTTTGACGACAGAATTATTAGTGTTGATCGTTTTCAGCCAAGGTCGTGTGACTTAATTCTTCTGGAGTACTTTTTATTTCCATACTTAAAAAACTCTATTTTTGGAAATCCAGTGCATACGATAGACGATTTCCGTATCAATATTGTGAGACAGTGCGAGTTAGTGGACAGGCGTATGCTCCAAAATCTTTTTGAAAGCATGACGCGGCGCGTAAATTTATGTTAGAATGTCGAGAGACAACAGTTTCAACAATTATTGTAAACTTTTCAATAAATTATAAAACATGACATTTCATTCCAACTTGTATAAACGAGACATTTAAGTGCTGTCAGTATGATTTATTTAATTTATCTACTATCATTGTATAATGTTAAAGTAAGTAGTAGTAAGTTTTAATAATAACAAAATTATGTAGACTCAATATATTTATTTTGAAAATATTGAAGTAATCTTCAATAATGTTACAATTTGGATCTGGACTATACACATTGAAGTTATCTTAAAAATCACATCGCCCCATTTATTGTCTTCTGCGTCGCCTGCGCCATCTGCCTTTTCGTACTTTCTGAAATGAGCTTCTCCATCTTCTGCTTCTAATACTATCCATAACATCTCCACAATAATAACGATCTTGTACTTTTTTTATGGCACCAGATTCAATACCTTCTTTGAGAACATCGTTCAGAAGCCTGCACAAGTCTTCTTTCGGCATCGAAAATTTGTTTTCCATATAATCGATGAACTCATCCTTGGAAACTCCGTCTCGCGAACTCGCTATAGCTGCCACACGTAATTTGGCAGTTTTAACGGTGCGCGGGTTCGGATTAGCCATTTCAATATGAAATTAATATTTATTCACTGTAATTGTTTTCGAATTATAATTAAATTTTTCGCGAGAACAAAAATTTTAGCATGATTTGTCACGATGTCATTTTGTTATTTATAACTAAACAGCATACTGTCTCTTGTTTTTAAACAAATTTGATTCGATTGCTATTCCTATATTGTCAATAAACATATCGTATCTAACGTGAGAGCAACATTAATTGAGGTAGTAGGAGGCTGCGGTTCGTAGAACGTATCATGCCTTCAATTAAATTTTTATTTAAAGTAGCCTATGATTTCAATATAAATTTGGGTTTATTAATAAAGTTTTTCGAAAGTAAAATTTTGACAACTGTTATCTGACAGATTACAATTTAGTTGTGTTACAGCTTAATCTTATTTCTTGTGAAATGTTTTAAATACAAGACATTTATTTACAGAAATTTACATGAACATCTTGATATAATTTTAAATCTTTTTTTAAGAATAGTGTGGCATGTTCCAACTGATAACTGAACTTCTTGCGCGACAGTTTCGCAATGGATTTCTTTGGTGAGTTTTCCATTCGATGTCGAACATCTTCAATACAATCAGCAGTTGTTTTTTTTTAGATGCTTCGCTCCCGGATTTACGAAATACAGTCCCCGTTTCACGAAATCTCTCAACACAACCATGGATTTGACTAGCCGTTGTTCATACGTGATTGCAAGATTAGGGAACTATACATTGAACCCACTGTTCATTTACTAATCTACCAGTTCTAAAATAACTCTCAACAATAAAAACTTTGTGTTGTATTTCTAACATGATAATGAATAATCTAAATTGATCAGAATGATCAGGCAACTTTTCAATAAATTGATTTAACTATGACAGTTGTCAAAATTTGACTTTCGAAAAATCTTAGTGCTCAAATTTATATTGAAATCATAGGCTACTCTAAATGAAAATTTAATTGAAGGCATGGTATTTCGTGACTGATTAATTAATAATTCACAATATTCATCTGTCAAACATTTAATGATAGACGTCAGTGTGAATTATTGATTCTTTTAATACAAGTTTTTTTTTAAAAAACGGTATAATAATCACATTCAGAATGTTTAGTCAAGAACAAACGGTGTTCATTTTAGAGTGTTATTTTTGTAACAGTCGACGTGTGCCAAAACTGCGAATGGTATTACTCAATTGAAATATGCCCGGGAAGATTCCAGGCAAGGTTTTCCGGAAGTTGTTTTAGTAAATAAGAACTTTTCTCGTGATGTATCGAGACTTATAAATAACTTTCGAAGTACTGGGTCTGTAAAAAAACAATGGGGAGGAGGAAGATCTCTAGTTTAGAACCCAAAATGTCGTTGATAACGCAATTAGAGAATAACCTACAACTCTTGTCGGAAAATTGGCACAACAACTGGATGTTAGTTATGGAACAGTATTCTTAAACGCAATCTTCGTTTGCATCCTTACAAGGTACAAGTGTCTCAAGAACTATTGCCACCAGATTACATTCGTTGTTTTGCCTATTGTCGTTTCTTCAATGCGAATCTGAACGACGCCTACATAAATGCTCAGAATATGCGTATGTGGGCAATAAAAAAATCCGCATTATTATATGGAAACAGCGTTGCATCCTCTAAAAATAGAGGTTTGGTGTGCCATGTCACGTACAAGGCTAATTGGCGCGACTTTTTTTGAAGGAATTATAAATGGTGAAAGATACCGTATTAATATTCTGGAAACTCTCATAAATCATCTGCATGATGACGAATTACAGTTTGGTTACTTTCAACAAGATTGCTCTCGACCACACCATTGCCCGTGAAATTGACGTGAATTTTTTGACGACAATTAGTAGTGTTGATCGTTTTCAGCCAAGGTCGTGTGACTTAATTCTTCTGGATTACTTTTTATTTCCATACTTAAAAAACTCTATTTTTGGAAATCCAGTGCATACGATAGACGATTTACGTATCAATATTGTGAGACAGTGCGAGTTAGTGGACAGACGTATGCTCCAAAATCTTTTTGAAAGCATGACGCGGCGCGTAAATTTATGTTAGAATGTCGAGAGACAACAGTTTCAACAATTATTGTAAACTTTTCAATAAATTATAAAACATGACATTTCATTCCAACTTGTATAAACGAGACATTTAAGTGCTGTCAGTATGATTTATTTAATTTATCTACTATCATTGTATAATGTTAAAGTAAGTAGTAGTAAGTTTTAATAATAACAAAATTATGTAGACTCAATATATTTATTTTGAAAATATTAAAGTAATCTTCAATAATGTTACAATTTGGATCTGGACTATACACATTGAAGTTATCTTAAAAATCACATCGCCCCATTTAATGTCTTCTGCGTCGCCTGCGCCTTCTGCCTTTTCGTTCTTTCTTAGATGAGCTTCTCCGTCTTCTGCGTCTATGTTCTCTAATACTATCCATAACCTCTCCAAGATAATAACGATCTCGTAGTTTTTTTATGACACCAAATTCAATACCTTTTTGGAGAGCATTGTTTAGAAATTTGCACAAGTCTTTTTTCGGCAACGAATATTCGTTTTCAATATGATCGGTTATCTCATCCTTGGAAGCTCCGTCTCGCAAACTCCCTATAGCTGCCAAAAGTAATTTGGCAGTTTTAACGGTGCGCGGGTTCGGATTAGCCATTTCAATATGAAATTAATATTTATTCACAGTAATTTTTTTCGAATTATAATTAAATTTTTCGCGAGAACAAAAATTTTAGCATGATTTGTCACGATGTCATTTTGTTATTTATAACTAAACAGCATACTGTCTCTTGTTTTTAAACAATTTTGATTCGATTGCTATTCCTATATTGTCGATAAACATATCGTATCTAACGTGAGAGCAACATTAATTGAGGTAGTAGGAGGCTGCGGTTCATAGAACGTATCATGCCTTCAATTAAATTTTTATTTAAAGTAGCTTATGATTTCAATATAAATTTGGGTTTATTAATAAAGTTTTTCGAAAGTAAAATTTTGACAACTGTTATCTGACAGATTACAATTTAGTTGTGTTACAACTTAATCTTATTTCTTGTGAAATGTTTTAAATACAAGACATTTATTTACAGAAATTTACATGAACATCTTGATATAATTTTAAATCTTTTTTTAAGAATAGTGTGGCATGTTCCAACTGATAACTGAACTTCTTGCGCGACAGTTTCGCAATGGATTTCTTTGGTGAGTTTTCCATTCGATGTCGAACATCTTCAATACAATCAGCAGTTGTTTTTTTTTAGATGCTTCGCTCCCGGATTTACGAAATACAGTCCCCGTTTCACGAAATCTGTCAAAACAACCATGGATTTGACTAGCCGTTGTTCATACGTGATTGCAAGATTAGGGAACTATACATTGAACCCACTGTTCATTTACTAATCTACCAGTTCTAAAATAACTCTCAACAATAAAAACTTTGTGTTGTATTTCTAACATGATAATGAATAATCTAAATTGATCAGGCAACTTTTCAATAAATTGATTTAACTATGACAGTTGTCAAAATTTGACTTTCGAAAAATCTTAGTGCTCAAATTTATATTGAAATCATAGGCTACTCTAAATGAAAATTTAATTGAAGGCATGGTATTTCGTGACTGATTAATTAATAATTCACAATATTCATCTGTCAAACATTTAATGATAGACGTCAGTGTGAATTATTGATTCTTTTAATACAAGTTTTTTTAAAAAAACGGTATAATCACTTTCAGAATGTTAATCAAGAACAAACGGTGTTCATTTTAGAGTGTTATTTTTGTAACGGTCGACGTCTGCCAAAACCGCGAATGGTATTACTCAATTGAATTATGCCCGGGAAGATTCCAGGCAAGCTTTTCCTGAAGTTGTTTTAGTAAATAAGAACTTTTCTCGTGATGTATCGAGACTTATAAATAACTTTCGAACTACTGGGTCTGTAAAAAAACAATGGGGAGGAGGAAGATCTCTAGTTTAGAACCCAAAATGTCGTTGATAACGCAATTAGAGAATAACGTATAACTCTTGTCAGAAAATTGGCACAACAACTGGATGTTAGTTATGGAACAGTATTCTTAAACGCAATCTTCGTATGCATCCTTACAAGGTACAAGTGTCTCAAGAACTATTGCCACCAGATTACATTCGTTGTGTTGCCTATTATCGTTTCTTCAATGCGAATCTGAACGACGACGATGTTTTGGATAAAACGTTTTTCACCAACGAAGCGTGGTTTCACCTGAACAGCTATATTAATGCTCAGAATATGCGAATGTGGGCAATAGAAAATCCGCATTATTATAGGGAAACAGCGTTGCATCCTGTAAAAATAGAGGTTTGGTGTGCCATGTCACGTAGAAGAAAAATATCGAAATAATATTGTGGAAACTTTCATAAATCAACTGCATGATGACGAATTACAGTTTGGTTTCTTTCAACAAGATTCCTCTCGCCCACACCATTGCCCGTGAAACAATAAATTATTTACGTGAATTTTTTGAGGACAGAATTATTAGTGTTGTTCGTTTTCCGCCAAGGTCGTGTGACTTAACTCTTTTGGATTACTTCTAATTTCCATGCTTAAAAAACTCTATTTTTGGAAATCTAGTGCATACGATAGACGATTTCCGTATCAATATTGTGAGACGACAGTGTGAGTTAGTGGACAGACGTATCCTCCAAAATGTTTTTGAAAGCATGAAGCGAGTGGCAACAGTTTCAACAACTACTGTAAACTTTTCAATAAATTATAAAACATGACATCAATTCAACTTGTATAAACAAGACATTTAAGTGCTGTCAGTATGATTTAATTTAAAATTCACGAAATTCGTTTTACGAACGGCAACCTCCTACTATCTCAATTAATTTTGCTCGCTCGTTAATTACAATACTTGCTTTGACAGCTCTTATTTTATATTTGATGTTATGTTAACCAATATCAAATACTAATTTTTCTCGATCATTTTAAAAAGTTTATACAAAATTATTAAGAAAATATAAACAATGAATTGTAACATTATATGATATTCCACGATTAACACTTTTTTATACTCCCATACTTTAATTGTACCTGTCCTTTATTAATGTCCATTAAGATTTTTTTTAAATTTTTCATTAAGATACAAGTTTACATCCAATAGTAATGCGATATTCAAATATTGGGTCAATATTCAATATGGCCATGATTACCTATCTGACAGATCTAAAAATTAATTATTTATGTTAAATTTGACAATTCGCTGCAGTTTACGTATAAGTTGTTAAATTTGTGTTTTTTTGAAAATATAAACGGTAAAAATGAGCGATAGTGACAGTGAAATGGAAAATTTGACTCCACCAGAAATTATGGAACAAGCCTCAATAGTCATGAACAATTTATTACCAGCGAAATCGGCAAAAACCATATTGAACATAGTTGTCATTTGAAATAAATGAATTTTGAATATAAAATGCAATTTTTTTTTCGTTATTACAGCTGGTCGTAAAAAATAATGAATGCAATTCGCATTTAATGGCTAAAACACTCGTATTCTTTACGACACTCGCTTTCAGCTCGTGTCGTAATTCTCATACTAGTATATTACATACTATTACAAACAAGCCGCACATCATGGACGCCACTTATTACTAACAAGCGCTGTTGGTTGGGCTGGCTGTGGTTGCTAATAATAATATGAATTGTTTAAAATCAAATAATTAGTGGTGCTGGTAAAGTTTCATCAAAGGTCCAGGACGTATGTGATAATGCTTACATTAAATATATATATTCTTACTAACTAAATAAAACACAGGAGCGTTGTCCTTAAAGTAAAAATAATATACATAAGGAGCGGTAAATAAGTAATTAAAAAATTAACACAAAAATAAACTGAAATGAACGTTAAATTGGGCAGTAAATTAAATGTGATTAATATAAAATAATCTCTGTATCGAACAATACAGAGTTACCTTTGAGATGCGAAGATGTTTTCCATGTGGCGTGTATCATGTACTTGAACAAGTATGTAGAGTAGAGCTCGGCCGGGGATCGAAGAAATTATTTAGTTAAATTAATGTGAATTAGCTTAAAATAATAATTGATATAGATTACCTTAGAAGCGACAGACGCCGGGCGGCGTGGTGGGTGTGTATCGTGTGTGCATCGTGTACTTGAATACGAGTACGATGTTTAACTTATGAAGGTTCTAAAGAGAAGACTAGTTTCGGTCAAAGTAACACTGGTCTAGAAAATGGTCTGTTTTATTGCTCTAAGTTAAGAGAGGATCGATATTGTCGATGTCGTGAATAATAATTAATCAAAAGCGCGACCTGAAGAGTTGTGCTATCGATAACATAAATATAATTAAAATATCCCTTGTGAGCCAAGCTTTAAAATGAGATGAGACACAACATACGTACGTAATTAAATTAAAACAATTTAATTTAAAATGAAATATATAAAGACATTCCAAAGTGACCGTTATGGTTCTAAGCAGAAAGAAAACCAAGGGTCCAGCGGCTTGAGCGAGCACAAAAGAAAGACTTTCTACTTGCAAACGAATATACAGGAAAATGTCTAAATGAAGTTTAATATTTTAAAATGCGGAATATTTAAAAAAATAAATATAATTTAAAAATAGAATTAAATATTCTTATATATGCGAAGCGTAACAATACTGAGGCGAAAAGTTGTTCATTACCGTCGAAAGATTAGCAAGTTCACCGAGATCCACAGCGATGAGGTGAACTTAATCTCGAAACGGGATTGAATGTTTCCGCCGAGGTTCGTATACTATTTTACTCACGATCGTTTAGTAATTAATTATTATATAAACTATTAAATCACTAAATACGAGTATAATAGTACTAAATTTCATGATATTTTGGTAAATGCTTTTGATAGGTTCTGTTGCTAGGTAACGAAACAATTAATAGTGACATTTTCTAGCAGATTACTAAATTATCTTACGATTTTAAACATGGTCTTTTTCTAACAGTAAACAGTCATAGAAATTCTAATGTAGCAATTAATATTAATTCCAAAAACGAATAAATTTTGCACTGAAACGTTGTCTTGTTATCTACTTAATAAAGATTTGTGAATAGTTTTATTATAATTTTATTTATTTATTTAAATGACACTGCTGTTTCATAAATACTGAAATGATATTACCTAACCGGTAAAGTGCTATTACCTACCCCGGTATGTAATAGCGCATTTTCTAACCGGTTTGAAGGTTAGAAATGTTCAGTTTTTCAACCGATCATGAGTAAAATAATATAATGCAAAAAATACTCTACTGTCAGGTCAAAATAAAAGTCAACTACCAAAAATAATGCTTTTCATTTTATTAAAAAAACTGGAAGTATGTAATATTTATTGGACTTTTTTGGCAAAAGTAATTGTTTAGCATTCAACGCTATTTCATTTATATCGGCAGAAATTATATCTTCGAACTCCTTCATTTTAAATTTAATTTTACCAAATGTCAAAATTACTAAACTTGACATTAATATGGGTAACTAATGGCAACAGCAAAAATCATTAACCGATTCTGGAATTTTGAAAAAATTATTACCTGCTTTTAAGCAGTCGAACATAAAACTATATATGCGACTCGTACATAATGGATTTTAATGACTCTCCTTTCTTATTAGTCTCGCTCGGCAAATAAACTCGGCTCGTCAATAAAGTTCTACATTATGTAGGTACTTGTTACATAAATAGCTATTATTTTCATTGTCAGTGACGTTAAATTCTTTTTCAAGGAATTTCCTCATAATTTTTCTTAAGGATGTCACCGCTCTTGTGGAAACAAAGATAACAATTGTCCAAATATATATATTGTATTCACACGATTTTAAGCATACAGTTTCTTCTTTATTTATTTTTTAAGTATTCTATTTACCCTACAATATGTAAATTAAATAAATAAATTTTAAATCCACTTTCCCAATTCCATAAATTAAGAAACCAGATTTCATTTTTTAACCATTTTATGTTAGAAATGCATTTCTTATTGTGTGTTGTACTTAAATTTACAAAGCTTGTAGATGCACCGATAAGCTATTAATTACACGAATTTCACCGTGCCAATCTTTTAAATAAATATCATCGTAGAAAAATTTACCAGAACACCAAAGTTAGATTTACATTTTTAATTAAAAATTATTTTCAGGTGTTGTTCAATATTTACAATTCCGATACCAAAGAGGAGTTTTATATAGACTTAAAGCATTAGGCGAAAGACATAACATGGATATTACAATTGAGGGTTTTCATTCTTGGATGTGGAGAGGCTTAAGTTTTCTACTGCCTTTCTTATTTGCTGGATACATATTCCAATTATACAACGCATATGTGTTATACCAACTTAGTTATTATCCTGCGACAACATGGCATGTAAGTGTATGATTAAATGTGCATATATACTATCACTCATAAGTAGAGCTGACCAATTTCTGTGCGCGCCATGAGCGCCCATAAGCTTGTTACCGATATAAGTATAGAAGTAGAGACATTTATTCTATCAGAAATAATTAAATATACATTTGGTTTTATGCTACTAAAGTAATATGCATAAACACACGAAAAATAATCGGCGCACATGGCGCGCACGGAAATTGGTCTGCTCTACTCATAAGTATTTGCTAATTTTATCTACATCTTAAATATTGTAAGTCGGGACAATTTATATTGGAAAGCAATTTAGATCCTTTATAGTAAACGTCTATTATTTTTCAGATGCAAGGTTAGGAATAAAATTTACCTAACCGGAAATATACGAGGATATATCAAATTTAAACGGGACTGATTTTTTTCAATTTCTTCATTATTTGCAAAAACATATTTTTTCCACATAATCTCCCTCCTCCTGGCAATGCATTTTTCCCAGCGGACTGAGAGTTTTTTAATTCCTTCGTCGTAAAAAGTTTTCCCTTGTGCACATTGGAGCACAAACTGCTCTACTGCTTGGTTATAGCTGAAACGCCGACCTCCAAATGCATATTTTTAAGGGTCCAAAGAGATGAAAATCACAAGGCGAGAAGTCAGGACTGTAGGGAGGATGCTTCAATACTTCTTAGCCCAGCCTGTCTAATTTTTGCCTTGTGACGTCTGCTGAATGAGGCCTGGCATTGTAAAGAAACACAATTTTCGTCGCAAGGACAGCTTCGCGGCATCCAGAAGTTCGCAATAATATTCCGCATTAATTGTGCGTCGATCATGGAGAAAATTCACGTGAATAGCGCCAAGCCGATAAAAAAAACAGTTGCCAAAACGTTTCCAGCTGACAACCTAGTCTTCGCTTTCACCGCTCTTTCTCCGCTCCATACTCTCTTACTTTGACTCAGGAGTGTAATGATGCACCAAAGTTTCGTCGCACGTTACGATTCGATTCAAAAATGCCCCGCCCTCCTGCCGGAATCGATTCAACAGACGCTGACAAACCTCTAGCCATGTTTCTGTTCATCCGACAGCAGCTGCGGAACCCATCTTGCAGACACCTTGTGGAACTCCAAGTCCAATGTCGCGATGTGCTGAGCAGTAACTAGTGCTAAGTTCCTCGGCAATATACTAGAGCGTTATGCGTCTGTCGTCTTACATGAGTTATCGAACCGCCTCGATATTGACTTCGGTCGCGCGATGGTGGCTTTTCAGCCCTTTAGAAAATTCTTTGTGTCATCCAAGAACACGGGTTTGTGACAAGGTGTTGCCGAACTGTGCTTGTAATCTCAGCAAAATTTCCGTTGGTTTCACACCTTCCTTGGCCAAAAACTTGATAATTATCCATTGCTCCGCAGAAACATGCACTTGTTGCTCACTCATGGCTTCTATAGTACTAAGATGACGTGAGAGAATTCGAGTCGTTACTATCTCACCCCTAAACTTCCACCTTACCTGAAAATCAACCCATCCCGAGTCAGCGACCTTTGTGGAATTTAAAAAAAATCAGTCTCGTTTAAATTTGATATACTCTCGTGAAAAGATTATGCGTTGATAAAAGCTGTAATGTTTAAAAATGCTCATAAGACTGCACTATGCAAAACTTCTTTTATTTATTTTTATTAGCTAGCACCACGTGTTCGTTCGGTAAATATTTGTGTAAAATTTGTCTTTTTTATGAAAAGGTGCGTTGCAAAATGCCTAAAAACTCAGAAATATCCATCAAAACTCATAAACTATCACCAAAGAACTAAAAGTAGATAGAAAAACAGTAGATTATAACGTAAAAAAGTCAAGTGAGCGTGTTCATAAATTTAAAAAAAAAGGAATTGTAGACCTAGAATTATAACAGTAGTAGAAGACCGACCTATAGTAATAATAAGCAAAACAAATAGGAAGAAAAGAGTTTTGGAAATTGCTGCAATTATCAAGCGATCGCGGCAACAACCTGCGTTGTCACCGTGAAATGAAGAAGAAAATGTCGGGTTACCTAGAGAGGAGTATATCTGTAGCTAAATAGGTACAGATATACAGCCACTTAACTAAGTACATATTGCAGTGAACTGTGCCTTTGCTTATTAGGTCAGCTCACAACAAATGTCCGGACTAGTTCAATCGTAAAATCTTCTAGCAAGAAACTTCTTTCTTCAGGGCTTGCTCTCGCATGAGCAAGGAAGTGAGAAAAATAAAAATTCAAAGTAGCACTAAAATAAGGTCAAAGAAAAAACACATTTATACTTAACTAGTTTTATTAAAAAATAAAAAAAAAGAAAAACCCTTTTCAAAATGAACAGGGAGCTAAAGCATGATTAACAGTAGCTTGGAGGAAAAGGTCTGTGTGATAAATAACACGCACGCAGAGAAAAGCCTCTTGTGACTCGCGAGCAAAATATAAAACTAATAGATTGTTAAGAAAATTCTCAAATTTAAAATCTAAATTAAACCCCTAACTTCAAACGTAAATAGACTAAACGTCAACTCGTAATTTACTTTACTTGTGCGAACTTAACACAAGTACAAAAATCCCCTCCTGACTTTCAAAAACTTCTAGAATATCGTGACAAAAAAAACTCCCTCAAAAAAAATATGGTAATTTTCTTAATCATCTATATTTTAAAATTAATGACATTAATACTGCAAAATTGTCAATAAACACAATTATAAGATTATAAAGGAATAGAATTTATATAAAGCAAATGTGTAAAGTACTTACATCGACGTAACACTTTTTATACACAAAAAAAAACTAATACGAGAGATATCAAATATAATAAGAATTAACAAAAATACGAGATCATCACCACTCGTAAAAAAACGTATTTGAAATTTAAATACACATAAAACACTCTAAATCAAATAAACCCGACTTTAAATCAATTCTACATGAAAGTAAAAAATTATGTTTTTTACCCCCGACTGTGCAAATCCACGAACTTGATATCTCTGTTTTCTAAACCGGCAAAATATGCGAACATCGGACACCTCCAGTTCAAAATAATACCGCAAGTCGGAACAACTTCCGATGCAATAATAACTATACAGTCCCGATCATAACAATAATTCCAAAATATAAACATTTTTAAAATATAAATCAATAATTAAATAAATAATTAAATAAATGTTAAATACATGTAATAAAATCACTGTTTGTTCAATATTATTTTTCTTCGGGGAAAAGTTCATTGCAATATGTACAACACACCTTGTTCACGTTTATTCAATAATCCTGTTTCTTTCAGAATGATAAACTGTCTTACCAAAACATATGTTATATGAGCATACTAGAGCGGATTAATATAATAATATTATATACAAAATTAATATAATTAATATATCAGGTCTTCAACAACGTCATTGAGTGAGTAGTGGCAATAGAAAGAAATTCTAACCTGTAAATGCTAATTTCGAGTATCTCGTCTTAGCATGGAAAGTTTAATTTTCCTGTGTACCGTTGTTGAGTAACAGTGTCATTTATCATGAGTTCGATTTCTGAGGTACGTATCTAGGAACAATCCGTGATGGAATTTGTTACGCTGGAAGCTTTCCTGATAGAATTCGTATCGTTGCGCGTGGAAGGTTTTGTGATAGAATTTGTAACGCTGGCAGGTTTCGTGTGCATTAAAATTTACAGGCGTCTAAAAGCTGTTAACATAATGTCATCGTCCTGATTCTCCACGTGTACTAAAATTCGAAATAGTTCTATCAGCGCAGAAAGTAATGCTGATGCAAAGGGAATCATTCAAAGCGAATATCTGTCAACGATTAATTCAATAAAATACTGCAAAACTTTACGATGACTAAAGAATCGTAGTCGGAATGAACGATTTTTTTTTATTGCACCACGACAACGCCAGACTGCGAAACTATGAAGATAGTGACAAACCTGAAATCCACATACAATCCGTCCATACAGTTTTAATTTAGGACCTTCAGATTTCTGGTTGTTCTAAAAGTTGAAGAAAGTATTGAAAGATCAACATTTTTCATCAGACACTGAAGTTAGGGCAATTGCTGTTCGCAATTGGATTAATAGTAAACAAGAAAGTTTTTTCATGGAAGGAATGAAGAAATGGATTTTGCGTTTGGAGAAATTTGTTGCAGTAAATGGTGTTTATGTAGAAAAATAGATTTACTTCATTTTGAGACTGGCCCAATTTTTTCGTCTTTCCTTATTTTTATTTTATAGAGTTCGAGACCTTATACATCAATCCGCCCTCGTAATAAATTTATGAAACAGTTAAAGTTCAGTGTTATTTTAATTATTTCATTAAATATTTCGCAAAGTTTCCTCTAGAACCCACTTCAGAAACAGTTAATAATATTAATAGACTTTATTTTAGGTAACAATACTGAGTATTATGTTTTTCATCCTGTTTGCTGGAAATGTAACTACAACAATCATGGTTATACCGGATAAACTGAAAGAACGTGTGAAGCTGCAGTATCGACTAATGAGTCAGAGTTTATTGAAGAAAAGAAAATTCTTAGAGGTAACATTCTGCTGTACAATTACTTACACTTCATTGTATAAATATTTTCAGAAAGAGGAAAGTTCCAAAAAGGAATAAATGGGCATTTATTTCAACGTACAAATGAAAGCGAGTGCGTATAGTATAAAGTAGATACGTATATGTAATTTTACACTGATGTATTTTTTGCATTTTGTGATTATTCACTGGGATTATTTAATAAAGATATTTAATACTCCCCCGTTTATGTTACTACCGAAATACTAAACTGTGTATGTGTGTGTAAGAGATAAACAAGTCTAACTGAATTATAAAATAAATTTCTAAAAGAATGACCACTTTACATTCTGTTTCAGAACAAGTGAAATATACCTATTACATATTTGCGTACATACCTTGAAATGCATTATGTGCATCAAAAAGAACTTCATCTCAGTAGGCACTGAATAACTATAGAGCATTTCACGCCCACGATGAAGTATGGGCTCTTATGGAGCATTCCCCTCTTTTATTTTCTTTAAGAAATTGCATCGCGCTACCTTTTCTACCGCTCGCTATGTCGAAAATTTATATTAATTTTTATTGGGGATTTTTAATTCGTACAGATAACCAGACTGCTACAGTACAGTAGTTTGTTCACTTTGTTATCTTGTCAAGTGTCAAATTGTTCCTTTCCGTATTTTTATTAAATATTATTTGTTGTTCTTCGTTCTTATTATATTGTTATAGTGTTATTACATTATATACCTTATATTCTTATTAGGTTTGTTCTATACTCTATTTTTAAAGTAGATAGACGAATTTCTGAACAGACCACTTTGACAGTGAAATCTCATTGGTTGAAAGTCATTTGGCCTTGCTTTCAACCAATGAGATTTCACTGTCAAAGTGGTCTGTTCAGAAATTCGTCTCTCTACTTTAAAAATAGAGTATAGCACAGAATCCCTGATAGTTTGATGTACTTTTGTAGTGCGCATGTGCAAGTAAATTATTAATTTGAAATTAGTTTCCAATTGCGAATGCTAGAACAATCCAAACATTCTGCGCGACATCTGCCCCAAATGTGTGATACTAAATAGCAAAAGTATATAAAGAGCGATCAAGATAATTTGTAATCGAGTCAACCTTGAAACCGAAATTGTATGTCGTAACTGTTGTTATTTTAGCTGTCAACTGACATTTTACTTGACGTTTGTAATGTAAGTGCAGTTCAAGTAAATACATACGATTTCGGATTCAAGGTTGACTCGATTACAAATTATCTTGATCGCTCGTTAACTATTTATGATTATTGCTTGTATTCTAATAGACAAATCAAACTATTTTTTATAATAAAGGAAACCAATATATATAAAATAATTGTTTTAATTCAAAACAAACCTTGAGTATACAAATGGTGTGTTGGTTAAACCAAATTATAACTTAAACATACAATTTTAAGTAGTTTGTTAATATAATGATTTACTTTTCATATACATTAACTAGAATGATATTTCACTCTTATTTACTTTTTCTTGGCATCGAATATATTATAAACAGATGCAAACTAAGAATAATAATTTTAAAATTTTGTTCATTATAAATACAATTAAGGTTATGTCAATACAATACAATTGACAGCAGGCCTGATTAACAGCAATATAGGTATGTTGGAAGGAATGAGTTCGCGACTTGGCAACTATGTACGCTATCTCCATATGGCCTGTACTTCATCTTGGGCGTGAAACGCTCTATAGTACTTGCAAATTATTATAAGCCACTTGCCTTTCATTTATAACTATTTATCTGTCATTTTGTCACTAGTAATATAATTTTTTCTTACAAATATTTTTTTTAACTTAATAAACAATACTGCTAAATAATGTACACATTGCAAGAAAATATTTTTATTGTTGAAGCATATTTCCGAAGTGCACAATTTCTTAACGGAGAATGGCAATATTCCTACGCGGAATGTAAGCGACAGTTCCACTTGCAGTTTCCTAATAGAGTTGTGGATAATACCGCTTTGCATCATCACATTCGTCTAGTCGCGGATAAGTTTCGGGCTTAAGGATTAAATTTAGCGCTTTTAGAAGATTACTTCCCTCATCGAGTTATAAGCAGAGATGTTTGACCAGCGCGGTCACCAGATCTTACTCCGTTAGATTTTTCTATTTTCGGATTGCACAAAAATGAAGTATATAAGACAAGAATGAATAGCTTAAATGACTTGATAAATACAATTACAATCAAATGTAATAAAATAACACCAAATGTATTGCAGAATATGTTTGACAACCTGAAACGTCGTATTCAACAGAATGGTGACCATTTTAAACACTTATTATAAATTATAATAATTAAAAGTTCAAGAAATTAGTTATTTACCTTAGTTGTTTGATTAATGTCTCATCTTTTAAAGTTTTCTTATTAAATAAATTAATCTAATTGTACTTGTTATTAATTTCATCACCATAGGCATTTACGAAAATTGCACCGGTACATACCGTATTCGCCATTTGCGTTTGAAAATTGTTACCGGTTAAAAAGGCACTGTTCGAAAATTACACCGATAAATAAACATAACCTCTTGCACCTCAATTTGGTCGTCGTAATACAGACAGAAAATATGTAAATATCGCATTCATTCAGCAACATTCGTAACAATTTTTTATCAAAACTCTTCTTTTTTTGTGTGAAAACTGATAATTTGTTGTAAGAAAATCAGTTATCTCATCATCTTCACTATTCAGTAGCCCTGTCACTATAGCAAGTACAGTTTCTTGGTATATTTTAATCGCGTTAAGGATACAAAATCCAAATTAGCTTGCAGCTGTAATAAAAGCGTTTTTATTTATAGGTTAGAAACTTTTATTCAACCACGGCATTCGGAAATTGGTTAACCCGATCCATTTACCGTAAATCAGTTGATTAACCGGTATATATCTACCGGTGTAATTTTCGTAAACGCCTCATATTTCTCGATGATAAATTTTGACAGTGATAGGTAGATAACCTTCATGCAATTTAATCTCTATCCGCAGTTCAAGAATACAGATCATCATAATTTATAAGAGAAATTCATGGACAACTAGATGTAATTCTTTTTGAAACACGTTGTGCAAGTAACCAAGTTTAACTCTACAAAGTTTACAGTTTATTTATTCGTCCCATATCTTGTTTCGCATGAGACTAGCTGAGTTCAGTGTAACATTTGTTAATCAATACATCAATTACAGTGATGCTGCGGATTCTGTTTCTTGTTTATTGTGGCAACTAATTATGCTGTATCTGTTGTTGATTATGTGAGAGGTCGCACTAAAAACAATATGGATAGATCGTGTTGGAGATAACTCCGGTTTCTAGTTGTGATGCTTCAATCCGGCTTACTAGAGGTACGACCTAAATGTTGCTTCACCGTGCACTGGTTGTAAGATTGTATACACTTCACTTTTTTAATCTTCGGTGACTGTTTGTTAAATGAATAGATGTAATTTCATCTAAATATATTTATTTGCACTAACAATACATTTATTTTTGGACCTACAACGACTTATACTGTCATAAAACTGCTGTTGCGACTGGTGTCTCGTGTTAGTGTGAAACTCTGGTTGAGAGTGTTCTTCTTAGTGTTCAAAACACTGCAAGTAGATAAAATTTACCACTACTCCAACAAACTATTACATAATTAAAGGCGGACCATATTGATTGTACGGCCAAATGACAGCATAATTAGGGGAAATTTCCAAGTGAATAATTCTTGATAATGGCGCCTACCGGCAATAATACCCTTCATGATAGTAACAACTTAATCATAAAAATATTTTTACTAATTAAATATTGGTTGTAAATCTAAGTGTACAGTTGAGAATAAATTCCATTGTCTAGTAATGGAATTTATTGATACCTATTTAGGAAACGTGACCTTCAGAATAGATGGTCAGATTAAACACTTTGTTCACTAATAAAACTAAGTAATAAACAAGCGGTCTAATATATAAAGTTATAAATAAATTTGCAAATATGTATAAAAGGTGCCGCTTCTTAGAATCTAAAGAAAGTTTTTCAATTTGAATATAATAATAAAATTTTGTTTCTACCGCAGTTTTAACTAAGAAAAAAATAAATGTTACATATTAATAAAATTATACATGTTATATTTTAATTCTATATCCTAGATTTACTTATATTTAACAATAAAAATATTTGGAATTAAAATATTACAAAAGGAAATTAAATGTATATTCAACAGATCGCAATGTTAAATCTTTGCCTATATAAGTGATCTAGAATAAAATATCTCGAAGTTTTGAAGTGTTTGAGAGTGAGAGTTACCCAAACTCGCCCGAAATTAGGTGAAAACGGATGGCTGTTACGTCACGACAACAAACCATTGTATTCAGCGTTAACTGTTCACGAGTTTTTGGTTACGAAAGGCATTCCTATAGCCCCTTATGCCTCTACAACCCTGACCAAGTCTTTTGCTACTTCATCCTCTTCCCGATAGAGCATCAGATCAAAATGTTTAATTTTAAAAAAGTTAAAAGATCCAAATATAACAGAATTCAATCTTTATCAAAGAGCTGCGCTAAAAGTTGATGCAGTAAAATCGCAAATAAATAAAATAAGGATTAAATTTGAAAGTGGGATTAATATTCATCTGAAGGTAAGTTATTTATGCAGAAGCAACTAAAAACTTCTTTGAAATTAATATTAAAATTATTTAATATTTGAAAAATTGGCCTTTTGATTTTTTTCAGTTTAAAACATTAGAAATACCATAGAGTTAGTATATATTATAACTAGGGATCGACATTCGGGGGTACATTCCAGGAGGGAACTTAAATAAATTTGTAGCGAACCGATTTATTGTTTAGTTTTATTAGTTACTTGAGTTCTATTACGTTAATATGTGATGAACGACGAGGCGGCAATGTCTACATATCTGCTTGCATCTAAGAGAATTGAAACAACTAATGCAGAATTTATACGTAATATAACTTCGTGTTTGTAATTGCTATGGGACAAAAAGCACGATATAAATAAAGAAAAAGCGTTATTATTTGTAGCAGATAGAGCTGCATAGAAGAAGGCGGCTGGCAGGCTCTTACAACAAACATACAGTAGTAAGACGCAATATCACATGTTCTCGCATGCTCTTCATCGAGTATCCGAGGAAGTCAAAAAATGCTACCCGAATATAGATAAATTGATATCTTCTGTCAATAAAGTTTTTGTGCAAGAATTTATTTCGTAAAAAACTGCCACATGTACCACTACCACCAGAACCTGTTATACCGCGCTGGGGCACATAGAAGCAGTATTCTATTGCATGTACCTATTTTGATTAATATTTTGTTAAAAGTATAATAACAGCTATTGGATCCGAATGATTTCTATTTTACAGGCTCAACGTATTTATGGCCCCAACTATTCAGGTAGATTTAGCAAATATTCATGGACATTATTCCAGAATACCTGTAGCCATCCGCCATCTAGAGGTTACTCCGGCCAATCCACAATATTCTATAACTAACGCCATGAATATTGTATATAATTTTCGTCAGTTCCTTTCCCAATTACCTGGAGCTGCTGCTGATAATGTAAAAAGAAAATTTGAAGCAGTTCTAAATAACAATCCAGGATTTCGTATTGTACGCCGAATTGTTGACATGTTTGATGGTGAAGAAGTAAATTTTTCGGAACCTGGGATAAATGTACCGCCACTAAAAAACTTTATGTACTTTAAATATGCTCCTATTTCATAGATAGATGTTGAACGGTCGTTTTCAATACATATATAAATGGATTTACGGTAACAGACAATTATTAACACATGAGCATATGGAACAATTATTGGTGATTTAGTTTCAAACTTTGGATATAAACGGTGAACAGTCAAGCTATGTGATATGTTTTATAAACGTGAAATATTTCTTCTGGAGAAGGAGAAGATGTATTTATTCTTACTTACTAAGTACTTGTTTCTCTATACGTATTTTGATTCGTGTGTGAAAAATGTTAAATCAGGATTCATGATGTTTTGGGACTGAGGTCATGTACCCCTTACTGCCCATCTTTAATTATATCATGGTAGCGGAAATTATTGTCGCCCAAGTAACCAGTTATTTTCATAGCATTCATTCTATTTCCATTATATATATAAATTACTATCAGCTCTTGACATTAGCGTCGGGTCTAGGAATTGTTCTTGTTATATTTCACTTCATTTTTCGGGTTAATAGTTCTTTTCAACGCTCAATCCATCAACTTTGTGTGTGTGAAGTGAGTATAACATTAAAATTTACATCTCCGCAGGCAGACGAACTGTTTTAACAGTCGAGGTTGTTGATATTCAAATTTAATAGAACGAAACCCACATACATCAATTAGAGAATTGTAACAACAAACTAGTATGTAAACAATCAAAAATTAATATTATAATTATATTATTAATATCTAAAAATTTGTTTCTTTATAGAAGTATCTTATGGTTCTTGTCGAAAAGCACTGGAAAAGACTCTTCATATGCATCCGTAAAAAGTTACTGTTTGTCATGAATTACTTCCACATGATCCTGAATTCAATACAATATTGTCAATGGTTTCAAGAATCACCTATTGCGTTTTTTTCAGATGAAGCATGGTTCCATTTAACTGGTTACCTATGTAAATAGTGAGAATTATCAAACTTGGTCAACTGAAAATTCACACAGTTTTGTAGAAACACTCTTACACTCAATTAAGATTGTAATCTGAATAGCGGTATCAAGACGTCGCATAATTAAACCATAATAAAATTAATGCAGAATGATATTCCAATAACATAATACAAGAATTTATTGGCCAATTAGGTACACGATGATTAATTGCAAGAAGGTTATTTCTAAGAAGATTGAGCAACTGCCCATGCAGCATTGCAGACAATATAAATATTTGGAGCATTTTATGATATCTTATTAGCAGCGGACGATGACCGGCACAAATACTAGATCTAACACCTTTAAAGTTTTTAATTTATTTGGGACTTTGAAAAATAACATATAGGTACAGAAATCATATGCATAATATTGATGAACTGCAAGCAACTATTGAACAAGCAATACAAGAAATTACGGTCGATGGATTGAAAAGAGTATTTAAAAACATGAAGGGAAGGGTAATTATATGTTTGGAAATCCATGGTAAACATATTCAGCATCTACTGTAATAAATTTAATTACATTGAAATATTTGATGTTTACAAAGTATATACCAAATAAATTTATTTATAGCAAGTGTTTTTATTAAGTTTTAAACAATAGTTTCTAAATTTTTGCAAAAACAATGAAATAAAGATGAAGACGCTGAATTTGTTAATAGAATTTCATTATGCACCACTACATATTAATTGGTTGTCTATGTTATTAATCGGCGAATATCTGATTGCATAAATACGTGTTCTCGTGGGCGACAATTATTCTAGCCGTACAATAGTTAATCACAATCACCATGGCTAGAATGCAACTATTCCTACATTTTTTTTAGAAAAGTTTCATTTTCTCTCTTTCCGTATTTCGAATAAACCAACCAATATTCCTTAATCCATGAGATAAATATATATTTATTTATGTTATAAACTTAAAAATATCCCAATTCATTTACTGATTTAAAAAATTTATGATTAAATTTGATTATTTATAAACCAATATTGTGATTTTTTTAAATTTTTTTATTTATCTATATTTTATTTATTATTTCGAATTTTGTCAGTGTTAAATTTCTTATTTGACATAATACTCTATATACTGGATTTTTTAAAATAAATTCTTACAAATAATAATAAAGTTTGAGTATTAAAAGTTGATGTTAGTCAATTGATAATGAAAATTTTCAATGAAAACGTTTCTCGCAATTAATCTTTTTTAAAATATACATACAAAATGCTAATTTTAAACTCTAGATAGAATATCAAATATGATCAAATATTTTGTTTTGAGCATAACAATACTGGTGCTAACCTAACAAGTTTTGGAACGCCGTACTGACGACGGATAGTCCTAATACAAAGGTATTTTTAATAATATAAAATATTATTAAAAATCTGGTGTGAAGAACACAAATGCAGGTTCACTATTAATATTTTCTGTGAACGTGTCCGAATATATCCTATCCCCAGAGACGTAGATACGTATTTCACCTTTCTACAGGCTCATCGGTACGCCCCATGTATTATATCTGAGCCTGTAGAAAGGTGAAATACGTATCTACGTCTCTGGGGATAGGATATATTCGGACACGTTCACAGAAAATATTAATAGTGAACCTGCATTTGTGTTCTTCACACCAGATTTTTAATAATATTTTATATTATTAAAAATACCTTTGTATTATACAAAACTGGTGGGGTTTACCTACTCATGTATGTTTCAATTATTCTAATAGTCCTAATCTTGGGGATTTGTCTATGGTCCTAATAAGTAATAGTCCTAATAATCTTCGCGCTCTAATGTCTTTCATATAAGGTTATTTAGAATGTGAATTTAATTGTTTTAAACCGAAAGTCGAATTGAATTGTTTTAAACCGAAGTCGAATTGATGTAATCTCAGTTTATTTAATTTTATATGTGAATAATTTGTTTTGTGTTTGCAAATTATGTATTTTATTTTAAATAAAGATGGTAAGTTTTCCAAATGCTATAAAATTTATTATTAAAATAAAAGTGTTATAGGTAGTAAAGCGTTTTATTTATTTGAAAATGAAGAGTACGTTGTTGGTCGCAAATCTTGTGATATAATGTTAGAAGATGATACATCTATAAGTAGAAAACATGCCTCGTTATCTGTTAAGGTACTGTAAAAATATTTAATTCTGGCATTCAAAATGTTTATTTTAAGGAAGGGAAGATACACATTACTGATTTGGGAGCCAGATATAATACATTTGTCAATAAGAATAAATTGGAACCAAATGTGATCACAAAATTAAATATAAATGATGAAATAACGTTTGGAATATCAAACACCATTTATATGTATGTATTAAATATGCTTTTACTGTAAGTTAAAATAATTGGGAGAAAACCTACTAGAAAACTACAATTAAAAAAAATACATTGTTCATCCTATGAGTTATTTATGCAATCAACACGTATTTTTAATTAAAAGTTATATGCCAATGTAAACCAAACATCACATTCATTTATATTAACAACAAATTACAGTCGTGGCCCTTGAAAACTCAAGACACTTAAATACAAAAACATTTGAAGCAGTGTAAACTTTTTTTAAACGTTACTCAAACCAGTTGTTGGCGTAGAATGCAAAATGTATTGCAAAACAGTAAATTTTAAAAAATGATTAATAAAATTGCAGATAGTGTCCTGCTCTACTTAAATTTCAAAAATACCATTTTGAATTTCAGAATACAAAACTTTACTTCAAAATTAGTACCTATTTATAAAAAAAAAACTACCTGTAATTCTGATAATTGCAGCATTTTAAAAAACTGACTATGGATTTGTCAAATGTGACATTGTCATCAAAATGAGGGATGAAAATTTGATTTACACATTTTGACATTCACGTCAAAATCGAGTGTCTGAGTTTTCAAAGGCCGTGACCGTACTTAAATATACTTTTACAAGTATAATAAATGACATATACTTCGTGAGCAAAAAAACGGGACACTGTTTCTGCGTGGGTTTAAATTGTGACTACTTAAGTGGCTATCTTTACTCATAATAGTAAGTCAGGAATTTCAAAAATTTGTGTCTTATTGACTGACATTTATTAAACATTTTTTAAATAAATGTAAATAAAAATTACTAAAAACGATAGAGAAATATTATTTATTAAATTAAAATAATTAGTATTTCGTCATTCCACCGTTATTATTAACTGCATCTAATCTTGTAGATATTGAAGTGACAATATTTTGTACAACATTTATAGAAATTTGATGCCAAGCATTTTGAACACTCTCCCAAAATTCTTCCTGGGTAGAAGCTCTATCTCATTAATCCCCATACATTTTCAATGCGATTTAGATAAGGACTGTAGGGCTGGATATCTCAAGTTTAATTTCATTCTCTTGTCACATTGTGTTACAAGATGAGACAGAAAATTGTATTGTTCTTATAGCTTCCTTTAATGTTTTGAAAGGGTTATGCCTAATCTCAGTAACTAATGTTTCGTCTTCCTGCGTATTCGAAATTTTGTTACGTCCGGAAATTATTTTCCGATTTAAATTATCCTCTTCCCTCCATTTTTTTATATATTCCTGCGGCTGTACTTTTAACAATATTAAATTGAACCCATACACTTCCTAATGATTTCATTTTTCAAACTAGTAACAAGCCTGGCTTTATCTGTTTTCGAAAGGTGCGGCATTTTCAATTTTGAATTGGCAACTATGATATATAATTTGACGTTTGAAAGTTAATCAAATATCGTCAAAATTACAACGCTAAAAAATAAAGGAAATTGACATAACGATTTTGACATTGTCCCAATTTTTTGCTCACGACAGTATGTGTTCATGCATGTGACCAGTATTACAAATATTTGTTTATTTTGTGTGTATCAGACATAGGTATACATAATGTAATAGGTGTTTTAACAATGACAATGTCAACTCAAATACGTTTTTACAATTATATAACTCAAATAACGAGCCTTCCAAAACTTTCGTCATTAGAGACAGCCACGTTTTTTATAATGGTTGGTGACAGTGCATGTAATCTGTTACAAACATATAATTTTGAATGAGCATGGCCAGTGGCGGCGCTAGGCGGTAAGCGAGGTAAGCGGCGCAGGGGGGCGCATCATGTAAAGGGCGCTGCAGCAAGGTCGGGTACCGAAATCTTACTGTAAAGTGTACTAAAAATATGTATTTGACTCAAATACATACGTATTTTATTGATATTTCTAACGTTTTTTTTAGTAAACTTCTACTAAACGCTTATGCAAAAAAAAGGCATTCACAGATACTCACAGTGATTGTTTGTTATTTAAAATAGTATTTTTTGCTTTTTATAGTTTGTGCAGGTGCGTAGAATGAGAATTTTTGCGTCCAGACGGATTTCTAAGTATGTATTATTTTGATCGTTTAGGTTCTTCGAATTTTGTACACGTGCACGTTTTCGTCAGATATATCCCCTATTCTCTCGTCTTGGTCAAGGGTGGGGTGCCGATTATGGAATGTTCGAATAATACAATAAACAGAAAATACCGACAGCTTCGTTTTTAGTATTTTGCAAGACAGCGTCTTAAACCCATCTAAATCTAATATAATGTATCGCACTAAGAATTTTATTGACACAACCGGTTACAGTTGCAAGTGGAGAAAGATCTTTTTCGAAATTGAAACTTGTAAAAACATATCTTCGATCAAAGTTATCACAAGAACGGCTAGATGGCCTATCAATAATTGCGATTGAAAATAATATTTGTGATCAAATAAACACTGAAAAAATTATTAATCAATTTGCCAGCGCCAAAGCAAGAAGAGCAACATTTCAATAGTTGAATGTAGGCTTTCACGACCGCTATCAATTTCGCTGAAACATCAAGTACCTACAGAAGTAAACACGCACGGCAAAACCCTCTACTAATATTTTAATGTTTATATTTATTTTAATTTTTTAATAAAGGCACAAGAATATGTTAAATTTCCTATTTTATTTTTACTTTAGACATTTTAAATAGATGAGTATATTTTATTATGTATTAATACCTAGCTATATGTGTGTATATTGAAAATTAAAATTACTTAACCAACATTTTAGTTTTTATTTTGTTATGACTGTATAATATCTTTAAGAAAGGGAGGGGCGCAATGCTAGACATTTGCAGGGGGGCGCCAAAGGCGCTAGCGCCGCCACTGAGCATGGCCGTCACTAATGAGGAAAGTTTTTGAAGCCACGTCACGTTTTGACAGCTAACTTCAAAGTTCACATTTTCGCAATTTCAAAGCTATCTTTGAGTATGAATTTAAAAAAAACATATTTTATAAGGTGGCTAACATATTTTATTTAATTATAGCTTTCCAGTATGTGTCCACAAATAATTTTATTAAAAAAGCTGTTTTTTTTTTTTTGAGGTCCTTTAGAGGTTCCAACAATTATTTTTCGAAAATGTTAGGGTGCCATATTCTTAAGTATAGGCTTTAAAAATGTTAAATGTTAACACTATTTTTAATTATATAATTTTATAGCTAATCTAAAAATTTTGTCATCAAGATTTTTAGATAAAATGTGTGGATACTATTTCATTTCTGAATAGTACAAAAAAAATTTTGGATTGTATCTTAATTTTTTGCTTGATTGTAGCATAAAAGAACAAAAAATAAATACAACATGTTCAGGTTTAACACAACTGGAAAAGAAGTCTTTGTGTAAAATAATGACGAAACTTTGTGGGAATATGTTAGCAACTTGGTCTAAAGAATGTTCATATTTAACTGTCAATGAAATTATGCTAACTTTAAAGGCATTGTGCGCTTTAATTGATGGACAGCCTATAGTTACAATGAATTTTTGGATAAACTATGTCGAAAATGTAAAAAAAAACTTGCCACCACCAGACCCTAATCATTTTAAAGCAGTTTATGCCGAAAGTGTTCTTAATAGGCATATTATTGACACTAATAAAGAATCTAGAAAATCGCTATTCAAAGATAAGATTTTTGTATTCAAAACTAAACTTTCAATAGCAAAAATTGAGGCTGCAGTAGATTTGGCAGGTAAATAATTTTATCTATTACCATATTTATATGTTATTTAATTATCGCTTAATATTATATTACTGCCAAGTTTTCTTAATTTTTCCTCTTTTGACGAATGTCCTTTTCCTTTACTTCGTATCATCTTCCTGTATGTCCCAGCCATCTCAATTGGTTTTGTTTGAGACTGTGGCCTCCATGGTTTCTGTTCTTTTTTTATTCTTTTCCTAGTTTTTATTTTTATCTTAAACAAAGAACCTAATTTTCGATTTTGGAATTTTTTTTTTTTAGGATTTTAGGCTTAGGATACACCTTTGCTTTAACCCTACTGAATAGTCAAATACTTTTCATTTCTTACACATATATGGCTTCCGTATTTTTATATAGACTCCCGATATTTCCTATCAGCTTCTCACTAACTCATCTGTTTCGTAGAATATTCTAAATATACTGAAGATTCAAATTTATAACCTTTTTTGCTTTATAGACAATTTTTCTCATTGTGTTTTAAGTTTCGGCCAAGTTTTTCATACATGTAGTTTGTTTCTTGTAATTAAAGCTTTAACGTTTTGTTCTTCCATGTTTTTTGCTGCTTTTAACTGCTACCGTTATTTCTTCATGTTTTTTTTTCTGTCAAAGTTCTTCAATTCTATTTTACATATTTTTGTTTCTAGCTTGCTGGCATCTAACTTTAATCACCGCACCTTTTCTTTTTTTGATAAAATTTTCCATTCTTTTTTGTTTGTCATTTTGTCTTCAGGCCCTTCATTAATGCATTGTTTTTTAACTTTTCTAATTCTTCTATCCTTTTCTGTCATTGACTTCATTGCTTCTTTTATCTCTTATTTTCTTTCCTCATGCCTTCATTTTCTTGTCCTCATTTTATTTTTTCTTAAAAATTCTACTGGTTTTATTTTACATATCCCCCCATCATATCATAAATTTTGTTGTGCTCTCTTTTTCCAGGATTAATTCTTGTTGTCTTTTTTAAATTATTTTTTGAAGTGTAATCCATCATTAGACTCGGCAAAGAGGGGCAATTTCCAGTGCAGTGCCGAGAGCAACGTAGAGGGGAGAAGCGCCCGGCACGGAAATTCAAGCGTCCGCTTCAAAGCACACTTGTTCAGTATTATTCCACTAGTCGTTGTGAGTGCAAGTCAGTACACACATACTTAGAAAATATAGCATTTAGGTACGTTTCGGAAACGGCGTATTTCGAAGAAACTAGAAAACGTAATAGCGAGTATGCCGAATTTAGAATACGAAGGCGAATTAAATGTGTAAGGTACGACGACTATTTGACGTGTACCAACAGGTGGAAGTGTGAACGCTACCTAAAAAGTATAAAACACTGTTCTGCAATCCGTGGCAAGCGATACAGCGAACAATTAACATTTGATATAGGTGTTTGTTTTATTATATGTAATCTACCGTTCACTTTGCTAGACCAAAAAGCATTTGTCTCCTTCAGGAGCAAGTATTCGGTTTATACAATAACAAGTCGGACATCGATAAGAAAGGTTATGCCATCTGCTCGTGATTATGTTGAAAGAAGAATTAAAGCAGACATGACATAAAACTTGTGGTTATGTGGTCGAAAGAACCGATCGGCAAAAAAATTCTGTGGTGAATATGATGGTACGTACAATGGAAGAATTTGAACCGTCGTCCTCTATCTTACTTGCTTCCAAAAGAGTTGCAAAATGTACTAGCGACGAAATTTTAAAAGTGGTGTTGAGCGCATTGAACAAATTTCAAGTTTCCACAAACCAACTTTTAATGTTTGTGAATGACGGTGCTGCTAACATACTTTTCTTAGGCCGATCTCTTAAAGAAGACAGTGGCAATCTGTTACATGTAACATGTAAAATCCATGCTTTAAACCTTGTGGCGCAATTGATACCTAAATGTTATCCGCGAGTAAATGCTTTAATAGCTCATACGAAGGCAGTGTTTCTAAAGTTCCCAAAACGTAAAAAAAAAATGTCACGAATTGTGCTCCACAGCCGATTACTATTCGTTGGGGAACATGGTTAGAGGCTGCGTTTTACTACTGCGAACATTTTGATGATGTGAAGAAGGTAGTTTTACAATTCGATCCGAGACATGCCGAAACTATCAAGAAAAGCCAGAAAATGTTTGAAGATAGTCAGGTAAAAAGTGATTTAGAAAGTATTCGCAGGAACTACTATGGACTAGCGGAGGGAATTGAAAAATTACAAAATGGTTCGATGTCGTTTGTGGAATCTGTTCAAATTGTGGATGATGTTCACTCACACCTATGAGCGGCGGAAGGCGAAAAAAATAAGTGTAATATGAAAATTTGAAAGTGTTATTGACAAGGATTCAGATTTTCTCATACTAAGACAATTTGTGAAGGTGCGTCGAAAGATCCATTAAGTTGTCACAAGGATTACTTTAAATTTGCAAATATAACATCACACGATGTGGAACAGCCGTTTTCATCATGGAAAAATATTTATTCCGCACGCCGTACTCATTTGACTGAAACAAGTGTGGAAACATATTTAATAATTGAAATATTTAATAGATGCTACCCAGTTTGTGAGTGTTTCAGCATGTTATATAATATATTTTTTATTATTATTTTATGTGTAAACATTCATGTGTCCGCATCGCGTACGTTCACTCATGAAAGTCACGAACATAAATGATGCGAGTACGTTAACGTTACTGAACGCTAGCCTTGATACGGCCGCTAGGCCCCTCTACGCTGTTCTCCGCACTGCACTGAAACTTGCCCCTCTTTGCTCTAGTAATCATCACAATCTCCAACTTTTTTTCCCTCTTTCCATTACGGAAAGCTGAGAAAACTGTGACGATTACATTTCAAAAGATAGAAGAAAAATACAATAAGAGGAACGGAAAGAAGATCAAACAATATTTTTCAATTATCAACAGACGGTATGCGGTAAGGGTCTTTGTTGTAAAATTTGTTTATCCGAGTGGCAATTTTCGCACAAATATGCATTGTGTTCTCCACACCCGATTTTTAAATATTTTTGATATTAAAATAATGATTTGTTGTCTCGGTCTCAAACACTTATAATTTTCATTTTCTGTCACTAGTTTTTAGATGGTGGTATTTAAACTACAGATTACAGGATGTGTGATTCTATTGAGTAATATGGGCTAATTGCCTTTGAAAGATTGGAGCTAAGGGAAGGGCAAACCTTAGTACTTTTCATTTTAGCTTATTGCTAAATAAGGCGTAAATAAAAACAATATTGTGTTTGTAGTAGCATTTATAAGCAGTTACAGAGGTTATGAATTATTTTTAAAATTATTGTGAATTTTAATTTCAAGTACATATTTTTGTAATTTTTTAAATATATACTATAAGAAATTACATGAACACATTTCTAGAAATACGTTTTTTGAAAATTATAACAAAGCAAATACTTTGGTGGGCTAGAATTAATTTATTTCTAATCAGTAGAGACCGGACACGAGAGGTTGATGACTCATCGCCCACGAACGTACTATTGAACATTTGTATTTTCAAAGCTTTTAATTTTATTTATATAATTATACTTATAATAATAAAACGGGTATATTATACGGCTACAAAATACATTTTTATTTGTTAATTTTGTAGTTCAAGTTGAGTAAGGGAGTATTAATATTTACTTGCAACACTTTCTCAAGGTTCTCTTCTGTAAAATTTGTTCTCTTTGAATGAAATACATCCTTGTAAATAGAAAACGTCCTTTCTACATCGCAACTGGTTATAGATAGGTGCACACTGGAAATATTCTTTTATTTCCGCGTATTTTGCAGTTAGATGTTGTGGCATTGTCCCCATACACAATTGCCGCAATGTTATTAAATCTGGATTTCGATTAAACACTGGGTCTAACTTTTGCTGAAGGCCACATTCGAAGTCACTTGGAATACTTTTCAAATTATTAATAGCCACATCTAATGTCGTTAAACCATCATTTAATTTGAGATTTCGATTTTCAAAATAAGTGATTGGTTTTGTCAAATTTACAGTGTTCTTGAAGAAAACACAACTGATTTTTTAAATTTGGAATTTGTGTTAGTTCCTTGCACTCAGAAATACTCCGAGCATCGTCATTTAAACAGGTAACAAAATTTTGGAAACTATCCAAATTCTCTGCATAAAAACTAGTAGCTTCCAACCATGTCATCTAGTTATTACTGGAGAGGGAGGCAGTGACAAAGATGGCAGTTTTTCCCTGTAAAGAGCTACTCTCAATGGTGCTTTTCTGAAAACTTTTTTAAAAGCGGAAAAAGTCTATCAACTTCTGGAAAGGCGTCTCTAATATATTCACAGATTCTGTGGAGACATGTGCTACACAAGTAATATGCAGCATATTAGGATATGTTTCCTTTAATAGTCTGCCTGTTTTTAACATATATGCAGCACTGTCACTTACAAATAAAAGTACTTTTTCTTTGTACCTGTCGTCCGAATGAAGTATATTTTGAATATTCTCGTTAATGGTTTTAGCAACTGTTTCCGCATCTACTGTATTTATAACTTTTGTTGCTATTACATATGCGTTATATGGAATAGTTGGATATAGTACACCAGCTACAACATTTACCACACAGCGTCCTAATATATCGACAGTTTCATCGACACTTATCCAGAGATACTGATTTGAAAGATGGCTTCTAATGCGTTCTACTGCTTTCGTGTATCACTTAGAAACATAATATTTGCCTGAGGTGGATTCATCGGGAACATTTCGACCAGTATGTTTTTGGAGAAATATTTTTAAAGTGGGATTCTTAAGTTTATTTGATGTAATATTACCAGCCATAAAAGTTTCACATAGTTCTTCGTTAAAATTGTCAGATTCCAACGGTTACAATTTCTGTGCATGTGTTTGCGATGCTAAGTGACGTTGTACGTGCGATTTCATGGAATTTTTTAACGATATTTTACAGATTTTACAATAAATTTCGGAATTACTGACAATGGACATACAATCAGTATGACCGTCAATCCAACTCGCCATTGTTTTACGATGCCGTTTTCAACGTTCTTCCATATCATATCTGAAAAAGTGACTTAAACAATGCTCTAGATCTAAATAAATGAAAACTAAAAATGTATGCGTAAGTTATTGAAACTGAACGAAATTCACTGCACACTTACGTCGAAATAATTGGGAGAAGTAGATTCAATCAAACAATATTAAACAGGATCTATCACAAAAATGACGATGTAATTAACAGTTAAAACTATGAAAACAAGAAATTAACTCACAGCATTTTATTTATCATACGAAATATAATCTAAATAGACTAAATTATTAAAATTCCACACGCTTCTATCTACGCCCATGAAAACAGAAATTTAACTGTAAATATCCAACAAAAGACATCGCAATTCTCGATGAAAACAGATGTGCGTGATGTACTTACAGATGTTGTAGACTATTTATATCGTCCGTCGTAATGTCGACGTTATTTCAACCCAATGTGTCCGGTCTCTGATTATCACCCATCTGGCGTCAATTGCCCAGTACGGTGATGTTTTGGACAGCCGAGGACAGGTTGATGTAATTTATCCTGATCCATCTATAATCTGTACCACCTTGAAATCGAAGTATTGCTCTTATGGAGATCGCAGATGAAATTCACAACGATAATAACGTCAGATTGTCATATCGACGTTTGTGATTATGTTCAAGTATCCTACATATTTTTATATTATTCAACACATATCTTAGATATTTAACTGCATAAAATACGCAGAAAGAAAATAAGTCGGTTTGCCATTTATTGATAATAAAACAAAATTTCATGTAGTTTATTAACTAAAAAGAAAAGCACGTGCATGTATAGCAAGCGCCAATTAAGTTGGCGCGAGGAGGGGGTGCGCAGAAGCCGTTTTTAAAAACGTCCACCCCCACTACTCAAGTAATTGTCAGAATACATTTGTCATTGACGTTTGACGGAACATGATGTCTTTGCTAGGGGATCATAAAGTGATACACGCTCAGAGGTTAGAATTATCTGACATTTGATGTAAAACCAAATGCAAATCTCCCCACTACTTTTAATCCTGCGTGAACTTACCCCTCCTCGCGCCAACTTAATTGGCGTTTGCTATACTTAAATTATAATTAACAGATACGATATAAAACAGATATATGTATTTATTTACAATGGAAGAGGTAATGATTACTATGATTAGTTTTACACCTCAACTTAAAAAATGCTGATGTTGTAGACGCGCCGTCCATATGGGCAAGGTCGTGCAGCGCACAACGGCGCCAAGGCCTTAAAGGCGCCTACGGCCACTTGTGATAAGTTAAATTTTAAAAATTGACTGACTTTTTAAAGCAGCTGAATATTGAAAATCTTATTAAATTTGCCAAAAGTAAAGCTAGAAAAGTCCAATTTCTATAAGACATTTCCGTTGTTTTCCATCACGTTTATCTATTTAAAAACACGGGCACTCTAAAAATATTTTATTTGACCTTTTGTTTTTTAATAATTTGGAATATGTACTGTTTTTTATTTTGTTACTGTTGTTTCAGTGTGCAATAAAAATTTTAATAATATTTTTTTGTATGTGAACCTATTGTTTGCCTCAAATAAAAAATACCTACCAGTACTAACAAGTCTAAAGAGTTCGTCATAAATTCCAATGTTGAACTGTGTGGGAGAGTGGCTGGTAATTTTGGCTCAACATATAGGGTAAAGGCGCCTATCAGTATTTCGCACGACGGCGCCGAAGATACTTGGCGCGTTACTGGTTGTAGACTATTTATATCGTCCGTCGTCATTTAAACCCGATGTGTCCGGTCTCTACTAATCAGTTAAAATATATTTTTATCTCATTTGAATTATTAAATTGTTGATTCATCAAATTTTATATTATCATATTGTAAATAATAAAATAGAAATATTTAAAAAATGTAACAAGAACTACCACTGTACAAAGTTTCCTTCACACCATTTGTTGAAATGTATGAGGGCATTTCAATTTCATTCGGTCCCATAATTTTACACAGACAGATTTGGTAATCTGTGGTTTACACTACAACCTCAAATTTATGTAATAATATATATAAAACATTTTTTTGAAATGGTCTATAATAATTTTTTTTGTCTATTAGGTGGTACTTGTATTTGTTGGAATGAAAATAAAATAACTAAGGAGAAATTTTCATTAAGTAATCCACAATACTTACTTATTCAAGATGATGACAAGAATTTTAACCAGAATGACTCCTTCATGAATATGATAAAATATCTTCAAAGTATAGGAAAAAGGTCTATACCATTTCAAGAAATAGCAATGGCCATTGTAACAGGATCTTGCGAAAAAAATTGTAATCCTGATTTTGATCGAATAGGCATATTAGTTAAATCTGAGCAAATGGTTTTTACAAGTGATATTTTAGCTACTGAAAGCCAGACACAGAGTGATACTTTTGAAGAAAAACCAACAATAATAATACCTGAAACTGAAGGTAATTTAACATTAGATATAAAATCGCAAAAACAAATTGACAAAGTTATAGATGTTCCCCTTTCTGTACCTAAACCATCTACACGGGCAGAAACACCTAGTACTTCTAGTACTAAAAGGGAAGGTCAACAAATAGGTAATGACAATAAAAGAATAAGATTAGAAAGTATGGAAGTAGGAGGATATTCAAGTGTATTTGATTGTGATCCTTCAAATAATTTTGGAAGTGTACATTTAGCTACATCTACACAAGATCAATCCAAAGTTAATGAAGATATTGATGTAAAACCACTGGAATCAATTGATGCAATACTCAACGAGACAGGTGAATTAGATTCATACAAGGCTAAATTAAGTAGTAAAGAATCTAAAAAGGATTTGGATGAATATAGCAAACTTAAGAGAAAGGGCCCAAAGTTAAATGAGAACAATAAGAGAATACGATTGGAAACTAGTGATGTAGATGGAGAAGTTGTTGCAGTAACAACACAAAAATTAACTGTTACAAAACCTGATGCTGTCATTGACTTAACACAAGGAGAAGATAAAATTGTAACATCTACACAAATAAGTAAAAGTAATGTACGCCATAGTTTAGAAATGGATATTAAAAATACAAAACCTGAAAATCCATTTGGTTTTACAAGGTAATGAAGCTAAATTATTACAAATAATTATAAAAATTCAGTCAGCTTGGTACATATGACTGCCTTAATTTGTATCTAAAGTAATATTCTATTTGTAGAACTTTTTTTTATTATTTTAGGCGTGAACCGAAATCTAAATCCAACGCGACTGCAAGAATTTCAGAATTTTTTAAGCCGCTGTCAAAGACCACTCAGAACCTTGATGAAAGCTTTCCTAACATATCCAGAATAAGCACAGTAAGTAAGATTTGTTTGTTTTTTTGCTTTGTAAAGAAGGAATCAGAATTAACTATTGTATTTATACGATAAGAGATCAATCACGTCATCAATGTGCGTGACAGAACGTTGACAAATTTATTGTTTACATCTCGTAAATAATTATGGAATCCAAACCACGTGACCAAAGTGATTTGTTTGCCTACAGCCGCCATATTGGATCATGTGGTTTAAATGGAAATCGTATACAAAACATAAATCTTTGAATGAAACATTCATTTCATACTTTGAAACTTAACTGCGCATGTACATTATACATTTATATAAACTCCTTTAAGTAGTTTGCTCTTCGGCAAAGTTTTTTCAAAATGTAAAGTTATTATTTAAAGAAATTATTATGTGAAAATCCAGAAGTGAGAAAGAGGTAACATTGAAGTCGTTATATTATCAATTATTATTTAACATATCGCCTTTTTTAACAGGTATCAAATCAAACTCAAATTAATAGACAATTTGGATTCCTTCACTTTTAAATTAGATTACTTCAATTATGCTGCTGATGGTATTCCACCTGTATCAAGCATGGACATTATAAGTTACCTGGTATTAACACACAGATATTATATAAAGGAACAAATGAAAGCCTTAGTGCTTATAAGTACTTTGAATCAGCTTGTTTTGAAAGCTGAATGCAAAAAATGTAATGACAAAGAAAAATAATTGGTTTTATGTGGAAGATAGTATAAGCTAACTACTGTTGAATAAAGACAAGTTTTTTAAAATAGTTATTTTTATTCTATAAATAATTGTCACAATTTGATAGTACAGTTTTTATTTGAAACACAATTTTCAGTATTTTTGATTTTGTCGGAAGAAGTGCCTGTTGATTCTAATAGTAGTGTGTGATAAATATTGAAAAAGTTAAGCTTATCGATGTATGATAATAACATTCATATCTAAAATTTAAATATATACAGGGTGTTTCACTTTTCATGGGGACACCTAAATAACTTTTTTATTTTGAAAGCAATCAATATAAAATTTTTATCAGTTGTGTAGGCCCCGACAACGCACCTTTTTGTATGAATAGAGTTTTTATAAAGTAAATATCTAGCCAACTATAATTAAAATAAAAAGTAGTGTTTCAAGTAAAGTCATGCTAGCGATTAAGATAGAGCAAAAAAGTATTAGGAAAAGTTTTTACAAATTACTCAGGAACCCTTGATACCAAATTTCGCGGAAAAATTTTCATTTTTAAATTCTACATTTTTATGCTATCAGTAGATAATAGTTTGTTATGGCAATAATAAGAGTGCCATGAAGCAAGAAAATAATTTGTCAGTTCAAATGTCAAACGTCAGTTCACTAAACAGTTTATTTCAGTTGAAACTATTGAACTTTGCTGAGCAAGGGCCGATAGACATTTAAGTATTGCTCAAAAAGTAGAAATTATTCGAATTGTTGGTGATAATGTACGTTCTACCCGAGAGGCTGCAAGAGAGTTTAACGCGAGACATCCTGAACGTCCACCCATCCGTCATCGAACTGTTGCATACTTGAATAACATTTTCAACACTACTGGAGATGTTGCTAAACCACGTCAACATGAATTGAACAATCGAGAACACCGTTTCGATGCAGTAATATTAGCAGCGTATCGTAATAAACCTCACGCAAGTTTACGAGATATGGCTAGACATTTAAATATCTCTTACTCCAAAATTTGGAGACGTCTCCGTCGTCACAAATTGAAACCGTATAAGCCAAAATATTTACACGCCCTTGAAGAAGGAGATCTAAATAGAAGAATGGAGTATTGTCTATGGGCTCAACGCAATTTTCTAAATGACAGAGAATTTAAAAAAAAATAATGTTTAGTGATGAAGCTACCTTCACTACAAATGGTATTGTTTCATCCCAGAATTGTAGATACTGGGCAACAGAAAACCCAAAATGGGTTATCAATTGTAAAAGGCAATATTCGCAGAAAGTTAATGTGTGGTGCGGAATTTTAAATAAACAAATCATTGGCCCATTTTTCTTTTTTGATACGCTAAATGCAGAAACGTTTTTAAATTTTTTAAATACTGAATTAATTGATGTGCTTGATGATTTACCATTGGATATGAGGCGAGATTTACACTTCCAGCTAGATGGATCCCCAGTTCATAACGCAAGAATAGTGCGGGCATGGTTAGACGAAAACTTTCCGTTAAGATGGATAGGCCGTAATAGCCCTTTAATAGAGTGGCCTCCGAGATCACCTGACATTACACCACTCGACTTTTTTCTTTGGGGGACTATTAAAAATGCTGTGTATGCATCTAGACCTCAAAACATTCAGGAACTGTGTCAGAAAATCCGACAAGCCTGTCGAGAAGTTTCTCCTGAAGTATTACGACGGGTTGTACTAAACCACAAAAGGCGATTGGAAAAATGTATCCGTCTTCAAGGTGATTTAGTGGAAGAAGATCCTATTTAAAATATTGTTAGTTAAATTGTTGCTTTTGTTTTGTTTGTTCTTTAATGTTGAATAAAATTTGTGAATTGTTTTCTTGCTTCATGGCACTCTTATTATTGCAATAACAAACTATTATCTACTGATAGCATAAAAATGTAGAAGAATTTAAAAATGAAAATTTTTCTGCGAAATTTGGTATTAAGTGTTCTTGAGTGATTTGTAAAAACTTCTCCTAATACTTTTTTGCTCTATCTTAATCGCTAGCATGACTTTACTTGAAACACTACTTTTTATTTTAATTATAGTTGGCTAGATATTTACTTTATAAAAACTCTATTCATACAAAAAGGTGCGTTGTCGGGGCCTACACAATTGATAAAAATTTTATATTGATTGCTTTCAAATTAAAAAAGTTATTTAGGTGTCCCCATGAAAAGTGAAACACACTGTATATAAGTCAATATATTTCACCTTCCTCCTTTCTCAATCAGGCTTCAATAATAATCTTTTCTGTAGTAATTATAGCATTCGTCATTGAAACATTTAAAATTATGTTTATAATGGGATTATTATAATTACTCAATTCCACAATTTGCTTATCAGAAGTACGTCCACCCCAGCCTGGACTAATATAACTACTAATTCCTGTAGGAGTAATGGCAATTAAAAATTTTATTGTACTATGATGTTTGTAATTCGACCAACATTGTTTTGAGTTAAATAAAAATCTGGCTTCTCAATAAATACTTCAAAGCAATCAATAATTACAGTTGTTTTCCTTTGGAAAGCTGCTGTAAAACATTTTGGGAGATTCTTTTGATGAGAGTTTTTTCTTACAAGTAATGAAGTATGACCCATGTTCTGTGACGGACACCAGTCAGGATGATTTTCATCTTCTAGTTCAGCAGGTTTTCCTACAGAAAAGAATATATTTTAGTACTCTGGGAAATGCCCCAAAAGTTGTGGAAATTATTTTCATAATTGATTTAGATACATATTTCATTTAGAAAAATACATAGCTTATGTTAATTAATAAAAGCAATTGCATTAGTACTTTTATTTTGCAAAATTAATAAATATAATATCGTTTTAGAATAAGAAACGAAAGGAATGGAAATAGTTTATTACAGTCAGTATTAATCATCATGATAGAATATAGCAGTACATACGTTAAATTAAACAATAGAATGTAAAGGTTTTATATTTTGTAATTTTTATCACATTACACTCATAAGTTTCTCTTAGGCGCAAGTAATAATTGGTGCTATATTCGAAGTAGACAGTAGCGTGCCTCTAACGCATATAAATATGGTGTAATATAAAGTTAAATACATATTAAAATCAAAACACTATATTGGTTCTTAATTTCACAAATATTTTCACTGGAACAAAAGAATTCATAGATAAATCTATGATAAAAAGGTAAAAGTGCAATCGTAACTTATAAATCCAAAATCACTATTCGTATGTTATGAATTACATCAACCAGAATAGTTAGTTTTTACCCCTAAATACATAAATGAAGTATATCTTTTTCTAGATTTTAATTTTATTTTTGTTTACATGAAAAAGAATTATTTTACGAGTAAATGTCAAAAAATTCTGAGTTGCTCTAATTTGTCAACAAAACACACTTCAGCAGTTACTTGACTTAGTGCTTCATGCCACAACCTCTTACAGCCTTCGTTAGTCCTACTATATTTATACACTCTGTTCGTTTTCAGTTTGCAGTCACATGATCAATTTTCATTTATTTTTAGTAGTATCAATCTAGTCGATACTTTCCAGTCAAAAGAGGTTTAAGTATTTTATAAATATAAAATTGTTATTTCATTATCATATTTATTTGATATAAATACATAATGTTTTCTATTTATTTTCTAAATGTTTTTCCTGATTAATCAATCGATGTTATTGACCAATGTAATGGTAATGAAATTGGAACGATGCCGTATGACATAACCTAAAATTTTTGAAGTATAAACACAGTAACTTTGGAAGTTTTAAATCTCAAATACGCATATAAAATAATATTCTTTAAAGAAGACAATGGTACATGTAGAAAATGCAGCTTTTCATGTATTGTAAACAGATGCTTCACTTCTAGCATTAATCGCATTAAATAAATTTGTAATAAGAAATAATCTTGAAATTGCAGAAATCATACGAGAAGAAATTCACTAACATAAATGAATTACCAAGCAATTCAATATAACCAAAAAGTAAAACAGAAAGGTTGGGAAATAAGAAAATTGGAAGCTAAATTTTGATTGTTTCATATGTATAATCAAATTTTTTGCATTCGAAATTAAATAAATAAAAGCTCACCTTGATTATATTGGTATTATTATTTTCAAGAAAATGGTTAATAATAATTACACGAATAATTAATTTGTTTATAAAAACTATAGAGAACTATTAGTATTATGTATAAATTAATTATACAGTTCAATTATTACATTGCTACGCTAAGTAAAACCATTGAAGATATAACTTCATTTGGAATCAGTAGTTAAAAAAATATCAGAACTGTTTGTTAAACTTGCTCATATAAAAACTAGTCAACTTAATTAAATGCAAATACTTTAATCAATACAAAATAGCGAAATTGTATCATGTATTATTCTATTCTAGTGTTAACAGATATGGATGTGACTGCACAAGTGAGCGCTGATATTTTTTAATGTTATTCTGCATAAGACTTAAAACCTGATTTTAAAATGCCATACAGCATACTAAACTCAATGAACAACAGTAGTGCAGTATGTGATAAAAGCTATTTTCTTTATCTTCGCAATTTATGTTAGTTGTATCTGCAAACTCTTGAGTTGTTCATATATTAACTGAGCATATTAGAGAATAGAAGTATGTACAAATAGCAAATAATTCAATCGGTCTAATAAGAAATATTTATTTGAATAAAACATATTTACATGGAAGCTTAAATATGTAACATGTTTTTCCAAAAAAGTATATCGTTAAAAAATAAATTATTTATGAAAATAAAATTGCTTAGAATACTTTGATGAAACATGTCGTATAAAGTATTTCGGACTTCCATTTTCAAGCTTTCTGGCAAATCATTGGTTTTTGGTTTACGTCGGGGTATTTGTTTTCCAGGTGATGATGTCCCACGTTGCTTGATATTGTAAACGGTTCGGACAGAGATCTTAAGAGCACTTGCTACTCTCTAAAAATATTTTTCCTCATTAATCTAAAGATATTAATTTGGTGTTATCTTACCTCATAAACTGAATCAACAGACAATAATGGACCTCTATTATATTTCTCTTCTTCAAAATAATGAAGAAGGTTGGCAACTAGATTTTGTGCCTGTGAATCTAGACGTTTACCTGGCATATTCTACAACAAAAAGAACACAAACATGAAATTTTATATCACTTCATATTATGAAAATTACATTTTGCGATATGCTTATCAATTTATCAAAAAAATGTTATTTGTCAGTGTCAAAGTAAAATAATTTAATTAAGAAATATTAAGTTAAATACTTACGATTAATTACTCGAAACTGACTATTATTGTTGCAAGAAGAACAGATTTTATAAATAAGAAATATTAAAATATCAACGAAAAAATACAAACAAGGTAAGAAGTAGAGCGCACTAAACATAATCTGTATATGTCGATAAATAAGTATTGAATTTTCTCTTTTGACTAAAACAGTTGTCGGTATCTCATATTATACAAGACATGCTAATATTATTTTTCTTTGTCTTTGCTTCCAAGAAATTTCAAAGACGTATGTCTTGTATCAAATGACATACGTTTCAATTCTGAATATTTGTAGCTCAATATATCTGAAAAACAAAGTATATAGATTCTTTGTCTGAGATAGTATGACATAGTTAGTCATGTGACTGCAAACTGAAAACGAACAAAGTGTATACATGTATTACTAGAATAATATCTTTTTGGAATTCCCCAATTTATTCTATGGGTTAATAATACCATGATATGGAGGAAGTTGAAGAACTGTGTGGTCATATTGCTCTGCTAATTCATAAGTTTCATAAATAGATGACGGCTTATACTTTTAAATAAAAATTATTATCTATTTGAACTTAATTTAGTAATTATTTTATGTCTAACAAAGTCCAGTGACTGTATTTTTAAAGCTGTCTTGTCAAAGTTGATTTTATTGTTAAGTTAACCATTCCTGAATTAAGCTTTATTATTGTTGTATGATAGCTTGCATCATCCATAATAATAACTGATGGGCTTTCTAGATTTTTAAGCAGCTGATTTTCGAACCATTCTAGAAAATTTTCTTGATTCATGTCACTGTGGTAATCCATCAAAGTTATAATTGTCAAAGTGCAACAGTTTGTCAAGTTATTAAGTTTTTCATAGACATTTTTATAGTAAAATGGGTAGAAAACTGAAAGTCATTGAAAATGCGCGAATTATTTCAAAAATAGAAGGTTGGTCGATAAGAATGACATCACGGCATTTTAACCTGAATAAAAATAGTGTTTGTAATTAAGAAACGGTGGGAAAACGAAATGACCTTAAAAAGAAAGACTGGTACAGGGCTGTTCAACAGAAAGTCAACTGTCGAAGAAGATATGGAACTTAAGACTATATAAGAGATTGTGATACTGCAAGAAATGCTGTAATAAACAAATTTTCCCGCCTCCAGAGTTATCGCATGCAGAAGAATATTAAAATCTGATTAAAATGTCGTGTTGCTGCAAGGAAGCCCTACTTAACTAATGAGCAGAAACAATCACGACTATTATTTGCTTTAAATTATAGTAATAATTATTTGAATTTTTGGAATCGGGTTATTTTTAGTGATGGGAAGACTTTTCAGTCGACTTACAACGGAAAAATCAAAGTCTATCGGCCATAGGATTGAAAACAGTTTTAACGCGATTGCCTACAGAGATATTCTAGAATATATCATGCTTCCTACTGTCAATCATATATTCGCCAATCCCGACTTTATATTTCAGCACGATAATTGTCCGGTTCATACTGCTAGAATTATAAGTACTTGGCTAGGAACTAATAATATCGGGGTTTTGCAGTGGCCTACCAATAGTCCGGACTTAAATCCGATCGAGAATGTTTGCGGACTCATGGGGGACTTAAGATAATCATTAAACAAAATGCTCAACCAGAAAACGCCGAAGTATTGTGGCAATGGATTGAAGAAGCATGGGAGGAACTGACAAATAACGATGATTTAGGGCGTTCTTTAATAAATTCCATGCAAAGAAGACTGGTAGAAGTTATTGAAAGAAATGGTGGCCAAACAAAATATTAAATTTATTTTTTGTTAAGTTATTTTTTTATTATTAATGTTTTCCTATTAAATCAAATCTACTGTTTACTTTCTTTCACTACTTCTTATTTCTATTAAATGATAATAAATGTTTCATATTGTTAACAATCACCAACACTTTTAATGAAATCTAATTACAACTAACATGCTGAAATCCACAATTACAACAACAAAAAAATTGTCCCAGATTTATTTGAACAAGTGGAATTAAGAGTTACATTATAAGAGTTGTCCCAGATTTATTTGAACAGAACTGTACAACTATGTATCTACAGAACAAACATCAATGATATATTGCCTATACCAATACTTTTTAAATAATTACTTGTTATGCTTTTACAGATTTAATATACTCATCTTGATATGATTTTTGAGATAATATTTTGCAATATTTTCCATAAAGAAGAATATTTCTCGTACTCGAAGAACACTGTTCAATGTACCCAAATGTTGTTCTGCGATTGTTAAAGAATAGGTAAAATTTTTATAGAATAATACTTACTATTTCTGTACATATCATAAATTGAATTTCAAAACTGCGCATTGATTAAAAACGTCAATATTAACAGTTGGTTTATTCTAAAACAAGAAAAATGAAATGAGCAATAGTAATATGAAACGGTGACTGACAGATAACAAGCGGATATCATATGATGATCATACGTGACAACAATACTCGGAATAGGTAACATTCAAAATATAAATTTTACAAAATGTCGGAGAAATTATATGTACTACGTTAGTAAATTGAATTTCTTAGGTTTTTGTACTTTATATTACTGATTATGACGTGATTGATCTGTTATCGTAAAAATACTATATTGCCATAACTCAATCTAGTGTTATCTAGTGACCAGCCATGTATGTTATACAACAAATTTTAACGATTACATTTGAGTACTATGGGTTCAATTGAAGTTTATCTAAGTTTTTGATTACCTTGAACATTTTGAAGAAGGCCTTACAACTGCTTAACTTTCAGTCAAGTTTTTGCATATTTATACGTGCAATACAAACAACAAATATTAAGTAACTTAAATTTATCTTATTGACTCAAAATTATTTTTAGTCGTTACATCTTGATATTCCCCATTTAGAATTTCTAATAATATGCAATATTACTTGATTCTTGCTAATTTATATAATTCTTTGCTGTATATCATTCAAATGCAATTCAGGCGTTTGAAATATGCCGTTTTTTAGATAAGGTCACAAGAAGAAATCACAGCTTCTTTGTGTTCTTCAAGTACGGTAACCAAAACTTGCTTTTAAAAATTGAATGTTCTAATGTACAGTGCCGAACTGCTTCACACGTTGAAAATGTGCCTTTGGAATGTCATCAGTAGAGTGCAAAATATGGTCGGCGCACCAGAGGCGTGCGCTTGATAGTAGCTAAATAAAATAGAAAGTTATATCGAATTTATGAAACGTGAAACACCCGTTTAAGCAGCGTTTTCAGTATAATCTCAAATGGGGTAAGATCGGCTATATATTTGAAACATGTTTTTATATTAAGAGAACACCGTTCGATATCTAGTGATGTTATATTTGCGTAATTGAAGTAATGTTTAATACACAACGGATTTGTGCACTCACTATCACTACAAATTTGTTTTAATGCTGTTAAATCTGCATGTTTCTTGACCACATTATCTATTTTGGCTACAACACTAATATTTTTGTTGTCGCTGATAGCACATAGCTGTGTTTGTATTGTGTCCAATATTTGCAGTGAATCCACTAATGGCAACGAAGGATTTTGTAGTTTATCAATTGCTTCAACTACTCCATCAGAAATTTCTTTTGACTTGATGACAGTTGCTTCTTTAGGATTAAATTGTAAAACAACAAACTTATTTTTTTGGAAATGCAGAAAATAATAAAATGCTGCCTGTCATGTTCCCCAGCGTTTAAGAATCGGCTGTGGAGGTTCAGAGATGTCGGGACATTGCCTGTGGAATTCTCGAATACGTTTAGTTTGAGGAACACTGTTTTTGAGTGTGCTATTAAATTATTTACCTCTGGATAACAGCATCAAATCGTTTCTGCCACAAGATGTAACGCATGAATTTTACATGCAACTTGTAAAAAGTGATCAGTCATCTTTAAGAGATCGACTACAGCACGTATAGTTACGGCGCCGTCAATCAAAAACATTCAGAATTGGTGTCTTGAAAGTTCAAATTTTTCCATTGTATTTAATACCATTTTTAAAAGGACATTCTTGTACTCTTCTCGAAGTTAGTAAGATTGAAGATAACGGTTTAAGTGCTTCCATTGTACGAACTATGACATTAACAATATTTTTTTACAATCTGTCGTTTCGTCCACACAACAAGAATTTTAAATTTTTCAATTCCGATTTAATTCTGTTTTCAATACGTTTGCGAGCAGATGGTACAAAATTTCGTAACGTTGTCGAACTAGGTAATTTTACAGTTCGCGTATTTATTCTAGAAAGAGTAAAATCATTCCTTATCTAATAAATGAAACGGTAGATTGCACACCATCAGTGTTAAACATAAATTGAATAGAAATGGTTCATTCGATCGTATGCTAGTTTTTCTTTTTCTTGTGCTGCCCACTATCCACGTTTTTTGTTGTGTTAGATCAGCGTTTCTTAATCTTTTTGATAAGTGGAACCCTTTTTAGTAGTCACTTTTATTGTGGAACCCCTGGTTTGTTTCAATAATATGCTTTTAATGTAACATTCTGTAAATGGATTATATGCAACAAAAATGACAATTATTTAAAAAAATATTTATTTTCTTCAAAAAGTAATTCAAAAATTAACACAAAAGTTCTTAAAACAACTTAAATTTACATTTACAGGACTTTTAAATTTTAATTTTAATGGGATGAGTGATATTGCTTTTTATTATCACAAATATACTTAATAGTAGGCTTAATTGATGAAAGTTGAATTCTTATGTCAGGTTCGGCATCAAGTCTGTTCCGGTATTTAGTTTTTGTCGACAAATAAGCTGAGAACCCAGTTTCGCACACATATGTGGTTACAAATGGTAAAAGCACCAACACGGCCTTTTGCGACAATTGAGGATATTCATCTTTTATACTGCACCAGAATTCCGTTAATGGCATTAATTTAAATTTATTTTGCAATGATGAATCAGATGTCATTTCAATAAAAGTTTCGTATTCTTCCGTTGACATGGTCGAAGGTCGTGCATTGAAAATAAATGGGTTTTTAATCCACAATTCATGTTGATATTTAATCTGCTGTTCATTTGGAAAATACATACATATTAAAAGCTTCACTCAATCCTTTCAGATGTTGAATAATTTCTTCAATAAATGCCTCTGCCATTTCAACCCCTTCTTCTTCTAAAAAGCCTTTTATTGTTGGGAAACAATCAAACTCGTTGGAGCGCATACAAATTGTCCAAAATTCTATTTTTTTCTTGAAAGCAAGAATTTTTTCGTAGGCAATAAATACATTTACTTGTTTGCCCTGGAGGGTTAAATTAAGTTCATTTATCTTTGTAACAATGTCGCTTAAATAGGCAATTTTAAGTAACCAATTTCTATCAAATAATCGACCTTCCAATACAAAATTGTGTTCTAAAAAAAAAAAGCACGCACCTCGTCCCTTAACTCAAGAAAACGGGTTAGTATCTTTCCTCGAGATAACCATCTGACTTCAGTATGTAAAAGAAGAGATGTATGTACACTTCCAATCTCCTCATAGAGTATTTTGAATAAACGATTATTTAGCGGTCGAGATTTTATGAAGTTAATGATTTTGATGACGTCATCAAGAGCATTCTTATAACTGGGGGATAATTTTTTAGCAGCAAGTGCCTGCCTATGGATCATGCACTGGCAACTAGAACAGTTTTTATCTATATTTTTAATAAGCTGTACAGCCCCATTAATTATGCCACTCATGGCCTTTGCTCCATCGGTACAGATATCAATCATCATCATCATGGTATTTTATTCTCTTCAAGAAAAGAATTTAGAAGACCAAATATTTCGCCTCCAGTAGTACGTGTTGGTAGAGATTTGCATAAAAGAAGATCTTCCAATAATGCGTTTTCGTGCTGATATCTAACGATTACAATTAATATTGCGAGTCCAGATACATTGGTTGAGTCATCCATTTGTAATGAAAATTTGCATGATTTGAGACGAAAAGTAAGTTCATTCTTTATATTGGCTGCTAAATCTGTGATTCGCTGAGCTACCGTGTCATTCGAAAGTGGAATCTTAGCCATTTCTTTTGCAGATTTTTTACCAAACACACATTTTACCATCTCCATACATGAAGGTTTAATAAGATTTTTCGCAATTGAGTATGTTTCACCGCGTTGAGCTATCAGATAGCTGACTAAGTAAGAAGCCTCACTTGCTTTTTCATTCGCCGTTTTTGTGGTTTGAACCATAACCGTTTTTAATTTTAAAAGTTCGTCACGCTTCCGAATGAAGAATACAACATTTTTTTCTTTACGCTCGCCATGAGCAGATTCTAAATGACGACGCATTTTAGCTGGAGCCATAGAGCTATTTGGTAGAACTTTGTTGCATATAACACACTGAGGATTATCATTATCGTTCATGAATCCTAAACATATATAACTCATCATATTTCCTTAGTTTTTTAGTAACTGCTCTGGGTTGATTACTTGTAGAGGCCATTACTGGCCTAATTTCGTTTGTGGCGATTTCAGTTGCATCAGTTTTATTATTACCACAGTTACCTTTAGCAAAAGAGCTAGTTGCTGGGTCCGAAACAGAAGAGTCAAGTTCTGCAGCAGAACGCTTTAAAGTGCCTTCTTTAAGCCACCTCTCCATCCTGCAACAAAATATCGAAAATGGTTTTAAGACAAAAATAACAGCACCAGTTACCTTTTAAGAGGGAGTTCTCATTTTTTAATTAAAAAAAGTTTTTTTTTCTTTTATTATCTTAATGCTATATGTGTCTAGAATAAGTACTCGGTTCCGTATAAAAGTTATAGCTTTATGTATCACTTGTATACAACCTGTATACATTACTCGTATAAAGTTTAAGCAAATTTTTCCCAAAATGATGTTTCTGAAATCGGTAACAAAGAATTTCTAGATCTAGATCTTTTTGTATTATGTTTGTAAACGTGTACACCAGTGGGCAAACTAGGATCTTTGATTAAAATGCTATATTTCAGTTTTAATTCTACTTTTCCTAATCTAAAAAGGTCGTTTTTTCAAATTTTTAGTAAAATGCGCGCCATTCTTATAATTTTTAATTTTTTGAAAAGATCCTATTTTACTCAACAGAAGTAATCTTTGCTACCGTTTGGTATCTCGTTTTTCGGGCGTCAACTTTAACGCCCTCTGCTACAGAGGCAAATTATAACACAATTTGTTTTTGCAAAGATATGCGTAACGCATTAAAAAAAAGTTTCTATATATAAAAAAACAATCCTCTTTAAAAAAAATTATTAAAAATCGTGTTTTTATTCAAAAAATGAGAACTCCCCCTTAAGACCGAATAAAGTTTAAAGGTTACTTACGTCGACATTATTTTTAACAGTGAAATATTAAACACAAACAATTACAATTTCTAGGTTTTAACACAGTTTTTAGATAGTTTGGTTTTAAACAATTGGTTTTAGACAGAACCAATAAAGTTTATCAATAAACAAAATCACTTTATCAATAACTTTTAATCAGTTTATTTATCTTTCAATCACTTTATTTTAATTTTCAATCACTTTATTTATAAGACACACATCGGCAAGTGACTATTATGCCCGGATACTCGCAGTGTAATGATCAATAAAGAATTGAGCCGGGGAATCACCGATACCGGGATTTCCCGTGATTATACCAGGGCGGCTGCTTTTAAATACCAAAAGTTGTCCCGACGGCGTCGTTACAATTCGCGACGTCGGACTGTCGCATTTGCACCGACTATCCAGATTAGTAAGTGGAATTTAGTTGCGCCGTTAAATTTTTATTACTTTTTTATGTTACTTCCTTGAATGTTATAAAAAAAAGCACGTAACTTTCTCGGAACCCCTGAGTGATCTCCACGGAACCCCGTGGCTCCGCGGAACACAGTTTAAGAAACGCTGTGTTAGATAATGGTCGTTTTTTCGACCAATTAAATAACTGCAACATACTTCTATACAACGTATAGAATACTGTAATACAGATAAACACGTTCGAACGAGATGCACACTGAATTACATACATACATACACCTGTATGTACATATCGAGCGATGAAACCCCTTCTATGTTCCCGACGCACGCCTTATGAACGCCGACCGAATTTTCGCATTCTAGTCACCAGGCAATTTAAAAAAAGGTATATAACCCCTTACTACAATTATTAATCGTATCCTAAATACGTATTTCTATGTTATTCTTGTGGAGCAAGCCTTCTAAATATTTCATAGTATCTGGAATAGGTACCGAAGGGAATAATAACGTTACATCGAATGAAACTAAAATTTCCCCGGCTTAGTTTCATTCGATGTAACGTCATTATTCCCTTCGGTACCTAATCCAGATACTATGAAATATTTAGAAGGCTTGCTCCACAAGAATAACATTGAACCTTCAAAAATAAAAGAATACATGAGATTGACAACTCTGTGCATGACGCAAAATTGTTTCCAAGTAGGAGAAAAATTTTATGAGCAGAAACAAGGCACAACAATGGGTAACTGCCTATCTCCTTTCATAGCCAATTTATTCATGAGTCAATTTGAAGTAGAATTTAAAAATAACGCTAAATATTTCCCGAGAGTCTAGATCAGGTACGTAAATGACATTCTCGCGATTTTTGATACACGGAAATGCGAATTAGACATGTTCGTTAATCAGTTAAATTTGAAATTTCCGACGATTAAATTTACGGTGGAAAAGGAAAACAATGGCAAGCAAGATACCATTTTTAGATACTTTACTAATTAGAAATAAACATAAAATAGAAATCGATATTTTCCGGAAAGAAACCAATGTTAATAGATTCATTATCGCGGATTCAAATCATAGTTTTCAACATAAGACAGCTTCTTTTAATTTCTTAGTCAATCGGTTACTAAATTTTCCGTTAACAAAAGAGAGATATGAAATAGAACTGGATTTCATTAAAAATATCGCGAAATATAATGGCTTTGACATAGAAATAATCAATAAATTAATTAGCAAAACAAAACTAAAAAATACAATCCGCGAATCCACAAGTTTGACATCTCAAAGTAACCAGGAGAAAAAGTACATGTGTTTACCATACCACCCCATCACGAAAAACATTAATAAAGTTGTGAAAGAACGAGGTTTCCAAGTTGCCTTTCGGTCCGAAAATACTATCAAAAGTCTCCTAGGGAATAAAGTTAATTTTAATTCGAAATCAGGTATATACGAAATTAAATGCGATGATTGTAATTTGAAAAATATAGGCCAAACAAAACGACCAATAATAACCCGGTTTAAAGAACACATTACACATATTAAATACAATAGACCGGATAAATCTAACGTTGCCAACCATACTTTAAATACACTACACAATATGTCGATTAAAGGGTTAAAACTTGTCAAGGCCATTAATAACCCCCGCGATCTTGACGCATATGAAAGTATTCATATCGCTAAAAACAAACAGAATTCTATGAACGGAGATAAAGGACCGATCCCCTACACCTGTCTCTTTTCATTCTTAAAACGTAAGTAAAAAGGTCGTAGACGTTTCAAATAGAGTATAATCACATGTGAGTGCCGTTTCCTTAAGAGAAGTAATTTTTTTGTCGATCTTTTCGTTCGATATATTTGTATGTTTAAGTCAGTGTTCAGTGTATACGTGGACGCTGTGTAAAGTTGTTGTGTGAGCAGTTGCGCTAGCTTTACTGTGCCCCATGTGCGACACCTTGATTAGTGGTTTTACCTATTGATGATGACAACTTAGTTGTCGAAATACGTATTTAGGATACGATTAATAATTGTGGTAAGGAGTTATATACCTTTTTTTAAGTTTTTACTTAACCACAGTCTCCAAAGAAAGACTTTTTACCAGGCAATTAATAAATAAGTAAATGATTTAAAATTTTCGTGCGACGTTTTTGAGCAGTTCAACGTTCCTTGAAAAAATATTTTTTTAATTATTAATTTTTGTCTTAACACTGTCCAAACAGCAATTTTTTCTGGATATAGCTTTTCGTCAATAATTGCATGTGAATTTTTAGTACACCAAATTCTTATATTTTGCGAATTTATGCATCTTACTCTATAAAACTATGCTTCATTAGTAAAAATTACTTTTTGCTTAAGTGTTTTTTGGTTCATGTATTTAAAGAATTGCAAAATTGCATGGATAATCAACTTCTAACAATTTTTATACTACTGTGACATGATATGGATAAAATTATAAATCTTTTGTAAATATTGGCACAAAGAAGGTTTGTTAACTGTTGATGAGATATTTTTGGTTAATTTTTCATTATTTCTTTAACATGAGTAACAACTTCTGGTGCACATTTCTTAATTGTTCAATTGGCTGATTTTCTTAAAAGACTGTTAATTTCAGAAAACAATTTTACAACTCTCTCTTTCTCCAGTTTCTTAAAATGATGTAATATACTGTCAATTTTGGACACTCCATTTGCACTACTGAATAAACCTATGCACCATTAACTTTATTACCACGTCAAAAATAAGTTTGGACTAAAAAAATCTTACACTCTAATATTTTAAAACTCAGAAAAGAATTTATAAATTGAAGAAGACCTATCTGATAGACACGTCCCATTTCAGTTACATTTTCTTTTTTCCAAAATGTTCAAAGTAAACTAGATGAACTTTTCAGTTGAATACATTACATTGCATGTCTAAGGGCCGGTATTATAAACGATAAAATCTGCAGATTTTATTTAGTAAGCAAGTAAATTTAATTTACTCTATAGATTGAGTATTATAAATAGCGAACAAGGAAACTAAACAAGTAAATCTACCAATTAATTTACACCCTAGAAAATCGTGGTATTAAATGTTATTCATTGGTTAAATGCGAACAGCTGTTTACTCCATTCTGTTCAAATAAAGATACCCTTATTTTTAAAAGTTTATATTTCGTGTGTTTAACTTTGATGTCAGATTTATCGGTTTGTATTTTACAAATATAAACAAAATGAAATAGTAAAGAATTAGGTTTTTGTATTTTTTCATTTTATTCAGTGGCTCAATCATTTATCGAAACGCTAAACTGCAAAATACATAGCTATTCAGAGTTATTCTACAAATAACGGGTGTTCAGAAACATTTGAAGTCAATTGGGCTCCGAACAAAAAATCGTATATCTTTACTTGTATTAAATTGTATTAAGTAAATGTATCAATCTATATCAGACATGACTTCATATTTTCAAGGACTACTTTGACTTCGAATGTTTCTGAACACCCGTTACTTATTTTACTTGCATGCATTTTTTATAATACCAGATTTCAATTTATTCATTGAATAAATTTATTCGTCAAGTTGTTATTCAGAGATTTATTCGCTGTTTATAATACCGGGCCTAACAGAACTGATAAACACATTGAATAAAATTACATTTTACTAACCATAAAATAAATCATTAGGATAGTACACTGGGAAGCAGAAAGGATAAGTCACCGGAAAAATCCAATAAAGTACAAAATCCATTTGCATTAAATAAGCAAAACAAGAACACAAACAATGAATTTTCATTCAAAAAAATGCAAGCAGTTGTTACTAAAGATGATCGAAACAAAATTAATCCATTTGGTGATCTAAGAAGAACATACGAGAAAACAAAAAAGAATTGTAACGAAAATACAGAAAGAGACGAGGTTATTCCTTACTCTTTTGACATAGCTGTTATTGATTTGGATATGGAGAGAAAATTTAAGTGGCTATCAAAGAATACTAGTATCAAAGATGAAGTCGATAATTCTTCTAGAAGTACTACACAAGTAGATGCAAGTATGCAAAAGTTTTTGGATTCTTTTGATAATTGTGTTATTGTTGAGATATTACCAGAACCTGTAGAACGAACATATAAAAGAAATGAACCAACAATAAATGATGAAGGAAACTTTAAAAAGTTTAGAAAGGTATGTTGCTGATATAAAAATTATTGTCATCTGCACAAATATTATGATTTTTAGGTACTACCACTACATATGCAAAGAACTATTATTCCTCGTTCTTTATATTCTTTCAGTTAATACAAGCTCTACCAGAAATTATTATAATCCATTTACTGTTATAATTATCTGCCATTAGTTATATATATAATACCTATTATTTTTTATTAAGTGTTTCTGTTTGTTTGTATTTGAAATTATAGATGATACATGATTTTGTAGTGTATTATTTTTTCATAGCACCCAATTAATACAAGCTTGTGTTACATGTAACATATACGAAGGCAGGTTGATTTATTCGGGGGATCGCCTAGAGTAGGCCGTGAAATCAAAAAAATACACATCACATTTTGACAACCGATGCCTTGTCAGTGTACTGTTGGTGTTTGATAAATTTGTGACAAAGCGTATTTCATAGGCCATTTTTTAAATTTTATCCTGTTACTAATTAAGTGTAAATAGATAATTTTGCACGTCGTGCGATGATTAAGTATCTTTTAAAAAGCACGTCCTTTACCGAAATCCATGATATACGAGATACACTGTGTAAGAGTTGTCCGTCGTATACAACCTTAAGAAAATAGGGAAATAAATTTAAGCGTGGCAGGAGCAGCTTAGAAGATTATCCCCGCAGTGGACGCCCGAAAACGGCTACAAGTCGGAAATTGTGGATAAAGTCCATGATTTGTTCCGCGCTAAATTGAAGAGACTTATCAAAGAGAAATCTCCATTAGGTTTAAACTATGTAGGTGATATATATATATATATATATATATATATATATATATATATATATATATATATATTGATATAATTCCAATGTTATATTTCTGATTGAAGAATGCTTAATGTGAATTTAAAAATGTAATAAATTATTATGATATATATTGAATAAAATACTTAACTTTGTTTAGATGTGGCTAGCTCAAAATCTCTTAGGGTTAAGGTCGGTTCAGTTCTCTCCACTCCAGTTAACTTATGCAGCTTATTTTATCAAATTTGAACAACACTTCAAGTAATTAAAAATGCCAAAATAAAATATTAAGAATTAACTTTATTGTTTAAATAGTTATAAACATTCACAAATTCAACTTTCGTATTACGTATTTTTCGTGGCACGACAGTCAAGTATAGTAAACGCCAAATAAGTTGGCGCGAGGAGGGGGTGCGCAGAAAACGTTTTTAAAAACGTCTACCCCCACCACTCAAGTAATTGTCAGAATACATTTGTCATTGACGTTTGACAGAACATAATGTATTTGCTAGAGGATCATAAAGTGATATACGCTCAGAGGTTAGAATTATCTGACATTTGATGTAAAACCAAATACAAATCTCCCCACTACTTCTAATCCTGCGCGAACTTACCCCTCCTCGCGCCAACTTAATTGGCGTTTGCTTATACACAGTGTTGTCAGAGCTAGGGAAATTTCCCTAGACCTAGGGAATTTAGGTGGGTGCTAGGGAAAAAAGGAATTTTTACGAAATAAGGCTATAATCTAGGGAATTATGCTATGTCACAATATTTCCAGTATATATGTTGAGGATTCCTTTAACGTAGAAACTTTAAATATTGTGAATCGTGTAAGGAAACCTCGATATACAAAGATCCCAAAAATTTCGCATAGTAGTTGTTAATTTCAACTCAATAGCGAGTAGTTTTTATTTTGAAAAGCACCATTCCAAATTTATACGTTCATCTTATACCTACAAACCCATCTAATTAATACCGAATTACGATGTGGTTACTTTTATTAACTAATCAATAGATTTTTATGACCCGTAATAATGACACACACTCATATTTTATGTGTTAAAACTTGAACAAGAAGTAACTTAGGAAAATTAAATAATTCAGATTGAAATTCCTATTTGTAGAAGTGTATGTATATTATTGTTTATGATGCACGACTATTCTACAAATTTAGTATGCAAATGTTCAAGAAATAAATAAACGTATTGTTATATTAAATATATAAAGCAAAAGAAAATACCCTTTGCGAACTACATTTTTAAAGTAACACGTGGGAATTACAATATATACAAAAGAGGATTTTATAGTAATAAAAACTATAAATTATGGGTAATATAGGAATCACTTCAGAGTAATAAATTCCTATATGTACATATTTACATATATTTGTAAATATTATTTTATGGTACGGGGCGGGGCTATTTATGAATTTATAGATAATGTATATTGTTCTAATAAAAATACAATAGACAAAGTAATATATCTTTATTACGTTCTAGAAGTATATGTTAGCACTTTAAAGTAACACGTGCGAATTCTATACACAAAAGAGGATTATTGATAGTAATAATATAAAACCCCGAATTATTGAACATTTTTTATTTATGAGTATGACATAAAAGATAACCAGCTGATGGCAATAAAACTAAAATAGGTATATTATGTACTTACCCCCAAATTTTACCCAATATTTTTATATATTCAATCCAAGAATTTTATTTGAATTTTTAATTAGCGGTCAGTATCAAAAATACATTGACTAGTTTCAGTTCAGCCTCAAAGAACAGTTTTAGTATTTTAAAGAATACACTTATTACTATCTCTTCAATAAAAAGTTTTTTTCTAAAGCAGTGAATCAAAAGTGCGTTTCCATTCAAAAAGGTGAATATTTCAGATTTTGCTTTTATTTTAACAATTAACTAAAATATATTTGTAATTATTTTTATGCAGTAAGTAAAGGATCAATATGTCATCAGAGGCCGGGCCATCTTCTGTGAAGGATATATCTGAATTTTCATCAGCCTCTTCGTCCGAGGAGGCACAGAATATATCGTAGAAAAAGAAAAAGAAAATCCTATGCACAGAAATACAATATTCGGTGGGAGCAGAACCCGCAGTTTAAAAACTGGTTGCGAAGCAGCGAAAAAGGATAAAATTATGCATACTGTAAGGCATGTAAAAAGCATTTTATATGTGGCAAAACAGAAATATTGAAACACGCGCACGGAAAAGCACATACAAAATTAGTAACTTCTGTAACTAAACAACAGTCTTTGACTGATATATCTTCTTTTTTACAAACAGTCGATCTTCAAAAGAAAATTAAAACCGCTGAAGTAAGATTCGCCGCTTTGGCAGCCGAGCATAATATTGCGTTAAATGCATTAGATGATTTATCGGAAATTATAAAAACCACATTTACCGACTCTGAGATCGCAAAAAATTACAGTAATAACCGCACAAAAGCAACTGCAATTGTTAATAATGTTATCGGTTCTTATAGTTTTGATAAAACTATAAATTTATTAATTTGTAATAAATTTTCACTGATTGTCGATGAATCTACCGATAAAGGATCCATTAAACATTTAGCGCTAGTAGCGCGAGTGTTTGATGGCACTAGCATCAAAGACTTATTTTTCGGTTTGTTGAAAGTGCCTAGTGGTACAGCAAAATCTTTATATAATAGCATTACGGAATATTTTGTTAAAAATAATATTAACTATAAAGAGAATTTGATAGGCTTTGCAGCCGATAACGCAAGTGCAATGATGGGCAAACACAATTCACTATCTACTAAGTTAAAAGCAGATATCCCAGATTTATTTATATTTAATTGTGTTTGCCACTCTTTTAATCTTTGCGCTAATTATGCTTGTGAAAAGCTACCTTCTTCTCTTGAGGAACTAGTCAGAGATATATACACCTATTTGCAATACAGTTACAAAAGAGTTTTTAGCTTTAAAACCCCATAAAATACTACAACTCTCTCAGACTAGGTGGTTATCTTTATTATCAGTTGCTAGACGATTTTTAGAGCAATACGATGCTTTAAAATTGTATTTCACAAATGCACAATTAAGTGATAAAGATATAACAGCAAAAAATATTTTCAATGGTCTCAACAATCCCACTATAAAATTATATTTTCATTTTCTAGAATATATTTTACCTTTTTTCACACATTTAAACACAGAGATGCAGTCTGAGGGCGTTAAAATTCACATATTATATAGAAATGTAGAAACTGCATTAAAATCTTTACTAGATTGTTAGGTACTTAAAAATGACTTATCTCGATAGAACGTCAACTGAAAATGTAGAATATAAAAATCCAGACAATTTTGTTAACCTGGAGAAAATTTATTTAGGTGCCTTTGTTATGGGTAAAATAGCTAATAATACCCATGGGCTAAATATAAATGAACTAGCGAACTTTAGACGGCGATGTTTAGATTTTTTAATAGAAGGGTGCCATCAAATATATCAGAGGTTCGACCAAAAGAATAGATCAATTATTATTTTAAAGCAAATCGAAATGATTTCACCCATCGATGTAATATCAAAAAAATATGAATCAATAGCACCTATGGCCATTAATTTCCCGAATTTAGTAGGCAATGATTTAAATGAGATAGACAGGCGAATGTTACGAAATACAGATTTGTCTCAATTTGGAGATTTGAATGTTGAACAATTCTGGAAAAAAATTGCCAGTCTTAAATCCGGCGACGACATGCTTATGTATCCAAAGATGTGCACATTTATATTTAATATATTTAGTTTGCCACACTCTAGTGCGACTGCAGAGCGTGTATTTTCGCAAATTAACTTAAATAAAACCAAAACCCGTAACCGGTTATCCACCGAAACGTTGTGTGGCATTTTACATTGCAAAACATTAATGAAGGGCAACAGTTGTTTTAATTTCGAACTCAACAATGATTTATTTAAAAAATTTTATATATTGTATGATAGTATTTAGTATGATAGAATTTATTTTAAAAAATTGTTTGTCTTTGTTATATGTATATTTAATATTATGTTACCTAGATTAGTTATTGTTATATTAAAATATATAAATATATATTTTGTTTTTATGATTTGTGTAATCGTTCTTTTTTAAATTTTTTTGTATTATATAACCTGCAATCTCCAATCCGCTTTTAAGTACGTCTTGAAAATTGTTTAAAAATTCTAGGGAAATCTAGGGAAATTTTCTGCAAATGTCTAGGGAATTAAAAAAATTTCCCCTGGCAACACTGGTTGGTACTAATCAGGGTTGCCAGACGTACCGTAATTACGGAATTATACCACTATTTCATGCTTAAAAAATATAACGTACCACTACACCGTCATATACCGTATTTCAATGCTGCATACTATATTATACCGTAATTCACTATGTTGCAAATCGTGAATATGATTATAGATGTCGCTTCAATCGAATCGAACTAACAAGTACGTCGGCAATTCAGGATTGCGAATAACCAGTTGATGTCGATTGTTTTCGGGACTTCCCGGATATCTTTGGATGTTTGTGTTCATCTGTTAATCATGATTTTATGTTTTTCGTTTTATTTTTATATTTTTATGCATTCTTATCCAAGTAAATTTTCAAATATAAAGTATAAAGAAATTGATTCTGATGAAAGTGGTAGTGGAGTTGAGCGCGCAAAAAGAGCGAAAAACAAAAGTATCGTCAGGAATGGCAAAATGAATTTAAGTGGCTTATGCCAGTTAAAGGTAAAGAATTTATGAATAATTTATTAAATACATTATTATTGTTTGCTTTGTGGGTTTAGGTAATTGTATTCGAGCATCATGCAAATGCTGCAATGTACAGTTTTCTGCAGAAATCAGTGTCATTAAACGTCGTGATAATTCTGAGAAGCACAAAACTTTAGCAAAAGTAATTTTAAATAGTAATCAACCTACTATTATTGAAAAATTTAATGCAAATACTGTTGAACGACAGATTAAAACAGCAGAATTAAAAATTTCTTCATTTTTAATCGAACATAACATTGCATATTTGGCAACAGAACACTTGACACCTTTACTAAAAAGTTGTTTTCCTGATTCTGTCATAGCAAAAGGATTACATTTAAGTAGAACAAAGACTACAAATTTAGTGAAAAATATACTTGCTCCAATACATTACCAAGATATAGTCACAATTTGAAAAGCTGTAAAATTTAGTATATTGATAGATGAATCGACTGATATTTCATCGACTAAAACGCTTGCTATATGCGTTCGATTTTGCGTACGATTTTATAGTAAAGATGAAAAACGAATAGTGACCAGATTTCTTACATTAATACAACTTTTTCATAAAGAGGACGCATAATAGAAAGAATTCCCATTTTTATTTACACATTGTAGGAGCAAATCAAGGTGCAACTGCAGAAAATATTTTTAATAAATTAGTAGAAGTTTTTACTAATGCTAATATTCCATTGGATAACATCATTGGTTATGCTGCAGATGGATGTAATGTGATGTTTGGTGGCATAAGTTCTGTTGCAACTAAATTAAAAAATAAACTGAATGGAATTGTCACTAATAAATGTATTTGTCACAGTTTGCATCTATGTGCCAGCGAAGCTTGTAAGAATTTAACCAGAGAATGTGAAGCATTGCCTAGAGATATATATACATTTTTCAATACGAGTGCAAAGCGACAGGCTCAGTATGGTGAATTTCAAAAATTTTGTAATATTGAACCACACAAGCTTTTAAAGCCAGCACAAACAAGGTAATAATTTTTATTATTAATTTATTACTTAAACTTAAATATGTTTTTCAGATGGCTTTCATTAACGTGTGTAGTGAAACGCATTATTGAACAATGGAATGCTCTTTTATTATATTTCCAAAATCATTATCAAGAACATAGGTTAATTCAATCTGAAAATATATTTCATTCTTTACAAAATCCACAAAACCGAATGTTTTTTTGTTTTTGGATTGGATATTACCAAAATTTACAACATTAAATTCATATTTTCAATCAGAAGAAGTAGTGATAACTGAATTATACAACAAAATGAAATCTACATTTATAGAACTGTTGAGTATTTATATGGATATGAATTATATAACTGGAAATAATATACATGAGTTAAATCCTGAAGAAAGAAGTAAATTTCTTCCTCTGAATAAATTTTACCTAGGACTTAATGTTTTGAATAAAATGAATACTTTAGATGACATAAAACGTGACAACTTTCTTATTCGTTGTCAGAAGTTCGTTATCACTGCTTGTGTGCAAATAAAAAAAAGATTTGATTTTGGAGATCCTCTTTTACCAAAACTAGCTTTTTTAAATGCTAACAGTACAGATTCACCTATAGCTTAGTAGACATTAAATTTATGTCAAAGACTAACAAAAGATTTATCTTCAGAGGAGATTCAAGCCATAGATGATGAGTGGAGGTATTTAAAATTGAATCAAGATGTCATTGACAAATATAAACATTTAAATGTAGATGTTTATTGGGCTGAAATTGGTGTTCTTGAAGATGCTACTGGTAATAGGTCATACAAAAATGTATCGAGATTTTGCTTAGAATTATTGACTTATCCTCATTCTAATGCTGATGTTGAACGAGTTTTTTCAAAAATTAATTTGGTAAAGACTAAGCTAAGAAGCAACTTACTAACAGACACAGTAAATTCCATGCTGCTAACTTCTCAATTAGTTAAAGAGCAAGGAAATTGTACAAACTTTGAACCAAATAACACGATGATTTCTTCAATGTTTTCAGCCAACATTTATAAAAAAGAAAATGATGATGTATCTGAATCGGAGAATGAAGTTATTTTTGAAACATAATAAGTAGTAAATGATATTGTGAAACAATTTCCGTTTATTGCACAAAATTTGTTTAATGTAAATAAGTTAAGTGTATTGATTATGAGTCTTTCAACTTCAAAATATGCCATAAATGAAAATTGTATAAATATTATTTACTACATAATGTTTCAAAAATAACTTCATTTATACTAAACAAATTGATTAAACCTACAAGCTTCTAAATATATTTGCCTAAATGTAATGAAATGTTGCTCAATTAATAATGTAGCTTAAATGTTTATATTTTATATATTTTATTTTAACAAAAATATAAAACTATATATTTACGACACTATGTATTATTTACTACATATTATTTTTCAAAAATAAATTTTCTAGCTTGATATTTCAATATTTATTCCTCAAATTATTCTGCGAAAGTTTCTAGATATTACTTTTGCTTTCACATACATTGATGTTGGTTATTAATTGTTATTAGTTAACATGCCGAATTATGTCAATAAATTGCACCGTATTTATACCGTAACTCAATTTAATTATACCATCGTATACCGTAATAAGGCAACTGCTATACCGTATTTTAGCTTTTCATATCTGGCAACCCTGGTACTAATACAGATCAGATTAAATACCTACAATATGGTGAATGAACATGTGCTAACACTTATCGATCTATTAAAATATTATACAAGTGTGAAATTAAATCAAGTTTTAGTATTGAAAATAGTGCATTGTGACATTTAAATAAGTTTAAAAAAAGAAATTTCAATGTTTTAAGAACAGTTAATGCAATGTAAGTAAGAACAGAGTAAATAAGCAACAAGTTATTTATGTGTTCATAAGTGTGTTAAAAATAGCGTATATAAAATTCGTAAAATAAAACCTGAATATTCGGATATAACTTCTTGTAATCTCTGCCAATAGGTCGTGGATGAGTCCTCAAAGCAGGAAACTGGAAGATATATCAGGCAATATCCCTCTGGATGGTACGACTTTTGATATTTCAAAGTCCGAAGGCAGCTTCAACTAATGGCCGATCTCGTGACATTAACTGGATCGTTCGAGCATCGGTGAAATTTCGCGCTTCAACTTAGCGTGGTTTTTATTCAGGAACGGTCTGGTATTTTGAACCTTGGTCCACAGGTAGTTCTTAGGTAGGTGAATAGTTTTATTAACTTTAAAAACTCGAACACTTGTTATTTCCGCCAAAATAATTTAATTAACCCGGAGTGAAATTAACGTGACCTCTCGTTGCAAGCACTAATAGAACAGACGCCAATTTTTCATTTGTTTTTAAGTAAATGACTTGCTGCAAATCCCCTAATTTTGACTTACATTATCCTTTTGTATTTTATAAACTAAACATTAATAAAATTACATTAGGATTTGTCAAATATCTTTGGTTAGGGAACATATGTTGATTTGTTTACAAATCTCTGTCAAACATGTGTTCCTATACCGTAAAATTTTTGCCGTTGAAAATGGAGGCGGAGCTTAATTGATTTTAAATATGTATTTGAATATAAATACGTTATATATGTTATTTTTATATCGCGTTAATTATAAATGTGAAATAGAAAATGAATTGAAACATAAATAATATAAAATAAAAAAATATGAATTTATTATTTTAAAGCAAAACTGTCGTCATAATAATGTATTTATATTTTGAATTAATTCGTCCCCTCTTTGGCATGAAAATATATTTTACACAAGAACGTAATTCATTAAAGTCCTTTTTGTTTCTCTTTCAGAGGAGGAGCCTTCTCGTGAACTGTATCAATATATATGGATACGCAATCCTGGAATATGTCACATTTGTAAATTTAATTTTTTTAATAGAATTCACCACTATAGAATATATTTTATCATAATAGTGCAGAAAAATCAACAAGCACATCAGACGAGGGGTTAATCGAATACCAGTAGCCATCTTACTATATAACTTGATAAAGTATACACCGTGTATACTTTATACGATTCGGTATATTTAATATGTTCGCCACTATTTTTACGGTGCGGCGAGTTTAACGTAAAAACAATAATATTAGAGTGCGCGTGCTTCTGTTTTTGTGTATTGTTGACAATTTATATAAACTCTGTATTATGGACGTGGTCTTTAATTTAATTAATGTGAAGAGATTCTTTAAATATTCCAACGAAGAAAAGATAGAATTAAAAGCAAAAGGTAGGCCATTAGTAGATATCACTATTGAAAAAACTGGTGTAAGTAGAGGGAAAAATTATACACGTAAATTTAGTAGCGTTATTTATTCAAAAAACGAATGGATTTGTGGATGCAACAAAAAAAATGCTTTATATTGTTTTCCCTGTTTACTTTTTGGTGGCGATAAAGCTTGGACGGAAATAGGGGTCACGGATCTAGAGCACTTGAGTTTGAAAATAAAAAGACATGAGAATTCTAAAAGCCATCTTCATAATTGTATGGAATTTGCGGTACTAGGGTCAACTAATATTATGGCTCAACTAGATTCTGCTTATTGGGTAAATATACAGAGACATAATGAAAATGTGTCAAAGAATCGGTATATTTTATCAAAAATTATTAATTGTATAAAATTTTGTGGAGCTTTTGAATTGGCCCTTCGGGGACATGATGAGAGCGATACTTCCGAGAATCCGGGGATATTTCGTGGACTTATTAATTTTTCGGCTGAATTAGATGCAACTCTAAGTGAGCACCTAAAAAATTGTTCCAAAGAAATACAGAATGATCTGTTACAGTGCATACTTGAAGTCTGCCAAGAACAAATAATTGAGGAAATTAATAATTCTCCGTTTTTGGCGATCATGGCGGACGAAACAACGGATGTTGCTGCAAAAACTCAAATGGTAGTTATTTTTAGATATGTTCGTGATGGTGAGCCAATTGAACGTTTTTGGAACTACGTCATTCCTGAAAAATGTGATGCAGAAACACTTAGCAAAACAATTTTAAGTGTCATAGATGCTTTAATTCAAAATTCACCTAACAAACTGATTGCACAGAGTTACGATGGAGCAGCGGTGATGAGCGGACAACACGCAGGCGTTCAAGCATTGATTAAAAAAAAGTACCCTTTTGCGCACTATGTACATTGCTATGCCCATCAATTAAATTTAATTATATCTAAAGCTGCTTCTGCAAATTCGCAAGTACGTGTATTTTTTGGAAATTTACAAGACATTCCCGGCTTTTTTAATAATTCGCCCCAACGAGTAGAAGTGTTAAACAAGATTGTAAGCAGAAGGATCCCCCACGGCGCTACAACCCGTTGGAATTTTAATATCAGGACCATTAATGTTGTGTACGAAAATAGGGCCTCTCTCATTGAGTGTATGGAAGAAATAGAAGAACAATTCTCCAACAACACAGTCTGTAGTGCAGCCGCCTCTATTCGCCGTACATTAAATGATCCGATCTTCAATTTTTGGCTGACTTTTTTCCATCATGTAATGCCCCATGTAGATATCCTGTTTAATCAATTGCAGCAAAGAAAAATTGAACCCACTCTAGTAAAAGACGCTATCGAAAATTTTGAACGCAGTATAGGCCAAGTTCGAAATAATATTGACAACATCATAAGTGAAGCATCAGATTTAATAAGCGATGAGCCACCACCAGAAAAACGCAAACGTCCAAATAACAGCAGATTTAATCATCGAATTTCGGCTTTAGAGGTGTGTGATATTATTCTAAATTGTGCAAAAGATCGATTTCATTTTAAAGAGCATCTAGTAGTGGCATCACTTTTTTTTTCGGAATGCTTTGGAGAGTATTGCAGTAAATTTCCTGAGGACAAACTCACTTCCGCATGCACCTATTATCCCACCCTTGATAAAGAAAGATTACGAACTGAATTGTCTGTTATTTACTCAAGAACTGATTGTAGATCTTTAAAAGGCGCACTACCTCTTCTAAAATTTTTAATAAAAAACAATCTGGGAGATACGTTGAAGGAGACCAGAAAATTATTAGAAATTGTAATAACAACTCCCATGACAACATCAGAGGCCGAACCATGCTTTTCAACACTAAATCGAATTAAGACGTTTCTCAGAAATTCAATGACCGAAGATCGTTTAACATCTCTTTCCATGCTATCTATCGAAAAAAAGTTTATCTCCGAAATAGACAATTTTAATGACAAAGTGATAACAAAATTTGCAAATCGAAAAGAACGTAGAATAGATTTAATTTATAAGAAATAATTTGTTAGTAAAGTAGTGCTTAGTGACTTTTATTTTTTTGTGTGACAATTGACAATCGTTCCAGAAATCCATTACTTCAGTGCGGAAGGCGAAGAAAGCACGATAAGATCGATGGGAGACAACCTCTTACTGCCCGTGCAAGGTAATTTTTTTTGTAAAACTTGCAGAACACCTTAAAATTTTTAGCACGAGCCGCCACTGTATACACGGCTGGAGTTGTACCTTTTATTATCCTTAAACTGGAATCTATAAAATTATGTAATTCATTCTTACATGAGGTCTATTGTAAATACCCCTATAAAAAAATATACCATGAGCTTAACATAACGCTGTACATACTCCAACCGACGTTGTTATGGAGACCATTCAATAGATGTGCATATTACAGGTGTATGGTACTCGTATGTTACACGAAGTTCCTGAATAATTTAAAATCGTACATTGTCAATTTAGTGAATGTTGTTATGGTTACTTACAGAAAAAATATTTTTTGAGCACAGTGAATAATTTAAAATTGTACATATGAAAAACACGCTAGTTTAACTTATTTTGTGTTTTAATTTATAATACATTTAGTACATCTTATAATACATTTCTTCAAAAAAACCTTAAAATAAAACTTTTACTAATTCTACGCAAGATGTTCAAAAATATTGCCGTTAACAGCCAAACAGTAGTCTAATCTATTATAAAATTCATTTAAAACGTTGCTTATTTGTTGAGAGGTAATTTCCCGAGAAGCCCCCTGAATTCTATTTTTGAGCTCTTCAATGCTGCCTAGACGAACATTGTTGTACACTGAAGATTTCACCCTTCCCCAGTAAAAGAAATCCAACGGATTTAAGTCTGGAGACCTTGGTGGCCAACTAGTTGGTCCCCCTCTTCCGATCCATCGATTAGGAAATCTTTCACTTAAAATTTGGATAACATTTCTCTAATAATGAGGCGGTGCGCCATCGCATTGGTACCAGATTTGCTCTAAATTTTGATCATTTAATGCTGGAATATTCCGTAGTAATTGACAATATTTTTGCATTTAGGTTACCATCGATAAAAAATGGGCCTATAATACTATTATTAATGATTCCTGCCCAAACATTTACTTTTTCAGGATATTGCGTTCTCGTTACGTTGTACAAATGTAAATTTTCCTTCGACCAGTACCTTCAGTTTTGGCGATTAGGTTCCCCGTGTTTAATAAATGTCGCCTCATCAGTGAAGAGAATTCTTTTGAGAAAATCGTTGTCAGTATTTATTTTGTCAAATAAATTTTCGCAAAAGCGTATTCGTCCTTCATAATCATGTGCCCTTAATTCTTGATGCATTTGGTACTAAAATGACTATACTTGTGCTTCTTCAAAATCTTTAAAACGGTCCCTTGGCTTATGCCCATTTCCGAAGCAATTTTTCTAGATGTTGCGCACTTGTCGTGTTCCACATAAGCCACAGCATTTAATTCCAAATCTTCTGTTACTACTCTTGGTCATGTAGATCGTTTTTTATTGTGGATAGTATTGATACAACCAGAAGTTTTCAATTTATTAATTGCATTTGCTATCGTTGAATGACTAGGAATAGGTCTATTTGGATACTGGACACTAAACAAACAGAGCTGCAACTTCGCGTAACGATGATCCTTCTAAATACCACGTATAAAATTGAATTTGTTCCACTGTTGTGTACATTGTGAGTAATTAAAAGACTCTACAAACAAATTTAACGTTTTAATACTGACAGAAGTTACAGAAATTATGTTTATGAAACTGACGTAACTATGGTTTTCAGAAAAAGTTAGCTGTAATTAATCTAAAGCATGTACAGCGTTGTATTAAGCTCATGGTATAATCAAAACTATAATTGTGACAAACTAATGATGAATTATTGTACGGGTGGACTCCAGGGCCATCCTATATTTTATCTGAATGTGTATTTTGAAGAGGGCTGTTTTGCCTCCCATTGATTTTTTGAACTCTCTATTTAATATTCATACAATTCTAAATATTATTTTCAAAATAAATGAGACGAAACGCACTCACCCCTAAACTTTACTACTTCAATTTGTATTTATCAATAAATCTGACTTATATTCATTAATTTTATCATCAAAATTAGAATTGTCAAAAAAGTCAACAACAGTTATTTTCATGCACTTTATTATACTGTCGTGAGCAAAAAAAACGGGACACTGTTTTTGCGTGGGTTTAAATTGTGACTACTTAAGTGGCTATCTTTACTCATAATAGTAAGTCAGGAATTGTCAAAATTGTATGTTTCATTGACATTTATTAAACATTTTTACAATATATACTAATAAAAATTACTAAAAACGATAGAGAAAGAATATAATTAAAATAATTAGTATTTCGTCATTCCACCGTTATTATTTATAACTTCATCTAATCTTGTAGACATTGAAGCGACAATATTTTGTACAACATTTATAGGAATTTGATGCCAAGCATTTTGAACAATCTCCCAAAATTCTTCCTTGGTAACAGCTATATCTCATTAATCCATTGAGATTTAGATAAAGACTGTAGGGCGGGAAATATCAAGTTTAAATTTCATTCTCTTGTATCCATTGTGTTACAAGATGAGACAGGAAATGGTATTGTTCTTATAGCTTCCTTTAATGTTTTGAAAGGGTTGTGACTAATCTCAGTAACTATTGTTTCGTCTTCCTGCGGATTTGAAATTTTGTTACGTTCGGGACCTATTTTCCGATTTAAATTATCCTCTTCCCTCCATTTTTTATATATTCTTGCGGTTGAACTTTTACCAATATTAAATTGAACCGATCCGATACAGTTCTTAATTATTTTCCAAACTAGTAACAGGTCTGACTTTATCAATTTTCAAAAAATGCGGTATTTTCAATTTTTAATTAGCCACTATGATAGATAATCTGACGTACAGTTTGAAAATTAATCAAATGTCAAAATTACAATGCTAAAAAATAAGGCAAATTGACATTACGATTTTGACACTGTCCCGATTTTTTTGCTCACGACAGTATATCAAAAAATTATAAAATCAAAAATTATCTATATCTAGTACAGTACTATTCAATATCAATATCAGAACTCTAGGCACCTTCTGCCCCTGCATTCTTCTGTTGTAATCGCCACAACGCCTCTTTGGCTAGCTGGTGCTTTTTTTCGATCTACAAATTAAATAGAATTACATATAGTACATATATAAAATGAAAAATCAATAGAATATACGTCTTTTACTTCTTTTTTCAATTTTTTTTGTTGATTTTGCACTTCGTTTTGTTCTTTTTTATTTTGACTAAGTTCCTCTGTCGATTGATATATGTGTTTATTATAATGACTAAGTATATCTGTATCTATATTTAACATTGCTTTACATATTGTACATACTTCATACTTTGAACACCTTTTTGGGTTAGAAGGCCCTGGCATGTTCTGACCTGCCATAATAATTGAACAAAAACATAAAAAACAAAGATACATTATTTCAATGCAATTACCTGACATACTGAACCAATATTTAGAGATAAAATATAGAGTATAAGACGGCAATGGTAACGGTCTTTCTTGGTCTAGTGTCCTTCTAACGAAGAATACTAATATATCGTACACAAAAATAAGTCAAGTCTTTTACACAAATATACACTAAATTGGTCCTATCCACACTATTGTACACTAATTATCGTCCGTAGCGTCTTTTATAACATCCAAAATACCTGAAAAATTCCTTTGTTTAAGATTTGTATAACGTATAAATCATAAATATAACTTACACAAAAATAATTTTTCATTAAAATCCAACAGTAAAAAAAGCATAAACTCAGAAATAATAGATCTTATCTGCCATCGGAAAAGCTGGTAAACGTTGACGTGTGGTAAACGCACAAGGCACAAAACACACGAAAGTCGAAACTGTGACTAGCGATTAGCTCCCGGGACGCAACTAATGATTATTGTTCCAAACTCGGCCGCTTGGTTAGTTTGAGTTTAGTTTGGCCGCATTACGTAATAACTTCAGTCGTATGACAAAGTCAGCTGACAATTGACAGGGCCCTTAAATTGACCACACTAGACGTGCTAATAATAATAATCAGTGATATATAATATGTACTAATAATTAGAAAGACATGAATAATTTTATTTGTCAGCAGTGTGGACGAATATTTAGTAATAATTCTAATCTAAAGGTACATGTTAAAAAGTTTCACCGTGATAAACAAGATTATCTTGAATCCTTGCAACTGCGAAATAACAAGGACTACCAGTTTCGTTGTGATCGGTGCAATAAACGTTTCATGCATCAACGAAATTTGAGATACCATATGAAAACACATGGTGAACAGTTATTGACAAGTAACTCTAACATAAAAAATAACAATAATAATTGCAGCATGTGTAAGAACTTTCGTGGAGATAAAAATAGTGTAATACACCATTATGAGCTATTTCATGATGTTTTAATCCAAAAAAAGCAAATTGAATTTGAAAATAATGAACAGTTTGTTGCCTGGAAAGACAGTTTTGAAAATCAGACTAATTCGAAGTTTGTAAGGGAATCCTCGAAATTATGTAAAACTCATAAATTTTCGAGCCTTATCTGCCATCGTTCTGGAAGCTACATCCCTGAAGGAAAGGCTTTACGCCATTTAAAAACTCAGGGAAGTAATAAAATTGATGGATTCTGCCCTTCAAGTATCAAAGTCAAAGAATTTTCCAGCGGTAGATGTGAAGTTTTTGTCACTGAGACACATATTGGACATGACAATGATATTGGCCATTTTATTTTGACGAAATTAGAAAAAGAAAAGTTAGCTACGAAAATTGCATCAAAGATCCCTTTCGAAGATATTCTCGATGAGGTACGAGACTCAGTTCGTGATATGAATTTGAAAAGACTTCATTTACTGACAAATAAAGATCTACATAACATTGAAAAATGTTACAATCTCACCTCATCAAGACATTCGAATGATGCGATAAGCGTGGAATCTTGGATCAACGATATGCGCGATAAAGGAAATGCAATTTTATTTTACAAGCCTCAAGGAAGCATTAATGAAGAGTGGCCTGCCTTAAAAGAGAACGATTTTGTTTTAATCATAATGACCGAGGCTCAATGTGAGATGCTGCGAAAATATGGGTCAGATTGTATATGTATAGACGGCACACATGGCACAAACAGTTACGATTTTGAATTAAATACATTACTAGTTGTTGATGATATCAGGCAAGGGTTGCCATGCAGCTTTCTCATTTCAAATCGGTCGGATAAAGAACTTTTGAACATATTTTTTCACTATGTGAAAACCAGCATCGGTACTAAAATTCAGCCTAAGGTTTTCATGACTGACATGGCTGAATCATTTTTCAATGCATGGTTGGAGATGATGTCTCCTCCAAAATTTAGGTAAGCTGTCTTTATTTTTACACAATTGAGACATCAAAATTCATTTCAGTCTTTTTATTTTAGATTATTCTGCTCATGGCATGTCGATCGCGCCTGGCGTAAAAACTTACCAAAAATTAAAGGGAAGGAGAAACAGGTGAGTATTCAAATTAATTATTGAAAAATATCTGTGAAAATATATTCATAGGCACTGGTTTATAAGAAATTAAGGACAATTTTACAAGAACTAGACATTAATGCTTTCAACATTATGATCACTGAATTGTACACAAATTTGGATGGAGATCATGATACTAAGGATTTTGCGAAATATTTTAAAGATAACTACATGGCAAATACAAAATGTTGGGCATATTGTCACAGATCAGGAGCTGGTATCAATACCAACATGCATTTAGAAAGGATGCATAAAACATTAAAGTATACATATTTGAAAGGCAAGAATGTTAAACGTCTTGATAAAGGCATTACTGCTATTATGCGTCTACTTCGCGATAAATTTATTGACAGGTTAATAATATTAAATAAGGGGAAGGTTTCCACGAAACTTAATTTAATACGTTCTCGCCACAAAAGTGCCAGTATCCTGGATGTAAGTTTAGTTGTGGAATGTGGAAATGGATGGAGTGTTCCTTCAAGCAATCTGACAGATTTGTATTTGATCCAAGAAACTGAAAAACAATGTAACTGCAAATTAGTTTGCTCACATTGCAACGCTTGTCTACATCGATTCATATGCTCCTGCATCGATTCATCGGTCAAATATAATATGTGCAAACATATACATCTTGTATGCACATATATAAATACGAGGATTGTCACCACTTCAGGAGCAACGAATGTACAAGGTAATATAAATTAATATGTAACTGTAATATGCTTCTAAACAAATTTCCAATATTTTTAAATAGCTCCACCGCCTGGACGCCGTACTAATGATGCTGCCTTAAGGTAATTTATATTTCGCTATTATATACTGTGTGTGGTTATTCTGTTTCTTTTCTCTATTAGGTGGTGGAAGGCATAGTTAAAACTTGTAGACCTGGTTTTGTTGTTTTTTTATGATATCCATCTTAATGTAATTTTTCTATTGTGATTTCTAACATACTGTTTGATTTCTCAATAGGCATGTCAGAAGAAAGGAGGCTGGTAATTGTAGAAGATCCCGATCAAAATGAATCTGATGCAATTGTGAAGGAGCTTTCCACAAATTCCGCTGCAAAAGCATCTAATTTCGAGGAAGATAAAGCTAGAGTGTTGGAAAAGTTGGCCCAACTTTCACAAAAAGTAGCTTTGATGGCGCGTTCATCGGAAGTAGATGCAGTAAATAAATGTATCGCGCCAATTGAACCAACGTTAGCGGCACTGGATAGTTCTGGAAGTATAACGCAAAATGTTAAAGTTGTTACTCCTCCTAATAAAAAAATTAACGAGCAAAGGAGGTTACTGTCTACCAAGAAAAAAAGAACAAACAGGAATAAACTAAGTTTTACCCCAAATAACACCGAAAATATTGCTTTATCATTAATTCCTGCTTTCCGTCAAAAATTACAGTAGTACCCCGTTATCCGCTGACTCCGTATCCGCGGTTTCAGTCATCCGCTGACTCCGTATCCGCGGTTTCAGTCATCCGCGATTTACCTATGATGAGCAGAAAACGCGTTATATCAATAAATATAAAAGTTATAGGAGCATTTGTCGATATATCGTCGTATATATGAGTCATCCCCTGAATTCGGCGCTCTCTTATGATAAGTTAAACAAGTTGGAACGTGCTTAAGGTGCCACTCGCTTTTACTTGTACTTATAAACGCTCCTGTTAACTATGAGTTTAGTACTATTGGAATTGTCGGACAAGACAGTGCTTGCAATAGTTTTTAAATAAAGCAAGTAAATTTGAAAATCATTTTAAAATGGCTTCTAAACCAAAAAGAAAACGTGAAATGCTCACTATTAGTGAAAAAATAAAAATCATTAATATGATTGAAATAGAAAAGAAATCTATTGCAACTGTTGCTAAAATATACAATAAAAACGAATCTTCGATACGAGAAGTGTTAAAAAACAAAGATAAGATTCGAGCTAGTTTTTCTAGTGCACCCCAAACTGCAAAAGTTGGAACCACAATACGTAATAAAGTGTTACTTAAGGTAGAAAATGCCTTAAATTTATGGGTGGAAGATATGACAAGAAAACATATTCCTATCGATGGCAAAGTGCTACAACAAAAGGCGTTGGTTTTATATGAAGATATGCAGACCCAAGATTATACTGAAGAGGAAGGAAAATCATTCACAGCAAGTAGGGGGTGGCTGCATAGATTTAAAACTCGGTTTAATCTAAAAAATACAAAAATGACAGGGGAATCTGCGTCGGCTGATCATGTAGCTGCTGCTCTGTTTCCAGAAAAATTTAAACAAATTATTGCAGAAAAGAATTATCATCCTAAGCAAGTTTTTAACTGCGATGAGACTGGTCTTATGTGGAAAAAATGCCTCAACGGACTTATATTCATAAGACTGCAAAGAGTGCACCAGTCTTTAAAGCAATTAAGGATAGACTTACCTTGATATTTTGTACAAATGCAGCTGGTCATACGATTAAACCCGGACTTGTTTACCGATCACAGAATCCACGTGCTCTTAAATACAAAGATAAAGCTTGCCTGCCTGTGTTTTGGCAATCAAATCGAAAGGCGTGGGTTATGGCTGTTCTATTTACACAATGGTTTCATCAATGCTTTATTGCGGAAGTGAAAAGATATTTGGAAAAGGAAGAATTGCCATTTAAAGTGCTGCTGATACTAGACAATGCTCCTAGGCATCCTGTGTCACTAGGCACAGAAGATAAAAATGTTGAAGTTAAAAATGTTTTTACCACCTAACACGACCTCATTGCTTCAGCCCCTTGATCAAGGTGTCATTAGATGCTTTAAAGCTACATATATTCGACAGGTTTTCGAAATGCTGTATACAATGGCTAACAAATGCTCTGATATCGGCCTCATGGAATGCTGGAAGTCATTTACAATTGCTGACGCAATTCTATTTATCAAAGGAGCGATGGAGGAATTAAAGTCAGAAACGATAATAGCATGTTGGAAAAATCTGTGGAATGACATCGTTCTTAGTTCTGAAGACACACATGATATTAATCCACATCTAACAACGTTATTTAACATAGCGCAGAAAATAGATGGAGAAGGATTTAACGATATAACCCAAGAGGAACTCAGTGATTACATAAACGAAGAGGATCAAGTATTCACCAACGAGGAATTGGAAGACCTTGTGAAATCTTCTCCAGAAGCGAGTGACGATGAGGATGAGGGTCAACAAGAACCGCCAGCATGGACGCTTGAAAAATTTTCAGCGTTATTTCGAACTGCTCAAACATTAAAAGAACAGATAGTAGAATATGATCCAATAATGGAACGCAGTATAAAAATTACTCGCACTATAACAGAAGTCTTGAAACCTTTGGAGGATTTGTTTATTGAAATGAAAAGACAAAAACGACAACTACCAATAACAATGTTCTTTGAAAAAGTCGACAAAACTATCGATAATGCACAGCCATCAACATCGCTTGCTTCGGATCTAAGTAAACAATCGACTGCTAACTTGGACTTGGAGGAAGATGAATGAATATGTAGCTCACGATGATAAAGTTTTTCTTGTTGTATATTTTCTTGTTGTGTATGTAAATATGTACTATATGTACATATGTATGAACTTATATATTTATTAAACTTAAATTCTATTTGTGCCACAGCAGAAGAATGTTTATTTATTTATTGTTTATTTATTTTAAATAAATATTATATAACTTATTTTTTCTTGTTTCATTGTTTTAACTTTGCTTCATATTTCATATTGTACTCCAAAATAAAGCGTTCGCTACTATCCGCGGTTTTCAGCATCCGCGGAAGACCACAGAACCAAGCCCCCGCGGATATGGGGGTACTACTGTATTGTGTTACTAATAAATATTAAATATCGCTTCAGACCTATTTTGTAATTTTTATATAATTTCTAAACCACATTAATAAAAGTTAAAACAATGTCAACGAACAATCACATGTCTAGATTTTTAATTGTAATAGCCATCTTAATAATTTTGTTGCAGAATAAACCTGATTATCCTGTAAAATTTTGTACTAATTGAGATTTTTTATTGTTCATTGGTAATCTTTTAATTAATGATATTATTTAAACAAATAAATATCAACTTAATTTCCCATTGAAAACAACAGATCTTTATTTGCCACCACACAATTAACTCTTCAATCATTCTAATCACAATTTTTATATGCAGGTGTCATAAAAAAAGACGAGTCCGCAGCGTAGGGCCAAGAATTTTTTTGTTTTAAATTAGACTATTCTGTTTTTTCGATGATTCTGATGGGAAATATTTTTCTGAAAACAACAATGTATCCCAAGCATACCCTAACATAAATAAAATTTGAATTTTATTTAATTTATTATATTTTATAGTTCCCAAATGCCCAACGCGTTGCTTAAATTTTGCCGCTAGTAAAACTGTGACACAGGAAATGATGACGAGCGCCTCCAGAGAGGAAAAATTGAATTAAAACTGCAAGTCTTGTACGTGCAGTACAGTAGTGCCGCCACGCTGTAAATGTTGAAATAAATATTACTGTTTATAGTTTCACTATCAATGGTAAGATGGCGTGGTATATAAATTTATCAGAATAATTGAAACATACATGAGTAGGTAAACTCCACCAGTTTTGTATAATACAAAGGTATTTTTAATAATATAAAATATTATTAAAAATCTGGTGTGAAGAACACAAATGCAGGTTCACTATTAATATTTTCTGTGAACGTGTCCGAATATATCCTATCCCCAGAGACGTAGATACGTATTTCACCTTTCTACAGGCTCATCGGTACGCCCCTGCTGCCCGGTATATAAATTTTGTTATGAAATAAATAACTTAAGGTGGGCACAATACCATAGACGATTCGTAACAGATGGTCACGTAAAAAAATGGCCGATTTAAAACATCTAGCAGTATATAGAGGACTCTACTAATATCAATCTCAACAAATATATTAAATTAGCTAAAATCAGTTTCGAAATATACATCTCTGCTTCCAAGGTTGCGTGCCTATCAGGTAATTGAAAATATTGTTGACTACACGGTGTCAATGAACTATATACTAACGTAACTGGAACGGCATCGCCCGTAAACCGTTGTTGTCAGAGGCCGTGGCAAATTTTTGTATGAGAGAGACGGGTAGAGGTAGGCATACCGCTCTTCTTGTCTGTTTCACGTGCTTTTACTGCGTTTGATACTACGTTAGATATATTTTGTTTATTTTTTTTTAAAATACACTGTTTACCAGTTTGCAAATATGGTTATGAGTTGTGTGGCATATAAGTGCAATAATTTGCATAATAAGAATAGTACTATTCAATTTCATGGGTAAGTTTTGATCACATTTTTTAAACTAACCTTACCTACATGAACAAAATTTATACTTTTTGACTTATTAATTTGAAATTATTTTAGTTTTCCATTTAAACGGCCTGAAATCCTAACACTTTGGATCAATGCTATAAAGAGAGCTGACTGAACATCAACAAAAACTAGCAAATTATGCAGTGTACACTTTTTGGATACTGATTTTCAAGTACGTTAGAAATAAAGTAACTCCAAGTGTAAATGGAAAGGTTCTGCTTTTGAATTTCGGACAAGTAAAAGAAGCCTAAACGACTATTCTGAAAATGAAGAAAGTTGTAATAATTTCGAACCCATTTTACTTACTGATAATCAAGAAAATATTATATATTACATTGCAGGTTATATAGTCAGAAAAATGTTATCCAAACTAAATTGTAAATTTTGTACAGATATTCTGTTATTTTCAAAGAAAGATGAACATACACTCTGTTCGTTTTCAGTTTGCAGTCACATGATCAATTTTCATTTATTTTTAGTAGTATGAATCTAGTCGGTACTTTTGAGTCAAAAGAGGTTTAAGTATTTTATAAATATAAAATTGTTATTTCGATACATAATGTTTTCTATTTATTTTCTAAATGTTTTTCCTGTTTAATCAATCGATGTTATTGACCAATGTAATGGTAATGAAATTGGAACGATGCCGTATGACATAACCTAAAATTTTTGAAGTATAAACACAGTAACTTTGGAAATTTTAAATCTCAAATACGCATATAAAATAATATTCTTTAAAGAAGACAAAGGTACATGTAGAAAATGCAGCTTTTCATGTATTGTAAACAGATGCTTCACTTCTAGCATTAATCGCATTAAATAAATTTGGAATAAGAAATAATCTGGAAATTGCAGAAATCATACGAGAAGAAATTCACTAACATAAATGAATTACAAAGCAATTCAATATAACCAAAAAGTAGAACAGAAAGGTTGGGAAATAAGAAAATAGGAAGCTAAATTTTGATTGTTTCATATGTATAATCAAATTTTTTGCATTAGAAATTAAATAAATAAAAGCTCACCTTGATTATATTGGTATTATTGTTTCCAAGAAAATGGTTAATAATAATTACACGAATAATTCATTTGTTTACAAAAACTATAGAGAACTATTAGTATTATGTATAAATTAATTATACAGTTCAATTATTACATTGCTACGCTAAGTAAAACCATTGAAGATATAACTTCATTTGGAATCAGTATGTTAAAAAATTATCATAACTGTTTGTTAAACTTGCTCATATAAAAACTATTCAACTTAATAAAATGCAGATACTTTAATCAATACAATAAATACAAAATAGCGAAATTGTATTATGTATTATTCTATTCTAGTGTTAACAGATATGGATGTGACTGCACAAGTGAGCGCTGATATTTTTTAATGTTATTCTGCATAAGACTATTAAAACCTGATTTTAAAATGCCATACAGCATACTAAACTCAATGAACAACAGTAGTGCAGTATGTGACAAAAGCTATTTTCTTTATCTTCGCAATTTATGTTGGTTGTATCTGCAAACTCTTGAGTTGTTCATATATTAACTGAGCATATTAGAAAATAGAAGTATGTAGAAATAGCAAATAATTCATCTAATTCATAATCGGTCTAATAAGAAATATTTATTTGAATAAAACATATTTACATGGAAGCTTAAATATATAATCTTTCTAATACTATCATAGACAGAAAATAATGTTGTCTTGTACTAACATAAAATATGACACCTTTAGTTGCAATTACATATATTAATCTGAATCAGAGTCTGATTCTGTAACATTGATTATTACTGGATCTATATCCAAGTCTACCAAGCAGTTTTCTCTTTCATACCATTGTTTTATTAAATTATCAGTATGCCTTATGCAGTTACTCCATGTATTACTATCACATGTATGTAATGCCTCCTTCCACATTTCTTTCACCTTTTCGTCGGTGTAACCAGCCCTACCGATGTGCACATTGTAATATGTTTTTGCTTTTGCCCAAATTAGCTCAATAGCATTGAAGTCACAGTGGTATGGTGGCAGTCTAAGAATTTCATGTGCTGCATTTCTTAACAGTTCATCAATTTCATAAACTTTCTCTTTACGGTTTCGATCCTTTGGAAAATATCCATGTTTCATCTAAAAAGACAACTTGACGCAAACCAGAATTTGTATTCTCAATGTACTTCCTTAAAAATACACTTCGCATTACACTAACATCAAGTTTTTCCATTAATGCTCTTCTATTATCATCTTTTTTATATTTGAAACCGATATGTTTGAGTAAAATGGAAAGAGATGTTTTTCCTATTTGCACCATTTGTTTAGTTTCCAGTTCAGTCTTCAATGTTTTCAATGTAACATGTTTTTCTAAAAAAGTATATCGTTAAAAAATAAATCATTTATGAAAATAAAATTGCTTAAAATACTTTGATGAAACATGTCGTATAAAGTATTTCGGACTTCCATTTTCAAGCTTTCTGGCAAATCTTTGGTTTTTGGTTTACGTCGGGGTATTTGTTTTCCAGGTGATGATGTCCCACGTTTCTTGATATTGTAAACGGTTCGGACAGAGATCTTAAGAGCACTTGCTACTCTCTAAAAATATTTTTCCTCATTAATCTAAAGATATTAATTTGGTGTTATCTTACCTCATAAACTGAATCAACAGACAATAATGGACCTCTATTATATTTCTCTTCTTCAAAATAATGAAGAAGGTTGGCAACTAGATTTTGTGCCTGTGAGTAGACGTTTACCTGGCATATTCTACAACAAAAAGAACACATACATGAAATTTTATATCACTTCATATTATGAAAATTACATTTTGCGATATGCATATCAATTTATCAAAAAATGTAATTTGTCAGTGTCAAAGTAAAATAATTTAATTAAGAAATATTACGTTAAATACTTACGATTAATTACTCGAAACTGACTATTATTGTTGCAAGAAGAACAGATAAATAAGAAATCTTAAAATATCAACGGAAAAATACAAACAAGAAGTAGAGCGCACTAAACATAACCTGTATATGTCGATAAATAGGGTGACTGCGCCGGTTAGCCGACCAATGCTGGTTTTCGACTAGTTTTTAAAAATCTAATAGAAATAAGAAACTAACAGCCAATATCAGTTATCCAACATCTTAATAGTTTTCGACAATCTTTCCCTCACCACTTGTTAATATTTTTGAGTCGCCTACGTAAAAAGTTCGTTACAAAACACTCAAGTGTGCGTAGACAGTCGGTGACCAAGCAAGTAAGACAAGCAATGTGTTCAAATTCATAGTGAACTGTGACTTCAGAAATAGCAAGTAAGTGACAAATTATCATCCAATTATTTCGATTTTTGTGAGGTCCGTCAAGTATAATGCATTTGGCTTTAGAAAAATAACATTCAAACCTTGTTTACAAGATTTCTTTATATAAAATGAATTGGTCGCATATTTGGTATGTGAAATACATGCTTTTCCCTTTCTCGACCGCTTGGTCGAGAACCGGACAAACGGCAGTTAGATTTGCCTCTCTCTTTCCATTTTACTGAATCTAGATACGGCTGAACTCTCTTAACATATTATTAGCGAATTATACTCCTGAATTAGAGTCCAGTTTTCGACCAACTTTTTTTAATCGTATTACTTATTTTCCTACCTACTTTTTGCAGTGGTCGAAAAGTGTCCTATTTTTCGACCACTTGATTTTATATGGTTTTTCATTGACAATACCTAAATGATCCAAATAGATTATTCTCTTTTAGTTTCAGAAATGCCCTCCAAAAAATCTAAACAGATTCACGAAAATAAAAGTAGAAAACTGCCATTGAAAAGTAAAGAAAAAAGGCAATTTTTTCGCTATAGTGAAAATGTTCTACAAACAGCTCTTATAGAAATTAGAGAGGGTGGAATGAGTATAAATAGGGCGAGTCAACAATTTAACGTCCCTAAAACAACTATTATTGACAGAATGAAGGGTAGATCAAGCGAAAATAGACGAAAAACTGGACCTGAAGCTTTACTAGGTCGAGAGGTTGAAGAAAAAATCAAAGAATGGATTATAAACATAGGCAAATGTGGTTTTCCATTAAAAAAAAGCGATCTTATTCAAACTGTTGAGAAAATCGCTAAGGATCTGGGGAAAAGTAATTTATTCAAGGACGGAAAACCAGGACAGAAGTGGTACATGAACTTCTTGAAACGACATCCGGAAATCAGCGTAAGGGAAGCCGAAACTGTGAATAGAGCTCGCGCAATAATTACTGAAGAATATATTCGAGCATGGTTTCGCGATCTAAGGCAGTATCTGGAAATCAATCAACTAAATGATATTATGAAAAATCCAGCAAGAATTTTCAACGGAGATGAATCCGGATTCTCACTCTGTCCGAAATCAGGAAAGGTGTTAGCACCTAAAGGATGGAGAAATTTATATAATGTAAGTTTAGGTCAGGAAAAAGACAATATCACTACCCTGATAGTGTTTTCCGCTGATGGTAAAGTAGCACCTCCTTTAGTTGTATTTCCTTATGTTCGGCCACCAAAAACTGTGGTCGAAAACATGCCTTCAAAATGGGTTTTAGGTAAATCAGAAACAGGCTGGATGAAGGGCGATGTTTTTTTTGAATATATTGCTAATGATTTCAATAGATGGTTGGAAGAAACTCACGTTGAAAAACCAGTAATTCTGTTTCTGGATGGCCACAAGTCTCATATGACGCAACCCTTAAGTGAATTTTGCCAAAACAACGGAATAATACTTTACGCTTTACCCCCAAATACCACTCACATTCTGCAGCCAGCAGATGTGAGTGTATTCAAACCATTGAAACATGAATGGAAGAAAACTATAAGAAAATGGCAAAAGCTTCCAGAGAACGTCAACAGTTGTGTGACAAAAGCGAATTTTTGTAAAGTGTTTCAATCCACTCTAGATGGTTATGAAATGGAGAATCACATCATTAGTGGGTTCAAAAAATGTGGGCTTTATCCTTTGAACCCTGATAATGTAGATTTTACAAAATGCATACAGAACATAATTGAGCAACAGAATGAGTTGAACGCCGAAACAAAAAACTCGATATCTTCCAAAGAATTCAGAGCTGCAGAAAAAATCATTCATAGATTAAGAAATAAGCTAATATCTAGGGGAGTTGACGTAGATGTGATATTCAATGAAATAAAAGTTCTTGAAAATGAAGTCTCAAGACAAATATTAAAGATCGGAGATATGATTCCATTAGACAATGTGACAATCATTCCGTATGATAATATCTATGTTCAAAATGATAATGTTGACCTATCGGAATCAATCCCCAGTACATCATTGATTCCTATGAATTTTCCAGAACAAACAATTGTCCTTAATCAAGAAGTTCATTATGAAGATAATGGAACACAATCAACTGAGCCGACTTTCCTTAATTTTGAAACACTTCCATGTGATTCTCCCATATGTCACAAAAATCACGATGATTGCGATACCGTGGAAAACTCGGATGTCACAAAATCCCAAAGATCTAGTGCTGCAAACGAAAATGAGGTGACAGAAGATTGTGATAGCCATCATTTGGACTCAGGAACTCTGGACAGAGTTCAGACCGAGAACAGAAAAATGAAGCCTCCGATCGATAATGAATTACAGCCCAATCCTTGTATAGAATCTCTAAAATCATGCGATGCGGTATTGAATTCCCCAATCTCCCAGGTATGCGATCAGACTGAGCTAACTGCAAGGGAAACTTCTCTTACCATTCCTCATCATACAGACTTACAAATAACGTCAAATAGTGGAGTTCAGATTGAAAACATACAAGTAAAATCTCTAGCTGAAAACGAATCAAAACAATTTTCTTTTGAAAGACACCTTCTTTATCCAGAACCAATAAAAAAATCAAATCGAAATTCAAAGGAAAAATTGCCAAGTGCGATTTCATCGCAAGAATGGAGATCGTATTATGCTAAGAAGGAAAATGAAAAAAAAAGAAAACTCGAAGAAGCCAAAAGAAGAAGAGAAGAAAGACTAAAAATCAAAGAAAAACAAGAAATGATGAAAAATAATAAGAAAAAGAAAAACACACATCAAAAAGAAAAAGGCACTGAACATGTATTGTCACCAAAGACTAATGAAAAAATCAAATGTGCTGCTTGCCAAGAGGAACTAATCAGTGATGTTGAAGATGATGATGAGAAAAATATAGGGTGCGACAACTGTCCCCAATGGTTTCATATGAGGTGTACGGAATTTTATGGAGTTTCTTATGAAGAAGCTTCATTGAAAAATTATATTTGCTTCATATGTTCCTAAAATGTTTACCTAATGACATCTCATAGATGGAAACTAATTAAATTTGTAATTTCTTTTATTTGAAAGTTTTGATAAAAATACATTGTTTTTATTCATATTTTTTATAATTAAAGTTTCTGTTTATCAATTATTGGCTTAATTAGTAAAGTGGTTTTCCTATATTCCCAATGATGGTCAAAAGGAGAGCTGCTGTTGACTCTCCAATAAAAAGCATGGTCGTCAAACGGATCTGTTCTCGACCGCGTGGTCGAAAATTGGAATACTTATGGTCGAGTGGAAGTAGCAAGTGGTCGAAAACCGGTAAAAACTGACTTTTCATCTTGTTTTTATTTTACAAAATTTGCAAGTAATTAAAATACATATATTTTTTTACAATGTCATTAAAGAATACCTCATGACTTGTTTTGTAACAAACTAACTTAGAAAAAGAAAGAATCCTGTAATTTGTTGATTTTTAAATTTCGATTATCACTTAATTGGTCGAAAACCGGCGCAATCACCCTACGTATTTTCTTTTTTGACTAAAACAGTTGTCGGTATCTCATGTTATACAAGACATGCTAATATTATTTTTCTTTGTCTTTGCTACTAAGAAATTTCAAAGACGTATGTCTTGTATCAAATGACATACGTTTCAATTCTGAATATTTGTAGCTCAATATATCTGAAAAACAAAGTATATAGATTCTGTGTCTGAGATAGTATGACATAGTTAGTCATGTGACTGCAAACTGAAAACGGACAAAGTGTAGTTATTGTAACACAAATGATAGTCATAGGTTTTTAAACTTTAAAAATAGGGGTGGCTTAATTTGCGCTTCTGAAATAGTAAATAAGATTGTTGGCTATTCTGAAAGGCAATTTAAATTAACATTCCAACACGGTTTAAATTGCCACAAAAAACCCAAACAGATTATTTTAAATAACGCGTCATTTTTCAGAAAAATTGTATCTTTTTAAACCCAATCATCCAATTGTTGAAGAATTTGGTTACGAAGATTTGCACGAAATTCAATTAATAAAAGCAATTGTAAATTATTACGAAACTGAAAAGTTTATAGGGAAAGCTTCAAGCATAAGACACAAATTAAATAAACTAATTCTGTTTAACAATGTTTAATCTTTGTATATTAATGTATTGTTTTTTTATATTGTAAATATAAGAGATTTTGAATACATATTTTTGCATTTCCTGTGTATTTTATTACTAGTATTTTTCATGATGCGGCGAAATTTAGTCCTTTATTATAGAAACTGCTGTAAGTCTGAAGTAAATCACGAATTTTATTGATTATATAAAAATTTTACAACCTTAATCTTAATACAAAAGTATCGACAAATAGTTTTCTTTCGCTCTTTAAAGCCCTGACCCCCCGTATCTTATTTTACCTGTATTTCTACATGAATATATGAAATCAGTCCCACCTGTGCAATACTCGTCCAATGTGCTAGACAAGGATGCAAATACCTACGTTATGCTGGTTGCCTAAAATCATCGCGGCCACGCGATTTGGGTGCTCGATGCCGTTCCAGGTTCCAGTTTCGTTAGTATATAGTTCATTGCACGGTGTATTTGTAGCCGTGAATCATCACAATTTATTTTTAGTTTGTTATACCTAGATACCAGAAACTTGCTGCAATTATAAATACAATCGATGGTTTTAGCCGTTTCTTTGAAACTGTATTATGTTAAACCACTTAATTTAAACTTATCCTTATAAACATTGTTTTCGACAGCGATTTCTAAAATATTTTCTTTGTCTTATTTCTTAAATTTATCAAATTAGGCAACCTAATACGCACAATCAATTATCGACATCTTACAGACAAGTGCCAAAGTTAATTTGACAGATATTAATCATATATGTTGTTGTAGCTACTGACATAGCTTTTGCAAAAACTAATGCTTTATTTACAATTTTCGCAATTTGTCATTCATCTCCGATTTTTTCCTTATATTCTAAATGCAAAATTATTTCAATTCATGGATGGAAAATGGAAAATAAACCCTCTTCTTCCTAGAAAAACTAAAAACAAGTGGCCTAGTGCCGAGCTAGTTCCATGTAATAACTCGAACTGACCAAGAACAGTGATAAAGACTAAATCAATTAACCTGCTGCATGAATTTTTTACATCGTTAAGTTGACGTAAATGTAAAGAGACATGAATTGCGATAAAGATATATATATATATATATATATATATATATATATATGGTCAGAAGACTTATTATTAGAATTGAAGGGAAGACAATCAAGAAAGTCATGAGTCTTGGAGATTTTAACTAAGATTTGAAAAGTCAACGCGTCAAAAAATGTCGGTCATCAGCGAGTCTAGTTTTTAGCTAAGTGGAGGTATGACCTATGTACACCTTACTGCATTCATTGCAAGGATAGCAATACACAACGTTGGATCGGAAGGGCAAAGGCGTCAAGTCTTTGGTTTTACTAAAAAAGTTTCGTACTGGGTTGTAATTGTAAAAACCTAATATAATTTCCTCTGTGGAGAGCACACGAGAGAGCCGCTCTGATACACCAACAATGTAGGGAAGTCTGTAATATTTGAATGTTTTGGGTTGTTCAACAATGGTATTGTTTGGAATTTGATTGTAGGAAGAAGGTGTGGTGAAAATTAGTTTGTTAATCAAACTGCGTGGATAACCGTTATTTGAGAAAATCCTACCCAATATTTTAAGATTTCGTTGTTTGAAGAAAGAGTGGCTTATCCTAGAAACCCTATGTTTCATGCCTAAGATGAGATTTATTTTCTGGCTATTAGAGTGATTAGAGTGCTAATTTAACATTCTATCTGAATTACTGGGTTTTCTATACCAGTCAATCATTAAGTGGTTGTTGTTTCTGATTACCTTCGTGTCTAAGAAAGGCATACCTCCCTCATTTTCGCGTTCGATAGTGAATTGAATGTTAGGGTGGAATGAGTTAAATATTTCCAAAATGTCAACCGACGATTGAAAGCGTTAAAAATAGCAGAGGCAGTAGACATTTCAAAGGAACGGGTGCTTTATATTTTGCACGAAGAACTTGATATGAGAAAGCTTTCGGGAAGATTGGATGCCACTTTTACTGACGACTGTCAAATATCGATGAATAATTTTAAAATTTTTAAACGCAACGCAATAGATTTATTGCGTCGATTTGTTACTTGTGACGAAACATGGGTTCATTATTACACACCTATCTAAACAACAGTCGAAGATGTGGACCAAACGTTTAGAACCAACTCCAAAGAAGACCAAGACAGTTAGTTTTATCGTCGGGATAGTTTCATCATCGGTATTTTGGGATGCAAAAGGAATATTGTTGATAGACTACCTTTAAAAGAGCAAGACTGTAAACGACGAATATTACGCAAAACTTCTAGATCATTTGATGACGGCTATCGCTGAAAAGCGTCAAGAAATAACTAAGAAGAAAGAAGAGACTTAATACAATCTAACTTGCATCTATAGGTAATTTTCCCAAGTGGGCGCACCCTGCCGGCTAATATGTGAAGCTTTCAATGGGACAATAACAAACCATTTGAACTTATTTTCAATAGTTTGTAAGTGGGGTTTGCTTGGGTCTATGCTTCAGTGTAATTCATGGCGTAAGCATACGCCTAATATTAGTTTTCATGTATTTCTTAACCCCAAACAAACAATTCAAATTATAGAGGAGATTTAGAGCAGAAGAAAATTGTTAATAGAATTTCTTCAACATATTAACAATAACAGTAGATACGAAAATTAGAAATTGGTAAAACTATAAGCCAATATAGTCGAGGCACGATAAGTTCCAATGCACGTCATCAAGAAATCGTGACGTCAGGTATTACACCGTTGCGGAATACACTGCCATCTCGCGTTCAAACTTAACCTAACATACTAAGGTATCCTAGATAACATCTATTATTATATATACTTTGCTTATTATGGTATATAAGATTAGCACTACAGAATTTAGTAAGAAGCATCTGACAATATGTAAAAATGTTCGATCAGACTACAAAAACTAAATATATCTCGACTGAAGAAAAGTTAGGTTTTATTTGTAATATTTTAATACTTTGATACTCTACGAACTGTCGACATTCCCAAATGGCCGAACCAATGACAACCGGCATCTTCGCGGTTCATCAAATTTTTTTCCGAATAGCAGCCACGTAAAAGTACATACTGCGATATCGGAAATGTAATAATAAAGTAATTATTTTTTAAATATTTTTATCTTTGATATAACGACCGTTAGTATTAAAAAACAAATGTTGCGTTATTCATTGAAATTTAATTTAATTATTAACAATTTTACACAAAAATATTAACAACGGAATATAAAATATTTTTAATTTATTTGTCACTTAATTATGTTTGACGTCACGTCAATGACGTGCATTGGAACTTATCGTGCCTCGACTATACCATGTGGCCGCGTGCGTCTGCACTATAGCGATACCTGTAGTGTAAGCAAAACACACAGAGGTGTCCGTGTGTTAGAACGGTAAAGAAGTAGACGCAATGTTCCAATGTGTAGTCGCGCAAGCGCATTAGCTGTCGCTCCCGCATATGGGTGTTAGTTTCAATGTTTATATCGTCAGGCTAATGCGCTTGCGCGACTGCACATTGGAACATTGCGTCTACTTCTTTACCGTTCTAACACACGGACACCTCTGTGTGTTTTGCTTACACTACAGGTATCGCTATAGTGCAGACGCACGCGGCCACATGGTATATGGTTGTATGTTCCTGACATTTTGAAGATATAGATTTTTTCCAGGTAAAAATAAAACAATTGTCTAGATGTATTAATGTAATAATGTATTATTTAACAGCTACTAGCCAACTACAATTCCCTAAACAGATGCAGTGAAAACAGTTGATAGGCCTAGTCTAACCCACAGGAAAAGATTAGAACGTAGGCAGAATACGAGAGAATCTTTAATGATTCTAGTCAGTGAAGTAGAGATGATATAACCTACTCCTTGAGCGGAGTAGGTGCACCTACCCTCATTCCAGTTCCGAACTAGGTGCGGCAAACTAGGTGCAGAAATCAGTTCCGACACCGACCGATTATGAGTCATATTTTGCGTCCGATCAGTCAGGGTAATCTTTATGTTTACTTAGGCACACAGCTTGGATATACAAATAGCAGTTAACTTAGTTATGACATTTTAAATGAGGTGTCAGATGGCAATTTATAGATTTTTTTTTTAAATTAAAGTGCATACGATATACACAAAAAAATAATCACAAAAATAATACCATAAATATAGTATTATCGCCTATTTCTTATACAAAAAATATAATGTCTAGTCGAGAGACATAATGTTACTGTTAAAAAAAGTGAAGACTATAAATGTATGATGTATTAAAATAAACACATCATTTGGTTTATTTGTATTTTCTCTACCTTCCTTTACTAAATAGGATATATTTCGATTAGTTGCATAATAAGTATTGTCGTTGTCGGTTGTAGTTTTGTGGAATTTAATTTAAATTTTATAAATATTTAAGAATGAGTTCTAATAGGCAAACCAGTATTGTATGGAATTTTTTTTCTGTAGTTGATAAAGACTTTGCTAAATGTAATTTATGTGGCCAAAGAATGTGTTACAAAAGTTGTGTGAAATGGCTGATCGAAATCAGGATCCATTTCAGTGGTGGAAGGACAATGAATATTTATTCCCGAATCTAAGTATCGTTGTAAAGGAAATTTGTTGTGCAATGGCTACTTCAGTTCCATGCGAGAGACTTTTTCTAAAGCCGGGTATATTTTAAATGAAAGAAGAACACGGTTAAGTGCGAGTAAAGTAGAAAAACTAGTTTTCCTGAATATGAACGATGACTTCATTTAGATTTAAATACAAAAATTAAAACTATTTTTTATGTATTAGTTCTTATTATTTTTACTTTTTATTATATATTTTTTTGTGTAGTTAAAAATTTAGTTTTTCTTGTGACTAGAAATCATACTAATTATTAAAAAATAAATATATTTGGTTCCACAATTGCTATATACAATTATTCGGAATCGCAGCAACTACAATTGCCAGTTGTATTTATTTATACATATAGGAGTAGTTGCGTCGTTTATTTCTCATATTTCGCTTCGCTTAGTCGGACTCGTTCCAGGCGGACCTACTCTTTTACATAATACCATGCGAATATGTAGGTGCAACTGCGAGATCAACTCTCGGACGTTCCGACTTGAACGATCGGAATCAGAATTGTACGACTCGGAATCGTTTCAATCGGATCTACTCTTTTGGAAAATGCGAACTAGGTGCACCTACTCCGGCACGCGAACTAGGTTCAAAGGAACAGGTCCGGTTCAGAGCAACCATTCAGTGAAGCAGTATGTACTTCTGACGTAGAGAATGGGGAATTTGTGGAAGAGCGACATTCTGAACAAAAAATGGAAGCAGCAGTTGTATTGCTTAACATATTGAATGATGGAGTGGATGCAAAGGTGAAAGTAAAAGAATTAAAATATGTTGAAGTGCTAATGAATACATTTAAATTTGAAAATATTTGTAATTTAATTAAACCATAAACTGTACACATCTACACTAGTTTAGCTTTTGTTTGCCATACACACATAATTAAATGCTATGAATTATATACCTGTTGTTCATGTATGCGGCGTGAATTAATGTTACCCTCTAAACATCGAAAATATTCTGAAAGTGACTAAATACCCATAATACTTTTATGTTTAACCAAATAAAAAGAAACAAAACCATATAATAGATCAACCTTAAACGGCTTGACTTGTATACGTTCGGGTTTGTTAGTTCTTTAGGCCACTTTTGTATTTCAACCATAGAGGCGCTGTTATCTTAAAAAGAATTTCCAATTACCTAAATTAGAAGATTTTCTAGGAAGCAAAAAATTTTGCACAAATAAAGAGCTAACTTTATGTGGACGATTATTTTGCAGGGTTAGAAGAAAATCACTTTCGGGATGGAATAAAGAAGCTTGAACACAGATGGACTAAATGTATCGAATTAAGAGATTATGTAGAAAAATCAAGTTTGTTTATTTAAATTGTATTTCTTTGTTTCTGTGCGATCGCGCGAATTAATCAACCCGCCTTCATATGTAAGGAAGTAAATTGTTATGTACTGTATGAGCGAGCGTCCTCTAGTCACCCGACGATACACGAAATCAGCTCTTCCAAGTGTTGTCCGATATATTGCGTACCATGACAGAGAAGCGATAGACGCAGTAAATACATTGCAATATTTATCGACAAGGAAACGTATCAAATTTTCTCTAGTCCCAAGGAAAATTAAATATTGTAGTAATAGAACGTAATAATAATTGTTGCCTTACAAATTTTAAAATATTGTAGTTGTATAGGAATAAATAAATTCTATTTATACTAGAATATATATTAAAAACACTTCTAAAAACTAAATAAATTCTCAAGAAACCAAAGAAAAATTATATAAAAAATTCGCTTAAATGAAAAGCGCAGTACCCTAATCTGTCGACAAAATTTTTGCCAGCATTCTACCATGTCTGAGGTAATATGTTTCGCATGCAATCAATGTTCCCGGTTAAATCAGTGATAGTACGAGTCTGTTGTTCTGAAAATCGTAAAGAGACGATTTTACATAAACTAATAAGAAAAAATCGTTTGGTGCTAAATCAGGCGACCCAGCAGGGCAGCAAATAGGGTTCCAGTCTGTTATCAATCTGATATTAAATATTGTTGCACAGTTGCAGCATTATGAATAGGGGATCCATCTTGCTGAAACCAAACGTAATTTATGTAAATGTCTGGTATGCTTTGCACACAATGAACGATACTACTCTGCAAAAGAAAAAAATATCTTTGCCAGTTTCAATTTTCTTCAATGACGAAGGGTCCAATGATATGGCCCTCTAAAAGTCCTGTCCAAATATTAATCTTTTGCAGATATTGCGCTCGTGCATTATCAAATATACGTTATTTTGCATAGATGAATCCGCGCAATAGCGGAATTCTAGAGGGAACCTGGATTCGTCAGTAAATAATATATTTTTAACAAAATTTCCGTCATTATTGCAACGTCGTAAAACTGCTTCACAGAAGTCAAAGCCTTCGTATTTGTCGCTTGAACATTAATTTATTTTTTTGAACTACGAATGTGAGATGGTAAGTTACTTAGCAATTTCTGCGCTTGTACTGCAGCATAGATGAGAATATCTTGTTCTTCATTTTGTGAAATTCCTTTTTAAATTTTTGCGGAAATAAGCTACCATAACTTTCAAAATGATTAATAATGTGACGCACTGTCTCATACGTCATGCTTTTTTCAAATTATGTATGAAATGAATAAATTTGTACTGACCAAGATAATGACATTTGATAACAAAATGCTTTTCTTGAAATAATAATAAATATGCCGAATTAAAGAAATAAGCTACCGTTAACAAAAGAAAATATACTAATAATATACTAGCTGACTGCACACAAATTGAATTACGACAAAATGACTCAATAGATGGATTTCACTCGATAGCCGATACATACGAAACTAAAGGTGCGTCTTAGGGAACTTATTTAAGCTCAGCTCGACTATGGAATAAACAATTAGCCAATCGTATCGCGTGAAGTTATCACGTGTTCAGGGTAGCACAGCACGACGACAAAACTTGGTCAATTTCCAAGCTTAGTAAATGTATACATTTAGTAACCTTGGTCAATATACAAAAAAGGGATATTTATCAATACGTTTTGCACGTATTACGCCGTTGTTATATAATGAAACGGATATGCAAAATACATATCCGTAACTGTAAACAAAGACAAACACCTCGTATTTTTAGCATTTACTTCTGTTCAATACATATGTTTCAGCCATCTAGACCTCATCGGTTGAACTAGTGAAGCAATGTATATACAAATTAATACAGATCTGTTAAACAACGGATCTGTATCTGTATCTACATTTACGCTAAAATCGTCTCCAAGCCATAACCAGTTTCGTTCTATCAGGTGACACCAATTTAATCAGTGACATCTGACGGAAGAAAGCGACCAGGCCAGAAAAGGCGATCTTCCGCTCGAATAGCAAGGCTATTTCAAATAAACGGAAAAATACGTATATTGGTGCTGTCCATTAACACGCGCCAGATGGCGGTAAATATACAAAAAAAGGGATATTTATCAATACGTTTTGCACGTATTACGCCGTTGTTATATAATGAAACGGATATGCAAAATACATATCCGTAACTGTAAACAAGGACAAACACCTCGTATTTTTAGCATTTACTTCTGTTCAATACATATGTTTCAGCCATCTAGGCCTCATCGGTTGAACTAGTGAAGCAATGTATATACAAATTAATACAGATCTGTTAACGAACCCGGAAGCAATGGCCGGACGATATACCACTTCTACGATTACCAACCTAGCGCTGAATCCAAGTTTTAAAAGAAGATGCACTCCGCAGCAACGCGAAGACGCGGAAACCATTATTAACGGAACCACGGAGGAAGAAGAGATTCAAAATCTATTAAAAAAACAACCGCAAACATTCATCATAGATCCCGCCGAACCAACGGTAAAAATAGAAATACTAGAATCGCCCAAAGAGGAAACAAGTTCAGTAAAACCGTCAGAAAGCAAACAACAACTCATAGATCTACAAAAATTCGCCATGGATATCTCAAATAGTTTTATAAATCCAAAGAAAACAGCAAAAAAACAGAAAACAGAACACGCAAGCACACCAATAGAAACAAAAAACTCGTACAGTGTCCTCGAAAAAACCAACACCGAGGAAAAAATGGAAGAAGAAAACTCCGAACACACTCCACAACCGTCAACATCGAACAGCACACCCAGGGTAAGTGATAAGACACACACTACACTTAACATAAAAACTGAAACAAAAAAAACACACAAAATCGCACCAATTATCATAATCGAAAAAGACAAATGGACATACATACGACAATTACTTAAATCAAACAGCATTAACACAGTAGAAAACAAAATGGTGAAACCAGGAATACACATCGAACCGACAACAGACGAAGACTACCGAAAACTCAAACACACACTAGACAACGAACAAATACAATATTACACTTTCCAATTAAGAAGTGAAAAGACACTAAAGGTGGTGATGCGTGGCATTCCCACCTTTATAACAGACACTGACATTACAGACGACTTGACAGACCAAGGATACCCGACTTTAAAAATTAAACGCATGAACGGCAAACACGGAATACCAGCACCTCTTGTATTAATCGAACTGACGAGACAATACAAGTCAATCTACAACTTACGCGACTGCTGCGGACTTGCAATCAAAATAGAACAACTAAACAAACGGACTGACATTATACAATGCCACAAGTGCCAGACTTTCGGACATCACCAACGGAATTGCAACATAAACTACAAATGTATGAAATGCGGAGACGTACATTCGACACATCTATGTACTAAGACAAAAACAACCCCGCCAAAGTGTGCAAACTGCGGTGGTCCTCATCTATCCACTTTCATAAACTGTCCCAATAACCCAAACAATCCTACAAATAAAACCACACCTCAACCTAAATACGTACCAGCACCACCCCCAACAAGTAATCCATGGACACAAAGACAAAACAAGGCAAAACTTAACACAGTTGACGAATTAGCACTTGCCTTAGGCAATATGCTAATAACACTACAATCGACTAACGCAACAAACGAACAAATACAACACTTCGTTACACAGACAATAATAACACTATACAACAAAACACATTAAACACACACAACTGAAACGCAAAAAAAAAAAAAAAAATGTGATGATGACCAACAAACCAACACACACGACTTAAACGCAAAAACGCGACTGACGCACAGACTGCACACACAACACATGACCGCACAAAAACAAACACAACAACGCACGATACTAATCAGACACAAACACATCACAACCCTGGGAGATACATAACAACGGAGTGGAAATGGAGGCAATCTTCGACCACGATTCAAAATTCAAGGACCCATGAATCTGTTAAACAACGGATCTGTATCTGTATCTACATTTACGCTAAAATCGTCTCCAATCCATAACCAGTTTCGTTCTATCAGGTGACACCAATTTAATCAGTGACATCTGACGGAAGAAAGCGATCAGGCCAGAAAAGGCGATCTTCCGCTCGAATAGCAAGGCTATTTCAAATAAGCGGAAAAATACGTATATTGGTGCTGTCCATTAACACGCGCCAGATGGCGGTAAATATACAAAAAAGGGATATTTATCAATACGTTTTGCACGTATTACGCCGTTGTTATATAATGAAACGGATATGCAAAATACATATCCGTAACTGTTTCCGTTTCATTATATAACAACGGCGTAATACGTGCAAAACGTATTGATAAATATCCCTTTTTTGTATATTTACCGCCATCTGGCGCGTGTTAATGGACAGCACCAATATACGTATTTTTCCGCTTATTTGAAATAGCCTTGCTATTCGAGCGGAAGATCGCCTTTTCTGGCCTGGTCGCTTTCTTCCGTCAGATGTCACTGATTAAATTGGTGTCACCCAGGCGCGGCTCGTGATGACGTATTTTGGTTTGCAGTACAATGATACGAGTGCCTCGTGTGTTTTCGGTGTTTACTAAGCAAACGTTACAGTTAGTACACGAGAATACACGAAGCACTCGGATCATTGTACTGCAAACCAAAATACGTCATCACAAGCCGCGCCTGGTGTCACCTGATAGAACGAAACTGGTTATGGCTTGGAGACGATTTTAGCGTAAATGTAGATACAGATCCGTTGTTTAACAGATCTGTATTAATTTGTATATACATTGCTCCACTAGTTCAACCGATGAGGCCTAGATGGCTGAAACATATGTATTGGACAGAAATGCTAAAAATACGAGGTGTTTGTCCTTGTTTACAGTTACGGATATGTATTTTGCATATCCGTTTCATTATATAACCTTGGTCAATTCCAATTTTTATAGCCGAACGAGACGAGTGATCACTTCAACTGTCAAAGTAAATTTGTCAATCCTAGCCTGACTTTTAAGATTGTGAACCAACGAGATTGCAATATTATTTGTTTCTGTGAACCGTTGTTTTGGGTGTTGTCTATTCATGGACGAAGTAGGAAATTTTATCAACTTATACTCTGTTTTTAAAGTAGAGAGACGAATTTCTGAACAGACCACTTTGACAGTGAAATCTCATTGGTTGAAAGCAATTTGGCCTTGCTTTCAACCAATGAGATTTCACTGTCAAAGTGGTCTGTTCAGAAATTCGTCTCTCTACTTTAAAAATAGAGTATAGTACAAGCTAGAGGAATTGTATAATGTGTGGCTATACTCTATTTTTAAAGTAGAGAGACGAATTTCTGAACAGACCACTTTGACAGTGAAATCTCATTGGTTGAAAGCAAGGCCAAATGACACCGTACAAATCTTGCTCAGATTCTGATCAACTGACATTGTTTATAATTAAGCCTTGTTTCTATTATTTCTCCGTTATTTCATTATATACTTTACCAGTTCTTTTCGGAGTTCGACAGTAATAGTTATCAGATACACTCGTAAGTAATTTATAAGCAATATATTGAAATAAATACAATTAAAAGAGTTTTATAGTTGGTCTCCAATATGGATGCACAACCAAGTACAAGTGCCGCTGGCCGTGAACATGCTTGTTCTCCTCCGAAAAAGCGTGAAAATACGAATCATTTGCGTAGTACCGAAAAGCTAACCCTGATCAATGCTGACAAGAAAATTATAACCGATACACCCAATATCAAGAAACTTGACATGATAAAACAAATTTCTGACGTAGTAGGCAAGTGAATACAATTTATTACATATGATCTATATTTTACAGAGTATGCTTACAGGAATTTCAAGAGCAACAGTGTATCGGGTGGTTAAGGAGTATAAAGCCTATGGAAAATGTGCAGATCCTAAAAAGATTAGTGGTAGGCCTTTTTTACTGAAATCCTTTGATGAGACGGTGAAAACTGCTATACGCCAAATAGTTCACAATATGTTTCGACAAAATGAACCTCCGACATTAGATAAGGTGCTGGTGCAAGTAAGAAATGACGAAGATTTGCCAAATATGAGTCGTTCAACATTGTATTTGCTAATAAAGCAAATGAATTTTAAGTAAGAAATATTTATTATATAGAAATACATGTATATAATTGTGCTATGTTCTGTAGATACTTAAAAAGGAGCAGAAATAGTATTTTGACCGAAAGAGATGACATTGTAAGATGGAGGTGACAATATCTCAGAGATATTTCACAATATAGAGCTCAGGACAGATCAATTTTCTATTTGGATGAAACTTGGGTGAATGAGGGTCATACAGTACAGAAAGTGTGGACTGACACAAGTATTCACAGTCGTAGACAAGCCTTTATCGAAGGGCTTACAACTGGATTAAAAAATCCAGCAGGAAAGGGACGTCGTCTTATTTTGTTACACATTGAAAGTTGTAATGGCTTTGTAAAAGATGGCTTATTATTATTTGAAGGAAAGAAAACCACTGATTACCACGATGAAATGAATGCCACTGTTTTTGAAGAATGGTTCTCTCGAATATTAAACTATTTACCTGACAATGCTGTTATAGTTATAGATAATGCATCATATCATAGTCGTAAAATATTTGCTAACATGTAAGGAAATACAATATGATGAGGATATGGTCAGAGCTGAACTGTTAAGCTTGGTTAAAATTCATAAGAATATTTATAATTCCTATGTTATTGATGAACTAGCAAAATCACAAAATAAAACTGTGTTACGATTACCTCCTTACCACTGCGAACTGAACCCTATCGAGCTTGTTTGGGCCCAAATAAAGAATGAAGTGGCTGCCAAAAACAAAACCTTTAAATTATCTGAAGTGAGACAATTATTACTGTAAATAAATATTTGAGTGTAATTTTTGCTGAACCAGTAAGTTTACAATAAATGTATTATTAATGTATATTTTGTATTATAATAAATAAATGTTATGTATCTTATCTATTCTCCGTTTACACTTTCTAATATTTACTTAATTTCTTTCCTCTTCTGTCATCCTAGATAAATTCCTGTTGTTGATTTCTGCATAGGTCTATACTTAATATATGCGTGTCTCAAATGCAAAAATTATTTGAATTTTGCCGCGTACAAATTGTTTTCAAGATTTTCGTGCATGTACTTTGGGCCAGGCGTACGTTCAGAAATTCGTCTCTCTACTTTAAAAATAGACTATAGTCAATTACAAAAATGTATATACCTACCTATAAGGAACAAACTGGCAAATCGTTGTAAACGTAACTTAACAATTTATCGATTAATTCTATAAGAATTGAAAAATGATTCCTTGTTCTGAAGCTGCATTTATAAACTTAAATTGTGAAATGCACCTTTAATTTGTCTCTTTATGAAAGTCTTAGTATGGTTTTGCATCTTCATTAATTTATAGTAAAGATAACAATAAATTAAAATTTTGTCTTCGTCATTGATTAATCACAAACCAAGTTTGAAAGAATTTCTGGTAGCAAATTAATAATCAACAACTGTCAAATAGAAAATGCGCTAAGACCATGCGTGGAAATAAACCATTCTGCGATATGCGAGCTGAACTGATTTAAACAAATCAAACTATACTGGTTGCTTGGGAGTTCAAAATTATGACTACAAAATAAATTGTTGGGCTACAAAGCCGTCTAAATCGATGTGAACCTGGGTCTGAACATATGGCCTATATTTGATTACCTAATTTAATATTAACATGATGCCGACTTTAAAATAAAATATTGTGGACTATAGCAAATGCACCTTCGTATATGACAAATAAAACAATGTACAGCGATTCCAAGAAATTCCAAAGTATGGGTTTTTAATAGCAAGGCGACGTATCATGTTGCCAATACTATTTATCACTGGTTAACTAAAGACAAAATTCACATAATGTTACTTGATTTTAGTAATAATTTAACGTAAATGCTTTAGAATTAACCATTTTAAGTATTAATCGTCGTAGAGACTAGGCAAATTTCGTCAATTTGAATAAGTAGTTTTTTTTTGACTATTTGAGAATGTTTAGAAATTTTAAATGTAAATAAAATAAATGCTATTATTTTTTACTAGAGTATTTATTAAGTATCATATACAGGACTCAAAGATAGTCCCTACGTCATAAGTACATATTTCCGCATATGGGTCAAATCAGATCCTCATAGTGGTCAGTCAAAATACTTAATTTCGTTTCGCCTTTTGAATTTGAACGTCAACTGGATTATTAATATTGTTATAGCCTACGAGTTATAAATACAAACAGAATCAAAACCTGTTCTTATATCATATGAACAAAACTAATTCAAATAATCACTTTTCTATTACATTAGGAATATTTATAAATAGGAAAGAATTTTTCGCACATTATCGTCTTTGGTAATAAACTCGATCATTTAGGAAGTATTTGCATATTCCGTTTTATTTAGATTACAAGCCATTGAATTATTTTCACACACTGGTGGAAAACATTTAAGACAATTTCTTAACAATTCATTTGACTTAAAATAGCAACACCCTCATTAAAATGAAGACAATCCAGAACATATTTGTTAAAAATGCAACAGAAACTTTTTTATTATAAATTTATTTGTATTTCTATGATACATTTATTTTTTCTTTGCTGCTGGTTTTTCAGCTTTTATTTTCTTCACTTTTGGTTTGTCACCTCCTTTGGCCATCTTCTTTTTCCCAAAAAGTGTGCCATTCCTGGATGAAGTTTTCTTTATTGTATGAAATGCTTGCGATCTGATTTTGTTTCTGCGTGATCTAGCCCTTCTTAATTTGAAACGGTCAAAATCTGTCAATGAGGCTCTCTAAAATATAATCAATCATATACTAATGTCCAGCTTAAAAATGAATAATAATATTAGTACTAATGTATTCAGATGTGTAATATTTACATCACATATGTCTCAGACGGCAATTCCTATCTCACATAATGTTCATCAAAATTAAATTTTTTGTATTGGATTAATTTATAGTTATAATAAATACCTTCTGCTTTGCTTCTAGTTTTTTTGACCACATTGAATCCTTCCACTTTTCATTAATTTTAGCTTCATTCCATTCTTTACGTACAATACGTGTTGATGCTGTATAAGGGAACTTCAATCTAAATTTTGTTAAATGTAACTGATTTAATCTAATTTGCGATCTGGGAACCTTACTCTCTGGCCCATCAATTAGTACCTATAGATGAAATGAAATAAATATTTATGCGATAACAAAAATTTTAATTAAAGTGCATATGTGGGTTATTTCAGATGAAAAATTTGCTTCAGATATACATCAGTCGGCAATTCCTATCATGTAATGGATCATCATTAATAATGAAAATTAAGCAACTATTTTCCATACAACATAACCTTACCCTAGTTTGGTCAATAACGTCCACTATACTGGCAAGTTTTCCTTTTTGTGGCCCATCTGCAATCAGGGCAACTCGGCCCGTTTCAACAAATCGTCTGAACGGCTGTAAATAAAAGAATTTATTTCGAAAATGATTTCCATTTGAAAGTATCCATGTGGACAAATTGCTTATATTTTCCAAATAGATGAGAATTTAACGCACAATATTTAAATAAGCATATGGCTTTAATACAAATATTAAATGCACAAATTTTAATTAATTGCATTCTTAATATTTGCAATTTCAGAAATAATAAATAAATGCACTACTCACCATGTTCGACGGAAATTAGAAAGAAAGTTAATTTGTTGACTACTTTTGAACCGGATATACTAATATTTTCCGTAATCATATTAAGTGTTGTGCTACTTCATATATTACGAATATAATCTAAATTTATCCCTTAATATATAAATTTAAAGGTGCTATTTATTAACAATTGTAAAACTATAAGTATTATAAATAAATAATATATGTAGTACGTAATATTGTTTTTTTTATTTTGACTACTGTAGTATTTAATGAGTCACGTTTACCATTTAACCTGTTTGTCAAATGTCAATCTGTGAGATCTCAAAAAGTTCTAGTTAGGAAATTACTAATTCTAATAATGAATTATAATAGTTACAACATGAACACTTGTAATATACGTAAGTTACATATTATTAAATAATAGTTTATATTATTAACGATGTTGTAGAATATTCACTCTCGTACAATATGCTTGGTAATCCAGATTATCTTTTTCAAAATAATATTCAAAATCCGCTTCACGAAACTAGAAATAGGTTTGTTTACATAAATCAAAATTTTATCAACGCAAATGCAGGCATGAATACTAAAGTATTAATTAATCCAAATTTTAAACAGACTGTTCATATAAATCCCAACTTTAAAAAACCTTCTATTCATGTTAATCCAAATATTTTGAAATTAAATAATAATTCTGTGATACCGGACGTACAAAACCCTTCCAAAGATAATACAAATAGGAACGATATAAATACAAAGCCAATAATATCTACCAGAACAAAATTAGTGCGAGCAACCGCAGAAAAGTCACATCATGATGTTGTGAAACTTGAAAGAAGGAAGTCAATAAATACTAAATATAAAATAATTCATTCCAATAATAATGCCAAACAAGAATCTAAATTATGTATGAATTATTTGAAAAATAAATATAAAATTGATAAAAATATTTCCAAAATAAGAATTCTAAGAAAAAATATGGTGAAGTCTAAATATTGTCTACAAAATATATCTAGAAGTGCAGAGTCTATATCTACAAAATGTGCCCATGTATCCAATTCAAAATATATTAGCATTAACGGAACATTATTTAAGAAAACTCCTAATGTTCTAAAAAAAGCAGATTTATTGAAAATTACATCAGGAAAGGCTAGCATTAATAAAAGTAAAGTGTTGGTAATTAGGGGTCAATTATATAAGTTGGATCATCATCAGAGAAGACTTAAAGTAATTCCAATAATAACAAATTCTTCGCAAAAGCTAAGCTTGAAGATAGATACTTCTAATCTAATATCAAAACAGAAAAAATTAAATACATCCTTGAAGTTCAATAAAAGTAAACGAAAAATAATTCTAAGGTAAATGACTTCCTGTTAATTCAAATTATTCTTTTAAAATGTAGCTCATGTTCTAGTGATCTGAAAAGCATTACCAGAATCAATAGAATGAGGAAATGTAATCTCGCTTGTCCTATATACAGAAGGTTTGGTAAATGTAAAGCTAATGAAATGGGTAGATGTATACGGGTACATAATCCAGATCAAGTAATGTTGTGCACAAAGTAAGTAATCCATTTTTTTATTGATATTTACCTTAGCATAGTTTTTTTTTTTGATTATAAACATGTTATTTAACTCAAATTTTAATTTTGTTTACATAACATATATACAGATCTTATAAACATTATTCACTTTTATTATATATAATAGTTAACCATTGTGATATAAGGTTATTAATAGACCTCTTAAGGAATTAACTGTGTATATCCTCACCAAAGTTAAATAAGATATTAAATATATTATTTGTGATATCAGCATTCCTTAACTTTATAGATCATTTCAAATTAAATTATTATATACTGGCGAGCAATAAATTCTGGTCTTCAATGTCATTCTTAATGCAGTTGACAGCGCTCTAGCGCATTTAACCTTTTCAAACATCATTATTTTCCATTTGTTAGATACTTGTCAAATATCATGAAAAACACTACAATAATGGTAAATAATATATGGAACATAGTTTTTTAGTCTAAAAATAAATAAAAATGAAACAGATATGCATTATACACATTTGTATCTGTACACATGGACATACACCTTGTATTTTCCAGTATTTTCTTCTGCCAAAAGGTGTTTCTGCCACACAATAGACTTCGTCAGTTTGGCTGTGAAGTAAAGTTTGATGGAACGCCTCCCATTTGTAACAAATGCGTAATGCGTGCTTAACGTATTGATGTACTCAATTTTTTTTTATATATTTGCTGCCATCTGGCATCGTGTTAATAGACTTACACCTATATACGTATTTTTTTCCCGTCTGTACCGACATAGCTGGACGAGAGAAAATCGCTACTTTCGGCATAGTCTCTTTTGTTCGTCAGATGTCACCAGACTTATCTGGTGCCACCTGATAGGACAAAATTTGCTATACCTATGAGGCGTTCTATCAAACTTTACTTCACTAGCCAAACTGACGAAGTCTATTATTGTGACAGAAACGCGGGTCTTTGGCAGAAGTAAATGTTGGAAAATACAAGGTGTATGTCCATGTGTACAAATACAGATGTGTGTAATGTATTGATGTGCCCAAATTTTTTTTAAATAAATAAACAAGATCTTAGTACTTAGTCGTCTCGTCGTTCACTTGAATAACTTTATTTAAGCGGTTGGGCATAGATAAACATAAATTTTTTAAAACGCCTTGTGGAACTTGTGCACTACGCGACATATAAAACCCGTACACTAACATATTATCAATGTAAGCCGGCTTATCAAATTTGACATGTCTTACTTGCCTTAAGTTATAAGTATTACATGTAGCAATGTATGTCATGTATAAACCTATAAAGTCTATAAGTGACAGTATGAATATATTTGTCCCGTTCACGCAAGTGAAAAACTCTAATTTTAAACTCGTAAGAGTTGTACGGGTTTTATATGTCGCGCAGTGTACGTATAGCGGCCAAAAGTTCCTCCCTGTTCTGTAAATGTATACGGTTTTGTATACTTTTGACCAACATTCCCCACATGTTTTCTATAGGGTTCAAATCAGGACTCACACTCGGCCACTCAAGCACATTTATATTGTGGTTTTATTGTCCTGTTGAAATATGAAGTCGCCTTCTGGAGATATGTACTTGCATCACCAAAGCAAACATCGCATCGTCAAAAACACTAATATAAACGTCACTGATACATTCTTCAAGATGCAATAATACCCCAGGACTATTTTTAGAAATCCCATATACTCACAGAAAATCAAGTTATTGTCATTCGCAAGGTACTGTAATGCAACGCCCAATCTGGATTCCTTGTGTCTAGCGTGTCGAGCTGTGAGTCGGACCATTCTAGCAGCAGCTTAATGTTTTTAATTCACTTCCCAAATATGACATCGTGCAGTGAAAACGGATGCGGGGAAGTTAGGATAAGCAATTGCCTCGGTTGCTTTTAGAAAAGGGTTATATTCAATATTTTGGACCAACACAAATAAGATCGTCCACCACAGTTGATGCTCGAGGTCGTCTAGAACCCACTTGCCTTTCCAGAAACCCTCTCTCTCTCCACCGCCTTACAATTATATTTACCGAACTCTTTGCTATCCCTAACTGACCTGCTACCGCAGCTTCTGATAACTTCTACTAGGGAAACGGCTCTAACTTTATTAAAGTAAGAAATTGGTGCCATGACTAGAAAATTTCTTGACAATTCAAAGTAAAATTTATATTTGACAGCTTGTTGGTAATTGTTGACAATAAATAGTTACAATCAATCGGCTAAGATTTCTAATTTTTCAAAATATGATATTGACGACCAGAATTTATTCCTCGCGATATAGTCAACAGCTTGTGTAAAGTATTTGTTTAAAGAATTATCTATATTTAATATTTTTGTATATAACATCAATTTTATAATAATTATGTTAATTTTCTCCTTCAAATTATATTCTTGGCCGTATTTACTAATGTCCTTAATAAATATTCATAAATTGTATGCAAGGAATGTCATCTATCCTCATAGTGGGGGACCGTAATAACGCGTCAGATGTTAAAATTAATCTCAATCTTTAGTTAATCTAAATCTAAAGTTTCATCAAGATACGGGAAATGATTTAGTCATAGTTAATTTTTAAAGTTGTAAGTTGGCCGAAAAATAGAATTGAGTCGAGAAAATTTTCGCGCAATATGTTTTTACAAGTTTCGGAGAGAAACTCAACAATAAAATCTTGCTGAGTTGGTTTCTGTTTTTGAAGATGAAGCACCACATCAATTGACAATTTAACGTTGGTACTGTGAATTCCAAAGTGGACGCACTAGTATCAGTGACGATCCTAGAAGAACCGCTATCACCCAGAAAAGCATCGATGTTATGCGTCGCCTGATTAAGGAAGATAGGATAGACATGTGACATATCGTGAAATTGAGGCATCCATGGGTATTTAAAAGCCCCCAATCCAAACGACATGATGAACTGGGTGTGAGAAAGTTAGTTTACCGTTGGATTCCGCATGTTTTAACCGAAGAGAAAATGTTGTCTCGCGTTAGTTGGTGCCGAAAAACTTAGAGCCGGTTCAATAACGGAAACTCAAAAAACGTCTATAGCACCGTGAGTGGCTATGAATCATGTATTTATTCCTATGAACTCGATAATAAACGTCAGTCCGCTATTTGGGTGTTTAAAATGAAGAGACATTCTTCGATCTTGCAAAAAGGAATTGTAGCTACATGACCTGATTTTGAGACAAACATTGCGACCATCTTCTTCGACACACATCGCGAACAGATAACTTTTGTCGGGGTTATCTGCATCATGATAATGCGAGTTTGCACACAGCTCGAAAGACAATTGAGTTTTTAGACAGCAAAATATCAAATTATTAGATTATTCTCCGCACAGTTCCGACCCTCTCGACACAGTTCCAACGATTTTTTTACATTCCCAAAGATTAAGAATGGAATGTGTAGTCGACGATTTCAGTCGCCGGAAAGAGCAGTAAATGCCTTGAAAACTGCAATTTGGACTGTCCCAACTGAAGACTGGAATAACTGTTTGAGCACATGCAGAAGTGTATCAATTTTTGTCTCAAATATTTTGAAAAGCAATAAAGCACTTTGAGTAGATTCACTGTTTGATTTTATGATTACATATATGGAACACTAAAAAGACATCCCTCATGTCTTGATTTGTAAAAAGCAACATAGGTTATTGTGATAGTGATGAAAATATAACAAAAACGATTTGTTTTTGTATTCTGATAAATATACATACAAAATATATTTTCATAAATCTATTGAAATATTAAATTTTAATGTAATAAAAGATTATAACGTGCCTTCAAAAACTTTCCTCATTAGAAACGGACATGCTTATTGAAAACTATACATCCGTGACAGATTACGTACACTGTCACCAATAGGGCTGGGCGATACCGACGCTTTCGGCATCGGGTACCGATACCAATCGAGCTATCGATACTTACCGATGTAAAGTATCGATGCTTTGGAATAGATACCTTGGAATCGATACCTTGGAACCGATACCTTGGAATCGATACCTTGGAATCGATACTTTGGAATCGATACCTAGAAATCGATATTCATAACCCGTTTTCTAGGTGTTGATTGTTTGATATCGGTTTCAAGAGATATAAAATTAGTTTACCGATTCTACCATAACTACGGTATGAAATTTGCAATATTGTGATTTTTTTTTTTAATAATTATAGTTATGTCATAATAAGGATATTTGCTACACACAATAATAACATCCTTTTAAATATATATTATATAATATATATAATGCATATATACTTAAAAATTTTTTACTTAAAAAGTTATTGCATCCTTTATGTACATTTAAAAAAATGCACGAAGGTAAGCTATCCGATACATGGCTACCCGATACATCGCTAACCCGATACATCGATACTTAGCGAGTACTGGAATCGGTAAGGTATCGATTCTTTGGAATCGATACCTTGAATCGATACCTTGATTCGATACCTAGGAATCAGTATTCATAACCCGTTTTCTAGGTATCGTTTGTTTGATATCGGTTTCAAGAGATATAAAATTAATTTATCGATTCTACCATATCTACGGTATGAAATTTGCAATATTGTGATATTTTTTTTGTAATAATTATAGTTATTATGTTTATGTTATAATATGGATATTTGCTACGCATAATATAAAATTCAACAACATCCTTTGAAATATATACTATATAATATATATAATGCTATATATACTTAAAAATTCTTTACTTAGTTATTGCATCTTTTATGTACATTTAAAAAATGCATAAAGGTAAGCTACCCGATACATGGTAGCCCAGCCTTAAGTCACCAACCATTATCAAAAAGAATGACCGTCTCTTAGGAGGAAAGATTTTAAAGGCATGTAGCTTAAGATTACTACTGTCACAAAGTACGTAGAAGTTATTTAAATAAGTTTCTTATCTAATTATATTCCAGGTTTTTACAAGGAGCTTGCTTGAATTCAAATTGCTTATTGTCACATAAAGTGTCAGCAGAAAAGATGCCAACCTGTAAATACTTTTTAGAGGGTCTGTGTTTAAAGGAAAATTGTGTGTACTTGCATGTAAAAATTAGTCCAAAAGCTGACATCTGTAAAGACTTTTTGGAAGGTTATTGTAAGAAAGCAAAAGAGGTATCATTTTTCCTGACTGTTAAACTAACTATCCTAATTTATTTTCTTATATTTTTTTAGTGTGATAAACGTCATCAATTTTTGTGTCCAGATTATGAGAAAAATGGATGTTGTCCACGAAAGTTGTGTCAGTATCCTCATGGAAGTGTGGTAAGAAAAACAAAAAATATTAAAGTTGCAAAAAGAATTATCAAAAGAAAAAATGCTAATAACCCTCTTAAATCAAAAACTGTTAAAAATGAAGATGATGACCAGCATGAAAAGAAAATTAGATATTATGCAGAAAATTCAGAAGATATTGTAAAAAATGATGTAAATGAGAATGTTTTGGATAATGAACGCGTAGAAAGTAACTGTGATACTAAACGTGGTAAATTGGAACTATCAAAAAGGGCCCAATTAGGTATTCTACCATCCTATATCCCTCTTGGAGTAGGAAACCCTTTATGTCGTGAAATAAATTTGTAAATACTTGTAAAATATATGTAATTGTTTTTGCAACTTTCAATGCTGTTATCTTTTATATATACATATTTTATTATTTCTATTGTGAAATACTATATTATCTAAATAAAGACTTTTTTATAAACTTAGTTGTTATAATTGCAATCTTGTTTACGTTTTTTAATAAGTAAAATGGTGTTTTTAAATCTCAATGAAATCTACATATTAAAAAGTACCTATTAAAGTTCATTTTATACAACAAATTGTATAGTCAATTAAATTAAGTTGGCTTTGATTATGAAAATAAAGATTAAAGGTCTTTTACGATAACAGACGAGTCACGTCATAGTTACAAAACAGAGATGTTAGTAAATAATATATGAGGGTTAGTTTTATGTCATTTTAAAATATTTACAACTCTTATTAAGATGCTTTAATTTATTTTATTGTATATACAAAAAAAAAATACAAACAAAATCTAAATACATAACGGGTGTTCAGAAACATTCGAAGTCAAAGTGGGCTCTGAACAAAAAATCGTATATCTTTACTTAAGTATCTGATTTGTAATAATTATTAAATGTCAACTGTTGTCAGTCAAAAATCAATCTATCTCAGGCATGACTTCATATTTTCAAGGACTACTTTGACTTCGAATGTTTCTGAACACCCATTATAAGTAATAAATTACTTTAAATTTCCCGTTTTTATATATGAATATGATCTCGAAGTTCTGGTAACCTAAAATAAACATTTAATAAAGTGAATTACTAGGATTGTTATTATATAGAACTTTGTATTATGCATATGTGTGCTCTAAGCTTGAATATGGATCGGTTGCGTGGTATCCTTATACAATCCAACAGCAGACTATGTCTTTCAAATTGGATGGAGCTTTTCCCGAGCGTAATATTGACTACAATCTTCTCTTGCACTGACACAACATGGAATCGTTGAGTGCGCGTAGAGAGCAAAAGAGTTTCATTTTTGAGGAAAATTATCAGCAACGAAATTGATTCGCCCGCCCTGTTTGTTTTCATGTGCCGCGTCTTTCGCCAAGAAACGTTCTCACATTCTCTGTGCCTATTGCTAGAGCCAATATCATGATGAAAGCGCCCCTTACGCATGCTTTAGTGAATGCCGATAAACTATATGATGATATATTCATTTTAACGAGAAATTTGTGAAATACTTGCCTATCATATGAAGTGTTTTTGTTTTCTATTTATAAGCAGACAAAATGTACTTTTTTTTCCCTTCATGTTAGCAATATGTATCACTTTTAATTTCAATTTAGTTGCCCTGTAATTGGATAAATCTATTGGGTACATATATATTATTATTAGGTATTATTGTAATTTAAATGTTGCTTGGCCCGAAGTAACTGTTCATCACGTGACTCGTCTGTTATCGCGAAAAACCCTTTTTAATACCTATTCTGCTTAAGATAAAATTATAAAGTTTTAATCTAAATAATGTAATATTAAAATATAATTAAATATTGAGTAAAATAACATAAGTTTAAGTTGAATAACTGCTTGAAATCTTGATACCTTAAATATATATTTGCATCCTTAATTCGATGAAACTTAATTGAGAAGTGTATGGTGATTATTGTGATTATATTATTAAAAATGAATTAATCTCATGGTCAAGCAAAAGAATCACGAATACTGCAGAATATACAGTACTGGACAAGTTAAAGCAAATTAAGTTCTATACAAGAAATAGTATAATGAAAATGTATGCAAAATATATAATGCGCATAATCAGATTCATAGATCTATAACTTTGAAACAAATAAAAATGGATATACAAGTTTTGCGTTTTTGTTACTTGAAATGAAGTCTACTTTAAACTCCTAAAATTTGAACATAACGATACGGGACACTTGTATAATGTAGCTCGGTTCATATATGAAGAGGAATACCCTAAAAACTATAGAAACTGTAAAGGTTTCCCCCAAATAGTCAGCTCTTAGAGTTTGTTAGGATTCTATGTAATTGATATGCCTTACTGTTTAGTTGTGTAAACAGATTATTTTATATTTCCTAAATTAACTAAGCTAAATTATAAGAAAATATAATTTTTTCAAATATGTTACTGTAGTTATATCATGGCTTAAATTAATAAGATTAATTTATAAAATGAGATATTTCCAGAAGGCGATACAAATAGGATCAAAGCATACATTTTACATGATGGCAGTTTTAGCCTGAGATGCACAATATGAGAAACACTGTTATAGTCAATGTCATGATAGACGGCAGACTATGTGCCCGGTGCATGGTGACATTAATCATTTCACCATGAGTACTAAATATTATTTTACATTCCTCTCGCTTTGTTTACATATCGGACCAAAAAAAACATATATTTAGTAGTTCCCTAAATATTTCCATACATGCATTTATCAAAGAGATAACAGAATTTGAACATATATTTTACAGTTCTAAATCAAAATAAAAAATAAACATTATTTTGTATTTCTAACAATGAACGAAACATTTATTCTAAAGAAAAAGTGGTATTATTGGCAATAACAGATGCACCTTCAAAACATATTTATATTATAGTATCCAAAATAATATTTAGTACACATGGTGGCATGATTAATGTCACCCGGACACATAGTCTGCCGTCTTTTCATGTTGAACGTAGTTTAGATAAAATCACACTTACTGTAGATTTAAGAATTTTATGTTATCAAATATACATACATTAGTTGGACCAAATAAGTGGAGATTCTATTTAAAAATATAAATGCATCATTATTTTATCATAGTAGCTTAAGTTTATTCCAAACCCTTTCAACTTTACCGGAGTATCAAACTCTAAGTAAATATAAACACTGAATTACTTGAAATGCAGTTTTAGTCAACATTTAGCCCAGCGACTGATAATCTACATTTTGGTAGGTACCTCAGGGGCAATAGGAAGGAATTTTAGAATAGTCCAGGAGTGTTAAACACAACATATAATGATGATCAAAATATGCTAGAATGCATTAGCGCACTTTGTAAACAACTAGTGTAAGATATACTGCCTAGATTCGAGTGACTTTAATAAATATGTACAAATATATTCATATAAAAGAGTACAATACAGATGTGAAAGAATGTTACATCTAATGCTATATCACAGAAATATTTGTATATCTTAGAACGTTTGTTTTAGTAAATTTTCACCTCTTTTTATATATTACAATTCATCTACTAGCTAATACTGAAACGCATGTTTCTACTTTAATTAAATTCATATTCAACTGATAAATAAATTTTAATAAGAACTAAAATTATCATTTTAAAACATAAATAGCTTTTTTCTTATAAATATTAATTTAAAAATAACATTTTTTTTAATCACACATATCAAATATTCAAAAAATATGTCATTTGTTGTACTTATATATTAGCTGCCAATTACTTGGATGATTGTATGCCAGTAATATAGGGCAATGGAGGAGCAATGAGAGAGAGTTTTTATCAACTTCTTTGGATATTGTTATCCAATTCTTTAACCAATTTATCATATCTTCATTTCTCATATTCGAGGGGTTTAATCCTGAAACAAGTATAAATTAAAGAAAAAATACTTTTAATGATCTTTCAATTTGCCTCTCATCAAACAAGCATTTCTTAAAGCATCACCAGACATATGTTCTAAACCACCTTCATTGAATATAGCTCTATCAATTGCCAGTATAATAGATGCTCTTTCTGCAAGGCGAGATCTTCTAAACCATACTCGATGCATATCATGCATTAAGAGTAGATGATTCTAAAAAATAATATGTATAAATATTTACTACAAAATAAACACTGTTTGATAGTTAATTAATTCTCTTACCACATGGTTACTGTGCAAATAAAATAAATGGAATGGTTTGCCCATAAATAAAGGTTTACAAGCAATTATATTTTTAGTTTGGGGATGTGCACCACTCCCCAATGAAGCCAAAATATCATTCCATTTGTCATACAGTGGATTCTCTTTTAGTTGTGCTAGTGGTGCTTGTAAATGTCGAAAAACAGGACGATTATGTACTAATCTTTTTTGAAGTATCATTATGCGAAATTCGGATTTTTGTTGCAAATTCCAAAAATGAGAACATAATAAATGTCTAGGAAAAACATAGGCAAGGGGAAATATCACATAATTTGCAAATGGCAGTGCTGATAAAATTAACACTGGTGCCACTTTTATCATATCCTTTGGCATTTGGTAATATAATTCTATTTCTGTTCGTGATAAATCTTTTAATTTATTGCCTTTAATGTTTAATAAAGTTATGATTCTTAAATAATCTTTAACATCCTTATAAAAATACTTTACACCATCCATAAATATTCTATAAACTTTCATAGCACTTGGAAAACGCTTTTCCAATACTGCTTCATACCTTGTTAAATATTCCATGTATCTATTAGCAATATAAAATTTAAACATTCTCGCTTTTTCTCTTTTATAAAGAGATTTTGTAGCTTTATTTGTGTTGCTTGCATATCTATCAGAGAAACATAATATAATTTTGCTTGCATTACCATTACCTATTTTTACCTTTGATGTGCAAAATATATCACTTTACAAGAATTACTTATAGTTTGGGACAATCTCAGAGCCATTTTATTCTTTAGATAAATTAAACTTATATAGTTTGTAGTTCAGGACATTACATCAACCAGTGTTATGTAAACTATATATACTTTAAAAAATATAACAACTAATAATAAGTATTGAAGATTGTTTTTAAATTTTAGATTAAAGGTTATGTTAATGACAGTAACAATCATATGAACTTCCATATGGTATTCTACCATCTACTGAGTAAATTTATAATTATGTCATATAGGTAAATTAATTGTATTGATTAATAGTATTGATAACTGTCCGAACCATCTTAACTGGTTTTCTGGTATTTTATTGTTTATAGGGTCAATTCTTAATTGTTGTATTTTGAATTATTAATTACATATTAAAATTACAGGTAACTATTTAAAAATTGCATGTTACAGGTAATGTACTGTCGTGAGCAAAAAAAACGGGACACTGTTTCTGCGTGGGTTTAAATTGTGACTACCTAAATGGCTATCTTTACTCACAATAGTAAGTCAGGAATTGTCAAAAATGTGTGTCTTATTGACATTTATTAAACATTTTTAAAATAAATGTAAATATAAATTACTAAAAACGATAGAGAAAGATTATTTATTAAATTAAAATAATTAGTATTTTGTCATTTCACCGTTATTATTAACTGCATCTAATCTTATAGACATTGAAGCGACAATATTTTGTACAAAATTTATAGAAATTTGATGCCAAGCATTATGAACAATCTCCCAAAATTCTTCCTGGGTAGAAGCTCTATCTCATTAATCCCCATACATTTTCAATGCGATTTAGATAAGGACTGTAGGGCTGGATATCTCAAGTTTAATTTCATTCTCTTGTCACATTGTCAGGAATTGTCAAGATGAGACAGAAAATTGTATTGTTCTTATAGCTTCCTTTAATGTTTTGAAAGGGTTATGCCTAATCTCAGTAACTAATGTTTCGTCTTCCTGCGTATTCGAAATTTTGTTACGTCCGGAAATTATTTTCCGATTTAAATTATCCTCTTCCCTCCTTTTTTTTTATATATTCTTGCGGCTGAACTTTTACCAATATTAAATTGAACCGATACACTTCTTAATGATTTCCCATTTTTCAAACTAGTAACAAGTCTAGCTTTATCAGTTTTCGAAAAATGTGGCATTTTCAATTTCGAATTATCAACTATGATATATAATTTGACGTAGAGTTTGAAAGTTAATCAAATGTTAAAATTACAACGCTAAAAAATAAAGGAAATTGACATTACGATTTTGACACTGTCCCGTTTTTTTTGCTCACGACAGTAATCTTTTTGAGTGTTAGATACAGAAAATAGAGTACGCTGCTAGTTCATTTTCTTCCATTATTTTGAAAATTCCTGAGTTAATACAAATTTTTCAATTTAATCTATCACGGCTAACCAAAGTTAAAAATTTTCTATTACAAATCCTTTAGATAAAAATGTTTTTGTGTACTAAAAATATATTACATATACAGTGGCTTGCGGAGAGTATTTTATTTGGTGCTAGTGGTTCTGGTTTACTGATAAGTACCGAAGGTAGCAGCTTTTGATATACACATAATTGAACGTTAAAAAAACTAACAAACACATGTTCATTTATTTATAGTGATAATTTTATTTATTTGTAATGAAGCTCTATTCTTCTATCCAGAAAATTCTCTCTCTAACATTTTGCATACAGCACAAACACAATTAGGTTAGCAATTTTTCATCGAGGAGTATGGCTTACCTGTTTGTTCCATTATATCGGAGAAAAAGTACAAGAACTCTTAAAAGTTATGAATACAAACATAAAAATGCGGCGCTAAACTGCGCCTCTCGCAGTGGCGGCTGGCGCATAAGCGCTGCAGTGCTGCAGAGCTCCCAAAAAATTGCGCGGGCGAACCTGTATTAGTTATAACTAGTTTTCTTTTACATAATTTTTCTGATTTCTGATGTTTATAAAAGCGTAACATATTGTTGTGAAAATTCTCCCCCTGTATATCAAAAAATTTGCATATTTTTCTACATCATCCTGTATAGGACATCAAACCCTACAATTTGACACCTCAATCATCAAAATCCGATCAGTAGAAGCCGAGATATTCGCTTCCGAAATTCCAACACTAACGCCGGTTATATATAGTATATTATCAAATAATATACAATAGGCGACCAGTGGAATAACCAACCTAAATCGCGCGATCGCTCACTTGTTCCTTATCTGGTCCACACGAACGTGCTCACAGAGCTCTTTAAAACACCCGCGCGCACCCCGCTACCCCCGCTGCTGTCTAAAACCAATGCGTGATTTTATCAGGCATGTTCGCTGCATTCTGTCCAGCGCGGTCATATGATTCGGTATAGGTATTTAATATTTTCGCGTGTTTTTTACTGTGCGGCGAGTTTAACGTAAAAACAATAATATTAGAGTGCGCGTGCTTGTTTTTGTGTATTGTTGACAATTTATATAAACTCTGTGTATTATGGAGGTGGTCTTTAATTTAATTAATGTGAAGAGATTCTTTAAATATTCATTCGAAGAAAAGATAAAATTAAAAGCAAATGGTAGGCCATTAGTAGATATCACTATTGAAAAAACTGGTGTAAGTAGAGGGAAAAATTATACACGTAAATTTAGTAGCGATATTTATTCAAAAAACGAATGGATTTGTGGATGCAACAAAAAAAAATGCTTTATATTGTTTTCCCTGTTTACTTTTTGGTGGCGATAAAGCTTGGACGGAAATAGGGGTCACGGATCTAGAGCACTTGAGTTTGAAAATAAAAAGACATGAGAATTCTAAAAGCCATCTTCATAATTGTATGGAATTTGCGTTACTAGGGTCAACTAATATTATGGCTCAACTAGATTCTGCTTATTGGGTAAATATACAGAGACATAATGAAAATTATCGTTATATTTTATCAAAAATTATTAATTGTATAAAATTTTGTGGAGCTTTTGAATTGGCCCTTCGGGGACATGATGAGAGCGATACTTCCGAGAATCCGGGGATATTTCGTGGACTTATTAATTTTTCGGCTGAATTAGATGCAACTCTAAGTGAGCACCTAAAAAATTGTTCGGTATTTAAAGGCACTTCCAAAGAAATACAGAATGATCTGATACAGTGCATACTTGAAGTCTGCCAAGAACAAATAATTGAGGAAATTAATAATTCTCCGTTTTTGGCGATCATGGCGGACGAAACAACGGATGTTGCTGCAAAAACTCAAATGGTAGTTATTTTTAGATATGTTCGTGATGGTGAGCCAATTGAACGTTTTTGGAACTACGTCATTCCTGAAAAATGTGATGCAGAAACACTTAGCAAAACAATTTTAAGTGTCATAGATGCTTTAATTCAAAATTCACCTAACAAACTGATTGCACAGAGTTACGATGGAGCAGCGGTGATGAGCGGACAACACGCAGTTCTTTTCATTTAAGCAACATCTTCCAATTATTTCCAGTATTTCCGGTTATTTCCAGTATGCACCTATAACCAGTTGCGATGTAGAAAGGACGTTTTCTATTTATAAGGATGTATGTACTTAATTCAAAGAGAACAAAATTGACAGAAGAAAACCTTGAGAAACTAGAACGACAAAATGAACAAATAAAAATGTTCCAATTATAGAAATAAAATTAAAAACTTTAAAAATACATACAACTTTTCAACAAATACATATGTATTTCGTAATTTTATAGATCACCACCCGTTTGTTTTCCAATTATATAAATAAAATTAAATATTTTAGAAATACAGCCTTTCGCCAGTACTGCACTGGGCTTTGCGTCATGTGGTAAGCGTGTCCGTTCTCTAGTTATTAGTAAAGACCGCCGTTCTCGGTCGGTTTACAGAGGCGTAGACTTTACCAGCGCTTCACGTGCTGTATGTTTGTAGTACATAAATAGCTATCATAGTGTGAAGTTGTTTGTAGACGTACTTACGAATACACATAGGCGTAATTCGAACGGAAACTATTTTTAAAATAAATAACGCACACTTTTATTTCAATAAAGTCAACATAGTGACGCCGCTGTTTGCCTACCTAAGTGGCGGTCTTTACTAATATATTAATATATATATATATATATATATATATATATATATATATATATATGGTAAACTTAATCAGTCGGCGATTAAAGGTCTGGTTTATTACTTCAAAGTATACCGGGTGCGGCAATAGTGTGTCCGCGGAGCTTAGCATGAAAACTAATAAAGTTGTAACAATGGAATTTTACGTACACATGTAGTATGCTACAGTACATTTTCTAATTTTATTTATATATTTACAGGGTGTTCCAAATTTCCGCGATCACTTTCAATTTTTTTTTTTAAATAGATTGCTATACTTTCTTGTTATTATGATGATAGCTACCCAAATTATCTTTGCAATGATATATGACAATGTGCACTTACAACTGTTAGTTTTGGTTTTATTGCAAATTTTGTTAAAATCTTGACAGTTGCAGCGTCTAACATTTTAAGTCTTAGCCTGAAAATGGGTGCAGTGCCTCACGTAACTTTTTTGTTACCAATTTATGTACTAACACGTTATATGTTTTGAGGGTGAACAACGTGACAACATATACAGAGTGTTAAATATGTCGTGCCAAAGTTATCGAAGTTTAAAGGCTATTTTCTCTTTTTTTTTAAATTGAACCTTTTTTTAAAACTGTCGTTCTAAATAAATAGAGTAATTTATATCAGGTGATCAGGTGATTCATTCAATTTCCAATCAAAGAAGAAGGATAAGGTTTGAACGTTCGCGTGATTTAAATATCAACTTTGTCTGCTATTATTAAACGTCTAATATATATATATATATATATATATATATATATATATATATATATATATATACCGTAGTCGACAAATTTTAATTTCTGTTTGCGTATATAGTATATAGTGTATGCTTGTTATATCCAACGATGCCAGCTTTAAAAACAGTGGAGGGAGAAGCAGAGTGGTGGACACACATACACAATTAACATGCCCTATTCCCTAACAAGCACTTACCGGGTGTACAACACTTATTTCTCTATGTGCGTATATTAATAGTCGATTTCAACATGCATGTTTTTACAACTCAAGAAAAGACACAAATCATAAAATGGTATTATGCCGGTAGACACCTCAATGTACCTGTACATACCCGATATCCATAATAAATTAAATGTATGGGCTGGTATTTTAAATAATTCAATTATCGGTTCTTTCTATAGGGACGTATCGGTAATGTCCGCCAAAAATTTTATTATAGGTTGGCATACTGCCAAGTACAATGTGGTGGATTATTTGAACCTTTAATTTAGAATATTTATTTTTTATTATTATCGGAGAAGAGTTAATTTATTTTCTGTTCGTAAGAGTTACATTTATTTTTTTTACATAATTTAGAATTAATATTTCATTTTATTTATACGCGGAAAATATAAGCTTTGATGTACATCCTCATAAAAGTAATACACCATGAAATCAATATTTTTCTGTAAATATTCGTGGCGAATTTTATACGTATTTCTAAGATGCCTTCTACAACCCTCTGAAGCAATAGACTTACTGACTAGCTATAGCCTAATTGAACCTTATTGTACTTATGCATACATTCATTGGTAACCTCGCTATATGTCGTTCTTTACTTTTCTCTGTCCTCTTCTACTTTCGTACCAGAAATTAAAATTTGTCGATTACGGTATATATTTATATATATAAATATAATATGTATTTTCGTGACCTTGGTATGATAAGGTAAACTTAATAAGTCGGCGATTAAAGGTCTGGTTTATTACTTCAAAGTATATATATTTAAAACAACCCTACATGTTTCGGCAATGATGCCTTTGTCAAGGGAATAAAAAATATATTTTACTTTATATATATATATATATATATACATATATACATATATATATATATATATATATATATATGTATATATATATATATATATGTATATATACCGCTGAATAGCGCCCCAACTATGCGAATCTGAAGAATACGTATAAATGTCTAACTGAAAATCAAAAAAGAAATTTCTTTGTTTCATCAAAAATTTCCAAATTTTTAATGCTAAAATATAGTTAAAGTCGGTCCATATCTTTATTTATTCTTTATTTAGGGAAATGCAGCTGTAATTCAAGTTCATTGACCTGGAAGAATAAAATTCCTAGACATTGGTTAGACGATACGTTTAACATAAGTCCCTATTCATAAAAATAGTAAACGTTTATATTTGGATATCAAAACATTTATGCACAAACACTTAAACATATGTGGTGCTTTAATTACGATGTTTTTTGTGGATGTCAATAATAAGCCGATACGTCGAATATGTCCTATGCCGCATTAATTAAAATGTGAATCGAATTAAAGTTTGAACGTTCTTTTAAACGTAAAATTATTACGCAATTGCACAACTGCCGTACTACGGGCAAGATATATTCATCTGTTTCCTTTGATGTAACTCAAAGCATCCCATAAAAGTTTCTAATTCACGCCTCAACAGCTCAGTGGTCGAGCAATGGTCCGGCAAGCCAGAGGTCGTGGGTTTGATTCCTACTTGAGGGCGATTTTTTTAAAATAGCGTCGTAAAGTGTAGAAAGAATATTTACAGTAAAATTATTATGTTTATAATAAAACAAAAATAGTCATAAAACGAAAAGCTTTATGTAGCGTGTCCATGGCGTGTCTAATGGTTTTTAATTATTCGTACGGAATTATTTACATATATTTTTTTTTCTTTAAATTTGTGGTGGTTCTGACAAATACCGATAAAACAATATAACTCGTCGCTAAACAGAATTACTGATGAATTAGAGCTGAAAGTCCGAATATAAAACTTTAATTTCAAATTTAGCATGTTGAAAGTGCAATTAATGAGTTTTTTTTTGTGTTTACACTTAAAAATATGCAGATTACTATTGCAATATCATTACTACATTACTTATATCAATACTGGAAAAGTTTTAAGCAATGATAAGGATATATTGAAAAATAATTCTTATATGGTTTGTCGGTATATTACTGTGACTACCAGAAACTAATGAAATATATTTCGCGCATTTTCATCGGCCGAAACATCAACAGAGGACGAAGCAGTGTAGCGAACAATTTTGTTAGTCACACTGATTCTTTCCTATTATTTCGCGTGTAGAACAGATTAATAGAAAAAGCTTTGATTATTGGATGTTTCAATGAGTTGTCTCTTAATTTCTCTTGGACCGAATAAATCAACTTTTGCAAGAGGATGATGGAGAGTTCATTAAAATTAGTAAACCGAATTGTTATGAGATTTTCCTAAAAATTTTTTGTGAAATGTACCATGAGAGCATAGAAATTAGAACGATAACATTTTTCTATTGTATAATAAACTTTTATAGAGTCGTTATTGGTCGTGATGAAGTTGACATATTAATAACATGCATTTAAATGGTAATGTCCTTTTATTGGTAATGGTAATTTGCAAGTCCAAAAATGGTGCATCTTATGGTTATCCAGAAAAAACAAAATAACTCGTAAGATATGTCGGAATCGTTCAATTTTCTATGATCCCGGTGGTACATTCATCGCAAAAACAGAAGTGTACAACTCAGAATGTTTACAACGAATAATAAAATATGTCAACAGTGGTGGGGATATGTTAGTACGAGGTTGCATTTCTGCAAATGGACTGGAGGATTTAGTAATGATAAATATAAATTTTATATTTCAACACGAGAACGTCTCCAAACATTTCTCGCGAGTTCTTAAAGACTATCTGCAAGGACTTACCAAAGAAGAACCTTGGAACTAGCGTGTCCTGTACAAAGTTCCAACTTAAATATCATAGAACATCTTTCGAAAAACCTTATTTGAAAAAAAATTAAAGGCAGGCAAGAACTGCCCAAGAATGTATTGAAGAACTGACAGACAAATGGGCAATACCGCAAATGGATTTATTACAAAATTATATAAATTAATTTCAAAAAAGAATTACTGCTATACGTAAATTTATATTTAGTTAGCCTAGCCCATTTTTCTTAAACAAAACAAAATCTTGTTATAATGGCAAGAAATAATAACATTTCAAAAGTGTCACAGTAAAATCTTAGGTCAAAAAGTTGAAGTACTGCTGTGCAGTAAATTCTGAAAGAAAGCATGTCGAATGCAAATGTGAAAATCGATAAATTGAAGTATCGAGGCATCATCAAATATTGTATTGTATTTGAAGAGGTTAAGTGATAATGAAATTTATGAAGATATGCTTAGCACACTTGGCGATCAACGCCCATCATATGCGACTGTCAAAAATTAGATTGCGTCATTCAAAAGAGGAAAACTTTCCGTTGAAGATGAAATGCGACCAGGAAGGCCGATTTCGGTGTCCACCCTCGAAAATATAGACGTAGTTCATGACATGATGACCGTCGAATTTGACTGAAACATATAGCTGAGGCACTAAAGATTTCATGTGAATGTGTCCATCATATAGTTCATGTCGATTTAGTTTATGTCGATTTAGATATGAAAAAAAATTCTGCAAAATAAATTTCTAAATGCTTGAACGCCGAACACAAACGGGCAAGAGTGAAAGCATCACGATCAGCCTGTGCCCGTTTTGAAGGAGATTCAGATTTTTTGAACCGTCTTGTGACTATGGATGAAACATGGCCCATTTTTACGACCCAGAAACAAAATAACAATCGATGGAATGGAAGCATCATGATTCTCCAAGGCCTAAGAAGTTTCGAGTTCAAAAATCCGTTGGAAAAGTTTTTGCTTCAGTTTTTTGGGATATCCGTCGAATAATTCTGATCGATTACCTAAAAAAGGGTCAGATCATCACTGGAGATTCTTATTCTAAATTACTAACCACCCTGAGAGAGAAAATTAAGGAAACAAGACTTGGCATGTTAGCGAAAGGTGTGTTGTTGCAGCACAATGCCCTGCATACGAATCGCGCATTACCATGAATACAATTCGGGATCTAGGGCTCGAATCACTGGAACACCTGCCCTATTTCCCAGGCTTAGTCCCGTTAGATTATTATCTGTTCTCTCGATTGAAAAAAAGTTTAAAAGGACGTCAACTTTTGTGTAACAAAGAGGTAATAAAAGCTGTGGAGGGCTGGCTTGCAAATCAAGTAGAATCTTTTTTTTAGAAGGGTTAAAGGCGTTGTAAGATCGCTGTATTAAGTGTATTAATTTAAAAAGAGACTATGTTGAATAATAAAATAGAAAAGAGAGAAAATTAAGGAAACAAGACTTGGCATGTTAGCGAAAGGTGTGTTGTTGCAGCACAATGCCCTGCATACGAATCGCGCATTACCATGAATACAATTCGGGATCTAGGGCTCGAATCACTGGAACACCTGCCCTATTTCCCAGGCTTAGTCCCGTTAGATTATTATCTGTTCTCTCGATTGAAAAAAAGTTTAAAAGGACGTCAACTTTTGTGTAACAAAGAGGTAATAAAAGCTGTGGAGGGCTGGCTTGCAAATCAAGTAGAATCTTTTTTTTAGAAGGGTTAAAGGCGTTGTAAGATCGCTGTATTAAGTGTATTAATTTAAAAAGAGACTATGTTGAATAATAAAATATTCTTTCCCAACTTTAAATTGTTTCAATAGTAGGCTAAGAATATATCAATACCCCCTCGTATATATAATTCTGTGGGATTATTTTTTTAGTTTTGCTTTTGATATGAATCCTGTGTTGCTTAGTGATCCAACTTTAGAAATGCATTTTTGGAAGTTTAAATTTATACCAATTTCGTTGCTTTTCATTTATCATTGTGGCAATCACAAGTTTAATCATTGTCAATTGAAAATTTATAATTATTTAGAAAAGGATTAATTAATAATAACGTTAAATTTATATTGTTTAAAATAAAAAGTGTGGTAAAGGTAAAGATTTCTATAAAAACTACAGTTAGTACTGAAATGTATTATATTCACGTTTATCTCGCATTCTGAAAGATGGCTTATTTTAGTATGCGGAGTATGTTCGTGGAGAGCACATCGGCGTGTTCGCCGACGCAAAAATAAAATAATGCTTTGTAAGTTTTGGCTAAAATTTATTGCCTAAAATATATTACCCAACGGAATTACGTTTATTTAAGTACTAAGTGCATGTTTAGTGAGTAATTATTCATTGTAATTATTTTTAAACCAATTGATAAATTAATTATCTATAAAATAAAATAATTTCCGAGCGGCCTTTTTGCTGTTTAACCGTACAGATGAATTAAATCGATGGAGATGCAGTTATTTCGACCTATATTAGAATGTTTTCCATCGTATTTCTATTTTGGTAACTCTAGGACCGATAACAATAAAAATTAGAAGTAAAAATAAAGATGCGTGAGTAAAACTTTTGTTATAATTAGCTGAATTTTCATAGTGAAAATTGTTGTAACCGTACAAGTGGTCTGCTATTAATTTAACATTATAAAGTGTTACATATCGATCGGGGATGCTGCATAACCTTGGTCTTGCTTTTACCACCCTTATATTTTTAGTTGTGTTTTCGTTTTGCGAATAATTCGCTTTAAATAAGAGGATTTCAAATAACATTTACTATACGTTTTGAAAATTAAATAAATTATTTTATGCAACGCTTCCCTATAATATTTTATTTATTTCAGGACAAACAATAAAAACATTAACACATATTTAAAATCATGGCCGTGGAAATTCTAGATGAAGATCATTTTGCAATTAGTGCTATTGTAACAGTAATGATGCAAATAATTTTTTTTACTGTGGCGGCGACATTTCAAATGGATAAAGTAACAGATTTTGCCGGAGGAATAAACTTTATAATTCTTGCGCTGTTAACTTTTTTTTTGGGACAAGGGGAAAAGGTAACATATAATATCAAATTGCCTAAGTTCCAACAGCAAATTACATAACTTTTAGAGAACATATGATAGCAGGCAACTTATGGTGACTGTATTTATATGTCTATGGGGTGCTAGATTGTCGGGGTATTTATTGTACAGGATTTTGAAAATTGGTAGAGACAAGAAGTTTGATGATAAAAGGAGCAACGTTATCAGATTTGCAATATTCTGGACATTTCAGGTAAGTTTCAATTTAATGCGGAAACGTATTTTTCAAGTGTTTACTTACATTATGTACATAAATTCTCGTTGACGCCAGAGCTATACGTGACGCAAATAATTAAAATATTTGAAGTAAAAGGTATACTTTTCATGATTCAGTAAGTAGTTCTTATAGTTGCTTATTCATAGTTCAGAGCTTTCTGTTTATATTTGCACTATTTTAAGTTAAGAATAGCTAACGAACTTCATTTTATACTAAAGAAAATAGAATTTTATTTGTTTAATTCTCTCACTCATATCAATATAGCTAAATTTGCTAGGATTATAGAAAAATAAAAAAATATAGAACACATATTTTTTACATTATTCAGATCGTATTCTGAAGGGGCAAAAGATATTTTTCACTGTAATTTTGAACAGGCAGAGATAGGGAGAGGTTTAAGTAATAGTTTATACTTACATACATTACAATTTAGTAATAAAGAAAAGTATTTCTCGAATATATACCGTTACTTGCAAAACTAACTATTAGAAAAATTGAATATACACTTTGTATTATAATTAAAAGTAGCCGATTATTGGAATGGATAACTGCGGATCTAGTCGGTAGAGAGGTCACCCCTTAAATGCGCTTTGTAAATTATAGTTTAATATTAGTCTTTGTGTGAGGCATGTAATGTTATGTTAAAATAAGTTTTGGTATGCTCTTCTTGTGCGTGCATCCAAAAAGGCCAAAAATTAGTGTAGATGTAACTGCAAAAGTGCGAAGGATTTGTAAACATTATGGGTTAATTGATCTAAATCAACAAAGACTGTAGATGGTATCCCAGGTCAAGGTAGATTACGTACAATCACAATAAGACACGATAGTTATTGTTAACTTTTTAAAAAGATCCCCGGGAGGACAATCAGAATTAGCAAAAAAGCATTTAAGAATATTTGATGTCTTTACGGAATAGATTAAGTGAAAATAACATTATTTATCATAGAAGTTATCAATCATTTATGTTAGAAAACTATGTGGGCGCACAAAACATGGAGCGAGGTGGATCGAATGTTGTTTTTGCACGAGAGTACTTTCTAGGCCCGAATGTGTAGAAAGAACGCATGCTCCTCAGATAGAAATCGGCTTCTACAACCTGCAGTAAAACATCCAGTGAAAGTGCACATGTATTGTGTGTGTTTACTGGTAATCTAAACACCTGAAGGATGATTTGGTTATACCAGAAGTAACGGCAGTACAAAAACGGTTAGATAGTTTCTAACATGGAGAAATGGTTATTGCAAGAGAATGTCTGAAAATCGTAGTAGACTGTGCGTTGAGTGGAAAATGATATTCAAGCGATTGAGCTGCCTTCACAATCGCCGCTCGGAAATTCAAATGAAAACGTGTGGGCCATTATGAAGAAAAAGCTTCATGGAAAGTGTAGTTATACTGCTAAACAGCTTTTCCATGCCGTAAGGAAGACATAACGAGTAGGTACGCTGAAAATTTGGTAGCATTAATAACACTGGCCTACAACCATTTTGGTGCTGGAGATTTTAGACCCGATTTTAGGTATGTCTTACATGGCGATATCAAAAATGTTACCCGTTTTCTTCTGTCAGCTCTAGTTCCCGAGAAAAAAAAAACACAATTCACGAAAAAATATATATTTTATTGACATTAAACATCAAGAAATTGTCTTTTGAGTGATTTTCTAGAATGAAACTGACTCGGGCAATCTCGCATGATTCCCCAGCAATAGTCAGCCATCATATGGCTGTCCCACCTTCCTTGGTATCTATTCTCCATTGTTTTTAGGTCTTGGTGGAAACGTTCCCCTTGTTCTTCGCTTAGAACTCCTAAATTGTGTTGGAAATGATGACTATTGAGATAGTGTAATTTTATACTCATATTACAGCCTAAATCTTTGAATCGCACCAGCATTTCCTCTACTAGTTCTACATAGTTGTCAGCCTTATGATTTCCGAGGAAATTTTGTGCAACTTCTACAAAAGATTGCCAGGCAAGCCTCTCCACATCATTCATACAAGTCTCAAAATTAGTTGTGTCTTTCATCAATTTACGTATTTGAGGTCCATCAAAGATACCTGCTTTTAGTTTTTCAGTACTTAAACCAGGAAATTTGTGAGAAATAAACTGGAAACATTGACCATTTCTATCGAGAGCCTTAACAAATTGAGAGACGCCATTCATTGGGCTGATAGATCGTTAAACCCATGAAAGCCAGCAAACCACTCACATTACAGCAATACACAAAATTTTCATCAGATGAAAAAAACTTCAATAACTTTCCCTCTCTCGTGCGATATGTAGACACTCGAACATCTGAGGAAAGACAATTTTTTTCTTTTAATCTTGACGCTAGTAACTCAACACGTTCCTTCGAAAGATCTAAGTCTCTGATGAGGTCACTAAGCTCATTCTGCGAAAATGGCTTAGGATCTGATGTTATTCAGCAGTATTGAAAGTCATCATCTACTTGGGAAGAAATAGGTATTTCAGCTTCATCCTCCTGAGATTGCTGCACTACCTGGTGAAAATTTGGTATTGAAACATTTTCTGAATGAGGAACAGGTCTTTGTACTGAAGAAATATTGGGGTATTTACATTTATGGCGATTGTTTTTGTTGATGCCCACTATATTAATCATACAAAAGTAACAGTCGTCATAATGATTTTTTTGTTCTCGCCATATCATAGGCACTCCAAACTTCAAAGAGTTACGTTTCCCTCTCTCCCATTGTCGCAAATGTTCAACGCATATTTTACAAACACTATGAGGTACCAACACTTTATCTTGGTGTAGAATTTCAATACCGAAGTAAGCAAAATACAAACGACGCACTATGTTTGTAATCGATTTACGCTGATTTTTCAGTATGTATTCACCACAAACATAACAAAATATATCAGGATCGTTAACACAACGTCTGGACGTACTAGCCATAATGAAATAGTAACACAAACTTTATCGATGATTTTGTAATAATGACTAGTTACGAACAAGACCATAACAAGACCGACAACAATTCACAATGAGGGTAGTAGGTAAACTAGAGCTGATGAGTTAAAATAACGTATGTCAATATACTGTACATTACCTACTTTATCGACTATTCAAACAAACAGAGATGCACCAAAAAAAAATTTTTTTTTGTAGGCCTGTGTAATCGATATTTAGCAATATTGGTTTTTCATTAGCACTCAATATTTTCGTTGAGAGTATCATATTTTAAAGAAATAAAAACGTATCTGATACTATGTTTTAGAGTACTATCGCTTGAAAAACATTTATACTAAATATACACTCATCAGAGAATACAATGTTTTCTTGTTATCATCACTTGCAATTTCGTAGCCTACCCATAGACAGAAGTCTACCCGCTTAGCATCATCGCCAGGTTCGCCGAAAATGTGTTTTATACGCCTTTATGTTGCTTGCTGCATAAACACGACAGAGAAATGATACGCTCATATGTGATCGGCCGCTCGTTTTCTTGAAGATTGTCTAGGATTTTGTCTAACCGAATCCAAAGCTAAAGAGTACCTTCATCTTAATTATCATAGTTCTTTTTCGATTTCTTTCTGGGAATGACAGTTCCCGTTTTATCGAATCATCTTACCAGCCTGCTAAGGGTTTTACAGTGAATAACAATATCAGGATACTTATTGTGAAAGTTTTCAATTGCGTATCTTGCTGGTGCTTCGCCTGCACCATAATATTGTAGCGCATAAACTTTTTATGTGCCAGCATTTTGACAATTAAATACTGCATGACACTAGTTCACCTAGCACATGCCCAGCATGTGAAATGCATTACGTTCAATGCAACTAGATGACATTATGTACTATGAAATTTAAATAAATTTCATAGTAATGCATTTCACATGTTGGGCATGTGCTAGGTGAACTACTGTCATGCAGTATTTAATTGTCAAAGTGCTGACACACAAAAAGTTTATGTGCTACGACGTCTAGTGTTATTTGCGAATTTTCGATCAAGCAAAAACTTTAATAAAGAATTTTTTTTTTTCATAAATCTACAATAAAAATGTTTTTCCTATTGGGACACCTATCCAGCAACACACTGTATATATATTTTTTTTGTTGAGCAATCAATAACGCCATATTAACAAAAAATTAAAAAATGAAAAGTTTGCTTTGGAAATGTGACGGAGTAAAAAACAAAATATTATTGAAATGTTAGTTCGTAAACCAGTTGATGAGGTGATACAGTTTAGCGATTAGTGAATCATTATTGTTAGTTTCCCTGGGTTATCTACCATGTTAAGCATTTAAAAATGGAATTTACTAATGAGGAGAAAACAGATATAGTACGATGCTTTTATTTATCAAATGATAACTGCCGCCAAGCTGCAAATATGTGCGTTAATCAATACCCTGACCAAAAACGACCGCACTGGACTACATTTCTAAATTTGCGCACTCCATTATTGAGGCACAAGAGTTAAAAAAAAAATAAGAAAAGTAAGAAATAGAGATATAAATCTGAGCGATGCCGAAGAAAATGATGAAGTAAATATTTTGGCCTATTTTAGAGGAAATCCCACTTCTTCAATTCGAATTGCTGTACAAAAGCTTGGCGTTACCAGGTAGAAAATTATGAAAGTCCTTAAGAAACACGAAATGAATCCCTTTAAAATTCGTTGAGTGCAACATTTACAACCGCCCGATCTGCAAAAACGGATGAATTTTTGCAATCGGTTATTAAATATTGGACGACAATATTTTTCACACATTTTATGGACGGATGAAGCAAATTTTCAAAGAAATGGTGTGTTTAATAAACAGAATAATCACTTTTGGAATAACGTGAATCCTCGTAGGATCCGGCATATTCGATGTCAAATACGTTTTTCTACAAATGTCTGGATAGGTGTGATAGGGAATCAGTTATTGGAACCTTATTTTTGTAACGGCACACTTAATCAAAAACAAATATTTAAACTTCCTTGAAAGTGTATTTCAGGAATATTTAGACCATCTCCCTTTAGCTATCAGGAGGCAAATGTGGTTCCAACATCACGGCGCACCACCGCATAACGCGCAATTAGTAACAAATTGTCTACAATTAGAATTTGGAAATTGGTGAATTGGGTATAAAGAGTCGTCACATTTACGGCCTTCAAGATCGCCTGACCTTTCAATATTCGATTTTATTGTCTGGGGATTCATTAAAAATAAGGTCTATTGCACTTCGTCGAATACCCTAGAAGAACTCAAAAATAAAATACAATTGGCAGCACAGGAAATTACACTGCATATGTTAAGAAAATCCCAACATAATTTATTACGTCGAGCTCCTATGTGTATCAACAACCAATACATATATCCTACTTACTTATGTGTTTCTTTCTGTTGTTATTAAATGGAGTTATTTATTGCCCGATGAAAATAAATATACTGTATTCAGAATTGAATAAACTAGCTAAATAACCAATAATATACAGTTCAATTAAAAAAAATTATTTCATTAGATCATCTTCTATTTTGCGAGTAAAAGCACTCGCAGGATCGGAAAGAGGATAAAAAATAGTATCGGATACGTTTTGATTTGTTTTAAATATGATACTCTCAACGAAAATATTGAGAGTACATATATTGAAAAACCAACCATTCTCTATACAATATGACCTCTTTAAACCGAACTAATAATTGCACTGATTGATCCGGATTTTAGAAATGTTCGGATTATCGAAAATTGATCTAAAATACGCATATACCCTATTATCTAAGAATTTTATCATTCTTGCGAGGAAAAGTCTTTTATTTCCAAATAAAAAAGGAATTACACTACTACCGATTCATCTTGAACATTCTCCAAAATACCCATATCGTTCATAGATTCAGATGATTCTGTTTGTCCGACGGTCCAGTCAACAATTTCTTGTCTAGTTACATTTCCAGAAAGTAAAGAAAATAGATTCGGGAGCCAATCGTACTGTTCAAAATATTGACTTTAAGGACTAAGTTTTGCAACAATTTGAAAACAAGCACTCATGCTATTGCCCATGCGATACATACAAGTCAAACATTTGTATGGAATGTTTCACATTCCAAAAGTGCAAACGTTAATTCAAGCTGATTATCCCAACAGAGCTCAATTTGCCGAATGGTTAATTTGAATAAAATTAACGACGAACCAAGATTTCCTATTAGTGTATTATGGACAGACGAGGCATGTTTTACAAGAGATGGTTATTTTAATACACACAATAGTCACGTTTGGAGCGAAAAGAATCCTCATGCCGTTCACAGGTTACATCATCAATGGAAGTTTTCTGTTTATATTTGGGCTGGAATTGTTGACTATTATGTAGTGGGACCATATTTACTGCCTGCACGGTTAGATGGTTCTCTGTATAGGATTTTTCTGGAATACACTTTACCAGAATTGCTTGAAAATGTCCTACTTAATATTCAAAGAAATATTGTTTTCTAGCATGATGGTGCACCAGCACACTTTGGATTAAATTGCCGAAATTACTTAAATGCACAATTTCCAAATGGATGGATCGGAAGAGAAGGGCCGATTTCTTGGCCGCCACGTTCACCAGATATGACTCCTGTTGATTTTTGTATTTGGGGTCATATTAAATCACTGCTTTATTAGGCATCTGTTAATACAAAGAAGAGTTAGTGGTTCGAATTATTCTAGCGTTTGATGATATTCGTGAACGTCCGCAGGTATTTCCAAAAATTCGGCAATCGATTGGGCATTTTTACAACTTGTGTATCGACAATGGTGGTCGTAATATCGAAAAATTTTTATAAAGTTTGATGTAGTATTATTTCCAATAAAATGTTCCTTAACCTGATGTAATTGAGATTGTTTCTAAAAATCTCTAGTTTATCCTGACAAAGAAATTTCCAGACACTAGTTTATTAATAAAAAATGTTTATTTAAGTGCTGAAAATTAGGAATCGTTATTCTGTGACATTCTGTAGATGTTAATATCCACAATAAAAAATAATCTTAATTTATACAATTCAAAAAGATTTATATTTATTTAGGTAATCAAAGCATTATCCAAAATTCATAATAAAGTGGGGTATTAGTCTTGAGACAATTATTTCTCTTACTTTGGGAGACTCTATACAGGTGTTCTGAAAATAAATGGACAACGTACGAAAAATGGAAAGATGTAATTATGTAGAATATACGTCCAAAATATTTTCCAAAAATTCCCTCTCATAAGCGAGAAAAAATAATGTCAAAGATATTTATAAAGTGTTTGTCACGCCACTGTGTGACTAGCTATGTCATAAAGAATATCGCAGACGATATCTTAAATCTGACCGATAATAACAAAAAAAGAGTAGCTATTGTCGGTCTTGCTTTAAGTATCGTCTCCGATTCAGTCGATTGTTACATGTGTGTTACTATGTGTACGTTCGATATGATTTACAATTACGTCTTCGATTAAAGGTAGATTGTTACCAAATTGGACGTGCAATGGCCTGTAGAATACACATTTTACATCTTCTTTAAAAATTCACATGCAAGTATAAATTTTTAACAGCTGACTTTTCGTACTAGGTTATCGAACCTTTAGCATACAAATCTGTTAATTAAATGTCATCTTCTGGAGTTTTTATGAGCATATTTCAGCCATATTTTTAAATATATTCTGAAGCCACGTTAATATTTTATATTTGGTACTTCTCGTAACAAAAAAAAACATTCATGTAATACACATGAAACGAAGATGATTTAGATCAGTTCTAAAATTTTATATTGAGGTTATTGACCTTAGCATACAACAATGTTTTAGTTTTTATAATTTCGACAACTGTTACATATTGCTATGAATAGTGGTTTGTTGTACAATAGCGCCACCATCCACAACTAATCTACCCAACTAGGATACTCAGCCAGTTGATATCCAACAATGAGACTTCTTTCTTCTCAGGGTTCCAATCAGAAAAACGTGGAACTGCAATATTATGCAGGCGCCAGTCAATCGTCTTTGACAAATATTATGGTTATTTATTTTATAAGATACTTATTTTAATAATCAAACAATAGTAAAGGTAAAGAAATAAAATGAGCACAAGATAAAATTTAAATGAATATTTAATACAAAAAAATCAAAAAAAGAAAAAAAACTATCTTTATAGAGTATAAAGATTGTGTATTTTACAATATACAACGAGGTAAAACAATTCACTGAATATGACAGCTACGTGAATTAAAACTTCCTCTATGACTCCTAACAACTTATCAAAAATAACAAAGTTTATTTTCAATTTCTCCCCAGAGAACCACACTGTATAAACAAATATAATGAAACACCATCAAAAATCTACCACGTGCGCGATCACATGTAACAAAAAAAATACCCTTGACTCCTCGTCGAATAAATTTTTAGTTATAAATTTTTTATTACATAAAAATTTTAAAAATATTCGTTATTATTTATTACTACTAATTAAGACTCTTAACTAATTATTTTTACACAATTGAAATACACTTTTCAAAGCTTTTCTAATTAAGACGTCTTAAGAATGTAAATCTACTTACATAAAAACTTATTGGAGACACATTTACTCGAAAACGTTGTTTAATCAAATACAAAAACAAAATTACGAGAACACCAATCTCGTATAATTATCGGGAATAAATATGAACTACCATCACTATGGTCACACTCAAAAAACACCCGTACTAATTAAATATTAAATATATCAATCTATACAACGTTCCCGTATAAATTCAGATGTTAATCTCCTAGAATTTTACTCCAGGCCCCTCAAACATGAGATCGATAACCAAAAAATACTAATTTTTTATCTCACATGTGAGATTTAAAATACATCGGATATACACAGATATACACAAATAATGTACATCCATTTTTAATAAATTTTAAATATAATTTAGGGAAAAATCCATAACATATCCCCAAAATCATATAATGGATAAGCCTGGACATGTCAAAATCTTATACATTATATGATTTTCCGCACTCACTGATAATTATCAGTTTCGTACACTCACAAAATGTCGCCGCACTCAGCCGATGCACAGTCTCAGTCTGGGCCTTCCTCCTCGATGTGCACCTGTGGATCGAACGGTTGCAGAGCACTAATATGGTATCGCTCCTTCTTACGACGACCGTCCATTGTGTATAATTCGTACGTAACATCATTAAAACGCCTGGTGATTCGATACGGTCCAATATAAGGAAGATCGAGCTTTTGACATTTTCATTGGGCACGTCTACCAAGACGATAACTTCTTACAATGACAGCATCACCAACTTAGAATCTTGTCCTGCTAGTAATTTTTTCATTTTGTTTATTGACATTTTCTTCCTTGCTCTGCCAGTCTTCTTCCCACTTGGGTTGAAATTTGTTCCATGTCTTCTACCCTTTCCATTTGTCGATTCCAGGGTCTGGCAGACTTTAACCCATACATCACAGTCGAAGGACACTCCAGAGTAACAGTATTCGGAGAATGGTTGATATTATCCTCAACCTCCTGGACATGTGTGACCCATCCTTCATGATTGTCGTGAGTTTTGATTTGCAGGAACTTGATTATCTCCTGGATGTATCTCTCACATGGATTTCCACATGGATGTCGTATGGAAGAGAAAGAAATATTAATGTCACGATCTTTTAAAGCATTTATAAACCCAGTATTATTAAAATACGTTGCATTATCTGCAAGAATTCTATTCATTTTCCCTTGATGGGTAATCCAACAATCAATACATTGTAATGTGGTTTCAGTATTATAATGCGAAGTAGGAAACAGTTTCACATATTTCGAGAATATATCTACCATAACTAAAATGTTTCTATATTCAAACTCCCAGGAATAAGATTTCCTAATTAATCAATAGCGACTAATTCTAACTTCGCTTGTGCCACTATACTCTTTACCTCAAATTGGCATGTGCGGTTTTTATGTTTACCTAACCTACATGTAATACAATTTCTAACTATTTATTTTGCAATAGTTCTACCTTTCTTGGCGTAGAATGCCTTTCTAAAAGTAAGCCGTACTTTGTATCCACCAATATGACCCAAACTCTCGTGTATTTGCAACATTGCTTGTCGAGTATATTCATCATCAACTACTACATAATTTTGATCTCTAATATTTTTCATAATTAAACCATCACGCATAATAAAACTTTTATAATTATCTTGATTTCTTAATACCTCTCTTAAATTGTCAAAACTTTCATTCTGTTGGACCTTAAGGATCAACTCATACTCAAAAGCCCCCTCAGCATATTCTCTATTATATTCATTTAGTTCAACATAATTAAAATTACTCTTATTGTTATACATTCTCGATAACGCATCGGCAGTAACATTTAGTACTCCCTTTATATGCCTAATTTCAAAATTATACTCTGACAATAACAAAGACCAACGATACACTCTATTATTTTTAAATTTTGTACTCAAAAGTGATGTCAACGCAGCATGATATGTTTCTACTATGAAGTTCTTGCCCAATAAATAAAATCTAAGCTTTTGAACCGCGTGTACTACAGCTAAGATTTCTTTCTCACTAATAGTATATTTAATTTCGTAGCTTTTTAAGATTCGAGATATAAAACAAATCGGTTCCTCTATACCTTCATTGTTAATTTGGATTAAAACTCCACTAATTGCGACATCACTTGCGTCTACTCTTAATATAAGCTGTTTATTAAAATCTGGCAAAATTAATATTAACTGATTATAAAATTCTTTCTTTAAATTTTCAAAAGCTTTCATTCTCTCATCAGTCCAACTAAAGGCTCTAACTTGGGTCCTCTACTTTTCATTATTTTCATTAACGATCTCTCAGACCAGCTCGAGTCTAATAACCTTTTCTTTGCCGATGACTTAAAGTTGATTTCTCGAGTCTCCGACTCGAGGGACTGCCTTCGACTTCAGACGGATCTGGTGAATATACAAACTTGGTGCAAGGATAACAATTTGCCTTTGAACCCCGTTAAGTGCAAGGTTTTATCTTTCACCAAAAGACGTGATGTTATGCACTTTGATTACCAACTTGGGGATATAAGTATATCCCGTGTTGAATCAGTTAAAGACCTGGGCGTTATCTTCGATATGAAACTGACTTTCAATGAACATATCAGCAATGTGTCTAAGCAGGCCACACAAACTCTTGGTTTTATTATCCGAAACAGTGGCGAATTTTCTAACGTGAGAGTATTGACATCCTTATTTAACTCATTAGTGAGATCACGTTTGGAATATGCCAGCTTGATATGGTATCCGTTTTATCAATCACAAAAACGTCTACCTGAGCAAGTTCAGCGGCGATTTTTGAAATACATGTGGCTCAAGGTGGACGGCGTCTATCCGGACAGGGGCTTTGATCACACTCAACTCCTTTCTCTTTTCAACGTGCCTTCTCTCTCCTTTAGACGTTTTGTAGCCAGTCTCAACTTTCTTCATAGACTTCTTCCCAATGAAGTTGACTGCACAACACTATTATCCTACTTTAATTTTCTTATCCCCCTATTCTTCACACGTCCTTCCCGTACTTTCTATCTTCCTTTTCCTCGAACCAATGTGTTGGTCAGGTCTCCTGTCTACGTTATGAGCAGTAATTACAATCAGGTTTCTTCTGAAATGGATATACATTTTCATGGTTTGTTGAGCTTCAGACAGCGTCTCTATAACATCTGCGATGTGTATTCGTTGTAGTGTGTAATTAATTAATTACTGGATGTTCCCGTTTCTTTCTTTGTTTTTCTTGGCTTTGATCACTTGTCCAGACTATTGTTTATATTCATATATATTATTTGCTTGATTGTTGTATATTATTTTAGGCTTCTTTATATTCTTTATATTTAGGAAATTATGTCTTTATAATACTTTTTTTTTTCTTCTATTAGTACTTATTGTTATGTGTATGATTTACAATTTTGTTTTATTTTATCCTGTAAATGGAATTATAATTCTGTTGGGTAATAAATATATAAATAAATAAAAAAAAATAAAAATAAATAAATTTAACATTCTTTTTAAGCATTTCATACAATGGTGCACTTGTCTGTGCCAGGTATGGAATAAAACGTTTATAATAATTAATTATGCCTAAGAACCCTCTTAACATTCTTACATTTTTAGGTTGTGGAAACTCTTTAATTAGCTCCAGCCTACTTTGATCCACACTGACATATCTAGGACTTATATTATATCCCAGAAACTTTATTTCACTCTTCAAAAATTCGCACTTCTTAATATTTACTTTTAATCCTTCTCTTACCAATACTTACATTATATTTCATACATGTTCTATGTGCTCCTGATAATTCTTACTATAAATTAAAATATCATCTATATAATGTACAACATAATCTTCGTAAGGTTCCAATATTTGTTGCATAGCCTTTATTAACGCCGCAGCAGAACTGCTTAATCCATATGGTACAGTCCTAAACTGATATACTTTTCCATTAACCATAAATCCACAATTCCTTTTCGAACGGTACCAACCAAAAAGCACTCCTCAAATCCAATTTACTATAAACTTTTGCATTGCCACATTTTGACAGTTCAAATTGAGCTTTCGTTCGCTCATTAAGTCTGCGCGCATCCAAACATAATCTAATATCTCCTGACTTTTTCTTTACCACAACTAACGGATTCACATACCTAGCTTTGCCTTGTTCTATTATACCATCTTGTAACATCTTCTTCACTTCTTCTTCTACCTGTTGTTGAATATTCTTTGGAATTGGATAATTTTTTATTTTAAAAGGTTTTGTCTCATCTACTTCTAACGAATGTCGATAATTTCAAGCGATACTGGGAAACTTGTTTACTAATTCTATATTATTTTTAATTATTATTTTAACTTCTTCTTCATATTTTTCATTACGATCTATTTTCATCGAATCAATATCTTCGGGAATTTCCACTTCTCCATCATTTTCTTTATCCATTTCTTCTAAAACCATTACCTCCTTTTCTTCAAATACTCCTGCTACTTAATTTTCTTCCATATTATTTATTTTATCCATACAGTTTATTTTCTGCATATAATTTATAATTTTCTCTTCGTCTCCAGCCTCCTGGATATGTAAACATAGCTGTAGCGTATGCGTGTGTGTGTTCAATATAGGTATTTATCATTTATACATACTTTGAATATTTTTGAATTCATAGGCGGAACATATAACAATTTTCATAGGATTTTTAATTCTTACAATTTTTTGAATTCATATTCTACATAATTGCACCGTTTCATTTTTTGCCCGTTGTCTCTTTATTTCAAGAATAGACTATATATTCAAAATATATGATTTAAGAACTTAATAATGAAATAATATTTTGTTATAATTTAAAAAATATATTGATGATATCAGCCAGTGTTAGGAGGAAGTTGAAAACAATACAAAATCGTCTTGCTTCTACTCTTCCGCGATCGTTATTTATAAAATGTTCTTTATTTCCGTATTAGAACTGTGTCCTTGAAACTTGTGTTATAGACGTTTCGTTACTATTTGCTTGGGATCTTTAACTATGAATTCTTTATAAACTCCACTGAAGCAAACAGGCGTCAATTGTATTACCGGAATAACGACGACAGCAACAGAAGAACAGAAAATTTTGAAAATGTTCCATGTAAGTGGTGCTGCAGCAATTGTTTTCGAGACGTGTTTTTGAAAGCTAAGAAATTTTCAAATAAAAAACATTTTAAAATACTGGATATTATATCGGACTGCTTATCTATTGTACTTTCATATTTTTGATATTCCTCGGATAATCCTTTTGAAAATATTCAAGATATAAATTTTTTGTGTGTTTGATAATATGTATATTTATTTTTTCTAGGCTGTGTGGGTGTACGTCGTAAGTCTTCCAGTTATAATAATTAATTCACCCAGGCATTCTATTCCGCCAGCTCCTAAAACTATGACAACACTTGATTCCACTGGAACGTGTTTATTTGTAACGGGTTTACTTGCAGAAACATACGCCGATTTGCAAAAATTTTCATTTAGACAAGATCCAGTAAACCAAGGGAAATGGTGTAACGACGGTAAGAAAAGCATTTATTAGAATAATTTTTAAAAAAACGTTTTTCTTTTTCTTAAATTTTTTATTGACTTTAAGAATTTCATTGTCGTCGTAAAGAATATACGCACTTCAGACAAGTAAATATGAAAAATTATGAATATTTCACGTTGTAAATTCAGTGAACAATATCCTTATTTCCGGAGTAATTATATCATAATAGATATTTATGTATTAAGGGAATAAACGACAGTTTTAATCCCGAGACAGTAAGTAATGCCTGAGCAACCGAAGGGAGCGAGGGCATTTTCTGCTGAGGGATTATAGACGTTTATTCCCGAATTACATACAAAACTTTTCTCCCGACCTTAAATGTAATAATTTATTTCATTATTAGTTTGACAGTTGATTGATAGATTGATCTGATGTCATTCAGTTAAGTTGGTTTGTCATGAAAATGTGCATAGTTTCTGGTTACTAATGACACTATGACACTTTATTCTCGGTCGGGAGAAAATATAATTTTCCGACGACCACAATGTAAAAAGAACAAATTCGCATGATTTACTAGCACTGAAAATTACAAATTGCATTGTATCCCCAAAACTGTGTTGAAAAGTTATCTTGTAACTAAAACTGTGCTGAAAAGTTCAAAAGGGCCAATTAGAATCGTCGCAGAACCGTGTGCAAAGTAACAGACGTGCCAACCTACTAATCTTAAAATAACAAATAGGAAACTGTCAAATGAATGACTCTCAAATGTCAAATTGTTGTTATGAAATACATCATATATCATTATTTTGTGAATCATTCTTTTATTTTAATTGAAATTAATTCTTGTCACTAAGCGGTCGTCGGAAAAGTATAGTGTACAACACGTGCTGAAAATATTTCACACTCGCATAATTAAACCACTCGCCTACGGCTCGTGCCTCAAACTTCATGCTCGTGTGAAATATCCTATTTTCAGCACTAGTTGTACAATATACTATTTCTCCCGACCGAGAATAAAGTGTCATCTTATACATCTGACAATTGACATATATTAGACTACTTTATTCTCTAGGGAATAAAATATTCGATTTTCCCTAGGGAATAAAGTGAATACTGTAGTGAATGACTTTTGGTTCATTTATTTAAGTCAACATTAATTTAACTGTCAGATTGACGAAGCATTTAAATATATCAATCAATTTTATTTTGTAATCGTAATAGTAACATTAGATGAGTTTACAATATTTATATATGGACAATCATCTGATATCTTAACTTGGCGGTTGCTTACAGTAGTGCTTGTGCAAAAATTATCTCCTTCACTGCCATTAATATTCATTTTTGCACAATAACTTAAACGGACTGCGTTTTTTTGAAAAAAAATAAGACACAAACAAACTCGTTTTACCTTAGTAACCAGAAACTATGCACATTTTCATGACAAACCAACTTAATTGAATGACATCAGATCAATCTATCAATCAACTGTCAAACTAATAATGAAATAAATTATTACATTTAAGGTCGGGAGAAAAGTTTTGTATGTAATTCGGGAATAAACGTCTATAATCCCTCAACAGAAAATGCCCTCGCTCCCTTCGGTCGCTTAGGCATTACTTACTGTCTCGGGATTAAAACTGTCGTTTATTCCCTTAACACATAAATATCTATTTTGTATGTTGAAATTGCGTCATTGTGTCTAACATATTTTGAAGTATATATATATATATATATATATATATATATGCTTAGTGCTTACGTCACAGCGCCATTTTTGCTGTGTTAGGCAAAGGTCGTCATTTCAAACAAATATTTTCTCCATAAGAATTAGCTAGTGTTGAACTTTTTATTTTTTATTAACATTAAAAGCATTAGTTTTTGCAGGTGGTAAGTATATTATCACCAAAACAGCAAATTTACAAACAATTGGCTATATAATATGCTATGTAAATAATTTTATTTGTTTTTAGGAGAATCGATTTTAGTGTAGAGGTTAGGTTACAAGAGTAACATACTTTAAAATTACTCTCATAGAGGTAAAATGTCATTTTAAATATAGAAATACATCATTGACACAGGCATTAACAAATGATACATCATATATTTTTAAAACGCAAAATGTAAAAACTGTTATTAACACAGAGCCATGATTATTGGCATCAAATCCAACGGCAATTACATATAACAAGAAAAGATTTATGTTATCTAATTGTGTGGACACCAACTGAAAGTGAGATAGTGTACAACGAAACGGACTCAACTTGGCGAAATAATATAAATATATTAAAAGAATTTTATATTAATAAATTTATTCCACACATTTATATATAAGAAGTAATATATTCTTAGCAAATATACGAACGTGCCTGTTTTATTATTAGTAGGTACAAATGAAACAGACATGCAATATACATATCTGTAACTGTACACATGGACAATACACCTCGTATTTTCAGGATTTATTTCTAGTTAAGACACGTGTTTCTGCCATCTATAGGCGTCATCAGTCAAGCTAGTGAAGCAATGTAATACAAATGATACAAATCTTTTTAAGAACAGATTTGTATCTGTATATACATTTACGCTGAAATCGCCTACAAGATATAGCAAATTTCGTCCTATAAGGTGGCACTATTTAATAAGTGACATCTGACGGACGAAAGAGACTATGCCGAAGAAGGCGACCTTTCGCTTGACCAGCTATGCTGGTACATAAGCGAAAAAATACGTATAGGTGTAGTCCATTAACACGAGCCAGATGGCGGTAAATATACAAAAAGGTTTAAGTATATCAATACGTTATGCACGTATTACGCATTGTTACAAATGAAACATATTTTTCGGCATAGTCTCTTTCGTCCGTCAGATGTCACTTATTAAATAGTGCCACCTTATAGGACGAAATTTGCTATATCTTGTAGGCGATTTCAGCGTAAATGTATATACAGATACAAATCTGTTCTTAAAAAGATTTGTATCATTTGTATTACATTGCTTCACTAGCTTGACTGATGACGCCTATAGATGGCAGAAACACGTGTCTTAAGCAGAAGTAAATGCTGAAAATACGAGGTGTATTGTCCATGTGTACAGTTAGATATGTATAATGCATGTCTGTTTCATTTGTAACAAATGCGTAATACGTGCATAACGTATTGATATTCTTAAACCTTTTTGTATATTTACCGCCATCTGGCTCGTGTTAATGGACTACACCTATACGTATTTTTTCGCTTATGTACCAGCATAGCTGGTCAAGCGAAAGGTCGCCTTTTTCGGCATAGTCTCTTTCTTCCGTCAGATGTCACTTATTAAATAGTGCCACCTTATAGGACGAAATTTGCTATATCTTGTAGGCGATTTCAGCGTAAATGTATATACAGATACAAATCTGTTCTTAAAAAGATTTGTATCATTTGTATTACATTGCTTCACTAGCTTGACTGATGACGCCTATAGATGGCAGAAACACGTGTCTTAAGCAGAAATAAATGCTGAAAATACGAGGTGTATTGTCCATGTGTACAGTTAGATATGTATAATGCATGTCTGTTTCATTTGTAACAAATGCGTAATACGTGCATAACGTATTGATATACTTAAACCTTTTTGTATATTAGTAGGTAGTAGAAAAGCTTTTGTAAAATATAATGGAAAAAGGCAAAATACCTTTTGGTTAGATTTGAAACATTTTTGACTAACTCCATAGTATATATATACTGAATATATAAGTACTGATTAAATATATGAAAGGTTTGTAATAATACTAATAATAGAGTGGACTACAAAAGTATTACTAAAAAGCACTTAATTGCTAATGCGCCTTAGATAACTCACATTAGTTCAATTTGAATTAATAAATTAAACAATGTGAAGTGTCTTAAGATGTATTAGCAATTAAGAGTTTTTTAGTGCTAGTTTCTTACACCCAAGTCCTTTTATCAATATAGAATATGCAAATAGAAAATATTTTAAACTTTACAGTTTATTTGTATATGAAATTATAAAAAATTTCCATTAACAAGTAAGCAAATTATATCTTAAATATTAAAGGAATAAAAAAAGACAAAAACAAATAAGAAATAATTTATTCTGGCTCAAGAAAATATTGTTCAACCTCTTTAATGAGAGGATACTCAAATTTGTCAGTGCTGCTACAGTTTGGCATACAACATCAGAATGTGGTAACAATGAAGTTGAAATAAAATTTAAAATATTATATGCCTTAAGTCTTCGTATTGCACGTTCCTGCACGTATCCTTGCACGACTTATGTTCTCGGTTTGTTTTACCTGTTCTGGAGTAAACTGGGCTGTGGTTAGAAATGGTGGAATGTTAACATTAACCCCGGATTGCAATGTTTGCAATCACGGACCCAACACATAATCATATTGCTAGTAATATCTTATTTATTCATTATGTTCTTTTCAAATGTAATCAACTTTCTAACATCATTTTAAGTTATCTATTACGCTTTTCACTTATCATTGGACTAAATGTTCTTTCTACAGATATTAAAAACATTCTACAATGATTCTTAATTTACTACAATAATTTACTTCACGTTTCGTAGTGTTAATTCTAGCAATCTAATCTCAGTACTAAGGTTATTTAATCGAAAATTATCAAAGTAAAGATTATTTCCACAAGCATTGTAGCTTATTGTTTGGAAATTTGTTCGTTTTGGTAATAAGATATTTACTACCTCTAAAAACTAACGATTTTTATTTTAATGAAAAATAAAAAGTTCAAGACTAGATAATTCTTATGGAGAAAATATTTGTTTGGATTCACGACCTTTGCCTACCACAACAAAAATGGCGTCGTGACGTCAGACTAATAGAGCGTATAGACCAGTTATTTATACGTCATTATTATCCTGTTATACAAGTCAACAAAAATGATTTTGTTGTATACTTGATGGAAAACGCCACTTTGGTAGAAACAGTGAACAAACGTTTTACTTTTCCGCTTAGTAACATAATTTTTACATAACAATTAAACTTTATTTGTTCAACATATTAACATACAAATTAAACGTGCAGTTATATCAATTTTTAAATGATATGGCACTGGTTGAAATCAGAAAATGATATGGAATCGTCTATCGTTTCACTCTAACCTCAGCGCCAAGGTTATTTAACCGAAAATTATCAATGTAAAGATTATTTCCACAAGCATTATATAGCCTATTGTTTAGAAATTCGTTCGTTTTGGTAATAAGATAATTACCACCTCTAAAAACTAACGCTTTTTGTGTTAACAAAAAATTAAAAGTTCAAGACTAGCTAATTCTTATGGAGAAAATATTTGTTTGGATTCACGACCTTTGCCTACCACAACAAAAATGACGTCGTGACGTCAGACTAATAGGGCGTATAGACCAGTTATTTATACGTCATGATTATCCTGTTATACAAGTGATAACATGTATCTACGATTCGCTTTTAATATTATTGTCAACAAAAATAAGTTTACAAAAAAGGTTTTAAATATATCTATACGTTAATATGCACGTATAACGCTTTTGTTTCATTATGAAACAGACATGTAAATAATTTACATATCTGTAACTGTATACTTGGACAATACCTCGTATTTTCAGCATTTACTTCTGCATAAGACATATGTTTCTGCCATCTATAGGCGTCGTCAGTTAAGCTAGTGAAGCAATGTATACAAATGATACAAATCTTTATAAATAGATCTGTATCTGTATATGACATTAAGCCGAAATCCCTTACTAGATAAAGCAAATTTCATCCTATAAGGTGGCACTTATTTAATAAGTGACATCTGACGGACGAAAGAGACTTTGTCGAAAAAAGGGATCTTTCATTTGACCAGCTATGCTGGTACGAAAAACGAAACAATACGGGTTGTCCATCAAAAACGAGCCAGATGGCGGTAAATATACAAAAAAGGTTTTAAATATATCTATACGTTAATATGCACGTATAAGGCTTTTGTTTCATTATGAAACAGACATGTAAATAATTTACATATCTGTAACTGTATACTTGGACAACCCGTATTGTTTCGTTTTTCGTACCAGCATAGCTGGTCAAACGAAAGATCCCTTTTTTCGACAAAGTCTCTTTCGTCCGTCAGATGTCACTTGTTAAATAAGTGCCACCTTATAGGATGAAATTTGCTTTATCTAGTAAGGAATTTCGGCTTAATGTCATATACAGATACAGATCTATTTATAAAGATTTGTATCATTTGTATACATTGCTTCACTAGTTTAACTGACGACGCCTATAGATGGCAGAAACATATGTCTTAAGCAGAAGTAAATGCTGAAAATACGAGGTATTGTCCAAGTATACAGTTACAGATATGTAAATTATTTACATGTCTGTTTCATAATGAAACAAAAGCGTTGTACGTGCATATTAACGTATAGATATATTTAAAACATTTTTTGTATATTTACCGCCATATGGCTCGTTTTTGATGAACAACCCGTATTGTTTCGTTTTTCGTACCAGCATAGCTGGTCAAACGAAAGATCCCTTTTTTCGACAAAGTCTCTTTCGTCCGTCAGATGTCACTTATTAAATAAGTGCCACCTTAATGCCAAAGGCTTAATGTCATATACAGATACAGATCTATTTATAAAGATTTGTATCATTTGTATACATTGCTTCACTAGCTTAACTGACGACGCCTATAGATGGCAGAAACATATGTCATAAGCAGAAGTAAATGCTGAAAATACGAGGTATTGTCCAAGTATAAAGTTACAGATATGTAAATTATTTACATGTCTGTTTCATAATGAAAAATAAGTTTTTTGTATACTTAATGGAAAACGCCACTTTGGTAAAAACAGTGAATAAAAGTTTTACTATTCCACTTAGTAACACAATTTTTATAGAACAATCAAACATTATTTGTTCAACATATTAATATACAAATTAAACGTGCAGTTTTATAAATTATAAATGTTATGGCACTGGTTGAAATCAGAAAATGATATGTAATCGTCTTATCATTTCACTTGGTGCAGCAGCCGGTGGCAGATAGTAAACTGCGATAGAAGAAGGTCCCCCGCAAACATTTTTTCCGAAAATTCTTGTAGAAATTTTCACTTATTCGAAATACTATCCGGAATATATCCTACAACAACGCTACTGGAAAACAATCTTGCATACCGTTTCAAGATTGCAAGTTTGCAGAACTTTTTCTTAAACAATGTCCTATTGTAACTACTAACGTCTGAAAGTTTCAAACATTCTGCAGTTTTTCTTGGCATACTGTGCCGTTGTTGATATTTATTGGCTGTACAGTATATTTGCTTCTTAAACTTAAGTATTTTCGTTGTAATACAAGCTTATTGACGTGTTTAACTGTATATGTAACTACAAAAACACGTTTCTTCTTCTTTTGTGCAATGCACTATTACAATCAAAATAAAATCAGCATCTTCGATATAGTCAGTTTTCAATAATCGGAGTTCATCCCTTCGGTAAGCACCATGGAAACTAAAAAACAATGCAACTCTAAAAAGAAAGGAATTATCATTAGCTTTAGTTAAAAACCATCTAACATGATTAATTGCCAAAATATTCAATTTATTGTAGCAAATTCATTATTTTCATGCAAGTAACTTCGAGTACACTTGAAATATTGACATTTCCATTAATCTGCAGTCAATTCTTCAGCTAGAATTAACTGACAATGAAGTCGTAGTTTGAAGAAACACAAAACAACAAAAGTTCTTATTAAATACTAGCACAGATAACACTAGCCGACAATTTTAAGTTTTTTTTTAATAGCTGTTTTTATAAATGGGTGAAATCTTACAGTCTTTAACTGAAGGCATATCCAAAAACCAAATTTTTCCACCACGTCTAGTTTTAGAGTTATAATCATACCCCGCTAGTAGATAAATAATAATTGTATTTACAAATTTTGTTAAACAGAAGTTATAAAAAAAAATATATAAGTACAAAAAACCTGACATAACAAATACTAGAATGTTTAATTAGTGTTCGGTCCATAGAGATTTAATTTGTATTTCAGTTTTATTTGCCTATAATCAAATAGATTTAGTTGCATTTATTTTACGTATTCAATCATAGATTTTAATTTTATACTATTTGTAAATGTAAAATGTATAGAATGGTCTTGGAGTTTCCAAAATATCTAATTTGTTAATTTCGTAAGTGGTCAGGTATTATATTGCTTATGTATTGTCTTGCTTCCTACGGTCATAAAACTCTTTACTCAATACAGGTATAATCCTTTTTGTAAATTCGTTCATTTGCGGATGTTGACCTATATAATAGCATAAGTTTTATTGTTATAATTCATTTATTATATTTATTATATTGAATTTTCAATGTATTCATCCTGTGTTTGTTGTATTGTTTGTATTTAGTATTTATTTCATTTGCCAGTGGTTCATGTGCATATTGTTTATTTTAATCCATTTATGACGTTGGTAAACTACATCATATATCTTTCCTTGAAGAAGATTCAATTTATTAATAATTATCTTGTAAAGATATTAGTGTTAATACAAACTAGTGTATTATTCAAAACATATTTTTGGTCAAACACATTCCGAAAATTCCTTCAAACCAGGAGGAATAACAATTAGTATCAAGAATAAAAACACTTAACTGTACACAAAGGAAAATTTCTGGTATATCAAAGTTATGCATAAATAGAGATATTTCTTCCTTTAATATTGGCTGTTGCCTTCTCTAATGAGAAACCAGCAAATATCTCCCATCATGACGGGATCCCACCTCCCTGATATCGTTTCTCCATTTCTGCAATGTCTTGATGGAATCTTTCCCCCTGTTCATCACTCATCTTTCCTAAGATTCCATTCTAATAATCGAGATCCCAAAATTAGTGATTTTTGTTTGGTTAAACCTAAATCCCGCATCAAATCATTGAGATCTGATTGAGTAATGAGATGTGGTTCGTTAGAAGGAACATACGTCAGATCACGTAAAAATTACACATTCAAAATATCGTTTATATCTTCCTCGTTCGTTGAATTTGCAAAAGAATTTGAATGCATTGGAGTTGGAAGCTCACAACCACTTCTTTTCAATGGTTTGCTTACAGATGGAATGTTTGGATACGTTACCTTGTGTTTATTTCTTTTTGAAAACCCTTCAATTTTTTCAAGACAGAAGTAACAATCCGTAACGTGATTTGGTGGTTCACGCCAAATCATCGGCCTTTCTGACTGGACTTCAGAACAATTCTTGTTTTGGTTCCACTTAGTTAATTTGACATAACACAAAATACAGCATATATGTGGTATCCATGTTTTGTATTGATTTTTAATTTTGAAGCCAAAATATTGTTCATATAATCCACAAACATAACAAAAACTGTCCGGATAATTTTTACAGCCTCTTGCACGGTTTTCCATTCTTAAAAATGCACGCAACACAACTTGTGGAACACTGCTTCAAACTTTCTTAACTAAGTGACAGTTCAGTGACATTTCGTTTGTCTCTTTCCAGACTGCGTCAACAACTAAACAATAGTGAATCATTACGCCGGCTGCAACCTTCATATCTGCACGTATCGATTCCAGAAGATTCCATTTTAGTATATTCCGCGATAACCAATCTATTAGAATTCTCTACTTCTCTCTGAAAAGCGTGACGTCGTATCCTTTGCAGTGGCCGCTGCCCTTCACGGAATAGTCGCGAACATGCTTAAACCTGTTACAATACTTTTTTGATTTTAAATTTTACGTTAATCTTACTGACATCAGATAAATATTATTTTGAAAATGTGACGTGATACCTTATGTTAGAATACAGTTTTTATGTTTAAAACAATGCAAAATACTAAAATTTTAGATTGTTAAATCAGTTATAAAAATTGTGTCGGCTAGTGTAATTAACAAGCCTCACCTTCTCATAAGAGTATGTTATAAGAGACTATTTTCGTCAATTCTATAGACTTTCTTGTCTGTTTTAGATTGGCAAAATAACTCGTAACATTTTTCATATCTTTTGGACATTGTTGGTAGTAAGTTTAAGGCAGTGCTAAGATAATACAAATATGTTATTAACATCTGTATACACATAAATGGATACACAACGCATGCCAAATTCGCATTGGAGACAATTAACTTACGAACACATGTTTCGGGCTGTCTTGCCCTAAACAGAATACGACCTGAAATGTCACCGATGTCCTGAATAGGCTCCCCGCATAAGCCAAACTTATCCAGCACATGCCCATGAGCCACATTCATGACATCTATTATCGCCAGGCGTCGCTGCTTTTGGCCGATAAATGCAGTGTGCAGATCTCTATCTGTACACTTGATGTTAATAAATATCGATATTCTCTATTTTACATAGTATTAAGGTAGCGTTTTTAAAATATCAGAACAATCTTCTTCTACCCGACTCTATCTTTACAAAAGTTAAAAGATGGTGTTAAATTAATCCACTCACTCGCCACCCGAGTTCGAGAATAAAAAATTCACACTCACAGGAAAATCTCACTTTTTAAAACTTGTGAAACAATCTATGAACTGACGCTCGTTGACTAATGTTAACATCACGCTCTGTCTTAATAACTTTTATAATATGGTAAAGGTGTTATTTACGGTGAAAGTATCTCCTCAGTAGCATGTACTGATGATTCTGTAGTAAGATGAAACACGTGTCTGTATGTCTGGAAGGATAATTTCACCCAAATATGAACTTGTATTGTGTTCCCCACACCGGATTTTTAATAATATCTTTATATTATTGAAAGTGTCTTTGTTTTATCACATTCGGATTTATAGCGTGTTTTCAAATTTTCTGACGATAACGTATATAAAATCAATCTCCTAAGTGTTAAGTTATATGTTATATGTTTAGAATTAGTCATCATATGTACTATCGTGAGCAATTGAAAGTAAACGCACTATTATTGCTGCGTAAATTTTACCAAATTGTCAAGCTAATGTCATTTATGTTATGATTAAATGCTGACACTGACACTTAAAAAGTACTGTATTCATTAGATAAATTTTGAAATTTCGACATGCCAACATAATAAAGTGTTAACTTTCAATTGCTCACGATAGTACATAAGCACAATGTCTAAGAAATATTGAATAAAATGTAATAATAAAATGAACTGAAAGTTCTTTGTTTAATATGTATATTCGAAAGCATTTTTGGTCTGATGAAATAATATCCATTACTTGCCAAATATTAATGTTGTAACTCCGGTTATTTTTGTACTTTGCTTTAAATTTGGCATCATAAAAATATTTTTAAGCTGCAGGTCAATCTTTGCATTATTAATACTAATAAAATTGATAATGAACTTCTCACTTCCAGTACGTATGGAATACATCGGTTATAAAATACATACTAGTTAATTCAGTCGAAACATAGTTTATAAATTTCTTTGTGACAGTCAACTGTTTACGAGAGTTTGTGCCAGAACTGTGAAACATAAATTATTAAATTTTTTTTAATCAAAGGTATTTTATGCTTGAGTTCACAATAAATGTTATATGTCTTTATCGCCGAAACGAAAACACTTAATAAAATAAGGCTTTCTTCCTTCGCTACTAATGAAAATCTACCCATGACCGAAGTCATTTTCATTTGACTAGCACAGACCAATTTCCGTGCGCGCGATGAGCGCCGGTATGGGAGTGTAATTCGTAATATATTAGAATATGCGATAGAATAGGGACGCAACATGAGCTTGTTACCGATATAAGTATAGAAGTAGAGACATTTATTCTATCAGAAATAATTAAATATACATTTGGTTTTCTGCTATTAAAGTAATATGCATAAACACACGAAAAATAAGAATAGTACATATTATAGCAGCGTTGTATGTACCTATAAATAAAATGGAAAATATATGAAATCAGTGATTGTGTGCACGACAGAGGATTTAAAAAAAACACTTACCGTTTTAAGCGTCTTCCATGGATTGACAAACTGGAGAAACTCGATTGTATATTTTCAACATCAGGTGCGTTTCTAAGGTTATTTCTGAAAAACATGTCCGCCGTGAGGAAAAAATATGTTTATATTCGGAAAACGAGCGTTCTACATCTAGTGATGTTATATTCGCATAATCAAAATACTTTGTTAACCAACTTAACGCATCTGTAGACGTGCCCTCACAAATACGTGTTAAGGTATCAAAATCTGCATTTCTGTCTAAAACACTTTCAAATTTAATTAGAACACTTTCACTTTTTGCATCTTCTACAGCACACAGTTGTGCGTGAACATCTTTAACGATTTGCAGTGATTCCTCTAACGACAGCGACGAATTTTCTAATTTTGTTATTGCTTCTTCTAGTCCCAAGTAATTCTCAGGAATACTTTGTAAATCCATTTTAATCTGGGCATCTTGAAATTTTTTCTGGCTTGTATTGATAGCTGCACTTTCTTTTGGATCGAATGATAAAACCACGTCCTTAATTTTTTCAAAATGTTCATGATAGTAAAACCCCGCCCGTAACCATGTACCCAAACGTGTCAGAATCGGTTGTGGTGGCTCAAGGGTATCGGGACACAATTCGTGAAATTTCCGAATACGTTTTGGAGATTTCAGGAATACTGCCTTCGTACTCGATATTAAAGCATCTACCTCTGGATAACATCTACGAACCTGTTCTGCCACAAGGTGTAGAGCATGGAGTTTACAAGTAATATGTAACAAGTTAGGACAATATTTTCTAAGAGACCGGCCTACAGAACACATGGTTGCGGCATCATCGGTCATAAACATTAATACTTGGTCTTTCGACCAAGTCGTTTAAATTTTTCCAAAGTATCTAATAGCACCTCTGAAATTTTTTCGGCATTACATTGTTCTAGTCATCTGGATGCTAATAAAATTGAAGACGTTGGTTGATGTGGTTCCATATTACGCGCCATCTCATTAACTACAGATTGTTTTTTGCTGTCAGTTGTTTCGTCCACACATAACCACAGTTTTTTATTTTTCAGTTCGGCTTTGATTTTATTTTCAACCTGTTTACGCACCGATGGTACATTCCTTCGTAACGTTGTCGTGCTCGGTAATGTTTGATTCGCGTATTTATTCCAAAATTAAATAAATTAATCATTGCTTAACAAGGTAAACGGCAGTGTACACACACATAGTTCATGTATAAACTGTTGTCGAATAATTTTGTGCTTCGAACTGCTTACGTGTTCTTTACAATGCGTTTTTGACCAACACATTAGAGTTGTATTGCACACTAAACATTTAATTTTTGAGCCATCGTATATTAAGTCCGGGATATCCATAATAAACTTATTCACTTCGTCTGACAACGGTCGTTTTCTCGATTTATGTGTCGACGACATTTTATTACGTATGCTTACACTTACATGCAGTCTAAGCAAGTACCAAACACATACTGATTGCTTTTTATTAGTTCTGATGCAATACAATCATCCTCACATCGGCGCACATGGCGCGCACGGAAATTGGACTGCTCTAATAATGACATTTGAAGGATGCAAGTCTGTGCAGGAAAGTTTTTAATTATGTAAATCAGTAATTCTTGCATATCTCAATCTAGTACAATCTGTATAAAAATTAAAAAAGTCTATATTTCAAAAAAATTTGTTTTAATTGATAAAACCAAAAGGTTTATTTGATTAAATATACACTATACACCCTTAGTTTTGTATAGCGACATAGAACAAAAGGGGTGAAAGATGCACAGACTGGTATTTGATCGATCTATTCTCTATTAGTCAAAATTTATAAATTTATTATGTTTCATTAAATTATGCTTAAATTCATGAACACGAGCAATTTATACGTTTATTTTATATTTGCAAATTTATGCTCTATTCTAACTTTCCGTTAATATCTAAATCATTTTGGGACTTCATCACCTCAAATATTTCTTTTCGAGTTATTCTAATAATGCCAGATGGCTCTGAAACAAGAAAAACAGTTAAATATGTAATTTAACACTTTTTTGCACTATATATCTATTGTATTTAATATGTGATATGTGTTCTTTAAACCGGGTTATTATTGGTCGTTTTGTTTGGTCTATATATTTCAAATTACAATCATCGCATTTAATTTCGTATATACCTGATTTCGAATTAAAATTAATTTTATCTTTGGTATTCCCTGACTTTTGATAGTATTTTCGGACCGAAAGGCAACTTGGAGACCTCGTTCTTTCACAACCTTATTAATGTTATTTATTATTTTTATTAATGTCCGAAAAAACGTCTACCCCCACTACTCAAGTAATTGTCAGAATACATTTGTCATTGACGTTTGCCGGAACATAATGTCTTTGCTAGGGGATCATAAAGTGATATACGCTCAGAGGTTAGAATTATCTGACATTTGATGTAAAACCAAATACAATTCTCCCCACTACTTTTAATCCTGCGCGAACTTACCCCTCCTCGCGCCAACTTAATTGGCGTTTGCTATACTTGCATATAACCAAAGAAAGCATATACATAACCTACATGTCAAAATAATAATAATGAGTAAAGTGGGAACATGAATAGTTCAAAAGTATTGTTTCTTTTCTAGTTCTGTATAAATATATTCTATCCAAGAAAACTATGCGGAAATTATTTATTTCTTTAATATTACAACAAATTATTTTAAATGGTATTTGTAATTATAAACTCACGAAAATATTCGATCAAAAATTTATTTAAAAAGAAGTATTTCAAGTCAGATATCAATAGTAAAATGCATAGGTATTGAAAAGATCTTTAGTGTTAAAAATGTTTGCATTATTAAGAATGACATACCTACCGAAATCATTTTCTTGCACTATATCTGGGCTAAGAAGATTTGGAATGTATTAATTTGATGAATAATTTAGATTTCTACTTAATTTATATATTGTTTATATTTTAAATAAATTTAAATATATTGGAAAAGAATGTAAAAGTTATGTTCGTAACTCTTTGAAAAAGAATTACCTTTTAAGAGTTGTCAAATTACATTTATAATTATACATAAAAGAAAACATTTATATAGTCTACATTTAATATTTTATTATTTCTTTAGAAAATAATGGTATAATAATTCGTCTTGCATATAATACAATCCAAATCCATATTATTCTTTATTAGATGAAGATATTTAACAAACACATGAGGATTTTCTGATAACTATTTTTGATAATTTTGCAAGTTAGTACACCACCAATAAGAAAAAAACAAACTTAATTCAAATAAAACATTGCCACTAGATTTTTATCATGTAATGTTTCGTTGAACCAGTGGCAGTAATTTCTTTGCTGCTTCATATTATGTGCATGCAAAATGATGCACATTGATGGTTTTTATGGCAGTATTAATGTTACTAATTAAACTTATACAAAAATATTTTGTCAAAATAAGATAGTTACCTGGTTATTAATGTTTAGTGAACTTATAGAAGTAAACTTCCTTGTTTCAACCAAATAAAACTTCAAAAATATTACTTGTATTATTTGCAATATGTTATTTTTAATGTGAATGAAGTATATATTACAAAAATGAATGAAAACTAGTTAGATTCTGACTCAGAACTTAACATTAATTATTATTGGAGCAATCTCTGCCCTGTTATACCAAGTAATTTCATCACACTGTTGAAAAGCTTCATTCCACATTTCTTTAACTCTTTCATCTGAATAACCATTTCTTCCAATATTTGAATTATAATAATCTTTAACCTAAGTCCAAATCATTTCAATTGCGTTCAAGTCACAATGGTACGGGGGTAATCTTAAAAATTCATGTCCACTTTCTAAATAATCTTCTCCTCTTTATGATATTTTACTAATTGAATTAATTCATTCTTAGTCATTGTAGGTGAATAGCTTCTATCTTTTTTTCTCAACCATTCCATAATTTGTTTTTTTTTGAGGAGGTATTTGGTTGTTTATTTTGAATAGCACTATGATGAGGAGCATTATCCATTATTATAAGTGATGGTAACTCAAGATTTGGTATAAGCTTATCATTTACCTATTGCTTAAAGGAGTCACCATTCATGTCTCCATAGTAATCATCAGTGATTGTTTTTTATGGAAAAATCAGACTCCTTTAATAAAGCCACTTTCTGTGCCAATAATAATAAACCGTTTGCCATTTTTCCTAACACTTTTTATATTATCATTTTGCCAGGATGTCATTCTATTCCCTTTCGAAAAGATCCAAGTTTAATCAAGGAACATGACCTTACGTAAAGTTGAATTTAAATTATTCATATATTCGCTTAAAAACACATTTTTCATGCAGACTATATTTAATTTCTCTGTGAGCGCTCTCCTGTAACACTCTTTCTTATATTTAAAACCAATATCTTTAAGCAATATTGCTAAAGTAGTTGTACATGTATGAACAAATTCTTTCATAGCCAAAACATTGTTCAGAGTTTTTAAGGTAAGATGTTTTTCTGAAAAATTTGAACATGTAATAAATGTTTACAATATATTAAAAACATACTTTCTTTATACATGTCATAAACAGTATTTCGAACTTCCATTTTAGTTGCTTCTGCTAAGTCCTTAGTTTTTGGCTTCTTACAAGACCTTTTTTTGCCAGGAGACGATAAGACTGAATTCTGAATGCTACAATGCTTAATAGTGTAGACCGTTCTACTAGAAATATTAAGGGCTACTGCTACCCTCTAAAATAAAACTTATTTCATAACACCGCCTTATCTAACTGATTATGTGAATTACCTCATGAACACGGTCGATGGACATAAAAATACGCTGTAAGATTTAATAGAACCAAGAGGTTTACCTGGCATCTAAGAAATATTCTGTAAAATAATAGGTTAGAAATGTCAAAGTGATAATCAAGGAATTTCGTACTTATTGCCACTAATTGATATTACTATTTATTATCAGTATTGTTCTCAAAAGAACAGTTTTGATAAACTAAATATTCAAATTGGAAGAATGCTTAACCTAGAAGTCAGAATACCGGAAACAAAGTCAATAAACAACAATATTGAAATAATTTGACAACAAGTCGAATGTCATAAGACTATCTCCTAGACTACCTATCCTTTTTATTTAATATAATATTTCAAAGACGTACGTCTTAACTTAAAATGACAAACGTGTGTAGTATTACAGCGCGTATTCATGTGTGTTAGAAAGAGATAAAGTACAATTTGCGGTTCACACTTGGGCAGTACGAACTGAAAACTTATACTTTATGAATTGTATATTTGTTTACACATTTGCAGTAACTTAAGGAATGCATTTAATAGTTTTAGTCGGTGTTAATGTTTAAAAAAATATGCCAACTTTGATTTGTATATATTTACTTCTATGAAAGCCTAGGATAATTATAAACAAGCATTTGTTAATTTCAGACAATGTTTGCTAAAATGTCATCTACTGGCTCCACAGACAAAGGTGGTGGTGGTGATATTAGTTTAGAAGTATCACAACCTAGAGATACATCAAAAAAACAAACCATTGAGAAAACTTATCAAAAAAAATCTCAGTTAGAGCATATATTGCTGACCAGATACGTATATTGGTTCGGTAGAAGTGATAACCGAGAGCATGTTGATATATAATAGTCAGAAAGATCAAATAGAACAGAAACAAATTAGCTATGTACCTGGACTGTACAAAATTTTTGGTGAAATTTTGGTAAATGCCGCTGATAACAAACAGAGAGATAAATCTATGGATTGTATTAAAGTAGAAATAAGTCCTGAAACAAATACAGTATCAGTTTGGAACAATGGTCGAGGCATTCCAGTTGTAATGAATAAAGAAGAAAAGATGTATGTACCTACAATGATTTTTGGACATCTCCTTACATCATCTAATTACAATGATGAAGAAGAAAAAGTTACTGGAGGAAGAAATGGGTATGGTGCAAAATTATATAATATATTTAGTACAAAGTTTACAGTTGAAACAGCAGCTAGAGAATATAAAAAACAGTTTAAGCAAACTTGGGGTGGTAATATGACAAAAGCATCAGAGGCTAAAATTAAAAATTATGGAGGTGAAGACTTCACAAAGATTACATTTTCACCTGACTTGGATAAGTTTAAAATGGATAAACTTGATGATGATATAGTGTCATTAATGTCTCGACGAGCATATGATGTTGCCGCTTCAACAAGAGGCGTAAAAGTATTTCATAATGGAAAAAGAATTTCAGTAAGAAATTTTAAAGACTATGTAGATTTATTAATTAAACACCAGGAAGATGATACTGGAAATCCATTAAAAGTAGTTTACGAAAGTTGTAGTGATAGATGAGAAGTTGCAATGACTCTTTCTGACAAAGGGTTTCAGCAAATGTCTTTTGTAAATAACATAGCAACAACTAAAGGAGGTCGGCATGTAGATTATGTAACTTATATGATTGTAAAACAACACATTGAGGTATTGAAAAAAAGGAATAAAGGTGGTGTAAATATCAAACCTTTCCAAGTTAAGAATCATATGTGGATTTTTGTTAATTGCCTAATTGTAAACCCTACAATCGATTCACAAACAAAAGAAAACATGGCGTTACAAATGAAAAATTTTGGTTCCAAATGTGTTCTTTCTGAAAAATTTATTACTTCTATTATAAAAAGTGGTATTGTAGAATCTATTTTGAGTTGGGCTAAATTTAAAGCTCAAAATGAGTTAAATAAAGCTAGTGGAAAAAAGCAAGCAAAGTTGAAAGGTATTCCTAAATTAGAAGATGCAAATGAAGCTGGAACCAAAAATGCACTTAGATGTACACTTATATTAACAGAAGGTGACTCAGCCAAATCGATGGCTGTGTCAGGTTTAGGAGTAATTGGTAGAGATTATTATGGTGTTTTTCCACTAAGGGGTAAATTACTTAATGTGCGAGAAGCCACACATAAACAAATTTTAGAAAATGCAGAAATTAATAACTTGATTAAAATTCTTGGTCTACAGTATAAGAAAAAATATAATAATGAAGATGACATGAAAACATTGCGTTATGGTAAAGTTATGATCTGATCAGGATCAAGATGGGTTGCATATTAAAGGTCTTTTAATAAATTTTATACATTATAATTGGCCTGAACTTCTACGGAAAAATTTTCTTGAATAATCTCTACCAATTACTCCTAAACCTGACACAGCCATAGATTTGGCTGAGTCACCTTCCGTTAATATAAGTGTACATCTAAGTGCATTTTTGGTTCCAGCTTCATTTGCATCTTCTAATTTAGGAATACATTTCAGGAATAAAATTTCAGCGTTTACACCGCCAATGTTCATCAAGCTGTAGAATACAATTAAAGGCCATCTCTTGGTTATACGGGACATGGAGTAAGCGGCGCACATCTTGTCGACGGTATCAACTCCGCCTTTTGTGGCATTATAATCTAAAACCATATGATCATATATTTCTACCCTCTAGAAGGCAATGACATTTTTCTTTTTTAAACTTAAGTTGGTACCATAATTTAAGTTAACTTATTTTGCAGCGTGTGTGTGATATAGGTTATTTTATACTGATGACAGATTAGGTTTTGTCATTTTGACAAATAATTACATACAAACGTTTCAGTTGAAAAAATAAAAAGTTTAATAATAAAAACAGCTACAATAAATGTTCAAAGTGAGCTCCTTCATTTTCTATGCATAGCGCAACTCTTCGTCTCATATTATTGAAGGCATTCCTTAAATTATGTGGTGTAATTTCCTCACAGACATTTCGGATAGCATTAGTAAGTTCTTCAATTGTATGGACGATTCGTAAATACTCTATTTTTTAGATGTGGATAAATGAAATAGTCCATAATTGTTAAATCCGGAGATCGTGGTGGAAAGTCTACTATTCGATTATCAAAGAATCCATGCAATAATTCCATCGTTTCTCTTGTCTTATGGGCTGTTGCATTATCTTGCTGGAAATATCCCTCGCGGAGCTCATCATCATGTAATTGATTTACAAATGGTAGCAATAAATTATTACGATATCGTTCTGCATTTATCGTATTATTAAAGAATATTGGACCAATAATCCGTCTACGAGAAACAGCAAGCCAAACGCCTATTTTTTGTGAATGCAAGGGTGTTTCAAGAATTTCATGTGGATTTTCACTAGACCAGATGCACATTGCTTGTTTATTTATATATCCTGATAAATGAAACCATGCTTCATCGGACCAGAAGGATTTGTCAAGAACGTCATCGTTATTAGTCGTACCTAAGAACCACTGACAGTAATTAACTCTGGTTACATGATCGATTGGTGAAAGCTCTTGCACGCAATGAAATTTGTATGGAAATTTTTGTAAGTCTTTTTTAAGGATTCTCTGGCAGGTCCCATATGACATTTGTGTTTGTTGTGAAAGCTTACGAATCGATTTCTTAGGTGATTGATTTATTCGTCCCTCAACATCTGCTATATTTTCAACTGTCCGCTTTAGTGGTCTACCAGCACCTGGTTTTCGAGACACAGACCCTGTTTCACGGAATTTAACCACTGACTTTTGAATTAATTGCCGCAAACTGTCATATGTTGTTGGAAAATTTGGAAATTCTGCCCGAAATTCTTCTATACAAGGCTGAAAGGAGTACGACCATTCTCCATTTTCTAATTTTACACCATTCCTAAAGTATGAGTCGATCAGAAAAACAGTATGATTTATTGTAAACATTTTTAAGTGTCAATTAATAAATACATTAATGACAGATGAGTTTTATTTATCAGAACATACACATAATGACAGATGGATTTTATTTGTCACTACCAACACGATATTTTCAAGAAATAATTTCATGGCTTGCTAGAGGGTAAATATAAATGATCATATTGTATAATCTGAGGTGTGCGGCTATTGGGATCAATCTCATCGTCATCATGTAATGTGGATAAGAGAATTACGGCCTTATTTTTTCGAGGTACATAAGAAACGAGTGTTTTGTCTATCTGAAATACAAATACTGAAGATTCAGTTTTTCGTTCTTTTTTTGTGGCTGGAACTCGTGCGGAATTGCAGCTTTATTCTTCTTCAGTGTACCCAGAAGCGTGATCTTTTTCGCAAGAAATTCGTCAGCTAACGGTATGCTTGTATACTAATTGTAGACAGTCAAATTTCTGCCCGAGTTTTCTATAGGAGCTACAAGTCGCTTCACAATGTCTGATGGAATGTTTGAAAGTCCATCCGGTTGCTTCCCGCAATATATTTCGAGAGTAGAAGTATAAGAACATTTGGCATCGCATAAAGAATAAATTTTTATACCGTATTTTGCAGGTTTACTGGGAATGTATTGTATCTCAAAAAGGATGCAACATTTCATCAATTGTAGTATATTCTGTCACGTTGAAGGACGACCTGCAATTGCGAACAAAATCGCCAAAAAATCTCGAATTGCTGCTAGCTTGTCAAATTTTCTTCTTTCAGCTCTTGTTTTGTCGTCAAACCTCAAGCAACGAGTAATGAACAGGAACCTTTTGTAGCTCATTATAGCCCTTGCAATTTCAATTGCAGTCCCGTGAGTTGCAAAGATTTCTTTTACATTTCTGTGATGACCCTTTTTTATTCCTAACAAATACAAATCCAAGTAAGCAAACAGCTCTTCTCTGCCAGTGTTGTTACAATCGCGTTCTCTAGAATATCGTGCTGAGATTTCAGATGATCAATGTACATGTTGGTGTAGTTCAGTATACTATCGATCATAGCAACGTCTACAATTCCGACAGGTTGCTTGTAAATATTGACTTAAAGGAACACGATTCTTGCTTTTCCTCCACTTTGTTGTTTTATTTTTTCCTATGAAATATTCTTCAGAAGCATCTTCTTCTGGTTCTGAATCTTTCGACGAGTACACTTGCTCTGAATCACTGTCTTCGAGACCTTCAACAACTTCTTTTTCTGAAAATTCACTGTCACTAGAAAGTGTAAAATTTTCATCAGCATCGTCGGGCTCACCAAAGAAATTTTCTGCTTTCCTTTTGCGTTATCGGTCCCTTCGTCATAATTATATTATCAGAACGGTTCTAGAACAGAAGTTCTAGAACGGAAATATAATGCAGTCGTACAATAAACTATGAAACACTTACTTACATGGGCACGCGCGTGTCGTAAAAATTACGACGACAGCAAATATTATTTTTTTGCGAACAAGATTTAACAAGTCGACACACAACCGTTGTTGCTGACACTCAAGAGAGGTAAGCGATTTAGTAAATTTGTCGTAAATTTTACGGCAGCGCTCCCGCTGAAAGGTTAATTATTTTTACAATCTGTTGTTTCGTCCAAAAATAGCCCTAGTTTCTTATTTTTCAATTTAGATTTAATCATATGTTCAATACGTTTGCAAAGGGATAGTAGAAAATTAAGTAATCTTTTCCGGCTAGGTAACGTTCCTTTATCATAGTGCTTCCAAAATGAACGAACTGATTTGTTGTCTACTAACTTAAACGATGCATTACGCAATATGAAAGTTACACATAAATGAAACAAAAAGGTCTCGCCGCTCTTTTTGCAATTATGCTTTACACTATTTACGTGTTTTTCGTGAAATTTCCTCAAACACATTAACGGTATATCAAACACTTTACACTTTATTATACTGCCATCGTACATTAAAGCCGGAAATTCCTTTATCAATTTATGAGATACATCGTAGAACGGTTTCTTTCTGGCTATTTGTAACATTGTAAAATTATTATTTATCTCAGTAACCCGGCGAAGTCTACCGAACAGTGTTAAGACGGCGACTGACAAAATATATACGGGCTAGGACGAGTCGCCAGTGGGATGTTACTCGAATGAACCTCTATTATTACATTACATTATTACATTACATTTTATATTTCAAGCATAGATATTACACTTAGTACGTTCCAATTTCCTGAAAAACGCAATTCGATTAAACATACCATTACAGGCCAGACACTGGTAATGATAACTCAACTATCATTATTTTTTTAGGCTTATGGAAATTGTCGAGACATCCTAATTATTTTGGCGAAATTATTCTATGGTGGGGTATTTTTATAATATCAGTTAACGTCATCGACGGAATGGAATGGATAGTTATAATATCACCTATATTTATAACATTTATTATTTTGTTCCTATCGGGAATGCCTCTTCTAGAAAGATCGTCGGATGAAAAATTTGGAGAGTAAGTATCATTGAATTTCTTGTATTAGTCTAATTTGTTTTTCTTTTATTTCGACAAGATATATTTTTATAGAACTTTCTATCTTATTCCTAAATAAGGTTTTACATATTGCTATGAATAGTGGTTTGTTGAATTATTGCGCCACCATCCACAACTATACTTCCCAACTAGGTTACTCAGCCGGTTGGATTTCCAAAAATTGAGACTTCTTACTTCTCGGGTTCCAATCGGAAAAACGTGGAACTGCAATGTTATTTGGACGCCAGTGAAATATTCACACAAGTTTTTTTTATATTATATAAGTTACTTATATTTTCAATTAATTAATGAGTAGTAATGGTATATGAAATGAAACAAGCACAAGATAAAATTTAAATGAATATTTAATACAAAAAAAAAATCAAAAAAGAAAAAAAAACTATCTTTATAAAGTATAAAGATTATGTATTTTACAATAATACAACGAAGTAAAAATATCCACTGTATATTTGACCGCTAAGTGGATTAAAAAACTTCTTCTTAATTCCGAACAAACTTATCTAAAATAATAAAGTTTATTTTTAATTCCTCCCTAGAGAACCACACTGTATAATCAAATATATTGATACACGATCAAAATTTTACACATGCGCAAAACTAACATGTACAAAAAACAACCTTGAATCCCGTCGAATAAATTTTCAGTTATATTTATTTAACATAGAAATTTAAAAATACTCTTTATCATTTATTTCTACTAATTAAGACTCTTAACTAATTATTTTAATACATTGAAATACACTTTTAAAAGCTTTTCTAATTAAGACGTCTTATGAATATAATTCTACTTACATCAAAAAATTATTGGAGACACGTTTACGACAAAACGTTTTTTAATCAAATACTATATCAAAATTACGAGAATAACAATCTCGTACAATTATCGGGAATTAAATATGAAATACCATCAACTATGGGCACACTCAAAAAACAACCCGAACTAAATAAATTTATAAATTTCAATCAACACAACGTTCTCGTGTTAAAGCAAATGTTGGTCTCCCCTCAATATATCTCTCTATCGCTTTCACATCAAGTCGACCTCCAAAAATCAAGTTTTTATCTCACACATGAAATAACATTTTCCAAATACATACAGTTTATCCCACAAAAATTGTACATTCATTTTTAATTAATTTTAAAATATTATTTTAGGAAAAATCCATAGCAATATGTATGTACCTATTTAATATCTCAAAATTATTAATAATATATGTTTAGATTCAAACTCTGTGTTTATTATCAAGATATTCTTTATTTGGTAAGTACCTCTCCATAATTTCTGAAATAATATGAAGTATAATAACCAAAATAATTTGTTACAGATAATTATTTCCAATGTAAAATAGTAATTGCCGACGAATATAATTTATAGCACGTAGTTACTTCTATCTACATATATACGCTGTTAATTGATTAGGCTGGTATCCTCGAGTGATTGTAGTATTTTAAATGCATACGACCGTTTAGCAAAATAGACAGAAGTTCGTTTAATTTGCGTCTAGTAAAACAAAATTAAATTGTTATGAATGTAGCAGACGAAACAGATTGTATTTAAGAACTTAACTTAAATAATACTTGATTTGCTTCATTAAATTTTATTAGACTTCTCGAACGATATTGTATCAGTATATTACACCACTAATAAAGAGTTTATTCAACTAAACGTAATGGTAAAACTTTTTCAATTTTATTTATGTATTTAGAAGTACGTGATACTCTTTTGGCTCAAACTAAAAAGTGTTTCAGGCTGTAATTTTGGCTGCCCCGTCGCAACACGTGTTGCTGTGCTAGCGGCACATCACTTTGCGGTATCATAGTGCGCGAATAAACAATTGATAACAAACAAGTGATAATCATAGCATAGATATTTTCTGAATGGAGGTGCATTTGCCAATATTTATACCATTATGTGATCATTACGATTAAACACATTCTGTGTTTTTGGTACCTTTTACATTTGTTTGGTTCTGGGCCCTTACTGCACTTAGGCCCCACCCGCACTGCGAGGACTTGCGGGGATATAGTTACGCCACTGGTTTCAGCTTCACTGACCATTTAAAAATCGTTGAGTGGTCAGTCTGAAATATATACAGTAATGGACGAATGTGTGGAACCATGTAAATATCTGTTAAATTAAAAAAGATGTTGTAATAAAATTTTAGACACGAAAATTAGGGATGAAGAGTATTTTCAAGTATTTTAAATATACAGAGCGTTCAAAAAATGCAATTTGCATTAAAGAGACACAACTGTTGACGGAATAACATAATAAAACACTAAAGAACATGAACATATCCTTAAAAATGCAGAACTAGTCATTAATATTCAATAAAAGCAATGCATTTAGCTCAGTTAAATAAATACGTCTCCAATGACATATTGGATAAATGTTTCTTCAATTTATAGTGTTGGACAAATGTATGGAAATGTATGTTAATATCTGTTAAATTAAAAAAGATATTGTAATAAAATTTTAAACGCGGAAATTAAGGATGCAAAGCTATTATTTAAAGTACTTTTTAAATATACAGTGTATTCAAAAAAATGTACCGCGCTAAAGTTGTACATTTTTAAATTGAACGGCATGTATTTTTTTACATTTTGGGATTCTCCTCTATAATGCGATTTCAACAAACTATAACACTTGGGATCTAAAGTATTTTTTATTTTTAATTGATAAAGAAAAGAAAATAAACTGATCATATAAACAAATTCAAATTTAATTTATAAGATTTTCAAAATGAGCGCCACCTACTTCCTGACAATCTGTGTGTAAATTTTCTTGTAATTCTCGCTATGGTGTCTGGTACCTCTTCATTAATTCTTTCAGCCAAATCTTGCAAATTTCTAGGTCGGGTAAGATACACTTTCTGTTTTAGATAGCAGCGCAAGAAGTAATCTAATGGAGTGAGATCGGAAAAGCGTGCGGGACATTTAATTTTGCTTCTCCTTCCAAAAGTGGGCAAAAGTTCGATCTCGGAAGATAACTGACTAGCGAGGGGGTGCCCCGTCCTGCTGAAATCAGATGTTTTGTGGAAGTTGGGCATTTTACTCCAATGCAGGAATTATATTGTTATTTAAAAGTTCCAAATATCCTTGTCCATTCAGAGTTTCTTCTATAAAAGAGGCCTTATTATTCTGTTTCTACAAATACTAAACGTTAAGCTTTTAAGGGTGTTGCGTATTCGCCTCTTGTATCCAACGAGGATTACTCTATGCCCAATAACGACAGTTATGTCTATGAATAGTATTGTTCAAATAAAAGGTTGCCTCATCTGAAAATACTATATATATATACTACAAAACTCATGCCTTTTGTCGAAATTATCAGAGAGTTCTTGAACGAAGCGAATTTTATATGGATGGTATTTTTCTTTTTTAAGAATTCTTCCTGAAGGACAACTAATATCATGCCTTTGCTCCAGATCGTTTATAGATAAATGAGGATTTTCCTTTACAGATATGGCAATATCTTGGTCTTTAATATCATTTGTAGCGTAATATGAACGACAAATTCTTTGCAAATTGCGGGCATCGCCATTTATGTTTTACTTTGCATAATATATGCATTTTTTATATTATTTGCATATTTTGTAGCAATCAGCATTTTGGCATATTTCATATTGCATAGTACCGTGTTTTATTTATTTACTACATCAAATTTATTATTGGCATTACTAAAAATATGTCGTTGATGTAACAAACAAACAAAACAGACCTCTTTAAATTAAAAATAGCATTTTATTAAGCCTCTTCTCGTTACTTTTCCGTTAATCATCTTCAAGAATTTACTAATGCTCTGCCCATACATCCAGGCCGAGACAAAATTCCAGGAAAAGCTAATACATTAAAACTTCTAAATAAATACAGAAAATTACAAAATTAGGAGTATTTGTTTCTTTGCTATTCGGATAAATTTATTCCCATATTCGAAAGTAATTTTATTTTAAACGTCATTTTACGTTGGCTTTTCGAAGTGTAAACTTGTGAGTTGTGATATATAATAGCAAAAATGCCGAAAATAGCGACTGTGCCTGGATGGATTGCAGCTAATTCAGAATTGCATATGGATAGAGAAAAAGTGTTTTTCCTCGTATTTTTTTACATGCATATTTTTCATAAGGAAGTACATATTTAGGCTAAAACATCTGCATATTTATGCGCATATTTTCAGTTTTTTTTTCATATAATCCGGCCTCTACCTATCACCAAAACCGATCATCATTAATATTTGTATTTTTCTCCTTCATTTAATTCAACCATTATTGACAAACAACAATTTTTTAATGACACTTTTAAATGCCAGAAATTACTAGACCTTGTGATAAAATTTAAAGATTGTAATATTCACGTTAACTTTTAATTCGACAAAAAAAATAATTTTTTTAATCGACAAAACAAAAGAAGAAATAAAAGAAATTGGAGTACCTAAGTATCAAGCAATACCTATGATTTTGAAAATACCGAGAGATAAATGTTCCATTTAAATATCAAGCTAAATACTTTAGACCCCCAAGTGTTATAGTTTGTTGAAATAGTGCTATCGAGGAGAATACTAAAATATAAAAAAATACAGTGAGTTTAATTTAAAAAAGTATAACTTTAGTAAGTTACATTTTTTTGAACACTCTGTGTATTTACTAATTTACTAAAAATACTTGAAAGGATGGCTCTTCATTCCTAATTTTCGTATCTAAAATTTAGTTACAATATCTCTTATAATTTAACGTGTATTTACATGGTTCCACACATTTGCTCATCACTAGAGTGGACCAATCCGGAACGAAAGCAGAGGCGTGACTAACGAATTGGTTCACGATTACTTAGTATGTTCTTTACGGTCATCGTGTGTACACATATAATAGCAGCAGGAAAGTGTATTCTGTGTATTTACTAATGTTGCCCAGCTATGTTCGATAGAAGACGCAAGAAATGAGTGTATTTTAAGTAAGTTTGAAAGTCACGCCTCTGCTTTCGCTCCAAATTGGTCCACCCTACTCATCACTGTACATTATAAAAATTATTTTTCAAATAATATTTTAGAACTAGTTAAAACTTAATGTAATCGTTTCGGAGGCTGTAAAATTACTAACTATTGAAATTATTATGCACATTGCCGACGGTAACTGTAGAGCGCGAACGATGTTTTTCAATATTAAAACGAATAAAAATGTTTTCATGAAATACCATAGGTCAAGGAAGTAATTGTATTTCGCAATAAAGTACTCAAATTCAATGAAAGTTATAAATCATTTAACACGTGCTAAAGAGCGAAGAATTGATTTCAACTTTAAATCTGTTTAAAATATGCAATCGGTATTTCTATGGATCGGCAGTCAGGGGTACTTAAATGAATTTGTAGCGGGCTGATCTATTGTTTAGTTTTATAAGTTACTTGAGTTCTATTGCGTAAATATATGATGGACAACAACGTGGCAATGTCTACACATCTACTTGTATCTAACAGAATCAAAACAACTAATACCAAATTTATGTCACGTATCGTAACTTCGTGTTTGAAACCGCTATATATATCACGATAAAAATAAAGACAAACTGTTATTATTTCTAACAGATGGAGCTGCATATATGAAGACGGCTGGTCGGCTCTTACACCAAACATACAGAAGTCGGCTGTTATAGCAAACATACAGTAGTATGACACATATTACATGTTTCACACATGCTCTTCATCGAGTATTAGAGGAAGTCAGACAATGCTACCCGAATGCAGATAAATTGATATATTCTGTCAAGAAAGTTTTTCTGAAGGCACCTGCACACAACAATTTATTTCGTAAAAAACTGCCATATGTCCCTACAACCAGAACCTGTTATAACGCGCTGGGGCACATGGACAGAAGCAGTATCCTATTAACACATGCATGACGACGTTAAAAATATAATACAGCTACTGGATCCGAATGATGCTGTTTCTATTTTACACGCTTTATAAACATACCGTGATATAATAAAGTTTCTAGAACGAAGATGGCATTGAAATATACAATATATGTCCAGGTATTATAACTTAACGGTTTTGAAAATTATTTTTACAGTGAAATTTGAATAAATTCAAATATGGTTTACAATACAGTGCAAAAAACGTACATGATAATGGAATTTGGCATTACAGCCAGCATTCATGTTTGTATGATTTTAGAGAGCACTTCCCAGAGTTAGCTGTAATTCCCCAAAATGTTTATAATTGCCTTTCCAATTGTATTGGTGTATTTCGAGAGACTGTTTCTGTGAGCCATAAATCACGTACTGGTAGATCAACTGTTCATTCAGTAGAAGTTATAAATGATATTCGTCAACGTATGGAAAATTAACACACAAAACCAACCTTTGAAACATCTTTCTCAAGAGATTGGACTTTCTTATGGAACATGCCAGAAAATTGCAAACAAAAACTTACACATGCATCCGTATAAGATGGAATCAGGCTATTTTTCTGGTAGACTACCCTAGACGTCTTGCTTACTGCCAATCAGTGGTGTAGTGGCAAATTTTCCAGTGTGGGAACGCTAAATAAATATATTTGTCAAATTATAAAGAAATTCGTATTTATATGTTGTCCTAGAATGCCTATAATAGCTAAGAACATAGAATGTATCTGAGCACGCTGAATAACGCCGAGTCTTCACGAATTTATTAAATAATATACAGGGTGGTCCTTAATTTCTTCGAGAAATTTTAGGGTGCGATTCCTTGGGTAATTTCGAGAGAAATAGTTCCTATAAACATTTGTCCTAAAGTTTTCCGTTGTAGAGATACAGGCTGATTAATTTTTCACAAAAAAAATTTTTATTTCAAAAATTTAGAAATTGATTTAGGGAACCGTTGTGTTGGTTGTCATGTTTACAGCATTTATTTGTACTTACGTAACTGTCATAAGTATTGTCAAACAATAATTAATTTGAAAGTTCGTTCCTACAAATCTTTTTTTGTAATTATGGTGAATTATACAAATGCTGAAATGGCAGACATGCATTTTGTGTACGATCTAGCTAATGGAAATAGTTATGAAGCAAGGCGTATTTACCAACAAAAATATCCTCGACGACTTGTACCTTGTGCGGAAACCTTCAGTAATATTCACCGTCGTCTAGCAGAAACTGGTACATTTGAGAGAAACAAAAATACTCCGGGAAGACCTCAAACTAAAAGAACACCCGATTTAGAGGAAGCTGTTCTGCAGATAATCGATGAACATCCAGAACCAGTACAAGAAAGATTGGTGTAACGGTAAACGCAAGCCATCAAACCATCTTAAGGATATTACACGATCAACAATTATATCCTTTCCATATTCAGAGAGTACAGGCTCTTCTTCCGCATAACTTTCCGCAACGCTTAGTCCTTTGTGATTGGTTCCGACAAAAAATTGCCCAAAATGCACAATTTCTAACCTACATTCTATTTACTGACGAGGCGAACTTCTCCAGAAATGGTATTAGGAATTTCCACAACAGTCATTTATGGTCAGATGAAAATCCGCATGCCATAAGGGAGATGCACTTTCACGAGCAGTTTTCCTTAAATGTATGGGCGGGGATAATTAATAATTATTTAATTGGTCCCTTTTTCCTTCCTATACGACTTAATGGTGCATCATATCGGCTATTTCTTGAAAACGAGTTGCCTGGCCTTTTAGAAGATATTCCACTTTTGATCCGAAATGAACTTTGGTTTATGCATGACGGCGCTCCAGCACACTTTAGTTTACAAGCTAGGCAATTTTTAAATAGGACATATCAGAATAGATGGATAGGTCGAGGAGTGGAAGTTCCGAATCAGCCGTGGCCTCCAAGGTCACCTGATTTGAACCCTCTAGACTTCTTTCTGTGGGGACATTTAAAATCCCTTGTTTATACTTCGCCAATTCAAGATCTCGATGACCTAAGAAATCGCATAATTGTTGGATGCGAAACAATTCGAAACACTCCCGGACTTCTACAGCGTGTGAGTATGCAATTGAATAGGAGGATAGAAGCCTGCATATTAGCTGTTGGTGGTCATTTTCAACAGTACCTTTAGGGTTTATTGTAACCGTTTCTTAAATTTTTGAAATAAAAATTTTTTTTTTTAAATTAAACAGCCTGTATCTCTACAACGGAAAACTTTAGGACAAATGTTTATAGGAACTATTTCTCTCGAGATAACCCAAGGAATCACACCCTAAAATTTCTCGACGAACTTAAGGACCAGCCTGTAGATAATCATAGGAAAAATAAAATAAAGAAATATTAACCTTATTTTTATAGACTTAATTTATTATTTTACAATACATCATGAAATAGTTTTATTCAACTATTTTTATATAGATAAAACAAACCTTACTATCATAACTTCATTTTTAAATTTAACATATTCCAAGAAAGTATAATCAACCATTTACAAATAATCCGCAAATGCGTCTTCTTCTTCTTCTTTGCCAGGTTGGTGTTTACCTCTTCGAGTTCTTGTGTCATTAGCTGTGCGGTGTCGTCGTAACTATGTCCTGACGTAATGCTCTGGTTTCCATGTCCGGATATTTGGGCCATTCAACTTGATGAACATTAGAGCTGATATGTGCTCGATGGTCAGTCTTGTTCTAGTTGGCGATATTATCAGATTCATATGGCTAAAACCCCGTTCACACTCTGATGAACTGCATGGAATGAGTTTGTAGCAATTCATCAGTGGGTTTAAGTCCTTTGGAATGACCATGCTATTTTCTAAATAATCTCTAAAACTGTTTTTAGTTTTGTTTAAATTCAACCTGAATCTTGCACAGAGCTTTTCGACTTCTTTTTCTCCATATCCAACGGATTTTTCCGGTGGCCAGCTTTTGCTTTCAAGCACTTGCAATTCTGAAAGAAGTGAAATATATTCTTTTTCGTGATTGCTAGTCCCTGTTGATGGTTCGTTGCTGCTTCTAGTGGTGAAAAGCCTTCTATTAAGGTTGTTAATGGCACTTGATAGCAACTGTTGGTCATTAATAGCAGTTATTTTGCTACTACTTGTTAAGGGGACACCACAAAAGTTACCCTCGATTGCAGCTCTTTTGGCCCCAAGGCTCTTAGTGCCAGGTTTCTCTTTAAGGCGCTCGAAAAAAGTAATTGACCTTCTTATGAGTTTGTCTGCATAAACTACAGTTGTTTGTCTGTTTTGAAGACATTCTGAAACCATCGACAATTCTGCTAATATGTCATACATGATCGCCAAATCTGACAGAAATTGAGTTGATGTCAGACGTTTAATCTATCCTCTGTACATCGCTCGTTCAGTTGTAGTTCTGTTCTTGACGTCTTCTTGGGCCTTCTTAAAGTGAAAGTGCAAAGCTTGATAGCTATACCAAACGGCCGTAACTGTTTTAAAGGAACTGGATACCCATCTCGTACCCAAAATACGACCAATTTTGTTTAGCTCCAAATCAAGTTCACTAGCACACTCGGCTAGTTCTCGTTGGTTTTTAGGTGATTTGCTATAAAGAGTGTATAGCTTATCCATAAAAATTTGAAAGTGGTTAACAGCTCCCACATCACTGATCGAATCACTTACAGCTAACTCTATCCTATGGTTCATACAGTGCCAAGGAAAAATGTTTGGAAATTCCCGTAGTAGCTTTTCTACGACGCCAGATTTTTTCCCTAACATGACACTAGCACCATCACAGGCAAATGCAACTAAATTCTCTTTTAGGTACTCATGATCAAACCCATACTTTTTCAAACAACCTAAAAGGGCTCCAAAAATAGAATCAGCAGTTTGATTAGGCAATTCAATCAGGTCTAAGAATAAGACATTTGGTGGAAGATCTTTGCTGGTTTCACATTTTAAATAAACGATCAAAGTAGATTTATCACTCAAGCTTGTAGATTCGTCAATCAAAATTTAAATTTTACCTGAAATGCTTTAATCTGATGAGTAATTCGTTTTTTCATCTCATCAGAAATGTGGTTAATGATTTCAGTTGCACTAAATCTAGAGTGTAATCCTACACCAATGTCCACACCATTCATTTTCTGAAGTTCCAAAAGTTCGGAATGGTCAGAAAAAGGTCTATCATTTCTTGCCAAGTAGTAAGCTGATCTAAATATTTTTATGGTAGATTCGAGGTTGGACATGTTCATTTTATCACAAACATTTTCAATAGTTTCCTTATCCGCCTTAGCAGATATGGTCTCAGCTGTCAAGTGGCCTGCTGATTGTTTGTATAGGAAAATCTTTTTTCTTAAAGAAGTAAGTTGGGCAGGCTTATTTGACCCACTGAATGTGATTGTAAATGTACTCCATTCTTTAGAAATTGAAGTACGTTCCTTCTTGAAAGCACCTAGATGAGAAACGTTGCTACATAATACACAGCCTAATGAACCATTTTTGCAATATAACCATGGGACCGCTTCTTTTTTGCGTTCCCACATATCGCTAGACCATATAGAAGGCCATTTTGATACATTTTCAATGTCAGGTGTTGCTGAAGATGAACTTACAGAAGAGGAACTTACAGCTGTTGCCGGTAAACCACTTTTATCATCAGTCAGTTTTTATTGACTTTAGAATTACATTTTTTTTCATGATCTGACACATTCATAGATCTGTAACTTTGAAACAAATAAAAATGGATATACAAGTTTTGCGTTTTTATTACTTGAAATGAAGTCTACTTTACACTCCTAAAATTTGAACATAACGATACGGGACACTTGTATATACAGCTATAAAGCGGAGATGTTAGTCAGTCGAAGTTAGTGAGTCGAATCGAATAGTTGACATTCTAGGATGTCTCGAAAGTGTGTAAACAATCCAGATCACTTCTGTTGTGTTTGTGGTGAGGTGACTCTAGGCGTCTCAGAAGCGGTCTATTACTCTATTAATATCAGCTTTATTTCGGTTGCAAAATAGGGGATAAAGACAAATATTGGGCGCCACGCCACATATCTGCTGTAATACAGAGTAGAAATATTTTGAAAGACGAACATTATGACAGTACTCTAACAGATATTGAAACAATACTTGGAATGACTTTCGCTTCGTGGTTACTAATTTCTTGTGACATAAAAAAGCTGACAATTACGTTACTCTTATTGAAAATATACTGTCATCGTATCAAAAAATGGGTTGCACTATGTCTCTAAAGATCCATTTCCTACACTCACACCTGGACTTTTTTCCTGGAAACTGCGGAGTTGTAAGTGATGAGCACGGCGAACGCTTCCATCAGGATATATCAACAATGGAAAAAATGTGCCAGGGAAACTGGAATGCTTCCATGCTTGCCGACTACTGTTGGACTCCTGTTAGAAATTATACAAAAAGAATAGCAAAAAGACGGCATTTAGTGACTCTAAAAGTGTAAAAATATCTATTTTTTTATTACTTTGTTAAAAATAAACTTAAAAAACTTGTTTTTGGAAACTGCAATTGCAATATTTTAATTTCATTGTCATTTTTGCAAAATTAACAAAAAAAATCCACTTTTCAAACAAAATACAACTAATAAACTAAAATTTGTTGCTCAGTGTAATTAACAGTTACTTAACGAAGATATAGAGGAAAGTGAAACTTTTCGTGCTAAGACGAGATACTTGAAATTGCCGTTCGTAAGTTAGAACTTGTTTCTATCCCCACTTCTCACACAATGGCGTTGTTGGAGACCTTATGTATCAATCCGCCCTCGTATTATACAATATTTCGTCCAGAACCGTCGGCGACATCCACCAACAAAACAACGATACTGATTGAGCTATTGACCTAGATTAGTTCGCATAGGTTTTGTTATACGCGAACTTTTCTCTTCGCTAAACGATCGTATGCATTTAAGACGGTGGGGTCACTCGAGTACATCAGCATAATTGACTAACAGCGTATATACGGGGTTATTCTGAATAAGCATAATTAATTTAATTAGTAGATTATACAACTAAAATATAAGCCAATTTATTGTTATTTTTAATTCCCAAAATAATATGAAAAAAATGTATTTAAACGGATAAATTTTGAGTACCGCTGTCCGTCCGGATTCATCTGATATGTGCCCTGAGTATATTATTTGTTGGTTGCAGATATGCAGGCGTATTTGGTTACATACGGTTTGTTTACTATGAATAAATTTATACATAAGTAAGTTATGAATATGCAATATCTACGATTTAGTAAGGTTCATCGAACTCTCGATATAACAGCCGAGTATTTCCGGCGGTCCCAAAACGGTTTTATTATAATATATTAAAACACAAGTTTCATAAGGCACCATTTTTTCGTATGTGTTTTCTAAAGAATGAGTGCGACAAAAGGCCTTATTAAACAAGTTTTTTATACTACTTTTTATTTTGCATTTTTTACATAATTCAAATTATTTAATTTGAAAGTTCAGAGTTTTATTTTTAGATAAAGTATGCAGTTGGTCATAAACTCATTGTCAAACCCAAAACAGTATCGAAATGAGCTTCATTTCGACACAAAATTTTTCAATGTTGGCGTTATTCGAACACAGAAATAAATATCTTTTGCTGTCATTTGATTTGAAGAATTTAAGTACATTTGACAGAAATGATATACGAAAAAAATAAAAATATTACACAATCAACGTATATTGCATACAATTGACAACAAGATATATATATGTATTACCTTTTATGTCATTTATGTTCATATTTTTAAATAAAATATCAAGTAATGTTAACAAGAATTAATAAATCATATTTCGCGGATAGCAACATTTAAGTTTGAAAAGCCAAGTTAATTACGAACGCAAAATAAAAAAAAATAATGTAGATTAAAAATAAAATGACATAGCGGACTTTTTAAATAATTTTTTTAATTAAATATTAATTAACATGATGAATCTAAAATTATGTTCTCTGTCGTTTATTTAAAATGACACTGTATGTAGATAGAATTGACTACCTACGGGGAACGATAAAAATTATATTAGGAGGAAATTGCTACTTTGCATTGAACATAATTAACCGTAATTTTTTTTTCTTTTAGGTCGTTATTTAGGGCTGGGCGGAATATCGATACATGGTCCAATACCTGATACCATAACTGGTATCGATTCCCCGATACCTCAGATAACGAAGTATCGATTCCAAAGCATTGATACCCATCGATACTTTACCGATTCCAGTACTTGCTAAGTATCGATACTTAGCGATGTATCGGGTAGCTAACCTTTATGCATTTTTTTAAATGTATATAAAGGATACAATAACTTTTTAAGTAAAGAATTTTTAAGTATGTATGCATTATATATATTATATAGTATATATTTAAAAGGATGTTGTTGAAGTTTACATTATGCATAGCAGATATTCATATTATAACAAACATAATAAGTAATAATAACTATAATTATTGCAAAAAAAAACAAAATATCACAGTATTGCAAATTTCATACCGTAGATATGGTAGAAACGGTACGTTAATTTTATATCTCTTGAAACCGATTATCAAATAATCGATACCTAGAAAACGGGTTATGAATACTGGATTCCTAGGTATCGAATCAAGGTATTCCAAAGAATCGATACCTATCGATACTTTACTGATTCCAGTACTCAGAATCGATACCATGCACAGACCCGATACATCGCTAAGTATCGATACCTCGATTGGTACCGCTACCCGATACCGAAAACGTCGGCATCGCCCAGCCCTAAGTCGTTATACATCATTTTGTTTCAGAATTGATTGGGAGGTTATTTACCTAATGACTTGATTTATCGTCCGCCACTCTTGATTAGAATAGATTAAATTTGGATTTTTGACGAATTTATCATTAAGCTTAAAGTTATTGTAAAATCAAAATATGTTTTTTTTTCCAGCAATTCGGAATACCGTTATTACAAAGCGTCCACGTCACCATTGATTCCCATACCACCGGCAATCTATATTGAGGTACCTCAGTTTCTCAAGTTCATCATCTGCTGTGAATATCCAATGTACCATTCATTGGATACGAAAGAGAAGAACTCGCATATCGCGAAGGAATCAACAAGTGTTTCGTTAGCACATTCTCAAACATAACTATAGCTTTACGTTAGTCGAGAGACTAGCGACCCTTTTCAATTAAAAAAATCTCAAAATACTTCCCTTTAGGAAAGAAAATGCCTGCAAGTAAGAGAGAAGTGTAGCAATACTTGTATATAAGAATTAAAACAATTTGAAGTAAATTGTTTTAATTTTTGCTTAAAATGAAATTTAAAACCTATGCAGCAGGAATGTATACATAACAGGTCAATAAACGTTTTTCAAGGGAATGACCTGCAAGTATTATGCAACAAATTGTGGTTATAAACAGATGTAACACTTTAGAGTTTCCGCAACGAAATGCAAAAGCAATTTTATAGAAAAGTAAAATAGTTTTTTCAAATTTAACATTTTATGTTAACATGAGTACATCGCCTGTGATCTATTTCTACATTTTCTATTTTTTCAGACTATGTAAAAAAAAAATCAAGCGTATATATATACATATAGTGACTGGCCAAAATATTAAGAACGTGGTTGAATTTTCTTGTTTATTTCAAAAAGGTAAATAATTTATAAGACAATATTATTTAATTAATTAATAACATGAATAAATAAAAATATTAAAGATACAGTTAATTAATATTTTATAATTCCATCTTACTTTCTTCCGTCTTACTTCCGCGGTTGTTGTTTTCATGCTGATTATGGAAGATTAAATTGTACTTTTCATTTTTTTCGCTATTCCTACACGCTTCTGCAATATTTTTATTTTTTTAATTTGGATCTATTAGTGTTTGGTTTTGAATAAAGTATTCTTTTTAATTCTCTCCATACATTTTCTATTGGTTATAAGTCTGGTGAATTTCTGGGCCAGGGCTAAATTTCTAAATCCATATTGTTTTCGCCCTAGGGCAGGATACATCGTCGTGCATGTACCGGATCTTTTATTATTACACATAGGTATAATGCATTGATTTTTCTTCTTTTAGCTTTACACATAGGGATAAATGTGTGGTGGCATAGTAGACAACCAGTTATACACTAGTGACATTTTTCCAATTGCCAAATATTTCTGATTTTTTATTCATTCTTAAATCTTAAATTAAATACATTTTATTGAAAAATACATAATTTATTTAAAACAGTTATCCCAACACGCGTATACCTTGTGCGAAGACAATTTTAAATATTTTTAACAAATTCAAAGAATAAAAAATTAAAAACCCTTACCACAATAGAATTTAACAATTCTATATACGTATTTTGACAACCACGTTGTCATCCTCAGTAGAAAAGCAGTGTAACACTTGAAAGCACAAAAAACACGCAACACTCACTGAGCGCTATATTGTACGGCTTCTCGTTTAACACTAAATTTTAAAATTTTAAAAACCTGAATACTACAGAACTTACCTCATTGGAAAAACCCTACTTAAATACGTATATGGATTAAGAGACCATGTACGTATTTAAGTAGGGTTTTTCCAATGAGAAGTTCTGTAGTATTCAGGCTTTTTAAATTTTAAAATTTAGTGTTAAACGAGAAGCCGTACAATATAGCGCTCAGTGAGTGTTGTGTGTTTTTTGTGCTTTCAAGTGTTACACTGCTTTTTCTACTGAGGATGACAACGTGGTTTTCGAAATACGTATATAGAATTGTTAAATTCTATTGTGGTAAGGGTTTTTAATTTTTTATTCACTTAAAAGCCACAGTCTCCGATTTTTCAGTCAAATTCAAAGATGGTTGTTTTCTAAATTCAAACAAAAAACAACCAATCACGTGTTAATAGAACACATTAAGTTAGATATCATGTAATCATATCGCTTTTAGATGTAGCCAGGCATTTTGGAGTATCGTATAGTTCAGTGATCAAAACTTTGAAAGAATTCAAATATAAGCCATACAAGATATCAAACCAGCAAGAGCTTTTCGAAGAAGATAAAGTAAAACGAACGATTTTTGTGATATAATGTTTAATTTGTTAAATTAAATGAAAACGAAGAAATTTTAAATAAAATAATTTTTACTGATAAAGTAAACAGTTCCGTAATAGATTTAAAGAGTTTCATGTACATCCTGTATGGCAATCTAATAATTTCCCTTTGAATGCTTAAACATACATATCTTTAATAGTTAGAAAGCATAGTAAGATGAAATCAATTGAATTATTTCTTTAGCTAATAAGAAAAGCTTGGATGTAATTTTAATGAAATAATCAGATTACTTATCCATATTTTCTAAATTTTTATTTAAAAATATTATCTTAAGATTTTTCGGTTTTAGTCTTGCACACCTTTGTTCTATTATTAAACCGGCTGTGCTAAACACTCTTTCACTTTCTGCTGAATTTGCTGGAATACCGAAGTATTTCCTATCACATTGTTTTAAGGGTTTCAGCTCCATTCCTGCTACCTAAAAGAAAATCCCAAAAAAAATGCTATTACCCTTTTTTTTTAAACTTATCTTCCAAAATAAAAGAGGATCTAAAGTCCTGATTTTGGCGCTTCGAGGTATTGCCTTTTAATTATCATTACATCAGCTGTAATTGATTTTACTTTCTCTTATTCTTTCTTGCAAAATCCAAATAATGAAAGTGACTTTTGATGTGGACTAATGTCTGTTTCGATTACAGGCATTTGATCTTTATTTTCAGGAAAAGAAGTAGCATTTTCAGTAGCATTTTCAGTACTACGAAAACCTTCTCTTTTAAGTCGATGGTCTAAAACAGTTGCTACTCTAGTAAGTGATCGTGCCTCATATGAAAATAGCCTTGCTTTAACAGATTCCAAAAGTTTGTTGCATAGTGTCTTCCCTTCCTCAATCTTTAATTCCAGTAGTGATGCTGTCAGATAATTGTACAGTTCAAAAGTTATTGGGATTATTAAAGAAATAGTAACATATTTATTACCTACAAGAATTTCCCACTACTGCTTTTTAAGATAAATTTCTCTATTTTATAAAACCACCATAAAATACCACTAGGTGTTATTTATTTTTATCGTGTGACTGAAATGCCCCCAATTTGTGGGTTGCGTTCGGTATTAGAAGTATGATGTAATGCAAAAACTTTCTACAATTTCATGAAATGGTAAAATCTATTTATACTTTTTTGTTATATGTGTTGCTATGTGTAAAGCTAAAAGAAGAAAAATCAATGCATTATACCTATGTGTAATGATAAAAGAAGAGCCCGGTATACAATATTAGTTGTGTACAGTGATAAAGAAAAAAGGGGTGGAGGATACATTGAGTAATGCTTTCATATAAACAATCGTGGTCCAATGTTCACGTAGTAACGAGAAAATGATTTTTCTTTATTCGAGTCCGGCCCTGTCGCAGTATACGGGCAGCAATACGGGCTTCCGCCTTTAATTTATCAATAATTCTCTTTACCGACGAATTATATTGTTCTATCGGTATTTGTCAGTACCACTACAACTTTAAAGAAAAAAAACATATGTAAATAATTTCCTACAAATGATTAAAAACCAGGTATCTATCCCATTCGGATACGCCATGGATACGCTACATAAAGCTTTTTGTTTTATTATAAACAAAATAATTTTATTCTGAAACAAGTTTAACGTTCAAACTAGTTAACTATAATTTAATTAATTAAAATGCGCCATAGACTTGTCGACATAGTTTACGCAAAGGTTTATTATTGATATCAACAACAAAAAACATAGCAATAAAAAACCATATATGCGGACATAAATGTTTTGATATGAAAACTTAACATTCACTATTCTTATGAATAGTAACTTATGTTAGACCAATAAACTTTAATTATAGCTGTATTTCGGTAAATATAGAATAAATGAAGATGTGGGCCGACTTTGACTACATTTTGGCCTTAAAAATTTGAAAAATTTTGTTGAATTACAAATAAATTTCTTTTTTGATTTACATTTATACGTATTCGTCAGATTCGCATAGCTTTGTCGCTATTCAGCAATAATCCTATATATATATATATACCGGGGGTCCTTGAAATAAAAAGACAACGTATGAAAAATGGAAAGATTAAATTGTATAGAATATATACCCAAAATATTTTCCCAAGATTCCCTCATATAAGCAAGAAAAAAATAACAAAGATATTTAAAGAAATGTTGTTACGCTACTGTGCGACTGAATATATCATTAAATATTATCAGATGTGATATTTTAAAGCTGGCCGATAATATAGATTTTTATTGTTCATCTCGCTTTACGTATTGTTCTGTTGTCGATCGTTACGTACGTTCGATACAATTTTTCGATTAAAGATAATAGATTGTAACTTAAATGCACGTAAAGCACATATCTTGCATGTTCTTTTATATTTAATATATCAGCTTTAAAAATTATAAATTTTTAACAGCTGACTCAGGTTATCGAACCCTTACCACGACAAAACTTATCGGTTTTACAAATATAAACGTTGCCGCCTTTGAAAACAATGGGGCATTCTAAATACGATATTCATATTTTATGTTTCTTACTTCTAACAAAAAAAAACATTCTCGTATACACATGAAATTTTAGTGTTTTTTTAAAATGGGCTTTTAAATGAATCTAATATACATCTTTAATAATTTTTAATTATTTACTTGAATGTTTAAAAAGCTGATTTTGCACGAGATATTGACCTTAATGTACTGGATATTATAGTTTTTATAAGATCGACAGCTGTTACGTATGTAAACATACGGCGTGTGTTGTAACTTCCATACTATTTTATCTAATATTTGTACCAGTTCTTAGCTTAATTTTGTTTTTATTGTTTTACTTCACAGTCTATGATTAGGTGTTGCTATTTTAATGATTTTACTTTCATCCCAAGGCGTGGTAAACTACTAATGAGAATATTCTCCTTAATTAAATTTGTAATGCGATGCATAGTTAATTCTTTAATAATGCAAAAATTCTTGCTTTTTTCCACAGTAATCTTTTTATGGATCATTTCGAAAAACTAAATAACAAAAAAACAAATAAAATCACCACGAAATCCTAACGCACTGTTATTATGATTTTTACCGACATAAAGAGGCTATTATACTGTGATTATTGAACAATAATTGCCCCCAACACAAACGGAAGGGTGGTTAAAATATAAAGCAGGTAAAGGATTTAGGTAAATAACACTCTATTTAATAGGTACTCAATACTATGTTTTTGTAAATATGTATAATTCTAAATTAATATCTATGTAACCAATTTTCTTAATAGTGATATAAATTTAATGAGCTTTGTTCTCCGAATTGTATAATATCTAAAATTAATTGCGTTCCTTTTATTTTGGCCAGGGTATGACTATAGTCTGTTCTCAACTTAGTAAACAGTACAGGCTCTTATGGGACTATATTTATCTCTCTCTAATTATAGAATTAACGTAAGTAACTCTCTCATTAACTTGTGTGCAATGTTATCGGATCCCGTCAAACAATTAATGTATATGTTTAGTGAAATTACCAGAATCATTCAATAGCTTGTTTCTTGTTGTTATATCATTATATGTTAGGTTTATCTGTTTATTTTTGTCTTCTCCCATTTTATTTTAGTTTAGCTTTTTTTATGCCATTGCGTCTTGTAAAAACAACAAATATCGCACAATCAAAGCAGTCAAACACCAACTGTGGCTTTGTTCAAGTATATCTCACGACAAAATGTGGGAGCACTGTACAGAATTCCCATAAGCGCTTTACTATTTTCTAAGGTACGAATGGACTATATTAATACATATTATTCATATTATTAATAAAATTAAGTTTCAATGTATTTAATAAATGGCAAAAGAAACAAGTAACTCATATCTTTATTAATTTTAAATTGTAATAGGATTTGAGGTTTTGGGCATAGGATGCCGTTTCTTTTGTAGAATGTATATTATTACAAAATAAATTAATGTTATCAAATTATTAGGTTATAAAAATAAATCAGCAAATGTATACATACATACCGTCGAGCATTTGTTATGGAAAAATATGTAAGATATGTAAATATATATGTAAATACGAGGCAGCATTTCATAAAAAAATATTTCGTCAATTTATTTGAAAGTAATTATTATTAATAATTATAATTATTAATAGAAAAATGATTCGCTAAATTTGTGGAGAGTGGAGTAGGGGAAACCCGGGCAAAGTGAATACCTTAACCTGTTTTTGATTATAATTGTTTAGTCATTACTCATTACTAGAGAAATTGAACAAAATATTGATAATCAGTCTTTATTTAATAAACTTTCAGAATAGTATAACATTTGCCATTAATATTAATTAAATTATTAGTTATAAGCCAAGTTTACAACAGTGGTTTACTATCCACTTTGCCCGGGACCCGGCTAAAGTGGATATGGTACCAGGGCAAAGCGAATAACAATATTATTTGGCATGAAATTAAACTTACAAACAAAATAAACATTGAAAATTGGAAGAACATATTTACATTAACATTTTTCTGTTACACGCCTAATGACTGCAGTTATCACAAATAAAATTATCACTACCCTCGAAGGCTGAACACTCTTCATGACACCACTGAGTACAAATACTGCATTGTATCCAGTTTTCCGTTGGCTGATAATTTTCTTCAATATGCATTTCACCACAGAAAATGCACCAGATATCATTAAATTTCTTTATTATCTTCTTGTTTCTATTTTTTTTTGCAGTCTTTTTCGTTTTTTAGCAGAGATTTCTAGTGTTTTCGTAACAGTCTTTTTGCTTTTTCAAATTTCTGTCTCTGCACTTCCTTCACTGGAGTACTTGTCAGTATTGTAGATCTTCCGTTTACGTGTTGTTGTTGGTTTAGCAGGCTGAGGAATAGGTTTTAAAACTGAAGGACTATAGTAGGTTTTAAAACATCCAGGTTTGGGTGAAGCGGCGGAAATATCACTGCCTTGAATTTCAGATCCCATAAGAATGCAAGGGCGGTCTTCAAAGGTAAAATCGTCTTTAGATCTTAAAATTGAAGGACATCCAGGTTTGGATAAAGCGACGGGAACATCATTGCCTTGAGTTTCTTTTATAGTTCCAGATTCCGTAGGAGTGCAAGGACGGTATTTAATGATAACGTCGTTTGGAAATTGAGGCCAACCTAGAACTTTATCCGATGACGAAACAGGTAAAGGATTAATGAATTCTAAAATCTCTGAATTTTCTTCGCGATAAGGTTTATGACTGAATCAGATTGTTGAGTGGCATTTGCTAATGAACGTGGTGTGGGTTGATCGTGAGATTCAATTGAGGGTGACACTGGAATAACGGACTCAGGTAAATCCATTCTATCCATGCAGTGTGGACAAAGTTTCAGTCTGATTGTTCAAATTTGATGTGCCTGCAAGTAACTCGGCTGGTGCAAAATGCTCATCACCAAAAGCGTGTTTGTTAATAGGCCAAATTCCAGGTCGTTCAAATCCATGCACTGCATTGATACCCACGGCAGCTTTGAGAAAAGCTGGTGCAAGTAATCTAGACACGTCGTACTGGTTAATGATGCGGCCGGGGTGAGATTTTTGAAAAATGTTGACCTCCCTTTCAAAATGCGTTTTCAGGGGGCCGTATATAGCAACATCCATAGGTTGCATTTTGTGAGTAGTATGCGGTGCTAAGGATAATATCACAACGTTATTCTTGGTAGCGTACTCAAGTGCAGGATAGTATTTGTGGCTTTCATGGTTGTCTAATAGTAATAGGACCTTTTTGTCCGCTGTTGGCCTCACTTGCTCTATGAAGAAATGCATCCAGTTCAAGAAGACTTCACCTGATGTCCAACCATTAGGAGTACACGTTCCTTGAGTCCCTGGTGGACTTCCATCAAGAAGTCTTGGTTGCATCTTTCGTGCAAAAATGAGAAAAGGTGGAAGAAAACTACCAGCTGCATTACAACAACCGATGCCGGTGGGCAATTGGCCGCGTTCTGCACTTGCAATCATGCCTACTTGCTTTTTCCCTTTTACGGAGAGAACCTTTGGAGGCTTATTTGAAGTCGTAGATATTCCAGTTTCATTCATATTGTATAGTCTGGAGGCTTCAATCTTATTTTTTTCAATGGCAGATTCAAGATTTTCATAAAAATGGCTTACTTCGTGGCGATTAAATCCTTTCGCTCTTGCCACAGATGTTGATTCTGGAGTTCTTAGCGCCAAGTTGGTATGACGTGATAAAAAACTTCGCAGCCAGTCTTCTCCAGCTTTTTTATTTTTATTCCAGCTCTCAGGGTATTTCAAATTGTTTCGTTGTGCATACTGAAATGCTAGACTCATAAATTCATCCCGAGTAAGGCCGAAAAAAACTGCGTCCATATCTTTTAGGTAAGTCACCATGTCAATTTCTTGATCCTCCGTGAATATAGGACGGAATCAACCGAGCTGTGGAGAAGCAATTCCACTTTTGACATGTCTATATAGGGTAGCATATGCAAGTCCGTATTTTTTGGCTGTTCGTTTGATAGATTCGCCTGCCCTACATTAATTTATTGCAGTCCGCATGACATCTTCACTCCAAGTACCTTGCGCTGTCTTTTTTTTATATCTTAACCATCTGCAACAAAAAAAAACATAGTAAAATCTCGTAATTACCGGGCAAAGTGAATACTGTATCCACTTTGCCCGATCCGCTTTGCCCGTCGGGTACCTTTTGGAGGTTATCCCATATCATTTCAAAACCAGTTCATCTAACCTTGTCATCTATACGCATTTTAAAGCTACATAATCATGCATTAAATTTTGTTCATAACCAAGAACATGACACAAATAACAATAGTTAGGTATAAACGAGACACTTAGTACCTCTATAAATTAATATTTTTCGCACAAAAACACACTTTGTCCACTCACTGACGCTGCGCAACGCAAACACGTGTCGGAGTACTTGCTGCACACTAAGGGGTAACAGGCGACTATGATATCGCGTCTGCCGGCTAACTAACAACTTGGAAGTGGTAGGCACTATTCGCTTTGCCCGGGATTCAGGCGCGGCTCGTGATGACGTATTTGGTGGTGCATATACAATGATGCGAGTGCTTCGTGTATTCTCGTGTACTAACTGTAGCGTTCTTAGTATACACCGAAAACACACGAGGCACTCGTATCATTGTACGTGCACCTCCAAATACGTCATCACGAGCCGCGCCTGCCGGGTTTCCCCTACTCTACGAAAATCACTATAAATTTTCTTTTTTTAATTAGAGTGAAATTGTTCTTAACTTGGATGCAATGTACCGCCATCTCTAAATCTGACACGATTTGTAAAATTAAACAAATTGATGGATATCTACCGGTTCAGAAACCGCCCTTCATAAATACTAGTAGCTCTAACATTTCCACTTGTTTCACGGTATAGTAAGACGATAGCTGTTAATTCGTTATTTGGAAAAGTGATCCTTCACAGAAGTTGATAACAAACTGACTTCTAATATATAGTATGCATCATCGCATCTACAACTCGCACCGTTACACTTCAGTAGCGTCGCAGTTATAAACGAATACTAAATTTACCAGTCAGGTTGAGCCCATGTGCATTTATTAATTTTTTTTCCTTTGATCTCGTTCGAGATAGAGTTTTCGTGCATTAGCAGTTCAGCAGTTCGTATTAGCAGTACAATGAACTAGTAACCCTACTAAAAACCACAAAACCACAGGACGTGACTATAATAATGGGTGATATGAACGCCAAAGTTGGACAAGGAAAAGTTGAGAACATCATGGGGGAGTATGGCTTGGGAGAACGAAATGATCGCGGAGATAGATTGATAGAATTCTCGCAAGAACACAATATGGTCATTATAAACACCTTATTTAAACTCCACCCAAGACGACTATATACATGGACATCCCCACAACACAACAAAAATAGAATCGTAAGGAATCAAATAGACTATGTGCTTATTAACCGTAGGTTCCGCAGCACAATACTTAGTGCAAAAACTTATCCTGGGGCCGATATCGGATCGGATCACAACCCGGTTGTGGTTAATATGCGTCTTAAGCTAAAAATGATGGAAAGAAGAAGGATTAAAAATATAATTGACATGGGAGTTCTAAAGGAAGAAACGGTTAAAACAAACACATCTGAACAACTAAACATACAACTCGAAACCTTAAGAACTAGAATAGACAATAATAGTATAACCGACATGGATAACATTTGGAACAACTTCAAAGATATAGTTTTAGAAGTAACAAATAACAATTTAAAGTCAATCTTTGTAGAAAAGAAAACAGAATGGATGACTGTAGAAATTCTAAATCTAATGGGGAAAAGGCGAGAAGTTAAGAATAATGAAGCAGACTATAAGAAAGTAAATAAGGAAATAAGAAACAAAATAAGAAATGCAAAAGAGAACTGGATGAGACAGAAATGTGAGAAAATTGAGGAGCTCCAGCACAAAAACGACATGCACAACTTACATAAGGAAACAAAAAAGATAACACACAATAACAAAAGAATATATAATATGCTAGAAGACTCAGATGGCAGAATAATAATTGATGGAGAAGAGAAGCTACAACAATGGGAAAAGTACATTCACGAAATGTTCGCGGACGAAAGACAGCAGTTAGACATCAATGCTGAACATATAGGAGGACCTGATATTCTAAAGAGTGAGATTGTATATGCTATTAACCAGCTGAAAAATAATAAAAGTCCGGGCCCTGATCAAATAAACTCAGAGATACTTAAACTCATAAATGAGGAAAACATAGATCTACTTCTACTTCTGTTTAACAACATATATAAGACAAGCAAAATTCCCCAGGATTGGCTCGAATCAACTTTTATACCCTTACCAAAAAAGTATAGTTCAAGGAAATGTAACGACTACAGACTCATAAGTCTGATGAGTCATGTTCTCAAGATCCTATTAAAAATTATACACAAGAGGATATATAACAAATGCGAATCTAACATCGGCTCGGAACAATTCGGATTCCGAAATGGGCTAGGTACGAGAGAAGCTTTATTCAGCCTACAAGTCCTTGCACAGAAGTGCCACGACCAACAAAGAGACATACATATTTGTTTCGTCGATTTTGAGAAAGCGTTTGACCGAGTAAACCATGATAAACTTTTCGAGTTCCTGGAGGAAATCGGGTTGGATGATGGGGATTTGAGACTTCTCAGAAACTTGTATTGGCACCAGTCCGCAAGAATAAGAGTCGAGACTAACTTGTTTTCAAGAAACATTGACATTTGTAGAGGTGTGAGACAGGGGTGCGTGTTGTCCCCCACACTATTTAATATATACTCAGAGTATCTGTTTGCGAAGGCGCTTAGGGGTTGTAACGACGGAATAAAAATAAACGGTGTCAATATATCGACTATCCGTTATGCAGACGATACTGTGTTGATTGCGGATACCTATACAGGATTACAAAACATGATCAACAGATTGAATATGACATGCAAAGATTTTAATATGGCTATAAACATCAGCAAAACGCAAGTAATGTTAATTTCTCGTAATTCAAACGTACCCACACCTCTACAGGTTGACGGGGAAATATTGACCAGGGTTGATCGCTTTAAGTACCTGGGCTGCTGGATTGACTCAAGATTGAACCATGACATCAAAATAAGGTCCAGAATTGAACAGGCAAGGCAAAATTTCTTCAAATTCAAAAACATACTGTGCGATAAACAGCTAAATGTAAATTTACGCATACGATTTACAAAGTGTTACGTCTGGTCAACGCTATTATACGGAGTGGAAACATGGACCTTGAAAACTGTCAGTATGAACCGTATAGAAGCATTTGAAATGTGGACATACCGAAGAATGCTAAGAATTCCATGGACATCACATACAACTAATGAGGAAACTTTGAAAAGGGTACACAAAGATCGAGAACTGTTCCACATAGTAAAGATGCGAAAGACGGCTTACCTTGGTCACGTTTTGAGAAATGAAAAATATTACCTACTGCGGCTCATAATTGAAGGAACGATAGAGGGTAAACGTGGGCTTGGCAGAAAGAAACTATCATGGATGCGGAATATTAGGAACTGGACCGGATTAAACTTTGAACAACTCATTAGAGCTGCTGAAAATCGAGAGACCTTTGCTGATGTGATCGCTAACCTCCGATGACGGAGATGGCACAAAAAGAAGAAGAAGCAGTTCATGCCTAATATTATTACAGCTATTACATATTGAAGTATGTCGGCATATTTCGTTTACATCCTGTATCTCGCAATAAATTCGTTGCTTCATCAGAAGATGAGAATCCAGAGTTAAAAAGAACAACGCCAGAATTAAGCATGTTACAATCGATTACATTTACATTTAAAACGTTGAATTAACTAATTAGCTTAATGTCAACCTTTTAATGTTATACAGGTTTTTAAAAGGTCGACGTGAAATAGTTAATTTAATGTAAATGTAATGATCAGATATGTTGACGATAGATGTGCAGGGTAATTATACGTAGAACATCGATTGTAATGGCAAAGTATCGTATATACACCCAAAATTATTTAACTCATATGTTTATTCTTTATCATACCACAGAATTGTGTTTTTATTTTGTTACGTTAGCAAACTTTTTATTTCTTTCGATGTAGCGGTTGTGCATCAGTACTTTTTCGCCTGAAATCTATATTACAGGTTTATGCAATTTACTAATAGGTACACAGAATTTTTTCTTTTCTTTGATGGAATTATGCGTCCGTTTTCTCAGAATATTTTTAATTTTCTCTTCAAGTGCAGCATTTTATTTAGTTACGTTAGCATAGTTTTAATTTTTTTTAATTTGTTTATATTTTCCTGGATGTAGCGTTTGTACATCACCGGAATTTAATTATGTATGCAATCACAGGTTTGTGCTATTTATAAATACACAGATTTTTATTTCGTTTGTTTTCTCTGAATATTTTTATTTTTTTTTTATTGTACAGCATTTATGCATTTTTATCATTATTATCTGTGGTGCAAGACCTCTCATCTTTGAAATACGTTGCACATACACATACGCAATACGTATATGGACACCACACCTACTCCTGACGTACCATTGCTTATCCAATCATATGTATGTGTATACCACACCTACATTTGACCTATCCTTATGCCGATCTATGTTTATCCAATCAAATTTTATCCAAATGCTACACTATACGTTCAATAAACATATCGGAGAAGTAAAGCGGCGGGGACGCATCTTGCGCAACAGTGTAGTTTTCTTACCTCATTTACACACGGTATACACGTAGTATAGATGTGGAAGTCATATCTGTCTGCTGATGATATGTAAAGACAATGAAATATCGGTATCCGCACGTTCCAGGCGGATGTGGTTTTCACAAATTTTACATATATACATATTCATATATATACCGAATGTCCTTGAAATCAAAAGACAACCAATGAAAAATGGAAAACTGTAATAATATAGAATATATATCCAAAATATTTTCCCAAAATTCCCTCGCATAAGTGAGAAAAAAATGACAAAGATGTCAACATTGTGTAAGCTACTGTGCGATCGTCTACATTACAAAAAAGGATATCTTAAAGTTGACCAACATAAACAAAAAGAATAGTTTCGTTATTGTCCATATGTGTGTGTGATGTATTTATTATTTACACATTTTGAATATTTTGTATTCAATACAATTTTCAGGGTGTTTTTAATTTCGGGGTTAGCGTCGTAACCGACGCTAAATATTGTAGATTTATGTTCTATATAATTACATTTTTCATTTATCATACATTGTCTCTTTATTTCAAGGAGCCTGTATATTGTTAAATATATAATTTTATGTATTAACTATTTTACTTCTGCTTTTTTCTCCAGTTCTGGAGATATAATCTGTTAGACACTTAATAAATTATGATTAGAGCAGACCAATTTCCGTGCGCGCCATGGGCGCCGGTATAGGAGTGTAATTCGTAATATATTAGAATGTGCGATAGAATAGGGACGCAACATGAGCTTGTTACCAATATAAGTATAGAAGTAGAGACATTTATTCTATCAGAAATAATTAAATATACATTTGGTTTTCTGCTATTAAAGTAATATGCATAAACACACGAAAAATAAGAATAGTACATATTACAGCAGCGTTGTATGTACCTATAAATAAAATGGAAAATGTATGAAATCAGTGATTGTGTGCACGACAGAGGATTAAAAAAAAACACTTACTGTTTTAAGCGTCTTCCAAGGATTGACAAACTGGAGAAACTCGATTGTATATTTTCAACATCGGGTGCGTTTCTAAGGTTAATTCTGAAAAACATGTCCGCCGTGAGGAAAAAATATGTTTATATTCGGAAAACGAGCGTTCTATATCTAGTGATGTTATATTCGCATAATCAAAATACTTTTATAAGCAACTTAACGCATCTGTAGACGTGCCCTCACAAATACGTGTTAAGGTGTCAAAATCTGCATTTCTGTCTAAAACACTTTCAAGTTTAATTAGAACACTTTCACTTTTTGCGTCTTCTACAGCACACAGTTGTGCGTGAACATCTTTAACGATTTGCAGTGATTCCTCTAACGACAGCGACGAATTTTCTAATTTTGTTATTGCTTCTTCTAGTCCCAAGTAATTCTCACGAATACTTTGTAAATCCATTTTAATCTGGGCATCTTGAATTTTTTTCTGGCTTGTATTGATAGCTGCATTTTCTTTCGGATCGAATAATAAAACCACGTCCTTAATTTTTTCAAAATGTTCATGATAGTAAAACCCCGCCCGTAACCATGTACCCAAACGTGTCAGAATCGGCTGTGGTGGCTCAGGGGTATGGGGACACAATTCGTGAAATTTACAAATACGTTTTGGAGATTTCAGGAATACTGCCTTTGTACTCGATATTAAAGCATCTACCTCTGGATAACATCTACGAACCTGTTCTGCCACAAGGTGTAGAGCATGGAGTTTACAAGTAATATGTAACAAGTTAGGACAATATTTTCTAAGAGACCGGCCTACAGAACACATGGTTGCAGCACCATCGGCCATAAACATTAATACTTGGTCTTTCGAAAGTTTAAATTTTTCCAAAGTATCTAATAGCACATCTGAAATTTTTTCGGCATTACATTGTTCTAGTCGTCTGGATGCTAATAAAATTGAAGACGTTGTTGACGTGGTTCCATATTACGCGCCATCACATTAACTACAGATTGTTTTTTGCTGTCAGTTTTTTCGTCCACACATAGCCACAGTTTTTTATTTTTCAGTTCGGCTTTGATTTTATTTTCAACCTGTTTACCATGGTAAATTCCTTCGTAACGTTGTCGTGCTCGGTAATGTTTGATTCGCGTATTTATTCCAAAATGAAATAAATGCTTGGGCTTTTCTTACAGATGATATGGATGGAATTTCATTACTTAACAAGGTAAACGGCAGTGTACATACAATCATAGTTACACATAGTTCATGTATAAACTGTTGTCGACTAATTTTGTTATTATTGTGCTTCGAACTGCTTACGTGTTCTTTACAATGTGTTTTTGACCAACACATTAGATATGTATTGCACACTAAACATTTAATTTTTGAGCCATCGTATATTAAGTCCGGGAATCCATAATAAACTTATTCACTTCGTCTGACAACGGTCGTTTTCTCGATTTATGTGTCGACGACATTTTATTACGTATACTTACACTTACATGCAGTCTAAGCAAGTACCAAACACATACTGAATGCTTTATATTAGTTCTGATGCAATACAATCATCCTCACATCGGCGCACATGGCGCGCACGGAAATTGGTCTGCTCTAATTATGATTATAGTTAGATATAGATTTTGAAAGGACAAGTAAAAAATTAGATTGCAGTTTTATTATACGAATCACAGAAAGCAACAAAAAGAAGCTCGAAGTAGCACAAATACACAACTTTAGATGAATGTTCAAGTATATCAAGAATATACAGAACATGAAACGAAAAAATCTGACAACGAATGGGTATTTATTACAACTAATAATAAAATATATAAAATATTTGAAAAATATTGTTGTGGAATCAAAACAAAAAATTATTATTAGCAAAATCTCTAGATGAAGTGCATCGCTTAAGCATTGCAATGACAAATTTTACAGATACTATATTCCTTCATGCAATTATACCAAAACCACCTCATCATAGAAGTTTAAACGATCTAACAACTCAAGGATTGGCTATGTTACACCGTATGATCCAATTTCGCTAACAATGTAAAACATAGATATTCTTATGACGATAGTTTTTAGTTCGTAAAAGGAAATATGAATTTCTAATTCATATATATTTTTAAGATACATTTTTATCAATATCAATGGTTATTGTGGTACCTAATTTTGATATATAACATAGACGAATCTCCTATTTTGAATATAAAGGTAACTATATTAATAAATATATTATTGTTATATTTCTATGTATCATATGTACCAGGAAGCTACATTATATTAATTTTGAATCTTTAGGATAATACTGACAATATTATTCAAGGTATATTTCTTCTTCGGGATTTTACTGTTTGCTATTTGAGTCGTTATATCATAAGTTACATTATTATTTCAGTGTAAAAAATAAGTTTGCGATACTTAGTGCGAAAATCCAGAGATATTATTGGATTTTAAAACTAAAATCTCTAAAATGAATTAATAATGAGGTAGGATTTGCAGTATTAAGGTGTGTGAGTCAATGTAAAGATAGAACATCTTTACGCTTCTTATATTAGGCCATGAAAAATGTTGTGAATGCTAGTTTCCAGTTAGTAGCAAACTAAGTAATTGGGGTTCCCAAAATTTCCAAATAAAGCTTTTTAAATACATTTTTCTTAAATTGTTAGTGTGTAAAAAAACAACAGGTACCTACCAATAATTTTAATTATTGGGATTTAATTTAGGAATATTGGGCTGTGTTGGTCTTTTGTGTGTAGCTCACTAGACTCTGGATCTGATAAATCTGGTGCGAACCCTGGTACAGTCTAAAACATCGATGGGATACTTTCGGATTTAGACTGAGAAAAATAAGGTAATTCTAAAGTAATATGAGCGGCCCATGTTTATCGCCCTTGTGTATGGTAAAGCTTAAGTCGTAACAGATCTATCATGTTACAACCTTATTAGACTTCAATGCCTGTTACATGGAACTATTTATTAAGTTAGGAATGTTAATACTTCCCTTCTCATTCCTAAGTAATAATAAATTTGCACAATGTTTAATGCAATTTGTTCGAAACATAGTTGATCGGGTAAAATCTTATAATTTGAAAAAAAAACATTTTTAGGTGTGAAGAACACAATACACCCATACCCCGCTTAGCGGCCTAGATACGTTCCGTAAAAGTTGGCCTTAAAGCGAAAAGCTCTTTAACGAATCAATTATTTTCATACAAATTCAGATCGGTTCCAATTAAAAAAATATATTTAAAGGGTTTTCATAAGGAATTTTATTCTTTTAATTTTCTATAAAAATACGTACTTACTTAAAAATAACATAACACAATAAATAAGAATACGTACATAAAATGAACACATTACATAGTTCAAAAAATAAAAACAAAAGAGATCATATTCACATATAAAAATTATAAAATGTTTGGAAGCATTTTTAATCTGATAAAATGCTGCCGTCGTCAATTTCCGTTGTTGTTGAATGACTTAAAATATTCGTTCAACTTTGTCTGCTTCTCCCTCCTTTCTGCTTCTTTTTGCAACGTTTTGTAAAATCTAATGGCTTAGTTTATTTATCGAGATACTTTATCGCTGCGTTCTTCGTCGGGATCATTTTGAAGAAGGATGTTCATTCCCTTCTCGAAATAAGAAAGGGCATTCGTCAGGGTTTTTACTGTTAGCTGTCTGGATATAGCAGGCTCTGGCTCCTCATCAAGAGTTTGTTCGGTTACTAACTGGATCAGCTTCTCGTTTGAAAGAGGTTCTCTGTCAGTATCGAGCGAGTCAATCAAATCACCTTCTTCTAAATCTTCAAACCCAAGATGTTTTGCTAAGCTCTATATGTTTTGTCGAACTTCAGAAAGAGAATTAATTTCAGACTCATTAGATTTTATACATTCTGGCCATATTTGTTTCCAAACATTATTGTGGTTGATTTTAAGTCTTTCCAATAAGTTTAACGAAAAGTTCTGCGTAAATAATAAGCCTTAAAAGTTGCTACAGCACCCTGATCCATTGGTTGGATCAGAGCTGTTGTATTTTTGGGAAGGTACTCAATCTCCACATCTTCTAATAATTCTGGCAAATTAACCGAGTGCCCTGGAGCTTTATCCAAAATGAGCAATGCCTTGTTGCTCAAGTTCTTTTTCTTTAAATATTTTTTTACTTCTGGCCAAAAGTTATTTTTAAACCAGTCCTCGAAAAGAATCTTAATCATCCAATCTTTCTTATTGGATTTACAAATGACAGGCAATTGTTTCTTGTTCAGCCCTTTAAAACACCTTGGATTTTCTGAATGATATACTAGCAGTGGTTTTATCTTAAAATCCCCTGCAGCATTTGCACCAAGAAGCAAAGTTACTCGTTCTTTAGAGACCTTATATCCAGATACAGACATTTCAGATTTTGAAGTGGAAGTTCTTCCAGGCATTCGCTTCCAATAGGGTCCTGTTTCATCTACATTAAAAACTTGTTTTGGTTGGTATCCACCTCTTTCTATAACTTTTTTCAAAGTGTTGGGATATTCTTTGCCTGCGTATCATCGGCACTAGCTTTTTCGCCTTTCATTTTTAAATTATGCAAATTGTGGCGATTTTTTAATTTTTCAAACCATCCTCGGCTTGCTTCGAATTTCTCATCTTTCGCAGATTCATCATTATCCTCTCTCTCTAAATTTTCGAAAATACTTTTGGTCTTTTCTTGGATAGTCATCTGGCTCATTGGCATCCTTTGTTCATTATTGTCTTCAATCCACATAACTAATAATTTTTACATTTTTCCATAACACTGCTTCTTTGGCGGGTTAATTTTGAAATACTTGAAGGTGTAGCGGACAGCGAATGCATTTCAATTTCTTTTTCTCTATCACGAATAGTTTGAACGGTAGACTTCGCCAGTCCCATTACATTACAAATTTGAACAATTTTCTCACCAGCTTCAATATGACGTAAAACTTCTAATTTGATCTCTAGCGTGACAGATTTTCGGCTTCTCCTTTTATTATTAGCAGCATCAATCTCCAAATTGAATGAACGTTTCGGTGGCATTTTTACCAGCGCGGCTCGTGATGACGTATTTGGAAGTGCAAGTACAATGATACGAGTGCCTCGTGTGTTTTCGGTGTTTACTAAGAAAACGTTACAATTAGTACACGAGAATACACGAAGCACTCGCATCATTGTACTTGCACCCCCAAATACGTCATCACGAGCCGCGCCTGAATTTTTTTCTAAAAAAGGAACGATTATATTTAAAAGAATTATTGAATTAATTAGAAAACGTACCAACTGTGTTTTGAATTCAGCAATTAATAATTATGCTGGTCACTACCATGCGCAATTTCCATCAAATGCATGCGTTCTTGTGTGCTTTTGCCTTTTTTATCAAAACGTTATTTTGTGGTTCCCCGTTTTATAAACGTGTTCGAATGTTTAGTCTCTTGCGCGCTACGTTTTGCTCAGTTACGAATAATATGTACCATGGGCGACATAAAAAATGGGGACAAGTTCTAATAGTGAATTTAGTATTATTTAACTATTGTGAATGGGACTTTCAATATATTCATGTATTTGTTTCTATTGTAACAAGTGAAATAATTTCTTCATATTCTAAACAAATTTATTTATATTACGTTTTTAACAATAGCATGATTCATAAAATAAATTAATAAAAAATAAAATAAATAAAACTAATATTTTGTAAAACTACCGTTTTGATCAATGACGCTCTGAAGACGTCGTGGCATTGAATAAATTAAATTCTGTGTGTATTCTGGTGTAATTTCTTCCCAACAGTTTTCGATTGCTTGCCACAACTCTTCTGAATTGTGAGGTCCAAAATTGGTTTATAAATTTTTTTAACCATACTAGCTCAGACATTCTCAATAGGATTCATGTCGGCACTGTTTGCCGGCCAAGGTAATACAGGCACTCTGTTCTCTTCAAACCATTCCGTAGCAACATGCGAAGTATGAATGGAGCTGTTGTCTTGTTGAAAAATAAAATTTGCATCAAATATTTGTGTTACGGAAGTTAGCATTACATTGTCTAATATAGTTCTGTAAATATTTCCTGTAAATCGTTCGTCTATCCTCCAACAAATCCCTGGTCCTTAAACGCTGATCCAAGCCCAAACGTTTACAGAAAAACGTCCACTTCTTTTTACTTGTTGAACGTATTCCTGTGAATACCTGTTACTGTTGCGTGGTCTATATAATCTTACTCGACCGTTATGACAGGATTGAAAAATCTTTTCATCAGAAAAGATGACATTTTCCCAAAAATTATTATCCATATTTACATATTCTTCTGCAAACTCCAGACGTCGTTGTTGATGCGCTTGAGTTAAAAACCCTTTTCTAGCAGCAGAATAGTTTCTTAAATTAGAGTTTTTAATTCGACGAAGAGCTGTTCTTCGCGATGCAGGAAATGCAGTTTCTTCTTTTGCTACTACAGCGGTAGAAAAGGGATTATCCCGGAGGTAGTTAATAAGTGCTGCATCGTTATCCGCAGTAGTAATCTTTGTTCTTCCTGATCCAACATTTCTTGTTAATCTTGCTTCATTAACCCATCTCTGCTTAATTCGCAAGATAGTATTTTTACCCACATTGAACTCTTGGGCAACTCGTCGTATTGACCACCCGTTTTCCAACATAGTCACCACTCTAGCTTTATTAACTGTGCTTAAATGTTGAGGCATTTTCAAATCGAATAGACACACGGAATTAAATACGGATGTCAAAATGACAATCAATGACAATTATTAAATTAATTTCCGATTTAAAAAAAAAATGACTTTTTACAATAGAGCAACTTAAGTGTACCCATTTTTTTTGTCGTCAATGGCACATACATTCAATAATTAAGCAAATACAACCAAGCTATTGGCCGTATAATAAAACATTTTAGGCCGTAAATCGAAAAAGTGTCATAATTAAAAAAGGCCGTGATAGCGAAATGCCGTATAAGGAGCGGTCTTATAGCGAGGTATGGGTGTACAAGTGCATACGTGGGTAAAAATTGTCATCCAGACATGCAGACACCTGTTTCGTTCTACTATAAACTTGTCAGTATATAAATTGTAAGTTTTTACTTACTCAAGTATGTTTCAAATTGTTTTTTATTCTGTACACTATCGGAACTGTTCGACTTATATTGATGACACGTTAATACAGATTCCTGTCTGTTACGAGTGTTCGTCCAATGAAAATTACTTGATAAGTCTTATACTTATCATGGAGATGGTGTTAGTTGTGTTAGCGTTCATGATGTTGACAGTAGTCAATGGGAAGCGCTGAATTTTCTTCCATGCTATCTTTTATGGCTAGACTGCATGCGGAAAAGTAGTCTTTGTTGTGAAATTCGTCTATCCGACATCATACACTGACGAGTCCATTGTAAGAAGAAATACATGTGTTCATGTCTGGATGGCAATTTTCACACAAATATGTACTTGTATTGTGATCTCCGTACTTGATTTTTAATAATATTTTTGATATTCATAAAAATATTTTTGTAATTTGTTTTTTAAACTTGCAATCGTCTGCAGACGGTGTTCATAAAATCTATGTGTACAAATTATATTACGTATTCATTGTGTTTTATTATGTGCGTACTATGTGTATAGTGATATTAAGCCTATGGCAAAGTTCAACAATTGAATGAACGGATTTAAGCAAACTGCTGGGCTATAAAATTTATGTAATCTTTTACATTAACCGAAATATATTTTTGTAACATTAAGATGAATTAATCATTTGTTATCTTTTTCCCTTTTTATATAAAATTTAGATAATTGTGTTATATACCCCTTTAACTTGTATAAGAATTGCTAGAATATGCATAAGAATCATACCTGTCATCTTAAATTGTTACAAAGTTTTGAATACATATTATTTTTGAAAGATTCGACATTATACTTTTGCATAATAGACAAATTAATATTAAGACAAAGTGTGTCAACCATTCAGAAAGTAAAAAAACATTTTTCACTTACATATTTATTAGTTAGAAAATGAAACAAAATTTGTTTTATATCTACTATAATACGAGGGATGATCGGGAAGTTTTTAAAACGAACCAGAAGATGGCGTTGTGCGTGCCTATCGGTCACGTGTTTTGTCATCTATTATAACACTGGTATCAATTTGTTAGATAGATAGTGCATAAAGTAAAGACGTTATAGCCCAGCAAAGTAAACAGTGCGCGCATTTTCTTGATCATGAATAAAATCGAATTCCGTGCGGTTGATAAACATTTTTTTTGAAAGGCTTAAGTTCATGGCGAGTCTTCACCGTCGTATGCAACCGTTGCGAACTGCATTTGTGAATTTAAAACCATTAGAAAAGTTCAGGGAACCGTTATGAATGATCGCCAATTAAAGTTGAGAGAGATAGCAGTGGCAGTAAGCATATCATATGACCGCGCACATTACATTTTACATCAACATGAGAAAGCTCAGTGCAAGATGGGTGCCGCGTTTGCTGTCAGACGAACAAGCTCGTGTGACCATTTCTCAGCAATGTCTAGACATGTTCAAGCGTAATTCGGTAGATTTTTGGGACGTTTTGTAACCGTCGATGAAACGTGACTACACCACTTCACGCCAGACTAAAACACAATCAAAGTAGTGGAAAGTACGCGGTGAACCAACTCCAAAGAAGGCCAAGACGATGCCGTCAGCTGGAAAGGTGATGGCTACCGTCTTTTGGGACTCTCGAGAAATAATTTTTGTTGACTACTTTCAACACGAGAGGACAATAACAATTGAACGAAGAAATCAAAGTCAGAAGGCCTCATATGGCAAAGAAAAAAGTCTTGTTTCACCAAGACAATGCCCCATCCCACAAGTCGGCAATCGCGATGACGAAACTGCACGAATTACGATTCCAATTAATTGAACAGGCACCGTACTCGCCAGATTTGGCCCCTTTGGACTTCTTTCTAGTTCCGAACCTCAAGAAATGCTTGTCTGGAAAGAAATTCCCATCGAATAATGAAATCATCGAAGCTGTAAATAAACATTTGGAAGGTTTGGATAGTTCTTATTTTTCTGAAGGAATGAAAGGTGAAAAATGTTGGACTAAATGTATAGAGTTGCTAGGAGACTATGTAGAAAAATAAATATGATTTTACCCCGAAAAGTGGTGTTGTGTGTCTCGTTCTAGAAACTTTCCGATCTTCCCTACATACACTACTTTTCTATATAGTCTCCGTTCAAGTTCAAATGCTTAATTAAAACGTTTAGTTTTTTTATGCCTTCTTCAAACTCGCTTGGCGTCAGGTTATTGAGCCCATCAGGAACGGTTTCTTTCAGTTCGTCATCATTTGCGAAATAACTAACGTTTAAAAATCTTTCAGTTTAGTGAAGAGACTAAGTCTAGGCTATAGGACAGTTGTTGTAAAACTTCCTACATGATTGAAACAAGTGTCATTACATTAACGACGCTAGACGATAACTCAAATCACTTGTTCTGAATGGCGCGACAGAGCCGATGAAGATCTTGACAGCAATCTTCTGCATTTATTGTTTCTACTCTTGGCGTAAATCGGCGAGAAAAATACACTTCCGATTTAAAAAAAAAACCGTAGCCATCATTTTTCATGTGCTTAGTGTTTCTTTGCTTCTTTTTTAGTTTTGTTGGAAATCGAGAATCATGATATTTCATTGACTGGCGTTTTGTCTCTGGTGTTTTATGCGAGATCCATGTCTCGTCACTGATAACAATAACATAGTTCAAAAATATTTTCTTTTGTTCGTAGAGATCAAGACAATCCAAAGCAATTTCCATTCATTTTTGCTTGTGTTCATCCAGCAAAATATCCATCTTGCACTTTTTAGCGTTCTAGCAGGTAATTCTTACTAATTTTACCAATTTGACATGAAGTAGAGATCTTGAAAAAATGAGTGCAAACTGTCAAACGTATTTATCGTCTTGGATTTTTTCATCTTTGTCTTGAGTTCAGTTACAGCAGAAGGTTGGCCTGATCGTTCTTCATTATAAACTTTCGATCGTATACTATATTAAACTGGATAACCCGCTTACGAATTTCGATAAGACATATTTTTAGTCAAAAAAAGAACACACTATCAACCTCGCAATTGGCGGGATCACTGATTTCATCACACATTTCAAAGAGGCACAGGTTGCGAGTAAACGTCCGACTCACTATCTAGCTTAGACCAGAGTAGCTGAAGGGGGAGGTCATAGACATGGCGGCGGCGGTGGTGAGGATTCCTTTTGCCATGTCGATTGAAAGGTTCTTTACTTTTTGGCGATCCTCGTATGTACAGTCACCAATTCTAACACTACTACAAACCGGGTGTCCTTGAAATAAAAAGGCAATGTATGAAAAATGAAGCGCTCATAAGCGAGAAAAAGAATAATAAATATATTTAAAAAATTTTTGTCACGCCACTGTACGAGTGTATCATAAATACTCTCGGAGACAATATTTTAAAGCCAACGGATAATAACAAAAAAAAAAGAAGTTTCCTTATTGTCGATTTCGCTTTAAATTTTTAACAGATGGCTTTTCTCAAACACCTAGCATACAAAGCAGTCTAAAGAATGTTATTTCTTCAGGAGTTTTTATAAATATAAACGTTGCGGCGTGTAAATTCTGTAGCCATATTTTTTATACATTATGAATCCATATTAATATTTTATATTTGTTTACTTCTCGTAACAAAACAACATCACGTGAATGCACAGCGTATTAGAGACACCTTTCATCGAGTTCGTAACAATTACTCAAGCGGGTCGCGGCGTATTTCACCTAACTACAAATCGGTTCTTTTCAGTAACGACCAACAGTTGTTACATTAAACATAAAAGAAAGAGTTTACAGCTGATATACTCGTATGTGTGGTATTGAGGTTATTGAACCTTAAGTAAACAAAGCTGCTCCATTATCGAGGCTTTATAACTAGAGAACGGATGCAATTTCCAAAACGCAATCGGCAATTGGAATTGTGTATAACGTCGCTCAGTACATCCCGGCGTAATTCAATGAAGTATTTGTTTGACTTACTCGGCCACCTGGTCTCGCAGCGATAACAATGGACAACCCAGCTATTGTATTCGGAGAATATAGTGTTTTCAGTGGTGTCGTGTACGTAGATAAAATAAATAAGTTTATCGATGTTATAAATTATAACTAGAGAACGGACATTCTTACCACATGACTCGGCGTAATTCAATGAAGTATTTGTTAGACCATCTGGCCATCTGGTCGACAGCGATTACAATGGACAACACACCTATTGTATTCGGAGGATATATTCCATTAAACGCAATCGGTAATTGGAAATGTTTATAAACATCGCTGAGTACATCCCGGCGTAATACAATGAAGTATTTGTGTTTGATTTTCTCGGCCACCTGATTTCGCCAGCGTTAACAATGGACAACGGCTATTGTATTCCGAGAACTTAGTCATGTGGTAAGAATGTCCGTTCTCTAATTATAACATCGATAACCGTTTAAACAATGTTGTTATTTAGAATTTTTATAAACATAAACATTTCAACGTTATTTTTACGTGTAAATTCTATCGAGGTTTTTTTATAAACATTCTTATAATTCTTATAAAGTGTAGCCGTTGCTTGTGTAACTAGAATAAAAAAACAATAGAAAATAAAATAGAACAGTTTTTAAAATCTTTGTTAAAGCTAAATATTCTTAATAATTTCGTTCTTACTTAATAATATTCAAATTATTTCAAAATGTATAATTACGTTTAATAATGATTTGGTTATATATTTAGTTTAGTTCTCAATTATCACGATCAACAACTATGGCATCGACGACATTTTTCTATTTTTGTTGCGATGATATAAATATGTACTTCTTTCTGTACTGCAAAGCAAACAGGTACAGTCGTGGTCAGATAAATGTAGTACAAGCTTTTCATAATAAATTTTTATGGTGTAAGTTAGTATTTTGACAATTATATGTCAAATAATTTTAAATTTTATTAAACATATTTTTACGATGGCACGAAAGCTAACCGCAACTGATAAAGTTCGTATATTAATTAAATTACAAGAAGGGTACAGTATTAGGGAAATTGCGCAGCAAATGCAGTTAAATAAAACCACCGTGATGAAGGTTAAGAAAAGATGGGAGACTGATGAGAGCATAGACAGAAAGCCGGGTACTGGGCTTAAAAGAATTTCGACTGAACAGCAGAACCATAATCTAGTTCAACATCTCCGAGAACATCCTTTCGATTCAGTGAAAGTAGCAGTTGCAGAGACCATTTTTCCTGGTTCACGTAGAACTGCAAGCAGGAGAATAAGAGATAGCGACATAAGGTCGCGTGTTGCAGCCAAAAAAATTCAGGTTAGTGAAGAAAGGAAGCAAGCCAGGCCTTTGTTCGCATTAAATCATATAAACAATGGACCTGAGTTTTGGGAAAATATAGTTTTTACTGATGAGAAAACATTTCAATCCACAAGTAATGGTTCTGTTCATGTCTACAGACCTGGCGGTACAAGATACGAGGAGCAATATATAGATAATTCATATCGGAAGATTCTCTATAAATATTTGGGGATGGATAAGTTACCACAATGTTGGAATGTGTCATAGAATAAATGGGAGATTTAATTCCCAGAATTATATTCATATTTTGGAAAATCTTATGTTACCATCAGTCCAACATGTGTATCCTGAAAACATTTTTATATATCAGCATGACAATTGCCCAGTTCATAGTGCAAACATAGTGTCGCGATGGATGGAAGAGCATAACATTGAGATTTTGCAATGGAGTGCCAAGAGTGCGGACAGGAACCCAATAGAAAACGTATGGGCCGAGATGACCAAAAGTATGTCACGTATAAGATTTCAAAATCAGGACCAATTGTGGGAAGCAATTCAAAATGCTTGGCAATCTCTCACTCACAAACCAAATTATTTTAGAAGTTTGGTGGCTTCCATGCCTAGAAGGTTAAGGGCAGTAATTGATGCTGATGGCGGTCCAACAAAATATTAGCTTTTTGTTAAAAATTTTTTATTATTAAAGTTATTTTTCGTATTCCTTAATCCAATTTTAAATTTAAATTTAACTTATTATTATACTTTTAACTTATATTTCTTAACTCAAACAATAATGAAGTAAATATATTCCAGTATGATTTGACATTTGATTTTATTATGACAAGTAGCTTAAGCTGAAGCTCGTCTTGCAATAATAATATATCAAATTTATGACATATATGAAATTTAAAGTTGTACTACATTTATCTGGCCATGACTGTACATATGTATATCGAAGACATAGATAGAAATGATTTTTTTGATACCATTACTTATAATTTGATAACATTATATTATAATTAAACGCCGCCATTCTGGGTCGGCTTACAGAGGCGCGGACAAGCAAGAGGTACGGGACTTATTTTACCAGTGCTTCGCGCGTAGTACATGAACATCTATGATAGGGCGAAGTTGTTTATAGACGTATTTACGAATACGTGTAGGTGCAATTCGAACGGAAAGCATTTTTCTTGCCTAGCTAAGTGACGGTGTTTAATTGTAATGCTTAACACATAGAAAAAATAACAAAAAATATTACTCTCTTATCTTCTTTGATGATTCACTTCTGTAATTTTTGCATTATCAAGATTACTATTGATGTTTGTATAGTAATTACTATTGTACAGTTGCGGCCCCTACAAACTCAGATAGTTTGACAAATAATAAATGTTGGCTTTGTAACTTGGTCTTAATATTGAAGTTTATAAAATGTCACCTAACTGAAAGAAAGTCAGTGACGTATAAAATTAAATATTTGAAAAATGGAAAAATTCAAATACAACGAACGTTTATGCAATAATATATGCGTTTTTTAAATAAAAATGCATTCCATTTTTTTTCTTAATGAAATCTGGATTTTTTAAGATGAGAGCTCTGAAAAATCATATCAAAATGGGAATATTAGATCTGTAAAAGCAAAACAAGTACGTGGCAAAAGGTATTAATTATTTAAAAAGTATTGGCATGGGCAATACATCATTGACTTTTATCGTGTTTTTAGCAACGTTTATTTCATTAGCGATGTGCCTAATGCTCATGCCGTCATCTAGCCTAGTTACAATTATCGACTTTTGTAGTTCGTTTAATTGAGGCCTTTTAAAAATTGTGTACGCTTCTGACTTACAATAAAGCCACTAACACAACCATACCGGATAAAAGTCAAATTTACAAATCACGAATTTCTTTAATTTGACAGTTCAAAAGTCGGTGTCTGAATTTGTAGAGGCCGCAACTGTATGTACCGTTGACGAAACCCAAATGAGAACGCCAAAATTTACATTTTGCATCATAGTCGTTTATCGCATTTAAATTTGACAGATCGTAATAATTATTGTCAAATAATTTTTTTTTCCGTCGACCGTGTATTTACATCCGTTATTAACGTTCTCAAAATCATACATTAATGACAATAATGACCCTTATTTGATTTTCTGTTAATGAACAATTTTGGTGGTTTCCATGGTAACCAAGGAAACCAACAAAATCAAACAACGTCAAACTAAAGCGCTATTCACTGTCATTATTAAGCGTGAAACAGAATCGAACGGTTTTTTAGTGTTTTGTGTTGCGTTGAATTCTTCCAAGCAATGGAGGTGGATGAAAATTTTACATTAACTCCGCCGGAAGTGGCAGAAAGTGCTAATTCAGCATCATTAAATTTACTACCGGAAAAGAGCAGAAGTCTGTTCGAAAAAACGTATGCCGAATTTATATATTGGTGCAATGAGAAACAAGTAAAGCATTATTCAGAGACGGTTTTGTTGGCATATTTCTCAGATATTGCAAAGAGAGGCCTAATTGCAAGTTTATGGCCAAAATACTCAATGCTGAAATCGACACTGATTTTGAAAAATAACACAGACTTTAGCAAATTTAATAAATTAATAATGTTTATCAAGAGGAAAAAAGAAGGATATATACCGAAGAAATCAAAAGCGCTCGAGAAAGAACATGTACAAGCATTTATTTCTGATGCTCCTGACAACCTGTTTTTAGTGACAAAGGTAAATTTAAAAAAGTTAAAATTTCAATAGTCGGATAATAAATCATTTTGTAGCTTGCCTTGATTTTCCGAGTATCTGGAGCAATGAGAAAAGATGAATTATTGAAATTACAAACGGATGACGTTCAAGATTTAGAATCAAAATATCTTGTAACAGTTAAAGCATCTAAAACACACATAAACAGGATATTTACCATAGTAGACAATGAACAAAAAACCCTTCTCAGTTTAATTAGACGCTATATCTCATTGAGGCCAGTACATACCCAACACAAACGCTTTTTTATTTTTTATAAAAATGGTAAATGTTCTCCACAGCCAATTGGTGTAAATACATTTTCGAAGATGCCGTCCATAATAGCCACTTTTTTGAAATTGGAGCAGCCGCATCTCTATACGGGACATTGTTTCCGGCGTTCTTCTGCCTCGATACTTTCAGACAGCGGTGCAGATTTTTCAGCTATTAAACGACTGCTGTTGCAGAAGGATATATTGAAAATTCGTTACAAAATAAAGTTAATACAGCTACAAAAAATTCTTTGTGAAACTACAACACAGGCTTGTCATACCACTCCTTCTACCGACGCTGAAATAAATTTTGTGACAAATATCCAAAGTAGTGAGGTAAACTTACATTCACAAAACCATACAAATTCTAATGCGTGTCCAATTACTTTTAATAATTGTAATATTTCGACTATGAACATATATAATTATAATAATGATCATTAATAAATAAAAAAAAAGTTGTAAACTGTTTTTCTCCACTTTAGAAAAATATACGGCCGACGGAAAAGTATTGTAACTAACTCTTACATTAAAATGCGATTAATGATCTCGAACATTAACGCGCTCGCTGCGCTCACGCGTTAAAATATCTCGATCATTAATCGCCTTCATTAATGTACTTGTTGGTTAAATAACTATTAAATGCCTCAGCATTTAACTGAGGCTTAAAAGTCGAGGGCTATAGCAAAATTCGAAGAAAATTGGTCTTTAAGTGAAGTGGGTGCTGCTTTAAATATCAGTAAAAGTTGCATATTTTACGTTAAAAAACGCTAGCAAGAACAACATAGATTGCGAAGACCTTTCAGACAAGGTGTAGGAAAGGTCTCTAATGAAAACGAAGACAATGCTCTCGTAGAATATATCCGTCAAAATCCTTTTGGAACGGCTGTGAAAGCACGAGAAGAAACATTATCCCCAGGTTCTATCAGAACAGCTCAAATGCGTTTAAAACAAGCTGGCTTAAAAAACTACGCTGCTGTCCGCAAATTATGTTTTTGACGGCAGAAAATAAGCTCAGGAGAGTGCAGTTTGCAAATAAATATTTAAATCACGGGGAAGAATTTTGGAACAACGTGGTATTTTCCGATGAAAATACGTTTCAATCTTCTAACAGTGGAAGGTTACGACTTTATCGTTCTAGAAACAAGATTCGAGGAGAATTATACGTTGGGTACTCCTAATAGTGGCCGCTTTCCCGTCAATGTTGGGACGTGGATAAGCACTGACAGTCCTGGAATGTGTTGGCAAATTGATAGGCGATTAACAGCCGATAATTACATAAACGTTTTAGAAAACGTGATGTTACCATAAGTAAGAGAAACTTATCCTGACAATTTTACCTTTCAACATATAACAAAACAGTATGGTATACACGAAATGTTTATAATAATTAATTTTTATTACAGGATAATTCTCCAGTTCATACGGCTCGAATAGTAAGAGAGTGTGTCAACAAAAACAACATAAATGTTTTGTCATGGTCAGCAAGAAGTCCTGATCTGAACCGAATTAACACGTCCGCTACCGCCATTAAAAAAAAACCTTTACCACAGACCACTTTGCTTTTCTTGTAAAATATGCATGTAAATAAGGTACTGATACTATATTGACGACTTTTTTTCAAAAAACATTATTTTTTTTTTGTTCTGATATGACTCACATGTGGGACAGTGGTCTACAGCAATAATTTTTACCAATAAACCAAATGTCTCATATATGAGACACGGCTTCTGACTCTAACAAACATGTAAAAAAAAGGAAATACAAAATAACTTTATTCAATTTTCGTACAAAAGGAAATGCAAAGCAAAACAAAAATTTTATTCTGGTTAATTCGAAAAATTAAAAATTTTAGGAATGGTGTTGCGCAAAACAAGAATTTGGGCAGAGTCCAACTGGTTTTGCTTTATCATCCACGCACACATTGCACACAAAGAAAGTTTGCTTTCTTTTCTTATTTTTCGAACAAATGCGCCATCTGATCCTTTTTTCGATTTTTTTCTGAATAATGTGGGATTTTTGGGTTTGGGGTTGCATTTTTCCGTTTTTTTTTTCTTGTCAGCATCCATGGAGTCAATAAGTGATTGTATTATTTAGTCCCTGAAGTTTATATATGCATTTTTCTTTCCTGTAGTTTTCTGATATAGCCAGTTACTATTCCATAAACAAACATCTACCAAATGAAAAAATTATTTTAGGTACCATCTAATGTTTTTCCTCGGTGTGGTGTAGTATGAAGTCATTTGATGCGTTCGATCAATCCCAGACATATATTTGTTGTAGTCAATAACGATATTTGGTTTCATAGATTCTGTGCCCTTTCTGTTCCGCGTTTCTTGCATCTCAAATTTATGCGACGTCAAAAAGACAAAGACGTCACGTTTGTCGTGCCATTTACCAACAATAACACTACCTTTTCTTTTCCATACAAACTCGCATTTCTTTTTATTTATAACATCTTTGGGATTTCCTTTCTTATTTTTTCGGAGTGTGCCAACAATATGTTTTTTTCTCTAACATTTTTTCTGCAACACCTACACTTGTGTAAACATTATCCAAAAAAATTGTATGCCCCTTTCCTTCATAAGTTTCTCTACCACAGCATATCCGTGCCCCAGTGCATCGTTTTGAGTGGTACCCTTACCAGAATATATAAGAATATTTAGTAAAAATCCATCCGGCGTATATAATTCATACAGCTTGATCCCGTATTTAGCAGCTTTGTTAGGGATATACTGTCGAAAATACAGACGACCGCGCCACAGCAATAAAGCTTGATCTAACGATAGATTTCGTCCAGGATAATAAACGTTTTCTATGTTGTTGACAATATGGTTTACAACATTGATTATTTTATATAAACGGCTACTAGTGTCGTCATTATCGTCGTAAAAAACAAGCAATGCAAAATCAGTTCAAACCTATTAGGTCACATCGTTTTATGAAATAATGGATGATGATAGACTATATTTCTTAACCAATAGTGCTTCATACTAGGCAATTTTGTATTTCCCATGGCAATACAAAGAGATAAAAATCTCTTTTAAGTATATTTGATTTTTCCTGCGGAGCCATTTTTGATAAGAAAAACTGTGCCCTAGTGTTTGTCCAATGAACAAGTTTATCAATCAATACAATATCAAATAGCAGAAAAAATATTTGAAGAGGTGATGCATTTTTAGGTATATCTACTTTCATACCTTCTTGTTCATTGAAATCGAATATTTCTGGATCTCGCTCTATATCAGTCCATTCATCTTCATCATCGATATTGTTTTCTTCACCTTGGTTATTTTCGTCATCGATATTATTTTCACTGTCATTAGCCGCTGAACCTGAATTTTCGGAAGAAGATAATTGCCAGTCACATCCAGAATCTTGATATGGTTCTTCAAAAGAATCGTTATTATATATAGATTTATTAGAGAAGAAATGATACTAGTTGAATGTACGAAAACAACATAACCTCAAAAGATATCCAGAGACCATTTGAATCACATATGTGTCATACATTCGTATAGACCTCTACGGAGTTTAAAGCTTCTATCAATAGACCATACAAAACAAAATCACTTTAAGTAAAGCCACGTCCTCGGCTCATATATGAGCGGTGGTCTGTAAGATAAAGCCAGCCGACTCATATATGAGCCGAGCGGTAGCGAACGTGTTAAAAATGTACGGGGCTTCTTTGTCAAAAAGATATACCAAAGACACTTTAGGCTGGTAAACCGCGTTCAACTCTGGTAATTTATTGAAAATAATTGGGAAGACCTCGTAGATTCCTACGACATGCAACATTTAATTTTGTCAATGCGAAGAAGATTAGAAAGAGAAAATGTTGTGCTAGACAATGGCTCTGCAACAAAATATTAATAACACTATTCCAATTTTGCTATAGCCATTAATTATGTCTTGTAATAAATGGTTTTTCTAGTTTTTCTAGTTGCGTAGACGTTAATTTAATGTTGTAAAAAATAAACTGTTGCTGTAATTTTATATTCTTTTAATTAGTTTATTGCACATTTAATGTAAATAATACAGATTCGACAAAAAGGCACTAATAAAAGTAATATATTTATGCTCTCAATATTATCCCCTCTCTTTATAATACCACTGCCCAAAGCCGGAATTACATGATAACCAAATAGCGTTCATATTTGGGTTGCGCCAACTGTACTATCATGAGCAATTGAAAGTTAACACTTTATTATGTTGGCATGTCGAAATTTCAAAATTTATCTAATGTATACAGTACTTTTGAAGTGTCAGTGTCAGCATTTAATCATAACATAAATTACATTAGCTTGACAATTTGGTAAAATTTACGCAGCTATAATAGTGCGTTTACTTTCAATTGCTCACGATAGTACATACTTATAATTTTGCCATGATGTAACAAAATAAATGTTTAATTAAATTCCCCATAATATTTCGAATAATTTTCAAAACCTTTGGTTTCTGAAAAGTCTATAAAACTAGTAAAAAAAATATTTGAATGTCACTGGAAGCATTTGTTAGTGAAGTTAGAAAAAATTAAGAGAATCAGAATATGTTGAAAATGTTCTGCAATAAATGTTTGTTCGTTCAGTAAAGTTTTTTTAGGCTTTGAAGAACATGTTACTCTTATTTTTAAAACGTATCAGTATTAAGTAATGGATACAATGAATAAAGTTTGTAATTCTAATTGCTATTTACCAACATGAAAAATTGTAATCTATGTATTAGTCTCATAATTGATCTAATGGTGAGAACTTAATGAAAATTTCCTTGGCTGAAATTTTTAACTTATGATTATGACTATTTCCCTCAGAAAATTTCAACCAATTATATTAATGCAAATTGCAGAAATAACCTAGTAAGTAATGCACAAATATCATTTAATACACCATGAAAATATCCGGGTATTTGCAGATGTGCATAAACATTTTTTGACATTTTAAAAACATCCGGGCTTTTAATTATCAAAATGCATTTATTGTTTTATATTACAGCTAATATTTGAACATTAATAGTTATAGATTATTATCGAAAGTACAATTGCTATATGAATTACTCACTGCGCTGCACCTAAGCAGTGTTTGTTAAAACATCGTTAAGATTTTCTTTTTTGAATTCTCCTCGTAGCTTTGCAATTATATTCCCGTAGTGACTTCCTTCGACTTTCAAATGAGTTTATGGAAGAGATATTTCAATGACCTGTTATTTTAATAATTGCATGTTCTGCTACAAGATTAGTTAACGGTTGTTGATCGATTAGAATGGTTTGTTATTTTATTACTGTTACATTTATCCCAATCTTTCAGCGACAGTTGAAGTCTACTTGGAAATTATATTTTTTCCGATGAACGAATTCTTAAAAAACCAACAGAGCCCTTTTGTTTCCACGCTGGATTTGGTGTTAAGAAAAACCGATTTGTAGTAATGTGGGTGCCTCTCTTTTCGATAAGTTCATGGAACAATCTGCAAAATTATTTTCTGTGTCAAGTATTAGATGATTGTATAAAAATTACCTAACTGGACATCCACCGGGGTTGATTTTATTTTTAATTTCTTTTGTATTAGCGTGTTTCCCCCTCCTCGACAGGTTTTACTAAATACTGTTATAAACAATTCGTCCTCTATGTGCGCCAAAACTATCTTTTTCTATTTCAAAATAAGTTATCATACACTCTGCCGTTTCACTGCCACGCCAAGTTAGTTCCAATGCCAGTATGTGCTAATAAAATTCCCTTTGCAACCCTTGGGGAATATCTTCGTCCCATAAAGCTATGATTTGGTTCTGTTTGTCTTCGCTTAAAATAGAAGCATTAGTTTTTCTTTTCTCGCCAAAGGCTTACAGTTTTCATTGTTTTGTATCTCGTGCATTTATTTAAAATTCCACGTCTTTAAATGGATCGAAAGCCAAATTTCTTGTAAATTTTTTTCTGTAACAGTTTGGCGATTCTGTTCGAGTCACTTTCTTTGTATTCAGACCCGTCTTGCTTTTTTATATTAAAGGCAAAATCTTTAAGGATCTCTGCTACCTGGGGTATAAAAGTTTCTCTATTAAGTAAGAAAGCACTTTCCTTGCAGAATGATTCAAATTGCTTTCACACAGTGGCGGCTCGTGAGTTATGAAAGAGGGTGGGCACAAAAAAAAATTACTTATTTTTTGTACATAAAATCCATTCTCCTATTTTTTGAATTGGCCTCGTAACGCCAATTCAAAGGCTCCGCAAAATTTTATACACATAATTAACCGGCGCAAAATATGACGATTCTTTTCCACATCTTCGTTGTAATTAATTTTATGTCGCAAATAAGCACTGTCTAACTGTTCACGTATGTCCACTTTGCCTAGAACACTAAAATCCACGCATGCATTCATGTGAGAAACGGAATTTTCGTGTTTCTTTGCCCTTTCTGCAATATGCTTTAAATCATTCAACCCTTGTTTATTCCACGCACACTAACCTCTTTCTTAAAAATTAAGCAGATAAAACAAAATAGTTTATTTGCTTCTTCTTAATTAAAAGTTTTTCCTCAAATGATAGCGGGTTTTTTTAGAAGATTTTGCTCACTATTAACTTCCATCATTAATAATAAACACGTGGAGTACGCGCCGAAAACTATGCAATCATAATAAACGCAAGACGTCAACTGAGGTCGAGCGATTTTGTACCCCAAAACGACGGATAAAAACATAAGGCGAAGACAAGCGGAACCGGCCGATCCATATTCGAAATAAATACATCTGAAATCGTGCCCCGGAACATAGTTTTGAGCGTTTATGCGCTAGTGTCTGTGGTGCGGAAGGAAACCTTGATACCACGTTATAAAAATACGTAAAAATAATAAAATACAATAATGCACTGAATTACGTGCGAATTTCTGTGTCTATCTTGGTGGTTGGGTGGGCACGTGCCCTTTAGTACCAGCCGCCACTGCTTTCATACACAAATATTCGCTTTTATTGTATTTAATGTACGAAATTCTTCATCTATTTGACTCGAGTTTGATTGACCAAAACGAATAGAACAGATTTTTTAAATTACAATTATTCCACAATTGACATTAACGCATCTTGTCAATTTATTTTTTTTTTGTTTTAGATGTCATATTTTCGGTATTTTTGCAATCTCTGTTTGAAAAGTTTTTTTTCTTTTTATTATTACTATTGTGAAATTCCTACCATCAATATTGCGTGAAATTTTCTTCGAGAAATAGTCAACGATATATCCCTCTTGCATGCCATCCTTGAACATTTTTTGAACATATTCGTGTATTTGGTATGCACTCGGGATATAACTACTGAATATTGGATTCTACAAATTTTATTATACGTATTTTAGAAGAGAATTGCAAATTTCCAAAATGTATAGAGGAATAACGATAAATTATTTAAATGATATTCACAATTTTTAAATTTTAAAGTGGACTTTAATAGTTAAAATCTTCACTTTATTGATATTAATTCGTGAAACGACAATTGTTTCGCCAGCACAGTGGCTTGATCAGGTACTTATTAGAGCACGTTACAAACTAAAATTTGTATGAATTAAAAATATCAAATGAACAAAGTTTCAAAGAAAATTATGAAAAAGAACTAAATTTAGTCAAACAAATAGCAATCAATAACAGCCACATAGATACTCTAATTGAAAATATGCTGACAAGACTGCTAACTATTTAGAAAGATATCTCTATGGTATATCCTGTAATACACTGGGAAACCTATTGAAGATATTTTTCTTTTAAAAAAAAAAAATTTAATATAAATACGGTTTTCAAAACAAATAATAATTTATCAGAACACATTAAAAACACAATAAAAATAAGAAATCTGGAGTCTATAAGTTAACGTGTGGATCCGGTAAGATATATGTTGGTCAAACAGGAAGATCGTTTGAAAAATGTATTTCTGAACATTGTTCTTCGTTTAGAAATAAAAAACAAGATTCAACTTTTGCCAATCATCTAGTACAAGAAAACCACATATTCAATAAAGATTTTCAAATTCTACATTTAGGTACCAAATTAAATTAACTGGAAAATTTAGAAATTAATAAATTAAAACAATCTCTAATTTTACTTAACGATCAATTAGATTTAAATAACCAACCTTTGTTAAATTTATTCATTTAAAGCAACCGTTTAGACAATAGAAAATTAAAAAAATTATTTGTAAACACGTTTAGTACCTACCCTATAGTATAACAGTAAGGGCTGACCAGATAGGCCACATGTTGTCACTACAATATTGTGAAGAACTTGTATTTCGGGTTCGTTTAAATAAAACTAAGGGCAATTAAAACACACTATATTAATAATAAAACACACTAAATGACATTTAATAATTAATAACAATAATAACAGCATTTATTTCAAATTTATGTAACAATATTTGTTTCACATTTATAACGACATGAACTTGGCCGTTCTCGCTGCTTGTCTGAATGTCTTCTCCCTGGCTTATACAATAGTTCTGTAGCGCATTCGAGAATATTCCGGACTCTTCTGTCTGATGTTTATTCCACAAGGGCTTTGAACGTGTTGACATGTACGGCGGGTGACGTTATTGCATAACTCATATTACAATATTTGTGTAAATTCTTAGATTTTAGAGACGTTCTAAAATAATATTAACCTTGTTCATTTTATATTTTTAATGTTTATCGATTTTAGTTTGTAACGTGCTCTACTAAATACCTGACGAAATCACTGTGCTGGCGAAACAATTGTTGTTTAACGAACAAATATTAATAAAGTGAAGATTTTGACTATTAGTTTTATTTCAATTTAGAATTATGGATGTTCATTAAGTAAAAGCCGAATCAATTCAATTATGGACCTTAAATATTAGAACAAATATTTTAATGAAAATATTGTATGGAAGATATTAAAATTACACTATAAACGAAAGTAGAAATATAAGTTAATTATAATTTTGAGGGAGTTTCATTTTAATTTATTTAATGTAGTAAGTTTTCAAGATGTATAGTTGGATAACCATTAAAAATTTAAAATTAACTACAAGTCACTATTTTAGAAATAAGTTTAATTATAATTTTGAGAAAGTTCCATTTTATGTAGTTCTAGGGTATAAATGTAGAATCTAAAAGTCGATAAAAAATATATATTTAAGATATACCTTCTATTGTTCAAATGTAGACATAAAGTGAGTAATATATTGGGAAACTTGTTAAAATTCGACGAAACTTCGCAAAAAATTAGGAGCTACAGTGACGTACCAAAACGTTTACTTTTTTTGGGAAGTGTTCTTAATCAGTTATTGTACCTGACAACTAAATAACGTAAGTTGGTATTGGAAAAAAGAGGCAGAAAATAAGTGTGATTGCATTTGGACCACATTATATTTATAATAAAGCTAAAATGTTTATATTTACCTTTTGGGTACCTAGGTGAAAGTATAGTAGTTGGATCAAATTGGAATATATAAATAAAGTAACTAAATATTATAGTATTTGTTGAAAATGAGTAATTAATATGATGAAGTTTAGTAAATAAGATAAAGTACTAATACTAATGTGAATATTCACATTTATGTTCTGAGGTAGCTGAAATGTAAATGCACTGTAAAGCCTTGGTATTTTAAAGAAACGTAATTTTTTGACGTAAATGCAAATATCAAACATTAATGCGTACTACGTTAATTTTACTGCTAGGGTTAAACATTTTGGCTACGCCACTGTGTAATAAGTGCTTTAGTAATCATTCGTTGAAACTGTTGGAATTTAGGAAGTATGTATTTAGTAATATCAAACATATCTTAATACCTAGTCGAGAGTTATTTTTCTTAGATCGGAAAACGACATCTACATAAAAACATGAACATATGCGACAAACTCGTATTTATTAATGTGTTACTATACATCCATTATTACAAATATGTTTGATTATGTATATGTACAGTTAGACTGAAAATAAACGATACATGAAGATTCTATTTATTTATTACTAATACCAGTAATATACACCTCACGAGAATTTGACTTTTACGGGCCAAAGTAGTTTGTACATTTATGTATTTTACACTAATCTTTCATTATTCTTCACGATGACATACTAATTGTGATAAAAATTCTACTAAAGTACGTGTTGGTCTGCCGGACATCCCTTTTCTTAGGTAAGGTTGATCATAGCCATTGGCTTTCATTACTCCAAAAGTATCTAAATGTAACCAATCACCACAAGGTACAAACTCGTGTAAAAAGGCTGCTACTTTACATGCCTCACTACCCTTACATCGCTCACATATTCCTCTTCCAATTGTTTGAACATCGACATTATGATGGTCTATGATTAATTTGTGAAAATGGTCCCATAAGGGGAATCTCCAAACTCGATCGCCAGTGTGCATTGAAGCCGCTAACATGTATTCCCAAAGAGCTTCTGAATTGCTGTAAACACCACTTGCAGAACATCCAAGAGCTGCTCTCATATCGTACGTCATAGTTCCAATATCTACGATAAATCTCGGCCAAAAGTTTTGAGCATAGACCAATGCGTCAGCTAAAGCTAATCGTCCAGCACAATCTGTTGATTCTATTTCTATGCTTTTTCCATTCATCGCTTTCACAATGTCACCTGGCCTCATAGCAGCACAACCTGGCATATTTTCACATAAAGGAATTAGTCCTCTAATATTCAAAGGTAACTGGAGGCCAGCGACAGCACGACATGCAGCAACAACACATGCAGCACCAGCCATATCACCACGCATCTTTTTTTGGTCAAAGCATCTCTTTAAACATAACCCTCCACTGTTATATGTTATTCCTTTACCTATTAAAACAACTGGTCGTTCATCTCTTGATACGCCGTAATAACTTAGTTCCAGAAATATTGGTGGTTCACATGAACCTTGGGCTGCAGCTAAAAAAGCATACATTTTTTGAGTTTCCGCCCAACCTTTAACTTTTACTTCAACGTTGACTCCAGATTTACATAAGACCTCTACAGCATTTTGAGCGAATGATGTGGGTGTCATTAAATTTGCTGAGGTGTCCATTAGTTGTCTAGCTAAATTTTGGGCAGCAGCCTTTTGAAGACCAATTTGCCAGCCAGTCCAGTCACAATCATCGTGTAACTCTAATTGAGGGATATGTTTTTGCTTTTCTCGTCGCTTTTTCTCTTGATATAACCATACCCCTAATGCTGCACCTTCTGCTGAAGATTCAGCATGACCAAAACTTTCTACATAGACCTTTTCTACTAAGAGCCTTTGTAAAGCTCTACATCCTACCGCGGCGGCAATTCGTATAGCTTCTTTTCCTTCATCCATTTGTTCGAAAACATCGTATCCTTGACATTCTTTACCTAATCCAACCAATGCTACTGACGCGAATTCCGGTTCCAAGTTAAAAAATATTCTTACTTCGCCCAATTTTGGTGGTGGCCCCGAAATTCTCAGTAAATCATGAAGTCTGTTGCATACTAATTTATTGTATCTTTTCGCAGCAGGGGTATACTTACCCATGTCACCTTGAATGTCAGGATCCGCATAAATACCAATAATAAGTCCTTTAAAATTTTTATCTTTGCAAGGATCCTCTATTTCTTTTTCTGAGTGACATTGGAAGCGTTTTACTATGTTTAGCCCACCTTTCACAAAACGTCTTCGAATAAAGTTCAAAGCCATTACGAAATATCTTCTATTACATTAATTTTCTGTATGTATACTACTCACAATTTATTAGCATTCTTTTAATTTATTTACATTCAAAATACATAAATGACTAGTTTTGTTGACATCGTCCTCTTGGTGTTCACATGTTTTTGATAAATAACAACACGACTACTTAATCATGAACTTTTGACATTTAATTTCACCATTTTTTTAAAATATATTTTAAAGAAATAACGAAACAGAAATCTGTTAACCACAAAATATTGTTTTCACATCATACCTACATTAATTAACTTAAGAACAGATAATTGTTTCTATGTGCAAGTGGAATATACGAACGTATTAGAAATACTGTCCGGGACACTTTTTTTGCCTATTATGACAGTACTGAACAGTACTTTGTTGCATCATACTAACTTGAAGTTGACAATAAATGAAAAATTTTAATTTTCAAATTGACAAATGATACTGACTGATTATACAAATGCACTTTAATGAAGCGAAAAAGAGATACAAAAAAAGACAATTTAATTATAATAAAATAACAAAAAAGCAGAAATTCTATTAAATTAATGTTTGCTAATCTTCTATTACATTATTTAACCTTCTATGCATAGAATTTACTAAATTAGTAATGCAATTTTCCGGTATTTCGGCCCACGCTTCTTGCACAACCTGAAATAAGTGCTCTCTCTCTCTACTTTGCACATGTACTATTACTATCCAAAAATAAGGGACAAGTCTTAACGCATAAATTCGTCATATATTTACATTGTAAGTCTGATTTCATCTTCTCAACGAACGTCATGTCACATAATGTTACGTAATGTCACACAAATGTTAGTCAAGTGTTATTTAATATTGAGCTTTTATTTTTAATTAAATAAATTGGAAAATATTAATACATATAATTTTCTATTTATTAATATTTTATTACAGATCCATTATTATTCTATTACACATTGTAACCGTTTTCTGAATGACAACCCTATTCGTCGTACTAAATCGACATCTAAATTTTTCCAGTGGTTTTCCACCGTCTCCCACAACTCTTCACTATTTGCTGGTCTAAAATCATTTTGGTATATTTGCTTAACTAACAATCCCTAAACTTTCTCAATGGGGTTTTAACATAAGGGGGAGGGGGAGTTAATCGGGATTACGCGCATGCCATGGTAATACGTTAATATTATGCTCCTCCAGCCAGTTCCTCACAATTCTTGAAGTGTGAACAGGACAATTGTCCTGTTGTAATGTAAAGTTATTTCCATGAATTTGTGTTCCTCACAATTCTTGAAGTGTGAACAGGACAATTGTCCTGTTGTAATGTAAAGTTATTTCCATGAATTTGTGTTACGGAAGGAAGCATAATATTTTCTAATATATTCCTCTACATGATGAAGTTGAAACGATTCTCTACTGTCCAGCATACACCTTGGCCTTGTGCGCTAATCCATCCCCAAACATTCAACGAAAAACGGCCGCTGGAGTAATTACGATTTAAATATTGATCATCATACCTACAATTTTCAGGCCTATATACACGAACACGATCGTTCTTATGGGACTGAAAAACTTTTTCGTCTGTGAAAATGACATTATCCCAGAAATCTTGCTGCATGTTCAGATATTGATTAGAAAATATCATTCGTCGCCTTATATGTTCTTCTGTTAATTCTAATTTATAAGCCGCTGCATAATTCTTTAAGCCATAGTCTTTAATACGACGCCGTGCGATGCAAGCAAATGATGGAAAATTTGTCATCTGAACAGCTTTACTGGCGGTATCAAAAGGATTTTCTAGTAAATACTGAACCAAATTCTGGCCCTGTTCATTTGTAGAAGCCTTGTGACGACCTGAACCACGTTTTCTAATGAGCGATTTATTATTTTGCCATTTACGGTAAATATTGTGAATGCTGCTTTTACTAACATTTAAATCAGCGGCCACCATTGGCAAAGACCAATCATTATCCAGTAAAGCAACTGCTCTTGATTTTCGTTCAACACAATGCGTTCTCATAATGAAAATCATTCGTTAAATAACAAATACAAACTGACATTGGTGACATTTCATAAATTGGCAAATCATCATTTGATCATGAAGTAGACTTTACAATGTACAAAAATAAGTGTCCCTTAAATTACGATCGCAACCGTACATTGTCTTTTATATTTTGTGCAACTAAGCCCCATACATTTTCAATAACATTCAAATCACCACTATAGCTAGGAAAATCTAAGACCGAAATACCGTTTGCATTTGATCGTTGAGATGTATGGATAGGGCAATTATCTTGCAAAAAAAGACAGTCGTCTTACTGATAGCACCATCACATTTCCGATATATTTATATATTCCTCTCTATTGAGGCGATTTTCAATATTATGTAAAATTCCAAGACCTCTCACTGACAATCATCCCCAGACATTTACGCAAAAATGTACTGTATTTACATACAGAGAATTTCATGTAACTTGCAATATATGAATGTAGTAACCATAGATTCGAAAATACTATGCACTTGCACTGTCCCACATAAGATGCAATATGTAATAGTTATGAAATGAATATGAATATGATCGATATGATATCTATCTTTCATGGTTGTTTTGTCAAATTATTGACAGTAAAGCCTATTTAATTCAATGTAGTGTTTTAGGATTAAAACTACATTTCCGCTAAATATCGTTTATTGAATTGAATCCCGAAAGATACCATGTCACTAACTGAGTTCTCTCTTCCTTTGTGTATATCATTTAAGATTGATACTAAGCTAAGATCGAAATAGAAATACAGCTACTTTTGACTTAACTAATGTCAAATTATATTGATATGTTGCATTTTACGTTGGACAATGTAAGAATGTATTACCTAGTTTCTATGGAAATAAAAATCCTATACATGTTTTTATATTGCATCTTAAGTGAAATTCTCTGTACGGATCTTGGAAACGCATGCCTGGAGGTCGAAAAACCTTAATTTTTCCGTTATAAGACGATTGAAAGATTTTTTCGTCGAGAAAAATTACCGTCTCCCAAATAGTCTATGCCAAATGTTGCAAAGCAAATCCTATCCTTGCTTCTTTCCAAGCAGGAGTTAAATTATCTTATTAAGAGCTATGTAAGAATAGCGTCCGGCTGTTCTTGCTGATCCAGGAAAACCTATATGTGAGCATAAAAATTGTAGATGATCCTAAACCAGGCGTTCTTGAAAGATTGCTTTCTTTCCCATACCTACTTTTTATTTACAAATGACACTTCGTCATTCTCTAAGCTCAGACGTGACTTATATGTCTATCTTAGTCGCTCACGGCCTACCTGGGTTACAAATTTTGTGTCTCGCGATATTAATATTGTATTATAGATAAGTTTTTAAATTGTATTCCTAACCTGGATTATATCGAATTAAAGTAATTTAGAATCAACTTTCGTCCAATAGGATAACGCTTAATAGACCACGCAAGCGTGACGTCAAATCGCCATTTTCTGTACGGTAGGTCAGGGTCTACGTTCCAAACAAATTTAAAACGCCATTTGAAACGTATAGTCACTCTTGGTAAAACGATTTTTAATTAATCTTCCTATATTAATATCATTTGTTACTTGGTAAGTATGTAAGCAAAATATCAATATACATATTATAGTTATTAAAAACAAAATATTTGGCAATGGTGTTTTTTATTTGAAAAAAAATATTAGCAATGACTGCAAAAAAGCTTTTTCCACCTCGATAATTCTGCCTTTTCTGTAGGAAAAGTAAAAATAGTGCATCCATTTTTTTCACTTAATGCTTGCAAGTAGGAGCAAAACACATTACCATTATGTATATCTATCTAACCTCACTTTTGTACTTTTGTTACTCAAGTATAACCGTGCTATAAAACAATTAATATTATTAATATCAGTTTTAAACAACGTCGTTCATACTTACATGCAATAACAATTAAAATTAACTTAAAAATAACAACTTTTCACTTCAAATTTGCAACGCGTTCCAAATACAATTCGAAATACCCTATGAAAAAAATTTAAATGCCGTTTGTTTGGAACGCGATCCCTGACCTTCCGCAAAAATGACGACAGCACTTGCGTGGTCTATTGACATTCTATTCAAAGACGAAACACCAAATAAAAAGTAGTATAACTCCATGATAACAAATTGAGACAGCGTTTAGCACCATCTCAAATCCATGGACCCGAACTAAAATAGAACTGTCCTACCTTAACTCATATTCAAAATTTTTTATTATTATTGTAAGTATAAAAAAAATCTGGTTATATTAAATATTACATTTTATTTTTATACACAAAAGGAAGAATAAAAATTAGTGTTAAATATATGTAGGTTATAAAGTAAAGTGGGTGATAAATAAAAGAAACGGGTATATTTTTAACAAATTGGTTGCATTTTTCTTTAAGAAAGAAGTTCCTTATAAAAAGTTTATTCTTTTGGTCTTAGATGTGTAGCTTCAAAAGTAAAGGCCGTTGTGTAAAGTGTAAATTTTGGTATAAAATTTACACTAAAAAATATTATAAAATACTATGCAATTTGAGCAATGAGCATTTTAAGTTCCGTGACATATTTTCGATAATATTATTTATTTGATGTTTTGATGCCAACTTCCCACGGGATACCTAACCTAACCTTTTTTAACTTGTAATACTATAGATTTGTTCAAATGAAGTTCTTCTGCGACTTGTTTAATAGTGCAACTTTCCAAATTTAACGAAATTTGTACTTTGTCTGCCGGAGTCAGCTTTCTTGTCATTTTGGATATCAAAAAGTGACAAATGTCATTTTGACGTTCCAAGAATGAATTACAACAAAACAAAAATTCAAAAATGGGTTATACTAGATTTATGTGAGCTTAACTTTACATTTTAATTTGCATCTACAAGCATTAAAAGACTCTCTCAATATTACCCATTTAACATTATACCCCTGATAAGATGCAAAAGTTGTTTTAAATATTTTTAAATAAAAAACTAGTTTAGAGTAAGAAAAAATTAATTACACTAAAATTTTTTAAAATGATACGCCTTGTATTGTATTGTAATAATACTTATGAAAGTAATGTGACTACTTCTAAGCATCTTGTGATCTAACCTGTACTTAACTGATTGTGCTGATGGTGACTACTAGTGTTTTGTGGTGACTATGTTGTAAATTTGGGTTTAATTGGTCGTACAAAATATTAAGTTAGTAATATAATAATGTTTGGACGAAGTACATTGACTTCCAAGTATCAAACTTGCATTAAAACACTACAATCATTAAAAGTAAGTAAATGCTTAAATGTAGTAATTATTTATAGGTTATATAAACATTTGCGTTTTACAAATAAATTATTGTTTATAGGACAACTTTGTGAATATAAAGGGTTCAGTTGCAAGTAAACAATCTCAAGAATTATTACGAGTAGTTGTAGCTTTAGAATCTAAAGAATGCATTAATTCGAAATATGGCAAGAAGGTAGGTTATGTTAGTCAATGCAGTTAGTACGGATTTGCGTCTGAATTATCTATTTTTAGGATATCAATTTAAATAACAAAGTTCTACACAAATATAAAAGAGTGTTATATAGTCTACAGTCTAACTTCTCATTAAGTAATAAAAGCAATAGAGTAAATAAATTACATTAATATGGGCGATAAAATGTTGATACAAATATTTTAGGCGAATAAACAATTTTTAGATGACACTGGTTTAAAAAGTAAAATACGTCAGAAATGGCTTCCTTCATTTGGTTTAAGTGCAGTTGCTGTAAGCGTAATTGATAAAGCAGCTCAAATAGAAGATCAAAAAGTAATTGAACTTATTCCTGAACCACCACCTATTCCCGATGCTTCAACAGAAGAAATAATAAATCAATTTAATGCTCTCGGGGAATCAACATTTGCATCGTTAGGACTTGGTGGATGGTCACCTGTTGGAATAACACAACAAGCTTTTGAATATTTACATGTTACCTTAGGGATACCATGGTGGGAAGCAATTATGATTGGTAATTTTATTAATTATTTATTACATTTTAAATATAAAATAAATTTAAGGCACAATAATCATTCGTATATGTATGTTTCCACTGGTAATCGTTGCCCAAAGAAATGCAGCAAAAATGAACAATTATATGCCACAGATGCAGGTGTTGCAATTAAAAATGACTGAGGCACGACAAGCTGGAAATCAATTGGATGTTGCACGTTATTCCCAAGAGCTTATGTTATTTATGAAGGAAAAGAATCTAAATCCATTTAAAAATATGCTTGTACCATTAGCACAGGTAATTTCCGTTTACAAAATTCTCGAACATATATATAATCTGCAGATCAATGAAAACCATACATAAAAGTGTTTGCCAATGACTTACTTTTTCAGTAATTTATTATTGATTTAATACATATATGTATAATAATTTTTAGATGCCAGTTTTTGTTTCATTTTTTATGGCTTTACGCCAAATGGCAAATGTGCCTGTAGACAGTTTACGAAGTGGAGGATTGTTTTGGTTTTCTGATCTTACAGTTCCTGACCAATATTTTGGATTACCAATAATTACAAGTCTTACATTATGGGCAACTATAGAAGTGATTATTGTCTTTTCATTTCATAAATATTTAATCTAATCATTTTATTTTAGCTTGGTACAGATTCAGCAAGATTATCTTCTCAAAATCTACAAACTATGAAATATGTTCTAAGAGCATTGCCATTATTTATTTTACCTTTTACTGTAAATTTTCCAGGAGTTATTTTGTGTTATTGGGTTTCAAGTAATTTTATATCATTAGCACAAGTAGGATTTTTAAGAATACCAGCTGTTAGGGATTATTTTAAAATAGAAGCGATGCTGAAGCATAATCCTGAAAAGCTACCAATAAAGAGTAAAGGATTTGTTGGAGGAATAAAAGATTGTAAGTGTATACATACTATGCATATGTGTAACATGGTAATTTGCCTAGATTTCTAAGCCTTTGTCAAACCATTTGTATTTTATATCTGTATTTACATTGTGGCCTGTTCTAAAATACTTTGGCAAGCTTGTAAAATTCTGAAAAAGAAATACTATTCATTTTAACAGTTGATTTAGATACACTTGATTAAAAACTCAGAAGTAAGTATGCTTGTCAGCCCAATAAAGTAATGAGACATCTTCTTTATGTATAGATGACATAAATTTCAGACCTGCTCACACTAAGTAAAAACAGATATAGATCTAAAATAGAAATAAAACTACGGTTCTAATCTTCACTTTTAGTCTTTAATCGTAACACGACAATTGTTTCACCAGCACAGTGGCTTCCTCAGGTGCTTACATCTAAAGAGTATGTTACAAACTAAATAAAAAAAAAATATATATATATATATAAAATCAATAAGGATGGTATTATTTTACAATGTTTTTAAAGAAGTCTAAGAATTTACACAAGTATTGTCGGTAGTGAGAAAATGTGGCACATCTGGTCGGCCCTAACTGTATATTATAGGGTACTAAACATGTTTATGCATAAAATTTGTTTAATAAATAGATATAGATCTACCACTAAATCACAGGTCTTCAATTTGTGTTGCCTATATGTAAACAAGATTACTTTCAAAGGGTTTCAATACAATTGCAATGCAGATATAAGGCAATTTTCGTACCGTAAGTATGTACCGGTAAATCAGCTGATTTACGGTAATGGATCTGGTTAATCGATTTCCGAACGCTGTGGTGAATTTGAACAAACATTTCTGACCTATAAATACAAACGCTTTTTACAGCTGCAAACTAATTTGGATTTTGAGCCCCTAACGCGATTAAAATGTACCAAGAAACTGTACTTGCTATGGTGACAGGTCTACTAAATAGTAAAAGATGATGAGATAACTGATTTTCTTACAACAAATAATTAGTTTTGACAGAAAAAAAGATGAGTTTCGATAAAACATTATGTTACGAATGTTGCTTTACGATATATCCATATTTTCTGTCTGTTTTACGACGACCGAATAGAGGTGCAAGAGGTTATGTACATCTACCGAATGTATGAACCGAAGATCAACTTCGATCCAGAAAACAGAAATCGGGTGCATGCACCGCTTATACCGGTGTAATTTTCGAACAGTTCATTTTTAACCGGTAACAATTTACGAACGCAAATTTTCCGTAAATGTCTATAGATCTCTAATTTGTGTTATAAAAATATTTTCAGATAATTTTAAATTAAGGTTTTTAAGTTTATGTATTTTTAAATGATTTTAGTTAGATCGAATTTGTACATGAGCTTAAGTTTCCTTTTGGAAAACATTTATTAAAATATATTGGAATGAATAGCACTTATTAAATTACAAAGAGTATTTTTCATACCTACAATATTTAGATGGTATCTTACATTATGATTTATTCTTTTAGCCTGGACTAATATTAAAATAACAAAGGAATTAGAGGAGAGAAAACGATTGGATGAGTTACAGTTTGAAAGGGCTGGTAAAGGACCTGTTGTTAAAACCTATAAATATGATCCAACCAAACAAGCATCTAACAATCCACAAGCTGTCAGAGCTAAGGAAAGATAACGTGTACAAGTAATTTGTTATATTCAACATCCAATTAAAAGTTCTGTTTAAAAACTTATTTTGTCTTTTTTCTGAAATTTTTGTTTTTATATGTGAATCTAAATTTAATTTTAGTAAATTACTCAATTTATTTCAGTAAAACATTTAATATTTGTCCAAGGTTACTAAATGTATAAGGTTGCCTTGTAACTCTTCACCAATAATATTCTTACGCGGGATAGCGTCACTCAGCGTGCCCATTCAAATTAAAATGATTTTGACTTTAATTTTATCATTAGTTAAATAGGAACAAAACGAGTAAAGTAAATCACTGTTTTCTATAAACAAAACGATTGGTTTATGTACGATCTAATCACATATATTTACACAAAGCATGTCTTCCTTTATTTCAAAATATTACTGTAAGTAATGGTTAATGATTGCTAGTTATAGGTGTACTCAAATATTTTTGCCAAAAAATGAGCTTATAAATTATAAAGAAAATGATGTTGGTTGACTCAATGAAACACCGTCACATTAATTAATTTAGTATTCTACTGTCACAACCCAGTTCTTTCAATAAACTGTTATTACGGAGCTTATAAAAGGTTTTGTATGTCTATAAAAATGGGTTTACAAATGCAAATACTAACTGGATATCAAGATATTATTTGATGCAGTTTTCTTATAAATAACCAAAATAAAATTACAATCTTTATTGAGTTAATACATTACTTTAATTCACAATTTTTTCAATGTTTTGCTCTCACTATAATGTAAAACACTTATAAATAGTCAAATAAAGTTTATATATAAGCACATGAAACACTATAAAATTAGAAAACAACGCTACGAACACTACAAACATCAATCTAGACCGGTAATTTGACAACTTAGAAAGGAAACGCATGGCACGCCCGATGACGCCCAATTTGGCGATCACCACTAGTTACGAGGCAACCTTACTTATTTACTAACCTTGGTATTCGTCGACTTATGGAAGACTTCTAAGAATCTCCCATTAGCAAACTATAGCTAGTTATAGATAATACTTGAACAGTTTCACGTTCACCAACTAATTAATATGATGTATAAGAGGGATGTCTTTTTAGTGTTACATATAGCCATAGAAAATATTTTCCACAAAAATTGATACACTTCTGCATTCATTCAAATCAATTGCTAAAGCAGTTGGGACTGTTAAAATTGCCGTTTTGAAGGCATCTACTACTTCTTCCGGCGACTGAAATTGTCGACCAGTATTCTATTCTTGATCTTTGGGAATGTAAAAAAAATCGTTGGGACTAAGGCCGATACTATACGGAGGATGATCTAATAATAATCCTGTTCGCGGACCTCTTCCGCGGGGGTTGAGCTACCCACCAGGCGCGTCCCTAGGTGTCGGATAAGGGGACGGTCAGGTCTCTCTTGGGGGACCTGATTAGTGGCAGTCATAAGCGGGATGTATAGATCTAAAAACCTTTTAATCCTTAGCGAAAGCTGTCACCGCGGACCAGCTCACCCAAGCTACAGTGTAAGGCTCTAAGGTGCTTAGAGCTGAATGGCCACTGGAGTATATGTGGTCTCAAACGTTCCCCTGGGGGCACTAGGCAGCACCCCCTTGTATTTACGCCTTGTGCCTGTAATGGAAGCTGTGCGGGCATTGACCTCATACTTCTTCCATACTCGTGGGAATTATATGAACCGAGAAACAAACCAAATTATTAAAAAGATGGAGTCTGAGGAGAATCCAAAACCTAAGGAGTCTATAGAGACTCCCTTGGCAATGGAGACTGATGAGACTCCAAAAACTGAAACGCAACGGACTGAAACTGAGAACGTTGCGAAAACAGAGGGTGCACCCAAGGAAAGAAAACATCTTTCCGGGGCACAAACAAAGAAATTAAAGAAGATGAGGAAACAGGGGGTGGATACGAGTAAAATAAGGCTCCCCCTTTCCCAAACAGAACCTCAGGGAGAACATAAGCCAACAGGGGCCGTTAAGCGAACCGTGTCGGCTAGGGGCACTCCTGAGGATAAAGTAACTAAGCGCACGAAGTTTTCTGCTTCGGGCGCGAGTTACAAAGCAGCTCTTAAAGGTATTAAGGCTGCAATAGTTCTTAAAGATTACCCGGTCAGCTTAGTGACTGAGGGAAATGTGGGAGCTATAGAAGAGGCCCTGATGATGGTCATAGATAGGGCGCAGAAGGCGCCGAGGTTTGAATCCTCCCGTCTTATGGACGGCTACTATGGAGTCATCTGTGCAGATGAAGACTCGTACAACACTACGAGAGATTACTTGGAAAAGGAAACTGTTTGGAGACTCGTGAAGAGCGAGGAGCTGCCAAAACAGCAACGAGTTTTAGCGATTCTGCCAGAGACTAAAAAAGAGGATCTGACAGTGGGATTGAAAAGACTCGAGAGGCAAAATCCAGGGCTTAAAGTGGACCGATGGATTACCCTCAGTTCCAGGTCTTCCGAAAAGGGCCTACATGTGGGCCTTCGGATTGACAAGGAGTCTGAGGAAACGTTGGTGAGGACTGATTGGAGACCTTACTATCGCTTTCAGAGGGCTAGCTTGGCAACCCTCGAAACAAAAAAAAGACCAGAAACCGGTGATGCAGGATGAGGGTACTCTAGAAGAACCTCAGGCATCAACCTCTAAGGGTCAAAATGTTGAAGATTCTTCAAATAAATCTTCAACATAAGAAAACAGCCACAGCGGCACTTTGTCAAAGGACGCTGGCTGAAGATATCGATATCCTCCTCATCCAAGAGCCATGGATAAGTAGAGGTAAGGTGGGAGGACTAAATATTAGGGGAAGGGAGCCGTTAGTTGGTGTCCCAGACACTAAAATTAGAACTTGTATATGTTTCAGAGACGACCTGGACGTGATGTCTATCATGGAGCTATGCAGTGGGGACATGACGGCAGCCAGGATCAGACTGAGTGTCGATGGGGGATATTGGAGACGACAATTGCGTCTCTATACCTACCCATTGACTCTCCAGAGCTACCAGGGCCTGATCTTGCGGCCTTGGTGGCATATACCAGTAAGAACAATCTGGAATTGATTATCGGCGCAGATACCAATGCTCATCATAAGGCTTGGGGCAGCAAGGATAACAATTATAGGGGTAAGTCTCTCTTTAGCTATCTCTGTGGTACTGAACTTGACTGTCTGAATCAAGGTGATTAACCGACATTTAAGACATCAAGGGAGGAATCAGTTATAGATATAACCTTATCTACGTTGAGAATACGGGATATTGTAAGGGGGTGGCATGTATCCGATGAGCCGTCGCTCTCTGATCATGCGTATGTCCGCTATGAACTATGTACAGATTTAACGGAACCCAGACTATACAGGGATCCCAAGAGAACATACTGGGGCTCCTACAAGGAAGACCTGTTAGCTGCGACCCGAAATATCCCTGTTAGAATAGGGAATGTGGAAGAGCTGGAGTTGGCTGTTGACTGGTTGCAACGGACCATTCTTTCCTGCTATGAAAATTTAACCAGTTTAAGGAAAGAAACTCGCCGGTCATTTAATAGGGCGAAGAAAACAGGTAATTGGGAAGCCTACAAGGCTCTCCTCAATAAATACAATGATAAAATCAAAGAGAGCAAAAGGAAGGCCTGGAGAGAATTCTGTGAGGACATCGAAGGTGTTCCTGACATGGCCAGAATAAACAGAATTCTCAAAAAAGATCCTTCCAAAGCAATTCGATCAATACAAAAATCGGACGGGAGGTATACCATTACCGTGGAGGAGACTTTAGAGTATCTTCTGGGGGTACACTTTCCAGGTTCGGAGCGTATGAATGATTGTGATACCAATCAAGTTGTCACCTCTTGGAGGGCGACTAGGAATGATTGGGAGACATCAAACGAGATCTTCATCTTTAATTAGATGGGTGATAGGATCGTTTGAACCATATAAATCCGCAGGACCAGACGGAGTGTTTCCCAAGCTCCTTCAAGAGGGAATTGGTGAAATTATGGGTCCTCTAATGGAGATATTCAGGTCTAGCCATGCTATGGGTTATATCCCTAGGGCATGGAGAGAAACTAGGGTAGTGTTTATTCCGAAGCCCGGAAAAGTAACATATACCCACCCTAAATCGTTTAGACCAATTAGTCTTACCTCTTTTATGTTGAAGACTATGTAAAAAATGATATATTTAAATATTAAAGAAGGGGCTCTGGATAGATCTCCTCTACACCCACTGCAATGGGCATACCGGATGGGAAAATCAGGTGAGGGTGCCCTGCATAGCCTGGTGAGAGGGCTCGAAAGGAGCCTATACTACAAGGAAATTGCACTTGCAGTCTTCTTAGCCATAGAGGGAGCTTTCGATAACACCTCGATGTCTTCTATTATTCGATCTTTAAGAGATCGAAAAATAAAAAGCATCACATGCAACTGGGTTCATAACATGCTGCGTAGCAGAGTAGTTCATGCCCAATTGCAAAACAAAACGATCTCCATGAGGACAACAAAAGGGTGTCCTCAAGGAGGCGTATTGTTACCACTACTATGGAGTCTAGTAGTGGATAATCTCCTCAGGGCATTAAATGACCAGGGAATATGGATGCAGGGGTTCGCCGATGACATTGTCATAGTGTCCCAGGGGAAATTCCCGGGGACAGTGGCGAAATGCTCTGCGAATTGTAGAAAGATGGTGCCTTGATAGGGGATTAACTGTCAATCCTCAAAAAAACAGGTTGGTAGCCTTTACCAACATGAGAAAACTAAATGATCTGGGCAGCGTAAAGCTGTTTGGACAAGAGTTAGAACTAACCAATGAAGTGAAGTATCTAGGCATAACACTTGATGCGAAACTGAATTGGAGCAGACGCCTAGCCAAAGTGGCAGACAGGGCGGCGCAGCTCTTCTGGAGATGCAGAAGAGCTGTTGGCAAGACCTGGGGACTAAAACCAAATGTGGTACACTGGTTGTAAACAGCAGTAATAAGACCAACGATTACCTATGGGGCAGTTGTCTGGTGGAGGAGGACGGAGCGGACATCGTCGGTAGGGCTCCTTACGACTCTCCAGCGACAGGCCCTGTTGGGAATCACGGGAGCTATGAACAGCACGGGAACCGCTTCCATGGAGGCCATCGTGGGTCTCACTCCGCTGGAACTATTTATAAGGGCGGAGGCAATGGCTGCGATACTGAGGCTGAAGGCCAATGACGTATGGTGTCCTAATAAGGTTGTAGGGAGCCATACAGATATCACAGGAACTATACTGGAAGAGCCGATATTTCAAATGCCGGTGGACAGTATGGCACCTGAAATTATGTTTACAGCTAAGCTGAACATACTTATACCGACCAGGGAGCAGGCAAAAAGTCGCTCGATCGATTGTGGTGCCGGCACCTGGTACACTGATGGATCACAATCTAGTCAGGGGGGCAGGTGCAGGCATATGCGGAATGTGCCCTAGAAGGAAGATATCGATATGTCTGGGGAAACATACTACGGTTTTCCAGGCCGAATTGTTAGCAGTCGCAGCCTGCGCCGATGAAATTCGGGAAGCCGGCTGCGCAAGCAAAAAAATTAACATAATGACTGATAGTCAGGCGGCTATTAAAGCCATTATGAACCCATCTACCAGGTCTAAGCTGGTGAAATATTGTAAACAGGTCCTCAATAACCTGGCACAAAACAATACAGTGTCGCTGATATGGGTGCCAGGACATGAGGGAATTAAAGGCAATGAGATAGCCGACAAACTGGCCAAAGAAGGTACTAATAGGAACTTCATAGGACCAGAACCTGTATGTGGAATCACTAAGGATTCCGCTAAAAGGGAGATCTGGTTATGGCTAGAAAAAGAACATAAAAATAAATGGAGGTTAACGGAAGGTCAACTCCATACCAAAACACTACTGGTGGCTGGACGGAAAGTTTTCAGCCAACCTAATTCGTAGTAGCAAAAAAGAAATTAAAATAATTACCGGGTTAATAACCGGACATTGTCCTTTAAGGAAGCATTTGTACAGCATGGACTTGGTTAGCGAGCCCTGGTGTAGGAGATGTGAAAAACAGGAGGAAACTAGCCTTCATGTAATATGCACGTGTGAGGAACTGAAGGAACTCAAGACAGAAATATTTCGGGAGAGATCTATTGGATCCTTCGAGTGTACTCAAACTTCCCCTGAGGAGGATAGTGGCTTTTATCGAGGACACAAGACTAACAGAGTGGAATTGAGAGATCTATTGGGGATAGTACAAAGAGCAGTGTGCTCAAGTGCCTGGACGTGGTGGCGTCGAACCCAAAACAGAGAAGAAGAAGAAGATGACCTAATAATGTGATATTTTGCTGCTCCAAAAACTCAATTGACTTTCGAGCTGTATGCAAACTCGCATTGTCATGATGTAGGATGATTCGCCGTTGTGGTTTGGTTTTCGGAGCACAGCGATTATTTCTGGTATGTACCGATCCGCAGTAACCGTTCTTCGATCTTGCAAAGGAATTGTAGCTACATGACCTGATTTTGAGACATGTGACCATCTTTTTCGACACTTCGCGAACGGACAACTTTTATCTGATTCTTTTCATCTTGAAACACCCAAACAGCGGACTGATGATTATTTTCGGGTTCATAGGAATAAATCCGTGATTCATCGCCACTCGCAAAGCTATATAAGTATAGTATAGACGTTTTCTTAGTTTTCGAAAAATTTTCTCGGCCCAATTCCATTTTTCGGCCAATTTATAAACCTTAAGTATTCACTAAGATTAAATCACTTGCTGTATCATGATGAAACTTTAGATTTAGGTTAACGAAAGATTGAGATTAATTTTGACACCTAACGTTTTATTACTGACGCCGTCTATGAGGCTATACGCAACACTAAAAAGACATCCCTCGTACAAATAACCTCTTCTATAAAAATCACCAATAATACCATACCGCAGAACAGTATACTCTATTTTATAAATCAACTTGGTACAGAAATGTGGGCTTCAGTTCAAGTTTTTTTACCAACGATGAATTAAGGTTTGTAAGGTGAGTTTAAACAATACTACAGTATTGAAGCATTTACTAGTTACATTTTTTAGTTTCATAATTAATTCTGTTGACATCTAGGCCCAGTTCTTCCAACTTGGTCCATGGTCTTAATATTGAAGTTTCTAACTGAAAGAAAGTCAGTGGCGTATAAAATAAAAACATTGAAAAATTCCAATAGAAATAACGTTTTTGCAACAATATATGCGTTTTTAAAATGAAAATGCATTCCAGTTTTTTTTTCTTGAGGAAATCTGTATTTTTCAATATGGAAGCTCAAAGACCACGGCAAGATGAGAATATTAAATCTGTAAAAGCGAAATAAATGGGTGGCAAAATATATTTATTATTTAAAAAGTATTGGCATGGGCAATATATCATTGACTTTTATCGTGTTTTTATCAACATTTATTTCATTTGCGATGTGCCTAATGCTCATGCCGTTCTCTAGCCTAGTTCTAATTTTCGACTTTTGCAGTTCGTTTAATTGAGGCATTTTAAAAATTGTGTACGCTTCTGATTTATACAGGGTGATTCTTAATATATGCGACAAACTTTAGGAGCTGATTCCTGGGGTTATTTTGATCATAAAAGTTCATGAGAACATATGTCCAAAACCGCTTAGTTCAGAAGTTATACAATGTTTAATAGAAAGTTAAAATAATAAATGGTTTTATTATAAATTAACAAAATAATTAGTAAAACAAAATTCACTTATAGTAAATGTTGAAAATGACCGCTTCCAACTGTAATACAAGCTCGTAAACAAGTCTGTGCCTGTTTCTCTAATATGCGTAGTGGTCGCGTTGTCGATGCTAATCAGTTGGTGTTTACCAGTTGCTCAAGAAGCACGTGTTGTGATTATGTACGGTATTTACGAATTGTTTATTTGTTATTTCAAAATTTGTTAATAGTATCAGAGTATTCGTTCAGTTTATTGCCAGTTTCTGTTTTCTAAAATGAATTATACGAATGCTGAGATGTGTGATATGCATTTCGTTTACGGTCTTGCCAATGGAAATGCGCGTGCTGCTAGACGTCTTTATGCAGAACGATACCCGAACCGTATCATACCGCATCATTCCATGTTTGCCCGTCTTCATCAACGTATTAGTGAAACGGGAAGTTTTAAAAAACGGACGACTGATAGCGGGCCCCCATCTACAGTGAGAACTCAACAAGTTGAAGAAATGGTATTAAATGAAATTGAGGAACATCCGACAACAAGCACCAGAAAAATTGCGTTTGATTTAAACATTAGTCAGGCCACAGTTTGGAGAATACTGAAAGATCAACTGTTGTATCCATATCACATTCAACGGGTGCAGGCTCTATTGCCAGCAGATTTTCCACAAAGATTAGCTTTTTGTCAATGGATGCAACACGAAGTCGTACAAAATCCTAACCATTTGGCTCAAATATTCTTCACCGACGAGGCTACTTTCTCTAGAAACGCGATTATTAATTTTCATAATAATCACATATGGGCCGAAGAAAATCCGCGAGAAATAATGAATGCCCGTCATCAGCATCAATTCTCTGTAAATGTGTGGGCCGGAATTGTTGCAGATCACTTGTTAGGTCCACATTTTTTACCGATGCGGTTAAATGGCGAGGTATACCGCAATTTTCTTGAAGAGGAGTTACCACTACTGCTGGAAAAAGTTCCGTTGCAGTTAAGATTACAAATGTATTTTATGCATGACGGTGCTCCAGCGCATTTTAGTTTACTTGCTCGCGAGTTTCTGGACAGTACGTATCCAAATCGGTGGATAGGACGGAGAGGTCCACAACCGTGGCCTCCTCGGTCTCCAGACTTAAATTCATTGGACTTTTTTCTCTGGGGCCACCTTAAATCATTAGTTTACACGACTCCCATGGAAAATGTCGATGAACTAAGAAATCGTATTATAGCAGCTTTTGAAACAATTCGAAATACTCCTGGTATTTTCGAACGGACTCGCCAGTCAATACGACGGAGGATAGCAGCTTGTAGTGCAGTTGGAGGCGGTCATTTTCAACAGTTACTATAAGTTAATTTTGTTTTACTAATTATTTTGTTAATTTATAATAAAACCATTTATTATTTTAACTTTCTATTAAACATTGTATAACTTCTGAACTAAGCGGTTTTGGACATATGTTCTTATGAACTTTTATGATCAAAATAACCCCAGGAATCAGCTCCTAAAGTTTGTCGCATATATTAAGAATCACCCTGTATAAACTGACACTAACATAACCATACCGGATAAAAGTCAAATTTACAAATCACGAATTTTTTTAATTTGACAGAATGTGTTAAAAGTCCGTGTCTTAGTTTGCTGTACAACAAAGGTGAAAAGGTAGCAATGATAATGTGGTACCATAAAAGAAGAATAGTTTAAGTACGGTCCGAGACATGTTTTTCATTAATTATCCTGACAGGTCCAGGGGGTTCCACTTCAACAGAGTAACTTCTTAAATTTAATTTTATTGGTTAAAAAATTTCTTAAGTTTTTTATAATTAAAAACAATATGTATTAATAATATATTTACATTAGCATTTTTAGTATAATATTTGAAGATACTTCTGTCTGTTATTATATTTGATTTCTATAATTTACGACGAAAAAAACATTTAAATACAAAAATAAATTCGTTCGTAGGCGAAAATGTTCGATGGCACTAGTAACATTGGTACAGTTGATGACGTTTATGTGCGACCAGGGTTGCCAGGTTGGGGATTTTCCCCCAAATTTGGGGTATTTGGATGGATTTGGGGGCACTGAAGTTTTGGGGATTTTTCGGAGACATTTTTATGCTATTCTAACATAATTTGGTACCATAACTTAATTCACCCATAACTGGTTTTCTATAAGTTCTAAAAGGCAAATCAAATATGTATAACAAAATTTATGAATGAATAGTAGAAGACCTCTATACTCTATTTTTAAAGTAGAGAGACGAATTTCTGAACAGACCACTTCGACAGTGAAATCTCATTGGTTGAAAGCAAGGCCAAATTGCATTCAACCGATGAGATTTCACTGTCAAAGTGGTCTGTTCAGAAATTCGTCTCTCTACTTTAAAAATAGAGTATAAAAATTAATAAATTAGCTAGCACAAGTTGGTTTTCTAGAGTAGAAGCTGTAGAAACAATAATTAATCAATGAGAAGACCTTAAATTATATTTTTCCGAAGTCAAAGACAAAGAACGTTGCTATACTGCCGCACAAATACCATGTAATGTTGGACGATAAAAACAATTTTTGATACATAAATTTCTAAAGTATCATATTGAAAGATGTTTCGAATATTAAATTATTTCAAGCAGAAAATGCAGATCTTTTAAAATTATTAACAGATTTAGTAAATTTACTGAAAACATTCTTATGCTATTTGATTCCACCTCACTGTTTGTCAAAAATAATTCCTAGTGACTAAATTTTAGTGATAGCGAAAATGCGATGGAAACAAATTTAATAAACTTTGGATATACTTTGAATAAAATAAGCACCACATTGGATAATAATAATGTAATGACTCATCCGCTGACGCGAGATGCGTCATCCCTCTGGATGTTTTCGCGAGGCCTACGTGAAGGCTCTAGAAGGAGTATTCACCGATATAAAAGCCGCGTCGAAGAAGGGATGAACATTCATTGAATCCTACAGTCTCGCGAAGTACACATAAATATAGTTACATAAATATAGAATACATAAATGTACTTATTGTTGTTAATAGTTAGTTTTATATTGTTATACGTTTTAAATATTAATATAGTGTGTGTGTCTAAAGTTATTGTTAGTTTTATTTAAGAACCCGTAAAGACAAACCTTACAGTGGTATTCAGGTGTGGACTAATTAATAAATAATAAACTTAGTAGACAATTAAGTGTTAATTAAGTATTCGTTTAAATAAATATACAGTGCGGAAAGACGTTATTTTAAATATCGTGATGGCTAATAGAATGAAACTCACGGAATTGAAAGTGTCCGAGTTAAAACGAGAATTAGAAGAGAGGGATGAGGATACAACTGGCAAAAAGTCGATCCTCCAGCAACGGCTTCGCAATGTGTTGATCTAAGAAGGCGAGGATCCAGAGAATTATGTCTTTCAAGGCGGAGATGCTGACGTGAATTCGCTGTTGATGAAAATGGAACAAATGGAGCAGAAAAGCCTGGAAACTTAGCGAAAACTCTAGAGCAAATGGAACAGAAGAATCTGGATAGTGCGAAAAATATGGAACAACGATTAATAGAGAATGCACAAACTCAAATGCAACAAATGGAGCAGAAGAACCTGGAAACTTCTGGAAATTTAGCAAAATCTCTAGAACAAATGGAACAGAAGAATCTGGATAGTGCGAAAAATATGGAACAGCGTCTAATAGATTCGCAAACTCAAATGCAACAAATGGAGCAGAAGAACCTGGAAACTTCTGGAAACTTAGCAAAAACTCTAGAACAAATGGAACAGAAGAATCTGGATAGTGTGAAAAGTTTGGAACAACGATTGATAGACAATTCGCAAACTTTGGAACAGCGTCTAATAGATTCACAAGCACAGATGGAAGAAAGAAACCTAGAAACCGCTAGAATTCTCGAGAAAAATCTGGAAAAGAAATTACTAGAAAATTCTAGAAACTTCGAAAAAAGTCTGGAACAAGTGGAGAAAGTTCTAGAACAGCGATTAGCGGAAAAATCAGAAGCGTTAAAAGAAGAGGTTTTCATAGCTGTAGAAGAGAAAATTGGAGAACATTCTAGGCTTTTAGAGGCAATAATGATTGAAATGAAATTACCCGCTACCACGAGTCATTCTGATCCCAGGCAGGTCAACAAAGAAATCACACCGCGGCCCATCGAAATAAAAGAAGAACTTGTGGCTATTTCAAAGACCAGAATCAAGCCACCAACCTTTGATGGAAAGACGTCATGGGCAACTTACCTGACGCAATTCGAAGCGGCCGCAGAAGCAAACGCATGGTCTTCTGCCGAGAAGGCGACTGCTTTAGTCATAGCATTGAGGGGTGATGCTAGTGATATTTTGCAGACATTGCCTCCTGAGGAACGTAAAGACTATTCTCAACTCATTAAACGCTTGGAGATGAGATATGGCCACGCGCATTTGGTGCAAGTATACCATACCCAACTGAAGAATCGATCACAGAAGAAAGGCGAGAATCTTCAGGAATTTGAGGCAGATATTGCTCGTCTAGTTCGACTTGCATATCCGATGGCGCCAGATAATTTCATGGAACACCTAGCGGTCCTGACGTTCATAGATGGTCTCCGGGATATTGATACGCAGCAAGCATTAAGGTTGGCAAGACCGAAAACCTTGATCGATGCTTTGGCGCACGCGCTTGGGTTTGAGACTGCTAAACAAGCCTCTCGGAACAATGCTCGTGGCTGTTCTGTCGACGAACAGGAAAATGAGGAGTTCATGGAGCAGGTGGTTAGTCAAGTCCTAAATCAGATCAAATCAAATAAAAGTGCGCGGCCATGCGGGAATTGTAGAAGAAACGGTCATATCCAGAACAAATGTGATAAAAGGACCAAGAAAGAATCCGCTGAGAATCCGAAAGTCCCAAGGACTGCCCAAATCGCATCCTTGCAAAATCAAACCAATGGCCTGTATGTGGATGCTATTATGGAAAGAAGAACCTATGCTTGCTTGCTAGATACTGGATCGACGAAAACCATTGTACGACCCGATTTAATATCCTGGAATAAAGAATTACTTTCTAGCAAATGGAGACTAAGGACAGCTACTGGAGAAGCAGCTTCTGTGGAAGGTGAAGTAGATGTCAATTTTGTCATAGGACCAACATCAATCCGACATCGTGTTCTCGTAGCCGACATAGAAGAACAGATAATCTTGGGATTAGACATCATGAACACCTACGGCTTCCAGTTAAACATGAAAGAAGGCACTTTAAAAATAAATAATGAGGAATTGTTTCTTCATGAAAAAAATTGTGGGAGTGTACAAGTAATTACAGCAGAGAATGTTGTTCTGGATGCAAGAAGTGAGACATTTTTGACGGCGTGTACGGAAGGGGATTATTTGGACGGAAATGTTGCAATGTTGGAACCAAAGGCTGATGATGACGAGGTGGGTCGAGGAATAGTAGTTGCCAAAATGCTGGTTAAGACTCAGAAGACTGTACCGATAAGGGTAATGAATGTGAACCATTACCCTGTTTCATTGAAGAAGGGTACTATTTTGGGGTGGTGTTCACCAGTGTCGGCCGTCGTTCATCATATAGAGGCGAAGAAGAATGGATTCGTGCAGGTTCCTGAGAAATTGTCCAAGATAATCAACTCCGCCTGTCAAGGATTGAGCAAGAAGGAACAAAATCAAGTTAAGGACCTAATCAAACATTATGAAGACGTCTTCGAAACTGAGACTGGTACGAAAGGTAAAACCAATATTGTAATGCACAAAATAAATACCGGCGATGCAAGTCCAATTCGACAAGGACCAAGAAGGTTACCACTGGCAAAACGTGAGGAAGCCAAGCAAATTATACAAGATATGGAAGGCCAAGGAGTAATTGAACCATCGAATAGTCCATGGGCTTCACCGGTGGTCCTTGTCAGGAAGAAGGATGGATCTACCAGATTCTGTGTGGACTATCGTCGTTTGAATAGTGTGACCAAAAAGGACAGCTATCCTCTCCCAAGAATAGACGATACGCTAGACACCTTGGCAGGAGCAAAATGGTTCTCCACTCTCGACTTAAAGAGCGGTTATTGGCAAGTGGGAATGGATCCCAATGACAAAGAGAAGACTGCCTTCAGTTTAGGTACAGGACTCTGGCAATTTACAGTCATGCCATTTGGACTGTGTAACGCCCCAGCTACTTTTGAGCGACTCATGGACACTGTACTGAGGGGATTATCTTGGAATACCTGCCTGGTATATCTCGATGATGTGATTGTGGTAGGGAAGACCTTTGAAGATCACATGAAAAATTTGGAAGTAGTATTCCAGAGGTTGCGAGATGCCAACCTGAGATTAAGTCCAAAGAAGTGTCACCTTTTCCGCAAGGAGGTAAATTACCTTGGACATGTGGTTTCCGGAAAAGGAATTGCTGTGGATCCAGAAAAAGTAAAAGCTGTGGAAAAATGGCCGGTACCCAAAGACAAACATCAGCTAAGAAGCTTTTTGGGATTATGCACATATTATCGACGCTACGTTCCTGGATTCTCCAACATTGCAAAACCACTTACTCGCCTAACAGAAAATCGAGCATTCATTTGGAACAACGAATGCCAAGCGGCCTTTGAGTTGTTAAAAGGTACGTTGATCAGTGCACCCGTTTTGAACTATCCGCTGCCATCTGGGAGGTTTGTTTTGGATACGGATGCCAGTAACGTCGGGATTGGTGGCGTGCTCTCTCAAATCCAAGATGGACAAGAAAAGGTCATTGGATACTTCAGCAAGACCCTGTCCAAACCAGAGAGGAACTACTGCGTAACCAGGAGAGAACTATTGGCAGTAGTTAAGACCATTGAGCACTTTTACAAGTACCTGTATGGGCAGAAGTTCCTGATCCGCACTGATCATGCCGCCTTAAAGTGGCTCTTGCAATTTAAGAATCCAGAGGGTCAAGTAGCTAGATGGATTGAGAGGCTACAGGAGTACGACTTTGTCATTGAACACAGAGCAGGCCTCAAACATCAAAATGCAGATGCCCTTTCCAGAAGGCCCTGTCCAGAAGACTGTCGACATTGCAACAGAATCGAAGACAAATCGGCCAACGCTCTTCGAACCACCGTTGTTGATGACCAATGGCAACCTGACAATTTGCGCGCGGATCAAGAAGCTGATCCGGATCTTGCAGTCCTCAGGGCTTGGAAAAGAAATGGGCAAAGACCGACCTGGCAAGAAATTGCTCCCCATTCACGAGAATTGAAGTCATACTGGGCACAATGGGATTCTTTAACCATAGAAGACGATCTCCTGAGACGTGAGGTCGAAAATCACGATGGAAGCGAGCGGAAGATGCAAATGGTGGTTCCCAAGAAAAGAATACCAGAGGTATTGCGAGAACTCCATAATGGTGCTTCTGGGGGACATTTTGGAGTCCATAAAACACTGGAGAAGGTGCGCCAGAGATTTTATTGGGTGAATTGTTCACGAGATGTGAAAGAATGGTGCCGAAAGTGTGCTAATTGCGCCAGAAGCAATGGTCCCCAGAGGCGTCGACGTGCACCCATGCGCCAATACAATGTAGGAAGCCCATTTGAAAGGATCGCCATAGACGCCGCCGGTCCTTTTCCAGAAAGCAGCAAAGGAAATAAATACATAATAGTGGTCATGGATTACTTTACCAAATGGGTTGAAGCATATGCTCTACCAAATCAAGAAGCTGGAACTGTAGCAGACGTGATTGTGAAGGAGTTCGTCAGCCGTTTTGGTGTACCCTTGGAACTTCATTCCGATCAAGGGCGAAATTTTGAGTCCAGTCTATTCGAAAAGATGTGTGGACTTTTGGGCATACGGAAGACGAGAACAACTCCCTTGCATCCACAATCAGATGGGATGGTAGAGCGAATGAACAAGACCATGATCAGACACTTATCCAAAGTGGTCTCCGAACACCAGAGAGATTGGGACGAACATTTACCATTATTTCTAATGGCGTATCGGGCCTCCGTTCAAGAGACAACAGGCCAATCACCAGCCAACGTGCTATTCGGGAGGGAACTCCGATTGCCCTGTGATTTAAAGTTTGGGAGCAAGCCTGGTGATGATCTTGCCGGAGAAGATTATGTCAGCACGCTCAGACGACGACTAGATAATATCCATGAACAAGTCAGACATAATATCCAAGATGCTAGTGACAGAATGAAAGAGAGCTATGACATCAACGCCGAGAAGAGTGGTTACCATGAAGGCGATCGGGTTTGGTTGTATAATCCACAACGTCGACGGGGCCTATCTCCAAAACTTCAAAAGAATTGGGAGGGGCCATACGAGGTGTTGAAGCGGATCAACGATGTAATATACCGCATCAGGCGAACACCTCACACTAAGCCAAGAGTCGTACATTTTAATCGATTAGCCCCATACTCTGGAGACAATGACGAAACCGTTGACTTGCGCCGATTGGATAGCCAATAACATGAACTAACCTTCGAAGACTTTATGCAAGAGTATTCTGGTTCGAGAAAAGCTCGATTAGGGGTAACCATCGAGAAACAGCAGGATTTGTTCACGGTGCCGCCAGACTACGCGCTTGCTCATTGCGTAGCCCGAGATCTACGAATGGCCAAAGGAATTGCCTGGGAATTTAAAGAGAGATTTGGCAGAATCGAAAGGCTAAGGCAGCAGGGACCAGCAATTGGGAAGAGTCTCCAAATAATAAATGAAGGACAGCCCATATTTTATTTGGTCACGAAAGAACTGTCGAGCCTAAAGCCAACCTATCGAGCCTTATGGGAGGCCCTGACCCACTTACGCGAACAAATGTTACAGCAAGACATTCTGAAATTAGCAGTTCCAAAATTGGGTTGTGGATTGGACAGCCTGGACTGGAGAATTGTAAGGAGCATATTGGAAGTAATCTTCCGACATACTGGTATGGAAATTCTGGTATGCAGTTACCAGCTTGAATATTCCTGTCCATCCAGGCAAGATAAGACCGTGGACTGTTATTTCGATATGACGTCGCAATGTAACAAAGGCCCTACCTGTCGATTTCGTCATCGTTTGAGGAGACCAAAGCATGACATGTTTCGGGACGAAACTTCATTTTTAAGAAGGGGGCAATGTAATGACTCATCCGCTGACGCGAGATGCGTCATCCCTCTGGATGTTTTCGCGAGGCCTACGTGAAGGCTCTAGAAGGAGTATTCACCGATATAAAAGCCGCGTCGAAGAAGGGATGAACATTCATTGAATCCTACAGTCTCGCGAAGTACACATAAATATAGTTACATAAATATAGAATACATAAATGTACTTATTGTTGTTAATAGTTAGTTTTATATTGTTATACGTTTTAAATATTAATATAGTGTGTGTGTCTAAAGTTATTGTTAGTTTTATTTAAGAACCCGTAAAGACAAACGTTACAATAATTTACGCATGCTTCGAGATCATTTTTAATTGATTTATATATTTTGATTATATATTGATATATATTGATTTATATGCATACAAATTCAGAATCGAATTCCCGCTAACATTAATATTTTGGAAAAAATAAACAGTTTTGCGCCAGATAAAGCCACTTCACAATTTCACCAACCCGACAATAACGGATATAGCATCACATTTTAATACACCTTATGGAAGTGTGGATTTGGATGTATCCGAATGGAGAATATTACCGTTAACTGCATGGACAGCTGAATCGCAAAATTGTGAATCATTTTGGGCAGAAGTTTATGAAAGTCAAAATGCGATAGGCGAGTTAAGATTTTTGCATGTTAGCAATCTTGCGTTAGGAATGCTAACATTGCCATTTTCAAATGCAGCTATGACACGAGCATTTTCCTTATAAAAAATAGTAAAAAATAAGCAGAGGAATCGTCTTAACATTACAGTGCAGATGCTCTACTTCGAATTAGGTATTACCTCTCAGAAATAGGTCGCTGTATCAATTTTAAACCAGCTAATGAAATGCCATACAAATTCACAACCGAAACTATGTACAATTGCGAAAAAAAGGAGACATTTTAACATTATTTGCGGATGGGCACAATGATATCCTAGATTAGTTTTATATGTACTACCTATTTAAAAAATACGAGTACATGTATATTACTACTTTAGTATAATCTATTGTTTATACTTCTTACAAATAATTTTACTTCCATTGAATTAGACGGTAAGTTATAATTTTTAATACCTAATATTATGCGCAATTTTTGTCTTGATTGCCACTATATATATAAAATAATCTAAAAAAAAAATTGAATGTGAAACTAAACTACATAATTTAGTCGCATAAATTATTTACAAGTTCACAATATATTATTAATTTAAAAAGTGATTTGACCTTTTTTAACATTTAATTAAAATCATTAATTAAATTTGATTTTAAATTGTCTAATGTTAAAAAGTATTTGGAGGTATTTTTTTAAAATTTACCATTTTTGGGGGATTTTACGACTCCTTTCGGGGGATTTCAAAATTGTCACGTGGCAACACTGTGTGCGGGGCTTCATAAGACTTTTTCTATTGACAGGCAACACATGTTCGAAAACAATTTTACATATTTTTGATAAATTCAAAGAATTTGGTTGTTTTCTAAATTCCCACAAAAAATAAAACCAACCACGTGTTTACAGAACACATGAAGTTGAATATCCTGTGTTCTGTAGAGGAATGGTCTGTAGGATCGGTTTCAGATGTAGCCAGGCATTTTGAAGCTGTACACTTCGATGTACTAAATCCTGCAAGAATTGAAATATAAACCATATGAAACCATCAAGAGCTTTTCGAGCTTCATTAACGGCCCCCTAAACGCGCGTATATATTTTTTTAGGAAAATCAGTGGCATATGTATCCTTTATTTTAGCCATTAATCTGTTAGGTATTGGTTGCGTACAAATTCTCATTCCCAAAATTTAACCCAAACGCAGTACCCTCAAAAAGTCAATGTCTGTTTTGGAATAATAAGTGATAGACTTATTGGCCAATTTTTTATTGACAGTAACCTCAATGCAGAAAAAATTTGAATCTCTTGCGAGGCCACATCTTTCCATCAATTGAGATGCTAAATGTTGATCAACTTTGGTTCCAAATGGATGGGACTCTGGCACATTCTACTAATGCCATCAGGAATTTTTTTAATGCATTTTAAAGACATTGGATTGGCAGATATTAAGAAATTGCCTTAAACGCCTGCACTTCTTAAATAATACAATGTTTTTAAGTATAGAATTTTATTTCAACATTCCTGTACTGGCCGAATCTCTGAAATGGAGTTGTAGGTGAAGAATACAAAAAATAGATTGATACTACAAAAGTGAAATATATAATGTAGGTTATAAAGCGCTGTATTTGGAATTTCTAGCCCTTGATCATTACCAAAAAATATAACAAAAATTATTTCAAATTCGGCAAGATTATGTTGTGAAATGATTTAACTATCCAATGTCAATTTATTTAAATTACAATGTATAATTTCCTAATTTAAGGTGTATATATTTCCAAAGTGAAACCCTACTTTGTAAAGAATATTCACTTTTGTATTTTAAACTTGTATATGTATGATTTATGCCAGCGTTTCTTAAACTGTGTTCCGCGGAACCCCGGGGTTCCGTGGAGATCACTCAGGGGTTCCGCGAAAGTTACGTGCTCTTTTTATAACATTCAAGGAAGTAAAAAAAGTAATAAAAATTTAACGGCACAACTAAATTCCACTTACTAATCTGGATAGTCGGTGCAAATGCGACAGTCCGACGTCGCGAATTGTAACGGCGCCGTCGGGACAATTTTTGGTATTTAAAAGCAGCCGCCCTGGTATAAGCACGGGAAATCCCGGTATCGGTGATTCCCCGGCTCAATTCTTTATTGATCATTACACTGCGTGTATCCGGGCATAATAGTCACTTGCCGATGTGTGTCTTATAAATAAAGTGATTGAAAATTAAAATAAAGTGATTGAAAGATAAATAAACTGATTGAAAGTTATTGATAAAGTGATTTTGTTTATTGATAAACTTTTATTGGTTCTGTCTAAAACCAATTGTTTAAAACCAAACTGTCTAAAAACTGTGTTAAAACCTAGAAATTGTAATTGTCTGTGTTTAATATTTCACTGTTAAAAATAATATCAACGTAAGTAACCTTTAAACTTTATTCGGTCTTAAGGGGGAGTTCTCATTTTCTGAATAAAAACACGACGATTTTTAATAATTTTTTTTAAAGAGGATTGTTTTTTTATATATAGAAACTTTTTTTTTAATGCGTTACGCATATCTTTGCAAAAACAAATTGTATTTTAATTTGCCTCTGTAGCAGAGGGCGTTAAAGTTGACGCCCGAAAAACGAGATACCAAACGGTAGCAAAGATTACTTCTGTTGAGTAAAATAGGATCTTTTCAAAAAATTAAAAATTATAAGAATGGCGCGCATTTTACTAAAAATTTGAAAAAACGACCTTTTTAGATTAGGAAAAGTGGAATTAAAACTGAAATATAGCATTTTAATCAAAGATCCTAGTTTGCCCACTGGTGTACACGTTTACAAACATAATACAAAAAGATCTAGATCTAGATTGGTCAATTAGCGTCTGAGAAATTCTTGTTACCGATTTCAGAAACAAAATTTTGGGAAAAATTTGCTTAAACTTTATACGAGTGATGTATACAGCTTGTACACAAGTGATACATAAAGCTATAACTTTTATACGGAACCGAGTACTTATTCTAGACACATATAGCATTAAGATAATAAAAGAAAAAAAAAACTTTTTTTAATTAAAAAATGAGAGCTCCCTCTTAAAAGGTAACTGGTGCTGTTATTTTTGTCTTAAAACCATTTTCGATATTTTGTTGCAGGATGGAGAGGTGGCTTAAAAGAAGGCACTTTAAAGCGTTCTACTGCAGAACTTGATTCTTCTGTTTCGGACCCAGCAACTAGCTCTTTTGCTAAAGATAACTGTGGTAATAATAAGTGATGCAACTGAAATCGCCACAAACGAAATTAGGCCAGTAATGGCCTCTACAAGTAATCAACCCAGAGCCAGAGCAGTTACTAAAAAACTAAGGAAATATGATGAAAGTTATATATGTTTAGGATTCATGAACGATAATGATAATCCTCAGTGTGTTATATGCAACAAAGTTCTACCAAATAGCTCTATGGCTCCAGCTAAAATGCGTCGTCATTTAGAATCTGTTCATGGCGAGCTTAAAGAAAAAAATGTTGAATTCTTCATTCGGAAGCGTGACGAACTTTTAAAATTAAAAACGGTTTTGGTTCAAACCACAAAAACGGTGAATTGCGGAAAATCTTATTAAACCTTCATGTATGGAGATGGTAAAATGTGTGTTAGGTGAAAAATCTGCAAAAGAAATGGCTAAGATTCCACTTTCGAATGACACGGTAGCTCAGCGCATCAGAGATTTAGCAGCCAATATAAAGAATGAACTTACTTTTCGTCTCAAATCATGCAAATTTTCATTACAAATGGATGACTCAATCGATGTAGCTGGACTCTGCTGGAATATTAATTGTAATCGTTAGATATCAGCACGAAAACGCATTATTGGAAGATCTTCTTTTATGCAAATCTCTACCAAGTACTACTGGAGTCGAAATATCATCATATGTCATCAAAATCATTAACTTCATAAAATCTCGACCGCTAAATAATCGCTTATTCAAAATACTCTGTGAGGAGATTGGAAGTGTACATACATCTCTTCTTTTACATACTGAAGTCAGATGGTTATCTCGAGGAAAGATACTAACCCGTTTTCTTGAGTGCTTTTTTTTTAGAACACAATTTTGAATTGAAAGGTCGATTATTTGATAGAAATTGGTTACTTAAAATTGCCTATTTAAGCGACATTTTTACAAAGATAAATGAACTTAATTTAACCCTCCAGGGCAAACAAATAAATGTATTTATTGCCCACGAAAAAATTCTTGCTTTCAAGAAAAAAATAGGATTTTGGACAATTTGTATGCCCTCCAACGAGTTTGATTGTTTCCCAACAATAAAAGGCTTTTTAGAAGAAGAACGGGTTGAAATGGCAGAGGCATTTATTGAAGAAATTATTCAACATCTGAAAGGATTGAGTGAAGCTTTTAATAAGTATTTTCCAAATGAACAGCAGATTAAATATCAAAATGAATTGTGGATTAAAAACCCATTTATTTTCAATGCACGGCCTTCGACCATGTCAACGGAAGAATACGAAACTTTTATTGAAATGACATCTGATTCATCATTGCAAAATAAATTTAAATTAATGCCATTAACGGAATTCTGGTGCAGTATAAAAGATGAATATCCTCGCAATATTGTCGCAAAAGGCCGTGTGTTGGTGCTTTTACCATTTGTAACCACATATATGTGCGAAACGGGGTTCTCAGCTTATTTGTCGACAAAAACTAAATACCGGAACAGACTTGATGCCGAACCTGACATAAGAATTCAACTTTCATCAATTAAGCCTAATATTAAGTATATTTGTGATAATAAAAAGCAATATCACTCATCCCATTAAAATTTAAAAGTTCTGTAAATGTAAATTTAAGTTGTTTTAAGAACTTTTGTGTTAATTTTGAATTACTTTTTGAAGAAAATAAATATTTTTTGAAATAATTGTCATTTTTTGTTGCATATAATCCATTTACAGAATGTTACATTAAAAGCATACTATTGAAACAAACCAGGGGTTCCACAATAAAAGTGACTACTAAAAAGGGTTCCACTTATCAAAAAGATTAAGAAACGCTGATTTATGCATTTATTTGATGTCTTTGGATTGGTATCAAGCAACATTGTTAATACTATTTGTTAAATAATGAGGGGTATTGATTTGTTTATTGCTTATTACTGCGAAGTGTTTGCAATATGTAGCTCTAAATTATTAAATAAAATAAATTAGTACTTGAAATAATGTTTATTTTTATTGAGTATTATAACAACTTAATTTTACTTCTATATATAATGCATTTTAATCAGGATGCTAAAGTAAAAGTTTGTCATTTAGGTTGAAAAACAAAGTTTTATTAGATCTGTTATCGTGGTTTATAGAAAATATGCTTATTTTATCACAATACATTGATTAATAACTTTTATTAAGTGAATATTTTCTAATGCTGCAGCCACTCTTTCTTTATCAGCTAATTGTTTATTAACAGAATTCTCAGATACATGTGTTCCTGGATTTACTTCAACTGTAACCTTAAATCTAGTTGGCAAGCAACGTAATAATTTCACCCTTATTGATAAACCAATTAATGTTGCCATACTACAATGTGGAATTGTAGGTGTATATAAGACTTTCACAATATTGTTCTCATTGTCTACTTCAATTAGACTTTCTTCTAAAACATGTAATTCTTCTAAAGTTAATGGATGTTCAGGATCATTTATTCCTCTAACTAGATCTAGAATAGTATCCACAACTTATATATTTTATCACGTATTTTGATACAATAATACAAGAATGTTCTTACCAAATACTTCTCGAGAATCAAATTCATCGACAATATCATCATTCTCTTCTTCGAAAGTTGTAGAACGATCATCAATTTTACCATAAATATTGGGGTTAACGTTTTCTAATTCCATGATGTTAATTGTAATTATATTAATATATTTACTCTTAGAAATAATAATATTTGTATTTAAAATTAAAAATAAGATTGCTTCTTTATATTTTATATTATTTGTATGCTTTTTCTATGGTATGTATAGATGGTATGCAACAGCAGTGTTGCCAGGGGAAATTTTTTTAATTCCCTAGACATTTGCAGAAAATTTCCCTAGATTTCCCTAGAATTTTTAAACAATTTTCAAGACGTACTTAAAAGCGGATTGGAGATTGCAGGTTATATAATACAAAAAAATTTAAAAAAAAACGATTACACAAATCATAAAAACAAAATATATATTTATATATTTTAATATAACAATAACTAATCTAGGTAACATAATATTAAATATACATATAACAAAGACAAACAATTTTTTAAAATAAATTCTATCATACTAAATACTATCATACAATATATCAAATTTTTTAAATAAATCATTGTTGAGTTCGAAATTAAAACAACTGTTGCCCTTCATTAATGTTTTGCAATGTAAAATGCCACACAACGTTTCGGTGGATGACCGGTTACGGGTTTTGGTTTTATTTAAGTTAATTTGCGAAAATACACGCTCTGTAGTCGCACTAGAGTGTGGCAAACTATAGTTATTTATGTACCTAGGTTCGTAAGTACAGTTTTATGGTCGAGAATACGATTGCAAACCGAGACCCGTAGGGTCGAGGTTTGCATGTATTCGAGACCATGAAAGTGTACTGTACGAACCGTGGTGCATATGAGATTTTTCGTCACACCTACGTTTTTTTAAAATAGACGAATTTGAATGATTTTCCACTTTACTTTTACTATATGTATACACATTAGTAACATCAAGTCAGGAATATTTATCGTATCTATGGTAACCATGTTTGTGTCGATATAAATTTATATTTTTGATAAATGTCAAAGTATATGCAATAGATTTTCAAAAGTTTTTCTTTCTAAATAAAATTTATAAACATGAATCAAATAGAGATGGATGCTATTATAGCTTGTACTGAGATTTTGCCGGAGAAATCTAAAAACAGATACAATGAAACCTATAAAATGTTCAAAGATTGGTATCACCAGAGGTATGTGGAGAGTATTTCAGAAAGTGTAATGCTGGCATATTTTCGTGATAGATCTATGAAGTTAAAATCACCAAACAGTTTATGGTGTGAATACTCCATGTTAAAAACTACCATATTTATTAACGAAAATGAAGATATTTCAAAATATCCTAAATTGAAAGGATTTTTGAAGCGTAAAAATGATGGTTTTAAGACTAAAAAGTCTAGTATCTTTACAAGAGAGGAAATGAATAAATTTCTTATTGAAGCTTCCGACGATACATATTTGTTGATGAAGGTAAGTTTACAGAATGATTCTTTTTAATTCGTGTTCATTCTATACTAATTTTTTGCAGGTTGTTATGATTATGGAAATTAATCATGTTTGAAATAAATTTGTCATAAATTTTCTAATATTGCTATTATTTCCCTAGGGTCGTAATAAATATTACAGCCCGCTACCATAGCAACTGTCAATACGGTATGTAAAGTGTCACTTACGTTTCAAAAAAAGGTGTCATAATTGTTTACTTACGCAGTAGGTGTGACGAAAAATATGTTAAATATAAATGTGCACAGCTTTGGATACATAAGCATGTCGTCGCCGGATTTAAGACTGGCAATTTTTTTCCAGAATTGTTCAACATTAAAGTCTCCAAATTGAGACAAATCTGTATTTCGTAACATTCGCCATTCCCTGTCTATCTCATTTAAATCATTGCCAACTAAATTCGGGAAATTAATGGCCATAGGTGCTATTGATTCATATTTTTTTGATATTACATCGATGGGTGAAATCATTTCGATTTGCTTTAAAATAATAATTGATCTATTCTTTTGGTCGTACCTCTGATATATTTGATGGCACCCTTCTATTAAAAAATCTAAACATCGCCGTCTAAAGTTCGCTAGTTCATTTATATTTAGCCCATGGGTATTATTAGCTATTTTACCCATAACAAAGGCACCTAAATAAATTTTCTCCAGGTTAACAAAATTGTCTGGATTTTTATATTCTACATTTTCAGTTGGCGTTCTATCGAGATAAGTCCTTTTTAAGTAACAATCTAGTAAAGATTTTAATGCAGTTTCTACATTTCTATATAATATGTGAATTTTAACGCCCTCAGACTGCATCTCTGTGTTTAAATTTGTGAAAAAAGGTAAAATATATTCTAGAAAATGAAAATATAATTTTATAGTGGGATTGTTGAGACCATTGAAAATATTTTTCGCTGTTATATCTTTATCACTTAATTGTGCATTTGTGAAATACAATTTTAAAGCATCGTATTGCTCTAAAAATCGTCTAACAACTGATAATAAAGATAACCACCTAGTCTGAGAGAGTTGTAGTATTTTATGGGGTTTTAAAGCTAAAAACTCAATTCCTCAAGAGAAGAAGGTAGCTTTTCACAAGCATAATTAGCGCAAAGATTAAAAGAGTGGCAAACACAATTAAATATAAATAAATCTGGGATATCTGCTTTTAACTTAGTAGATAGTGAATTGTGTTTGCCCATCATTGCACTTGCGTTATCGGCAGCAAATCCTATCAAATTCTCTTTATAGTTAATATTATTTTTAACAAAATATTCCGTAATGCTATTATATAAAGATTCTGCTGTACCACTAGGCACTTTCAACAAACCGAAAAATAAGTCTTTGATGCTAGTGCCATCAAACACTCGCGCTACTAGCGCTAAATGTTTAATGGATCCTTTATCGGTAGATTCATCGACAATCAGTGAAAATTTATTACAAATTAATAAATTTATAGTTTTATCAAAACTATAAGAACCGATAACATTATTAACAATTGCAGTTGCTTTTGTGCGGTTATTACTGTAATTTTTTGCGATCTCAGAGTCGGTAAATGTGGTTCTTATAATTTCCGATAAATGATCTAATGCATTTAACGCAATATTATGCTCGGCTGCAAAAGCGGCGAATCTTACTTCAGCGGTTTTAATTTTCTTTTGAAGATTGACTGTTTGTAAAAAAGAAGATATATCAGTCAAAGACTGTTGTTTAGCGGTCAGTATTTTTGATACTGACCGCTAATTAAAAATTCAAATAAAATTCTTGGATTGAATATATAAAAATATTGGGTAAAATTTGGGGGTAAGTACATAATATACCTATTTTAGTTTTATTGCCATCAGCTGGTTATCTTTTATGTCATACTCATAAATAAAAAATGTTCAATAATTCGGGGTTTTATATTATTACTATCAATAATCCTCTTTTGTGTATAGAATTCGCAGGTGTTACTTTAAAGTGCTAACATATACTTCTAGAGCGTAATAAAGATATATTATTTTGTCTATTGTATTTTTATTAGAACAATATACATTATCTATAAATTCATAAATAGCCCCGCCCCGTACCATAAAATAATATTTACAAATATATGTAAATATGTACATATAGGAATTTATTACTCTGAAGTGATTCCTATATTACCCATAATTTATAGTTTTTATTACTATAAAATCCTCTTTTGTATATATTGTAATTCCCACGTGTTACTTTAAAAAGTAGTTCACAAAGAGTATTTTCTTTTGCTTTATATATTTAATATAACAATACGTTTATTTATTTCTTGAACATTTGCATACTAAATTTGTAGAATAGTCGTGCTTCACAAACAATAATATACATACACTTCTAGAAATAGGAATTCCAATCTTAATTATTTAATTTTCCTAAGTTACTTCTTGTTCAAGTTTTAACACATAAAATATGAGTATGTGTGTCATTATTACGGGTCATAAAAATCTATTGATTAGTTAATAAAAGTAACCACATCGTAATTCGGTATTAATTAGATGGGTTTGTAGGTATAAGATGAACGTATAAATTTGGAATGGTGCTTTTCAAAATAAAAACCACTCGCTATTGAGTTGCAATTAACAACTACTATGCGAAATTTTTGGGATCTTTGTATATCGAGGTTTCCTTACATGATTCACAATATTTAAAGTTTCTACGTTAAGGGAATCCCCAACATATATACTGGAAATATTGTGACATAGCATAATTCCCTAGATTTAGCCTTATTTCGTAAAAATTCCCTTTTTCCCTAGCACCCACCTAAATTCCCTAGGTCTAGGGTAATTTCCCTAGCTCTGGCAACACTGTGCAACAGGGGGTGTAATGTTAAATACCCCGAAGTCGAACACTGTCACGGCGGATATAATTAGGTCTCCATAACGACGCAATTACCGCTTGAGGGCGCTATCAACTAAAATCACTAAATTTAGGAAATTTAGTTTTTAACAATTTGTAGTTATTGTATGGCTAGTGTGCAATCTATAAACGTCTGTTTGTGGATTTATGTAAATTAGTTCTTTTTTCCACGTTTGGGAGTAGAAATCAGTTTCTATGACATCAAAATTAAAACAGAAGTAGTCGATTATTCCCAAGGGAGTATAATGCTCCCAAGGAAGTTTACATTATGGAGAACGTTTGTGATTCATGCAAAAAAAAGATAATATTGAAATTATTTATTGACATTTAAATTAAATGTTACATTTGTACAATTTTCAAAATTAATATTAGAAGGAATATTGCTTTGATATCCGTCACCGGTTCTTTTCAAAAATGCGATCAGCTTGGGGAATTTGCTTATATCTATGTTGTCGTAAATTATCAAGCATGACTTAACCATAGAATATTGCGCCCATAATGTGGAAGACTTGTAAGAAGACTTGTAATTCTTTGCATTTTCACTGAAGTATGCCAACAAAACATTCTCGCTGTATACTTGAACATTTTTCTCGGCGCACCACTTTTTGAACCGATTGTAGGCTATATCGTATAAAGATCTTGACTTCGTAGGCAGCAAATTGCTTATTGCAATATATGCAGCCTCCACAATCTCTTCCGACTCACAATTATTCATTGTGCACTAAACAAACTTTAAACTAAACCAAACTAGCACCTTAATTTGACAATTCCTTTTGTTTGTTTATTTTGTAGTTATGACAATAACTCAACGACTACTAAATAAATGCTCAAACCCGAATACAATAATTCTGGTGCTACTTACTTCATAATGACAAAATATGTGTTTTTAAGTTAATGAGACCGTGGAAAAAATAGTATATACCATTCGGGAGAGATGCTATTTTGTCCTCGGTGCATTGTAGCCCTCGGGCTTCAAATTGCACCTCTGCCAAAATAACGCATTTCTCTCCCTTATAGTATAATATACTATTTTGCATTCGCATTTTATTTTCGCTGATTAGTAAGTGTTTATCATTTATCATATCTATTTTATATGTGTGTTTTGTGGTGTTTATGTTTTGACGGTATTGTTTAGAGACTGATTATCTTAAATCCTAGTTGTTTTATTGGATTCAAACCAGTAACAAACACGTGGTAAGTAAAAACATTTAATTTAATTATTCCTGTGTTAAGTTTTAGTTATTATTAAGTGCTCTCATAATAATATTAACACGAAACTATCTAATTTGTAAACATTCATTATAGTAAAATTGGTATATTATATGGTGTAAACATTTAGAACAATTTTGAAATATTTAATTATAACAAACTTATTTTGTAGGTTGTGGTTACAAAATTTAATATGGGTAAAGTAGGTTGTGCAGTGTTTGGGTGCATACCCAGTAAAAACGACTCTCGTCATGCTTTCCCAAATCCCGATAAGTATCCTTAGTTGTTCCAAGTATGGATAAATTTAATTAAAAATAAAATGCTTAACAATCTCACTGAGGAGTATATTTTTAAGCATTACAGAGTTTGTTCGAAACATTTTGAAAAAAAAGGATTCTAGTGAAAATAAATATTTTTGATGGTAAATATATGTTCTAGGTTGTTCTAGTGGTTTGTTAAGGAGTACAGGTGTTAAAAGAAAATTAGATTTAACTCTGAAGGCAAGATACTATTATAAGCAGGCTACATCTCTGCGGAGGAAAGAAAAATTGTTAAAAAAGAGAAACATGTACTTTCGTAAAGAATTAGCAAAAGCAAAGAAGCTTTCAAGCACTAATTCTTTTAAAAAATATTCCTTTGGCTTAGGAGAAGTTAGTAGGAATTTTTTCTATAGCCAAATTAAATGTGCCAAGAAAAAAGCTAAAGGCTACAGGTTTACTTTAGATGAAAAAATTATGGCTTTAGCTCTTTACAAACAGACCGGAGTAGGCTACAAATTTATATCCCAAATATTTACACTGCCATCAAGAGTGACACTAACAAAATTGTTACATGGGATACCAATTGAAGCTGGAATTAATGCATCCATTTTTAATGGTTTAAAAGAAATTTCAAAGAACTTGTCAGCATTAGATAAATATTTTTATCTTCTTTTTGATGAGATGAGTCTCTCTCCAAATTTAAATTATAATGAGAATAAAGATAAGGTAGAAGGGTTTGAAGATTCAGGAAAAACTACAACAAATAAAATTGCAGATCACATACAGGTGAATATTAATATCAAATTCATGAGTTTGTTACTTATTTGAAATTATCTTTTAATTTATAGGTCTACATGTTGCGAGGTATAAATCGAAGATGGAAGCAGCTGATTTTCTATCGATTTGTTCATGGTGCCGTCAAAAGTATGGATATTGCTGAATCAATTAAAAGCATTCTTTCTGTTGTGTCGGATATTGGCCTAAAAATAGTAGGTACAATTTATGACCAAGGTACAAATAATGTAGCCCTAATTAATTATCTGATCGAAGAGACACGATCTAATTATTTAAGACTTGGACAAGTTTTGCACGATCAGATTTTCGAAGTTAACAAGGAAAAATTTATTCCACTTTATGATCCCCCACACCTTATTAAAGGGATCAGAAATAACTTGTTAACAAAGGATATCTTTTTTAAAGTAAACAATGAGGGCAAGTTAGCTAAATGGCAAGATATATGTATATGTTGCATGGTTATTAGACAGTTATAGTGGAGAAATGAGGGTCATGCCTAAACTGAGTGAATACCATGTTAATAAAGATCGCATTAATAAAATGAAAGTGTCTATATGTACACAGGTGTTTAGTCATACTGTCTCATCTGCTATAAATTTAATGGCTCGATCTGCTAAGTGATCAATATTACACAACATTTTTTCTAATGATTTATTGTTTTAACAATTCTGTCTTCATGTTTTTATTTTGATTATAGGACATAGTCAGGAAGGATTAACCATGGAACCAAGAGCAACTCAAACTGCAGAATTTTTAAAGTTCTTTGATAGTGTAACTGGTTCTGGCACTTTCAATGCTCATGGAAAAATAATGCGAACAGGTGTAAATTTAGTTAAAGAAAGCCAACATTTTGATATATGGCGTAATGGTATAAATGAAATATCCAGTATGTACAGTGTTAATGGAAAAGGCAGAAGAAGTGTGCCACCAACATTTAAGAACTGGATTCTAACGCTTAGAAATTTGCTACTTTTAAAAAACACGTTAAAAGCAGCTGGTTTTAATAAATTTAATCCCAGGAATTTAAACCAGGATCCTCTGGAAAATTTCGTTGGAAAAATAAGACAGAGAGGTGCAAGATATGTCAACCCAAGCTGTTCTGCTTTTGGCCCCTATTATAAGTCATTACTTGTCAACACATTAACAAGTAGACACTCAATGGGGGTAATTGTGAGAATGATGATTGCAACATATTACTAACGTTACACAAATTTATGAATGTCAATAAGTTATATATCTTCAAGAGAACCCTAAGTATTTTACTATTATATTATAAATTATATTTTACAGAAAGTTGACGCAACACCAGAAGAAATATCTATGATGTTTCTAATTCCAGGGAATTTTAATAGTTTAAAACCACTTGAAGGAAATGCACTGGCATATATCATAGGATTTTTAGCAAAAAAGAAAATAAAGCTAAACAATTGTGCTTCGTGCAAGTATAATTTGTTGAAAAGACCTGGTGAAGACTGTTTGTTTCACGATTTCATTATTGCCAAGGAGTATGGTGGAGCAAACCAACAACGTTTGAAATATTGTAATTGTTTTTCGGGCAGGGAAGTTATTATTAATTAAAAACACCTGTTATACTATATAGTAATCAGCACACACCTTTATTAGTTAAGACACATTACAACTAACTTGACAAGTACTGCCATCTATATATAGTCATATATCCTAATAAATAATTGTTTGATATGACCAACACTCCCACTATCAAAACATTATTTAGATTGCTGCTTAAACTATTTAACAATGTATGATGTATTACGGCATTTAAACCCTTCGTTAACATATCTGCAACCATCACATCTGTTGACATATATTCAACATTTACAAGCTTATTATTGATGGCCTCTCTTATGAAATGACTAATATGTTTAGTTCTACAATGATGTACAGGGTTACTTGACAAACTTAGAGCACTTTGGTTATCATTGAACAAAGTAACACATAAAGTTTCTCCTATCAAATCAGTTAACAAATTTTTTAAATAAATTGCCTCTTTTGTAGCCTCTGAAATGGTCATGTACTCGGCCTCAGTACTGGACAAAGCTACTGTTTTTTGCTTTACACTGGCCCATGATATGACTGAATTACCAAGTTTAAAAATATATCCTGTATAGGACTTTCTGTCTTCCAAATTATTTGCCCAATCGGCATCAACAAAACCTTGTAATTTCGTAATTTTTGTGAAATTTTAAGTAATAATTTTTTTTACCCTTTAAATATCTAAGAATACGTTTTACACATTGCCAATGTATTTCAGAATAACAATTATTAAATTGGCTTAATAAACTTACACTAAAACTTATATCTGGCCTTAGCTAGTAGTACAGCTAAATACATAAGACTACCTATTATATTTTGATAAGGAACATCAACCTGTTCGCCACCTTTTTTATATAAATGATCTAACTTTGTTTCAATGGGCGTTTTTGCAGGTTTACATTCCTCCATATGAAATTTACATAACAATTTATTAATATAGTCTTCCTGGCTAATAATTATGATATTATCTTTATTGTCATAATCAATTTTTACTCCTAAAATATTTTTAGCTCGGCCTAAGTCTTTTATTTTAAACTGTTTACCTAACTGTTGTTTTAAAAATAACATTTCCTCTTTATCGTTTGAAAAAATAAAAAAATCATCAACATACAATGTAACAAAAGTCATAACATTTTTATTTTGTTTTATAAACAAACACGGTTCATTTTCTGACTGTTTATAGCCAAGATTGATTAGAACTGAATAAACTCTTTCATACCAAGTACGTGAAGACTGTTTAAGTCCATAAATAGCCTTTTTTAACTTTAAAACTTTGTTTTTATCAAAAGATTTCATACCTTCTGGTTGATGCATAAAAACTTGTTCTTTTAACAAACCATTTAAGAAGGCTGTTTTAACATCTAAATGTGTTATTTTTAAATTTAATTGTGCAGACAGAGCAATGAGTAATCTCAAGGTAGAATGCCTTACCACAGGAGAGAAAGTTTCATTATAATCTATGCCTTGCTTCTGAGAAAAACCTTTAGCCACTAAACGAGCCCGGTAACTTATTTTACCATCAGAACCACATTTCCTTTTAAAAACCCACTTATTGTCCACAATTGTCACATCACTAGGTCTATCCACTATCTCCCATGCATCACTTTCATGAAAAGCCTGCAGCTCTTCAGTCATTGCTTCATGCCACTTACCCGCATCATGTCTGGCCATTGCCTTCTCTATAGAAATTGGATCGTCTTCCATTTTATTGTTTGTACACATGTAAAGTAAGTAATCATCGTGCCTTTTTGGTTTAGGTTGTCTTTCTGACCTTCTAACTTCATCAGGTATCTTTCTTTCTTCAATTTTATTGACACTCGAGTCCCTTTTCGGTATATATTCTATATCACTATCTTCTTCTTCACTGTTAGTGCTAAACTATTAGAGCTCTTATGAATATGAATAACAAAGAAGATTCAGATTGTGAAGATGATATACCATTACTTTGTTTTGATAAAAGTAAACAAGTTGAAAATATTAATCCAACGGAAGAAATTAAAAAATTATTAAATATACAAGATCCTAGATTATTTGAAACAAAATCATAAATGTTTTGTCTCTGATCAATCTATTGATCTCACAGACTTGTCGTCTGACGTTAAATAACAAACGTATAAAAATAGCAAACACCACCAACCACAATTTACATCATTAGAATTTTGGAATTTATAATTATTATGTGTTACTGTATAATTTTTAGGAATTAGAAATTTTTCTGGTAATGAATTACCAAATGAATCAAAGAAATTCACTAATTTATTAGTATTATCTATATACATAGCAATCCAATGTGTACCACCAGTATTCCAATCTAAATTAAAAATATTATACTTATTTAAATTATCTATTCCGTATGTTAACAATTTATCTGAACTTATGTTTATTTCCTGGTTTGTAATTAATTTAAAAATATTTTCCAAGTCAATATTTGATAATGCTATCTTATTATCATTTTTACATTTATCAATTAAATATTTCAAAATAATATTACTCATTTATAATACTTTGAATAATTGTTGAATTGACTGAGAATCAAACCTTTGATTATCAGTTAAAACATCTGTTTTATTAGCACCATCTGCTCCTGCATTTTTATAAGCTTTATAAATAACATCTGTATTCCTAATATTATTTTTATATTCATCTTCAGTATTTCTACCAACTGCTTTTAATCTATTTTTATATTCTCTGAAGGATTTGTAATCGCATAATTTCGTTGGATAACAAATACCATTTTTATTAATTGTATAAAATCCAGTTTTACTATAATTTTCCAAACAGTCATTAATTGTTTTATCATCAATATTAATATAATTTTCCAAGTCACTTATTATACTTTTATGAATAATTATTTCACTATAACTTGATTTCATTCCAGCTGGTATAAATGTACCAGTTTGTTGAATATATATTACATGTTGTTGTCTATGTCTTCCTTCTGTAAATAATTTTTCTGATAAATCTGTTATACCATTTTTCTTATGTGCATCATCAAATATATTAAGACTGTGTGTTCTTAATTCATTTGGTATACTATCTTTTTCGTATCTATATATATTAAAATAAATAAAAGCTTCTTTACATAATTCTTTAATTACTTGAATATCTTTTTCCAATTCATTTCCACTAGGTAAAAAATAATTTATTTCTGAAATAGATTTTCTTTCCATACCAAATATTATTTCTTGAGCAATTGTTGATTTACCAGATCCAGATGGACCTATAATTATTATTCTTTTTGTTTGTGATAATAATTCACCACCCATTTTTCTTTCAATTAATGATCTCAATCCAAAATTTATATTATCATTATTATTAAATAACTTTTTCTTTGGTCGACCACTATTAGTCATAATTATTATTAATTAGTATTTATTAATAATTAAATAAATACAGAAAAATATTATTATAATAAATATGAGTAATGTTAGTGTTAGATATTATACTCATTTACCAAAGACGAGTAATTCAAATATATCAATAAATAAATCAATAGCAAAGTCATTAAAAAATATAATAAATACAAAAGATCAATGGACTGCAATAAATGATGCAAAAAATTATTATAAAATAAATTTAGCAACTGAATATTTAAATAGGCTGTCTAAAGAAAATATTTCCAAAAGAAAATTTGTGAAAGATAAAAAAATATCACAAAAAACTTTAGATTCAGCATTAATATTAATTAAACAAGATCCTAAAATTAAATCATCACAACTAAACTTTGATACATCCACAAGTTCTAATTCCCATATAAATTCTATTGAGGTTGGGTCGCATTCGTCCGCAGTTGTCCGCAAAAAAACGCAAAAGAATACAAAGAGATCAAAAGACAATCCAAGTACATCAGATGATCAAAATTTTGAAGAAAATTTTAATAAGTCTGTAAAATCTTTATGTAGTAAATAATGTCATTGATTGATATTACAGATAAAAACCAATTGAGAATTATACAAAATAAAATTAAAGCTGATTGCATGGAATTTAATAAATTATCTGTTGGTTCAAAATCAAAAGCATCAGAACAATTGTATCAGGTATCTTTCTTTCTTCAATTTTATTGACACTCGAGTCCCTTTTCGGTATATATTCTATATCACTATCTTCTTCTTCACTGTTAGTGCTGAGACTCGTACTATTCGTAACATTAAAGAAATTTTCATTCTCTTGATCATCACTTTCTGGTTCTTCTCCCACTGAATTTCTGATTTCTTCATTATTCACAATAATTTTTACTTCTTCTTTTTTTTCTTAAAAAATTACAACATCCCTACAGATAAATACATCATTTTTGTCAGCATCATACAGTCGATAGCCTTTGGAAGTTTCACTGTAACCAACCAAAAACATTTCCTTACATTTTTTATCCCATTTGAGTCTTTTTTGTTTAGGAATATGAGCCATCACTTTACTTCCATAAACTCTTAAATTGCTTATATCAGGTTTATTACCCATCCACATTTCAAATGGTGTTTTTCCATCAAGACCACTGGCTATTGTTCTATTTCGAAGATACACTGCTGTTTTCACAGCCTCAGCCCAGAACTTTTTGTCCAAATTTGCATCAGATAACAAACACCTAGCTTTTTCCACTACGGTTCTTATCATGCGCTCAGCAGAACCATTTTGTTCCAGTGTGTACGACACTGATGTTTGATGCAGAATACCAGCCCTTTTCAGAAAGTTTTCAAAATCATAGCTACAAAATTCTTTACCGTTATCACTTCTAAGAATTTTTATTTTCATGTCAGTTTGATTTTCCATTAAACATTTAAAAACTTGGAAACTTTTTAGAACTTCGTCTTTGGTTTTCAAAAAATATGTAAAACACATTTTGCTATAATCATCTTCAAAAATAAGAAAGTATCTGGCCTTACCAATTGATTGAACTTCCATGGGACCACAAAGATCTGCATGTATCACTTCTAAAATAGCCTTTGCTCTAGAGCCTTGATCTGGAAATGGCAACCTTGTCTGTTTTCCTTCACTACATGCAACACATTTATCTAAATACATTTTTCCTTTATATGACATACCTTGAACAGCTCCATTTTTCATTTTTATTAAGTCCTTTTGATTTATGTGACCTAATCTTCTATGCCATACTACTCCAGTAACTGCAGGAGTTGCTAGTAAATCATGTTTATTCGTTTTTAACTTATAAACATTGTCTACTAATTCTGCAATACCAACTAACTGTCCTTGATTGTTGTAAATTTTACAACTATCAGATGAAAAATTCACTTTATTACCATTTTTTATCAACTGACTCACTGATAACAAATTCGTAGCAAGTTTGGGAACACAAAGAATGTGTTTAACTGTAATATCAATGGAGGAGGAACTACTGTGCTGAATTAAACACCAAATCTTGATGACCTGAAAGCTAAAGCTGAAGAAAAACGTATATAATTGGAACAAAGTGCGAAACGGAAAGCTGTTACGAAGAATTTGTGGGCAGGTGAAAGTGAATAGGGAGAGGTTGAAGAAGTTGTCGAAGATGAAGAGGACGTTGCATGCATTTATTGCAATGGGTTATATTCCCAAACTAAACCAGGCGACATGTGGCTTCGGTGCAAGCATGTGAGAAATGGGCACATGCAGATCGCGCGGACGTTTCGCTCAGAAAAAAACAATACATTTGTGAACTATGTGGAGATGTTTAATTTTGATACGGTCCTTTTTATGAAAAGAATTTTGAATTTGTTTTATTTTTGTTTTAGTCAATAAAATATTTACTTGTAAGCGTGTCATTTTACACTATCTTAGTATGCTATTTTATCCTAGTACCTGCCTAAAATGACACAGTTGCTAATGCGTTTGAGCACCTGTATTTTTTTAAGCCGTATATTTAAAATGTTTACCAGAATACACCGGGAGCAGGAACAATTGAAGAGCCTGTATACCAAAGATAATTTCAGTATTTATAATTTTCACGCACATAGAAAACTTTTATAAAAAGTATGTCACTTTAGGCCATTTTCCCCTACATCTAACATCATAAAAAGACTATCAATATAAAGACATATAGAGGCTGATTCAAATTAAGTGCGCACCATTGCTATCTCTGTTATTATTGATTCTAGAAAGTAGGTTAAATTAGCAAAGTATTAGTGTTTTTAACATTGATTAGCATGCAGTTCATGAAACAAAAATTGAATAACGCATTTTCGAGAAATTTTTAAATTTATATTTTTTTTAAATGGAACAGCCTGTATATTTTTTTAAAATTCTGAATGCTAATGTTCTTTGTAATATAAAAGTTTCAATACACTATTGTCCTAAAACTAATAATAAAGTAGTTATAGCGTTTCTATTTCCTTCTAAATGTTGTCATTGCTCTGCTAACTTTTGACAAAACAGATACATATTTTGTGTTTAATGTTTATTTTAACATATTACAACTTACAAAATTAAATTAAAAAGAAGAAAGTACATGTATAATTTATAAATACTGCTCAAAGGTGTCACCTTCCTGCTCAATACATTTTCGTGCCCGCTTCAGTACACTCTGGGTGGCTCTTAAGATTGTCCTACTATCTAATTGGCGAAAAACTTCTCTGACCTTGTCTTGCAATTCGCGCACGTTGTCGTATCGCGTTTTATACACCTCATTTTTTAAGTATCCCCAAAGAAAAAAGTCTAAAATCTAAAGGTGAGAGGTCAGGGGAGCGTGCTGGCCATTGAATTGGACCATTTGTACCAATCCACTTTTCGGCAAAGATGGTGTCGAGGTAGGTTTGCACTAGGTGATAGTTGTGTGCAGGAGCACCGTCCTGCTGAAAGTATAAATTTTGGCGCATCAGGTAATTGGCGTTATCAAGGAAATCCTCTAGAACGTTACGAATAAATTCCAGATATCTGTTTCCTGTCAACGTACCATTGTAGAACAGTGGACCAACAACTACCGAACCAATTAATCCCCACCAAACGTTAAAACTAAATCGAACTTGTGCAGCATGTGGACGAACTATTAATAAATTTTCTTGAGACCAGTAGTGACTATTTTTCTTATTAAACATGCCTCTATTTGAAAAATTTGTTTCGCCACTCCATCAAACACACTGTGCTCCATTCAAATTTTCATCACAAAAACTAACAAACCAATGACAGAAAGCTGTAATGTTTGAGAGATTCTGAACTTAAAGGGGATATACTTATGCTTTTTCAAAATTCTTTGAACTGATGAATAACTTAATGCCAATTCCTTAGTAGCATCCCTAATGGAAAATTCGCGATGGGCTTCAAAATGTGCTAACACTGTAATTTCTACTTCTTCGTTGACGACGATATTTTTCTTTGTTCTTTTCTTTCTAAATAAGTAATCATGCAGTCTAAACTGATTGTAAAGTTTTCGAATGTAACGTCGATCTGGCTGCTGTCGTAAAGGATAGTGTTCAGCATAATATTCGCTAGTCCTTATTGAATTTTTACGACATAAAATGTATGCTTCCAACTAGGGCTTACAATACCGAACTAAAATCTGAATACCGGTATTTGATATTTGAAATTTGAAATATCGGGATACCGGTATTAAAACCGGTATTATTAATAAAAAATTTATTAGTTATATTTTTACTTACCTCAGTTGTTATATTGACTTGTTAACAAATAATATATGAAATCCAATAAATATTGTTCTGAAATGAGTAGATATTATTTATTTTATTACATAGAGAGTAGGAGTAGATAGATACAAAAAAAAACGTGCAAGTAAAAAAAAGTACATATTAAATTCTATGTTACATTTTACATATAATAGGCTCGTATGGCATTATATAATTAAAGAAGCAAAAAATATAATTAAATTCAAAGTATTTATGAAATAATATTAATAACTTGCATTTTGTTTATTAAAGTATGCTCTTAAAAAACATAAACAATCAATAGTTTCATCATCAAGCGAGGACCGAATTTTCGTACAAATATAACCAGCCGCCGAAAAAGCTCTTTCTGATTCTACACTTGTCGGCACAATTGTCATTAAGAAACCATACACATTTTGTAAATACGTTCCTTTTGTTCCTGTTTTTTTCAAAAAAAGTAATTTCATCTTTTATTTTTTGTTCCAGACCTAGAATTTTTTTAAACGCAGGCACGGGTGAAGTATTTAGTGTTTCGTCTATTGCTGCCTGTAGTTTTTTCTTTAATGCGTTTACGTTTAACTTGTCAGATTCTAATACTGTTTCATTACTAATTTGGGAAGATATTGGAAGGGATGTTTCTTGCACAACTTCCATCTTCTGTATCTTCTAGATTTTCATGTGTGAGCCGTTTAGTTAAGCTTACAATTTTTTTAATGATTGTAAATTTGGATATGCGTTTAAATACTTCTCCAACATCTTGTGAGCCCTTTTGCAGATACTGAAGTATTTGTGATAATTCAGTTCGTCGCAGTAAAATTCGAGATTTTAATGCTTCCAATAATTCTAATGCAATTGCAGATTTTTGCTGGGAAAGAGTATCTAACATAAATGTTAAAGAAGCGTCAGCCGTCAAAAGATTTGCATCTTTTCGGCATAATGCATCTACTGTTAATTTTACAGGAGTAAGAGCAGCAATAATTGAAGATAATAAATTAAATTCTTCGTCAGAAAAATGAATATCGGAACTAATGTCAATAAGCGGTTTTTGAATACAAAATTTAATTTCTGCAAATTTTTCTAACATAAATAACATACTGTTCCATCTTGTTTGACAATCTAATTTTAGCGCTGTTTCTTTACCTAATTGTTCTCTCACGTACTTTTGTAAATATTTATCATTTTTAGAAGGTGAATTTTTAAATGTTTTCACTACTTTCCGAATTTTTGAAACTAGAGATGATATACCAGTATGTCTAATATTTATATTACTTGTAGTAATACTAGCATCTAACTCTATAATAATTCCATTACCATCTTCTTCGTCGATATCGTCGTCATTGTTGTCATCGTCAACATCATTAACATCGTCATCATTATAATTTTGCTCCACAACATCAATATCCACACTCGGGTTCAAAGTTGACTTATACAAAACATCAGTAATTGCTAAATTTATGCAATGTGCCATACATTGTTGATGTTCAGCCTCTATAATTTTTCCTAATTTTACCATAACCGACGCACCGTCAGTAGTTACTCCAACTATGTCTTTAGATATATCTAAATTAAAATCTTTCAATTTTTCTTCTACAAGGGATAAGCATTTTTCTGCTGGAACGGAGCCGTAAACGCGCACTAATCCGATATTCCACATTGTTCCTCCAACAGAATGTACATTAATGTTTATGTAGCGCCGATTACGAATAGATGTCCATTCGTCAAATGTAATACTGAAACGTTTACCTTCAGATTTCAGTCTAGAAATTTCATGCACTGTAGACTGTTTAATAATTTTACTATATTCAAGTACCATATTTCTAATAGTGACTGCAGATTTTGGTATGTCTTTGAATCCTCTTGCCTTTAAGCCTTCACTTATGTCATACGATTTTATAAAAATATTAAAAGACAAACCATCGCGAGCTGTCATTCTGGCAAGCACTTCTGAAAGTTTTTCGTTTTTATTATTTTTAAAATAATTTGTTATTAACAATTTAGGCTGTTTATAAACACTTGATTCGACATCATGGGGGAATTAACATTTCTTTTTAAGATTTAGTCCATGTATCGTTTTTAAGTGAGTATGAAGGCCACTTGTGGATCCTCCTGTACACTTTATTTCTTTCGCGCACTTTTTACATTTAGCAACCTGTCCGTTTTTTTCAATCAAAAAATGATTCCAAACTGAAGTTTCGTCCTGTCCTTTGCGGTGCTCCGTAAATGTATTCATCTTTCAGGGGGTATAGCAATTTATGCCTATTAATTTTAATATTTGTAAATTAATTACACTCTGACTTACATTAATACAAATATAAACTTACCGTTTCATATAATTCATATGGATTAATCAGTATTTAAATACCGTTATATAATTTTCAATTATTAGAAATAAAACCAGAAAACAAGTGCACATAATCCACTCACCACAAGACACAACGGAATGAAAAATAAAATTGAAAATATAAAATATAATTTTTACTTGTAAACACTACAGCTGATTTGCAAAATTAAACAATCTAATCTAAACTATTTAATAATTTTTGTGTTACACACTTTATGTATTTGTATAAACGAGACCTATTCATTGGGTAGTAGACGTAAAACATAAACAATCGCTTTATATTGCCGACACCGCCGCTTCTCGATGGTGCCATACGGCAGTCGGCTCGGTATGTGTAATAAATGTGCCTGATATAGATTTTAATACAACGAAATTGTTTGTTTATCTTCAAAAAAAATTTCTTGTAATTAATTAATATTATTTTAAATTAGATTTATATTGTGCATAAATTCAATTTTTATCAACTAATGTAATACCAAAATACCAGTATTTTTACATAAATACCGGTTTTTAATAACCGACAAAAATCGTCCGGGATTCCGGTATTCGGGATCCCGGAATCCCGGTATAGTAAGCCCTACTTCCAACATATCGCATTTCTCCAAATGAGGAAATACCATAGTGAAATATTGTCAAACACTAAGCAACGAAAGTAAAACCAAAATGTTTAGAAAAATAAATAGAGAACTAATGAACACAACACAAAATTAAAAAAAATATATTTTTAATAACTAAACTGCGAAAGATTTATATTCAGTACGTTATTGACATTTACAAAGGCCATACTATTTGTTCTGTTTAAAGTGAAAGAAGCCTGCTACTGATTTTACAGAATGAAAGAGTATCTTTGACATCAACTAAATTCCACCGTAAATACTTTATTATTCGTTTTAGGAGAATAGTGTATTGAACTTTTATATTACAAAGCACATTATCATTCAGAATTTTAAAAAATATACAGGCTGTTCCATTTAAAAAAATTATAAATTTCAAAATTTCTCGAAAATGCGTTATTCAATTTTTTTTCATGAACTGCATGCTAATCAATGTTAAAAACACTAATACTTTGCTAATTTAACCTACTTTCTAGAATCAATAATAACAGAGATAGCAATAGTGCGCACTTAATTTGAATCAGCCTGTATATATATATATATATATATGTAACAATCGATAAATTGTTGGAGTTTTTCGGCTTTTATATGAAATATTTACAAATATAAAATTAGAATGTATGTAAATATTTAACTAAAGAAAAACACTCGGTATATTGTTTCACAAAAAATATATTTAATTATATCTCTAACATATGTTTCGATTTTTCAATCATTATCAAAGAGTTTTTAAAACTAAAATAAAAAGGACACCTCTACCACTATTTATGAGTTTTTACGGGAATTTTATTACTGCATCAATAGTAGGGGTGTTGAAAAAATCCAGCTGTGTATTTGTGACGTGCTTGTTAATATTTATGGCCTTCTTTATTTCTAGGATTTCCAGGAAGTCTAACATGTTTCCCTTATTGCAAGTATGTAAGAGTTTAAAATTACTGTTATTGAACAAATGTGTATTTTCAATGCAGTGTTCAGCGAATCCCGTATTCATTTTACCGTAAAGAATAGAACTTCTATGCTCTATGCTTTATCCGTTCTTTTATTGCGCGTCCTGATTGGCCGATGTATATCGGCCACTCAGGACGCGCAATAAAAGAACGGATAAAAGAGCATAGAAGTTCTATTCTTTACGGTAAAATGAATACGGGATTCGCTGAACACTGCATTGAAAATACACATTTGTTCAATAACAGTAATTTTAAACTCTTACATACTTGCAATAAGGGAAAAATGTTAAGACTTCCTGGAAATTCTAGAAATAAAGAAGGATTTTTTCAACACCCCTACTATTGATGCAGTAATAAAATTCCCGTAAAAACTCATAAATGGTGGTAGAAGTGTCCTTTTTATTTTAGTTTTAAAAACTCTTTGATAATGATTGAAAAATCGAAACATATGTTAGAGATATAATTAAATATATTTTTTGTGAAACAATATACCGAGTGTTTTTCTTTAGTTAATTATTCATTATGTTTCACCAAGAACCAACCGTGGATTCTATACATTATATGTAAATATTTCATATAAAAGCCGAAAAACTTCAATAATTTATCAATTGTTATATTTAATAAACGGCTAAGAAATTATCTAAACACTTATATATATATATATATATATATATATATATATATATATATATATATATATCTATATATATATATATTATTTACATATTTTCAAAACGGTTAGTTGTGCAGAAAAAAGTCCAAGTCTTCGGTTTTGTGTTCACTGAAAGCGTGATTTTAAGTTAAAATCACTCGGCGGGTATAAAAATAATATTTGTTTGTTTCAAGATGTAATAGTTATTTATAGTAGTACTATGGCAAATAATTCACGCGAGAAAAGAAATTTAGTTAATAATAGTATAATAGACTTTTGTACATAGTGTGTTGCAAAAATTTGTAATCAAGAAATGGGCAGTTTTTTTTTGTTTTATAATATTTTCTTGTATTTGCATCATATGAATTTATTATAAACGATATACGAGTGGATTTCTTTAATACGATACTACAAAATTGAATAATAAAGTCTGGACAAACCAGCTACCTCGCTTCTACCATTCACAGCTATTTGTTCATGTTTTCTAAATTGTATCATTTCGAGGATTGATCAGGCTTTAAAATTTTTCCTATATTTAATATATTGACTTCATTAAAATTAAATGTATGTGTAAACTGCTGAGTAGGGCTGGACGATACCGACGTTTTCGGTATCGGGTACCGATACCAATCGAGGTATCGATACTTAGCGATGTATCGGGTCTGTGCACAGTATCGATTCTGAGTACTGGAATCGGTAAAGTATCGATGCTTTGGAATCGATACGATACCTTGGAATCGATACCTTGGAATCGATACTTTGGAATCGATACCTTAATTCGATACCTAGAAATCAATATTCTTAACCCGTTTTCTAGGTGTCGATTGTTTGATATCAGTTTCAAGAGATATAAAATTAATTTACCGATTCTACCATAACTACGGTATGAAATTTGCAATATTGTGAGATTTTGTTTGTTTGTAATAATTATAGTTATGTCATAAGGATATTTGCTAGACACAATAATAACATCCTTTTAAATATATATTATATAATATATATAATGTGTATATACTTAAAAATTCTTTACTTAAAAAGTTATTGCATCCTTTATGTACATTTAAAAAAATGCACAAAGGTAAGCTACCCGATACATCGATACTTAGCGAGTACTGGAATCGGTAAAGTATCGATAGGTATCGTTGCTTTGGAATCGATACTGTTTCTTCCTCCTGGTTTGAAGGAAGTTCGGTATGTATCGACCGAAGTATGTGTTGAAATAATACAATATATTTTGTATAACACTAATATATTTATAAATTTAATCTTGGAGTTCCGTTAAATAAATGCAGTATCTGGTCTTAATACTAAAGACCTAGAAAAACTGGCTAATAAATAATATTTGCTCCTATTTAGATCACTGAGATCTTAGTAGGAACTGTTAGTTAGATCACTGAGACCTAAGCTTTAACTCGAAGAAATCGTACTTGGAACTGTAGTGAGCTCTAAGAGATCTTGTTTGGAACTGTTTCTTCATTCTCTTATTTTTCGGCAAGAAAGTTTTGTCCCCGCCAGTCAAAGAGAGGGAGAAAACAATGAAATAGAGTATACGGAAATTTCCATACCATCATTTTTACCTTTCCAAGAAAAGTATATGCTGTAGTTTCCAACGTCATAAATGTATTAAAATAAACAATATACGCCGGAAACCCTTAATTATAGAAAATAAAATACCTCTTAAAGTAATAAATATACAATGCACAGAGATAACCTAATACTTCGCAGAATCGCAACGAACCAAATTATTTAACCTATTATAATAATATATAACAGGAAATATGTACAATAAAACTTATTCTATTATATTTATGCTTATTCAAATACATTTACATAATGGATGGATTAACCAGAGGGTTGTGCCTGTAATAAAATAAATAGTTTTTATGACTGTAGAAAATAAGACAATGAATAAACCTTAGACCTGGCCGGTCTAAGGTAATTAACAATATTAAATATATCTGAACTCCAAGACCTTTTCTATATACAATATATAATATTTAAAATTTAAAACTAGGATTAAACATAAATATACCTACATCTATTTGCTTATATCTAAATGAAACAAAATACAAAATTAAATCTATTTTGCCCGAACAGATACCTTGAATCGATTACCTTGGAATCGATACTTTGGAATCGATACCTTGGAATCGATACCTTGATTATGAGTATTCATAATCCGTTTTCTAGGTATCATTTGTTTGATTCTACCATATCTACAGTATGAAATTTGCAATATTGTGATACCTTTTTTTGTAATAATTTAATTTGTAATAATTATAGTTATTATGTTTATGTTATAATATGGATATTTGCTACGCATAATATAAAATTCAACTACATCCTTTGAAATATATACTATATAATATACAGTAGAACTCGGTTATATCGAACGCGCAAAAGGAAAAAAAATTGTTCGTTCAAAGCAAGTGTTCGTTATAAACGATTTTTAGTATTTTTCATACTTTGTATTTAAAATAATATTCACTAGAGTTTAATTCATATAAACATATTTAATGTTCACATAGAACTAAATAAACATAGTAAATACATACTTACATTAAGAAAGTATAACTGTAGTATTAAAATACATTATTCAGATAAAAAATAATTCGTGATTTTTAATTGAGTAGATTTTTTTGTTAACATATCTTTTTCAATCTTACTTTGTAACAGATTAAACATGTCTTTTATACTATGATCTACATCTGTAAAGGTAATATAAGTTGATAAAACATTCAAGGCATTATACACTTCTCCAATGGTAGGTAGTCTCGCTGCGTTTTCTTCCATATCTGAATCTTCCATGACCTCTTGTAAATCATCTTCAAAACAATTTGTTATAAGTTCTGCATCAGATGGAGCTTCAGTAGTTATTAATTCGCTGTTAACATTTGTATATCTGGTCAAATCTTCATTGTTAAATTGATTATTAATGTTATTTCTATCTATCCACGTTGAAAGAGGAAGGTTATCATCATCTTCATCACCAGCATATTTTAAAATCCATTGTGATAACGGAAGATCATCATCCTCATCAAATAACGCATTACGCAGAAAACCAGCATGGCGGAAACAGTTTTCAATAGTTTTTGAAGTTACTCGTGTCCAAGCAGTATTGATCATTACTATAGCGTCTAGTAATGAAATGTTTAAATTCTCTTTATTTTCAAGGCAGTTAAATAACCGAGTCAAAAGAATTCTTTTGTAATGTGATTTCAGGCAGTAAATTACTCCTTGATCCATCGGTTGTAGTATTGCTGTAGTACAAGGAGGTAGGAAGACCAGCTTAATGAATTTTAAATTTTCTATATGGGGATGCGCTGGGCAATTATCCACCATTAATAAAATTTTTCTATTTTTGTTTTTTAATTCCTTGTCCCATTGTCTTAGCTCATTTTCAAACAATACAGACGTCATCCACGCACTTTTGTTTGATGCATAAGAAACAGGTAATTGATTACAATTTTTAAAACATCTAGGAGTCCTCGACTTTCCCACAACTAATAGCTTTCGCTTTTCCGATCCGGTCATGTTTGCACACACTAATACTGTTATGCATTCTTTACTATGCTTACCGCCAACACATTTTTCCCCTTGATATTTTAAAGTTTTATCAGGTGTTACTCTGTAAAATAGTCCTGTTTCGTCTGCGTTAAAGATATCAACATCTTCATATCCTCTTCTTAAATTCGGCCAAATGTCTTTAATCCAGGAGCTAACAGTTTGCTTTGACACACTTGCGGCTTCGCCATGTATTTTTCCTGCAACGATATTATATCTTTTTTTAAATCTGTCTACATGGAAAATTAGTATTCTGGAGTTTTCCTAACTTTTCTGCTTTAAATTTTAACATTTCTCCAGTAATCGATCCACGTTGATTTCTTTGGTAGCTAAACCATCTTATTAAACCATTATCCACGTCTCTTCTTATAGGTTTTCTAATTCTTCTTAATTTACTAACATTTAAATTGATTGCTCCTTTTAACTTTTCTTTTTTTTTTTAATTGTGGACACTGTTGATATTGGTAAATTAAATTGCCGGCTTATATCTGAATTTGAACGCCCTGCTTCTAATTCCGAAATAATAGATAATTTTTCTTTTATCGTTAACACTTTTCGTTTCACCATTATTATTTATGTATGTATAAACGTTAGCATCTATGTATGTATATCAGATCATAGTTAGACTACAACTAAAGCAAGAATAACATCTCGATCCTACGATGTACCTATACACATACAACGGGGAATTACCGAAGAATAACCGTCGCGATAAGGGTACGGTTCGTTATATCCAAGCGTCATTGCAGATATTTCTCTTAACAACTTGAACTTTAAAAGCGAGAGTTCGCTACAAACGAGTTCGTTATAAGCAAGCGCAAAATATATTGCGAGCATAGGATATTTGATCGAGGAAATTGTTTTTGTTCGTTATCACCGAGCGTTCGCTATATCTAGGGTACGTTATATCTGAGTTTGACTGTATTTAATGCTATATATACTTAAAAATTCTTTACTTAAAAAGTTATTGTATCTTTTATGTATATTTAAAAAAATGCACAAAGGTAAGCTACCCGATACATGGCTACCCGATACATGGCTACCTGATACATCGCTACCCGATACATCGATACTTAGCGAGTACTGGTATCGGTAAAGTATCGATAGGTATCGATACTTTGGAATCGATACCTCGCTACCCGATATTTAGCGAGTACTGGAATCGGTAAAGTATCGATGCTTTGGAATCGATACCTCGCTACCCGATACATCGCTACCCGATACATCGCTACCCGATACATCGATACTTAGCGAGTACTGGAATCGGTAAAGTATCGATAGGTATCGATGCTTTGGAATCGATACCTTAGAATCGATACCTTCGTTATATGAGGTATCGAGGAATCGATACCAGTTATGGTATCGGGTATTGGACAATGTATCGATACTTCGCCCAGCCCTACTGCTGAGCATGTTTTTTAAAGCTGTGTTATTTTTTGGGTATTTATGACCTTTCATACGTTCATTCAAAAGTTGCTGTGTCTTGTCGATATACATGCCATTACAGTTAGCGCAAGGTACACTATATATACAAGGTACATATACACTATATATATATATATATACAACATGTGTTTTCTTGGGTAACAGGCTAGTTAGTTGCTTTTAATATTGTTGAGATAAACTGTAGTTTGTTGTGGTTTTTATGAACTATGTAAATATTAAACTGTTTTGTAAAATTTATTTAACTGTTCTGATAGAAGTGGGACATAAGGAATCCCTAGGAAGTTTTTTGGACTAAACTTCCTAGGGAATCGATCCACTAAGCCATTAATTTAAAGTCAGCGCAATTTAAAATAAAAGTTGACTTGTTTTATCGTTTTGCAAAAATATCAATCATTTTGAAATTATCGAATTTATTCCATAAGTAGATTCCACACAGTATATATAGGGGTGTAGTCTAGTTCGCCTCCTCGCGGTACACCCTGGGTAACGCTAAATGAACTAGAATGCTGGCTGCCAGCCCATAAAATCTTTATCCTGGCTTTATACTTGAGAAAGAGAAAAAGGTTGATCGCCGATCCGGTTCGGATATATCAGATGGTATATTGCCAAAGTCTATTTTGTCCGTTAGATATCACGAGATCATCTTTTGTCACCTGACAGGATAAAATTGTTATTATAAGGCGAAAGGGAACCCTTGAACGTCACGTCGCAAACCCGAACTGATGGCGTCGCTTAGAGAGAAACGTATGTCTCTGTGGTTGAAGTAACCACTGGTTAAATACCTGATATATGTCCATGTGTACACATTCATATATGTTTATGCATATTTGTATTATTTATTCACAAATATATTCTATTTGATACTAGGCTTTTTATCGAAGAACAGAATACACCCTGAGATTATATTATTAAATTATGAATATGTACAAGTGAAAAAGCTTTCCTCATTATACTAGGCTGTTTTTTTAAGTAATTAAATAATCAGAGATTGGTGTGCATGCGAAGCTTCAGAAAACTTCAAATAACAGTTGTCATACATAAATTCAAACTATAAACGTTTATATTTTTTAAATTATTTTGTTATAATGTTAGAGTTACAACATAAAATATATATTATTCAAAGTTACTATAGAACTGGCCAAATTAGAAAGTGGAGATTGGATTTCCACTAATCAGGACTTCCGGCAACAGTATCCTAATCTGCCAGTTACTTACGCACAACTGCAATAACATATTCAAACTTGTGTTATTAAATTTGGTGAAACAGGGGCAATAACTCGTAAACCTGGACAACTCACCCTAAAAATCAATCGCAAAACTATCACAACAAGTTCATTTGTTAGCGAGAACATGTCATACTATTTTAAGAAAGGACTTAAAGTTGTTTCAATGTAAAAGTCAAACAGGTAAATTTTGTTACAAGAATACAGTATAGTCTATGGTTTTTGAATAAAATAAATAATAATGTCATTCTCGACAAATTCTTCTTTTCGGATCAGACTTGGTTCCATCTTTCCGTATACAGTAGTACCCCGTTATCCGCTGACCCCGTATCCGCGGTTTCAGTCATCCGCGATTTACCTATGATGAGCAGAAAACGCGTTATATCAATAAATATAAAAGTTATAGGAGCATTTGTCGATATATCGTCGTATATATGAGTCATCCCCTGACTTCGGCGCTCTCTTATGATAAGTTAAACAAGTTGGAACGTGCTTAAGGTGCCACTCGCTTTTACTTGTACATATAAACGCTCCTGTTGACTATGAGTTTAGTACTATTCGAATTGTCGGACAAGACAGTGCTTGCAATAGTTTTTAAATAAAGCAAGTAAATTTGAAAATCATTTTAAAATGGCTTCTAAACCAAAAAGAAAACGTGAAATGCTCACTATTAGTGAAAAAATAAAAATCATTAATATGATTGAAATAGAAAAAAAATCTATTGCAACTGTTGCTAAAATATACAATAAAAACGAATCTTCGATACGAGAAGTGTTAAAAAACAAAGATAAGATTTAAATTATTAAATTTATGGGTGGAAGATATGACAAGAAAACATATTCCTATCGATGGCAAAGTGCTACAACAAAAGGCGTTGGTTTTATATGAAGATATGCAGACCCAAGATTATACTGAAGAGGAAGGAAAATCATTCACAGCAAGTAGGGGGTGGCTGCATAGATTTAAAACTCGGTTTAATCTAAAAAATATAAAAATGACAGGGGAATCTGCGTCGGCTGATCATGTAGCTGCTTCCCTGTATCCAGAAAAATTAAAACAAATTATTGCAGAAAAGAATTATCATCCCAAGCAAGTTTTTAACTGCGATGAGACTGGTCTTATGTGGAAAAAAATACCTCAACGGACTTATATTCATAAGACTGCAAAGAGTGCACCAGGCTTTAAAGCAATTAAGGATAGACTTACCTTGATATTTTGTACAAATGCAGCGGGTCATATGATTAAACCCGGACTTGTTTACCGATCACAGAATCCACCTGCTCTTAAATACAAAGATAAAGCTTGCCTGCCTGTGTTTTGGCAATCAAATCGAAAGGCGTGGGTTACGGCTGTTCTATTTACACAATGCTTTATTGCGGAAATGAAAAGATATTTGGAAAAGGAAGAATTACCATTTAAAGTGCTGCTGATACTAGACAATGCTCCTGGGCATCCTGTGTCACTAGGCACAGAAGATAAAAATGTTGAAGTGCTTTTTTTACCACCTAACACGACCTCATTGCTTCAGCCCCTTGATCAAGGTGTCATTAGATGCTTTAAAGCCATATATATTCGACAGGTTTTCGAAATGCTGTATACAACGACTAACGAATGCTCTGATATCGGGCTCATGGAATGCTGGAAGTCATTTACAATTGCTGACGCAATTCTATTTATCAAAGGAGCGATGGAAGAATTAAAGTCAGAAACGATAATAACATGTTGGAAAAATCTGTGGAATGACATCGTTCTTAGTTCTGTAGACACACATGATATTAATTCATATCTAACAACGTTATTTAACATAGCGCAGAAAATAGATGGAGAAGGATTTAACGATATAACCCAAGAGGAACTCAGTGATTATATAAACGAAGAGGATCAAGTATTCACCAACGAGGAATTGGAAGACCTTGTGAAATCTTTTCCAGAAGCGAGTGACGATGAGGATGAGGGTCAACAAGAACCGCCAGCATGGACGCTTGAAAAATTTTCAGCGATATTTCGAACTGCTCAAACATTAAAAAAACAGATAGTAGAATATGATCCAATAATGGAACGCAGTATAAAAATTACTCGCACTATAACAGAAGCCTTGAAACCTTTGGAGGATTTGTTTATTGAAATGAAAAGACAAAAACGACAACTACCAATAAAAATGTTCTTTGAAAAAGTCGACAAAACTATCGATAATGCACAGCCATCAACATCGTTTGCTTCGGATCTAAGTAAACAATCGACTGCTAACTTGGACTTGGAGGAAGATGAATGAATATGTAGCTCACGGTGATAAAGTTTTTCTTGTTGTATATTTTCTTGTTGTGTATGTAAATATGTACTACATATATATACATAATGCTATGGTTTTTCCATGGACAAGTAAAGAAAAAGATTGAACTATTAGTGAACTCTGTACTAGGGACAATTTATAAAAAAATTAGCTATTTCACTTGTATATTTATTTATTTCAGATGGGGATCGATATATATAATATTTTATAAATAAGATATTTAATGTATGAAATTATGATTAGCCCTCGTATATTTAGGTGGACCAAAGAAATTGAATTTGCCGCTTTTTCGGATATTGTATTTGATAAGATGTATTGTCTGTATATTTTGATTTGATAGATGGTAGGGATAGCCAGGAGGATATGAAGAATTTTTCATTTTTGTTTTAGAGGTATTTTGACTGTTAAAGTGGTTAGTTTAGAGAATAAAATAATCAATTTTGTTCTTTGTGATATATATAAAATCGGTCTGTATTTTGTTTTGCATTTAATGTAAGGTGCAAGTAAATCTTAATTCGATTTTTGCGAAGTTTTTCATATTTATTTGAAATTTTGTGAAAAAAAAAAGATGCCTCTCGTGTATTTTATAAAATTGCACAAAAACTTAATGTAAGTTGATAAAAGTTATTTTATTTATTTATTAGATATCAGGATTATTTTCAGTGTTATAAATTTTGTATTTATTGTAATAATAATGTGTTTGAAAGTAGTAGATAGATATTAGCGAAAGTTGTCATGTTTTTTGTAAGGGAAGTTGTTTTTTCTTAAAATTATATTTCGAGAACAATTTTTGAATTCAAGGTTGGAGGAATTGTAGTGGGGATTGACCTTGTCATGTTATTTGATGCATGAATATATTTCAACTAGCGTGAGTTTTGAAAACTAATTTGTTTTTGATATTTGTTTGAAGGGGTCACAGTAGAGGTTAAACTTGACAGATTTCACTAATATTTATTAGTTTTATATTTGTTCGTGTTTCACAAGAGGTTTTTCTCTGTGTGCGAGTCAATATTCACAAAGAGTGTTTCCTCATTGCTACTGTTTAATGACGCTTTAGCACCCTATACACTTTGTAGAGGGATTTTTCTTTTTTTTTATTTTTAATATATATTAATGTAAAGGGAAAATGTGTGTATAATTTATCTGACACCTCGTGTTTTAATTTATATATAACCGGTATCCGAGAGGATCGACCCAGAGATGTAAGCTCAAGGATTCTACTAGACTGAATAGCCGGCGATATAAGCTGTAGTGTGAATTAAAATTAAATAAAGCAATTTCAAAGTAAATTCCACTGCAATATGTATGAACTTATATATTTATTAAACTTAAATTCTATTTGTGCCCCAGCACAAGAATATTTATTTATTTATTGTTTATTTATTTTAAATAAATATTATATAACTTATATTTTCTTGTTTCATTGTTTTAACTTTGCTTCATATTACATATTGTACTCGAAAATAAAGCATTCGCTACTATCCGCGGTTTTCAGTATCCGCGGAAGACCACAGAACCAAACCCCCGCGGATATGGGGTACTACTGTATTTCAACAAGCAAAATATGAGAATTTGGTCTGCAGAAAACTTTCATGAATTTGTGAAAACTACGCTACATCCACAAAAAATAAACGCCTGGCTAGCAGTTTTAAGGAGACGAATTATTGGGCCTATATTTTTTTAATCAAACCATAACTGCTGAAAGATATCGAAATGAATTATTAGAACCGTTTATTAATGAGCTTCATGATGATGAACTTATGGAAGAATATTTCCAGCAAGATAATGCACCAGCGCACAAATCTCGAGAAGCAATAGCTTTTTGTAATAATTTTTTGATAAAACAATTATTAATTTTCCTCGAAGATCTCCAGATTTGACAATTTTACACTATTTTATTTTTCCATATTTAAAGAATATTATTTTCAAAACCAATCACACAATCGAAGAGCTTCGTAATGCTATTGTAAATTCGTGTGCTACACAGCCCTATAAATTCTAATCAATAGATTTGAGAGCATGAAGCGTAGAGTTTAATTTTGTCTTCAAAATAATGGGCAACATTTTCATATGTTTTAGTATTATTTTCTTTTAATTTTGACTATAATTTTTTGAAAAAAATAAATTATTAATTATTACACAAATTTACATGACATAACCAAACTATCAAAATTATACGTTTGTGACAGAATATATGCACTGTCACCAACCATTAAAAAAAAGTATGGCCGTCTTTAATGAGGAATGTTTGTTATGTATACTAATGTAACGCAGTAATTATTCGTTTTTCGTTTGCCAAACTTAATGCAACACACAGCGGTTTGTATATTACAAAGTTTTTATTAATTTATTTTCCTTATTAGATATATAATTCAGATGAAAATTCATATATTTAAAATAATTGTGTACTTCATATATGTACGTATAACAAGGAAGTTTGAATTTTTAATTTTTGTAATATTTGGAATAAAATTATATTAAAAATCATTATACGTGTAAATAAAAATAGCGAGCCATTGAAAAAATTCATAAATGGAGTAGACTGTGAAATTGGGTTGGTACTTTAGCCACTTCCACATAATGACATTTATTATTTGACATTGAAACTATTAGTTTGTGCCAAATTTTTCAAAATTCTTATTAAGAAAATTGGTTTGTGTTTAGATGTAAATGGACAACATTTTCAACAATTTCTGTAGCTATATGTAAATTTTGATTATATTTCGATATTAAATAAATTATTTGTTTTCTTTTTTGTTGTAGTATAATTTCAATGCCATAACCTTTTTTTACAATGAAACCAAATGAAACTGTCAAGCATCAAGTAATGTGTTATTATGTGGAAGTGGCTAAAGTACCAACCCAATTTCACAGTCTACTCCAATTATGAATTTTTTCGATGGCTCGTTATAATTATTGATAAGCTTACACATAAAAATCCGATTACAAATTTACTTTCTATCGAATTATTAGTACGATTGCTAGGATAAACCAATGACCGAGCAGAGTTGAACTTTAATCATTCTTACAATACATGTATGAAATACTATTGACTACGTTTATCTCGATGCGCTCAAGCAGCTTAAAAACTTAGAATCTGATTCAAGTTTACGAGATAAATACTACAAGCGGTCTGAAAACAGGGATTGATTAAGTTAAACCGAATAGAATTTGCGAGATAAACGGTCTGAGCAAACTAATTACATGTTTGTAGCTTCCTTAGGCAATATTTAAACTTAACACCAGATTGTTCTCTGAATACCACCGTAATTTGACATAATCTATAAAAATATTTTATCTTACAGTAGATTCGTCAGTGCATGATGCTGTTTGTGAATCTGTCACCGTAAATCCATTTATACATTCAAAACGACTGTTCAATGAAATATGGGAATATTTAATGTACATAAATTTTTTTAATGACGGCATAGTTATTTCTGGTTCGGAAAATCTACTTCCTTAGCATCAAAGAAGTCAACAATTCGGCATACAATACGAAATCCCGGATTCCTATTTAGAGCTATGAATTAAAAAAAAGTTATACACACACATACATACGCTACAGCGTATGTTTACATAGGTAACAGCTGTCGATGTTATAAAAACTGTATGCTAAGGTCAATAACCTCGTACAAAGTCAGTCATGTTTATACATTGATGTGAATTGTTAAAAATGAAGATGCGTGTTACATTAATTGACAAACCTATTTTAAAAATCATACTAAAAATAATTTGTGCATTACATGAATGTTTTTTTTTTGTTAAGAGAAGTAAGAAATAGAATGCCGCTATTTAATTTAAAGGCGGCAATGTTTATGTACATAAAAACGCTATAAAATAACATTGCGTCTAAGTTTTGTTATGGCAAGGGTTCGATAAACTGGAACGAAAGTCAGCTGTTAAAAATTTATACTTTCGCGTAAATTTTTAAAGACGATGTATTAAAAGAACATGGTAGATGTTTGCTTTATGGGAATTTAATGTCCTATTTGGTAACAATTTATTTTTAACAGTCAATAATTTATAGTCACTCTGTATAAAATAAGCAATTCAATTAACGTATCATACACGCTCTTTATTTCTAAAGAAGAAAAAGCAATTACCAATACTTGGAATCGCTTTGATAAACAATCAAGGTAGTGATGAAAACCTTAAACAACCTGATGAAACCGTTATGTAACAAAACAATGTCGTACTAGTTTACATAAGTATTTGAAACGATAAAATTATTACATATTTCTTAACGTTATAATGAAGTTTCAACAAGTATCTCCTTCGTTAATCAACGATTTAAGAAGGCAAGTGTCAGCAACAGTCGATGAAATAAATAGAACTGAACCTTATAGCAAAAAAAAAATATACACTAAACTCAAAAATTACGATCACTTAGGTATTATAAGATTCATGAAAGGTATTTTTTTTCTATAAATTCAATTTCTGCCAATTCCGTATCTTACAAGGGCGAATTGATATATAGGTGCCCTTGAAATAAAGAGATAAAGTGTGAAAATTGGAAAGATGTAATTATATAGTATATCAACAAAATTGTTAGTCAATACAACACGAACCCCAAAATTAAAAACCCCCTGAAAATTAAAGCATGTGCCGCCCATATATCGGAATGTCAATTATAAATACCTCCTTTGAATTTACACATATGCTGCAATGTTTATGTTTCTGAAAACTGTAACAGATAACATTGTTTAGACGGCTGTCGACGCTATATAAATCCTTCAATGAAGCAGTTTTGTTTACATAGGTTTCAATAACCACAATACAATTACCCACGGATATATCTGCTGTGAATCATTTGTGGACGAAAACTTTTAGAACGGACCCAAATCACCTTCCTTTCTTGTGTATTTCTTTGTTACGAGAAGTACCAAATAAAAATATCAATATCGATTTAGAATGCCGCTATTGAATACACACACACTGCAATGTTTATGTTTATAAAAACTCTATAAGATAATATTCGGAGGTTTGTTAACCTGGTACGAAAGTCAGCTGTTAAAAATTTATACTTCCTGCTGAATTTTTAAGACGGTATTTTAAAGAACATGTAAGATGTGTGCTTTACGGGTATTTAACGCCCTATTTGCTAACAATCTATCTTTAATCGAAGACGTAAATATAAAACATATCGAACAGAGGATACATAAAGCGAGATCGACGATCGCACACTGGCGTGACACAAATATGTTAAATATCTCTTTGTCATTTCTTTTCTGGAATTTTGGAAACAATTTTTGAATGTATATTCTATATAGATACATCTTTCCATATTTCATATGTTGTCCTTTTATTTCAAGCACACCCGAAATACATTAACATAATTAAAAGATATGCAATAGAATAAATTGAAACATATGTGAGTGGGTAAAAACCTCAACTGGTGAGGTTCATGTTCTTGTTCATGTATGGTTCAATTTATTCCGTTACTTTACACATGCGGTTATCCCGTAAGGAGGAGTGAAGACACAAACAAAATACAGTTTCTAGAGATACGGCTGTGCCATCTTTGGAAACACTTCCTTAGTTCTGCATTGGTTATGTAGACAGAGCGAGTACTTCGGTTTGTCTGATAATATGCAGCGCTGAATTCACTTCTACGCTCGGTCTTAATAATTTCTGTAAGATAGCTAAGTCGTTCTTTTTGTGTCTGAATAAATCCTTCTTCAGCAGGGGCGCACTGATGAATCTGTAGAAAGATGAAATACGTATCTGCGTCTCTGGGGAGGGATATATTCAAGATACGTTCACAAAAGTATATTAATATTGAACTTGTATTTGTGTTCTTCACACCAGATTTTTAATATATTATATTATTAAAAATACTTTTGTATTAAAAGATATGTTTTTGGCTTGTCGAAGAAATGTTAGGTTTCCTCCAAATTTAATAACTTGTTCGACTAATTTATAAATACAAAAAAAACAATAAATATTGTTTTTTCCTAAAATAATACAAGTATTACTATGCTGCTACATTTTCTTTATTAATGTCTAGGTAAACTTGAGATACCTCTTTAATTAATGGGTACTGAAGATTGGTACGAGAGGTTACTTCTTTTATTACCATCTCTGAACCAGGCATACCCTAGAATCAGAACCAGGTTGTTCATTTCTCCTATAATATTATTTAACATTTAGATTATTATGTAGTAGATCTTTGTTTATAGTCACTTTATATATCTATAATAAGTCGAGGTATATCTAATGTTCAAAAAAAATATAATTATATTTGCCTTAAAAAAGGTAGCAATTTTATATTGTAATTTACTTAATAACTAATGTTAATGAGGAGCCAGTAAATTGGCATTGTAAATATTTATCACGTGTGTCACACTTAATCTATAAATAGAGCAAATACGTAATTACTTCACCAAAATGTTCTTTTGTTAAATTTTTCATTTTTTTAAATACTGAAGACAGATAATAACGTTTATATACGTTAAATACGCCAGACTTTAACCAAAATAGTTATTTACGATACAAGTGTTAAAAGTGCGATTTTATTTCACGAGTAAAAGTTTACGACACGAGCGTTAGCGAGTGTCCCAATTTACGAGTGAAATAAAATAGCATTTTTAACACGTGTATCGTACAATATTTTTTCTACAAACACAATATTTATTATAAATTATAAAGAAAATCCACTGACCACATTTGACAGCTCATGAATACGTTTTGACACAACTGGACGCAACCGTTAAATTACGTCAAATTAAGTCACAATTCATACAAAAGATGAGTTCGTATTTTAATAAAGAAAATGTAGTAATAGCGAGAATAATAATTCTGAAAGTACTGCAACACATGAAATAAATATCTCGAATTACACAAACTGTACATTTAATATTAATTATCCAAGAATTATGTAATTTTCAATCATTTTAATATATGTTGTCATTTTTGTCAAACTGTCACGTCAATTTACTTTTAACACTAAAGTTAAAAGTAATACTTTTAATACGCTACGCTATAAAATCGCATTTTTAATTACAGTTAGCCGTGTCAAAATGTCAACTTTTAACGGTGTTTGTAGAAAAAAATATTTTTCTACAAACACCGTTAAGAGTTTTTGTAGAAAATAGTTATTTACGAACCAAGTGCGTGAAGTCATATTTCGCGAATGAGTGACCAGTTTAAAGCGCGAGCCGTAGGCGAGCGCTTTATGGACACGAATTCGCGAAATGTTTCACGCACGAAGTTTGTACAATATTTTTTGTACGAGAACTTTAATATATAAATATTTATATAAAATATAAATATAATTTCAAAATTTTTATATTTATAGGAATTTTTAACAATGTTACTAGTATCTGTCTGGATGGCCGAGCGGTCTTAGGCGCCGGACGCAAGGTTTACCTTGCCCGTTGTACGAGTGCTCGAGCGTTGTGGTCCTCTCTGAGGGCGTGGGTTCGAATCCCACTTCTGACAATTTTTTTTTTAGTTTTCTATAAATTTAAAAAATAATATTTGTTGCTGTTCTGACATTGAATTACATACCTTCCAAATATAGCAATTTCTATTTCATTTCCTTTTATTTTCATAGAAAAACAACGAACTGGGTAGCATATTATTAAGGTTAGGGATTTATGATTTTAAAATGTCACTTAATCAAGTTCCAGGAAGTACCAACTTTACTTTTACGCACTCGTGTTTAAAGTGACTTTTTACGCACGCAAATCGAATCGTGAAATGACAGGTTTTGATAAGCGAGTACAAAAAATATTTTTCTACAAACACCGTTAAAAGTTGACATTTTGACACGGCTAACTGTAATTAAAAATGCGATTTTATAGCGTAGCGTATTAAAAGTATTACTTTTAACTTTAGTGTTAAAAGTAAATTGACATGACAGTTTGTCAAAAATGACAACATATATTAAAATGATTGAAAATTACATAATTCTTGGATAATTAATATTAAATGTACAGTTTGTGTAATTCGAGATATTTATTTCATGTGTTGCAGTACTTTCAGAATTATTATTCTCGCTATTACTACATTTTCTTATTAAAATACGAACTCATCTTTTGTATGAATTGTGACTTAATTTGACGTAATTTAACGGTTGCGTCCAGTTGTGTCAAAACGTATTCATGAGCTGTCAAATGTGGTCAGTGGATTTTCTTTATATTTTATAATAAATAGTGTGTTTGTAGAAAAAATATTGTACGATACACGTGTTAAAAATGCTATTTTATTTCACTCGTAAATTGGGACACTCGCTAACGCTCGTGTCGTAAACTTTTACTCGTGAAATAAAATCGCACTTTTAACACTTGTATCGTAAATAACTATTTCACATTTGATATATGCATATTTACAACCGATTTTTTTTGCATCCAGTGACTATGTGTGACGTATTTACTAAATCAGCGTATTCTCAAGATAAGATCTAGCATAAAGTAACTTCTACTTATTCCCCAAACTCAATTCTTTCTTTGCTGAGAAGACGTTTCGTTCGGATGAAAAACTTGTAGTAACGAAACAGTATTTTAAGAATCTTGGAAAGATTATTACAAACATCGGATAATGGGACTCCAGCATCTTTGGTCCAAGTGCATTGAAGTTGAACAATATATTGAAGAATTATAAAAAAACACTTATTTGTTTCATTTCGAGTCTTACTTTTCGCCAAATCATCCGCATATAATCAATGTTTAATATTTACTAGAACACACTTAGTGTAACGGGTTGGGGAATAACGACCCACTAGTACGAACTAATAATGCTGTACAAATTATTCGACGAATTGTGATTAGTTCAAATATTGATACGCAGTTTACTGATTTAAACAATTAATGAAATATATATGCTTTTCTTGGGCGCCACGGGATGACAAAACCCCTAAATTAAACTTTACTGACATGTATTTACTCAGAGTCGCTACAATTCGAGATGTAAACACTTAATTCCCCCCAAACTATTTTACTGGACAGACAAATTTCTTAATATATTTGGTTTGATTTATACTGTAGTAGGTATTAAATTCTATTAATATGAAAGAAACAAACTTAATATAATAACAAAATTATATTGAACCGTTCAATATAAAGTTTTAAAAATAATTACAGACATGAACTTATATTAATCAATATTAAGTAATATAAATCGCCAAGCAAGACATTTTATGGTTCTCACATGTATAATTGTCCTTCTATAGGCCTTTTAATTTCGTACATACGTATGTAGTTATAAATTAGAATTAACCTTTTTCCAGGTACTAACACTTGTGAAACGCCCGCGCGCACTAAATTTTTGCACACTTTTGAGTTTGTTTAATAAGTAAGTAAACAAACTGCCTCAATATATTACTTTATAATTGGAATTATTTGCTTAATATGTCGAGGTTACTTAACTTGGTAAGTATACGTATTTATTTTTTCATTCCAGTGAGTAAGCGGACGCAACCACCATCTTTTGAGGTTGGTGATCGTTTCTTGTTCTTTTCTGCGTTTTTTATATCGCCAACGCCGTGCGTTCCATGAAAAATATATCGTCTTGCATATGTGTACAATCAAAAACAGTTCTATATTATCTAGAGAACGGATGCAATTTCCATAAAACGCAATCGACAATTGGAATTGTGTATAACGTCGCTCAGTACATCCCGGCGTAATTCAATGAAGTATTTGTTTGACTTACTCGGCCACCTGGTCTCGCAGCGATAATAATGGACAACCCAGCTATTGTATTCGGAGAATATAGTGTTTTCAGTGGTGTCGTGTACGTAGATAAAATAAATAAGTTTATCGTATTTCGTAAGAGAAATAGCACGTACATTCCTTTTCTTTTCATTTAAGCAACATCTTCCAATTATTTTCACGTAAGTGTGCATAAAATTTCGTTATTTATTTCGTTTATTTGGATCTAGAATATTCTTACTTTTTCAGACAATGGAAGAGCATCGAGAATGGCATCGCGAAACAATGGCGAGTTGGATTGAGGGCCATACTGATTGTATGTACATTGCCAGTGATTCCGAAATTTATTGTGAAGGGTGTGAAACTTTATTGAAAAATTGCAATAAATCAACCGTAAAACGTCACGTAGGATCGTTAAAGCACGAAAAAAAATTGAACCCGTTGGAATCTGACAATTTTAACGAAGAACTCTGTGAAACTCTTATGGCAGCCAATATTCCATTATGTATTTAAATTGAACAATCCAATTTTGAAGACATTTCTGAAAAAATATACTGGTCGAAATGTTCCTGATGAATCAACTTTACGCAAATATTATGTTTCTAGGTGCTATACGAGAACAGTAGAACGCATTAGAAGCCATCTTTTAAATCAATACATATAGATAAGCGCCGACGAAACGGTGGATATGTTCGGACGCTGTGTGGTAAATGTTGTAGCTGGTGTACTACATCAACTATTCCCTATAACTCATATGTAATAGCAACAATTGTTATAAATAGAGTTGATGCGGAAACAGTTGCTGAAACCATTAAGGAGAATATGCAAAAAATGCTTCATTCGAACGCCACGTACACAGAAAAAATACTTTTATTTGTCAGTGATAGTGCTGCGTATATGTTAAAAAAAAAGCAGACTATTGAAAAAAACATATCCTAATATGCTGCATATTACTTGTGTAGCACATGCTCTCCACAGAATCTGTGAATATATCAGAGACACTTTTCCGGAAGTTGATAGATTTGTATCAGCTTTTAAAAAAAGTTTTCAGAAAAGCACCATTGAGAGTAGCTCTTTTCAGGGAAAAATTTCCATCTCTGTCACAGCCTTCCACTCCAGTAATAACTTGATGGGGAACATGGCTGGAAGCTACTAGTTATTATGCTGAGAATTTGGATAGTCTAAAACATTTCGTAACACTGCTAAAGGAGGATGCTAGAAGTATTGGTGAGTGCAAGGAGCTCACACAAATCCCAAATTTAAAAAATCAGTTGTACTTTCTTCACGAACACTTTGGAAAATTGCCAAAACTAATCACTTATTTTGAAAATCGAAATCTCAAATTAAATGACGGATTAACCACATTAGATGTGGCTGTTAATAATTTGAAAAGTATTCCAAGTGACTTCGGATGTGGCCTTCGGCAAATGTTTGATGCAATTCTTAATAGAAATCCAGATTTAATTACATTGCAGCAATTATGTATGGAGACAATTCCACAAAATCTAACGGCTAAATATGAAGAAATAAAAGAATATTTCCAGTATGCACCTATAACCAGTTACGATGTAGAAAGGACGTTTTCTATTTATAAGGATGTACTTAATTCAAAGTGAACAAAATTGACAGAAGAAAACCTTGAGAAACTATTGCTAGTCAATATTAATACTCCTTTACTCAACTTGAACGACAAAATGAACAAATAAAAATGTTCCAATTATAGAAATAAAATTAAAAACTTTAAAAATACAACTTTTCAACAAATACATATGTATTTCGTAATTTTATAGATCACCACCCGTTTGTTTTCCAATTATATAAATAAAATTAATTAACAAATATGTATTTCGTAATTTTAGATAGATAGATCACCACCCGTATGTTTTCCAATTATATAAATAAAATTAAAAACTTTATAAATACAACTTTTCAACAAATAAATATGTATTTCGTAATTTTATAGATCAACACTCGTTCGTTTTCCAATTATATAAATAAAATTAAATATTTTAGAAATACAGCCTTTCGCCAGTACTGCACTGGGCTTTGCGTCATGTGGTAAGCGTGTCCGTTCTCTAATTATAACACAAATATTATCAATCAATAAAAATATCCATACATATATGTGTGTTTATTTAGGTTGTCTAACGTAAACGAATTTCAAACGCATGATGTAATTGTTCTACATATATGTATGCACACCCGCATTGACTAATGCTTTATTTTTTTTTAAATAATTAATTGAAAATTGTATTTATTTAAATGTTTTGAATTTTATATATTGAAATGAACAGAACTTTATAATTAGTTGGAATCCAACTTTTCACCTCATTTAAAGGATTACTATTTTATTAGTTACTTGTGGAAGCTGGTGAAATAAATTAATTGTATATTGAAATATATAGTGGATGTAAGTAAAGAAACGCCACCACGTTCGGGCGACTAAAATTAAATATGGCGAATGATCTTAGGAATAATATTAATAGAATAATAATTTTAATTCATGTAAATAATATTAATTGTATAGTACGGGAATTGTACTTTAAGTTGGGCGCCTTTATTTTAAACTTGTGACGTTAGATCATCAGCCACTCTCACGTAATATTTCAGGTTGCGACTAGATGTCGGTAGAGCAAGTATAATATTTTACAAAAATTGGACCCTATCTCCGGCTCCTCGTCGATCAGTTTACCCCTATGTGTATGATGGAAAATTGTTTAATAATATTACAAAGTTATCTCTAACTACGCAATGATAAATAAAAGAGTTTCTTTAAAATAATAAGTGTAAATGTTTATTGACTATAAGTTATCTGTAAACAGTGAACAAATCACGTGCCTAACGACAAAACAAGGAATTAATATGGTGTGCACGTGTGAACTAAAGGTTATTTTTCAATAGCAATATTAATGTAAAGTATATTGTAATATAAATAAATAAACAAACAAATTAAGGGTAAGTACTACAGTTCTTAATAATAAGTTTCCTTTCACAAATTCTGAGCAAGATAGAAATGTATTTTTAAAGTAAAATCAAAGAGTTAGGAATTTAAGTTTTGTCTTGTTAAAAAAATAGTTCTTATAAGACTTTTTCCGAAATAAACTGAATTAATTAAACCTGTTTCTTGTAGGAAGCGTGAAGGTATGTAGGATAGTATCAGCTGGTCAGGATTGCCGGTGTATGGCACCAAATAAAGGTGTTTTCGTTTCTACGATGCAGGTATCGACGCTGTTCGAAGGCGTAGGAATTGCTCGTAGCCGGTGGCCCAAAATAATGCGTTGGACGATTACTTGCCGATCTCAGGTATTATCGACTCCAAAAGTAGTTCTTAAGTAGCGCCAAGGTTAAATGCTTTTCTGTGTATTTTTAGAATTCTATCACAGGTATTTTTAGTTTAATTAAATTTTAAATTCGGAGTAGCACTTTTTTTTCTGGCAATCGTTATAAAATTTTCTACTGACGCTCGCTAGCAATTATTTCTTTACAAAGCCTTGTAAGAAATTACGAAAATAGCCTTGATTTTTACTTTTATTACAATTGATAATAATTTAAATGTAGAGGAAATATTAATTCAAACATGAAAATAAAATTAAAATAATAATTTACAAATAGTTACACCGGGCTTTCCAATGTTAGGTTATGTTAAATGTTTAGAATTAAAATAACCTGTTCGCGGTAATGTAAACATTCAAAAAGTGGGCGTGTCTAATTAGTATCGATATAAAATTTGAATGTAAATAAATTAGCTATCTTGTTAATTTCGCGTAAATGACTTTATTTATGAAAATGACAATTAAAAATATAAAAATAAATTTTGAAATAAATATAAATTAATCTGAAATATACAAAGTTTTCGTAATATTAATTTATTAACATTTCGATACTAATTTTACAAGTTATGTCCGCCAAATGTATCCATTCTATTGTGTGTAATTCCTGTGTTAATTACTGCTTTTCCATTTGCAGTTGGCTGGAATAATGGTGCTATTTGCCTCATAACAATATATATATATATATATATATATATATATATATATATATATATATTGAAATAATGCTAATGTGGTGTATTTTAATTAATACACAATTAATACATAAAAGATAAAATATTAATTTGTCCAGGAAGAATAAAAATAATTTGAAATGCACAAGTGTGATTAAAAATATTACCTAAAGATGGAGTTGCATTTAAAACGTTATAGTTGTTCCATGCGTATTATTCAAATAGTAAATAAACGTGCAAATGTGGTCTATATTTAACCTATACAGCTTCTTCCTCGTGCAACTTCTTGTTGTTTATGTTTTAAAAGTAATATTGTTTTATATGTCCGACTAGCAGAACAATGAGACTCTATTAAGTGCTTTATAATGATAAATATTGTGTAGGTTCGGTACTCAACTAGAATATATGAAATAGTGGTAAACAAGTTATTTAAAATTAGTGTATTCTGGAAGTAAAAACTACTAAATAAAACGAGAGAGTAATGAGCAGATGTAAATAGTTTAATAGCTGTTTTAATGAAACAGGTAAGTGATTGACATAATAAGAAAGTTAATGTTAGTTTACATTAAAGTCACGTGATCATTCAAAATAAATAAATGTAAGGTTATGTGATATTATTCTAAGATAACGTACTTTATTAATTTATCTGACTTAAACGATTAAAAACAAAATCAAAGGAACTGTATCTTTCTAATTCTTTAAATGCATTCTAATAGTAAATTAAACTATAAAGCATGCCTATGGTAATATCTACGATAGTGTTTTTAAAAAAAAATAATCTTATTCAAAATAATTAAAATCCTTTTATAGGAGATATCAATAACTAATACTCAAGTTGGATGCAGGTTGGACTCAGGTGGTTAGTATTCGCAGGTGATTCCAATATATGGGATATAGGACTCGGGTAACGGAATTTTCTGGCGGCGTCCCTGACAAGGCTTCGGTCTATTCGGATGATTTCTCTGGGAAAATGGTAATCTCGTTTAATAATGAACAGGAAGGTATCAGGATACGGAAAATACGTCGAACGGTGCTTGGTGAGTAGGTGATGCGTTGAATATATCCGTAGTAAGGTTTTAATACTTTATTTTATGTTTTCTTCTAGATTTCAGAGCGGCACTTTTAAATACGTCGACGTGGTTTTGGTGTTTTCAACATGACGCTAACTATCGTTTGTTTTTAATGCTGGCGTCTCATTCGTACTTCTTGTATGTATTTATTTAATCTCGTAATAAATATAAGAAAAAGTAATAAATTACAGACACTTATCGTGTTGATATTTTACAAAAATTATATAATTTGTTTTATTATATAAATTATTGTCATTTGAATGTTAAAAGTTTCGTTTTATGTTGATTTTAAATTGGGATATTTCCCGCTATATGTGCTTTCGAATTGGTACAGTACTAATAAAAATATATATAACATTTCTGATCAATCAATTAAGTTAAAAATCTTCGGTAACATAAAATATTGAATGAAAATGACTTAGGCAAAAGTGTACATGTAACTAAATAAATATATGAATTCAATTTGAGCAATAAAAACGCCTAATTAACTTTATTGATGTGATAGGTGAAAAATACAGTTCCAAATATATCTTAATTTCTAAAATTAACATTTTAAATCTAAACGATCTGTATTCTATAAATCCCGGGAACCCTTATGTGTAGGCTTGACCTACCACAATATATATATATATATATATATATATATATATTAATTAATTAATTACGCGTCGAAAAAATAGGTACCATTACAAATAATAATAACATTCTTTAATACTCAAAAGATTAGGCCCAACTACAAGTAAGCTATGGACGTATGTATTGTTGTCTACCCGGCTAACCATCTTATACATAAACACATCATCCAGCATTCTGTTGGCCACATTGGAGAGAATATAGAGTCCGTTTCCTGACATTCTTTTACAAAGGGAATCATGAATGTAACGCCATACCTGGAATTCGTACGGGGAACCAGAAATTACATTCGCTCCAGCATGAAATGTTTTTAATCAGTTTAATTAAGATTTTCCTACAAATATTCTCCTTTCTAACGCTCAGAGATAACATGACATGGCGTAGAAGAAAATGATCATGGGATGCACGTTGTTTCGGGTAAAATCCATTAATTTTGAATGTGAGGAACAAAAACTTACGGTGAACACGATCCAAAGGAATAGAATCTCAAGCATAGACGGGGATATCAAATTAAAGAGGCGTATTTAATTTTGCTTAAAACATAAGCATGGTACACTGATTTAAGCAAAGTCATATCTTTAAAGTATTTTGGCACACGCATAATAAATTCCAGAGTTTTGTAGGCATCGGAACCAATATTAATTATAACAGATCTAAAAGTAAGATTTATGTCAAATAAGACTCCACGTTCCTTTATTTCAGTTTTACTGGTTAAGATATTGCTTTTAATACAATGTGAGGATTTGGAAGGCATAACAGGTCGAGTATAAGTAATCACACAGTATTTCTCATTATTTAATTTAAGTTTAGAACGGTCACACCATGCAAGTAACAGTAGTATGACGATATCGCCAATTATTGAAATTTCAGAATATATTTTTATATTATCCGCGAAGGAGATTGTTAACAATATAGATAAAATACATATTTGTTTTTGAATTAATTTTTACTATTACATTTGTTATAAATTGGTTTCATTGAAATGATAGTAAACCATACAAACTTTTAAGATTCAACAATCTTATATAATGAATAGCAGGGAGACCATTAATGCTTAATATGGAAGAATGGGGAAAAGTTGTGAAGAGGGCAAGAACATATCTATAGACCACAGAAAATGGAGTGACTCACCACAGAACGAGTCTTACGAGCTCAAAGAGCGGCTGCAATTCCAGACTTGAATGTATAGTCTTATATTATTATTATTATCATCGATTCGTTGTTTAACTAGAGAATAAACAAAAATTTTTTCAGCTTGTAATATTATATAATTATATAAACATATAATATATTCATTGTGTAATTTTGTTTTAATACAGTCCTGGTTGGTATTAATATGTTCTAATATTTCTAATCGCTCGCTTGTATTAATATATCTGCTGCTGTGCTCAGGTACTTGCCCTTAATAGACTTTACAGTTTTAATCCTTTAGTCGGGTAGTTATATTCTGGAAAGAACTATACTTTCTTTTTCTCCCTGAATTGATGTTTCCCATGCTCTGCTGCGAGTCTAGAGGGAAGAACAAAGAATTAATATTCTATTAGATGATGAACAAATAAAAGTTAGATAATCATATAGAGAGACTGAAAGTAGCAGAAGTAATAGTGTAAATAGTAGTGTGCCTTGGCTAATAATTAGAGAACGGATGCAATTTCCATAAAACGCAATCGGCAATTGGAATTGTGTATAACGTCGCTCAGTACATCCCGGCGTAATTCAATGAAGTATTTGTTTGACTTACTCGGCCACCTGGTCTCGCAGCGATAACAATGGACAACCCAGCTATTGTATTCGGAGAATATAGTGTTTTCAGTGGTGTCGTGTACGTAGATAAAATAAATAAGTTTATCGTATTTCGTAAGAGAAATAGCACGTACATTCCTTTTCTTTTCATTTAAGCAACATCTTCCAATTATTTTCACGTAAGTGTGCATAAAATTTCGTTATTTAATTTCGTTTATTTGGATCTAGAATATTCTTACTTTTTCAGACAATGGAAGAGCGTCGAGAATGGCATCGTGAAACAATGGCGAGTTGGATTGAGGGCCATACTGATTGTATGTACATTGCCAGTGTTTCCGAAATTTATTGTGAAGTGTGTGAAACGTTATTGAAAAATTGCAATTAATCAACCGTAAAACGTCACGTAGGATCATTAAAGCACGAAAAAAAATTGAACCCGTTGGAATCTGACAATTTTAACGAATAACTCTGTGAAACTTTTATGGCAGCCAATATTCCATTATTTAAATTGAAGAATCCAATTTTGAAGACATTTCTGAAAAAATATACTGGTCGAAATGTTCCTGATGAATCAACTTTACGCAAATATTATGTTTCTAGGTGCTATACGAGAACAGTAGAACGCATTAGAAGCCATCTTTTAAGTCAATACATATGGATAAGTGCCGACGAAACGGTGGATATATTAGGACGCTGTGTGGTAAATGTTGTAGTAAATAGAGTTGATGCGGAAACAGTTGCTGAAACCATTAAGGAGAATATGCAAAAAATGCTTCATTCGGACGCCACGTACACAGAAAAAATACTTTTATTTGTCAGTGATAGTGCTGCGTATACGTTAAAAACAGGCAGATTATTGAAGAAATCATATCCTAATATGCTGCATATTACTTGTGTAGCACATGCTCTCCACAGAATCTGTGAATATATCAGAGACACTTTTCCGGAAGTTGATAGACTTGTATCAGCTTTTAAAAAAGTTTTCAGAAAAGCACCATTGAGAGTAGCTCTTTTCAGGGAAAAATTTCCATCTCTGTCACTGCCTCCCACTCCAGTAATAACTAGATGGGGAACATGGCTGGAAGCTACTAGTTATTATGCTGAGAATTTCGATAGTCTAAAACATTTCGTAACACTGCTAAAGGAGGGTGCTAGAAGTATTGGTGAGTGCAAGGAGCTCACACAAATCCCAAATTAAAAAAATCAGTTGTACTTTCTTCACGGACACTTTGAAAAATTGCCAAAACTAATCACTTATTTTGAAAATTGAAATCTCGAATTAAATGACGGATTAACCACATTAGATGTGGCTGTTAATAATTTGAAAAGTATTCCAAGTGACTTCGGATGTGGCCTTCGGCAAAAGTTTGATGCAATTCTTAATAGAAATCCAGATTTAATTACATTGCAGCAATTATGTATGGATACAATTCCACAAAATCTAACGGCCAAATATGAAGAAATAAAAGAATGTTTCCAGTATGCACCTATAACCAGTTGCGATGTAGAAATGACGTTTTCTATTTATAAGGATGTACTTAATTCAAAGAGAACAAAATTGACAGAAGAAAACCTTGAGAAACTATTGCTAGTCAATATTAATACTCCTTTACTCAACTTGAACGACAAAATGAACAAATAAAAATGTTCCAATTATAGAAATAAAATTAAAAACTTTATAAATACAACTTTTCAACAAATAAATATTTCTCCACGGCTATAGAATAATATATTCATTCTGCATATTTATTCAATTGTATAATGGCATCAATTCTTCACCCTGTGTGTAATGAATCATTATACACGGCCTGTTGACCAATCACATCACTCGTATTTTCATTATTCAACGGGCAGTACACCATTGATGCAGTATAAAGTGTGCGTTACCTAGCAACCGCTAAACAAGTCAAAATTTAAAACGTCAAATACATTTTCTGAGTATCTTACGTTGCTCGCATATTTTCTTCCTAAAAAATGAGCCGTAGAGAAAGTATAGTCTTTAATCGGGTTTAATCGGGATTCTTTCACCCTCGTTAATAATAGCCGTCATTATACGCTCGTTGAAGAATATACTATTATTTCGTAATTTTATAGATCACCACCCGTTCGTTTTCCAATTATATAAATAAACTGCACTGGGCTTAGCGTCATGTGGTAAGCGTGTCCGTTCTCTAATAATGAGTACAGTCTGGATATATGCAAAATATGCTTTTAATTGCCATATTTCATTCAAAAAACATTAAATAAACTCAGAAAACTCATAATTTTGTTGATATACCTTTTAACAACAAAATAATAAGTTTTCTGGGTTTATTGAATGTTTTTGGAATGAAATATGGCAATTAAAAACATATTTTGCATATAATCCGGACTGTAATAATCGGTAATTTTTTTTACAACTTTGTTATAAATGTAGTGTCACTATTTTTATTTGATTATAAAAATATTTTGATACTAATTTTATAACTATGTTCTAAAAAAAAATAAGTTATGCAAAAATATTTAAAATAAAATGAATAAATCAGAATTCAAATTTTGCCGGGAAACGTTCTCCTTAACCGGTATATGACTCTCTTTATGGGTTCATCATTTATAATGGGAGCTTACATTCTAAGAGCTGACTATTTGGGGGGAAACCTTTGCAGTTTCTATAGTTTTTAGGCTATTCCTCTTCATATATGAACCGAGCTACATTATACAAGTGTCCCGTATCGTTATGTTCAAATTTTAGGAGTGTAAAGTAGACTTCATTTCAAGTAACAAAAACGCAAAACTTGTATATCCATTTTATTTGTTTCAAAGTTATAGATCTATGAATGTGATTGTCAGATCATGAAAAAAAAATGTAATCCTAAAGTCAATAAAAACTACACAATCTTCTACAATACAAGTGTTCTATATACAATAACACCCCTTATATTAAATCAGTACCTCCTTGCTGTGGACAATGCTAAGTTAACATTGTTAATTGGAGAGTTTGGGAATTAGTAACGTTCATTAATAAAACATCATAAATTAAGGTATAGAAGACTAATGTAAATATTTGTTTTACTCGATTTATGAAATACTTGAAATAATAGTCAAGGACCACCAAAAATGTTTAATAATAATAATAATATACATTAATACCCAACAGGCTAGGCCCAATTATAATAATTATAATTACACGACATTGCAGTGCAATTAAATCAACTATAGACTTAAATAGTACTGTCAATCCGCGAGCCATCCTCAAACAAATAGATCATCCAGCATTCTGTTGGCCACATTGGAGAGAATATTGGTAGGAGTCCGTTTCAAGACGTTCGTCTTCGCGAAGGGAACCATAAATGTAACTTAGTACCTGGAGTTCATACGAGGAACCAAAAACAACATTCGCTCCAAAATGAACGGGCAGTCAATAATGTTTGTCATCAGTTTAGTTTAGGAATTTCCTACAAATATTCTCCCTTCTAACGCTTAGAGATGACATTCCATGGCGTAAAAGCAAAATCATCCTGAGATGCACCACGTTCCGGGTAGATACCATCAGTCTTAAATTTTAATGTGAGGTACTTCAAAAACCTAAGGTGAACACGGTCCAAAGGAATAGAATCGCAAGCATAGATGGGATACCAAATTAATGAGGCGTATTCCATTTTGCTCAAAACATAAGCATGGTACAGTGATTTAAGCAAAGTGAAATATTTAAAATATTTTGATACACGCATAATAAATCCCAAAGTTTTGTAGACATCGGAACACATACGGATTATATGGGATCTAAACGTAAGATTAGAGTCAAATAAGACTTCAAGATCCTTTATTTCAGTCTTACTGGTTAAAATATTGTTTTTATTCAAATACGAGGACTCGTGAGGCGTAGCAAATCGAGTATAAGTGACCACGCAGCATTTGCCAATATTTAATTTAAGTTTGAAACGGTCACATCATGCAACTAATATGATTTTGCTGTAGTTTAACGATATCGTAAGTTGTGGAAATCTCAGATATATTTTTATATCATCTGCATAGGCGAGAATGGGACACTTCACTTGGAAAAGGAGATCATTCATAAACAAAACAAATAGCGAAGGACCCAAATTTGATCCCTGAGGAACGCCAGAAGGAAGAACAAAATTATTAGAGCAGAACCCATTATAACTCACGTAGCATTTTCTTTGAAATAGATAAGACCGAAGAAGACCGATAGAAGTTGGAACCAGACAAAGAGATTTTAGCTTACGAAGCAAAATCTCATGATCAATTAAATCGAATGCCTTATAGTCTATTCCACATTGGAATCGAAGTACGGGCTCTTATAGAGTATATTCCTCCTTTGCTATATTATAATGAGGCATATATAACTATCCTTATTTGGTACATAGAACGTTGTTAAGTCCCTTGACGTAATTTTCTTAGCAACAGTTTTTAGCTTGTATGTTGTATATGTCAAATGTCAATTTCGGTTCGGTTTGTTTATGAATCTTTATTTGAGTATTTTTGTGCTTTTCCCTGTATTTCTATCTTTAGTGACAAAGTTTTTTGTAAAAATACATCAATTCTGATACTAGGCTCTATAAACAAGGTGCACGCTATTACCTACGGGAGAAGTAAATGATTTTAAATGCCTTTACATATATTTCGAAAAATGCTCCTGCTACATCTTCCGGTTCTGAATTTTCGTCGATGGCAGCATCAACGATTTCTTTATTACGTTCAAAAAGTTGAACAAGATACTGCAATGCTGGATTTACTCTGTAATTCTCGCCATAATGGTTAAGCAATAAACTTTCAATACTTTTTATCTTATCTGGTTTAGGTGGTACCTCTACATGTAGTTCTTTTGGCTTCATGCCTATAATTTTTAGGCCTCTCTTACAAACTCCCTCAGCATGCCCCATGTCACTTATATACAAGGTTTCACCTCTTATTAAAACAGTATCCTTGCTCTTTTGAAAAATAAATCGTTTGCAAGGTTTAAATTGGAAGTGCCAGTTGGATGGACTTTTAAGGATTCTTCGAGTTTCTTTTTTCCAGTCAAAAACTTTAAAGTCTTGTCCCATCTTTAAAACTTTTGCCCGAGATTGTATGATGTTTATGTAACCTTCTGGGTTTAGTATTTCAGATTGTTTTCTCACAGGTTTTTCTATATTGCCGAACACTCTGTCGGGTGGTAGAAACGAATGACCTACCACAGGAAAAATAACTTCGCAATGCTTAATATGAGGTGGAGCAGAACAATACAGCCAGTTGCAAAGCATTCCCATAAATGAGGAGTTCTTGTTCTGCCCACCGCACCCATCACAAATAGACGAACTGTCGTTATGTTTTCAGAATATTCAAAATTTGATAAAACGTGATAAACTCCAGAGGCAATCTCATTCGAACTTTTCGGTCTGTCCGCTTCTGTCCAAACAAAACTCCAAACATTGTTTTCAGAAAGCTTTGATTTTGAATTTCCAGCTACTACACTGAAATTATAGAAATTAATCTGCATAGAAAAATACGCTTGTTTATCTGGCAATTTAGGCAACGGCATATTCTTTTCACAGTCAAAGGAATAGAATCGCAAGCATAGATGGGATACCAAATTAATGAGGCGTATTCCATTTTGCTCAAAACATAAGCATGGTACAGTGATTTAAGCAAAGTGAAATATTTAAAATATTTTGATACACGCATAATAAATCCCAAAGTTTTGTAGACATCGGAACACATACGGATTATATGGGATCTAAACGTAAGATTAGAGTCAAATAAGACTTCAAGATCCTTTATTTCAGTCTTACTGGTTAAAATATTGTTTTTATTCAAATACGAGGACTCGTGAGGCGTAGCAAATCGAGTATAAGTGACCACGCAGCATTTGCCAATATTTAATTTAAGTTTGAAACGGTCACATCATGCAACTAATATGATTTTGCTGTAGTTTAACGATATCGTAAGTTGTGGAAATCTCAGATATATTTTTATATCATCTGCATAGGCGAGAATGGGACACTTCACTTGGAAAAGGAGATCATTCATAAACAAAACAAATAGCGAAGGACCCAAATTTGATCCCTGAGGAACGCCAGAAGGAAGAACAAAATTATTAGAGCAGAACCCATTATAACTCACGTAGCATTTTCTTTGAAATAGATAAGACCGAAGAAGACCGATAGAAGTTGGAACCAGACAAAGAGATTTTAGCTTACGAAGCAAAATCTCATGATCAATTAAATCGAATGCCTTATAGTCTATTCCACATTGGAATCGAAGTACGGGCTCTTATAGAGTATATTCCTCCTTTGCTATATTATAATGAGGCATATATAACTATCCTTATTTGGTACATAGAACGTTGTTAAGTCCCTTGACGTAATTTTCTTAGCAACAGTTTTTAGCTTGTATGTTGTATATGTCAAATGTCAATTTCGGTTCGGTTTGTTTATGAATCTTTATTTGAGTATTTTTGTGCTTTTCCCTGTATTTCTATCTTTAGTGACAAAGTTTTTTGTAAAAATACATCAATTCTGATACTAGGCTCTATAAACAAGGTGCACGCTATTACCTACGGGAGAAGTAAATGATTTTAAATGCCTTTACATATATTTCGAAAAATGCTCCTGCTACATCTTCCGGTTCTGAATTTTCGTCGATGGCAGCATCAACGATTTCTTTATTACGTTCAAAAAGTTGAACAAGATACTGCAATGCTGGATTTACTCTGTAATTCTCGCCATAATGGTTAAGCAATAAACTTTCAATACTTTTTATCTTATCTGGTTTAGGTGGTACCTCTACATGTAGTTCTTTTGGCTTCATGCCTATAATTTTTAGGCCTCTCTTACAAACTCCCTCAGCATGCCCCATGTCACTTATATACAAGGTTTCACCTCTTATTAAAACAGTATCCTTGCTCTTTTGAAAAATAAATCGTTTGCAAGGTTTAAATTGGAAGTGCCAGTTGGATGGACTTTTAAGGATTCTTCGAGTTTCTTTTTTCCAGTCAAAAACTTTAAAGTCTTGTCCCATCTTTAAAACTTTTGCCCGAGATTGTATGATGTTTATGTAACCTTCTGGGTTTAGTATTTCAGATTGTTTTCTCACAGGTTTTTCTATATTGCCGAACACTCTGTCGGGTGGTAGAAACGAATGACCTACCACAGGAAAAATAACTTCGCAATGCTTAATATGAGGTGGAGCAGAACAATACAGCCAGTTGCAAAGCATTCCCATAAATGAGGAGTTCTTGTTCTGCCCACCGCACCCATCACAAATAGACGAACTGTCGTTATGTTTTCAGAATATTCAAAATTTGATAAAACGTGATAAACTCCAGAGGCAATCTCATTCGAACTTTTCGGTCTGTCCGCTTCTGTCCAAACAAAACTCCAAACATTGTTTTCAGAAAGCTTTGATTTTGAATTTCCAGCTACTACACTGAAATTATAGAAATTAATCTGCATAGAAAAATACGCTTGTTTATCTGGCAATTTAGGCAACGGCATATTCTTTTCACAGTCAAAAAGAAATTGGCAATGTGAGGTTCATCTTTTTTCAACAGGTCATAGAAACTTTTAGCCTGGAGTTTATGTATCTTATGATTAGTTATTAATTCCGTTTTTGCAGTGGGATCGGTACAGAGCTTAATTTTTTCTTTAAACTGTAAGCATTTAGAACACTGATCTGTCTGGGGAGTCCCAAAAGCCACATTAAAATGTGTTAAATGTTAAAATAAGTTCTGAAATAACAAAGCTTCACTTTCAGACTGTTTTCGGCCTGCTATTATATATAAACCAAAGCTTCTTCACATTCAATTCACAGGGTAAATAAACTCGATGAAGAGTATCACTACGGCAGTAATGGCTTTCGGTACATTTGAGAGATTCAACAAATTTCTTTATGCTTTCTTTTTTTGGTATCATTTTGATTTTTTACTCTATCTCCTCCTCGAGTTTCTGTGGGTGGCAATCCAGTTTGTCCAAATTTCTTTACTAATCGTATAACTCGGTCTTTTTTTATACCTAATACACCCAAAAATGCCTCTCGACAAACTGGAATTTTTAGTCCCTCTGTAGTTTTAATTGTATATGCAATGGAGATGGCGTGGGCCTTAGATTTTGCTCGGTGATTAACCCTAGGTCTCTTTCTTTTAGGGGGTGTTCCAGTGCAATATGTAAGAACGAATGTGTCTTGAGCGGCTTTGTCTTTCGTACGATAGAATAACTCGTGGAACTTTTTTACATCAGTTATGTTTAGATGTGAAGTACATTGATAAGGCTGGTATGGTTTTCCTTTATGGCCGCATCGAGGAAATATGGGCAAAGATTTAGGGGCATACCTTCAAATAATAAAATAGATTTATTGTAAATTACATAGATACATAACCCTACTGTTATGCTTATCTTGCACATTTTGCTTTTGTTCGCTTCCAGTCTTCTGGGTTGCAATGTCTTTTTCTTGCTCGATTTTATCTTCCACTATTCTTCTTCAACATCCCGTTTCCATCTCGTAGTATTTGAAAATTCACTTCACTTTTATTAAACAACACCTGTTGCATTTATGTAATAGCAACCACAATCGGCCATGATATCAACAAGATCACATGAGAATAATTCTTTATTTCTATTGGCTACTGTGGACGTGTCGGTCTTTGCAACTGAACCGAGTAGACAAATGTCGCACTTTGCATCTTATCAGATATTTCAACCTATGAAATTTCTATTCATTTGTGGATTTTGCAGCTAAATATATAGTAAAACCTTACAGAAACAGGCGACAAGTCTAATGATTTATATAACTCAATTTTCGTTCTTTTGTGACTTGTCGCGTTTTGCATATATACCCCTCATATATGCCATACGAAAAGAAAAGGAGAACTATCCAACAATAGCTGTGGATGTGGAAGAAAAGAGGAGTAAAACGATCAAATCAAAGAACACTCGACTGCAGTTATATATGAAAATGTCCAAACACTTATCAGACGTAAAGTTCTCAATTTCTTAATGCGAAACGGTCCACCCATGATAGACATGATACTAAACGCAAAAGAAACGAAAAAAGTATACGAACTATTTCAAGAACTACATTGTGCAGGCTATTAAAAGATATTGGTTTCTATTTTGAAAAGGTGGGAAAGAAAGAAATGGACCGAGATGACATCATACGATGGCGTCATGAATATTTACGTAACATTAAAAAGTATCGTAGTGAAGGGAGAAAGTTTATATCTACTGATAAATCATTGGTAAATGTTGGACATTTCGTTTCTAGAGTTTTGGGCTGATACTGCTGTAAGCACATCAGGACAGGCTGTTTTTAAAAAAGTACAGGCATATCGGTACCAAACGGTCGAGGACAGCGATTTGCACTAATATGAGAAAAATAATGAAAAAGGATTTCTTGAATAGTTTTTTACGCAAAAGAAATCATGATGAGATTTGTGGCAAATTGTACGAAAGTCTTCGAACAATACAAATTCAAACATTATCAATAACTATCACAGAATTTTCAGGTAAAATAGGTAATAAATGGTTTAAAAACCAGCCGGTTCTTAAACCATTTATTACCTAATTTACCTGAAAATTCTGTGATAGTTATTGATAATGTTTCTTATCACAGCCGGAAGTTAGAGAAAATATCTACCACAGCTTCAAGAAAAAAAAATATTTTACAATTATTAAATGCTAGAAATATTGCTATCGAAGACGGATTACTTAAACGGGATTTATTACAAATAGTATCCCAAGAAAAGCATAAATATCCACTTGATGAGGCAGCAACACCGATGGCACACACAATATTACACTTGCCACCATATGACTATGTTTTAAATCCAATAGAGATGCTATGGGCAAGGTGAAAAATTATATAAAACCTAATAAACGCCGTTCACGATTCGAAGACGTGCACGTCATCAATGATGTCAAAACAATGTTGCGAAATCATTTGCAAGATCCATTGGCAAAATCGATTTGTTTACATTTTAGGTTATGGTATTAAATGCTTATGTCAAACTTGCAATATTTAGGATATAATTTATAAATAGCCGAATTTATTAATTCTCTTATGAGGTAATCAAACAATAAAAACAGGTGAAAACTTTATACGTAACGTGTGTTCATTTGAAAAGTCAATCTAGGTTACTTTGAAATTTTGATAGAATAAGACGCATATATATATTAGTATGTGTTTGTTGTTCCGTAAACGTAAATCCAAATGACATTTGATAATGTCAATCACAAATATCAGTTAGTGCATAAAATAATCGTGCGTCGATTCTGATTTAAATAAATTGCTTCTCAGTTTTAAAATGGCTTTCACTTTAGAACATAAAATTTTTTTAGTCCAGGCTTATTTTCGAAGTGGTAATAAAATTGATGGTTTATGGGTTTATTCAGTTCAAGATTGCATGGTAGAATTTCAAGTTGAGTTTCCACATTTTGTAATAGATTATATACAATTTAAGAATACTTTGGATAGAACTTTAAAACTTTTTTTTCTATTTTGCGTTCGAAATGAACTCATTATGAAACCAAAAACAGTATCGAAAGCTTCATTTCGATACACTTTTTTTCATTTTTCAATGTTGGCGTTGTTCGAATACAGAAATAAATATCATTGCTGTCATTTGATTTTAAGAATTTATGTACATTTGACAGATATGATATATGTCCGTATTTTACACAAACAACGTATGTCGTATACAATTGACAACAACATATATATGTTTCTATGTCACTCATGTTTATATTTTTAAATGAAATATCAAGTAAAGTTAACGAAAATTAATAAATAATATGTAATATAATATACTTCGCGGATAGCAAGATTTAAGTTTGAAAATGTCAAGTATCAATGTGACCAACTGCATGCTTTATATAAAAATTAAACTCTGAACTTTCAAATTAAATAATTCCAATTTAAGCAATTTATTAATGTAAAAAACGCAAAATAGAAAAAATAGTATAAAAAACTCGTTTCATAAGGCCTTTTGCCGCACTCGCTCTTTAGAAAACTCGCCGCTATCGCGGCTCGTTTTCTAAACTGATCTCGTGCGGCAAAATGATGCCTTATGAAACTTGTTTTTTAATATACTATTCTAAAACTGGTAGTCTCTTAAGAAAATCAGGCAGCGGAGCAGTTAAGAAACGTACACCTCAAGTTGTCAATCGTGTTGAAGAAATAATGGAAAATGAACCACAAACATCTGTTCGACATTTGAGTCAACAAATAAACCTTTCTGTTGGTACAACTCCCAAGTTATTAAAAAAAGATATGCAACTTTATCCATACCGTGTCACAGCAGTACAAGAATTGTTAGAAATTGATTACCCACGTAGACTACAGTTTTGTAATTGGTTTCTAATATGAACAATAATGGAGCACTTTCGCAAAGAGTCATCTTTTCTGATGAAGCATGGTTTTATAAATCGGGATACCTAAATTCACAAAATACAAGAATTTTAAGTAGTGAAAATCCACATGTAATTAGTGAAGAATCGCTACATCCAGAGAAAATTGGTGTTTGGGCAGCGATAAGCCAAAGGCGAATCATTGGACCAATATTTTTTCAGGGAACGTTAACTGCTCCAAGGTACCGTACGGAAATTTTACAACCATTTGTCCAATCAGTTGCATGATGATGAACTTCAAAATGCATATTTCCAACAAGACGGAGCACCTTGTCACTCTACTGCAGAATCTTTGGATTATTTAAGAGAATTTTTTGATGAGCGTATAATTAGTCGAAATACTGAAATTGCCTGGCGTGCACGTTCATGCGATTTAACACCTTGCGACTTCTTTTTGTGGGCTTATCTAAAAAATAACATATTTCGAACACCTATATTGAATTTAAATGATATGCTACAGAGAATCGAACAGAAATGCATAGAAATTAATAACAATCCAGTAATGTTGCAGAATATCATCAGAAATTTTGAACGGAGGATTTTAAAGTGCATTGATCTTGAAGGACAACATTTTCAACATTTGTTATAGTTTTCAATAAATACCTATTAGTTGTTATTTATTTGTATGTATGAAACTGTCAAAATATACGACTTCGTAGGTTAAGTAGTAAATTTTAATCTACGACATACTTCAAAATGTTCTCAGTAAATCACATGCTACTAGATTGACTTTTCAAATGAATACTTGTTATTTAATAATAAATAGAATACTAAAAAGACATTTGTGTTACATCAATATATATGTTGAAAGAAAATGAAAGATGCCAAGTATTATAAATCAACAAAAACTTAAAAATAAGTACTCGTTTTCTAGTAATATGTGGTAATTCCACTAGCGCTCTTCTTGGATCATACCTATTATACTGGAACCCATTGTTCTGCAACACTTTCCACAAAGATGTTTTACCATCCATAAAAATATCTCTTTCGACAAGTATTGTATTTAAAGATGTTAGGGTAATATGTTGTTCTATAATTATACCACAATTAATAATTAATGAATTATAATACAGTCAATTTTTTCAAATATCTTACTATTTCTTTACATCTTCTTTCTTTCTTTTTGTCATGTTTCCATTTGGGGCCGCAAATTGCGTGTCCTTTTTATATTTCCGAGGAAATTCTGCTGATAGATGTCACGCTTACTCCTAAAACTTTTACTGCACGCTACAAAAAAAAGTGCAATATGTAATATGAAATTATAGCAAAATACAAATACGATTACTTCTCTCGCTAATAATGGCAGGAACGGTCCATCATTATCGCGTTCTGCTTCACAGTTTTCAATCGCGGATGCAACAAGTCGCTTACATTGGCTGCAAAACGCTTTCCGCATTTCAAACCAAGAGTAAACAAACACATAAAATATGACAGAAGGATATGTGTCAACACTGGACATTCGCACCAGCATAAATATGCATTCGCAATGATGTTGATATATAAATATTATGCTTGGTTTATTGTTTTTGTGTTGATGATTCCGAAAATACTGTTGATGGCGTGCACGTCTTCGAATCGTGAACGGCGTATAATACAGCATTTAAAGTAAATGAAATGCCAAAACTGATCCAACAAGGATACGAAAATGTTTCTATCGAAAACTGGCAAAATTACATCGAACTTTTATGGCACAAAGTACTTTTATTTGTTGTATTTATTTCTTCTTATGATTTATTTTAGTTGAGGAAGATATGTGGAAAATGGGCGAATTACAGGATGATCCGAAACAATTTGTTATCCACATTAGCGAATTATCTTCTTCGTGGTATTCAGTATTTTTTAAGTTGAAGTGTAAAACTAATAATTACCTCTTCTATTGTAAATATATCTGTTTTATATAGTATCTTAAGTACATGCATGGGCTTTTCTTTTTAGTTAATAAACCACATGAATTTTTGTTTGTTTCATTATCAATAAATGGCAAACCGACTTATTTTCTTTTTGCGTATTTTATGCAGTTAAATATCTAAAATAAGTGTTGAATAATATAAAAATATGTAGCATATTTGAACATAACCACAAACGTCGATATGACAATCAGCCGTTATTATTGTTCGGGCAAAATAGATTTAATTTTGTATTTTTAGTTTTATTTAGATGTAGGTATATTTATGTTAATATATTTAATCCTAGTTTTAAATTGTAAATATTATATATTGTATATAGAAAAGGTCTTGGAGTTCAGATATATTTAATATTGTTAATTACCTTAGGCCTGGTCAGGTATTACATTTATTCATTGTCTTATTTTCTACAGTCATAAAAACTATTTATTTTATTACAGGCACAACCCTCTGGTTAATCCATCCATTATGTAAATGTATTTGAATAAGCATAAATATAATATAATAAGTTTTATTGTACATATTTCCTGTTATATATTATTATAATAGCTTAAATAATTTGGTTCGATGCGATTCTGCGAAGTATTAGGTTATCTCTGTGCATTGTATATTTATTACTTTAAGAGGTATTTTATTTTCTATAATTAAAGGTTTCCGGCGTAGATTGTTTATTTTAATACATTTATGACGTTGGAAACTACAGCATATACTTTTCTTGGAAAGGTAAAAATAATGGTATTGAAATTTCCGTATACTCTATTTCATTGTTTTCTCCCTCTCTTTGACTGGCGGGACAAAACTTTCTTGCCGAAAAATAAGGGAATGAAGAAACAGTTCCAAACAAGATCTCTTAGAGCTCACTACAGTTCCAAGTACGATCTCTTCGAGTGATCTAAATAGGAGCAAATATTATTTATTAGCCAGTTTTTCTCGGTCTTTAGTATTAAGACCAGATACTGCATTTACATTAAGTTAACGGAACTCCAAGATTAAACTGGAAATATATTAGTGTTATACAAAAAATATTGTATTATTGCAACACATACTTCGGTCGATACATACCGAACTTCCTTCAAACCAGGAGGATGAAACAATTATCGTTGTGTATTTGACGGAATACCAACCCTGCCATATGAAATTTACCTAATACCCTACCTAGCACTGAAATTGTGCAACGTCGCCTGCGATCTCCATGAGAGCAATACTTCAATTCCAAGATGGTACAGACTATAGTTGGATCAGAGCAATACTTCGATTCCAAGGTGATAGAGATTATAGATAGATCAGGATAAATAACATCAACATGTCCTCGGCTGTCGAAAAATTCACCGTACTGGGCAATCGACGCCAGATGGGTGATAGTAGATCTAACCGTGACAAAATTATACTGGTTCGATGAGATATGAGAGCGCATGCCACTAAAAATTCTGGAGTACAATTTCTCCATAATTTTTTTGTAGTTCGAAAAATGGCTGTAATTGGCTGAATTGATTTGTGTCCTGAAAAGACTCAATTTGCATTGAAATGACGAAACATGAAAGTATATCTGCGAAATCAATTGATCGTTGCCTTGGAGTCACGTATTTAAGACATTCAAGTGATTTGTGATGTCTACAAGAAACGCTAAGTCACATAGCCAATCAGGGTTGTCGAGTTCGGAGACGTCCTTTTTCTTTTCCCCCAAAAATATTTTGATTTCTTCAATCAAGTTAAGAAGCCGCTCTAGTGACAACCCACGACTTAGCCACCTTACTTCAGTGTAAAACAGAAGATCACCATATTCGCTTTCAATATCCTCGAGAAATTGTGTGAATTGAGACCTCGTGATTTTATAAAGTTTACAGTAGGTACTACAACTTTCATCATATTTTCAAATCCCAATAATTTTGAACTGCAATGAAACTGCATTAAGTCCTTGGTATCTATGTTTTTAGTTTGTAAATACTCTTTTAACATAGTTATTATCCCAGATTTACTTCCAACCATTTAAGGTGCTCCGTCAGTCGTAATTCCAGATAATTTCGTTAAATCCAAATCCATTATAGAACATTTTTCCAGAAGAGCTTTGAGCATATCACTCCCCTTGGTTTAACTTGTCAAAGAACTCATACCAATCAGTTCTTCACTCACTCCAAAATTTTGCGTTGCACCTCGTAAAAATATTAAGAGTTGAGTAGTGGAACTTATATCTGTAGATTCGTCGAGTGCTATACTCAAAACTTTTCGATTTCGTGGCTAATTACTCTTCTATATTAGCTGCTAATGTGGTAAGTCTTCTTTGAACAGTCATCCGATTTAGTTGAATTTTCTCAATCCTCTTTGCATCTTTCGGACACATTTTTTTTGCGGCGATATCTAAACACTGCTTAACAAACTCACCATCTTTAAAAGGCCGACAAGTTTTCGCTATTATTCGAGATATTTCAAAGCTAACTTCAGTAGCTGTTTCAGCATCTTGAATTGGTTTTGTAAACATAGCTTGCTGGCCTATTAGTTCCCTCTGTAAAGTGGAAATTTTTTGCGTTCGATTTTCGCTGGTTAATTTGGTAAAAGTATGATGCTGGGTTTCATAATGCCTTTACACATTATATTCCTTCGGAATAGAAATACTACTCTTGCATATTAAACAGACACTTTTGTTATGCGATGAAATAAAGTCCAAATATCTTGAAACTGTCGATTTTCATCTTCAACCTTACGCCTACGTTTCTTACTGGGGCCTGGTTTATCCATATCAAAATTGATATTATATTGTTACGTAGGTCGATGCCAAGTTCGAATGACGAAATATTCATTTCACAGATTATGATGGCACTTCAAACAATATAACATTCGCTTGTCCGTAGTTAAAACTTAACTGCCCCGATAGCAGGCGATGCGTTGTATTTATACGAGTTCCCTAACATCGAGAACCTACCACATTGTTCGGGGATAATACCGACGTGGTTCGCGAATCTTCGAGTAATCTAGTTGGTTCGACAGATTTCTAGTCTAGTAACAATATGCTTGGAACGACGAGGAGCATACCTGTCCTACGTAGTAAACCTGAACAAGAAAGTAGTAGGTACTTAAAGATACATGTCTTACCAGTGGCGGTTATTGATGACGTACGATGTGTGCTGCTGCACGGATGAGACTACTTCGAATAATTTCGGACAAATTCGGTTGCAGCTATTTGCTTCTTTGTATAAATATATGAAACTTAAACGAAGCAGTCTCATCCGTGCAGCAGCACACATCGTACGTCATCAATAACCGCCACTGTGTCTTACCAATAATTACAAAAGTTAGAATAAAATAAAAAGTTAAGAAATATTGATTTGAATGGATTTTTACCTATTTTGTAGTTTTTCGAACAATTTTTAAAATTCGTTGGCGGGCCGCATAAATATCGACAGTGGGCCGCATGCGGCCCGCGGGCCGCGGTATGTGCATCGCTGCCCTACACTATTACAGATTAAAAGCGTATAAGTTGACGAATGTATTGTTTAATGTCATAACGGAAAATTTTTTGTTATTTAAATTCTTGGAATTATATCTGCAAGCAATAATACGATAATGTCTTAACGATCTAAACTTAACTAATAAATAATAAAATAACATTACTTATTAAGCATTAATAGATGTCATAAACCTATAATACAATTTATTATACATATCTAAGAAAGGAGAGGAATAATGAATATCCAAAGAAAAATTTTTGTTCGCCAGCGGAATTTTTGGTATATACATATTTAGTAATCGTGAGCCTATTTTACATATTTACTTAACAATGGCAGGTATTAAGGGTCTATTGAAATTGTTCACTAATGACCCTAAGCAATAAACAAAAGATCTGATGTATAGAGCGGTAAATCAATTTGGCAAAAGATGCCGATTATTCATAATCCTAGGTAATAAATAGATTTACAGGTGTACGGGATATCGCTTTCTTAGAATCTGAAGAAAGCTTTATAACTTGCATGTGGTAATAAAAATATATTATACAGTGGCCTACAATTGAAAATGAACGTTAAATACATATTTATAAAATTGGAAATGTTTATGTTTGAACTCTATATTCTAAATTGACTTATATTTAACAATAAAACATGTCTGTAATTAAAATATTATGAAAGGATATTTAATGTATCCTCAACATATTGCTATGAATTGTGATTTTATATACTGCTTATTCACAATTCACAACCAATGTGTCCAGCTTCGATATTCAATCGGTTTAATTTCCAGGATGAGACTGCTTTTCCCTCAGGGTTCCAATCGGAAAAGTGGAAAACACAAATTAATTAGTAAGTTGAGCGCCACTCAAAATTTATTTGAGAAAAGTTATGATAATGTTTTTAAGTTACTTGTAAACTTCTTGAAGTAAGGTTAATTTCAATGACACCCACAGTATAAAATACATGAAACTTTAATACAAGAAAAAAAAATTAAAAAAATATCTTTATGGAGTATAAAGATAAAATATTGCGTCATTAAACAATATTTTTTTAAGGTAAAATTATTATATGAAAATTACTGGACCATATAATTAAACTTTCTTAATTGACTGCCGATCAAAATTAAAACTAATAAATTGCAAAGAAGTGTTCTAATTTGTACCAGAATACTTAACGTAAACAAACTAAATGACAGCCCGAATCAAAACTCTAATGCGTGCGCAAGCCACACGAAAAAAAAATATGCTCTTGACTATAAGCGAACTAAATTTTAACGTTATATAAATTTTTTACTTTAGAAATTTTAAAAAACGTTCTTTGTCATCTAATTCATATAACTAAGCATATAAAAATATATATCCAAAATAATACAATGAAAATACACAGTTCAAATCATTCAAATAATAATAATAATAATAATAATAAGTAATATAATTTAACTTACATAAATGAAAAAAAAATATTTTTTTCACGAGACACCTGAGCTAGAAAACGTTTAAAATTCACTACGAGATGGACAAACTCGTATAAATATAACGGTATTGAAATCAAGCACAACCACTAATTAATAAAAATCACTCAGATAACATTTAGTGTCTGCGGAAGTGGCATGGAAAAACGGCGTACTACAACAACGCTAGTCAAAAATAAAATCAAAATAAAAATTACATTCATAAATAATAAATTTCAAGATTATACACTGGCATCAGAAATAAATGTACAACAATAAATAATAAAATTTTTCAAATTGTTTGCGGGGAAAAAAACAGCAATATGTAGTTGATGTACTAAAGTACTTAAGTTTCTTAAAGGAATTTATTTAAAAAGATGCAGAATTATAATTAATAGATTACTATTAATATATCATAATTAAAATGTTTAAAAATACAATAGAAACATAGAAAAATGAAACTACACATGTTAACTATGTTCAAACGTATTATTCACTATAATTATACTCATATTTCACAAGTTTTAATGTGATACCATTAAACTTAAGCGAATACTTATCGTTACGTTGTTAATTCTTTCTCCATGCTATTACATGATAGTAAATATTTAGAAATTTGATCGCTAGAATGCAACGAGTGGGTTTATCGAACGAGAATATATAGGAAGTAAAAAAAAACATGCGAACTGTGACTTTCTAAGATAAGCAATGCAACGCAATTATATACGTAAATGTTTGTGTAGGTCGGTTACGGTGACCGATAAACTCGTACATTTGATATTAGATTGATATGTGGCTGAATGAGAGTCTGTAAAATATTATGCACATGTAAATGTATGATATTATTAGGTTGATAAGGCGAATATGGAAATATGAACTTTGAAATGAATACAGTTTAATATTGCTTAGGTCGTATACAGGTGTCCTTGAAATAAAGAGAAAACGTATGAAAAATGGAAAGATGTAATTATATAGAATATTAATCCAAAATATTTTTTCAAAATTCCCTCTCATACGCGAGCAAAAAAATGACAAAGATATTTATAAAATATTTGTCCCACCACTGCCTTTAAAGAAGTGTAACCGACTAAACATAAAGAGTAGGTACACCTACTCTTTTAGTTACAGTCGGCCGGCTTTAAGTATCGAAACAATTGTGCCCCCGATCAGTGTTGCCAGGTCTAGTGATTTTTCACTAGATCTAGCGATTTGAGTGCTGTGTTAGTGATTTAGTGAAAAACTTCTGTATTTTAGTAAAATCTAGTTATTTTACGTATTTTTCGTTTTGTAGTTTATATGAAATCATATATTTATCAAAATAGATTGCGTTATTTATTATTATTAAATATTATAGATCCTACGTAAAGTGACATCTATACCTTAGTAGTCGAAACAATTTTCTCGCAATAAATAATTGATATAATACATAAGCTCATTACGGGAAGTACCGTTCAAATTATTTTTAAATTTGTAATTTTTGAAATAATACGATGAAGGGTAAGTACCTATTTAAAATGGGAAAGTATAAAAGCTCTTGGCCGGGAGAATTTTGGATTAAATCATATTAGATATTTATGGTAGAATCTTATTCACGCGCATCTTATTCATTCGGATTATTACCATGTAAGTATTTACTGCAAATAAAACCGTTTACATATTTTTATTAGCTTTCCTAAATCTGTTTTAATTTCTAGCAGTTATTATGTCAACCACAGATCAACCATCTACTTCAAAAAAAAAGAAAATTTATCAACAAAAATACAAAACTGATTGGGAGAAACACAATGATTACCAACATTGGATAGAAGCTAGTTCAAAAGGAGAAGAGTTTTACAGATGTAAAATATGCGGTAATGACTATCTTGGAGGGATAGCTGCAATACGTAAGCACCATGATTCTATAAAACACCAATCTAAATCTAAATTAATCAAACAACAAACATTCTGTGTTACGCAATATGTAAGAAGCTCTACAAGCACGGAACTTAGTACAAAAGAAATAGAAATAAGAATTGCATCTTTCATTGCAGAACACAATATATCTATAAATTCAGCTGATCATCTGGTACAACTAATTAGGTCTATAAATAATTAAAGTGATGTTATAAAAAATATTTCCTGTAATCGTACAAAATGCACAGCTATTATAAATAACGTAATTGGTCAATCAAGTTTTGAAACTCTAATAGAAACTTTAAAGTGCAGCAAATTTTCTTTATTAATTGATGAGTCTACGGATCATACCGGAATTAAAAACTTAGCATTAGTTGTGCGATTAAATCAAAATTTTAGTATAAATGACGAATTTCTTGCTTTATTACCAATCTATGATGCAACTGCAGTAAATATACATAATGTTATTGTTCAATTTTTTAATAAACATAATGTTCCATATAAAAATAATATGGTAGGATTTGCAGCTGATGGGGCAAATTCAATGATGGGCATTAAGCATTCCGTCAAAACTTTATTAAAAAATGAAATACCATATCTTTTTACTGTAAAATGTCTATGTCACTCAATAGCACTCATAGCTTCCCATGCTTGTGAAAAATTACCTTCTACAACGGAAAAACTGGTGCGAGAAGTATACACTTACATATATGCAATATAGTTTTAAACGACAAACACAATACAAAGAATTTCAGTAGTTTCTTGATATTAAACCCCATAAGATGCTGCAACCTAGCCAAACACGCTGGTTCTCTTTAAATTCTGTTGTTAAAAGAGTGTTGGAGCAGTATGAAGCTCTTAAATTATATTTCCAAAATGAATCTTTCAATCAAATCGATGCATCTGAATCCATTCACAATAATTTACAAAATCCTATGAATAAATATTATTTAGAGTTTTTGGAATATGTTTTACCTGTATTTACTGATTTAAATAAGGAATTTCAATCAGAATCTCCTAAAATTTATGCAATATATGACAGAATGTTAGCAGTATACAAGACTATTCTAAGTTGTTATATAAATAATACATATTTGAGTAAAACTGATGTAACTATTTTGCAATATAGAAACCCAGAACATTATGTTTTACTAAATGAAGTATATTGTGGCCCGAAGGCAGCTATATTATTTCAAGAAAATACTCTTTCAGATGGTGATAAACATAACTTTCAATTAACATGCTTAGGTTTTTATGTTGAAGCTGCTCATCAATTATATAAACGCTTTCCATTTAATGCAGAAGATGTAAAGACACTTAAGTTCTTTAAATTTTTGGACCCAAAACTTATTAAAACTACAAGTTCATTAGGTCCAGCAGCAAATTTTCATAGGAAAGATATTGATCTTCTTTCATTGGATAGAGAGTGGCGATTATTGCAAAACAGTGACTTCAATGAGGATGCAGCCGATTATATTTCTTTTTGGAAAAATATCTGTAATTAAATTAGATGTGACAATACTGTTGTTTATCCAGAACTATCAAAATTTGTCAATTTAGTTTTAACATTACCTCACTGTAGTGCTTCGGTAGAAAGAATATTCAGTGCAGTATCTCTCAACAAAAGTAAAATCAGAAATCGGTTATCTGCTACTACCTTAACTGGAATTCTACACTCTAAGAGATTAATAAATAGTGATAATAAATCATGTTTTGATTACAAAATTCCTGTAACTGTAACAAATAAACATAACAACAATATGTATTCATCAGAATAAAAACATATTATTTAATGCAATTTATACAAGCTCTAATTTGTAATTTACTATAATTACCTTTTATTTTCTTGTAAATTTTACTTAAGTTTAAAACAGCTTGTACAGTGTTATTGTAAAATAGGTACGACTTTATGCAATATTATACCAATAAATATATATATTATATATAAATATATATCAAGAAATTCTTGTGTTTCTTTTATTACTTACATACCTGCCTACTGCTTTACATTTTTTTTTATTGCAATTGCTCTTCTTTCTTTATTAACGAAAACTAAAACTATACATTATATATACTACCGGTAATTAGACATATGTAATGGTTTCATTTATAATTGTGGTAACAATCTAGTGAAATCTAGTGATTTTTTAAGTTCTCATCTAGTGAAAACAATTATTTTCACCTGGCAACACTGCCCCCGATTTAGTCAGTTGTCGATCGTTACAGGTGTACGTTCTATAATTTACATTTACGCGATTAAAGGTAGATTGTTACCAAAATGGAAGTGAAATGTCCCGTAGAGCAAATATCTTACATCAGTGGCGGTTTCTGCTATGGTTTGCAAGTTTGCGCAACCACCAAAACTAATAGATTTAATTTAATGAAAAAAAGCGTAATTCTACATTTTTTAAATTATAAATTAAAAATTTGAACTACCTCACAGAATAAATGAACTATTATAAATATAATAGGTATATCTAATTGGATATGAATACGTTAAATAAATGAGAGAATAACACACTTGGTTTGCAAACTCATCGCAATCCACGAACGTATATATCCCTATACGGCTGACGAACTTTGTCGAACGTCTTTCGGATATATCTCCATAAACGACAATAGTGTTGCAGCGGCACTGAAAAATTGAAATAAAGCGGTTGGGCAGACCTGTTCCGAATTTAAATCTGAAACAAACGATTTCCAGTAAGACGCGAACTTTTAATAGACTATTTAATAAGGATATTTATAATAAACATTTGTGGATTTGCGGTTGTAGTATAAAAAATGCATTATTCTGCTTTCCTTGCTTACTATTTGAAGGTGAAGAATTATAGACGAAAATGGGTTTAACTGATTTAAATCATTCAAGCGATCGAATTAAAAAACACAGTATATCACAAAGGCATATGAAAAATGTAGTCCAATTATCGCTTTTTGGGAATGTGAATATTGCTGCTCAGATGGATAGTGCATATCGAAGAAATATAGCATTGCACAACGAGAAAGTTAAGTACAATCGATATTTACTGAACATTATAATTAATTGTGTACGTTTTTGTGGAGCTTTTGAACTTGCGCTGAGAGGACACGATGAATCAATTTCGTCCTCTAACCCGGGTGTTTTTCGTGGTTTAATAAATTTTAGTGCTGAATTGGACGTTGCTTTAAAAGACCATTTAGAAAAAGCTACTGTTTTCAAGTATACTTCTAAAACTATCCAAAATGAAGTTTTACAAACAATGTTCAGTGTGTGTCAAGAAGAAATCTCTAAAGAAATAAAAGAAGCGGATTATTTATCTGTAATAGTTGACGAAACTACAGACGTATCAAATAAATATCAAATGGCCGTGGTATTTAGGTATATAGCTAAAGGTAAGCCTGTTGAACGAATTTGGAATTTTTTAGCGCCGTCAGATCATGACGCGAAAACGTTATCTACAATCATTCTTGCAGAACTAGAAACACACATTAAAGATAACGAAAGAAAATTGATTGCCCAGACATATGATGGGGCAGCCGTCATGGGCGGATCGCATAATGGGGTACAGGCACGTATTAAACAAACTTATAAATACGCTGCTTACGTGCACTGCTACGCGCATCAGTTAAATTTAGTTATGTTGAATGCTGCCTCTGCCAACACTAATGTCCGTATATTCTTTGCAAATTTACAAGGAATTTGTACCGTTTTTTCAAATAGTTCTCAAAGAGTTGCAATATTGGACGAAACAGTTAAAAAGCGGCTGCCTCGTTCGGCCCCAACCAGATGGAATTTTAATTCCAGAATTGTTGCCACTGTGTTTGAACACAGAGTAGAAATTATAGAAACAATGCGAAGAATTTTGAATGAAAGTAAAACTGTAAATATCACTACTATCAATCAAGCTTCAGGTTATATTACGCTTCTTACTAATAAGAGTTTTATTTTCTGGTTAAATCTATTTTACAAGATAATGCCTCAAGTAGATATATTATATGCAAAATTTCAAACTAGAGAAATTGATCCCCTTATGGCCAATAAATATATATTATCATTTGAAACTCAGTTAGCTCAAATCAGAAATAATATAACGAACACTTCGGATACAAGTGACAGTGGGCCCGGCTCATCAACTTCAAAACGACGTAAGATCGATGGAAACGAATATACACGAGAAGCAAAGGAAGTTTGTGATATTATTATTTGTCAAGCCAAAGATATGTTTAGCTTTACTGGACACTTAACTGCAACGTCTCTATTTTATTCTGATAAATTTAATCAATACAGCCTCCATTTTCCTGAAAATGTCTTTCAGGAAACAATTAAGTCTTACCCATACTTTGATGAACGGAAATTCCGTACTGAACTAAGCGTAATTTATGAAACGGAAGAATTTAAATCAATCTCGTGTTTGCTTCCTCTTTATGACATCATTTCACAAAGTGAACTAAGTGCGACTTTTAGTGAAACATTAAAACTTTTAAAAATTCTAATTACAATTCCGATGTCATCAGCTGAAGCGGAGCGGTGTTTTTCTACTTTGAAGAGAATAAAAACTTTCTTAAGAAACAGCATGGCACAAGAAAGACTTTCTGCATTGGCGATGCTTTCTCAAGAAAAGGATTTTATCCAAAGTATTCCAGATTTTAATCAAAGGGTTATAGATAAATTTGCTACTGCGAAAGATCGTCGCATGGATTTTCTGCTTCAATAAAATCAGGATCAGAATCAGTGAGTTTTAAAAGCCTTTTTTCTTCTTTATATGTACCTTAGCAAAAATAACTTTTAATAAAGCATACTTAGTGACCTACCTTGTTTACCTACTGTAAAAAGTATTAGTATTCACTAAATTTGCAACCCCCACATTTTTAATGGACGAGCCGCCGCTGTCTTACATCTTCTTTTAATACATCTTCTAATAATTACATGCATACAGACTAAAAGTATAAATTTTAACAGTTGACTTTTCGTAAGAGGTTATTGAACCCTTGAATTGATTGAATCGATTGGATCGCTAGCTGTTACGTATGTAACAGATGCACACACACAGATACGCTGTAACATATGTGTGTGTGTGTGTGTAAGTTCAATAGATAAGACATTCTGAATTCATAGGCGGCACATACTATAATTTTCAGCGGGCTTTCAATTTTGAGGTCTCGTCGTAATTGACTTGCAATTTTATGGATTCATATTCTATATATGTAATTACATCTTTCCATTTTTCACACGTTGTCTCTTCATTTCAAGGATAGCCTGTATTGTAGCAATATACAGTATCCGACGAATGAATGAGCGCACCTTTGCGATATTGAATTTGGCTTTATTTCTTCTTTCATAAAACACGTATAAAATATATTGAGTGCTTCTTCTTTTTCTTACTTTTAAGGTTTTGTATGTTCCCACTTAGTTTTCGATAGTTTCGATGTTGATAACCATGAGTCCTTCCAGCGCTTAAATGATTTCCGCAAAGGTCGCATGCATGTATTTTTTGTTCGACGCTGTATAAATGCATAGACATAAATATTTTTTTTTAAATTTCTAATATTCTTTTTTTTTCAAGCAAAAAATTCGTGATTCCTATTTTTAAAAGAATAGGTTATTTTGATAAAAAATTTATAGGATAATTTTAGTAATATGAACTCTACGCCTGAAGCAAAATTCGAAAATAAGAGATAATTGTCACTTTATTTTTGTTATTAGTAGGGATCGCTAGCCAGGGGTATATTTCAGGAGGGCACTTAAATGAATTTGAAGCGGGTCGACTTATTGTTTAGTTTTATTAGTTACTTGAGGTTTATTGCGTAAATATGTGATGGATAGCGACACGGCAATGTCTCAGAATTTATATCACGTAACGTAACTTCGTGTTTGAAATCGCCATGGAGTGAAAACCATGATATCAATAAAGAATAAGTGTTATTATTTGTAACAGATGGAGCTGCATATACAGGTTGTCCGGGAAAATATGGGAAATCTCTCAGTTAGAGATAGAACATGAAAAAATAAGATGACAAGTTTCTATATTTTTTTTTCCTATATGCGCTTCCTACGGAGATATGCTTCCCTGAACAACGCCGCTGGAAATCGGTTTTCCTTGAATTTTTTTTTAAAGTACTTAATATAAACGCAGTGGTGTCCCAGGAGGTACATTAGCGAAATTATTGAAAAATTTCATAAGAGGGTTCAATATGGGCTCCTTGAAGTCTGATACATCGCGGGCACGACGAATTAAGGACTCTTGTACCAGCAACAATAATCCAGCCGTATTCCTTATCACATAACAATCAAACGTGATTCTCTGTAGAAGTTCCTCCCTAGTGTCGACTGAAGTGGAATACAGCAATTTTTTGAGGTGTCCCCACAGGTAAAAATCAACGGCGTTAGGTCGTGAGATCGAGAAGGCCAGGCAATAGGTTCTCCTCTACCTATCCAATGGTTTGGATAGACGTTATTCAGGTGCTCCCGCACACGACGTACATGTTTCGGTAGGTTTCAAGTGGTAGGTGCTCTATTAAATCTTGAAAAGCGTTACCTTGGTTATTGTTGCTTGTAGGTTTAATTTCCAGACATTAAATAGCGCAGCATTTCCCCGTTATGACGTCAAGTAATGTATTTGTTAACCAATACGCTATTAATCTGTAATAGTTAGGAATAGTGATATTTTTACCTACTTGCTAAACAGAACAGAATACATCAATTTTACATTAACATCAGTATAAGACGTACACTCTTAAGACAACAGTCTCAAATCACAATCAACATAAGACACACAGTCTTACAGTATCATTCAGTCTCATAGCATCATAACAATAATTTTTTAACAAAAGATATCAGTTTCAACAGAAGTTTATTTTAGTATAAGTCATTATAGATCCAAAATAAATGTATATAGTGTAAATAAATATATTTAGATGAAAGTACAGTTATTCATTAACCAACAGTCACCGAAAATTTAAAAAGTAATGTGTATACAGCCTTACAACTTGTGCATGGTGAAGCAACATAGGGGTAGTGATTCTAGTAACTGACGTTGAAGCATCACAGCTAGAAACCGAATACAACCATAACATTGGTACATCACCCCGAACAACATTGGTCCTTCGAGAGCCAGATTCTCCCGAAAGCAGACCAGATACAATACAATGATTTACTATCATTGATGGATAGTGGCAGTTCTTGACGATGTACGATGTAAACTGCTGCCGAATGAGACTGCTTCGAACAATTTCGGTTGCAGCTACTTGCTTCTCAAAATAAAAGGAAGCTTATACGAAGCAGCATACGTGCAGCAGCTTACATCATACGTCATCAAGAATCGCCACTGTTTCTAGATACAAACGGTGAACAGTCAGGATGTGTGATATGTTTAATAAATTTTGCATCCTTCTGCAGAAGATGTATTTACTATTACTTGGTACGGACTTGTTTCTCTATACGTATTTCGATTCGCGTGTGAAAAATGTTAAATCGGGATTCATGATGTTCTCGCTCCGTCCCTGGCACTGATGTCATGTACACCTGACTGCCGATCCTTAATTATCACTGAGCGAACTGAAGCGATTGAATGACCAATTGCCCCGATAAAACGTTGTGGCGGTATCAGGTATAGTATGCATGCTATAACAGCCCCACTATTTGCTTGCTTGATTGCATTCGTCGAGCAGGTGTTTTTATTTCCAAGTTATGAATAGTACATTGTGTGTATTCCTTTATAAATTTAATAACAGCGGCGTGTTAGACAGAATATACATTTATATATTATTTCGATGACTTCGTTGAAAGAATCGCTTAAAAAATTATATCCGCTAATTTCCAAAGTGTATTGTCGTGTTTCCATGCTTAACTTAAAAACGGTTATCGATCGAATGAAAGGTATGCCTTCGGAATTTGGAAATCGAAGTATGGTGCACTTTTGCAACATTTTAATCACGCACCCATCACCTGTTGTGATGTGGAACGGACGTTTCCTATTTTTAAAGGCGTTTTAACATCTGAAAGAAGTAATTTAACACAGGAACACCTTGAACAAATTTTAATTGTTCATAGTAATGTTTACACTTTCAATGTTTAACAGAAAATATATAGTTTTAAGTTTTATTCTTTGTAAATTATTTTTATCCAAAATTCGATACGCAATTCGCTTGTCAGCATTACTTTTGTTTCAGCAGGTTTACCAAACCGTTTTATTACATTCGCTCTGTTGTGCATTGACAGATACACATTAACTGCATGTGTAGGTATGTGCCACTTATGCAGTAGCCACACGTATCAAATTGTTCGACACTCACAGATCGCTTACAGAAACAAGCCTATTGCGAATACAAGACAGACGCCTATGGGCTATAAATCATAAATCGCTCGAGTCCGCTCTTTGCTAATGATCATATATTCTTCTTTTTTAAGCAAAACATTTGTGATTCCTATTTTTAAAAGAATAGGATATTTTTATAAAAATATTATAAATAACTTATTAGTTTTCTTAGGGACACTTTTGTTATTAAGGAATTATCGATTTTTTTTATATATTTTCTAATTTCAGCCATATAATGGCTATATTGAACTGAAAATAATGATTATGATTATGCATTTAAAAAATAGTTTTGGTGAACCTCTCAATTTTGTACATTAAATAAGTGCATCAGATATTATTTTGATTTTGGCTTTAGTTTATTTACACTTTTGATTTTTTTATCGACAAAGGACTTCTTCTTAGACTATAAACAGACAGAAGAACATGTTAGGTTTTAAATGAACAATAAACATGTTCATTTAAAACATTTTTTTACGGATTTTTCGCTTGCTAGGCAGTTTGTTGTCAATGTGACAGACTAGTTAATTGTTAATTGTGGTTCTAAGTGCTAAAGATTGTTTTTAATTATGGTTCTAAGTGCTGAATATTGTGCTGAAACAGTAGTTCTTGTAGAAGATGGCCGAAGCCAACGGTATCTGGCTCGGTTACTTCACGTTAGTCGTTCTGCTATTCAAAGAGTGCTACAACGTTTTGGGGAGACTGGTGCAAACACACGAAGGCAAGGTAGTGGTAGAAATCGGGAAACTACCGTTCAAGCCGACAGATTCCTTTTTTATTAATTTTCTACCGGATCGTCATTTGACCTCGGTACAGATAAAAAATAGACTTCTGAAGGTTCGTGGTAAAAATGTAAGTAAGTGGACAGTTCGCCGAAGATTACATGAAGTTAGATTGATAGCTTTCAGGTTAGCAAGTTACTCCCACGTCACCGGGTAACGAGATTACAATTTGCTCGTGAACGTATCAACTGGAATCTTGAGCAATGAAGTAATTTACTATTTGCTGATGAGTCTAGATTCTCTCTCCATTCACAAGGCGGATGGAAACGAGTATGGAGACGAACGGGGGAACGATTCGCAGAGTGTGTTTTCAGCTCCAGGCTTAGTAATAATGGAGGTTCCGTAATGGTGTGGGCAGGCATATCAATGGGGGGCATAACAGAATTAGTGTTCCTCGATGGGGGCTCACTGACAGCACAACGGTATATTGAGGGAGTTTTGGCATATCATGTGATTCCATTCGCTCCATTTATTGGTGATCCCTTTGTTCTGAAGCAGGATAACGCGAGGCCACATTCAGCGAGATGCGTCAGTGAATACTTGGCAGAAGTTGGCATTCGAAAAATCAATTAGACAGCATGTTATTCGACAACAAATCCTATAGAACATGTTTGAGACATGTTAGGTAAACGTGTTACATCTCGTGCAATAGTACCAACAACAATAAACGAGCTTCATGTAGCTCTTCATGAAGAATGAGAGAATATGCTGCAGAATGCATTTCGTTAGCTCATTAGTGGTATGCCACACCGTATGCAAGCAGTAATTAGGTCTGGAGGAGGCATCACGAAATATTAAAGTTTATTTTAAGTTTTCATTTTCGTTTTCTGGACCTCCAAAATGTATTGTTAACATAAATTTTGCTAAGTATAGGTACACACACTTTTTATTTGTTTGTGTTATTGTTTATTAAGACTAGAATAAATATCATATTGTTATTTAAATAGTCCAAGAGGAAAACCTTTGTCAAAAGAAAATCAAAAGTGTAAACTAAAAGTCAACATATCAAACAAACAAACCGATTTTTTAAAAAAATTGTGGCCCGTTTTCGTATAAGAGGTATTATCATTAGAGAACGGACGCAATTTCTATAAAACGCAATCGGCATTTGGAATTGAAGTTGGAATGAAGTATTTGTTTGACTTACTCGGACACCTGGTCTCGCCGCGATAACAATGGACAAGCCAGCTATTGTATTCCGAGGATATAGTGCTTTTTAAAGTGTTTTCATGAGCGTAGATAGAAGCGGGGTTTTTATAATGTATTTTATTTATTAGTTTATATTTCTTAAGATAAATAAAGTGCTGTGAGTAAGTTTCTTGTTTTCATAGTTTTAACTGTTAATTACATCGTAATTTTTGTGATAGATCCTGTTTAATATCGTTTGATTGAATCTATTTCTACCAATTATTTCGACGTAAGAGTGTGCATTGAATTTCGTTCAGTTTCAATAACTTACGCAAACATTTTTAGTTTTCATTTATTTAGATCTAGAGCATTGTTTAAGTTACTTTTTCAGACATGATATGGAAGAATATCGAGAACGGCATCGTAAAACAATGGCGAGTTGGATTGACGGTCATACTGATTGTATGTCCATTGTCAGTGATTCAGAAATTTATTACAAAATCCGTAAAATATCGTCAAAAATTCGTCACTTAGGATCGCAAACACATCTGAACTCTGTAAAACTTTTATGGCGGCTAATATTCCAATAAATAAACTTAGCAATCCCACTTTAAAAATATTTCTGAAAAAATATACTGGTCAAAATGTTCCTGTTGAAACAACTTTACGCAAATATTATGTTTCTAGGTGCTATACGAGAACAGTAGAACGCATTAGAAGCCATCTTTTAAATCAATACATATGGATAAGCGCCGACGAAACGGTGGATATGTTAGGACGCTGTGTGGTAAATGTTGTAGCTGGTGTACTACATCCAACTATTCCCTATAATTCATATGTAATAGCAACAAGTGTTATAAATAGAGTTGATGCGGAAACAGTTGCTGAAACCATTAAGGAAAATATGCAAAAAATGCTTCATTCGGACGCCACGTACAAAGAAAAAATACTTTTATCTGTCAGTGATAGTGCTGCGTATATGTTAAAAACAGGTAGACTATTGAAGAAAACATATCCTAATATGCTGCATATTACTTGTGTAGCACATGCTCTCCATAGAATCTGTGAATATATCAGAGACACTTTTCCGGAAGTTAATAGACTTGTATCAGCTTTTAAAAAAATGTTCAGAAAAGCACCATTGGGAGTAGCTCTTTTCAGGGATAAATTTCCATCTCTGTCACTGCCTCCCACTCCAGTAATAACTAGATGGGGAACATGGCTGGAAGCTACTAGTTATTATGCTGAGAATTTAGATAGTCTAAAACATTTCGTAACACTGCTAAAGGAGGATTCTAGAAGTATTGGTGAGTGCAACCAAATTTAAAAAATTAGTTGTACTTTCTTCACGAACACTTTGGAAAATTGCCAAAACTAATCACTTATTTTGAAAATCGAAATCTCAAATTAAATGACGCATTAACCACATTAGATGTGGCTGTTAATAATTTGAAAAGTATTCCAAGTGACTTCGGATGTGGCCTTCGGCAAAAGTTTGAAGCAATTCTTAATAGAAATCCAGATTTAATTACATTGCAGCAATTATGTATGGAGACAATTCCACAAAATCTAACGGCTAAATATGAAGAAAAGAAATAAAAGAATATTTCCAGTATGCACCTATAACCAGTTGCGATGTAGAAAGGACGTTTTCTATTTATAAGGATGTACTTAATTCAAAGAGAACAAAATTGACAGAAGAAAACCTTGAGAAACTATTGCTAGTCAATATTAATACTCCTTTACTCAACTTGAACGACACAATGAACAAATAAAAATGTTCCAATTATAAAAATAAAATTAAAAACTTTAAAAATACAACTTTTCAACAAATACATATGTATTTCGTAATTTTATAGATCACCACCCGTTCGTTTTCCAATTATATAAATAAAATTAAATATTTTAGAAATACAGCCTTTCGCCAGTACTGCACTGGGTGGCAAGCGTGCCCGTTCTCTAAATTTATCATGTATATTATTATTTTTAAATATTTTTGATGCTTTTTACAATAGCACACACATAAATCATTTATTCATAAATTTCATAATTCATGACAGGCTGTATGAAATAAATAAGCAGCATTGATAATATTAATTCATGTTTATGGTAAATACAGATATTATTATATGAAAGTACGAACCGGCGACGTCACAAGAAAATGTGGGAATTATTTATAAAACACACGGTTCGCTTCGTTTTAAATATTCAGGCACGTTAAACAGACCGAATGGGTCTGGTGAGTAAAAGTCGATAGGTTAGTTTACACGAACAGAACAGTCAGTGCAGTTTGCTTGGCTATTTCGTCGTTCGTGTGTTGCTAGTTCATTAGGGTCGTTGTGTGCAAGCAATTGAATTCACGGTTGTACCTATGTATGTAATATAAAAAGACATATTCGTCAAGTACATGGCACTTGTGGTATAGTTGAGTATCCGCGTGGTTCGTATGCTTGCTCGTACATTCTTGTATATGAATATACATATATATGTATAAGTGCTTGTGTGTGAGATTTGAAGTTTTCTCGGTAAAGGGAATCGATATTCGCAGCATCCCAGCAGTTATGTGACGCCCAAGTTACAGTGCAGTTGGTCTCTGGCCCGGGTTAACCGGCATTTGATTTCGATATTATTTCCCGTTATGTGAATGGAACGAGATAACCTATCTCTTTTAAATGTAAGTTCTGCATATCTATACCTTTGGTTAAATAGAATATAATACAGAAGTAATTAGATACCCTGACATTCTTTTCATAATATTAGTGATCTCTGATTAAATAGAAAATTTTGTTTGTAAATCTTAACATTTTACTGATATTAACTCGTATTAATTAAACAATCATAATTCCAATCTCATGTCGTGTTTTCTCGGATTACTTCGTAATAATTGTATACATAGTTGTTGATTATTTATTAATAATCAATTTACATGGGCACCTGATAGTCAATGAACTTGTACCATTGTTATTTTAATGTTCATCAATGGATTTAGGATCCTCTACAAGAAATAGGAATTTATTACTTGGGTGTATCAATTTTAAATATTTGAAATTGCAAGGTAGGTGCAGTGTACACAGATATTAAATTAGAATGGTATTTTAAGAATTAAACCTGGAAAAAGATTAATTTTTATCTAATTTTTGGTATCCAAAATTTAATCTTCGACCAGCAATGAGAATGTCCATGAAAATATATGTGTTTATTTTAAATCATAATTTGAATATTATAAAAACGCAAAACTATTGTATTCAATTAATATATCTATTAAATTAATGTTTTAAATACATGTAAATCTATCTAATAATACCCAAGTTATAAAGTCGAAATGTTATATGCTACGTGACCCAATATAGAGTCGTAGAAATCAATCTAATAATCACATGCATCATAAGTATTTACAGCTACAAGATCTAAAAATAACTGAGGTAAAATTTTTTTTTTCTGAATATGAAAGTGGATTAGTAGATGATCGAGTAGTGTGTTAGTAGTATCGGATTCACTAGAGGTTGTTATTTGATTGGTATGCAGCATTTTAAATCTACGGAATTTGTTTCCTATTTGAAAATTGGTAGGCAGTACCACATATAACATATTTACATATATGTACTCCTACTAAAGATAGTTAAAAGTAATGTTATATTTAATCAAATGAAATGTTTAGAAATTAGGGACTAAAAATCAAATCAATTTCTAAAGCAAGTTAAAAATTTCTTGTTTTAAGGAAATAAATGATATTTAGATAAGATAGAATATACAAATTTTAATAGTGAAACGATATTATTTGTCCAAATTTGTATCACAGGTTGGAGTTCTTTCATAGACACTTGAGAAAGTTTATTTACACATCACAGGTTCTGGATAATAAATTTAACTGGAAAAGTCGTAAATACCGCCCAATTATGTTGGACTATGGTCATTTCTATTTCTTTTATGTCAAATGTATTACATTTGAATGAAATTTCGTTTTTATTGTTCTTTTTTGTTACAAGTTTTGCAGTAGCTATTCTATTTCAAGAGTGTCTTTTTTCTATTAAACCAAACACTATTTTACACATAGTATAGTGTATCCGGAAATATATCGTTGACAATATAAGCGGCGAATTGTTTAACCCAAGTACTTGGAATTTAGGCTGTAGGTAGCCGACATACACAGTATAAACGTATTTAAACATACATATTACCACTATTTTATAAAATTTAAAAATATGGTGATATTGAATATATAATTTGATATTCACTAATCATTTCAACCTGGAATTTTATTATGTGCTGTTACACTCTGCATTAGAATTTTTTTAATTGAAGCTATTACTTAATGATTTTTTAATATATACAAATTTAAACTAAGACCGACTCTGGGATACTAATGTCTCTCTTTCTGTTAGGTTGAGACCTCATGCTGCGTTAATTACGGTGCAGTGAATACGATTTAAATTTACCTTAACAGTCGACGGTATATTTCCGGATAAACTGTATATCATCAATTTTCATAATTTGGTAGATTGCGTCTAAATTTCAGTAATTTGTTTTATAAATTATTACTTCTATTGATATTTCATATCATTAGATTAATTATAATCAGATTAATATTCTTTGGGTATCTGAACTATCATGAATTTTCTTGCTGGTTTGCTTTATTTTATTTTTCATGGTCACTTTTTAATTTAATACTCTGTACGTTCTTTTCTTTTTGCTTCTCATTAAATAATTACTATAGACTAGTTCTCTTCTGTTAATAGGCGTGATTTTCTGTTGTGGAATCCATGTAGTTTTGTTGGGTGCCTACAAATTTGATAATAGGATGCTTCTATCCATGTGCCCCAGCACGTTATAACAGGTTCTGATGGTAGTGGCACATGTGACAGTTTTCACGAACTAAACTCTTGCGTGCAGGTGCCTTCACAAAATGCTTTCTTGGCAGAAGATATTAATTTATCTGCATTCGGGTAGCATTTTCTGACTTCCTCTGATACTCGATGAAGCGCATGTTCGAAATATGTAATATGTGTCATGCTGCTGTAACTTTGTTGTAAGGGCTGACCAGCTGCCGTCATATACAGCTCCATCTGTTACAAATAATAACGTTTTTTCTGTATTTATATCATGATTTTCACCTCAATAGTAATGTCAAATACCAAGTTATGCTACGTGTATAAATTCTGCATTAGCTATTTCGATTCTCTTAGATGCAAGTAGATGTGTAGATATTGCTGCGTTGGTGTCTAATACATAACAAGTGTTCATTTGAAAAGTCAATCTAGTAGCATGTGATTTACTGAGAGCATTTTGAAGTATGTCGTAAATTAAAATTTACTACTTAACCTACGAAGTCGTATATTTTGACAGTTTCATACATACAAATAAATAACAAATAATTATTTATTGAAAACTATAACAAATGTTGAAAATGTTGTCCTTCAAGATCAATGCACTTTAAAATCCTCCGTTCAAAATTTCTGATGATATTCTGCAACTTTACTGGATTGTTATTAATTTCCATGCATTTCTGTTCGATTCTCTGTAGCATATCATTCAAATTCAATATAGGTGTTCGAAATATGTTATTTTTTAGATAAGGCCACAAAAAGAAGACGCAAGGTGTTAAATCGCATGAACGTGCAGGCCAGGCAATTTCAGTATTTCGACTGATTATACGCTCATCAAAAAATTCTCTTAAATAATCCAAAGATTCTGCAGTACAGTGACAAGGTGCTCCGTCTTGTTGGAAATATGCATTTTGAAGTTCATCTTCATGCAACTGATTGACAAATGGTTGTAAAATTTCCGTACGGTACCTTTGAGCAGTTAACGTTCCCTGAAAAAATATTGGTCCAATGATTCGCCTTTGGCTTATCGCTGCCCAAACATCAATTTTCTCTGGATGTAGCGATTCTTCATTAATTACATGTGGATTTTCACTACTCCAAATTCTTGTATTTTGTGAATTTAGGTATCCCGTTTTATAAAACCATGCTTCATGAGTAAAGCTGACTCTTTGCGAAAGTTCTCCATTATTGGTCATATTTACAAACCAATTACAAAACTGTAGTCTACGTGGGTAATCAATTTCTAACAATTCTTGTACTGCTGTGACACGGTATGGATAAAGTTGCATATCTTTTTTTAATAACTTGTGAGTTGTACCAACAGAAAGGTTTATTTGTTGACTCAAATGTCGAACAGATGTTTGTGGTTCATTTTTCATTATTTCTTCAACACGATTGACAACTTGAGGTGTACGTTTCTTAACTCCGCTGCCTGATTTTCTTAAGAGACTACCAGTTTCAGAAAAAAGTTTTAAAGTTCTATCCAAAGTATTCTTAAATTGTATATAATCTATTACAAAATGTGGAAACTCAACTTGAAATTCTACCATGCAATCTTGAACTGAATAAACCATCAATTTGATTACCACTTCGAAAATAAGCCAGGACTAAAAAAATTTTATGTTCTAAAGTGAAAGCCATTTTAAAACTGAGATTCAATTTATTTAAACCAGAATCGACGCACGATTATTTTATGCACTAACTGATATTTGTGATTGACATTATCAAATGTCATTTGGATTTACGTTTACGAAACAACAAACACATACTAATTTACATATTTGCGTCTTATTCTATCAAAATTTCAAAGTAACCTGGATTGACTTTTCAAATGAACACACGTTATTTACGCAATAGAACTCATGTAACTAATAAAACAAAACAATAAATCGGCCCGCTATAATTTCATTTAGGTTCTTTCCTGGCTTCCATAACTAGGGATCGTCAGTCACCTGACTGCCAATCCTTAGTTATAATAAATAAAACAAAAAATAAATAAAATACATCGGTAATACACTCACTGGCAAAAAAGAAACCGGCCACCTCACCATATTTTATATTTCTCCTGTAACGGTGTGATATCGTAATCGTAATGCTTATTACTTTTTGTTGTGAATGATTGGAGTTTATGTTTTTCGAAAAAGATCTCTTAATTTATTCTCAGTACATGAAAATATCTGAAGATAACACTCTTGCAAAAAATGCATGTTCGTAGTTTTTGTTAAGTTTGCCATTATATACAGCTTCTTTTGAAAAAAAACGAAGTTTACAGTTGTGTCAGATAATTGTATTGAGTCTATTTGACAGTTGTGAATTAATATGGTCCTTTAAACATGGTACTAACTACTGCGGACGTGGGTCGAATTGTGGTTTTAATTGAAGATGGTCGTAGTCAGTGCTACGTATGACGCACTTCAAGAATACCTCGAACTACAGTTCAAGATGCTTGAAATAGCTACATAGGGACAGGTAGTTTTACTAGGCGACAAGGATCAGGCAGAAAAAAAATCAGCAACTGTTGTTGATGATCGTTTCATCGTGTTTGGAATACTTTAAGAAATCGAAGATCTGCTGCTGTTTCTCTTCGGCATAATTTAGAAATGGTACGTGAAGTCGTTGTAAGTGAAAAAACGATAAGAAGGAGGCTTGCAGAATATGGACTCCATTCCCGTAGGCCGGCAACGGGACCACAGTTACTTTCGCGGCATGGGGATGGTCGTGAACGGCTGTATAGATGGCTAAATGAAAAGTTTCTAAACTACACCATATCAGAAAGAGTTTCATTCAATGGGGGTTCAATTATGATTTGGGCCGGTATTTGCAACGAAGGACGCACCAATCTTGTGTTTGTTGAAAATGGAGCTCTGCTCACCGCTAGATAGAGAATATTCTTCAGGAAAATGTCATCCCGTTTGCACCTTTTATTGGCGATCAGTTAGTGTTAATGCATGATAATGTAAGGCCCCATGTAGCAAACGTAGTGAATGAATATCTGAATGAGGTTGGAATACGGCGATTAGATTGGCCTGCATGCAGCCCGGACCTAAATCCAATTGAACATCTTTGGGATCAACTTCAAAGAGCCATTCGTCGTCGTCCTGTTCTACCAGATACTCTGCAAGATCTATGTATCGCGCTACAAGAGGAATATGAAGCAATTCCTCAAGAAAATATTTTAAATTTAATTAAGTCGATGCCGCGTCGACTTGGCGCCGTCATTTCGGCAAGAGGAGGCCATACACGAACGATACTAAACTTACTTAAGTAATATGATATGTTTCATTATTTCATTTAATTGTTGTTGCTTTAAGTCATATACCCGTTAAGAATTAAAGCAAAATTTTATATATATATTTAACATTTGGAACTTACTGCAAGTGAGAATTAATGAATATTAAATCTCATTCTTACATGTAAATGTCGACTTATGTGATGCGTTCATAACTACAATCCGACAAACTAAGTTTGTACCAGTATGCAGAACACACCCTTTCGCGACAACGAACTTCCTGGTAATTAGGTTAATTAAGAATTGCTGAAAAAAACAAGTCAATCAACGGGAAACGTACAGACGCGTTTCGTTCTAGTTGGAACTTTTCAATGCACGGCATTCCTCGAAGACGGACATTGCTTTTCATTTCTATACTTTCTGTATATATATTTAACATTTGGAACTTACTGCAAGTGAGAATTAATGAATATTAAATCTCATTCTTACATGTAAATGTCGACTTATGTGATGCGTTCATAACTCATAACACATAAGTCGACATTTACATGTAAGAATGAGATTTAATATTCATTAATTCTCACTTGCAGTAAGTTCCAAATATTGAAAGTTATACTGTAAATGATTTGTTTTAACGTGATGACAGTGTAAAGTACCACCAATATATATGTACTTTTACATTGAATAGATAACGCAGTGGTTTATCAGAAAAAAAATTAAAGTTTGACCTTTTTTTAGTTTTTTACACCCTAATATACTATCTCCTATATCTTCCCTTGATTTTACAAAATAATGTTTGTTTGCTCTTAGATCATTTCAAGAGGGTATTATAACTGTGAAAACTCTAAAAAAAATATTACCTTACTTTGAAGTGGATTTTTTGTACTGAAACATTTGGTGTTGCGTTATCGCAACGTTGGCCACTTATGTGTATACCTGCGGATAGCTGTACCTATATTAGTTCAAGGAAGTGCGAAAATGTGTATGTTTACAAATTTATTTTCATAGTGGTTTGTCGTTATATATTTTTATACATATGTATGTACATCTTTATATACTAAGGGTTTAAAATTTTGAAATAAGGCATAATGAAATAGTATTCCTTGATACCTACAAGCGGTTCATTGTTCTATAAATATACTGGTGTGTAATATGTGATTTCGAATTTTCAATTTTGTATTCAGTGAAGTTATCTTGTTAGAAAATATGGTATGCATTTATTTTCATAATTTATGAATTTGATGAATATTTTTGATTGTATTTTTTAGGCATTTAGAAGCGATTATGAGCAAAAAAGGGCCCTAAGTTATAAAGATTTGGAAGAGATAATTGAAAATATGTCTGACATTGATGATACAGATGTCGTAATAATTCCACCTAATGTCGATGAATTAACAGACGAGGAAGACATTGATGACACAGAAATGTGTGCACCTGATAGTATTCCTATTGATATCACAGGTACATTTGAAGTAATGAATATAGGCGACGGCGCTGCATGTACAGAATTAGCATCGGAACCAACATCAAGCTGTAAAGTGGCAGAAAAGATACGTTCCAGCAAAAAAACAGCCAAATAATGTAGAGGAAAAGGCCGTAAGAGAATTACAAGAACAGTTTGGTAATTATAGCCCTTTCGAATTGTTTTCCTTGTTCTTTGATGACACTGTCCTCAATGCAATAATAAATTATTCAAAGAAATATGCATGCAGCAAAAACCGACACAATTTTCACATCGATATGAATGACTTACGTAAATGGTTAGGTATTGTAATTTTGTCAGGGTACCATTCTTTGCCACAAATGGATTTATACTGGTCTCTAGATGAGGACAAAGGAGTGCCATTGGTAAGAAAAACAATGTCCCGAAATCGTTTTCGAGACATCAAACAAAATATTCATTTGTCAGATAATACAAATTTACAAAATGAAGATAAATTTGCGAAAGTACGGCCTTTATTCGACCTTTTGAATGAGCGATTTTTACAATTTGGAATTTTTTCACTTAATTTATCAATAGATGAACAAATGGTCCGCTACTTTGGAAGACATTCGGCAAAGATGTTTATAAGAGGCAAACCTGTTCGATTTGTGGATTTAAAATTTGGTGTCTTACATCTTCTGCCGGATACCTATATAAATGCTTTCCTTACGGTGGAAAATTAAAAGAAAATCCACATCTAGGTTTAGGAGCTCAGACGGTTATTGATTTGTTGCAGGTAGTAAAACCTTCAAATAATCATAAAGTGCATTTTGATAATTTTTTTATGAGCTACTCTCTGCTTTCATTACTGGATGAAAAAGGGTTTTATGCAACAGGTACGATTCGAGAAAACGAGAAAATAGAACCGCCAAATGTTTATTGGAAACGACAAAGCAAATCGCTAAAAGAGATCGAGGATGGTTTGATGCTGCATATGACAAAAATTCTTCAATCAGAATGGTGCGTTGGAACGACAATGCTGTTGTTACCGTAGCGTCTAATATAGAAGAAATAGAGCCAATTCGAAATATCAAACGATATAGCCGTAAAGAAAAGAGGGAAGTACAAGTAAAACAACCAAACATAATTGAAAAATATAATAGCCACATGGGGGGAGTCGACTTGCATGATAATGCTATAGCAAATTATAGAATTCGAATAAGAGGTAAGAAGTGGTGGTGGCCACTATTTATGAACCTAATAGGGTGTGCATTGGTAAATGCATGGAAATTACATAGACTTTGTAATGAGTCCAAAATGACACAACTAAACTTTCGTAGTAATGTAGTTATGTATTTATTGAAAAATGAAAAACCATCAAATGTTTTACTAGGACACTCATCCACGTCAACTTCTGATGCCCGTTACGACAACGTAGGGCACGTAATTGAAAAATCTGCTACAGAACAAAGAAGAAGATGCCGAATTTGCCATAGTATTACAGTTTTTACGTGTATCAAGTGTAACGTACATCTACATACCAAATGTTTTAATCGGTACCACCGAAAGTAAAAAAGACTATGTATCTTGCCAACGTTGCGTTTTCGCAACAGCATTTTTTTATATGTTACTGTGTAAATATATCAATAAAATTTTGTAAGTGGCCTTATTTTACCCTCATTAGTTAGTTTAACAAAAAAAAAATGCAATTTTTTAATTATTTTTATATGCGGCGGTTAATGGGTTAAGTGGAAAATCAATATTGCTAATCAATAAAACATTAAGCCTATGTAAAATATTGAGGTGACTGGTTTTTTTGCCGGTGATATAATTAAAAGTATGATTATTTTTTTCTTTACGTATTCTTGTATATTGTAGAAGAATGTAATTGACTGTTTTACGCATATGTATTTCCTGCACAAGATTAGCTTTCCGTCATAACATATTTATCTAATGGTGTTGATAAATTTCAATCGTTTCTGGTCGTTTACAATGATTATGAACTAATTAATCATCCTATTACATACTCGTATATTGAATTGCATAATTAGATTATAAATAAATAATATACTTGTTTAATACTACTCTTTACTAATTCAGTGTTGTAATTTTTTTCCGTAGTGAACCTATTGCAAATTTTTATTTTGTAGGATTTGACTATCAATTTATTTTGGATTGGAATTTAAAAATAAATCTAAAAGGCAAAAGTATAATTTTTTCGTAATATTGGTTCTAATGTTACTCATAATATTTATTTTAATATTAATAATGCAAAAAAAAGTCCAAAGTGCATGGGTGTAGTGCACATTGCAACATAGCAATCAATGTTTAGAAAAGAGGGCTTGCTACTGTCTTTCTGGGTTCTTTTAAGTAAAACTAATGGTAATTTAAACACACACTATATTAACAACAAAACGCACTAAATAACAATTTAAAATCTAATAACTAATAATAAGAATATTTATTTCACAATAAGTATTTATCTACATTTATATAATATTACACGACGGCGATTACTCGTTGAATGCCTTAATCTCTTCCTCGGCGGCTTATATATAGGCCGCCGCATATTCGAGGACCATCCGGACTTCTCTCGTTTTATTCTAAAACGTCTGGGAGACTTGATGATGTGTTTCGCGTGTGATGTCATTGCTCGCCTGACCTATCGCTGGGTGACTCACACCACAATATTAATACATAATTTAAAAAGGTAAAGAAAATATATAGCTATTTGTAGACAAATAGTACATCAATTCAAGACGCCTTCAGCTGATCGCATTTTACAACAGACTAGTGTATTTTTTTACTATTCTACTATTTGCTACTCTGTTGCTTTTTGTTTCCATTTTGTTTACCAACCGTCATTTGTGTTCTCTGTTGTTAAATCAACAATACATCTTCGATTTTATTTAGATTTTATGACTTTATTATGTTATTAGCTGCAATATTTTGCACAACAATAGAAGTTATAGCTCAATTTAATGACTTATCTCAACAGAAACTTTCCATCAGCTGAGGGCATCTTGAATTGATCTCAGTGTATAATGTAACGCCTTGAGTCAACAACAACATTGCATATCACATGTTTCGCACATGCTTTTCATCGAGTATCAGAGGAAGTCTGAAAATTCTACCCGAATGCAGATAAAGTCAACGGAAACATTGCATTCTAATCGATATACAATTTCGAAAACATATGAGGGCGGATTGATATATAGGGTCTTTAACTTAATAAGAAAAGACACTATAAACGAAGCCAGGCTCAAAAAGTAAATTTATGAATGAAATTACGAGTGTACATAATTATCTTTCCACATAATCATCATTTTTCAAATGCTGAATAAATATCGTCCATGTAAAAAAGTAATATATGTAAGTAATAACAAAAAGAATAGTTTTGTTATTGTAGATCTCGCTTTAAATATCCTCCCTTCGATATGTTTTACGTCTTCGATTAAAGATAGATTGTTTCCAAATAGGACGTTTTTTTTTTCTATGAAATATTGGAATAAAATAGCGTCGTAAAGTGTAGAAAGCATATTTACATTTACTTTACTTCGCGAAAATGCAATATATTTGTACAACTGCCGTACTACGGGCAAGATATATATCATATGTTTCCTTGATGTAACTCAAGGCATCCCTACAAAAGTTTCAAATTCACGTCTTTAATAGCTTAGTGGTAGAGCAATGGTCTGGCAAGCCAGAGGTCGTGGGTTCGAATTCTACTTAAGAACGAATTTTTTTCTATGAAAAATTGAAATAAAATAGCGTCGTAAAGTATAGAAAGCATATTTACAGGACGTTAAATACCCGTAAAGCACACATCTTGCATGTTTTTAAAACATCGTCTTAAAATTTCAAAAGGAAGTATAAATTTTTAACAGCTGATTTTCGTACCATGTTAACGAACCATTACCGTACAAAGCTGATTATTCAATGTTATCTTCTAGAGTTTTTATAAACATAAACATTGCAGTGTGTGTATTCAATAGCGGCATTCTAAATCTATATTAATTTTTTATATTTGGTACTTCTCGTAACAAAAACAAAACATTTACGTAATACACAAGAAAGGAATGTGATTTGGGTCAGCTCTAAAAGTTTTTGTCCACAAATGCTTCATAGTAGATGTATACATACGTAATTGTACTGCAGTTATTGAAACCTAAGTAAACAAAGCTCCATTGAAGGGTTTTTATAACGTCGACAGCCGTCTAAATAATGTTATCTGTTACAGTTTTTATAAACATAAACATTGCAGCATATGTGCAAATTCCAAGGAGGTATTTCTAATAGATATTCCGATACATAGGCGGCACATACTTTAATTTTCAGGGGGTTTTGGGTTTCGCGTCGTAATTGACTCACAATTTTTTGGATATATAGGGTTATTCTAAAGCAAGTTCCCAGATTTAAATGGCCATAAGCTTGGCAAATTTTTAATAATAGCACTAATTTGTTCGTAAAGAAACGGGATCTTATAATAACAGAAGAAATAGGAAAAAGTTAAATATGACCACCACCGTGTTCAGTAAGTATTAGTCGGTCTTCTATAGTATAAACAGCATTAGAAAGTGCATTCCTTGGTATGTTTTCGATGACATCTGATATCGATTGTTTAAGTTCCTCACGAGTAGTAGGTCTGCTAAGAAATACCCTTTCTTTAAGGTAACCTCATAACCAGTAGTCAGTCGGATTAATGTGTGGTGACCTTACTTCTTCGCCAGTGTTACTTAATAGTGTATTTGTTTGACACCGTATATGCATATAATCAATGCAAAACAATAATATTCATAATTGTTTTGTATTTTTTGTTTTACATAGATTTAGTTTAAATTAGAAAAAAAATTAGAAAATGGATATTGAGTTTATTCCACTAATCAGAACTTACAGGATTTCCGGCAACAGTATCCTAATCTGCTAGTTACTTACGCAAAACTGCAAGAACATATTCAAGCTTGTGTTATTAAATTTGGTGAAATAGGGGCAATAACTCGTAAACCTGGCGGTGGAGCACCTAAAAAACGAACAGCAAATTGCATAGAGGATATTCGACATCGAATGGATAACTCACCCAAAAAATCAATCGCAAAACTATCACAACAAGTTCATTTGTCAGTGGGAACAAGTCGTACTATTTTAAAAAAGGACTTAATGTTGTTTCCATATAAAAGTCAAGCAGTTTCGGGACTCAAATAGGTAAATTTTGTTACAAGAACACAGTATTGTCTCTGGTTTTTTAATAACAAATAATAATGACATTCTCGGCAAATTCTTCTTTTCGGATGAGGTTTGGTTCCATCCTTCAGTATATTTCAACAAGTAAAATATGAGAATTTGGTCTGCAGATAACCTTCATGTATTTGTGAAAACTACGCTACATCCACAAAAAATAGGCGTCCGGCTAGCAATTTCAAGAATATGTATTATTGGGCTTATATTTTTTAATCACACCATAACTGCTGAACGATATCGAGATGAATTATTAGAGCCGTTTTTTAATGAACTTTATGATGATGAACTTACGGAAGGATATTTCCAGCAAGATAATGCACAAATCTTGAGAAACAATAGCTTTTTTGCAAGAATTTTTCTGTATTTAAAAGAATACCATTTTCAACACCAGTCATTACACAATCGAAGAGCTTCGCAATGCTATTGTGAATTCTTGTGCTGACATAACCCAAGAGATCCTAATAAATGGCTTTGAAAGCATGAAGCAAAGGGCAACATTGTTTCAAAATAATAGTTAACATTTCCAACATCTGCTTTAGTATTATTTTCATTTAATTTTGACTATTGTAATTTTTTCAAAAACTAAATTACACACATATACATGACATAACCAAACTATCAAAATTATAAGTTTGTGCACTGTCACCAACTATTAAAAACAAACATAGCCGTTTCTAATTAGGAAAGTTTTTGAAGGCACGTTAAACATGCCGTACATACATTATACAAGGTTATGTCAATAATTATTTTTTTTACTCGTATCTAAGTGATAACAAAATAAAAATAAACACTAAGACTGTATTTATTATCTTCCATGAACTGACCTTGGTTCGTAATAACAAAATTGGCAAGTTTAGTGGCCAAGGGTCACAACAAGGCCGTTTCTGTTATGAGGTTATGACGCATTTCACTAAGTGATAAGTGTGATAACTAAAGCTCGGATTATATGCATGTAAAAATGGCAATATATGCACATATATACAAAAATGTTGACAAATATGCTCTAATATAGAAAAATATGCATCAATATGCTGAATTTTTTATAACATTCTAACAAAAGCCAAATCCGATTCTATGAAACAAAACTTTCTTTTGCATTTAAGGTCTATTACATTATATAATAATTGTGTAACACTATTAGTAATATGTTTACAAAAACTTAAAGTATCCTTAGACATAAATGCTATTCAGGAATATATAATTATGTACTAATATGTAATTACTAACTATAAATAATTAATAATATTTAACAATCAGTACATCTATTTACTTCTTATGACTAAAGCCTGGATTATATGCCAAAAAAAAAACTGAAAATATTCACATAAATATGCAGATGTTTTAGCCTAACTATGCAGTAAAAAAATACGAGGAATGCTAGAAAATGGAATACTGTAGAAAAAATATTCTATTATGTTTACTATAAGTTTATTTAGAACATTTTACAACATAATCAACTATGAAAACAATTTACAATCACATATTTCTCAAAGTTTTCGACAGAAAAATTGTGACGCTTGTCTGAAAACATGTATTTATATATTGAAAAGGTTCGTTCTACGTCGATGCTTGTTATAGGAGCATATTTCAAATTAGAAATATCGTCTATTGTCAACTCAATATTTTCTACTGAATCACCACACAAGATTTTAGCAATGTCCTTTAGCTTTTTAAAACCCTCATTTTTTCCTATTACACTTAAAAATTTTTCATACACGGACTGTCCCCACTCCTCCTTTAACATCAAAACATGACTTTTCAAATTTGTTTATTATTTCAACGCTCTCGATTAGCGACATAGGTTTGTTTTTCCAATTGCAATATAGAAGTGGAAATAAAACTGTAAATTGGCTTTATAAACGCCAACTGTTGAGGTATTTCTTTACTCGAATACACCTTTTGGGTGTCTATCACAGATTGTGCATCCCGAATCTAGATCCATAATAATTGTCTTTATTTCTTCATAATGATTTGCATGAAAAATACCAGCCTCTAACCACGTTCCCCATCGTGTGATTACTGGTTGAGGAGGAAGCGGAACACCGAGTAGATGTTGTTTGTAAAACGGAACTCGTACTTTGGCCTTTAAAAATACTTTTTTAACATTACTAATTAAAGTATTTACTAAGGGAAAATGGTTTCTGACTTCTGCAACACGATTTAGTCCGTGCGCCAAGCAAGTTGTGTGAATTAAATTTGAGTAAAAGATTTTCTAGTTGAAAGCTACCTTCACCATGTATGGTGCAGCATCCGTCAAAAACAATAGAATTTTCTCTGTTGGAATCGATTCCGGTAAGAAGAAAGTTGCCAGTTCTTCCTGTATAAACCTTGTTATTGTAAAATTATTTGCCTTTTCTAACTGTTTGGATGAAATTAAATAAGATTTTGCTGGAACCGATAAATTAAGGATACCAATCATTAAATGAACTATATATCGGCTCACACTATCAGTAGTTTCATATACGCATATATAAAGATAATTGTTTTCAACAACCTTCTTAATGCTATTCAATGTTTCTACATAGATACAGCGAATATATTTTTTACTTAACGTGCTCTCGTCGGGAATTTTATATTTGCTGATGTACTTTTACAAAAATAACTTGACATTTAAATTGTTTAATTTATGTAGTGGAGTATCTGCCGACACAAACATTTGACACAAATCTTCATTAAATTGTTCTTGTTCCGATTTTTTGGAAGTTGATGGCAAACATTGCGGTAATGTTTGCAGACTCTTCTTCGCCAATTTTATCTTTGTTAGTTTTGCAGCATAAGATGGAGTTTTCATATATTGGTCGACTTGGAACTTTCTCTCACTTGTAATCTGCAAAAAATATCACATCATCGGTTGTTTTCTTATAAAATAAATGTTAGTAAAAGATAAAGGAATAATTAAAACTTAATTAATTAATTAATAAGAGGAAATGAACTTAAAATTTTACTCACAATCTTGCAGCATGTTACGCAAAATACTTTTTCTCCATCCATACGCAATTCTGAATAAGGTGCAATCCATCCAGGCACAGTCACTCTTTTCGGCATTTTTGCTATTATATACTCACAACTCACAAGTTTACACTTCGAAAAGCCAGCGTAAAATGACGTTTAAAATAAAATTACTTTCGAATATGGGAATAAATTTCTTCGAATAGCAAAGAAACACATATACTCCTAATTTTCTGTTAAAATGTATTTCGGTATTTATTTAGAAGTTATAAGATATTAGCTTTTCCTGGAATTTTGTCTCGGCCTGGATGTATGGGAAGAGCATTAATAAATTCTTGGAGACGCTTATCGGAAAAGTAACGGCAAGAGGCTTAATAAAATGCTGTTTTTAATTTAAAGAGGGCTGTTTAATTTTTGTTTGTTTATTGCATCAACGACTTATTTTTAGTAATGCATATAATAAATTTGATTTAGTAAATAAATAAAACTCGGATACTTAAAGTATGCAAAAAACTTTCTTACCTTCGTCGCCCGTAATCGGTTTTGGAACTGTCTTCTTGACTTGAATACCAAAGCGAATGGTATTTGACTCTATTCGCGTGAATTTAGTTTTATTAATTGCTGGTAAATGTGGGTATCTTTCATTAAAAACTTGACATGTTCTTTCAATAATTTGAAGAGATTCACCATGAATGTAGTATAAATCGAAAATATATCTATTATAATAAATATTTATTTCGTCTTGGATATTTGTGAACAACATAAAACCAGTTAGACACGAAATATATTTTTGATAGATCAGATTTATTGCTCAATTTAGAAAATAATTATTAATAACTCTAAAACTATGAGAGATAAACATAGGGAAATCTATACCTGTACGATGCAAAATGTTTATCTAATTACTATGGCGTGCTCATCTACAGGTGTTCCATTTAAAAATAATCGATTTTTCTTTAATTAAAGATTACTTAAATAATCAATAAATTTCGAACACCCTGTAAGAAATTTCTTAAATGGTTCGACATTTCTCGGAATCTTATACCTTTTGCTGTCTTTAGTAGAAATATGACGTAGTTTAGATCAAATATGCCTCAGATTTATGGTTTTAAAAAGTACGTTGAAAAAACAAAAAATTTCACAAAAATCTAAATAATTCAAGAACGGTTAATTTTTTGCGAAAGAAACCTTTATATAAAGTGTTATAGTACTTTGCAAGGAATCTAAAAAAACAATAAAAAGTATAACATTCCATTTGAAATATCAAAGTTGACTATTACTTTCGATATAACCGAAAGTGGTTCATGGGTGTAAATATTTTATTTTAACACATTTACGTATCACGATTACATGTCGCAAACTTTTAAAAGTGTCCTAAGGCATTAACAAAGAAAACGAATGGGTTACGTGAAAACTCCTGTATATACCTAAGTGCTAGTTACAATGTGTCACATTTGTTTAGTCATCTTCTCTCTTTGACAATGGTAAGTTGTCTTGCCGAAACAAATGTTCTAATAAAGTAGTAAAACAGTTAATGTCAAGTAATTTCATTTATTCGAATATTCATAATGTTTCACCAAAAGTCTACTCCAGAAACAGTTAATAATGTTTCTTGTTATTATTATATGTTTAAAAAGACCAAAAAGAAATAACAATTAATCTTTAAAGTAATTTTTTAAATTTAATAATAGAAAATACACCATATTTTTTTACTGTATGCTACACTGCACTATTAATTATATTATAATCAGGTTAAAAATTTGCTTTGATCTATCGCCTAGTGCGATTATTGCTCATTTTGTAATTGAGAAGAATGTACTGTATTAATTGGCCATGAAGGTTAAAAAAAAATACGTAGCGTAAATGATGCTTTTTTCCGCTTCTACTCCATTCACCAAATTTTGTTAATAGTTTTTGAGATCTAGGCGACTTGTGTTTTAGTTGTTACATGTTTTGAAAGTTTTTAATATTTGTATATTCTTTAAAGCCTCATAAAATAAAGGAGTTAGAAACTGTATACTTGATAACCTTTTATTATCAATTAAGATTAGTATTTTTTTTAAATTACTTAATCAAAAACATGTGCTTTAATGCACTATATGTATTGCTTACTTACGCATGAGCAATCCGGTTAGAAAAATGAGAGATCGATTATATTTTAATCTACACTGTCCATGCAGCAGCCTGTAATTAATGTTCTTGAACAACTCATGGATTCTTGCTACTGCAAACTCTGTAGTTCATATGTACAGAAAGCGGGCGAGGTTGAGTTGTCTCCCAAAAACAAATTATTACATGGTCTCACAAAAGGCCATGACCAAATTGTCTCCCAATAGTAGGAGGCCACTCGAAAGCAAATACAGTTATATTTCATGAGATGTTAATTACGGTAATCCTTTTCTGACAGTTTCTACTTTCTACCCTTAGTTTATATTTAGTTTCGTATTGGCACTTGGCACATCAAGTACTCCTCTGTGATACAAAATAAGTTCGGTGGTTTTTAATGAAAAAGAAAAGACTTTCCTGGTGATTGAAGGATACAAGTTTTCTTCCCAAAATAATTTAACACGAAATAAGAAACGGTGGACATGTGCGACAAGAAAAATATTATGTAAAGCATATGTGAAAACTGAAGGTGTTGAAGTCGTAATTATTGAACCAATGTTGGACCATAATCATGATAAAATACCAGAGGAACGTTTAAATAGACAAACGTTAAGCAATAGTGAGAAACGTGTAGCTGGGGATAATATATAAAAACGACTGATGAAATTCGAAGGGAATTACAAAAATCAGAAACTTTAACAACAGCAAACATCCATCAACTATGAGAAAGATTCCATCATGCAAGATGCAATACAGCTACCCAAATTACCAAAAACAAGAGAAGAATTTCAAGAATTGTCGTATTACAAAAAGTTAAAACCAATAAAGGCGAAAATTTTATTGTCATAAATGATGAAATTAACAATATTTTAATATTTTCTTGTGAAACCATATTTGCAGTTTTTGTTGTGTGTCAGAGTCTCAGATTTATGTGTGGACGGCACATTTAATTACCGCCCAAAATATTATTTGCAGCTTTTTACTATACATGGACAGAAAAATAGGTATTACATTGCTCTCGTGTTCTGCCTATTGCCCAATAAATCTGTTTCTTCTTATGTACAAACGTGTAAAAAGTGTAAGAAATTAAACTTCACTTTATCTTCAAAGGTTATTAGCGCTGATTTCGAAACTGGTATTCACAAAAGTATAGCAGAAATAATTCCGGAAACTAAAATAAAGGAATGTCGCTTTCATCTCGGGCAATCTTGGTATAGAAAGATTCAAGAATTAGGTCTGTCACCAGAATATAATAAAAACCGGGAAGAAGAATCGGAAAAGACGAGATTTCTCACTTACATTTTTGGCCTACCTTTCTTATACCCAGAAAATATTGGTGATTATTTTACACTCGATCTTAGTGATTTGAAACCAGACGGTCATATAGTAAAATTCTGTGACTATTTAGTGGATAACTATATTGACCAAAATTCAAAATTTCTTCCACACATATGGGATGAACATTCTTATACTTTATTAAGAACTACAAATAGTTGTGAATCATTTCATTCGAAATATAACGCATCTTTTTATACACCTCATCCAAATATAAATCAGTTTTTGGATGTATTATTAAATTTTTAAATAAGACACTTACATTAAAATGACGAGCTATAATAAGGCAAAGCAAGTGTATGATAGTCGTGTGTCAAAAAGAAAAACCGGTCTCAAAAAAAAATTAAAGAGAAGCAAATTGCCAGTCTTAAATATATTGACTTCGTCAAAGCAATTTCTTATCATTTTGGAGTAAAATAAAATAGTTTTTCTACGACTCTTTATAAAAAGATATTTTTCGCCACCGAATACAGGGAAAATTTGATTTCCGTCACTAGTGAGAGAAAATCCCATAACGTTAACTTTCGTCCCTAGTGACGAAAATTACCTACTAATTTTCATTTGCGTCTAGTTGCTTGTTGTTGCAATATTGCATAATTTTTAAATCACGTCAGTTTGTGCTGTTTGTAGCTTTATCATGATTTCTAATTCGGAAAGTGATTTAGAGATTCCCAATATACCACCAGAAATAGTAAATTACGCTGAGAAAATCTATGCGGGCTTATTACGAGAAAAATCGAGAAAGAGGTATGAAGAAGTCTATGTAAAATTCATTGAATAGAGGGGTTATAATAGTGTAAATTCATATTAGGAAATTGTGCTGTTTGCATATGTTCTAAAATTGCGGGAAAATTTGAAGCCATCGACCTTATGGTCTACATATTCTATGTATCAATGTTTAAATCATAACTAATTTAAATATGATCTATAGTTTTGTAATTTTTAATTGAAAATAAAGTATTTATTTAGACTCCACCGCAGAAAGTAGCTGTATATTGGTTATTAATAAAGACCGGACTAAAAGGCCCCCCAAAAAAAAACAGAAAAAGGCTCTTAAAAAATGCATAAAATTTTGACGAAATTTGCACTTTTAAAAGTTGAACCATTCGTTGAGAATCAATCACATTTGTAGTTTTGTTTGAATTAATTATTAACTTTTTTTGTAATTAGTTTTCTTGATTTTTTTTTAAATGAGTATGTACAATGAGCTCAGGTCTGTATGAAATGCTAAATATGATAAACGTTGAAGACCGTAAATAAAAAATTAAGATTAAATGTATGTATATGGATTAATTAATAAAACAAGCTTTATAAAAATTCCTGCCATAAAATAGAACAGATAACATAGACATTTCAGATTGCATGTACAGAGTAGGTCTCACAAGCATTGAGTTCTTCAATTTGTAAATAAAGTGTCATTATTTAAGAATTGCAATAAAACTTAAAGTGTGAAAATAGATATCTCATGTGATAGGGATTATTTCTCGTCATGCGAATATAAATTAGCACACTTTTTTTACATACCGAGCATCGGAAGAATTTAAAATCCAAGAGTTTCGTCATTTTAAAAAGTTGAATAAAACACGTTGTGTTATAATATTGGTAATTGAAGAGTAGATACTTCCAGAACTAAGGTAGTATACACAAGCGTGATTGCAAGATTTACAAGATCTTACCAAGACCTTCAAAGTTATTTATGTGTATACAGGCTGCCCACTTTCTATCTCCGTATATGAGTATCTCTCTTAGTATTGAAGATACCGGATCGCTTAAATAAGCAAAGTTGCTCAGAATTTTGATGAATATTTGATAGCATTTTCAGATTTGTCATATGTTTACTTTTTGAGATATTTAAAGTAAATTAAAATTTGACGAAATTTTCTTTTATACATATCTTCGTAACCATTGAAGACAGAGCAAAACTAAAAATGGCATCTCATAGTATTCTTTACATAGAATTTAATAATCTTTATTAAATCATGGCACACATGTTAGCTAGTAAAAATGCTTACACTTAACCTTTTTAAAAGCATTTATGTTATATACCTATTTTTCTGTTAACCAGACGCCTCTCTTAAACGGACAAAATTTTGTGAACCGTTGGTGTACACTTTACAGAGAGTTTACTATAGTTATGTAAATGTTTATGTTAGTACATACTGTATTCTACAAAACTATTCATATAGTAATGTAACATTACTATATACACTTTTCGTTTATGTTCTTTGCATACTGCGCTAAGATGTAAATAATTTTGATTATAAATCATTCATAATCTTAGCATAGTAAGCACACAGACATAACAAGCAATTCGGCAATTCTCCGTACGCGAAGGAAATTTTGTTTTGATGTCTGGGTCAGCATATTTTCGTACGACATATAAGATATCGGATCGACATAAATATAAATTAATCATATATAGTTACAACTACAAACAACTAGTGTGTGTATTTTATGTGCAAGTATCGTCTACAAAGATTGTCTGTTTATTAAAATAGAAGTGTTTATTTTAAATCGTTGTTTGACGAAGTAGATACTTCATTATAAATTTATAACGATAAGAAATAAGTAGAGCAGACCAATTTCCGTGCGCGCCATGAGCGCCGGTATGGGAGTTTAATTCATAATATATTAGAATATGCGATATAATAGGGACGCAACATGAGCTTGTTACCGATATAACTATAGAAGTAGAGACATTTATTCTATCAGAAATAATTAAATATGCATTTGGTTTTCTGCTATTAAAGTAATATGCATAAACACACGAAAAATAAGAATAGTACATATTATAGCAGCGTTGTATGTACCTATAAATAAAATAAATAAAATCGTATATTAAGTCCGGGAAAGCCATAATAAACTTATTCACTTCGTCTGACAACGGTCGTTTTCTCGATTTATGTGTCGACGACATTTTATTACGTATGCTTACACTTACATGCAGTCTAAGCAAGTACCAAACACATACAGAATGCTTTTTATTAGTTCTGATGCAATGTAATCATCCTCACATCGGCGCACATGGCGCGCACGGAAATTGGTCTGCTCTAGAAATAAGTACTAAGCTTCTAGTTTCAAAAATTTTATTGTAAATCTACTACAAAGTTGTTTCGCCATACAATGGCTTATCAGGTGGATAAAACACACTTTTTCGTCCTGATGAAGCCATTGTAGGGCGAGGCAATATTGTAGTAATGGATTTACAATTGGAAAAAAAGAAAGAAAAAGAAAAAAGATACTAGAAGTTAGTATTTATTTCTTATCTGTTTATTTTAATTTAAGTTACTTACAATTAGATATAACTAAAAATATCAAGTCTGAAAAAGCAGGAATTTGCCTAGATTTGAGACAACTAGTCGTTGAAGGTCATAAAATGGTTTAGGATATTGTAAAAAAAATATAAAAGCAACTATGTGTGTAATACAGGCTACAATAAGAAAATTTGAAAATAGTGAAAGTACAAAAAATAAACCAAGAGCAGGTTGGCCAGAAAAAAGACCTTACAGGGATAACACACAAATAATAAGAGAAGTGAAGAACGAACAACGCGTTTTAGCTCGAAGCTTTAAAGAACAGTAGAAGATTAACATTTCGGAAAGAACTATTCAACGATGACGCATTTATTGCAGTTCACTTATAACCACGAAATCTTTTATTCCATCAAGAACAGAAACATTTGGAATATTCACAAAAAATATATTCCGAAATATTTAGATTTTTAGAAAAATACAGTGTGAACGGATTGGAGTAAATTTTAGTTTCGAAACTATAAAAAAAAAATTTAGAGTACGGAAACATCCAATGACACACCAAATACACATGTACATATGGATATGTATCTAAAGGGTTTTTCATTAAAAGATACGCACTTTGTTTAGTTCGGTATAAAGTGCAGCTAATACCATTATTATAAGAAAATTTGAAATTATTGATAGGACACAACATCATTCAAATGTCTTTCACGGAAGCAGTGACAGGAATGAATCTGTTGAATACAATTTTCAGGTTGACTCTTTCACATAAATTACATGGAACTTTAACAATGACACGTTAAATCTTGGTTTTCAATTTGTGGTAATGTTGCTGTTTCTTTTTTTGGCAGAAACTGATAACATAATATAATTCCATAGAAAGTTTAGGAGATGGTCGAGGAGGATAATTATCTGATACATTTCTGGAAATTGCTATATGCCCCCACGAGCACTAGTCTTGCGCCTACTTACGTAATACCTACTGCTTATGACTTACCCAATTTACCTCAATAGATGATTGCCCCGGAAATCTTTTGGTTAAAGACCAGCTCAGTTTAGAGGCGAGTGGAGGGCTTCCCCTCCACTCGCCTCTAAACTGAGCTGGTTCTAATATCATTAAGGGTGCCTTAATGTTTATACCTTTAGCCGTAACAGACAACACAGACTCTGCCGATAGTAAATTGAATAACTCTAGGTAACTACGTGTATCGTTGTTAAACCAAATAAAACAACCAAGTTCAAACCAATAACAATAAGGATTTATTGTAATCCAAACAACACAACAACAAAGGGATATTGTACCCAGAATGTCAAATACAGTTACACCAACTTGGCTAACTACGTCACAATAAAATATATGAATGATTCAGAAAATATTTAAAGTTTAAATGAATAAAAAAACTATATTTAAATTTAATCATAATATCAAAATAATGATATATATCTTAATAACAAAGTAAATTCTGGTCATGAGTAAAAGACTCACCCAGTATAATATATGAATTAAAAATAATTTTAAAGTGCAGACAAGAAATTAACTAATATGTGAAGGAACTTAAACTATTTGCACATAAAAGCAGGTGTTTTAGACAAAATACAAAAAAATATAATGAGATCACCAGATTTTATAGAAAAAAAATTGACCAAATATGGAAAACAATTAAATTAGCTAAGAATCTTAATCTAAGAATTGCATAAATAATTTATCAAAGATTTTTAATAAACCTTACATGGACATTGACACACACTGTATATGCAATCATTATTTATATAACATACAATTAATTATTTAATTGCGTAAATTTCAAATTTGAAAAAGTTATACCAAAATAAATCTATTAAGATTTGTCCACACCGTATGTACAGAAAATATATTAATCAAATGTGAAATAAAATTGCTCACAAAGCTTAGTTATAATAAAAAATTATATTACACAGATTAAATCGAAAATTATTTTTATATAATTAAAAAAAAATTTTCACTAAGGAAAAAAAAATGGCACAAAGCAAGACGATAATTAGGGCATAAAATTTATAAATTTAAATCAAGAGAACAAAAAATTGTGCTCACTAGACAAGTATCTGAATACGGATGACTTAGTCAAAATTATATTTAAATTATATACAAGTTTATATTCACGTGTTTCCGTGTAAGCGGTCGAATTAAACCAATTAAGTCTTTGCGAATATGATAAAATAAGGCTACCTTATGGTGAACTTCACTATCGTAAAAGAAATTTCCACGTGGTAAATGCAAATCGACCAACAGCTGCTTACGTCGAAATTCTAATTAGCTGATTCGGAAATAGCCCCATACAAGGTCTCTCGTTCAATGAATTTTTAATTCCTACAAAGTTAAAGACTTCCCACGTGGTCTAAAAATGTATCCATTTAAATCCGTGTCATCAAAATGCAAACCACAACCTTAGAACAACTTCAACGTTGCGTTGCAATGCCCAGTAGAATTTGACACCCGCTATAAGCGAACACATGCCATGTTTTAATTAAAATCCTACCAGTTAGATACTTCACAAGCCTGGCAATGAAAGCTTATTCTGAAAGTTAGGCGTTCTAATTCTCAAATCCCATACGAAATACAAATTCAAAGGCATAACTGACATCGAGAATTCTCATAATTACCTAAGGTTCATTTTAATTAGGAATACTAAATTAAAACAACGTTTATTAATTTATAAAAACAAACTAACTGCAGAAATTAAGTAAACGCACACAGATGCCAATTCTATGTCCATGTGACTCTAAATCGCATGCGCACCGTTTGACAGTATTAAGAAGTATACTTAGCCAGATGTTTGTAAACAAACCATCGGAAAATGAATTTAAATAAGCTAAAAATCACGCAAAAGGAAGCCCCAATTGATTAAGATATTTATAAATAGAGTGGACCAATCCGGAGCGAAAGCAGAGGCGTGACTAACGAATTGGTTCCCGCGTGCCCCATCGCACATACGATTACTTAGTATGTTGTTCACGGTCTTCGTGTGTACACGTATAATAGCAACACAACACAGCAATTACTTCGGAATAGTGCAAGCATTAGAAAACCTACAAAATTCTTCGCTATCGTTACAGGAATCAGTGCTAGTTGTGAAAGATACATACGCACAGCTATGTTCGATAGAAGACGCAAGAAATGAGTGTATCTTAAGTAAGTTCGAAAGTGTTTTAGATAAAGATTTAGATTTTGCCAGACTTAGACAAATTTGTGAAGGTTCGTCTACAGATGTGTTAAGTTGTTTCAAAGATTATTTTAATTATGCAAACATCACATCACTAGATGTGGAGCGATCGTTTTCTTTATACAAGCACATATTTTCCTCACGGCGGACGCGTTTTCGAGAAATAACTTTGGAGACGCACCTTATGTTAACAATATTTCATCGCGCTTCTCCAGATTTTCAAGTCACGGAAAACGCATAAGACGGTAAGTTTTTTTAAATCATCTAATTACATACATTTTAGATTTTATTTTTTATACGTATCATCGAAAACGTTTCATAATCTAGAAAAACCGTCTTACATTTTTTTGTATCTAACATAATAACAGCACCGTTCGTGATAGTATATCTCTAGATATTAATAATGTTTCGCATGCGGGAACCAATTCGTTAGTCACGCCTCTGCTTTCGCTCCGAATTGGTCCACTCTATAATTGACATCTAAATAACCCTCTAATAGAATATGAATTGTAGAATATCCAGGTACAACAATTTTCAAGACGAATTAGGATCTAGCTAACATATAAGACGTTGTTGTGAAGAATATACCGTTCTAAACGATGTTATACATGACCAATACTAATATCTTAAATGGATCCTTTTCAATCAGATGTACAGAGAATTTAACGTTCTAAATCAACGTATGTAAACTATCAATTATAATAACGCACCAGCAATTAGGTTATTAAACAACACATATTCTAGATATTACAAAACAAGAAACCGTTACTGAAAGATCTAATAACTTGGAAATAGGAATAAAATTAGCGAACCTTCTATGTATATCTAGTTATACAAAAATAATTAACAACCCAAAATGAAATATAAGGTAATCTAAATTTTAAGAATTCAATTAATACGAAGGAGTAGTAATTAAATATAGCAGAAACCTAGTATATTTACCCTGTGGTTCAATAATAACAAACAAACTAACTGCAAAATAAGGTAATGTAGATTTAAGAAATTCAGGTGGTAAAATAAAGTAGTAACTTAATATAGCAGATACTAAAATGTACAAGGGTCAAAATTGACACATAACAAAATAGAAAATTCACAAAACTCCTCTTTCAGTAAGTAAATTATTTAATTGGCAGTGTAGCAAGCGGCATCATCCAAGTCGATAGCATACATTACGGGCAAAAAAGATCTAGTGAACATTGAAAGATAGTCAGTTCCATTCGGAGTAATTACCAGCATGGTTTTAAAAAAAGAAGGTGTGATTAAGTGAATGCATTCATGCATTACTTGTGTTTATTCGCGGAACCATTAATCCAGAAATGACCTTCGTCACAGAAGATGGTTTTCATATGAAATCAAGAATTATTCTCAAGTTTCTTTAAAGCCCGATTATCGTTTGGTTTGCGTTCTCCAGTTAAAGCAATCTTGTAAGCACGTAGGCCCAGATCTTTTCATAGAATTCACGACTGGTGTTACAGTTCTTTGTCGGTAATGTTATGAAGTGGACATGTTGATTTGAATTTTTCGAAGACGCTCAATTGTTCTTCAATTTGGATTATAACGACTGAAAATTGAAGTTGTTAATACACGTTACTTATAAATGTCAAAAAACAAACTCGACAGGGCTGTTAATTGAAAAATTCGATTTACAAATGTGTCGTTCTTAATAGAAAATCTTTACATACTATTTACATTATTGCATAGAATACAGCTTGGTATTTTTGTGTGTTTGATTATTTTGTATGTTTGTTATTATTATAATTGTTCTATCCAATTGAAGGTCAATTATCAATAAATGTCTTTCAATTGTTTTAACTACTATGGAAGTTTATGAGATTTCAATGGCTTTATTGCGTAGATTTATCATCATGAATTATATATCCTTAATTTAACGAAAATATTGATTATTGTTTATGAATACGAATTTATTTCCATTTATAGATTTTAAAACAATTGTTTGTTGACATTTATCTAATGGGGTTAAGGAGTATATAGTGCTCATAAATCAAGTTGCATAGGTAAATTAAATTTGTTATTCTTACTGAGAAACATTTCGCGATATTTTATTTAAAACCAATTAATTTTCTGTGACATTCATTTTTTATGGGTCGCCTAAAATAATCGTAATGGAATATTTATGACGTATGATGTATGACGATACTACGACACTTTTCAGTTTATTTATATGTAAAATCTATTCTCGTTTCTTGTTTCATTTTAAATTTCCTGTTCGATAATGTAAGGGCACGTTTTTAATTTAGAATATATATTTTTTTATTGATAAATCATTTTGCTTGTTTAAAACATGCCAGCGCGTGTATAAATCAATCATTAAAATAGCTTTTAACACATTAAATCTGTCAAAAGCCATAATGAAGTATTTCATAATAATTTTATCGAAAAAACTCTTAATTTAAATGAATATGAAATGTACAATTTGTATTATTTGAAATATTAAACCTTCGGTTTTTTAAATCAGAGGAGACGCTATTCAAATGAATACTTTTAACACTATTTTGGGAAGTCACTGGATTGTGCTTCCACTAATAGCACTCCCAATAATATTTGAAACATTCTTCTTATTGTTGATACTCTCTTCAATGTAACCACTCGCCGCAGATGCAGATTTCCAACCAATTTGCCGTTGGATTTGATGAATTGTCATACCACCATTCGGCATAATGGTAGCGGATGTACGTCGAAACGCATGTCCCATCTATTTCTCAGGATCCTTCAATTTTAGTGTGCAATTTGCAATGGACATAATCCAAACGTACTAATACCCACTACTTGATTGGTAAACTTCCCCTTGTCATACCGTAAGAAAACTCGGTCCGTACTCACATTTTGAGGCCGCAATTATAAATACTGCTTCAACAAACTTACATAATGAATTCCATTACTGTCGGCAACAGTAAAACGTCGAGCATTCACTGTAAATCGCACAGTTCGAATCTTCTACAAGATTTAAAGATACCTCAAATTGCTACCACCTTCAAAAATAAATATGTAATGTCCGGTGCATCTTTAAAAAAGTTCTACAAATCGTCTTGCTTGAATGCATAAGCCTTCCTTGCTACGTCATTTTTGCTAATTGCCTTCATGAATGCATGCAGTTTTACAAATAATTTTATCTAAATTCCTTTGTTTATTAAGTCCACATCGTTGAGGCCTTGTACTGCTCCGACATTTCCTGAAGGTAAGCAAGCATAACTCATTCATCTATAACTGTGGCCTGTAGGTAGCTCTTGCGATTTCGGACTTTTGCGGTATTAATCTGCACTCGGCTTTATTATTATTAATCAATCTTAAAACTCATCGTTACACACCAATAACCTAACAACTATTATGTGACAGACTGTTTACAAATTAATTTTTAGTTTACTCATTTTCATGGCAGGCAAAGGTATACTGATGTCACATCATATCCAACAATTTTACATTATTAGTTTGTATTTCTATTTGTAGTATTGAAACCAATAAAACATGATTTTAAAATCCACCAATAAAAAAAATAGTGTAAAGTATTCGTGGATAACTGACCATTAAAACACTTGCTATATTTCAAGCATTCCGGCTCCCCCGTCGTGCTTGAAAATCGCGCGTGTTTTAATGATGTTAATATCCACTCATACTTTAATATACTATTTTTGTAATATTTTGTGAACACTTTCTTAATTGATACGACGTGTGGCTATAAAATAACGGGATTAATGCTGTAAAACTTTTTCTTTTAAATTTATGCATATTTAATTATTATCTCCTTTAATATACACTCATCCTTTATCCCTTCGCTCCATTCGAATTTTTCGTTGTGCAAAACAGTACTTCTATGAGCTCGTTCATGATACGTGCCGCTTTTTCTTTCGCAGCTGACAGTCTGAAATCTCCTTTCTCTTTTAATGCAAATTTTACCTTGAGCAACAGATAAAAGTTACAGGCAGATGTTCTAACACTGGAATGTTATAAGATGGCTAGAAACGCCTTGATGTCAATGCAGTGTGCGTCGGTGTGTTGGGCAGATGAAGAACCTATGACTTCCACAATTCGGGTCTCTTTTTTCTGATTTTCTGGCGGAGTTGAGCAAAAATCCCAAGGTAATATTGCTGATTAACAGTTTGACGTTCAGGAACCCAGTTAAGTTACACAATTCCATGGGTATCGAAAAAAACAATAATCATAGCTTTGAATTTTGATTTGCTCATTCCTGCTTTTTTAGCTCTCGGTGAAGTTAGGCTTTTCTAATTGATTGGCGCTTAATTTGTGGATCATAGGTGAAAAAGTCAGATTCATCATATATTATCACTCTTTCCAAGAAGTTCGGTAATTTTCAGGGGCACTTAAAAGTGTCAGTACAAATATTTTCACGAGCTTCTTTTTGTTCGATTATGACACAGTGTGCACATTCTTTTGCTTGTCTAAATTCTTACTTAAAATATACCTTACGCATTCTTTGTCAGTTCCTACAGTTTCAAGAATCGCACGATCAGATCGAATCAGATTACCGATTTCTTCAATGTTTTCATCCGCTTTTGACGTGGAAGGGCCTTCCGGGGTTGCGTCATCTTCAACGTCTTCTCGGCCATCTTGGAAATGCTCAAACCGCTCGAATACCAGCGCATGTGATTAACATTCATTACCATGTGCTACTTTTAATAAAACATAAGCCTTTTTTGCGGTTTTTCCAGGTTTCATATAAAATTTCATGACAATTCGTTGCTCTACTAAAACACTCATTTTTCTGGCAAAACAAAACAATAAATTTTATGCAAACGAATATCACGGCCTTATGTCTATAGACACGGGAAGGGCAGCAATCGAGAGAAAAGGGTTTACGATACACAGCTGTCGGTAGAACGACTTTGGCGCATGCATAGTTCGTCTGTAGTAGATTTTGTCGTTATTTTATACCCACACCTCGTATTTCAAACTCCTAGAAAGAAAACGACCATTTTACCAGTTTTCTGCTTTTGCTAAATTTATTAGCGACTTCTAAGAGGTGCTCAAAGTACAACTAGAAATAACCTGTAACAATTGAATTTAAATGACATATAAATGGACAAAAAATTTATTGAGGTTATGAAATACATATAAAGGCTTAGAAGTACTCATGTGCTGTTAAGTTGCGGCGGCATAAGGAAGACTTATTTAATTTACCTAACTGAATACCAAGCATTCTTATTTAAGATTTGCGATGAAATAGGTTTAAATTCGAGAAAATTTATTCCATGTTTTTTAATTATATTTGGGGATCATTTTTAAAACCTATATCTCTTAGAATGTGTCAATTTGTTAAGAAACTAGAGTATGGGTTTTGAAGTCACTTAATGTCGACAACTGTAGAAAGAGAACGTTCGAACAAAAAGTAATTTACGTTGATTTCATCAAGTGTTTAAGTGAAGGGTAGTATACTAGAAGTTTAGAAGACAACATTCCAACACGTGCAATATTATCTGCCGGAATTTCTCCAAGTCTTCAGAATTAAGGGTAAAATGTTACATTACGGAAACGTCTCTTTTTATTCTGTTGCAGAAACTTTTTAAAAGTTTTTAGATGAAAATGAGAACAAAGTTATCGAACACTCGCATACCTATGTACTGGAATGTTTAATCTCTGGTTAGTATTAACTAAAAAAATAATTTACATGGTAGTCGTTTTACTTGTGAAGAATATATCGATACCGCTACAAAAGTACGAGAGTGATTTGATGGGAGAGTCACTTTTCAAAAGTTGGCAACACTTTCGCCATGTATTAGAAGCCTACCGTTAAAATTTCGTCCAAATCTGTCAAATACATACATTTTTACAAACGTTTAAAGTAAACGATGTGTGTGTTAATATAGAAATAAGAGAATTTCGTGTGCCAATTAAACATTTTTTCCGTACAAAAACCATTATGGAAATTAAAGAAAAGATACATAAACATTATGATAAATCTACTGCTTCCCATGAAATTATTTCTAAGAGGTTCACTGCTTTCAAAAGTGGTCATATAATATAGAAGATTGTAAAAAGCGATTGCCGAACAAAAGTGTTTGAGATAGCTAATGCCGTAAACATCTCAGCCACCACCAACATTTCTAAAGAAGAACGGTCATATAACGTAAAAAAATATTCGTTGTTTTATGCGACATAGTGACTGATACTATTTATGAAAATTAAAATATTAAATCCCAACTGTCTTTACTTAAAATTATTTGAAAAAAATAATGTTATATGTGTACATTTGTAATATGAATTTAAAAAAAAAGAATAAATATATTACATTACAAATATCATTTTTTATCTAAACACTAGGTACATGACACTTTATAAATGTATCTATTTCTATATTTGGGCGACTGTTCTTTTCATTTTCCTGTTATGTCAAAGTGTTCAGTGCAAACCCTCCAAACAAATTGCTTGGAGGGTTTGCATGAAGTATAAACTATTGTATAGGATTGTTTCAGCCTTTACTTGATGTAATTCCATTATAACTATTATCGGGATAAAATTTGTTTTATTTTATCCCGATAATAGGTATAAACTATTATTTGTGAATGGATTACTGCATGCTGTACACTTTTTTATTGTCATAGTTCTGAAAGATATATGTAAGCAATCATTTCTAAAATAAATATTATGTACCTATAATAAATATATAGACTGGTAACTTACCCACAAAAGAAATCAATAGACAAATTTATTTATAACAAATATAATAATATATGTATATATATATTATTATACCGGTTTTATATCATTACATATACATTCCCTATGTGTACTGATAAAAAAAGAATAGTCAATGCATTAGTGGCATAGTAGGCAACCAGTTATACACGAGTGAAGTATTTTCCTTTAGATTACCATGGAGATTGGAGAGGTTAAAAAATTTTTTAATGTCAAATACCTAATATTAATTTTTGTTCATACATGAATCTTGAATTAAATAAATTTTGGAATTTACTGCAAGTGAGAATTAATGAATATTAAATCACATTCTTACATGTAAATGTCGACTTATTTAATTCTCACTTGCAGTAAATTCCAAATGTTAACTATATATACAGAAAGTATAGAAATGAAAAAGCAAGGTCGTCATCGAAAGGGAATGCCGTGCATTGAGAAGTTCCAATTAGAACGAAACGGTCGTCTGTACGTTTCCTCGCGTTGATAGGCTTGTTTTTTCAGTATTTCTTAATTCTTAAATACATTTTATTGAAAAATAGATAATTTATTTAAAACACGTATAATGATGAAATTGCTACCTTTCAAAGCAATGATAATATGGTACCAGAAGAATAATAGTTTAACACTTTCGCGGCCGAGGTAATTTCGAAAAAAAGTACCAGTTATAATTTTTCTTTTAAATTGTATTTATAATAAATTAGTTCACATACATTGACATATGCACCTATTTTTGTTTTATATGTCTTTTATAAAGAGGAAAATCGCAGCGGTCACTAATGACCGCTGCGATTTTGCAGGAAACATATTCCCGTCCATAAGCAGCGGGCAGTACAGCGGTCATACTTTCGTGTTGAGACTTGTATCGGCACCTATAATATTGCTAGTTGCCATTATTAGTGTTCAGTAGTTTGTTGTCTGTTAGAGTGTGTGCTTACCTGTGAATGAAACTGCAATAGATTTATGAAAAATCTGTGATTCTCAATATGAATAACCGTACTAGACGTATTTTAGAGTTAGCAACGAAAAATTTTAATGCAAGTGACGGTAAGTCGGTTTCTTTAAAAATATTTTTGTTTCTTTGAAACCAAATTTTGCAGATTCTAGCGATGAATCTAGTTTAGAAAATAATGAGACACCATCTAGTGATATAGAACCCTTTGTAAATGCAGGCTCAGACGATGAAGATCCTACATATATTCCAGAAAGTGACTCAGAATTATCTGAGCCTTCTCCATCGATTAAAACACAGTGTGGTCCTTCACATTCAGGAAACAATTACACAAATTTAGAAAATAATGAAGATGAAATGAATAATTCCGAAAATAATTCAAATCTTTTGAATCAAACAGAAATAGAGGGTGCAAATTTGGTTGAAGATCAAAGCACTGAATCAAAAGATTATTCTCTAGAAAATGTTGTGTGGAGTGAACCTAGAGGAAATCATATGATTTTCCTTATGAACAAGAATCCGGGATCAAGCCCGAATATGCGGCAGCACTGGTAGATGCTGATCCACTAGCTGTCTATTTATTATTTATAGATGAAGAGATATTGGAGACAATGGTAACACAAACTAATTTGTATGCCAGTCAATTACTTCTCGCTTCCGAAGACGTAGCACGAAATTCCCGACTTCGAGATTGGTCTCCAACCTGTCAAATCGAAATGAAACATTTTTTGGGACTACTAGGTTATATGGGCCTGGTTAAAATGCCAACTATGCGACATTATTGGAGCAAACATCCACTTTTCAAGAATGCCCTTATATCCAAAATAATGAGTAGAAATAGGTTCGAGCTTTTGTTAAAAATGTGGCATTTTAGTAATAATGATGATTGCCAGTAGGAGACAGAGTTTATAAAAATTGAACCACTTATCAACTTGTTTTTGACAAAATGTCAGGATGTTTATGTACCGGGAAAAGTAGTTTGTATCGATGAATCACTTATACCATTTCGTGGTCGTTTGCTGATCAAACAGTATATACCTAATAAAACCAATAAGTATGGGCTAAAGATGTTTAAACTTTGCAGTGATAATGGTTTCACATGGAATATGAAGTTATATTCAGGGAAAGAGAAAGACCCATCCGTATCTGTTCCCACAAAAACTGTCCTCTTTCTAGCTAAGAATTTACTAAATACTGGAAGGACTATAATCACTGACAACTACTATACAAGTATTGAACTAGCAAATCAGTTGTTGGACAAAAATACACATCTGTTAGGAACTCTTACGGCCAATCGCAGAGGTAATCCAAAAGAAGTAGTTAATAAAAAATTAAAAGTAGGAGAAATCATCGTGAAAGAAAATAGTAGAGGTATTTGTGTAGGAAAATGGCGTGATAAGCGTGACGTGAATTTTCTCTCGACCCTACATGGTAGTGAAATGGTAGAAGTTAGACAACGATCTGGAGGAACTGTTCAAAAACCGCAGGCTATTTTAGAATATAATTCTGGAAAATCTTCAATAGATGTTTCGGATCAGATGGCTAGTTATAATACTGCACTTCGTAGATCAATCAAATGGTATCGAAAAATAGCCCTCGAAGTCTTACTGGGTACCGCAGTAGTAAACGCATATATTTTGTACAAGAAAATCAATAATCAAAATAGTACAATATCCGAGTTCAGAACAAAAATTATAATGGGTTTGTTGGAAACTACCGATAATATTGAAGAGGAAGAAGAAATGAATACGCCTACAACATCAAGAAAAAGATATATGAAAATGAACACACACACTTTTGCAAAAGGAGATGGACCAGCAGCTAAATGTAGGAAATACTGTAGAGGCTGTTATGACAGAAAAAGATTACTAAATTTGGATAAAAGTAAGGTGAAAAAGGTTACGACTTATTGCGTGCAGTGCGACGATCAACCTCACTATTGTTTAGACTGCTTCACAGCAAAACATAAGTAAATTACAAATAACATTTATAACTAAACAGAAAATATTTTATTTTATTTTTAATATTTTCCTTTGTAATATATAATAAGAAATAAAGTGTTATTTAGATAGATATGTGTCTCATATGTCTCACATACTTCGCAAAAATATGTTTCCACCCTATACCTCTTTGTCCAAAACTGTAGCGCAAAATTTAAAAACTCGACTAACTGTAGTGTCCAGAAGGCCACAGCGGTCATGTGCACACTACAGAATCAATGTACTCTCGGTCACAAGTGCCAGAAAAACCGTATGTATTGAGAGATACGAAGCGGTCCCAGGTGACCGCCCTGGCCTAATGGGAACATTACCCATCGGTCATTAATGACCGCTCTGGCCGCGAAGTGTTAAGAACGGTCAGAGACACATTTTGCGTTAATTATCCGAACAGGCCTACACCTTGTGCGAAAACAATTTTAAATATGTACTCGTATTTTTAACAAATTCAAAGATGATTGTTTTCTAAATTGCCAAAAAAACAATCACGTGTTAACAGAACACATGAAGCTGAATAACCTGTGTTATGTAGGATCACTTTTAGATGTAGACAGGCATTTTGAACTATCGTACAGTTCGATGTTCAAAACCCTGAAAGAATTCAAATATAAGCCATACAAGATATCAAACCATAAAGAGCTTTTCGAGGAAGATAAAGTAAAACGAACTGATTTTTGTGATATATTTAATTTGATAAATGAAAACGAAGAAATTTTAATTAAAATAATTTTTACTGATGAAACAAACAGTTTCGTAGTAGATTTAAAGAGTTTCATGTACATTCTGTATAGAAAGAGTTTCATGAACATTCTCTTTGAAAGCTTAAACATTCATATCTTTGATAGTTAGAAAGCATAGTAAGATGAAACCCATTGAGTTATTTCTTTAGCTAATAGGAAAAGGTTGGGTGTAATTTTAATGAAATAATTATGTATTTATTAATATATTTAAAATTTTTATTTCGGAACATTATCATATTAACATTGTTTGGTTTTAGTCTATCACGCCTTTGTTCTATTAGTAAACCAGCTGTGCTTAACACTCTTTCCTTCTGCTGAACTTGCTGGAATACAGAAGTATTTCCTAGCACATTGTTCTAAGGGTTTCAGCTCCATTCCTGTTACCAAAAAGAGAATCCAAATAGAAAATGCACTTACCCTTTTTTTTTTCAACTTGCCTTGCAAAATAAATGGATTTACGTCCTGATTTAGATTTGGCCTTTCGAGGTATTGCCTTTTAGTTATTATTACATCAATTGATTTTGCTTTCTCTTTTATTCTCAAAAATCCAAGTAATGAAAGTGACTTTTGATGTGGACTAATGTCTGTTTCGATTTCAGGTGTTTGTTGTTTATTTTCAGGATCTATTTTCTTCATAATATTAAAACTTGTTCTTGAAAAGAAGTAGCCCCAGTAGTATTTTCGGTACTACGAAACCCTTCTCTTTTAAAGTTCCAAATAAGCTTCTTCTAACCTACTACCACTTAATGTATATGTACTAATTCATATCTTGGTTTTAATATTTTAACAAATTGTCTGAAGCCTCTGTCAATAACAATTGTAAATGGTTGTAAAACTAGTACAATAATTTCAAGTAAAGCTTTTCCAAGTTCTTTTTTCATATAAGATGTATTGTCATAAAAAGACGGCTCTTTTGAAATAAGGTGATATAGACATATTTGACCGAGCTGAGCGTCAACTATTACAACTAGTAGATGAAGTACACCTGTGTCAAATATACGTGTTACATACATGAATCCAGTGGTAAAATGACTTAACAAGATTAAGCAATCTTTTAAAACATATTCGAACCACCAAATGTTCCCGAATCTTCAGAAAATACTATATTACATATCCTATGAAGCATCCCTGGCTTCTAAACTTGATTTTCCACTACGTAACGCTGCAGCCACCCATAATCACTTGTCCAACAAAGGTATTTTAGACACTTGTAAAGTAAATTAATAAAAGGCTATTTCACTGTATCTAAAAACCAGAAATTTGCAAGCTTTGGCTGAAAGAATTAATGAAGAGATGCGAAGCATTTCAACGGACATCATAGCGAGGGTTCCAAAAGAATTTACAGACAGGTTGGTTTTTTTGTCAGAAAGTAGGTGGCGCTCATTTTAACATTCTCATAAATTAAGTTTAACTTTGTATGACCAGTTTATTTTCTTTTTTTACTATTTAGTAAATAAAAAAGTACTTTAGACTACAAGTGTTATAGTTTGTTGAAATTGAGTTATCGAGGAGAATACCAAAATTAAAAAAATACTGGCCGTTCAATCAAAAAAGTATAAACTTTAGTGCGGTACATTTTTTTTGAATACTCTGTATATTCAAAAAGTACTTTAAATAATGGCTTTTCATCCGTAATTTCCCCCTCTAAAATTTTATTACTATATCTTTCTCAATTTGACAGATATTTACATGGTTTCACACATTTGTCCATCACTGTATAAAATTTAAGAAACATTTACCCAATATGTCATTGGAGACGTATTTATTTAACTGAGCTACATGCATTGCTTTTGTTGAATATTAATGACTAGTTCTGCATTCTCAAGGATATGTTCATTGTTCATGTTCTTTTGTGTTTTATTATATTATTCCTTCAATAGTTGTGTCTCTTTAATTCCTACTGTGTTATACAGAATTTCATACAGTTTAAGTTGTACGGCGTAAGTTGATGAACGCTGAGGGAATTCTTCCTATATGAATTTACATATAATTTCGCCTTTGTGTTTTGTTCATGCACTTAATATAATTAATATAATAATATTATGTATGATTATCTGTATATTTCTAACCTTAGTTTAATAGTTTACCGCAGGTGATAATTACGGATCGGACACGAGAGGCCCATGACTCATCGCCCACGGGCATACTATTGAAAATTTGTATTTTTAAAGCGTTTTTAATTTTATTTATATAATTGAAAAACAAACGGGTGGTGATCTATAAAATATGAAGTACATTTTTATTTGTTCATTTTATACAAAATAATACAAATCTGTATAAAAACAAATTTGTATCTGTATATGCATGGACACACAGTACGTATTTACCAGCTTTTGCTTCAACTACCAGACGCATGCGTTTCTGTGTAACCACTTTGTCAATGATAGGTTTACGAAGACAAAAGAGTGTAGGTACACTTGCGGTCATGTAGCAAGTTTTGTCCTATCCGAAGACATCAGATAACCGCATGCCATCTGACGGACAAAACCGACCACGCCGGTGCAAAGTGTTTCTTCTCGAATAGCTAAGCTATTACTGCATGAGGTTATCTGATGTCTTCGGATAGGACAAAACTTGCTACATGACCGCAAGTGTACATACAGTCTTTTGTCTTCGTAAACCTATCATTGACAAAGTGGTTATACAGAAACGCATGCGTCTGGTAGTTGAAGCAAAAGCTGGTAAATATGTACTGTGTGTCCATGTATATACAGATACAAATTTGTTTTTATACAGATTTGTATTATTTTGTATCAAAGCTTGATGTGAATTGTCGCATCGACATGCAATTTGTTTTTGCTGTTCATTTTATAGTTCAAGTTGAGTAAAGGAGTATTAATATTAACTAGCAATACTTTCTCAAGGTTTGGCGTATTTAGCAGTTAGATTTTGAGGCATTGTCCCCATACACAATTGCCGCAATGTTATTAAATCTGGATTTCTATTAAAAACTGCGTCTAACTTTTGCCGAAGGCCACATCCGAAGTCATTTGGAACATTTTTCAAATTATTAATAGCCACATCTAATGTGGTTAGTCCATCATTTAATTTGAGATTTTGATTTTCAAAATAAGTGATTAGTTTTGGCAAATTTCCAAAGTATTCCTGAAGAAAATACAACTGATTTTTGAAATTTGTATTAGTTCATTGCACTCAGAAATACTTCGAGCATCGTCATTTACATATTGCTATGTATAGTGGGTTTAATTGGAAAGATAGTCCACTGTACACCACAATATGTCCGAACTTGAACTCAGCCAGCTTTTCTTTTTAAATGAGACTCCTCTTCATCCAGGGTTTCCGAATGGAACGTGGAAATAAATACAAATTAATAATACAAACAATTCCACATAAAATTTTATTAAAAAAAAATTTAAAAAAATCTTTACTAAATGGAAAGACTACTACTGCATCATTATACAGAAGCAAGAGGAAAAAAGATTGTATGATAATTAACACGCATACAATGAAAGCCTCTAATGACACGCGAACAAAATTAAACCTAATAAATTGATTAGAAAACTTTCAATTTCATTAATTACTTTAACCACAATATAAAACGTAAACAGATCAAACTGTCCATCACGAAAATGACTTTCACTCATGCGCAATAACACGAGCATAAATTTCCCACCAAACCTTGACTTAAAAATTCTAGAACAACGTGACAATAAAAAACTCCCTTATAAAAAATTGAATATTTTCATCACCATCTATCTACAAATTAATATATCAATAAATATAAATTAATTCATATAGAAATACAATTCAAAATTCATAGAAAAGATATACGGTAATATAGTGTGCAAAAACACTTACTTGCAAGCACGAAACTTTTCACACACAAAAAAATAGCGAGTTAAAATAAATAACAATACGAGATCAAAAACTCGTATTAAATCGATAATGACTTTAAATTAACACAAACCACAAAAGAAACAAGAAAAACCGGAAGTTACTCAAATAAAAGATAAAAGAAAGTTTTATCTCTCAATACTAAACAAGCTCGCTCGAACACAAAACTATCTCTGCTGAAATATCCATAGCGCACGATAAGCATAAAAAATATCATTATACATCAAAATACACTCCAGGCTCATAGACATCCGGGAACGCCCTAATCAAAAACATACACATACAAAATATACAGTCATGGTTATAACTGTACGCCAAAATATAAAATTAAATAATATCAAAATATTAATATATATGACGACCTATAAAAATTAATGCACATAACTAAATTGTTAAACTTTAAAATTATCTTCGGGGAAAAAAAACCACTACAATATGTAACAAAATTTTGTAAACTATCAAAATTCTCTGCATAATAACTAGTAGCTTCCAATCATGTTCCCCATCTAGTTACTACTAGAGAGGGAGGCAGTGACAAAGATGGAAGCTTTTCCCTGTAAAGAGCTACTCTCAATGGTGCTTTTTTGAAAACTTTTTTAAAAGCGGATATAAGTCTATCAACTTCCGGAAAGGTGTCTCTGATATATTCACAGATTCTGTAGAGAGCATGTGCTACATACGTAGTATACAGCATATTAGGATATATTTCCTTTAATAGTCGGCCTTTTTTTAACATATTGCTATAGATTTTTCCCCGCAAATATTTTGAAAAGTTTATTATTTATGAATGCACATTTATCTTGAATTTATATATTTTTTGTCTAGTGTAGTTGAAGCACGCGGTTTACTTTGCTGTGGACGGTTGTAAAACTGTATTTTTTATTCGGAACCGATGGCTTTGCTGTATCCGATTCAGACGTTAATGTTCTCTGAGTTTAGAAAGACGTGTTTATGAGAAGATAAATTTTTATCTTTGTTTAGTAACTTCGTGATTTTGATTTAATTGTGGTTGGTGTTTGATTCATTACCGAGATTTATTTGCGAGTTAGTTGATCTCGTATTGTTTAATTTAGTACGCTTTCTAGCTCATTGTGTCTCGAGCAAAAAAAAAAATATATATTTTTTTTTATACGTATGTAAATTATTTTAAAAGATATTATTATTATTATTATTATTGTGTAAGATTTGTGTATTTTTCCATTGTGTTTATTTTGATATATATTGTATTCTTAGTTATTTGAATTAAATGACAAAGAGCGTTTTTTAAAATTTCTGATATAAAAAAAAATTTCTATAACTTTAAAATTTAGTTCGCTTGTGATATCAAGGGCATATTTTTTTCATGTGTTTGCACATGCATTAAAGTTTGTTTTCGGGCTGTCATATCTGTTTGTTTATTTTTGTTTCTTGTGGGAGAAATTAAAAAGCTTCTTTGTACTTTATTAGTTTTAATTTTGATCGGTTGTCATTAAGGAACTTTTTTATCGTGCGCTGCGATCACTTCCGCACGATATTTTTACCTTTATAATATTGTTTAATGACGCAATATTTATCTTTATACTTCATAAAGATATTTTTTTTAATTTTTTTAAATTTTTGTATTAAAGTTTCATTTAAAGTTAGCTGTGTGTGTTTTTGAATTTTACCTTTCTTCATTTGTGCTTATAAGTAACTCAAAGACATTATAATTATAACATTTGTCAATACTCTTTTACTGGCGCATTATAAATTTGTAGAAGAGAAAATCCACGCTTTCCGATTGGAACCCTGAGGGAAAAGCAGTCTTATCTAGAAAATAAACCGACTGAATATCTAAGCTGGACAGTTTGGTTGTGAATAGTGGTACTATTAAATTCAAAACCAGTATTCATAGCAATATGTGCAGCACTGTCACTGACAAATAAAAGTATTTTTCTTTGTACCTGTCCTCCGAATGAAGCATTTGGTGCATATTCGGGTGAATGGTTTTAGCTACTGTTTCAGTATCAACTGTATTTATAACCTTTGTTGCTATTACATATGCGTTATATCAAATAGTTGGATGTAGTACACCAGCTACAACATTTACCACACAACGTCCTAATATATCGACAGTTTTGTCGGCCCTTATCTATAGGTACTGATTTGAAAGATGCGTTCTACTGCTTTCGTGTAGTACTTAGAAACATAGTATTTGCGTAAGGTGGATTCATCAGGAACATTTCGACCAGTATATTTTTGGATAAATGTTTTGAAAGTGGGATTGTTAAGTTTATTTAATGGAATATTTGCCGCCATTAAAGTTTCACAGAGTTCTTCGTCAAAATTGTTAGATTCCAACGGGTCTAATTTCTGTGTATGTATTTGCGATGCTAAGTGACGTTTTACGTGCGATTTCTTGGAATTTTTTGTCGATATTTTACATATTAATTTATTTTTAGTAACGAAGGCGGATTGATATTCAGGGTTACCGCTGAAGCTGTTCGAATATGAAGAATACGTATAAATGTCTAACTGGAAATTTAAAAAAATGATCAAAAATTTGAAAATTTTTAGGGCCAAAATGTAGTTAAAGTCGGTCCATATCCATATCTTTGTTTATTCCATACTTACGAAAATGCAGCTGTAATTCAAGTTCATTAACTTGTAAAAAAAAAATATAAAATTTCGGTCATTGTTAACTTAGTAGGTCAGTGTTAAGTTCCTATTCAAAGATAGTGAATGTTTTCTGACCAAAATATACTCGGACACCCATATGGTAATGTTTTTTTTTTGTAGATATCAAGAACAACCTTTACGTCGAAGATGTTTTAGGAACACGGCTGCGTGTTACAGACTGGAAATCTTGATACCATTTGTAAATATGTTATACGATGATGAATTGCAAGAAGGCTACTTCCAACAAAATGGAGCTCGTGTATATACTACCAATGAAAACTTTGTTTAATCCAAAAGTATTTTTAATAATATAAAATATTAAAAAAATCGGGTGTGAAGAACACAATACAAGTTCATATATTTGTGAATGTATTCTCTCCAGAGATGTAGATACGTATTTCCACTTTCACTGGATCATCGGTACGCCCCTGCTGGAGAAGAGACACATTCAACAAAAAATAACCTTGCTATCTCACAGAAATTATTAAGACCAGAGCGTAAAAGAATATTCTGCGCTGTCTACACAATAACTGCAGAACTAGGAACGTGTTTCCATAGACGGAAACAAGCATATCTATAGAAACTATATTATCGAGAGAATTTTTTGGAGATCGAATTATTAGTTTAAATACAAACACAATTTGGCCACCTCCCTCGTTCCTGCAATTTAATGACCTGCAACAAAGGATCACTATCCTCACGACTCTCCAGCGACAGGCTCTGTTGGGAATCACGGGAGCTATGAACAGCACGGGAACCGCTTCCATAGAGGCCATCGTGGGTCTCCCTCCGCTGGAACTATTTGTAAAGGCGGAGGCAATGGCTGCGATACTGAGGCTGAAGGCCAATGACGTATGGTGTCCTAATAAGGTTGTAGGGAGCCATACAGATATCACAGGAACTATACTGGAAGAGCCGATATTTCAAATGCCGGCGGATAGTATGGCACCTGAGATTAGTTTACAGCTTAGCTGAACATATTTATACCGACTAGGCAAAAGGTCGATCGATCGATTGTGGTGCCGGCACCTGGTACACTGATGGATCACAATTTAGTCAGGAGGCAGGTGCAGGCATATGCGGAATGTTCTCTAGAAGGAAGATATCTATATGTCTAGGGAAACATACTACGGTTTTCCAGGCCGAATTGTTTGCAGTCGCAGCCTGCGCCGAGGAAATTCGGGAAGCAGGCTGCGCAAACAAAAAAATTAACATAATGACTGATAGTCAGGCGGCTATTAAAGCCATTAAGAACCCATCTACCAGGTCTAAGCTGGTGAAATATTGTAAACAGGTCCTCAATAAACTGGCACAAGACAATACAGTGTCGCTGATATGGGTGCCAGGACATGAGGGAATTAAAGGCAATGAGAGAGCCAACAAACTGGCCAAAGAAGGTACTAATAGGAACGTCATAGGACCAGAGCCTGTATGTGGAATCACTAAGGATTCCGCTAAAAGGGAGATCTGGTTATGGCTATAAAAAGAACATAAAAATAAATGGAGGTTAACGGAAGGTCAACTCCATACCAAAACACTACTAAGGGAGCTGGACGGAAAGTTTTCAGCCAACCTAATTCGTAGTAACAAAAAAGAAATTAAAATAATTGCCGCGTTAATAATCGGAGATTGTCCTTTAAGGAAGCATTTGTACAGCATGGGCTTGGTTAGCGAGCCCTGGTGTAGGAGATATGGAAAACAAGAGGAAACTAGCCTTCATGTAATATGCACGTGTGAGGAACTGAAGGAACTCAGACAGAAATATTTCGGGAGAGATCTATTGGATCCTTCGAGTGTACTCAAACTTCCCCTGAGGAGGATAGTGGCTCTTATCGAGGACACAAGACTAACAGAGTGGAACTGAGAGATCTATTGGGGATAGTACAAAGAGCAGTGTGCTGAAGTGCCTGAACGTGCTGGCGGCCAACCCAAAACAGAAGAAGAAGAAGAAAGGATCACTAATAAGATCGTAGAAATTAATAATTCGCCTTGAATACTAGAAAATGTTATTAACTTTGTTAAGCGAAGAAGTTTATGCTGTAGAGATAAAGGCGGTGGCCATATTACGCACCTTATTTAATGAATATTGTTAAGTAATAGATAGTGTTTTGTTCTTCTTTTGATTTAAACAATAGGGTAAATGGATCATCAAAACTCCACACGACGAACTTCAATGGATGCCTTCACAAATGACGAAGGTGAATTTCTCCAATAAAAAACCGTTTCTTTTCAGAACCAACACATTTGTGTCAAAAGAAAATTGCTTCAATGTCATACTTGCTTATTTTGTATACTGCATTAATAAATTGCTGTGCTTACTTTAATTATGAATTCATCTTCATTCTAAATATTATGAGATTTTACACATCTAATGTTTAATCTGATTTGGTTTTTGATATTAGTTTTCAAATTTTATTTTTTCATTGTAATTTACACATTTCAACAACAAACTTTCAAATAACCGTCTTTTCTTACTTTAACTTAAATATTAGGCTAGTTTAGTGGATGTCACTTGGCAACTCTTATTTAACGATTTAGTAGTACGACATGTAGGTTAAAATCACTTAATCAATCTAAGACATAACTGATTTTATCCATGGAATACTCTGAAAACTATTTGTGACTCACTCAATATATTTTAATATACTTACTTACTTTTATAATCAGAATTGTGGTTTCATTACATACATTTTTAAAAGCAACGGTACAATTTGGACTATGAGATAGTGTACCAACGAAACTTCAACGGAAAGAAAACTAATTATAAAATCAATATATATTCCAGACAATTTCCAATTTATTCTATATTTACAACTTGGCAACCACAATTTCCTATTGGGAATAAATTGTAAATACATTTTTAGTATAGATTAAGAAAAGTGTAAGAACTCCCTCATCATTAATCTCAATTATTATAACGTGGATATGAATTATTATAAAAGTAATGAATATATTTTATAATAGTTATTTACTTTATTAGTGGGATAGAAGCATTATTACACTACGAGTGTGAATGATTGCAAATGACGAGGGCGTTAGCCCGAGCTTTATTTGCAATTAAGTGAGTTCTGTAATATACCCTAGCTTACGTGTGATGTACAAAACTTTATCTACATTCAACAAAATCTAAATCTATAATTTCCATTAAAAGTACAAATCAAACTTTCGGAGTGCTATGGCAACCGCTCAAATTTGTTGTGAAAAATTTTTTAAATGTCAACAGTTTTTGGTGCAAATTGTACATCAATAGTGTTATCCCCATAATAATGCGTGATTCAGAAACGGAAAATCTGCGCTTGGAAATTGAAGAAGCTGCTGCAAAAAATGTTGTCTCTCACTTTTACCAGATAAGTCGTAAGATAAGTATGAAATTTTTAATAAACGGTTCTCTGATTGGTGTACATCCAAGAAAGTTATGAATGAAGCAAAAGAAGAATAATATTGGCATTTTTTGAAGGATTATCGATGAAGCAGAAGTGGGCTTTCTATTAAATATTGCGAGCCACAATCTCAATGAAGCAAAATGTTATATTAGTAACTTTAATCTTTTAATAGCTTTTTCGAAAAAGCAATCAGTAGATCACAGGCCATAGAAATCCAGAGTATTAACAAAAGAGGATATTGCAAAATTTTTAAAAGAAGCTGGAGATAAAGAATTTTTGTTAGTAAAGGTAAAAACCTTCTGAATGTTTGATATAATGAAACTAGACCAGAACCAGAACCGAAGTATGAGATGGTACCCAAAAATTCCCGGAATTTTAATGTATAGTACAGCTCTACAGTTGTGTTTGAGTTATTCTGCGACACTACAATGTCTGATGTGAAAGAGCAAAAAATGTCATTAAATTCTGCTTTAAAGTTGGTAAAACGGCAGCGGACACTCCGAGAATGCTTAAACAATGGCTTTGTGAGCATGCTTTAGGCCAGGCACAAAGTTACGAGCGATTTAAAAAGGACGTGCGTCTGTTGATGAATCCATTGACGGAAAACACGTCACAAAATGTGGCAAAAGTGCGTGATGCTATCCTGCAAGACCAAAAGAGAGCAATCCATGACATTTGTAACATTGTCGGTTTGTCGTACAGCGTCTCTGTTCGGCGTGCTTAACATGCGGCGGAGGATCCTACACCACGACAATGCACCAACCCACACGTCACTTATTGTGCGTCAGTTCCTAGCCTCAACGAAGACGGCAGTACCCCTCCCTGCCTACTTCCCAGATCTTGCCCCTTGTGACTTCCTCCTGTTTCCGAAGTAGAATCTGAAGCTTAAGAGGCGCCGTTTTGAAACAACTGAGGAGATCCAGACCGAATCGCAGGCAGTGTTGAACACGTTAACACGCGAGGACTTCCAGCACAGCTTCCAGTCATGGACAAGTCGCTGGGATCGGAAGAAGAATACTTGGGGATGGTAGTGAATAAGTTGTAAGAACAATATATTGTGTTTTTTTTCACATTCCAGGAATTTTTGGCTAACACCTCGTATACTGCGTGGGTATAGCAAATTTAGAAAAAGTGTAACTTACAGAATAAAATCATGTAGCTGCGTTATTGCGTATTGTGTACTAAATAAAATTATTTGTATATAAATTGCAATTTAGTTTCTGGAAAACAAATGTTTTTTAAATAAAGTACTTTGGAATAGAAATAAAACTACGGTTTTAATCTTCACTTTTAATCATTACTCGTAAAACGACAATTGTTTCGCCAACACAGTGACTTCCTCAGGTGTTTACATCTAAACAGTACGTTACAAACTTGAGGAAGCCACTGTGTTGGCGAAACAATTGTCGTTTTACGAGTAATGATTAAAAGTGAAGATTAAAACCGTAGTTTTATTTCTATTCTTAATTATGGATCTTCATCAAGTAAATGCCGAATCAATTCAATTAAAGTAGTTTACATTTACTTGAACATAACTCTCCCAACGATTAACTAAAGCAAAAATACCAAAAGCAATCCCAATCTAGAGTTGAGGAAGGTTTCGATACCATATTTAACCGTTTCTTCATTAAGAAATTATTTCCTTAGCAATCTGTTGTTTGATGGATTTAATCAAGGTTGTAGAATTTGCTGTCTATTTGTGAGTGCTAGATGCTATATTTTCAATTTATCCTGAACTTATTGAAGCATTTGAGAATAATCAATTATACCATGTGCACTTTATCATCACTAGCAGCATTTTCTATCGAAGAACCAAATGGTTTCAAGTATACATAAGTCGAAATTTCGTAGCTACCCCGCAGGTTTGATGATTAAGTGGCACTCACTAAGTCGTAGTCGTATTCTTGTTCTGGAGAAAAGTTGCTCTTCGATCTCTATATGCATTTCTTAGATCGCGACTACTTTCAATGTTATTTTGGAGTAGTATCTACCGAAGACATTCACATTTACTCCAGATTATGCCCTCAATGTTTATATGGTATACACGGACCAGTATCTAAGTGTTCTTGTCAATTGGAAGATCGTTGTCTCTGTTTAATCGTTGTTTACATCCATTGATGATGTGCTTATAGCTAGGAGATCCACATGATTCCGGATTATATGTCTGTCTTTCGCACTAGTTCATTTAGCGTTATCCAGGGTGCACATGTTTTTTATTCTACTACGGACGTGAACTAAATCTGCACCCCAGTATTTTTACACGAAAGGAAAAATCATTGCATATGCACCAACAAGGAATTATTACTGTTTATTTGAGAAAACCTGGTATCTCTCACACATACGTGCTTCTGTTGAGAAAAATTCAAAGGTTACTTGTAAAATTAACATTCTAAGTAATTGTAAAAACAATTTACTTACCTATATTAAATAATTTGTATAATAAAATAAAAAAACACTTGGTATAATTGTTTCACTTTAGTCGGAATTAACTCGACACGTGTTTTGACCTCTTGAACATAATCTAAGAATTTACAAATTCAAATTAAAATCTAAAGCTACCAATACCTATTGATAAGTCTGTGCTAGTGACTTAATTACAGCGTCGATGATGGGGGTGTTTCCGAAGTCTAATTGTGTGTTTGTGCGTTTTTTCCCATTGAAACTGTTGTGTAATAATGAATGCATGTATACAATCTATGCAATGTTCAGCAAAACCCGTATTTCTATCATACGGTTTATTAAAATAATCTGTAACTTTTAATATATTTTCCTTCGCCCTGTATATTAAATAACGTCTGTCAGTTTCTAATTTTGAAAGAATTAACCATATTATAATATATAGTACAGAGCTACGACATATTAATGCAAATTAAGGACTTTTAATTTGTGGAATAATGAAGACAAAACATATTAACGACATCATAATTTAGGCAAAATGTCTTGATAAATATGAACCAAGCAATATATATATTATATATATATATATATATATATATATATATATATATATATATATATATATATAAAGGAAATGGTATATACGTGACAAATGTATATCAGGAATATTACCACCAAATACAAGGTCAGCTAAATATAACGGCGAATGAAATGCCCTATTTAATGATATTGACTAAATTCTATACAAGCCATAATTTACAAATCATCTTAAAGTAAAAACATTTAAATTAAAATGACTTTTTAGCAAGTTAGTAATGTATTTGAACTCTGCTTTATATATATATTTACAGACACAACATATTTTATGGCTTGAGATTTACATTTTTTGTTAAAAAAAGGATTACAGAAATCTGGACTGTATTCTGAAGTGAAAAAGAAGAAGGATTTTTATGCAATATCATAGTTCTTCTTTTAATAACAATCTAGCAACTAAATTAAAAACTTCAATTTAGAGATTTTCGGCAAAAGTGCTTTATCGGCAACTCTCCACAGCTTATTCCTAATATGTCCACAAGCCTGTTGTACCCCATTCGTATTCGTCTATTTTCTATACTTCTTGGTACGACTGCATAATAAACGTCACTTGAGTCTTGATAGTATAATGAAAAATTCTTGAAAGGTCACACCTATCCCGGAATGTGTGGACGCATTTCGACAAGCCTCTAGGGCCCAATTCTTCCCAAATGTTCACGCACATATGCGCATGCGTCCTCGACGTTTTATTATGTATGAATCGTAATGAATAATAGTAATATGAAAAGTAATTAATGATAACAATATGAATAGTAACTATATTTGTATGTGCGTTAGTTGTGGCAAACAACTTTATAAAGTGTGTTTTTTATAGAGGTATAGAGCTTTGAAATGGAATAAAACAAAAATGATTTTTTTAAATTGACATGAAATTTACTTTATTCGAAAGATAATCTTCTGGCATTATAATTTAAATATGACTTCTGGCATATGACCTCGGACGTAGTCTAATATGGAGGTCTAATTTTCCATGACTTTTTCCAACATTTGTGGCCGTATATCGGCAATAACGCGGCGAATGTTGTCCTCCAAGTGGTCAATCGTTTCGGGCTTATCGGCGTAGACTAGCGACTTCACATATCCCTACAGAAAATAATCTAGCGGCGTTAAATCGCACGCTCTTGGAGGCCAATTCACGGGTCCGAAACGTGAAACTATGCGGTTACGAAACGTTTCCTTCAATAAATCAATTGTGGCACGAGCTGTGTGACATGTTGCGCCGTCTTGTTGAAACCACAGCTCCTGCACATCATGGTTGTTCAATTGATGAACGAAAAAGTCAGTAATCATGGCTCTATAGCGGTCACCATTGACTGTAACGTTCTGACGGGTCTTCCTCTACGCTACGCTCTACAGCAGCAATGTTCTGACGGGTCTTCCTCTACGCTACGCTCTACAGCAGCAATGACTTCTTCTGTACGCACTGTACGACGTCTCTGTGGATGCGTATTATCATTTAGAGTAAACGTGGTGCGAAAACGTTCCATAGTTAATGAATTAATTGCTATGGACGACTATGGACGACTATGTTGACCGTAAAATGGACGTAGTGCGCGATTCGTATTTCGAACAGAACCATGATTTTCAAAATAAATTTGCACAATTTGGAAGCGTTGTTCAGGCGTCAGTCTATTCATGTTGAAATGCCAAACCAAACTAAACATAAATCACTTGACAGCTGACAAAATGGCCGCCAGCTAAAAAAGTTGCCGTCTTAAAGTTATATACCTCTATAAAAAACATCCGTTAGTTTGTATACTTTGAAACGACATGTAAAAATGTTTCATCCAAACGAAAATACCTAACCTGTTGCTTTCATTGCCGTCCGTAGTGGCTGAAAATTTCAAATATAAATGCGATGAATGTAACATCTTTTTTAACAATATTTACAAATTTAATCATTACAATAAAAAGTTACACAAACTGCAACAAGAAAACCAAAGAAGTGGCAAAAAAGTGTCCATCGTGTGATAAACTATGTTCTACTAAAGTAGATATGATTAAGCATTTTAATGGGCTACATAATTTGAACAATGAATTCAAGAATATTAACTTTTCTTCGCGCGAAGAATTCCATAAATGGCTATGTTATTTTGAAAAGCAAACAATTGCTAAATTTATATTAGAGAAAAAAATACGCGATGTTTGCTTCCAGTTTCTATTCCAGGCAAAGGATGTGTATTGGACTTTTCTTCGCGCGAAGAATTCCATAAATGGCTATGTAATTTTGAAAAGCAAACGGTTGCTAAGTTTATATTAGAGAAAAAAATACGTGGTGTTTGCTTCCAGTTTCGATTCCAGGCAAAGAATGTATATTGGACTTAGGTGTCTGATATCTAAATTCATTTTCCGCCTGTAATAATAGGTTCCCGTTGTCGTCGAACAATGAACATCGAGGATTGGGAAATCTACTTCGAAACTTTATCTTTTAATAGATAGTTTTTTTTTTAAGATCCAATCATCAAGCAGCTATGACGACGTTGGAAGAAACGCTGCCACTACTTCAACAAGTGGAGATGGGAGTTTATCCAGTGAATTGTATGTAACTTAAATAAAGCAAAATAATTTCAACTTTTTTATTATATATTATCATCAAGCAACCCATGATTTTTTAAAATGTAATAAAAACAGGTAGGTAATGACAATTTTTGAGAAAAGGAGCTGACAAGTAAATGTTGGATCCTTAGTAAAAATATTTTGATTACTTAAAACTATAATAATAATAAAACTTTTCCACGCAGTTGTTACTTTTTTGTTTTATTTTTTTTCTGCATCAATTATATATATATATATATATATATATATATATATATATATACAGGCTGATTCATTTTCGGCCCTCACCATGGGGATCTCGCTTATTATTGGAGATAGAGTATAGGTTAAAATTTGGCAAAGTTGTTAAATTTTGTGTTTGTTATAAATCCGTACAGAAAATAGACCTGTGACAAATGACCTTCGATATTTAAAAAAAAAACGCGAAAACCCCATTTTCTTCTTTTACCTGTAGCACCGACATTTGACCTTGTAGAGAAAATATAAAAACACATCCTTGTGGCCATTTCTAAACCTCTATCCAGTGGTGTTTCGTTTCTTTCTGGTCATAATCAACTATCTAATTTCTTATAGGCGCCATATTGGATTTAGACATCTTCAGAAAGGGTTTTTTTTTCTGATTTCAACCATGTACCACATGCTGACTAAAGTTTTTGACATTAGGTTTTATTTGAAAGAATAAATTATAAGATTAAATAAGGTAGCCATAGAATTTCAATCTGTCAAACATTTCATTTATTGTTCATTAATAATACAAAAATGTCATACACTAACGAAGAGAAACGAGATATGATAAGTATTTTTTATTCTTCGAAACGAAATTCAACAGTAGCGAGTACAAGATAACAAAAACATTAATAAAAATACATAGAAAACTAAACAATAAACAATTACAGTAAATGTTCAATTATCTGGCCATCTTCGGTAATGCACAATTGGGCACGCCTTCTGGCATTTTGTACTGCCCTTTGTATAGTTCTTCTAGGAACTGCATCGAAGGCATTCTGAAGTCTGTCTCGTAATTCTTCAATGTTTTGTGGCGCATCTAATTTATAAATATTATTTTTAACATATCCCCATAAAAAAAAAATCTAGCGAACTTAAATCAGGTGATCTCGCAGGCCATTCAACAACTCCCCTATTTCCAATCCAACGGTTTGCAAACTCTTGATTTAAGAAATTTATAACAACAGCTGCATTGTGTGCTGGTGCGCCATCTTGTTGCCACCATAAATATTGTAATTCATTTAATGGGATATTGTCGTCAAAATAGTCAGATACGTATGTACGTAAAATGTTTAAATATCTTTCTTCATTTAAATGTTCTTCATACATAACTGGTCCTAAGAGACGATTTGCCAAAATACCCATCCAAACGTTAATTCCAAAACGATGCTGTGGTCTTCTAGCCCTGTTTTGTCGGGGATTTTGTACTGCCCAATAGTGCTCCGTATTTCTGTTGAACATTCCAGAATTTGTAAATTTTGTTTCATCTGACCAGATGATTTTGCTTAAAAAATTTTCGGCATTTTCTATCCTTCCCATTAATCAATTACAATATTCTAGCCTTCTCAAATTAACTCCAGGCAGTAAAGAGTGACTAACATGGATTCGGTATGGTTTAAACCTACTTTTATGTAAAGTTCTCCAAACTCTGGACTGGCACAAATTTAATTCTGACGCTACTTCGCGTGTAGAAATTGATGTATTATTATTTATCTATAAAAATACAAGATTAACATGAAATTTGAAAACACGCTTTTAATTTACCATTTGTAAAATATCTTGTCGATTTTCATTTAAATTCCTGTTATCTTGACCATTACGCGGCTTAGTAAACGATCCATTCTCGACCAAATTTCTGTCGAGATCTAGAAAAATGGTACGATGAGGCTGTTGTCGTTCTGGATATAATTGTAGATAGAGTAAAATCGCTTTGGGAAGACACCAATCTGCGCGAGCGAATCGCGCAACCTGAGTATTAACGCCCTCAAAAACATAAGTCGGGTTGGGTCTAAATTAGCGCGCAATTTAAAATTCGAATTTTACGTAAAACGTTTTGTATTTTTATTTCGTGTGCAGCGGAAACAACATATTTCATTTATTATGTTCGTTTGCCATGAAACATAATTTCATAAACACATTCTATTGTCTGAATGAATAATAAAGCGTTATTATTTTATTTATTTTCAAGTGGGATTTTTAACAGAGATACAACCAACAATTTCTAGTTCAATTATTTATTTTCATTATAATTTAAACATTTACATATATCACAGTTTTTCTTCTTTTACGAAGATTTTATTCATTATATTTGTAAATTTATGAATATTCATTCGGAGTAAAAATAATTTGTTGTTTACACGTCGTCTTTTATTACTACATAATTATACATAAATACCCTTAGTTACTAATGACATAAATACAAAGATAACTACACATATAAATAAGTTATATTTCAACAATTATTCATCAACTTAATCAGTTTAAAGAGTAAAATTTAATTTACCATTAAAAATATTCCCTACAAACAATATTTATTTCTTGCTATCGTTTATCATTGCTTGCAATATACGACAAAGATTACATTATGACAGTTTAAAGCGTAAAACATAATTTACCATTCATATTTCTCTTTTCGATAAAATTGTACACGTTATGAATGATTTCCCGTGATTGTTCTGCTATTATTTGTCTTTTTTTCACTGGTATTTCAACATCTGCTGGATCACGACATCCAGATGTGGACGGTAAACTAGACATAATAATCTATAACAAATAAAGTACATGTTTCAACAAATCCTATTAAAAATTCATGAAAAATAATGTAATACCTACAGATATAAAGGCCTTCTATTCCAAATAGTTGTGAAAACAACTGATTTTGTAATAAAATAAACTCAAACAACTGATTTTGTAATAAAATAAACTCAAACAACTGATTTTGTAATAAAATTAACTCAAAGAACACGATCGACACCTTACGGACGCTAGAAGACAACTGAAGAATATTACAGTCAATGTTATTCGGCCTGTCTATACATGCAAGAACTATGTCTTTCTCTCTCGTTTGGGGTACACTTTTCTTTATAAGTTCCAAATTGGTTTCTGCGTCAGTGTCTTCCCAAATTGACACTACTCTATCTTGTACTCGCTACTGTTGAATTTCTGTTCGAAGAATAAAAAATACTTATCATATCTCGTTTCTCTTCGTTAGTGTATGACATTTTTGTATTATTAATGAACAATAAATGAAATGTTTGACAGATTGAAATTCCATGGCTACCTTATTTAATCTTTTAATTTATTCTTTCAAATAAAACCTAATGTCAAAAACTTTAGTCAGCATGTGGTACATGGTTGAAATCAGAAAAAAAACTCTTTCTGAAGATGTCTAAATCCAATATGGCGCCTATAAGAAATTAGATAGTTGATGATGGCCAAAAAGAAACGAAACGTCGTATAAAAATTTAGAGTACATCACTGGATAGAGGTTTAGAAATGGCCACAAGGATGTGTTTTTATATTGTCTCTACAAGGCCAAATGTCGGTGCTACAGGTAAAAGAAAAAAGAAAATGGGGTTTTCGAGTTTTTTTTTTAAATAACGAAGGTCATTTGTCAGAGGTCTATTTTCTTTACGGATTTATAACAAATACAAAATTTAACAACTTTGCCAAATTTAAACCTATACTCTATCTCCAATAATAAGCGAGATCCCCATGGTGAGGGCCGAAAATGAATCAGCCTGTATATATGTACTTCTCTTCATTATCAGTAAGAAATGTACATTCCGCAGGACACTTACATTCATTCTATTAGCTATTATTGCTATTTTGCCTTCTTATGGTGATGATTAAAATTGTAAATATTGTTATAAAAGTAGTTGCATTCATAGCATTTATATTTAAAATTTTAAGCCACTTTGGACGGCAATGAAAGCAGCAGGCTAGGTATTTTCGTTGGGATGAAACTTTTTTACATGTCGTCTCAAATTATACAAATTAGAAAATTGTTTTAAAACGTCATGGACGCATGCACATACGTGCGTGAGAATTTGGGAAGAGTAGGGCTCTAGAGGCTTGTCGCATTTCGCTGTTATTGGAGTTTGTCAACACAGTATCCTGGACAGACATGACTTTTCACTTCCAGACTTCGCGTATATATAGTTAGTATAATGAACTTACTGTAAATGAGAACTAACGAGTACTAAAGCTCACTTTTACATGCAATGTCTAATGTATTGAATTAATTTCTACATTTTGACAAACTAAGTTTGTACCAGTATGCAGAAACGCAACACGTCGCGGCGCCACCTTTCTGATTGTTAGGATAATGAAAAATTCGTGAAAAGTCACACCTATCCCGGAATGTGTGGATGCATTTCGATCTTATTGGAGCTTGCCAACATACAGTATCCTGGACAGACATGATTTTCATTTCGATGCTTCGTATATATATAGTTATAGTCTGTCCGGGATACTGTGTGTTGACAAAAATCATATTTTGCCGAAGATTTAAAGGCATGTCATCCAAAAATTCTGGTAGCTGTTGTTGTAGAAAATCTAAATAATTTTCTCCATTTATGCGGTACTGCAAAATATGAATAAACTAAAAATACTGAAAAAAAATAAATAAAAAATCCTCTAGCCTTCTAAAGACAATTAGCATTCGGCAAACAACGCCCAAGCAATCGCATCACATACAATCGCGTTGCTCGGCCTGCGTTATTATTTGAAGCACCAAGAGCTGTCAACATATCGTAATACTAACAATTTTTGTAGTTTCAAGCCATGATTTGTAATATAAAAAAAAATTTACATGTTTAATTTTTCATTTGTTAAAAATCAGTCAAATTAAAAAATGGTAAAGGAACATTTGTTCCAATTTTTGATAATTAACGTTATTGAATAGTCCGCGTCCGCGAATTTTGTAACACCCTTTATATACAAGTAAATATTAATAGCGAAAATCGACCCTATTACAATTTTTTTTCCACTGGTGGGTATTTTATACCAAGAATATTTATTTATTGATTTCTATATATTCTCGTCACGGTGATTACCGTCATAACACTATATTAAAATTGATGATATTAGACACCACTTACGTAATGAATACCAAATTTATAGATAGTTTGTAGATAGTAATAACGTCCGCTACTTTCCAATACTTAAGACTGAATTGATTATTATACGTTAGCAATAGTGTAAATTCTTTTGTCGCAAAGGTAAAGAAAATAAAACAATTTTTGTGTAAATATGGAATTATTTAGTTTTTTTTTTTAATACAGGTATGAATATGAATTGTTTTTAATCATGCCCTTTATTGAGAATTTAAATTGCGTATTGCGAGTTATAAATAGAGTGCAGATTTATAAGCACAAAAAAATCAAAATAGCGCTTAAAAAATCTCAAAATCATTTCAAAATAAGCACATAAAATGGCATAAAAATTAGAGACTAAGCATAAAAATAATGACGTTAGAAATTAATAATATTCTTTTTTAACATAAAGACTTACAAAACACTATCAAAACTAAAGGATATAATGTTATAAAAAGTTTGGAACAAGAAATTAACACATACTATTCATTTTTGAACCAATATCTAATTGTTTTTCTAAACATCCCCTTCTTCTATCACTAAGCACATATTTTAAGTGAGAAAAACTTCGTTCGACATGTACACTATAGATTGGGGCATATCTAAACTTAGGAATAATAGTTACATTTATAGCAAGATCCTCAACAAAATTCCTTCAATAACATTTGATATTTTATTCAAAAACATGTACCCCGTATTTTTATTCAAAACTTCAGTCAATTTATTAAAAATTATTTCTCCTGAAGCGTCACGTGCTAGTGAAGAATCATTCTTAAAATTCTCAATTATTTCCATAGCGTCTACTAGGGCCAAATTCTTTTCTACGAGTTTCGTGATAGCTTTGCTTACAAAACTTAACTGCTTTATTTTTTATAATCTCTTGACACTTTACAATTGCGCGGATACAGAGATACGCTCTCCTTGAAAGGCTCGAAATGGTCGACATAATACGAGGGATGTCTTTTATATTTTACATACTGGGACATAGTGGACGCCACTAATCAAATGTCAGTACTAAAAAGTAACCTCCATCTTTAGTTAGCCTAAATCCAAAGTTTTAGTGCGATACGTCTAGTGTTGTAGTTCCAACGAACTCTCAGGGTTCACAAGTTCGTCGAAAAATGGAATTAAACCGTGAAAATTTTCGAAGACAATTATCTCAACAAGAGTGCCTCGCCGAAGTTGGTTTCTGTTTTGGTAATGAAGCATCACATCAGGCAACAATTTCTCGTTCGTATGGAGATTTTAAACGTAGACGGATTAGTCTTAGCGACGATCTGAGAGCAGGTGCACCAAAATCGCCAGTAACTCAGGAAATGTCGATGCTGTGCGCAAACTCGCCAACGAAGGTCGATATGTGACATATCGCGAAATTGAGGCGTCATTGGAGATTTCAAAGACCTCAATCCAAAAAATTTGCATGAAGAATTGTGTGCAAAAAAAAAATATTTTCTCATTGGATATCGCATCTGTTGACCGAAGAACAGAAAACAGCTGGGGTGAATTGGTGTCAAGAAACTCTATACCGCTTCAACGCATGAAATTCTAAAAACGTGTACCGTATTGTGAGTGGTGATGAATCTTGGATTTACACATACGATCCAGAAAATAAACGCCAGTCTGTTTGGTGTTCCAAGGTGAAGAAAAAACGACAAAAGTCATCCGTTCTCAAGTGTCTCCAAAAGGATGGTCGCGACATTCGACTGTTGTTAAGTAGGTCATGTAGCAACAATTTCTCTACAAGATCAAAACGATTGGTATACAACTATTTGCTGGCCGCAAGTCATCGCTGAGCTCCGAGAAACCAACCCACAGCGACGTTTCATCCTCCACCAAGACAATGCAACTTCGCACACAGCTCGGAAGACAATTGAATTTTTAACGCAACAAAACGTTGAATTGTTAGACCATCTTTCGTACAGTCCAGACCTAAGTCCCAGCGATTTCTTTACCTTTCCGAAAATCAAGGGCGGATTGCGTGGTCAAAAGTTCAAGTCGTCAGAAGGACCAGTCGATGCTTTCAAAAAAGCAATTTTGGCTGTACCAACACGAGTGGAATAACTGCTCCAGAGTTGGTTCGAGCGCATGCAAAAGTGCATAAATCTTCGTGGAGATTAGTTTGAAAAACAATAAAATCTAAAATATATCTACTGTTTTGTTCCAGCTCTATATGTAAAATATAAAAGACAACCCTCGTAGTAGGCAGTATCCTAGCAACGTACCCTACCTTGTAATAATCGGTTCAGGAGGAAGCGGTATACCCGGCATTCTTCTCCGAACCAATTGAACACTCACTGGAGCCTTTAAGAGAACTTTCTTTCCAGTTTTTACTAAAGTAGTTACCAAAAGAAAACTGACACCAAAAAAAATTAACCGCGTGCGTTCATTTGTTATGTAATTAATGTTTGTATACAATCAGAATAACTGCGCCATCAAAAATCACTTATGGCATAATAGTTAGAAATCTGCGCTCTAGTTATAAATTTATTGAAAAGATTATATCCACATTTGAATTTACTATTGATTATTTACAATATGATGTACCGCGATACGATTAGAGCAAATATTTATTCGTAATAAATACATAACTTCCAAGCAGCTCGAACTAGTTTTGTTTGATATTAAATTTACAAAAGGTATGTATATAGAGGGCATCAGATAAGATTCAAAATAATTTTATGAGAGTGATTGTATATAGAAATATTTACGAATATATATAAGGTAAGCAAGCCCATGAATAGCTGACATATTAAAGTTAGCAAATTAAGAAATAATTAAAATCGGATAATACAAAAAAAGCTTCATGTGGTTTTGCACAAGTAATTAATTATTTGTAACTCATAGTGACCATGTTTTATTGAAAATACAAAAACGTATTTACAGAATTATATTAATTTTGAAAATATATACATATCTTCCAATATTTATCAATGCCGATTTCTAATAATTAGTAGAAGTTGAGCAAAATTTACCCACCAATACTTTGTTCACCACCGTTTCTTTCAATATAAAGAAAAGTTAATTCCATACGGCTTACTAAATTAACCCTATAGTTGACCTTCAGTCTCTACTTCTTTTTATGTTCTCTTTTTGAAGACTCTCTTTAACCCTTCCTTGGCCAGTTAATGGACTATCTCATTGCCTTTAATTTCCTCATGTTCTGCCAGCCATATCAGCGACACCAGTTTAACCAGTTTCGACTAGGTAATTGAGTTCATAATAGCCTTAACAGTCGCCTGACTATCAGTCATTATGTTGATCCTAGTGGCTGGCTGCCCGAATTTCCTCGGCGCAGGCTGCGACTGCGAACAACACAGCCTGGAAAATCACAATATCCCAAAACCCAAAGATCTCTTTGTTATAGGGCACATTCTACAGATTCCTACTCTTGTGCCATGATTAGTTTATGATCCATCCATGGACCACATATCGGCACCTCGATCGTTCGAGCGACTGTTTGCTCGTTCCCAAGTCGGTATAGATATATTCGGCTTTACTGTAAATATAATCTCAGGGGCTATACTCTCTGTCGGCATTTGTAATACCAGCCCCTCCAGTACAACTATCGTCATATATATAAGCTATTAGCTTTCAGCCTTAGGATCGCGGTCGTGGCCTCTGCTATCACAAGTAGTTCTAGCAGAGGAAGACACACAATGAGCTCTATGGAGGCGGTTTTCATGCTGTTCATGGCTCCTGTGACTCCTAACGGAGCCTGGCACTGGATAGTCGTGAGAAGTTCCATCCATCAGACAACTGGTCCATAAGTAATCATTGGTCTTACTACCCGTGGACTTACCTTGTTGGGATACATTTGTTATACGAGAGTGACGCTGAAATTACTGAGATGTGATAACACCACTCAATTAGAATGACATTTATTGCGCATGCCTTTCACTTCAGACATGAATAAACTTGTATGCTAACGTAAGCGGCGTTAGTACTGTTACAGCGAATGTTTAAATACATGTAGTCATGGAACCATGGAGTTAAACCGAGATCAGTTCAGGGCTATGATACTTTATGATTTTAAAGTGGGCCTTAATAAAGAAGAATGCATGCAACACTTGCATACGACTTTTGGGGACGAAGCACCATCTCGGGCTACGGTTTTTGAGACGGTTTATAGAATATCGCCGTGGTCGCAGTTACTTGCATGGTAAGGAACATACAGGTACGCCAAGGTCAACATTCACCTCTGAAAATGTGTCCTGTGTTTGTAAAATGTTGCACCTACGCGACGATAGAGGCCTGAAAGAAGAATTGCGTGTGAGAAACAGAAATACAGAAGGCCGAGCGTGTAAGAATTAGCCGTGAAACGCTGGAGAGGTTAAAAAAAACTGGTCTTATTTCTAAAATCGTCACCGGTGATGAGACCTACATTTTTTTCTTATGATGTTCCTGTGCGCCAAGGGAATAGTGTATGGGTGTACGAAAAAGAGTCAACGCGACTGTGAAAAAATAACGTGCGATGAAGAAAGTTATGTACGCCGTTTTAAGTACTGGGCTTGTGAGAGCTGTCAAGTCAGGAGGACAAAAGACTGACACGATCGCCTGGTACACTCAATATTGTCTGCCCGAGGTTCTCCGTGGACTGGCTTAAGAGCTTGGAAAAGATCAGCTCTAGACCAACAGTGCTGGAAGCGGAAGATATAGGAAGGCCAAGGTTTAATTTGGGATGTAGCGTAACTAGGAAGGAGGGAATATTAAGAAAATACATTCTTTGTTACAAGAGCATTACATCGCAATTATCTAACTTGCGTTGTTGTTATCGGCTATTGCTTGACAGGGTTTCTTTTATACTTAAAACAAGATTTTTGTCTAATCTGTGCTAAAGAACTATCAAAGTTATTTAATCTGATAAGATAATTGATTCAAATTCGGCAGGCCCTTTTCCCTTAGCGTCATTTTCATGTAAATTCTGAAATTTTCGGATCGCCAATTTAATGTTCTCCTATTTTGAATCTTCCAGGATGTGCACAGAGGACGGTATTTTAAATAGTTTTCCTCTTGAAGTATCACATTTGATGCTTTTTCACCAAACAACTTTTTTGCAGACTTTGGGAAACATCTATGGTGAATTTTCATAAATTGTTCAGCATCTAAATTTCCGGAAAGGAAATATGGTGAATAAAACCACATTAAGCCAACCTATGCCATTCTTCCGGAAGTTCACACAAACAAATGAAACTTTATCTGTAAACACTTGATTATAAATTTATCTGTGCCTACAGAAATCGATGATCAATGTGATTTTAGGTGAAAAGCGGCTTAGACGTGAGCAAATTTATTTTATTGCTATATTCGATCCTTTTTTTAATTAATTTTTGTGAGTTTGACCCAATGGTAAATTAAGATGTTAACGAAACATCACTACAATGATAATCTTATCCTGTCTTTTTATTACTACGGCAGAAATTCTACGTTCCGAAAAATCGACCTTTCATTATGTTCGAATATTTCGTACTCACTTTCTAATAAACGACTGCGAGTTTTGAAAGTGTTAAGCAGTTAGCGGCTGTAACAAAATTACTCGAGGTCTTCTTGGAGGAATACATGGAAAGACCGCCTCAAGACGTTTATTAAATATGGCACTCATGATGATACATGTTCGCTTAGATCAGCAATTAGTACAATACTAAAGTTTTTCAAGTAACGAATGGATGTATCTATGTGAATGTAATTCATATTATAAATATTAATTTGTAAGTCCTGTTCTGCATACCGTGAGTTCTAAATAATCGTGTCACGTGATTTATTGTTGAGCGTGTACCTGGTATGTCAACTCGTAGTTTGGTTATATTGTAAATGTAAAAGCTAAATATGCCACTATATAACATTAAATTGTGTCGTACAGGTTACACGCATTCTTTTCAGCTCAGTAAAATAAGTAACAACAGCTTTATTGGTCTACCTTTTGCGTGCATTCCTACAACGTTCAAATTGTATTTGTTAGTACTAGTACAAGTATATTCGTCAGTTATCGTTAAACATGTAAATAAGGCTAATACTTTGTTTACTCAGATTGTAATACCGAAACTAGGCCTAATTGCACAAACTTCGTTTAATACATTTATCTTTTTTAATATTTTTGAAATTATATTTGATTCTATCTATTTTATTTATTATAATTTATTTATTTATGACTAAGGGTTATTTAAGAGATCATGTGGTTAATTTCTGAGGTAACAGTTTGATATGTAACTTATATTTGGTGAGTTTCCTAGTTTATTATACATATATTAAAAATATGTTTCATTTGAACATTCTTAAACAAAGATATTGACCGACTTTACATTACATTTAGGCCCTAAAAATTCGGAAATTTTTGATAAATTAGAAATACATTTCTTTTTTGATACTTTGATAGAATACAAAATATATTTTGTATTCTCTTGAAAAAGGCGTATACAGCTGAAACATGTAGAGTTTTTTAAATACATATATTTTGAAGTAATATACAGACCTTTAATCGCCTACTGATTAGGTTTACCATATCATACCAAGGTCACGAAGTTATTATATATATATATATATATATATATATATATATATATATATATATATATATATGATGTCTTCTAATGTTCTCGCGGTTGTATAATGTCGAAATGATTCCTCGGGTATAGTTCCTCGTGTGGATTTGGTTCTGAAAAGAACCTCTATCTCGACGTTTCAACGAAATCTCATTTTTCATCAGGAGCAGGTTTGAGTGCATGACCTATTATGTACCATCGCTTCCTCCCCTGTCAGTGGTGGGACATTTGGTGGTTTGTGCACGAAGTTTCGGTGACGGTACCTGAAGGCACTTAATGTTGAGCGGCTTCGGGTGACCAGTCCAGTACTATGATTTTCCTGCTCGCGAACGTCCACGACTGGACAGCCACTGCACGATGCTTGTATCGGTGATTGTCTCCGGCCCCTGGCAAGCAATGGTTTCCATGTCGGTGGTAAACGTTGTGCATCGTCCCATTTGTTCATACTTCCAGGTCCTTTCTTGATTTATATGGCTTCACGTATTGTTCTTCTTTGTATATTTGTACTATTCATTAAAGTTTTGGTATTTTCAAAATCTATTGTATGTCAAGTCAGTATTTCATGTTGTGCTAATGATGACGTGGATGTTTTATTGCGACCTTATATTCTTCTGCCCTGACACTTATTCGCCTGTTAGTTTGCCCGACATACGATTGGTGCAGTTCTTGCAGGGAATTTCCTACACACCTTGATTTTTTTAGTGTATCTTGTCTTTTGGAGTAACTAGCACTTCACATATTTTTCGGTCCGTTGTGAATATTGCCTTTATATCGTGTTTCTTTAGGACTCTGCTAATTCTGTCGGTTGTACCTTTGACGTGCGGTAAAAATGCTCTCGATTTGATATTTTCTTGTCTTTTTTCCTGTTGAGCTTTGTTTCTATTATGTATAGCTACACCAAAACTACACGGACGTTTCTCACGCCACAAATGAAATATTTCACAACTAATATTACAATTTTAATATGAAAATCTTATCAAAATTTAAATTAAAAATGAAAAAAATATGAATCAACATTGTGTGAATAATTTTTTTTTTAATGTGTTTTTGTGCGGTCAGGATATAGCATTCAGAGATGGCAAAAGCAGAAAGATTTGTCTGCTTCGAAACATCGATCTGCCACGTCTTTGCAACGGTACCAGACTTGCAGTCAAACAGTTGATGAACAACATCATCGAAGTCACAATATTGAATTGCAAATATAAAGGAGAAGATGTGCAACTGCCACGTATACCTATGATACCGACAGAGAAGGCATTTGAATTCAAAAGAATGCAGTGCTTTCAATTCGACTCGCCTTCGCAATGACAATCAATAAAGCACAGGGACAATCGCTTCAAGTATGTGGATTGAATTTACAAAATCCATATGGACAGCTGTACGTGGCCTGTTCACACGTTGGCAAAGCCACAAATTTATTTGCGTACCCACCTGATGGCCGAACAAAAGGTAATGTCAACCCGAAGGCATAACAATAACTAGAATTACAAATTTAGGACAAAAATTAAAAAAATATAATTAAATAATTGTTCAATAAATATACGTATATTATTTAATAATAATATAATATAAGTATACACATAAGAAAGACCATCTATTTTATTTGATTTAATGACATTGCAGGGCACGCAGAGCATCCGCTATTTAATTATAAAATTAATTATAAAAAAGCAGTCTTACACTAGGAAGAACAAAAGAGTATCAGGATTAAGTAAAAAATAAGTAATTATATAAAAACGACACCCCTACAAAATGTGCGAATGAAAATCTAATAAATATTTATATTCCTTTACTTTTTTTTGTAAAATACTTTTCGAATCTTTTAAGATTCACTTTCTTCAAAATATTTTTTTATATGTCTTTCTATCTCTTTAATAAGACGCCTGACACAAGGAAAATGTTATTTTATACTCGCGTACTCGAGAATTTACCTCTTCGGAAAAAAGTGTATCTGCGGGTGACATTTCTCTGATACGTTTTTGCCACTTGTTTATGTGTTGGTGCAAAAAGCTCTCAGGCTTCTTTTTACAATCTTTTTATCTTTTAACTGTTTAAATATATATATATATATATATATATATATATATATATATATATATATATATATATATATATATATATATGTAGAATGACTTATGGGAAACTGACGGTTTTCAAATGAACATTACTCAATTGTTTTTCAATAAAGAAGAAGTTTATTTTTACAAAACGAAAGATTAATATTTACCATTTAATGTAACATTGTCATTTATGGAAAATTATATCACTCAAGTGACGGCCGTCCGCTTGAATACAGATTTCAAGTCTCTGCCAAAATTCATTCACAACTCGTGTCAATAGCTCTCGGTCAATCGCATGCACCTCTTCTGTAATAATATCTTGCAACGCAATTAAAGTACGGGGTTTGTGAACATTAAACACGTTCTTTCAAGTACCCCCACAAGAAAAAGTCACAAGACGACAAGTCCGGCGATCTTGGGGGCCACGGCACGTCACCGAAACTAGAAATAAGGCGCCGAGGAAACATGTTTCTCAAAACTTCCATTGATGCATTTGCAGTGTGTACTGTGGCACCATCCTGCTGAAAATAAACATTTCTGAGGTTTATCTGTCTTCTTCGTAGTTAAGGTAGAAAAAACGTATTTAACATGTGAATGTAACGCTCCGAATTCACGGTCACCGTAACGCCATTCTCATCAAAAAAATACGGTCCAATAACACCAAAAGCCGCAACCGCGCACCATACGGTCACACGCGCGGAGTGAAGAGGCCCTTCACGGGTAATGCGAGGATTTTGTGGGGCCCAGTAACGAAAGTTTTGTTTATTTACTGAGCCATCCAAGCTAAAATGAGCTTCATCGCTCATTATCACTATTGGATTTTCCTCAAACAACACTTGCATACGTACGGCGAAGTCTTCGCGTTGAACATAGTCCCTCTCGTTGAGCTTCTGAACAACCTGCATTTTATATGGGTGAAATTTCAAATCCAAACGCAAAATTCTTCTCACTGAATCACGGCTTAACTGCAACTCACGTGCATGTCGCCGTGCAGATCGACTTGGGCTCCTGTTCATTGCCTCTCTCACTGCGTCGATGTTTTCGTTCGGGCGTTCTCGCTGTTCTTGCAGGGCCTGGCGGCTTCTTTGCAATATTCCCTGTTGTTCTGAACGTTTGCACCCATTTCAGGATTGTATTGCGGCTTGGAACCGCGCTATTCCGGCGGATATTGAAATGCCGGCGGAAAATTCGTTGTGTTATGATAACTGATTCGCCACTTTTTACAAAAGTATCGGTCGCGAATATGCGGTGCTGTATTGTCCACTGCTCCATTGTAACTGAAACGGTAAGTCATGCCGACGCGTATGACCCCTCCACCTTCTTCCTCCCACCACTAACGCCTTTATATTATCTATTTTAAAAACGTCAGTTTTCCATAAGTCACCTGTATATATATATATATATATATAAATATATATAAATATATATATATATATATATATATATATATATATATATAAATATATATATATATATATATATATATATATATATATATATATATATAGATAGATAGATAGATAATTTCTTAGCCGTTTATTTAATATATCATATTTTGATAAATTCTTGGAATTTTCGGCTTTTATATAAATATTTTCAAATTAGTATGTTATTTTGCGAAGTAAATGTGAATGTAAACATTGCTGTCTACAAATTACAACGCAAATTATACGAAATTTTATTTGAAAAATTTTCGTTCATGTTGGGACTTGAATCCAAGTCTACGGTTTGCCGGACCGTCGCCTTAACCATCTGAGCCATGAGGACCTTGGTTTCAAGGTTATTGGAAACGCCTTATAAGGCACCGATGCTAATATTCAGATGTCAGTTTGAAAGTTTGAAATTGATAATTTTCATCTTAGCTATTAATATATAGAGATAATTTCTTAGCCGTTCATTTCATATATCATTTAATACATACTTGGAATTTTCCGCTTTTATATTAAGTATTTTCAAATTAGTATGTTATTTTGCGAAGTAAATGTGAATGTAAACAATGCTGTCTACAAATTATACGAAATTTCATTTGAAAAATTTTCGTTCACGTTGGGACTTGAACCTAAGTCTACGGTTTGCCGGACCGTCGCTCTAACTAACTGAGCCACGAGGACCTTTATTTCAAGCTTAATTTCAAACTGACATCTGAATATTAACATCGGTGCCTTATAAGGATTTACCAATAACACAATGTCCGCGCTGTACCAGTACTCAATTTTGTATGATATTTAATATCACTTAGAACTTAGAAACTGTTTTTGTATTATTGAATTTTTTAATAAAACGTCTTTTTGGCAGCTCATTAATTTATTTTCTATTTTTTGTTCGTTATATCTAGTATCCTATAAGAAGTCGCTATTTAAGTTCGATAAATTAATTAAATTTTGAAATATGTTTCTAAATAAATAAATAACTATTGTTTAAATTTTACAATTTTAGAACTACCACGATATGTTTCTATTTCTTTCTTAGCCGTTCTCTTAAATATAAAAGTTTAATTTTTCTTGGAATTCAGCTTATTGATAAATTATTCTTAAATAAAAAACTTATTTTAACGTTTCGATATTCGTTTCGATATAAATTAATTAAATTTTGAAATATGTTTCTAAATAAATAAATAACTATTGTTTAAATTTTACAATTTTAGAACTACCACGATATGTTTCTATTTCTTTCTTAGCCGTTCTCTTAAATATAAAAGTTTAATTTTTCTTGGAATTCAGCTTATTGATAAATTATTCTTAAATAAAAAACTTATTTTAACGTTTCGATATTTATTGCCTTCTTCGGAAACACATTGATTTGGATACTAGGTGTAGATGCGCTAGTTAACATTAAATAACAAATCTCGTATGTTGCATTTTTGTAATCTGCGTAATATGTAGTTATTATTTCTATTGTGGGTAATTTTATGTACAGTTGCGTGAACACGATACGTTAAGTCGAAATGGTAACAAAGATACATTAGTTTGCTCTACTTAGCGTTTTGTCTCCTGCCTATATCTATAGCATTAATATTCTTCATAAATACGAGTATATACACTTGCTACAATCAAATAAATGTAATAGATATTGTCATGTAATATTTTTCGGCCTTAATCCATTATTGTCTATTATTTCGTCCATATATGTATGTTTATATAATTGTATTACGTTCATTGAGTATATATGGACAGTAACTAATGGGACAATAATGGATTAGGACGATGTCCTTTGTTGAAAATGTAATGACCACGCGGTATTTACTTTTTGTTAACCGAGACATTTTCATGTGTGTATATACTAGTGACGTTACCTGATTGCAGATTGATAGCCATTACTCGTAGAACTTTACTATTTGTAGCGCAGGCTTAACGCATGTGAAACTATGACACACACACCACAGTTTGAACACATTTAACCCTTTCGTCCCGATCGGTACACATATGTACCATCAAGACTTAAAAATTCCTGAAAGTCCTATTATACGTTGTTAGCTTATGAAAAGTGTACCACGCCGGTATTTTATGTATATTGCATATAGTCCACCATATGTTGACAGCTTTTTTTTATTTGGAGGTTAGTAGTGGCATTGTTTTCGAACAGTCGGTCGGTGTGCTGATATGTACTAACAGGTCTAATAGCATAAATTTCGAGGTGCCATGGCACGAAATAGAAAATTAACGGAAAGAGAGCTTGAATATGCAATAGAGAATTTGTCAGACATTAGTAGCTGTGAGGACGAGCCATATTCCGCTGGATCTAGTGATGATTATGTACCTGAAAGTAATAGTGAGTTAGAGTATGTTTCCGACCAAGGCGTATTGGATGACGAATACGAGAGTGAACCGGACATTGATATATGCGAGCCAGAAGAAATTCCTCTAAATGAAGCACAATCAAGCCAACAAAATTCAGGTGAGAAAAACCGTATTTTAGACTGGGTGCTTCCCACTGATAATTTTGTTCCTGCGAAAACACTTACACAATATAGAAATTGCAAAGTGAATGAAAATATTACTATACATATGAGTCCTTTGCAAATTTATAATAAACTGTTTCCTCATTCACTTTATATGAAAGTAGTAGAATATACCAACCAGCGATTGGACATATTGAATAAGGCAAAGAAAAGTAAGCATAAATTCACAGACAAAGGAGAAATACAAAAATTGTTAGGATGTATATTCATAATGTCCTACAATAAGCTTCCTGGTATCAAGCACTATTGGAGTGGGAAAGAATCATTAGGTAATCGTGCAATTGAAAAAGCCATGTCACGTGATAGATACATGATTCTTGCTTCAAAGCTCTATTTTGCTGCACCCGAAAAACTACCTAATTCGTCAAAGACTTACTATATTGATGAGCTATTATCTTGCTTGAAATATACATTTTCAAAATGTCGTCAAGATAGTGCTTTTCAAAGCATAGATGAAAGCATGACAAAATTCAAGGGCCGTTCCGCGTTGAAACAATTTATGCCACTCAAGCCAACAAGAAGAGGAATAAAGTTATGGCTACGTTGTGATGCCCGTTCTGGATATACTTATGATTTCAATGTATATTGTGGCAAAGAATCTTCTACAACTAAAAATAGCGAATCACTTACCCTTGGAGAGCGAGTAGTAAAAGCACTAGCGACTACAATTCAAGATGCTGATGTAGTACTATACTTTGACAGATTCTTTACTAGTGTACATTTATTGGAGACATTGAATTTTTCAGCACTGGGAACTTGTATGTCTAATCGCAAAAATGTTCCAAATATGAAGGAAAAATTGAAACGGGGAGAGTCTATATTTAGATGTACCGACAGTGGATTATTGTGTACCAAATGGCAAGACACAAAAGAAGTCATTGTTATGAGTAATTGTCATAAGCCGGATGTGACTACAGTTTCTAAAAAAACAAAAACAGGCGAAAAATTACCTATTGAATGTCCAGAAGCCATATCATTTTATCGTCAGATTATGGGAAGAGTTGATAGGGCAGATCAACTTGTAGGCTTGTATGATCACGACAAAAAGTCAAATAAATGGTGGAAAAAAGTAATTTATACATATGTGTGCAGTAAACGCTGGGATACTATATAATGATTTGAGACGTGAAAATAGAAAAACGTCTTTTCTAACGTTTTTTGTAACACTTACCTAAGAGTTAATAGCTGAGGTCATACAAAACACTTCGTTGCCTCTTCCAAAACGAGGACTTCCGAATAAGAAAAGGAAAATTTATGGTTCAGTACCATTGCATCTTCCAGTGGAAGGACCAACAAGAAGAAGATGTTCTAGATGCAGTGAGGAAAATCTTCAAAAAAGGACAAAGACAATATGTCAGGAATGCAATATTCCTTTGTGTAAGTATTGTTTTAAGTTGTACCATACAAGGTAATTACTAATGTTTTCATTGTACTTCTGAAAATATGTTTTTGAATAAATTCTCAATAGTTACAAGGTTGTTGTATATACCTGATGGTACACTATTGTACCACCTAAAAATCCTGCTGGTACAAAGGTTTACCACCAAATATCCCCTCCTCTCAACAAGAAAAAAAAATTTTTCAAGATAGTAGCCATCAATTTTAAAGCAAATCATTAACGTATGCATGCTTTTTGTATTCTTGGTTTAAAATTAGAATTCAGGGACGAAAGGGTTAAACATATATAAGCCTGGCAGGTCTAGAACATGGCCCTTACTGCGTATATATAGGAATCTTTTAATAGTATTTTGTGTATTACACAAAGGCGATTCTCTTCACGTTAGTATTGTTTATGTATTTGAAAACAGAAATATACGATTTCTTCTCAGAAAGTCGAACGCAACTTGTTCCTGCAACTTATTCACTACTCCTCCCTTCAAAGTACTCTCCTAGTTTCACCTTCGGAAACAAGAAGTCACAAGGGGCAAGATCTGACGAGTAGGGAGGGAAGGGTTGTACTGCCGCCTTTGTTGAGGTTAGAAACTGACACAAATGACGTGGGTTGGTGCATTGTGGTGTAGGATCCACGAATTGTTGCGGCTTGTGTCGAATGTTTTCCCTTAATCAGGGCACAGATATACGCGGTCACACCGGTGGCGGTAGAAGCGGTGGCCGTGGCGGTAGTAGCGGTAGCGTTCGCCGAACATATTTACGTGGCGGCGGTGGCGCATTTGTGATTATTCACGTCAATTTCATTTCATTTGTTTGCATGTTATATTTTATTGAAATAAATTTGGAAGAAAAAGTTTTGATCCTCGCAATTTTAAATGACGACGAAGAACAAAAAAACGCTTGTTAAAAACGGGTATGTACTTAATTTTGATATTTGTAATATTTATTTATTTTGAAAGACGAAAAAGGAGAAGCGTTTGGGTACATGAAATCAATCAAAAACGAAAACAAAAAGCTGAATTCCATTGTTTGTATAAGCAGCTAACATTAGACAAAAAAAGATTTTCAACACCAGGTGAAGTGCGAATATTTTTTCTATTTCTTCTGGTACCAGTACTACATGGAGTTTCAGATGATTCATTACTCTTTGCTATTGGCGCTGGTTCAGTCGATTTCCGAGTAGGTATTGGATGATCCTCGGAGCTGTTTGCTTCATTATTGGTGCTTTTCTCATCGTCATTCAGCTGCAAAGAACCAAGTGGCGTATCCGACAGAGATATATTAGAGTGTGTCTGTGCGAAACCGATAAATGGTCGAAATGTTTCCATACTACGAATATATTTCCTTTTACGCACGGTATAAGTTTTTCCTGGCCTTAAATGCTTCGAGTAATTATCTCTCAAATTTTTCCATGTGCGAAAAATCTATTTCCGGTTTTAATGATATCTGGCAATTTCCTAATTGTCTTGGAAGAATAGATGGTAAACATGTAACTATTAAATGTCAACCAAAACTCAGTTCACTATACTACTGCTACCTGAACAAATTTTCTATAGCTTTAATGGCTATTGCAGATTCAGAATATGAATGCATTGGCATTGACGTTGGAGGTTACGGAAATAATAGTGATGGGGAATATTTGAAACATCAAATATGGGTAAAAAATTTGCAAATGGAACAATGAATACGCTAAGAGATAAATGTTTTATAATTTTATTATTATTCAGAAATATACTTCAATAAAATTGTTTTGAAGATGTTACCTACCGTCCATTCTTCCAATCTTTAGAATAACCCACATTTTCTATTAGCTTTTCAATAAAGTGATTTTCTTCACTTGCCATTGTATGTATGTTTATGTGCGGTAACAGCGGTGAAATACAACTAACAGCCGCTCGTAACGCCGGGCATGTAGCGACATATCTGCAACGCCGTATTTGATTTAACAGACCAAGTCTGACCGCCACTGCTGTTACCGCGTGGGTCCGCTTTAATCGCCGAAGAACACCGTAATAAAATTGTCTATTAACTGTTTCATCTGGTAGGAGAAATTCTGTGTGCACGATGCCATCAGCGTCAAAGAAGCAAATCAACATCGACTTAACGTTGTTTCGAACTGCTGTGCTTTCTTCGGGCGTGGTGACAATGGCGCCTTCCACTTGATGACTTCTCCTTTGTTTCAGGATCATACTGGTACACCCATGATTCGCCGCCAGTAATGATTCTGGTACTGAACTTCGCATCCATTTCGGCAGTTTAATTTACCTGTGTGCACATATGAACACGGTGCCCTTTTTGTTCCTTGTTGAGATTCCTTGCCACAAACTTCGCAGCAATATGTCGTATATTGAGTTCCCTGGATAAAATACTTTGACAAACGCCGTACGACAAGCCGACAATGTTACAAATGTCATGGATTGTTATTCTTCGGTCTTGCAGGATAGCGTCACGCACTTTTGCCACATTTTGTGGCCGTGTTTTCCATCGATGGATGACCGGAACGCTCTGCCCAGAAATCTGGACGTTTTTAATCAACAGGTTTTAAGGATTAAAATATTGAATTTTATTTAGGCAATGTTTCTTTATAACATGAAAATTATACACTCTATTCAGGGGAATTAAGGTATTACCCATTAACGTTTATGGCAGCATCAAACATAATTTTATGACGTATTTTTACTTACTTTATACAGGTGTTGTTCAAAGCACGGCCTACATTAACCATGTGTCTCATATTAACCCTGTATCTCATATTTATGTTTTGGTTTATTCTTCCTAGAAAATGTACTTTGAAATACGTATTTATCATTTCGTTCACAGTTGCTTATTCAGGCCTTTTTCTATTTGTATCGTTTTTACTTTAAGGTGTAGCCGTTATGGTCACCAAATGTTCAGACACATCATAGTTCAGCATTGTAACATTTAAATTGGTGGCTTGCCGCCTATTGTTATAAACACGTAGTTAAACCCGTTAAACCAGACGGACTTGTTACAATTTCATTACGGTCGTATTTTGAAGGGTCTGCTTTGTATAATAGTATTTCGGACACACAATTTAACCAATGTTGAGTATAGGTAAAACAGTATGTATCTGACTCATCTATTTATCCATACCTATTTTTACACATAATGTAGCTTAGGTATTTAACCAGTTTTCGACCAATCATACGAAATAGGGTGGAGTCTTATGACTGCAATTTCTTTACCTCGCTAACATTTTAGAAAATTAAAGTTGAAGTTTGCTAAGATCTGCTAACTAGATCACACGTGCGATACCGCGCAGCTTCAAGCGGTATTAGATTTGCGGTATTAGAAATGTAACCAAGTTTTATATCTTCTGCTTGTGGCTTATGTAATATTGATTTATTTAATAGTTAAATAGTATGTGCATCGAACAAATGTTTTTTTTTGCGGACCACTGAGCAAGAGAAGACCTTCTTATTCACAAGTTGATATCAACGGTGAATAATTCACGGATTTACGACCCGCGATTCGAAGAAGTGTCGAATCCAGTCACATACGCCCCAACATGTTCATCATCATCAACAGACGCACGTCCGTTTTTAACCCTAGAAGGTATACCGGGGTTACGAGTGACCCCAACAGAATTGAATTTTCCCACTTATATTCTTATTTCGCGCTTGGTGGCGCTGATAATTTAGGTAAGGTTAGTCGATTGTGAATAGTATAAACACGTGCAGTGAACCTTACGTTGTCGGTTATCGTTTTCTCAATAAAAATTATTTGGGGTTGTGTGTTACCCCAGGATACGTTTGCGTATTGTGAAATAATACTGTTTGTAATTTCGTGTGACAGAATATTTGTGAAACATGTCTAAAAAAACTGTTAGTGCTCTAGATCCGGACTTTGAAAAAACTGTCTTACAATGGTACGATGAAGCAGAAAGCGATATTGAAGACAATTTTGCAGAAAGTGACAGTGAGGACGAGGTGGAAGAGTTGTCGGAACACAACGATGACACTTCTTCTGAAGATGATGAGTTTGAAGAACGTCCACTTCAACGTGAAGGAATTTTGAAAAGCAGAAATGGTTTTGCATGGAGTTCACGAGAACCTGCAAAAAGCAGAACGCCTTCAAGAAACATCGTGGTAAAGGTACCTGGAATAAAGAGTGCACGTGTAATTACCACAGAAATAGATGCTTGGGCCATTTTATTCACTCCTACAATTTTAAATGAAATTATAACTCATACAAATGAAGAAATAGAAAGACAAGGTGTCAAATACCAGCCAGGTACGAAATACGTACATCCTACAGATAATGTAGAAATCTATGCCCTATTAGGCCTTTTGTACATAGCTGGTGCTCGAAAAGATGCACATCTATCTGTAGAACAAATGTTTTCTTCACAAGGACCTCTAATATATAGATGCATTATGCCTGCAATACGTTTCAAATTCTTATTGAATTGTCTAACATTTGACGATAAAGAAAAAAGAAATTGTGAAGACAAATTTTCACCGATAAGGCAAATATGGGAGGATTTTATAGAAAATTGTACAAAGAGTTACTCTCCTCACTGCTACGTAACTATAGATGAGCAGCTACTTGGTTTTAGGGGCAAATGCCCGTTTCGTGTATATATAGGATCTAAACCTGACAAATACGGAATTAAGGTTGTATGTATGTGTGATTCGCGTACATATTACATGATAAGTGCTATTCCATACATTGGAAAAAACGCCAATCCAACCAACGAATCTGTTCCAATGTATTTAGTGAAAGAGTTATCCAAATCTATTCATGGAACAAATAGAAACATTACAATGGATAACTGATTTACGTCTGTTCCATTAGCCAAAGAAATGCTTAGCAACAAAGGTCTAACAATCGTGGGAACAATAAGACATAATAAAAGAGAAATACCACCTTCTTTTTTACCTTCTAAAAACAAACCCGTACTAACTTCCGAATTTGCTTTCTCAGACAATTTGACGTTGGTTTCGTTTACACCAAAGAGAAATAAATCTGTCACACTAATCTCGACCATGCACGCTGACAAGAATGTTAACGAGGTTTCGAAGAAACCAGAAATTATTGAGTTTTACAACTCCACCAAAGGTGGAGTGGATACATTCGATCAGATGGCTCACAACTACACCATATCCAGGAAAACAAGAAGGTGGCCACTTAGATATTTCTATGGGATGCTTGATCAAGCCGGGATAAATGCCTTTGTGTTATATAATGTGTCGGGTAACGCTAGCAAAGTTACCCGAAATAAATGTTTGCAATCACTCGGACTGCAACTAGCTAAACCTTGGATGGAAAGTAGGCTCTCCAAAAAGATATCCGGTAAACTGCAAAGTGAAATACGAGAAGTACTGGGACTAACACATATTCCACAAGAGGAACAGCTTGGTTCAGGGCCAAAAAAACTCAAATCGTCAAGATGTTATGTATGTCCTCGTTCACGTGATCGAAAATGCAGAGTTGTATGTTATATGTGTTCCAACAATGTATGTAACGAACACCGTACTGATATTTGTCTAAACTGTAAGAGAAATACTTAAAGTTGCTATTGGCTTCACTAAATAAACGTTTTCAAAAATTTTCTTTTATTTTTCCAAAATTAATTTCTGGGGTAACTGGTGACCCCAATATACGTTTTCAAGTGTGTTATTTTGGTATACCTTCTAGGGTTAAAACGGTTGTACGGTTAAGCTCATAAGTTTGCGACTGGCCATAAGCGTCCTCACCAAGCGCTTGTTTAAGTATTTTCAGAGTTGCCCCTGTCGTTTTACCAAGTTTGAAGTAGATTTTGATGCACGTTTTTTGAGAGAAATTGTAGAGTCGCAGAATAACTCAAACACAACAAATATGAACACAAAAACTGTTTGTCACCACCTAGCAAAGTACTGTTTGTCAGACTAACTTAGTATAGACGTAGCTCAGACCAATTAGCGCTATATAGCTGTACTACCATCCTTTCACGCGCCATATTCAAATTTTGGGAATTTGTGGGTAGCGCCTCGCCTATGTTTACTTAGAAGAGATGCAGTACGAATATTAAATTCCAATATTTGTATATTTATTTTTAAGATTGAAATTTAAAAGAAATTTTTATCACAATTTTACCATTTATTAAACACATTTTATACAATCCGATTTTAAATATTTAAAAAGATATGAATTTTACATCAGATATAAGGGAATTAATTTTTAAAATTAAACTTTTTCCAATAATGTATTCACATATAAACGTTTGAATTATCCTTGACATTACTTGATTTGATGTGGGAGAACATGTATGTATATTTTTTGCCATTCTCATAACAAGTGTTATATTTCCCATAAGCTTAGTACGTTATAGGGATTCAAGGGCATTCGACTGAACTTAAAAATACTTTCTTTAGAATCTGCGATTAGTATGGAGCCTCAAGTAATAGAATTATAAAAAGGACAATAAAACTGTAATTATTTATAAATTGTTATTAAAATAAATAAAGTAATTTGAAACATACTGGAGTAGGTAAAACCTCACCAAATTTTGTATAAACCAAAAACTTTTTTAATAATATAAAATATTTAAAATCGGGTATGAAGAACACAATACAAGTTCATACGAGGGTATATCAAAATATACCGAGACTTGTGCTATAACTTTCTTCACAAGTAGAATTTTATAACAAAGAATAGAACATGAAACCTCCATTTCTAATGGATTTATCCTCAAGTAGGCTTTGATTTAACTTTTGACGTTTATTACAAATTAATTACTAAATTGTGTTTGACGTATCCATCGAAAAAAATGAGAGTGTAGCAAAGATATGCCATAAAATTATGTGTTCGGTTAGGTAAAACTCCAACTGAAACTTTTGAAATCTGTATACCCAGATGATAGTCTATCACGATGTAGAGTGTTTTAGTGGCATAAGAAATTGAAAGATGGTTGTGAATCAATGGAAGATGAACCTCGACGCGGGCGACCACCAACTACACGGATTGGTGCAAAAATAGTAGAAATTAATAAACTTGATCCAAAATGATCGCCGGATTGGCATATATCGAATTTCTGACATTGTTAGTTTGCCTTATGGTTCCACTCAAAAAATTATTCATGAAGATTTAGGGTATAAGTCGCGGCAAAATGTATTTCAAAAGTGATGTCCGATGAACAAAAAGTCAATCGAGTGACAATTAGTCGGCAACTGCAACATAATCCACAGCCTTTAAACAATATGGTTACATGTGACGAGAGTCAGTTTTGTTATTACGACCCTGAATTAAAGTCTCGAAGTATGCAATGGAAGCATAAAGGCAGTCCAAGACCGCAGAAGTCGAAAACTGAAAAGCGCGGGTAAAGTGATGCACTTAATTTTTTTTAATAATCGAGGCGTTATTTAGATTACATTATACCTAGAAAACATACAGTAACTGGAGAATACTATTCTAATGTACTTCGAGGAACCCTAAAGGCAAAATTATCAACACATCTGTTGGATCCTGCATCACGGCAATGCTCCGGCCCATAGATCAGTGATTTGTCAAGAATTGGGGGTGGAAATTATGGTTCACTCTCTCTATTCACCTGATCTTGCTCCATGTGACTTCCATTTGTTTCCTGAAGTCAAAAAAGAATTGAAAGGTCGAAAATTTGAGTCGGATTTGGAGCTCAACATCGCGGTAATGGGTAGACTCTCAAAAATTGGATTCTCAGATGTTGAGTGTCAGATGACAAATGTATTGCACAGAATGGAGAGTACTTTGAAGGGTAGTTGTCGAAGTTTTCTAAATAAATGTTTCATTTTTGTACTACAGCACCAGTCTCGATATTTTCTGATATTTCCTCGTACATTTGTGAAAGTATCTCTCCAGAGACGCGGACGCGTGGTTTCATCTTGCTACAGAATCGTCATTGTGTCACCATTGCAATGATACGTTCACAAAAACGACACCCTTGCCATATTACAAAAGTTATTAAGACAGAGCATAAAATAATATTCAGCGCTGCATGTTGACGAACGCCGAAACAACTAACACCGTCTCAATAACAAATGCAGAATTAAGCCAGGTACTTTCATCTGAGGGTACAACCGCAACTTGCAGAAACTGAATTAACGTGCCTCTACCCTTTATCAGAGAAATCGAATGCGTATATAACAAAGTAATTTGAAGCGTGAAACTTCACTAAATTTTGTATAAAACAAAAACTTTTTTAATAATCGGGTGTGGAGAACACAACACAAGTTCATATATTTGTGTGCGTCTCTGGAGAGATACATTCACGAATATATGAACTTTTATTGCGTTCTCCACACCCAATTTTTAATAATATTTTATATTACAATAAACATAATTAATTTAATATTCATTAATTATAATCCATTAAAGTCTCTTATTAAAATTTTCAAACATAATTACTTTTTTCGTGCGTGACTGTTCTTAAATGTCTAATTGGAAAGTATGCGTTTCTCGATATTTATACCGTTAATTAAATATTTAAGTATGATGATCGACATTATTATTTTTGGACTTCGATTTCAGTGTGCTTGTTGTTCTGAAGATTACGGTTTGATTGATATTAGCGAGACTTGGTTAACTGAAAAATGTCTACAGAGTACCACAATACTTTCCACTCGTATAATGTATTTAGAAGTAATAAAGACTTGAATAGACTAGTAAGAGTACTGGTGCGGGTATTTTCGTGGCAGCGAAGGATCAAATTAATACTCTTAACTTGGATTTTTCAGATCTACGTTCATTAGTAATAAACACAAATTAGAAATTTTTAATATTTTTCTTATTTTTAGTTATTGTGAAGAGATAGCATATCGATGTTAATAACATCAAGTGTAAATAATACAAAATACAAAAATGTAAAAACATATCTGTATATGCATACATGGACATACAACGTATATAAGCAATGGTTACTTCAACGTACAGACACGTGTTTCGTTATTTTGGATCTCGTCAGTGCATGTAATTAAATGCGCCGGATAATGCGCATTCTTACCAGTCAAATGTCTAAGAGAAGGTCTTGAGACATCTGACGACCAAAAAGGGCATGCCGACAAAGCATTTTCTCACGAATAGCCAAGCTGTTACTAAAGAGAAAATATTTTTTCTCTCGTTTAAATGTGTAATCCATTAACTCGTGCCTAGATGGCTCTAATCTATCATGAAAAGGTAGCAGTCTTGCCATTTCTCGACTATTACACTGGCCTACAACCATTTTGGTGCCGGATATTTTAGACCCGATTTTAAGTATGTCTTACATGGCGATATCAAAAATGTTACCCGTTTTCTTCTGTCAGCTCTAGTTCCCGAGAAAAGAAAAAAACACAATTCACGAAAAAAAATATATTTTATTGACATTAAACATCAAGAAATTGTCTTTTGAGTGATTTTCTAGAACGAAACTGACTCGGGCAATCTCGCATGATTCCCCCAGCAATAGTCAGCCATCATATGACTGTCCCACCTTCCTTGTTATCTATTCTCAATTGCTTTTAGGTCTTGGTGGAAACGTTCCCCTTGTTCTTCGCTTAGCTCTCCTAAATTGTGTTGGAAATGATGTAGATGACTATTGAGATAGTGTAATTTTATACTCATATTACAGCCTAAATCATTGAATCGCACCAGCATTTCCTCTACTAGTTCTACATAGTTGTCAGCCTTATGATTTCCGAGGAAATTTTGTGCAACTGCTACAAAAGATTGCCAGGCAAGCCTCTCATTCATACAAGTCTCAAAATTAGTTGTGTCTTTCATCAATTTACGTATTTGAGGTCCATCAAAGATATAGCAATCGCCAATTAAGTTGGCGCAAGGAGGGGGTGCGCAGAAGCCGTTTTTAAAAACGTCCACCCCCACTACTCAAGTAATTGTCAGAATACATTTGTCATTGACGTTTGACGGAACATGTCTTCGCTAGGGGATCATAAAGTGATACACGCTCAGAGGTTAGAATTATCTGACATTTGATGTAAAACCAAATACAAATCTCCCCACTACTTTTAATCCTGCGCGAACTTACCCCTCCTCGCGCCAACTTAATTGGCGTTTGCTATACCTGCTTTTAGTTTTTCAGTACTTAAACCAGGAAATTTGTGAGAAATAAACTGGAAACATTGACCATTTCTATCGAGAGCCTTAACAAATTGCTTCATTAGCCCTAATTTTATATGCAATGGCGGAAGAATGAGCAAACCACTCACATTACAGCAATACACAAAATTTTCATCAGATGAAAAAAACTTCAATAACTTTCCCTCTTTCGTGCGATATCTAGACACTCGAACATCTGAGGATAGACAATTTTTTTCTTTTAATCTTGACGCTAGTAACTCAGCACGTTCCTTCGAAAGATCTAAGTCTCTGATGAGGTCACTAAGCTCATTCTGCAAAAATGGCTTAGGATCTGATGTTATTCCGCAGTATTGAAGGTCATCATCTACTTGGGAAGAAATAGGTATTTCAGCTTCATCCTCCTGAGATTGCTGCACTACCTGGTGAAAAGTTGGTATTGGAACATTTTCTGAATGAGGAACAGGTCTTTGTACTGAAGAAATATTGGGGTATTTCCATTTATGGCGATTGTTTTTGTTGATGCCCACTATATTAATCATACAAAAGTAACAGTCGTCATAATGATTTTTTTGTTCTCGCCATATCATAGGCACTCCAAACTTCAAAGACTTACGTTTCCCTCTCTCCCATTGTCGCAAATGTTCAACGCATATTTTACAAACACTATGAGGCACCCACACTTTATCTTGATGTAGAATTTCAATACCGAAGTAAGCAAAATATAAACGACGCACTGTGTTTGTAATCGATTTACGCTGATATTTCAGTATGTATTCACCACAAACATAACAAAATATATCAGGATCGTTAACACAACGTCTGGACGTACTAGCCATAATGAAATAGTAACACAAACTTTATCGATGATATTGTAATAATGACTAGTTACGAACAAGACCATAACAAGACCGACAACAATTCACAATGAGGGTAGTAGGTAAACTAGAGCTGATGAGTTGAAATGACGTATGTCAATATACTGTACATTACCTACTTTATCGACAATTCAAACAAACAGAGATGCACCAAAAATTTTTTTTTTTTTGTAGGCCTGATTCATGAGGTTCACAGCACTAGCATTTGGATGATCTTCTAAATGTTGGTATTTGTCACTGCGCTCTTTTATTTCTTCGAAAACATTTTTTACTTGTAAATCACTATAAAGTACATCATTGATAAATTGATAACATAGACAGACTTTCAAAAAAATCCGAACACTCAGTAGGAGTTGATCAATTTTATTAAAATTTATACATAATGTTTGTTTAATCAAACTTAAGAAACGATTACATTTTCAAATTAAGATATTAAAAAATACCAATGTCATTTAATAATGAGTGTCCGCCGTTCTTATGCATTCGATAACTCTCCGAGGCATGCTTGAAATGCAATGATTTATGGTAGCCTAAGGAATATTATTCCAGACTTCTTGAATTTTGTGACGAAGATCAAGTAAGTTACTTGGTGGTTGGGGTAAATTACGCAGTTGAGTACCAATCATATCCCACCACATGTTCGTTTGGTGCCAAGTCTGGGGAGCGAGAAAGCCATGCACTGCCATACATACGAAGGTTAATTCAATCCTTTTTCCAATAAGACAATGATCAGAATTGAATAAAAGGTGTATATTATTGGGTCCAATATATGTACATCCTTGTCGTGTTTTGATTATAGACCTTAAATATAGCATTTTATTCACTATTCATGTCATCTTATGCCTTTTGCTCAAATGTACTTATTTAGTTTTTGTCACTTCGCCGTAAATTTGTCTTAGTTTTAAACCTCAATTTTTCTTTAACATAAACTGTTTTCTTGCGAAAATTCTTAACATCTGTTCGCTACTATAGGTGACCATCGGCCGAAATACAGTTTTGTATACCTGTATTTTTTTTCCGAGATACATTTTTTGACCTTAAAACTCTACTCAATGCAGCCGTATAATGATCACCCTTCACCACTCCTAGACGTTTCCATCACCTGATGAACGAGCTCCCAAAAAGATATAACTTTGCATTACTTCTACTGTTATTGCTTCAACATTCACTCTGCATATGCTTTGCAATAAATCTAGATCTTGTGTAATATATTATAAAAGTTTTAATTTTTATTTACCTTTGTATCACTGGAAATACTTTTTTTCTTAGAATTATACAAATATGTAAAATTTGTTCATTTATAATATCCATGTTCAATTTAGATCGAAAGCTATTTATACACGCAGTAATTTATTGATTCTATGAATATTATTTCAGTTTTATATACGAAACGTTCTGTTAGAATGCCTACATAAGAATATAGTATTAATCAAAATTTTTAACTAATTGCGCGATATTTTTGTAGGTGATAATTAGAGACCGGACACGAGAGGTTGATGACTCATCGCCCACGAGTGTACTTTTGAACATTTGTATTTTTAAAGATTTTAATTTTATTTATATAATTATACTTATAATAATAAAACGGGTATATATACGTCTACAAAATACAAAATACATTTTTATTTGTTCATTTTGTAGTTCATGTTGAGTAAAGGAGTATTAATATTTACTAGCAATACTTTCTCAAGGTTCTCTTCTGTAAAATGTGTTCTCTTTGAATGAAATCCTTGTAAATAGAAAACGTCCTTTCTACATCGCAACTGGTTATAGTTGCATACTGGAAATATTTATTTCTGCATATTTTGCAGTTAGATGTTGTGGCATTGTTCCCATACACAATTGCCGCAATGTTATTAAATCTGGATTTCTATTAAACACTGCGTCTAGCTTTTGCCGAAGGCCACATCCGAAGTCACTTGGAATACTTTGCAAATTATTAATAGCCACATCTAATGTCGTTAAACCATTATTTAATTTGAGATTTCGATTTTTAAAATAAGTGATTAGTTTTTGCAAATTTCCAAAGTGTTCCTGAAGAAACTACAACTGATTTTTTAAATGTGGAATTTGTGTTAGTTCCTTGCACTCAGAAATACTCCGAGCATCGTCATTTAAACATGCAACGAAATTTTGTGAACTATCAAAATTCTCTGCATAAAAACTAGTAGCTTCCAACCATGACCCACATCTAGTTATTACTGGAGAGGGAGGCGGTCACAAAGATGGCAGTTTTTCCGTGTAAAGAGCTACTCTCAATGGTGCTTTTCTGAAAACTTTTAAAAGCGGATACAAGTCTATCAACTTCCGAAAAGGTGTCTCTCACATATTCACAGATTCTGTGGAGTGCATGAGCTACACAAGTAATATGTAGAATTTGTGACAAGGATGGAAGTTTTTCCCTCTAAAGAGCTGCTGCTTTTCTGAAAACTTTTTTAAAAGCGGATAACAAGTCTATCCGGAAAGGTGTCTCTGATATATTCACAGATTCTGTGGAGAGCATGTGTTACACAAAGTAATATGCAGCATATTAGGACATGTTTCCTTTAATAGTCTGCCTGTTTTTAACATACATGCAACACTGTCACGGACAAATAAAAGTATTTTTTCTTTGTACCTGTCGTTCGAATGAAGCATTTAGTGCATATTCTCGTAAATGGTTTTAGCAACTGTTTTCTCATCAACTTTATTTATAACTTTTGTTGCTATTACATATGCGTTATATGGAATAATTGGATGTAGTACACCAGCTACAACATTTACCACACAGCGTCCTGATATATCGACAGTTTCGTCGGCACTTATCCAGAGGTACTGATTTGAAAGATGACTTCTAATGCGTTCTACTGCTTTCGTGTAGCACTTAGAAACATAATATTTGCGTAAGATGGATTCATCAGGAACATTTCGACCAGTATATTTTTGGAGAAATATTTTTAAGGTGGGATTGATAAGTTTATGTAATGGAATATTAGCCGCCATTAAAGTTTCACAGAGTTCTTCGTTAAAATTGTTAGATTCCAGCGGTTTCAATTTCTGTGCATGTGTTTGCGATGCTAAGTGACGTTGTACGTGCGATTTCATGGAATTTTTTAAGGATATTTTACAAATTTTGCAGTAAATTTCGAAATCACTGACAATGGACATATAATCAGTATGAGCGTCAATCCATCTCGCCATTGTTTTACGATGCCGTTCCCTATGTTCTTCCATATCATATCTGAAAAAGTACTCCAGATCTAAATAAATGAAAACTAAAAATGTGTGCGTAAGTTATTGAAACTGCACGAAATTCAATGCGCACGTCGAAATAACTGGGAGAAGTAGATTCAATCAAACGATATTAAACCGGATCTATCACAAAAATTATGATGTAATTAACAGTTAAAACTATGAAAACAAGAAACTAACTCACAGCACTTTATTTATCTTACGAAATATAATCTAAATAGACTAAATTATTAAAACCACACGCTTCTATCTACGCCCAGGAAATCAGAAATTTAACTGTAAATATCCAACAAAAAACATCGCAATTCTCGATGAAAACAGATGTGCGCGCTAGCCAGATCAATAGTGCATTAAATAACTGCGTGATGTACTTACAGATGTTATAGACTATTTATATCGTCCGGCGTAATGACGACGTCATTTCAACCCGATGTGTCCGGTCTCTGGTGATAATATACCAATTGTGTTGTTGTTTGAACTATCACCTTCTATTTAAAAGATAACAAAATCTAAATTGTTAACGGTGGACAATAAAATAAGCGCGAATAAATGTTTCTCACGCGATTTGGGTATACCTATCAGTTATTAATGCGAACAGTAACTTCCTGTTTTATATACTATGAAAATTAGGGTAATTCACCTTTGAAATTATTGATCGATTTTCATGTCACTACATAAACTTTTGAGTGGTCGTCAAAATAAGTGCTATATAAAAATGTACATGATTAAGTTGCATGTTTTTCTTTTAATTTCTTCTTTTATGCTACATAAAGCGAACGATTAGCGATTTTTGTTTTATTATAAACATCATAATTTTATTTTAATAGAAGTTTAACGTTCAAACTATTTAACTATAATTACATTAATTAAAATGCGCCAGAGGGTTGTCTACATATTCGACGTAGAGACTATTATTGATATCAACAAAAAAGAGCATCGCAATAAAAACACCATATGTGCGGCTGACTATATTCCATAAATGTTTTCGTAAGAAAACAACATTTGCAGTACTTATGAATAGAAACTTACTGTTAGACGTGATTTGCATATCAATGAACTTGAATTACAGCTGTATCTTGGTAAATATGGAATAAACAGCATGGGCCAACTTTAACTACATTTTGACCCTAAAGGAAATTCTTTCAGTTAGATATTTATACGTATTCTTCCGGTTCGCATAGCTTTGGGACTATTCAGTGGCAACAATATAGAATTGAATGAGAATTATGTTAAAAAATAAAATACAAGTATTTCATTTAAAAGGTAAGTGCTTCGAATTTTCAAATCATACAACTATAGAAATTAAGAAAAAACTTCATACTTGTATTAGGTGAAAACATACTTGTAGTCTCTTCAATTCTGGAATACATAATATGCTAAAAATTATAAATTTTTATTCATTACTTTATTACCAAAAAAGTGAAATTAAAAGTAAATTGAGGACTAATTGTATACTTTAATCATTTCTTTCTACTCAATTTGTAATTAAAAATGATTTGGTGCAAAATAATTTCGAACAGACCGAAAATTGTATAATTAATTTACCGCACAGCGAATGCTATTATTGGATGTATTTAGAATTTAGTTATTTCTACGCCATCTAGAAACATATTTATTTTAAGAAAACATCTCTACTTCACCACAGCCGTTACACGCCCCATATCGTTCTCGATAATAACCCTCTCGCATATCCTTTTAGCTAGTTTTATACGTATTGTAATGACTCATTCGATGACGCGAGGCGCGTCATCGCTCTGGACGTTTTCTAGACAGATTTGGAACATATGAACGAGATATATAAGCCGCGTCGAAGAAGGGATAGACATTCATTGAATCCTACAGTCTCGCGAAGTACATAAATATAGTTACATAAATATAGAATACATAAATGTACTTATTGTTGTTAATAGTTAGTTTTAGATTATTATACGTTTTAATATTAATATAGTGTGTGTGTCTAAAGTTATTGTTAGTTTTATTTAAGAACCCGTAAAGACAAACGTTACAGTGGTATTCAGGTGTGGACTAATTAATAAATAATAAACTAAGTAGACAATTAAGTGTTAATTAAGTATTCGTTTAAATAAATATACAGTGCGGAAAGACGTTATTTTAAATATCGTGATGGCTAATAGAATAAAACTGACAGAATTAAAAGTGTCCGATTTGAAACGAGAATTAGAAGAGAGGGATGAGGATACAACTGGCAAAAAGTCAATCCTCCAGCAACGGCTTCGCAATGTGTTGATCCAAGAAGGCGAGGATCCAGAGGATTATGTCTTTCAAGTTCCAGGCGGAGATGCTGACGTGAATTCGCTGTTGACGAAAATGGAACAACGATTAATAGAGAATGCGCAAATTCAAATGCAACAAATGGAGCAGAAGAACCTGGAAACTTCTGGAAACTTAGCGAAAACTCTAGAACAAATGGAAAGAAGAACCTATGCTTGCTTGCTAGATACTGGATCGACGAAAACCATTGTACGACCCGATTTAATATCCAGGAATAAAGAATTACTTTCTAGCAAATGGAGACTAAGGACAGCTACTGGAGAAGCAGCTTCTGTGGAAGGTGAAGTAGATGTCAATTTTGTCATAGGACCAACATCAATCCGACATCGTGTTCTCGTAGCCGACATAGAAGAACAGATAATCTTGGGATTAGACATCATGAACACCTACGGCTTCCAGTTAAACATGAAAGAAGGCACTTTAAAAATAAATAATGAGGAATTGTTTCTTCATGGCAAAAATTGTGGGAATGTACAAGTAATTACTGCAGAGAATGTTGTTCTGGATGCAAGAAGTGAGACATTTTTGACGGCGTGTATGGAAGGTGATTATTTGGACGGAAATGTTACAATGTTGGAACCAAAGGCTGATGATGACGAGGTGGGCCGAGGAATAGTAGTTGCCAAAATGCTGGTTAAGACTCAGAAGACTGTACCGATAAGGGTAATGAATGTGAACCATTACCCTGTTTCATTGAAGAAGGGTACTATTCTGGGGTGGTGTTCGCCAGTGTCGGCCGTCGTTCATCGCATAGAGGCGAAGAAGAATGGATTCGTGCAGGTTCCTGAGAAATTGTCCAAGATAATCGACTCCGCCTGTCAAGGATTGAGCAAGAAGGAACAAAATCAAGTTAAGGACCTAATCAAACATTATGAAGACGTCTTCGAAACTGAGACTGGTACGAAAGGTAAAACCAATATTGTAATGCACAAAATAAATACCGGCGATGCAAGTCCAATTCGACAAGGACCAAGAAGGTTACCACTGGCAAAACGTGAGGAAGCCAAGCAAATTATACAAGATATGGAAGGCCAAGGAGTAATTGAACCATCGAATAGTCCATGGGCTTCACCGGTGGTCCTTGTCAGGAAGAAGGATGGATCTACCAGATTCTGTGTGGACTATCGTCGTTTGAATAGTGTGACCAAAAAGGACAGCTATCCTCTCCCAAGAATAGACGATACGCTAGACACCTTGGCAGGAGCAAAATGGTTCTCCACTCTCGACTTAAAGAGCGGTTATTGGCAAGTGGGAATGGATCCCAATGACAAAGAGAAGACTGCCTTCAGTTTAGGTACAGGACTCTGGCAATTTACAGTCATGCCATTTGGACTGTGTAACGCCCCAGCTACTTTTGAGCGACTCATGGACACTGTACTGAGGGGATTGTCTTGGAATACCTGCCTGGTATATCTCGATGATGTGATTGTGGTAGGGAAGACCTTTGAAGATCACATGAAAAATTTGGAAGTAGTATTCCAGAGGTTGCGAGATGCCAACCTGAGATTAAGTCCAAAGAAGTGTCACCTTTTCCGCAAGGAGGTAAATTACCTTGGACATGTGGTTTCCGGAAAAGGAATTGCTGTGGATCCAGAAAAAGTAAAAGCTGTGGAAAAATGGCCGGTACCCAAAGACAAACATCAGCTAAGAAGCTTTTTGGGATTATGCACATATTATCGACGCTACGTTCCTGGATTCTCCAACATTGCAAAACCACTTACTCGCCTAACAGAAAATCGAGCATTCAATTGGAACAACGAATGCCAAGCGGCCTTTGAGTTGTTAAAAGGTACGTTGATCAGTGCACCCGTTTTGAACTATCCGCTGCCATCTGGGAGGTTTGTTTTGGATACGGATGCCAGTAACGTCGGGATTGGTGGCGTGCTCTCTCAAACCCAAGATGGCCAAGAAAAGGTCATTGGATACTTCAGCAAGACCCTGTCCAAACCAGAGAGGAACTACTGCGTAACCAGGAGAGAACTATTGGCAGTAGTTAAGACCATTGAGCACTTTTACAAGTACCTGTATGGGCAGAAGTTCCTGATCCGCACTGATCATGCCGCCTTAAAGTGGCTCTTGCAATTTAAGAATCCAGAGGGTCAAGTAGCTAGATGGATTGAGAGGCTACAGGAGTACGACTTTGTCATTGAACACAGAGCAGGCCTCAAACATCAAAATGCAGACGCCCTTTCCAGAAGGCCCTGTCCAGAAGACTGTCGACATTGCAACAGAATCGAAGACAAATCGGCCAACGCTCTTCGAACCACCGTTGTTGATGACCAATGGCAACCTGACAAATTGCGCGCGGATCAAGAAGCTGATCCGGATCTTGCAGTCCTCAGGGCTTGGAAAAGAAATGGGCAAAGACCGACCTGGCAAGAAATTGCTTCCCATTCACGAGAATTGAAGTCATACTGGGCACAATGGGATTCCTTAACCATGGATGACGATCTCCTGGGACGTGTGGTCGAAAATCACGATGGAAGTGAGCGCAAGATGCAAATGGTGGTTCCCAAGAAAAGAATACCAGAGGTATTGCGAGAACTCCATAATGGTGCTTCTGGGGGACATTTTGGAGTCCATAAAACACTGGAGAAGGTGCGCCAGAGATTTTACTGGGTGAATTGTTCACGAGATGTGAAAGAATGGTGCCGAAAGTGTGCAAATTGCGCCGGAAGCAATGGTCCCCAGAGGCGTCGACGTGCACCCATGCGGCAATACAATGTAGGAAGCCCATTTGAAAGGATCGCCATAGACGCCGCCGGTCCTTTTCCAGAAAGCAGCAAAGGAAATAAATACATAATAGTTGTCATGGATTACTTTACCAAATGGGTTGAAGCATATGCTCTACCAAATCAAGAAGCTGGAACTGTAGCAGACGTGATTGTGAAGGAGTTCGTCAGCCGTTTTGGTGTACCCTTGGAACTTCATTCCGATCAAGGGCGAAATTTTGAGTCCAGTCTATTCGAAAAGATGTGTGGACTTTTGGGCATACGGAAGACGAGAACAACTCCCTTGCATCCACAATCAGATGGGATGGTAGAGCGAATGAACAAGACCATGATCAGACACTTATCCAAAGTGGTCTCCGAACACCAGAGAGATTGGGACGAACATTTACCATTATTTCTAATGGCGTATCGGGCCTCCGTTCAAGAGACAACAGGCCAATCACCAACAAACGTGCTATTCGGGAGGGAACTCCGATTGCCCTGTGATTTAAAGTTTGGGAGCAAGCCTGGTGAAGATCTTGCCGGAGAAGATTATGTCAGCACGCTCAGACGACGACTAGATAATATCCATGAACAAGTCAGACATAATATCCAAGATGCTAGTGACAGAATGAAAGAGAGCTATGACATCAACGCCGAGAAGAGTGGTTACCATGAAGGCGATCGAGTTTGGTTGTATAATCCACAACGTCGACGGGGCCTATCTCCAAAACTTCAAAAGAATTGGGAGGGGCCATACGAGGTGTTGAAGCGGATCAACGATGTAATATACCGCATCAGGCGAACACCTCACACTAAGCCAAGAGTCGTACATTTTAATCGATTAGCCCCATACTCTGGAGACAATAATGACGAAACCGCTGACTTGCGCCGATTGGATAGCCAATACCATGAACTAACCTTCGAAGACTTTATGCAAGAATATTCTGGTTCGAGAAAAGCTCGATTTGGAGTAACCATCGAGAAACAGCAAGATTTGTTTACGGTGCCGCCAGACTACGCGCTTGCACATTGCGTAGCCCGAGATCTGCGAATGGCCAAGGGAATTGCCAGTGAATTTAAAGAGAGATTTGGCAGAGTCGAAAAATTAAGGCAGCAGGGACCAGCAATTGGGAAGAGTCTCCAAATAGTAAATGAAGGACAGCCCATATTTTATTTGGTCACGAAAGAACTGTCAAGCCTGAAGCCAACCTATCGTGCCTTATGGGAGGCCCTGGCCCACTTACGCGAACAAATGTTACAGCAAGACATTCTGAAATTAGCAGTTCCAAAATTGGGTTGTGGATTAGACCGCCTGGACTGGAGAATTGTAAGGAGCATGTTGGAAGTAATCTTCCGACATACTGGCATGGAAATTCTGGTATGCAGCTACCGGATTGAATATTCCTGTCCATCCAGGCAAGATAAGACCGTGGACTGTTATTTCGATATGACGTCGCAATGTAACAAAGGCCCTACCTGTCGATTTCGTCATCGTTCAAGGAGACCAAAGCATGACATGTTTCGGGACGAAACTTCATTTTTAAGAAGGGGGCAATGTAATGACTCATTCGATGACGCGAGGCGCGTCATCGCTCTGGACGTTTTCTAGACAGATTTGGAACATATGAACGAGATATATAAGCCGCGTCGAAGAAGGGATAGACATTCATTGAATCCTACAGTCTCGCGAAGTACATAAATATAGTTACATAAATATAGAATACATAAATGTACTTATTGTTGTTAATAGTTAGTTTTAGATTATTATACGTTTTAATATTAATATAGTGTGTGTGTCTAAAGTTATTGTTAGTTTTATTTAAGAACCCGTAAAGACAAACGTTACAGTATCATGTACGGATATAAAACAGAAACTCTTTCCTGTGGGGTATTTTATGTACTTTCAATACATGCAGCTGTTCCGGAATAGACGAGAAACGTCTTTTTACAGTTAGCGATATTTTATATGGTTGCGCTATGAGGTGTGGCCGAGCGTATAACATCCGGGCTCTATGTAGGGGATCACTTTTTCATTTTGATCGGAGTTATTGTGTCATCTATCCGGAAATACTCTCTTTTTTTTTTAATGTTCTGAGTTTCTTTGTACTATTATAAAATGGAATTTATGTAGGTATTGACTAATATTGAATTGAATTTCGATATTTTTTAATTGAAAACGTGTCTATGTTGCGGATCTTAGACCGTAAAAATAGGATGCACTATATACGGCGTGCCCTTAAAATAAAAAGACAACGTGTGAAAAATTGAAAGATGTAATTATATAGAATATGAATCCAAAATATTGTGAGCCAATTGCGACATGAACCCCAAAATTGAAACACCCTGTTCTCCTGTGAATGTTCCGCCTATGAATTAAAAATATTCCGAATTCATAAATAATAAATATGTACCTCTATTGAAGTTGTACACACACACCTTATGTTTGCATACGTAACAGCTGTCGTTATAAAAACTATAACATCCTCTATGCTAAGTGCATTATTAAAGATTAAGATGTATGTTACATTAATTTACAAACCCATTTTATCGTAATAAAAATAATTTGTGAATTTTGGAACTGACATCATTTCATGTGTATTACGATAATGTTTTTTTTGTTAGGAGAAATATAAATATCGATTCAGAATGCGACTATTGTATTCAAAGATGGCAATGGTTGTTTATAAAAACGATAATATTGTGTCTAAGTTTTGTTATGGTAGGGGTTTAATGACCTGGCACCGAAAGTCAAATACATATTTATGAAGAAGGTATATTAAAACATGTAAGATGTGTACTTTACCGACATTTAACGTACAATATTACCTTTAATCGAAAAATTGTGTAACAAAGCTATTATTTTTGCTGTTATGGGGTTAGATTTAAAATATCGCCTCCAATAGTATTTATGATATATTCAGTCGTACAGTAACAATATTTCTTTAAATATCTTAGTCATTTTTTTCTAGCTTATGACAGAGAATTTTGGGAAAATATTTTGGGTATATATATACATATATATATATATACATATATATATATATATACATATATATATATATATATATATATATATATATAGATATATATATATATAGATAATTATTTCGTACCTTTGTATGTTATGGTAAATTCAATTTGTTGGCGATTTAAGGTCTGGTTTTACTTCAAAATGTATATATTTAAAGCAATCCTACATGTTTCGGCAAATGATGCCTTTTTCAAGGAATATAAAATATAAAATCATTCTATATTTTATATATATATATATATATATATATATATATTAATATAGCTAAAAAAAAATCGCAAGTATATAAAAAATAATGCTTTATAAATTTAACAATATATGGACCAAATAACAAAACAATTTTTAGATGGTCAACTAACCGTCAAACCGAATATATTAAAATAAATTATACTTAGTCCGTTAGTATCAGATCTATAATTTACGTTATTTGTGTCTCTGTTAATGTGGACCATTTCTAAAAAGGTTCTTTTTTTAAGGTTATTTTCAACGTCTAAGATCCTACCGTCAACAAAATTGTATGTATGGTCACGATCAAGTGCATGGTCCACCAATGCACAAGATCTCTTTCCAATACGGACATCACTTTTATGCTGTGTGATGCGTTGTTTTAGCCACTGCGATGTCTGACTTATATAAACGCCACAACAATCCGAACATGAAATCCTGTAGACGACATGACTAATTAAAAAGAAAAGTGTTATGTCCTTGATCTTACTATACAACTTCTTCAAAGAATAGGTGTTGTATTTAGCTATTTTAATGTTATTAAATGGTTTGAAATGTGATACAATTGTATGAGTAAGACCACCAATGTATGGGATTTTTTTATAAATCACACTGTCTGCAGGAACGTCCTCAGTAGGGCCATCATAAAAGTTTGGGCTATATATCATTTTATTAAGTATGTGCTTAGGATAGCCATTGTTGACGAAGATGTTGAAAAGTTCTTTAAGATTGTCATTAAGAAAGGTTTCATAGCATATATGTGTTCTATAACTAGTTAGAAATTAAAATTCTTCTCACTTTGCTTATTCAATTTTTTTTAATTTACTTATGTTTTAATTAGATTTCGGTAAAATGTCTTGTGAAATATCTTGTAAGACATTAATACGGAAAATCTACGTTCATAGGAGTTTTACGTATTTGTGATAATACTCAAAAGGGGTTGATTTTTATTTTAAAAATGTTTTAACGAAGACTTCTGTCGTTTGTAAATTGTTAGGCGAGCAGTAATAGTCACGTCCCAAACTCTCACCTTATTGTTTTTATGCGAAAAACGTAGTAAATACATAAATCTTCACTAATATACTGAAACGTCAAAACAACACCAGAGGGATTTGTTAATGAATTGCATTCACCTTATGGAGGTCACCTCGTTTCAATGTAATTCGAAATAGTTTTTCTATAAGCGCAGAAAATGAAAGTAATATAAAGTTGTTTTGAAAATTTAACAATAAAACTTTATCGACGCCCGTTACAACTGAATAATTGAGCTACAAATTTTAAGATTTTCTAAAATTCACTTCTATTATGGATTCAAATAGCTTTCACGAGTACATATTTTGTAAGAGTGGCAATAATTTGAATCGTAATATTGTTTACTAGCAAACATTGTTTAACCCCAATCCAAGTAAATAAAAAATTAGAAATTTCATGTGAAATAGATATAAAAAAGTGTTGTGTTGTCTTGATAATATCCATTGGTGTAGTGGCGGGAGGACGATGTCTGGCGCCACAAGGGACGCTAGTCTAGAAGGGGGCCGCTCATGAATTCCTGGCCCTAACAATAGTGCAAGCCAGACTGTTAATTTCACAATTAAATAATTCAGAAAGCTATAAAAAAGTACGGCTTTGATTATAATAAGGCGGCCTTGGGATGGTTGAGAGCGTTCCACACTTTACTAGGGGCGTTAGAGGTCTTAATTACACAACTCATAATATCTTAAACTTTTTTCTAATAAAGCATAATATTGCACACACACTTCATACCCAGTACTTAGTAAAGTTATGTGCTGAAATGCTTCGTCTAGATTATTAATTATGCATTTATATAAATTGTAGAGTTGTTTCGTCATAAAATAAAATGTATTATATTGTATATATGTTATGTATGTTAAATATAAGTAAATCTAAGATATAGAATATGCAGGGTGGGGCATAGGAATCAAGTGTTTTTGGAATGATAATAAAATTATTAGTTTTTACTCTAAAAAAAAATTATTGGTAGTACAACATAGCTAATAATAAAGCATTTTGAAATATTCAAGTACGGAAAATTACATCTGGCATATGATGTCCGTTTTCATTGATACACTGTTGCAGCCGTTGACGAAAATTGGCCTCCACTCTTTCCAGCATGTCTCTGTCGATTAGGGAGATTTCATAACGAATCGATTCCTTTAATGCGTCTAACGTACGGGGTTTGGCCTCGTAAACACGTGACTTGAGGCACCCCCATAGATAAAAATCACAAATCGATAAGTCGGGAGACCGAGGAGGCCAAAAAACGTCACCAAATCTCGAAATTAGACGATTTGGAAACAGGTGGCGAAGAACAGCCATAGATGCTCTGGCGGTGTGTGCCGTGGCCCCATCTTGCTGTAACCACAAATCTTGAATATCCACACCTCTTCTTAACAATTCAGGTATGAAAAAGTTATTCACCATATGAATGTAACGCGCAGATGTTACTGTAGCGGTGACCCCATTTTCTTCAAAAAAATATGGGCCAATGATGCCAAATTTTCCCACCGCACACCAAACTGTTACCTTAGGACTATGCAATGGCATCTCATGTAACTGTCGTGGATTCTCGTCAGCCCAGTACCGGCAATTTTGTTTATTGACGGCCCCCGTAGGATGGAAATGAGCTTCATCACTCATGAGTAACAACATGTTTTCATTCTCCTGAACAAGTTCAAGCATTTGTTGTGCGAAACTCAAGCTTTGGGCGTAATCTCTTACATTTAATTGTTGGGCAACCAGTATTTTGTATTGGTGAAAATGTAAGTCACCATGCAAAATCCGCCGTACAGTGCGATTGCTGATTTGAAGTGCAGCTGAATGTCGACGTGCAGAGCGGCGTGGACTTCGCAGTAATGCTTGTCTCGCCCTTTCAATATTATCAGGAGTACGCACAGTACGTTGACGACCGGGCGGCTTTCTTTTCATTATTGAACCTACTGTTCGAAGGTTATTGACCCAGCGTAAGATGGTGTCTCGGGCAGGAACAGAGTCATTACGATGGATATTAAATCTTCTGCGAAATTCACGCTGTACTGCAGTCACCGATTCGCCACTTCGAACGAAACAATCATACGCGAACACGCGTTGCTCTAGCGTCCACCTCTCCATGATGGCAAGTGGCAACTGAGAAAGTGAAATGCTTTGAGTCGAGGAATAGATTGTAATAAACCGCGCGCCCCTCCCTTTTCTAATGGCCGAGTAATACCCAAACCAAAAACACTTGTTCCTATGCCCCACCCTGTATAATAGAAACTATAACGTATCCGATTTTAAAAATATTCAACGTTCATTTTCAAATTTAAATCACTGTATAAACAGAATAATTAAATTATAGGACTTTCTCTGGATTCTAAGAAGCGGCATCTTTTATATTTGCAAATTTATTATTTTATGATTAGACCGCTTGTATTATTATTAGGAACCAGACACGCCCAAGGGCGTACTATTGAAAATTTGTATTTTTAAAGAGTTCTTAATTTTATTTATATAATTAGAAAACAAATGGGTGGTGATCTATAAAATACGTAATATATTTTTATTTGTTCATTTTGTAGTTCAAGTTGAGTAAAGGAGTATTAATATTAACTATTAGTATTAATATTAACTTTCTCAAGGTTCTCTTCTGTAAAATGTGTTCTCTTTGAATGGGGGAAACATATCCTAATATGCTGCATATTACTTGTGCTCTCCACAGAATCTGTGAATATATCAGAGACACTTTCCGGAAGTTGATAGACTTGTATCCGCTTTTAAAAAAGTTTTCAGAAAAGCACCATTGAGAGTAGCTCTTTACAGGGAAAAACTTCTATCTTTGTCACTGCCTCTCACTAATAACTAAATGGGAAGCATGGTTGAAAGCTACTAGTTTTTATGCAGAGAATTTCGATAGTCTACAAAATTTCGTTACAATGTTTAAATGACGATGCTCGAAGTATTTCTGAGTGCCAGGAACTAATACAAATTCCAAATTTAAAAAGTCAGTTGTACTTTATTCAGGAACACTTTAGAAATTTTCCAAAACTAATCACTTAACGAGTGATCATTAAAATTCTCACTCGTAGCAGGCCGTGTATATAAAAAGTATGTCGTAACTTAAGTCAGTAAGATGTTAATTCAAACGTCTATCAATGTCAATTGTATATCATATCAAAAAAACAAGTTGCATGTCGATGCGATAATTCACATCAAACTTTGATACAAAATAATACAAATCTGTATAAAAACAAATTTGTATCTGTATATGCATGGACACACAGTACGTATTTACCAGCTTTTGCTTCAACTACCAGACGCATGCGTTTCTGTGTAACCACTTTGTCAATGATAGATTTACGAAGCAAAAGACTATAGGTACACTTGCGGTCATGTAGTAAGTTTTGTCCTATCCGAAGACATCAGATAACCTCATGCCATCTGACGGACAAAACCGACCACGCCGGTGCAAAGTGTTTCTTCTCGAATAGCAAAGCTATTACTGATAAAGAAGAAAAAATACGCATGTTACTGTGAGTCCATTAACTCGTCGCCAGGTGGCGTAGTATAGCAAAAAAACAAGTTGCATGTCGATGCGATAATTCACATCAAACTTTGATACAAAATAATACAAATCTGTATAAAAACAAATTTGTATCTGTATATGCATGGACACACAGTACGTATTTACCAGCTTTTGCTTCAACTACCAGACGCATGCGTTTCTGTGTAACCACTTTGTCAATGATAGATTTACGAAGCAAAAGACTATAGGTACACTATTCGAGAAGAAACACTTTGCACCGGCGTGGTCGGTTTTGTCCGTCAGATGGCATGAGGTTATCTGATGTCTTCGGATAGGACAAAACTTACTACATGACCGCAAGTGTACCTATAGTCTTTTGCTTCGTAAATCTATCATTGACAAAGTGGTTACACAGAAACGCATGCGTCTGGTAGTTGAAGCAAAAGCTGGTAAATACGTACTGTGTGTCCATGCATATACAGATACAAATTTGTTTTTATACAGATTTGTATTATTTTGTATCAAAGTTTGATGTGAATTATCGCATCGACATGCAACTTGTTTTTTTTGCTATACTACGCCACCTGGCGACGAGTTAATGGACTCACAGTAATATGCGTATTTTTCCTTCTTTATCAGTAATAGCTTTGCTATTCGAGAAGAAACACTTTGCACCGGCGTGGTCGGTTTTGTCCGTCAGATGGCATGAGGTTATCTGATGTCTTCGGATAGGACGAAACTTACTACATGACCGCAAGTGTACCTATAGTCTTTTGCTTCGTAAATCTATCATTGACAAAGTGGTTACACAGAAACGCATGCGTCTGGTAGTTGAAGCAAAAGCTGGTAAATACGTACTGTGTGTCCATGCATATACAGATACAAATTTGTTTTTATACAGATTTGTATTATTTTGTATATATCATATATATAGTTTGATCAAAAGAAAAGATGTCTTTTATAAACCTTGTCTGGTAGAATGTTCTTCCTCACATCTTTTATACAAATTATAAATATATTTAAAATAAAATCCAACATTTTAATTTATTTTATGACAATCATGATGTTTGAAAGCAATTGACTGATCTCTAGTAACTTAAGTTACGACATGCTTTTTGTATACATGGCTTACTTGAGTGAAAATTTTAATGATCACTCGTTATTTTGAAAATCAAAATCTAAAATTAAATGATGGATTAACTACATTAGATATGGCTATTAATAATTAGAAAAATATTGTGTAATTGAAAAATTTTTTCAAAAGAGAATTGAGTGGTCGAAAATTTGAGTCGAATTTAGAGTGGTGATGGGTATACTAAGTAGACTCTCAAAAAATGGTTTCTCGGATGTTTATGACAAGTGGACAAAATGATGAGATAAGTGTATTGCACAGAATGGAGAGTACTTTGAAGGATAGTTGATAGATAAATGTTTCATTTTTGTACTACAGCTCCAGTCTCGTTATTTTCTGATATTTCCTCGTATATATGTAAGTGCGTATGATCGTATTTTTATATGTATATAATATGTACATATGTGCTGTTGTTTGTGTAGTCAATATTTGTAGTCCATCAAGTTGTTCACTTTCTGCTAATTTACCGAATTATTGATTCCACCGTACTGAATTATCATTTGTGACATATTTACAAATAATTACTAATTTCCGTAATAGAACGGGTCAATCGATTTTGGTAAATAGCATTGTTGAAATGGTATCGATCAACGTCTGAATAAAATTGCTCGTAATTGCTGCAATTAGTAGCTAACAAGGGTAACTCGCGGTTTGTTCAGTCTAAAAAAGTTGTATATTTCCCCACACTTAGAGTATTAAAGAGTAGTATTGTAAGAAATACGTAAATCACAGCATTGTAAGTATATAATTTAATTTTCATTAAATTGTTATTCTGTAGTCACAGTCGAAGTAATGATTTGAAATAATTATGTAATATAGTCATTACTTTATTGTAATTAGGGAGTACTGCGGTTTAGTGCTAAAAAAAGCAATAAATTTAATTAAATACGTATACTTGCCTTACGCTGCAATTTTTATTCGAGTTTTTCGGGCTTTATTTTAGTTATATCATTTAGGTAATTCGAATTATAAATTTTACGGATTTAAAAAAAGAAATAGTATTGTAAATAGAAATAAAACTGCAGAGAGATGCAGTCAAAGATTTAATTTTTCAAGATAGAATTGGATAGATTCAGTATCGTAAATAGGAACACATTTCATTATTCATTATAAAAAAATATGTACTAATTTTTAAACAACAATTGATTCTAATTGAAACCAGATTTGTTCAAAATTACGTTTCTGGAGGTACAGTTAATCCTAACTACACCTTCAGTTTATTAAGGGCCGGTATTGTAAACCATAAAAATTTCCAGATTTTATTTAGTAAGCAAGTAAATTTAATTTACTCTGTAGATTGGATATTATAAATAGCGAATAAGGAAACTAAACAAGTAAATCTACACCCTAAAAAATCGTGGTATTAAATGTTATTCATTGGTTAAATGCGAACAGCTGTTTGCTCCACTGTGCTTCAAATAAACATAACCTTATTTTTAAAGGTGTATGCAGGGTGTTTGTTCATTCGTTGATATAATATAAACAGTTTGTATATATATGTCAAGCATTTCAGTATCCGTAAAAAATTTTTAATTATGTTAATTCTTAAGAAAAAGTCAGCGTTTGTATGTTAGACAGTACACATTGTGTTGAGGTAGGTAAGTGATAAAGTAGAAGAAGTAGCTGTTTAGTTATTTGAAACACACAGTTCAGTGACCTTTACAAAAAATAAAACTTAGTCTTCTTTTGCTTTTTATTATTATCAGACAGATGTGCGAAAACAAACATTATATTTAAAGGTGGATGCATGTTCGCTTTATATAAACAGATTCCTTTATGTTAAAAAAAACTTCTCACTTCTGAAGATATCCGATTACAATACATTAAATTAAATTGTTTTTCTTTTGAAAGCGACTCAACGTTTTGTAGTTCCTTTGAAATGAAAGATTTCAACAATTGCTCAAAATTCGCACTATTCTCTTGGATACATAATCTGGCGCAACGTAGAATTGATTCACGCACATTTTGAAACAAATTGCGTTCACGTACATCCTGTTACCGCAATAATACGTTCACGTAACACGTCAAAATCGTTGACTCCCGTCCTATAGACTCGATCCTTTAAATATCGCCATAGAAAGAAATCAATCGGATTTAGGTCCGACGACCTTGGTGGCCACTAAACTGGCCCACCGCGGCCTATCCAGCGATCTGCAAACGCATTTTAATATTCACGCACCACGCGGACCAAATGTACAGATGACCCGTCATGCTGATACCACATTGAGACGCGAATATTCAAATTAATATCTTCTTGTAATCATGGCCGATATACTGTTGTAAGGAGACCACAACAAAATAAATTAATAAAAAGATACATTATTTACTAGACACGACTTATAAATACGAACATTAAAGTTTCAGAGGTAAATATGTTAATATGACACTGTCGGCACAATATCGCCTTTAGTTCGACAAGTGGGTCTATTGTTGACAGGTCAGCATTTTTCATTTCAATAACATTCGATTGCATAAAACTTACATAGAAGGCACACACGCATACACTATGTATGTCTTAAAAACATTTTCCTATATTTTCTTCTTTTTTTTTCGCGCTTATTTGAAAAGTTTTCCTACGCGAATTTTTCGTAAAACATTATAAAAGTTGAAAACTTTATACCCTCCAAATTAGGAAAACGAGTTATCAAACACCCTGTATTTTGTGTGTGTTTGATAACTTGAATTTTGATAATGCCAGATTTATCTGTTTGTATTTTACAAATATAAACAAAAAGAAATCGTACAGAATTAGGATTTTTTTTTTATTTTTTCATTTCATTCAGTTTATTCGTTTATCTAAACTGCAAAATACATGCTATTCAGAGTTATTCTACAAATACTTATTTTTACCTGCATGCATTTTTATATTACCAGATTTCAATTTTTTCGTTGAATAAATTTATTCGTCAAGTTGTTATTCAAGATTTATTCACTGTTTGTAATACCGGCCCTAGGCCCTAAGTTAGCTTTTTAATGTCTTCTACTTTGGAATAAAAGGTATAATTAGAGTTTTACAAAATTATGAAGTAATATTTATTTCCAAATAAGTACAACATTTTAATATACGAGGTGCATTCAAGTTCTAAGGCCTCCGATTTTTTTTCTAACTAACTACTCACTCGAAAACTATGAAACTGGTGTTACTTCTCGACGTAATCTCCCTGCAGACGTACACATTTTTCACAACGTCGACGCCATGATTTCATGGCCGCGGCGAAGGCTTCTTTAGGAGTCTGTTTCGACCACTGGAAAATCGCTGAAGCAATAGCAGCACGGCTGGTGAATGTGCGCCACGGACAGTGTCTTTCATTGTTGGAAACAGCCAAAAGTCACTAGGAGCCAGGTCAGGTGAGTTCAAAGTTGTTTTCACGAAGAAACTGTTGCGTAACGTTAGCCCGATGTGCGGGTGCGTTGTCTTGGTGAAACAGCACACGCGCAGTCTTTCCTGGACGTTTTTGTTGGAGTGCTGGAAGGAACTTGTTCTTCAAAGCATTTTCGTAGGATGCACCTGTCACCGTAGTGCCCTTTGGAAGACAATGGGTAAGGATTACGCCCTCACTGTCCCAGAACATGGACACCATAATTTTTTCAGCACTGGCGGTTACCCGAAATTTTTTTGGTGGCGGTGAATCTGTGTGCTTCCATTGAGCTGACTGGCGCTTTGTTTCTGGATTGAAAAATGGCATCCACGTCTCATCCATTGTCATAATCAACGAAAAGAAAGTCCCATTCATGCCTTGGTTGCGCGTCAACATTGCTTGGCAACATGCCACACAAGCAGCCTTGTGGTCGTCCGTCAGCATTCGTGGCACCTACCTGGAGGACACTTTTCGCATTTTCAGGTCGTCATGCGGGATTGTGTGCACAGAACCCACGGAAATGCTAACACTGGAGGCGATCTGTTCAACTGTCATTCGGCGATCCCTCAAAACAAGTCTCTCCACTTTCTCGATCATGTCGTCAGACCGGCTTGTGCGAGCCCGAGGTTGTTTCGGTTTGTTGTCACACGATGTTCTGCCTTCATTAAACTGTCGCACCCACGAACGCACTTTCGACACATCCATAACTCCATCACCACATGTCTCCTTCAACTGTCGATGAATTTCAATTGGTGTCACACCACGCAAATTCAGAAAACGAATGATTGCACGCTGTTCAAGTAAGGAAAACGTAGCCATTTTAAGTATCTAAAACAGTTCTCATTCTCGACGCTGCCGCTACAATTCCATCTGCCGTACAGTGCTGCCATCTCTGTGACGTATTGACAACAAACGCACGCTCACTTTAAAAAAATGCACATGCTTCTATCTCTTTCCAGTCTGGAGAAAAAAAATCGGAGGCCTTAGAACTTGAATGCAGCTCGTAATATACGTGAATATTTGAGAAATAGAAATTGAAATAATATTATATTTCATCTCATGGATGTTTACAATAAAATATTAGAAGATAATTTACTAGAAAATACTCGACAGACTTTTTTTCTAATACCATTATTTTGTACTTATTCATATTAAATTAATTGAACTTTATACAAATTAAAACGTTGAAATACATGTACCTTGATTGCATTGTAATAAATTAGTTATTTATTTCTTATAGTACTTCGAAGCAAGTGTGAGTATAATTAAAAATTTAATTTAAAAAAATAAGACTACGTGAATCCATGTTACTTCATTACTTTATATACCATGCCTTCTAAAACTTTCCTGTTTAGAGTAGGCTGTTTTTTTAAGTACATATTTTCTTTAGTAAGATTGATAACACTGCGATACTTTCAAATTGTACTTTAAATTGTGATAGCTGTCAGTGACAAACTTAAATTAGAAAACTTTACATTTGATTGTATTATTTTTTTTTAACATGTTCGAGTTACAACACAAAAAGTTTATCATCGAAAGTTGCTTTAGAACTGGTCTAAAGTTAGATAATGGAGAATGGGTTTATTCCACGCATGATTTTCGGCAACAGTTTCCTAATCTGCCAGTTACTTATGTACAGCTGCTAAGTTATGTTCATGCTTCCATTGAAAAATTTCGTAAAACAGGGGCAATAACTCGTACACATGGCGGTTGTCTTCTAAAAAACTAACCGCAGATTGCCTAGAGGATATTCGACGTTGAATGGAAAACCGACCTAAAAAATCAATTGCCAAGCTTTCGCAAGGAGTTCATTTGACAGTGGGAGCATGTCATACTGTTTTAAAAAGGGACTTAAAAGTTGTTTCCATATAAAATTCAAGCATTTTTGAACTTACGCAGGTACATGTTGGTACAAGAACACAGTACTGTCAATGGTTTTTACATAACATAAAAAATGACAACACTATCGACGAATGCTTTATTTTCTGACAAGGCTTGGTTCCATCTTTCTGGCTATTTAAATAAGCAAAATATGAAAATGACGCCTGAGAACCCCCACAAATTCATAGAAACTAGTATTACATCCACAAAAAATAGGAGCCTGGCTAGCAGTTTCATGGAGACGAATTGGGCCCATATTTTTAACCAAACCGTAACTGCTGAAATATACCACAATACATTATTACAACCTTTTATTAATGAACTTCATGATGACGAACTTACAGAAGGATTTTTTCAGCAAGATAAACACCGGCACAGAAATCTTGAAATACAATAGCTATTTTGCAACAATTTTTCGACGATATAATTATGAATTTTCCTCCAAGATATTCGGATCTAACAATTTTAGATAATTTTATTTTTCCGTATTTAAAGAATACCATTTTTAATACCAGACATAACACAATCACAGAGCTTCTCAATGCTATTAGAAATTCCTGTGCTGACATAACCCCACAACTCCTAGTAAATGGTTTTGAGAACATGAAGCGTAGTGTTCGGCTTTGTCTTCAAAATAATAGACAACACTTTCAGCATAACCTTTAGTACTATTGACTTTTAACGCTAATATAATCAAATTTTTTAATAATAATTTTTTTCTACGACAACATCGAAAAATGTTCATATCAAGAGTGTAAATTGAATTATAAGACGCTACATTTTGTACTGATTTCATTTTGCATCGGTTGCGAGGCAAGTTGCTAGACAACAAATGCAATTTGAAATATTTCGTGTTCGGTCTGCTGTTTTTGATAACAAAAAGTAAGGTGGCTTAGAGAATATAACGCCGAACGACAAATGTCATCAGTTTGTTACAGTTTGTGCATTACAAATAATTTCGTAGTTATTTCAAAGAAACCAGATAATTAATATTGAAAGTGATAGTGATAGTGACTTGGAATTAACACCTCCAAGTATAACAGAAGCAGCAAATTTAACAACACTAAATTTATTGCCGGAAACATCGAAGAAAATGTACAAACGGACTTATAACCTATTTTTGGAGTGGAAAGGAGATCGGAACGCCAAATCGTTTTCCGAGAACGTCTTAATGGCGTATTTTGGCGACTTGGCAAAAAAATTCAAAAGTTCCACAATACTCAATGCTTCGAACGACTCTCAGTATTCATAATAATATAGATATTGCAAAATACTTAAAACTGAAAGCATTTCTTAAGCGACAGTCCGACGGCTACAAACCCAAAAAGTCGAAGATCTTTACATCAAATGACATCAATAAATTTATTAAAGAAGCCCCAGATGAGATCTATTTAGCGACAAAAGTAAGTTTTATATAGCCATATAATGAAATATATATTTAATCTATATTTTAGGTCGCATTAATTATGGGCATAATGGGTGCATGTAGAAGACATGAATTACATCAAATGAAAATTACTAATTTCAATGATTTGGGTTCAGCTGTTTTAATAACTATACCAGACACTAAAAACAAAACTATACGAAGTTTTACTGTAACTAGTCCTTATTATGAAATTTACAAAAAATATGCAAACCTCCGCCCTTCAAATGTAAATGGTACATGGTTCTTCATTAATTATCAAAACGGAAAATGTACCGTCCAAAGAATAGGCGTGAATAAGCTTGGAGGCATGGGAAACGAGATTGCTAAATATTTAAATTTGCCAAACTACGAATTATACACCGGACACTGCTTTCGTCGATCTTCAGCAACAATTCTTGTTGATGCTGGTGGTGACATAACTAGTTTGAAGCGTCACTGTGGCTGGAAGTCCACGACAGTCGCCGAGGGATATATCGATAAATCGGAGAAAAATAAATTTGACACAGCTAATAAAATTGTAAATGCAATACAGATCATTTCAAATATACCATCGACTTCAGGAATAGGAAATCGTGAAATGCCATCTACTTCGACAATGGAAAATTGTCAATATCAAGAAAATTTTAGTATCCAGCATTCCACAAGTTCTCCAAAAATGACTTTCAATAATTGCACATTTAACTTTAACAATAAATAAAATACGTAAGTAGGAAGTTATTTCATAGTTCTTCTTCTTAAATGGTTGGGCACTGTCCAGGCTCTGCTAATGAATAGGTAATTTCGTATTTTCATGGATCCAAAGCAATAAATAAAATATTTTCATATTTATTTGTATCTATTTTTATAATTGTCGTTGTCGTAGAAAAAGTATAGTATGCAACGCGCACAAAATAGCAATTTTGCACTCGTTTCAATTGCAACACGAGCCGAAGGCGAGTGTTGCAATTTTGAAACTTTGAAACTCGTGCAAAATGTGCATCATTTTGTGCTTGTTGCATAATATACTATTTTTACACACATATTGGTGACATACAAACTGTCAAAATGATTAGTGCATGCATGCACTGTTACCAATCATTATCAAAATGTTTGACCATTTCTAATCAGGAAAGATTTTGAAGGCGTGGTATATGGCATTATAATACCACAAGATAAAAAATTATATTGATAAAGATTTGCCATGGAATGTAAAACGTCTGTCTTAGGTTATATCATTTAGTGTCATACTGACATTAATATTTGTCAATATATTTTCTCTCTGACATCTTACAGTTTTTCAGTTATGGTTTACACCACAGCACACAAAATTTTCATGATCGAAGCGTATTTAAGAACAGGTGTGCTAGTTAATGGAATTTGGGAATACAGTAAGCGTTTATGTTTGGATAATTTTAGTGAACACTTCCTAAATTTCACAGAAGTAGAGCAAGATTTTTATATGTGCCTTTCACATAGTGTTGGTCTATTTCGCGAAACTGGATCTGTAACTCATAAAAAAGGTTCTGGTAGGCCAACTATTCGTACATAAGACGTCGTAATCGTATGGAACAGAACCCCACAAAATCTTTGAGACGCCTGTCCCAAGAAATTGGAGTTTCTTATTGAACATGCCGAACCATTGTAAAGGAAAACTTGATCATGCATCCATTTAAGATGCAATCATATCAAGCTCTTTTGCTAACAGACCACCCCCAGACGTCTTGCGTACTGCCAATCGTTCGTCAACAATTTAATGAATAACGACCTGCTAAACTTAACATTTTTTTCCGATGAGGCATGGCATCATCTTTCGGGGTACATAATTTCTCAAAATATGCGAATGTGGAGCACTGATAAACCGCATTTTTTTATTGAATCTCCACTACATTCTCAAAAAGTTGGTGTTTGAATGGCAGTCTCCCGTAGAAGCATAATTGGGCCGTTTTTTTTCAATTTTACCATCATGCAGAGAGGTACAGAAATAAAATTTTGACTGAATTTGTTCAACAACTACACGACGATGAATTTCATAATGGTAATTTCCAACATGACGGTGCAACAGCACATACGACACGAGAAACTGTAGCCTTTCTCCTTGAGTTTTTTTGATAATCAACTTATAAGTTTGCATACGCAAGTTGAGTTTCCTCCGAGGTCACCTGGTTTGACTATTATGGACTATTTTGTGTTCCCTTACTGCAAAAATATAATTTTCAGAACTCCTTTACATCATTTTCAAGAACTGCAACAAAAGATTATTGAAGTATGTGCAAACATAACGCCACAAATGTTGCAAAATGCTTATGATAGTTATGATAGCATGAAAGGGCGCGTACATCGAACAAGGCGGGGGTCATTTCGAACATTTATTGTAATTTGTTAATTAATTGTTTATTGATGTTATTCAAACAAATCATTTTAGATAAACGTAAACAGAAATATAAATTGAAACGGATGTTTTACATTCCATGGCTATCCTTTATCAATATAATTTTTGATCTCGCGGTATATACACGGATTGTCCTTGAAAGAAAAAGAATGAAACTAGTGGTTACCAATGTAGCTAAAACAATCACCATTACAAATAAGGAGGAAGAAAGACTAAAAGTTTGTGAAAAAAAAAATTATGTGTAAAGTTTGTAAAGGGACCAATTAAATCTGAACAGGTAGAATACAGAAGGATGATGAACTATGAAATCAAGAATAAAATGAAAGGTAGTATACAGGCTTTTCCACGAGAGCCGTTCGTTAGAAGTTTTCGTGGTTAGAAAAAACTTAGAATTCTGAAATTTTGGGTTCCAGGATTATTCAATATTCTCTTTCATTTTAAAATATTTTCAAGATCATACTACTTCCGGTTATACCGGAAGTCGCCATTAACTTCCTTATTTTAAATAAAACACCCGGTATATTATTTCATTTTTTGATTCCTGAGACAATTTCATAGTGGGTTTTCATAGATTTCCCTATACTTATTTTCAATTTTTTCTTAGATATCTTGATTTCTTTGAATATTTTGACAGATGTAGCCCTGTTTTGAGCATTGCGCCCTTTAACCAATTTCGATGGGTGGAAAGCGCTTCTGGGGTAGACGGAAGCACAGGAATGATACTTTCGAATGCCATATTGACAACTGATTTATCGCATACAGGGTATCCAAAATTTAATGACCAATTACATCATTTTAAAAGTTGAAAAAGTTCGTTTTTTCAAATGGGACAGCCTGTATTTGATTGGATGGTCGGATGCAGAATTTGATTCTGCATCGATTTGCTATAACATTCCCTATACCTATTTCCAGCGGTTTTCTTGTTAATCCATATTTATTATTTTGATGTGGTTTTTTGGGAGAAACCGAAACATCGCTTGCCTTTCGTAGCCAAATAAACATCAATGAATCGGTAAAAAATTTACTTTAATTAGAACATGACATTAGTACATAACATTTAGAACGAAATATAAAATAAAAACAAAAAATTGGAACATAATGACAAAAAATAATAAGAGAATGTAAAATTACAATAATTGTTCTATATGACCTCCATTTTGGTTCAAACACTGAATAACTCTGTCATATACTCGTCGCGAAACAGATCTCCGAAGTTCGTCTGGACTTATATTAGTAAATGCATGGTGAACACGGTTCAATAATTCCTCTCTAGTTTGTACCGGCCTAGAGTACACTAGTTCTTTTATACGACCCCAGAGGTAAAAATCCAAGGGAGTCAAATCGGGTGATCTGGGTGGCCAGTTCCAAGGTCCCCGCGGGCCAATCCACCGATCCTCGAACATCATTGACAATTGCCGGTGTACAGCTATAGTTGAATGTGCTGGAGCACCATCAAGCTGATACCAACTGTTTGCTCTATCACGTGGAGGTAGGGCATTTAGAAAATCACTAACAAACCCTCTCAGTAACTCCAGATATCTAGCCGCATTTAAATTTTCATCGTACACTTGATAAGCCACTCTGTTGTCCATAATTAAACAAAAAACATTGAAACTAAAGCGGTCTTGGTGATTATGTTCCCTAATAACATGTGGATTATCTTGTGCCCAGTAGTGAGTATTTCGGCGATTTATAATTCCTTGCCTGCTGAATTTCGATTCATCAGTCCACATAATCTGATGAAGAAATCTCGGATCTTCGGTCATTTTCAAAATCATAAATTCGCAAAAGTTGACACGTCTTGCCTCATCACCAAGGCGTATTCCTTGAACAGTTATCTCACAAAAAGGATGCATTCCATGTTTTTTTAATATTCTGTGGATTGATGTTTTTGAAATACCCAAATCCAGCGCTGCTGTCGAAATTGAACTCCGCGGATAAGCTTGAAAAAACGCCAACACATTCACCACGTTATCTTCAATTATCAGTTACGGGCTTTAGGTTATTTTGAGTTGCCCTTACGTTTTCAGTTGCTATAAAGCGAGTTTCGATTCTTGCGAATTTTCCGGGAGTCATTGTTGGTAGGTCCGGATATCGTTCATTAAATAGTCTGCATGTTCGTCGAACAATTCGTCCACATTCACCGTGCGTGTAAAACAAATTTAATAAATCATTATTTGAATATTCTTCAACATTCTCCATTATAAACTGTACTTAAGCTAGTTAACAAAATCCCTAGAACTGTAAGTAGATACCTCACGTATCTGTACGATGATACTGCTTTGACATTAAATCAACATTGTTTCAATTCCTGTCAAAATCAAGGCTTACTAGGTAGAACTTTTGGAGTTTGATCACCTTTTGATAAAAATATGGATTAACAAGAAAACCACTGGAAATAGGTATAGGGAATGTTATAGCAAATCGATGCAGAATCAAATTCTGCATCCGACCATCCAGGGTGTCCCATTTGAAAAAACGAACTTTTTCAACTTTGAAAATGATGTAATTGGTCATTAAATTTTGGATACCCTGTATGCGATAAATCAGTTGTCAATATGGAATTCGAAAGTATCATTCCTGTGCTTCCGTCTACCCCAGAAGCGCTTTCCACCAATCGAAATTGGTTAAAGGGCGCAATGCCCAAAACAGGGCTACATCTGGAAAATTTTTCAAAAAAATCAAGATATCTAAGAAAAAATCGAAAATAAGTAAAGGGAAACCCACTATGAAATTTCTCAGGAATCCAAAAATGAAATAATATACCGGGTGTTACATTTAAAATAAGGAAGTTAATGGCGACTTCCGGTATAACCGGAAGTAGTATGATCTTGAAAATATTATAAAATGAAAGAGAATCTTGTATAACCCTGGAACCCAAAAATTTCAGAATTCTAAGTTTTTTCTAACCACGAAAACTTCTAACGAACGGCTCTCGTGGAATAGCCTGTATACCGTGTGTCCCAATTTCGATGCTCACCATTGGTATCTCGGTTATTAGAAGATATAGAACAACGGTTAAATGGGGAATGTTTTGCAGAATTCAATACTCGCGGCAAATCTCATTTCAAATTTGACCTAACTTTTTAAATTTTTAAAATATTTTGAAAAATCAAAAATTTGCCGATTTCGTTATTCCTCAATAACTCGATAACGCTTAGTCTGACCTCTTTTAAAGTTTTACATTGTTCAGACACTTTTTTAAAACAAATTATTTGATACAAACAGAAACCCCCGATTGTCATTTGTTTTTAAGTTATTACCACTATCTTTTGTTTTTCATATGGCGGCCATATTGGATTTTGGGTTTGTTAGGTAGTCCTCAAAATGTGCCTTTCAACGATGTCTAACATGCCTGAAAAATTTTTATTTATAAGGAAAATATTAATAAAAACGTAAATTAATCTTTAATATGAAATTAGTAGGCTGAAAAATTAAACACCAATGTCAAATGAAAGTGAAAAGATATTCTAAGTAATACTGTAAACAAACGAAACGATAAAAAAATTATAGAAATAAAAAGTAAAGATACAGAACTTAAAGTTCAAATTGACTTAAAGAAATTGTTCAATATGACGACCATTCTGTTCCACACAATTTTGACACCTTGTTCGAGTAGAGTTACAAACTCTACGTAGCGTGTTTCCGTTTACTGATCGTAGCACATCTAGTACTCTTTGTTCTAAAATTTCCCGAGTTTCTGGCGGTTCAAAATCAAATACTTCGTTTTTAGTGGTACCCCATAAATAAAAGTCAAGCGGGGTAAGGTCGGGTGATGTCGCAGGCCATTGCACGGGTCCATTATTTGAAATCACTCTCTCATTAAAGTTTTCTCTCAAAAAATGTTGCACGTTACGAGTGTTATGGGCCGGGCAACCATCTTGCTGGAACCAGATGTTTTGCATGTTCTCGAGATTAATAATTTGCCTCAAAGCAGGCATTATCTCGTTTGTTAGTAGCTCCAAATATCTGTTGCCAGTTAAATTGTAATCAAAGATGAAAGGACCTATTAACTGATTATCTAAAACGAAAAAAGGAGTTTAAAAAAAAAAAAAATGTAAACAAAATGTCATACCAATTAAACCGCACCAGACATTAAAACCAAATCGAACTTGAAATCTTCTTTGATTTACCAAATGTGGATTTTCAGTAGACCGATGATGATAGTTATTCCTATTGAACACTCCACAATTGGTAAATCGTGTTTCATCTGTCCATAGTATTTTCCTAGGAAAATTAGCGTCATATTCACATTTTGAAGGTACCACCTGCTAAACTGTAATCGTCGGAGATTGTCATGATCACTTATACCTTGTACAATTGTTGGTTTGTAAGGGTGATACTTGTTTTTCGTCAAGGTTCTGTGAACAGTAGATTTTGAAATCCCTGTTTCTCGTGTCACACGACGAACTGATGTGCTGGGATTGTTCCTAACGTTCTGCAAAATATTATTTAGACGTGTATCAGCATCATTAACTTCATAGTCAGCCGTCTTTGTTCGAAGCTTCCAAAGTTTTTTAATTTGCTAACTAGTCTTCTAAAAATTGTCCTGTGTGGCTGTTGTCTTTCTGGAAAACGCTCTGCATAACTCGTGCACGCATTTTTAGTGTTTCTATTTGCTTTGAAATACACTTCCAACATATCAACTTTTTCTTCGTTTGAATATGTATGTGCCATTATCAATACTTATAAATCTTAATACTTGACAATAATTACTTATCACTAACTACAAGTAGTTTTAATTAACTTATCTCTGCAGCACTAATTGTACTTTGACAGGTTATCGTTTTGTTTCATTGTCAGAATACATTTGTCATTGACGTTTGACGGAACATAATGTCTTTGCTAGTGATACACGCTCAGAGGTTAGAATTATCTGACATTTGATGTAAAACCAAATACAAATCTCCCCACTACTTTTAATCCTGCGCGAACTTACCACTCTTCGCGCCAACTTAATTGGCGTTTGCTATACTTAGAATATCTTTTCACTTTCATTTGACATTGGTGTTTAATTTTTCAGCCTACTAATTTCATATTAAAGATTAATTTACGTTTTTATTAATATTTTCCTTATAAATAAAAATTTTTCAGGCATGTTATACATCGTTGAAAAGCACATTTTGAGGACTACCTAACAAACCCAAAATCCAATATGGCCGCCATATGAAAAACAAAAGATAGTGGTAATAACTTAAAAACAAATGACAATCGGGGGTTTCTGTTTGTATCAAATAATTTTTTTTTTAAAAGTGTCTGAACAATGTAAAACTTTAAAAGAGGTCAGACTAAGCGTTATCGAGTTATTGAGGAATAACGAAATCGGCAAATTTTTGATTTTTCAAAATATTTTAAAAATTTAAAAAGTTAGATCAAATTTGAACCGAGATACCAATGGTGAGCATCGAAATTGGGACACACGGTATACGTATACAAGTGTCCAGAAAGAGATGAAAAATGAAAAGATGCAATTATATAAAATAGTAGTCCAAAAACTTGTCAATTAGGACGCAAACCCCAAAATTAAAAACCCGCTAGAATGTCTATAAATAATACCTCTATTGAATTTCCTTCAAATTCTTCCTGAAACACACAGGAAGCATGGTACACCGTTTTAGTATTGAGACTTTTAACTCCAAATTTGAACAAGAACTTCGTCACGTATAGTTAGTACGCTAATTTATACACACCTTGTATATTCATTATTTATTAGTCCTGCTGTCAATATTATGTCAGTACAAATCTAGTCGGTAACTGCAAAATCAAAACCAAATTAAATATGTAGTGGCGTAAATAAAAAAACTTCGTGGAGCAATTCCTCGAGTTTGTAAAATGATTGTTGGAAATTCCGAATGACGATCACATATAAACTATACCAAGAATAGGGCACGGAGTTGTTTTTTAAGTTCATGCATATGCAAAGTAAAAGCTAAAAGTTTTGTAATAAAGATAAAATATTTTCAAACACAATGTAGATATGTATATCATTACGTAGCGACACTGTAAGTAAGATGTTTCATTTTACTTGGTAATTGATGTTGCAATTCTCTTGTGAGACTGTATCGGGTATCCGTTAATGTTTGAGAAGCTGGCAGTATTGTGTCAAATTTCGGTTAAGTTAGCACCACTGCACTTGATTTCAACCACAACAATTAATATTAGCGTCCCATGCGGTAATCACTTTTGACGTAAATATAAAAATTCATTGATAAAATCAAACACAATACCTTTACCTTTCGAAATGTTTATTGGCAGTATTTCTAATTGCAATTATTTAAGAAAATGGGATAGGTTGTGTTGTGTTCCAAAGAAAAAATTGTACCGATTGTTTAACGTGTAGCCAAATTTCAAAGTGTTGTATTTGTTAAATAATCCCGTTTTTGTAAAGGTAAGTACATTTATGTTTGAATACAGACCTAAACAACTTGAGGCTAAAACAATTTATTTATGCGGAAGCAGCTTTGTGTTTAAAAGCTAAACCAAAATATAATGAGGTCTTGTACACTTTTCCATTTTATTTGAAATGGTTGCATATTAATAATTTAAAAACTAATAACTAGGGACCGGACACGAGAGGCCGATGAATCATCGCCCACGGGCGTACTTGAAAATTGTAAGAGTTTATAATTTTATTTATATAGAATTTAATTGGTGTGAGAGATGACAATTATTCAAATCTCATCTCACATGCAATTGTCGCTTAATTTGTTGCGTTGATTCTACAATCTGACAAGATTACTCCTGCCGAAGAATGTAGACGCAAACACGTCGCGACGTCAGCCATCCGGGTTGTGGGGATAATGAAAATTGTATGAAAAAACCACATCCGTCCAGAAACGTGCAGATATCGATATTTCACTGTCGTTACAGATCATCAGTACACGATATTCGGACATAGACATGATTTTTATTTGTATACTTTCGTGTATATATACGAATTATATTGAATTTAATTGGTGTGAGAGATGACAATTATTCAAATCTCATCTCACATGCAATTGTCGCTTAATTTGTTGCACGATATCTGCACGTTTCTGGACGGATGTGGTTTTTTTCATACAATTTTCATTATCCGCACAACCCGGGTGGCTGACGTCGCGACGTGTTTGCGTCTACATTCTTCGGCAGGAGTAATCTTGTCAGATTGTAGAATCAACGCAACAAATTAAGCGACAATTGCATGTGAGATGAGATTTGAATAATTGTCATCTCTCACACCAATTAAATTCAATATAATTCGTATATATACACGAAAGTATACAAATAAAAATCATGTCTATGTCCGAATATCGTGTACTGATGATCTGTAACGACAGTGAAATATCGATATCTGCACGTTTCTGGACGGATGTGGTTTTTTTCATACAATTTTTTTTTTATTTATATAATTGGAAACCAAACGGATGGTGATCTATAAAATTCGAAATACATTTTTATTTGTTCATTTTGTAGTTTAAGTTAAGTAAAGAGTATTAATATTAAATAGCAATTCTTTCTCAAGGTTCTCTTCTGTAAAATTTGTTCTCTTTGAATGAAATACATCCTTGTAGATAGAAAACGTCCTTTCTACATCGCAACTGGTTATAGGTGCATACTGGAAATATTCTTTTATTTCCGCGTATTTAGCAATTAGATTTTGAGGCATTGTCCCCATGTACAATTACCGCAATGTTATTAAATCTGAATTTCTATTAAAAACTGCGTCTAACTTTTGCCGAAGGCCACATCCGAAGTCACTTGGAATATTTTTCAAATTATTAATAGCCACATCTAATGATTTTGATTTTCAAATATGTGATTAGTTTTGGCAGATTTCCAAAGTGTTCCTGAAGAAAGTAAGACTGATTTTTTAATCTTGGAATTTGTATTAGTTCCTTGCACTCAGAAATACTTTGAGCATCGCCATTTAAACATTCTCTGCATAAAAACTAGTAGCTTCCAGCCATGTTCTCCATGTTATTACTGGAAGGGAGGCAGTGACAAGGATGGAAGTTTTCCCTCTAAAGAGCTGGTGCTTTTCTGAAAACTTTTTTAAAAGCGGACAACAAGTCTATCCGGCAAGGTGTCTATGATATATTCACAGTTTCTGTGGAGAGCATGTGTTACACAAAGTAATATGCAGCATATTAGGACATGTTTTCTTTAATAGCCTGCCTCTTTTTAACATATATGCAGCACTGTCACTTACAAATAAAAGTATTTTTTCTTTGTACCTGTCGTCCGAATTAAGTATTTGGTGCATATTCTCGTAAATGATTTTAGCTACTGTTTTCGCATCAACTGTATTTATAGCTTTTGTTGCTATTACATATGCGTTATATGGAATAGTTGAATGTAGTACACCAGCTACAACATTTATAACACAGCGTCCTTATATATCGACAGTTTCCTCGGCACTTATTCATAGGTACTGATTTGAAAGATAGAAACATAATATTTGCGTAAGGTGGATTCATCAGGAACATTTCGACCAGTATATTTTTGGAGAAATGTTTTGAAGGTGGGATTGTTAAATTTATTTAATGGAATATTTGCCGCCATTAATGTTTCACACAGTTCTTCGTGTCAGATTCCAACGGGTCTAATTTCTGTGTATATCTTTGCGATGCTAAGTGACGTTCTACGTGCGATTTCTTGGAATTATACCGGGTGTATTATGAAAAACCTTTCGTGCTGTAACTTTTTTATTTTTTATCCGAATGTAATAAATTATACGTCGAACTAAATCATTTTAAAAACACTGTAACGTGATCCGCTTTGAATTTTTTTTTTACACTTTGTTTTTGACAGACAGCCGCAAACTTGTGTTTTTTTAAATTGCACTATACTTTTTTTTTCCTTATTCAAATATATTACTTTTTCTGAATATGAAACTGTAAACAACGATATCCTTGTATGAAAAAAAATCGAGAAATTGAAGGTTTTTTTTAGTTCGATTTATTCTGGTTTTTCCGAACACAGAGATTTCTTAAATGCATTTTAAATACTCTATTTCATTTTATTACCAGCAAATGTGTGTACCTTTTAAAATCACTTACATTCAATACTATATAGCCCATAAAGGATTACAAACCAATGTTATCAGTGAGCGGTGGGTCAACAACAACATTTACAGTGTTTATTTTAAAAATTTAAAAATCAAGCAGTCATATTGAACGATAAAAGTGCATTCCAAATTTTCGAAGAGAGCTGTGACATCGGTCAGTCACACATTCATTATAACATTTTCAACGATTTATTTCTAAATTTTGTTATTGAAATGGATAATGGCGAATCTGTGGATGCGATTCAAGCATATTTTGAATGCGGAACAAATTCTGCAGCTGCTTTGCGACTTTATGGAAATCGTTTTCCTGACAGACTGCGTCCAAGTGCCGATAAGTTTGGAAGGCTCGTGCGAAATTTACGAAATTTTGGATCATGCAAAAAACCTAAAATAAACGCACGTGTAATTCAAGATCAAAATTTAGAATTAAGTGTCTTGCTCTATGTGGAAGAAAACCCTAATACGTCTACGCGAGAAATTGCTCACTACATCACATTCTACAGTTCAGTACATTCTGAAGAAGCACAAGTTCTTTCCTTATAAACCACGGAAGGTGCATGCTCTCGGTGAAAACGACCCCCAACGAAGGGTTCAATTCTGCACGGTTTTCATGAATAAACTAAGGGAAGATCCAATTTTTTATCGTCGTGTGTTGTAGTCAGATGAATGCACTTTTGGGAAAAATGGTATATTCAACAGAAATAATCATCGCCATTGGAGCACTGAAAATAACCATGTTGTGATGCAACACAATTTTCAAAATCGGTTCGGTGTAAATGTATGGTGTGGCATTTTAGGCGATAGAGTAGTAGGGCCTTTTTTTGGGGAGGGTAATCTAAACCAAGAAAAGTATAATAATTTGTTACGCAATGAATTAGGCGATTATTTAGATGAGTTGCCACTTGCTGAGTTAAACAGGGTGGTATTACAACAGGACGGTGCCACACCCCATAATGCACGAATGAATACTGATTTTCTAAATAATTATTTTGGTGTCAGATGGATGGGCACTTACGGACCTATTCGATGGTCTGCTAGATCACCAGATCTGAATCCACTGGATTTCTTTCTGTGGTCTTACATTCAAGATCATGTCTATTTGACTCCACCTGATACCAGAGATGATTTAGTAAGAAGGATAGTACAAGTATGTCATGAAATACCACCAAATCTTATATTAAACGCAGCAGTTGGAGTCAATAGAAGGTGTCAAATGTGTCTGGAACAAAATGGGGCCAATTTCGCACATTTGATTCATTAAAATATATGATAGCTTGATTTCTGTAAATTTCGTAGTTTTTTTTTAATATGTAATAATAAATTTGTCACTCAATTTAATGGAGGTGTCTTCAGGAAATAAATGTTTATTAGAATAAGTAAAAAAAAATATGTAGTACAATTTAAAAAAAAAAAATTACTACTGTCTGTCAAAAACGAAATGTCAAAAATTTTTTTTATAAAACAGGTTACAGTGCTTTAAAAACGATTTAGTTTGACATATCATTCATTAAAATCAGATAAAATATAAGGAAGCTACAGCCCCAAAGGTTTTTCATAATACACCCGGTATATATAGATAGATAGATAATTATTTCATGACCTTTGTATGTTATGGTAGATTCAATTAGTTGGCGATTTAAGGTCTGGTTTCAATCTTACATGTTTCGGCATATGATGCCTTTTTCAATGAATTTAAAATATTTTAAATTTTTTGAGAAAGGCATCATATGCCAAACAATTCCACGTAGGAACCGCAAAATGGGTATATGCGTATGAGCCGGAAACCAGGCAACAATCTATTGTATGGGTGTTCCAAGACGAACCGAACCCCACAAATGTTGTTCGTACAAGGAGCACTTCCAAGAAAATGATTGCTTGTTTCTTCGACTGTACAGGACACATCGCCACAATTCCTTTAGAGGATCGAAAAACTGTTAACGCTGAATGGTGTACTGGTTCGTACCCATGCAAAAGTGTATAGACCATAAAGGCGAATATTTTGAAAACAATAAAATAGTTTGTTCCCGAAAATTTTGTTTTCTTCCCAGATTTTGTAAAAATATAAAAGGTGACCCTCGTATAATATTAATTTGTAGTTTGAATCGCCCAGAAAAAATATACTGCAGGTAAAATTTGAATTACTTTCGTACATGCAATTTGATTGCGATATCATATCAAATATTTTCCTTCTTGCAGTAAGTTGCGAAAATACTGCTAACATTGACCAACACCGTTCAAACAGAATTGTTTTTCATCTATAAAAATAACTTGTTTCCACTGATCATTCCATTTCATCTAATTAAAGAATTGTTTATTTCTAATCGTTTTGAAGGCCGATAATGATAAATTATTACGCTTATAACTATAACATTCTAAATGAAACGCTAAAAAACAATTAATTGATGAACAAAAAAATTCCATTTAACATACATTTAAACTTGTTTTCTGACAATTACACTAAGTCTGCGAATTTGAAATATTACTGGTGACGTTGTAATTACTAGTAAATTACCATTAATTCCCTTTTGTACATATAGAAACTACTTAATAATTGAGCAATAATTATAACTGGCTGGCCGAAATTAATTTCAATTCTTTGAAAAGTTCACGACGTCACTTTTTCCTTCGATTTCAATAAAAGAATAATGACTTTTCTTACTTTACCTTTAGTTTCTAAATAAAGCTTAAATCATTAGTAGTTCGAAAATCGTAATGGCATTGATCGTAAATAAACGATGAACATCTATTTTTACCTTTGAAATTATACCACGGAGCGATTATCTTTCCATATTTACATAAAGCTAAATATATTTAGTGCTGCGACAGTAGTATTTTTATGCTTGTGTAAAGAAGGAAAATGTTTCCATTTTTTTGTGTGTTCTCATTTCATATCTAATAACAAAAGTTAATAGTTTTTCAGGAATAATTATTTCATTATTCAGAAGAATTCAGCATTTATAAGTTGGTGTTTTTTATTTAAAATAATGAAAATAATAATGGACACCATAAAATTTTTAAATTTAGATTTTGTTTAGTATCCAGAGATTCTGCAAGAACTAGGAAAAGAATATTCTGTTGCGGATAACATTTTCATCAACACTTTGCTATTGGAAAGCTGAAGAATTGATGGATTTGGCATTTATAATAATAATAATAATAATAATAATAAAAAGTTTATTTTCTTTTTTTTTTCTTTTACATTCATAATACAACGAGAATAAACGATAAAGAAAATTAAATAATAATAAAAAAAAACAAATTCACAGCTAATAAGAAAAAAAAGTTGAGAAGAAAAAAACCGCAAGGTTAAGTTTGGCCTTGGGTGTAAAACACCACAACCATTCCTCCACTTAACCTTGTAATGCAAGTAAACTTACAAAATAGTTGCATGCCTAATCTAATTTAATTCTAAAATTCTGTGATGGCGGAAAAATAAAATAAAAATGAAAATATGGAAATCACTGTAAGCTGGCGCAACACACGTTCAGAGAAGGACAATCCCTAATTGCTGATGATCAAATAAATACTGGCTCAAGTGCCTTTTAAATGTAGAACATGGCAACTCCTTCAGGTTGCGAGGAAAAGCGTTATATATTTTATATATATTAAATGTAAACGAGCCCTCGAATAGTGATGTTTTATGCAATGGTGGCGTAATCAATCCTTGCGATCTAATGTTAATGTGATGCACGTCCGTTCGGAAAGTTATTTTATTATAAAGGTATGATGGAACCCTGCTTATAATAATTGCATGATGTAGACAGGCAGCCCGTAGTACAGCTCGATTTCTCATATTCAACCACTTACAGGAAGACAAAGTGTACGAAATATGTTTATATTTCTTAATACCGTACGCAAACCGCAAACACGAATTTTGTACTCGTTGAATTCTTTTTTGATCATTAACATCTATGCATGGACCATACACAGAGGAGCAATACATAAAAGGAGATAAAACTAAGGCGTTGCACAAAGACAATTTAGTACCTATGGACAGATAAGACCTATGCTGGTAGAGAAGTCTCAAATTTCCATACTCCTGTTTAATATAATTTGATACCTGCTTTCTATATCTGAACGTGGTGTCTATAAATAGCCCAAGGTTTTTGGTTTCAGTCACTACAGACAAGATCTCACCAGCCATTGACAAACGAAAACTACGTGTCAACTCGTCGCAAGTCGGCACATTACCAAAAAAACATAATACCGGATTTCGAGGAATTAACACCCAACGAATGAAGTGAAGACATATCGGAGATCACATCCAAATCGCATTGAACAACATTAAGAGCCTCTCTAAAGGAATGCTTTGGAAATGAATAGTACACCTGCGTATCATCCGCATACATATTGCTATGGATTTTTAATTAAAAATAATTTAAAATATTTAAAATAAATGTACAATTATTTTTGGATAAAAGTGTATATTCAAAATGTTTTTAAATTTAATGTGTGAGATAAAAACTGGATATTGGAGGTCGATCTGATAGAGAGGCCTAGGTAAATTCAGAGGAGACCAATTTTATAGCTTGAACTAGAAGGTAGCTTGGTGTGATATAATTAATTATATCACTTAATTAAATTCGGTTATTTGTTTGAAAAGTGTTTAATTGATGTATTAGAGAGTTGTTGAGTTAAATTCTCGTATGCTATTTGATGATTTATATAGAATAAGCACCTTCTTTGTTCGTCTCCAGTAATTTTTGTAAGTAGATTTTTTATGATATCATAAAACATAAATTAAAATTATAAGAATATTTCTATTGTATCCAAGCTTGTTAATTAAGAGATTTATTATTAGAAATATAAATAATAAAGCTTACAATTCTTTAATTGTTTCGATCTTTGCTTGATGTAAATCCATATCACTAATAAATAAAACACACATATTTTAGATTTACACTTTATTAATAAAATAATGACAGCTGTTTCGCTAACACAGTAGCTTCTTCAAATTCAACTTAAGACTAAAGATACATACAAGATACAGCGTTAATCAGGTAGTTGACCCAAGTTAAAATTCTAGGAACTATTACATTTATATTTTGCTTTTTGAAAACTATACCATGTCCTACTTGTGTGAGGTTTAAGTATAAAAATATAGTATAAGCAACTAAGAAACAATATTTCAATGGGTGAACAGATTTAACAGTGGGGATGAATTCAAGTCTAATTTATCGTTTAGTAACATTTCTGAGTTTTTAAGTTTATTAATTTCTAAAGATTCTAAACAATTTAGTTTTCTACATGTATGGTGTCGAATTGTAAATTAAATTCGTGCTCATTCTCTATTAAATGATTAGAATAGGTTGAGTCAGTTTTCTTATTGATATAAGAATGATAGTGGTATTGGATTCGTTTTTTAAACGTTCTACCTGTCTGTCCAATATATGTTTTGGTACATGATCCGCATGATAACTTATAGACTTCTGATTTATTGTCTTTGGTAGTTTTTTTCTTTATTATTTTTAATATATTTGGCTAGATTATTATTAGTTTTATAAGCAATATTAATGTTTTCTTTCAAATCGCTCACAACAACGGATATGACCCAAATCTAATAGATAAATTAATTGTCAAAAAATCAGTCAATAAATTATTAAGGGAGATGTACCCGATCATTAAAGTGGAGCCAGACAAGCAGTTTAAATCATTTACTTACATAGGTCAACAGCAACTTAAATTATCAAAATTCCTTAAAAAAGAAAACATTAATATTGCTTATAAAACTAATAATAATCTAGCCAAATATATTACAAATAATAAAGAAAAAACTACCAAAGACAATAAATCAGGAGTCTATAAGTTATCATGCGGATCATGTACCAAAACATATATTGGACAGACAGGTAGAACGTTTAAAAAACGAATCCAAGACCACTATCATTCTTATATCAATAAGAAAACTGACTCAACCTATTCTAATCATTTAATAGAGAATGAGCACGAATTTAATTTACAATTCGACACCATACATGTAGAAAATAAAGGTAGAAAACTAAATTGTTTAGAATCTTTAGAAATTAATAAACTTAAAAACTCAGAAATGTTACTAAACGATAAATTAGACTTGAATTCATCCCCACTGTTAAATCTGTTCACCCATTGAAATATTGTTTCTTAGTTGCTTATACTATATTTTTATACTTAAACCTCACACAAGTAGGACTGGTATAGTTTTCAAAAAGCAAAATATAAATGTAATAGTTCCTAGAATTTTAACTTGGGTCAACTACCTGATTAACGCTGTATCTTGTATGTATCTTTAGTCTTAAGTTGAATTTGAAGAAGCTACTGTGTCAGCGAAACAGCTGTCATTATTTTATTAATAAAGTGTAAATCTAAAACATCTTATGTGTGTTTTATTTATTAGTAATAAAGCTTACTATTAAATTTCTATGTTAAAATTATAGTAATTATAATTTGTTCGAGAGGATTCAGGTTTTTTTTGTACATGTTTGTTGCGCATGTGTAAATTTAGAACGTGTTTCAGTATCTGTATGTTTATATACAGTGTGGTTTCCTTTGAAGAATTTAATATAAAGTTTGATTGTTTTAGTTAAGTTTGATCGGAGTCAATAAAGAGGAAGTTTTCCATTTGTTTAGCTGTCAATTAAACAATGAATGTTTTGACCTCATGTATTTTTGTATAATACAGTATCTTTATATTTGGTAAAGATAGATTAAATATTCAGTTTAAAATTTATCCTGTGTTTCCTTTATTATAAAACACCAATATTGCTTAGTAACTTATATAATTTAAGTAAATAACACTGGCGCCTAGTATAATTCACAGACACGACTTTCCTTATTGGAACCCGAGAAGTTAGAAGTCTCATATTTGAAAATCCACCGGCTGAGAAAACTAGTTGTGGATGGTGGCGTGTTAAATCTACAAACCACTATTCATAGCAATATGTATATTGCAAGATTTTACCGATTCAAAAAGGGCACTAGTATATATAGAAAAGAAAATTGGGCCCAAGATAGAGCCTTGAGGCACACCAGATGCCAGACCAACAGGCATCCTTCCATCAATCCGAACCGATTGCGATCTGTCCCGCAAGAAACCACTTAATAATTTGATTGCATCATCGGAGAGACCCACATAATGGAACACAGCAGACAACAGATCATGATTCACGGTATCAAATGCTTTACTAAAATCTAATAGTATTAGAACGGAAGCGTAACCTTTATCACGTGCAGTCAATATGTCATCCGTAATCTTCAATAAAGCCGACTCACAACTGTGACCAGCCCTAAAACCTGACTGGTAAGATGGTAGAATGTTATGGGTGTCTATATATGTTGTAGTAACTGTGCATTAAGCAGTTTCTCGAATATTTTAGACAACACGGAGAGCAAACTTATAGGCCTCAAATCAGCCATAGATTGCGGGTCAGACTTCTTAGGCACCGGTATCACAATTGCTTGTTTCCATGCTAAGGGAAAAATACTTTGAAGAATACACGAGTTGATTATATGAACAATGTACTTCACGATGAAAGGAGAAGACATTTTTAACATATCAATACTCAAGCCATCAAACCCGCAAGATGAGGATGAGATACTAGAAATAATTCTAGACACTTGCACTTGGCCAGTTAACTGAAAATGAAAGCCATTCCCAATATTATTTTTTGTATGTGTAGCATAGTATTCAAATAGATTGCTATCATCATGTGGATTCTCAGGAGTTGAAGTAATGAAATAACGATTAATTCCATTCGGATCTTGTAACTGCAATGGGAGATCCGCATGTCTGTTACTGCGGATGTTAAGCATCCGCAGTCCATTCCAAATTTTTTTAGAGTCTTTAGTTCTACTAAGAATACTGTAATACGCTTTTTTTTCGCGAGTTATTGCCTGTTTAGTGTAATTTCTAAGTTGTTTATAATACTCCCAAGCTTGGAGAGTCTTGTTCTTCAAATACTTTGCTCTAGCCCTATCTCTCAGAGAAATCATAAGTTTTATTGTTTCAGTAATCCAAGGACTTTGTTGTTTAGAAATCAAAAGTGTCTTAACTGGACATAGGAAATTAAAAAGTTCAGTCAACCTAAGGTAAAATTCTGAACCTTAATGTTAATATCCGCAACATAAGGGATGTCGTCCAAATGTAGATTATGTAGATGTTGCTCAAGTACATTGCTGTCATAATTATTAAAATTCCGATAAGTGACTGACTTAGCTTCCCAAACTTTACGAGTGGCGCTTATGTCGCAATACGTCAATTCATGGTCAGAGAAGCACACCCCCCCGAACACCCGAACCAAGATCGAATGATGTGTCAGAAACAATTACCAAATCAATAAGTGATTCAGTCGTATTTGTAATACGGGTAGGTTCTGTAATAATCTGATGAAAACCCATCGTATCCAAAGTGTCCGACAAGGCAGTAGACAGTATGTTTTCCGGCTGGAATAAATTTATATTAAAGTCACCCAGGCAAAGCAATCGCTCACACGGAGGCCATATATTGGAAAACGTAGTCTCTAGGTTATCCAAGAAAAAACGATAAGGCGTATCTTGTGGCCGATATACTACACCTACAGCAAATGCCCCAGCACCCCTACCCACACTCAACCATAACTGTTCAATGGAGACTGATGACTGCAAAACAGAGTAACGAAGCTCCTTACTAATGTAAAAACCATAGCCACCGCCACGACCACCACGATCCTTACGCACGAAAGTATAACCCGGTATAGCAATCAAAGAGGAGCCAATATACGACGTTAACCATGTTTCACTTAGTGCCAAAATATCATATTTGAATGTTGTCAAATATTCTACTATATCATTAAAGTGAGCTGTCAATGAACGTGCGTTAACATGTGCCAATCTAATCATGCTATTATGCAACTACCATATACATCATTTAAAACATAAACAGAATGCAATTAAGCAAAAAAGTAGCACTATAGTTAAGAATAATTAATTACAATTAGCATTAACAAAATTAAGTAGTAACTGTCTGTGTGTAACGCAAATACAAAATACGTGATAATTTAAAAGAAAATAATATATAATACTACAACTGTATCGTAAAAAATTCAAAAACAAGTCAGAAAAATATATTCTACAGTGAAAACAAAAACTAATATAAAAGAAATATCTCTGTTAATCGTTTCCTTCCGCTCCTTAAAAATAAGTCAATGACAGAACTAGAAGGTGAGACCAAGCAGTGTTATTATAGCTTATCTAAATAGTCATAAGAAGAAATTTTATGAACTTTATTACCTAACTTTGTAAATATATTACAGTTATTAGTCCAAGCAGTGTCACATTTCTTCTGCACATCCTTCAAATGAGACAGTCTTCGCTTCGTTAGATCTTCACGAATAACCATTTTTGTACCCTTCAACTTACTTTTATTATTGTATACCACCTGTTTGATATTGCGCTTACAAAATTTGACTAAAATAGGTCTGTTGTCGTTCTCTTTTTTTCCCAGGCGATGACAGCAATCAATAGATCCGGTGGAGACATCTACGGCTAGCTTTTCCTTACATACAGAAGTAATCACGGCGTCGATATCTTCCTTTGCAGTCTCCGGAACGCCATATATTCGTAGACTATTACGGCGGGAGTATTGTTCCAGTCCATCAACATTTTCGTAGGCCTTTTCAAGTTTAGCTTCAAGTGATACTACCTTTTCTTCGTAAGCCTTGATAATACTAGCAGTTTTTTTCGCCGATAATTTTACAGATTTTGTCCAACAATAGTCGGATTTCAAAATTTTCTCCACGTTTTTAACGATAGTAGCATCGTCACGTAATAAGCGATCGGCAGACATGACTTAAAGTTATAAAGCGTTAAAACATAAGAAATAATTGAAACTGCTTCAATTCACACACGTCTATTCACTAGTGCGGCACATCACAGAATTATTGACCGCAGATCAAAAAAAGCATACGTTGATTTACAGATTTCTATTTTTGTTGATCTATTAGGTGCTTCAAAGCTGGTCTCATATATACTGGCTGCCATAAATAAATGAACACCCGTAAACGTTCGTATATTTTAAGAAAATTTTTAGAAAAAAAATATTTTATTCGCATTAAAAAATACATTAATAATAAATGCGTCGATCCTCCACTGTTTCTTACGCAGTCAACTAGTCAATTAGGCATACTTGAAATTAGCTAATCAATGTTATTCTGTGTTTCGAGCTTTTAAAATCCTTTGCTAAGGAATATCTACATGATTTAGGAGTGGTTGTAAATTATTTATCTTCTGTCCTACCATATCCCATACGTGTTCTAGTCCGAGGAACGAGAAGCGATTAAAATTATTGTTCAGTGTGACGACAATGATTTCATAATTTTTGTTTTCGTTTCTTTTTCTTAAATATATCTATAGTTTAGTTGTTTAGAATTAAACTCTGTTCAGTTACAAGTTGATACCCTTGTATACCAAAATCTTAATTATAATATTTAAAATTGTAGAGCTTTCTCTATATTCTAAGAAGCGGCATCCATTATATTTGCAAGTTTATTACCTTATTCATTAGATTGTTTATACCTTGTTTTATTAGTTATCTAATTAGTGAACGAGTTCAATACCCAGGTTTTAAGCTGCTTAGCTATTCATAAATTTACGTTTATTAAATGTGCATCATTAAATTCAATTAAGATAAATGGAATTTAATCTAAACATTAGACTTAGGTTTACAATTATTTTGTTAGACTCTTGCAGGGTATTATTGCTAGTAGATACCATTTACTAAGAATCGTTAACCTTCAAAATTCCCACGAGTTATGTTGTTATTAGTTGTGTTATAGTTTGTGGGGGTAATGGTGGACTTTACCTACTCGTAGTATTTCTAAAAGTAAGAAACAGAGTTGCATTCTAACAAGAATCAATACAAACTCAAAATTAAGTGCATCAAACTTTGGAGTCAATACGGGATTATTGTAGGTAAAAGTGCATTTTATTATCCAACATAAAAGAAGTGAAAACTGGAGGACAGACCTTAATAATTAGGATTATCCAGAAATCGTTGCAGTATGTGGCCGCTCATTATCCTTCTGAAAAACTGGATTTACTATTTGCTGAAAATTTGGTTCTTGTACTTCTACCTGGAACATACAAAAGACACAGACAATAGAAATAAACCGAAGACTTTTAGAAGATACAGAAGGTATATAATTCTGTGCAAACGACATTAAATTACCTCAAACTACAAAGACGTAGGAGAAGAAATACGGAGTTATGAAACACCCGGTATACGTTAATACACACATGCCCGTTTGCACCGGTCTCACTTAAAGTTTCGGCTTTAGTAAGCGGGACTTAACTTTAAACGATTGCTTTGCACGGTCGTTTAAAAGTCTTTAGTTAGTTAAGCCACGGAATTAAATTGGCAATCGAAAAATCACTAGACAATTTAGGATTTTTATTAGGAAATGTAAGTTTTATATTGTTGGTTGTCCAAATCAGAAGTTTACAAATACGATTTGGCGCGTATTTATAACGTTAACCGTTTTCAGTGCGTTTCTTCTGCCTTCCATCATATAGCTGCAAAATATAAATAATATTTGTGTATTATATTCTTCATAATAATTTCTATTTGATAGTAAGTATATATGAAGCCATTCTTGTATGTATATATTATATCACGACATATATATATATATATATAATAATTTTATTTAAGGAATATGGAAGCACGTAAGGGATGCCAAAATTTTACTCCCGAAGAGAAACTGTCGCTTCTAACGTTGGTTAATGACTACAAGGGAGTAATAGAATGTAAAAGAAGTAATGCAGTCACTTGGAAAGAGAAGGAATGTGCTTGGGACGAAATCACAAAGCAATTTAATGCTAGCAGTATCCAGCTTTTTAAAAGAAGTAAGGACAATCTTAAAAAATTCTATGAGAACAAGAAAAAAGAAACTAAAAAATTAGCAGTTACCGAGAGGTTGAATACCGTAAAAACTGGTGGTGGACCCTCAACCAGCAAAATCAGCGATCCCACATTTGACCCCACAATGTCGATATTAAACCAGAAAGGTGTGAATGGTCTTCCCAGTGTGTTAGACTGTGATGAGGATGAAACCATTGTTTTTAAAATAGTCAATGTAAGAAATAGATAATAGTTATTGATTCTTTTGTTAACTTATGTATTAATATTTGAAGGATGATGATGATAATATGGGTGAAATAAATGTCGATAGTAAATGTGTAAGTATTTAAAAATTTAAAAACGTTTTGCTTATGGTAATAATCATTATTACTTTTCTGTAAACAGGAATTAATAAAATCAGCACTACACCTAGAATACCAAGAATTAGAAATATTTAAGGTGAAAATACTATATTAAGAATTGGTGCTGGTTTTTGTATTGGTGATGATATTGGGTTTTGGAAATGTTATTTAAATATATATATTTACACATATTGCAGTGGAATTTGCTTTTAAATTGCTTATTAATTTTTATTCACACTACAACTTGTGTTGCCGGCTATTCAGTCTAGTAGAATCCACGAACTCCCATTTCACGGATCGTTTCTTGCAAAACAGGTCCAGGTTTTTAATTGAAAGTAAAACAATAAAAGTCAATAAAAGTCACACGTAAATAATCTACAATATTTAATTGGTACAAAAAAAAAAAGAAAAATCCCTTTACCGAATGTATAGGGTGCTAAAGCATCATTAACAGTAGCAATGGGGAAACACTCTTTGTGAATAATGACTCGCACACAGAGAAAAACCCCTTGTGACACTCGAACAAAAATAAAACTAATAAATACTAGTGAAATTTGTCAAGTTTGACCTCTACTTTAACCCCTACAATCAAATGTCAAAAACAACAAAGTTTTCAAAACCCGCGAAAATTGAATTTTAGTCGTGCGCAAAAATAACACAACAAGGTCAACCCACAATAAAGAAAACTCCAACCTTGAATTCAAAACGTTCTAGAATATTATTTTGAAGAAAAAAAACTCCCCTTACAAAAAACATGACAATTTTCTCTAATACCCATATACTAACTTCAAATATATAAATTATTACAAGAAATACATGAAACTATAATAATAATATAACAATATCAAATATATAAATAAAATATTTTTATCGAACTTACATAGATCTATGCACTGTTAACAAAAACTACGTGAGAGATATCTTACTTATACGAACATTTTATAATCACCAAAACTCTCGCAAAAATCGAATTAACATTTACATGCACCTCAAACACTTGCATAAACAAAATACAACCCGATTTTATAAAACTAAGAATAAAATTGAGTATCTTATTCTTAAACAACCCGATCACTGTCGAAGCCTAGATATCTCTAACCAAAATGAAATTTTTAACATCCGCCTGGACATCCCCTCCAACTATAAAATCAAAAATATACAGACAATTCACATTTTAAGAATAATACAATATCCGGGGTAGCGGCAATTTTAATCATCAGGTCAACCTAAATATACGAGGATGGATCAAAATTTCAAACATACTAAAATTCATCACTTATAATTAAATATATTTATAACGATCCCCGTCTGAAATAAATAAACATAAAAATTGAAATAGATAATTTTAATAAATGTACTACACAAACAAGTTCAATATTGTTCAATCATTTTTCCTTTCTTGTCCAAGGAAAAATCCACAGCAATATGTACATGCTTATACATAAATTTTAAATTAGCAATATGTGATTTTTAGACTAAAGAGGCAACTTCTTTAATTGGGGTGACTTTAAAAGTGACCACTTAAGGACGCCTGTTTCAAAACAGCTGGAAACAGGTATTAAAGAAAAAATTTGGAGTGGCAGAAGACGGCCTCAGTTATCAAATTCAACAAACTTGGCCAAGAAATACGAAGACTTGGCCGAACAGAAAAAAGAAATAGGGCAACTGCAACTCGAAATATTGCAACAGGAAAAGAAAAATAAAGAGGAGAAACATTCATATAAAATGGCAGAATTAAAGTTAAAAGCAAAGAGAGAAAAAGAGGAGTTTGACCTACGGAAGGAACAGCAAATGTTGGACATTGAAATTAAAAAGATTCAGTTAGAAAAATTAAAAGAAATGTAAATAGGTTCCCAATAAATTGTTACTGAAATATAGTTGTTTTTACCTACATTTGTTTTACAAAATTATCACTTTTGATATATATGCTAGGAATACAATTAAAACAAAAAAATATTGTTAAGGAATTGTATTTGGTCTTCTATTTACAAAGTATTTTCACAGGAGAATATTTAAACACTCATTTGTTTTACCTTTGTCTAATCTTGTTCATAATGGAACAATCAAATTGTAGGTTTTACCCTCAATAAATTTGAAAGTTTGCTTTAATTATGTACATATATCTAATTATGAATGGAATTAAATTAGAAAATATATATTATGATAGCTTGTTCATCAGGGATAGTGAAAACAAACATTGAGTTTAGTAATGGATCAGTCTGTATACATACTAATAATAATAATTAAATCAAATATAACATGCCAAAATTAAGAAGTGTTTTCCTATAACTAAATCAAAATTATAACCATTGGATTTAACAAATATCACTTATATAAATGAACTTTCAAGAAATTTTTTATAATTATACCATATTACGAAAGTAAGCATATATGAATTGCCTTCGCAATTCACCAATCTCTCCTTGTCCTACTGATACATAAGGTATTTGGCCATTTTCGATTAAGATGTCGAGTGCATGTTGCTCAATGTTATTTGGAAGAGGTGGAACATTTATCTCGCCCATTTCCCTAGTGAAATTGTGCAGAACTACAGTTGCAACTATTACAGATCGAACAGTCTCTATTTTCAAACGACATCCATAGGCAAGAACTGGAAAGCGTCGAAAGGGTGCAATCAACGGCCCCAAGAACTCGTGGAAACGATGCTATATCATAAAAATTTCTTTTACATGACATTACAGCATCTTGTGTAGTAGGGAATTTAACAAATCTTCTACATAATGCTGCAATTACTCTAGATACACGACAGATAATTCTAGATACAGTTGATACATGCATCCCAGAAAAATCTGCAATTGCTTGTAGATGTCCACCTGTTGAATAAAAACGCAAGCACACTAAGAGTTGATTCACAGGTGCTACACAGTGATTGCTAAAAATACAAAACAGCTAATATAATGAATGTCTACCTATATTATATATACTTACGTATCGAAAGCGTACTCTAATTCATTTTCAATTAATTCTAGAAATTTTAACGTACAATTTCTACACAATCGGAATCGGCGTATAAAATTCGCATCGTCGTAATTTTCGAAATGATTAATGCGGACATTTACCTGGCGAGGTAAACCAAACTCCAAAAATTCAAGAATGTCCAATTCATCATCATCGAATGGAACGTCCATTACTTCATCCATTTGCCTTACTAAATCCATATTCTCCTTAAGAATAATTTTACAAAATTAGTGAACGGAACTATTTATATTAGGTTAAAAGGAATTTAAAAATGTCAATAACAGCCGCTAGAATCTGTGACGCACGCGCACATCTCCAGTTTACGAGTTAAGCCGTACAATATCTACCACTCAAATTTCCATGCGTTAAGGGTAAGTTTAAGCACCGCTTTTCTACAGAAGTGGTACGGTGCAAAGAGTTTCATATTTTAAGCGTCGCTTATCTTTTAAGTGTAACCGGTGCAAACGGGCCACAGTCCCATAAGAGCCCGTACTGTGAAGATGTCAATTTTCGGTACTTTTAAGTAATCGTTAATATTCGTCACTCAAACCTTGAGTAATTGTTGAATGTATTCGTTACTTTGATTATTTTGATTACTTTGATACTTTGATGCATATATATGTATATATATATATATATACAGTCTGGTCATAAAGTTTGGAACCAAGCTTATAACCGCATTATTTTACATTTTTTGGAAAAACGCTCGGACAGGTAAATTTTCTTTTTTAAAACGCTATCTTTTGACATACAATTTTTTTCTATGACGTCATTGGTTTTCGAGTGATGACGTTATCAGCACTTTCTTTAAATGGCAACCATATTATTTTTTTCTCGTTTTTGGTAGATCTTTATATCCACCAAATAGTGATATAAAACAATTGGTATGTTGCATCACAATTTTTTTGAAAAAATGATATAAATTTAGAAAAAAATACGAAAATTTTATTTTTGTACAAAATTAAAATTAAATAAAAAAAAAATCTGAACTTAAATTTATTGTAACAGTTAACGTTAATTTTCAAAATGGACCCCACCAACCAACTGACACTGTCCCAGCCGAGTGTAAATGCTTTGCGATCAATAGTAATCTGCGTTATTCGCTCCAGGTCAAAAGAAATTCGTCTTCCCAATCGGCCAATTACTTATTAAAAGGAGTTTAATTTATTTAAAAAATTGACATGATGTGGCAGACCATTTCTTAATTAAAATTATCGCCCAAAAATTGAAGATTTCAAAAACTAATTAAGCTTACAAAATTTACTGAAATATGTAAGTAAGTTTTTTCACACTTCTGTCTTGTGTGAGGACTTAAATATTCTTCTTGAACAAACCGGATCGTCAAAAGCACATGTACTCATGTTACTATGCAAAAAATTTACAAAAACAAAAACATGCACTTTTTTGCAAGATATTTCTTTATGACATTCTTGCTTCTTTTTATACAATTTATGTACAAAAATTTTAGTTTGAAATTGTTTCTATAGCGACAACATTGTTGAATTATTTACTTCTATTTTTGACGTTAAATTTTTGAGATATTGCGTAAAAATTGTTCATTTTCGCTAATATAAAAAAATGGCACATTTATCTGAGCGAGAAAGAATCGAAATTTTAATTATGGTTGGGTATGGGGACAGACAAAGAACGCATGCAGAAGCATGCGATTTGTTTAACCATGAACACCCTGATAGACTTCCAATTTCCAGGTCTACGGTGACAAAACTAGTTGGAAAGTTTACCGAAACTGGATCCGTAAAAGATCGACCACGGCAAGGTAGACCTCAAGTAGGAGAAGATGTGAAATTAAATGTGCTTCTAGAAGCAGAAGAAAGGCATCATGTTTCCACCAGACAACTTGCGTTAGCCAATCAGGTGGCTCACTCATTTGTCGTCAACTTATTTAAAAAAGAACACTATCGTCCTTACAAAGTTCAACTTGTACAGGAATTACATGAGGATGACGAAGATCGTCGACACGGCAGTTCTGTGAAGACGTAATGTTACGTTGTGACCAAAATCCAAATTTCTTGGAAAACATCGTCTTCTCAGATGAAGCTACGTTCTGCCTAAATGGATCTGTTCACCGCCATAATTGCAGATATTGGTCGCAGAACAATCCGCATTGGACTCAAGCGTGTCATACTCAGCGCAGAGGAAAAATTAACGTATGGGTTGGAATGATTGGACGACGCATTTTAGGACCATATTTTTTTGAAGGAAATTTGACTGCTGTGCAATATTTAGAATTTTTAAGATTTGAACTGGTTCCAGCGCTCGCTGTTATTTTCCCAAATCACGAGGATGGTGATGTACCCCATCCAAATATTTGGTTTCAACAAATACCCCATTATGGTGTAGAGGTTCGCCACTATCTTGACGAAATATTTCCCAATAAATTGATTGGACGGAGAGGCGCCATAGAATGGCCACCTCGTTCTCCTGACCTGACTCCGTTAGACTTTTTTTGTGGGGTTATTTGAAATCGAAAGTGTATTTTAACAAACCGAACAATTTAGAAGATTTAAAAGAACGAATTCGCGTAGAACTTACACAAATATCCCCAGACATAATTGAGGCGAGTATACGAAGTGTTTACACTCGGCTGGGACAGTGTCAGTTGGTTGGTGGGGTCCATTTTGAAAATTTACGTTAACTGTTACAATAAATTTAAGTTCAGATGTATTTTTTTTAATTTAATTTTAATTTTGTACAAAAATAAAATTTTCGAATTTTTTTCTAAATTTATATCATTTTTTCAAAAAAATTGTGATGCAACATACCAATTGTTTTATATCACTATTTGGTGGATATAAAGATCTACCAAAAACGAGAAAAAAATAAAATGGTTGCCATTTAAAGAAAGTGTTGATAACGTCATCACTCGAAAACCAATGACGTCATAGAAAAAAATTGTATGTCAAAAGATGGAGTTTTAAAAAAGAAAATTTACCTGTCCGAGCGTTTTTCCTAAAAATGTAAAATAATGCAGTTATAAGCTTGGTTCCAAACTTTATGACCACACTGTATATATATATATATATATATATTTATTTTACATAAGTACGAGTTTAGCTTTATTATATGAGTAATCGGTATTATTTGCCTCGCAGAATTAGTAATGGAACGTAGTTGCTTTTCACCAAATTTGCGGAAATATTAAAACAAACTGCATACATTTTATCAAATTGTATTATAATGTATTTATTGTAATATAGGGTATATGATGCGTGTTGAATTACTTAAAAAAATATAGGCGAACAAGAAAACAAATTTTAATATATTACATATAAACGTTTTGCGACAGCAAATAACAACAGAAGTGTAAGCTAATAGAATGATGTTGACTGTTGACGGATAAAAAAAAATATTTTACCTTTTCATCTTTTAACATCATTGCATTTGTTGGCACTTTACTTAACGGGTGTTCATTTGAAAAGTCAATCTAGTAGCATGTGATTTATTGAGAACATTTTGAAGTATGTCGTAAATTAAAATTTACTACTTAACCTACGAAGTCGTATATTTTGACAGTTTCATACATACAAATAAATAACAAATGTGAATGACATTATCAAATGTCATTTGGATTTACGTTTACGGAACAACAAACACATACTAATATATATGTGTCTTATTCTATCCAAATTTCAAAGTAACCTAGATTGACTTTTCAAATGAACACACGTTATTACTTATTATAGGTATGCTGTCGTAAAAACCTTTCTTTATATTAGTTCAATTTCTAAGTATATTTTTATTGTATAGATATTATATATGTTGTATTACGTATTACTTAATTACCGTTATTTTATCCTGATGAAGCACACGAAATACTGACTAAAAATAGACAATTAAAAGAATATTTTCAACTTTCCCCAACCAAATTTCTAAGCAAGACTCCTGATTTTATCAAATCAAATTATATTTTAAATCTCAAATGTGTATCGTATTTGTCTATGTTATAGTTTTATATTTATTTGCAAATATGTAATTAATTTAAACATAATCACTGGTAAACATGATTAGCTTATTTGAAATTTATTTACTACTAAAAATTTTATTAAAACATAAACATTGGGAAATTATTATACACTATTGCGTCAAACAAAAAATAAATTCACAAAACCGATATGGGCCTATGGTCCTCAATGGCGCGCAATTTTGGTAGAATTTTCTCCATCATTCTCTGGGCGACGTTTATATTCACTTCTCGGATCTTCGGGAATATTCTGGTCCGTAACTGTGCTTCATTTTGGGCTTCCCAACCCTTCATAAACCTTCCTGCTCAGTAGTGGCCAAAATTCCTCAATTTTCCTCAAATCCTCAAATTCCTCGTTTGGGGTACGTTGGGGGTTGTCTTCCTTATATCATTAATCATAATTCACGTTATGTTCAGTTAACCAGTTCTGAGAGATTCTAGTATAATGGCATGAAGCCAGATCGGGCCAGAATATTACATCATCATTTGAATGATGAGCATTAATGAAATTTATCAATTTAGATAGACATTTGCGAATATTGACGTTTGCATCCACAGCTTCACCTCTAACTATCCCAACATAAGATCTTGAAATTCTTGCTTGAGAAATAACGCACCAGACCATAATCTTGCCGGAAAATTTCGCTTTCGGTTTTAATTTTACGTTGTGGGGATTCTTTCTAGCTGGGTTGCGGTGTATTTGGGACACTTCCTTCTTTTTCGATATTTTAATCCATTTTCAGTCAAAATTCTGCCAACAGTTCTATGCCCAATTCCAAATCTACGGCCTAAAGTGCGCGTAGACGTCCCAACTCTGTCTTGAGCAGATTGGATGAGTCTGTTTACTTCATGTGGGGCCAAAACTGGAGGTCGGTCAACTTTTCGGTAAATTCACGCATGGCATATTTTCTTCACATTTCTTAATTGTGCGGTAAATGGTTGACAGTCCAATATTTTGGTCTCGAAAAATGTTAACAAGTCTCGCGTTTACATACTCGTCCAACTAAATTATATATAGACTTTCGCATTTCAATCTTGTATGACATCTTTCAAACGGTTTGAAAATCTAACATGTCATTATAGTAAGTAACAAACGAGCATATTTTCTAGCCTAGTGGTAACCAGTTTGGACCATTTTTGTAATAACATTCCTCGTCAAAACTTTTTCACAAAACTTATGTTCCATACGTTACTGCTCAAAAGAATTAGCGGATATTTATTATTTTGATTAAAAAGGGGTTGTAAATATTAAAATAAATGGCGTTTTAATGATAAGAATAATTAAGTGACTTATTTGACTAAGTACAGGCAAAAATAAACATTGTCGTTTAGTTTCATTTTAATGTTGTATTAGCATTTTGATAAATAAACATTTTTGTGTAGGAATAATTACAGTAAATTACAGACTTAACAGAAGTATAATTTTGGCAATTGTTATAAAAAATTAAAATTAATAAGGCGTATGATCTCTTGAGACGGCCAACATGGTTTGACATAATGCTGGCATGAAGTGAACCAAGTTGTCAAACAATTCTTAAGGAATGTTGTCACACTCTTCTCTAAGAGCAATTTGAAGTTCTACAACTGAACGAGGTGCAAGATTTCGTGAGGCAATACGTTTTCCTAATGCATCCCACGCATGTTCGATAAGATTACCGTCCGGGGAATTGGTTGGCCAGTCCAATCTATCGATTCCTAGTTCTTCAAACAATTGTTAACAATGTTTGCTCGATGTGGACGAGCATTATCATGCATATAAATAAATTGTTCTCTTACAGTTCCTGCATATGGGAGAACAAAGAGTTTAAGTATCTCATCCAAATACGTTTGAGTAGTAAGTGAACCATCCTGAAAGAAATACAGTTCGGTATGGCCTCCGATACTTATTCCGGCCCACATATTTTGTGTCGCTGGTTCACACCAAATCAACACACGTCTGTTATCTGGGTGTACACTGAATCTTGACTCGTCACTAAACAAAATTCGGCGAAACTTTTGCCAGTGTCCCTTTAAGTCCAAATTATTGTTTTTGTCATTTTGAAGAGATATCCGCTAATTCTTTTGAGCAGTATATATACATGTAATACATATTGTTATGAATTTTTCCCCGAAGAAAAAAATTTAAAGAAACTGTAAAAGACTATATATTTATGTGTATTTTATTCCAGAAAAATATTTGAAAATATTTAACATTTTATGCAAATTTTATTATAATGTGTATTTTAGTCCACGACTGTATATAGTCCGAGAGTGCCGCAGATGTTTGCAGTTCCCGATATGTAGGAAGTTATTGTCATTGTCGCTCTTTTGATTTATTTTAGGTAGGGTAATAATTCCATTTCCTTGTAGAAGAAGGTCAGAGATTTTCCAGCTATTGAACAGATAGGTCTAATTAATTTTCTGCTGAATAAAGACTTCCTTTTTATTCAGGTTATTATAGTAATTTCGGTTTATGTTTTAGTTTAGTGTTTCTGATGTGTTAAAATTAATTCTCGATTTATTACGAGTCTTTTAGACTTGTAATTTTTGATTTATGCGGCCTATCTGAAATCTCTCATGTTAATTTTTTTGTGAAGTGTGATGACTACATTAATTAATGTACGTATATTTCTGTAATTATGTTCATGTATTTAGATATAATTTAGTTATATTCAGTAAAAAATTGTAGTTTATAAAATATATTTAGAGTCAGATGAATATTAAGGAAAATTTTCATATTTTTTTTAAGTATAATTTTTTTATCTGTAAAATATTCTAGAAGGTCAGGAATTGGTGGGAAAGTTGCGTTTGTACCATGTTGAATATGCGCATGGGTTGATTTTTTTTATGCGCGCGCCTACAGTTAATTTTCTGTTTGACATTTAATATTGGGAATAATTTAATTGCTGAAGTTTGATAGTTTTCCTAAATATTTAATTAGGTTAATTTTGTTCGCGGTCATTTAGTGAGGTTTTTCATCTTATAACTGTCAATATTTATACAAGTTTTCCTCACGTTGTGACACAGTAGGTGTCACAACCCTGCTTTATATTTGATAAAGTAGCAATTTTTTATTTTTTTTAATTTTTTTTTGTAATTAAAACTTCGTGCGGTGAATCTGTGTTTACTTTTCTAATACCTTTTGTTTTATTTACTTTATCACGTACCCTTTGAGGGTAACTCTGCAGATACAAGAGATCCTGAAAGGCTGTCCCGACTTGAGCTAGACCGAGAAAGCTACTGTGTATTGTGACCCAATATAAATAAGCAATCAACACCACAATACATAGCAATATGTACGAACGTAATGATATGTACAAAAGTAATAAAATCAATTGTAACGGTGCCGAAAGTAATCAAGTACTTAAAATAGGTAGTCGTCACATCCGGTCCGCTCGTGTAACGAATACTATTGCACCGATTAGTTACTTTTTCATCACTACTGTACTGTTTTTTAAGGTGCGAACAGTTTTCTAAGGTGCAAATACAGTTGTATTGCTAAAAGTATATTTTAGAACATCAAAAGTTTTAAATTCACATTAACCTTTGTCGTTTTGCGTAAAACGTTTTGCCAAAAGTCAAATAATTTAAATTATATAGAGTAGCATAGAAGTTAGGTCATTAAATAGACTTCTTTTTTCTCCCTCATGAAAACCATAAACAGGCAGTAAAAGAAAATCTATTTATTAGTTACGTTATATCTGTCTTCTCAGACAACCGAAAATATATCTTCTTCCGTTGATATTATAGTTTATCTCATTTAGGGCCGGTATTATAAACAGTGAATAAATCTCTGAATATCAATTTGACGAATAAATTTATTCAACGAATAAATTGAAATCTGGTATTATAAAAAATGTATGCATGTAAAAAGTATTTGTGCAATAACTATGAATAGCTATGTATTCTGCAGTTTCGCGTTTCGATAAACGATGGAGCCACTGAATAAAATTAAAAAATACAAGAAATACTAATTCTTTACTATTTCTTTTTGTTTATATTTGTAAAATACAACCGATAAATCTGATATTATCAAAATTCAAGTTATTAAACACACACGAAATATAAACTTTTAAAAATAAGGTTATGTTTATTGCAACACAGTAATGCAAACAGCTGTTCGCATTTAGCCAATAAATAACATTTAATACCACGATATTCTAGAGTGTTAGATTTACTTGCTTAGTTTCCTTATTCGCTATTTATAATACCCAATCTATAGAGTAAATTAATGTTTTTACGCATTTACATTTATTTCCTTCTTTATCGGTCTATTAAGTACAATATACATACGCATGTGGAACTATTGAGCTGAATAGATCAATTTGTTTACACATTTTATTTATAACCAACTAATTTATTTATATTGCAATAAATATTATATGTAGAATCATGTTTCCATTATTTAAATTGTTATGTAAGCATGTGTATGTATATGTTTCTTCTCATTTAAGCCATTATGTAATACTTCTCCCTTTTAATACATTTAACTATACTTAAATGATTTTATCGATTTATATATTAGAAGTGCTTGGCTCAAATAATAACTATAATTATATATGTTTGTACATATCTGCATACTTATATACTCTTAGTATTCTTTCAACAACATCAGAATGAAGTAGAGTGTTATGTTGTAGTGGTCGTTTATTAAACTTAGGAATATATACTAAAAGGTAGGAAAAGTGCTTTACAACATTCAACAACAATTCATTTGTGTGTCTAATAATTTCTTTAATATATATTGAAATGGTTTTTAAATGTTTTGTGGTTATGCCGCACATCTTCTAAATTAGCCATTACTCTTTGTTAGATGTTGTATTTCAAGAGAATAGCATATTAATGAGTAAACACATGAAGTATTTTGTGAATACAAATTAATACAAATATTTAAAAAATATATTTGTGTCTGTATAGATGGACATACATGCACGATGTGTTTCGATCTAACGATCTCCTCACTGCCGTTATGAAATGACGTCTTTAGATTCGGTCTCACAAGATAAGCACAATCTGATACTGTCAGCTGACGAGATATATCTCGTGACATCTAACGGAGAAGAAAGGCCCGCATGTAAAAGCGCTTTCATAACTGAACTGAGGAGATCGTTAGATCGAAACACATGTATCTGTCGGTTGAAGTTACTATATAAATTTGTGTCTGACCGACCGCTCAATGGCGTAACTTCTGTATGAGCTGGTTATTTATTTTGCTTGCCGCAAGTTATATTGAAACTTAGGTGTGTCTTCTGAGTATTTTATTTAGTTAACAAAAAACCCTTAAGTCTAATTTACTAAAGTAAATCTAACAAACGAAGCACTTAATGTTAAACTTGTAATTTAAATTCTTTACTGTCAATTCAGACTGGTGTATCATTGTTAATATGATATTGACGAGTCTCTCGTTGCTAGACTCTGATTGATACAGTTGAGATGAGACTGCATGTCTCTTGATGTTGATTTAATACTGTCGTCTCTTGTTGCTAGTGTGAGACTGTTTGCTAGTGTTCTGTGCTGTATTGCAAATAGGCACAAATACACCACTAGCCCTACAAACTGTGACATTATTAAATGCACATTTTGTTGTACCTTGTATTGGTTGACGTCATAACGGGGAAATTTTCTAGGTGATCAATTCGTCGAAACTGTACCTACGGGCAACAATACCAAGGTTTACGATAGGGTCTTAAAAATCTAATCTCACTAATAAATAAATACTAAAATATCATTACTAATTAAGTATTAGTTGGTGTTGTAAATCTAAGTATGTAGTTCCGAATAAATTCCATTGTTTGGTATTGTACATATTTAGTAAACGTGAGCTTAACAAAAGAGGGTCAGATTAAATAAACATCGTCGATTGAATTTATTCACTGATAAACCTACGTAATAAAAACAAGCGGTCTGAATTATGAAGTAATAAATTTGCAAATGTAACAGATGTCGCGCTTTTTAAAATGTATAGAAAGTTTTAAAATTTGAATATAACAATAAAATTAATTATACAGTCGTTTAAACTTGAAAATGAACGTTAAAATTTGTCAATATATTAATCTTAATGTCAGTATGACACAACCTGAAAATTTTATTAGAATTTTCTCAAAAGGATGATATAAATTAAGACAGACGTTTTTCACTCTATGGCCTCCGTTGACCAAGATAATTTTTGATATCTCGGTATAGTTAAGACAAAAACAAAATATCACAATATTGTAAATTTTATACCGTAGATATGGTAGAATCGGTAAATTAATTTTATATCTCTTGAAACCGATATCAAACAATCAATACCTAGAAAACGGATTATGAATACTGATTTTTAGGTATCGATTCCAAGGTATCGATTCCAAAGTATCGATACCGATTCCAGAAATCAGAATCGATACCGTGCACAGACCCGATGCATAGCTAAGTATCGATATCTCGATTGGTATCGATACCCGACACCGAAATATTTTTTTATGAATAGCTTCTGAGAATGTGATTTTTATTTAAATTTTGTAAAATGTTGCTTTTTAACAAAAACAAATAAACTACTTGTGCATTTTTATTTTATTTCGGAAACGGAATATTTGTACCATAATTTTCAGCCACAATTTTGGCAACATTGAACGATAATTCCTTCATTGGCCGATGTCATCACGGGTATGCATGCTTGTTTATTCAGGTGCATAGATTTTTATATTCGCATTCCCATAGCGTGAAATAATAGAGCATCCAATACATATACACACCCTTCCGAATATAAACTTTACATTTAAATCCTACATTTAAAATGTACAGTTCTAAAAACAATAATTTAAAGTTTTGACTTTATTTAATACTGAAGTAAGTAGAGTTTTTCTGACGTCTATGTGATTTAATGTTAACTAATTTAAATTTAATAAACGTTTTAAAATTTAGGTACCATTACATTGTCTATGCCCATGTATACAGATATGTTTATAACATATTTTTATTAATTTATATTGACGAATACTTTATCCGTTTACACATAGATATTTTTTGGTATATTGAGCCATCTGGCTACGAGTTAATGAATTACACAATTATACGTAGTAAATTAATCAAATAATTTTATAAGTAATTATATTTTTTATAAAAAAAAAGTATCATTCTTAATAGCTTTGATATAAGCATTTCTGAACAGGGATAAGTTATATTCAGCTCCTAATGTAAAGAGAATTAAGCTAACTTTCACAAAATATCTTTCTATCCAACTGTCAAAAACTTTGAGTTATGTGCAATTCTTCTGAGAATTCTATTTTTCACCGCAAGCTGAAAAGTTTCCAATATAAGATGTGAATAATAAAATCTTTGGAGTTGTTGGAAATATAACACCAGGAACGAAAGAAACTATCCTAAAAGTTAATCATACAATCAGCGCAACTTTCCAACACAGAAAGTGCTTTTATTTAAACAAATAAAGTACGGCGTAGATATTTAGATATTGTAAATTGTTTAACCAAGTGATCTGTATACAATGGATTTTCTTTAAAATCGTTTAAAATTTGTATCTCTTAATGATATCCATCAATAGTTCCTGAAGGATATTGCCAATAGTCATGTTTTAGAACCGGTTTTTATTTAATGAAGATCCATAATTTAAAATAGAAATAAAATTAATAGTTATAATCTTCAATGGTCCCCAAGTTTTCGGGAAAATTTTAGATGATATATAGTTGTACCAAATGACATTTGGTTAAGTTGTCGCTGGAAGTCATATGTCACAATTAACTTGTTTTAATTATGACAGTTTAGTTTTTTGTGATCCGGTTCAGCAAGGAATTTACAATCTAGTTTGGCGAATGCCCAAGCGTGATATTGTTTTCATTTATCGTGAACAAGATATTTCTTTATCAACAATTTATGAAACCATAAAGGAATTTGGAGAGGGAATACCCTGCATTAATTTGCCCAAAAGTGGTCGACCAAGAATTTTGAGCCAAGTGAGGTAACAAAGAATGCTCGAAGCCGTTAAGAATAGAGTTGGATAGATCGAAGATTTGGCATTTCAAAGACCACTGTTTTTCGAACAATTTCCCAAAATAATGTAGTGGGAAGCACCAAAATATACCGCAGCTCAGTTAGAAAGAATACCAAGACGTTATCACGCGCTAAGGCGCATCCATTTTGTCAATAAACTGATCGTATTGGATGATGAGAAATATTTTACTTTATCCTATTCGGAGATGAAGGGAAACGACGATTTTTATACCGATGACATAGAAAATGCCAGACAATGTCAAATTCAAAGGTAAATCCAAATTTGAGGACGAAATTTCTCAGGCAGAATTTATCTCGCTGGCGTATATATTGGTCGTGTTTGAGGAGAAGCTTTAACTGCATAACTTTACATTCAAAGATGTCTTTCTAAACTGTTTGAGTTTTTAAATATGTACACATATTGGCAATGCTGATATAATGTTTTGGCCTGATCTAGCTTCATACCATTATGCTAGAGTTACTAAAGATTGATATAACGCAAACAACATAAATTTTGTTCCAAAATTAGACAATCCTTCCAATGTACCTTAGGCTCGGACAATAGAGGAATTTTGGTCAATATTGATCAGAAAAGTGTATGAAAATGGATGGGAGGCTGCAAATGAAGACCCATTACGACGTCGAATTTTTCAAAAAATGCGAGAAATTTATGTTACTGTTGTCCAAAGGATGATGGGACAAGTCAGAAGGAAACCGAGAACCATCGAAGACAATGGCCACCTATCAATAATTTGAAGATTTAGTATTTATTGTTAATTGTTGTAATATATAGTTTATAAAATAAAACAGTTTTGAGAAAATTATCAACATCTAAATTTTTCCGGAATACTTTGGGGCCATAGGTTAGTGATGTATCCAACTTTATTCTACGATGACATGTCCTTAAAAATTATTTCTTTTTAACTTAATACGGTCGTTTGAAATTGTAACATTCGCATTAACACCAAGCAAACGCTGTACCCATCTTGCTGTTAGATTTTTCATATTTAAATGTTGATCCAAAGTATTATGTATCCGTTCGGTATTAACTATCTCACACACTTCTTATTAAGTCTCCGTACGTTATGTATTTTCTATGCGCATGTGGCCACCTTTGAAAGCACTAAACTAGTTACAAATCATTCCATTGGAAAGAGCAGATTTATTATAATATTTATCATAACTTTTTTCATCTCCTTTAATGGTTTTTCCATGTAGAATTATTTTCTATTTTCGTGTCTAATTAACACGTGAATTTTTTTCTAGATATTAACACAAGAACAACAAATAGTTTAATTTAAACGATTGTAAAAAGTCACCTATCTGACAAATTTGTGCGAAATTTTCAATGTAAACTTCTAAAACATAACAGAAGTCATGGCGAAAGTGTTGCCAATTTTGGAAAAGTCACTCTTTCGTCAAGTCACGTTTATATTTGAAAGGTGACTTATCCTATCTAGGCACATTTCTCCAGTGCCTTTAATATTTATTAGAATAATTGAAACATACATGAGTAGGTAAACCCCACCAGTTTTGTATAATACAAAGGTATTTTTAATAATATAAAATATTATTAAAAATCTGGTGTGAAGAACACAAATGCAGGTTCACTATTAATATTTTTTTTTTTTGTGAACGTGTCCGAATATATCCTATCCCCAGAGACGTAGATGTGTTCTTCACACCAGATTTTTAATAATATTTTATATTATTAAAAATACCTTTGTATTATACAAAACTGGTGGGGTTTACCTACTCATGTATGTTTCAATTATTCTGATACATTACACATGCGGTTAAGCCGTAGTATGAGTGAAGGCACAAACAAAATGCAGTTTTCTAGAGAGATTGGCTGTGCCACCATTGGAAGGGCGTCGTTACTTCACATTAATTATGTGGACGGTATGCGAGGTACTTCGGCTGTCTGACAACAGGCAGCGCCGAATTTACTTCTGCGCCCGGTCTGGATAATTACGGTGATTGGCGATGTGGTTCTTTTTTGTGAATGTGTCTGGGAATATCCTTTCTCCAGCAGGGGCGTACCGATGAGCCTGTAGAAAGGTGAAATACGTATCTACGTCTCTGGGGATAGGATATATTCGGACACGTTCACAAAAAATATTAATAGTGAACCTGCATTTGTGTTCTTCACACCAGATTTTTAATAATATTTTATATTATTAAAAATACCTTTGCCTTTAATATTTCATTATTTCTTTATTTATTTACTGTCCAACAGAACTACATATACAATAATAGAAAATATAAATATATATTACAATCAGACAAACACTTAGTAATAAAGTAATTATAACTCAATAACACAATCGGAATTCGTAATGTAAAAAAAATATATTTTACAAATACAAGCATAAGATGTGAAAAAAGTTTACGAAAATCGAAACGTTGTCTTCAAGGAAGTCATTCCATACATGCGCAGTAAGTAACCTCTTGTAGGATATACGCCCTCAGTTTTAAAATACAGATACTTCAGAAGTTAACGTTGAATTTTCTCCAGACTTATTTTATAGACTTCATAGTATGGATACCAAATAAAAATTGCATAATCTAATCTCGATATGTCATATGAGTAATATAAAGTCTCTAGTGTAATAATGTTGGTGAAGGATTTTGAATTACGGATAATGAAACTCAACATCCTAGTAGCCGACGTCGTAACTGATTTAATGTGCTCGACGAAAGTGAATTTGCCCTCAAAGCGTACGCCTTTAACTAAATAACAACGATTCAACTCCGTTGTGCCATAAATGTAAGTGTATGTGATCGGGTGTAATTTTCTGGTAAAACTGATGTTACACTTCTCTATGTTCATCACAAGTTTGTTAGCCTGATACCACAACTCAATTTTAACAATTTGGTCTTGAAATCGAATAAGTCGATTATTGATTCAATAGCTGTAAAGATCTTAGGGTCATCACTGTCATCAGCAAAGGCACAACGATAGAATCCTTGAGGAACGCCCGAATATGCTCAAAAAGAAACCGCGTGACGAGAACCTATTGTATTTTACATATTGTGGTCTGTTCAAAAGATATGTCCGGAAAAACGTTAATAGTGACTCGGAAAAATCGAAAATTAATCGTTATATAAATTAAAGGTCTTCAGTTTTTCCGAGTCACTATTGACATTCTTCCGAACATATCTTTTAAACAGACCACACACAATATGTAACGTACAATGAGTTCTCGTCACGCTTTTTTTTATTCATATTTGGGTGTCCTTCAAGGGTTCAATTCTGTTTCTACTATTTTTAATGATCTTTTCGATTCGGTCGATTGCTATCGTTGTGACTTTGCTGATGATATGATCACTTATAGAATCCCTGTTGTGCCCATATCTGGCATACATTAATGATATAAAAATTTACGTCATTATTACCTCCACGAGATGACACAACACATATTACATACTTTTCTACGGTGTAATTTCTTAGATAATTTTTATTTCGTGCAGTAATGTGAGTAATGTGCGATAATTATGACTAAATGTGAATTGTATTGTGTCAATAAAAAACACGAATTCCAATGAGATACTAGTTTGTAATGCGATATGAATTTAAACCGTAACGGCGACCGCTATTCGTTACATAAATAAAGTTTATAACAAAGTTACGATGTAGAAACGACCTGTTTCCTGGTAGAGGTAGTCACATGTACGCGACTTGTATCTCGGGGTAGGTTCGAAATCTTGTGGAACAATAAAATTTTAAGAGTTTCAATGGATGAATATTCAAGTCATACTTCGGAGGAGCTTTCAGACACATTCAATATTGATCATACTGCCATAATGCGGCGTCTTCATGCCACAGGCAAAGTTGAATATGTGGATATTATACGACAATCATAGGGGAACTTCTCAAATACTAGATAAATAAGAATATATGTAATTAATTGATGTTGCAGACACTTCCTAGTAAGGGCCTCCTAAAATAATGTCCAATCAATTAATATTTGGACAGGAATCATTGACAATTTTTGATTAGACCATTCGTATTGTCAGAACGATTGAATGGACAACTTTATTTGAAGTTCCTTCAGAACGCTTTTCGAGATTTAATAGAGCACTTACCATTTTAAACCCGTAATTTTTAGTAATTGACTTAATTAAATATGAAGTTTCGAGGCTTTAAAACATTCACTTATTCACACAAATTTCGGAGTTTAGTAGATCAGATGATATGATTGATTATTTCCTTCTATCCAATGATGAAAGCATAAGTAGGTACTGCCAATATATACAACGAATGAAATAATGAATAAATTGAAAATTTAGCGTCTAGCTTTTATAAACAGGCAAAGGTCTATTTTGTTACACGATAGCATACGACTCACTATATCACAAACACCAGTTTTGAAACTTAATGAAATTAACTATGAAATTCTATAGCATTTAATATGTTTAGCTGATTCTTTAAACTTCTTGATGCCCTCTTTGAAAGGAAGAAATGGTTAAAGATGCCATCAAAATCATCCTCAGCTTCGGAAATTTCCCTTTGTTTTAATAATATTTATGCTCTTGCTAGTCGTTGGCAGCAGTGTTTGCAAGAAGATGCAAATTACTTCAATTGCTTCGTAAAAGTTAAATAATTTAAAATTTTCCTCAACATGTTGGTCACATCATATCCACTAATCTAATTAATACTATATTTATTGTGAGATTTGTAGTTAATGAATGTATGTAAGTATGCCTTATTTGGTAATTATAGTCTTTTTGACTTTTAATTATAGAATTTTTATATTGCTTAATTTCATATGTTTATCATTAATTAGCTAAAGAGCGTTTACAGTGTCTTTTTTTAAATATTTGCATTTCAGATTGACAGCGTACACATTTCTAGATATTTCTGGAAATTTCGAATATGCCAATATGTGAAATTCATCGTATTCGATTTGTTTACAAATTAGTTCATGGTTATATTGATTCGCTCCATTTATTCTCACTTACAAATTTCCATGCTCCTTGATCATCAATTTCGTAACGACATCCGAAATTAATATATTGCGGAATGCGCTTATAAAGTGAAAGGTTAAAATAGCAAATTTACATTTCGTCGACATTTCCTCTTCGTTAAGGATTTGTTAATAATAGATTTTATTTCTCTGGGTAATCATTATTTGATATCTGTTTATCTATTTAATATAACTTTTTTTATTACGTTTATAGATTTTGAGATATATGCAGTACATTATATAAAGTATATCGGATATCTTCGTGTATTACCAGTAAAGCTGGGAATTATATGCATACGGAAACTGTATTATATGCGCATATATGTTTTCAAAATTCGATGAAAATATGCAGATCTTTTATTAAAATATGTAAAGTTTAAGCGATAGTTACACAACTTAATTATTGTCAAAATATTAAATAATGTCTATATAAATTTAGAAATACCGCAAATATGTACTACATCAATATTTTATTCGGAATTTTACAAAATACATGTATAATAATTAGGGACCGGACGCATCGGGTCGAAAGTACGATGAACCATATACAGGGTGTCTGGGAAAATGTGGGAAATTTCTCAGATGCAGATAGAACATAAAATAATAAGATGACAAGTTCCTATAATTTGTTTTCCTACAGACCCTTCCTACGGAGATATGCGTCCCTGAAGGACGCCGCCGGAAATCGGTTTTTCTTGATTTTTTGTTTGAAGTACTTAATATAATTTAATAAAAATTTAATGTGATGGACACTATAGTAAGGACCTCCTAAAATAGTATCGAATCAATTAATATTTGGACAGGAATCATTGACAATTTTTTGATTAGACCATTCGTATTGCCAGAACGATTGAATGGACAACTTTATTTGAAGTTCCTTCAGAACGCTTTTCGAGATTTAATAGAGCACTTACCACTTTAAACCCGCCGAAACATGTAATTCATGCACAATGGCGCACCACCTCATTTCAGCGTTCGTGTGCGGGAGCACCTGAATAACGTCTATCCAAATCGTTGGATAGGTAGAGGGCATATTGTCTGGCCTTCTCGATCTCCCGACCTAAGGCCGTTGGATTTTTACCTTTGGGGACACCTCAAAAAATTGGTGTATTCCACTCCGGTCGACACCAGGGAGGAACTTTTACAGAGAATCACGTTTCATTGTGATGTGATAAGGAACACGGCTGGGTTTATTGTTGCGGGTACAACAGTCCTTAATTCGTCGTGCCCGCGAGTGTATCAGACTTCAAGGTGCCCATATTGAACCCTCTTATGAAATTTTTCAATAATTTCACTAAGGTACCTCCTGGGACACCACTGCATTTTTATTAAGTACCTTAAAAAAAAAAATTAGGAAAAACCGATTTCCAGCGGCGTTGTTCAGGGAAGCATATCTCTGTAGCAAGGGCCTGTAGGAAAAAAAATTATAGGAACTCGTATCATATCTTTTTCATATCATATTTTTTCATGTTCTATCTGCCTCCGAGATATTTCCCACATTTTCCCGGACACCTGCAAATAGTCTATAACATAGCTAAGTACAACACGCAGTTATTGAATAGCATTATTCATTCGGTTAACGGCACTTTCTATTTTCTGTCGTTGAATTGCGACACAATAACTTCCTTCATAGGCGTAGACAGCTTTTTACCAGCCGATTCACTTCGTTTTTTCACAAATTTATCCATTTCACATAAGAAATTAAAAAAAAATCAGTTTCATGGTTGACCTCACACTAAAATAAAAGCACCAAGCGCACGCTGCACATCCGAAACTTAACTGAAGTTGTGCAATCGCAAACGCCTGTTTTATACTGGTGACAGCACGACTTGTTCGAAAAGAAGATTATGAATCGCTGCTCTAGTCCGATCCTGTTGTACGGACGAAATATCGTAATTCTAGTTGTATATTATACGATTTCCACTCTATTTGTATTTCTGTTCAGTCAAATCATGCTACAATGAATATGCATTTTAACGGGCGACAATATTTTCCATTCCGGTATATTTGTTCTAAAGAAATATTTTTTCTTAACTTAAGAAATAATTTTTACCGTGTTGGACACAATTTTGTGAACGAAGTACTAAGTTCTTGTCAATTGGCAAACTGTTGTTATTCAAAAGTTGTCCAGACAAATGCAATTTAATGCATTGCCTTAGAATTTGAAAGATATATTCTGATAGTAGTTCTATTATCCAGTATATGATCATAAAAAATGTAGTCCACCGAGGAAGTTGATAAAATGTTACCGGAACTATGCGGTCCTAACCCGAACCTGAACAATTTTCTTACCGAAATAAACTTTAGAAGTTATGTAATTTCGGTATTTGTATAGTATTATTTTGATAAGTAAATAAATAAATTTAATTTATAAATTAATATTTACAGTTGTAATTATGTTTCGCGTTGTGGTGATGAAATGTAAAAGTAATAACAAATAAGTAACTAAATGGTAATTAAACGGATGCCATTCCTAATTAATCAGTGATTGACGTATGTGTAGTTTTGATATTGATATGTTATCTCAGCATAATTAGACGGGTTGTTAAATTCTTTTTATCTTTGCACAAAATTAGTCAGATCAAGGACTTCGATAGTTAACAAAATGCATATAAAAATATACATGAATGTGAAAAAGATTTATATTAAAAGAATTAAATAAACAAGCTCTGTTAAAATGATTGATGGGCGATGAGTAGACTGCGGAAACAGCTCTATCCCGTATCGGGTGTGATTCATCGGTGCCGACAATTACAATCGATCAACTTAACATGTATATATGGATGTTATAGCGCGAAGGCATTGACAAAAGTTGTTTGTTTGTACGTCTTTAAATGCAAACAGACGGAGTTGTGAAATATATTTCGCCAGAGTCGTAATAAAGGCAATGAAATGTATATACGGAAATTTATTTTTACGAAAATAAATAAAACACTATAGTTACATGAATATAAATTAACTTGAATTGAAATTAATTCCATATATATATATATATATATATATATATATATATATATATATATATATGTCTAGATAATTTCTCAGCCGTCCATTAAATATAATTTCTCAGCCGTCCATTAAATATATCAATTAATAAATTCTTGGAGTTTTCGGCTTTCATATGAAATATTTACAAATATCAAATTAGTATGTAGTTGCGAAGTAGGCGTGAATGTAAACATTGCTGTCTACAAATTACAAACCAAATCGTACGAAATTTTTAATTGATAAATTTTGTCTTCGTTGGGACTTTAACCCAAGTCTACGGTTTGCCGGACAGTTGCTTTACCACTTGAGCCACGATAGACCTTGGTTCAAGCTATTTAGAAATGCATTTCTAAATAGCCTAAGAGTTTTGTTAGGATTAATTTCACAAATTGCACTTACAAATTTACTTACCATTAGGTCAAAATTAAAGCTGTGTCCTTGGAGTTCCTTGAAAGTCTTTGGCTAGAGTACTGAATTGAGCAAGTAGCATTCTGGAGCTGTGATTTTTTGCAATTCCAAACTTAACTTAGTCGTAAGGAGTGTTTCGAGGAAACCAATCGGATATTTGGTAGCAAATCATTCCTAAGCTACTGTAAAACGGTTATGCAGTGCGTTACAACGTGGTCGACTTTCCTTAAATGTTCATAAGCAAAAAACAGCTGTTACAGAACAGAATGTTGATCTTGTTTGATCACGAATAAGAGGCCCTAGATTAACAGAACACTTACAAGGAACCCTAAAGATTGATGTGGAAGCAATTAACAACATCTTACATCAAACATTTGTAAGTACATAAGGCATGTTCCTGTTAAATTTTACATAAGTTGACTCCAGTTCATAAAAAGGCCGTGCGAGATGGCGCAAATTAGATCTATTTGGCAATGGATCTAGTGTACAATATTATTGTTAGGTGATAAAACTTGGGATACTGCTATGATCTCGAAAAATACAATAATCGTGTGTTTGAATCTTTGAAAATGTGTCGATTCCATCAAAAATTGTTCGAGAAAAAGCTGAAACAATAAAGATGATCATCACATTGTTGCAGGCACCCAAGTGTCTACGAAAATCGTTTAAGAGGAAGAATTGTCTTGCATTACGATAATGTTTGGGTAACAATTGAGTATTTGTATGCCAAAAACAAATGAATTAAAGGGGATACCGCAGAGTTGCCACCTAATGTTTTTCTTTTATTTTCAAGTATAAAGGATAAATTACGTTTTACATCGGATCAAGAAGTATTTGGCGCATTTAAAAGCAAAATAAAAAACTTTTTAAAGATTGATTTTCACGGATAGACAAATACATTAACTGTGGAGGGAAATAAATTGATATAAATAAATATGTTTTGTCAAAAAATGGCGTACTATGTTTGTTGGGGCAACTATTGGATTTGGTCGTCACTCCTATGTTGACTCACCACGCACGGGTTGTAAGGCCGTATACGCACTAATTTATTTAATCTTCGGTGACAGTTATTAATGAAATGCGGCACATCCAATTTAAAACCTTTATTTACATATATACATTAATTCATACATGAAATTGTTGGTAAAGTAAGGTTGTTATCTTGAGCATTGTTCTTACGAGAATTGTAAGAACGTTGTTCTGTGGCAAAAATAGCCACTCGACTTGTCTTAGTGACTTGCTTTATTGTAATGCTACTGTATTCATCGCGCGCAGACCTATTTAAAGACCTTTTAAACATGGTAAGCAAAATTTACCCTTTCCCTTCCATTAACAAAATAGGCCACATGCGGCTAAAATGATCAACAAAGTTCGGCAAGTTACAAAGAACCGCTTGATTGTAAATTGTGCCTACAATGCAAACGTTGCATCTAGTTTTTGAATCTATCTGTATACATGGCTTAGCACGTTCATTATTAAAATAACATAATTTGAAACGTATCAAATACTATAATTTAAAACGCATTTTTGAGAAGGCGGCAATAAATAACTGCCGGTAGAATAACATTGGTATACATGTGGAGGTACGTTAATCGATAATAACTTGAAACTTATCCAGATAAATACAGCGATAAATAATCGCCGGTGTAAACAACGGTTACAAATATGTGTGCGGCAGTTTATTGAACGCAGACATATACAAAATACAAATATGCGTGCGGCAGTTTATTGAACGCAGACATATACAAAATTGCCTGGCGTCACAATATCTGTTGACAAAAACGTAATACGCGGTATCATAGATTTATGAAACGTCTGCATCTTGATATAATAAGAAAAATATAATTACATATACAGAAGGTTTTAAGTTTGTTTCTGATTCTTATATTTAAATACTAAAATCTATGATTTTATCAAAAAATGAATAATACTTATATTTAATATATAATGTAAAATTAATAATATTTATGTTTAATATATCATATATAAATTAGTTTCGCTATAAGACGAAACATACTGCCCGCCTTGAAAGTATGCACTTTCAATAAAACAATGATCTGATATGAAACGGGCGACACTGCACTTGTTTTAATTGTCACTTGTCTCTAGCGGAAGTATATATAATTTGGCTGTGGGTCTCTTCAAAATGTTTTTGTGGAGGCGAACACTTGCCGTACGGATAACACCATCCTGCCCGGGATGCAGTTCCACGATGCGTCCGGTAATCCAATGCAGCGGGGGAACATTGTCTTCCTTGACAAGCACGAGTTGTCCTATGGAGAAAGCGTTTTCGAGGTTCTGCTTCCATTTCCCTCTCGGTTGAAGCTGACTTAAATATTCATTAACCCATCTCTTCCAGAAATGCTGTTTGATTTTTTGAATATGCTGCCAACATGACAAACGATTTAATTTTGTATGAGTTAAATCAGGTTCTGGTATCGCCATAGGAGAGTCTCCAATCAGGAAATGACTGGGAGTTAAGACAGATAAATCATTAGGATCGTTGGTTAGAGGAGTGAGAGGACGTGAGTTAAGGACTGATTCGATTTCGGTTAGCAAGGTATAAAACATTTCATACGTTAGGCATGCCTTACCTGCTGTTTTGATTAGGTGCTGTTTCATTGACTTCACTGCAGCCTCCCAAAGACCTCCAAAATGAGGAGCTCTTGGAGGAATGAAATGCCAACTTATACGTTCTTCGATCAGTAATTCAGATAATCGCTTGTTATTTTGCGATAATAATTTGCGCATGCCTTCCAGTTCCTTACTAGCGCCTACAAAGTTTGTCGCATTATCGGAGTATAAATTCTGAATTTTTCCTCTGCGTGCTACAAAACGTTTCAATGTATTTAGAAATGCTTCTGTAGATAAATCGCAGACGGGTTCTATATGTACTGCCTTTGTAGATAGGCATACAAATATAGCTACATACATTTTAATGTTTTTACTGTTTCTTCGCTTGCTTTCGCGAACTTGGAACGGTCCGCAATAGTCAACGCCACAGTTTGCAAATGGACGTGCAGGCTGTATACGGTGAGCTGGCAAATTTCCCATCAAATATTGATTTCCATATGGTTTTGCCTTAAAGCAACTAATGCATCGCCTCACAATTTGCCGTACGTTAGATTTTAACGATAGCGGCCAATATTCTGTTCTGATCGCTGCCATGGTTCCTTGTATCCCTGCGTGTAGCTGTTTTTTGTGGAAATATTCAATTACCAACTTTGTAAAAATGTGTTTTCCCGGAAGTAATATCGGATGTTGATGTGAGTATGCTAGTTTTGCGTTCTTGAGTCGACCTCCAACTCTGATAATGCCTTCGTCGTCGATAAAAGGATTTAAACAAATAATGTGAGCCTTTGAGTTCACCGCGTTATTTTTTTGTAGTTGTTTTAATTCATTGCTGAAGCACTCAGTTTGAACTAACTTAACTATGCATTTCTGAGCGGCGGTAATTTCTGACGAGAGAAGTGAGCCTGTAAAGGCATATGTGCCGGTTTTTTGTCGGGACATAATATTACATTTAAAGCGCAGACAATACGCTACTAGTCTTAAAAGTTTTGATAAACTTGAATACTTGACTAATATAGACTTGAATGATGCTACTGAATTTTGAGCGCAAATAAGAGTTGCTGACTTTTCTTCTGGAACGTTTACAATTTCTGGAATTTCAGAAGGAATGACACAATCTGTTTGTAGCCAGTTAGGACCATGCCACCATAAGTTATTATCGAATAAAGCATCTGGTAACATACCCCGTGATATGATATCGGCAGGGTTGTCGCTTGATTTTACATGATTCCAAGCAGCAACATTGGTTAATTCCCTGATTTCACTAACGCGATTAGCTACAAAGGTTTTCCATTTTTTGTTAGTTGCCTTGAGCCATGCTAAAACGATTGCTGAATCAGTCCAATAATGAATTGATTGAAATTCTCGATTGATTGTTTCAGTAACCTTATCAATTAGTTGAGCTAGTAATAAGGCTGCGCATAATTCAAGTCTTGGTAATGAGGTACTTTTTATAGGAGCCACCTTTGATTTGCCGCATAATAGATTACAAGAAATGTTTCCTTCGTAATCAATACCCTTGATGTAAATGCACGCCCCGTAAGCCACTTCACTAGCGTCACTGAAGCCATGCATTTCTAAAATAGATATGTTTTTTGTGTGTATTACCTTTCTAGAAATGGTTCTAGACGATATGTGGTATATGTCTTTCTTGTATTGTTCGAATTGCACGTGTATGTCATGAGGAACGGATTCATCCCATGCAATTTTCAATTGCCACAGTTTTTGGATTAATATTTTACCTATGACAATAACAGGGCCGATTATTCCCAATGGATCAAATAAACTGGCGATAAAGGAAAGTATCGAGCGTTTTGTTATTTTTGTGTTTGAAATCGTATTTGGCAAATTATACATTAAATTATCCTGCTCTGAGTCCCATGAAAGGCCTAGTGTTTTACTGTTTTCCTTTTCTAATGACTGAAGGGGATTGTCAGTGGAATTTATTGATAAATCGTTGAAGATTTCAGGATAATTTGAACGCCATTTACGCAATTCAAAGCCACCTGTTTGAAGAAGAGCTGCTGTTTGCGTGATTGTGTTTTTTGCTTCCTCTATAGAATCCGCGCCTGATATCAGATCGTCTACATAAAAATCTCTTAACACTGTGGACGCGCCAATAGGATAATTATGTTTTTCATCTTCAGCTAATTTATAAAGGCACCTGATTGCTAAAAATGATGCAGAAGCGGTTCCGTACGTGACAGTGGAAAGCTCATAGATTTGTATCGGTTGATTACTGGTTTCTCGAAACAAAATTCTTTGAAATGGCCTGTCCTGTTCGCGAACCAATACCTGCCTATACATTTTTGTTATGTCGGCAGTTATAACAATTTGATGTGTTCGAAAACGAATTATGATACTAAATAAATCTTGTTGAATGGTGGGGCCTACCATTAATTTATCATTCAATGATACTCCCGTGGATGTTTTGGCGGAGCCATCGAAAACAACACGCAATTTAGTTGTTAAACTAAATGGTTTTTCAACGCCGTGATGCGGTAGATAATAACCGTGAGACAGATTGAATGAAGGAGTTGAATTGTCAACGAGTCTCATATGATCTAATTCTAGGTATTCCTTTAAAAAGTTCGAATATTGTTTTTTAAGACCGGGATTTTTGTTTAATCGCTTTTCTAAGTTATAAAACCGTTTTAGTGCAAGGCTATAAGATTCACCTAGTGGATTGCTATGGTTTGTAAACGGCAGGCTTACTATAAAGCGCCCGTTATTATCGCGAGTGGTATTTTCTAGGAAATTGTTTTCGCAGCTTTGTTCCTCTGGTGTAAAATTGATTTTTTTTGAACATTCTTCTAACTTCCAGAATAACTTAAGCCTTTCATCTAATGACGTTTCCAGTGAAAGATTACAAAGTGACCCGGTTGACAGTGACATGTTACCAGTGAGAGAACCTGATACTATCCAACCAAAGTGCGTTTTTTGCAAACATGGATGTTTGTCGTTAGACTTGATTTGGCCTATACACAAGATTTTCCAGAACAAATCTGCTCCTAACAGCATATCAATAGGCCTTGAAATGTTAAAATCGGGATCTGCTAATCTAATATTTTTTGGAATATTAAATTTGTTACAATCAGTCGTTCTGATTGGAAGGTTTTCAGTAATTTTATTAATTACCAAGCATTTAATGTGGGATTGAAATGCATTGTATCTTGATTTGATTTTAACATGCACGGCACTATTTATTTGTGTAGGTGACTGATTTATACCAACAACTGGTATTTGAAATGGATCGGGTTGTAATCCTAATCGATCAACGCATGATTTAGATATAAAGTTCGACTGCGAACCAGAATCTAGCAAGGCTCTGCATGACTGCAGAGTACGATTTTTGCCATATATGTGAATTATGGCCGTGGATAAAAATACCTCTGAAGCTACCTGTTCATTAGAGCAATGATTATTGATAGTTGCATTTGTATCTTCTGATGATGTGGATGGTTGAGGTGGAGCATTTTCTTGTGTATAATGTAATAAAGTGTGGTGTCTTTTGTTGCATTTTTTACAAGACCTACATCTGCATTGTTGAACTGAATGATTTTCTCGCAAACAATTAATACAAATTCGTTTGCCTTTTATTTCTTTGAATCTTTGTTCTGGTTTCATTTTGAGAAATTTATCGCATTGATATATTAAGTGATTTCCAGAACAGACTTTACAAACTATATTAGTTGTAATATATGAAGTATGTTTATTGACTTTATTATCTTTTGATGATGAACTATTCACTTGTTGTGTGTACTGTCTTGATATCGACTCTAACGTTAAGCATTTTTTGTTTAGAAAATCAGTCAATTGTGCAAGTGTGGGAAGAATGTCTGATATTGGTAACTGATTTTCCCATTCTCTATTTGTAACCGAATCTAATTTAGTTGTGATAATATAAATTAGGAAATGATCACAGTTGTTTGTGGGAAGACCAAGTGACTCTAAGGCACGTGTATTTTTTAAAATACCGTCTTGTATTTGTCGCAATTGTCCTAGGTTTTCCCTTGACATTATGGGCAGATCAAAGATGGCTTTAATGTGTTTTTGAACAATGATTTTCTTATTATTATATCTACATTTTAACATGTCCCAAGCAATAGTGTAATTTTCATTAGAAATTGAAAGTGACTGTAGTATTTTACTAGCATCTCCTTTTAAGGCTGATTTTAGATAATGAAACTTTTGCACATTGGGTATTGAATCATTAAAATGTATTAATGATGAAAATGTGTCATGAAATGATGTCCATTCTTCATACAAACCGGTGAACTCAGGCAACGTAATTTGCGGTAACCGTACGCTATTCGTTTGATTGTTGTCTGTGTTAATTGAGTTAATTGTAGCATTCGGATTAATATTTGCATGATTTTCTAATAATTGGTCGACGCGACCTACCAGCTTGAAATATGTATTTTCAAAGTCATCTAAATCTGTTTCTTGCGTTTTAACATTTTCTAAACAGCTAATTTGAATTTGTAATTCGTGGAACTGATCAAAATAATTTTCTATTTTTTGATAACGCTTTTTCAGTTCAAATATATTAGTATTTTTGTTATCATTGAAACTGTCTAAGTAAGCTTCAAATTTGGTGAGAGCTGCTTTAATGACACCTCTTTTGCATTTTAACGCCTTTAATGTATCGGCATCTGACATTTTGAATAAGGATGGTTATATGTTTATGAAATAAAGGAATTGATTGGAGACCTACCTCTTTGTCTTCAATGATGATAACTCGATGCTATGTGTCGCTGTTATCCGGCTCGAAGGACCATATGTTGGGGCAACTATTGGATTTGGTCGTCACTCCTATGTTGACTCACCACGCACGGGTTGTAAGGCCGTATACGCACTAATTTATTTAATCTTCGGTGACAGTTATTAATGAAATGCGGCACATCCAATTTAAAACCTTTATTTACATATATACATTAATTCATACATGAAATTGTTGGTAAAGTAAGGTTGTTATCTTGAGCATTGTTCTTACGAGAATTGTAAGAACGTTGTTCTGTGGCAAAAATAGCCACTCGACTTGTCTTAGTGACTTGCTTTATTGTAATGCTACTGTATTCATCGCGCGCAGACCTATTTAAAGACCTTTTAAACATGGTAAGCAAAATTTACCCTTTCCCTTCCATTAACAAAATAGGCCACATGCGGCTAAAATGATCAACAAAGTTCGGCAAGTTACAAAGAACCGCTTGATTGTAAATTGTGCCTACAATGCAAACGTTGCATCTAGTTTTTGAATCTATCTGTATACATGGCTTAGCACGTTCATTATTAAAATAACATAATTTGAAACGTATCAAATACTATAATTTAAAACGCATTTTTGAGAAGGCGGCAATAAATAACTGCCGGTAGAATAACATTGGTATACATGTGGAGGTACGTTAATCGATAATAACTTGAAACTTATCCAGATAAATACAGCGATAAATAATCGCCGGTGTAAACAACGGTTACAAATATGTGTGCGGCAGTTTATTGAACGCAGACATATACAAAATACAAATATGCGTGCGGCAGTTTATTGAACGCAGACATATACAAAATTGCCTGGCGTCACAATATCTGTTGACAAAAACGTAATACGCGGTATCATAGATTTATGAAACGTCTGCATCTTGATATAATAAGAAAAATATAATTACATATACAGAAGGTTTTAAGTTTGTTTCTGATTCTTATATTTAAATACTAAAATCTATGATTTTATCAAAAAATGAATAATACTTATATTTAATATATAATGTAAAATTAATAATATTTATGTTTAATATATCATATATAAATTAGTTTCGCTATAAGACGAAACAATGTTCTTAATCTCAACAGAAAGAGTAAACGTGCATTCAAAAACTTTCCTCATTGGAGACGCCCATGCTTTTTGACAATGGTTGGTGACAGTGTACATAATCTGTCACAATCTGCCTGAATAAGCATGTCCGTCTCTAATGAGGAAAGTTTTTGAAGGCACGTTATAGCTCTTAAAGCTCTAGTAGAACGTGTATTTGATTTTAATAAGCCTATTTGCTTAGTGTAAACAATTTATTTTAACTTTTATGAAGCTAGTAAATATTTTTAATAATTCAACAATTAGTATGTACAATTTTATTTGCTACACAAGATTGCGAAGTAATAACTATTCCACCGTAAAGAATTGTATTGTTATTGGTTATTATATTGGTTCGTTCGTGTAAGCCAGTGCTGGTACACAATGATGTGATCAATTTCTATGTTACTGTTTTTTTCTGCGTATTTTGAACGGTAATAAAAATTCCTTGCTTGTGACCGCATTGCCACAGCAATATACAGTCTAATCGATAGGCATTTATTACGCTCGTGGTTACCTTGCCCAAAAAGCAGGCGTGTTATCTAGGTAGGTATTCCTGCAGTATAGTAAAATTGTAAGAGTCAAATTTTTTTGTATTGCTTTAAAATACATATTTATATCGACTCATACAATTTTAAATTTTTCCAACAAGTTAATGCAGTGTCACAACTGTGCTTCATTCAAACTGTACAAAATTATATTTAGCCATATAAAATGAATAATTGCAGAAACATCTACTTGCTATAATATTGGTGATTGATTAGTATTACGATGTCAGCCTTTACATAATTTCCAAGTAAAGGAACTTATACAATGGTTAATTTAATTGTAGTACCTGTGTTGCGAATAATAAAATCTAATGCTTATTATTTGCTTTAATGCTTATAATTATTTTGAAAACAATTTTATGAAGATTTGGTGTATTACGAAGGCGGATTGATACGGGGGCGATTCGTAAAGTAAGTTTCGTTGTCGCCTAGTGACCATAGGAATGGGGAATAGTCTGGTTCAGTGTGTCTGGCACAGCCAGTGAGAGAATCGTTCGGACATTCTTTTGTATTATTTTGGTCGTTTAAAATGGTCGTTACAATTGCAAATCCCTCCGACTTTGAATTGCGTACTGTTATCCGATTTCAGTGTGCAAACAACATGAAGGTTGCTCATATTCATCGTGAACTTTGTTCTGTTTATAGTGAAAATGTCATGAGTGACAGTATGGTTAGAAGATGGTGTCATATCTTTCGAGAAGGGCGAACTAATGTCCATGATTAAGATTGGAATGGAGGACCAACTGTTGTAACGAAAGAACTTGTAGGTAATGTTGAAGAAAAAAATAGTGAAAATTGGCGATTCACAATCACATAACTGAGTGCCTTCTTCTCTCAAATTTCACGTAATATTTTGTACGAGGTTGTTACTGAACATTTAGGTTACCACAGATTTTGTTCACGACGGGTGCTAAAACTTTTTACCGAAGACCATAAAACAAACAGAATGAGATCGGCACAAACTTTTCTGGCACGTTACGATGTTGTAGGTAGATTGTAGGTAAGATTTCCTCAGACATATCGTAACAGGTGATGAGAGTTGGGCCGTCTATTCAACGCTGAGATGAAAAGACAGTCAATGTAGTGGTGCCGCTCTAACTCGCCTACGAGGAAACCTTTAAAGTGCCGTGAAACTTTTTTTGCGATAAAAGTCATGGTCACTGTCTTTTGGGCCAAGAAGGGTCTCCTTTTTGTAGACTTTATTACGGAACGAGGGATCACAATGAACACTGAATACATTGTTACTGCATGGCTTAATTCACAGGCGGGAGAGGATATTAAAAAGCTGATTCGTCGCTATAACAAATGTCTCAATTTTAATGGCAACTATGTAGAAAAACTTCTACATTTATTGGTGTTTTTTTCAATATCCAAACGGAACTTACTTTCCGAGTCGCCCTCGTATATAAGCTCCCCAACTTTATATAAATATAAGAAAAGACAAAGTAATGAAATCAGTCTAAAAATGAAGTAAAATTATTATACTACCAATGTACTATCGTGAGCAATTGAAAGTAAACGCACTATTATAGCTGCGTAAATTTTACCAAATTGTCAAGCTAATGTCATTTATGTTATGATTAAATGCTGACACTGACACTTCAAAAGTACTGTATACATTAGATAAATTTTGAAATTTCGACATGCCAACATAATAAAGTGTTAACTTTCAATTGCTCACGATAGTACATCATTATTTTTCGACATAATCCATTTCTTTTCAGTAAATCCATTTCTTCATTCCGTCCATGAAAAAACTTTTTTGTTTACTGTTGATCCAATTGCGAACAGCAGCCCGAACTTTAGTGTCTGATGAAATTTGTTGACCTGGCAACGCCTTCTTCAACTTTTGGAACAACCAGAGATCTTAAGTTGGTAAATCAGGACTGTACAGAGGGAGGGTGCGAAGCAATCGTGAATTTCTGGCTCGTCGGTGACTTTATCGTTTCGTTGCTGCAATGCGTTCTGGCTTTCGGGCCTTACTTTACGGATACGATTCTTTACTGATCATAAAGATCATAAGTTTTGCAGTAAGGTATGTGTGAACTGACGCCACGCGCTTCTCCCCTCTACGTTGCTCTCGGCACTGCACTGGAAATTGCCCCTCTTGGCCGAGTCTACTCATTAGATTTTTTGCGTCATTTCGTCATGGTCGATGAAATTTGGCTCCATTACTATGCTCTAGAATCGAAACGGCAATGGAAGTGGAAGCATGAATGCAGTGGAAACATTGCGGCAGTCCTACGTCAAAAAAGGCCGAGACGTTCCATCCGGTTGAAAAGATAAAGGACACGATATTCGAACTGGCCTTCTGGACAAAATGAAAGTTGCCATTACTGAAAAAAGACCCAATGGTTCGAAGGAAAGTGCTATTTCAGCATGACAATACACCGTCACACATTAGTCGTATTGGTCCATAGTGAATAGAGTGGTTGTACCCCAACCACTCTATTCATCGGATCCAGTCCCTTCAGACTACCATTTATTCCCAAAACTTAAGCTGTTTCTCTCCAGAAGATAACTCTAGACACACGAGGAAGTTATTGCAAAATTAGATTAGTATTTTCACGATCTTAATGCTGATCGTTGTCGTAATTCAATGTTTCATGTTAAGTCTCCCTTTCCCTAGTAAATATAGGAATCTCAATAACAATGTAATTTTCAGGCCAGCGAAAAGTCTTATCATTAGTAGAGAACGGATGCAATTTCCATAAAACGCAATCGGCAATTGGAATTGTGTATAACGTCGCTCAGTACATCCCGGCGTAATTCAATGAAGTATTTGTTTGACTTACTCGGCCACCTGGTCTCGCAGCGATAACAATGGACAACCCAGCTATTGTATTCGGAGAATATAGTATTTTCAGTGTGTACGTAGATAAAATAAATTAGTTTATCGTATTTCGTAAGAGAAATAGCACGTACATTCCTTTTCTTTTCATTTAAGCAACATCTTCTAATTATTTTCACGTAAGTAAGATCTAGAATATTCTTACTTTTTCAGACAATGGAAGAGCGTCGAGAATGGCATCGTGAAACAATGGCGAGTTGGATTGAGGGCCATACTGATTGTGTGTACATTGCCAGTGATTCCTAAATTTATTGTGAAGTGTGTGAAACGTTATTGAAAAAATTGCAATAAATCAACCGTAAAACGTCACGTAGGATCGTTAAAGCACGAAAAAAATAGAACCCGTTGGAATCTGACAATTTTAACGAACGCTGTAAAACTTTTATGGCAGCTAATATTCCATTATTTAAATTGAACAATCCATTTTGAAGACATTTCTGAAAAAATATACTGGTCGAAATGTTCCTGATGAATCAACTTTACGCAAATATTATGTTTCTAGGTGCTATACGAGAACAGTAGAACGCATTAGAAGCGATCTTTTAAATCAATACATATGGATAAGCGCCGACGAAACGGTGGATATGTTAGGACGCTAAATGTTGTAGCTGGTGTACTACATCCAACTATTCCCTATAACTCATATGTAATAGCAACAAGTGTTATAAATAGAGTTGATGCGGAAACAGTTGCTGAAACCATTAAGGAGAATATGCAAAAAATGCTTCATTCGGACGCCACGTACAAAGAAAAAATACTTTTATTTGTCAGTGATAGTGCTGCGTATATGTTAAAAACAGGCAGACTATTGAAGAAAACATATCCTAATATGCTGCATATTACTTGTGTAGCACATGCTCTCCACAGAATCTGTGAATATATCAGAGACACTTTTCCGTAAGTTGATAGACTTGTATCAGCTTTTAAAAAAGGTTTCAGAAAAGCACCATTGAGAGTAGCTCTTTTCAGGGAAAAATTTCCATCTCTGTCACTAGTTATTACTGGAGTGGGAGGCCCCACTCCAGTAATAACTAGATGGGGAACATGGCTGGAAGCTACTAGTTATTATGCTGAGAATTTCGATAGTGTAAAACATTTCGTAACACTGCTAAAGGAGGATGCTAGAAGTATTGGTGAGTGCAAGGAGCTCACCCAAATCCCAAATTTAAAAAATCAGTTGTACTTTCTTCACGAACACTTTGGAAAATTGCCAAAACTAATCACTTATTTTGAAAATCGAAATCTCAAATTAAATGACGGATTAACCACATTAGATGTGGCTGTTAATAATTTGAAAAGTATTCCAAGTGACTTCGGATGTGGCCTTCGGCAAAAGTTTGAAGCAATTCTTAATAGAAATCCGGATTTAATTACATTGCAGCAATTATGTATGTAGACAATTCCACAAAATCTAACGGCTAAATATGAAGAAATAAAAGAATACTTCCAGTATGCACCTATAACCAGTTGCGGTGTAGAAAGGTCGTTTTCTATTTATAAGGATGTACTTAATTCAAAGAGAACAAAATTGACAGAAGAAAACCTTGAGAAACTATTGCTAGTCAATATTAATACTCCTTTACTCAACTTGAACGACAAAACGACAAAATCACCACCTGTTTGTTTTCCAATTATATAAATAAAATTAATTAATAAATATGTATTTCGTAATTTTAAATAGATAGATCACCACCCGTATGTTTTCCAATTATGTATATAAATAAAATTAAAAACTTTATAAATACAACTTTTCAACAAATAAATATACATTTCGTAATGTTATAGATCACCACCCGTTCGTTTTCCAATTATATAAATAAAATTAAATATTTTGGAAATACAGCCTTTCGCCAGTACTGCACTGGGCTTTGCGTCATGTGGTAAGCGTGTCCGTTCTCTAATCATTAGTATACTTTTTTACTGGATGAGTAATCAAGATTTGGTGTTTCTTCTAAACGTTAAATTATGTGCAAAGCTCAATAATAATATAATAATTTAAGATACTTTAGACGTAAAATACGCCTTTCTTAATCGACACTGATGAAATAATATTTTAATAGTTATTTATGTAGCAAGTGCAAAAGTGTTTATTGCACGCAACGTGAAATTGAACAACACATCGAGTGTAATAAACACAAGTTGCATAAAATATTTTTTCTACGTTCTTCCAAAAACATTTTTTTAAAATTTAGCTGGCACTAAGTGTAATATCGATTGGCGCTGAGAAAGTTAGGAGCTAATATGTTACGAACAATTTAACTCAAACTTTATTTTTACCATTAATGCAAAGTCTTTCTCTGGAGACTGTGGTTAAGTAAAAACTTAAAAAAAAAGGTATATAACCCCTTACCACAATTGCTAATCGTATCCTAAATACGTATTTCGACAATTAAGTTGTTATCATCAATAGATAAAACCACTAATCAAAGTGTCGCACATGGGGCACAATAAAGCTAGCACATCTGATCACTAGAGACCGGACACAACGGGCTGAAATGGACGTCAGTACGACGGACGATATAAATAGTCTACAACATCTGTAAGTACATCACGTAGTTGTTGAATAGCACTCCTCATTCGGTTAACTGCACATCTATTTTTTGTGTGCGGTTAACCGAATGAATAGTGCTATTCAATAACTGCGTGATGTACTTACAGATGTTGTAGATTTATATCGTCCGTCGTAATGACGTCATTTCTGCCCGATGTGTCCGGTCTCTACTGATCACGCAACAACTTTACACGACGTCCACGTGCTAGCTTTATTGTGCCCCATGTGCGACACTTTGATTAGTGGTTTTTTACCTACTGATGATGACAACTTAGTTGTCGAAAACGTATTTAGGATACGATTAGCAATTGTGGTATGGGTTATATACCTTTTTTTAAGTTTTTACCATTAATGTTTAAAGTAAATGTGCATTTGTTTAAAACATAATACAATCTCACAGAAAATGGACTAAATATGGCGTTGATTTGAACGTTTATGTTTGTCATGATCACAAAACGCTGTAGTAGAATGACAGATGAGTGCAATACAAATTTTATTGCACTAGTTCAATAAAGAACCAGTTTTTTCACTAAATATAGTTCAATAAAGTTTTATTTTTTGCATGAACGTAGAAAAATTATTAATTATGTATTTGTACTTATTGTTACAAAAGGGCGGCTATCCAATGAAATGTTTAGAGGATATTTTAATAAATTCTTAATTCCCTAATTCTACTAATTGCTTCCCTCTATTTCATTAACCTACCTTAAACAAACGCGTATGTGTTTCTCATACTAGTCATGTCATATTAAATCAACTATTGGTACAGGTCAATATGCCTTTTCTTAGCAACAGATGTTCTCGATGCACATAACAATGTAACAATGTAATTTTCAGGCCAGCGAAGAAGTCTCATCATCAGTATATTTTTTACTGGATCCGTAATCAGATTTGTTGTTTCTTCTAAAGATTAAATTACAAGACGTCCTTGAAATAAAGAGTCAATTACGTCGCGAACCCCGAAGTGGAATGAAACACTGAAAATTGTATTATGTGACATTTATAAATTCTAAATATTCAGAATGTGTATAAATAATATATACCTCATACACACATACGCTACAGCGTATGCTTTAATACGTAACAGCTGGACGAGATGGACAATAACAAAATTATTCGTTTTGTTATTGTCGTTCAACTTTAAGATATCGTCTTTCATAATATAGTCGATTGTACAACGGCGTGACAGATTTCTTTTAAATATTTTTGTAATTTTTTTCTCGATTATGAGAGGGAATTTTGGGAAAATATTTTGGATTTATATTCTATATATGTAATTACATCTTTCCAATTTTCATACGTTGTTTTTTATTTCAAGGACACCCGGTATATGCAAAATATAATGACAATTTAAAGTGCGTTGGATCTAAAATACGCCTTTCTTAATTGATACTGATTATTTTAAAATTTAATAAAGTATATATTGTAAAATATTTGTGTTTCTGGGTTCGTTTAATTAAAAGTAACGGTAATTAAAATACACTATATTAATAATAAAACAAAATACACCATATAACACTTAAACTAAAAGTATTTCAATATTTATTTCACAGTATTTATTTATGTCACAATACTTGTCGGTTGTCGGTTACTGGTCGTCTGATCGTCTCCCTCCATTCCGAGTTCTTGTATAGGTATATAGCTTATTCGAGAGCCTTCTAGTAGTTCTCTAGGAAGTCCGGGAGACTAGATGACGTATTCGGCGCGTGATACCGCTCGCCCGACGTATCGTCGGGTAACTCACATCACAATATTTTTACTTATTGTTGACACAAGGCTTAGAGTTTTTGGCCTTGCCTTTTGATTTTTAAAAAGAACAAAATTGGTTAAAACTCTTTATTTTTGAATGTTTAACGTTCTACAGCTTATTACCGCATGAATATGTAATGCATCTTAATACTATTTACAGAACAACTGTCTTATCTTAATTCTTAAAACTACTAGGTTGCAGTTCTCAAGTTGCATCCTTCTGCAGGTGTCCTGGCATCGTAACTCAAGCATATCTAATGAAATATTTAGAGGATATTTTAATAAATTTTTAATTGCCTAACTTTACTGATTTCATGACTGTCTACCTACATTTAAAAAAATAACGTACATATATGTGTTTTTCATACTATTCATTTTATATTAAATCAACACAAAATTTAACAACTTTGCCAAATTTAAACCTATACTCCATCTCCAATAATAAGCGAGATTCCCATGGTGAAGGCCGAAAATGAATCAGCCTGTATAGTTTATTTTGTTTTATTGCAAGAATATTGTATTTAAAAATTAATTGTGTTAAAAAATAAATTTAAACTCTACGTAAGAAAAATAAAGAATATATACTTTATTTTTCTTGCGTAGAGTTTAAATATATTTTTTAACAGGCCAACTTTTCTAATTTAAGCATCATCGATAATTTCAATTGTTCTCAGTTTAAACTCGATACGGATAATTATATTAAAACAATTCTTTTATGGACATGTGCAACCTAATTAATATAACAGCATTACTAATTCTAACAACAAATTATTAGATCTCATCTTATCTAATATGGATTGTGAAGTTATACGTGACAGTTCACCATTAGTTCCCGAGGACACTCACCATCCTTCTTTAATTATTAATACTTCCATTATCTCTGATACGGACAACTTTCCCACTAACAATAACAAGCCATTAAACTTTCGCAAAGCAAGTTTTCCTCAATTATCTAATGCCCAGTTTTGTATTAATTGGAACTTTTTGGACAATATCTCAGATGTTGATAACATGTGTAATGTGTTCTACGATGCTGTGTATTCTGTCTTCGAAAAATACGTTCCGACTTACGTGAATCGCTCCGCGCCTAAATGTAAATGTTTTACTCCCGAAATAATTTATAACTTAAAATTAAAATATAAATACTTTAACCATTTTAAAAGTACAACAAGTTATTACTACTGTTCAAGCATCTGAGAGCATTAGTTAAGAAACAAATATCTTCAGTTTATAAGGACTATCCAAAACAATTTTGATCTTATATTGGGGAGAGGAAGAAGAGAAGTCATATTCCGGATAGAATGCAGCTCTCGGGAGTCAGTGTTAAGGATCTTCAATCTATAGCTAACGCGTTTGCTGATCATTTTCAGAACGTTTATAATATACTCTCTATGCTTAATAACATAGATCTCCTGTCAATCAATTCAATGGTTCTTCATTTGCACGACATTATTTGATGATGATGATGATGTGCTGTTCACCACTAAGATGCGTAAGAATAAATTCACTTCGAGAGATGATCAAATTCTTGCTTTTGTTGTGAGGGACAGTAGAAATTGTTCCCGTTTTAAAAACTGATGCCATCATATTGCCATCATATCGAACTTCGCGAAAATTTTTGAAATTGCACTGTACCAAAAAGTGTACCCTCTTGTTAAGACTGCATTATCACCGAATGAGCATGGCTTCATGAAAAAGCGATCTATTGCATCTAACCTTGCGGTATTTTCTCAATTCGTTGTTGACGTGTTGGATTGCGGGTCACAGGTTGATGTCGTATATACTGACTTTGCCAAGGCATTTGATTGAGTGGATTACGCTATCTTGCCAGCTAAATTGGCTAGTTTTGGATTTAGTAAACGGCTAGTTGACTTTTTAACATCGTACCTACATAATAGGCATCGACGTGTATTCTACAACGGATATTTATCATCACCCTACGTTGCCACTTCTGGAGTTTCGCAAGGCTCTAACTTAGGTCCACTGCTTTTTAGTATTTTCATTAACGATCTTTCAGACCAGATCGAGTCTAATAACCTTTTCTTTGCCGATGACTTGAAGTTGTTTTCTAGAGTCTCCTACGCGAGGGACTGTCTTCGACTACAGGCCGATCTGGTTAACATACAGGCTTGGTGTAAAAATAACAATCTACCTTTGAACCCCGTTAAGTGCAAGATTTTATCTTTCACCAAAAGATTTAATGTTGTACACTTTAATTACCAACTTGGGGATATGAGTATATCTCGTGTTGAAACAATTAAAGATTTGGGCCTTACCTTCGATGTGAAAATGACCTTCAATGGGCAAATAAGCAATGTGTCTAAGCAGGCCACACAAGCTCTTGGATTTATTATTCGTAACTGTAGTGAATTTTCTAACATGAGTGTATTAATTTCCTTATTTAACTCATTAGTAGAGTGGACCAATTTGGAGCGAAAGCAGAGGCGTGACTAACGAATTGGTTCCAGCAGCGAAACATTATTAATATCTAGAGATATACTATAACGAACAGTGCTGTTATTATGTTAGATACAAAAAAATGTAAGACGGTTTTTCAAGATTATGAAACGTTCTCGATGGTACGTATAAAAAATAAAATCTAAAATGTATGTAATTAGATGATTAAAAAAAAACTTACCGTTTTATGCGTTTTCCGTGACTTGAAAATCTGGAGAAGCGTGGTGAAATATTGTTAACATAAGGTGCGTCTCCAAAGTTATTTCTCGAAAACGCGTCCGCCGCGAGAAAAATATGTGCTTGTATAAAGAAAACGATCGCTCCACATCTAGTGATGTGATGTTTGCATAATTAAAATAATCTTTGAAACAACTTAACACATCTGTAGACGAACCTTCACAAATTTGTCTAAGTCCGGCAAAATCTAAATCTTTATCTAAAACACTTTCAAACTTACTTAAAATACACTCATTTCTTGCGTCTTCTATCGAACATAGCTGTGCGTGTGTATCTTTTACAACTAGCACTGATTCCTGTAACGATAGCGAAGAATTTTGTAGGTTTCCTAATGCTTGCACTATTTCGAAGTAATTGTTGTGAATAGTTTGTAAATCACTTTTTACCTGACTATTTTGAAATTTTTTCCGACTTTCTTCGGCCGCTTCAGGCGCGGCTCGTGATGACGTATTTTGGTTTGCAGTACAATGATACGAGTGCCTCGTGTGTTTTCGGTGTTTACTAAGCAAACGTTACAGTTAGTGCACGAGAATACACGAAGCACTCGGATCATTGTACTGCACACCCAAATACGTCATCACGAGCCGCGCCTGATAGCGGCACTATCTTTCGGATTTAATAATAAAACCACTTTTTTTACATCCTCAAAAGATTTATGATAGTAAAATGCCGCTCGTAGCCATGTTCCCCATCGTGTCAGAATTGGCTGTGGTGGCTTAGGGGTATGGGGACACAATTCGTGAAATTTCCGAATACGTTTTGGAGATTTCAGGAATACTGCCTTTGTACTCGATATTAACGCATCTACATTTGGGTAACATTTACGGATCCGTTCTGCTACAAGATGTAGGGCATGGATTTTACATGTAATATGTAAAAAGTTACCACACTGTTCCTTAAGAGACCGACCTACAGAAAGCATGGTTGCGGCACCATCTGTCACAAACATTAGGATTTGATCTCTGGAAATTTCAAATTTTTCCAATGTACTTAACACCACTTTTGAAATTACCCGCGCAGTACATTCTTCTATTTGTCTGCTAGCTAATAAAATTGAGGATGGCGATTGATTTGGTTCCATTTTACGCACCATAACATTACAGTACAGATCTTTTTTTGCCATCAGTTGCTTCATCCACACTCAACCACACTTTTTTATTTTTCAGATCAGCCTTAATTTTATTTTCTAAATGTACACGAACAGATTTTAAATAACGGCTCGGTAATTCTACATTGTCATATTTTTCAAGAAATAATAAACGAATCATTGCGTAACAAAGTAAACGGCAAATTACACACAACCATCATTGTACACAAATCAAATAAGAACACTTCGTATTTTGTATCGGCACCAGTGTCTCTATCTTTATGTCTTGCGCTATGCACGTGGCGTTGCAAATTTGATTTTGTTAAATGGTTTATATATATATATTGCACACTAAACATTTCACATTTACCCCATTGTAAGATAAACTAGGATGGTTCTCAATAAACCTATTGACTAACTTTGATGATAGCGGGTTTTTTTACTGTACGCTCCTTCAACATTATTAAATACACAGAAGACACTTTCCTGCTGCTATTATACGTGTACACACGATGACCGTGAACAACATACTAAATAATCGTATGTGCGATGGGGCACGCGGGAACCAATACGTTAGTCACGCCTCTGCTTTCGCTCCAAATTGGTCCACTCTAATTATGAGAAATATTATATCTGTTGATATAATAAATTGAAAAATATATTTTTAAAATAGATTATTTAGTATAAACTATTAAATTAAACAAGGTGACAGGTAGCTCTAAGTCGAATTAAATTAAGACACAAGTGATTTTATTCACGGTATGCCCTGAAAAACTTTTTTTGGCTCACATATTATATTGCCTATAGGCTCATTTAGTACGCGTCAACACCGCCATTTTTAAAGGAACTGGATGCAAACAAAACCCATTTACATTAGAAATTGACATAAGAATTAATATAACTTAATATAACAGTAATTAGTACAGCTGAAGATGCGTATAATATTTATAAAGCTGTCTATTACAAATATACCACATTTTTTCCCGTAAAACTCAAAATTGCTTGTACTTTCTTATACTTCAATTAAAGTTCCCATAACCTCAAATTTTGTTTCAAACTCAATTAGCTTTTCTTCAAGATCAATCAATTAATAAAATTTTATATTATATATTTTAAAATCGTTCAAGAACCACGAGAAGGAATTCGAACGTGGTGAAAATGCATACAATAATGGTCATTTTAAAAAACCGACCTTTATCCGTGATACTATTGCATTGTTGAAGGGTCAAGTGCATGCCAGCATTAAGAAAAATTTGTATAATGTGGAGGTATGAAAAAACTAATTTTTGTTAACTTTTCTAATCATATTCTCTTACATAGATATTGATTTAGATAAGATTTGGCTTTGATGATAGCGGTTTTTTTACTGTACGCTCCTTCAACATTATTAAATACACAGAATACACTTTCCTGCTGCTATTATACGTGTACACACGATGACCGTGAACAACATACTAAGTAATCGTATGTGCGATGGGGAACGCGGGAACCAATTCGTTAGTCACGCCTCTGCTTTCGCTCTGGATTGGTCCACTCTACTCATTAGTAAGATCACGTTTAGAATATGCCAGCTTGATATGGTATCCACTTTATCAAGCACAAAAACGTCTACCTGAGCGACGATTTTTGAAATACATGTGGTTTGAAGTAGACGGCGTTTATCCCCATTTGATTACACTCAACTCCTTTCTCGCTTCAACGTGCCTTCTCTCTCCTTTAGACGTTTTGTAGCCAGCCTTAATTTCCTTCATAGGCTCCTTCACAACGAAGTTGACTGCACAACGCTATTATCTTACTTTAATTTTCTTGTCCCACTATTCTTCACACGTCCTTCCCGTACTTTCTGTTTTCCGTTTCCTCGAACTAATGTGTTGGTCAGGTTTCCTGTCTACGTTATGAACAGCAACTTCAATCAGATTTCTTCTGATATAAATATTCATTTACATAGTTTGTTGATCTTCAAACGGCTCCTCTGACACCTGCGATTATTCGTTTTAGTATTTATCTTGATTTAATTACTTGCTGGATGTTCTTGTTTTTTTGTTTCTATTACTTTTTTTCATATTACAGACTTGTTTATATTCATATATTTTATTAGCAGAGAGCGGACAGAAGCGATTAAATACCAATTGCCCCGATAAAACGTTGTGACGATCTCAGGTATAGTATGCATATTATAAGAGCCCCACTATTTGCTCGCTCAATTACATTCTTCGAGCAGGTGCTCGTTGTGAATAGCACATTGTATCTATTCATTCATAAATTCTGCCTAGTGCAGTGGCTTATTTACATGCTGTTATACATGCATATACATACAGTAAATATCGTTTATAACGACATTTGATATAACGACCTATCGGTTTTTGCGACGAAATTTCAAGGTCCTGGCCAGAAACAATGCTTTCTAAACGCGAAACCTATCGGTTATAACGACATCGGATATTACGACGAAACTAATATAACGACGAAAAATAGCTTGAAATTTGGATCAAATTATCTTTTATAACGACGGACGCGTCGCATAGTAAGAAAACGGTGGGGAAGTTTCGAATTGGCTAGGGGAATTACAGCGTTATGAAAAGGCAAGGCGAAATGCGACAGATAAACGTATTTTTTCAGTAGTTATTTAGGAATTGAAGGTACGTTGTCGACGTCGATATGGCGAAACGAAAGGCGTTTACAATTGAAGAAAAAGCATCAATTATTAGGCGCTTGGAGGCTGGAAATTCTAATATTAATATTGCTAAAGAATATAAGGTAAGTTTTGTTTGATTTCTATGAGAATAACATGCATACTAATATTATTCTTGTTTATTTAGGTGGCGCATTCAACAATCTCCACGATTTGGAAAAATCGGAATAAAATAGAGGAATTAATTAATAGATCTTCATCATTACAACTGAAAAAGATCAGATCTTGTAACGCGTATAGAGTAGACGAGGCCCTATATGAATGGTTCAAAATTCAGAGGAGCCACAACATTCCTATTAGCGGTCCGATATTGCAAGAGAAAGCATATGATTTTGCTCGACGATTAGGGTTAGAAGATTTTAAATGCACAGTTGGATGAATTCAACGATTCCGAAAAAGACACAATATTGTTTTTGGTAAAATATGTGGCGAAGCAATAGATGTACCTAAAGCGATTTGTGGCCAAATTTAAGAAAAGAATATACAGACGAAGAAATATTCAACGCAGATGAGACTGGTTTATTTTTCAGAATGATGCCAGACAAAACGATGAAATTTAAAGGGGAAAAATGTATTGGTGGTAAACTGAGTAAGGATAGATTGACTGTTCTTGTAGCAGCAAATATGACTGGATCGGAAAAAATGAAACTTGTGGTAATTGGCAAAGCTAAGCATCCTCGATGCTTTAAAAATATAAAATCTTTACCTGTTGAATATGAAAATAACGAAAGAGCATGGATGACATCAGCATTATTTGAAAAAATAATTGTACGATGGATCAATAAACTCATTCGGCAAAAAACGAAAATCCTATTGCTTTTAGACAACTGTCCAGCTCATCCAAATATTCAAAACTTAAAAGCTATAAAACTTGCCTTCCTTCCACCAAATACCACGTCAGTTCTTCAACCGATGGACCAGAGTGTAATAAAGTCCCTAAAGACACATTTTAGAAAACTTCAAATTATAAAGCTTTTAAAAGACATTGACGAGAATGGTGTTCCTAAAAAACTAGATATCCTGCAGGCTATTTTTCTACTTTCCAAAGCTTGGGATCGCGTTTCTCAACAGCAAATTCCTTTGCACATGCTGGGTTTAATTTACACACAGCAGAAAACTCTTTTGATGACGATAATTTACCCTTAGCTGAGTGGCTTCGACTAGAAAATGATACGGAAGAAGATAACTTACCTTTAACTGAATGGGTCCGCACATTACCTGTAGTTAACCTGGCAACACAAGGGGGTTGGGACAATTTTTCAAATTTTGATGAAGAACTCGAAACGGTGGAAGATATGACAGAAGATGAAATTTTAGCTGGATCCAGTGAAACTTGGAGTTAGAAATAATCAACGATGAAGTGGAAATGGACGAAACTACGGTATAAAGGATGCATTTTCAGCAGTTGAAATGATTCAGCATTTTTTCACATTTAATCAAAATTTGAAAGACGCTAAAACAGATTCTGCATTGCTCCATTTGGAAAAAATTATTGAAAAACACTTCTTAGAAAACAAAAAATTACAACAAACCAAAATGACAGATTTTTTTATTAAAATTTAAATATGTATGTATGTATGTATGTACAATGCAGTCCATGCCTATGTATTATTATATACATATGTGTTAAATTGTTAGTAAAATAAGTTGAGAAGGAAATGTTTTTTTTTTATTTGTATTTTATAAAACTAGAATATTGGTTTCGTTGTTTAAGTGTATTTTCTAAGATAAATAAAATGTGTTTATATAATAATTTGGTATTTGGATATAGCGACCTACTCTTATAACGACCGAATTTCCTTGGTCCCTTCAACGTCGTTATAAACGATATTTACTGTATATGTATATATTTATTGTTCTTGAGATAGTATATTTTCTATTCTCTTCTATAAGGGATTGTTTCTGGTTTCGTTTCTTTCAGTGTTATTTGGTTTCAACTTTTAGTATTTTAAAAAATCCGTTTTATATTGTTATATTGTATATTTATCCTATAATTTTTTATAAATATTTTGTGATAGGGAACGGACATTTTCTATTTTTAAAGACGTTTTAACATCTAAAAGAACTAATTTAACACAGGAACACCTTGAACAATTTTTAGTTGTTCATAGTAATGTTATACACTTTCAATGTTTCACAGAAAATAAATAGTTTTGAGTTTTGTTCTTTATACATTATTTTTATTCAAAATTCGATACGCAATTCGCTTGTCAGCATTACTTTTATTTCAGCAATAGTTGCTGCCGGTTACCAAACCGTTTATTACATTCGCTCTGTTGTGCATTGACAGATACGTGCCACTTATGCAACTACCCACACGTATCAAATTGTTCGAAACTCACGGATCGCTTACAGAAACAAACCTATTGCGAATACAAGGCAGACGCCTATGGGCTATGTATCATCAATCGCTCGTTTCCGCTCTCTACTTATTAGTTTCAATCTTGTTTATTGTTTTATGCTTTTTTAGATATTTTTTTTATATTTAGAGGAAGTTATAGGGGAGAGTGCTGTACCTAGATACCAAATTTTTTTTAATTGATTGTAATGAGTAACTAAAATTACTTTTAATTTTTTTTCTACAAGATACTAAATACTGAGTATATTTATTTATATTAGTCTTGATATTTTCATTAAAGCCGTTTGTACAACTTAACGAAAAACAATTCAATAAATTTTAAAAAACGGCTCAAGGTACAGCATCACGTTGTACCTTCAGCCACAGAGTAATGTACCTTCAGCCACCGCATGGACAATTAAAGATTATGATCCGAGAAGTATAAAAATGTGTGGTAAACAAAATAACAAGTTAACATAAAAGTAAAATATTTATTTGATTACATTAGGTTGTTATTGAACATTATAACCACGAAAATCTACAGGAAATGTTAAGTAAGACTGTTGACGAGTTGATCCTAAAGGAGTCATTGGTGGTAGTAACTTTAATACTATATCTTCTGGCGATACCGCATAAACTGTTCAAGATTCTTCAAGCATAAATTTGTTTGAATATGGTCGTTTTTTTAAATATACCACATTGAAGTCATCATTCTCTCTAGAAACTACTTTCCCCACATAATAGTTCAAATATTTTTTTCCGGCTATTCTGATTAGAATGAAATCTTCTTCGTTAATAGTTTCATTTTCCAACTGTTCTTCTAGTTGCTGAGCTTCTATTTCATCCGATAAACTAATGTCGTCATCTGAATTAGATGAAACTTCTGATAAATAATCAGAAGCGGAAGAATCAGATTTGGCAGACTGATCGTCTGAAAATACTTTTTTTTTAATAAATTCGACTGTTTCTTCTTTTCGATTCTTCTTTTTTATTTTCGGGCTCTAAATTCTCTTTAGCGACACTTTCATCGTTCTCAGGAGTATCAGTCCAAATGCCAGATCTCCCTTTCGGTTTACCTCTTGTTGACGTTTTTCTTGCCTGAGATTTGGGAAATGGTTTTAGTACTTCTGGCGTTACAGTTTCTATTAAATTACTAAAAACCTCCTCAACACAGGTTGATACGGATGTTGAAGAGTTAATATTTGGCACATCTAAGGTGTCTTCATGAGGACGATCAGTAACATTTGAGGGTGCGAACTCATGGTCGTCGAATATATTCTCGTTCAGTGGCACAATCCCTGATACTTTAAACCCATTGATTATATTTTTTGGTGTAAAACTCAGCGGATACGCATATCACATAATTTCAGCAATCTCGTAAATGCTTAAAGGTTTTCCACAATTACCTGGAGTTACCATCCATTGACTAACAGCCGCATTATAGTACGTTTTAAGCGGACCGAACACTGTTCTATCCAACGGTTGCATTTTGTGACTAGTATGAGGATGAAACGTAAGTAAAATTATTCCAACTTCTTTGCATCTCTTAATAGCAGGTATGGATACGTGACTCTCGTGGTTATCCAGTATTAGAATCACCTTATCTTCAATAGTTGTCTTAACGTGACTGATAAAATGCTCCAAAAATTTTTCAAATAAAACTTCGTTTGACCAACCCGAAGGCACCCGCACCAATTGCTCCTGGGGGCGCTCCTTTTATCATGTGGTCTTTAAAGTTCACTCGGGGGAATATGAGCATCGGGGGTACGCTGTTTCCAGTGGCATTTATTGCAGCAATCATCGTTACATTTACTCCTCGTTCTCCCGAGGGCATGCTACCAATTTGTTTTACTCCTTTTGTAGTAAGCACCTTGGGTGGGTTATGAACTGTAGTGATTCCCGTTTCATCACAATTCCATATTCTGGCTTCGGGGAATAGTCGTCTTTTTAAAACGTTCTTATAATTTTCAAAAAACTTGGCTACAGTTATGCCCGTAGACCTCGCAAGACTCGTGGCTTCCGGTTTACGCAAAGATAATTGTTGGCTATATCTTTTGCGAAATCCTCTCAACCGCGATTTTCCAGCCTGTTTATTTTTATCCCATGTGTTTGGGTACTTTTTGTTATTTGATTTGGCATATTGATATGCCAATGTTCTAAGCTCAGGCAAGGTTAAGCCATAATGTAACCGAGCAGCTTTTTGTAGATAGGCAACGAGCTGTAGTTCTTCGTCTTTGGAAAAAACTCTATGAATGTTCGTAAGAGACACTGTATTCAAATATCTCTTCACTAGAATTATTAAATTTTTTAATATGTCGCATTAGTGTAGCTCTGGAGATGTTATGGTCCTTGGCCGCTTGCCTAACTGATATATTATTACGCAGAACATCTCTAACTGCAGCTCCAAACGCATTTTTATTAATAGGTGGTCTCTTAACTCCTATTTTACTGCGAGGCATTTTTCTGAAACAATTATACAATATTAGTCTACTTTTAAAAATTGCTACGATTTTTAGATTAAAAATTGTACCTTAAGCCGGCCTAAGGTACAGCATTAAGTTGTGGTTCAAGGTACAACATCCAGCATGTAGAAATATAAATATTAACAACAATTTTTAGGTTAGATAATCATGTAATCTAATGATTGGACTTCAACGACAGTTTATTATAATGTAACACAGAATATTCGAAAAAGTCACTGAAAAAGTAAAATAGACAATATTAAGTGCCAACTTACCAGTGATATTTTTACTTTTAGTCCTTGACAAACTTTCATTAACCATTCACAATGACCATGCCACCAAACTGTATTATATGAACTTATGGCGCCACCTTTTGACGAACAGCGTCACTCCACATTAGTTTGCGTAGGTTTCTAACTACGTTTTATGACAAAAATGGGAGTGGCTCAAGGTACAAACCTGTTCAAGGTACAGCACCTTCCCCTACCTTTTTTTTGTTACTAATAGTACTTGTTATGTACGTATATGATTTACAATTTTGTATTTTATCCTGTAAATGGGTATATAAATTAAAAAAAAAGATGCTTTAGACGTAAAATACGCCTTCCTTAATTAATACTAATTAAAAAAATATTTTAAAACTTATTTTAAAGGGCGGATATCCATTGAAATATTTAGAGGGTATTTTAATAAATTTTTAATTGCCTAACTTTACTAATTAGTTCCATGTCTATTTTTAACCTTCCTTTAAAAAAAAACCGCATATGTGTTTCTCATACTATTCATGTTATATTAAATCAACTATTAACACAGGTCAATATACCTTTTCTTGGCAACAGATGTCCTCGATACATTGTTGCCCTTTGTTTGTTAGAATTTTACGTGAATTTTTTCGCATATGAGTCATTCACTCATTCAAATTATTTGATAATATCTCGTTATTGATTAATTACTACGCTTATAAGTATACCTAAGTGTGTTGACCTTAACTTCCTGTTTTTGGTCTGGTAATAAATGAGTCATGGGAGGGTTCATAGTTCGCAAACTCCAACAATATACCAGACGGGGATCTATAAAAAACTGAACGTAATTAATTTACATATTTTTAGACATATAATTATTATAATAACTGAATTCCATAAACTAAAGATCAAGTAGCTGTAAGGTAGCTGATTGTGAAATACATTCTTCTTTTTAAATTTATTGAAGTTCATTATGAACATATGGTGGTGCTGTTATACTTTGGGGTTGTTTTCAAGGACATCTGTTGAATTAAAAAACGCCATAAACACTATTCTCATTTATATGGGGATTATTTTGACATTACAGAACCACGGGACATTAATAAAAATGATATGAGGGTGCAATCACTGGATTTGTCATCTATTAAGCTAATATGATAAATTAGATCGAAAGATAAGAAAATGGGTAGGTATTGCTAGCCCTTTGGATCTTAGGAATAAACTGCAACGGGTTTTATAAAAAATTCCACAACATTTAAGGTAGCCACATGTGGAAATGTCGAGAATTTGTGACGCAAAAAGGAAAGGGCGATATACAAGGTGACACAAGAAAACCGGAACGTTTTTACAATCCAATAAAACTAGAAGTGATGAAGAAAATAAATTTTATTCATAGTAATTGAAACTTTAAAACTTGCCATTTACGAAACATTGATGGAATTTATCATTTTTTAAAAATTACGTCCCTTATATGGCGTGCTGCTGTACGAATACATTCTTGAAATCTGCTGTTGAGATTCCCCATTGACCGCTGCTACATCTCAGCTGGGATACTGTGCATTTCATCCCGAATTCTCTGTTTTAACTCATCCAGGGTTCTTAGTCGAGTCGTGTACACTTTACAAGAAAAAATCACAAACGGATAAATCTGGCGATCTAGGGGGCCAGGGAATGTTACCGAATCTTGAAATTACACAGTCGCCGAACAATTCTCGAACAGCTTCCATTGATTCCCGTGCAGTGTGTGATGTCACTCCATCCTGTTGAAACCAGGTTTCTTGAACGTGTGGAAAGTTGTTCAATTCAGGTGTAACGAAAGTTTGTAACATTTCCACGTAACGATCCGCATTGACAGTTATTGTGTTTCCCTGTTCATTTTCAAAAAAATACGGTCCGATAATCCCATGTGATGAAACTGCACACCATACTGTCACTTTACTAGCGTGTAAAGGGCGCTCATGAACTTTATTAGGATTTGTGTCTGCCCAGCAACGGTAGTTCTGCTTATTCACATAACCTGTGAGATGAAAATGAGCCTCACCTGACATCCACAACTTATTTAGGAATTCATCGTCATTGTTTGTTATCATTTGTGTGTGATCATTACGATTCTGTCATCGTAATCGTAACTAGTAATCGTTTTCATTCAGTTGTTGCACTATCTGTAGCTTGTAGCGATGAAATTTTAAATCTAAATGAAGAATTCTGCGAACACTCGCCCGGGACATTCCAATTGCAGCTGCTTGCTTACGAATTGAAGGACGTGGGCTCCGTATGAAAGACTCGCGTACAACATCAATGTTCTGTGGAGTACGAGCACTTCTTGGTCGTCCTGTTGGTTTCTTCTTTAGGGCAGATCCAATCTCTTCAAACTTATTAATCCAACCTTTTATGGCATGTTTTGGCGAAACGGCACCATGGCGTCCTAAATTATGAAAACGCCGAAACTCCCTCTGCGCAGCTTCCAAACTATCTTTGTTTTTATAAAACATTTTATGGCTAACGCAAGCTGTTGTCCGTTCCACTGATCATGATTACTGAAATGGCTCAGTGTTTACTTGCTAAATGTCACTAACCCGCAGTGTTACCACCTACTCATGGCTACCAATACGCATTTCAAAAATTCCCGTTATTCTGTGTCACCTTGTATTAATGAAACGTTAATACATATCAAACTATTAATTATTGATTTAATTTATGCACTAATGTTTTCAACAATAATGGTATATTCTATATAAATTACTTTCATAAATATATCTCTGTGTGCTTGTAATTTATAAATAAACGGTAGGTAAAGTACTAATCGCCTCATATATGACGGGATTTGACAGGATAGTGACTTTCCAAAAATTTTGCAAACACTTTGGCTATAATGAGTATATTACTGACTTCAGTCATATTTTAGAAGCCTACTGTTACGATTCCGCTCAAATTTGTCAGAAGTTTTTACAATCATGTAATAGTATATTAAAACACAAGCTTCATAAGGCACCCCTTAGTCGCCCGTTCATGTTTAGAAAACGAGCCACGATAGCGGCAAGATTTCTAAAGAACGAGTGCGGCAAAAGACCTTATAAAACGAGTTTTTAGTACTATTTTTTCTATTTCGCATTTTTTACATTAATAAATTGAAATTATTTAATTTCAAAATTTAGACATTTATTTTTATATAAAGTATGCAGTTCGTCACATTGACACTTAACATTTTCAAATTCAAATCTTGCTATCCGCGAAATATTAATTATTAATTTTCGTTAACATTACTTGATATTTTATTTAAAAATATAGGTATAGAAATTAATATATCTTGTACCTCCACCCCAGTTACGTGAGGCAGCTAACAAAACAATTAAGAATATAAGGTAAGATAGTAAGATATTTATTTCTGACAATATCGACATTAAAAATTTAAAAAAAATGTATCAAAATGAAGCTCATTTCAATACTGTTTTGCGTTTCATATTGAGTTCATTACGAACGCAAAATAGAAAAAGTAAATTATTTGTTGTTTTGGTGTTAATATGGAGGAAAAAAGAATTTCGTATGTTAAAGAAGCTAAACAAAAGTTCGGCTAATATTATGATGAATCTGACTCTTCCCATGAAATGATTTGTAAGTAGTTCACTGCTTTCAAAAATGGTCATATGAGGATAAGAAGACGCTGAATACTCAGAGCTTTCATTTGTAGCAACTTCTCCAGAAATTACTAATAAAGTCCATTCTATTGTAAAGAGTGGCCGATGAATAGTGAGTGTGTGAGATAGCTAATGTCGAAAACATCTCAACCAAACTGGTACACAATATTTCGAATCAACATTTAAATATGAGAAAGCTAGCAGCAAGATGGGTGCCGCGTTACTTACTGTTGAGCAAATGCGAAATCGTTACAGTTTCAAATGTATAGTTAAGTTCAAATGAAAGCTAGGAAAATTTTCTCGTAAATATGTCACCTTAGATGAAACCTGGATGCATCACTATAATCCAGAGACAAAAACACAGTCAAAACAATAGAATTCTTCTGATGAATGTACTCCAAAGAAGGAAAAAACCTTTTTTTCGGTCAATGAGATTATGGTCACGGAATTACAAAGGCATGATCATTATTGGCAATGTACAGAAGGGAAGTACAATAACTGGTCAATATTATGCTGATGTAGTGACACGTTTCAATGCCGAACTGAAGAAAAGTGACGGCATTTATTCAGAAAAAAAGCTTCGTTCCATCAGTATAACGCGCCTTCTCATTCGTCTGCTATGGTAACCACTAAATTTTCCAAATTAGAATACAATTTATAAATATAGTAGATGATTCACATTTTCCAAAATATTGCGTGTAACAACAGTGGATTTATCTTCAATAATCTACCGGTTTTTAACGGTTCTAACAGTGTTGTCAAAAGTAATGATATTAAAATTTATTCTAGACACATTTCGATAAATTGTCTGTTTATATAATTGATTATATCCAATTACCATCGTAAATTTGTATCTTGACCCACCGCTCACGCGGCGTAACGTTCAAATAAGCTTTCTCTATTTTGTTTGGTGGCAGTTATATTGAAACTTAGTTAGGAGTATTTTATTTTATTAACAAAAACACTTCAACCTAATTTACTCAAGTAAATCTCACAAATATTACCACTTAATGTTAAACTTAAATTCTTTAGTGTTGATAAACTTGAATTGATATGTTGATACTATTTTTTTAATGTTAAAATAAGAATGGCGTCTCTTGATGGTAAGATGGGAGTATGTATCTTTTGATGTTAAGATATAACTGTTGTGTCTTGTTGTTAGAATGAGACTGAATTTCTTGGTGTTAAACCACTGCAAGTAGGCAAAATTGACCATTACCTCATAATTAATAAAGGCGGGCCCGTATCAGTTGTACGGCCAGATGACGACATAATTCGGGAAAAGTTCCAAAGTAAACGAATCTTGGTAAATGGTACCTACTGGTAATAATCCCCTCCAAGGGTTTAACTATTTAATTTTAATCTATGATTACTAATTAAGTATTAGTCTTAAATCTAAGTATACAGTTTAGAATAAATTCAATTGTTTACTAAACAATGGAATTTATTGATACCTATTTAGGAAACGTGATAGACAGATTAAGCACGGTGTATTGAATTCGTTCTCTAATAAAGCTAGGTAATAATACAAGCGGTCTAATGCATAAAATAATAAACATGCAAATATAAAAGATGCCGTTTATAATAGAAAGAAAGTTTTAAATTTAATTATTCTGTTTATACAGTGGTTTCAAGTTGAAACTGAACGTTGAATATTGATAAAATTTCGTTTTATGACGAAATAACAATCGTCATTTTCCAAACCGCTTCCGAAATAGGCCATTATAATAAATGTATTTTGTTTGACAGTAAAAAACATTTTTAAACGTAAACGAATGTTTTGTTTATTTGCTTGTTTGATTTTTATTTTGTCAAATGACAAATTAAAATTTCAAAATTTCAGGCATGTCAACAAGTTAACAAAATTAATTCCGGCTTAAGAAAAAAAATTCAATCATTTATAGTCAGCCATTATATCGTAACGCTAGTGTAATTGCCGCATATGTTATAACATAACTTATAAGGGCCGATATTATAAACGATAAAATCTGTAGATTTTATTTAGTAAGCAAGTAAATTTAATTTACTCTATAGATTGGGTATTATAAATAGCGAATAAGAAAACTCAGCAAGTAAATCTACCAGTTAATTTACACCCTAGGAAATCGTATTAAATTTTATTCGTTGGTTAAATACGAACAGCTGTTTGCTTCACTGTTCCAAATAAACGTAACCTTATTTTTAAAAGTTTATATTTTGTGTATGTTTGATAACTGGAATTTTGATAATGCTCGATTTATCGGTTTGTATTTTACAAAAATAAACAAAAATAAATGTAAAGAATTAGGATTTTTTTGTATTTTTTCATTTTATTCAGTGGCTCCATCCTTTATCAAAACGCTAAACTGCAAAATACATAATAGCTATTCAGAGTTATTCTACAAATACTTATTTTACTTGCATGCATTTTTATAATACCAGATTTCAATTTATTCGTCAAGTTGTTCTTAAGAGTTTTATTCGCTGTTATAATACCGGCTCTAAATTATATTTTATTCGAGCGGCATCTAGGGTTTTATAATCAAACTACTTCTATACATTTTTTGCTCCGTCATAATTATTAAACATTTTTCAAATAATTTGTGATACAATAATATTTGTATTAACAAATTAATATACACAGTTTAAAATATCTTTATTGAAGTTTTTTAAGTAGACATCATGATATCTTAATCAGAATTTATTTTTATTAATAAATAAAATTTGCAATTTACATCACAAGCAGTCTAGAAATGATAATAACATATTCCTATGGATTTTTTATATAAAAAAATATATTTATATTTGAATAATTTATAAATGTTCATATTTTGTGAGATCAATTGTATATTCAAAATGTATTTAAATTTTGCGAAGTGAAAAACTTGTTATTCAAGGTCAATCTCATAGAGAGGCCGAGGTAAATTAAAGGAGACCAAAATGATAGCTTGAACTAGGAGGTTGCTTGGTGAAATAGAATTAAAATATTTAATTAATTCGGTTAATTGATTGATAAGTGATTTATTGATGTATTAGAGAGTTGTAGAGTTAAATTCTCGTATGTTATTTGATGTTTAAATTGAATAAGCACCTTCTTCTTCGCCTCCATTAATCTTGTAAGTAGATATAAATTTTTTATGATATCATAAAACATAAATTCAAATTATAAGTATATTTCTATTGTATCCAAGCTTGTAATTAAGAGATTTAATAATTAGAAATATAGATAATAAAGCTTACTATTAACATTTCTTTGTAATTATTATAATTGAAAAGTTTGTTCGACGGGAGTTAAGGGTTTTTTTGTGCGTGTCGTTTGAACACGTGTTAGTTTTGTTCGTGTATCAGAATCTGATTATACAGTGTGGTTCTCTGGGGAAGAAATTAATAGTAAAGTTGATTATTTTTAGATAAGTTTGTTCGGATTCATAAAGAGGATGTTTTCCATTCATTTAGTTGTCAATATACAATGAATGTTTTTACCTCATGTATTTTTGTATAATACAGTATCTTTATACTTTGTAAAGATAGATTTTTTTTTGTTTTGTATTAAATATTCATTTTAATTTTATCCTGCATTTGATTTTTGTACTCATGCCTATATTGCTGTTTAAACTTAACTTATATAAGTAATTAAAATTTTGTGAACACTGGCGCTCAAATAAACATTGCAGTCATGCGTTTCCTAACTGGAACCCGAGAAGTTAGAAGTCTCATATTTGAAAATTCACCGGCTGAGAAACCTAGTTGGGAAAACTAGTTGTGGATGGTAGCGTGCTATATTTTCAAACCACTATTCATAGCAATATGTTCAAAACGATATCATTCATTTTTTTCTAAGCACATAATAACACGAACTTTTATTTTAAATTATGGATCTTTATCAAGTAAAAGCCGCATCAATTCAATTCTTTCTCTTTGGCAACTTGAAGAACGCGTTATATAAAATCCGTTACATACGTTACTTGAGTTGCAATTTGCAATTACAGAAGTTGTTCATTGGTGTTAATGAAGTTGTAGATTGCGAAAGTTTTCAATTCTCTAAAAAGAAGTCTAAAAGCGTCAAGTCAAGTGGACAAGGAAGATATCTATTTCTGCTAGTCAATCGATTTATATGAAGTATTCCTTGCAGAAATTCAATTGTATTATGTGCAGTATGAGCAGAACCACTATCCTCTTGGAAGTATACAAATTGTATTTCATTATCATTGGGTTGCACGGTAAATGGTTCCAATATCCAAAGTTCCATGTGGTTGTGCATTGTTGAAGAAAATTGGCCCTATTATTCTTATACGTGACATTACACAACAAAGACTCACTTTAATTGGATGCATATTGTTTTCTATATAAACATGGGGATATACAGATGACCAATGATGATAATTTTGCGAATTTACTTAACCATTAAGATGACACCAGGCTTCGTCTGAGAATAACGTGATGTTCAACAAATTATCATCAGACAGATTATTGTTAAACCATGTACAAATATTTATTACATGGTGTATTACTTTTATGAGGATGTACAACAAAGCTTATATTTTCCGCGTATAAATAAAATGAAATGAAATATTAATTCTAAATTATGAAAAAAAATAAATGTAACTCTTATGAAAAGAAAATAAATTAACTCTTCTCCGATAATAATAAAAAATTAATATTCTAAACTAAAGGTTCAAATAATCCACGACATTATTCTTGGCAGTATGCCAACCTATAATAAAACTCTTGCCGGACATTACTAAGCATGTCAGGTGTTTATGTTAAGAATGCTCTCAATATTTTTTCTCGCAATTCATTTATATTATGCATTCTTTCGTTGGGATTACTGTAAACTTTTTGTTTGATATGTCCATATAGAAAGAATCGACAATTGAATTATTGAAAATAGCAGCCCACACATTTAATTTTTGTGGATATCGGGTATGTACAGGCACATTGAGGTGTCTACCGGCATAATACCATTTTATGATTTTTGTCTTTTCTCGAGTTGTAAAAACATGCATGTTGAAATCGACTATTAATTTACGCACATAGAGAAATAAGTTTTGTACAACCGGCAAGTGTTTGTTAGTGAATAGGGCATGTTAAATGTGTATGTGTGTCCGCCACTCTGCTTCTCCCTCCACTGTTTGAAAGCAGGCATCGTTGAATATCATAAGGTCATCTTTTGCATACGCTATACATATACGTAAACAGAAATGAAAATTTGTCGATTACGGTATATAGCAAAAACATTAAATTGGAATTCCTTTTCTGAAAATCGATCGTAAAATTGATGTCTACATTAGTCAGTGGAATATATCCACTCGTACTTCGACAACAGTTTTCTGCTACGAAAATAAGCTTCTAAAAGAAGCTTATCTTGTTCTTCAGTAAATGGCATTGCTATCAATGCAACTCTAAAATACAGTAAAAATGTGAATGATATTTGTGTATAATTATAAGCAATTTAACTTATACAGTAACGATTTTAAGTAGTTTTTATGGTCTTGACGAAAGCAGTTTGTAATATAATTATTACGAGAAAACGTAAGCGAGGACGATAAAAATATATAAAACGGCATCAGTAATAAATAAGTAATAAATAATAATTGACAAATTGGCAAGCTTCCTAGCAAAATAATTTTCAAACTACAACAATAATGTGTGACAATGTTAAATAATTAATTTTTCATTTTTAATTAACTTTTGACGCTAATTTAACACTTCTTAACATAATCAATCATTCATAAATGAAAAAGAATTGATTATAACAAAATTATTTACACTTTTGACTGCAATTACAATGTCATAGTTGTAATCACTTGTCATTTTTATAAAAATGTCAATATTAGCAGTTCTAGTTTTTTCCATAAATTTTTATTTAATATGATCAATTTTGATGGCATACCATGACTGATAATAATATAGAGGATGTAGAGGAGGAATCACAAGAACTAACACTACTTTTTTTTTACAGGTATCATCCGACCTTTCGAGAATATCACAATGTTCACTTAAAGTACTGAAAAATGCACGAAAAACGTTTCAGGCTCAGCTATGGAATACTTATAGTAATATTTTTGGTAGTGTTTTCACTATGGCAAGTGATGATTGGTTTGGAATCGGCCGTGGTGCGATATCAAGAGGCTTTACCTGTCTACAAGATAAATCCTGTCAATTACACTTGCGTGTATCCTGTTCACGCATTACCTGATGGCGATTACAACAGACTCATAGATTTGGAAGATTTTTATTTTCAAGTTATCGATCATGTATGTAACGATTCAAATCCTTTGCTTCTAGTTCTTATTCACTCGGCACCCGATAACTTTGAAAAGAGAAAAATTATCCGGGAAACTTGGGGTCAGGCCAGAGAAGGCATGAAAATTATTTTCATGCTCGGTAATGTTAACAACAATACTTTAGAAGAGAAGTTACAAAGGGAAAATGAGATACATAGAGATTTTGCTCAGGGGAATTTCATGGACACCTATAGAAATATGACGTACAAACACGTGATGGTGCTGAAATATGTAATTTACCATTGCCCACAGGCAAAATACATATTAAAGACTGACGACGATATATTCGTCAACATTGAAACGGTGATTGATTTTTTAAAAGTAGATTTATCGCCCAACGGTGTTACAGATTTGTTATTGTGCAAACTGCAGAAGAACGCTGAAGTGTTTAGAAGTTATCGTTCGAAGTGGCGCGTCTCAGTGAAAGAATATCCTGACAGAACTTATCCTACCTACTGTCCAGGTTTTGCATTAATATACTCTCCTGACATAGTGTTTAGTTTGTACAGAGAAGCCCAACGTAGTAATTATTTTTGGATCGATGACGTACATGTCACAGGAACTTTAGCGAAAAAAGCAAATATAACACATACAGATGTTTCACAATTCATTTTATCATGGGCAAATGTAAATTATATCCTGCGGGGTAATTATTATCAAGGGCAATACCTTTACGGACCGGCAGATCTGCCTGGTGACAAGATTCGCGCTTTATGGAACACCGGTCTACGTCATTCGAATAAGAAATTTAAATATGTCATTAATTCAGTAGATTAATTCATCTTAGATTTTGAATTCTCGTATGGCGAATATTTTGTTATATTTACTAATGAATGCGAACAAAGAGGAATTATTGGGTACTTTTGGAAGTCTGCATTTTAAGTATACAAACCATAATAAGTGTTGTAACTGTCCCATCAAATAAATCAAAAATACAGCTTTATTATTGTTATAGAGTAAGCATAAAAAATATATTTTCTATTTTAGTGTATAAAGGAATGTTAATTAGTGTATACATTTGTTGAGTATAGTGTGATAAAATGTCAAATATGCGTTTCTGAATTGCATTAAAATACTCCAAACATATTTTAATTTATATAGTAAAAAATAATATTCTTAATTTTTTGTTTTAAATTTTCTACGAGTGAAGTTAATCATCGAATAGATAAGGTAGAGAAATCTATAATTCTATTTTTATAAAGTATATGTAACTACAAGGAATAAGCAATTTAATATACTTAAATTTAAAAAAACCTTAAAAATACTTTCTAAATTGAGTGGTACATAATAAAACATTTACCTTTGTACGATAAGTGTTTATATATAGACATACTTTAAAAACTTTCTACTGTTTCTATGCACTAATTGTTTTTAGTAGTATTTTTGTATTTTCTCTTTTATTAAATATATTATTTAATAGGCTATTATTCTAATCATTTTTTTATTTTGGAGTCACTTGGAGAATTAATTTTTCATAAATATGGGGATTATGTTTTTCAAGTTCCGGTAAGCTAACAAAAACAAATAAAGGCAATAAGAAAAGTTTTAATATACTCAAGAATTACACAGAAATCTGAATTGTTTCTCGATATAGTCGTTGCCGACATTAGGGCATTTTTCGTAACGGGGAATAAGTTTATGTAGACCCTTAAATATCATGCGGTCGTCTGGGTTCGTTCTTGAACACAGGTTTTCAATTCCTCATTAGTACTGAAGCCCCGCTTTGACGACCACACGTTCATTCTGACGAACAAATGGATGTCAGCTGGTGCCAAGTTAGGTTTGGAAGGCGGGTGATCGAACACCAATCCGAAATTCTTGAACAGATCCTCTGTTTGTGCTGCTGCAGGAAGGCGTGCATTATCAAGAAGAAGGACAATTCCTGATGACATCATGGCAACTCTTTTTGTTCCTTTTTACAGTATGTTGCTGTAGTAATTGGCAGTTCCAGATTCCATGGACTTTACCAACAAAATTTTTCTACAGTACTAAAACACAGTAGCCGAGGCTTTCTGTTGATAGAATATTGTTAACACCTTTTCTTTTTTGGTTGACATCTTGAAATAAGGGCTAATTTACGAAATAGTGCAGAACTCAGATACACTAACGCTGATAAATAAACGCGACCGTCTCACTGGATTAACGGAGAGGATCATGTATGAAACGCAATAAAATCATTTTACATGACACTCCAACCCCTGCAGTGCCCCGTAAATGCTAAAAATTTTAAAATGCCCCGCCAGACCTCTATAACGCCCACAAGGGGCGTTGGCGTCTCGTTTAAGAACCATTGCTTTAGAGTATAATGTTCATGTATATTTATACATACAATTTTGTTTAGAATTGAACTAGACTATTAGGGAATATGTTAAGTCAAAACAACCCAAAGTAGGTAAGTATGCTTCTTTCTTCTGGTTCTGGAATTAGAAACATACAGTTTATCAATACTTTACAGTTTAACATTTTGAAAATTATTTAAAAGTTAATAAAATATTCAACACTTTGGGCCGTTACTTTGAGATATTACATATTTCATAAAATAAAAACACTATCCTTTGCAACAATATACTTTGTTTAGCTTAGCCAGTGTTAGTTTGATAATGATGTTGTATGTCGAAGCAGCAGTCGCTGATTAAGTTAAATAAAGTTATGTTACAAAGTACAAGTACAGTTCATAAAGTGGTTTGTTAAGCTTTGTACACACTGCAGCCGCAACGTGCAGTGCAACCTGTACTGCAACGTGCAACGCAACGTGGACGGCTTGACAGTAACGCGCCAAGTATCTTCGGCGCCGTCGTGCGAAATACTGATAGGCGCCTTTACCCTATATGTATTGAGCCAAAATTACCATTGAAGTAACAATAAAATTATTGCTGTCAATGCTAAAATAATTGTAATAATTGTTTTATGTAAATTTGTTGATTTGTTGTAAACTTTCAAAAAGTGTTCTTAATATTTTTAAAATTTAACTTATCACAAGTGGCCGTAGGCGCCTTTAAGGCATTGGCGCCGTTGTGCGCTGCACGACCTTGCCCATATGGACGGCGCGTCACTGCGGCTTGATATAGTCAGCGCAGTGTTGAGAACGCGCAAACAAACTATTTTCAACGCGTTTCTAGTTGTTTCCACTAGTGGTTCACGAGCACTGTAGGTAGCAACATAGAATGTTCCTTTTGTTATAATTATTATTATCATCATCCGTAGCGTGCGGAACTTATATGTTAATACATGAATTAACCACTGACAGGAATCCACAAAGATCGTGGAGAACCAATCTATTTTGGCTTTTTCGCGCCTAAAAGATGATAACATACTAATCATTTTATTAAAAATCATTTACAAATATTACAAATCTCTGCCGTCGTGCCCATGTCTTCGCCGATATCATTCCACGCATCCGCGTTTAGGATACCTTTTTTTGTAATTTATATTTGAGGGATTCCATAAAAGTTTCTTCTGTTTAAATAATTGAATGAGCAATATGGATTTTCTTCATCCCATGATTCTAATAATAAGTTTTCTGGTGATATTGACATTTTTAACAACGTATATCTAGACAGATTTATACAAATTTGATGTTGCACTTGGGCGCAATGAGTACACACTCACCAATTATTCATATGCTCGTCCAAACTACAACCGAGAATCCCTTTGTCTTCGCACGAAAAACCGACAACTGACGGATCAGCTGCGCGCAATATCTGCAACGCGAGCTGTAACATGCAACGCATGTCCACACACGTTGCATTATTTGTTGCTTTACACCTTGCACTGCATGTTGCGGCTGCAGTGTGTATAAGGCTTTACAGTTCGTACTGCCCAAGTGTGAACGAACCGCAAATTCTACTTTATCTCTTTCTAACACACATAAAGATGCGCTGTAATACTCCACACTTTAGTCATTTTAAAGGATTCTTATGCCTTAAATTTGGTCATCTGACTGCAAAGAAATAGATAGTGTGTTCTTCCTAATAATATGTTGAGTACTTGACCTCTAAAATTTTAGAATATATATTCCAAAACTACCTCAAAAATTATTGGCGATACTGCAATTATAGAAACTATAGATATTTTGCCTCCAATTCTAATTGTACTAGATCTTTAACTATACATTGCAATTACTTTTATTTGCACCGTGCTTACACATTTTTCCCTAAGTTGTACTATTTTATAACATTCTAACATTGGTAAAAGAAGTTTATCTATCCTTTGTCAATGTTTTTTACCTCTTGGGAATGGCAGCTGCTTGCTGGTAACGCTTAAATTGTTAAAACCAATAAGTCATTAAAATGATCTGCGATATTTTTAAGACATCACTACATTTGAAGAAAACAATTTATTTTTGGATTTAACATACGCGCCAAATATATGTATACGAGAAATACATCTTTTCGGTTTCCATTTTTTCAAAAATAGGGAACATTTGTACATTTTTTTACTTACATGGTTTAAGGATTTACCAAAATGCTTAGGATTTCGATCACCGGTCATATTGATATATTTCTCCATTACTTCAACAACATTAAACTTATTTTGCGGAGGGAAATTTACTGGAGTCAACCCTTTAGTTTTGGAATATTTAATTGAATTAAATTGTAAGGCAGAAACTTAAATAAGATACCTTTGGATTAACATCACGTGGGAATGTTAATCTCTATGTTTTGTTAGCTTGGGACATCATAAGAAAGTCTTTCTTAATACGAGGGCGATTCGTAAAGTAAGTTCCGTTTGGTTATTTAACAAAATAGACGACATTTTTATTATATACAACTTGAAGCTGCTACTTTCAGGCATCTTTCTACATAGTTGTTATTAAGATTGAGGCATTTGTCATAGCGATGAACCAGCTTTTTAATGTCCTCTTCATACTCTGCCGTCTGTGAATTAAGCCATGCTGTAACACTATCCTACAGCTCTTCATCGATCTCAAACCGCTACAAGAAAAGTGTCCTTGTCTCAAAAGACAGTGACCATGACTTTTCTAGCAGAAAAAAGTTTGACGGCACTTTAAAAGGTTTCCTCGTAGGCGAGTTAGAGCGACGCCACTGCATTGGCTATCTTTCCATCTCAACGTTTACGTAGATTACAATAGACCTGAGGAAATATTCACCTTCGACATCGTAACGTGTCAGAAAAGTAAGTGCCGATCCCATTCTCTTTGTTTTATAGTTTTCGGTAAGAAGTTTTTGGCCATCGTGAATAAAATTTGTGGTTACGTAAATGTTCAGTAACAACTCGCACAAAACTGTACGTGAATTTTGAGAGGAAAAGGTACTCAGTTCTGTGATCGCCGTAAATCGCCTATTTTCACGAATTTTTTCTTCGTCATTAGTCACAAGTTTGTTCGTAACAACAGTTGGTCTTCCACTCCGTTCTTTATCATGGACATTAGTTCGTCCTTGAAAAATACGGCACCATTTTCTAACCATACTATCATTCATAACATTTTCACCATAAACAGAATAAAGTTCACGATGAATCTGCCTTCATGTTCTTTGCAAACAGAAATAGGGCAACAGCACGCAATTCACAGCCGGTGGGATTTTCAATTGCAGTATCCACTCTAAACGATCAAAATTGCACGAAAGAATGTCCGAACGATTCTCTCAGTAATACTGCTAGACTCACACTGAACCAGACTAGCCACAGCGCTGCGATCACGCCGATATCCCTACTCCTCTGTTTACTGGGTGGAAACGGAACTTACTTTATGAATCGCTATGTAATTAGCTATGTAGTAAAGGTTTACGTAAGAAAAAATCGATCTAATTTTAGATTATATTTAGTAGTATAATTTTTCTAATAGATTATGAAACACTCCGTTTATAAGAAATATACATAAATGAATTACAAAATTTATTTTATGTTTATTTCGGCTAATTAGTATTTGATTTAGTATAGTTGAATAGTCAATTTTTTAAATTAGAAAAAGGTTTTTACACTTTGCATATTAAACAAGTTCTTTTTACCGTCCACAATAATTTATATTTTTCAAATTTAATATAAATTCAAGAAAAACATGATAAGAATTTATAGTTTCAAACGAAATGGTTTAGTGAAAAGAAAACAAGGAAAAAACTATTAAAGTTATTGCTACGAATTACTTTATACATGTAAGATTTATATATATATAGATGTTTGTTAGCAATAAATATTATTTTTTATATATAAAAAAAAGGCATTTTTAATTGTAAGTAGTCTTAGAATTAGATGTTAAAATACTTAATTTTACTAGCTTGTCTTCATATTTTATTATTATGCAGTGCGTAAATAAAAAAATCAAAATGTTTGTATAATATTACGGGACTGTTACAACACTATTGTTACTATTCTAAATGAAATTTAAGTTAGAGACTATATTTGTCTGAGAAATATGAAGATTTTATTTAGTTTATAGAATAATTAAGTACTTAATAATTCTCAAACATGTTTTACTCTGTATATGTATAAGTTTCTCATCTTCCCTAATGGAAAATTATTAGAAATAAGTTTAATTTATTTATACTCCAATATACATACTTTTGGTGTAGTAATATTGTTCAATCTTTAGCTATTACTGTTTCTGTTATGTCTTATGTTCTTTTGATTAAAAATTCGTAAGATATTCTCTATCTGGAAGAAAGTGTTAAAAAATGAAGATGTATACATGGAGAGTGCTTTGGTAGTTATATATTTACTTTTCTATTGTCAATGTCTACATAAATGTTATTTATAATCTAGTAATTTCAAAAATTAGAGAGATATACTGTGACTAACATTTGAAAGTTAACCTAAGCATATTAGGCAGTAATCGAAAGGCTAATCAATAATCAATGTCGGATAAAACCGGTAAACAGAAGTTACAATTTCAAAGGAAAACACTTAAAAGTTTATGTTATGTTTATTTGTCAAACATGCACTACGTATATATATTTAATCTATAAAATAATTTTTAATATTTGCATTAATAACAGATTATGATTATACCACCTTATGATACTTGAATACAGTTTTTTTTCAGCAGATCTCTTTACTTTGCAGTTTGAGTATTTTGTCAATATTTATTTTCTAGGAATATTAAACTTTCAATTTTAGAAGATTCTCAATATTATCAAGTTGGGTTTAAATTAAATGAATCATCCAATTTTAGAAGAAGACTAAATGTGTTTTTAGAGGTTTTGTAGTGTAGTATGTATCGACCGTTACGTATAGTTTTCCGAGATTCGTTAAAATACGGTATAAAGTATTCTCTCAATATTTTATATAGTAGTCTCTTCCCTTCTTTCATCAAATTTTCAATATAATGTAGGGGAAACTTCCGTGTTGTACCATGGAACACATTTTAATTTTTTTTTTTTTTAATATTTATGTTTACTTCATTTTTATGATTAAACGTGCAGCTATGATTACTAAACATTTCTTAACAACTTTTTGAACTTGTTTTAGTATATTGAAAACTCAATACTATCCTATAAGAAAATCAATTATAATGTTGTGTAAAGTGTTCCATGGCACAACAATACACTATAATTGTATACCATGAAACGTACCCCCTGAAACAAAGGAATTTCAGATACAAATAAAGTTATACTTATAACAGTGCCTAAGATATGAAAATATGTATTTTAGTTACAATTTTAATGAATTATTGTGAAACATAAACTATTCAATGGAAATAAATGTTACTTCAACCTCTTATTATTAATTTTTTGCAAAAATTACCAATATAGGTTTTAAAGCTTTTGTCAGAATCAGCAAACAGTTGATGAGTCCATCTTGTCCAACCTATGCGAATCCATTATTCACCATGTATACGGTTCGCAACCAGTGGCGGCTCGTGAGTTATGAAAGAGGGTGGGCACAAAAAAGTTACTTATTTTTTGTACATAAAATCCATTTTCCTAATTTTTGAATTGGCCTCGTAACGCCAATTCAAAAGCTCCGCAAAATTTTATACACATAATTAACCGGCGCAAAATATGACGATTTTTTTCCACATCTTCGTTATACTACATTTTATGTCGCAAATAAGCACTGTCTAACTGTTCACATATGTTCACTTTGCCTAAAACACTAAAATCCACGTATGCATTGATGTGAGAAACGGAATTTTCGTGTTTCTTTGCCCTTTCTGCGATATGCTTTAAATCATTCAACCCTTGTTTATCCACGCACTAACCTCTTTCTTAAAAATTAAGCAGATAAAACAAAATAGTTTATTTGTTAGCGAACATCCGCTTATCCAATTATATTTTTCATATATATTTTTATTGAATACTCTATTGTAAGTTGTTCAAGTGTAGTTTATTTGAAGTTCAGGGATAGGCCTTCCTTTCTTCTTAATTAAAAGTTTTTCCTCAAATGATAGCGGGTTTTTTTAAAAGATTTTGCACACTATTAACTTCCATCATTAATAATAAACACGTGGAGTACGCTCCGAAAACTATACAATCATAATAAACGCAAGGCGTTAACTGGAATCGAGCGAGTCTGTGTCCCAAAACGACGTATAAAAGCATATGGCGAAGATAAGTGGGACCAGCCGATCCATATTCGGAATAGATACATCTGAAATCGTGCCCCGGAACATAGTTTTGAGCGGTTATGCGCTAGTGTCTGTGGTGCGGAAGGAAACTTTGATACCATCGTTATAAAAATACGTAAAAATAATAAAATACAATAATGCACTGAATTTCGAATGCGAATTTCTTTCTGTGTTTATCTTGATGGTTGGGTGGGCACGTGCCCTTGTGCCCTTTAGTACCAGCCGCCACTGTTCGCAACAAAATATGCACCCTTCGTCATTGCTATCTTAGTTATCCGTATCAACTAAAGGGATAAATTCCTTCTCGCTTCTTTGGAAGTTTCCTAATTTCAGCTCTTTCCTAGTTTTGGGTCAGAATTAAGATTTCATTTTTCGTTTGCATTGTTCTTTTCGTCTTTAGCGATTTTAATTTCCATTATCTCCGGTGTATCAGTCACAATCTTGTTTTTTCTCCTGGTTTTCTTTCCCTGTTCGTGTTTTTCCGTGGCCTGGCTTTTGAAAAAGCTTGAAGGTCTTCTGGTGACAGTAGCTGGCTGGCTGTAGCTTGACATGGGTTTGTATTCGTTTTCTGGAGTGGTCTATTAGATGTTAGCTTGTTAATGGTAACGGAAGGTCCTGTTAAACTAAATTCTTCATTTGCTCGTCTCATTTCTTGGTTGCATGTATCCGATGTAACAACAGTCGGATCGGACCTGTTCGTTACATAAGAGGATAAAAAAATCATTTTTTGAAAATATGTCACAATTAAACGGAAATGTACCGCATGCTCTGAACCCATTCATCATGTTAGTAGGAGTTAGTGTATGAGAATATGTTTTTCTCATAACTTCTTCAACTCAGTAAATGTCAAATACATGTCCTGATTGATTTACCAACCACACATTTACTAGGTGATTGTAGAAAATCTTCAAAGGCTCGTAAACTGTTAAGTCAATAAGTGTTTGTAACTTATATGAAGTATGCGGAGGAAATATTACTACAACGATATCAGAATCTGGTACTGGATCAAGAGACTCAATAGTGAGATTAGTCTCGTGGCAAATAAAACATATATATTCTTTGCTCGGTTGTACATATTTAATAAAACGATTTAAGATCTGTAAAAAAGTCCATCCAAAGAGTACCTTTGAAGTTAACTCTAGGGAACACAAATATAGATGGGATAGAACTCCTAGCTGTTCTATTTGCCATTATTGTAACACGGTTATCACGTTCTGCAGCCGTTGCGCACCTAATCTACCTTATTTATTCTTTTAGGAGACACGATATATCCTGGAGTTTGGACCGTGGATATTCCTCTCTCATCGTAGTTCCAAATTCCATCGGGCGAAATGGGTCCAAAGCGACGATGAACACTTTCCACATTCTCAAAAAACAGATAACATTGCTTTTGTTAAAACTCGTTACCCTGCTCAAACTCGTAGATCTCGGCGGTCTTATTGATAGGTCAAGATGGCGTTTTATAAATGACCTCATCCATTCCTCTCTAGCTATTTGTTCTTCGTGCCATCCTCAGGATAATGTTTGTTGTTGCTATGGCTTTCCGTATTGAAATTGCAGTTTCTGGAGTGACTGCTTCTACTGTTTCTTTAAAGCTTTCGGATCAATTGGTGTCCTCTTAAATCCTGATTTACTTCGAGAACCTACGCGATTAAACCAACATGGCTGCCTAAGCTGCAGCTTTGAAAGAATCAGCAAATTAAGTATATGTTTTCACATAATTATATACTCTGTTATGATTTACAACAGCTTCACGACGTCTGATTATGGATTATGATTTGCTGACTGCATGAAGCATCATTCTTCTCATTAGGACATCTTCTCTTATTGAATTTTCAATCTAGTATGGGAATTAGGTTACCTGGCCACTTATACAACCTCGAACCTGTTGATTGTGAATGTTTAATGATTTGTTGAATGGATGAAGGTTCATTTTTCTTGCTAGGACGTCTTCTCGCATTGCATTTTCAATCTAATATAGGAATCCTGTTGCGCGACTGCTTATACAATCTCAAACCTTAACTGATTGGAGATTTTTATGATTCGTTGAATGCATGAAGGATCATTTTTCTCGTTAGGACAATTTTGAACATATAAAACATAAGAAATTCAGGGATAAGAATATGTTGTAGATATTTATTTTCTACAAGATTTTGACAGAAAATTCAACAAGAAGTCATTCAAGCATATCGATTCGAACTTGAGAAATTTTTTTTTTAGTTCACGAATATATATTTTTCTATTATTCACAATCATTCTACGATCAGTCTATGCCATCAGAGCTTTTTATATTTGTTTATAAAATTTTGCAGTTTATACGGGGATCATTCATGAATCCCATTCATATAAAATTACATAAACGTTGCAGAATTTATAATGTAAAGCGTTCAGGCTTGTACATTAATAGCCAACAAAAATGGCAAGAGCATAACTTTTACGAATCAGATAAGCTAATATAGCTCTCTTTTAATGAGAAAGTATCTACACTTATTTTTTCCTGAAAGTAATCTATTCATTATCAATCATTAATATATTTTAATAGCTGCGATAATGCTTCCATTCGACACGTTAAACAAAACACACGTTGTATTAAAAATAAATTATATTAATAAAAGTACATTAAATAACTACGTACGATAAATATAATAACAAAATTTATACATACACATTTATTACTACGATGTCGAGTACACGGCGGTTGTTGGCTGAATGCCTTTTCTTCCCTTTCGAGCGCTATGTAGGGAAGCTAGGGAAGCTCTCGAATGTTCTCTTTCCAGTCTATTCGGTCTCATGATGTGCTGACCTGCACGGAAGTTGACGTCATCGCTTAGGCCATCGCATAACTCACATCACAATACGATGGCATCTTGGTCGTCTACATTGAATTCCTCTAAAGCTATTATTTTAGTTATATGTTGTATGTTTGGTTTGTATATCATACATAACTGTTACAGATGTTTGAAATAACTGAATTTTTTTAGAGTTGGAAGTAAAGTTATTAAACTTGAATAGTATTATAAAACCAGTAGCTCCAATAACTCATATTCAAAAGCACTTACTTTTCAAGGTACAAAAACAATTTAATTTTAATTTTAAAACAGAATAATTCATATTTGGTACTTTGAATTACACTTAAAAAGATTTCTTTTATTAACTAAACTGTGTTTCGATTCGTAGAGTATTATACAATATTAAAATTCAGAAGTTATAATTACAATTCATTCTTCGTTTCAAGGCCTTAACCTCGACTAATTCATATAGTTTAAATTTAAGTACGTTATTAAAATTGCGTATTAGTCTCAGATTCAACCTTCTATTGTAGTTTACAGAACATTGTAATTTAAAAATTGTCGCATATTTTTACATAATTAATCATTTTCAATCCTAAATTGAAAGATATGAACCATTTGAAAATCTCCGATAAAATTTACACATTTAAGTTAAAAAAAAATATAATTTTGTTGTACAATGCTACTTTTTTTAATAAAATACATGTTCTCGATATATGTACATACGTTGCAATGGGAAATTCTTTTGTTTGGTTTTTAGTAACGTACCAAATCAATCTTTGAGTATTTATTTTAAATTTTTATTTCTTACTTTTGTGAACAAAGTAATTTAATACTTTTATTATATGGTCATTATGCTCATAAACTATTTGGTATCCTTCTTCTTCTTTTATTTAGATTGAAACTTGTTTTTCTTCATGCATCCATCTTGGCGTTTCAGTGGAAGTATCCAGCTTTGTTTCCATGTTTTTAACAGTCTCCCAGGATTTTTTATTCCCGCTGGCCTGTGGACAAGCTCGTTCGATGCTTTTCTCTTTCCTCTGACGAATCCAACGACATTTGCGTTTCCACACCCCTCTCTTATAGCTTCGTTTCTAACTCTTATCTCTCCTTGGGTTTCCCATTATCATTCTTAAAGTTTTCATTTTGGTTGTTCGCATTAATTCTGCTTGTGTCGGCCTGGATTTCAGTTGCATACGTCATTACTGGTCTTGCCATGGTTTTATATATTTTTACTTTGATCTTTGTTGTGAAGTATTTATTTTTCCAGGTGACAGCTCTTAGATATCCACTCGTGCTGCGTTCGTGGTCTGTCGTCTGGACTTCTCTGCAGTTGTTTCGTTCACTCGATATTTCTACCTTCAAGTACATAAAGGACATCCCATCATGGTATCCATGATCTCAAATTCATTAGCACAATAGCCTGCTGATTGGTTTTTGATAGTATGGAGGAACACCCCACGAAGTAGAATAACTGCACCGCCAAACTGAAAAAAAAGTATACTGCTAATATCATTGACCACGAGCCTATATACTCGTAATATTTTGGATTAGTAATTTATTCATTTTAATAACTCCACGATTCATTACCTTGTAGTAAATTATACTTCGTCAGTAATCAAAGAACCAATATATTCATTTGCAGTTATATTCGCATATATACAGTAATTGACATTACTTGACATTTATATCCTGTCATTCATATTTTGTATTCTCTTGATAAAGGCGTACAAAGCCGAAACATGTAGAGTTTTTTAAATACATATATTTTGAAGTAATATACAGACCTTTAATCGCCTACTGATTAGGTTTACCATACATATATATATATATATATATATATATATATATATATATATATATGTATATGTATATATATGTATATACAAGTGAATAATTAATTAAACGGGTAAGCGGTCTGTCAAATAAAAACTCATTTATTTCACTCTTTATATTTCGTAACCATTGGCTATTTCTTCAAGAGATGTTACAAGTTTTAACAAGACCCACAATATATTAATGAATATGCTAATAATAAAATAAAATACTTACAAATACAAAGTTAAAAATTCGCAGTGATGTAACTAAACATGTTAAAATTAATTCTCTTACATTATGACATTAAATTGAATATCACATAGCAAAAAAGTGATGTCATAAAAATATCGAAACTAGAATAAACTATACAATAAACAATACGAGGACAAGTTAACGAAACTTGGCCGGTCAACTAACCGCCAACACTGAGTATATTACAATAGATTATACTTAGTCCATTCGTATCCGACTTATAATTTACGCTATTTGTGTCTCCGTTGGTGTGAATCATTTCTAAACAGCATATTTTCTTGTGGTTGTTTTCAGCGTCCACAATTCTGACATCGCCATAATTGAATGTATTGCCCAGATCAAGTAGATGATCCACCAATGCACAAGATCGCTTACCAATACGGACATCACTTTTGTGTTGTGTGATACGCTGTTTTAGCTATTGTGGTGTTTGGTCTATGTATTGCTACGTAACGTTTCGAAACTGTATTTGTTCCTTCATCAGATCTAATATATATATATATATATATATATATATATATATATATATAATTTTAGTACTCGACCAATAATTTTGGGTTTAGCAATAGTAGAGAATAATAATAGTAAATATAAAACAAACTGCCTTTCGATTATTGCCTTGCTCGTCATTAAATTTACCGTTCATTAATGATTATATTTTAGCCTATGCGAAATTTTCTTTTAATTTAATTGGCATTCAGAATTTAAACCGACAACCTCTAATTGACATTTAGGGAATGTTTATATCAAATATACAGCATTGTACATAATAATAACATAACGCAGTCAATCCTTAACATTCGCGGGGATTCATTCATGGTGTCACAGCGAATGTGAAAAATCCGCGAATAACTAACTCTAGTCAAAAAACGTTCGTTTCTTACTAGGCACATTTATTATAAACTACATACGTTTAATATAAAATATCGATACAATATTATTATTTATTCCGGCACCTATGAGAGCGTATCACGCGTACCTTCAGCCTCCTTTTGTATAACTGGCAAAGTGTGTTGCTTCAGGTGCAGCAGAAGTAGGAATCGGAAGGATAGTAAGAATATTCGGTGTTACCTTACAGAAATACATAGTTACCTCCTGTTGAAATTTTAGAGCTTCACTTCATTAAAAATATTAGTGTATGCTGATATTGCCTCCTCTAATTTTTCTTTTACATACAAGGAACGCGTCATAGATGGATTGATGTGAAAGAAGTAATCCATTGTTGATTTGAATTTATGTAATCCCTCGGCTACGTTGTTTAAGGTAAATTTATCTTGCACTTCTTGATGCTCTTCATATTGTTTTGGTTCAGTTAACTCCATTAGGGCATTTTCTGTTAATACATTGAGTTTGCTGTCAATTAATTCAATTTCTATAATATCCACATGATTAAAACCTTCCTCATCTATTTTCTTAGCCAATTTCACAATGTCTTTTATAATCTCTTTAATTGGTTCAGCAGAAAAAGCGTGTTCGTGCACACCAAAGGTTCTTCCAACATGAATTACGCTAATGAAATGATATAAGCGATAGTATACATCTTCCATACCTTCATTGACGTTCTCTGCAGGGGAATCTATTTCAACAGCATGCAAAATTTTCTCCATTGAACAACGGGTGTAGTAACCTTTAAATGTTCGTCTTCTTCTTGTTTTGGGTTGGACGCCAGAACGTCCAGGCATTTGAGCACACTGCTCTTTGTACTATCCCCAATAGATCTCTCAGTTCCACTCTGTTAGTTTTGTGTCCTCGATAAAAGCCACTATCCTCCCCAGGGGAAGTTTGAGTACACTCGAAGGATCCAATAGATCTCATCCGAAATATTTCTGTCTGAGTTCCTTCAGTTCCTCATACGTGCTTATTACATGAAGGCTAGCTTCCTCCTGTTTTTCACATCTCCTACACCAGGGCTTGCTAGCCAAGCCCATGGTGTACAGATGCTTCCTTAAAGGACAATGTCCGGTTATTAACCCGGTAATTATTTTAATTTCTTTCTTGTTACTACGAATTAGGTTGGCTGAAAACTTTCCGTCCAGCTCCCTTAGTAGTGTTTTGGTATGGAGTTGACCTTCCGTTCACCTCCATTATGTTCTTTTTCTAGCCATAACCAGATCTCCCTTTTAGCGGAATCCTTAGCGATTCCACATACAGGTTCTGGTCCTATGAAGTTCCTATTAGTATTAAATGTTCGTATTACGTACACCCTGATCAAGAGGCTGGATAATAGATGTTTTGTTGGGAGTATGCGGAGAACCTCCACACCTTGAAGTTTCGAACTCATTAAAATTTGTGTGACGATGAGCTTTACCAAGTATTAACAGAACTTTAAACGGCAACTGCTTACTGTCAAGGTACCTTCTGATTTCCGGAATAAGAGACAGTTTAAACCAATCCAAGTAAAGTGCTGATGTGGTCCAAGCTTTTTTATTGTTCACCTAAGAAACCCGAAGCTGGGACTTATACTTTTCCTTCATTACTCAAGGATTAGCCTTATCATATATCCAAATGAATTAGCACAGAATAATGTAGTTAGCTCATCCCGCCTTACCTTAAACCCTGATGCTGGGCTTTCTTCTTTACTGATTAATATTCAGTGATTTAATGCTGATTTCATCAACATTAAATACTTGTTCAAATGCATATCCTTTCTCATCCATAAGTTTGCGTTAGGTCTCAGGGAATTCTCTAGCTGTGTCTTGGTCAGCAGGCGCCAGATCTCCGGTAATTTTTATATTATTATATTTATTATTATTATTATATTTATTGTAAACCAAATCGTTTCTTAAAAATATCAAATCGTCCTTTGCTGGCGTGAAACTTCATCGCACTAGACTCCTCGTCTACCGTCATGAGATTTCGCTTTTTCTTTTATCATATTTGAATCTACGGGAATACCCTATATGGATCTCGCACTTGATGAAAAATTTTTACTACTACTTGTGTAACTACAGCAACAATTGAACGTAATATATGTATCTAACTGTTGATTCGTTGATGACGTAATAATTTCGCTCTAGTAAGCATATCCAATATTTCGATATTTTCTTATAAAGTTGTCACTTCTGTCTCTAATAAGCACTTGCAGGAGTGTTAAAACAACGATTTGAAGCTCATTGTATGTATACAATATGTACACGTCTAAAATTCGTTTTGGTTTGAAAAATACGCGAAACGATAGTTAACAGTTAACACCATATACCATAATAATAAATAGTTGTCTGAGTTTGAAATTACCAGTAAGAACGGGGATTTCCCCGAGTAGAGCTCACGGTCAGAGGTTTGCAATAGAAATCGCGAATGTTAAAACCTTGAATGTAGAACCCGCGAATATCAAGGGTCGACTGTACTTACTTTTATATTTAAATCTTTGGTAGTTTGCTAAAATAGCAAATGCTGGCATATTGGCAATAAATAACGCGGTATTGTGCTAAGATGAACGTTTATTGTTTAAAATGTCATATAAATAATCTAAATAGGTTAATGCATTTCATTATAATTCATTTGTAATGGCGTGTAATGGAACTTATTTTCAAATTTAGTTTTACTACGTATCTATAATTTTCCACGGTTTGAATAGAATATTGGATTGTAACAGTTTAATATGTATGTATTTATTAATGTACATTTAGTAATCATTCTAGCTAAAAATATTTAAATTATTGCATAAGTAAACATTTGAGTAACAAGTTAAGACATTATTTTCAAGCTTTTTTCTGGTGGTATTCACACAAAGTAATCTAAGTAAAATTGTAGAAAATTAGTAAATAATTCTTTGAAATTTGTCATGCACTTTATTCGCTTGAAGGATACTTTGTGGCAAATACTTTTCATACAATTCTACGCTAGAACTGATTAGCCTTGTAAGCGTTTTGGTACATTATATTATTCAAATTGTTTATTATATACTAGTGCAATGAATTAAATAATTAAAACATTTATAATAAATATACAAATTTTGATTATATCACAGAAAGGGATCTGTATTAATAGTGTTTTTTGTGCTTATTTTTTCCATTTCGGAAGATTCAAACATTTTAATTTATTAAATAGTATAGAATGTTTAGTTAAGAAACGAGACTGTAACATAAAATGGCCAAATGTTCTTAAGTTAAAATATTAATAGAAAAGTGCCTAATATATTTTATTTTAATATAACTACTATAGAAAACATTTTAGTCTAAATAAATGAATCTATTTATACAAGAACGTACTTGATGAACTACACAAATATATGGAATTAGTCTTAAGCAGAGAGACAATTATCTGGAGTATACTTAATGTTTTTTGATTTAGAAAAATTCTATCTGAATTTATATACATAATTGTTCTACTTATAGTGCTGTTAGATAACTGAGAAAATGAATTTGCTAAGATTTAAATTACATACTACCTTTAGTATTAAAGGTAGCTGTAAATAAACTAAAATCTTTTTTGGTTTTTCGTATTTTGGAATTTTCGAGATGATATTCAATTAGCAGCGAAGGCGATAATTAAAAACATTTATTGGCTTGACTAATGTCGTCAATAGTTTTGATTCGAAAATTCATTGGAAAGTCTGAAGAAATATGTCTAAACATACCAGCGCTTGATATTTAGTATTTAAATCTAAATTTGATGAAAAGTCGACAAAAGAATATTTTTTATATTAAATAACACAGGCCTGCAAATTTGGAGTCATGACTAAAGACGGCAGACTGTATGCCCGGTGCATGGTGACATGAATCATGTCAGCATGTGTACTAAATATTATTTTGGATAGTATAATATAAATATGTTTTGCAGGTGTATCTGTTATTGCTAGAGAACGGACATTCTTACCACATGACTCGGCGTAATTCAATGAAGTATTTGTTGTCTTACCCGGCCATCTGGTCCGTTGCGATTACAATGGACAACACAGCGATTGTATTCGGAGGATATATTCCATTAAACGCAATCCGCAATTGGAAATGTTTATAAACTTCGCCGAGTACATACCGCCGTAATACAATGAAGTATTTGTGTTTAACTTTCTCGGCCACCTGATTTTTCGCAGCGTTAACAATGGACAACGGCTATTGATTCGGAGAACTTAGTCATGTGGTAAGATTGTCCGTTCTCTAGTTATTGCCAATAATACAAAGAAAGTATTCCTCTTTCAGGAAAAAATTTATGGCTCATTCATTCCTCTCGCTTTGTTTACATATCGGAGCAGAAAAACATATATTTAGTAGTTTCCTAAATATTTCCATACATGCATTTATCAAAGAGATAACAGAATTTGAACATATATTTTACAGTTCTAAATCAAAATAAAAAAAAACATTATTTTGTATTTCTAACAATGAACGAAACATTTATTCTAACGAAAAAGTGGTATTAAAAATAATAATTAGTACACATGGTGACATGATTCATGTCACCATGCACCGGGCACACAGTCTGCCGTCTTTAGATGACATCTCCTTTTGAATTTGATGACTGATGCTGAAGTATTTTGATGCGCTGATTACGAATATCTATTCAGTTTTTCTCCATCACGTCCAGATTTTTCAGAATAAACGCATGAAGAAAATTGCGAAAAAATACACCATTACTTAGAAAAAAATATATATTAAAAAAGTTCTTAATTCTAGAACTTAAGTACTATTGAAAGTTGATAAACAATTACTTGTTCATTGCGTAAACATGTCCCTTATCTTTGTGAAACCTTGTTCTTTTTTCTCCAAAGCTTCTATTTTGAGATTTTCTCTTAAATTTTCGGTTTGGCTCATTTCGCCTCAGCACCCAACAGTAGTCCGCCAACAAGTTTGTATTCCACCTTCCCTGATACCTCTTTTCCATATCTTCCAAATCTTGGTGAAATCTTAGCTCTTCGTTGACGGCTTTTAAATTTTCCAGAAAGTTGTCAATGTGAGAATTCAGGAAATGAAGTTTAATGGTCATAGAATAGCTCATTAAGCCAAAATTTGCAATCATATTCACCATTATTTAGTTATAATCAGGGGTTTTTTATTGTTCCCTAAGAAATTTTTCACCACCTCTTTAATAGATTTTCATGCTTCTAACTCAATTTAAGTTTTTCATCGAATTTTCCATCCTTCATTAATTTTCTTATATTAGGGCCGACAAAAATTGCTTCTTTCAATTTAGTGTCTGGCAATGATGTGAAAATTGTTTGCAGATATTTGAAACCTCCTTTTTTATTCACCTCCTTAACAAGCATTTTCACCATACCTAGCTTAATGTGTAAACCTCAAATTTCAAGTGATTATTACTTCCATAAAAAAAATTAAATTCACAGAATTTCTTGTCCAGCTATTTTTTACCTTGAGAACTTTCGCTATACAGTGAAGGCCAGCAAACACCGATCAATTAAAATTGGCTCGATTCGGATTAGTGAAACATCCGGATTATTGAAATTATTAAATAAAAGGAAAAATAAGCAAAAAAATTATTAGATTCTCTTTCCATAAAAACTAAACAGAACTAAAACTTCTAATACAGGTTTTATAAATAAAGTATCAAAAAATCGCACTCAAAGTAAAAATTTTATTTAAAAAATCTGATATTTTCGCCTAACGAATGCTTCCCTGCTTCGCGTCCATCGCGCTGCCGCAGCATTCGCAGAATTGTCAGACTATTTAAGTCGACTTCGTTTTCCTCCGCCCACTGTATGCAGGTACTGAAATTCCCAATTGCCTGCTCATGCTTTATTCCTATTTCATCTCTCCACGGTTCTGACACTTTTTCGTCGGAGGAACTACTGTCGACACTATACAATTGCAAATGTTCTTCATCGCCATCGATCCATTCATAAATTTCAGTGGCGTTAGGTTGTTTATTGTCAGTGCTAATTTGCTGCAACATATTTCCAATTTCGGTATATAAATCTTGTTGAATGTCATTCCTCGATTGTAATTGTTTTCTAAGAATCGACAATGGAATATCATCATCTGAATCCCATTTATATTCTGATTTTTCAGCAACGTTTAGCAAAATATTTTCCTCCAACACTTCTCTATTGCACCAGTGACAATTTGTCCCAAGCACTGACAAGCAAAAACACGGCATTCTTCAAATTTATCATCTTAAGAGCCCTTGAAATGCCTTTCTCTTCTGAAGATAAAACCTGGACCAAAAGGCTTTTTCGATAATGTATCTTGGTCAAACGTACTCGTATATCGTTTTGGTCCATGGGTTCTATAAGAGTGGTACAGTTCGGTGGCACGAACATGGTTATGATTTGTCCATCATCACTGGTTAGTTGTGTCCATCATCACTGGTTAGTTGTGTCTCCGATGCGTGGCTTGGAGCATTGTCAACTAGAAGTATAGCTTTTCTATTAAGATTATTCTCCACTTGAAACTGTCTTACTTGTACAATGAAAGATTCGTGAAACCGTTTAAGGAATAGAGAAGACGTCATCCAGGCGTTTTTTGTTGAAGCATATTCTACTGGAAGTCTAGAACATTTCTTAAAGCCCTGGAATTTCTTGCTTTGCAAATGACCATCATTTTGACTTTATGCGTACCATCAACATTCGAACATGCAAGAAATGTTACTCTCTCTTTCGAAGTTTTTCGCCCTAGGGCGGTTGCTTCTTTGGCATGCACTAATGTTCGATCAGGTAGAAGTTTCCAGAATAATGCAGATTTATCTTCATTGTATATTTGTCTTGGTAGGAGTCCTTCCCGTTCATTATTCTATCGAATTTTTGCAGGCCAGGTGAATCGCTCGACAGTTTCTCTTCAAGCATGTTCAAATGACGAATTCCACGTCTTTCTATAAACCTTCTCATCCACCCTCTGCTTGCAACGAAATTGCCATTGCAATATTTGGGGTACATTTTAAGCGCTTTTTCTCTTAAAATATTGGTTGTGATAGTGGCATGTCTTTCACGCTGTAGCTGAAACTATTTGTACAGTTTATTCTCCATTTTTGGATATTATGGCTTTCGCAGATTTTACGTTCTCGGTGGACTTGATACACATACAGAAATACAACTGTAAATAAACAAACTCATCACCCTTAATATTCTGCCAAAAACAGCGAGTGCTTTCCCACCGACACCACTATTCAGTCTTTGCAACATGTCCTTTTTCTCGGAGAGAGTTAAAGTTTTATACGCCCTTTTCGATGCCATGACGATTAAAACTTAATAAGGAATTACTTTTTGTTCCACACTTGCCTACCGGGGATCCTTGTATTATTTAATAACACGCAAAACAATTTAACCGAAAACACTTGGCGTGCGTGCTTAGAAGGTCAATGGTCAGTCCGGATTACAAGACACCTAATGTCAAATCTACATATTTTGATTTTGTGCGGATAACAAGACCATCCGGATTATAAGGCATTAGGATTTGCTGTATTTCACTATATTTCACTGTATTCACATTTCATTAAAAAAATTTAACAACCCATATATTAATAGGCTCATTACTTAATGAGGCTAAAATCAGCCATTTTTATCGTATTACTTATACTAATTATATGCTATTTAACAAATCATTTATCGGCATTTAATCTATTATACTAATAGAAACACTAAATGCATTAACAATTACTTGGAAGCCGTTTAAAAATTTAAAATGCTAAATAAAAAAGTATTCTGACGTGATGGATGTTTTGATTATTTTTCTCGTAATCAGCGCATTAAAAATTATGGGGAACGCTACACAGATCTTAAACGGGAAAACCATTGTAGGCCTGTGTAATTATTTAAATTAAATGTTTATGATTATGGACTATCAAGTTTTCGTTGAAATAAGCAAGAACAACGAATTTAGATTACCTGATTCTTTTGTTTAACGTATAATTATATCAGATATATTAGGTAAATGAAAATGGAAATCCCCCATTATATAAAACTTAAATACTAATATAAAAATACTTAGAAAATATATACATAATAATCATAATATATATACAACTACTTAATCTAGAATTACATTGCCGCTTATTACACCGTTTATTCTTTCTTGTTTTATTTTGGCAGCTAAAACGTACTACATATTATAAATAACTCAAGCATTTAAATATCTAATTTTTGACTTTTTTTATGATCTCATTAGTGCTGGTCACCGAATCGAATAATCCAGATATCCTTTTCGAAGTTATCCGGATTCTGGTAAAACATATTTAGGTATTTTGAATCGGATAATTTATTCGAATAAAATTATTGGGATAATTTATTTGACTACAGTTATTCGATTTACTTATCCAAACAATATCATTTGAATAAAATTGATTAGAATATAAGTATTATAACAGAACTGCTGAATTAAACTTTTCTGGATATATGTAAGTATGTACATGTACAGCAGACCGATTTTAATGTGGCCGGTGGGAGAATTTGTACGTGCGTCAAGTAAGGGACAGTGTTAGATAGAGACAGTATTCGGAAAAATGAAATGCAAACTCTTTGTGCGAGTCGTGCATTGGGACGTAGTAAGGGATAAATTCAGAAAATCACATTGTTGAACATGTTTATAATGGTTTGTATTTCACTAAATGAAGGCAAATAGAAGTAAAATAAAACGCATAGTTTCATGTAACATGTTTAATTAAAATGTCTTACCTTACCTACTAGCTAATAGCGGTCTAACATCACATTAAGGGGATGACTGAATAAGATTGTTAGATACACTTAACGGTAGAAAGGCTTAGGATTAAGTAAAACTAATTTGGATAATTAACTGAATTATTGGCAAATAATGTTTATGCTAATCTCTTTCTCATTATAATCACATTGTAAACTTTTTATATGTACAAAAGAACAGTATATTCTTCAACGAGCGTAGGCGAGTGTTGTAATAACATTATTTAATAGTCGTGGAGAAAAGAATATTATTAATACTAATATTATTGGAAATAACAATCAAAATAATAATTACAATAAGAAATAATACATAAATACTCAAAAATAATTATAGGAGAAAACAATAATGAACAATAACTAAGTTTCAAAAAAATTACGGTAAATTATACATATACATAATTATATAAAAAGTTATGCAGAATCACTATCACTACTTCCTCTTCGCTCTCCGATTCAGAGTCTTCACCCAAATTAATAATGAACTGGTCTGTAACTTCGTCTATGAGAGGTTCCGCTTCCAAAAACTTTTGCTCCCACTTTATCGCGTGGTCACAACATTTATTCCATTCAGCAGCACTAAATTCATCAAAAAAGTTATCACATAACTGTTGAACTCAGGCGCGGCTCGTGATGACGTATTTTGGTTTGCAGTACAATGATCCGAGTGCTTCGTGTATTCTCGTGTACTAACTGTAACGTTTGCTTAGTAAACACCGAAAACACACGAGGCACTCGTATCATTGTACTGCAAACCAAAATACGTCATCACGAGCCGCGCTTGGTTGAACATATCTAATAGTGAATGATACATTTTTTTGTGCCACATATTGTTTAAGAGATGCCCATACTAACTCAACCGGATTTAAATCTGGGTGGTGTGGCGGTAATCGTAAAACACTATGGCCACGTTGTGTTAACATTTCATCTATCTCGAACGTTTTAAATGTTGGCTTATGTACTTTAATAATATTATATAAATCGGGCTTGAGCATGTTATTGTCGAAGTAAATATTTTTAGACCTTAACCAGTCTATCATAACTGATTTCCTGCTATTAGAATTCGGTGGTTTATCTTTTTGGACATTATGATAAGGAGCATTGTCAATTACTAGGACATACTTTGGAGGCAGGTTTGGAATTAATTTTTCTAACAACCATTTTTTGTAATTTTCATAATTTATCTCGTGATGATAATCTCCCGTTGTGGTATTAGACTTAAAAATCAATTTAGCATTCGGAATGAATCCCGTCTCGCAGCCAGCATGAACAATAATTAGTCGTAGACCTTTTGATATAGGCCTTGCTAATCCTTCATTGGAATTGTCACTCCAACAAGTAGCTACGGTATGAGAACTGTGGATGTAAGTTTCATCCATATATATAATCGGTCTTTTTTCATTTCTGTAGCTTTGAATGGTACGCAAATAAGACACTGACGAATGTCGTGCTTTTCCATTAACAACTTTCTGTTGGTTTTTGTTTTTCTCCAACGAAAGCCCGTATCTTTTACTACTTTCTGAAGAGAATCTATTCCTCCAGTGCATCCTGTTTCTCTAAATTTTCTTACAATGTTTGGCATTGTAGGCACAATTTTGTCAATAGTAAAGGTATTTAAAATTGTTCTACGCAGCACACCTTTATCTGCATCGTCTAAGTCGGTTTTGGACTTGGGTTTTTTTTTATTTTTCTTTGGCGATGTAAAAGATGAACCGGCACCTGCGTTTATTTCACTTTTTTCTTTAACAATCCCAATACTTCTCTCAGAAACACCCGTTGCAGCAATAACGCGTTCATATAACTGATCCAGTGGAATTTTGAGTACCCCTGAAGTTTTTTCTTCTTGCATATATTTAAATACATTTGAGATCACTTCACAAGTTTGACTGTGTAAAACACATTTATTTAATTTACTTTTAAACTCCATTACTCACTACCTTAATACGGCACTGCAGTACTGTGTTTATCGCTTAAAACGATATAGAACACTGAATGCTAGAGGTTCCCCTACCTATGAATTTCGTGCGCATCTCGAGGGCGGTACTTCTAACCGGCCACAGTAAAATCGGTCTGCTGTACACATATCCATTTAAAGTATTAGATCCCATAACTTTTTTTGTTGGAATATTTTGATGAAATTTGCTAAGGAGGCTCAGAGTGGCTCTAGGAATATGAAAAAAATGGTAAAAAAAATTGTGTATTTGGTAATTTTTCCAAAAATGGCGCGATGCCGTACGGGCATCAATGAGAGGTGATATGGACTAACACATTCACGGAAGATTTACGGAAGATACCGTTCTTGTGTTTTTGGTGTCATTATAGGAAATAATGAGGAAGGAAAAGATACAAAATAAATACCTACTACACCTGTTTTAAACAAACACAGATATATTTAAAATTTCAACTTTTATAACAATAGTTTTTTACATTTTTGTACGAAATAGGGAAAAGCAATCAACACACAAATCCAACTTTACATTTATTACACATTGTTTGGATCTGTGATTTGCATTTAATTCCTGCACACCTTTTGCGGCTCTTCTCCGGGGTATGCACGAAGTAACGATGTTGGTGATCGAAACGAATATCGTCTAAAACTCTCGAAGAAGATATATATCTCCCAAAAGAAGGTCCAGGGTTTCTTCTTGCAACTGCACATGGACTGAAATAGGTCTCCAGAATGCTTCTTCGGAAGTTGAGTTGTGATATTTTATTTGTTTTTTTTATAGAGAATCCAACAGTTTTGGATTACTGCGTCGATATTCCATGAAAACAAAGGCCACCACTATTATTATTCCTTATACCGATTCTGTAAGCATTGATGTTCTTATTCATTAAATCTGTTCCCCCCATGTGTCTGTTATACTTGTAAATCAAACAGCGCATCTGTACCGTAATGTTTTTTTCCTGTTCAAGTGAGGACCGTTGCACTGGCATTGGTACCAACAGTAACAACACCATTATCTTTCCATTGCTCCTCGGTTTTCTCCATGAAAATCCGATTTGCCGGAAAAATTTAATCTTTGAAAAGAACAAAGAAGTTCTGGTACCGTTTTAGTTAGAGTATAACTGTATTTGTTTTTTATACCTTCTGTGTTTTTGTTCTTTTTTTACCTTGTGTTTTAGGCATCCTATTCTATCTGAATGTCCCTGTTGCAGAATATCCTTTTTCCCTTAAAAAACAGAATAAGCTTGGAAAACAAAACAAATTATCCAGAAAAATATTGTAAGAGAGAAATTGTACATTGTCGGAAGTTCATCTAGTTCGTCAGTAGTAGAGTAGATGCTTTTCCAAAAAGATTAGCACGGACTGGGTCTATTTTTTGGGTTTTACCTTGATACAACTCGCAGTTAATGAGGTATCCATCAGATGAATTTATGCACAACATTTTAAAACCAAATCTTGTTATGAACTGCGCTTAATCGGGTGTCTACCGAGGTACTCAACCTTACTTTCGTCGTAATTCAAGTCAGCCGTAGGAACAAAATATTTTAGACATCTTTCTTTTATCAAATTCATAAATTTTCGTAATTTCAATCCTTTGTAATTTTTGTCAAAATCGGTATTTTTTCAGTAGGTACGTGTAAATACTTCCGGATAGTTTGAAATCTGTTTCGTCTCATGGCATTGCTGACTAATTCATTATGCATATCTATTTGTTGGAACAATATTGTATCCTCTCAGAATTAGTATTCCCACAAAACATTTTAATTCCTCTGTTGGGTCTGGCTGACACCCACCATCATTCTTTAGTCTCATGTATTTGTGCATTTCGTCCCTCAAATGTTTCCATGCACTATTTTCTAAAAAAAATTTCAAAAACATCTACAGGTGAATCATTAAATTTTGAATAATCACCTATAGGCATAGAGATGCGTATCCGAATAACTATGTTGAATATTTGACCAGCACTATACTCATTAGTACCTCAATACTATTGACTCAGGATTGTTGGCAGTATTACAATTCTTATTTCGCTTTTTTTTGTTAACGTGCTACATTTATTCATATTTACTTACACGAAATTACTTCTATATATTTATGAAGTTCTAACTAGTATAATATAAATTTAATAGTCAGTACTTAAAATCACTTAGAAGCACAGTTTTATATTTGCTATTGATTGAAGTTTTACAATGGGTCCATATTACTTAGTACCTAAATACGAATGTAAAGTATATATAAAGATATATTTTCTCTTCCTTGTGAAAATTGTATATAATATAAATTTAATTATTTAAAAACATATAGATAATATATCTTTGAACTAACAGGATGGTTTTTGTGATGTGTTTGCTTGCTTTAATAATCGATAATGTTATAAGTGTTTGTCTCACCTATGTTAAGAATACACTAAAGAAATCATTCATAAACATGTATATTTATCATTGCTTATCATTTATCAAAAATACCAACAGAATATTTGATTTTATTTGCGTACTTTTACGGATATTACTTAGTTTATCTCTGAGATTATTTTGTGGTAATGCACATAGTAATTTAAAAATCATCTAGATAACTAACGTTGAAAGAAAGAGATAATAAATATTTACAACAGTTGGTTTGTGTTTTATTTATTATGTATTTAGTGACAAGTGCAGTTATCCGCTAGAAATATAGGAAACGATTTCAAAAAGTATAATAATAATAATAATAATATTTATTTATTTGCCCAACAGGTAATCCCAATTACAGAGCAATAAGTACACAAATTAGATGTATGAATACACATACTATGTTAAATTATTACATAACTAAAATAATTTTGATATATAACAAATAAGTAATACCGATAATTATGATGTCAAGGTTCACATATCCTTAGTGTCCACCTCTCCAATGAATATGTCACTATAATATATATAGACCAATACACAGCCTAGCTATAAATATTGTCGGTATTGACATATAAAAAACTTCTTCAAAAAAGCCAACGTATGAAAAATGGAAACATGCAATTATATAGAATCCAAAATATTTTCTCAGAATTCCCTCTCATTAGAAGAAGAAAAATGACAAAGATCTTTAAAACAAAATTGTTACGCTACTGTGTGGCCGACTTTATATAATACAGTATCGGAGACGATATCTTAAAGCTGACCGATAATAACAAAAAAAATAGGTAGTTTTGTTGTCGATCTCGCGTTAAGTATCGTCTCCGATTACGTACGTTTGATATGATTTACATTTACGTCTTCGATTAAAGATAAGATTGTTGCCAAATAGGACGTTAAGTGCCCGTAGAGAACATGCTCTTGTATGCTCTTTTATTCTACTTTAAAAATTCAAAAATTAAATAGCTGACTTTTCCAACCACCTTAGTATACAAAGCTGATTATTCAATGTTATCTTTATAAACAATGCAGTTCGTGTATTCAATGGCGGCATTCTAAATCCATACTAATATTTTATATTTGGTACCTCTCATAACAAAAAAAGCATTCACGTAATACAAAAGAAAGGAAGTTTATTTAGGTTAGATCTAAAAATTTTCGTCTACAAATGTTTCACAGCAGATATTTACATATATTTGTACGTAATTGTATTGAGTTTGTTGAACCCCACGCAAACAAAGCTGCTCATTAAAGAGTTTTTATAACGTCGACAGCCGTCTAAACAATGTTATCTGTTACAGTTTTCCTAAACATAAATATTGCAGCGTATGTGTAAATTCAAAGAAGGTGGTTCTAATAGACATTGTGATACATAGGAGGCACACGCTTTAATTTGCAAGGGGTTTCTAATTCTGAGGTTTGTGTCGTAATTGACACAATTTTTTGAATTCATATTCTATATACTATTATGTATTACATCTTTCCATTTTTCATACATTGTCTCTTTATTTCAAGAACAGCTTGTATATACAGTAAGGGGGACCCTAAATAAGAATATACGCTTGATACGCTGCTCTAAACTATAAGCAATAAATATGGTTTGACTCACATCAGTATCAACACGGAATAACAGTAAGGACAAAATACGCGATGCCTTTGATGTTTTAGGATTCATTTTTCATGACCTTCAAGCTATTGTTTACGCTGTCGCCATTTTGAAACTATGTTAAGATATTTAAGCGGTTTATTTCAAAATAACATAATTGTAAATAAAAATACTAAACTGTATCAGCTACTACAGTATTATGTTTTCTTTATTTACACATGAAATAACAAAATTTCAGCCAAGTATTATTTATTTGTAGACAGTTCTAAGATCTGCATATTAATCTACGAAATGTAAATGCGTTGGACAGTCTTTTTTGTCAGAATATATATGAACAAAATTGCTTTTAATACAAATTTGTTTCGAAATATATATTATAAAAAAATTGTCATCACGACTGGAAATAAATATTAGAGAAGTTACAATTAAATAATTCATGTTATTTTAAACTACTAATGAAAAGCTGACATAGATATATACTTGCCGAGCCTGGAATAAGAAAACTAGGAAACTAAAAGCATTAAAACTCATTTGATTATATAAAATTTGTATTATTTCAGTGTTTATAAATGTTTTAATATAATTAATTTAACACTTTTGCCTTTTTGAAAAGTTAAATTTCTGTCAAAAAACTTTAGCGTTTAAAAATAAACCATGTAAACAACATTTCAAGCATTGTTTGACATAGTTTCAATATGGTTGATTGGATTCAATGTACAAAAATCTAAATCAACACAAAAAATTATTATATTATGGAATGATTTTAATCGAAACTGAAATAGGTAGCTGATGAATTAATTTTGTTTATATACAACAGATGTCTATAATTTAGATAAACGTATTTGTTTGAAACTATAGGTTTCTGTAATCATTGTGTGTGAAGGAATATTTTTTATCAGAAAGGTTTCTAACACTAATAATTTAGATAAACGTATTTGTTTGAAACTATAGGTTTCTGTAATCATTGAGTGTGATGGAATATTTTTTATCAGAAAGGTTTCTAACACAGATGGCGGACGTAGCAACAAGTTATTTGTATTTTTTTATATTAGCTCAATTTACTTTTGGTTCGTGATATTATTATATATTTCTTTTAAACTAATTATGTTGTGAATTAATATATTGCTTGTAAGTTATTTTTCTTAATATATATAATAAAGAACGAAACAAAATTCCTTTCATGATTTTCTAATACGATCTATGTTATAACCGCCCTCAGATAATAGATGGCAGCAACAATATCAAGTACAAGAGCTATATTTATTTTTAGATAAAGCCAAATTCTCTTCATTTGGCGTATATTCTTTATATAAACTAATCAAGTTGTGGGTTAGTATACTACAAAAGAGAGAAATTTTCTTTATACAATACAATGAAGTAAATTTAATATGTAATAAAATTAGTTTACATAGGGATTGTTAATGTCGTTTCCGTTAGTATGGCTTTTAAATCATAGATGGCAGTAGCAGTACTAATAACTCGAAAAAATTTTTAATTAAATCTTTAATAAAGCAATGCACAGCTCTAAATTTTGTATAAATTTCATTTATATTATCAAAAAATATCTATCATATATTAATTTAGATACACGAGTGCATACGTGGACGCTGTGTAAAGTTGTGCGCGATTTTATGTGTTAGCTTTACTGTGCCTTATGTTCTACACTTTCATTAGTGTTTTTACCTACTGATGATGGCAACTTAGTTGTCATTGGGATTAGTTAATGTCGTTTCCGTTAGTATGACTTTTAAATAATAGATGGCAGTAACTGTACTAATAAGTCGAATAAATTTTTAATTAAATATTTAATAAAGCAATGCACAGCTCTAAATTTTGTATAAATTTCATTTATATTATCAAAAAATATCTATCATATATTAATTTAGATACACGAGTGTATACGTGGACGCTGTGTAAAGTTGTGCGCGATTCTTTGTGTTAGCTTTACTGTGCCTTATGTTCGACACTTTGATTAGCGGTTTTACCTACTGATGATGGCAACTTAGTTGTCGAATTACGTTTCTAGGATACGATTATTAATTGTAAGGGGTTTTATATCTTTTTTGAGATTTTATATTAATATGTTAGCGTTCTTAAATAATAACAACCTTATTCCAAATATTTTCTGAATACAGTTATGAATAAATATTTAGTTTAAGCCGCACGATTGTTAGGAAATATTTTTGAGAGGAAATAGAAAGTAATAAAAAATAATTAAACATTTGACTCACACTTGATGTGAAGTACACTACAAGTAGATTAGATTCGATTAGATTATTGAAGGTGACCAAAAAATATGGGGTGGATAGAAGAAACAATATGTAGATTATGTCAAACGCAATAGAAAGCCACGATTCATGTACTATGTCAAGGTGAATAAAGGCTTGACAAGAACGTAATTCTTACATATAGGAGATTAATAGCCTAAAGCGGAACTACATTTAAGAGAATCACTCTAGATGTTGCTAAGTTTAGTTAAAAGGGCAAGGTATTAATCTCCTATATGTAAGAATTACGTTCTTGTCAGACCTCCATTCACTTTGGCCTAGTACATGAATCGCGGCTTCCTATCGTGTTTGACAGAATTTACATACTGTTTCTTCTATCAAGCCCATATTGTTCATGTGTTTGCTGAGCTTACAATGCCCCGTTAGTAGGTCCACTATCTTCTTAACAGACTCTCTAATCTCTATTCAGTAGACCCCTTGTAAACTTGGGCGAATGTTCCTTAAGGGACTAGCTTCTCTGTCTTTGACTTGGATCGTTTTTTCATATTTCCCTAAATCTACTTTCAGTCTACATTTTCATAATTGTCTTGATTTCATAATGCCACAACAGGGCTCTGGTCTTATGAAGGCAACAAACGAAGCTTGTCGAGTAAATTCATCCGCCTTTTCATTAGAACTATAACCTTCGTGTTCTGGAAATTAGGCTAACGATTTTCACACAATCCTATACAAGTTTAGATTTACCCTGCAATTTCTTTACCGATTTGTACACTGCTTTAAGCGATATTTTTGTTATAGTTTCAAAGCAGTTCGTTTCAAATACTTCAAATTTAGATGACGTTTCTTTTGGTTTTGTGAACCCATTTCTCCCACCTAAATAAATAGTCTCGTAGGCTTGTTTTGCCCCGCCCTGTTTGTTAATTTCTTCAACGCAATTATGCAATGCGGTAACTACAATATTGTAAAAGTTTGTCTTTCGGGTTCTTAAATAAAACTAACAATAACTTTAGACACACACTATATTAATAATAAAACGTATAACAATATAAAACTAACTATTAACAATAAGCACATTTATGTATTTATATTTATGTATCTATATTTATGTGTACTGCGCGAGGCTCTAGGATTGAATGTCGCCATCCCTTCTTCGACAGCTTTTATATCGTGGCTTATATGTTCTCGACGCATGGGGAACACTCCAGAGAATTCCGGATAGTATGACGCGCTACGCGTCGTAGGATGAGTCATCACAATATACCACGATATTGTATTGAAATTTAAAAAAAACAACGTACCTATTCTAAAAGTTTATACATAATCTAAAGAAATTTTTAAAACTAAATAAATGAAAAATATACTGACCAACAATAAAATTGTTTCTCTGCTGACTATGATCTGACACTTGCTTTTAATTAATAGTGGTACGCTAATACCAAATATGAAATCCTTTTGTCCCTATCACGTCAAGTTTTCTCTCTACGGCATGTCTTGATTGCCGATTTCAAAATTCTTGAAAGTCGTTTAGTAAATGCAGCAAATTCTTAATTGTTCAAAGAATTGAAAGACGTTCCAAATACATTTATCTCATTAGCAAAATGTACACCTGTACCTGATAATATTTAAGTATTTAATGAACTAATTAACTAATAAACAATTATAAAGAAATGGGGCGACCCTAAACTCGTCCCCGAGCAGGTACTATCTAATGTCTGCTACATTAATTCGCCCCCATGCTAATTACGACGTTTTAATTCCTTACCTTAATTTGTTCTCGAACAAGAGATTAAGAAATTTATACTTTCTTGGAAATATAAATACAAATTTATCTAAATTTAAAATTTACCCAAAGCTTCCATATATACCTATATACTTATAATTCGTCAGTCTGAAATAATATTCCTGGCTAAGAAGTGCTTTTTATTTGTGAGAAAGCATGGGAAGCTTCGTCAGTTTGAGTAAACGTCGAAATCAAGTGCTGATTGTAGACTCTACAAAATTTATCAAAGGCAAATCCTTAAAAAGTGGTGACATATTGTCATGGATTTTTTGCTTCAGAAGAAAGAAAAAATAGAAGAATTATATTGAACTTTATTTGAATGGTATTGATATATAAGATTGTAACTGTATATTATGTAAAAATATTTAAAATTATGTATGTTTGATTTTGAACCACGGCTGTAGGTTGTCCAGGTCGAGATTGAGGTTTGAACGTGGCGCCTAAATGGATATCAAGAATATTTAGAGATATTTTTATATGTGTGTTATCTTGAGTTTATTTTAGGGAGGGATTGCCCTGGCGTTTTCCGGGATCCATTACGTTAGAGATTCTCTAGTGTTCGAAGAGATAGGTGTTAGAAAATTGAGATTAGATAAACTTAATTTTGTTTAATCGATTATCTTGGATAATTCGTTATAGTTTTGGTGCGTCGATTGTGTTAAAAATAATTTATCGTGATTTTACAAATCTTGTATATTTGTAATTTAATTTAATTAAAACACCTATCTGTCGAAGGAATCTCTCGTGTTATGTTCTATTATATTAGTTAATGTAAGTAGCATTTATTTATTAATTAATAATTCAAAGAGCTCAAGAAACCTAAAAATATAATTTGTAAAATTTTTGTAAAAATTTATTCATATTCGAAAATATCTAGAAAATATTATCAGATTGTTTTTTCTTGGTTGGTTTTTTTTTATTAAACTAAATATTAATACGTAGTATGGTGGGGAAACTTTTGTGCTTTGTCATGTTTATTTTATGCATGACTTTAAGATTTTGATTTCGCGCGCAAGATAGACAAATTTTTATCTTGACGTTTTGAGTTTGGGGATCAAGGTTAGTTTGTTGACATCTGATAAAATTTCATTGTTATTTTATTTTATGTTTGATCGAGAGTCAAAGGAGGTTTTTCTCTTTGCGCGTGTCATTTATCGCAAAGATTCTTTCCTTCTAGCTACTGTTAATTCTGCTTTAGCTCCCTATACACTCGGTAAAGGGATTTTTTTTCTTTTTTATTTTTTTATTAAATTTGTAAACAAACTAAATGTGATTTTTATTATTAATGCTATTTGTTTTACTTTAATTTTAAACTCGACCCATATCCATGAGGATAACCCCTGAAGTAGAAGCTCAAGGAAGGCGTACCGACTGAAGACAGCTGGGAATATAAGTAGAAGTGTATAGATTGCAGTGCGAACTTAAGTTAAATAATAATTAAAAGCACATTCCACTGCAATATGTTGGCGATGTTCGAATCGCTCTTGCAAGGCAAAAGCTTATACTGTGGGTGCAGAAAATTTAATTGTGCGCAATGAAATAGAACATAATCATGAAAAGAATCTGAAGAGACTAAACAGACAAATAGTAAGTGCTAGTGTTAAAAGTAAAGCAACCGATGACATTTGTGAGAGCCTTCAAAGATAATACATTCAGCTCTAAAAGAAAATACTGGTCATTTCAGTACAATAACCGTTCAAGACATTCATTACATCCGCAATAATCTATATAATAACAGAAGAAAATCTCTACCGCCCTTACCGAAAAATAGGGCATTTATTAAATGTGTTACAACATTGAATATTACGACACTGAAGAAAGAGAATTTTGTCTTTATTATCGACGAAGTTGAAAGAAATTGTTGTATTCACGTGCCTAACAAATGTGACTGTTTTATGCAATAGTGAAAAAGTATATGTCGGTGGTACATTCAATTACTATCCCGATCATTTTCTGCAGTTATTTGCACTGCATATATTACAAAATGGGTATTATATCCCACTAGCATTTTGCTTACTGCCGAATAAAAAGGAGTATTTTTACAAAATACATTTTAACCTGTTGCGAAAAAAGTGTCATAGTTTGGTACAAAATAATACAAATCTGTATAAAAACAAATTTGTATCTGTATATGCATGGACACACAGTACGTATTTACCAGCTTTTGCTTCAACTACCAGACGCATGCGTTTCTGTGTAACCACTTTGTCAATGATAGATTTACGAAGCAAAAGACTGTAGTACACTTGCGGTCATGTAGTAAGTTTTGTCCTATCCGAAGACAACAGATAACCTCTTGCCATCTGACGGACAAAACCGACCACGCCGGTGCAAAGTGTTCTTCTCGAATAGCGAAGCTATTACTTGATAAAGAAAAAAATACGCATATTACTGTGAGTCCATTAACTCGTCGCCAGGTGGCGCAGTATAGCAAAAAATAGATTGCATGTCGATGCGATAATTCACATCAAGCTTTGATACAAAATAATACAAATCTGTATAAAAACAAATTTGTATCTGTATATGCATGGACACACAGTACGTATTTACCAGCTTTTGCTTCAACTACCAGACGCATGCGTTTCTGTGTAACCACTTTGTCAATGATAGATTTACGAAGCAAAAGACTGTAGTACACTTGCGGTCATGTAGTAAGTTTTGTACTATCCGAAGACAACAGATAACCTCTTGCCATCGGACGGACAAAACCGACCACGCCGGTGCAAAGTGTTCTTCTCGAATAGCGAAGCTATTACTTGATAAAGAAGAAAAATACGCATATTACTGTGAGTCCATTAACTCGTCGTCAGGTGGCGCAGTATAGCAAAAAATAGATTGCATGTCGATGCGATAATTCACATCAAGCTTTGATACAAAATAATACAAATCTGTATAAAAACAAATTTGTATCTGTATATGCATGGACACACAGTACGTATTTACCAGCTTTTGCTTCAACTACCAGACGCATGCGTTTCTGTGTAACCACTTTGTCAATGATAGATTTACGAAGCAAAAGACTGTAGTATATCTATCACTATCATTGACAAAGTGGTTACACAGAAACGCATGCGTCTGGTAGTTGAAGCAAAAGCTGGTAAATACGTACTGTGTGTCCATGCATATACAGATACAAATTTGTTTTTATACAGATTTGTATTATTTTGTATCAAAGCTTGATGTGAATTATCGCATCGACATGCAATCTATTTTTTGTCATAGTTTGGGTTTAAATCTGAACCCAAAAGTCAACGTAGCGGATTTTGAAATTGCAATCCACAATGATAAAAACGGAGTTTCCAGATTCCAAAGTTATAGGCTGCAGATTCCATTTAGCACAAGCATGGTTCCGTAAAATTCAAAATCTGGATCTTGTTCCTTATTACAAGAACGAAACCGGTGAAATTGGAAAGTGGCTGCGCTATACATTTGGTTTACCATTTTTAGATTCATCGGAAGTAGGCCATTGTTATGCTTTTGATTTTTCGGAAATACAACCTCAAGATGAATGTTTATCAGCCTTTTCCGATTATTTGGTTGACAATTATATTTCAGAAGAAGCCGTTTTTCTACCTAGTTTGTGGGCAGAACTCAGCGATAGCATAGAAAGAAGCGCAAACGCTTGCGAATCTTTCCACGCTAGATTCAATGCCAGTTGTTAATCTACGCATCCATCAATTTTTCATTTTATTGAAATTTTGAAGCAGTTTCAGACATACGCCCGGTATTATCAACTTTTATTAAATTCACATTTAGTTAAAAGACATTTAAATTAAATGCTCTTTTAACTTGACTTTGGTATTATGAATGAAGTTGAACCAATATTTAGTTAAGTGTCGAATATTCGAAGGTTGGTACAACTTCATAGGTTAAAATTCATTTGTAATTGAACATTTGACATAAGACAACGTCATAATATAGTCAATATAATTTCGTAATATGGCTTCAAAAAGATCTCGTGGGAAAAATTTCAGTGAAGAAGATGCTCTGTATCTTCTAAACCTTGCAGCAAAATATAAACATATTATTGAAAATAAATTGACAAATGCTGTAGCAAGTCAAGAGAAGGTAAGGTTACTTTTCTATTACATATTTATTATATCTAATCTCTACATATCCTTTAAAGAGTGCAACATGGAAGTGTATTGCCAATCTTTATAATGCCAGTCATCCATTGTGCATAAGGTCTGCAGATAAGTTAAGTGCGAAGTATGAAAATTTAAAACATCAGGCACGGAAGTATGCTGCAGACAACAAGCTAGAAATATATAAAACAGGTGGTGGACCATCAGAAGCAACGAATAATATTATATTAGAAACAGTTTCAAATATAATAAATAAAATAACTGTTGAAGGGGAAGAAAACTCGTATGATTGTGATAGTACTCCTGAACTATTGTTCAATGGTACTTGTGTTCTCACCGGAATATGTGGTAATGAAGAAATATTCATTGAGAACACTGAAGTGACTGAAGCAACATCTGTAAGACACACTCCCATGTCTTCAACACAATTGACAACACATGTTCCATCACCCCCGACAGATACCTCAATAGCACCTACACATACTGCAACATCATCGATGCATATTACACCAGTTCCTCCTATCCCAAGTCCCCATAGAAAACAAACTACACATACATTTCAAAAGCGGAAACGGAATGAAAGAAACCAGGTGGATATCGTTTTAGATGCCAAAGAGAAATTTTATAATGCCAAAACAAGACTGCTAGAACTGGAATGTGAACAAAAGGCAGAAGATTTAATAAATAGGAAGTTGCAAAATCGATTGCTACAACAGGAAATTGAAGAAAAGATAGAAACTAAACAAATACGTTTAGCATTACTATCAGAAGAGTTAGAGGGAAAAAAGGATACTGAATGAAGAAAAAAGAGCTGCTTTAAGTAATAAATAGCATATTACTGAAAATTGCTTTCTTAAAAGTATTATATATATTACCATTGTATGTAATCTTTTGTTACCAGAATTTTTTTATTTTAATATATATTTATATTCAATTCTATTTGTTTGTTTTTTGTACTAGAAATAAAACAATACATTGGTAAAATATATAAAAATTGTTTATTAGGTTAATATAACAGAATATTTACAATAAATTTTGAAAATAATTATCAATTAGCCTTCGACGAACATTGTTATCATCGACACCTTTATTAATATAATTTTCTGCTGCTGCATCAATAATGTCTTCGTCAATAGGTGTGGGCTCTTTCATATCTATTGCGATATTATGTAGCACAGCTGTAGCTACCACAATAATCTTGGCCAAGTTACTATTAATTCGCATGCCTAAAGATAATACTGGAAATCTTCTTTTCCAAATACCATACTGCCGTTCAACAGTATTACGGGTTTTTATGTGGCATTTATTATACAGCTCCTCCGCTGGATTATTTGTTTGCAGCAGCGGAGTTAATAAATAATTCGAATTTTTATATCCATTGTCTCCAGGAAGAAAACAATCTCTATATTGCCACTTTCAAGTACATTTTTTAATCGACTATTATTGAAAATTGTCTGGTCGTGTGTTGATCCAAGCCATCTTGCTACAAGGTTAATGATTTTTAAATTGTGATCACACACCGTTTGGACATTGTAGGAAAAGTAGCCTTTTCTGTTGCGGTATACTTCTGCATCATTTTGCCCTACAAACAAAGTTCTTGCATAAACATTCACAACATATGATTAACAAACTTCTTACCTGGTGACTGAATTTTTATATGTGTACAATCAATCATTCCAATTACTTTTGGAAATTTGTAAATTTTATAAAAAACAGCATGAACTTCAGGTCATCAATACCTTCAGGCATTTTGATATATTCTGGGCTCAGTTGTGCAATTGCAGTAGTCACTTTCTTTATTATTCGTCCTACTGTTGCTTTTGTGACACCGGCAAAATCACCTGCAGATATCAGCATGCAGCCCGATGCAAAAAACCTTAATGTCAATAATAATTGCTGCATTGGCGATAACGGTTTCTTAATGAAACGAATTTTATTTGATTCTCAATACGAGATAAAATAATTTCAACAGTTCTTTTGGTGAACTTGAATCTATGAAAGAATTCTTCATCTGACAATTCATCAAAATATGTTTTTCTTAATTTAAATATTTTTGGCTGTCTTCGTCTTCGCACAATTTCAAATAATTCTTCATCAGATGACGATGTAAAATCAGTAGAACTAGAATCCATTTCAACGAAATAATACTGAATAGTAACACAACAAACAACACAAATTACCACAACAAGCAACGCTAAACGCTTATGAATATCGAATATCACTTATAAGATATTGGTTATATTTTTTTTCTGTTGACATTTTATCAATACGCATGCGTCAACATAAACGGCGTTTTAAGTTTTGTTAAATGGTCATTTTCTCGCATTTAAATTTAAAAGGAGATTTGACGTTAAATCTCATTTAAACGTGTTTATAATACAGTTGAGGGTTGTTAAAAGGACTTTTTAAATAAAACTAGTTTTAAATGTATTGATAATACCGGGCGATAGACTTATATAAAAATTCAAAGTTTATCTCAATGTGCAAGAATACGAGATCCAGTCGTGCGTAGACGTAAGCAGTGCGTTACTAGAAAAATCGATTAGTATAAAAATGGATCTGTTTCGAGATTTGATTTTGTTAAATGTATAGTTTATTTTTATGAACGTTAAATGTAAATGTTAATATGTATTAGTGCTTGTATAAAACACAAGCAGGCATTTCTATTCCATTCTTAATTAATAAAATATGTTTTGCGGCAATTACTGAGTTTTTCATTTCTTGCATAAATAAATATGTTATCTATAGATTTTAAATAAGTATATGGGTGATGCATACTGCGATAAAGTCGGGGACGAATTCATGAAGCTATTTTTGTGGACCTACTCTTCTCGAGGACAAGTTTATGTATATTTCTTCAGGTACGCGTTTAACTAATTACTTAATTTTATTTCTGGGGACGAGTTTAGTTACGTCCAAAGAAATGCAATTCTATTAAGCTAATCCTGTTCATTAAGTGAAATGTCCAGATTCTTTTCGATAATAGTTGTTTTTGGCTTAGACATTCGTAACATGGCATTTAAGAAAACACGATCCCGTCGAAATTCATCCTATCATCGATTTATATTCGTTAAGACACATGATCAAAACATTCCTTACGGCTTAAGCAACGTCTGATATTGTAAAAAATCACAGCTCGATAATGCTCTTTGTTCAGTTCCACGCTGATTCAAATGCTTACTCTAAATCTTTGTAGTTTTAAAATACTCAAGAATATTTACTTCGTCTAGGCTTCCAGGATGGAATCGCGTGCGTGGCAATGTTCCTCCTTTTCCCGACATCAACAGACATTAAATATGAGTCTTAGCACATAGTACCTCTCGTATAAAATTGCATATTTCGAAATGTATATAATTCTACAGTTCTTCTATAAATGTTAGATATGTTCATTCATGTTTGTGTCTAGAAAATTCCATTCCATGGTCAATTTTGAATATTCATTTGTCTTTCTTTATCATGCGTGAAATAATTACGAAAGGGATTCATAATAGATACTGAGTATACATAGCGATGTATAATCGGCATTAATCTTAATGGAATTACGTGTACATATAAGCCTACACTTGTTACATGGAGATAACTGGATGGTCATTTTTCTTTATTAACGGTCAATGATTAAATTCACTGAAATTGTTTTTAAACTCGACTCCTAAAACTCTTTAATGCGAGCCATTAATCGGGATCATCGCATAAACTGTTTATGTAAACGATGAACCAGCCCTGACATATTTACGGTAAATTAATTATAGTCAATTGATTATTGTGTGTTTCCAAAAATTTAGCAAGTTAAATATATGGTTATCTAAAATGTTCTATATTTATAGAGTGTAGGCGATATACCAATTATGTACTGAAATTGTACTGAAAAGGTCTTCCAATTTTTTTTTAATATTCGTATCGAGTACGTTGTGATCGAAATCTTGTTTACTCTAGAAAGATATGGAAATTATTTCTTGAAAACTATATTATATTGGTAGCAAATAGAATAAAACTGTCATTGTGTTTAATGACTTTCTAGAGTTTGACATATTTCGATAATATGGTATTTGAAGCATTGTGGTCAACATGTGAAGAAATAATAATTATTCTCTGCGTTCAAGCAAAAATTCATTTAAAAATGTTTTGAACATTTATGTTATTTAAATGGTCATGTACTTTGCAATTGAATCGTACAAGAACAAAATTTCGCTTATAAAGCAAAGATCTTACTCGTGCTATTAGAAATACTGCAGTAAATACATTAAATCTTTATGTTTTATGTATGTTGAACGTGTTGATAATAAATGCAACACTTTTCTTATCTTTTGATATGTACATATACACATGCATAAACAATAAAAAAACATACACAAAACATAAAATATTAAAAGGAATTTCTTATTTTCTTGGCCGTAATTATAATACGAGATAAAAGTAATACTTTTTGGGAGTAGCGACCGCGTAATTAAAACAATATTTAATTTGACGCTTCGGTACTATACAGGCTGATTCATTTTCGGCCCTCACCATGGGGATCTCGCTTATTATTGGAGATAGAGTATAGGTTTAAATTTGGCAAAGTTGTTAAATTTTGTGCTTGTTATAAATCCGTAAAGAAAATAGACCTGTGACAAATGACCTTCGTTATTAAAAAAAAAACGCGAAAACCCCATTTTCTTCTTTTACCTGTAGCACCGACATTTGGCCTTGTAGAGAAAAAATAAAAACACATCCTTGTGGCCATTTCTAAACCTCTATCCAGTGGTGTACTCTAAATTTTTATACGACGTTTCGTTTCTTTCTGGCCATCATCAACTATCTAATTTCTTATAGGCGCCATATTGGATTTAGACATCTTCAGAAAGAGTTTTTTTTCTGATTTCAACTATGTACCACATGCTGACTAAAGTTTTTGACATTAGGTTTTATTTGGAAGAATAAATTATAAGATTAAATAAGGTAGCCATCGAATTTCAATCTGTCAAACATTTCATTTATTGTTTATTAATATTACAAAAATGTCATACACTAACGAAGAGAAACGAGACATGATAAGTATTTTTTATTCTTCGAAGCGAAATTCAACAGTAGCGAGTACAAGATATCTACAATTATATCCAGAACGACAACAGCCTCATCGTACCATTTTTCTAGATCTGGACAGAAAGTTGGTCGAGAATGGATCGTTTAGTAAGCCGCGTAATGGTCAAGACAACAGGAATTTAAATGAAAATCGACAAGATATTTTACAAATGGTAAATTAAAAGCGTGTTTTCAAATTTCATGTTAATCTTGTATTTTTATAGATAAATAATAATCCATCAATTTCTACACACGAAGTAGCGTCAGAATTAAATTTGTGCCAGTCCAGAGTTTGGAGAACTTTACATAAAAGTAGGTTTAAACCATACAGGATCCATGTTAGTCACTCTTTACTGTCTGGAGATAATTTGAGAAGGCTAGAATATTGTAATTGGTTAATGGGAAGGATAGAAAGGGATAGAAAGGATAGAAAGGATAGATTTTTTAAGCAAAATCATCTGGTCAGATGAAACAAAATTTACAAATTCTGGAATGTTCAACAGAAATACGGAGCACTATTGGGCAGTACAAAATCCCCGACAAAACAGGGCTAGAAGACCACAACATCGTTTTGGAATAAACGTTTGGATGGGTATTTTGGCAAATCGTCTCTTAGGACCAGTTATGTATGAAAAACATTTAAATGGAAAAAGATATTTAAACATTTTACGTACATACGTATCTGACTATCTTGACGACAATATTCCATTAAATCAATTACAATATTTATGGTGGCAACAAGATGGCGCACCAGCACACAATGCAGCTGTTGTTAGAAATTTCTTAAATCAAGAGTTTGCAAATCGTTGGATTGGAAATAGGGGAGTTGTTGAATGGCCTGCGAGATCACCTGATTTAAGTCCGCTAGATTTTTTTTTATGGGGATATGTTAAAAATAATATTTATAAAGTAGATGCGCCACAAAACATTGAAGAATTACGAGACAGACTTCAGAATGCCTTTAATGCAGTTCCTAGAAGAACTATACAAAGGGCAGTACAAAATGCCAGAAGGCGTGCCCAATTGTGCATTACCGAAGATGGCCAGATAATTGAACAATTACTGTAATTGTTTATTATTTACTTTTCTATGTATTTTTATTAATGTTTTTGTTATTTTGTACTCGCTACTGTTGAATTTCGTTTCGAAGAATAAAAAATACTTATCATATCTCGTTTCTCTTCGTTAGTGTATGACATTTTTGTATTATTAATGAACAATAAATGAAATGTTTGACAGATTGAAATTCCAAAGTCTACCTTATTTAATCTTATAATTTATTCTTTCAAATAAAACCTAATGTCAAAAACTATAGTCAGCATGTGGTACATTGTTGAAATCAGAAAAAAAACTCTTTCTGAAGATATCTAAATCCAATATGGCGCCTATAAGAAATTAGATAGTTGATGATGGCCAGAAAGAAACGAAACGTCGTATAAAAATTTAGAGTACACCACTGGATAGAGGATTAGAAATGGCCACAAGGATGTGTTTTTATTTTTTCTCTACAAGGCCAAATGTCGGTGCTACAGATAAAAGAAGAAAATGGGGTTTTCGCGTTTTTTTTTTTAATAACGAAGGTCATTCGTCACAGGTCTATTTTCTTTACGGATTTATAACAAACATAAAATTTAACAACTTTGCCAAATTTAAATCTATACTCTATCTCCAATAATAAGAGAGATCCCCATGGTGAGGGCCGAAAATGAATCAGCCTGTATATAGTATCTTTTTCAAAAACTAAAATTTATTTAAATGTTAAAAAAGGTAAGGGGTGATATTATAATAAATCTACTTACATTAAATATTTTTGGTGTGAATATATTGCGACGTATTTGTTTTGCATTTCTAAATAAAACTAAACTTTCTGTATTAGCAGGTAAAGTGTTTTCGGCCATGTGTTCTTTTGGGACGGGTGGAAAGAATGTTAGCTTTGTCAACACTTTGCTGGGTGGTTGGATTAACTCGGGCATGTGTTTTTTAATTTTATTTTTTTGATGTTTATATTGTTATTATATTGTTATTATGGAGGGGTGTTAATATAATGGGTAGGTGTATTGCTGACAAGTTATTTAAATCTGTACGGTCATTAATTGAATTTGTACTCTTTTGTATGTGGGTTGTATGTGGGGTGTTGGTTAGTTGTTTTTTTTCAGATGTAATTATTGGATCAGAGAAAAACAACACAAGAAATATACTAGAAAGCATCCACATATAAAAAATACAAATTCAATTAATGACGGTACAGATTTAAATAAGAATTTAATGTCAACTGAATTTAAAAGGAAATATAAGTTAAATATTTTGAATAGCTTTTAACATCCATTTATTTATATAGAATAGTGATAATTAATATTAAGTTATTAATTTCTGAAGGAAATTGTAATGGATTATTTTACTTTTATTATTTTCAAACTCCTGTTCTTCCGCGCTATTTCTGGTGATTTCATAAGCCAATGGGAAGTTGTGGTCCCTTTTCGAAAAGGTACGCTAGCAGTCTTTTGTCGTAGACGGCGTCCTTTACGGGGAGTCGATATGGTGGTTCCGTGTGATAGGGACGACATTTTTTAATATTAGTACAATTTTTCTTAGTCCGCACTCTCTAAACATAGAATTATTAATTAATGTAACGACTAAAATTATCCAAAAACCTATTTAAAATAAAGTTGAAAGTTTAGTTTATATATTTCAAGTTAATTTATTAGTCAACACAAGTTACATATTAATTTATCATTCAAAGCATCTTTACGAATAACTATTTTCAAATGGCTGAACATATGGAAATATAAAGATTTATTACTACAGTTGAAGTACTAATATACTGCACCTGAATTACCTTTCCTCTATTTCCTGATCATTCAAAGCTCTACCGGGGCAAGACAAAAGCCAACAGAAGAATTTATTCGCATCTCCAGAATTACAAGCCAGATTGTACCTGAATCTTTTATCCCGATCCATTTCATGTTACTGAAGTCAAAGGTACCTAAAAGTACAAATAGAATTAGAATAAAATCATTATTTTTATTGTTAGTATACAGCATGTTATAGCTTTTATAACATCGACAGTTGTTGCGTATGTAAACATATGGTGTGTATGTAACTTCGATAGAGGTACATGTTTATTATTTATGAATTCCGAATATTTTAAATTCATAGGCAGAACGTGAAACAATTTTCAAGAGGTCTTTAATTTTGGGGTTCGCGTAGTAATTGACTCATAACATTTCAGATTCATATTCTATATAATTTTTCCTTTCCATTTTTCATACGTTGTCTTTTAATTTCAAGGACACCTTTATATCTACTGTTACGTGTTCGTAGAGGCTTAATTATTTTTCGTGAATTAGGGATATTTCTTTACCAATTTGTTTTAATTAATTTTGAAACTCCTTGTAGTTACCTTTTTGTATTAGCGTTGTCTATGTTACCCCCCTCTCCCCTTTTGATTGTTTTTGATTGTCGAACGTGGGGTATTTTTGTCGCGCGGATGTACGGCGGACACCGGCATATATCCGTTGTTGATTCTGTGACTAAATTCTCTCTAGCCTACCACGTGGTTCTTTGAGTTAAAGGGCTTTATTATCGCTTTGGAGGAATTATCGATATTGTACCGTGTCCTCCTGTATCTAGGGATTTATTCAAAGTTCCACGAATTTTATTGGAATTGCCAATTCTACCTGTAAAGGGATTTTAAGGTGGCGAGAAGGGTTTGATCCAAATTACCGGAATATAAGTTTTTGTGTATTCAAAACCACTAGTTACATACTGGTAGGTATCTTTTTTGTAATTAATTCATTTCTTGTAATTATCGTTCATTTGTTTGCACCTTTGAACAGGTGGCTTCTTTGGTTTTGGGTTTTTGTTCTATATGAAAGACTGAATTATCTTCCGTCCTTCTTCTTTTTATGGCCTACTGAAGGAGTATCCTGATCCATTCTCGGACGAAACAAAGAAAAAAAAACATCAGGCAGCGACAATTCTGGATAACCTACCCTCCGGGAGTTCGGAGGACAGAGCTAAGAGTTTTTCTTTCTTTTGTTTTTTTCTTTCTCTTGTTTATCTAAATCATTAGTTATTGTTCAAAATTAGTCAATTTTATAAACGTTACGAACATCATTTAAAAGATCAAATTCATAATTTTAGCTAATAATTACTGTTTAGTCTATTTATAAGCCATATAAATATTAATATTTAACACGTCAATCAAATACTACCTAATTCAATTCATTATCTTAATTTAAATTAACTTCAAACATCATTAATTATTTCTTTTTGCTATACTAAAAGGTCTAAATCACTGGTTCCCAAAGTGGGCGATAACGCCCCCTTGTGGGCGCTGCAGGTCTAAAGGGGGGCGGGGAGGAGACTCTTAGACACCGACTGAGCTCTCGACTCTCGACGCCTCGAATGAGATAAACGAGTTTATGCATGTTTGTCTTATTCCTGTCGGTGCGTGCTGCTTATGCAATCCTATATAAACAACGTAATATTTATTTTATTTTCATTTGCGGTTTCGCGCGTAATAGATAAGCAGTACTTAAGTTCAACACTTACTTACGTATTTCTCAAAACAAAACAATGTCGGAAGTAAAAAAGAAGAGACGGCAATACTGTGCGGAATATATTAAATTCGGATTCATTGAAAATCCTACAAACCCATCGTCGCCTTTGTGCCTTCTATGTCTAAAAACATTTTCGAATGAAGCAATGAAGCCTTCAAGACTGCAAGATCATTTGAATAAAATCCATCCAGATAAGAAAGACAAGAATGTAGCATATTTTCAAGACCTAGAGAAGAAGCATAATACTCAGCCAAGTGTAGCAAAACTCTTTTCGGCGGCTGCTAAGCAAGATGACGACGGACTTCGAGCTTCGTACAATATCTCTTTGTTAATTGCTCAAAAAGGCAAACCACACAACATCGGAGAAGAGTTAATTTTGCCAGCAATAAATGAAGTAATAACTACTGTGCTTCATAAACCGGCCGCAGATATTATCCGAAAAATTCCATTGAGTAATAATTCTGTGCAAAGACGAATTGATGAAATGGCCGGAAACATTGAAGAATCATTGTGCAATCATCTGAGGACTAGTCAATTCTCAATTCAGCTCGATGAGTCCACTTTACCAACTAATGAAGCATTGTTGCTGTCTTACGTGAGGTTTATTAAAGATGAGAAAATATGTGAAGAACTATTGTTTGCTAGAAATTTAGAGACCGATACAAAAGGCGAAACCATATTCAATACATTGGAAAAGTTTTGTGATGAGAATGAGATTCCCTTGAAAAATATTATATCAGTTCCTACGGATGGCGCTCCGGTTATGACAGGGTGCCATAAAGGCTTCATAGCGTACGTAAAAAATAAAATTCCAGATGTCCTTGCTGTACATTGCGTTATTCATAGACGACATTTGGTTGCTAGAAATTTAAGTGAACGACTATTTCAATCACTGCAATATGTCATCAAAGCAGTGAATAAAATCCGTAACTGCTCTTTGAATGATAGATTATTTCATCAGCTTTGTGTTACTAATGACGAAGATTTCAACCGTTTGTTGTTTCATACCGAAGTTCGTTGGCTATCAAGAGGCAATTGTCTGACTCGATTTTACAACCTGTTTGACTTTGTGATAGAGTTTTTGGAAACTAAAGATACAGAATTGCGCAACAAGTTCATTACATCAAAAAATGATATAGCTTACATGACAGACCTGTATAAATTGTTCAACAACATGAATCTCCAACTGCAAGGCGATGAACTAAATTTAATTAAAACAAAAAATGTCGTTGCTGCTTTCGCAGCCAAACTGCTTCTACACAAAAAGAATATGGGCAGACGTGAGTTTCACAATTTTCCGAATTTATCAGTATCCTGCAGTAACGACGACTTGTTTGCCTACTGCCAACATTTGGAAAACCTCCACATTGGCTTCACCGAACGATACCAGGATATTTTGAACTTGGAAATACCAGACTGGGTGTTGGATCTGTTTTCAAATGTCAACACAGCAAATCACCACATCTGGAAGAAGAACTTATAGAATTGACAACGAACGAGGAAATAAAAATCAAGTTCAAAAATGGTTACCAAGAATTTTGGCTACAAAAACCGATCCCGCAATTGTACCCTGGATTGTGGTCAATCGTTCAACGATTCTTGATAGCATTCCCATCGTCATATTTGTGTGAACGTGGATTTAGTGCTGTGGCAACGCTGTTTACTAAAAAGAGAAATCGTTTGCATGTTACCGAACGTGGTGACTTGCGGCTGTTCTTGAGTAAATTGGAACCTGATATCAACAAACTTATTAAACAGCATCAGATTCATCCTTCACATTAGTTTTTATATTAGAATCGATTATGTTTGTTTTATTTTGAATTTTGAATAAAAGATACTTTGTCTGAATACTATAAAGTTGCGTTTCAATAATCATTCTCATTGGCAGGTGTAGCCCGTAAAAGTTAACTTGAGACCTGAGCGCCGTTGTGTACTACCTACTACGCTCAGGTCTCAAGTTAACTCATTCATTCTAAACGAGACTTTTACTATAACAGTATAACACTATAACCCATAGTAAAAGTCTCGTTTAGAATGAATGTTTAATCTCCGCTAAAATAGCTCACAATAATTAATTTAATTTCAAGTTATAGTGGTTTTTAAGTAGGTGAAAAAATGGGGGCGCTAAAAAATAATTTATTCTCGAAGTGGGCAGTAGACAAAATAAGTTTAGGAACCACTGGTCTAAATAATTCCATTTTTAAGAAGTGCGACGTAATTTTTATTTATGTAACTTTTTTTTTAAAAAGAAGACGATCTATTCGAGTAATATAAGGTTTTCTTTGTAGAGTCTTTTTTCTTGGTTGCGCAAGTCGTAAACGTGATCAAGGAAATGTTGCAGCTACTAGACGTATTTATAAAGGCCGGTTTCCGAACCGAAGATGTCCATCAAATGACTTGATTTTACAAACCGTGCATAGATTAAGAGATCGCGGTACATTGCATCCAAGTTAACAGACTGAGCTACTTGGATTTCTTGGAGAATTCGCTACCCGATTATCTAGACGATATACCTATAGAAATACAGATCTTGTATGTGGTCACTTGCCCATTATTCTCGTGAACTGCGCAATTCTTTAAATCATTCATATCCTCGATGGATAGGACGAGGTGCTCGAATCCTATGGCATCCACGTAGTCCCGATTTAAATCCATTGGATTTCTTCTTACGATAACGGCGCTGATATTGTCAACGAAGATGATCTTCGGCAACGCACTTTTCAAGGTGCGGGCCATATCCGTGAAGACCGAGCCATGTCAAATCGTGTACTGCGAAGGTTTACCGATCGGTTGGAAGCTTGTAGTTACGCAAATGGCATATTGAACATCTCCTTTAAGCAGTGGACCTGTTTCACACAAATCTGCCCCTTTTAAGGTAAAGAAATTGTTATTAAAAAAAAGACGTAAGTATAAAAAAGAAAAAAAATATCAACATTCAATTACAAATTACAAACGTAATTTAATGTTTCTCGAATTTAATTGGAGTGAGAAATAGCAATTATTCAAATCTCCTCTCACATGCAATTGTCGCTAAACTTGTTGCGTTTAATTCTACAATTTGACAAGATATCTCCTGCCGAAGAACGTAGACGCAAACACGTCGCGACGTCTGCTATCCAACTGTACGGATAATTAACATTTGTATGAAAAAAAAAAAACCACATCCGTCCAGAAACGTGCATATATCGATATTTCACTGTCGTTACAGATCATCAGTACACGATATTCTGACCTAGACATGATTTTATTATTATACTTTCGTGTATATGTACGAATTATATTGAATTTAATTGGAGTGAGAAATAGCAATTATTCAAATAGATTTGAATAATTGCTATTTCTCACTCCAATTAAATTCAATATAATTCGTACATATACACGAAAGTATAATAATAAAATCATGTCTAGGTCAGAATATCGTGTACTGATGATCTGTAACGACAGTGAAATATCGATATTTGCACGTTTCTGGACGGATGTGGTTTTTTTCATACAAATGTTAATGTTTCTCGCCGTGAATTTCTAAATTACAAATTTCATATCACCACAAAACTGTTATACCGTTTAAAATTTTTAAAGAAACTCGATATTGTATTTTTTTCGGGATATTATAAAGGTTAGGCCATCGATCTACTTACAAATAGTAACAGAACAGCTGAGGCATAACAAAATTTATATCTAGGAAATGAATGAATACATGTTTATAGAACTTCTCACGCAAAGACGCATTACATTATTGAAATGTGAAGGGAATTTTTTTGTAAACCTGAACAAATAACTGCCTATTTGTTTGTTGAATCGACAACATATAAACGTATAATTGCTATTTAGCTAGATTCAATCTGAATATATGACCGTATTTGAAAAGTTTGTGTTCCTAAATTTCCGCAAAAATTAAAGTTTCGATGGAATAAAATTTATTGTAGATTTAAATTGTTGTTTTACGATCTATTATACAGGGTGTCCAGAAACTCTCCTGACAAACGAAGACCGGAGATTCCTCTGATAATTTTAAGACAATTAAACCCAAATTCACCTAGTCCGAAAATGCTTCCTAAGGGAGCTAGAGTTCTTTGAAGATGGCGCCTTGTATTTATTTTTTTTAAATTCCTCCAGAACGCTTCTATTTAGAAAAACAAAAACTGGTATGCTTATTTATCCTCCAGAGATGAATCGATTCCATCAATTGCGAATTTCTAGTACCGGTCATAGGCGTCCGTTTTGGGTAGGTCAACGGTTATTTTAAGGCATAACTTTTTTGTTTTTAACTTTTAAGCATTTGTGACACTAGATTATTAAATTTTCAGGTATTCCAGTATTAAAATGTACTCTTACTTTAAGTCGGTAGGATACACCGTTTTCTAGAAAAATCGATTTGTAAATTTTTCGTTTTTTCTTCATTAAAGTTCAATTTATTATGTACCTACTTATTTTTAGCGACGAAGTTGGCTTGGACTATCAAGGCATGGATGAAAATTAATTTAATAAACTAAAAACAAATTATTTATTACAATGGAACGAAACTAACAAAAAAAGAACAAGTATCAAAGGTAGATTGTTACAAAAGTTGCTCGATGTGATGACCATTAGTCTCTATGCATAAGTTTACCCTTTTGCTTTGAGAACGCCGAATTCTTGCAAAAATTCCAAAGTTATTTCTAAATTCGTTGCAAGCAACTTGTATCCTTAGCCAGAGTTGTGCGCGATTTTGTATCGGAACGGAATAAACAAATGCTTTTATGTATCCCCAAACACAATAATCGCAAGGATTCAAATCCGGCGACCATGCTGGCCAAGCAACTGGACCGCCTCTTCCAATCCAATGGTCTTCGTAGTTATTATCTAGAAAGTCTCGTACATTCCTGCTAAAGTGGGCCGGACAGCCGTCCTGTAGAAACCATAAGTTTTGCCGAATATTTAAACGCACCTCATCTAACAAATCAGGTAAAATATTTTGCAGGAAATGTAAGTAATCAGCACCATTTAAACGAGCAGGTAATTCCACAGGTCCAAGTAGATAATCGTCAACTACTCCTATCCAGACGTTTATGCTAAACCTATGCTGATACTTAAATTCTTGAACAACGTGGGGATTGTCACCAACGTACGAATAATAATGTGCATTGAGTACATTAAAAATTCCATTTTTTGAGAATGTAGCTTCGTCACCAAACGAAATGTTCCTGAAGAAATCTTCATCTTGATTTTTCTGATTTTGTAACCATCTAGCGAATTCTACGCGAGCAGGAAAATCTCCTTCTAGCAGTGGTTGCACCTTTGTAAAATGAAAAGGATATAAATTTTCTTTGTGTAAGATATTTCCTACGGAAGATTTTGAAATTGTGGGGTACATGGCAGATAGTCTTAGAACGCTAATTTCTGGATTTTCCTCAACTTCCATTAAAATAACATCTTCATGTTCTGCTGTTACATCATTATTTCTCCCTGTTTCATTATTTTTTGGGACCACTGAACCTGTTTCTCTTAATCGTTGATGAAGAGCTGTAAATGTTGAGTGAGTGGGATGCTGACGATTGGGAAATTTATCAGCGTATCTACGTTGCGCCGCTCGAGCGTTACACCTCATTTCGCCATAAACTAAATGCATATCGGCGTATTCCTCATTAGTAAAAACCATTTTTTTTTTAATTGAAATCGTTGTGTTTGAATAACACAAAGTAAAAAATGAAAAGATAAACTTCGCGAACTGACAACAATTTGACAATAAAAAACGTAGGTTTTACTTCTGTTGGCAGTTCAGAGCTAACTATTGCAAAAAATAAAAAATTGAACTTTAATGAAGAAAAAACGAAAAATTTACAAATCGATTTTTCTAGAAAACGGTGTATCCTACCGACCTAAAGTAAGAGTACCTTTTAGTACTGGAATACCTGAAAATTTAATAATCTAGTGTCACAAATGCTTAAAAGTTAAAGACAAAAAAGTTATGCCTTAAAATAACCGTTGACCTACCCAAAACGGACGCCTACGACCGGTACTAGAAATTCGCAATTGATGGAATCGATTCATCTCTGGAGGATAAATAAGCATACCAGTTTTTGTTTTTCTAAATAGAAGCGTTCTGGAGGAATTAAAAAAAAAATAAATACAAGAACTTCAAAGAACTCTAGCTCCCTTAGGAAGCATTTTCGGACTAGGTGAATTTGGGTTTAATTGTCTTAAAATTATCTGAGGAAACTCCGGTCTTCGTTTGTCAGGAGAGTTTCTGGACACCCTGTATACAGCCTGTATAATAGTCAAAATAGTCACTAACTAAACACATTTATACATATAATTATACATACTAAGTTCTGCTCCTTCATATAGTCGAGAAAGATCTTTGATAATGATTAAAATACCGGAACAATATTGTTAGGAAAACAAGACCAAAAAATTGAAACTGATCCAGTGTTTTTATCATTTGAATTAAGTAGAATAAAATTATTTACAACACAGCTTATTGTACTTACCTGCACAATAGCTCTTTGCAGTTGTAATTTTCCATTAAGTACCTTACCGTTCTATATATAAGTATAATAAAACTTCAAAGGTGGTTAATAGAAAGTAATACATAATTCAATATTGGCAGTTAACAGACGATAGTTTTCTACGAATGTATGTATACTCAGGCTTACTATCATGACGTGGGTATTACTTTTCACGTAATTATATGATTATATGTGGTTGCTACGCGACACATTACAACGTTCATGTACATAATGAGGGGTAAGAATAGAGCTTGCCGAGGACACCCGTTGTAGTTCACATTTACTTAGTGTTTTCTGTGTAACATTTGTCAGTTATGAGTTAAGAGTTTAATATAAATTAATCCACGCGACGTTTGCTAATTCAAAATTTATAAATTGAACATGCTAAATTTACACACTACATGGAGTACTAATTAGCTATTAATATTCGCGTATTTACCTGTGGAGAAGTTCTGTCTGTTCAGGCAATGTAAATTAAAGTTTCATACCTCGATTAATGATTATAATATTGCTATTTAGAGAACGTACATAAATTAATATATCATCTACACACTTTATTCCAAAAATATCGGGAATGGCTTAAAAAAATAAAAATTGTTATGAAATCTTGACAAAAGCCATTATCTATAGAAATATAACAACTACACGTTCAAAAAGTGTATGAAATTACGTTTTATGCCATTGATTGCAATGGTGTTGAGGACGTTGTCGCTGGTTCTTGAATATCTTTAATTAATGCAAACGATTTCCTTTTATCGCACGGAAACAAATCGCTTGAATATAGGAATTATTTTCGAAGCAAAAAGGCATTTTTGACAACTCATTAACGTGTAATAATTGGACCCCCTTATGTAATAAGGAACCAAATGCCAGGCTATGTAGTTTTGAGTAATCATTTTCGAAAGAAATGTGTATTTATAAAATTTATGACGGGTGCATAAGCAATATTAATTTTTTAATGGTTTATTGTCTATATAATGACTAGAGAACGGACACGCTTACCACCCAGTGCAGTACTGGCGAAAGGCTGTATTTCTAAAATATTTAATTTTATTAATATAATTGGAAAACGAACGGGTGATGATCTATAAAATTACGAAATACATATTTATTTGTTGAAAAGTTGTATTTATAAAGTTTTTAATTTTATTTATATAATTGGAAAACAATGGTGATCTATAAAATTACGAAATACATATGTATTTGTTGAAAAGTTGTATTTTTAAAGTTTTTAATTTTATTTCTATAATTGGAACATTTTTATTTGTTCATTTTGTCGTTCAAGTTGAGTAAAGGAGTATTAATATTGACTAGCAATAGTTTCTCAAGGTTCTCTTCTGTCAATTTTGTCCTCTTTGAATTAAGTACATCCTTATAAATAGAAATCGTCCTTTTTATATCGCAACTGGTTATAGGTGCATACTGGAAATATTCTTTTATTTCTTCATATTTAGCCGTTAGATTTTGTGGAATTGTCTCCATACATAATTGCTGCAATGTAATTAAATCTGGATTTCTATTAAGAATTGCTTCAAACTTTTGCCGAAGGCCACATCCGAAGTCACTTGGAATACTTTTAAAATTATTAACAGCCACATCTAATGTGGTTAATCCGTCATTTAATTTGAGATTTCGATTTTCAAAATAAGTGATTAGTTTTGGCAATTTTCCAAAGTGTTCGCGAAGAAAGTACAACTGATTTTTTAAATTTGGGATTTGTGTGAGCTCCTTGCACTCACCAATACTTCTAGCATCCTCCTTTAGCAGTGTTACGAAATGTTTTAGACTATCGAAATTCTCAGCATAATAACTAGTAGCTTCCAGCCATGTTCCCCATCTAGTTATTACTGGAGTGGGAGGCAGGGACAGAGATGGAAATTTTTCCCTGAAAAGAGCTACTCTCAATGCTGCTTTTCTGAAAACTTTTTTAAAAGCTGATACAAGTCTATCAACTTCCGGAAAAGTGTCTCTGATATATTCACAGATTCTGTGGAGAGCATGTGCTACACAAGTAATATGCAGCATATTCGGATATGTTTTCTTCAATAGTCTGCCTGTTTTTAACATATACGCAGCACTATCACTGACAAATAAAAGTATTTTTTCTTTGTACGTGGCGTCCGAATGAAGCATTTTTTGCATATTCTCCTTAATGGTTTCAGCATGTTTCCGCATCAACTCTATTTATAACACTTGTTGCTATTATTAAACAATGCTCTAGATCTAAATAAATGAAAACTAAAAATGTGTGCGTAAGTTATTGGAACTGAACGAAATTCAATGCACACTCTTACGTCGAAATAATTGGTAGAAATAGATTCAATCAAACGATATTAAACAGGATCTATCACAAAAATTACGATGTAATTAACAGTTAAAACTATGAAAACAAGAAACTTACTCACAGCACTTTATTTATCTCACGAAATATAAACTAATGAATAAAATACATTATAAAAACCCCGCTTCTATCTACGCTCATGAAAACACTTTAAAAAGCACTATATTCTCGGAATACAATAGCTGGCTTGTCCATTGTTATCGCGGCGAGACCAGGTGTCCGAGTAAGTCAAACAAATACTTCATTGAATTACGCCGGGATGTACTGAGCGACGTTATACACAATTCCAATTGCCGATTGCGTTTTATGGAAATTGCGTCCGTTCTCTAATAATGACATTATCGAAGTACACAAAATAAAAAAAAAGACAAAATTTAGCGAAAAAAAATGTCTCTTATATAAAAAACACGTTACTAGTTTCCAAAACAATGATACAAAATGAAATAATAATAATAAGTTATGTTTTTTATTTAATCTCTGCCAGTTTCCAATTCAAAATCCAGAGCTTCTACATTATACTCATTAATATCTGCCTCCTGTAATGGATCTCCGTTTAAATGTGAATAAAAAGGTTGATCTGCAGCCGGAATTAAATACCTGTATGACGTTATATCATTCAATTTGGCCTGTGCTGCTGGCTTGGATTTTTATAAAAAATTAGGTTTATCCTGTTGGAGCCTAATTTCCTTAATATGCAGTCAGTTAATTTTTCCTTCATTTATATCTTTCTTTCTGTTGGTTATCAGTTTTTGGATTTTTCCTGTCCCCAAAATGTCGTTCTTTTCTAAAAATACAATTCTTATCTCATTGCTCGTCCTACATCCTTTAATGATGTTTGCCTAGTCTTCAGGAGAAAACAGTTTTTTTGCCTTGTTAAGGCTCATTAGATATCACCGAAATCACTGTCATTAGGAAGAAATGAATGAATAGAAGTCAAAAATTTCAACTGAATGCTGTCCAAAAACTGGTTTTCTTCAAGCACGCATTTCAATAGTAATATTATTACATTACGATTTTGGCACCCACATGAGTCGCTCCTAAGTATGAGTAACTGTTTCAGGAATATTGTTTTTCACATATTTTTTAATACAGGATCCTATTTCCTGCGCTCCACGACCAGCCTGACCCCCTATCCAAAGATTACAGATAGCTTGGTTATTTTTTCTAGAGTTTTCGGCACTTATATAGCCATAACTGCCGTCTGTAAAATACAATGTTTGTAGACAGACGAGGTAGAGAAAGTGTCTTTTCCATGTCAAATGTCAGTGTTTCCAGTTCATTATTTTCAAAAGCTTCTTTTAAGTCAGCCTTCATTCGTTTTCTTGTACATTCAGTTTAGAGCAAATGTGTGTCATGTTCTGATTTCAGTAGCTGTTTCTCCTCATTGCATAGGTGTCCTTTTTGGGAGATTTCGTCTTAAGGTTGAATTCTGTTAGGAATATTTTCCTGTAACTGGATAAATAATTTGGAGACTCTTCTTTATATAGCTTATACATCAGGGGAAATATTGTATCAATAGGCAAAAATCCTTGCTTATTTCTTTTTGTCCTACAGTAATGAGATTTATACCTCAGGAAATTATTAATGTGGTTTATGACGCAATTTCTTTGATGTTTCGTCATTTTGTTGTGGCCACCAGCTATGCTCCGTTTATACGAAACTGAAAGAGTTTAGTTGATAGTTACAACGTATTTATAAGCATTTCTCTACAAGCGTGTAAATTGTTCGGTAATGTATATATAAGCGAAAAATTAGGCTTATTGGCATCATTCGAGTTTCTCTTTCTCTTTACATGTTGTTGTTTAACATTTTGCTGTGTATCTTTCTAACGAGACAAATTGAAAATAAGATAGAGCTGAAACAACTGTGAAAACTTTGAGACGGGTCAATTTTGAATGCACCCTGTATTAGCACCGATACAACAAATTTAATGTTTACTATATATAGAGATTTTTTATTATTTTCTGCAATATGTTCAAAATGTAAGAAAACAGATCGTGTTAGAAAAACGCATCTATGTCTAGTTGTTAAATTCATATTCAATGTTTAATGATTTAGTTTATCAATATTAAAATCTAGAATTTAAGAATATGGAATACGAACCAAAATATAAAAGAATATTTAGAACATTGTAAATAGATGCAAAATTTCATAATCAACATTTAAATTTTGCAGATTTCCTCAATAAATAAACATTGTTTGATTTGACAGGCAAGGAGTACGTTAATCCATTATAATCTTAGAAAATTATGTATTTATTACTACATAATATATTCACAACAAACTGGAATAGCCTAAAAAGACAATAAGAACTTTATAATAAAACAGAACATGATATAATATGTTTTAAAATTGACATTTTGTAATGCCTACTTATAAGAATAGTACGGCATTCATTTAAAAATTTGTGTAACTAACCAAAAGGGAGGATTAATGATATCGATAATACTTCAAAGATTCCATATTGTACAAAACCAAACTTAATATGGTATTTGTTACCTATTAAAGATAGCTATAACAAGTGTTCATTTGAAAAGTCAATCTAGTAGCATGTGATTTACTGAGAACATTTTGAAGTATGTCGTAAATCAAAATTTACTACTTAACCTACGTAGTCGTATATTTTGACAGTTTCATACATACAAATAAATAACAAATAATATGTATTTATTGAAAACTATAACAAATGTTGAAAATGTTGTCCTTCAAGATCAATGCACTTTAAAATCTTCCGGTCAAAATTTCTGATGATATTCTGCAACATTACTGGATTGTTATTAATTTCAATGCATTTCTGTTCGATTCTCTGTAGCATATCATTCAAATTCAATATAGGTGTTCGAAATATGTTTTTTTTAGAGGCCAGAGAAGGCCACAAAAAGATGTCGCAAGGTGTTAAATCGCATGAACGTGCAGGCCAGGCAATTTCAGTATTTCGACTAATTATACGCTCATCAAAAAATTCTCTTAAATAGTCCAAAGATTCTGCAGTACAGTGACAAGGTGCTCCATCTTGTTGGAAATACGCATTTTGAAGTTCATCATCATGCAACTGATTGACAAATGGATGTAAAATTTCTGTACGGTACCTTTGAGCATATATCGTTCCCTGAAAAAATATTGGTCCAATGATTCGCCTTTGGCTTATCGCTGACCAAACACCCATTTTCTCTAGATGTGGCGATTCTTCATTAATTACATGTGGATTTTCACTAATCCAAATTCTTGTATTTTGTGAATTTAGGTATCCCGTTTTATAAAACCATGCTTCATCAGTAAAGATGACTCTTTGCGAAAGTTCTCCATTATTGCAATATTATTATTATTATTATTGTATTATTGTAATATTATTACAAACCAATTACAAAACTTTAGTCTAAGTGGGTAATAAATTTCTAACAATTCTTGTACTGCTGTGACACGGTATGGATAAAGTTGCCTATCTTTTCTTAATAACTTTTGAGTTGTACCAACAGAAAGGTTTATTTGTTGACTCAAATGTCGAACTGATGTTTGTGGTTCATTTTCCATTATTTCTTCAACACGATTTACAACTTGAGGTGTACGTTTCTTAACTGCTCCGCTGCCTGATTTTCTTAAGAGACTACCAGTTTCAGAAAAAAAGTTTTAAAGTTCCATCCAAAGTATTCTTAAATTGTATATAATCTATTACAAAATGTGGAAACTCAACTTGAAATTCTACCATGCAATCTTGAACTGAATAAACCCATAAACCATGAATTTTATTACCACTTCGAAAATAAGCCTGGACTAAAAAAAAATTTATGTTCTAAAGTGAAAGCCATTTTAAAACTGAGAAGCAATTTATTTAAACCAGAATCGACGCACGATTATTTTATGCACTAACTGATATTTGTGATTGACATTATCAAATGTCACTTGGATTTACGTTTACGGAACAGCAAACACATATTAATATATTTGCGTCTTTTTTTATCAAAATTTCAAAGTAACCTAGATTAGATTGACTTTTCAAATGAACACTTGTTACATATATAATATATATATAAATATATTTATGTATATATACCAGGTGATTCAGTTTGGTATTCGCCCACCTGTAACTTTTTTACCTTTAGAAAAAAGTATAATAAACCATATATATTCGTTAATCCGATGGCAAAGCCTATTGGATGGGATCAACAATTTATCTTTGCAATGACATCTGTCAAAAAAGTGACTGTCAACTTTTTTTTTTCAAATGACACCCTGTATATTTTTTTACAACATTTAATAGGTATTTTATTTCTAATTCCAAATATGTATCACTATGATAAAATAATAAGAAAGAATCACAAAAATAATAAAAGTTTATTCAGATGCGTAACAAGTAGATGACGATGAAAACAATTGTTAGGAAAATTTATTTAATAATTTTAGCAAAAAAACTTAGTTCATCAAATGCTCGAAATGTGCACCGTTCATCTCAAGACACATTTCAGCCCTATGTAATACCTCCTGAGTACAGACACGCAAAAGAACTTCTTGAGTCAATTGACGACATGCATGTTTTATTCTATTCTGCAGATCTTCCAAATCAACTAGAGGTGTTGTATAAACCCTCCCCTTAAGATATGGCCACAGAAAGAAATCAAGTGGCGTGAGATCCGGAGATCTGGGGGCCACTTTACTTCCACACTACGATTTCCAATCCATCTCCCAGTATAAACTTCATTTAAATAATTGGTGACAATTCTACCGCCATGAGCTGGTGCGCCGTCTTGTTGTAATATCAGATTTGACCGTATTTGTAACGGAACATCGTCCATATATTCGTATAATTCCTCCCTTAAAAATTGTAGATACATTTCCGCCGTGAGTGTGCCTTCATAAAATTTTAGTATAATAATTTTTCCATTAAGGATGCCGCACCACACATTTATTCCCCAAACATTTTGAAAATTGGTTTCTCGAAGCCAGTAAGAATTATGTTCTGACCAATAGTGGCAATTGTGGCGATTCACTTTTCCATTGTTATGAAATCGAGATTCGTCTGACCACATGATAAGATGTAAAATCCCAACTTCGTGGGCATAGTTCAGCCAGGCTATAAAGTTTACCCGTTCGTCGTAATCTCGAGGAAGCAAAGCTTGATGTACGTGATTTTTAAATGGATGCAGTTTATTATATTTCAAAATCCGTTGAATTGACAAAAAAGGAATATCAGTTTCATCGGCTATTTGCCGAATGGATATGTGGGGATCAACACTTACTCGAGCTAAAACTGCAATTGCATTGTCTTCATTTCTTGTAGTCCTTGGTCTAAAAGCACTTCTCTTCTTTTTGAAACTCCCAAATGCACCCAAATTTCTTGCTAGTTTTGCAAATAATTTGTCGGATGGCAATGATCTCTCTGGATACCGTTGTTGGTATATTCGTCTAGCGACCTTACTATTTTTTTGGCATTCTCCATAGATTAAAATCATATTTAACTTCTCTTGGTTTGAATACACAGCCATTTTTTAAAGAAATTACAACCAAGTGACGCGCCGTGATATTTGTTGTTGACAGTTAAAAGTGAATTGAAATTATTTTCATGGGTAAATATTTTTTTCCTAGAACTTACATTATCTCCACGATTTTAGTGATTAATTCTGTTACTCTATCCAAAAGTAAAGAGTGTGATACATATTTGGAATTAGAAATAAAATACCTATTAAATGTTGCAAAAAAATATACAGGGTGTCATTTGAAAAAAAAAAGTTGACAGTCACTTTTTTGACAGATGTCATCGTAAAGATAAATTGATCATCCTATCCGATAGGTTTTACCATCGGATTTGCGAATATATATGGTTTATTATACTTTTTTCTAAAGGTAAGAAAGTTACAGGTGGGCGAATACCAAACTGAATCACCTGGTATATATATAGACAATTTCTTAGCCGTTCATTTAATATATCATTTGATCAATTCCTGGAGTTTTCGGCTTTTATATTAAATATTTTCAAATTAGTATGTTATTTTGCGAAGTAAATGTGAATGTAAACATTGTTGTGTATAAATTACAACGACAATAAACAACAACAAAGTATTCTTAAATTGTATATAATCTATTACAAAATGTGGAAACTCAACTTGAAATTCTACCATGCAATCTTGAACTGAATAATCCCATAAACCATCAATTTTATTACCACTTCGAAAATAAGCCTGGACTAAAAAAAATTTTATGTTCTAAAGTGAAAGTCATTTTAAAACTGAGAAGCAATTATTTAAACCAGAATCGACGCACGACTATTTTATGAATTAACTGATATTTGTGATTGACATTATCAAATGTCATTTGGATTTACGTTTACGGAACAACAAACACATACTAATATATTTGCGTCGTATTCAATCAAAATTTCAAAGTAACCTAGATTGACTTTTCAAATGAACACTTGTTATGTTTGTTTATACATAATAAACAATCCAGTTGTCAAACTATGTTTGAAACTTGAAGGTTATCGCAGCACGATCGCATGAAAGACAGAATAAGCTAGTCAATTAGCAAGAGAAGAAATATACGGATACATTCAAACGTTAAGGATAAAGAAGGCACATGGAACTGAACATATAAGATAAAGATGGAGTGAGTATAAATTAAAATACAATTTGTGAAAATTTTTATTTCGTTAGAAAACATTAAAAATCGAAATAAGAACGTGTTTTAAAATATAAAACATAATTTAAAAGAAAAGACTAAGAGGACTTACTTTACATTTGAAAAGACACCAGCCATATATGTACATATATAGAAAATTTTTCAAAAAAGAAAGACTTTCTTGAAATCCATTGAAAGTAGTGGTTAGAGATACTTCGGTATGATATATTACGTGTTTAAAACTTTGAAACTCGTAAATTGAAAATTTTAAGATTACTAATATCATATGGATTATTGATTAATTGCGACCTTAATTCTAATTCCTGTTTTAAAAACAGAAGAAATAACACGACATCTTTTAAATCGCAAATAGGGAAAGGTCTCACAAGCATTTAAAGATATCTGGGTTTTGACTCATAATTAAAAATCTTCATTAAGTAATTGAGATTTCAAATAAAACCAATTGTGTTATATTAAGTATCTCATGTGGTAGGGTATATTCTCGTCACATGAATATTAAATAGTACATTGCTCTTTTAAAATATTACTGTTTTGGAAGAACTACCAATAAATCCATAAGCTTCGCGGATTTATAAATTTAAAACAGAACCACTGTCACACCTTGGCATTTTGTAGAACATTATACTCACTGGTCTAATGTGATACACAGGTATGTTTGCAAGATTTATTAAAATCAAACAAAGACCTTCAAAGTTATATTTTTAGATATTTAGATTTTTCTCTCTTTATTACATTGAATGCTAGGCCTAGTTGCAAAGAACCCCCTTTTGAAAACAAAAACCCTGGGAACAATTTATAAGAGCCTAAGCAATAAATATGTGTGTGTGACAATTCAGGTTTGATAATAGAAGACCATTTTGGAAATCTAAGTACACAGCAATATGTAGATAAAAAAGTGGTTTGACAATTGTAATCAGCTAGGTTCCAATAGCTATTAAAAAAACTTTCCTTTCATCAGACGATTAAATGGTACTGATTTTTCCATACATATTTAAAATCTTAAAATTTTTTCCTATTTACAAATTTGCATTTTGCAGAGTAGTATTGTGTAACATTGCTATTGCAATTTTTCTTCCTAACCTTTCGATCTTGTTCTGTGTATTTTCTCTTTTAACCCTTCTTTGGCTTACCTTTGTGAACTTCTAGCTCTGCAAGTATTTCAGATTCTTTTACACCTTCTGTGGCTATATCTACTGCATCTGACAGACTACTTTACTTTATAATAACAAACTGGATATTTTATTGGCTGTATCTGAATATACCCATTTATCAACCAATCAATTAGCGGCCAATTTAAATATTTCACAGTCATTGATCGTGTCATTTTTAAAAAGTGAAAAGTATAAACCTTATAAGGTACACCTTGTACACGAGTTAACGGAAGATGATTTTGATAGGAGATTACAATTTTCTGAAGAAATGTTAAATATTTGCAATAATAATGAAAATTTTGTCAACAATATTATTTTCTCTGACGAAGCTACTTTTTGCCTTACCGGTGAAGTAAACGGACATAACTGCAGATACTGGTCATCGGAAAATCCCTCTTGGTTTTTGGAGCACCATACGCAGTACCCCCAAAAGGTTAATGTTTGGGTTGGCATTCTAGGCGGTCATATTATCGGTCCCGTTTTCATCAATGGCAATTTAACTTCGGCTCTGAAAAGCAGTTATTGCAAAATGAAATAATACCTGCTTGTGCTACGCTCTATCCTCATGAAAACAATGAACACCTGCCCAATGACAGTATCTGCTTCCAGTAAGATGGCGCCCCACCACATTATGGTGTAAATGTTCGTGAATATCTGGACAACGTTTTTCCCCACAGATGGATTGGAAGACGAGGAACCATTGAATGGCCAGCCTGTTCGCCAGATTTAAGTCCTTTAGATTTTTTTCTTTGGGGATACGTAAAAAACAAAGTTTACAAAGATAAGCCCGATAACGTCGTAGATTTACAAATCCGAATTACCAGAACGATACAAGAAATTCCCCGAGATTTTTTACAGAACTCTGTTCGGGGTTTTGTAAATCGATTGGGTCATTGTCAAATTACTAATGGACGACAATTTAAACACTTACTTTAATTTACTTTGTTAATAATTTGTTTAATTTTTCTTGTAAAAAAGTTATTGAAATGAATTTTAAAAATACAAAAATATTATTGTAAAGAGAAAAAAATTCTCTATCGAATGGTAGAGCAAAATTTACCAGTTCCCATTAAAAAAAAATCTATCTAAAAAAACAATTGATGAAAAAAAATTCAAGAGGCGGGTAAAAATATTTCCAATTTCTGAGAATACCATTAAGTCATAAAATAAAAAATATATACTTTTAAGTAAAATGTTTTACAGTACCGCTTGTTATATCTGAAGAAACCGTTGTACGGTGAAACAGCTGTTATATATTATTAAATATTATTAAATAAAGTGTAAATCTAATACAACATTGTGTGTGTTTTTATCATTATTCTATATTTTAGGTCAATATGTTACTCGACAACCTCTTCTGACAATACTAAGAGATAGAGATCTATTTAAGGAAAGAATTTAATCCCTTGGAAAATTTTAAGAAAATATTGGTTCTTGTTGGCAAAAAGATGATCCTCGAAGAGGACTGATAAACACAATTGATCATACGGAAAAAGAAATAGTAAGATGGTGGCAAAGAGATGTAGGATTTGATCGCAATGAAATTGCTCCAATAATAATTACTGATGACTTAACTAGTTATAGTGATTCAGATAATGAATAAATTGTATTAATATTACAGATTATCATCAAATTCTTGAAATAGTTTAGTCTTAACTTATATTAGATATTTATGAACGCACATGTTTGTAAATTTAGAGTGTATGTAATGACATATTTGTAACTATATAAACTAGAAATATAAGTTATTATTAATATATTGTGATTAAACGCCGTTCACGGTTTGAAGACGTGCACGTCTTCTGATGTCAAAACAATGTTACGAAATCATTTGCAAAATCCATTGGGAAAATCGATTAGTTTACATTTTAGGTTAGGGTAGTAAACGCTTATGTCAAACTTGCTATATTTAGGTTATAAGTAGAGCTGAGGATGTTTGCGGTATAACCATGGTTATATCATGTATCCATAGTAAATTACTATGGTTATATGATATAACCATGGTTATACCGCAAACATCCTCAGCTCTAGTTATAAGTTATAAAACTTATAAATAACAGAATTAATTAATTCTCTTACAAAGTAATCAAACAATAAAAACAGGTATAAATAATAAATAGAATACTAAAAAGACATTTGTGTTACAAACAGTATATGTGTTGAAAGAAAATGAAAAGTACCAGGTATTATAAACCAACAACTTAAAAATAAGTGACACATTAATCTGAAAATAAATCGTCGTCATTCTCAGAGTCTTCGTCAAGATTAATAATAAATTCGCCATCGCATTAACGGTGGCAGACGGAGAACTAAGTGGCTATACTGATGAGCCAGATTATCAATTTTATAGACCGGTGCAGATCTATTCCTAAAGAGAATTATAAGCACAAATATGCCTCCAATTAGTACGTACGCTCTTCTTGGATCATCCTTTTTATAATGGTACCTAATGTTCCACAACACTTTCCATAAAGATGTTTTACCACCCATAAAAATATCCCTTTCAACATGTATAGTATTTAAAGATGTTGGTAATATGTTGTTCTATAATTATACTACAATTATGATACAGTCAATTTTTTCAAAAATCTTACTATTTCTGTACATCTACCTTTCCTTATAGCAGCTTCAGCGAAGTAATCAATCTCCACAATAGGTTCATGTTTCCGTTTGAGACTGCAAATTGCGTGTCCTTTTTGTATTTACGAGGAAATTCTGCTGACAGATGTCACGTTTACTCCTAAAACTTTTGCCATGCGCTACAAAAAAAAGTGTAATATGTAATATCTGGTTCGTGTTAATGGACTACACCTATACGTATTTTTTCGCTTATGTACTAGCATAGCTAGTCAAGCGAAAGGTCGCCTTTTTCGGCATAGTCTCTTTCGTCCGTCAGATGTCACTTATTAAATAGTGCCACCTTATAGGACGAAATTTGCTATATCTTGTAGGCGATTTCAGCGTAAATGTATATACAGATACAAATCTGTTCTTAAAAAGATTTGTATCATTTGTATTACATCGCTTCACTAGCTTGACTGATGACGCCTATAGATGGCAGAAACACATGTCTTAAGTAGAAGAAAATGCTGAAAATACGAGGTGTATTGTCCATGTGTACAGTTACAGATATGTATATTGCATGTCTGTTTCATTTGTAACAAATGCGTAATACGTGCAATAACGTATTGATATACTTAAACCTTTTTGTATGTAATATGAAATTATGGCAAAATACAAATACGATTTTACTTCTCTCACCGCTGGTAAAGGCAGCAACGGTCAATCATTATAGCGTTCAGCTTCACAGTTTGCAAATGCGGGTGCAACAAATCGCTTACATTGGCAATAAAACGTTTTCGGCATTTCAAACCAAGAGTAAATAAACACACGTGAAATATGACCGAACGATATGTGTGAACATTGAACATTCGCACCAACATAAATATGCATTCGCAATAACGTTGATGTATAAATATTATAGTTCGTTTATTGTTTTTGTGATGGTGATTCCGAAAATACTGTTGATGATGTGCACGACTTCCAATCGTGAACGGCGTATAATACTCTTTCAGAGTATATACGACTTAGTTACAATTTATTAAAGAAGAAACAAAAGCCTTCAGTTATTGTATTTTAATATAGTATGTACACAGTAGAATTATTAGTCTTGTAATTACCTCCTATAAAAGTTACTAATAAAATATAAACTTACGTATTAATAAAAATCATTAATGAAAATCACAGTTGTTTATGTATTTTAATTTTTCTTTACAATTTCTGTTGAAGTTTGTTACATAATCTATATTCTCTTTTTTCACTTCAATATTTCATAAATAGAACCATAAAAAATGCTTTTTTTAAATTCAAATAAATAAGTACTTCTGAAGGAATAATCTAAATTATAGGTTAATAGTTAACGATGTCTGCCAAAAATGGCAAGCGTCTTACATTGCAACGCTGAGTAAACAGGCGTCATCGTTTCGTCATGAATTTTTAATGACGTGCAAATGAATTTAGAAAATTTTTATTAAAGCAAAAACGTAATGGGTGATATTTTTACCAAATAAGCTAAAATTGAAATTATAGGTATAAATATTGATACAATAAAACTTTCATAAACACAACTTAAAATTTGTGTTCTTTATTAACAAGAAATAAAATATTGTGAAGGATGTTCTAATTGTGCTTGCACGAGAGTTTAGTTTGGAAATCGCTCGTAAATGTACATTCAGAAGCAGTTCGAGTAATATGAAATTTAGGAAAATTGAATCTTGAATAACTAAGTTTTGACGGTATGTAATAATTGTATCTATTCACTTAAAAGTTTCCTTATGATATATTTCGTAATACAATTAAAGTTGCAAACTGAATATACAGAGTTTGAGAGAACTTGAAGCGAGATTGTCGCTTGACGCACACACATTTTATAATAATATAATTCAATGAGTAGGATCAACAAAATTAACATTAATGGTTTATTTATTATGACGTTGTGCAAGAGATAATTCGTAACAATATCTTTATTATGGGAAATAATATAAAATCGAAAATAAGGATACAAAAAAGTAATGCCCATATAAATATAAAATAACAGAATAATTTGAAACATACATGAGTGAGTAAAAACCTCACTAGTTTTGTAAGTATTTTTAATAATATAAAATATCATTAAAAATCTGGTGTGAAGAACACAATACAAATGAAAACAGACATGCAATATACATATCTGTATCTGTAGTAATCTGTACACATGGACATACACCTCGTATTTTCCAACATTTGCTTCTGCCAAAGACACGTATTTCTGTCATCAACTATAATAAGACTTCGTCAATTTGGCTAGTGAAGTAAAGCTTAATAAATCGCCTCATAGGTATAGCAAATTTTGTCCTATCAGGTGGCACCAGATAATATCTAAAGACATCTGACGGACAAAAGAGACTATGTCGAAAGTGACAATTTTCTCTTGATCGGCTATGCCGGCACAGAAGAGAAAAAAAATACGTATATAGGTGTAAGTCCATTAACACGATGCGGGATGGCAGCAAATATACCAAAGAAATTTGAGTATATCAATACGTTAAGCAAGTATTACGCATTTATTACTAGAGTGGACCAATCCGGAGCGATATTGGTAAATATTTCATATAAAAGCCCAAAAACTCCAATAATTTATCAATTATATATATATATATATATATATATATATATATAATTGATATATATATATATATATCTATATATTAATTGATAAATTATTGGAGTTTTTCGGATTTTATATGAAATATTTACCAATATCGCTCCGGATTAGTCCACTCTATTTATTACAAATGAAATAGACATGCAATATACACGCGTATCTGTACACATGGACATATACCTCGTATTTTCCAACATTTACTTCTGCCAAAGACACATACTTCTGTCATCAACTATAAGACTTCGCCAGTTTGGCTAGTGAAGTAAAGATTAATAGTAATTAATTAATAGTAATTAATAGAAAAGTAGGTATAGAAAATTTTGTCCTATCAGGTGGCACCAGATAATAGCTAGTGACATCTGACGGACAAAAGAGGACAAAAAAGTATATAATAATCAGTGACTATTTGGGACTTCATAAGGTCTCTGTCTATGGAGAGGAGTGACGAACCGCCCCATAATGATAGTCAGAAGAGCTCAAGCAGCGGCTCCAATTCCGTAAGGAATGTATAGCCAGTTATATATATATAAAGTCTCTGCAAGATGGGTACCCCGAATGTTGACACCCGAACAAAAGCGAGAGAGAGTCACGACTTCAGATGCGAATTTAAAATTGTTTAACAGTGATCAAAAAAATTTCTGGATAGCTTTGTTACTGTTGATGAAATCCGGGTTCGCCACTTCGATCCCGAGTCGAAAGTCCAAAGCAAGTGACATCGGGGATTTCCACCACCACGCAAGTTTAGGGTCAACCCTTGGCGGGTAAGATTATGGCCACCATTTTCTGGGATGCTAAGGAAATTTTATTAATTGATTACCTGGAACGAGGACATACAATCACGGGCCAGTATTACGCTACACTAATTAATCAACTTCGTGATTGAATCAACGAAAAGAGAAGAGGAAAGTTGGCGCGTGGAATTTTTTTTTCATCAGGATAATGCTCCAGTGCATAAGAGCTTTGTTTCGTTAAGTGCAATTAATAATGCAGGTTTTGAGCTAATGGACCATCCACCATACTCACCTGACCTAGCTCCTAGTGATTTTTATTTATTTCTAAAACTAAAGGAAAGCCTTCGGGGGACCAAATTTAATAGCGATGACTAGATTATGACAGCAGTTGAAGAATTCTTCTGTGATCAAGACCCCGAGTTTTTCAAAATATGTAAATATGTTAGAACTTAGCTTAGAACATAAGTGTCTTCAAGTGCAGGGTGACTATGTTGAAAAATAATATTGTTTTATATGTTAGGTACAATAAATACTGTTCATCCCTCGTATGTCTGTCACAAAATTACTGTAGCCGTTGTTTAATAAAATATCGGTAAAAAAGTATAAGCGCAGAACATCTACAGCTCTGGAGTAAAGGAAACTACAAATTATTTGCCTTCACGGTCGATAAACAATAACGCTCCGTTCTCGAAGAACTAGTTACCCAACGAAACAACGAGAAGAGAGTTGAACACGGTAACGAATCCTAGAGTGTTCACTAGGAAAGTGTACTTGGATCGATGTTCTAGCTTCTTTACATAGCCAATTTAACATAGCGGTAATTGCTGATGACACAGTAGACTTCGCATCCCATAGCGACCTTATATCGGCGTCGTGAAAGCTTCGAGTCAACTTAAACAAGATCCAGAACTGGTTGAAAAAATGGCGCATTAAAACTAATGAACTAAAGCCTATTAAAGTGACATTTACCTTGCGCAGAGACACATGCCCTCCAGTCAAACTCAACAACTATCATCTTCCGCAAGCTGAAGCTACAAAATATCTCGTTATGCATCTAGATCGACGCTTGAAGTGGAAAAAACACATATTTTTACCAAGCGAAAGCAATTAGGAATTAAGCTAAGTCAAATGTACTGGTTCATTATCCGCAAGGCAAAGCTATACCTAGATAACAAACTTACTTTACACGACAATACTAAAATCAGACTGGACACATGGAATATAATAAGTGGGCAAAAAGATGGGACAAGTGTATTATTGCACAGAATGGAGAGTAATTTGAAGGATAGTTGTTGAAGTTTTCTAAATAAATGCTTGATTTTTGTACTACAGCACCAGCCTCATTATTTTTGGATATTTGCTCCTTGATAATAAATAAATTTAATACGCGGGACAATCGCAAAATTTCTGAAAAAGCTATGAAGAAAACGTTTAATAAGTAAATAAACAGCTTTATTGTTTTTCGAAATATTCAGCAATAAATTCTATGCACTTTTTCATTAATTTTAACCAATCATTAAAATATTTACGATAATCTGAAGTTGGCGTACTCAATGTGTGACTTGATTGCAGTGATGGCTTCTTTTGGACAGGAAGAGCAATGGTACTCCATTTTTTTAATTACTGGAAACGTACTTTACACGATCATACTAAAATCAGTCTGGACATATGGAATATAACTTTGAGGTTCCGCCAGTAATTCCAGCATTACTATACTGCAATGGTTCCAAAAGAAGGTATTGCGTACTACGTATCTAACGAAGTCAATAAAGGCGACATCCTCTTTAGAATCAGTTAAAGAAGCTATTCAGTGCAAATTACAGTGAGAAAGTGTCAGTGTATCCTAATGTGTTGGCTAATCAGTTATATGTGACAGGTCATAATGAAGTGCGTAGACTGAAACATCTGCTGCCATCTGAAGAGGATGCAAAGTCAAACAATATGACAATATTCATATTCCCATATAAACTCTAGATTTATTGAAAGTAGATATACTAGAAGAGTTCTTCTAGGAAAGTCTACTTATTATCCCCATCACTTCCTACCTCACGCGACGTTACCATGTGACAGACCTGTCTGTTTTACACACATATTTGTCTGCTTCACAGACAGGCCTTATCTGAGGCAGGTCTGTCCGTGAAACAAACAGACCTGCCTGTTTCACAGACAGGTAACGCGACGTCATCACGTGATCACGCTCACAACTTGGGCGAATTTAACAGACAGACCTTACCTGAAACGCACTGGTCTGCCTATGAAACAGACAAACCTGTCTGTAAAATTCGCACGGGTTGTGGGCGCGGTTATGTAATGACGTCACGCGACCTGTCTGTGACGCAGGCAGGTCTGTTTGTTTTACAGACAGACCTGCTACAGGTAAGGTCTATTTTTGAGAAACATACACATGTGGCTTGTCACATGATGACGTCACGTCACATGAGGTAGGTAGCGGTGGGAATAAAAAGTAAATTTAGACTCCTGTGTTCAATCTTATGGGATTTTGGTCTAGAACTCTTCTAGTATAAATTTGAATGGGGATCATTTGCTGGAGTAACCATAAAAACGTCCATAGCTGCCATACTCATTATGAGTAAAAAAAGAAAAGTTTTAGCAATCGCTCAGAATAATTACCTTGATTATATAACTCATTTGAAATTTAGCCAATAGCAATTACAAATTTTACATAGTTACCATGTATTGATAAGTGAATATACTCTTGACGACGTGATATAACCGTTTTGGTGTTTCGCTTCCTCCAACAATATGAATTTTGTCATGGTAACAAGTGTTTTGAAGTTTGTTGATAAACGTCAAAAATATATTCAGCAATTTTCATAAGGTTTTTTAATTTTTTCGACATGGAACGCTTTGGTATAAGCTCGGGGACCGAAATAGATAAAGAAATTGAAGATTTGACACCGCAAAATACCGTTAAAACACATAAATATGTTTGGAAACAGTTCACCGAATTTTGTGAACAGCGAAATTATAAACTTTGTGCTCAAACTTCTGACGAACAATTAGCAAGTATTTTGAAAGATTGGGCATTCAACATGAAACGTGCAGACGGCACCGAATACTAAGAAGGTACCGTGAAAACAATTTGGAATATTTCCGCTAAACATGTCCAGAAAAAGTTTTATGAAGGGTTTAATCGAGAAACAAATCCATTCAGAGGCGTAATTTTTGAAGATGCAAGAAAGGCGCGGGCAGCTAAAAGGAAGAAGTTACAAGCAATTCCTGAAAAAAGAAAAACAAGTTCTGTCGCCCTTAAAGCGGAAGAAATTAGCAAAATTGTGTCATTTTTTGACGAAAATACGTCAGACGGTTTACAAAAAAATTCTATCAAATTTGTTCTGTGGAACTGGCGTTGCGTGGAAATGAAGCAGTCTTTTGCTTAATTGACTATTTCAAAGCGGAATGCGACAATTATGGTCAACCCACAGGACGTATTGAGTACAATACCATATTTTCAAAGACAGCACAAGGTGGCGAAAAACATACAGCTGAATCTAAATGTTTGACACCGAATAAAAATTGTGAAGATCAGTGTCCAGTACGTCTGTTGAAGAAAATGTTAAGCAAAAGAACACCAAACATTAAAACCAATCGTCTATTTTTAACACCTAATCCTGAAAATCCTGGCAGAAAACTAAAATATGGTATAAAAACTACCCTGTAGGCCTTAATCAATTAAGTAAATGGACACGTTCAGCGGCAGAAAGTATAGGACTTGATACAAAGAAGCAAAAAATATCTAATCCATCCAATCGCTGTTCCGCTGTTAACATCTTGACACAATCTGGAGCAAACTTACAAGAAATTATTAAGATAACAGGCCACTCATCATCTGAATCTCTGAAGCCGTATCTAAAGCTTACTAATGAACACCATAGCAAGATACTTGAAAAAATGAGAAATAAACAAGATTCTGCCAACTCTACCATCACCAGCACCTCAAATTCAACTTCTATAGATAATACAACAAATATTTATTATAATAATTGTACTTTTAATTTCAATCAATAAAAAAATTTCGTTAGTTAATTCTTTATATAATCGTAACGAATACCACTCGAGCAAACGAAAATAATCCATTATATAACCTCTTCACTCGACATATATCCTTTCGCAGAATACGTCTCGTGACTCGGAAATATAATCGATTATTTTCTATGCTCTTGTTATATTATAACTGATAATTTTCAAGTGGAAGTGGTGGATATGGCGTGGGAATTCAAGATAACATTTGACTGGAAAATTTTATTAATCTCAATAAGTCGATAGCCATTGAAACCATAAAATTATGTAACTTTATTAAAAGAACTTGTGCTTCGTCCATAATTAATTTATTGAAGACGCTGGTTAGATTATTCATCGGATATTGTCGTACAGTTGGTTTCTTATATGCTGCTACGAGCATTAATAAGATGGAATATATGCAGAAAAACATTATCAATGTCGTCCTATTAAAACGATATGTTGATAAAAACCATTACACTTATCGAAATCGTTTATAGTTATTGAAAGCAGAATAAATAAGGTTCTTGATTGTTAACTTTAATCTTGGTTTACTTAATAATACTGTCCTGATTGGGTCTTTTTTCTATCTTTACGTATTTCACTTATTTATTATTATCGTCTATGACCATCTTCCATTCACAGTATCATCCGTCTTGAATATGGTAGGCATCATCTCATTGATTAAGTAATTGGCCAATTGAACATAATTAATATTTGTGATTTATCTAGTCCAACATATTCAGTTTAAGTTAATTAATAAGAAAATTATAATAATGTTAGCGTTTTTTTTTAAATTTAATGTATATATAGCAGTTGAATTGGAGCCATTTTGGATGGTCACTTGATACTTGATTGCATATTATTGCATTTATTCTGTATAGTGTACTATTTGACTATTATGAACTAATAAATAATAAATAAATAAACATTTAATACGAGACACAGTCGGAAAATTTTGGGAAGAGCTATAAAGAAAATTAAATTCTATGCACTTTATCATTCATTCCAACCAATCATTGAAACATTTACGCCATTCTGAAGTTGGCGTACTGAAAATGTGTGGTTTAAATGCACTGATTGCCTCTTTTGGACAGGAAAAACAGTGGCACAGCATTTTTTAAATTTTTGGAAATGCAAAAAAACCACTTAGGGCCAAGTCAGGCAATTGCCTGGATCAGTCGTTCATTAGATGCCTTTACTTTGCAAATAATCAACTATTTCATGAGCGGTACGTGCAGTAGCATTATCATGAAGGTTGATTGCTTCTTCGCCATTCATTAATAATATCAGCCAAGCAAATTGTTGCATACCATTCTGCATTTATAGTTTGACGGTTCTTCAGAATAATTGTAGCAACTTGACCAGATTTTGCTGTGAAACACGTAACATTTGTTATTTTAAAACATCCAAATTGTCGATTGTTGTTTTGTTTCCTGTTCATAAGAATATATCAACGATTTGTCACCTGTAATGATGTCATAGAAATGTTTAGAAGATCCGTTATAAAATTTGGTGCTTTGGACCATTGTACACGATGATCTTTTTGAGTCGTCGAAAGATTATGTGGTATCTAACAAGAACAGAGTTTCTTCACGGCAACGGTGATATTTTCCGTAACAGATGTAGCAGCACGGCCTTTCCGTGCTCGATTCTGAAACGAAGTAAACCACACTTGAATTTCTGAAACCAGTGGTATACCGTTGTCTTTGATGGCACTTCATCGCCAAATGCAGAAATTCAACGCTCTGTGTACTAGGGCTGGGCGAAGTATCGATACCCGATACCATAACTGGTATCCATTTCCCGATACCTCAGATAACGTAGGTATTGATTCTAAGGTATCGATACCTAGGAATCGGTACACCAAAAACCATTACCATTACCGATACCAACGAACCGATACTATGGTATCGATACCAAAAAATCGATGCTAATTATAGAAATGACCGGAATCGATCTCAATGTATACCGAAGTATTCATTTCAAGTCATCGAATCCAAGCAAGGAATCCAAACCATCAATACTAAGATAGTATGGTTAAACTTCTAAGTCTATTACCTATATATTGGTATTTGTAGAAATTTCCTTTTCTTTATTTAATAGAGTTTTTTTTATTTATTGCATTTATGTTGTATGTTTAATTTATGATTCATGCAAATGGAGAATTCTTATAAAGCTATTGTAGGTATAAAACCTGCTTGGTTTGTTTATATTTTGAAATAGAATATTTTAGGCTTTTTGTATAATTTGGTAATAGCACGCATATCTGTATGTATTATCTTACCTTTGTTGATTTTTTTTTAAATGTATATGAAGGATGCAATAACTTTTTAAGTAAAGAATTTTTAAGTATGTGTGCATTATGTATATTATATAATATATATTTAAAAGGATGAATTTTACACTATGCGTAGCAAATATCCATATTGTGACAATAACTATAATTATTACAAAAAAAAAGAAAATATCACAATATTGTAAATTTCATACCGTAGATATGGTAGAATCGGTAAATTAATTTTATGTCTCTTGAAACCGATATCAAACAATCGATACGTAAAAAAACGGTTTATGAATACTGATTCCTAGGTATTGAATCAAGGTATCGATTTCAAGGTATCGATTCCAAAGCATCGATACCTATCGATACTTTACCGATTCCAGAACTCAAAATCGATACCGTGCAGAGACCCGATACTGAAAACGTGAGCATCACCCAGCCCTACTGTGTACTGGTGTTGAGTTAAACCACAACAAAAATCATAATAAATCATAGCCCGAACACTTTCACTCCATTTTAATAGGATTAGCAAGCTTTAAAACTGTACTCTGCACAAACTGACTGATATTTTGACAATCGCACAAAAATGTCATATTTTTGACACATTGCAGTACACCAGTGCTCATACATCATTTATCAATCTAAACAGCGTTGCTAGATTCCCGAAGTTTCTCGACTGTTCCTCGTATATTCTTATTTGAAATGGCTGTAGAAGTGTGTGTAGTCTATTTGTTATCGCATTAGAGTAAAGATCAACTATTTCTTTGTACTGTATTGAAAATATTCTTTTGTTGATTCCGTTCTACTTTGTGCAGAAAATTATTACATTAATCCTGATATTGGTCTTAACACACAAAGAACGAACAGAAATTGTACGGTTCTGGAGACGGAAGTATTTTTTTTACACGACGTAGGTAGTGCAAAGAAAAGGTGTTTCACACAAAAGTTAACGAGAACAGTCAATTTAAACAAAGAGGATATACTTGAAATTAGAATTTCACGCCAACAACGTGGTATAAAGGAGAAAACCTCAATCTGTCAGCTCTCTAGTAAAGGTATCCACTGACGCGTATAAGAAACGGGAATAGGCCTATCGGAAGCAACCTGCTGAAAACAGTTATATGAAGCTGGATTAAATATAGGTGTTTTGAAAAAGAACGTAGTTGACGGATAATGTTAAAAAAGTAGCTATAATTTTGTTGATTCCAAATTGTATATAAAACATTTCCAATAAAACACATATTTTTAAAAATTTTATACCAATTATATTGAGTGATGCATACAAAGTAGACGCTGTAATAAAATATTAATAAAATTCGAGAATATCATCTTCTTAATGTTACTAAAAATGTATCTTGAACGTTGTGCGCTATTCGCCCTCAGTAATAATATGGTCTTTGTTGTGTTCAAATTGAGCCATCCCGTTAAAAATTTCCGTACGATATTAATTGGTCTGGACCACGCGATCGCATTTTTTTCCCTGTACCCGCCATTTCATATAAGGTAGTAACCTAATTATGCTTATATACTGAAGGCTACAATCAGTTTAATTCCACGTCTCACAAGGAAAAAAAAAGCCTGTAAAATTTTGTACATAAATTGGTTCATTAATTTTGTTGTCCGTATTAAAATACTCAATTCTTCAGCACAACTTTTTGGTATAAGTTCATAATTTCATAGATCATAGATATAGGGTGTTAAACATGTAATGTTATCCTAGGTCTGTTAAATTTAGTAATTGTCAATTAATTATCCTTATAATAAATTTAATTATTGCATTTTTTTATATATCATTTAGAAGCATTCAATATGATGATATAAATTTCAGAATGCCATAAAAATAATTATAGAATTGCCTTTTGCTATTTCCTTTGTGAAAAAAACATTTAAGTGATTCATTATTCAATTTTTTCTGGTTAAATAATAATTTCTGCATATACTGTGTGGAAAAATAATTATCGAATTAATTTTGTGTAATATATTTTTGATTATAACTGAAATTTGTGAGCAGTTAATTTTATAATATAATTAATAATTTCTGCATATACAGTGTGTACCAATCTCGATGTAAGATTTGTCCAAGATCTTAGATAAATTATTTATGCAATTTTAGATTAAGATTCTTACTTAATTTAGTTGCTTATAAGTATTGGTCAAATCATTTCAATATGTTATAATTAAAATAAAAAGTAATGTTTCAAGTAATGTCATACTAGCGATTAAGATAGAGTAAAAAAGTATTAGGAAAAGTTTTTGCAAATCACTCAAGAACCCCTAATACCAAATTTGCCTGAAAATATTTCATTTTTAAATTCTTCTACATTTGTATGCTATCTTTGTTATTGCAATAATAAGAGTGCCATGAAGCAAAAAAATAGTTTGTCAGTTCAAACGTCAATGTTTACTTCAGTTGTAACTATCGATAGACAATTAACTATTGCGCAAAAAGTAGAAATTATTCGAATTGTTGGTGATAATGTATGTTCTATCCGAGAGGCTGCTAAAGAGTTTAACGCGAGACATCCTGAACGTCCACCCATCCGTCATCGAACTGTTGCATACATGAATAACATTTTCAACACTACTGAAAATGTTGCTAAACCACATAACGAGAATTGAACAATCGAGAACATCATTTCGATGCAGTGTATCGGAATAATCCTCACACGAGTTTACGAGATATGGCTAGCAGCCTCTCGGGTAGAACGTACATTATCACCAACAATTCGAATAATTTCTACTTTTTGAGCAATACTTAAATGTCTATCGGCCATTGCTCAGCAAAGTTCAATAGTTACAACTGAAATGAACTGTTTACTGAATTGAAGTTTGAACTGAAAAATTATTTTCTTTCTTCATGGCACTCTTATTATTGCAATAAGAAACTATTATTTACAGATAGCATAAAAATGTAAAAGAATTTAAAAATGAAAAATTTCCAGCGAAATTTGGTATTAGGAGTTCTTGAGTGATTTGTAAAAACTTTTCCTAATGCTTTTTTGCTCTTAATCGCTAGCATGACTTTACTTGAAACACTACTTTTGATTTTAATTATAGTTGGCTAGATATTGACTTTATAAAAACTCTATTCACCTAAAAAGGTGAATTGTCGTGGCCTACACAACTGATAAAAATTTTATATTAATTGCTTTCAAAATAAAAAAATTATTTAGGTGTCCCCATGAAAAGTGAAACACACAGTATATTTTAATTTCACATATTATTCAAGTTATTGTCTACACTTTAGTTCATTTAATTCATGTACTATACTGAGTGAGTATTTTACTCATGACCAGGCATTGCTTGTTTTGTTGAGAATTTATATCACTATATTAACGCAATTATCTCATTGGTCAATATTATATATAAAGTTTCTTTTTTTTTTGTATTCAATTCATTAAAATTTTGCTGTTTTACATTAATTATTTTATTGTTGCGCATAAGAAAAGTTTTCGTAACAGGTATTTTGACATCCTGGTGTACCATTTATTTCTTTTTGTTTGTTGTTAATGGGTTATTAATAAATCCTTGTTATTGTTTTACATTTGTTGTTCTATTGGTTTAAATATAACGATATACTTAGATACCTATGATTTAGTCAATTTACCATCGGCAGTGTATATGTTCACTGTAGCGGCTAAATAATATAAACATGGCGGCGCCTAAACCGATATATAAGAACCTCCCTACACCTCGCCTCTAAAACTGAGTGGATTTCTTTAGTTTAAGATCTCCGGGGCAATCATGTTGTTGGCGTAATTTGATAAGATCCTGAGTAGGTATTGCGGTAAGTACGTAGGCGTAAGACTATTGTTCGTGGGAGCATATAGCATCTTGCATTACAGTTCCTAGAGGGAACAACGAATTAAAAGTACTGTCTATGCGTTGTACCTCTTATATATGAATTAAAAATAAGTCTATATTAGTTATCTACTAGCAAAAACCCGTGATGCGTTGCTACGCCAGTGTACCAAAAAAATTTTCAGGAATGGACACAAGATGGCACTTGCCATATATTTCAATATGATTGACTTAATCTTTGATATAACAAGTGTTTATTTGAAAAGTCAATCTAGGTTACTTTGAAATTTTGATAGAATAAAACGCAAATATATTAGTATGTGTTTGTTGATCCGTAAACGTAAATCCAAATGACATTTGATAATGTCAATCACAAATAATCAGTTAGTGCATAAAATAATCGTGCGTCGATTCTGGTTTAAATAAATTGCTTCTCAGTTTTAAAATGGCTTTCACTTTAGAACATAAAATTTTTTTAGTCCAGGCTTATTTTCGAAGTGGTAATAAAATTGATGGTTTATGGGTTTATTAAGTTCAAGATTGCATGGTAGAATTTCAAGTTGAGTTTCCACATTTTGTAATAGATTATATACAATTTAAGAATACTTTGGATGGAGCTTTAAAACTTTTTTTCTGAAACTGGTAGTCTCTTAAGAAAATCAGGCAGCGGAGCAGTTAAGAAACGTACACCTCAAGTTGTCAATTGTGTTGAAGGAATAATGGAAAATGAACCACAAACATCTGTTCGACATTTGAGTCAACAAATAAACCTTTCTGTTGGTACAACTTAGAAGTTATTAAAAAAAGATATGCAACTTTATCCATACCGTGTCACAGCAGTACAAGAATTGTTAGAAATTGATTACCCACGTAGACTACAGTTTTGTAATTGGTTTGTAAACATGAACAATAATGGAGAACTTTCGCAAAGAGTCATCTTTACTGATGAAGCATGGTTTTATAAAACGGGATACCTAAATTCACAAAATACAAGAATTTGGAGTAGTGAAAATCCATATGTAATTAATGAAGAATCGCTACATCCAGAGAAAACTGGTGTTTTTGGCAGCGATAAGCCAAAGGCGAATCATTGGACCAATATTTTTTCAGGGAACGTTAACTGCTCAAAGGTATCGTACGGAAATTTTACAACCATTTGTCAATCAGATGCATGATGATGAACTTCAAAATGCATATTTCCAACAAGACGGAGGGAGCACCTTGTCACTCTACTGCAGAATCTTTGGATTATTTCAGAGAATTTTTTGATGAGCGTATAATTAGTCGAAATACTGAAATTTCCTGGCCTGCACGTTCATGCGATTTAACACCTTGCGACTTCTTTTTGTGGCCTTATCTAAAAAATAACATATTTCGAACACCTATATTGAATTTGAATGATATGCTACAGAGAATCGAACAGAAATGCATGGAAATTAATAACAATCCAGTAATGTTGCAGAATATCATCAGAAATTTTGAGCGGAGGATTTTAAAGTGCATTGATCTTGAAGGACAACATTTTCATCATTTGTTATAGTTTTCAATAAATACCTATTATTTGTTATTTATTTGTATGTATGAAACTGTCAAAATATACGACTTCGTAGGTTAAGTAGTAAATTTTAATTTACGACATACTTCAAAATGTTCTCAGTAAATCACATGCTACTAGATTGACTTTTCAAATGAACACTTGTTATAATATGATAAACAAAAAAACAGTCGACAGCGTAGATTCATTCGAACAGGGAGCAAAACAACAACTGACTGTTTGGGTGTTCCGAAGTGAATCAAAACCAACAAAAGTTGTTCGTTCATGAACCGCTTCAAAAATACATTTTTCTTCCGTAAAACCGGGCCTGTTGCTACTGCTGCTCTTGAGTCGAAAAACAGTAAACGCTGATAGGTATACAACAATTTCTTTGCCTGAAGTCTTCGACGAAATCAGAAAAAACAGCAGACATCGGCGCATCATCCTTTACCACGACAACCACAACAATTATTCATTGTCTGTATTCGCCTGATTTATCACCTAACGAATTCTTTCTGTTGCCTTTTGTCAAAAACAAATTGCGTGGTGAGCGGTTTTTGACACCGGAAGAGGCCGTTGAAGCATTTAAAGTACATGTTTCTGTTCTGATATATTCACTTCAGATTGGAGTAAATGTTTGGACAACTGGTTTCTTCGAATGCAAAAGCCCTTAAAACTTAAAACCGAATATTTTGAGCAACAAAGTGTTTTTTTTAATAAAATATCTGTCTTTTTCCTTTTTCCGGCAATTTGAGGGTTTCTTCAACTTCAAGAATTTCTTAGCAGGTATGACTGTGCTATACTTCGGTTCCAACCAACTTTATATTACGGGAAAACGAGATATAGATGAGTTACCATGCACAACACTCGGAAAAAGAAAAAAAACTTGTTCAAAAATTAATTAATTCCTTAAAGTGATAAGTTATCACTGTGATTTGCCGGGTTGTATCTAGACTAATAGATTGTGACTTTTCCGTTATTCAAGGAATTAAGTTGGTAGTGTGGATTGAATATGCGAATCATAACAACTTAATGTCGAATATTGACAAGTACAGCTACGTGTTAAATTTGATAATAATCAAGCCATCAATAGGTAGCTTAAGGCGGTATTTTAATTAGGGTTATTAGTCAATAACTGTAAGGAACTTAATTTTACTAGTGCGGTTTGAGTTTTGAATTGTTTAGTTATGTTTAACTTGCATTATAAATTTATAACAATAGTGAGATCCAGTGTCCTTGGGTGTTAGTGAAAATAAAAAAGTAAGTACTCTTGATTTGTTTTTATTTATACAAAACACATACACTTTTTTATATAGAGCTTTAATACATCAAAGCAAACATTTAATTCACAAATAAAATTCAACAATTCCGTTATTTGTCTAATTTTGAGTCAATACAAAAAGAACATGAAGAATAAAAAAAGATCCTTATAACAATCGGAAGTGAAATAAATTAGCGAACAAAATATAACGCATGTAAAGTAAAATAGTTCGATGCTTTTTTATTTGATGAATACAAGTATTCCTTATGCGGACATCTGATTTTATTTTGGCTGGTTCTCATATATACATTTATCCATGAATACTTATCGATGTATGGGAGAACAAATGTAAGTATTGTATACACTTGTCGTCTTGGCGTGTGGACGGATAATGAAAATCTTTAACAAGGGGCCCGGGACGGAAATATGCGATAAACAGGAGAAATATTGACAAGTTTGGTTAGCGGGCTCGTCTATGTTCTATTTCAGAACTGATAACATCATACGGAAACGGGATGGGATCAGCTGTACTTAACACAACGAGAAAATGGGGAACTTAGAATAATTAATGACGAACATTATTAATTCCATTTTTAACTACATATTTGTTTTTGAGACTTTCTGAATTGTACATAGATGGCAATACTATCGTTTGCTAATTGCTCCAAATTTAAGTTGGTACTTCGTTTAAACCTACAAATCTCAACATGAACGATAAAACTGACAAGTGTAAATACTTTTTAGAAAATTCTAATTTTCTATTAATTAATCTCGTGAGTAGCTTCAATCGGGGTGAATTAATCAGGGTATGTTAATTGCTTAGTCCACGGCTTACTATTGGATCAGGTAAATGCGGATTTCGTGTGAAAGTTCGTGATCGTGTTAAAAAAGTGCGTCTGGTGTAATTGGTAACATGTGGAATCTACGAATGAAAAAAGTAAGTATTACTATGATTTGATCCATATTCTCAACATAAATTTTACAAAATATGCTTTAATACTCGATAAAATTAAATACTATTGATTCCATAACAAAATATACAATGTATTTACAATGGGTAGGCTAGTATCAAATTAAACAAAATTACAAAGATTATTCATTGATTTCATATAAAAATATAAACGTTCGTTACCAGAATAAATAAATGGAATACGGACATTTTCTGTGATATGAGTGGTACAAAAAATTACATATGTCATTGAACCGCTTAATTCTTTGTAAATATAAACACCATTCCAAGTTGTTTAATTTCGTGCATTAATTTTTGTTTTATGCTATATGCCAATAGTAATGGGTAATTTATTTAAAAATAAAACAATCAAAAATCATGGTGAACATTTCGATGAACCCAGTTTGCTTTTAAAAGTCGTAACTATCTACAAGCTTCGTTTTTATTTTGATTGTATCTACATAACCTCTGCATACCGGCCAAGTGTTTATAACGAGTGTGCCGTTCCTTATGTTATGTATCGTAATCCCAAGGAAAACGAACTTTAAATGTAACTTTTAAGACAATAGATTTAGACTAATTACTCTTACATGATTTTTTTCACAACGGGGCACTCCCTCCTTTGATAATTTGGGCATGTAATGGATTCGCACGATATTATTATTAGTCGATCGCAGATGGCATAAAATGACTCATTTGGGAAATTAACATTTTACTATTTTGTACATTTTGACGACACTTTTATTCCTCGTGCTATCGTTTACAATTCCGTCTTGATTAACAATTTGTACACATTAATAAAACTTTGATTTGATATCTCGGCCCTTCTAGAACTTTTAATTATAAATTTAAAATTCATTAACGATGATAATATTTTCATGAGTATTGAATTTTCAATCTGGCTATATCGAAAATAGTGCTAAAGCGTTTTAGTTTTCTAAATTTTAAATGCAAACATTAGAAATAGCTGAAATTTGTTCGTTTCGAGGGAAATATGATTATTCTCCACTACGGAAGGGAGGAGTAAACCAGAAACAAATATTTTCAAGATGTAGAAGAGAATAAAGTATATAATAAATTAATAAACTTATTATTTTATTAAAAGTATTTTCAAAGTCTGATAAATGTCTTTTCTTATGTACTATCGCGTTCATGGAAAAGTAAGACAATAAATTGTCTTAGTTGTAGATTTAAAAGTTTTGGCATTCTAACATTCATGTATGTACTTATGATCGTAGAAACGTTACTTTTAAACGACAACGTAATAATACAAAATGGCACATGCGTATTTGACACCTATGTTTGTATCTACATTCATGCAGCGGCTGCATGAATGTACCGAATCATATCGCCCTCGGCGCTGGTGTAAATGCAGCGAACATGCCTGGTAAAATCACGCAGTGGTTTAAGACAGCCGTGGGGGTAGCGGGGTGCGCGCGGGTGTTTGAAAGAGCTCTGAGCGCACGTACGTGTGGACCAGATAAGGAACAAGTGAGCGATCGCGCGAATTAGGTTGGTTATTCCACTGGTCGCCTATTGTATATTACATATTTGATAATATACTATAGGTATATAACCGGCGTTAAGTGTTGGAATTTCGGAAGCGAATATCTCGGCTTCTACTGATCGGATTTTGGTGATTGAAGTGTCAAATTGTAGGGTTTGATGTCCTCTACAGGATGATGTAGAAAAATATGCAAATTTTTTGATATACATGGGGAGAATTTTCACAACAATATGTTACGCTTTTATAAACATCAGAAATGTCGGAAAAATTATGTAAAAGAAAACTAGTTATAACTAGAGCTGAGGATGTTTGCGGTATAACCATGGTTATATCATGTAACCATAGTAATTTACTATGGTTACATGATATAACCATGGTTATACCGCAAACATCCTCAGCTCTAGTTATAACTAATACAGGTTCGCCCGCCCAATTTTTTGGGAGCTCTGCAGCACTGCAGCGCTTATGCGCCAGCCGCCACTGATGCAGCCCAATTTAATGCAATCAAAATATGACAGTCATAGTTTTCCATGAACGCGATAGTGCCTTGTCAATTGAAGAAATTCATAAGCATGCGATAAACTAAGTGAAATGTCCATTTTTTTAATTTGCCGCCTGTTTTAAGTTTCAAGTCGATTTGATATTTTGCCCTCAATTGCCGCATGCGCAGTGAATTTGGAGCATTAGCGATAAGCGGAACGCGTTGCAAGAATCTGCCTTCAAATTTATTCGTATTTTAAAAATTTCCCGGTATTAGTAGCGCATGCCCACTATGCTCCGAGCCTTGTTATTTTTAGTGTAGTTCTCGTGTACATACGTTACTCGCTCTATCTACTTTCTTGTTTTTTCTTTTTGCGAGATGGGCAAGAAATATTCTAATTGATATTCGGGAATAATATGAAATTTAAACGAAGAATTTGATCGGGAAAATTACGGCAAGGAAGCTGATTAGCGCGGAGAAATTACTGCATTCAGATGATAATAGGACACATTCGGGTTACGAGTTCAAAGTCATTTCTTTTGTTTTATTATATTACGGAGATGACGTCGAATCGGAAATTTGTATTCCTAACAGGGTTTGCTTTTCGTAAATCGAAATAACAAACTTACGGGAAATTGAATACGAATTAATAAACAAGTTTTGGTTTACCTAGACGTCGTGACGTTGGATGGCCTCGGATGTACTACGGACTTATCATGGGAGAGGATAGGGGCTAGATTTCGCCAATTAAGGCATATTCGATCCACTATTCTTTCCAAAGAAAAGAAGGATAGACCGGCGCCAGACTTCGCCAATTAGGGCAGATCCGATCATAGATTACTGGAGAGGAAAACCAGCCCCAGACTTCGCTAATTAAAGCAGGTCCAGATCGTGGGTTACTGTAGAGGAAAACTAGCGCCAGACTTCGCTAATTAAAGCAGGTCCGATCTTGGGTCGGAAGATAGAGGGAGCCTTTCTGGATAAGAACCTCGCTATTTTATAAATCCTGGATCTTGACGAAAAGGGACTTTCATTGTGGGGATGCGTAAGCGCAAACGGTAACGATAATTTCGTGGACGGTGGGGACAAGCTGTAGAAACTGGTAACGTACACGACTCTTGCGCTTATACATACATTAAATATAAACATAATATGAAAAATCAACATACCTACAGGGACCATTCAAAAGGTCACAATTTTCGTTCGCGTGGCATAAAGTCTTTTAGCTTGATGTAGACGCGCACTAATACACAATAATTGTGACTTTAGAGAACGGCGTTCGTTACAATATAATTATACCTTTTAATCAATAATATTTTTGTCTGTATTATATTTATTTATTGTTTACATTGATTTGCAAGTCTTTTCTTGTTGCAAAAAAGTACGGCAAATGTTCCCGCAAGAAGGGTCTTTGTTTAACAGGTTAACTGCCGTAGAGGTCGTAATGACCGCTGTGAGGTCGCTAAATATTTTTGCCTACTTAGCAGGCGCGACCGCTATTCATAAAGTATGACTGCACGGCATGGGCGAACATGTGAATAGTAGTAATAATTATATTTAATGATTTATGGTTATAAAATTTTGAAAAAATATAAAAATACCTTTTTTATTTTTTATCGTAAAATAATTCGTAACAAAAGGACCGACTATAGAGGAAAAAGAACACTACAATTTATTAAAAATAATCTTCTTCTTTGTCCTACTCCTTATGCCTTTTCAGGCGTCGGATTGGGAGTTCCAGTCCTCCTCCTCTACTAATTTCTTCCATTCCTTTCTATCTTTTGCCATCATTCTCATTTCTTCCATCGTCTTCCCTTTCTTCCTTCCTATTTCCTCTATTTGGTTTATCCATTTTATTCTTGGCTTCCCTCGTTGCCCTTTACTTATTTTTTCCACCTCCATTATTCTTTTTGTCATTCTTTCTTGCTTCATTCTTACTATATGTCCATACCACTTCAGCTGTTTTTATCTTATTCTTCCCAGTATTGACATTTGTTTGTCATTTCTCTTATCTCCTCGTTTTTACACGTGTCCCATATCGTTTTCCCTGATATTTTTCTTAAGTGTTTCATCTCTATTGCCTCTATTTTCGATTTATGTTTTCTTTGTATTACCCAACTCTCCGTTGCATAAGTTATTATTGGTATTGTTATTTTATTGTGTACTATTCTTTTAATTTCCGTATCTATATTTTTATGGCCCAATATTGTTTTGTTTATTGAGTAATACAGTCTTGTTGCTTTGTTGCCTCTATTTGTTATTTCTGCGTCTATTTTCCCAACCTCTGATATCATTGTGCCTAGATATTCGTATGTTGATACCCTTTCTAATATTTTTCCTCACATTTAATTTCCTTGTCGTTTTGATAATTTTTATTTTCATTAATTATCATTACTTTCGTCTTACTCACGCTAATCTCCATTCTACTTCTTCCAATTTCGCTCTTCCATATATTTACCAATTTCTGCATTTTATTTTTGGAGTTTGCCAACAGCACAATGTCATTTTTTTTATTCTTTTAATTATTTGATCCATAGCCAGTATGTGGGTAAAAACTTAAAAATATACTTAGTTACAGAATTTACTTATTTTTCTTATATATTTCATTAACATAGGGTAAGCAATAATACGGTTTATTTTCACAATCGTCACAGTAATACGTAACTTTTTTACTAGATTTTTTTATATCTGTCCAGATACTTTTTTGTTGTAACATTCGCTAGCCCGTGACCGCTTGGCGATTGTGGCTTATTTACGCCTGATAAGACGCGGTGGTCATTATGTATGACCGATGTTGTTTTTCTTCCTAAATCTTGGCGGAAAAAATTGAAAGTTTCAAATATGAATGCAAAACATCTTTATGTGCATGCAAAGGAACATGTTTTAAGTTCAGTGTTTTAGGCAAAATTTAAAAAAATTTGGCTTGGCAGTTAACCTGTTAATTTCATATGCAATAAATGGAAATCTCGGCTGCAATATTCCGAACATATGATTAAACATTTGTTTTGATAATAATTTACACATCGGCAATATTTGAATTAATGAAACTAGAGACACAAATTATCCTGACTATTTAATTCATCTGTCATGTAATGTTCAATAACCAATGAAAAAAATTAATTTTATTCGTTTCCATAGTTATAAAAAAAAAAACAGCGGTTATTGGACTTGTAAAAATTGCTATCGAATGTTGTACTTATAGTAGACATTAAATTAAGTTGGGTATGACTCATCGCAATACCAGTGTAGAATACACCAGTTTCTACATTCTATCTCATTCGGTGCATTGTATAACTCCTAAACAGTAGAAGATACATTATTTCAGGTGTCTGCTATGCTAATCATAGGGACTTATTAAAACGTATGTCGTTTTTTTTCGTTTTTCGTTATTTATCTTAACCTAATCTGTCATTTGTCACCTGTAACCTAAGTCATTCTTATATTTCGTGTTATTTTATACATTTACAACGAAAAAATGCTTCGCAACAAGAATTTAAAATCACAATCGCAACTAATTATTATGAATGTGATGAGATATTTTGAACGTGAACGTGATAATCGAGCTTTATGCCTTCGTTTAGAATATGTAATGCAGGTATTATGCTTACTAGAAATAAGAAAAATGGCTTTAATACATTATATTTTTATAATTTTAGCGTACTACAGAAGCTTGTGGTATTAGTATTAAGTTAGTATTAAGTTAGTGATTAATAATCACTAACCGTGAATGAATAATGTGTAATGAATAATCACTGATTATTCATTACACATGTTTTATATTAGTCATGTATGGGTTTTTGTAGATTTATTGCATTAAATGCCGAGAACAAAGATGGCTTTATTCCAGATGTCTTACTCTTGTTTTCTGCAAAATGTAAAAGTAGTGGTTGTCATGCTGACATGTCCGGAGAAACATTTACGAAGTGGCTTGAAGAAAAATTAATGTCTAGTCTTTCGGAACCCAACTTGATTGTGTTCTTGACAATGCCAGTTACCATTCGAAATTAATAGAAAAGATACCAAATACAAACGCCACTAAAGATGAAATGAAACAATACCTAACAAATCATCACATTCATTTTGACGACGATATGTTGTAACGAGAACTTTTACATCTCACAAGCGAAAATCCTTAACAGAAAGTATGTGAAATTGATAAAATTGCTGGAGAAAATGGACATAAAGTTATAAGACAACAACCTTACTATTGTCAATTCAATCCAATTGAATTAATTTGGGCTAATTGTAAGGATTATTACAACAAAAATATTGGTACAACAACGTTTAAAGATGAAAATGTAAAAGAAACTTGGATTCAAGCTTTGGAGAGGATTGTTAGTGATTATTGGCAAAAATGTATTAAGCATGCAGAAAAATTGATGATAGAATGGTGGGAAATCGAGAACCGTTTTGCCATAGAAGTAGAACCACTTATTATTCATTAAAAATTAGAGTAATTCAGATTCCCAATCGACTGATTTGCACTTTGATTAAATATTGCACGGTATTGCTTTGTTTTAATTTTACTGTATCTTCTGCTGTTTTGTTAGCAATTTTTAGTGCTTGAACGAACTATTGGTAAAAGCTAGACAACCCATTATACTATTAGCTTTCATTTGTGCATCGTTTGAAGTTGGAATATTCAAAAATGTTGTATCTTGTATTTCTTACTATCTAATAAAATTTACAATACTCTTCATGATTCTACTTTTGTGGGTATGTTTGATTTGAATTTATTTAACGTTGCTTTAGTTTGTTTAAATCGTAGAATATTTTGTACTGTATGTAGACCAAACAATAATTCTGTAATTATAATGTATACTAATTTCTTTTAGTCAATTAATACAATATTTTTTAGCATATTTTGTACTGATAATAAAATAATTTAGAATTAACCTCTGTGTTTGATTATTTTATTTGTAAATAATTTTGGTTGCGGTATAAAATAAGATATTTATATTTACAAAAAGTATGAAACCTGAGAATCTTTCATAATTATAGAAATGTATGATGCTAGTTATATTTTTTTGAAACAAAATTAATAGCAAAATTTGAAAATTTGTTTTAGATTCATTATTGACAGTTGAATAAATTAGTTCTGCATATTCCTGGTCATGGATGAACCACTTAAGAGAAATAATCAACAAACAATCAATTACAATACTGGAATATGCAAATATTGCAGTTGAAGTATAAATGAAATGCACTAAATACATTTCCATTATTCTGTGTATACCGTGTGCACAACGTCGTGCGATCGATGGATATATAAGTAATGACTGGCCAACTGCAAGTATATTCGCCTTGCTTGAACACAATAAGCGACTGATAGGAATATTCAATGTGTTAGAGAGAGATTATTTTATTCGTTCTTACATCGTATGTAGAATGTGTTGGATAAAGAAATGGAACGCCCGTACAGTTAGACAGTAGAACAGATTGAATATACTCTCTCAACCCTAACCACATAAACTCGCTATTCGTCTTCGTCTTACTACATTGTGGTAGATCAATCACTCCCCGGCGTTCATACGGTATATAGTGAGTGGCATGACATAAAATACACTGAAGAAACTGTCTTCTGCCGAATAATTATCCCTTCATTTTAAGAAACACACATTTTAATTTTTTCCATAATTATTAATGTTGCTATCATTTTCATTTAATCGTTTAAAGCGTTATATAATCATCTACAGCACAGAACATTCTTAATAGTGATAAATTTACATAATCAATCATTAAAATAACCCCTCATTGCTTGACAGCGACACTTGAAATAAATAAATATCAAACGACATACGTAAGGAATCTTTTCCACGGTCGGGAGTAGAAATCAGTTTCTATGACATCAAAATTAAAACAGAAGTAGTCGATTATTCCCAAGGGAGTTTACATTGTGGAGAACGTTAGTGATTCATGCAATGTTTATTTTGTAGTTATGACAATAACTCATCGACTACTAAATAAATGCTCAAATCCGAATACAATAATTCTGGTGCTACTTACTTCATAATGACAAAATATGTGTTTTTAAGTTAATGAGACCGTGGAAAAAATAGTATATACCATTCGGGAGAGATGCTATTTTGTCCTCGGTGCATTGTAGCCCTCGGGCTTCAAATTGCACCTCTGCCAAAATAACGCATTTCTCTCCCTTATAGTATAATATACTATTATTCGTACATTTGAAAGCGTGAAACCGACCCATAGTCATATAAAAAACAAAAGTTCAATGCTCAACATTTCTAAATTCTAGTTAATATATGTATTTAATAAAACGCGTGTAATAGAATAACAAATGTATTTTTGTCAATTTCAGTTACCTGACGTGATACAAATTTTCAATGGCAGATTCTTGTTCAGCCTTGAAAATTACATCATTAACAGAGCTCTAATGCTTTTGCACAAAATCTTGTGAACTAGCGGTACGGGAGTTAATGAATTGGATAGATTTTTCACTTTGGATTTTGTAATTGCTATAGTGTAATTATTATTCATGCGTTTACTAACTTGTTTTCTTACTAAATATTTTTATAACATTAATTTTTATTGATTTTATATCACTTTAAAAGTTTTTGAAAAATATGCAAGTTAATTCTCCCTTTCTTTTGTTTATTATTTTTGTGTCTCCAAGTTAATCTTATTTCTTTTGTTGATTTTATATCCATAGCATATCTTTTGTGCAACTATTTACAATATTATATTATTTATAACTTATAACTGATAAAACATGTTAAATTATTGTGTCATATTTTATATTTAATTATAATGTATTAAATAATATCCGTTCTGATTAAATCCACAAATTTTGTTTCTAATTCCAATTAAAATTGTCAAAATATTGTGAAATTGTAGACGTGGTAAAAAAACTATATATATAAGATAACATCCATCACTTTTCTTTTTTTTTGTTATAAACGTGCCATTTAATGTCAGTTATACATACAGTAATAAATAAATAAAAAATAATAAATAAAATCATTTTGGAAAATTAGAAATAATGTTGGGTCAAGATTTGATCCCTATGGTAGGACCAAGGAAACGTAAGAAGTTTTGGACCTCAGATGAAAGTACTCCACAAACTGCTTTCTAAGTAGCAGGTATGATCTCAAAATACTTCAGTGATGGAAAAAAAACTATGTCTGAAGTTTAAATAACAATGTATGGTGATCAACTTGATTGCAAGTCTTTTGGAAATACGTGTATATTGAATTTGGTCCTGATTATCAAGAATTTCGGACATATACTAGGTGGAACAGCTTAGATCAGTGACTGTTAATCGTTTCTTCATAAATCCATGCTGAGTTGGTGAGATGTAAAATTTAATCGTGATTACAGAGTATAAATTCAAATAGTTAAGAGAAATACACATAATTCAAATGACTTTATAATTATATACATCATCTGGTCTTCCGGTTTTTAAAACGGGACACACACGATAATTTTCCAAACATTCGGATTTGTAGATAAATTTAATATCACATTGAATATATGCTATTTATAGTTACAGCTATTCTTATAAATAGGTAGACTTTAGTAAAGAAAAATTTATTAAATTTATAAAGATGCAACACTTTCCGATACCGAAATTGAATTGGAAGAGGAATTATATTTAATTCAACTGTGAGGGATAATGTATCGAAATAATACAAGGTAATAGCGATTATGACTGCTTAAATGTGAGAGCAGGGATACAATAATAATGTGTCTATTCCGAAAATTTTATTCGGTGCAACACAAATTTAGAAAAGTTTAATATTTCTGGTTTCTGTATAGTTGGGAGTTGCAAATTAGACTTGGGGCTATTTATAGAGATAAGCGTCATCACAGAATGGTATTTATGGTGACATATGCATGCATATTCCATGTTATCTTTGACATAATATTTATTTCATTCTCTACATCAAACGATTTCTCTTATGTGTGTATTTTAAGACGTGTTCGTATTTATTAATGGCAATGCCTATTGTATATTTAATGCAAATTACAATTTTTTTGTTATTTTTTTTTAAAATTGTTATTGGACAACATAATTTACTTATTTAGTTGGATATTACAAGAAAAAAATCTAGTCTAGTGCAGTGGCGGCTCGTGCTAAAAATTTTAAGGTGTTCTGCAAGTTTTACAAAAAAATTTACCTTGCACGGGCAGTAAGAGGTTGTCTCCCATCGATCTTATCGTGCTTTCTTCGCCTTCCGCACTGAAGTAATGTATTTCTGGAACGATTGTCAATTGTCACACAAAAAAATAAGAGTCACTAAGCACTACTTTACTAACAAATTATTTCTTATAAATTAAATCTATTCTACGTTCTTTTCGATTTGCAAATTTTGTTATCACTTTGTCATTAAAATTGTCTATTTCGGAGATAAACTTTTTTTCGATAGATAGCATGGAAAGAGATGTTAAACGATCTTCGGTCATTGAATTTCTGAGAAACGTCTTAATTCGATTTAGTGTTGAAAAGCATCGTTCGGCCTCTGATGTTGTCATGGGAGTTGTTATACAATTTCTAATAATTTTCTAGTCTCCTTCAACGTATCTCCCAGATTGTTTTTTATTAAAAATTTTAGAAGAGGTAGTGCGCCTTTTAAAGATCTACAATCAGTTCTTGAGTAAATAACAGACAATTCAGTTCGTAATCTTTCTTTATCAAGGGTGGGATAATAGGAGCATGCGGAAGTGAGTTTGTCCTCAGGAAATTTACTGCAATACTCTCCAAAGCATTCCGAAAAAAAAAGTGATGCCACTACTAGATGCTCTTTAAAATGAAATCGATCTTTTGCACAATTTAGAATAACATCACACACCTCTAAAGCCGAAATTCGATGATTAAATCTGCTGTTATTTGGACGTTTGCGTTTTTCTGGTGGTGGCTCATCGCTTATTAAATCTGTTTAGTCCATTTACTAATTTAACATAACTTATAAACAATGTAACCCGCTATTTTAATAATGTTCCTGTCACTTGGCTTTTGACACATTGTCGAAATTACTTCAAAAACGTCATCTTTCAAATATCTCAGTGTTATTTAAATTCTTTTAATAAAATTTATATCGTATATGTTGTCTTTTCTTCGATCCTACCTTGAATAAATACAATAGTGAGTGTATTCTCTTAAATATTTAATCTTCCTTTCTTGTGATCCTTAATTTTTGGATTTTATATCACTTTATGTTTAACTTCTTTCTATAACAGCTTCTCTGTGCCTGTTTCCTATTACTTTTCATTCTCATTGAACTTGTTATTAAATTCCTTCTGCCAATACTATTCTTATTCCAGTTATAATTTTTCGATTGTCAATTTATTACAAACAAAATGAATATGGCCATCGCAATACAACTACATTATATTATAACATTATTTTCTTTAGATTGACATTTTTAAATTCCTTATATCTTTTGAATGGAATGTCCGATTTTAATAATTTAAAAAGTATTTTACTGGTATTGAAATGGTCTTTAATAAAATATCATTTAATAGGATAAGAAATAATACAGAGGTATGGATAATATGGTTTGATTATTGTCGGCACTTTTATTAACTTTTAAAATGTAAAAAAGTAGTTATAGTGGCATAACTACAGTACAGTTGGACATATAGTTTCGCGGACTTTTTTGTAGATATTAATACGTTCTATAATACTGTAGAACATTTTTTTGTTCTATAAACAATAGTTTCCGCAGCGAACGCGATGGCAGATTTTTTGTGACTAATTTTTTCACACCTTGGGTTACATTAATGCATTTTTATTGGGGATATCTTTTTTTTTTGAAAATGTAATATAGCCTATGTCACTCAGTGAAAATGCAGCTTTCCAATGGTGAAAGAATTTTTGAAATCGGTCCAGTAGTTTTTGTGTGAAAGCATTACAAGCATACATACAAAAACACAAATGTTTCCTCTTTATAGTATTAGTTTAGATACCGAATCATATCGCCCTCGGCGCTGGTGTAAATGCAGCGAACATGCCTGGTAAAATCACGCAGTGGTTTACGACAGCCGCGGGGGTAGCGGGGTGCGCGCGGGTGTTTGAAAGAGCTCTGAGCGCACGTACGTGTGGACCAGATAAGGAACAAGTGAGCGATCGCGCGAATTAGGTTGGTTATTCCACTGGTCGCCTATTGTATATTATTTGATAATATACTATAGATATATAACCGGCGTTAAGTGTTTGAATTTCGGAAGCGAATATCTCGGCTTCTACTGATCGGATTTTGATGATTGAGGTGTCAAATTGTAGGGTTTGATGTCCTCTACAGGATGATGTAGAAAAATATGCAAATTTTTTGATATACAGGGGGAGAATTTTCACAACAATATGTTACGCTTTTATAAACATCAGAAATGTCGGAAAAATTATGTAAAAGAAAACTAGTTATAACTAATACAGGTTCGCCCGCCCAATTTTTTGGGAGCTCTGCAGCGCTTATGCGCCAGCCGCCACTGGTCTAGTGTTTTCAAGACAAATCATACACAATCATAGAGTAAATTGCAGTCATAATAAAAACTAGAATTAATCAGAATTTAAACATTCTAACGATTACAAGTACACACACTACATAGCACTTAATTAGGAGAATCGTCAAAATTTTAAAATACTTATAGAGGAGCCATTTTTGATATTGCAGACTTGCGGTTGAAATTAAGAGAGCCACAAAATTTGTATCCTAGGTAGGCCATGAGCGACCGAGATAGACATATAAGTCACGTTTGAGCTTAGAGAATTGACGAAGTGTCATTGGTAATCAATCCTAAGTCAATTGACAAGTTACGATTTAACCTATTACTAATAGTACGAATGTAGGTTAGATAACTTAATCAATCTAAGACATAATTGATTTAATCCATGGCAGACCTTGAAAACTGTTTTTGTGGCTCACTACTTATATAGAATTATCTAATTAAATTGGGGACGGTAACCAAATACATATATAAAAATTAAGTAAATAAAGCCTTATCATAATGCAGTTTTTAATCCTGTTTACGTATTTTGACAACTAAATTGTTAGAGTATTAAAGCGATGGCGATTAGTAATGTGATTTGTGTGTGCTAGTTCTAAGTCTAATACTACTGCTAAGTTGTTGGCTAGAGATGGTTCGTTTTGACGGCATACAGTGGCGAGTTCGGATGTATGATTTTATTGATAGCTATTTATTAGTTCCCTCGAGTTGCTTCTAGAATTTGTATTGTTGGCACAAGCAACCGTATATATATATATATATATATATATATATATATATGTATATGTATCATTTGATAAATCTTGGAATTTCGGCTATGTTAAATATTTAAATTAGAATGTTATTTCGCGAAACAATATGAACTGTAAATATTGCTATCTACAATTACAACGCTCCAACGCTAATTATTCGAAATTTTTATTGAAAAAATTTCGTCCATAGGTTGGACACGAACCCACGACCTTTAGTTCTCCGGACTACGGCTCTAACCTTTGAACTACGAAGGACTTGCGTTCGAGTTTGTTAGAATGCCTTAAGTTACTTATTAAGGAACATATAGTAATATTCTATCATCGGTGGAATTTCCTAAATTTTCATCCATTAGCTATTTAATAATATAGAGAAATCTATTTCTTAGCCGTTCAATTATATATATCATTGGATAAATCATGTTAAATATTTAAATTAGAATGTTATTTTGCGAAGTAATGTGAACTGTAAATATTGCTATCTACAATTACAACGCTAATTATTCGAAATTTTTATTGAAAAAATTTCGTCCTTAGGTGGGATATATATATATATATATATATATATATATATATATATATATATATATATATATATAGTAGATTCAAGTAGTCTGCGATTCTGCGATTTAAGATCTGTTTTACTTTAATATGTATATATTTAAAATAATCTTACATGTTTAGGCAATCATATTTAAATTAATGCGGCATAGGTTTGTGGACATATTAGGACGTAAAGGTTTATTATTGATATCCACAAAAAAAACATTGCATAAGTTTTGGTAGAAAACAACATTCACTATCTATAAATAGGATTTTATTGTTAAAATTATTGTCGGGAAATTTATCGATCTTTTTTGCAGGTCAATGAACTTGAATTTTACAGCTATATTTCGGCAAATAAAGAACAAACAAAGATATGGACCGTCTTTAACTATATTTTGGCCCTAAAAATATGAAAATTTTGGTTGACTTACAAATAAATTTCTTTTTTGATTTTCAGTTAGATATTCATACGTATTCATAAGATTCGCATAGCTGGAGCGCTATTCAGCGGTAACCTTGTATATATGTATACGCGCGATGTTACTCGAATGAACCTATTTATTTATGAGGAATATCTACTAGTTTTTTTTTCGGCACGTTTATTTTATCTTAACTTAACATTTACTTATTGTTCTCCTTGATGAACAGATTGAAATTTAATAGAGATAAAAAAATCTCGAATATTTCGTGAATATTGGCTGGAATAATTCCATACTTTATGATATAGGTACTCTTTTCAATGTTATTCCGGTATTTTTAGCTTTTTCTATTTTTACTTAGATTGTAGATATTTTTAAAAGAGAAAACAAACAGTCTCAGGGAATTAATTCTTTTTGAAATAATACATGTGTTTATATTTCTCAACATCAAGAAAATAAATAGCCTTAACAAAAATATTTATTGTATTTTCACACGAAAGTTATGTATTTCCCAAGTGATTCTGCCATAATTTTCGGCAGAGACATTTGTGTTCTTATAAATAATTAAAATAATGTCTGAATGCTTTATAAATTTCTGACCAACTTTTTTTATATACTAAATATAAAGCAGTTAGTTGATTTATTTGTATATACATGAGTGATATTCTTTCTCTAAATGTTAAACTTTATACAGTACAACACAATATTTTATAATAGAAGTCAAACTACGGCTTAAATCTTCACTTTTTAATATTTAATCGTAACACGACAATTGTTTCGCCAGCACAGTGGCTTCCTCAGGTACTTGCAGCTAAATATTTTATTCCGAAAATTTTAGAATTTTTGTAGACTATTCCCCGTCATTCGCACATTTACTTCACAGTTACTGGATGCAAACAAACCGGTTGTATATACAGTAAGGGCCAAAATATACAGCACTGGAGCAATACATACATTACTTATCAGTGATAAGTATAAGTGTATAATTGATAAGTTATCACTTATACACTTTTATTTCTGTAGTATACATGTTCAAAATGTGCACCATTGCGCTGTAGATAATGTTTATAACGGTCACTCAGATTTTCAAACATAATCGAGAACACAGGTTTGCTGCAGATTCTTGAAAAACGAGACTTTCTTCTTTAACATTCCCCATAGGTAGGCGTCCGGTGGTGTAACAGCAGGGGAATGTGATAGCAAGTTGATTCGCCCTTGAAAACTTTCCTGCAATATTGCTATAGACTGATGAGCGGTGTGGCTGGTCGCACCGTTCTGCTGAAACCACTGTCTTCTCATCCGGAGGTCCCTGCCACGACAAGACCTTCTGATATCCCGAATAAATGGCCTGAACACCATGTTCCTATAACGTTCCTGGGTAACAGTAAATGGTATACCATCATCATCCTCAATGACATACGGACCAAGCACAGCGTGCGCTGACAGTGCATATCACATCGTCACACGCTTACTCCAGCAACCGTTCTGGATAATAACGGCTGGCCTCTCAAAACCAAGGACGCGAGGTGTTTGCTTATCGATCTAATCCTCCAAGTGAATGTGGCTTTCGTCAGAGAACTGCAAATCTGAATCCTCGTACACCATAGCCAAAATTCGTCCACAATACACAACCCTAGCATGCATATCTTGGTTTGTCAATCGTTCGACCTGAATTCGGTACGGAAATCGACCTTCGTGTTTAAACAATCGCCGAAGCGACGTGCTGCTGATACACACTTTCAAAACCTGATTGACGACACGTCCATGATTCTCATTTGTTCTCACAGTTACTGGCCTACCAGAACTTTCCTTCCGCTAGCACAATATACTGTCATTATCATGAAATTTCTTAACAACAGAAAGAAACTTTTCGTGATATTGTTTCGCCACTAGCTTCGAACTCGGTCCATCTTGATAGCCGTTTCCGTACGAGCGAAAATAATGCTCTACAATAAACACTTTTTCCTCCGTCGTGAGACCAATTTTCAACTCCAACCTCACAGCACAATGTTCTTTGCACTGCTACGAACAGTACGAACACATAACGCTGATACAATAATACGCTGATAAGCAGATATGCGCATAAGAACGGCGTGAAATCCAGAACTGTATATTTTGGCGCATACCGTATATATATACATATATATATATATATATATATATATATATATATTAGTGTTTATAAGAATTTTATTTTTCTTATTTATTTTATTGGCCGTGTCTTAATATTAAAAATAATAGACTTTTTATTGGTTTAGCGACCTTTTATTGAATTATGATGTTTTATTCTACGACGTTTCGACTTTTATTATTTTTCAGTCTTTTTCAAGTATCGTTTCATTTGGTTTTTAAAATCACGCATTCTGTGTAACATGTGTATCGGGGACCCGAGACCTTTTTTTGTAACGAACCGATCGCACTGGTTGGAATATTGTAAGTCTACTGTAAGTCACTTACAATATTCCAACCAGTGCGATCGGTTGTTACAAAAAAAGGTCTCGGGTCCCCGATACACATGTTACACAGAATGCGTGATTTTAAAAACCAAATGAAACGATACTTGAAAAAGACTGAAAAATAATAAAAGTCGAAACGTCGTAGAATAAAACATCATAATTCAATAAAAGGTCGCTAAACCAATAAAAGTCTATTATTTAATATATATATATATATATATATATATATATATATATATATAGTATTTTCGTGACCTTGGTATGATAAGGCAAACTTAATTAGTCGGCGATTAAAGGTCTGGTTATTACTTCAAAGTGTATATATTTAAAATAATCCTACATGTTTCGGCAATGATGCCTTTGTCAAGGATATAAAAAATATAAATGACAGAATATAAATGTCAACAGCACTTGACATTTATATTCTGTCATTTATATTTTTTATATCCTTGACAAAGGCATCATTGCCGAAACATGTAGGATTATTTTAAATATATACACTTTGAAGTAATAACGAGACCTTTAATCGCCGACTAATTAAGTTTACCTTATATATATATATATATTGAGGCATTGCAAGAAGGGCTCTTTCTCTGAAAAAATACAAAGGATACATGTAACTGTAATGTTTATATTTACTATGTAATTTAATACCAAGAAGGGGAAAAATTGATTCAAAGTATAAATACTTTATTATGACGACAAATTTGCCTTGAAATAATTAACTTATTTTTCTTTTTTTTTATTGTGATGTTTATATTCATTTCTATTTCAAATTAATATTTAACGCGATTTTATTCAAACAAATTTAACGTATTTATATTTAAATGTATTTGAACAATTAAGCCCCGCCCACAATTTTAACGGTGCAATAACCCGCAAAGAAACAGATGTTGACAGAGTGATTGTAAACACATCAACATATGTTACCTAACTAAAGATATTTTATAAATCAAAATGTAATTTTTTTAACTGTTTTACACTGTAAAAATGTTTAATTTAATAATATTCAAAAAGATAATGCAAGTAAAGAATGGAGCGATTTGCGGCAAGTTATGCAATTAAAAACAAATGAAAAGATTGGCGTCGGTAATTAGTAGTTGCAACGAGAGGTCACGTTTTTTTGTGCTCCGGCTTAATTAAAATAATTTGGCGGAAATATTAAGTGCTCGAGATTTTTAAGTCTACCAAACGTTTCACCTACCTACGAACTACCTGTAGACCAAATTTAACATCTTCCGACCAAACAGTTCAAGAGTTACGAATTTTTATAGTTTTCGATACGAAAACTACCCGCCCAAAATTTCACCGTACATCGAACACCATCTTTGAACGCTCGAGATCGGCCATCCGCTCAAGCCGCCGTCGGACTTGGAGATTTGGAAAAGTTCACATCATCCCGAGGGATAGTAGCAGAAATATTCTCCAGGTTCCCGCTGTGAAGACTTCTCCAGAACACAGGCGCAGGAATCAACAGAGGTTATATCCGAAGATTCAGGTTTTTGCTATTTTTACAAATATTATACGCGCCATTTTTAACTTGCTTATGAACACTTCTAGAACTTTTTTTGTTTATTCTATAAATAATTATTTGCATTGCTTTCACCGATATTCAACCACTGTAATTTTTATTCAACATTATTTAAAACTTAGTATTCACTATTTCTAATATTAAACTTGATTCGATTTCACTTATATAAAATATTTTAATAAAGCAACAATTATTTGCACTTGTCTTACACCATATTGCATTTGTACTGTAAGAATACCAACTGCTAAGTGTGTCTCCCTTATGATATATGTGTGTCACGAAACTGTTTATTTAAATTCTGAAATTTTTCAAGATGTTTTCTTATTAATAAAGTTAATTGTCAATATTTTACTTTGGTTTTTTTTTGTTGTAAAGTACTTGAGATATTGTTCCATTTCCAATTAAATAAGCTACGTAAATAAATTCAAAGTGGAGAGAAGTGAACCTACCTTAACCCTGAGAGAGAAATAAGCTAGCCGATAAAAAACAGATAAGTATTGAATAAGCCCGATTTAAATAAATATATATAATCTGCGTTCACAGAAATATTACATTTGTCATCCCAACTTTTGGGGCAATATAATTTGTATGTCAATAGCAATATTACTTTATATTAATCTATAACATCCATTCAATTTATATACAGCCATTCACCGTAATATAACATTTGGAGCCCAACGTTTTGGGGCACTTATAACATTCATTCATTTTATTTTACCATATACTAAGAAACGTAACAATATATATATATGTATATATATATATAAATCTGCCTATAACAAACGTGAAAATAATTGTTTTGTTTAAGTCTGGTATACTTAACGGATGTAAACGCTATTACCTGTTTTCTGTAATACAAAGGTTTTTAAAATTAAAGGTTTAAAAAAAGACATGTTTTGTTGAAGTAATAATGTATAGAGTGGACTAATTCGGAGCGAAAGCAGAGGCGTGACTAACGAATTGGTTCCCGCATGCGAAACATTATTAATATCTAGAGATATACTATCACGAACGGTGCTGTTATTATGTTATTAAGTAATATAATAAGTTATTATATTACTTAATACTACATATTTGTATTATATTTTGTTTATTTCAGTTCCAATTTACAGTCGTGTATTGTGTATTGTGCATTCTATAGAACAGGAAAGTGTATATATTTATATGAATATGAATATTACCTATATTTCTCTCAACACTGCTTTATAGAAATTATGTGTCAACAAATTTTTGCTGTTCCCTGGTTTTGATTTATTATAATTCCTACCTTTATCCGTCGTCTAAAGTTTAATATAAGCACTTATATAATATAAGTGCACAATACACAATACACGACTGTAAATTGGAACTAAAATAAACAAAATATAATACAAATATGTAGTATTAAGTAATATAATAACTTATTATATTACTTAATAACATAATAACAGCACCGTTCGTGATAGTATATCTCTAGATATTAATAATGTTTCGCATGCGGGAACCAATTCGTTAGTCACGCCTCTGCTCACGCTCTCAACACTGCTTTATAGAAATTATGTGCCAACAAATTTTTGCTGTTTCCTAGTTTTGTTGACACATAATTTCTATAAAGCAGTGTTGAGAGAAATATAGGTGATATTCATATAAATATAAAACACTTTCCTGTTCTATAGAATGCACAATACACAATACACGACTGTAAATTGGAACTAAAATAAACAAGATATAATACAAATATGTAGTATTAAGTAATATAATAACATATCACATTACTTAATAACATAATAACAGCACCGTTCGTGATAGTATATCTCTAGATATTAATAATGTTTCGTATGCGGGAACCAATCGTTAGTCACGCCTCTGCTTTCGCTCCGAATTGGACCACACTAATAATGTATTTGCTCTATTTATAGGTTAAGTGTGATCCACGTGGTAAATGTTTAAAATGCCAGTTTACTCTAAAATATTTCTGATTTTTCATTCATACTTAAATCTTAAATTTATTGAATTTGATTGAAAAATAGATAATTTATTTTTAAACAGTTAATTATCCTAACAGGCGTGTACTTTGTGCGAAGACAATTTTAAATATTTTTAACAAATTCAAAGAAGATAGATAGTATTTCTTTAAGGGTGAAATATATCTAAGATAGTAAAATTAGTGTATCAAAAAAAGGAGAAAATATGAAAACGTTGATAACAAAAAAGTACAAATAGATTTTACCATCTTATGAGATTGTAGCATTCTAGAACGTTCTCAAATTAGGTACATCTTACTTCAAACGAATTACCGAACGTAACCCACGTATTGGAGGCATTTCAGTAACACGATAACAACAAATAACACTTCGTGGTATCTTACGAATAAGTGGTTTATTTAAAAAGTAGTAGTGGGAAGTTCTTGTAGGTAATAAATATGTTATTATTTCTCTAATAATCACAATAACTTTTGGACTGTACAATTATCTGACAGCATCACTACTGGAATTAATGATTGAAAAAGGGAAGACTGTTTTTGACCCTCGATTTAAAAGAGAAGGTTTTCGTAGTAATGAAAATGCTACTGGGGCTGCTTCTTTTCTAGAACAGGAAATGTTTAATACTATGAAGAAAATAGATCCTGAAAACAAAGAACAGATGCCTGTATTCGAAACAGACATTATTGCACATCAAAAGTCACTTTCATTATTTGGATTTTTACAAGGAAGGATAAGAGAAAGGAAAATCAATTACAGCTGATGTAATAATAACTAAAAGGCAATACCTCGAAAGGGCAAATTCGAATCAGGACGTAGATATTCTTTTATTTTGGAAGGTAAGTTTAAAAAAGAAGGGTAATTACATTTTTTATTTGGATTTTCTTTTAGGTATGGAGCTGAAACCCTTAAAATAATGTGCTAGGAAATATTTTTGTATTCTAGAAAGTTGAGCAGAATGTGAAAGAGTGTTTAGTACAGCTCGTTTAATAATAGAACAAAGGTGTGCAAGACTAAAACCGAAAAATGTTAATATGATAATGTGCCTAAATGAAAATTTTTAAAATATTAATACGTAACATAAGTATTTATTTTATTAAAATTATCTTTTCCTATTAGCTAAAAAAATAATTCAATGGGTTTGATCTTACTATGCTTTCTAACTATTAAAGATATGAATGTCTAAGCATTCAAAGGGAAATTATTTAGATTACCATACAGAATGTGTATGAAACTGTTTAGATCTATTACGGAACTGTTTGCTTTATCAGCAAAAATTATTTTATTTCAAATTTCTTCGTTTCCATTTAATAAACTAAACATTATATCACAAAAATCAGCTCGTTCTACTTTATCTTCCTCGAAAAGTTCTTGCTGGTTTGATATTTTGTATGACTTAAATTTTAATTCTTTCAGAGTTTTGAACACCGAACTATACGATACTGCAGAATACCTGGCTACGTTTAAAAGCGATCCTACAGACCGGTCTTCTGCATAACACGGGGTATTCAGCTTCATGTGTTCTGTTAACACGGGATTGGTTTGATTTTTTTGTGGCATTTTAGAAAACAACCATCATCTTTGAATTTGTTAAAAATATTTAAAATAGTCTTCGCACAAGGTATACGCCTTTGGGATAATTAACTGTTTCAAATTATCTATTTGTCAATAAAATGTATTTAGTTTAAGATTTAAGTATGAATGAGAAATCAGAGATATTTGACAATTAGAAAAATACGTCACTGGTGTATAACTGGTGGCCTACTATGCCACCAATGCATTGACGTTTATTTTTTTAGCTCTACACATAGGGCGATGTCTGTGTAATGATCAAAAAAGAACCCGGTATAAATTAAATAGCAGTAAAAACTAATGTACAAAGTCTTTCGACCGATATTAAATGAAGTTAGCAATGTCATTAAATTATTTAGTTTGACAAATCACAATTTAATACATATGGTAAACATTTATATAGGTACAACAAAGTTAGATAGTCATTCTTCGTCTCTTTTAATAAGAAAGACTTCAGTCTCACTTGGTGCCATACAAAAAAAGTGTCCTTTCTTATTTAAATCAATATCTATGTAAGAGAATATGATTAGAAAAGTTAACAAAAATTAATTTTTTCATACCTCCACATTATACAAATTTTTCTTAATGCTGGCATGCACTTGACCCTTCAACAATGCAAAAGTATCACGGATAAAGGTCGGTTTTTTAAAATGACCATTATTGTATGCATTTTCACCACATTCGAATTCCTTCTCGTGGTTCTTGAACGATTTTAAAATATATAATATAAAATTTTATTAATTGATTGATCTTGAAGAAAAGCTAATTGAGTTTGAAACAAAATTTGAGGTTATGGGAACTTTAATTGAAGTATAAGAAAGTACAAGCAATTTTGAGTTTTACGGGAAAAAATGTGGTATATTTGTAATAGACAACTTTATAAATATTATACGCATCTTCAGCTGTACTAATTACTGTTATATTAAGTTATATTAATTCTTATGTCAATTTCTAATGTAAATGGGTTTTGTTTGCATCTAGTTCCTTTAATAATGACGGTGTTGACGCGTACTAAATGAGCCTATAGGCAATATAATATGTGAGCCAAAAAGAGTTTTTCAGGGCACACCGTGAATAAAATCACTTATGTCTTAATTTGATTCGACTTAGAGCTACCTGTCACCTTGTTTAATTTAATAGTTTATACTAAATAATCTATTTTAAAAATATATTTTTCAATTTATTATATCAACAGATATAATATTTCTCATAAATTATGAGAAATAAAAAATAAATAATAAAATAAATAACAAATATTTTTAAAGCTAAATATGATTTATTATTATGTTGAACAAAAATATATAGAATGACAAAATAAACGGAAAAATGATATTAATGGCCAGCAAACTAAGAACATTTTGAAGAATTTCTGGTGTATTATTGATTTTTTAAATCTTGTTAGGGATTCTTTGTTTTAAATCGTCGAGATCAACACGGCTGTTTCAAAAATCGAATTCTTTAAATATGGCTATAAAAAGAAATCACATTGTGTTAAATCGCAAGATCGTGGTGGTTAGATGGTAGCTGTAGGCTAATGATGCGATCCCCAAAAAATTCCTGAATGAAAGCAATGTTTGCATTGGTAGTATGCGCATTAAAAATAACCTTTCTGTAGCCCATCGTCATGAACATATTAACAAATCGAGTTAAAATTTCTAACTGGTACCATTCAGCATTTATTGTTATTAAAAAGTTAAGAAAATGACATTATTGTTCCAACATAGTGTTTTAGAAATCTAATTCAATGTTTTTAAAAATTGTTTTTAACACACCTTCAAAGATATAATAGCTCCCCAAACTCCATTTGCTTGCGAATATAATGGAGTCCTTATAAAAAAGTGTGGATAATTTGTACTCCACATTCTCATATTTTGAGAGTTGACATTCCCAGAGAAGTGGAACCACGATTCGTCTGTAAACATAACTTCCGACAATGTTTCATCGTTGTTATTGAATTGTTCAATTTAAATCGTTGGCAAAATTCTCGTCTTCGTGGCTTATCAACAGGAAGTATCTCATGTATTACTTGCATATGGTAAGAATGTACATATAGATCATTTTTTAGGGTACGTCGACAGGTACCGTAAGAAAGATTTAATTCTTGCTGTAAATGTCGTACAGCAGTTTGTGGACGTTCTTCGGCTACTTGCCTTACCGCTTCGATAGTAATTTGACTTCTAACCATTGATCTGCCATTGCCCATTTTACGATTCATACTTTATGTTTCTCTGAATAAATTCACAAATCGCCGAATGGAAGCACGGAAATGGTCACATTTACAAATTCGTTTAAAAATCTTTGAAGACATTTCTCAGAGAACAAGTCCATTCACCATCGATTTTCCTGCCATTTATAAAATAAATCGTAATCATATCTCTCCTTTGCCACTCGTTAAATACAGAAGCCATTATTTAATGATAAATTTGTAAGAATAATCGAATATATTCGCAGATTGTCAATTTAATCAATGAGTAACAGATGGCATTTCACAAACTAGGTATAAGTTATACTCCGACATAACTGCTATAGTTATCTTTCTCGTTTATAGTCTACTTGAAAAACTTTTTTTGGCTCACATATTGTTTTTATACTTGAAGAAATCATCTTTTTAAACATTTTCTCTAAATATTATTTAAATTGGATGCGGAATTCCTTTCAAATGCGAACTATACCCTTCTAAATTTAAAACGACGTGGTACAAGATACTAAAAATATATTTGACTTCACGCTCACTTAAACAACAGCTAAAGCAGTAATTAAAAATCTTTTAGTTGCAAGAGCTTTCATATGAGTAAATGAGCGCATGAGTACTTTGAGTCTACACTGTAGAGTAGAAAAATATCGAAATATTTAATGATCAACGTTCATTATTTCTTTTTGAACGTTTTCTTGGTTGTTTTATTGTTTTAGAGCTTGTCAAGCGTCATTATATGTTCTTGTAATTTTTGTAAATGCAGTATATTTATTTCAATTTGCTTTCGCCTTATTTTATAAAAACAAAAAAGCAGGACCAATCTTTAAAAGGATCATTTTAAACAGGTAACTAACTGCATAATAGCTATTGTATTAAATTATGTTTTTAATAAATAATATACTTATGGAGGAACAGACGGGTTTTAGAAGAGGAAGATCTTGCACCGACAATACTTTTACAATTAAGCAAATAATAGAGAAACATCGAGAACATAACAAACAAACACATATGTTGCTTATAGACTACAAAAAAGCTTTTGACAGAGTAGTAAGAGAAAAACTATGGGACATACTGGAACGACGAGGAATACCTTTACATTTGATTAAAGTTATTAAGAGTATGTACAAAGACTCAAAGATTACCATAACCGATAGCGAAACGGAAGTGGCAACCGTCAACTTAGGACTACGACAGGGTTCCAGCCTGTCACCTATACTTTTTAATATATATATATATATATTGATGACGTGCTACGGGAATGGCTGACAAATACTAATCACTACACACATGACCTAAACAGACAAAAATACCTAATGACCATACTCTTCGCCGACGATCAAGCTCTAATAGCCAGTGACGAGGACACACTTCAAAGAGCTGACTACGACTTAAATAGAATAACCGAGAAATACAATCTAATGAATCAACAGAAAAAACTAAAGTAATGGCCTTCAGCGGAAACGAAACAGTGCGATCAAAAATAATAATTAATAATAAGCCAATAGAACAAGTAAAAACATTTAACTTCCTTGGATCCACTATATCGTATTTATACGATGACATGGATATACACACGAAACTAACAAAATTCAACAGAATAAATGGCACCATAGCCAGAACACTAAAAAATAAAGTGAGGAAGGACACGCTGTTAAAATTCTATAAAACAATGGCAATCCCATGTTGTATATATGGGAGTGAAAGCTGGATCATTACCAAAGCGAATGAAAGAAGAATGCAAACATCGGAGATGAGGTTCCTAAGAAGAGCAGCAAGCTACACAAGAATGGATAGGAAGAGGAACACAGAAATAAGACAAGAACTTGGAGTTGAAGATGTGAACGAGATAATAAGAGAATACAGACGTAAATGGAGAGAACACGTGGAAAGGATGGAAGATCATAGGATACCCAAAAGAATATGGAAATATAAGGCGAAAGGAAGAAGAGCGACGGGACGCCCACGGAAAAGATGGGCAGACCAAAAATAAAGGTCGTAACAGGCTCAAAGCCTAATACGTGAAGTAAGAAGAAGAAGAAGATAAATAATATTCCACACCTTTCGTAATATAATAATAAATATATTTTGTTTATGATGGAAGTACACAAGTAAATAAGCATAAACAAACACTACAGGTATATAAACTTATTTACGAATTTAAGTAACATTATACGAGATGCTATCCAGAAATTCCCGGAATTTGAAGGTGACGCGAAGGGACGGTAATACAGCTCTATAGCGCTAGAGGGTGTGAACTACGTCTATACTAAGTTATCAAACGGTACTTTGTTTCTGTGTTTAAATTTGTTGAGTTATGTTTGAGTTATTCTGCGACACTACAATGTCTGATGTGAAAGAGCAAAGAACGTGCATTAAATTCTGCTTCAAACTTGATAAAACGACAGCGGAAGCTCTGAAAATGCTTAAACAAGCGACGCAACTTATGAGTGGTACAACCGTTTTAAAAGTGGACGTGTGCTGGTTGATGATGAAGAGCGTTCTGATTGACCATCGACAGAAAACAGGCAACAAAATGTTGCAAAAGTGCGTGATGCTATCCGCAAAACCGAAGGAGAACAATCCATGACGTTTCTAACATTTTCGGCTTATCGTACGGCGTTTGTTAGTATATTCTTTCTGGCGAAATCATTACCAGAATCGTTACTAACATCGTTACGGGTATGATCCCGAAACAAAGCAACAGTCGATTATTAAATCGGCATTTTTTCAAAATTTATTTATTGCTTTATACATCGGACTACTTGTTTTATTGCCTTGGATTATAGTAAACAAAGGCTTTAATTTGGATATTCATCGTTAAGATCTCCCTTCTTATATATGTATAATAAATTTTAGTACTCTAACAAGAGACGATCCGGATCTACATACTTAGGTCTATGACACCTACTAATACTTAATTAGTGATGATATTTTATTACTTATTAGGTAAGATTAGATTTCTAAGACATTATCGTAAACCTTAGGTATCGATGCTTGTCGGCACAATTTCCACGAAATGTACACAAACATTCCCCGTTATGAGGTCAAACAATACACTACTCAACCGATGCAATTTTAATATGTAATAGTGGAGGGGTAGTGGTATATTTTTATCTACTTGTAAAACAGTACAGAATAGAACAGTATGAACTCAAAACAGTATCAGCTCAACATCAGTACAAGACACACAGTCTTAAGACAATAGTCTTCTTCGTAACATGATAACAATCATACTTTAACAAGAGGCACTAGTCTCAACAGCACTTTTATGTTAGTATACGTCATTGTAGTTCCAAAATAAATTTATATAGTGTAAATAAATATATTTAGATGAAAGTACATTTATTCATTTAACAAACAGTCACCGAAGATTTAAATAGTAAAGTGTATACAGCCTTACAACCTGTACCTCACAATCTCACAACTATCATAACATTGGTACATCAAGCCTGAACAATTGACCTTCAAGCCGCATCGATTTGGTTTCAAGTTAGTCTGTTCGTTAAATAACGATACTGCTGTATCACAGGAGGCATTGCATATTTCGAGGGCATATTCAAAGCCAAATGTAAGATATTTACAAAATCCGTTGCCATTGTGTGATTATTTACTTTTATATGAACTGCAAACGTAGAGTTAGGGTATTCGTTATCGAATTCCTTAATATGTTCTTTAATGCAAATGTTAAAACTTCTACCAGGCTGACCGATATATACTCCGCTGCGATCGAAACATTGAAGTTTATTCACTCCGGATTTGTTCAGGGGGCTTGTTTTTGTTTTAGCATTAAAAAGGGTATTAACAATATTTGTTTAGCAATTATTTTAGCAATTTATTCACTCACATTGTAAATATGTAATATGTTTCATGATTATGAACTTTAGCTTTCAGAAAACCTTCCAATTTGGAATGAGATGTTAATAATTATATATAATTATTTTAGCAATTTATTCACTCACATTGTAAATAGGTTTCATGATTATGCACTTTAGCTTTCAGAAAACCTTCCAATTTGGAATGAGATGTTAATAATATAACTAAGAGGAACAGGTAATATAATGGGAGCGGCAATTGTCACTTCGTTTTAAAAATGTCTATATAAAAATGCAACAAACATTTTCAAATAATTTATACTTTATTTTTGAGAGTACACCTTCCGATTAAGAAGTGGATATTATTTCATTTACTCATTTACATGACTGCCTCGGCTGGCTTTGCAGTAGCCCATTCTGTCGATCCAATTTGGCAGTACATTTTCAATTGTTTGAGCGCTTACTTCACCAAAATATTTTAATTGCGTCTTTCAAAGCCTCAATCGCCTCTGGATGATGGGCATAACATCTGTCCTTGACGGCCCTCTACAAATAATAATCCAAAGGTGTCAAATCGCAACTCTTACGATCGCCATTTCGGCTGATAATGGGATTTTCGAAGACAGGGCGCAAAACGTCGATAGTAACGTTGGCTGTGTGGGCAGTAGTGTCATTCTGTTAAAATCAAACATAGGTCAAGTCTTTCTCTTCAATCGTAGGGAATAAAAAGTCAGTTAACTTGGCACGATAACGGTTGTCATTGACTGTTAGTGTGGCTACTTGCTCATTTTCAAAGAAAAATGGCTCTATGATGCCTTTGGAGCATATCCCACACCATACAGTCATTCGTTTTGGGAACATTGGCATTTTAATTATCACGTGTGGATTTTCTGTGGCACAAATATGGTAATTTTACTTATTCACATTACCTCCGAGGTGAAAATGAGCTTCGTCGGGAAAACTGATTTTTCCAGATTAGCGGCCTACTCAGCGATAACGATAGATTGTCCAATATCTTTAATTCTTGAACCATTTGGACTTTGTGGGCCTTCATACCGAGGTCTTTGTAGAAAATTCTTCGCACAAGATTAGTTCAAAGACGAATCACAAAATGCCTTATATATGCACAGAGGTTTAGTAGACGAATTGATATTTGATTAAACTATGTATTTTTCAAGTTATTGATGGTGTTAAATAGATTGAAAACGGCTCTGTCTAATGCAAGGTAAAAGTTGATTCAATTGATCTTGCTTTGTTGATATTTTTCTTGTTTGGACCTGTGAGTATATTAATGTTAGTCATTTTGTAATACATTCCGCAAAAAAATTATGGAATCATCTTATCTATGCAAAGTAAATCGTTGCAATAGTGTTTGCTTGAGTTAAAATAATTTTTTTCCCTAATTTTGTGTGCTTTAGCTGCTTTACATCTTCTCTTTTCTTTCAAAAATTTGTAAGTTTAAACTACAGTTTTTTTTCATTTAACATTTATCACTTCTTTCCATGAAGAACCCTCTTGCTTGGTTTGGTAAAGATTAATGACGGTTCCCCAATGCGCAATGCACGTAATTTGAGTCACGAAAAAATTGTCCAAGCCATTTCGTCAATTAACGATGGTAGAACTCAAATATATGTTGGTAGGGTGTTAGATGTCCGACAGTCGACAATTTCGAAACTGGTACACAGGTCTAGCGAAACTGAGGGATATAACAGGAGACCAGGACAAGATAGGAAGCGGTCAACTACGGTCATAGACGATCACTTTTACGACTTACAGCCTTGCGAATAAGCCTTGCACTGCAAGACATAAAAAACGAGCTGCTTACCATTCGAAATGTAAATCTTACCTCTCAGACGGTAAGGAACCAACTTAAAGAACAAGGAATACGTGCAAGAGTATCGGCCAAAGGCCTAGAACATCGAGTTCACAGACTACGATTTGCGAGAGGTCATCTTGATTGGACCGCTAAAATTGGGTTAATATTTTGTTCACAGACGAGTCTAGGGTATTGCCTGTTCATCATATAGACGCCTGCCAGTATATAGACGAGATGGTGAACGCTTGAGTCAGTGGAACTTCAGGAAAACAATAAATTTCGGAGGTATCTTTCGAGGCTAAGACGGGGTTGGAGGTTATTCATAATGGCTCTATGGCCACAGATAGGTACATTAGGATTATCTTAGAGCCATTTGTGGTTGCATTTGTACCTTACATAGGCCCGAATTTCCGTTTAATCCATGATAACGGTCGCCCCCCTCACATCGCCAACATTGTACAAAATTACCTGAATAAGGTTGACATACGTGTTTTAGAATGGACAGCTAGAAGCGCGGACATGAATTCAATAGAGTATGTCTGGGACCATATTGAGTGGGCACTGCAAATCAGACAAGTTCCACCAAGAACGCTAGAAGACCTAGAAGTAGCGGTCACTGAAGAACAGACACAGGTCCGTCAAGACTATATCAGAGGCCTTATTGAGTCTTTAACTAGGCGGGTGGCAGCCGTAATACGGTCCTGAGGCAGAAATACTCATTATTATTACAAGTCTCCGTTAATTACATTTTTTGCGTTGGTGTTAGTTTTTCAATTGTTATGTTTATCAAGTTGCGGTCTTTAGTTTTTCCTTTGTATTTTGTTCTATTTTTAATATGTTTGTGCACTACTTAGTTATAGAACATAAAATTTTTAAAAATTTAAAAATTTTCAAAAATATCGAGTGATTCCATAATTTTTTTGCGGAGTGTATAATAAATTATATGTAATTATATTGTAGCAGTTCTATTATGTATTTCTTACCGCCCCGGTATATTACTAGTGAGAGTCGTGTTCTCATAGGTAAGAATTGCTGGCTTATATGAAAGATTAATGAGCACTTATTGTTTTCTTAGCGACATAATTTTAGCGGAACGACTTGCGCCTGGCTGTATTTGAGTAATGGACATACATACACGTCTACATAATATTATGCTAATGCCGTACTGAAAGGAATTCATAAATTGTGTTGTGTAAGTGCTTCTATATATGCTATCACGTATTGAAACGTTTATGTCGTGCAGCAATAACAATTAGTTAACACATTTTGGAGTTAAATTCCTATGCACTATTATATCGACCTTAGCCTTTTTTAGTACAAGGTGCTACTAATCGAATTTAATTGCCAGATAGCATGCGCATGTTTTCGCACTGAATTTAGAACATCACATGGCGACTCTGTACCTGGTTGTGTTCGTGTTACTAGAAATAAATGAAAATTTGGCAATTTAGTTTATTTAATATTAGATTCGTCTGAAGAAAATATTTTCTGCGGTCGTACAATTGAAAATTGCAGACAAGTGACATTTTATAGTTAAAATCCTATCTATTTTAATAACAAGATAAACTGTAAAAAATAAATAACAGATGTTAATCACATACATACATTTATATATATATATATATATACAGGCTGAGTTTTTTTGAATGTTTAGCATTGGGATCTCAGAAACTACTGGAGATAGAAAAACGCTTAATGGGGAAAGATGCGCAGTTTTACGAGTTTGATTTAAAACTGCTTTTGTTTCTCCGATAACTTTCATGGCTTATTAGGTATTCAAAGAAAACTAAATTTTACGATTTTCTTTAAACATGCTTAGCATCGTTAATAGTAATTTTAGCGAAAAAGTGTTCAGACAAAAGTTTTAGATAATTTTACGCCAAATAAAACTATGTAGCTAATATTTTTTTTTCGTTCGCCATTATCGAGTTATGACACAAACTTGTGTTTTTTTAAATGGAAACCATACTTGGTTTTGACATCATTAAAAAGCTTATTTTTTGCTGATTGCAATGATATAAGGTTTGATATGGTTATTTTAAAAAATAAAGAGGATATAGACATTTCTATGATTGTTCACTTTATAAGATAAAAACTTAAAAAAAAAATGTTTGGTGTTTTTTAATTCAAAAAACGAAAAATCTGAGTTACAATAGTGTTCGTTGGAGCAGTCGAGATAAATATACTAACATTGCTTTCACGTTGAGTCACAGAAGTGAGAGTTGTTAATTTTTACTTTTAAGTCAAGTTAATTGTCAAACATTGACAATTAACTATTAATTAATTTAATTGTAACTTAACTATAAGCGGTGCAAACGGCCGTTAATCATAAGTTTGCATTGGCTATGGAATTTTCTAACGTAGAAAAGCGTGATATGGTTGAATGTTACATTCAGTACCAGAAAAATTCTACTAGAGCTGCTGAAGTTTATTTTGAAAATTATTTTGATCGACGTTAGCCGTCGCTACCTACTTTTAAGAGATTATGGGATAATTTAGCAGATTATGGTTCGTTCGTTAAACCTAAATAAAAAAAAGGGATGGATGAAGATAGAGAAATAAACATATTAGCAAGTGTCGCTCAGAATCCATCTACATCGACCGACAAATTTCAACAGAAATGGGCTCCTCTCAACGCACTATTGTCAGAGTGTTGAAGAAGTATAAATTTCGTCCCTACAAATTATCAGTATCACAAACTTTACATGAAGGTGATAACATCAGACGAATAGCTTTTTGTAGATGATTTAAAGATCAGTGTCGAAACGATCCACAATTTTCAATGAAAATATTATGGACTGATGAATCTCGTTTCACAAATTGTGGAATGTTTAATAGGCACAATGAGCACATATGGTCTCAAACAAATCCACTTCACGTTGAACATAGGAGACCACAAATTAAATTTGGGTTTAATGTTTGGTGTGGTGTTATAGGATCAACTGTTTTTCCTCCTTTTATTTTTGATGGATCACTAACCGGCAATCGTTATCTTAATTTTTTACGACAAGATTTCGAGGAAATGTTAGATAATTTAAATTTAAGAACCCGAGCAATGCTGCAATGGTTTCAACATGACGGAGCGCCTCCGCACAATCAACTGAATGTTAGAAATTATTTAAATTTGAACTTCCCTAATCAGTTTTGGATTTTTTCTTGTGGGGTGTACTAAAGGACACAGTATACAAAAGAACATGCAACAATCGACGATTTAAGAGAAGCTGTCTTAGTTGCTTTTAATAACATCGATAGGCGTAAAGTCCGCAATGCTACAAATTATGTTGTGAAGAGATGCAATTTGTGTATTAATAATAATGGAGGTATCTTTGAACATTAATAATGTTGTGTGCCCTTAATAAAAGTTCTTATAGTTTTCATTTTATTACTACATCAAATTTCAAAATAAGTTTTCGTTTGGTTTGTATTTTATCAGTTCAAAATTCAATTGTTTTTCATTAAAAACCATAAAAATGCTATATCCTCTTTATTTTTTAAAATAACCATATCAAACCTTATATAATTGTAATCAGCAAAAAATAAGTTTTTTAATGATGTCAAAACCAACTATGGTTTCCAATTAGAAAAACACAAGTTTGTGTCATAACTCGATAATGGTGAACGAAAAAAAAATATTAGCTACATAGTTTTGTTTGGCGTAAAATTATCTAAAACTTTTGTCTGAACACTTTTTCTCTAAAATTACTATTAACGATGCTAAACATGTTTAAAGAAAATCGTAAAATTTAGTTTTCTTTGAATATCTAATAAGCCATGAAAGTTATCGGAGAAACAAAAGCAGTTTTAAATCAAACTCGTAAAACTGCGCATCTTTCCCCATTTAAGCGTTTTTCTATCTCCAGTAGTTTCTGAGATCGCAATGCTAAACATTCAAAAAAACTCACCCTGTATAGTTGATTTAGATATTCGGCGATTGAAGGTTTGTTTTACATTAATATGTATATATTTAAAATTAGCTCTTACATGTTTCGGTAAGTATTACCTTTATCAAAGAATTATAAATGACAGATATTAATGTCAAAGTTATATAAGTGATGTAGTCATGGTGAGAGATACAAATTCATAAATACATTCAATTCAATTAATAATAATTCATGACATGCCAAAAGTTTGATATCAATTATAAAGAGAATGGTAAGTCATGAGTTATTATTACACTTGCGCCCGTGGAGCGACTTAAGATATAAAACTGTCGGCATTCGCCTAGGACGAGAAGGAAAACCACGAAAACCTACTCGGACAGCCAGCCAGGGATCTAAACATGGAACTGTCAGCATGATAAGCAAATGTACAGATATTTAAATAACATATGATATATAGTTATATAACTGCAACATATATTATGATGGTAAATTGCAGATCGTTACATTATTAGGTTATAATATATACTGCTTAGATTTTTTATATCACTTCTGTTGTTAATTGAATTTTTTTCCTATTTAATATTAATAATTTCTTTAATTTCTCTTTTCATTGTGTATTGCTCTCTATCAATTATTTGTGTTTTCAAAGTCCATTTCGACTTTGGACTTTGAAATTGGTACAACAACCCCACAGCTTCTTTTCGATATATGAATTACCACTCAAATGTACCTACAATATTCTATAAAATTATTATAAATAATCTGGCTGATAGAGCAGTTAAACTATCACATACTCAGTACAGAAAATATAAAATCAAGAAAATTAAAACGATCTTAACTGTAATAACTACCCACCACAACTTATAGAACAAAGAATTCAAAAGAATTCACCAAATATACAACACTGCTGACACCAATAACAATTTAAACAATGAAACAACATATGTCACGATTCCATATGTACCACAATTATCAGAGAAAATAAAATATATTTAAAAAAAATATGATATAGCTACAACATATAAACTTAGCAATACATACAAATAAATATCTATTTTCAAAATTAAAACCTAAAATAGACAAAAATCGAGAAACACATGTTGTCTATAAAATACCATGACGCGACTGCGACAGATACTACATAGGTCAAACCAAACAATATTTATACAAAAGAATACAAGCTCACAAATACTCCAAAACTGACGAAACTGCTTTATTTACATACAAACTGCAACGCGATCACCATTTCGACTTTGAAAATACACAAATAATTGATAGAGAGCAACACACAATGAAGAGAGAAATTAAAGAAATGATTAATAATAAACAGGAAAAAAAATCAATTAACAACAGAAGCGATATAAAAAATGCAAGCAGTATATATTAGAATCTAATAATGTAACGATCTGCAATTTACCATCATAATATATGTTGCTGTTATATAATTATATATATCATGTTATTTAAATATCTGTACATTTGCTTATCATGTTGACAGTTCCGTGTTTAGATCCCTGTCTGGCTGTCCGAGTAGGTTTCCGTGGTTTTCTTTCTCGTCCTAGGCGAATGCCGACATTTAGTGTCAAATAAATCGGCAATAAAAAGTTGTATGAAAACAAATATCGAAAAATTCTCAATATGGGCCCAACATAATAAAGTGGTAAATTTAACAGAACAGTTCTTGTATAGTTCAGTGAAAAAGCAAAAGTTTGCAAAGCAAGAACCACATTCTGGAGTATATATTCAATGCGCAAAACATAATATTAATATTTCAAAATATTCAAGATTAATAGCAACATCAGAATGCAGGATAGAAACCAAAGAAATCTAATATCTTTATTGAAGAAGGTATATACAAATTTACACACTTACTTTATGTGGAAGGCGATAGTTTTATTTGTGTCTAGTTTAATATTTAATAGGTATATTTTATAGCTTTGTTTAATTGTTGGTATAAGTGGGGTAAGCTGTATGGACGAAATGAAGAAGCTAATTCTAGATGATTTACAAGACAAGGAAAATGAGATAATCATTACAGTTCCTGATTCCAAGAATAGAAAAAATTGTTGCCATTACAAATAAAATGTGTGAAAATGTAAACCAACTTGATATATACAGAAAATATGTTGCTTTAAGACCCAAGCACATTCCATACGGGTCACGGTTTGTATTTTATCGAAACGGAAAGTGTTCAACTCAACCTGTCGGTAGTATTCATACTTTATGTAAAATTCCATCTCTCATTGCCGATTATTTGAAATTACGTAACCCACAAAACTATACAAAGCATGCCCTCCAAAGAACAACTGCACCTCTTTTAGCAGACAGAGGTAGTGTCTGCTGAAAGAGCTTCAACTATTGCTGAAGGCTGTGTTGAATCATCTTTAAAGAGAAAAGAAGAAATTTCATCAAGAATTCTTTAAGGTTGTCCAAATTCTTTTACTTCAAATGATTTTACTTCAACTTCAACTGCGACTTTGCAAAATTCTAACAAGTTGGCCCCAATTAACATTTCCAATAATGAAAATTGTTCAATTATAATGCGTACATAATATGTTTTCATGAAATAACATTACCTAAAATTGAAACGTCGAAAGTTTAAAATTTACTTCAATTTCGGAAAGAATCTATCATGTATTTCATTTGCCTCGGCTATCACCTCGGTAAATAAACACACATTCGTAATGAAAAATGAAACTTTAGTGCCTTGATCCATAAATAACTATGTCTCTCGTAGATTCAGTAGATAGGTTTTGGCGAATTATAAATAAAAAATATTTCTTTTTAATTTGTATATATTTCTATTAGAAACTTTGATGTCAAGTTTTATTAAATACTTATTATTGTTATTTTTAAAGTTATAAATGAATCCAAAAATGTTATCGCAAAATTGTTCGTGTACATTATCTAAATTATGTTGATTAAATATTTTAATTAATTTAGTTAAACCCATTTAAATAAAGTACAGATAAATATTCGATTTGACCCTGACTTTGAGTTAATTGCAAATGTATATTCATAAAGAATAATTTTACCACTGTGCTTCTATAGCCACGCAAACGAGAATCTTACGGCGTAATTCGTCTAGTTGAACGCTGTTAGTGGACTTGCGCGCTCGTCACAACCCGTGTTTCTGTAGAAACAACTTTCAGATTCGACGGTATAGTTAACTTGAAAAACAAAACATACGCTCGGGTTATGAACTTCTGAATTCGATTTTTAGTCTAGTGTGCCGCGGTTTTCACAGAGGATAATACACATTAATAAACACAAAAGTAAGATAAACGAAGTATAATTTATTTGTTTGTGAATTTTTTTTGTCTGTATACGCTTCTTTTTTCGTTTTCACTGCTGCGTGTACCTTCATACTTTCAGAAATGTGTTTACTTCAGGTCGAAAATACTTTCGCTTCTATATTTGTATAGCTTGTGTTTATTTTTTCGAATTAATGAGGCAATGAAAATTTCCATCAATTTTTGTGTTTATTTAACGCATTTGTTTCCAAAAGAGTTAGTATTCGGAATATGAATTTTTTTTTATATTTTTTACGACAATGTGACTATATTGCTGCCTTATTAGAGAAAATATTTTTTGTCAATTTACAATATTAAATGATATAAGTTTACTTATAGATAATTAAACAAAAAAATATTATTTTTTATATAATTATGAATCAATTTCGTGTTTTAATATAAATATATCATACAACTTACGGGCCTTACGATAAATTTACTTTTGTTTATTAAGCCTCTGCAGTTGCGCATAAAATATACATGTGAAAACATGCATTGAATGTAAACAGGATGTGTTCATTAAGTGTCAGGATAGATTCTATAATAATCTTTCTTTTCTCACATAACGCGTGACAAAATTATGATATATTGAAGAGTTCTACAAAATATTTTGAATAAATTTTTTCTTGAAATTTCTTGTACTTACGTTAGTTTTAACTATGTTATACCTAATTGCAATCTGCTCCTTCCTAATATATGTTCTTCTTTTATTTCATTTTAAGGATTTTTATTAAAAAAAAGTTCGTTAAAATAAAAGTCCATTTTGAGGTAAACATTGAAATATGAAGAAGTAATTGGTTAAACTTTTAAGATTAGATTAAAATTGCATTGCCTTACGTAAAAGTGTATATATTTTTTGTCCATTGAACTAAAGTAAGTAACTGTGTTAAAATTAAATGCTTTTTAAGAATTTTTATATCATTTACAATACGATTTTTCCAGCCTAAATTTAGTGTTAAAGCAATTTAAAAATGTAAAAATATTTACTAATTATTTATTAAATATTTATTTAGATAAGATTTTCGTTATAATGCTAGAGCGAGTTTAAAAAATATATTTTTCTATTTTGCGTTCGAAATGAACTTATTATGAAACCCAAAACAGTATCGAAATGAGCTTCATTTCGATACGCTTTTTTTCATTTTTCAATGTTGGCGTTGTTCGAATACAGAAATAAATATCATTGCTGTCATTTGATTTTAAGAATTTATGTACATTTGACAGATATGATATATGTCCGTATTTTACACAAACAACGTATGTTGTATACAATTGACAACAACATATATATGTTTCTATGTCACTCATGTTTATATTTTTAAATGAAGTATCAAGTAATGTTAACGAAAATTAGTAAATAATATGTAATATAATATACTTCGCGGATAGCAAGATTTAAATTTGAAAATGTCAAGTATCAATGTGACCAACTGCATGCTTTATATAAAAATTAAACTCTGAACTTTCAAATTAAATAATTCCAATTTAAGCAATTTATTAATGTAAAAAACGCAAAATAGAAAAAATAGTATAAAAAACTCGTTTCATAAGGCCTTTTGCCGCACTCGCTCTTTAGAAAACTCGCCGCTAACGCGGCTCGTTTTCTAAACTGATCTCGTGCGGCAAAATGGTGCCTTATGAAACTTGTTTTTTAATATACTATTTTCTATTTTGCGTTCGAAATGAACTCATTATGAAACCCAAAATAGTATCGAAATGAGCTTCATTTCCATACGCTTTTTTTCGTTTTTCAATGTTGGCGTTGTTCGAATACAGAAATAAATATCATTGCTGTCATTTGATTTTAAGAATTTATGTACATTTGACAGATATGATATATGTCCGTATTTTACACAAACAACGTATGTTGTATACAATTGACAACAACATATATATGTTTCTATGTTACTCATGTTTATGTTTTTAAATGAAATATCGAGTAATGTTAACGAAAATTAATAAGTAGTATCTAATATAATATACTTCGCGGATAGCAAGATTTATATTTGAAAATGTCAAGTATCAATGTGACTAACTGCATGCTTTATATAAAAATTAAACTCTGAACTTTCAAATTAAATAATTCCAATTTAAGCAATTTATTAATGTAAAAAACGCAAAATAGAAAAAATAGTATAAAAAACTCGTTTCATAAGGCCTTTTGCCGCACTTGCTCTTTAGAAAACTCGCCGCTATCGCGGCTCGTGTTCTAAACTGATCTCGTGCGGCAAAATGGTGCCTTATGAAACTTGTTTTTTAATATCTATTTTAGTATTATATTATGTACATCCTAAAGGAAGTCAACAGGTTTCATATGTTTTCTTTATGCTTTATGGTTGAATCTTTTTTACTTGATTAAATTCGTCATCCAATACATTTTATTTTATATTTTTATTAGCTAGCTAGAAGAAAAAATTGCCTCAGAGAGTTGGCCATGAAATTTTTAAGTAATGAATGATCAAAAAGTCTTTGGATCGGTATTTCCGTGGAATGTACGAGATATCTATGAAATTATTTATTTCAATTAGTTTTGACATTTACTTGACAACTTTCAAGTCAGTTGGTTATAATTCAAAATGTTTCAAACAGAACATAAAAATTTTGGTATTAAATCATACTACAGAAATGGAAATCTTGGTGAAAATGTTAATTGGGATTATTTGTCTCCTTTATGTTTAAATGAGTTTCGTGAGAGATTTCCGAAATAGCTTAAATAATAATGAAAAATCATTTTATGAGAAAAAATAATTTAGTATAAATATTTTACTTACAATAAGTACATATGCAAAGAAAAGAAATTAATGTTATTGTCGCATTTGTTTTTCATTTAACAGTTTCTCCGTACGTGGATCTAAGATAGAAACACACAAAAGCAAATTGGTTTCTAGTGATAAATTAACTCCTATATAAAAATGTCCATATGCGGGTGACATTTTTGTCACTTTGACAGCGATAAAAACCTACATAGCTTTTTATCACCGATAAAAATGCTTCTTCCTCCGATAAAAATGCTTCTTCCTGTTACATATCTAGTAGCCCTGCATCACTTAATTTATTTTGGCAGCTGACAGGTAATAACTATTAAGTATCGTTGAACGTAAAATACGAGTCGGTTTGGGGAAATTTCAACAAATATCAAAAGATCAATACTGCAAAACACAAGAAATACAAAATCGTCAATATGGAGACAATTTAAAAAGTTTTATTCATGTCGTTAATTTATCTTGCCAAAAAACACTCGAGCTTTTCTTTCAATCGGATAAATTTCTTTTTAACTCAATATTTTTCCAATCAGTAATTTCGCTCGAAAAACTTACATTAGAAAAAATCGCTCGACTATCGTCTCGCGATTTTTTCATGTAAGTTTTTCTCGTCAAATTACTGATTGGCAAAATAATTTCGTTACAAAGAGAAATTTATCCGATAAAAAAAAAGCTCTTGTGTTTTTACTTATGATAAATTAACTCCTATATAAAAATGTCCATATGCGGGTGACATTTTTGTCACTTTGACAGCGATAAAAACCTACATAGCTTTTTATCACCGATAAAAATGCTTCTTCCTCCGATAAAAATGCTTCTTCCTGTTACATATCTAGTAGCCCTGCATCACTTAATTTATTTTGGCAGCTGACAGGTAATAACTATTAAGTATCGTTGAACGTAAAATACGAGTCGGTTTGGGGAAATTTCAACAAATATCAAAAGATCAATACTGCAAAACACAAGAAATACAAAATCGTCAATATGGAGACAATTTAAAAAGTTTTATTCATGTCGTTAATTTATCTTGCCAAAAAACACTCGAGCTTTTCTTTCAATCGGATAAATTTCTTTTTAACTCAATATTTTTCCAATCAGTAATTTCGCTCGAAAAACTTACATTAGAAAAAATCGCTCGACTATCGTCTCGCGATTTTTTCATGTAAGTTTTTCTCGTCAAATTACTGATTGGCAAAATAATTTCGTTACAAAGAGAAATTTATCCGATAAAAAAAAAGCTCTTGTGTTTTTACTTATGATAAAAGATGATGCCTGTATTTAGTTTTTAACGCAACCATAGAGGAAAAACCCTTTTCACAGAAATACTCGTAAGACGTGGCGGCGATAGGGATTAATATTTTCAATACTTCTGTGATAAAATTTCCAGATTCGTTTTGACGAGCATGCCAAACGTACGATATTACGATGAGCTGGTCGTGAATCTTAACTGGTAGCTTAGCAGCGGCAACAACGTTTTCACTAAACGGATCCAGTACCCATCTCTTCGAGACATCATTTTTATCTTTCGGGAAATACACCGTCAACTGAGCTTTTAGCTCACGCAAATGAATTTTCATCCACTCCAAACTGTGATGAATAATGGCGTCTTGTTCATTCAAATTTTTCTCAATATAATTCGAAGTGAGTGGGAACATATCCAAATTTTTGCTTTGGAAAGCATGAACTTTTTTTTATCACGACCTTGCAAATTCACACTCAAGGTTAACACTATCCCTCGCGATAACCATCTAACTTCTGTATGAAAAAGAAGAGATTTTTAATTTTCGCCCATTTCATCGAATAGTTTAGCAAACAACCTGTTCTGTAACGGTTGGATTTTCGGCTTTTAATAAAATTAACCATTTTTACAGTTTCACAAAGATTTTGATTGAGATTTTCCAGTATGTTTTTTGCGACAAGAGCATGTCTGTGAAGGAAGCAGTACGTCCATTCCGTCCTTAGTATAAGACGATGTTTTAATATTTTCATTAATCCACTTTTTTTCCTGTTATCGCCTTTGCACCATCATTACACACTGCAATACATTTTGTCCAATCTATGTTAATATAGTGTCTAGTAGCTTCATAAAAAAACATCAAAAAGACATTGTCCTGTTGCAAGACCCGGTACTGTTTTGCAAAACAACATTTTCTTTAATCGATGTGTCCCTATTACATTCATATCTCACAAAACATAAGAACTGAGACATGTTTGCTAGATCTGTTGGTTCAATTATCTGTTCGCGAAAATCGGCAGCTATGTCATCGATTCGCCTTGATATTGTGTCGTTAGAAAGCAGAACAAGGATTAGACATGGTTGATCAGCATCAATCATGTCGAATCCTTCTAACAATTTTTTTTTTAACTTTGTCCAATTTAAATGACTTATTATTTGCTGCAACATGATACTCAACTTGAATCTGTACAAGTTCGATGGGGTTTAGTTACAGTGATATGGAAGTAAACGCAAAACTGTATAACCAGTTTTTTTAGCTATTTTATCAACCACATATGAAACTGGGTGACCGGATGCGTTATTTTTTACTGGCTCAACAATTCAACTTTAAGCATAGTGTTATGAGCTAAATTTCCTTTTGTTAAAAGGCGTTCAATAAGTGCCTCCTTTTTCTACAATGATAGGGCGCATTATCCGTTACTATAACACAATTGGGCTCAAGAGAAGGTAATATATTTTGCATCCAATCGATGAACACCTCACTATTCATATCTTCATGATAATTTCCAGTTTTTTGGATTCAAATAGTAATAAACCAATATTCATAAAAAAAAAATGTGAAGCATAACTAGTCGCTCGCCTTTGTCAGATAGATCTTTTAAACCAGTAGAAAGACCTTTAACAAATGCTTGCCTTGGATTAATTAACTTTCCATATTTTTGCTTTTGTGTAACCTGCATTAATTCATATTTCATCTAAATAATTTTTGTTTCTTAAGATTATTTCTAGAATGTAGCATCTAAGCCTTGTTGTTTTATTACCTTGGCTTTGGTTTCTCAGCGGTTTCCCATTTTGTGTTCGGCATAAATTTCATTTGCATATCGTGATAAAGTTTCGCCTAACTATTTTAACAGTGCTTGAGGAAATCCAAAAATTATTTTATTAGCGATTTTCACGAAAGCCTTACAGTATATATTTCAGAAAATCTTCAAAGATTCGACCCTACTAGATATTTGGAAGATATAATGTGTTATGCGTGTACTAAAATCTGGTGATTCTGCGGAATCTCCAACTATAGACTGCCATCAATATTATGTAATTTTGCTAAAGTATCTCAAATATTACTTTGTAATCACATTTACAGTTCAATTAACAGGTACATTACTACAGCATAATGCTGTTACATGGTTAAACGTTTAGCGATCATTAATTTAAGCCATTTTTGTCGTAAACCACAAATATAGACAATCAAAGATAAGTCAATATATACACTGATTTTCAAAAAGATTTTGCCTATGTTGATCATCAATAATCTTATTATTTAATCTTGAAGCTATAGGCTTGTCCTTTTCGTTCATTATATAGTTTAGATATTTTTAATATATAGTCGTATTTGGCAGAAAATAACTCGTTAATTATCGCAATGTTAAATTTCATACATTTTGCCCCACAGCAGGAGTTCCACTGGGTTCAAATATTGGCTCAGTTTTGTTTCTGATAAATATTAATGATCTTACTAATATTATTGAATGCGAAAAGCTGTCAACTGTTGACGATTTAAATATATTTTGTAAAATTAATTCTCTGGGGAATTGTTTCTATTTTCAAAATAATATATCGGCAGTTGAGGTATGGTGTAGAGTAGGGTTGCCCAAATGGTCGATCGCGATAGACTGGTAAATCGCTAGATTCGCGAGATCACTCCACAAATTCGAGGGAATTTGAATTTGTGGAGTGATTATTTTTTATTTTTCGCGATTGACCGTTTGGGTACCCTTGTTGTAGAGCAATCATTTATCTTTAAAAAATTCTAAATATAGAATCTTATTCGACACTAAGAAGAAAAACAAATTTCCATGTTATAGGCAACATTGACCTTAGCCAAGGTCTGTCAAAGATCTTGGAGTTACCCTTAATCATAAGTTAATGTTCATTGAATATATTAATTCCATGGTTGCAAGCGCATATAAAATACTAGGTGCTACCAAAAAATTTCTGGACTGAAAAAACACAATAAAATGTTTTTACATCCCCCTATTCTTCTCAATCCTAGCAATTTGCCCATGACTGGAAACAGTGTCGGAAGTCTTGTTAACATGTTCACTACTGCCTGCAATTCGGTCTGGATCTCTTCAATCGTCTCAAAACGGCTTCAGTTTCAAATTCGGAAACAGGAAGTAATAACAAGAGGCAAGATCTGGGGAGAAGGAAGGGTGAGTTAGTACTGCCGTCTTCGTTGAGGTTAGAAACTGACGCATAACAAGTACTGTGTGGATTGGCGCATTGTTGTGGTTTAGGATCCACAAATTGTTACGGCACTTGACAACATCGCAATAAAATCGTTCATTAACTGTTTTACCTGGTGAAAGAAATTCTTTGTGCACGATATCACGAGCGTCAAATAAGTAAATCGCCTTGACGTTGCTTCAACTTGCCGTGTTTTCTTCAGTTGTGGTGATGATGGTATTGCACCGCAATGACAGCTGCTTTGTTTCGATATCATACCCGTACACCCATGATTCGAGACCAGTAATGATTCTGGTAGTGAAGTTCGCCTTCCGTTCGGCAGTTTCTTTTAGCTCTGTGCACATGTGAACCCGGCGCCGCTTTCGTTCAATGCTGAGTAACCTTGGCACAAACTTCGCAGTAATAGGCCGCATCGCATAGGTTCGCCGCATAGAATACATTGATATATAGAATACAAACGCTGTGTGATAATGTTATATAAATGTCATAGATTGTTCTCTGTCGGTCTTGCGGAATAGTACCATGCACTTCTGCCACATCTCATGGCGTATTTTCCGTCGATGAACGACCGGAACGCTCATCATCATCAACAAACACACGTCCATTTTTAAAACGGTTGTACCACTGATAGGTTTGCGACTGGCCTAAAGCATCCTCACCAAACGCTTGTTTAAGCTTTTTCAGAGTTTGCGCTCTCGTTTTACCAAGTTTTAAGCATAATTTGATGCAAGTTCTTTGTTTTTTTTTTCACATCAGACAGTGTCGCAGAATAACTCAAACACAACTCAACAAATATAAACACAAAAACGGTGCCACCACCTAGCAAAGTATCGCTTGACAAACGGAGTTACTCACACCATCTAGTGCTCTAAAGCTATACTGCCATCCCTTCGCGCGCCACATTCAAATTCCGGGAATATCTGGCTAGCACCTCGTATATGGTTTTATGTACAGAAACTGTAGAGATTTCAAAAATGTTAGATGTTTGTTCAATACTTTGAACGTGTCCACTGATGTTTTTTTAAGTACTTGATGTAGTTGCGTGACGGACACACTCTTTAATGTTATCTAGGTTTGGGATGGTATCATTACATAAAAGAAGAATTATTAATTTTAAAATTTTTATTAGGTTTCTCAAATAATATTTATTATTCACTGCTCTGATTTTATTAAGTGGCATCATATACTTTCATGTTCCGTAGTCAGACATACGCGACCAATTAATATTTTATTATGAAATATCTAGAACAAATGTTCTATTTAGAGCACTTATTACGGTAATGTTGAGGAATTACAACAGTATTTCATATTTGTGTGATATTCATTTCGATACATTTAATCTGTATTTCTTCATTATGTTGGATTATTGTTTTGCAGTATACATTTTTGTATCAATTTCCTTCACATGGGTTGAATATAAATATGGGTTGGAAATATAAATACTATTATTATTATTATTATATTGATTATTTTGAATATATGTAATGATTTTTTGAAAAATCTGAAATCTAAAATATGATGTTCGAACAAAACTGGAATGAATCACATTGTACCCGTAGATCGTCTTCGATAATGTAATATCTAAATAGGTATTAAAATGTAGAAATGAAATTTATTTGTGTATCTATTAGTTGCAAAATTTACGATAATAAGTACCGTAAAGTACAAATATTAAAAGTTGAAGGAAGTAAATACATCATTCAGGTTTATTCAATTAAGGAAATGGTATTGAAACGGAGGGCATTTTTCTGTTCCAGAACTATGAAAGTAATGAAAAATCGAATGTTTAGTGTCTTCTGAGGATGGGTGTGGTTAAATTGAACTGGAAAGGTGAATAAGAAACTAATTAATTAAGAATAGTGCGAAGAGAATTGAAGTTAGTTGTAATAAAGTTGAAATTAAAGATACGAAGAAAAATGATATGTTTGAATACCCGTGTAATCTAATTCAAGTCTAAAGAGTTATGAATAAAGACGGCAGACTATATGCCCCAGCAGTGGCGTTGCGTGGAGAGTTTAGCAGAATAACAGTGCGCTTACTTAAAAATAAATATATCGAATCCCTATACAAAACATAAATAACTTACCCAACATGTTTACATTGTTGCAAAAAAATGCGGATGTGCGCGATGAAAAAACTGCACTATAATATATGTTTCTGTATTAGTCTCGGAAAGGTTCGTACGTAGCGACGTATATATATGTTTATATGCAGTTCGACGTTGAGAGATGTTATATTTGCATAGTTAAAGCGCTCTTTGTATCTGTACAACGGATCTTCAGTATTCGTAGAAAGTTGCCCTAATTTTGTAAAATATACATTTATATCTAATACACTGTTAAATTTTTCACGGACATAATCACTTTTTTCATCTTCAAGGATATGCAGCACTAGTTTTACGTGGTCAATAATTGCTAATGAGTCCGATAAGGACAGCGCAGTGTTCTGTAAATTTTTTATTGCGTCCGGTATTGGAACGTAACTGTCGTAAATAATTTTTAAATTTATTGTAACTTGAGGATTGTTAAATTGAACCTGACTGAGCCGTATTGCAGCTGCTTCTTTGGCATCTAGTTGTAAAATCACTGATTTAATTTTTTCAAAATGTTTATAATAATAAAATGCTGCTTCTAACCAAGTACCCCATCGTATAAGAATTGGTTGCGGCGGCTCGGGTATATCAGAACACAGCGAATGAAATAGCCGAATCCGTTTCGGAGATTTAAGAAAAGCCGCTTTCGTTTGTCCTATCAGTTGATCCACATCAGGATAAGTTGTACGTATAGTGTTTGTTACAAGGTGTAAAGCGTGAAGCAAACATGTGACATGCAGCAGGTTTGGTTGAATCGTTTTGAGTAAGTTTGCCGTGGAACACATAACCTTGGCAGCATCGGTAACTAACATTAACACTTGCTTCGGTAAAATCTCAAATTTGTGTAGTGTTTCTATTAATACATCATATATCGCTCTGGCAGTACACCCTTGCATTCGTTTACAGGTTAGTAAATAAGGAGGAGAAGGTCCTTGCGGAGTCAGCGTCCGTACTAGAATGGCTAGGATGGACTGTTTTTTAATATCTGTAGTTTCGTCTATTGTTAACCACATGAATTTTTTTTTTACCGTATTTTTCGTACAATTTACAATTCTCTCACGCACTGACGGTACATAATTCCGTAGCGTACTTCTTGCTGGTAATTTCCAAGTAGGATTGTATTTCTTCCAAAACTGACGAAACATTGGGTGTTCCATTTTCTGCATTGGTATATTGGTCGCAATTAACATCATTGTTAAATGACACACAAATTCATTATATGATCTGCGTCCACTATTATTCGATTTATGTTTGTTACTATTTATATGTCTTTGGCACTGACTTGCTTTCCAAGTTAATAAAGTTGTTTCACAAACTAAACACTTCACTATGGTACCGTCATATATTAAATAGGGAAACCGATGTAAAAATTTCTTTACTACGTTAGCATGCAACCGAGTCGATGCATTGTTTCTACGCACTCCCGACATTTTCAACACGATTGTGTTAACAATGTATCGCTTACAACGTCTCAACGGCAACTGAATTGATCGCCGTACGCCTCTACTCGATCCCTCCACATCACGCTACTGTTCGGGCACATAGTCTGCCGTCTTTAGTTATGAATGTGATGGATGAATTGTTCCGTCGGCAATATTAAGCGTTATTGCCAATTTCTTTATTTTCAAACGTAATCATAAAGTAGTAAATCATTCCGCGCATATCCTCTCCGTACAATGAGAACGATAATTCCCTAACGTTGTCTAAAATTATGTGGTATTTTATTTTCTACTATATTCTAAATACAAGGTACTGCCCAGAAATTCCTGGAATTTGAATGCAGTACAGCTCTATATCGCTAGATGGTGTGACCTATGTCTATTTGATAATTGTCCATCGACGTAAAACACGCTACAAAATGTGGCGTGTTGTTCTTCTTTGGTCTTGTAGGATAGCATCACCAAAGAACAATCCACGACATTTGTAACATTGTCGGCTTGTCGTACGGCGTTTGTCAGCGTATTCTGTTCGGCGAATTCAACATGCGACGTATTGCTGCAAAGTTTGTGCCACAAAAAATGTAAAACAGTTATTATAGTATATTTACCTATGTAATGTTTGCAAGTAAATGAAAAAATGAAATGTAAGGGGCAATGTGAGTTTATTAGGATCGATAATCGATAACTGTCGAGAAAGAATATTCCAGACAGATTATTTAATTATGAAGATACAAGGGCAGATTGATATATAAAGTGAATTTATTGTACTACTAACGTAACAAAGAGTTTTAATGAACACCAGAGCCTCACAAGATAAAACAAAACTTAATAGGGCAACAAAAAACTTGAAAGAGATACTGTTAAATGAGAGAAATCGCAATATACAGAAATATGTACTTGGTAAATTTAACACCAACCGAAGCCACAGAATATTCCTTATGAAAAGCAATAAGGAAACTAAAGAATCCGCCTACTGAAATAATACCACCAATCAGGAAACCTGACGGAAGTTGGGCTAGGAATGACAAGCAAAAAGCTCGCACCTTCGCCCAACACCTTACATAAGTGTTCCAACCACACCAATGGTGTTTGTCTCTGAAAGAAAATGAAGAAATAAAAGTCTTTCTTGACGCATCTTGCCAAATGTCGCCACCAAACCGATAAAAATGAGGGAAATCAAGGAATTAATTTTGAGGAACGTTAATTTAAAGAAAGCACCCGGATATGTCTTTATAACTGGTCAGATTCTAAAAGAACTCCCTGAGGTAGCAATGAAGTATATTACATATATATTTAATGCTGTTTTGAGAAATGGACACTTTCCGTCGTAATGGAAGGTTGCCCAAATTGTTTTAATTCCTAAGCCTGGCAAACCTGTGGAAGAAGTGACAGCATACCGCTCGATTAGTCTCCTGTCTATCTTGTCAAAGATATTCGAGAAATTACTCTTGAAAAAACCGAAGCCGTTAATTGATGAAGTCGCAATAACCCCTGATCATCAATTTGGGTTTAGAAAAATGCATGTCACTATTGAACAAAGTGCATCGCTTGGTAGAAATCATACACAGAGCCTATGAAAGGAAAGAGTATTGTTCGGCAGCTTTCTTAGACATTTCCCAGGCTTTCGATAAGGTCTGGCATAACGGGTTATTGTTCAAATTAAAATCTAAATTACCGCCCCCTTATTATCAGATTCTGAATAGCTATCTTACTGATAGATATTTTCTGGTCAAGTATCAGGAGGAACTGACAACACGATCGAATACAAGCTGGAGTACCCGAAGGTAGTGTTATTGGCCCCATCCTTTATCAAATTTATACTGGCGATATACCAACATCGACTACTACAACTACCGCGACATATGCTGATGATATAGCATTATTAGCAACAAGTAGTGATCCTACAGTGGCATCGCATTATCTCCAAACATCACTAAATAACCTCTAGGAGTGGCAAAGAAAGTGGAAAATAAAAACCAATGAACTAAAACATATACATTACGTCGAGATACTTGTCGTCCTGTTTCATTAAACAGTGTTCAGATACCCCAGAGTGAAAGCGGATATCTCGGAATTCATTTGGATAGACGGCTAACCTGTACTAAGCACATCTTCTCGAAGAGAAAGCAGCTAGGGCTGACATTCTCCAAATTACAGTGGCTCATTGGTCAGCGATCTTCATTATCTCTGGAAAACAAACTTATTGTGTACAAGGTGGTTTTGAAGCAAGCGTCGGCCTATGGCGTTCAACTGTGGGGAACCGCGAGTGTCTCTAATCTGGAAATTCTTCAACGGTTTCAATCCAAAGTACTGAGAACAATTACGAATGCACCCTGGTTTGTATCAAATGCCACGCTACATCATGATCTTTACATGCGGACAGTGCGCGAGGAAGCGAAACACGCAAGTATTAAGTATCTCACACGCACTGAAGCACATCCAAATCCTTTGGCATTGAACCTCTTAGATAATAGTGCACAAACATACCGTCTAAAACGTGTAACGCCTTTAGATGTAGTGAACACACACAGCTAATTGATTTATAATTTATAGTAGCGAATTGTTATCGCTTATTTTTATTCGTTAGTACCTTGCTGTAAGTTTCTAACTCATGTCTTTTTGTATATAATTACAACTTTCATTTACCAACCTTGGGTAGATCATGAAATTTACATGGAGTTATTAAAAGAAAAAAAAACTACTAACGTACATAATTATTTTTTTCCACGGTCGGGAGTAGAACTCAGTTTCTATGACATCAAAATTAAAACACAAGTAGTCGATTATTCCCCAGGGAGTATAATGCTCCCAAGGGAGTTTACATTATGGAGAACGTTTGTGATTCATGCAAAAAAAAGATAACATTGAAATTATTTATTGACATTTAAATTAAATGTTACATTTGTACAATTTTCAAAATTAATATTATAAGGAATATTACTTTCGCTTACATTTACAGTTTTTGTGATTGCCCTAGTAGTGGTACCTACTAAAACCTGATTAGCAATTTTGGTCTTATTTTCAATGGAGTTCTCGACATAACCCTCAGCGACTGTCGTTGATTTCCAACCAGCATGAAGCTTTATTGTCGTGATATCCACACCAGCATCTGCCAGTAATGTCGCTGAAGATCTTCGTAAGCAGTGACCAGTATAACATGCAGCATCAGGTAATTTTAAATACGAAGCTACTACACTCGGAATTTTTCCCATGGTATTCTTGCCAACTGGCTGCGAACTACATTTTCCTGCTTTGTAGTACAAAAAAAGGCGCGTATGCTTCACGTGGGGAGGAAGAAGGGACAGGTATTTTCGAAACAACTCAAGCATATTTTCCACATCGGTAACCACAAAGGTTCGTGGAATCTTTGTCTTAGTGTTTGAAATTTTTACAATCATGGAAGAGCCTACATCGTCAATATCATCTACAGTTAAATTGACTAGTTCATCAGTTCGACAAGCTCCGGCAATCCCCAGAATTAATCCAACCTATAAAAAATCAAAATACTTAATAATTGAAATACATAACAACAAAAGTAATCTTACCTTAATCATTAAGAATTCTTTGTCATCTGCACTTGATAGAAAACGGACGATTTCACCCTTTCTCAATATTTTCGATTTTTTCGCTTGATATCCGTCACCGGTTCTTTTCAAAAATGCGATCAGCTTGGGGAATTTGCTTATATCTATGTTGTCGCAAATTATCAAGCATGACTTAACCATAGAATATTGCGCCCATAATGTGGAAGACTTGTAATTCTTTGCATTTTCACTGAAGTATGCCAACAAAACATTCTCGCTGTATACTTGAACATTTTTCTCGGCGCACCACTTTTTGAACCGATTGTAGGCTATATCGTATAAAGATCTTGACTTCGTAGGCAGCAAATTGCTTATTGCAGTATATGCAGCCTCCACAATCTCTTCCGACTCACAATTATTCATTGTGCACTAAACAAACTTTAAACTAAACCAAACTAGCACCTTAATTTGACAATTCTTTTTGTTTGTTTATTTTGTAGTTATGACTTATGACAATAACTCAACGACTACTAAATAAATGCTCAAATCCGAATACAATCATTCTGGTGCTACTTACGTGGAAAAAATAGTATATACCATTCGGGAGAGATGCTATTTTGTCCTCGGTGCATTGTAGCCCTCGGGCTTCAAATTACACCTCTGCCAAAATAACGCATTTCTCTCCCTTATAGTATAATATACTATTACACATAATCACCATTTAGTACAACATATTTTATCTAAACCTTAGCTCCATTTCTTCATTCAAATTGGGAAGAGGTAGACTAAAGAAATGAAAGCGGTAAAGTAGTCGAAGAACGTCCACAAATTTCTATACCACATTTACTCTGCAGAAATGTAGGTGATTGCATTTTTCCTTTTATTTTGTCATTCTATATTTTTTTGTTCAACATAATAATAAATCATATTTAGCTTTAAAAATGTTTACTATTTATTTTGTTAAGAGAAATATTACATCTGCTGATGTAATTAAATTGAAAAATATATTTCTAAAATATACTATTTAGTTTGAACTATCGTTAAATTAAACAAAGTGACAGATAGCTCTACGTCGAATCGAATTAAAACGGAAGTGATTTTATTCATGGCATACTCTAAAAAACATTTTTTTGGCTCACCCATTATATGAAAGGAAGCGATATGATGGCATTGAAAATATTCGAAGGTCACGACCTTCAGCAGTAAATCAAAAGTCTATTAAAAAATATTAATTCGAAGTAATTGCCAATCACTCTGTCGAAACTGAGGGAAAGTATATTGATTAGAATAAATGATTTAGGCAATTATAATTGAGCTGTGTGGGCGAAAATTCACGAATTATAAAGTTAATTAAAATGTGTGTGTTAAGATATTTACTGTTAAGGATCTTCTATCGAATAATATCCTATGATTTTCTTAATTTGAAACTTACTTTCAGTAACAATATTTTTATTTTCTTCAGATTTCAATATCTTTAACCCTGCTACATATACATACATTAAATAAACCTAAACTAAGTTTACTTAGTGATTCTTTGTTTATAAATCTTCTGCACTGCATACGAGACGCTACCAAGAAATTTCCGGAATCTGCAAGAAAAATACAATTAATTGTTCTTACAATTTATTCACTACCTTCCCCTTCAAAGTACTTTCCTTATACATGAATACACCGATCCCAGCGGTTTGTCTATCACTAGAAGCAGTGCTGGAAGTCTTCGTGTGTTAAGGTGTTTAACACTGTCTGCGATTCGGCCTGGATCTCCTCAATTGTCTCAGAACGGCGCTTCTTGAGCTTCAGTTTCATGATGCTATCCTGCAAGATCGAAGGAGGACAGTGCATGAGATTTGTAACATCGTCGGCGTTTATCAGCGTATTCTGTCCGGCGAACTCAACATGCAGCGTATTGCTGCGAAGTTTGTGTCAAGGTTACTCGGCATTGTACAAAAAACGTCTTCATGTGTGCACAGAGTTGAAAGAAACTGCCGAAAGGGATGCGAAGTTGAGTACCAGAATCATTACTGGCGACGTACGGGCATGATCCCGAAACAATGCAGTAGTTATCGCTGTGCCATCGCCACCACGACAGAAGAAACGCCAAGTCGATGTTGATTAGCTTCTTTGACGCTTATGGTATCTTGCACAAAGAATGTCTACTTCCAGGTGAAACAGTTAATGGACAATTTGATTGCGATGTCTTCGGCGAGTAGGAGCGACGTTAAGTGGTGCAACAATTTGTGGATCCTGCACCACTACATTGGACCAACCCACACGTCATTGGTGCGTCAGTGTCTAGCCTCAACGAAGGCGGCAGTACTATCTGATCCTCCTTATTCTCTAGATCTTGTCCTTTGCGGTTTCTTCCTGTTTCCGAAGTTACACTTTTGCCACATTTCGTAGTGTGTTTTCCGTTGCTGGATGACCGGAACGGTCATTTATCATAATCAACCGACACACGTCTAGTTTAAAAATGATTGTACCACTCATAAGTTTGCGTCTGGCCCAAAGCATTCTCCAAACACTTATTTAACCATTTTTAGAGTTTCCATTGCCGTTTTAAAAAGTTTGAAGTAAACTTTGATGCACGTTACTTGCTCTTTCACATTAGACATTGTAGTGTCGCAGAATATCACAAACACGACTCAACAAATATAAATACAGAAACTGTTTGTTACCATCTATACTAGCAAAATACGTTTGACAGACTGACTTAATATGAACCAGGCTTTAGGCATAATATGGGAATAATAGATCTATTATTCTTATGTTTTTAGTTGCTGTCAGTAAATCTAGACATCGCTATGTATGTATTTCAAAAAATGTGCTCTACTAAACCGTTTGTAAATAAAAATTAATTTATGCCAAACATCGTCAGCTGATTGTCAGTTTCAACTTTAATTTTTATGTTGATCGAGTTTTACATGTCTATATTATTAATTGTGTTATGTAAATACTGTGTTATAAATTTGACTTTTGATTTCTTTTGTGGGTAAGTTACCAGTCTACTTGTATATTTTAATATATATAATATTTATTTTCGAAATTATTGCTTACATATATCTTTCAAAACTATGACAATAAAAAAGTGTGCAACATTCAGTAATAACAGTGATGTTTTATACTTTATGTTCTCGGGACAAGAAGACCGGAGAAAATCGTGTCTTAGAAATATTAATAGATTAGATTTAGTAAACATGCCATATGCAGAATTTCAATTTGCTTAGAGAGTTTGCAGTGAACACTTCAACATAACACGAAAATGAAAAGAACAGATTATCTCTCAAATTTAGAAATAGATACATTTATAAAATGTCACAGACCCAGTGTTGGATATAAAAAATTATATTTGTAATGATTACACAGGCCTGCATTTTTCAATTCTTTGAATGTTGATCTAAAAATTTTAACTGTTTTCTAGTAATTGGGTAGCGCTGATTTTAAATCTGCTTTTATTTTCTTTTGTATCACGTAAGGTTATTTTTCAAACCAGTAAAATCAAAAAATATAGAAAAAACACGATTTATTTCATTTATAAGCTAGTTTTATATTATATTAAAAAAAATAAAAAAATATACACATAGAAACTATTAGAAATAGTTATTTATTATTTATGCTTCTTAAAAAAACGTTTTCGTTTTTCAGAAAAGCTTCGTTTGGTTGTTTTTCTGTCATATTCAGCTAAAGGAAGATCTGAAGGTAGTTTCTGGGGCAAGCAAATTTTTTTGTTTCAACCTAGACCCCAGTACTTCAGAAAGATCTTTTGAAAGTCCCAAATCTCTTACTAAATCATTCAGTTCAGTTTCGGTGTGAAAATAGCTGAAGTTGGTTTTGACCTGAGGTTGATGGTTCAAAATCACTATCCATCTGTACGGAGCCGGAAGTTGAAAAGGTTTCAATATCTTCTTGTAGTACTTTGGGGGATATAGGTATAGGTACATGATCACTGTGAGGAACTGGTCTGCACCAAACTTTTAGTTTTTGTGGATGTAAACGTGTTTCATGAATGTGGGTTCTCTTCACTCCAAATGCGATAATTGTGCTTATTCACGAAGTCATTTAAGCATCGCTGAATATGATCTTTCCATAAAATAATGCATATGTTTCGAGTTGCTGTAAGGCCCAATCTGCGAAATTTCTACGCAATACATGGTCATTTGGTTTAAGTTCTTGTGTCAACAGAAATTTATACGCCTTGAAATGTAAATCCCTATGAAGGATATTCCATGAGATGCCATAAGAAAATCCAAGTTTTAGAGAATGACGTCTAATTGATCGTTCTCGATTTTCATTAACACTTTGGTTCACAGCATCAATATTTTCAGCAGTACGTTAACATTTTTGACGGGTTGGATTCATAATATTACAAACACTACCATTTGTCTTCAATTTTTTAATAACATTACGACTAGTAACCTCTGTAGCTCGATTATGTTGACCATATATTTCACTTAATGCACGAAACGTAGCCTGAACAGATTCATTACTTTTGTAATAAATTTTAACAATTTCTAAACGCTGTGCAACTGTGTGTCTTTCCATGTTCATTTGTCAATCAATGCTGAACACAAATGTCAATTTTGAATTGAATCTGAGAAAAATGGGCGCTATAACGTTTATAATACTTATTTGATAACACTTTATATAGGTGATGAATTATTTTCAATAGTTATGTGCTGCAAATGTTCCACATATGATGGTTTTGCCACATGCCACAAATTGTATACCAACAGTAAAGTATGCAGGGATCATAGATAGGATGAGTGTAGCTCGGTAATAGTACAATATGTTAATTGTATTAACAGTAATGTAAAATTTAGAAATAAATTGGCATGAATGACATACTGTTTAATAATTCCTGTCAATGTCTTAAGAAGATTAGGGACAAGTCTTGTACAACATACAAGATTGCATAGAAGGCACAGAATTTATCTAATAGTTTCTGTAATTTTCTCTATTTCTATTAAATATTCATAGTATTAACAATAAGAGTAAAGCACTTCATGTTTTTTTTTGATAATTTTAATAACTAAATATGTATGCCAGAAATTTTTCCAAACATTGTAGTATTGGTGGAGGAAGTAGCATTTTAATTAGAAAAGGTATCGATTCTGGTGAAATTAATCTTACAGTCAACGCGTTTTGAAGAAAGAAATGCGTTCTGTCTACATGAAGCTATTGTCTAACAAATATGCTTCTGTCAACATATATTGGCCATCCAAAAGTGATCTTTTACTTAAAACTTCTCTGATGTACTTACACTATATTTTCTTGATAATAATGAGCAATTTTCTTTATTGGAGATTATTCTAATCTAATAGTCTGGAAAAGCAGGAATTAATAGTTACGAAAAACATAAGGGTTACCAACAGCTTTATGACATTTGTTTAAAATATTATTTTATTATCATGTACCAATTTTAGGCAAGTCCTGTATATTAGAACATTTTAATAAATTGGTGGGAATTTGTAATTTGTCGTTTCTCTTCGCTCTGGGTTTTCTGACCCGGTAGTTCACATCACTCGGATATTGTCTATTAATATTTTAAACCCTTGATAACGCATAGAATTTCATTTTAATACATATATGTCTTTGTTAATTTCTGAACTTTGTTTATTATTCGAGGGATCTACCTTTAGCTAAAAACACGTCATTATATTACAGAACTATCTACTAATTCAAAGAGAATTTGCTCACCCCTAACTTGCTAGGAAGTTTATAGGGAACGTTCTCCGTTGCATTTAAAGCAAACAACAACTACTGTATGTTAAGTAAGTGTTCAAACGCCAACGCAATTATTTCATTAAAATAAGCTTTGTGTATGTATTTGTATAAGTTTACCAACAAACTTACAGCCTGTGGTTTACAATAATAAATACTAAACTCTAGTGGACAAACTACTTTACAGTTTAATCAATAACATTTTTATAAATGTAAATGGGATTTAAGTAAAACACTTATACTAATTTCCAGTATATATTACACTTTATTATATATATTAATAAATAGATGACATGTTTCGCTACGATGTAGCTTCTTCGGATCTTATATTACTACTGAACACGCTCTTCACAAATGTATGGCTTTTTTCTAAACTATTTCAATGGGTTGCACTTGTCTACATTAGAATCGTCTCGTACCGATATGTCGTCTAAAGTTATTGTTATTTTAATATTTAATGAAACCAGTTTTAAAACTTTTAAATAATGAAAACTTCTTTAAAGAATTAAATATCATTAAACAAATAGCGCAAAATAATGGATATAACCCAAATATAGTAGATACAATTTTAAGAAAAAAGAAATATAGGAAAGCAATAGAAAATGTGTACCCAATAATAAAAGATAAACCAAGCAATTATAAATTATTAACATACATAAGGACCGATAAGTGAAAAAATAGGAAAAATTTTACGAGAAACAGATATAAATGTAGCTTATAAAACTAATAATTCTTTAGGGAAATTCATAAAAAATAATAAATCCAAGACAAGCAAAAGTAATAAATCCGGAGCATACAAACTAACATGTAAAGAGTGCCTTAAAACATACATAGGCCAAACTGGTAGGAGCTTTGAGAAAAGAATACAGGAACATTTTAAAAGTTTTATTAACAAAAAGACAGATTCCAATTATGTACTTCATTTGTTGGAAAATAATCATAGTTTCAATAAAGATTTCGAAATTTTACAGTCACAACAAAAAGGATTAAAGTTAAATTTACTGGAATCCTTAGAAATAAATAAACTTAAATATGCAGATATATTGTTAAATGACCAATTAGACCTTAATAATTCCCCACTTTTAAACTGGTTTCATTAAATATTAAAATAACAATAACTTTAGACGATATATCGGTAAGAGACGATTCTAATGTAGACAAGTGCAACCCATTGAAATAGTTTAGAAAAAAGCCATACATTTGTGAAGAGCGTGTTCAGTAGTAATATAAGATCCGAAGAAGCTACATCGTAGCGAAACATGTCATCTATTTATTAATATATATAATAAAGTGTAATATATACTGGAAATTAGTATAAGTGTTTTACTTAAATCCCATTTACATATAATGGATTTCCAGCAAGTATCGGCCGATTCAATTAAATTTTTATAAATATTTCATAAACGTAATTTCTATGGTGGGTGATCTGCACTTGTCCAATCATGTAATATAATAAAGAAATAAAATAAAAATATATAATTTCCCACAAACATTTATGTTACATACATGGGAGAAATTTTAGAAATGCTAATAAAGAACAGTTCATGCATAATAATATATTTCATTCCATCAGGCAAAAAGCATACAACATGTCAAATATAAATATATGTCAAGTACATAAACAAATATAAAATAGTGTATAAGAAATAAGTAAATAACAAATACACGATAGGAAATAACAAACATTGCCACATATCGTATATAACAAAAATTTAAATCTTCCCGAAAAAAATCGTCCACTGAATAGTGCTTTCTCCATTAAGTGTGTCTTTAGTATAGGTTTAAATATTTTGTTAGGTTTGTCTTTTATGTTGTTGGGAATGTGATTATAGATTTTTATGCACATATACACCCTGGGGATTGCGATTCAATTTATATGCAATCTATATAGAGGGTAGCACCGATTATTTCTGCAAACTAATAAAACAAAATATTGTAGTCAAAAATTATTTTTATTATAAATTATAAATTATAAATAAATAATTTATAAATTCCACTCTTCTGGGCTTGTAAACCACGCATTTTATCCTTTCGTCTTGGAAATAGAAAGAAGTCTAAAGCTGCCAGGTCCGGACTATATGGCGGATGATCTAGTAATTTTACTCCGGAAGCTTTCAAAAATTCGTTCGTTTGACGCGCCGTGTGACTTGAAGCAATGTCGTGATGAAGGACAATCTCCGATCTAGGACGTCGTAAACGAGCCTTTTGAACAACATTTGGAAGACATACTGTCGTGTACCATTCTGCGGTAATCGTACGCTTATTTTCAAGCGCAACTGTTGTGATAGGTCCTGATTTTGAGAAGAAACTGGCTACCGTTTTCTTTCCAACACTGGATTAAGTTCTATTGGAAACACCCATTGAGCCGACTGCCGTTTTATTCCGGTTCAAATGCATATATCCAGCTTTCATCACCAGTCATGATGTTGTAAACTACTTTAGACCTACCTCCACCATATTTCTTAAGCGTTTTTTTACATAATTCCACTCGGTATTGTTTTTGTTCCTCTGTTAAATTATGAGGTTCCCGCGACAACAGATTTTCGTCACACCCAAATGATTATGTAAAATCTTGTTTATTGTAGTCATGCCAATACCCAAGGTGCTCCTAATAGTGCTATACGTGACTCGATTGTCGTCTTAAATCATTCTTCGCACGGCATCTACGTTTGTTTCAGTAACGGCTGAGATTGGCCTTCCCTCGCGAAAATCGTTACTAAGTGAAATCCTTTGAAATTTAAATTCGTTATGCCAGTTCTAAACACTCCTCTGAGAAGGAGCTTGATCACCAAATGCAGCACGAAGTCTTGAAACACTTTGTTTTGGAGTTAAAGAACTTTTAAAATCATAGTAAATCATAGCTCTAAAATTTTCTCTCGTGAAATGCATTTTTACTGCAGACCACTCGGTTTGAAATTAGCTTGCAAAATATCTGTTGCAGTTATCAAAACTAAATTCGAACTGTCAAAATAGAAAACATATGTTTCATAGCTTGTATCATTTATTATTAATATTATGGTCCTTATGCGAAAATTAATATTTTAAAACATTCAGTTGAAGAAAAGAAGTATTACTGGCGTACATCTAAATGTTACAAACGTTTTGAAATACTATACCTAGCAACGTTAATATTTAAATTAGGGGTTGTAGAAGGTTGAATAAGATTTTCAGATAACTTGGACAATACACATACTACAAGGAGTTTGTGAAAGGCGTACTGTTCCTATGCTTGTTGTCTTTTATTATTTATAACTAACATTGTTACGTGGGACCTTTTCTGCTATATAGCGCACACTTATATGAAAAGAATATTAATGTCTGTATGACATAATAGTACAATTAAATTATATTATATTTATAACACCGTCCTTTATGTTAGTGAAAATGATTCTCTGACTAACAAAGCATTTAAAAATATCTTTTACTTATATGTAATAATACTGAAATATAAACATATAAAAAGTCCCATTTCTGATATTATTTGATATTTTTCCGCCATTATCGTTTCCTGCAATGGCATATAATCAATTTTTTTTTGTACTGCGTATGTAATTCAACTTGCTTTTAGGGGTAGAGTTCTACATGTATACATTTACTTCACGGGTCTATGTTTTATAGCTTGTCACGCTAATATTTAGGTTTATTGATCTCGCAGTAATATGTCGAAATTGTAAACATTGAACAGAATACGAGGTGTAATAATTAAATTCTCAGAACGATTGCATAATATCATCCGTGACGTAATTGTATTGAAATCACATGAGTACATTTCAGTCTGATAGAGTCAGTTGTTAGTTAGGTATTAGGAAGGTAATAGATATTGGAACAGCGTATTAACTCAGATATGTCAAAAAACTTTCGGGGCAAGCTTCTGCCATAATTACGCCATCCTATGTTTTATGAAATAAAAGATCAGCAAATTATAACTGCATATATTTTATTTATGCGAAAGTAAAGGGTTTACTAATAAGAGCGTCAGAACTTTTAAGTGAAACGTGTTAAATTATATTGATGCTGGGTTAGCGCTGCGGTTGTCAGTGCTGTCTGTCAAGTCATTATGGCATTTCGTGCATTGCGAGAAATTTATGGGCAACATAATCGACCAACTGAACGTTCTATTTATTGTCTTGTTAAAACATTTGGAAGAACAGGCGCAGAAATAACCTAATAAACATCTATTCGCTGTTGAAATGTCCGTTCAGTAAAGAACGTTGCTGTAAGCCAGAGTGTTAAATCAACATCTCTGTATTACGTCGTTCTCAATAACTTGGCCTTTCTCCGATGACTACGTCGAGAATTTTTAAATATGATCTTCAACTGAAAGCTTATGAAACTTATTCAAGACCTCAATCCTGCTGATCATCGTGTGCGTCGAACTTTCGTGGTTTGGGTTCTAGAGCAGTTAGAAGTCGATCCGAATTTTGGTTCATAAATAATCTTTTCGGATGGAGGACATTTCTGGCATAGTAGATATAAAGGCGATCAAATGGAAGTTATATATTTTGATTTTGTAATAAAGATAAAACAGTATAAAATATCAATATATTTCTTTATTTATTTTAAAGATTGGTTCGTGACATTTTTATTTAAAAATGATTTTATGTAAATGACCGCCTCTGGAATTTCTTAAAAATTCTATTCTGGAATACCAATTTTTGGCCACTTTTTCGCATAAATCTGCACTTATTTCAGCAATAACACGAATGATGTTGATTTTAAGATCATTGAGTGTTTGCGGTTTATTGGAGTAAACCAATGATTTAACATAACTCCCAAGAAAAAAGTCCGGTGGAATTATATTGCATGATCTTGGTGGCCACGACACAATTTCTGGAGATTACACGATAATTAAACATTTCTTTCAATAAATAGATCGTGTCATGTTGCACCATTCTGTTGGAACCACATATTGTTTAAGTCGAAATCATCTAATTCATGCCACAAAAATCTGTTATTATGTGTCTGTAACGTTCTCCATTGACAATGCTGTCCAATAACACCTCCAGACCATAAACCACATCAAACTGTTAATTTTTGTGGATGTAAACGTGTTTCATGAACCGGATGTGAGTTCTCTTCACTCCAAATGCGACAATTGTGCTTATTCATGAAACAATTTAAGCAAAAATTAGCTTAATCGCCAAATATGATCCTTTCCATAAAATAATGCAAGTGTTTCGAGTTGCTGGAAAGCCCAATCTGCGAAATTTCTGCGCAGTTCATGGCATTTGGTTTAAGTTCTTGTGTCTATTGGAATTTATACGCCTTGAAATTTAAATCCTTATGAAGGGTATTCTATGTGGTGCCATAAGAAAATCCAAGTTCTAGAGAACGACGTCTAATTGATCGTTCTCGATTTTCATTCACACTTTGGTTCACAGCATCAATATTTTCAGCAGTACGTTAACATTTTTGACGGGTTGGATTCATAATATCACAAACACTACCATTTGTCTCGAATTTTTGAATAACATTACGAATAGTAAGCTCTGTAGCTCGATTAGGTTGACTATAAATTTCACGTAATGCACGAAACGTAGCCCGAACAGATTCGTTACTCTTGTAATCAATTTTAACAATTTCTAAACGCTGTGCAACTGTGTCTTTCCATGTTCATTTGTCAATCAATACTGAACACAAATGTCAATTTTCAAGGGAATCTGAAAAAAAATGGGCGCTATAACGTTTATAATATAATACTTATTTGATAACACTTTATATGGGTGATGAATTATTTTCAATAGTTATGTGCTGCAAATGTTCCACATATAATGGTTTTGCCAAATGCCGACTGAGTGGCCGACTGGGTCGTCATGTGATGTCGGCCCGGCTAGCCAATGTCAGGATCGCCATGTGATGTCCCTTGGTCCTCGTTATGGCTTCATCTCCGAGGCGAAGTCACTAGAGGCCCATTTTATTGGTATAATAAATAATATACTTGGAAACAATACAAAAGAACATTTAATAATTATATAACAAAAATATTACATGTTACGATATTCACATGTACAATATGGATTAGATCAAATTGACTGACTCGTTCTCCTCTGTCTTTAGCATATATATATATATATATATATATATATATATAACATTTGATAAATTATTGGAGGTTTTCGGCTTTTATATGAAATATCTACAAATATCAAGTTAGTATGTATGTAATTGCAAAGTAAGGGGGGTGTAAACATTGCTGTCTACAAATTACAAAGCAAATCATACGAAATTTTTAATTGAAAAAATGTCTATGTTGGGACTCGAACCCAAGTCTACAGCTTGCCGGGCTGTCGTCATTACCACTAGACCACAATAGACCCAGGTTCAAGTTATTCAGAAATGCATTATTAAGTAACAGTGTTGATGAATCATAATATATATATATATATATATATATATATATATATATTATGCCTACTTAATAACCTACTTATTTAATGTTGTGCTAACCTTGTTATATAACTAAACTAGAATGCCGAAAGATGCAGCAATTAATGAGGGCGTGTTTCGTTAAAACACGTGTCCTACTTTAATTATTTCATCTTTCTATTAAGATAAAATAAAACAAATTTTATCTTAATAGTTATAATGGAATTTCATCAAGTAAAGGCCGAAACAATCATATATTTCATCTTTCACCGGGCACAAAAGAAAAACAACTTTACCGTTTTGGTTTTTCTTACCTGTGATAAATATATAGCTAATCTTATATGCTACACCTTTACTTAATATACTTAATATATGCCATGTATCTTTACTGTATACTATATGTTCTTAGCCTCTTATACAACGTTGTATATATTATGATTAGAGCTGAGGATGTTTGCGGTATAACCATGGTTATATCATGTAACCATAGTAAATTACTATGGTTACATGATATAACCATGGTTATACCGCAAACATCCTCAGCTCTAATTATGATACGTATATGTGCAAATAATTTAAACGTGAAAGTGTTTTAACCGGTTTTTGTGAATCTCGACGGATTTGTCGTCTATTTGGACGGTTACATTGGATGGCCTGCCTGTTTCTACAATGGCAAATTGGCCGTTATACAATGTCTCAAGTTTATTCTCTGGTTCCTTTTTGACTAAAACTTGATCTCCGACACAGTAGTGTGTGGGTTTTCGGTTACTGTTTAGCTTAACCTGTCTTTTATTTTTAGAATCAAAATGTATTTCAATTTGGGTCAAAAGTAATACTTTTAATGATGCTAAACATTCTACTTATTATGCTGTCCACCAGTAGGTAACATGTGTTAGTAATTGAGAATTAGTTGCCTCGTTTTGCAGTCTTCAATTATTTGTCTTCCATTCTTTGTGCTTCTCTAATCACATTTATTTTTAAAGGATTCAGCTTTCTCTTATTCCATCTTGTGATGTGAGAAGTGGCTGGCAGGGTCACCATGTGATGTCGGCCTAGCTAGCCATGTGATGTCAGCCCAGCTAGCTACTGACAGGATCGCCATATGATGTCCCCTGGTCCTCGTTATGGCTTCATCTCCGAGGCGGACTCATTAGAGGCCGGTTTTATTGGTAAAATAAATAATACACTCGAAAGCAATACAAAACAACATTTAATAAATATTTAACAGTAACATTACATGTTAGGATGTTCACGTGAACAATATCGATTAGATCAGATTTACAAGACTGACTCGTTCTCCTCTGTCTTCAGTATATATGTCATGTCTACTTACTTAATGTTATAAACTAGAATACCGAAAGATAAAGCAATTAATGAGGACGTGTTTCGTTAAATAAGTGTTTCATTGAATATGTAGGTATAGGTGTCAAACTTGAGTTATTAAAATTCTCACAATCGAATAAAAATAAACTCATGAAAAAATGTCTACTGGCACTTTAAGTGCTATTCAAAGTAGCCCAAACTTTTTGGAAAGAGTGACAATATTTGATAAATTTTGGTTTTTCACCTATGATCTAGAAACTAAACGTCAATGCATTGGGAGAGCCGAATTTCACCGAGAGCTAAAAAAGCGCGAATGACCAAAACAAAATTCAAAGCTATGATGTTTCTTTTTTTCGATATCCATGGGATTGTGTACCTGAACTGGGTTCCTTAAGGTCTAACTATTAGTCGGTATTACTACTTTGAGCTTCTTGATAAACTCCGCGAGAAAATCAGAAAAAAAGGCGCAAATTGTGGAAAAAAGTAATCAGGACAACGTATCTAGTCAAGTATAACCTCCGGTGTTAGACCATCCGCCGTAAAATCTACATTAAGAGGAACATAATTTCAGACCGTTGAAGCTGTGAAGGAAAAAGCGGCACTCGTCATGAACAAGCTTACAGAAGAAGACTTCCAGCACTGTTTTCACAATGAAAAATTCGAATGAGCGGTTTAGGGACAGAGGAGGGATTTATATTGAAGAGGATAATAATTAAATATGTCTAAATTTAAAATGAAAAGTTTGCCAGCATCAGTCTCGTTATTTTATAGTTACACCTCGTACTATTGTCTGCGTACCTATGTATATTTACGTACATACGATTTTAGTATTTTTCATTTTTTGTCCTTCAGCGATATTCAAGCTTTGTTTAGTTTCAATGTTCTGGAATATACATAATCTATGGATTTGATTTAACCATTGTTTTCCGGTGTATCTCGCAGTATTGAAAGAGACTACAATAGATTATCACAATAGTTAACATGGTCGAATTAATTTAGTTATTATTATTTAGTTATTGAGAGATATGCGTTTGAATTTGAAAATTACGTTCAATAAAAAAGCATTACGTTTTAAATTGAATAGATATTTTACTATCGTTAAAACACAAATTAATCTGAAAATAGATTTATCGAAAAAATAGAATATTGAAAAGATGAAGAATCTGGTTTCTAAATAGAATAAAATATTACAAGAGTTCGATGTAAGTTGTCTCTTTTATTGCTTTCTTTTATATGAAGTAATTTTTGAAACAAATCTTTCTACGGTAGGTTTTCATTCCATTTTTTAGTTCCAAAAATGCTCTGCATCCAGTTCCATATTTCCTTAAATCCAACTTAGTCTTGAGGAAGATTCCATTCTTCGAATTAACCTGTAACGATTTCTAAGATTTAAGTCCTGTCCTTTTATTGTGATGATGTACTGTGACATTATAAGAAAATAGAAAGTATATTATACATGTAAATTTTAGAGATTTTGAAAAACGGAGAATATATTCTACAACGGAGGCCATCGTGGGCCTCTCTCCGCTGGAACTATTTGTTACAGCGGAGGCTATAGTTGCGATCCTGAGGCTGAATGCCAATGGCTTATGGTGTCCTAATAAGGTGGTAGGGGGCCATAGAGATACCACAGGAACTACACTGGGAGAGCCGATATTACAAATGCAGGCGGAGAATATAGTACCTGAGATTATGTTTATAGCTAAGTTTAACATATCTATACCGACCAGGGAATAGGAAAAAAGTCGCTCAAGCGATTGTGGTGCCGCCATCTGATACAGGGATGGATCACAATCCAATCGGGCCACAGGTGCAGGTATATGTGGAATGTGCCCTAAAAGGAAGATCATTAAGTCTGGGGAAATATTCCACAGTTTTCCAGGCTGAATTGTTTGAAGTTGCAACCTGCGCAGAGGAAATTTGAGAAGCCGGCTGCGCAAGAAAAAAAGCGAACATCGTGATTGATAGTCAGGCGACTATTAAAGAAGCCATTATGAATCAATCTACCAGGTTTAAACTGGGAAGAAATTGTAAATATGTCCTCAATAGGTTGACACGAGGCAATACTGTGTCACTAATATGGGTGTTAGGACATGAAGAGATTAAAGACAATGAGACGACAAACTGGCCAAGAAAGGTTCTAAGACGAACTTCATAGAACTAAAACCTGTATGTGGAATTACTAAGGATTCCGCTAGAAGGGAGATCTGTTTATGGCTAGAAAAAGAACATAAAAAGAATGGAGGCTAACGGAAGGTCAACTCCATACTAAGACACTAGTAGATGAGCTGGACACTAGGCTTAATTAAAATTATTACCGGTTTGATAACCGGGTGTAGAAGACATGAAAAACAGGAGGAAACTAACCTTCATGTAATATGCACTTGTGAGGAACTGAATAGACTCAGACAGAAACATTTCAGAAGAGATCTATTGGATCCTAAGAGGGTTCTCAAATTTCCCCTGAAAAGTGTAGTGGCTTTTATCGAGGACACAAGACTGACAGAGTGGAACTGAGAGATCTATTGGGGGTGGTACAAAGAGCACTGTGCTCAAGTGTCTGGACTTGTTGGCGTTCTAAAGAACTAGAAGGAGAAGAATATATTGTATAACATGGATTATAATTTGTTATTCTTTTTGTGAAACCTCGGCTTTAGTCGAGTTTCCACCCATTCCTTTTACTTCTTTCTATCCCTTGATAAACTTCATCTCACTAATTATTTTCCCTCTTTTCTGTGTCAGCTCCTTCAGTTTCTGTTCCATGTTCTTCCTCGGTCTACCTAGTGGTTTCTTCCACATCTTGACTCTCTTACTCTCTTGGTTAAGGTATCTGGTGTAATTCTTTGTACGTGCCCGTACTACCTAAGTTGTTTCTTCTATTTCTTGTGTTCTTGCTTTTTGATTTAAATTATCTTTTATATTCTCGCTTTTACATTTATCTCTTTGCGTTTTCTCTGCCATTTTCTTAGGCATTTCATTTCGGTTGTTGTTAGTTTGTTTTCCTGTTTTATTGGTGGTGGCCATGTATTGGCATTTGTATTTATTTTCTTCTGGTATAGTAGGTCTTGTTAAGCTGATAGTATAGCTGTGTAATTTTTTTTTGTTCTGTTTAGGATCTTCGTTTCTAATTTTCCGTCTTTGCAAAGCTTTGTTCAGAGATATTCAATTGTCAAGGCTTGTTCTGGTTCTCTTTCTCCACGCCGATCCTTTGCTTTGTTAATTATCATGTGTTCTATTGCTTTGCAATCTTTTGAAAATAAATATTTCGTCAGTATATAGCAGGCTCCGTGTTTCTATTGGATGTAGACCTTTATACCCAATAGTCAATATCGGCATGTTTCTTTTGCAATGTTTGAATATGTTATTCAAGTACATATTTAATAGAAGAGGACTCACGTTATCTTCTTGTTTGATTCCTCTTTGCATTTCAAATTCTCTAGAATCTTTGCTTTTTAACCTTACTTCAACAGTAACTTTTTTGTACATACTTTTAATGACCAGTCTTAGTTTTGTTGATACCTTTAATTCTCTCAAGAAGTTCGGCAACCTCTGCCTTGGAGCCGTATTAGAGGCTGCTTTCAAATCCACAAATACCAAGTATAATTCTTCGGTTTGTTCATTTGTTCTTTCTAGCTCTGTACGCAAAATATGCGCTTTGCATATTTGGGTTACATTAGTGATGAATAGAGCTGAGGATGTTTGCGGTATAACCATGGTTATATCATGTAACCATAGTAATTTACTATGGTTACATGATATAACCATGGTTATACCGCAAACCTACTCAGCTCTAGTGATGAATCTTGGTTTTTCACCTATGATCTAGAAAATAAGCGTCAATCAATACATTGAAAAAGCCTAACTTCGCTCAGAGCTAAAAAAGAGCAAATAAGCAAATAAAAATTCAAAGCTGTAATGATTTTTTTCGATATTCATAGGATTGTGAACCATAACTGGGTTTTTGAAGGTCAAACTGTTAATTAGCATTATTACATTGAGATTCATGCCCAATTCAGTGAGAGAATCACAAAAAGAAGACTTGAATTGTGGAATAAAGTCAAGGGTTCGTCATCAGGACATCGCGTCTGTCAAGACGGATCTAGTCAAGTATAACATCCTAGTGTTATGACATCTGCATTATCCGCCTGACTTGACACCATGTGACTTTTATCTGTTTCCCAAGATCAAATCTGCATTTAGAGGAACAAGATTTCAGACCGCTGAAGATATGAAAGGCAAAGCTGCACACGTCATAAACGAGATCACAGAAAAGACTTCCGACTCTGTTTTGCACAATGGAAATTTCGATTGCAGCGGTGTATATTAAAGCGCATAATCATATAAATAAATACATATGTATAAATTTGAAATAAAAAGTTTTATAGTATATTAATTATATTTTTCGCCCTGTATCATACCTGCAATGTTATTTGGAATGGTGTAATTTTCATTATGAAACGTATGTATGGATCCATGTCGTCATCTGCAATTGTCATCAAAATGTAACATGTGTAATCCCGAATGGGGCTGTGTAGATCGGTAACATGTACATGCATATATGTATGTGGTATGAAATTCATGAAACACATTATTATGTCCATAAGTTTAATTTCAAAATGGAAAATTATAGACCCATGAGTATATATATTTGTGTAGTGATTTACAATGAGCACCAGTGTTACACCAATGAACCAAACTATTATTTATAGATAAGTTAGAATTTCACTTTACCAATTTGAATTCTGCAATATATTAATTATATGTGTCGAAGAGTTGTTATACCCATGTATATACCCACAGGAATAGATGTACCTATGATATGTAACGATAATTTGATGAAGCGTTTTTTACAGTACAGTATATTCTTAATAATTTCGATGTTCAAAAGAAGACAAAATGAAATTCATTCTGGAAAAGCCTTTTAATTAATAACGCTATACTCATATTACAAGCAATCTGTTTGGAATTATTCCTCCATAAAATCTTTTAAATATGTCAAGAAACTCGTAACCTTTATAACAAATTAAGCCCTATCTATAATATACAGAGTGATATAGAAAGTGGAGCTTTATTTTTAACTGAAAATAGTACACACAAAATAATGACTAGGGACCGAATACGAGAACCCGAAATTACCATGGACCATATAAATAGTCTGTAACATTGCTAAGTACAACACGCAGTTATTGAATAGTACAGTTCATTCGGTTAACCGCACATCTGTTTTTTTGTCGTTAAATCCTGACGCAATTACTTCAATATTACACTTAAATTCCTTTCTCCTTGGGCGTAGATAGAAGCGGGAGGAGTTTTTATAATTTGTTTTATTTATTAGTTTATATTTCGTAAGATAAATAAAGTTCGGTGAGAAAGTTTTTTTTTTCATTGTTTTAACTGTTAATTACATACTTCGTAATTTTTGTAATAAATCCTGTTTAATTTACTTCTCCAATTTATTTTGACGCAAGTGAAAGTCAAGTGAATTTCGTTAAGTTTCAGTAACTTACGCATACATTTTTAATTATCATTTATTTAGATCTAGAACATTGTTTAAGTTACTTTTTCACATATGATATGGAACAATGTCGAGAATGGCATCGTGAAACAATGGCGAGTTGGATTAAGGGTCCAATACTAATTGTATGTTCATTGCCAGTATTTCCGAAATTGATTGTAAAGTCCGTAAAATATCGTTAAAAACCTCCAAGAAACCGCATGTAAAACGTCACTTAGCATCACAAACACATACACAGAAATTAGACCCTTTGAAATCTGACACTTTTAACGAAGAAATCTGTGAAACTGTAATGGCGGCAAATATTTCATTAAATAAACTTAACAATCCCACCTCCAAAATATTTCCCCAAAAATATACTGGTCAAAATGTTCCTGATGCGCAAATATTATTCTATTATTTCTAAGTGTTGCACGAAAGCAGTAGAACGCATTAGAAGCCATATTTCAAATCAGTACCTATGGATAAATGCCGACGAAATTGTCGATATATTAGGACGCTGTGTGGTAATTGATGTAGTTAGTGTACTACATCCAACTATTCCATATAACGCATATATAATACCAACAAAAGTTATAAATACAGTTGATGCGGAAACAGTAGCTGAAACCATTTACGAGAATATGTCCCAAATGTTTCATTCGGACAACAGCTACAAAGAAAAAAATACTTTTATTTGTCAGTGACAGTGCTGCATATATTTTTAAAACAGACAGACTATTAATGGAAACATATTCTAATATGCTGCATATTACTTGTGTAGCACATGCTCTCCACAGAATCTGAATATATCAGACATCTTTCCGGTAATTGATAGATTTGTATCCGATTTTAAAAAAGTTTACAGAAAAGCACCATTGTGAGTAGTAGGGAAAAACTTCCATCTTTGTCACTGCCTCCCTCTGCCGTAATAACTAGGTGGGAAACATGGTTGGAAGCTACTAACTAGTATTTATGCAGAGAATTTTGATAGTTTACAAAATTTCGTTAGATGTTTAAATGACGAAGTTCAAAGTATTTCTGAGTGCAAGGAACTAATACAAATTCCAAATTAAAAAAGTTATTTGTACTTTCTTCAGGAACACTTTGAAATTTGCAAAAACTAATCACTTCTTTTGAAAATCAAAATCTCAAATCTCTCGTATCCGATCTCTAATAATGATTATTGTTTTTTTATTTTTGTTCTCATCTATACAGTAAAAACGCGCTTCCTGCGACTATATAGAAATAGGGGAATATAAGCGAGGGTGCAAGTTGCTTGGTCGCAAAATAGGTCGGCTGTCATGTTCACTTATATCACTTATGTTATTTTGATGTCTGTCAAGTTGATTAATCGCGCCCCACTTACTTCTCCTATCGTAAAGCGCCAATCACATAATTTGGATATTCGCTGTATATATTACTTAATATTTGATGATGTGTGTATATAAACATCAGTAAATTATTATTATTGTGACGACCTAAGCGATGACGTCACCGTCTGTGTTCGTCAGTACGTCATAAGACCTTTCTCGAATAGACTAGAAAGCGAACGCTCGAGAACTATCCGAGAGGTATATAAGCAGTCAAGGGAGGGATGACGTATTCAACAAGCACTCGCCGTGAACTTAATATCGCAGTTATAAATGTGCATATACATAAATTTAAATATGGTTATTATAGTTAGTATTTTTAAGTGATATATAATGTACTTTTTATCAATATTATCGTTTTTAATTACCGTAAATTTTTATTAAACGAACCGAACATACGATTAATAACATTATTGTTAGGTACAGGTTATCCTGGTCTTTTCAATAGAGCAATAAGCAATTATAAATGAAAGCTTCCAGTTTTCGCTTTTGTACCTTAGTAGTTTCTTAAAACTCTGTCTTCATAGAATTATACTAAATTAAATTTACTAAAGTTGAATACTTTCTGACATCTTTGCGTGTAGAAAGTATTCAAGAGAGTGATAATTAGAGTGGGCAACTTTTGTCTGCACGCCAAGACGGTACTAAGTTTTATATATGTATACATATATTACTAAATTACTCTATTACTCATTAGGGTTAAACGCAAATATGTATCGGGCAAGAGTAATGCTAGTTCATTTATATAATTATAAATATCATATATAACCCACTTGCTTATTTACGTTGCCCAATTTCGATAAGATTGCTGAAATAACGGTGTATCGGAACTTTACACACTAATTTTGCACCGTTATAATATAAACACGGAAATTTAGCTATATACTTTTTTACACTATCAGGCGATGGTCGCTTCTTGCGCTTCTGTGTGTCCGACATACGCGTGAAAGGTCACGGTGAAATGTTCGACTCCCATCGGGTCCCAAGATGAACTAACACAAATGCGACTGCTTTGCTTTCTGCGCTGCGTGCGCTGATACGTACTAAATTTAGTCCTGATATGCAAATACGCTGGCCCATTTTAATGATAATGTAGAGAGTGATAAATGCTACAAGACGACTGATAAATGGATATCTAAACTATTACAGAAATGAACCATGTACTACTGGAATGATCGGTATTTATCGCAGCAACAATTTTTCTGTGGAAATCTATACAGTTTTAGGTAAAAATGTTAGTGTAGATTTAATATAGTTGATGAATTCTTCTTCTTTTCTATCCTAACTCTTTCTCTCTTGGGGGTATAAAACTAATGATTTGAGCTGTGGGTTGTTTTTGTTTTCGTTTTGTATAATCTTTCCATCTGTTCCTATTTTGGCCAACTTTGTTCTTGCACCCGCGTCCGTTGTTTTTTTTTTTTTTTACTTTCTTTTTTTTGTTTTTATTTGTAGTTTAGCACTGTATGTTATTTCCTAATTCGATCTTATCGCAAATTTCTCGTTTAATCACAAATATCGCACGATATTGCACAGTATTTCTAATGAAAGGAAAAAATCGATATTTCATATGCACCAACTAAAAATAATTACGTCAAGGGATCATTAATGCTTATTTGAGAAAACATGGTACATGTACACATGTACACACATCAGTGCTTCTTAAGAAAAATTAAAAAAGCGAACGCTAACTTAAAAGCGGTTTATTTTATGTTATTTGTAAACATTATCAGCATTTTGAGTAATTGTAAAAACAATTTACTTACCTATATAAAATAATTTTTAACTATTAATATATTTTCCTTCCTCCTGTATATTGAAAGACACCTCTCAGTTCCTCGAATAATAACTTTGAAAGAATTATCCATATTATAACAGAGCCAGGACATATTAATGCAAATTAAGGACTATTCATTTGTCGAATAATGAAGACGACACATATTAACGCCATCATAATTTAGGCAAAATGTCCAGATAAATATAAACCAAGCAATATTATGTATATGAAGAAAATTAAATGTACGTGACGAATGTTTATCATGAATATTACTACCAAATACAAGGTCAGCTAAATATAACGGAAAATGAAACGCTCTATTTAATGATATTGACTAAGCCATAAATTCCAAATCATCTTAAAGCAAAAATATTAAAACAAATCAGTAATATATTTTAACTTTGAAGATTTTTAATAATATTTTATATTATTAAAAATACTTTTGAAGTTCAAGGTTGGACACCTTAACTTGAATGCAGTCGAAATTTCGGAAGGGGCATTCGCAGACGATATAGTAGTTATAGCCGACAATGAGGAAGATCTGAAACGTAACTTAATAACATGGAATATGACACTAAAAGACAGTGGAATGACGATGAGTAAGAGCAAAACTAAAGTAATGGTAGTGGGAGATGAACAGGTACATACGAAAATTGTAATAGAAGGAACTGAAATAGAACAAGTGAGAACATTTCAGTACTTGGGCGTAAGAATTGATGGAAAAGGGACCCAGGACGCTGAGATTAATCTAAGAATGGAAAAACCAACAAAGCTGTACCACAGTATGAGGATTAATTTCATTAACAAAAAAGAGATATCCCGAGAAACAAAACTAAAAGTATATAAGGCAATTTACCGACCGATATTAACATATGGCTGTGAATCCTGGATATTAAATAGAAAACAAAAGAATAGATTACAGGCAGTAGAAATGAAGTATTTAAGAAGAGTTAGAGGAGTTACAAGGATGGACAGAATAAGAAACTCGGAAATACGAAAAGATTTAAAAATGCAGTCAGTGCTAGAATACATTGAACAAAGACAGTTAGGATGGTGGGGAGACTAGGGACATTTATATAGAATGGAAAATACAAGACAAACAAGAAGGATATGGGAAGCAAGGATAATGAAAAATAAAAGAAGAGGAAGGCCAAGGACAATATGGAATGATGTCATAGCTGAAATACTGGGAAGGAAAGGCAAAACATGGACAGAAGCGAAGAACATGACAAGGAATAGAAATGAATGGAAAACGTTTATAAAAGCCAAAAGAAGATAAACGCCCTACACCATTGTTATGGTAGAAGGGATTATTGGATTATACAGTGTGGTCATAAAGTTTGGAACCAAGCTTATAACCACATTATTTTACATTTTTTGGAAAAACGCTCGGACAGGTAAATTTTCTTTTTTAAAACGCCATCTTTTGACTACAATTTTTTTATATGACATCATTGGTTTTCGAGTGATGACGTTATCAGCACTTTCTTTAAATGGCAACCATATTATTTTTTTCTCGTTTTTGGTAGATCTTTATATCCACCAAATAGTGATATAAAACAATTGGTATGTTGCATCACAATTTTTTTGAAAAAATGATATAAATTTAGAAAAAAATACGAAAATTTTATTTTTGTACAAAATTAAAATTAAATTAAAAAAATACATCTGAACTGAAATTTATTGTAACAGTTAACGTAAATTTTCAAAATGGACCCCACCAACCAACTGACACTGTCCCAGCCGAGTGTAAATGCTTTGCGATCAATAGTAATCTGCGTTATTCGCTACAGGTCAAAAGAAATTCGTCTTCCCAATCGGCCAATTACTTATTAAAAAATCTTATTTAACATTAATTAGTTTCACAAAAAAGGGCTAAAGAAGTTTAATTTATTTAAAAAATTGACTTGATGTGGCAGACCATTTCTTAATTAAAATTATCGCCCAAAAATTGAAGATTTCAAAAACTAATTAAGCTTACAAAATTTACTGAAATATGTAAGTAAGTTTTTTTCACACTTCTGTCTTGTGTAAGGACTTAAATATTCTTCTTGAACAAACCGGATCGTCAAAAGCACATGTACTCATGTTACTATGCAAAAAATTTACAAAAACACGCACTTTTTTGCAAGATATTTCTTTATGACATTCTTGCTTCTTTTTATACAATTTATGTACAAAAATTTTAGTTTGAAATTGTTTCTATGGCGACAACATTGTTGAATTATTTACTTCTATTTTTGACGTTAAATTTTTGAGATATTGCATAAAAATTGTTCATTTTCGCTAATATAAAAAATGGCACATTTATCTGAGCGAGAAAGAATCGAAATTTTAATTATGGTTGGGTATGGGGACAGACAAAGAACGCATGCAGAAGCATGCGATTTGTTTAACCATGAACACCCTAATAGACCTCCAATTACCAGGTCTACGGTGACAAAACTAGTTGGAAAGTTTACCGAAACTGGATCCGTAAAGGATCGACCACGGCAAGATAGACCTCAAGTAGGAGAAGATGTGAAATTAAATGTGCTTCTAGAAGCAGAAGAAAGGCATCATGTTTCCACCAGACAACTTGCGTTAGCCAATCAGGTGGCTCAATCATTTGTCGTCAACTTATTTAAAAAAGAACACTATCGTCCTCGCAAAGATCAGTTTGTACAGGAATTACATGAGGATGACGAAGATCGTCGACTGCAGTTCTGTGAAGACGTAATGTTACGTTGTGACCAAAATCCAAATTTCTTGGAAAACATCGTCTTCTCAGATGAAGCTACGTTCTGCCTAAATGGATCTGTTCACCGCCATAATTGCAGATATTGGTCGCAGAACAATCCGCATTGGACTCAAGCGTGTCATACTCAGCGCAGAGGAAAAGTTAACGTATGGGTTGGAATGATTGGACGACGCATTTTAGGACCATATTTTTTTGAAGGAAATTTGACTGCTGTGCAATATTTAGAATTTTTAAGATTTGAACTGGTTCCAGCGCTCGCTGTTATTTTCCCAAATCACGAGGATGGTGATGTACCCCATCCAAATATTTGGTTTCAACAAGATGGGGCGCCTCCCCATTATGGTGTAGAGGTTCGCCACTATCTTGACGAAATATTTCCCAATAAATGGATTGGACGGAGACGCGCCATAGAATGGCCACCTCGTTCTCCTGACCTGACTCCGTTAGACATTTTTTTGTGGGGTTATTTGAAATCGAAAGTGTATTTTAACAAACCGAACAATTTAGAAGATTTAAAAGAACGAATTCGCGTAGAACTTACACAAATATCCCCAGACATAATTGAGGCGAGTATACGAAGTATTTACACTCGGCTGGGACAGTGCCAGTTGGTTGGTGGGGTCCATTTTGAAAATTTACGTTAACTGTTACAATAAATTTAAGTTCAGATGTATTTTTTTAATTTAATTTCAATTTTGTACAAAAATAAAATTTTCGTATTTTTTTCTAAATTTATATCATTTTTTCAAAAAAATTGTGATGCAACATACCAATTGTTTTATATCACTATTTGGTGGATATAAAGATCTACCAAAAACGAGAAAAAAATAATATGGTTGCCATTTAAAGAAAGTGTTGATAACGTCATCATTCGAAAACCAATGACGTCATAGAAAAAAAATTGTATGTCAAAAGATGGCGTTTTAAAAAAGAAAATTTACCTGTCCGAGCGTTTTTCCTAAAAATGTAAAATAATGCAGTTATAAGCTTGGTTCCAAACTTTATGACCACACTGTATATATAAAAATACTTTTGTATTATACAAAACTGGTGAGGTTTTACCCACCCATGTATGCTTCAATTATTCTGTTACTATGTTTTATACAGAGAATACCATAATGATGATGGTTTTTTGGCTGTGATCATTTTTTTTATTTATGGTCATATTTTAAACTTGTTTGCGAATTCTAATCAAGAGAGCATGAGACTTTGTTTGATATTAAGTGTAATTAGTTGTCATGAACAATTACACGGTTTAGCATCGTGTTTCTAGTGTTTATTATTTGCGTACAAAATCGGTTGTTGCGACCCAACGTTCGTTTCGTCGTCAATTTAATCGTCGTGATGCACCATCCCACAATACCATTTTGGCCTGGTATCAGAAGTGGCTTAATGAAGATAATGAAGATATTACGAAGAAAAAACCGATTGGTATACATGTAGGTGCTATAATTGCTGAAAATATTGAGCGTATAAGAGTTTCCTTTACGAGGAGTCCACAACGCTCAACTGCAAATCATGCGCGTGCCTTAAATTTAAAGAAAACCAGCGTTCATAGAATTCTTGGGTGTATTAATTCCACCCCTATAAATTGGCACTTGCTCAAAAACTACGCCCATTAGATAGTCAAAATCGACTTGAGTTTGGCAAACAATTTTTAGATCTGTTTGCTGGTGAATCCAATATTGCATGTTGTCTGTTTATGAGCGACGAGGCTCATTTTTATCTAAATAGCTTCATTAATAAACAAAATGTTAGGTATTGGGCAATAACAAATCCACGTAAAAACTTCACGAATGACCACACGAATGGACAATTGACATTTACCCTAAAAAATCTTATACAGACATAACTATACATAATTCGTTAACACATTCCATACAACACAAATTAGCAGGTTTCCATAGTTTTTCACATAGATTAATTAATTATCCACTATTCAAAGAACATTATGAAAAAGAACTAAATTTAGTCAAAAGAAACTTTACAAAAAAATCCATCTCTATGGTATATCCGTAATAATTATAAGAAAATTCAAAATTTAGATTACACACCTACATTGGGAAACCTAATAAACATATTTCAATATATTTAATAAAAGCTTAATATAACACGGTTTTCAAAACTAATAATAATTTATCAAAACACATTTAAAACAATAAAGTTATAACAGATAAAAATAAGAAATCTGTAGTCTATAAGTTAACATGTGGATGCGGTCAGATATATGTTGGTCAAACAGGAATATGGTTTGAAAAACGCATTGCTGAATATTGTTCTTTGTTTAAAAATTAAAAAAAAACAAGATTTCACTTTTGCTAGACCTATTAGAAGAATACCACACATTCAATAAGGATTTTCAAATTCTACATTTAGAAAATAAAGGCAATAAATTAAATTTACTAGAAAGTTTAAAAATTAATAAATTAAAACAATCGCAAATTTTACTTAATGATCAACTAGATTCAAATAACACACTTCTGTTAAATATATTCATTTAAAAACTGTTTAGACGATAATAGAAATGCACATTTAGTTTATTAAATCAAATTTTATGCGTAAACATCTTTAGTACCCTATAATATAACAGTAAAAGCTGAACAGATGGGCCACATATTTTCACTATAATATTTGTGTAAATTCTTGGATTTTTAAAAACGTTGTAAAATAATACTAACCTTGTTCATTTTATATCTTTAATTTAGTTTGTAACCTGCTCGTTAGCTGTAATTACATAATGAAGCCACTGTGCTGGCGAAACAATTGTCGGTATACGATTACGTGTTAATAAAGTGAAGATTTTAACTGTTAGTCTTACTTCTATTCTGAATAATTAATTTTTGTGTTACGCTCTTGATTTAGAACGTTAGGTATCCAGCTAATTTACTCAGGTGAATATCGCATTGGATTAAGGTGAAATACGAAACGCTGCCCAGATATTCCCAGAATTTCAATGTGACGCGCGATGGGATAGTAGTATAGCTCTATAACGCTAGATGGTGTGAGCTACATCTATACTATATAAGTCAGTCTGTCGAACGGTACTTTGCTAGGCGGAAACAAACAGTTTTTGTGTGTATATTTGTTTAGTTGTGTTTGAGTTATTCTGCGACACTACAAAGTCTAATGTAAAAGAGAAAAAAACGTGGAAAAATTTCTTCTTCAATCTTTATAAAATGAGAGCGGTAACTAAGAAAATACTTACACAAACTTATAGTGAGGATGCTTTAGGCCAGACGCAGGCTTACTAGTGGTACAACTGTTTTAAAAACGGATATGTCGGTTGGTGATGATGAATGTTCTGGTCATGCATCGACGAAAAAGACGCCACAAAATGTGACAAAAGTGTGTGATGCTATCCTGTAAGACTAAAGAAGGAGAACAATCCATGACACTTGCAACATAGTCGGTTTATCGTACGGCGTTTGTCAGCGTATTCTCTTCGGCGAAATCAACATAAAGCGTATTGCTGCAAACTTTGTGCTAAGGTTACCCAGCATTTGACCAAAAATAGTACTACTGATGATGTGTACAGAGCACACGAAATGTACATTAAGTTTATTAAAACTATTTCTGTGAGGAAAGTGTTTTGTTTTATTTCGTTATTTCAATATTTCATAAGTGCTCAACATATAATACCAAAGATAGCACCGTGTTCACATGTGCAGCTGGAAGGAACGAGTATGGTCGCGAAACCAAGCAGCAGTGACCGGGGTTGAACCCGTCATTGTCACCACAACCGAAGAAAACACGGCAAGTTCGACGCAATGTCAAGTCGATGTTGATTTGTTTTTCACGCTGATGGCATCGTGCACAAAGAAATTCTCCCACCAGGTGAAACAGTTAATGGACGATATTATTGCGATGTTCTGCGTCGACTAAGAGAAAACATTCGACGCAAGCGGCCTGACAAGTGGCGCAATAATTTGTGGATCTTACACTCCACCCACGTGTCATTTGTTGTGCGTTAGTTTCTAGCCTCAATGAAGACGGAAGTACTACTCCATCCTCCTCACTCCTCAGATCTTACCCCTTGTGGGTTTTTCCTACTTCTGAAGTTGAAGCTAAAGGGGTGCTGTTTTGAGACGGCTGAGGAGATCCAGACCGAATCACGGAAAGTGTTGAAGACGTTAACACGCGAAGACTTTCATGTGGAAGGAGAGTACTTTAAAGAAGATTGGTAGTGAATAAGTTGTAACAACAATTTACTGTTTCTTTTTCATGGATCGAAAATTTCTGGGTAGCACCTCGTATATATGGTTTGAGGTCGGCAGTATAAAATAAATGATTACCTTTATGCATAGTACTTCCCTATTATCATTATATTATATATAATTTACTAAAGAAAACACTCGGTATATTGTTTCGCAAAATATATTTATTAAATCTCTAACATATGTTTCGACTTTTCAGTCATTATCAAAGAGTTTGTAAACTAAAATAAAAAGTACACTTCAACCACTATTTATGAGTTTTTAAAAGACATTATTACGGCATCAATAGTAGGGGTGTTGAAAAAATCCAGCTGTGTATTTGTGACATGTCTATTAAGATTTATGGCTTTTTTAATTTCTAATATTTCGAGGAAGTCAAGTCTTTATTACAAGTATGTAAAAGTTTAAAATTATTGGAATTGAACAAATGTGTATTTTCAATGCAATGTTCCGCGAATCCCGTATCCATATTACCTTAAAGAATAGAACTTCTATGCTCTTTAATACGTTCTTTTATTGAGCGTCCTGATTGGCCGATGTATATCGCATCACAATCACTGCAACTTAATTCGTATACACCTGATTTATCACACAATTCTGTTTTTTTTTTATTATTTACTAAAATATTTCCTAGATTAACTTTATTCACTTGGATGACATTTAACCCTAATTTATTCAGTTTATTAGAAACTTTATTGCTAACCCCAGGTATATAGTTGAGTGTGTGAAATGTTTTATTCGTTTTTGTATATGTGTGCCCGTAGTAAAAATTCTTCGTAAGGATAGTACGTTGTTTTTTGATAATCATTTTATCTATAAATTCTGTTTTATATCCGTTGTTTTTAGCTATTGTTTTTATGGTGGTTACTTCTTTTTCGTAATTCTCATTATTTAAATTTATATTTATATAATGACTGAAAAGTCGAAACATATTGCAGTGAACTGTAGTAATTTGTTGAAGATGGTTCACAATACACCACTATGAGTCCGGGCTGCTTTTCGGAGAGTTCATTTCTTTTATTAGAGTCCTCTAAAGTCTCAGGTTCATTTACGAACGTGGACAGAGAAACTAAATAGAAATATTAAAACAAACACTTTCCCAGAACATTCTTTATTACACACACAAAAAAAGAAAAAAATCTTAATCAAATATTAAGATAGCTAATTGCATTAATAACCAAAAAGCAGGAGGAAAAAGATTGCGAGATAAGTGTCACGCTCGCAATGAAAACCTCCAATTATACGCGAACAAAATTAACCTAATTAAATAGGATGGAAAACTTTTAATTTCAATTGTTTACTTTATCCCCAAAATCAAACGTCAAACAGATACAAACTGCTATCACGCGTGTCTAAGATCAGATCATACGCACATAAACATGAATATAACTTTCCCTCCAAAACCTTATTTCAACAAATATCTTACACGTGAATAAAGAAAAAAATCCCTCATAAGAAATATGAAAATTTTCGTTGCTATTCAAACAACTATCAAAGATATCAAAATTAAATATACTCAATAATGAATATAACTCTAACAACAAATTAAATATAATCGATGACTATAACTCTAACAATCAATTAAATATAATCAATGCATTGAAATATTAAATCTTTAATATTACTTACGTTTTTAAAAATATATAAAAACTATATTTGAAGCACACATGGCAGATAAGTGTAAAATTAATCAAAATTAACGAGTCAAAACCCTCGTTAATAATCCCGTAATGAAATCAAATCACCATCAACCAATTAAAAACAATAAAACGTGATATTAATCAAAATCTATAGTTAATTAACTATTTCTTTAAAATCAACTGTATCTACCGATATTCAATGTGTGTCTGAAGGTTACACCCCTCTAACCTCTTTTTCCCGGAGCAAAATGCGACCACATGTGAAACTATAACTATTATATACGTCACAAATATACAGATATAATCAAAAGAATCGGTCCAACATCAAAATAAAATAATTTTCCAAATATATAAAAATATCCTGCTAAAATAAATGTACATAAATAAAATAGATTATTCAAAATTATCTTCGGGGAAAAATCTACCGCCATATGTTAGAGATTTAATAAATATATTTTGTGAAACAATATACCGAGTGTTTTCTTTAGTAAATTATTCATTATGTTTCACCAAGAGCCAACCGTGGATTCTATACATTATATATTATATATGAAAATATTAATGCTTTAGTTATTTGTATTAAGAAATTTGTAGTAAAAAGACAATAAATAAAAGTGTTAATCCAAAAAAGAATAAAGAAAATGTTAACGAGACAAATAAGAACGTATATAAAGCAATTAACTAGCCTAGCAATGCATTGTACTTATGGACTTTAGAAAAGGAATTTGACAACGAATTATATCAAGAATGAACGAGATACATAGTAAAACAATTAAGTATACCATAGTAGTTGAAAGCAAATAATTGCTATGGTAGAATAAGAAGGACTCAGGGTGAGCTCATAAAATATTTGCATGGATTTATAATATATTACGATAGAACAAAGGACTGCTTTAAAATGGAAATTGGTAGAATATGTAAAGATAATTTAGGCGGTAAGAAGCGAAAATATGTGTTCACGTATACTGCATTAAATATAACATGTATTAAAATCGTAGAATTAGTAAAACGAAGTGGATTCTGTTGATTTTGGAATGATATGGTATTGATTGAAAATTAAATTTATTCTGTTAATTTTTGAAATTAGAACCTAACCAGCAAATATTCTGAACCGTATGTATAAGGCACGGCGGTATAATGTATGTAAGAAAAAAATTATATACGATGATATTGAATGAAATAACATGTTTACTCAGAAATATACAGAACATTGTTAAGTAAATACCGGCGTAGAAATTTTTTGTTACGTACTCATATGTAATATGTAATATCATTCTCTCATTTCTTTATATATTTTTTGATGGTGTAAATGATGTATTAGAATTAATTTGGGAATATATGGTTGTGCAAATGTTTGTGGAGATTTGAATACACATTTCGGGCGAAATCAGACACAGTGTTTGGTGTAAAAATTATGTTTACTCTTTATAATTTGCGCTATTTAATATCACCTGCACGAATATCATGTGCTTATATATCATAATTAACACATGCATATATTTGCCTATAAAATAAATTAAATAATGTTAGAGAAAGTAAGAATGTTCCTAGTATTTATAGAATAAATGTATACACAAGTTATACGAGGATTGTTCGGAAACTACGTGGCATAACACAGAAATGGCGCTAATCTACAGGACTCTTTTTTTATTTTTTACGTTCTGTAGAATCATCCTTTAATAGCGTTAAATATAACAATACAGAGCGATCTGTCAATTAGTCTGTTTTTGACAGTATGCCAAAGTGAACGTCTCGTGTGATTTTGTAATAATGGAAAAAACCGAGTTGAGAGCAGTCATAAAGTACTTTCATTTGAAAGGCTTAACACCAACCGAAATAAAAGCAGAGCTGGATTCAACACTATTAGAATCCGCTCCTTCGGTTCCAATTGTTAAAAATTGGGTTGCCGACTTTAGGCGTGGTCGTATGAGCACTGATGGTGAACCTCGTAGCGGACGTCGAAAAACTGTTTAGGATATGATTGAAAAAGTCTATATCGTCTTGGATGACCGTCGAGTAAAAGCGCGCGAGATAGCAGACATTGTAGGTATCTCAAATAATAGTGTGCACAGAATTTTAATTGAAAATTGGAAATAAAAAAATATTCAGCGTGTTGGGTGCCGTGGTTTGTCACATCGGAGCAAAAACTGAATTGTTTTAGTGTTTCTCGCGACTTTTGGTACGTTTGCGCCGCATTTAGAAGGACTTTGTACGCCGTTTCATTGCCGTCGATGAAGCCTGGACTCCCGAAACCAAAGAACAATCCAAACAACGGATAAAAAAGGTTCTCCACTACCAAAGAAGACAAAAACGGTTTTGTCAGTAGCTGCAACTGCTTTTTGGAATTCTCATGTAATTATCTTGGTCGACTACTTAGAAACGGGGAAAACAATAAACGGCGAGTATTATGCCACTTTGTTGCAACAATTAAGCGACATCATCAACAAGAAATGGCCTCATTTGACAAAGAAGAAACTGCTTTTCCATCAGGATAATACACTTGCCTACTGCGATTGTAATGGCAAAAATTCATGAATTGGGATTCGGGAATTAGTGCCTCATTCACCCTATTTCCCAGATTTGTCTTCCAGCGATTATCATCACTTTGCAAGGATGAAAAAATAGCTCGGCGGTAAGAGACTCGTCTAACTCCGCGGTTATCGCTACTGTAAAAACCTATTTCAAGGATTTGGATTCAACGACCTACAATGAAGGCATTACTAATTTGGAATATCGTTGGAATAAGTGTATAAGAATAAAATGCTTTTGTAAAAAAAACTTGATTTTTCTTTGTTAGGCCACGTAGTTTTCGAACCATCCTCGTATACAGTTAGATATAATTATTGATTTTATAGTTAACTACCATTAAATATTACTATTTTAATATTACATCATACTGTATATGACAAGACAATAGCAATTCTGCAAATTGATGCAAGGATGCAGCAACCGATAAGGGAAATAGCAAGACGTTACAATTAATTCATTAATTTTTTGAATCACAACTGACATACACTGTCTAGGAGTCAGACTAGGATCAAATTAATGCCCAAAAAATTTAGGCATAAATTTTGTGAAAATTTGTACCCAAATAGTTCAATCGACAAAAGAAGATCGAGTGTCCAAGATATTAAAGACGACGCCCAACCAAATAACTCAACAGACGGTGGATTGAAGGGATGGAAGAATAAAAACTCTTCAACCAGCGTAAAATCTTGTTTAGCGGAAAATTATTGAAGCAATCAAAATTTTGTCAGCCTCTTATCTTATAAATAAGGAAATGACTGGAAGAATAAAACTCTTCAGCCAGTACGCGAATTGGGTAGCAGGAAAAGCATCAAAACGATCTAAATTTCATATTGGTGCTGCCCATTTTTCATGATTAAGAAAAGCAATGCAGAAGCCAGAACCAAACTAGCCACAAATAACATGAAGTTAATAAAAAAAATTCTAATGCAAATAAAAATTTATACCATTTACATCACTAAAAATCCAGTTTTCGTGCAATTAAATAAATCTATATCAAATGGCAAGCAGTTCTGTTCTTTAGTAATTGAATTTATTGGATTGTTGAGTCCATACGTTGTTCGATGGTATCGCACAGAAAATATATCGTTATTTCTTGTAAAGCCATTGTTGAAGAGGTTGAATTGAAATATGCTTTCGTCCACCTTGATTCTAACAATTCGAAGCTCAATAGGGGGAGATGTTCCAAATTATGGGGATTTTTGTCGATATTTAGTTTATAAAGTAATTTGGCATGTTATGTTGAACTTTATCAATCCGCTCACGATATGTAGCGGTATAGGGATTCCATACAATCTAACATCTGCTGTATTGTGAATAATACAATTTTATAATAGCAATAACATTTTTAAAATTACATTTCTATCGCTTAATAAATCCACAGATTTTATTTGCTCTACAGAGGATATCATTAATGTGCAAGTGCAATCTCAGCTCACAGTCCATAGGGATTCCTGAATCTCGTATCGATTCTATTCTCTCAAGAGGAGCATTATTCAAAAAGTATTGTACCGCTAAAGACTCACTTTTCTAGGATTGTTTCAGTCTTTACTTGATGAAATTTCATTATAACTATTATCGGAATAAAATCAAACAAATTTTAATTAATTTCACTACTTTTTACTTTACAAAGTTACGATTGTTTCATTCACACAGGAGCTTCGTCAGACATATAACAAACTTATGGACATATATTTACATAAATTATTAAGATTTATCACAGGATTGAATCTTTGGTGGATATTAACTTGTATTAACTTGTTGCAAACAAATACTGACAAAATCTATAGCTGGTGTTTGCGTAATAACTTAAGATTGAACACAGATAATTATTTCCTTCCTGGTGTCTTATTCTATAAAGATTAGTAGAATTGAGTCGCGCTACACTATTAACAATGTTGAGATTTCTCGTCAGTCTTCGATTAAGGATTTGTGTGTTAGATATGATGAAAAATTTACATTTCGGCTCATGTCTTTAATGTCACAGCTACTGCTTCTAGATCTCTTGGATTTATTATTCGTACATGCAAGTATTTTAATTACATCGATACCATTAAGACTCTTTTCACAAATAAATAAAACACACATAAGATGTTTTAGATTTACACTTTATTAATAAAATAATGACAGCTGTTTCGCTAACACAGTAGCTTCTTCAAATTCAACTTAAGACTAAAGATACATACAAGATACAGCGTTAATCAGGTAGTTGACCCAAGTTAAAATTCTAGGAACTATTACATTTATATTTTGCTTTTTGAAAACTATACCATGTTCTACTTGTGTGAGGTTTAAGTATAAAAATATAGTATAAGCAACTAAGAAACAATATTTCAATGGGCGAACAGATTTAACAGTGGGGATGAATTCAAGTCTAATTTATCGTCTAGTAACATTTCTGAGTTTTTAAGTTTATTAATTTCTAAAGACTCTAAACAATTTAGTTTTCTACCTTTATTTTCTACATGTATGATATCGAATTGTAAATTAAATTCGTGCTCATTCTCTATTAAATGATTAGAGTAGGTTGAGTCAGTTTTCTTATTGATATAAGAATGATAGTGGTCTTGGATTCGTTTTTTAAACGTTCTACCTCTCTGTCCAATATATGTTTTGGTACATGATCCGCATGATAACTTATAGACTCCTGATTTATTGTCTTTGGTAGTTTTTTCTTTATTATTTTTAATATATTTGGCTAGATTATTATTAGTTTTATAAGCAATATTAATGTTTTCTTTTTTAAGGAATTTTGATAATTTAAGTTGCTGTTGACCTATGTAAGTAAATGATTTAAACTGCTTGTCTGGCTCCACTTTAATGATCGGGTACACCTCCCTTAATAATTTATTGACAGATTTTTTAAAAATTAATTTATCTATTAGATTTGGGTCATATCCGTTGTTGTGAGCGATTTGTTTTATAATATTATATTCTTTATTATAGTCTTCATTGGACATCGGGATGTTAATAAGTCTATGTGTCATGCTATGAAAAGCCGCTACCTTGTGTTGGACCGGGTGGTTAGATTTATTATGTATCGTGGTATCTGTATGAGCCACTTTGTGGTAAATAGAAAAATGGACCCTATTGTTTACACGTTTTAAAGTGAGATCCAGAAAGGGTATACTATTATTAAGCTCCTTTTCTATCGTAAACGTGCTATTAGGATAAATGGAATTGATAAATTCATAAAAGGAGCTTAATAATAGTATACACTTTCTGGATCTCACTTTAAAATGTGTAAACAATAGGGTCCATTTTTCTATTTACCATAAAGTGGCTCATACAGATACCACGATACATAATAAATCTAACCACCCGGTTCAACACAAGGTAGCGGCTTTTCACAGCATGACACATAGACTTATTAACATCCCGATGTCCAATGAAGACTATAATAAAGAATATAATATTATAAAACAAATCGCTCACAACAACGGATATGACCCAAATCTAATAGATAAATTAATTTTTAAAAAATCTGTCAATAAATTATTAAGGGAGGTGTACCCGATCATTAAAGTGGAGCCAGACAAGCAGTTTAAATCATTTACTTACATAGGTCAACAGCAACTTAAATTATCAAAATTCCTTAAAAAAGAAAACATTAATATTGCTTATAAAACTAATAATAATCTAGCCAAATATATTAAAAATAATAAAGAAAAAACTACCAAAGACAATAAATCAGGAGTCTATAAGTTATCATGCGGATCATGTACCAAAACAAATATTGGACAGACAGGTAGAACGTTTAAAAAACGAATCCAAGACCACTATCATTCTTATATCAATAAGAAAACTGACTCAACCTACTCTAATCATTTAATAGAGAATGAGCACGAATTTAATTTACAATTCGATATCATACATGTAGAAAATAAAGGTAGAAAACTAAATTGTTTAGAGTCTTTAGAAATTAATAAACTTAAAAACTCAGAAATGTTACTAAACGATAAATTAGACTTGAATTCATCCCCACTGTTAAATCTGTTCACCCATTGAAATATTGTTTCTTAGTTGCTTATACTATATTTTTATACTTAAACCTCACACAAGTAGGACATGGTATAGTTTTCAAAAAGCAAAATATAAATGTAATAGTCCCTAGAATTTTAACTTGGGTCAACTACCTGATTAACGCTGTATCTTGTATGTATCTTTAGTCTTAAGTTGAATTTGAAGAAGCTACTGTGTTAGCGAAACAGCTGTCATTATTTTATTAATAAAGTGTAAATCTAAAACATTTTATGTGTGTTTTATTTATTTGTGATATGGATTTACATCAAGCAAAGGTCGAAACAATTAAAGAATTAAGACTCTTTTCTTTGCTCACGTAATTTCAAAGCTCGAATATGCATCCACAGCCTGGTATCCTTTCTATGGTGCTCACATAAATCTACTCGAGCGAATTCAGCGCAAATTTTTGAAATACCTTTTCTTTAAGGTAATGGGCGCTATCCAGTGCGTGGAATTAATTACCATGAGTTACTTCAACGACATGGCGTCGTTTCACTCTCAGAAAGTAGAAAGACCACTAGCGCTCTATTTATGCGGAATATCGTTACTGATAAGGTAGACTCACCTAACTTGCTGTCCAAAGTTTATTTTCTTGTAACACGATTAGAATCAAGATAAACGCAATTAGGTACTTCATATTCCTACAGCAAGGACGAACATAGTGTTAAAGGCGCCTATGGTACATTCAGCACAGAATTTTAATATTCCGGGAATGGATTTGCCGTGATTGTCATACTTTTTTCTTTTTAAAACAAAAAACACAGATCTCTTAAAATATACATACATACATATTGCTATGAATTTTTAATTAAAAATAATTTAAAATAAAAATGTACAATTATGTTGGATAAAAGTGTATATTCAAAATGTATTTAAATTTAACGAGAGAAAAACTTTTTTTTCCGATGTCGATCTCATGTGAAAGTCGAGGTCAATTCAAACTGGGAGACCTAGATCAGATATTAAACGAGATGGTTGTGTTCTTTGAAATATATATATATATATATATATATATATATATATATATATATAATTTCTTAGCCGTTTATAATATAACAATTCATAAATTATTGGAGTTTTTCGGCTTTTATATGAAATATTTACAAATATCAAATTAGAATGTATCTGACATCTGCTCTCAGAATGCTGACATCTGCCTTCAATAACTCACATCTACTATCAAAATAGGCATCTGCTTTCTAATCTGACGTTTGCTTTCATAACTGACACCTGCTTTCAAATCAGACATCTGCTTTCATTAACTGACATTTGCTTTCACTAACTGACATCTGCTATCAAAACTGACATGAGATTTCAAAATTGACTTCTGCTTTCAACTTGACATCTACATTCAATAACTGCATCTGATGCATTAACACTGTTACTTTATAATGCATTTCTAAATAGCTTGAACCTGGGTCTATTGTGGCTTAGTGGTAAAAGCGACAGCCCGGCAAGCTGTAGACTTGGGTTCGAGTCCCAACGTAGACCACATTTTTCAAATAAAAAAATTTCGTATGATTTGCTTTGTAATTTGTAGACAGCAATGTTTACATCCCCACTTACTCTGCAATTACATACATTCTAATTTGATATTTGTAAATATTTCATATAAAAGCCGAAAAACTCCAATAATTTATCAATTGTTATATACAGGGTGTGTATAAATTGGCGGACCCACTACACGCGGCGATGTTCTTCGTTAAATTCGGAGTCCAAATCCTAATACGAAAATGTTGTACCATGCTCCATATCTTTGCACGAGGTTCCTAAAGTTCGGACTTTCAGTCTTGAAATAAGCATTATTACTCGATATTTGTCGACAGAAAGAGCTACAATTTAGAAGAAAGAAGAATTGTTGTTATTATCCTTTCGTTAAAGTTTTCTCTTTGATTTTAAAGTTTGTTTTTAATATTTGTTTATTAACTTATTTTGACGAAAAACACATCTGACAACGTTGTAAAACAATAAGTAGGCAGCCTAATGTTGTTTTAGTCAAATACATTACTACTGTCAAATTCATTCTGAAGACAAAGGAAGCCTGATACATCGTTTTAGGATTAGGACTTTTAACTCAAAATTTGACAAAGAATGTCGCCACGTGTAGTGGGTCCGCCAATTTATACACACCTTGTATATATATATATATATATATATATATATATATATATATATATCTCGTATATATTTAAATTAGTTCGGGTTGATTTTGATAGTGTTCTATAGTTGATGGTATTTTGATATTTAATTCCCGATATTTTTAGAGATATTTATTCTCGTATTTTGATGATAAAATTTAATTAAGCAACCGTTTCTCGTAAAAGTGTCTCCATATTTAGTTTTTTTGTAAGTAGATATTTTTTTTATGATATCATAAAACATAAATTAAAATTATAAGAATATTTCTATTGTATCCAAGCTTGTTAATTAAGAGATTTAATTATTAGAAATATAAATAATAAAGCTTACTTGGAGAAGAGTCTCTTCTCCAACAGGGGCGTATTGATAATCATGTAGAAATGTGAAATACATATCTACGTCTTTGGAGAAGAAACATTCAAAAATACATATGAACTTGTATTGTGTTCTTCACATCCCATTTTTAATAATATTATATACTATTAAAAATACTTTTGTATTACATAATTTAAGTAAATAAATTTTTGTGAACATTTCACTGGCGCCTAAAATAATTCACAGACACGACTTTCCTAAGTGGAACCCGAGAAGTTAGAAGTCTCACATTTGGAAATTCACCGGCTGAGAAACCTAGTTGGGAAAACTAGTTGTGGATGGTGGCGTGTTAAATTTTCAAACCACTATCCATAGCAATATGTATCCTTTCGTGTGTGTAATAAAACCAAAAAATAAATAAAAGAACTACTTTGTAAAAAAGTCTGTTATACACTTTTGCTTTTTGCGGTTTATAAGTACAAAGAATTCAAATAAATTTTACCTCAAAGTAGCCCTTGGAAATTATGATTATGTCTTAGCTTGTTACTAATTTTAATAGGAATTTTGTTGGTTATGAGATGAGATATTTGATTGAAATGACAAATGTCAAAATAATAAAACGAACATTTTTAAGTGAATGAAATATGTTTATTTCCAACAAACAAGCAAAATTTTATAAAAATTGTTCAAAGTGTCCACCACCTTGTTCGAAACATTTCTCACATCTTCTTCTAATGGAGGAAAAAGTGTTTTGTAGTATAGCATTGTCAATTCCATTAATTCTTTCAGCAATTCTGATTTGAAGGCCTGCAAGATCAGGTATCTGTACTTGATAAATTGAGTTCTTTAAGAATGGCCATAAAAAGAAATCACATGGGGTAATGTCACAAGATCTTGGTGGAAATTCATGTTCAGTGTTTAAACTTATCAACTGATTTTGAAAAAATTGCTGCAGAATATTAATTGTTTCACCTGCTGTGTGTGCTCTAGCTCCGTCCTGTTGAAAGTAACCCTGTGTTATTTCTTCGTCGTCAAGCTGTTCGATAAATGGCATAATAATTTCTTGTCGATACCTTTCTCCTGTTAAGGTTCCGTTAAAAAAAATAGGGCCAATAATTCTCCTTCGACTAATCGCACACCATACACCAATTTTCTGCGGATGAAGTGCGGTTTCAACAAAAAAATTATGTGGTTTCTCATTAGTCCACATCCTCATATTTTGTGAGTTCACATATCCATTCAGATAAAACCATGACTCATCAGAAAAAAAGGTTTTGTCAAGAAGGTCATTATCAAAATTATTTAAGAACCACTGACTAAACGTTATTCTTCTGGGATAGTCGATTTCCTTGATTTCTTGATAACAGGTCATGTGATATGGAAATAAATGTAAGTCCTTTTTCAAAATTGTATGACATGTGCCAATTGACACACCCACTTGTTGTGATAATGCTCGTACGGAAGTTCTTGGTGCATTATTTATAATTTCTCTTACATTATTAACTAGCTCTTCTGTACGCTTTTTCGCCCGACCTGCGCCTTCTTTCTGTTTAACACTCCCTGTTTCTCTGAAAACCATAACGGAATGTGTCACTGTGTGCCGAAAACTGTCATAATCAAAGATGACGTTAGGGAACTAATTTCTAAATTCTTCTAAATAATCTTGAAGAGAATACTGCCATTGTCCGTCAATCTTACGTCCGTTTCGAAAATAATATTCTAGCATGAATGATTTGTGTTGTCTAGTAAAAACCATGTTAAATCAATTTTAAATTACAAAGCATTTTTTGTCAACTATGCATCTGTCTAATTGACAACTAATGCAAATTTAAATTATTAATAATCATACGTTTTTAAAGGAATGGCCTACTAGAGGCAAAGCTTATTTGAACGCTTTTTATATTTTACTGTAAATACATTTCTATTTCTAGCGATGTGCTCAAAATACGATCTTCTGTGTGGCTTCTGCTTTCTAAAAATCGTTTTACATTTTTTATCCTTATAATGGCATCATCAAAAGTTGGGGACGGTTTTTCTGACGGTTCTTTTTTGTTCTCTTCATCACTTTCAAGCTGTTCAGTTTGACTAATCTGGGCAATAATTTTCTTATTTGTAGGCATATTTGTTGTCGCAAGATCATTATCCACATCAACGGAAACGTCTATTATAGTGGGATTGAATGTTTCTAAGTTAAAATTATTTTTGGTTAAGCTCACACATAAGGGCAATTTGTACTCCTCAGCTTGTTTAATAAGCCACTAGTTGAGAGGTAAGTCATCTTCGTCCTCGAACTCACAAAGGGAGGGCCATGCATGTTTAAAACAATTCCTAATTGTTTTGTTGGTAACCTGTTGCCATGCTTTCGAAACCATTTCGATAGTATAGAGCAAATTTTATTGTTATTGGTGTGTTATTTTCAATGCAGTTAAGATTACTGATCATGAGACGTCGGCGATAATAAACTTTCAAACTGTGAATTACACCTTGATATATTGGTTGCAGCATAGATGTAAAATTTGGTGCGAAATGTATAATGTTTTTCAAATTCGAAAGATGCGGATGAGCAGGGCAGTTGTCAACAAGTAATAATATGCGCCTGTTCTCTCTTATCAATTGTTTGTCCCATAATCTTAATTCACTTTCGAAAATATCAATGGTCTTCCGCGCACGCTTGTTTGCTCTATAATTAGCTGTCAATTTTTTTTTACATTTTTAAAACAACTGGGTCTGTTAAACTTGCCAATACCAGTACCAGTCATATTTGCGCACAAAAGAAGTGACTTTCTTTGCTTGGAAAGTTTTCCCCCAATACTTTTTTCACCTCAAAATTTTGTTGTACGATCTGGAGCGAATTTGTAAAAAAGACCAAGTTCATCACCATTGGAAACATCATAGTTCATAAAAAGTGCAACTAATATTGATTTGATCCAATCCATCGCAGTTTCCACATTCACTCTTGCAGCTTCTCCATGGATTTTACTGGAACTTATATTGTGCCGCTTTTTGAATCTATGTAACCAACACGAATCACAAGAAAATCCAGAAACATTAAACAATTTTTCAAACTCTTCAGCCTTTGCTTGGAGGAAGGATCCACTTCCTGTAGTGTTTATGCTTCTCTGATATATAAACCATTGAAGTAATGCTTCATCGATGTTTTGTTGGATGGATTTACGAAGTCGTTTTCTTTGTTTCGAAACTATATGGGATTGCAAAATTTTATTTTTGTATTTCAGTATTGTGGACACTGTCTTTTTCAAACACCTATATTTACAGATGTCGACTTGTCTAACATTTCCTGTATTATCGAAATTTTTGCATCCATTGTTAAAGCCTTGTTAAAGGTCGTCGGTTCGATTCCTACTTGAGGGCGAATTTTTTCTAGAAATTTTTCTAAAAATCCAATAAAATAGCGTCGTAAAATGTAGAAAGAATATTTACAATCACATTACTTCGCGAAAACGCAATTAATTTGCACAACTTCCGTACTACAGGCAAGATATATTCATCTGTTTCCTTTGATGTAACTCAAAGGATCCCCATAAATGTTTCTAATTCACGCCTCAGCAGCTCAGTGGTCGAGCAATGGTCCGGCAAGCCAGCGGTCGTGTGTTCGATTTCTACTTGAGGGCGAATTTTTTCTATGAAAAATTATAATAAAATAGCGTCGTAAAGTGTAGAAAGAATATTTACAATTACATTACTTCGCGAAAACGCAATAATTTGCATATTCGTTCTTGGTTGCCTTATATTGTCTGCCTGGCAATTAGTTGATTAATAAAGGGGTTACTGAAATAAAGTGTGTACGCAACACATCATGAAACACATTAACATCTAAAAATAAATAGCTCTTTTACAGGAAATTTGAGGAGTTTATGTCATCAGGTGATTAACCTTTTGAACGATCGAATATTAAAAAGTAATTATTTTCATGTAGCTTCGTTAACAATTTTTCTTGGGAACGTATGAAAAAATGGAAAATTAGGACGACGAAATATTGATTGAGGACATCTATTTAAAGAAAAAAAAATATTTAGAAAATCCCAAGGATGAAGCAACGTATAGTCTGTAGTAATAAAATACTCGATAAACATCTGCACCCGTTCATATTCATGAAATATTTACTTGTTGGTCGCTATTAAATTAATTGTGTTATTGATTTTTTATTTTGCGTTTTTCACGTGAGAAAATTAGAATGTCAAGGACGTGCTTTTCAGGTGACGTAGCTAAACGTATGTGAAACGTTTTAAAAAGGAAATATGTACGAATCGATTATTCATGTCGAAATGCATACCTTTAGCTACGTGTTTCAGAATCTATGTTTAGAATGCATTTATAAAATGCAATATTTAATAGCTTAAAAGCAAACATGTGGACAACGATACAAAGAAGTATTTAACGTCTAACTGGTTGGTTAACTAGTTAACTTCATAAATCGAAAATGTGTGTCTTTGTTTGCTAAATTCTGGTATCATCTTTTGCTATAGTATCTTCGTTTCTATAGATGGACAACATTAGCAAACATTTTCATAATTGTTCTCAATTTCTTTCAATTCTTTACTTCCACTTTATAATTCTGTATTTTTTTTCTTAGTAGATCTTTAAGTTCAGTGTAGGTTCTGATCTTCCGTCCATCATAGGCTACATTTATAGCACGTATGTATTATAGAGTCAACTTCTTTTCCTTCGTCATATTCCAGTCGCCTTATATGCCAAATTATAATAAACTGAGTTTCGTTATAAATTTGTAATAGGTCCTGTCGTTTCCGCTTCATCATACGCCATTCCATATTAATGCTTCAAAGGTTCGTTTTGACAATTTTCTTTTCAATTTGTATTCATTACCGGAACCTCGTATGCATAGGTGATGGTCGATCAAAGCTTGATCTTCCATAGCTGTATTTTCGCTTTCCGTGATTTAGTATTTGACCTTAGAAATCTACTTATTGGGCCCGTACAATGAGAACCTTCTAGCGATCCCTCTTCAATCTAAGTTGCATCTCCACCCCTAAATATGTTCTGTAAAAGATGAAACTTCGCACTTTTTCTATTGCCATTGTGTAGCCATCTTCTAATTGGACCTTTATCCCCTCTTGTACAGTATCTTCATTAACCGTTCACATATACTTATTTGTAATCCAATTTTCCTAGCCATCGATTGTTATAAATTGGTTAATCTTGACAGTTTTCTTATGTTATTGTGAGGATAGCAATTTAGTCGACGTATACTAAACAGCAATGATTCTTCGTTGCTATAGTTCCAGTGAAATTTCAAAGTCTTCTTTAAAACCATATTAAACAATGAAGTGCACAACAGATTCTCTTGGCTAGATCCCACAATTCTTTTGCGAGGAAATCGTCTTTTATTTGTGATGTTGATCAAGCTAATTATTTTATTTGTAATATGGTCATGAATTTGGGCGTAGTCAAATTAGTAAGATATATTTTTCCTATCCAGACTTCAGGGTGATAAAAAAATAGTGATAAAAGTTGTAAAGTAACAGAGATATTCAGACTTATGCGAACAACACAGAAACACCTCCTAGAGAAACGTGCTTCAACATATGTTTTGCATGATGGTGCTGCACCTGATAAAAGTTACGAAGTGCGTGTAATACGTTTGGTGACCGATGCATAGGTGGATCCTATTGCATGGCCACCTAGATCACATAACTTGAACCCAATGAATTTTTATGTATGGGGACATATGAAAAATTTTGTGTACAATAACGATAATGAAATTGAAAACATTCAATTATTGAGCATACGTCTTCAAGATACTGCAGACACAATAAGCAGGCAAGATATCTGAGCGTGTTATAACTCGTGGATACGGCGAGTACAAGCGGAGGTGGTCCTGTATTACTCACATAAGTGAATATCTGTTACTTTACAACTTTTGTCATAATTTTTGTACTATTTTCAGTTAAAAATAAAGTTCCAATTTTTTTATCATCCTGTATAATAATATAAGTATTGGAATGCGTTACTATATGCTTTAAATGTAAAAATAATGTTGTTTTTCTGTATATGTAGTTTATTTATTATATTTATATTACCGAACGAAAAACTGCTTAAATATTGCGTTACTGTTTATTCGTTAATTTTCACGTGAATAAATTTTTGTTTTTGAAGTACTGCCTGTCTGATATTCCTTTTTTGATTAATACGTATAGAATTTAATTTGACATGGGTATCTTTTTACATGTTATTTAGAAGGTTCAAAAAAACATGTATGTTAGTACAATAATTTTTCAGTTTTGAATGGAACGACTCGCAACAATTGTTGCAACAATGTTCTTGATAAAGCCGAAATTTCTGGCGGGAACATAGCATCTTCTGGATTGTAATTTTCAATAAGGTAATCTGCGAATTTGAGTACTCGTATATCACGCGGCTGATTGCATTCAAAATCAAACACATAGGCGTCTCTTACTTCTTCTGGGTTAAGAAAAAATAAACCCGATATTTGTCGAAGCCGTTTTCCGAACATTCCAAACTAAGCCATTATAAGGGGATTAACGGAGAATTACCTAAATTACGTTAGATTTCTCCCTATTTGTTTAGGTAGTGCAGTACGTGTAAATTATTTTAGGTACTGGAAATTTCTGTAAGTGCAATCCATTTACCGGATTAAATCATTAACGATTTCGTGTCGGAGTTCGTGTGCTGCACCAATTAATTTACCAGTCAAAAAAGTTTTCGTATACCTACCTAATATTAAAGGACACAAAATCGAAACATTCTATTATGATACTATTTTTATTTCTTTTTCGCAAAGTTAGAAAACACTCATTACATTATGAATGCAGTTATTATTTAAAACTACGAGGGAATATAATTAACATTATAAAATTTAATGTCACGAAAGTTTTTATTCATAAAACAAATACAAATGTTAAAATAAATTCAAAGATATCTAGAACTTTGTTGGGCCTCCGCCAGCTTTTCTTATGACCGCTAACTTTATAGGAATAGAGGACTCCAAATTTTCTATAAAACGTGCAAGAATTCTTTGCCGTTTCTCTTGTAAGACTACTTCTAATACTTCCTTATTGGTTATATGATTATGTGTATTTATTTCGAGATAATCCCAAGCATATACAATGATTTAAATCTGGTAACAGGTGTGGTGAATACAGTTGCTTACGTACGTTGTTTAGTATCCATTCTAGCACAATATTAGCAGTATGTTTTGAATCTTGGCCTTGCTGGAACATTCATTCATCTTCTAACAATAATTTTACAAGATCTACAGTATATATTGTTTCAAGGTATCTCCAAGATATCGTAATTTTCTCAATGATCCATTGTTTTGATCAATAAAAGCTAAACTGCCCAACCCAACGGCCGCCATCGATCCCCAAACCATACTGTCGGCAGTAAATTCTTAAAATCGAGTGCTGTCCTTGATTGTCTTCATATTCTTCCTCTGCTAGTATGACCAAATATATTATATTCGTACTTGCTCTCATCTGTGCTCTTCATGACTTGGTAAATTTACTTTTTATTGTAGGACCATAGGCAAGCTGTAAATCAACGAAAGTAGCGCATAACTCGATGCCGATTGTTTGAAATTCTTTTATTCATTTAATCTATTACCGAATGTTTCTTCCTAATCTACATATTGGTGAAATATTCCTTTGAAAGAAATAAAATAAAGTAAATGAAGTATAAATTAATTGAACGTAGTATGAATAAATTTCGTGTTTTTGAATGCGCCTGGTATATAACACTATAAATTTTGCATTAAGCACATGATGTAAATAGATTGGAGGTTATAGAAAAATTCGATAATAATTATAATCTAATTAGATATAAAACGCATGATTACTTACCAAAATTTTATAAAAGGATACTAAATAAATCATTCTTTATATAATAACTCTGTTATTTGTCTTAGACTAGATATTTTATGAAATATGTATATTCATTATTTATGATAGGAATATTATAATGTCAAATTCATTTGAAATAAGAGTAAATTCATATAAGAACATCTAGTATTAACAGCAGAAACAGTGTAACCTGAAAAACTAAAATGTCTATAACAAATGCGAACCAGATTTAGAAATATTTAGTACAGCAATTGTAAATTTTTTACGTTCAAAAACGTAAACAAGACAAAATGTCAAAGCAAAAGTTGAAATGCATCAGAATGCGCATTCCCACGCTGATCAGATGTATGGAAAATGTCGGGTTAGAGGAGGGCTGGTAAATATCTATAAATGAAAGGAAGAAAACAGAAAACAAATTTAGTGGAGAATCTCTAACAAAAGACGGTGAAATCTTGTTGAAACATGCAGAACTATGTCAAGGCATAAAATTAGTAGAAATTGAAAAGGGCAAAATAATTTAATCTCGAAATAAAAATGCGAAAACCATAAATTATTAAAAAATAAGAAATTATGTTTCTTATTTTTTCTTTTGTGGGTTTTTTGTGAAGATAATACGAATATATATATATATATATATATATATATATATATATATATATATATATGGTAAACCCAATAAGTCGGCGATTAAAGGTCTGGTTTATTACTTCAAAGTATATATATTTAAAACAACCCTATATAACAACCCAATATATATACTTTGAAGTAATAAACCAGACCTTTAATTGCCGACTTATATATATATATATATATAAATATAATATCTTCGTGACCTTGGTATGATAAGGTAAACTTAATAAGTCGGCGATTAAAGGTCTGGTTCATTACTTCAAAGTATATATGTTTAAAATAACTCTACATGTTTCGGCAATGATGCCTTTGTCAAGAGAATACAAAATATAAAATTTTATATTTTGTATTCTCTTGACAAAGGCATCATTGCCGAAACATGTAGAGTTATTTTAAATATATATACTTTGAAGTAATGAACCAGACCTTTAATCGCCGACTTATTAAGTTTACCTTTTATATATATATATATGTATATATATATATATATATATATATATATATATATATATATATATATATATATATATTGAGGCATTGCAAGAAGGGTTTTTTTCTCTGAAAGAAACAAAGAATACATGTAACCATAATATTTATATCTACTATGTACTTTAATACCAAGAAGGGGAAAGATTGATTCAAAGTATAAATACGTTATTTTGACGACAAATTTGCTTTGAAATAATTAACTTATTTTTCTATTTTTTATTATAATGTTTATATTCATTTTTAATTCAAATAATTATTTAACGCGTTTTTATTCAAACAAATGTAACGTATTTATTTTCAAATGCATTTGAACGATTAAGCCCCGCCCACAATTTTAACGGTGCAATAACCCGAAAATAAACCGATGTTGACAGAGTGTTTGTAAACACATAAACATATGATATCCAACTAAAGTTATTTTATAAATCAAATTGTAATTTTTTTAACTGTTTTACTCTGTAAAAATGTCTAAATGAATAATATTCAAAAAGATAATGCAAGTAAAGAATGGAGCGATTTGCGGCAAGTTATGCAATTAAAAACAAGTGAAAAAAGTAAGCGTCGGTAATTAGTCGTTACAGTGAGAGGTCACGTTTTTTTGTGCTCCGAAGTAATTAAAATAAATTGGCGAAATTATTAAGTGCTGGAGATTTTTAAGTCTACAAAACGTTACACATACCTACGATCTACCTGTAGACCAAGTTTAACATCTGCCGCAAATAGTTCAAGAATTACGAATTTTTAAAGTTTTCAATACGTAAACTACCCGCCATAAATTTCACCGTGCAACGACCAACATCTTTGAACGCTCGAGACCGGTCATCCGATCAAGCCGCCGTCGGACTTGGAGATTTCTAAAAAGTTCAAGTCATCCCGAGGGACCTTAGCAGAAATATTCTCCAGTTTCCCGTTGTGAAAACCAGCAGAACACAGGCGCAGGAAGCAACGGAGGTTATATCCGAAGATTCAGGTTTTTGCTAACTTTAACAATATTTTACGCGCCATTTTTACTTGCTCATATACATTTCTAGAACTTTCTTTGTTTATTCCATAACTAACTATTTACATTGCTTTCACCGATATTATACCACTGTAATTTTTATTTAACTTATTTAAATATTAGTATCCACTGTTTGTAATTTTAAAACTTGATTCTATGTCACTTTTATAAACTATTTTAATAAAACAACACCTAATTGCACTTGTCTTACACCATATTGTTATACTATAAGAATACCAACCGTTGAGTGTGTCTTCCTTATTGTTATATGTGTGTCACGAAATTGTCAATATAAATTCTCAAACTTTGCTAGATATTTTATCCTTAATAAAGTTAATTGTCAATATTTTACTTTGTTTTTTTTGTAATACACTTGAGATATTGTTCCGATCCCAACTAAATAAACTACGTAAATAAAGTCAAAGTGGAGAGAGGTGAACCTACCTTAACCCTGAAGAAATAAAAGAAGCTAGCCGTCGATAATAACAAAAAACAGATAAGTATTGAACGAGCCCGATTTGAATTTTATATAACTTTTATGACATTCACTTTACATTTATCTATATATTAACATTCACGTATATATTAATATTCATTGACAGATAACATTTGCCAGCCCAACGTGAAATTCAGTAATATAACATTTAGGCATACCAACTTAGTGGGGCAATTCAGAAGTATAACAATATATATATATATATATATATATATATATATATATATATATATGTCTTTAGATAATTTCTTAGCCGTTTATTAAATATAACAATTGATAATTATTGGAGTTTTTCGGCTTTTTTATATGAAATATTTAGAAATATGAAATTAGTATGTATCCAATTGCAAAGTAAGTGGGGATGTAAACACTCATATAGCTATGGAGTAATAATTAGCATTTTCAAACATTCAAATCTGACATCTGCTCTCAAAATACTGACATCTGCTTTCAATAACTGACATCTACTTTCAAAATAGGCATCTGCTTTCAAATCTGACGTTTGTTTTCATAACTGACATCTGCTTTAAAAACAGACATCTGCTTTCATTAACTGACATTTGCTTTCACTAACTGACATCTGCTATCAAAATTGACATCAGGTTTCAAAAACTGACTTCTGCTTTCAACTTGACATCTACATTCAATAACTGGCATCTGATTCATTAACACTGTTACTTTATAATGCATTTCTAAATAGCTTGAACCTAGGTTTATTGTGGCTAAGTGGTAAAAGCGACAGTCCGGCAAACTGTGGACTTGGGTTCGAGTCCCAACATAGACAATATTTTTCAATTAAAAATTTCGTATGATTTGCTTTGTAATTTGTAGACAGCAATGTTTACATCCCCTCTTACTTTGCAATTGCATACATACTAATTTAATATTTGTAAATATTTTATATAAAAAAGCCGAAAAACTCCAATAATTTATCAATTGTTATATATATATATATATATATATATATATATAAATATATATATATATATATATATATATATATATATATATATATATAAATATATATATATATATATATATATATATATATATATATATATATATATATATATATATATATATATATATATATATATATATATATATATATATATATATATATATATATATATATAAATATATAAATATATATATATATATATATATATATATATATATATATATATATCAATATATATAGTAAATTCAATTTGTTGGCGATTTAAGGTCTGGTTTTACTTTAAAATATATATTTAAAACAACCCTACATGTTTCGGCAAATGATGACTTTATCAAGGAATATACAATATAAATGACAGTATATTAATGTCATACATTTGAGTTGCTATGGATAAAATTATTCAAAGATACATTCCAATTGAATAATAATAAATCATGGATGTATTCTAAAATAGATAGACAACAAAAACAGGGAAAGACAAGACATGAGTTATTATTATGTGTGCGCCCTTGGAGCGTCTTAAGATGTAAAGCTGTCAGCATTCGCCTTAAACGAGAAGGAAAACCACGAAAACCTACTCGGACAACCAGACAGGAATCAAAACACGGAACTGTCAGCATTATAAGCAAATGTATATGATATTAAGTTATTTAAATATCATATACATTTAAATATTAAATAATTTTTTAATGTATAGGAATCGATTTTTTTCTGTAATATCTGCTATAAAAAATAGAATTTTACCCACGACGATAAAATTTCATTATCGACTTGCGAAAATTAATTCACTGGTGATTTCATCACTCGTGAATTAACAGTTTTCGCTCGTCGATAAAATACAATTTTATCGTCTTGTATAAAAAATAACTAATAATAAATGCAAAATGTAACAATATTTAATAACAAACACACTTGGAAATTAGTCCAACAATGTCTGTATTTCCATAGAACTATAGAAATTTCGCTGCGTGAATAATTAATATTACTTTATTCTTCAACTTAACATACAATTTCCAGTTAAGCTCTAACTACAACAATTATGAAGCTTTTATTAAGCGCAACTGACGGATAATAAGGGTAGTTGAAATGCGAACAGTTACAGGCAACGCACCGTTTCGCCTTGCTTTCGGTACGATTAATATATTAATACGATAATCTTAATTTAATCGTGCTTGAGAAAGCATTGTCGGGATCTTCAAAGGAACTTAATAAAATACAGAAATCAGCCGGTGAGATATAACTCTGTTAGTCAAATTTAATTATACAATTTTAGTAACAAAGGACGATCCTATTTATAAATTTATTTCGGACATTCTTCACTGCACAATCGCACTTTAAAAGACTATTTTCTTATTTATCTTATATATTTCTCTCTCTCTTATGTTTAGGTGGCGGGTTCAGAGTCTAGAGTTTCCCCAGAAATGACAACTCAAGTCACTAATGGGCACAGAAACGAGGAGAATTATGCAAAAACTGTTTTCGGGGGTAAACATCAAAGAGGTATGTTTTATGTTCTATTTAAATTTATTGTTTTATTTATTTTTCAGCTAGCAATTCTAAAAGTGAGTACTTTGCACAGGTGATTTTTGCCAGTGTTTTCTATATAGCATTTTTGTTTTAACAATTAATTTTTTTACAAATTTATATTTAATTGCTATTAATATAATTTAATAAATTGCTATTAGATTAGATTTAATTACTTTGTAAGCTATTTGTTTAATTTTTACCGGGATAATGTGCGCTCATTGAAATCTTTTCAATATACTTAAGCTGTTCTGCTTCTGCTGAGCTTCCTTGGCAAGCCATGGCATTTTTATACATATTTCATTTGACATTTTAATCTATTTATTTACAAACTTAATGACAGTGACTGTTGAAGAATATAGTTGAATATTTTTTAAACTGCAAACCTTAAAAATAATTTCTACAAGTTTCAATAACATTGAACAAAGGGCATTAACACGTCAAATTCCTTTTTCCCATATTATCACAAAACCGATAAATAGTTTACTTTAAACGATTGTAAAAAGTTATCTATCTGACAGTTTTGGGTGAAATTTTGCAGTAGGCTTCTAAAACATGGCTGAAGTCAGCAATGTATTTATGGCGAAAATGTTGCCAAATTTTGAAAAGTCACTCTCTCGTCGAATCACCCTCATAGGTCATACTCTAATAGATTTCTCAGTTTTCTTCAAATGTTTTCTGAGAAAATGACATGCAAGATTGGAATCGGTGTGCAATAGTTCTTACAGTAGTGAGATCTGGGAATGTCGTTGATGGTAGGTAAATAAGAATGTAGAATAAATACAGAATTTGGTAAAAAACACTTGTGGAGTTACAGTTAGAATTAGAATAAATATCATCATAAATTAAAAAAATAAAGAAATATTTATTGGTTTGATTGGTTCCTCTTTGATTCTCTCCTATTATTAAAAAAAAATTAAAGTTAAAATTTTATTACCATAAAAACGGAAATCTGCTCAATTCAATTATTACAAACATGAATTCCAAAAAGTAACGAAGATTTGTGAAGGCTGACCTAGTGCTTTCAGTACCTTCTTCAATGGCATCTGAAATAGCCTCTTCGTTTTCAACAGTGCGTACAGTACTGGGCGCACCACCAATCTCGTTTCTATTATGTAAAATTTTGCCTGTCTCGATTGTTCGTGCGACAGTCCTGATGATTACTTTGTGATTGGAATAATTCCTGTTAGGAAAGCGTTGGGCATAAGCGCTTGGTGCCTCTCTCTAGCATTCCGTCCACATTCTCAGTAAATTATCAACATTTCCACAGTATACATAATAAAAGAGCACTATTGACCACAACGGCGGTACTAAAGCGATTTGAAAGAAATTTTGACACTAACGTTTCTCAAGGTTCCATAGTCGACCAGTTTATTGACATTGTAATAAAATATGTAACCTAGCAACAATTATGAAAAATTCTCCTGGATGGCTTACAACGGTCTGATTTGTTGAATTAAAATGTTCTTTTCTTGAATGTGATTTAAGATACGAAATTTTTTCTTTGATATTATTTATTTGTCATTTTATGGTGATTTCTCTGGGCCGCAAGTTTTGGGAAACTCTGTATATTATTGTGTAAGGCGGAAAAATGAATTGGGTAATTATATATTGTTATGTTACCTGGTAGCATCCTCTCTTTTTTGAACATCACCTCTTATAAATTCTCTTCTAGAGATGTTTATAATTATTAAAATGCTCTTTATTACATTTTTTTACTGTACGATCACTTACAAAATGTATAAGTAAAGAAGTAAGTAAATAAGTATGCTCTTCCTAAAAAATTTAAAGAACAATTTTGCCCCTAGTTATTCGAAAAAGTCGAGGGAGAACAACGGAGTATTTGCAATTAATTAATTAAGAACATGGGCGCTCAATCAAAAACCCTAGTAATGAACGAGGAATGCGGGTAAAGGGTATAAAAAGTCGTTTTTAAATTCATTTTTGTTTAATTATTGAATTTTTTCGACCATAAAATATTTACCCTTCATCAGGGAGGGTCCTTTCAAAGATTTTAATAAAAAATACACTTATATAAACTTAACAATAAAAATGCTGACGTAAATTAAAAATTTGTTATAAATAAGACGATAATATCTATCTTTCATACAGGCTCATTTTAAGTTTTAGGAAAATGAAAGACGTGATGTCATAAAATTAGGTTCCCTTTCTTTTAATGTTGCAAGATGCGACAGAAAATTTTCTGTTATTAGTCGTTTTATAGACGGCGATTTTGTTGCATTGTCTTCCGACATCACCTACGTACGTGTTGATACAATCTTTATCTCTTCTTTAGTTTCCTTAATAGTATGCTTATAATTGCAAATTTAACTCACTTAATTTTACCCTCCCCTTAATAACATGCCTTCAAAAAAAATCTTTCCTCATAAAAGTAGTCTGTTTTTAAATAATTAAGTAATCAAAGATAGATGCATGCGAATCTTTAGAAAAATTCAAATTCTGAGTTACATAAATTCAAATTCTAAACGCTTATATGTTTCAAATTATTTTCTGATAATGTTAGAGTAACAGCATAAAATATTTATTATCCAAAGTTACTATAGAACTGGCCAAAAATTAGAAAATGGATATTGGGTTTGTTCCACTAATCAGTGCTTACAATATTTCCGGCAACAGCGTCCAAAAAAGCCAGTTACTTACGCACAACTTCAAAAACATATTCAAGCTTGTGTTATTAAATCTGGTGAAACAGGGGTAATAGCTCGTAAACCTGGCGGTGGAGCACCTAGAAAACGAACACCAAATTGCATAGAGGATATTCGACTTCGAATGGGGAACTCATCCAAAGAATCTATCGCAAAACTAGCACGATACTTTCATTTGTCAGTGGGAACATGTCATACTATTTAAAAAAAGGAATTAAAGTTGTTTCCACATAAAATTTAACCAATTTCGGAACTCAAACAGGTAGATTTTGTTACGAGAACACATATTGTCTATGGTTTTTGAATAACATACATAATAATGACATTCCGACAAATGTTTCTTTTCGGATGAGGCTTGGTTCCATTTTTCAGGATATTTAAATAAGCAAAATATGAGATTTTGGTCTGCAGAAAACCCTCACGAATTTGTGAAAACTACGCTCAATACAAAAAATAGGCGCATGCCTAGAGTTATTGGGCCTATATTTTTTAATCAAACCATAACTGGTGAAAGATATTGAAATGAATTATTAGAGTCGTTTATTAATTAATTTCATGATGATGAACTTACGGAAGGATATTTTCAGCAAGATAATGCACCAGCGCACAAATCTCGAGAAACAATAGCTTTTTTTGCAAGAATTTTTCGATACAAGAATAATTAATTTTCCTTCAAGATCTCCTGATTTGACAATGTTAGACTATTTTATTTTTCCATATTTAAAGAATACCAATTTCAAGACCAGGCATCACACAATCGAAGAGCTTCGCAAGGCTATTGTGAATTCTTGTGCTGACATAACCCAAGACATCCTAATTAATGGATTTGAAAACATGAAGCGAGCTTTGTCTTCAAAGTAGTGGTCAACATTTCCAACATCTACTTTAGTATTATTTTCTTTTAATTTTGACTATTGTAATAAATAGTTATTCAAAAACTAAATTACTAGTTATTACTAGAGCTGGGGATGTTTGCGGTGTGCCAGGATAGTATTGAGTTAAACGCACGAATATAATGACCTTGTTTCAATCGGTGATGCATGCGTGATTTTATTGCTTTACATGCATTCGCTATTTATATCACTTAGGTATGTCAGTTATGTGAACTGTATATAAATAACACACTTACCTTATTTACGATTATTATAGCATAGCGCCAAGTGGATAAGACTTGCAGTAAGTTTGTAGCATTAGATACGTTTCCATATTTGTAGCGGTGAGCGATGTACGCCGTGATGAATAAATTTTTTTATATTTTGAGAAAGACCGCTCGACATCTACGGATGTAACACACGCACAATTAAAATAATCTTTATAGATAGAAACCGAATCTACACTTGAACCATTACTAATTTGTTTTAATCTGGTAAAATCAAAATCATTGTTTATCACACTCTCGAACTTTTCTATTACATTAACATTTTTGTTGTCATTTACTGCGCATAGCTGGGCGTGTACATCGTCCAGTATTTGCAGTGACTCCGCTAACGATAATGCAGTATTTTGAAATTTCTCGATTGCGTTAAACAATCCTATATGATTGTTATAAATAGTTTGTAAATCTGCATCAAGGGAAGGGTTTTGAAAGAGTCTCTGGCTTTCCTTAATGGCTACAGCTTCGGCAGGATTGAATTGTAGAACCACAGATTTTATTTGTTGGAAATACTTGGCATAATAAAATGCCGCCTTTAACCAACTTCCCCAACGTGTAAGGATTGGCTCTGGTGGTTCGGGAATACCAGGGCACCGACTGTGAAACTCTCGAATTCGTTTGGGAGATTTTAGAAACACTTTTTTTGTGGTTGCTATTAATGCATCCACCTCTGGATAACATTGCCGAATAGTTTGTGCCACAAGGTGTAAAGCATGAACTTTACATGTCACATGCAAAAGTCTCTCACAATCTGCTTTAAGAGAACGGCCTACAGAACGCATTGTCGCAGTACCATCGCTCATAAACATCAGGAGTTGATTAGTTGAAACTTGAAATTTTTGTAGCGTATCGAGCACTACCTTCGTAATTACTTCGCTAGTGCACTTTTCCAATCTTTTGCTGGCTAATAAAATGGGAAATGTTGATTTGACAGGATCTAGTACACGCACTATAATATTCACAATAGAATGTTTTTTTCGATCTGTCGTTTCGTCGACACATACCCATAACTGTTTATCATTTACTACTGCTTTCATTCTGTTTTCAATGTCCTCACGCACAATTGGTAAATAGGTGAGTAACGTTCCCCATGACGGTAGCTTTATGTTGGAATTGTATTTATTCCAAAAGTCGTGAAAGGCTTTTTTATCTAGCAGGTGAACTGGCACATCGCAGACGAGTAGCATTGTCAATAAATCGAAAATGAATTGCGTTTTAGACAGCACATTATTTTCTTTGTCTTTGTGGTGTACACTTTCAACATGTCTTTTCCAGTCGTATTTGTCCCAGCAAAATAACTGTTTATCGCATAATTTACAAACCACTTTTGCTCCATTATAATACAAATCGGGAAAGTCTCGGATAAATTTCTTCACGTCGTTATACAATGGGCGCTTTCTTGGCTTGGGCACGTCCGTCATACTTATTAAATAGAGCTCAAGACAACACACGATCACGTTGCCAGTTCACGACTAACTAAAGTGTTTCGCTGCATCGTGTTTATACGCTGGTGGGGATGCACTACATACGGTCCTGCCGTACCGCAAACATCCTCAGCTCTAGTTATTACACACATTTACATGACATAACCAAACTATTTTTTGAGACCATTTTGTTTGACCAACCCATTTCTCTATTTTAACTTGCTACAGTTTATAAACCATCCATTATCCTGTACTAAATGTTGTTTTCAATTGTTTTTCTAGTCTTTCAAATTAAATAATTTAATACTATAACTAATTGTAATAATCGCCTTCTTGATTGTGTTACTGCTGATTTTACTTCTAACATAATGATAATACCTGAGAATCATCCACTTGTTTCAGACGATTTATATCATTTGCTACTTCTGGTAACTGGTATAACGCATTTCCTTCAAACGAAAATTTACGATACAATTTTCGTAGAGCTAATTTTTCTCAACTACATAATGATCTTCCTTACGCAGATTGGTCATTTTTGGAAGATTATACTGTTGTTGACCACGCTCTTAAGAAGTTCTACAACGTCCTATATAACTAATAAAAATTCTACTAAAACAATGAAACTAAGGATATCGTGTGTGGTTTTCAAGTAATATAATCCCGAACTGAAAGAATATTTTTCATTGGTTGACTTCGCAGATATTTCTTGGTGAAACATTCTTGTAATAACTTGATTAATTATTCGAAAATAAAACACTTGGCTTAGTTTCACAACTTCTTTAATTAGATACACTAACAATTGTTTCGGCTATTAGGCCATTATCAAAGAGCTATCTCAAACTAAAACTTACTCTACTTAAGGTTAACATATATACCTGTGGTCCTTATGGGTGGGAGAATGTGGGTAATTGATATATAAGATTGTATCGATATAGGGGGTATTTATGAATTCTAATTGCCTGTTTGTGATCACTCGATTTTGTTTTTGGGCTTTTTTTAATTTCAAAAATCTCTAATATATTTAACTTTTTAATTTTTGCTACATTATGAATGAGGTTACAGCTCTTTATATCGGGTAAGTGGTTCTGGTCTATACAATGTTCCGCGAACCCTGTGTGTTTAACACTATATTTTATATCTCTAATATGTTCAGTTAACTGTTTATTAATACCTCTGCCACTCTGTCCGATATAAATCGCTTCACAATTCTGGCATTTTATGGAATATACTCCTGATTTCTCTAAGTTATCTATTTTATCTTTAGTATTATTCAACAATGTACCTAAATTTAGTTTGTTTATCCACACTATGTTAATGTTGAGTTTCTTTAGTAATTTGTTTATTTTCTGTGTTATGGGAGGGATATAAGTAATTACATGCCAACTAGGTTTCTTTAATTCATTTATTTCTGGGTATAACAAATTATCGATGATATCTGGGTTGTAGCCATTATTTTTTGCTATTATTTTAATTGTGTTTATTTCATCATTAAAGGCTTCCTTATTTAGTAGTATACATACATAGAGCAACAAGTATACTACTAAATAAGGAAGCCTTTAATAATGAAATAAACACAATTAAAATAATAGCAAAAAATAATGGCTACAACCCAGTTATCATCGATAATTTGATAAAACATAAAGAAAGGAAAACACTTCAAAAATTGTTATACCCAGAAATAAATGAATTAAAGAAACCTAGTTGGCATGTAATCACTTATATCCCTCCCATAACACAGAAAATAAACATATTACTAAAGAAACTCAACATTAACATAGTGTGGATAAACAAAGTAAATTTAGGTACATTGTTGAATAATACTAAAGATAAAATAGATAACTTAGAGAAATCAGGAGTATATTCCATAAAATGCCAGAATTGTGAAGCGATTTATATCGGACAGAGTGGCAGAGGTATTAATAAACAGTTAACTGAACATATTAGAGATATAAAATATAGTGTTAAACTCACAGGGTTCGCTGAACATTGTATCCAGAACCACTTACCCGATATAAAGAGCTGTAACCTCATTCATAATGTAGCAAAAAGTAAAAAGTTAAATATATTAGAGATTTTTGAAATTAAAAGAGCCCAAAAACAAAATCGAGTGATCACAAACACGCAATTAGAATTCATAAATACCCCCTATATCGATACAATCTTAAATATCAATTACCCACATTCTCCCACCCATAAGGAACACAGGTATATATGTTAACCTTAAGTAGAGTAAGTTTTAGTTTGAGATAGCTCTTTGATAATGGCCTAACAGCCGAAACAATTGTTAGTGTATCTAATTAAAGAAGTTGTGAAACTAAGCCAAGTGTTTTATTTTCGAATAATTAATCAAGTTATGAAAGAATATTATCGACATAAATAGCTTTACGTAACTATTTCTTCTATGATGAATTTAAAGGACGCCGGACCATTTGTAAGAGTAATATAGCTGCCGCTTACGCCACCTATCCCAGTGAAGTTGAACAATCTCTACAAATAAACAAACTCAAGATCTCTCCTCTTTCTGAAAATAAACACACTTGCCTTTTGCCGAAGTTAAGTGACATTATATTTTTATTGGATCACAGGACGATCGAGTTTATATCCTTTTCCAACAATACACAATTGATGGAAGCGTAAAACCATCTACAAATGAGACATTTGCAATGTCAGCGATATAAATCAGGAAAATATAATGTAAATATATTAGCCTGTCTACCAAACATACTAAATTGAATCTGTTTTGCGTAAATAAATTTTCGTAATTTTCAGTATTACTAATATTTAACGCAGTAACAATACTTGCATCCTCTTCAAAATAATACAATGGATGAGAGTTCAATTAGGAGGTTAATATTATTTTGTCTCAAGTACACGTGCGAATAATATGTTATAATTTAGATCCTCTGTTTAAATATAGACGTACGTATAAATATATTTTATGATTGTCGTCGCGTGGTTCGGAAACAAAATTCAGTCATTAATTCACAAGTAGGTGCTTACGAGAATTATAATTACTCGTAAAGAGCTTCTCACAGCTAAACCCTACTGAAGGTTGGACATAGCAAAGTGACCAACGGTGTCGGAAACACGTGAGAATTGCGTTTAATAAAAAAATTCAAACGTAAAGCAGATAAAGTGGTAAAATTTAAATTTAAATTGTAGGCAATTTTATGAGTAAATTAAGTTGTGTCGGGTACTTCACAATGAATTTAATGAATATAAATTTTATTAATTATGACGAAGATAATATTATCTTTTTGAAATTTGCATACATTTTAACTGCAATGATTACTATTTATCGCAAGCGATCGCAAATTCAAAAATCTAAGGGAAGAAATTAATATACTGTTTATACGAGAGGAACACTGAAAATTTTTAGAAAATCAAGGATTAGTTTTATAAAAAATTAAGTAATTTCAATGTTTTTCAAAGTATCTACATTTTTGCTTTACGGCGATATTGATATCTAGTTAGCCTAGGACATTTTCCTTGAACAAAACAAAATCTTGTTATAATGACAAGATGTTGTTTTGTTCAAGGAAAAAGCAATACTTCAACTTCTGGACGTAAGATTTTACAGTGGCACCTTTAAAAGTCATTATTATTGCAATAATGACTTTTAAAGGTGCCACTGTAAAATCTTACGTCCAGAAGTTGAAGTATTGCTGTACAGCAAATTTTGAAAGAATTTTGAAAGAAAGCATGTCGAATGCAAATGAGAAAATTGATAAGTTGCTGTATCGAGGCATCATCAAATACTTGTATTTGAAGAGGCTAAAGTGGTAATTTCCTTACCACTTCAACCACTTCAAATACAAATTTACGAAGATATGTTTAATATATTTGGCGATCAACGCCCATTATATGCGACTGACAAAAATTGGATTGCGTAATTCAAAAGAGGAAAACTTTTCGTTGAAGATGAGAAGCGACCAGGAAGACCGATTTCGGTATCCACCCCCGAAAATATTGACGCAGTTCATGAGACGATATTATTAGACCGTCGAATTGGGGTGAAACATATAGCTGAGGCACTAAAGATTTCATATGAACGTGTCTATCATATAGTTCACGTCTATTTAGATGTGAAAAAAAATTTATACAAAATGGATTTCTAAATACTTGAATGCCGAACACAAACGAGCAAGAGTGAAAGCATCACTGACAATTTGTGCTCGTTTGTGAAGCAGATCCAGATTTTTTGAACCGTCTTTTGACTATGAATGAAGCATGGGTCCATTCTTACGACCCAGAAACAAAACAGCAATCGATGGAGTGGAAGAATCATGGTTCTCCAAGGCCTAAGAAGTTGCGAGTTAAAAAATCCGTGGGAAAAGTTCTTCCTTCAGTTTTTTGGGATATCCATGGAATAGTTATGATCGATGACCTAAAAAAAGGTCAACTATAACTGGAAATTCTTATTCTAAATTACTAATCACCCTGAGATAGAAAATTAAGGAAACGACGTTGCGTGTTAGCGAAGGATTTGTGTGCATAAGGCATGTTAGCGAAAGGTGTGTTGTTTTTGCAGGACAATGCCACTGCACACAAATCACGCATTACCATGAATACAATTCGGGATCTAAGGTCTAACTTTTCCCTCGAATTACTGGAACACCCGCTCTATTCCCCAGACTATATTTGTTCCCTCGATTGAAAAAAACTTTAAAAGGACGTCATTTTTTGTGTAACGAAGGGTAATAGAAGCTGTGGAGGGCTGGTTTGCAGACCAAGAAGAATCTTAATTTTCTATGTATAAGTCGTTGCAGGATCGCTATGTTATTAAGTTTATTAATTTAAAAGAAGACTATGTTGAATAATAAAATATTCTAAGTCTCAACTTTAAATTTTCAATAGTAGGCTAAGAATATATCAACACCCTCTCGTAGATGAAGCCAGTCCTTAAAGCAATGATGTCATTCTTCCTCAGACACTTCAGAAACCAGGTTTTTATAATGTCCCACTGCTTCATCTGATTACGTAAAAGTAATTCCACGCATTTCATCTTTAATCCTTGGGGATCAAAAGAAATTACAAGGTGCTAGGTCAGGGCTGAATGGTGGAGGGCCCACGGTGCTGTTTAGGGTATCCAGATAATCAGTTATTAGTTTTGCTTTATGCGACAATGCCTTGTGTCGGTGCCAAATTTTTTTTTCGTTTTATGCATTCTTCATAAACTTTTTCTAAAATTTGCGGTAAATAGACATTTGTGCCACCCTTCAGTAACGGAATATCTATCTTTTATAGTTATAGTAGAAATACTACCCGTTTTAGAAAAAAAAAACTAGCAACCATTTTCTTACCTGCACTACGAATTCGTCGGACTTTTGTAGGCTTAGGTTCTGTTCGAGGACCTATTGAACCGATTGACTCGGGAACATAACAATAAATCCATGGTTCATCACCAGTAACGATATTTCCAAACCGAATTTGAAGTGCCGCTTTGTAATTTTTCCCGAGTTTTTCTGCACCATTCAATGCGTTGTTCTTTTTGACCGGGACAAGACGACAACAAAGTTTTCTCACGTCAAACCGTTGATGTAAAATGTTTTGGATTTTATCAATGCTTAATCTCGCCCGAATAAATTCATACGATGTCCGTCGATCTTCTTCAAGCATTACTCGAACAGGGGGAATATTCTCATCAGTAATAGCAGTTCTTGGGCGTCTTTCACGAAATTCATTACTAACGAAATACCGAGCTTTTTTGAATTCGTTGTACCAATTATAAATTGTTGCATTCGCTTGCTTCTTTATTGCTCCTTTATTCAACTTGAATTACAAAATGAACAAATAAAAATGTATTTCGTATTTTATTGATCATCACCCGTTTGTTTTCCAATTATATAAATAAAATTAAAAACTCTTTAAAAATATAAAGTCATCGGCGTCTCGTGTTCGGACCCTAATTATGAAGTTTATCCTAAAAGAAGTCTATGGAATGGCGGGGATAAGAAAACCTTGTCCCATGAAAATAAAAGCCGTTCAATCGACGAGAAATATTATGGTGAAATGATGACAATACTTTGGGATTGTAAGAACATTTTACTGATTAACTTTAAAGATCGCAATAGAACTGTCAACAATACATATTATGCCTATTTGTTGCATAAATTGAGATACAAGATGCCAAAGATGTCGAGGAAATTTGTCAAAAGGCTAATTACTTTTAAGAAATTGAACATGCATCTTATAGTTCTGATTTGGTTCCCATTAACTGTAGATTGTGGTGTGCCACAAGGCAGTATTATTGGACCACTTTTGTTTGCGATCTACTTTAATGATATCTAGCCTGCCCAAGGTGCTTCCAATCGAAATAATTACTAATATAATAATATAATAGTGAATTATGCTGATGATACATCTTTATGATTAGTGGTGATATACTTGAGACCGTCGTCGGTGTTGGTTATAAATACATCTTAAGTCTTGAACAGTGGCTAAATATTAATAACTTACACATTAACCATAATCAAACAAACGTAATTTTATTTAAAACTGAAGAAGTTGATAACCCTGCTGCTTTATCGCTTAGTAACAACGATTACTGTCACTCTTCTGTATCTGTCCATCGATGAGCCAGCAGTAGAGTATGCAGAAAGTTCTTTTTGTTTTTGTGCTCGCATACCCTGCTGGATAGTTAGCAATGAAGTGTTACGCGTAATATATTTTGGTGTATGTTATCCGTACCTAAAATTCCCTATTATCTTTTGGGGTTAAACATTCATTGTTCATTTTACCGGAAAAACAAAAAAAATAGATCTAATAGATGCGAAAGGCACGGCCAGACTATTATGTCTCCAGACACGGCGGCAATCGAAAGAGAAAAGTTCACGTTACATGGCTGCCCGTCATATGCCTTTGGTGCATACGTAGTTTGTTTGTAGTAGTATCTCGTTATTTTATAGGCACGCTTCGTATACTGTGTTAAAGTTATTAAATAATAGAAAAGCTGTATTCCTTATCTTTATTTTACTTACTTTTACCAGTTCTGTGTACATATGCATGAGCATATTGAATAAATAATACTTAGAAAAGGCTCGTACATTTCAAATTGCCCATTTATATTTAAAATATGCACTTGACATTCAGGAATATCGACGTCTCTTTATTTCGATGTAACATTTTATTGATGTAATACGTGGGACTTTAAGCTACTTATGCTTTCATTCAATTCACCTATCCGGATAAAAATGTTCTTTACGTTGTACAGTTATGCTGTTGTTGAATGATATTGACATTTTTTGCTTGCTATTTGTTATAACTGAAGCAATTTATAATTTTGTCCTGGAGTATATGATATTTTTATTACTTTATATTTAATAAATATATTTAATATATTTAAAAATACCAAAATGTTGATTTTAAAATACTTGGTAATAACAGTTCCAATTATTAAAAATATGAATTCAGTTAAATAAATCATTATTTCAGAACATCAGAAAAGGCTTAAGATTGTAATAATTAATTAATTTATTATCTTTTAAAGTAGGGTGGATGTAACTTTTAAAACACCTATGCATTAATATTAGATCATATAATATTTGCTAGGGGGTTATTATTAGGGAGAGGCACTTAGGTCCGCCAGCATTGGCGCCACTGTGTGGGGTTTACCGAAATAAAACTAGGCGTTATTTAGAAAAAAAATTATCCTAGAATTATTGAAAATGCAGATAAAATATACTAAACAACTTATCCAATATGCTTCGATGCTCCGGTTGTGCGTGAGTGAACACCTGCAGCATAGTGTGCGTTTCTACAGTAGTCTCCTTGGAATTTGTCCTTTGCGGTGTATATATTTGCTTATACGCAGAAAAGAATCGTTCCACAGCTATGGAACGATAGTTACGGTAGAACGGTAGTTAAAGTGGTCTTTAAATTTGTACAACGGATCTTCTGCAATACTATTGTTAAAAAGTTGTCTTAATTTACTAAAATCAACATTTTTACGTAATACAGTATTAAATTTATCTCTCGGCACAAACACTTCTTTCATCATTTAAGTGTGTAGCACTGTTTCTACGTGGGCAACAATTTCAACCGAATCCGGTAAGAATAGCGAAGTGTTCTGTAATTTTTTTATTGCGTCCACTACTAGAATGTAATTCTCGTAAATAATTTTTAAATCTGCTGCAACTTGAAGATTTTGAAATTCCATTTGACTGAGCCTTATTTCAGCTGCTTCTTTAGGGTTTAGTTGTAAAATAACCAACTCCATCTTATCAAAATGTTTAAAATAATAAAATGCTGCCTTTAACCATCTACCTCATCGTGTAAAAATTGTCTGCAGCGGTTCTGGAATGTCAGGACATTGTGAATGAAAGAGGCGAATACGCTTCAGAGATTTAAGAAAAACAGCGTTCGTCTATCCTATTAGTTGATCCACATCGGGATAACATTTTCATATATTGTCTACTACAAGATAAGCATGAAGCAGAAATGTAACGTGTAGTAACTTTGGCTGAACTTCTTTGAATAATTGTCCCATGCGATGCATAGTTGCGGCAGTATCGGTAATCGTCATTAATACTTGCTTTGGTAAAATTTCAAAGTTATTTAGTATCCTAACTAATACATTATGAAGTGATTCAGCATTACATTCTTGCAGTCTTTTACAGACTAACAAATAAGGGTGTGGCGGTCTTTGGTAGGTCATTGTCCGTACAAGGATCGATACAATGGATTTTTTTATATCTATAGTTTCATCTATAGTGAGCCGCAGTCTATTATTTTTTTACTACGGTTTTTACATAATTATCCATTTTTTCGCGCACCGTCGGTAAATACCTACGTAGTGTCCTCGGACTTGGTAGTTTCCACGTAGGATTGTATTTGTTCCAAAACTGATGAAACATTCTTTGTCCGATTTTTTCAACCGGTATAATGCACTTAACATCATACCTAAATCACAAAGACATTGATTATATGGTCTTTCTCCGTTTTTTTTTAGATTTGTGTCTTGCACTATTCACATGTTTCCTACACAAACATGGGTTCCAACATAATAAACTTTTCTTACAAACTAAGCACCTCACTACTTTACCATTATATCTTCAATCCGGGAAAATCTGCTTACCCAGGCGAGTTTATGCATTTCTATAAACTTTCGATATTTTCAATGCTTTGCGTTCGAACTACACTCTCGGTCGAGAAAGCCGGTCTCTAGTTATTATAATGTTTATAATTATTTTCTGTTTACTTCAGAGGAGTGTTTTCAAAAGTTAGCACTAAAATGTAGGTTTGCAATTGGGTACTTTTCGGTCCTAATCATATTACCTAATATATAACGTGATAAATGTAGCCATATTGTTGTATGAGCTGATCGGCGCCTATAGTTCAAGATTATTGGAATATGGAGCACATAACTAGCAGATCTGGTGCACGAATAATGCCGCTGCTGAAGAGAAAGCATTAAGGTTTGGGATATTTATCTGTTTGTGAAAATCATAACATATAAGGCTGATCCATTCAAAAATATATAATTTCTTGACTTAGATTAAATATTGAGAATAAAACACTTGGATATACGAGGGTGGTTCGGAAACTACGTGGCCTGACAAAGAAAACGCAACTCTTTTTGACAAAAAACATTTGTTTTTCAATATGGTCTACTGCTCGCTCAACACACTTATTCCAATGATATTCCAAATTAGTAATGCCTTCATTGTAGGTCAATGAAGCCAAGTCCCCAAAATAGTCCCCGTTTACAGCAGCGAGTACCTCGGAGCTAGACGAGAATCTTTTACCGCCGAGTCATTTTTTCAGGCTTGGAAAGAGATGATAATCGCTGGGAGACAAGTCTGGGAAATAGGGTGAATAAGGCACTATTTCCAATCCCAGTTCATGAAAAGCACTTTCTTCTTTGCCAAATGAGTCCGTTTCTCTCTGATTTTGTCTCTTAATTCTTGCAACAAATTGGAATAATACTCCCAGCTTATTGTTTTCTCCTAGTCGATCAATATAATTCTATGAGAATCCCAAAAAACAGTAGCCATAACCTTTCCTGCTGATAAAACCGTTTTTGCCTTTTTTTGGTGGTGGAGAATCATTTTTGGTCCACTTTTTGTATTGTTCTTTGGCTTCGGGACTGTAATGGTGGACCCAGGTTCCATCGACGGTAATGAAACGGCGTACAAAGTCCTTCTGACTGTGGCGAAATCGTGACAAAAGGTCGCGAGAAACACTCAAACGATCTAGTTTTTGCTCCGGTGTGAGTAACGGCGACACCCAACGCGCCGATATATTTTCATTTCCTATTCTTCCGTTAAAATTCTGTGCACACTATCATTTGATATACGTACAATGTCTGCTATCTTGCGCACTTTTACTCGACGAGCATCTAAGACGATACAGTGAACTTTTCCAATCATATCCGGAGCAGTAATAGTTTTTTGACGTCCATTATGGGATTCATCATTTGTGCTCATACGACCACGCTTAAATTCGGTAACCCAGTTTTGAACAATTGAAAACGAAGGAGCGGATTCTAATAGTGTCGAATCTAGCTCTGCTTTGATTTCGTTTGGTGTTAAACCTTTCAAATGAAAGTTCGTTATCACTTTATCACTGCTCTTAACTCAGTTTTTTCTGTTATTACAAAATCACACGAGACATTTCACTTTGGCGTACTAGCAAAAACAGACTAATTGACAGATCGCTCTGTACTGTCATATTTAACCTACTAAAGGACGATTATACAGAATGGTAAAGAAGATTCCTACGAATTCGCGCCATTTGTATGTTAGATCACGTAGTTTCCGAACAATCCTCGTACTTCACTAATTTTATTAGAATAGTTCTGACATATGTTTCGGCTGTTATGCCATTATTAAACAGATATCTTTAAATCTAATTTTATGGTTGTAAGTATAAGACTTATACATCTAACGCTCCTCTGGGTGGGCGGGTGGTTAATAGAGATTTCAATAGTGTCTATTTGAGAACTCAATCTGTGTATTAATAACTAACAAATAACGTTTCTTTGCTTTTTTGATTTCTAAAATTTCTAAAAGATCTAATCTTTTGCTTTTTACTACATCATGTATTAAGTTACAGCTATTGATATCTGGGGAGGCTTTGAATATTTCGAGGGCCTTTAGAATGTCTAATGTCTTCTCTTTGTCAACAGAATGTTAGGTGCGGGCGAGTTTTTTGTGTTATCTACCCAGTTATGAAAACAATATGCTATCGTGACAATTTTCTTATGTCAAGTTTCCGTGACATTTTATAGTGTCATCTCCAAGTTTGGTTCAAATCACTTAAGATTTGTTGTTACTTTTACATTCGTTTAATGAAGCGAAAATGTTTGATTTAATTCAAAAATCCAAAAGAAATCATGTTTGAATGCTTAAAAGTACTTATTTTTCAAATATAATTTAGACTGTTGAAGGAGATTTGCAATTGACGGTCCTCGGCAGTGGTTATTGCGAAAGTAGAAATTTTAATAAATGAAATTTACAGTTAAAATTAATTCATATTACGTATAACGCCCGAAAAATACTCGTATCGTACTTGTAAGTAAATATGATATTGTATTAAAATTTAATATTACGGAGATTGCTTTCAACTAAGTGAAAATAATTTTCATAATTATTTAATAAATCGAAAAGATATTCTAGAGTACTTTATTTGAATTAAAGTTACTCAAAAATAAAAAAATATATATATATGTACAAATATAAGCAAAAATTTGAGAGATGCTAATATTGTTTGAGTTATCTTGAATATAATATGAAACAGACATGTAAAAAATTTACATATCTGTAACTGTACACATGGACAATTATCTTGAATAGTTTGTGATTCGTCTGTAAGCAAAACTACTACCAATTAAATCAATGTCGGTGAGTGTTAACGAATTGTGAACAGGGCGTTCAGAGGTCACAAAACAGACCGCTATTCGGTTCCAATTTGAAACTAGAGATTATGGATGACGATAACGTTTAAAATTAGGACAGCCACCAGAAATCATTGATTTCCATAAAATTAAGGTAAAGTGATTACATTTGTTCAGCTACTTTCGCTTTAAAATTTATAAACCGGCATTTTAATTACCTCAAAGTATATTATTTTATATTGAAATTCTATTTAGTTTTTTTGGCCTTACGTAGATTTAAAATGAAAACTATTTTTGTTTGGGTAAATTAGAAATTAAAGGTGGTGTTTTTCGACCAATACTCTTTCTAATTTATATGGCTGATATACCCAAAAATATTAATATCCAAATTGAGTAATTATTAACGAATTGGGAATAGGTTCGTTCAAAAGTCACAAAACAGACTGCTATTCGGTTCCAATTTGGAAAGTAGAGATTATACAATTTAGATCATGATAACCTTTAAAAATTAAGGCAACCATCAGAAATCAATGATTTCCATAAAATAAGGTAATTTATTTGTTACTCATTTGTAAACATTAATTTATGAAAACACCGTATGAATTATGGAAGTTTATTTTCAGGGCGTTTTTAAATTTCGGGGTTCGCGTCGTAATTGACTGACAATATTTTAGATCTATATTCTATCTAATTACATCTTTCAATTTATCATACTGTAAAGTTTGTCTTTTCGGGTTCTTAAATAAAACTAACGATAACTTTAGTCACACACTATTAATATTAAAACGTATAACAATATAAAAACTAATTACTAACAATAAGCACATTTATGTATTAATATTTATGTTCACTCCGCGAAGGTCTGGTATTGAATAATCGCCATCCCTTCCTCGACGGCTTATATATGAATGGGAATGTTTTTTCTGGAGTGCTCTACCTGCATCGAGAAAACGCCAGAGGAATGACTCGCGACGCGTCATCGGATGAGTCATTACATTGTCCCCTTCTTAAAAATGAAGTTGCGTCCCGAAACATGTCATGCTTTGGTTCTCTAAAACTATAGCGAAATCGACAGGTAGGGCCTTTGTTACATTGTGACGTCATATCGAAATAACAGTCCACGGTCTTATCTTGCCTGGATGTACAGGAATATTCAAGCCGGTAACTGCATACTAGAATTTCCATACCAGTATGTTGGAATATTTCTTCTAACTTGCTCCTTACAATTTTCAAGTCCAGGTGGGCCAATCCACAATCCAATTTTGGAACTGCTAATTTTAAAATATCTTGTTGTAACATTTGTTCGCGTAAGTGGACCAGGGCCTCCCATAAGGCACGATAGGTTGGCTTCAGGTTTGATAGTTCTTTCGTGACCAAATAAAATATGGGCTGTTCATCATTTATTATTTGGAGACTCTTCCCAATTGCTGGTCCCTGCTGCCTTAATTTTTCGATTCCGCCAAATCTCTTTAAATACCCTGGAAATTCCTTTGGCCATTCGCAGATCTCGGGCTACGCAATGAGCAAGCGCGTAGTCTGGCGGCACCGTAAACAAATCTTGCTGTTTCTCGATGGTCGCCCCAAATCGAACTTTTCTCGAACCAGAATACTCTTCCATAAAGTGTTCGAAGGTTACTTCCTGGTATTGGCTATCCAATTGGCGCAAGTCAGCGGCTTCGTCATTATTGTCTCCAGATTGTGGGGCTAACAGATTAGAATGTACGACTCTTGGCTTAGTATGAGGTGTTCGCCTGATGCGGTATATTACATCGTTAATCCGATTCAACACCTCGTATGGCCCCTCCCAATTCTTTTGAAGTTTTGGAGATAGGCCCCTTCGACGTTGTGGATTATATAACCAAACCCGGTCGCCTTCATGGTAACCACTCTTCTCGGCGTTGATGTCGTAGCTCTCTTTCATTATGTCACTAGCATCTTGGATATTATATCTGACTTGTTCATGTATATTATCTAGTCGTCGTCTGAGCGTGCTGACATAATCTTCTCCGGCAATATCTTCACCAGGCTTGCTCCCAAACTTTAAATCACAGGGTAATCGGAGTTCCCTCCCGAATAGCACGTTTGCTGGTAATTGGCCAGTTGTCTCTTGAACAGAGGCCCGATACGCCATTAGGAATAATGGTAAATGTTCGTCCCAATCTCTCTGGTATTCGGAGACCACTTTGGATAAGTGTCTGATCATGGTCTTGTTCTTTCGCTCTACCATCCCATCTGATTGTGGATGCAAGGGAATTGTTTTCGTCTTCCGTATGCCCAAAAGTCTACACATCTTTTCGAATAGACTGGACTCGAAATTTCCAAGGGTACACCAAAATGGCTGACGAACTCCTTCACAATCACGTCTGCTACAGTTCCAGCTTCTTGATTTGGTAGAGCATATGCTTCAATCCATTTGGTAAAGTAATCCATGACCACTATTATGTATTTATTTCCTTTGTCGATTTCTGGAAAAGGGCCGGCGGCATCTATGGCGATCCTTTCAAATGGGCTTCCTACATTGTATTGGAGCATGGGTGCATGTCTACGCCTCTGGGGACCATTGCTTCCGGAGCAATTAGCACACTTTCGGCACCATTCTTTCACATCTCGTGAACAATTCACCCATTAAAATCTCTGGCCAACCTTCTCCAGTGTTTTATGGACTCCAGAAATGTCCCCCAGAAGCACCGTTCTAGCAATACCTCTGGTATTCTTTTCTTGGGAACCACCATTTGCATCACCGCTCGCTTCCATCTTGATTTTCGGCCTCACGTCTCAGGAGATCGTCTTCCATGGTTAAGGAATTCCATTGTGCCCAGTATGACTTCAATTCTCGTGAATGGGGAGCAATTTCTTGCCAAGTCGGTCTTTGCCAATTTCTCTTCCAAGCCCTGAAGACTGCAAGATCCGGATCAGCTTCTTGATCTGCGCGCAAATTGTCAGGTTGCCATTGGTCATCAACCACGGTGGTTCGAAGAGCGTTGGCCGATTTGTCTTCGATTCGGTTGCAATGTCGATAGTCTTCTGGACACGGCCTTCTGGAAAGGGCATCTGCATTTTGATGTCATCTTTGTCATTGGGATCCATTCCCACTTGCCAATAACCGCTCTTTAAGTCAAGAGTGGTGAACCATTTTGCTCCTGCCAAGGTGTCTAGCGTATCGTCTATTCTTGGGAGAGGATAGCTGTCCTTTTTGGTAACACTATTTAAACGACGATAGTTCACACAGAATCTGGTAGATCCATCCTTCTTCCTGGCAAGAACCACTGATGAAGCCCATGGACTATTCGATGGTTCAATTACTCCTCCACGTTTTGCCAGTGGTAACCTTCTTGGTCCTTGTCGAATTGTACGCCGGTATTTATTTTGTGCATTACAATATTGGTTTTTCCTTTCGTACCAGTCTCAGTTTCGAAGACGTCTTCATAATGTTTGATTAAATCCTTAACTTGGCTTTGTTCCTTCTTGCTCAATCCTTGACAGGCGGGGTCGATTATCTTGGACAATTTCTCAGGAACCTGCACGAATCCATTCTTCTTCGCTTCTATACGATGAACGACGGCCGACACTGGCGAACACCACTCCAAAATAGTACCCTTCTTCAGTGAAATAGGGTAATGGTTCACATTCATTACCCTTATCGGTACAGTCTTCTGAGTCTTAACCAGCATTTTGGTAACTACTATTCCTCGGCCCACCTCGTCATCGTCAGCCTTTGGTTCCAACATTGTAACATTTCCGTCCAAATAATCACCTTCCATACACGCCGCCAAAAATGTCTCACTTCTTGCATCCAGAACAACATTCTCTGCTGTAATTACTTGTACACTGCCACAATTTATCCCATGAAGCAATAATTCCCCATTATTTATTTTTAAAGTGCCTTGTTTCATGTTTAACTGGAAGCCGTAGGTGTTCATGATGTCTAATCCCAAGATTATTTCTTCTTCTATGTCGGCTACGAGAACACGATGTCGGATTGATGTTGGTCCTATGATAAAATTGACATCTACTTCACCTGCCACAGAAGCTGCTTCTCCAGTAGCTGTCCTAAGTGTCCATTTGCTAGGAAGTAATTCTTTCTTCCTGGAAATCAAATCGGGCCGCACGATGGTTTTCGTCGATCCAGTATCTAGCAAACAAGCATAGGTCTTTCTTTCCATGATAGCATCCACATACAGGCCATTGGTTTGATGTTGCAAGGATGCGACTTGGCCAAGTGTCCTTGGGGCTTCCTGGTGCTAGATCGATGATTGCCCCCGCTCACCGACCGCTTTGGTTTTCCTGCTGCTCAGACGATGCTCTCTTGGCCACCTTACCACATTTACTCCGAACGTGACCAATCTCTCCACAATTCCAGCATCGCAGTACTCTTTTATTTGGGTTGATCTGGTTTAGAACTCTACTAACCACCTGCTCCATGAACTCCTCATTTTCCTGTTTGTCAACAGTGCAGACACGAGCATGGTTCCGAGAGGCTTGTTTTGCAGTCTCAAACTCGAGTGCGATCCCCAAAGCATCGATTAAGGTTTTCGGTCGTGCCAACCTTAATGCTTGCTGGGTATCAATATCCCGGAGACCATCTGTGAATGTCTGGACAGCTAGGTGTTCCATGAAATTATATGGCGCATCGTATATGCAAGTCGAACTAGACGAGCTATATCAGCCTCAAATTCCTGAAGATTCTCGCCTTTCTTCTGTGATCGATTCTTCAGTTGGGTATGGTATACTTGCTCCAAATGCGCATGGCCATATCTCATCTCCAAGCGTTTAATGAGTTGAGAATAGTCTTTACGTTCCTCAGGAGGCAATGTCTGCAAAATATCACTAGCATCACCCCTCAATGCTATGATTAAAGCAGTCGCCTTCTCGGCAGAAGACCATGCGTTTGCTTCTGCGGCCGCTTCGAATTGCGTCAGGTAAGTTGCCCATGACGTCTTTCCATCAAAGGTTGGTGGCTTGATTCTGGTCTTCGAGATAGTCACAGGTTCTTCTTTTATTTCGATGGGCCACGGTAAAACTTCTTCGTTGACCTGCTTGGGATCAGAATGATTCGTGGTAGCGGGTAATTTCATCTTCTTCATTATTATCTCTAAAAGTCTAGAATGTTCTCCAATTTTCTCTTCTACAGCTATGAAAACCTCTTCCTTTAATGCTTCCGATTTTTCCTCTAGTCGCTGTTCTAGAACTTTCTCCAAAGCTCTCGAATTTTCGGAATTCTTCTTTTCCATCATTTCCAAAGTTTGCTCCATTTGTTCCAGACTTTTCTCGAAAGTTCTAGAATTTTCCAGTAATTTTTTTTCTCGAGTGCTCTACCTGCATCGAGAAAACGCCAGAGGTATGACGCGCGACGCGTCATCGGATGAGTCATTACAATACGTTGTCTCTTTATTTCAAGGACACTCAGTATATATATATATATATATATATAAATTTGCGTGAAGTACAATATAAAATAGAATTAAAAACATTCTGATATATACGGTGTGTAAGAAAAAGAATCTTCTATGTGTGGAAAAAACATTAATCTTAAATTGTTTGTGCTGAAAATGTTTGGGTATGTCAGAAGTCCGGATTAGTGGTGCTCATGGACCGGTTTTGCCCTGCGGGCAACACGTTGTAGTTTAGAAAGGCCTTCTCTAGGAAGATAGAAATATATTCCGGTATCGCAATATATACAATATCGTTTGTTTAAAGTTCTCTAACGTCTAAGAATAAGATGTTTAAAGTTGAATTGTGACAATATCTCTTTATATATTCCTGTAGTAACTCTAATGCTTTTAAGGGACTTCATCATGAAGATTATATTTTTTTTGGCGATTTCGAAGGTTTTTCTTTTGTAAATTATTATTTTTGTACCTATACATTTTATTTCTTATGGAAATCTTTCTGTTTCTATTCAGCAACTATTTTCCTCTTTATTTACTATTTATATTCATCTTTCTTTGAAATTAGATTTTTTATTGATTTATGTTCATATTCCTAAATAGGTGCATTTTCTAGTTATTATTGACGAATACATTTCCTCGTGGCTCCATTAATTATGCTTTGTAACGATTATCGCTAAAAGTATTGATTTGCATATTCGTATCTACAAGTTGCTACTCGTATATAACGCCCGTATCTCCGTTAATATTCTATATATAATTCCCATTAGTGATTCTTTAGAAAAACGAAATGGTTCAAATTTAATAGCTATTTATGTAACCAGTTATGAAATGGGTTATTTTGTGTAACGAAATGGAATGTTTGCAGGACGAGCGAGCGTAGCGAGCGAGATCCTGCAAAATAACATGAGTTACACAAAATAACATTTCATAACGTGTTTCATACAAGATTTTATCTAATTTTGACCAAAACATAGATTTATAATTTTCCAGTTGATCTGACATTAAACGTCATAAGTCGTATTAAATAATTAGTGACAGTTTTCATGCTATTGATAATAATTCATTTGACTTGACAGGTGTTTGTTAATTTAAGTATAAGTATTTACTTTTATTAGCTAAATATTTCGGTGCATTGTACGAGTAAAAATGTCGGATTCAGATTCAGGTGGACTACCAAGCGATATAGAAGAGGCTGCACAAAGTGCATTATCGACTGTGATTCCACAAAAGTCGAAAGCCCAGTACGATTTGGCTTATGAAAAATTTGGGAAGTGGCTTAAAGACAAAAAAATTAAATGTGTTAATGAGAAGGTTTTATTAGCCTATGTCGAGGGAAGAAAGAATCAAAAAGCTTCAACACTCTGGGCTCTTTATTCCATGTTACGAAGTGAATTGTCTTTGAAGAAGAATATTGATATTGCAAAATATGCCAGTTTACATGCATTTCTAAAGAGGCAGTCAGAGGGATACCATGCAAAAAAGTCTAATATTTTGTCAAAGGAAAACATCTCCCGGTTTATGACAGAAGCTGAGGATAAAACATATTTAATGACAAAGGTCGCATTGATCGTTGGAATAGCTGGTGCTTGTCGAAAAAGTGAGCTAACTTTTCTACGTGTGGGGGATATTTTAGACGAGTTTTCTCATTTTGTAATAAAAATCCCTAATACAAAGACATACAAAGACAAAAGTAACGCGCGAGTTTGTGATCACAGAAGGAAATATTGAAGGGCAAAATTTTCTTGATCTTATTAGAAAATATATTTCTTTGCGTCCACAAAACGTTAATCACGATAGGTTTTTCGTCAAATATAATAATGGTAAATGCGGGGCACACCCAGTTGGCATTAATACAACCGGTAATGTACCGAAAAGAATTGCTCAGTTTTTGAAACTACCAAATCCCTTTTTATTTACCGGACACTGCTTCAGAAGGTCATCGGCTACCTTTTGGCAGATTCTGGTGCGGATATTTTTAAGGTTAAACGACATGGAGGCTGGAAGTCCAATACTGTAGCTGAGGGCTATGTAGAGAATTCTATAGAAAATAAGAAAAGGATTGCCAATGATATTCTTGGTGAATCAAGCTCAAATGCACATTCCGTTTTGCATCATAACATCAGAGTACCTGCCATGAATTCTACGTGTGCAGGAATTAACCTCACCAATTGTTCACATTGTGTCATAAATGTTTATAATGCATAAAATAAAAATTTAACCAGTTTGTGTCATTTAACGTTCCCCTTTATTAACTTGAGATGAAATGATTTTTTCAAAATATTTCGTAACTAGTGATGAAATGAACTGTTCAACACTAGCTACGAAATATTTTACTTTTCGTAACTAGTTACGAAAAGTAAACCGTTTCCTAACGTCATACAGTTTTGAAAAGTGTCACTTTATGTGTCAAACTTAGATAAATTTTTTTATTGTTATACGTTCAAAAATGCCAGGGATTTCTTCGTTAAACTTCTTTTATAATACAGAAATATTTATATTTATCTAGACATTTTAGTTTAATTGATATTACCACTAATTAAATTAATTAATTCTGATTGGTGAATATGAAGATTATTATTATATTAGAGACTTTATTTATTACAGCTCGTTAGGCGAACTGGGTGGCCTAGCGCTTTGGTACGTATTAGGTAGGGCTTTGATTGGCCGTCAGTAGCAACATGTCTGAACAAAAACTACACAAAATTAATATAAATATGCATAAAACATATCTGTATCTGTAAACATGGACATACACCATGTATTTAACCAGTGGTCACTTCAACCGCGGACGTTTCCATGTAAATGATCTCATCAGTGCGGGTTCACGAAGTGAGGTCCAAAGGTTCGCTTTTGCAAGTAATAACAATTGATTTCCTTCATGAGCGGCGTACTACTGCCATTTCCTTGTTTGTTGACAAATAAGATGAAACGTGCCTATCCTAAGCGTAATTTTTCTCTATGACAATGCTTGACAAAGCTCCCTTGACTCGACAAAAATAATCAATATGCCTAATCAACGTTCAGACGGAATTTATCATTTATTATCATTTATCTACTTCATATTAAACTGTAGAAAAGTGTGAAGAATGTTTCCGTTTGGGTAAAGAATCCCTTGAAAGAAATGTTTACTGAATTCTACATGACCATTTTGGCATGAATAAGGTCAGTATAATATGGGTATCGCCACATCTTTTTGCTCCTCAACGTCAGTGTGGGCGTTCGTTTTAAAACATGTACGGAGACGACTTAAAATCAATTATGGAGTCCATTGTCACTAGAAGTGATACAATGATTCTGTATTATGATTCTACGAGGGCGAATCAAATATAAACCGGAATTCTTTTTTAAAACTTTATTGAGACATGATAAAAATACAAAAGCTTAAAATTATTTTTCTACGTAATTTCCTGATATCGTGACATATTTTTCCCAAAGGATGGGTAATTTTGTTAGCCCGTTTTCGTAAAACGAAGATGGTTGCCCCATAAGCCAATTGCGCTGGAAATCTTCAGCTGCAACATCGTCTCGAAAACGTTGTTCTCCAAGAGCTTCTTTCATCGGCACAAACAGGTGGTAGTCGCAGAGCGATAAGTCCGGACTGTAGAGGTTCAAATGCTGTTGACACACTTCCGTACGATTCCGTTTTTGATTTTCGGTGAGAAAATGAGGTACCCACCTTGCGGACTCTTTCCGAAACCCGAGGTCGGCGGTAATGATCGTTTGAGTACTGCCAAAGCCCACCTCGGAAGCAATTTCAGCTACTGTTAATCGTCGGCCGTCCTTTAGAAGTCAGCGAACAGTACGAATGTTCTCCTATGTCACGCTGGTTTTTGCCGACGTTGGTGACCTGCATTTTTTTCGACTGCACCTCGCCCTTCTAAAAATTGTCGTGCCATGAATACACTTGTCTTTGTAAGTATTCTATCGTCAAACTGTGCCTGAAGTCTTCTCAAAATTTATGATGGTTTTAGCACAGATTATACAGATGTGTCACTTGTGGTAGGCACCTTTGATGTTCTTGTACCAGATTTTAAGTTCGCGCATGGATTCTATAATTCCTCCACTCATATGGACAGAGCCTAATTAAGACATGAATCAGAACCAAAGTAAGGACGTATTCTTAAATTTATATATGAATATACTATATGTATTTGTATGATATACATATAGGCTTTATAGTAGAAGTAATGAAAAAATTAGCTCTTATTTATTCTGTACACTTAAACGAAAGTTTTAAAACAAATTCACGATTTTTTATAATTAAAAAATTATACGTGATTGCATATTTAAATTAAATTTGCTTTTTAGAATGTATAGTTTAAAAATTTCCAGACCTCTGAATATATAAAATATTGTACATTTAAAACGAAATATTCAATTAGCTAATTAATACGTAATTTGATAAAAAAATGGATTGAAATACATGAATTCCTTTCCTATTAAATATTCCAACAATACCTATATCTATCATATAAAAATTCTTTATGGCCATAATAAATTTATAAGAATCTATAATTACATAATCAGAAAGTGTTGTTACCATTATATTTTAATAATTATAAAAAATAAAATAGAAATAAGGCTTTTGTTGAACATTTTATTAACATAGTGCTACATATTGCTATGAATAGTGGGTTGATAAATTAGCACGCCACCATCCACAACTAGTTTTCCCAACTAGGTTTTCTCAGCCGGTGAATTTTCAAATCTGAGACCTCTAACTTCTCGGGTTCCACATAGGAAAGACGTGTCTAAAATATGAGTTGAGCGCCAGTACACTTGTACACAAAAAATTTATTTATCTATTTTATATAAGTTAAATTTGAACTAATCTCTCTTTAGGTTTCTTTTAAATATATTCTTTTATATAGGTATTAATTAATTAGCAATATTGGAATGAGTAAATAAAGCAAACACAGGTTAAAAATTAAAATAAATATTTTATATACAGTAGTACCCCCATATCCGCGGGGATTTGGTTCTGTGGTCTTCCGCGGATACTGAAAACCGCGGATAGTAGCGAACGCTTTATTTTCGAGTACAATATGAAATATGAAGCAAAGTTAAAACAATGAAACAAGAAAAAATAAGTTATATAATATTTATTTAAAATAAATAAACTATAAATAAATAAATATTCTTGTGCTGTGGCACAAATAGAATTTAAGTTTAATAAATATATAAGTTCATATATATGTACATATAGTACATACATATTTACATACACAACAAGAAAATATACAACAAAAAAAACTTTATCATCGTGAGCTACATATTCATTCATCTTCCTCCAAGTCCAAGTTAGCAGTCGATTGTTTACTTAGATCCGAAGCAAACGATGTTGATGGCTGTGCATTATCGATAGTTTTGTCGACTTTTTCAAAGAACATTGTTATTGGTAGTTGTCGTTTTTGTCTTTTCATTTCAATAAACAAATCCTCCAAAGGTTTCAAGGCTTCTGTTATAGTGCGAGTAATTTTTATACTGCGTTCCATTATTGGATCATATTCTACTATCTGTTCTTTTAATGTTTGAGCAGTTCGAAATATCGCTGAAAATTTGTCAAGCGTCCATGCTGGCGGTTCTTGTTGACCCTCATCCTCATCGTCACTCGCTTCTGGAGAAGATTTCACAAGGTCTTCCAATTCCTCGTTGGTGAATACTTGATCCTCTTCGTTTATGTAATCACTGAGTTCCTCTTGGTTATATCGTTAAATCCTTCTACATCTATTTTCTGCGCTATGTTAAATATCGTTGTTAGATGTGAATTAATATCATGTGTGTCTTCAGAACTAAGAACGATGTTATTCCATAGATTTTTCCAACATGCTATTATCGTTTCTGACTTTAATTCCTCCATCGCTCCTTTGATAAATAGAATTGCGAAAGCAATTGTAAATGATTTCCAGCATTCCATGAGCCCGATATCAGAGCATTCTTTAGCCATTGTATGCAGCATTTCGAAAACCTGTCGAATATATATGGCTTTAAAGCATCTAATGACACCTTGATCAAAGGGCTGAAGCAATGAGCAATGAGGGTGGTAAAAAAAGCACTTCAACATTTTTATCTTCTGTGCCTAGTGACACAGGATGCCCAGGAGCATTGTCTAGTATCAGCAGCATTTTAAATGGCAATTCTTCCTTTTCCAAATATCTTTTCACTTCCGCAATAAAGCATTGATGAAACCATTGTGTAAATAGAACAGCCGTAACCCACGTCTTTCGATTTGATTGCTAAAACACAGGCAAGCAAGCTTTATCTTTGTATTTAAGAGTACGTGTATTCTGTGATCGGTAAAGAAGTCCGGGTTTAATCATATGACCAGCTGCATTTGAACAAAATATCAAGGTAAGTATATCCTTAATTGCTTTAAAGCCTGGTGCACTCTTTGCAGTCTTATGAATATAAGTCCGTTGAGGCATTTTTTCCACATAAGACCAGTCTCATCGCAGTTAAAAACTTGCTTAGGATGATAATTCTTTTCTGCAATAATTTGTTTAAATTTTTCTGGATACAGGGCAGCAGCTACATTATCAGCCGACGCAGATTCCCCTGTCATTTTTATATTTTTTAGATTAAACCGAGTTTTAAATCTATGCAGCCACCCCCTACTTGCTGTGAATGAACCAACGCCTTTTGTTGTAGCACTTTGCCATCGATAGGAATATGTTTTCTTGTCAGATCTTCCACCCATAAATTTAAGGCATTGTCTACCTTAAGTAACACTTTATTACGTATTGTGGTTGCAACTTTTGCAGTTTGGGGTGCACTAGAACAACTAGCTCGAATCTTATCTTTGTTTTTTAACACTTCTCATATCGAAGATTCGTTTTTATTGTATAACAATACAGAAAAATATCCATATGTAAAAGATGAGCAAGACATGTTCCATTTATCATGAACGGTGATGCATCTGCCAAAATGAGCAAAAAACTATCTCCAGGAACAAGCGTAGGAAGAAAAAATGTTGATAGTTTCTCTTGAACAAATCTGGCTACTGGGATGGCATTTGTTTTTTCTAACTTTTTAGAAGCAATGAGATAAGAGTTTGCCAGAATCTCGTCGCTAAGAACACCAATCAGTAAGTGAGCAATACAACGTCCTCTTGAATCGGTTGTTTCATCAATACATATTACTATGAATAGTGGTTTGTAGGTTTACTGCGACACCATCCACAACTAGTTTACCCAACTAGGTTACTCAGCCGGTTGATTTCCAAATATGAGACTTCTAACTTCTCGGGTTCCAATAAGGAAAGTCATGACTTTTCTACAAAATTATTTTGCGCCAGTGAATTGTTCACACTACTATATGTGCTTATTTTAGTTACTAAGCAATATTAACGTTGTAGCAAAAATAAAACAAAGGATAAAATTTAAACTGAATATTTAATACAAAAAATAAAAAAGAAAAAAAATCTATCTTTATAAAGTATAAAGATTATTTATTTTACAATAATACATGAGGTAAAATATATTCACTGTAATATTGACAACTGAGTGAATGAAAACTTCCTCTTAATTACTCCGATCAAACTTATCTAAAAATAATAAACTTTATTTTTAATTTCTCCCCAGAGAACCACACTATAATCAAATCTGATACACGATCAAAATCTACACATGCGCAAAATAACATGTACAAAAACTATAACCTTGAATCCCGTCGAACAAACTTTTTAATTTATAATTATTACAAAGAAATGTTAATAATAATCTTTATTATTTATCTCTAATAATTAAGACAATATCCTACTTGTTCCAAAACAATAGAACTACAATTAATATAATCTAATTTTTTAATTTATGTCGACATAAAAAAATTATTCTACTTACAATATGGAGACTTTCGAGAACAGTTGTTTAATCTTATAAAATCATCAAATTACGAGAATAAAAATCTCTAAAATATATCCGGAATTGAATATCAAAATACAAACAACTAATTAACACATTCAAATCAACCCGAACTAATTTATATATAATATATAAAGACGGCAGGACTGTGTGCCCGGTGCATGGTGACATGAATCATGTCACCATGTGTACTAAATATTATTTTGGATACTATAATATAAATATGTTTTGCAGGTGCATCTGTTATTGCCAATAATACCACTTTTTCTTTAGAATAAATGTTTCGTTCATTGTTAGAAATACAAAATAATGTTTTTTTTTATTTTAATTTAGAACTGTAAAATATATGTTCAAATTCTGTTATTTCCTTGATAAATGCATGTATGGAAATATTTCGGAAACTACTAAATACCGCCTAATTCTGAGTAATCGCAACGACAATGTATGAATATTTCTCCCGCTTCGAATACAATTCCCCTGAATGCTGTAGGCGCGTCAACATCGATGTCATACATATAGCAAGCCCCAATTAAGTTGGCGCGAGGAGGGGGTTTAGCAACAGACTGTTTTGTGATTGGCTTAACGCGTTCAGGGGATTTTTATTCGGAGCGGGAGAAATATTCGTACATTCAGGCCGTTGCGTTTGCTCAGAATCAGGCGGTATATGTTTTTCTGCTCCGATATGTAAACAAAGCGAGAGGAATGAATGAGCCATAAATTTTTTCCTGAAAGAGGAATACTTTCTTTGTATTAATGGCAATAACAGATGCACCTGCAAAACATATTTATATTATAGTATCCAAAATAATATTTAGTACACATGGTGATATGATTCATGTCACCATGCACCGGGCACACAGTCTGCCGTCTTTAAAATATATATATCTTTCAATAAACAACTGTCTCATTTAATAGCAGATCTTCGTCTCCCTGAATTCACCAAGGCCTCTCGATCAGATCGACCTCGAATATAAAAAAACAGTTTTTATATTCGCACATTTAAACACTTTAAATAACATATCGGATATACACATATATACAAAAATAATGGTACATTCATTTTAAATTATTTTAAATATAGAAAATAGAAAAAATCCATAGCAATACGTAACAATGTTTGTTCCGAATTTTAGCCTTAATTTCGCCTTACATCGTTTCTTCGTAGTGTTGTTTCACTTGCGACATTGAATTTGCAATACTTCTGGAGAAAAGAAGTGAAGTTTTGATTACGTAGCTTTGACAAGGGAATATTTGACGTCATCATTGCATGTCATAGGTCTTTGTTAAAGATTTCTTGTTCGTTTAGCTTTTTGGACATTGGTTGGAAACATTGCGTTAATGTGGGTTGTGATACGTCTCCAGATTTCATCTTCTTCAATTTAGTAATATGAACCGAAGTTTTCAGATGTTGGTCTATTTGATATTTTTTATCGTATGGTATCTGCAATGAAAAAAACAAAAATTGAAATATCAAATTGAAAAGCAATACTTAGATCTAAATCCCTAACAAATAAGTTCAAAGTGTTAAACGAAAGCGCCCCGAGTGTCCAAATAGTGCGAAATCGGTCGATATACCTAGGGTTCCTTATACAAAAATTAAGTTAATACTGACAGGGCAAAACTAAAACGCCCTGTACATTTCTCTGTACATATTTTCATTGTGTATGTCCCTAAAAAAGAATGTAACTTGGTTTTAATTTTTTTATTGTATCTTAAAAAATAGCAGATATGGACCGATTTCGCATAATTTCATATTATTTTAACGCACGCAGAACAGTAGTTTTCGCAAATCTATACTTAGTTCTTTGTATGGCTTAACCCATATTGACGCTCTACTGGCTTTGGGCATTTTACTAATAAAAATAAATAAAATACTACAACACTACGAAACACAAATCGATGTTTTCTCTTCAGAAGCACAATCAGAAATTAAATTCAGAAATCGATTTATTATTTACTTACTGACGAAATATAGGTACAATAAAACTCCTCTTGTTAACGGTTTAAAACGACTTATTTTTGAATTCTCGGAATTTAAGACGGAATACCCATACTCTTGTACTTCATAATTTTTTTTTTTGTGAGAACTGCAAACAATAAAATAAATTACTTCATAATGCAAGATTGTTAATGTAAAATTGTTTATTTTGAACTCTTGAAACACCTGTCAAAGATCTACATAATTCAAAATTCTTTCAATTATGCACAATATGCTATTAATTAAGTATATATGCAAATATTTAAAAAATGCATATAATATGCAATATATGCGCTTTTCATATCTGGGTTACATTATTAATAACATACTTATTATGTATAGTAATGAGCTAGGCACACTAAATAATGATTAATATTTGTATATATTTCTTAGTATGTGAGGAGCTTATTTGATATCAATATTAGTTTAATAAAAAAAGAAGTTTTTTTTAGTGAAAGTTAAGGCATTAGGGATTAATTTTTGTTTTCTTTGTCAAAAGTCATATGTAGTTGTCTCGAACTATTTTGTTCAGTTTAGTACGGATATGAATTATTTATTAATATTTTCTATAAGTGGTTTGAATCATCATTTGTCATGCGTAGGTATCTATATGAATATCTAACATATATCTTTAACATATAATTACTGCTGACATAGACATTTAAAGCTACTTTGTGCTAATAGAAATCTCCATTTTTTTCTTTCGATTTATATCTAAATATGTTTAAGTACTTTTACTTTCAGGATGATGAATGTCCTTTAATTTGTCTTTTGTCATTAGTTTTTTGGTAACGAATTTTAATGTTTTACTAACTTTCCACGGAATAAGGCGAAAACTCTCTTTCAACATTTTATTATTTCCTTCGTTGGTGAACATACACACGTACCTGCGGAGGTAATATTTACTTTCAATTAAAAGAGTCGAGTGTGTGGCGGCCCAATTAAGTGAAGACAAATATACTTTTGTTTTTTCAAATTGTCGGTCTATTACTAACGATTTTCCGGCGGTATATTTGAAATAGAAATTGTAGCGGTTGTCCAACCTTCGTGTGCAGCATTGGTACTACAATTTTAAGTGGTTCCTGTTGGATCGCATGGTATTCAGAATGGCCGAAAGCAGAGATATAATTAGCAGTAATTACATTAAACGGGAATCATCTTCAAGTTTTCCTCATCAGGACATGTATGCTAATGGTAATTATAGCGTGTGGCTTCTTGATGAATGTAAATGTTTTACAGAACATTAATGAATTTTATATATTATTATTACTTATTACGAGGGGAGATTATATAAATAGAAATTAGCTTTTCGCAATTATTTAAACTAATTAAAGGTTATGGAAATAGAGATTCTGGTTGGGCTGATAGATGTTAATAAAGGCGATATCCATTTATTTAATTTATTTAAAAAATATCGCATGCTATTTGCTCACCCTGTTAGTGAAATTTAGTGCAGAAGAATTTTATATATACTAACTAGTGTATTAAAATTATATATATCAGACTGGAAGTCAAGCTAAATAGCATAACTTCTAGTATTAGCATTTAAATACTAATGAATTCACAATTTTGAAGATAATTTAGTTGTTTAGGGAGTTCATAGTAAGTATATGTATTGATTCGAATTAGTGGAGACTGTGGGCTTACATCTGAAACAGACAGAAGCAAGAAAAATCTTTAACCGCAAATATAAATTAATAAACTCTCATATTTATTTCGGCAATAAAGTTATCATCTTCAGCAATATTAGACAATTGACAATTGAAGCTCTTCTTGTTAATATCAAAGACAAAGGAGATTTGAACCAGAAATCTGGTAAATATGAAATTAATTTCTGCGATTGTCATTTAATAATATATAGGTCCAACGAAATATGTATGGTACATTAAATTTAATAGACTAGAAAAATCTAGTGTCGCACGTAATATATTAGAAACCGATCATAACATCACGTTAGAAGGGTTAAAACTTATCGAAGATATAAGCAATCTTAGGGAGCTCGATATATACGAAAATATTCATATCGTTAAACACAAAAATAATACTTTCAACGCAGACAACTAGTTGTCTCTTCTCATCTTTAGAAAAGAGGCAGGGAACATAAGGGAGGGCGTGAGAACAAACACACGTGTGCTATTTCTGACGAGGGGTAAGTCGACATAATTATAGTTTTGTTAAAATTAATGTATACGTGAACTCCTTGTAAAATGTTTCGCAATTCTTTGTGTTAGCTTTACTGTCCCATGTTCAACACTGCGATTATTAATTTTATCTACTGAGAATGACAACCTAGTTGCCGAAATGCGTATTGAGGATACGAGTATTACTTGTAGGAAGTCGTTTTATACCTTTTTTACATTTTTACTTAACCACAGTCTCCAAAGAAAGACATTTCAATTTTATTTCTATTTTAGATATATATTTCAGTCAGCAAGTTGCTTAGCAATTGTAATTTCGTGTAGTGCCCTGATTTCGTGCTGCAAGATCGGCATGTGATTATTAGACAAATAGTTGAAGATACTGGTCCCTCATATAATATAATTACAGCCGAATTGAACATGAAAAAGTTGTCTGCAAGATGGGTATCATGAATGTTAATAATCACACACAAGCAAACTCGAAAAAACATTTGCAGTCGTCTTTTAACGCGATACAGACACGACAAAGAAAATTTTCTTGCATTAGTGACAGTTGACGAAAATACAGAGTTAGGAGTGGATAAATCGAGATTCACCAACACAGAAAAAATTTAAGATGCAACCTTCAGCAGAGAAGGTCTATTTGTATTTTGGGATGCTGAAGGTGTAATTTGAGTAGATTTCCTACAGAAGAGGGTCACAATTACAGGTGCTTATAATACCAATCCAATTCCCAAATTACGTGGCTTGTATAAAAGAAAAACGTAGGGGGTAGTTGCGCAAAAGTGTTCCTAGCATCAGAATAACGCATCCAGTCACAGGTCCGCCATTGCAACAGCTGCAATAGTTCAAGCAGGCTTCGAATTTTTGGGCCCCCGGCGATTACCGACTGTTTCCAAAACTTAAGGAACACTTACTGCTAAATCTTTCCGTCAGATAATGATGTGAGATGTACGGTAAATCAGTGGCTTGCAGAGGTTGAACCATCTTTTTTTCGAGAAACATTAGAAATAGTTAATTGACGAAGGAGATACTTGTTGAAACTTCATTATAACGCTAAGAAATAAGTAATTAAACTTCTAGTTTCAAAAATTCTTTTATTGTAAATACCACTACAATATTGTTTCGCCATACAATGGCTTCATCAGTTGGATGAAATACCAGTATTTCATCCACCTGATGAAGCCATTGTATGGCGAAACAATATTGTAGTAGTATTTACAATAAAAGAATTTTTGAAACTAGTAGTTTAATTACTTATTTCTTAGCGTCAAATTGATAGATTGATTAAATTGAAAATATTTTATTTATAAGAAAACCCTCGTTTATTTTATTTATATTTCCTACCAACAGTTACTTTAATGTACTGTTCTCTTTCTGTTTTAACTAAATTCACCGGCTTAACTCGAGTCGTAGGAACATTGTCGTCTCTCTCTTTAGGGACTAGAAGTTTAATTACTTATTTCTTAACATTAGAAATGCTAGAACATCGTTGGGAAAAATGTGTGTTAACCTTAATGGAGAGTATGTTGAAAAATAAAAGTAAGATATTTGCCAATTTTTTATTGTGAGTAGGTCAGGGGATGGAGCAAAGGGATCCACTCTCGTATTAATAGATCAGTTAAACATGCTGATTGCCTACCTGGTAAATAAAGTGTTGGTGTGGACTTTGACATTAGTCTATTCTTTCTTGTAAAATATTTTGCCTTAAAATGCTTTCTACAAATATAGGAGAATATCGTATATTCTAATTGAACATATTCTTGTCGCATTAATCAACTGTTAAAAACTGGATGATGTTTCTTTTAAAAATTCATGAGGGAGAGACCCTTCTTGTCTACAATTTGCCACACAACATCATAACATGTCGAATAATTCTAAAAATATGAAATTAATTTACTTATTATGTACAGGTATACAACTATTTCTTTAGTATTTAATAATATTCACATAGGCTGAGCATTAGGTAATATAAAAAAATAATAATAATCGTTTAGTTACCTTAAAATAGGTTCAGATCTTCAACTTTTATCAAGTTCAACCACATTTTCATTTTATCTACCAAGTTAAATTTTCTGTTGACTGTTTTATAAAAAGCGTTCAAATAAATTTTACCTCTAGTAGTCCATGACAATAAAAATGTTTGTCGTAACTTGTACTATTTACATTTGCATCAGTTGTCAATTTGACAGACTATTTATTCTGATGTATACTTAGTTGGAGCTTTTTGAAATTGCTTTGTAATTTAAAATTGATTTAAAATGGTTTTTACTGTTCAACACAAATCATTCATGGTTGAATCTTATTTTTGGAACGGATGTAATATTAACGGACAATGGCACTATTTTCTTTAAGAATGCTTAGAGGAATTTAGAAATATGTTTCCAAACTTCGTCTTTGATTTTGATAGTTTTTGGTACACAGTTAAATATTGCACTAAGGTTTTCAGAGAAACAGAGAGTGTTATACGGAAAGAAGACAGTGGCCGTCCGAAAAATGTACGGAAGAGCTAGTTGACGATGTAACGCAAATTATGAATGATACACCAGGAACATCCATACGAGTATTCTCTCCACAAGTGGGTGTTTCAATTGGCACTTGTCATACAATTTTGAAAAAAGACTTACATTTACTTCCATATCGCATGGCCTATTATCAAGAAATCAAAGAAATCGACTATCCTAGAAGAACAACATTTTGTCAGTGGTTCTTAAATAATTTTGAAAATGACATTCTTGACAAAATTTTTCTCAGATGAATCATGGTTTTATCTGAATGGATATGTTAACTCACAAAATATAAGGATGTGGAATACTAAGAAACCGCATGACTGTTATGTTGTTCATCCACAGAAAATTAGTGTATGGTGTGCGATTAGTCGAAGAAAAATCATTGGCCGTATTTTCTTTAAAGGAGAAATGTATCGACAAGAAATTATTATGACATTTATTGAACAGCTTAATGAAGAAGAAATAAATCAGGGTTACTTTCAACAATATGGAGCTAGAGTGCACACAGCTTTTGAAACAATTAATATGATACGGAAATTTATCAAAATCGGTTGATAAGTTTAAACATCGAACATGAATTTCCACCAAGATCTTGTGATGTTAACCCCTGTGATTTTTTTCTATGGCCTTTTTAAAGAACTCAATTTTTTGGGTACAGATACCTGATCTTGCAGACCTTCAGATCAGAATTGCTGAAATAATTAACGAAATCGACGATATGCTACTACAAAACGTTTTCTCCTTCATTGAAGATGTTAGAAATGTCTCGAACAAGGTGGTGGCCACTTTCAACAATTTTTATAAAATGTTACTTGTTTGTTGCAAATAAACGTATCTCATTTAGTTAAATATTTTAATTTTATTATTTTGACATTTATCATGTCATTCAAATAGTTCATAACCAACAAAATTCATATTAAGAACTTAAGTAAAAGCTAAGATATACGTATAATTTCCATAGGCAACTTCGAGGTAAAATTTAGTTGAACGCTCGTTATATAAAGTAAAACTAAAAGAAATGGTTTTGTTCAAAACAGCTAATTTACAGGCAAGAGTTTCTGTATTTAGCGCAATCTTGAAATCATGGACACGCATTAAAACATTATCTCAGTACTTTCCATTTAACATTATTACACCCTGTCTAGCTTGGAAGTCTTGCGCATTGGTCAACAATCCGAGTTCGGAACGTTTCCCTCCTTTGTGTGTTAAATTATTGAATGTAGAAGGGAATGTACATCGCATGATTAGACATGCCAAACATCTACGTAGCTCATGGCACCAGTACATTATTATACTCTGTTTTTTAATAAGTGAGACAAACTGTCTTAACCCGCCTCACATTAGGCATATTTAACTGACAGAAATTTTGGCGGTAAATTTAAATGATAAATTACAATGAAGTGAAGTAGTACTTGCTATTCAAACTTCGATATTTAATTAAACTGCATTATAGATCACATTTGCAAAAAAATTAATGGCAATAATTTTAATATATTTTTTATTACTTGAATTATATTTGTAATACATAAAATTAATATTTAAATAAAAATTATATTCACTTAAGAAATTTCATGTTGGATGTGATAACCTAAAAAGTGATTAAGTTACAACAGAAAGAATATTCGTTGCTAAATATTGCTGAGACAAATTTAATTACTTATACTTAAATAAATAATTAATTGATAACATTTTTCTCTGTAATAGTTATATTATTTTACAACTTACACTTAATAAGCCTAAAATTTATTGATTTAAAATTTCCAAATTACAAAAGGTTGATTAAATTGATTTAAATATTTCATTCAAAATATAAAAATATTATTTGACTTAAATTCAATACACAGTACATTCAATTATTATAAAGCATTTTAAAGCATTAATCGACAATAATCAATGTAACATAATATTTCAATTATCATGTAATATTTCAAATATAATGGGTGATTCATTTAGAGATACTTTTTCCAAAAGCAAAGAACAAATGAAAAAGGCCAATTTATTTATGAAACTTGATTATCATACAAAAGAACCATTCTTTACAATTATTTTTTAAAGATTATTTCTCTCAAATGTTGGCCGCGACTGCGGTTAACGTAGTCTATTCTGCTGTTCCAATTTTCAATGACGCGTTCTAGCATTTCGAGTGGTATTTGTCCAATGAACCGAGTAATATTGGCCTCCAATGCCTCAATTGTAGCCGGTTTATCCATGTAGACTTTAGACTTCACGTAGCCCCACAGAAAAAAGTCTAATGGTGTGATGTCACAAGATCTAGGCGGCCAATTTACTGGTCCGAAGCGTGAAATTAAATGTTCACCGAATCGTTCTCGCAGTAAAGCCATAGTTTCACGAGCTGTATGACTAGTGGCGCCATCTTGTTGGAAGTAAATGTCTTGTAGACCACGGGTGTCAAGTTCAGGCAGCAAATAGTCCCTTATCAAGGCGCTATAACGGTCGCCATTCACAGTCACATTCCGGCCGGCTTCTGTTTTGAAGAAATATGGACCAATTATTCCACCGGCCCATAATCCGCACCAAACAGTTGTTTTGTCTGGATGTAATGGTAGCACTTCAATCTCTTCAGGTTGCTCATCACCCCAAATACGGGCATTTTGCTTATTCACGTACCCATTAAGCCAGAAATGGGCCTCATAGGAGTCCAAATTTTTGTCGAAAACAGTGGATCTTCTGCAAGTTTATCAAGAGTCCAACGGCTGAAACGGAAACGATTCGGAAGGTCGGTCGCCTTTAGTTCTTGCACTAGTTGAATTTTGTATGCTTTTAAACCAAGATCCGTTCGTAAAATACGCCAAGTTGTTGCATACGACAAACCAACCTGTTGAGAACGGCGACGAATTGATTCTTCCCGGTCTTCGCGTACAATCGCTGCTACTGCCGCTATATTTCCTTCACTACGTGCTGGATGAGGTCTATGTGGTCGCGTATTAACCATTATTGTAAATTGAGTTTCAAACTTATTGATGGTATAGCGAATTGTGCGTTCGGTAGGCCGATTATGTGGCCCATATGTTGCTCTAAGCGCACGATACACATTCCTTGTAGAACGCCCATTTTCGTAATAAAGCTGTACTATTTGTAGACGCTGTGCCGGGCTAAGTCTTTCCATACGTAATGTCAAATAGTACTGAACCAGAATGCGCAGTCCGCTGACGCGTCGCATGCGCGCTCAGCCATTAAATCCCCACCTAAAAAAGTACCTCCAAATGAATCACCCATTATATACAACTACTGCATCTCTTACTCAGAATCACTATCACTGCCCATATTAAAACCACTGTCGCTACTGTCACGATTTCCAAGCGAAATAATAAACGGTTCCATTACATCATCTATTAAACCATGTAAATTACACATTTTATCTTCCTCTTTGATTACATGTTCTTCACATTTCATCCATACTTCAGAGGTTACATTTACAATAGCAATTAATAAAAGTTCTTTCACTTCGGCTAATTTGAAGGTTTTATTTTTTGAAGCTACTTTTTATTTGAGCCCAAATCAATTCAATAGGGTTCAGTTCACAATGTGGGTGGTAATCTAAGGACAAACGTTGTTACTTTCTTTCGCCATTTCATCCACTGCGTGTACATTGTAGTTTGTTTTATAGCGATTTATTATTTCTAATAACTCTAATCGTATCATAGAGGGATCAAATGGTATTCCTTTTTGAAGTAGCCACTCCTGCATGTCCGCCTTTCGCGTTGAATTTGTTGGTATTTTTTCCCTTTTTCTGCTATGGTAAGATGCATCATCCATTACAATTACACTATTGTCAGGTAATTTTTTTAAAAGGTTATTAAACCACGCCTCAAAAACATTGCATCTATTTCATCGTGGTAATCAGCAGTTTCTCTTCCCTCAAATACCAATAACCCATTGTCAACAAAACCGTTTTTGAACCCATATGTTAAAAATTAACGGTCTTCCTTCGCCTATGGGATTTTTTAGACCGGTAGTTACACCATCTATAAATGCTTGTCTGCGTGTTGTAACATTAATATCTACCCACACTTTTGCTTTTGTGTGTCCTTCATTAAGCCATGGTTCATCTAAATAATAGATTGAACGTTGTTCTGTTCTATGTTTTTTAATTGAAGATAAATATCTTCGTCTCCACAAAATAATTTCATCTCATTCCAGCAGCAGACTTTTACGATTACGTTTTAAGTACCTATGAATACAAACACTATATTACATAAGACACTTATATAATTTAATATCACAATTTACTTAAAATTAAGCATTTTCATTAATTTATATTTTATCGTCCTTTGTTTTCTTTAAAATTTTGTTTAACGTAGGAAGTCCTCGATCACAAAGAAAAACTATGTACTGTTCTTCTTATAATGTATTTAACAGTATCGTTAAATATAGATAGCAGCGATTTTCTTCCTAACCATTTTAGTGGTGGTGAAATTAGTCCTTTCGTTTTGTATTTGTGAATAACACGGTAAACACTTGACCTTGGAACGCCTACTGTTATTGTTAAATATAAATACAGAAATATGTATAGAAATATATAATGTTTGATATTTGTAGTTTAATCCGTGTTTTCTTTATTGTAGGATCACCACCAATAAATTCATTATACATGCTCAATATAGCTTGCTTCTCCTGTATAGACAGATGTCCACGTCTCAAGGTAGCACGCTTTCTTGGAGGCGATATTGATAATCCACTTGTACTAGGTTATGGATCCATTTTCATAAGCAAATACATAGTTTAAAAAGAACTGATTTTTTTGTAGAAACATGAAAAATAGTAGGAAAATATTTACTCAAACAAATGTGTCTACAATATGGCGGTATTAAATTACCGAATATGGGCAGTGGAAACGTGACCGACAACCGTAAGTCTATATTTTGGCGTGCCATTTTCAATTTTGTCTCTCTTATTAAAAAACAGAGTATAGATAAGATAAAACGTCAAGTCGACTTCTACAAGAAAATAAGATAGAATTTATTATCAGAATTGCTAACAGTCAAACTAAGTTAATCATTAAATGTGCGTATCGAAAATATTCTCGTTATTAAATCTTTAAACTAGGACAGTCTAACAGGTACTAAATCATATTATTGTAATCAAAAGCAAGTGATGAACGAGTGGCGATAGTAATTGTTTTTACATCGCGAAAGAAAAATTAATTAAAAGGCATTATAGGACAAAACGAGTACTTTTTTAATTTTCCTAAGTAATAAAGTACAGTTGAGTTCATAATTGGTTTTAAATCTCAATACACTCAGCTTTCAATTACGATAATGTAATCACAGTTTTTTATAATTACTTTTTCTTATTTATGTTTACTCTGTGAGTTGGATATTAATCAAACATCCCTTCAATGCGATGGCAATTATTAAATGTACTCAGAAAGCGACTTAATAATACAAAGTAAATATATTCAGCGATCCATATTTATTAAGAAATTTGAACGATAAGAAGAAAATTTTAATTAATTGATATAAATTCTTTAAATTATTATTTAATTTTGTAACCGTTAGTTTTAGCCTTGGCAATAAGGCTAAGGAAAGTTTCTTGGAAAATTACTTCATACTAGTGTAGAAGTTGAATATAATAACTAGAGCTGGCTGATAGCGCCAACAGGCAGTAGTGTAGGTTCCACAGTAAGTGACAGGGTATTACTTCGGCTCTGTACGAGATCTGTTGTATATACGTGTATGCTGCCGTAAGTACTATTTCGTAGTTCTACGTTTGTTTTGAAAATGTCGCAGTTACATAGGTTGCAAAAACGTCCAATGTCGGACGCTGTTAAAAACTTTCTAGCACAAATTCCGGACTTATATTATGATAGCGTTAAAATTCAATGTCTACTTTGTAAAATCCATTTAATGTATTGGCCCAATAGTAATTGCAAACATTATGACAAAATACTAAACACTTATTATTCCATAAAAAGTGGCAAACAACACTATGAAAATTTTCAATTTAATTTATGTGTTACCTTTATTTTATGCAATCTACCGTTTCATTTACTAGACGATGAAGGATTTGTCTCCTTTTGGAACAAATATGCGGACTGTAAATTACTAAGTCTGATATTTAATAATCTTGATTTTGACTTCAACCTCTTCATTAGCAAATGGCAACGTGCTATTTTTAAATATACTGTAAAGGATAATTAAGTCAATATTGCATTTATTTCACATAATGATCAACTTGCGAAGTTGGCCTATACAAACTATACAAACATCCTTATATCACCTTACTTGGTAATAAATTATTTATCATTTATTAATCGATTGTTATGGTTGGAACGTCCTATTTGCATCGATTTAGTGAATTTTAGATTTGAGACTGAATAATATAATATTTACTCTTTGGTGTGAATTATTTCTTTTACTCCCTTTCAGTCAACGGTAGCTTAATTGCCGAGTCTCTGCTCTACAAACGTCTGTTGTCTGTGTTAAGCTTAAGTTAGACAGGTGGAAATAAATCAGCTTGAAATTAATACTGTAATAACAACGTACAATTCTATAAATTATGAAAATGATATAAGTAATGCGTAAGTTAAAATGTTCTCTGTTTTATTTCTCAATACATATATAAAAATTGAACCTGCGTATGTTTGTGTTCGCAAAACTCGGAAAGTAGTCGGTCGATTGACTTTAAATTTTGAAGAACGTCGCATTCGAATACGAGTGCGAGTGTTTTTATAGTAAAATAATTTTTTTTAATCTTCCCACACCAATGAAATCTACGGACATAAGTAGCGCAAAATTTCTTAAATACTTGATTTGGTGGTACTTTTTTATTACAAGTTGACGTTTGCTAATCATATACTCTATTTACGCTAATATATTGTTAAAAAGGAAAATAACTTTGATTTAATCTCGAATGAGTTGTCTTATATGAAATCTTAAAATAATATGTATAGGTTAGATGTAAATGTCAGGAACATATTAAAAAAATGACAGAATTGTCAAATTTGAAAGGCGACAATTTTAATGATATTGATTTTTGAAAAACAATTAAAAAAGTAGCTGGGGTTTTTGAAAGAAAAAACAAGGAGAAATTATTATTGATTGTCGACGTACACGATAGAATAAAATCATTCTAAACACAATCGCAGGTGAAACAGTAACATACAAATTCATTGACTCCATGTTGAACCAAAGGGAAGTAGTGAATTTTTTGACGGAATTCTCTCGATTTTCCTTGTTTACCGTCACACATTCTGAATTTGAAAGTGAAAGTGCCAATTATATTACTCCGAAACATCAATCAGCCAAATTTACGCAATGGCATATGTTTAGTTGTTAAAAAATTGATGAACAATCTAATTGAAGCAACAATTCTGATTGCACCTTATAAAGGTGAAGACTTATTACTTCCACGATTACCACACATTCTGACCGACGTTACGTTCGATTTCAAACGACTTCAATTTCCAATACGCCTTGCGTTCGCTATGATTACACTGGCCTACAACCATTTTGGTGCTGGAGATTTTAGACTCGATTTTAAGTATGTCTTACATGGCGATATCAAAAATGTTACCCGTTTTCTTCTGTCAGCTTTAGTTCCCGAGAAAAAAAAACACAATTCACGAAAAAATATATATTTTATTGACATTAAACATCAAGAAATTGTCTTTTGAGTGATTTTCTAGAATGAAACTGACTCGGGCAATCTCGCATGATTCCCCAGCAATAGTCAGCCATCATATGACTGTCCCACCTTCCTTGGCATCTATTCTCCATTGTTTTTAGGTCTTGGTGGAAACGTTAGCCTTGTTCTTCGCTTAGATCTCCTAAATTGTGTTTGAAATGATGTAGATGACTATTGAGATAGTGTAATTTTATACTCATATTACAGCCTAAATATTTGAATCGCACCAGCATTTCCTTTACTAGTTCTACATAGTTGTCAGCCTTATGATTTCCGAGGAAATTTTGTGCAACTGCTACAAAAGATTGCCAGGCAAGCCTCTCCACATCATTCATACAAGTCTCAAAATTAGTTGTGTCTTTCATCAATTTACGTATTTGAGGTCCATCAAAGATACTTGCTTTTAGTTTTTCAGTACTTAAACCAGGAAATTTGTGAGAAATAAACTGGAAATATTGACCATTTCTATCGAGAGCCTTATCTATTGCTTCATTAGCCCTAATTTTATATGCAATGGCGGAACAATGATTTTTTTCTCTTGAAACTAAGGGTTCATTTATAACATTTCTTTCCCCAACAACAAGAGCATCTCTCACAGGCCAATTTTTTGCAGTCCAATGACGTGATTTAGCTCGACTGTCCCAGAGACAAATAAAACATGGGTATTTAGTATAACCACTCTGTTGACCCAATAAAAAATTAACAATCTTCAAGTCGACGCAGATCACCCAGTTATGTTCAATATATTCTATTTTTTGTAAAAGATTTGAAATTACCTCATATTCTTCTTTTACACATGTTGAGTGAGCAATTGGAACGGGAGCATATTTATTTCCATTATGTAGAAGAACTGCTTTTAGACTTCGTTTACTACTGTCAATAAAGAGACGCCATTCATTGGGCTGATAGATCGTTAAACCCATGAAAGCCAGCAAACCACTCACATTACAGCAATACACAAAATTTTCATCAGATGAAAAAAACTTCAATAACTTTCCCTCTCTCGTGCGATATGTAGACACTCGAACATCTGAGGAAAGACAATTTTTTTCTTTTAATCTTGACACTAGTAACTCAGCACGTTCCTTCGAAAGATCTAAGTCTCTGATGAGGTCACTAAGCTCATTCTGCGAAAATGGCTTAGGATCTGATGTTTTTCCGCAGTATTGAAAGTCATCATCTACTTGGGAAGATATAGGTATTTCAGCTTCATCCTCCTGAGATTGCTGCACTACCTGGTGAAAAGTTGGTTTTGGAACATTTTCTGAATGAGGAACAGGTCTTTGTACTGAAGAAATATTGGGGTATTTCCATTTATGGCGATTGTTTTTGTTGATGCCCACTATATTAATCATACAAAAGTAACAGTCGTCATAATGATTTTTTTGTTCTCGTCATATCATAGGCACTCCACTTCAAAAACTTACGTTTCCCTCTCTCCCATTGTCGCATATTTTACAAACACTATGAGGCACCCACACTTTATCTTGGTGTAGAATTTCAATACCGAAGTAAGCAAAATACAAACGACGCACTGTGTTTGTAATCGATTTACGCTGATTTTTCAGTATGTATTCACCACAAACATAACAAAATATATCAGGATCGTTAACACAACGTCTGGACGTACTAGCCATAATGAAATAGTAACACAAACTTTATCCATGATATTGTAATAATGACTAGTTACGAACAAGACCATAACAAGACCGACAACAATTCACAATGAGGGTAGTAGGTAAACTAGAGCTGATGAGCTAAATGACGTATGTCAATATACTGTACATTACCTACTTTATCGACAATTCAAACAAAGAGAGATGCACCAAAAAAAAATTTTTTTTGTAGGCCTGTGTTATCAATAAAGCGTAAGGGCAATCTTTGCAAGTGTGGGTTTGAATTTAGAAAAGGATTGCTTCTCTCATGGGTAATTATACGTCGCATGCTCCGGAGTCTGTAAACCGTCTGATCTTCATGTTTTTGTAGAAAACAGACATACAAAAAAATGTAGTCAATCCACTAGCTTTACAATAAAAAAACGTTTTTTTTTTACATTTTTCTTCCTCTCCTTACATTCCACATAGTCACAGCAATGCAAGACGGGATATTGAATGATGTGTTTTCTCGGTGAATACATGCCGGCTAAAATATTTTTATTTACTTTCCCATTCATTTCATATCAGACTGAGCTACAGCAAAGCGTGGGCGGATTTAGCTAGTAAATAATACATAAAAATGATAAGGAAAATTATTATTCAAATAGTAGTTTGTTATATTATATTAGAGATAAGCTCTGTATATTTCAGCATTTAGTTATTTTATGTAAATTTTATTATTGGAACGTAATTTTAAATACTTCAGATCATTTAATATATGAATATAATTACTAGAGAACGGACACGCTTACGACCCAGTGCAGTACTGGCGAAAGGCTGTATTTCTAAAATATTTAATTTTATTTATATAATTGGAAAACGAACGGGTGGTGATCTATAAAATTACGAAATACATATTTATTTGTTGAAAAGTTGTATTTATAAAGTTTTTAATTTTATTTATATAATTGGAAAACAAACGGGTGGTGATCTATAAAATTACGAAATACATATGTATTTGTTGAAAAGTTGTATTTTTAAAGTTTTTAATTTTATTTCTATAATTGGAACATTTTTATTTGTTCATTTTGTCGTTCAAGTTGAGTAAAGGAGTATTAATATTGACTAGCAATAGTTTCTCAAGGTTTTCTTCTGTCAATTTTGTTCCCTTTGAATTAAGTACATCCTTATAAATAGAAAACGTCCTTTCTACATCGCAACTGGTTATAGGTGCATACTGGAAATATTCTTTTATTTCTTCATAGTTAGCCGTTAGATTTTGTGGAATTGTCTCCATACAAAATTGCTGCAATGTAATTAAATCTGGATTTCTATTAAGAATTGCTTCAAACTTTTGCCGAAGGCCACATCCGAAGTCACTTGGAATACTTTTCAAATTATTAACAGCCACATCTAATGTGGTTAATCCGTCATTTAATTTGAGATTTCGATTTTCAAAATAAGTGATTAGTTTTGGCAATTTTCCAAAGTGTTCGTGAAAAAAGTACAACTGATTTTTTAAATTTGGGATTTGTGTGAGCTCCTTGCACTCACCAATACTTCTAGCATCCTCCTTTAGCAGTGTTACGAAATGTTTTAGACTATCGAAATTTTCAGCATAATAACTAGTAGCTTCCAGCCATGTTCCCCATCTAGTTATTACTGGAGTGGGAGGCAGTGACAGAGATGGAAATTTTTCCCTGAAAAGAGCTACTCTCAATGGTGCTTTTCTGAAAACTTTTTTAAAAGCTGATACAAGTTTATCAACTTCCGGAAAAGTGTCTCTGATATATTCACAGATTCTGTGGAGAGCATGTGCTACACAAGTAATATGCAGCATATTAGGATATGTTTTCTTCAATAGTCTGCCTGTTTTTAACATATACGCAGCACTATCACTGACAAATAAAAGTATTTTTTCTTTGTACGTGGCGTCCGAATGAAGCATTTTTTGCATATTCTCCCTAATGGTTTCAGCAACTGTTTCCGCATCAACTCTATTTATAAGACTTGTTGCTATTACATATGAGTTATAGGGAATAGTTGGATGTAGTACACCAGCTACAACATTTACCACACAGCGTCCTAACATATCCACCGTTTCGTCGGCGCTTATCCATATGTATTGATTTAAAAGATGGCTTCTAATGCGTTCTACTGTTCTCGTATAGCACCTAGAAACATAATATTTGCGTAAAGTTGATTCATCAGGAACATTTCGACCAGTATATTTTTTCAGAAATATTTTTAAAGTGGGATTGCTATGCTAAGTTTATTTAATGGAATATTAGCCGCCATAAATGTTTTACAGAGTTCAGATGTGTTTGCGATCCTAAGTGACGAATTTTTGACGATATTTTACGGATTTTGTAATAAATTTCGGAATCACTGACAATGGACATACAATCAGTATGACCGTCAATCCAACTCGCCATTGTTTTACAATGCCGTTCTCGACATTCTTCCATATCATGTCTGAAAAAGTAACTTAAACAATGCTCTAGATCTAAATAAATGAAAACTAAAAATGTGTGCGTAAGTTATGGAAACTGAACGAAATTCAATGCACACTTACGTCGAAATAATTGGTAGAAATAGATTCAATCAAACGATATTAAACAGGATCTATCACAAAAATTACGATGTAATTAACAGTTAAAACTATGAAAACAAGAAACTTACTCACAGCACTTTATTTATCTTACGAAATATAAACTAATAAATAAAATACATTATAAAAACCCCGCTTCTATCTACGCTCATGAAAACACTTTAAAAAACACTATATTCTCCGAATACAACAGCTGGCTTGTCCATTGTTATCGCGGCGAGACCAGGTGTCCGAGTAAGTCAAACAAATACTTCATTGAATTACGCCGGGATGTTCTGAGCGACGTTATACATAATTCCAATTGCCGATTGCGTTTTATGGAAATTGCATCCGTTCTCTAATAATTACTTTATTAATAGGAGTTTTATTAAGCGTGTTTCTAGAGAGTTTACTAGCATGTTTAATTTGCTTACATTAATACTTATTTTAAATCTTTACGATAGTTCTTATGACACAATTGTATTTACATTTTCTAGAAGAACAATAGATTTTAGTTTATTTATTTTCAGTATATATGAACAAACCAATTATTTTAAATATTTATCTTTTTTTATAAGATGTTCAAAGATTCAATCGAGATTCGACATGAAAGAAAAGTGTAGAATGAAAGAGGTTGTGAGTAGCTATAATTAGCATGTGCCTCATACCCCACAAGAGATTAGTGGAAAACGTCTCATCATTCAACCGCGAATTTCTTGTCAAATTCCTTAACGTCTCAATTAATTGTGTAAGGTGTCATCTGCGTACGTACCTTTCTAATCAAGTTAACATACGTGATGTTGGCATTTATCTTAGCGAGAAATTGACGCTCTGCATCTTAATGAGCGTACACATCACATATTCCTTTAAAACATACGCAGATAAGCTGTTATGCTGTATGAAATCACAATTTTTATGTTTTAATTTAAATTAGACTTTAATTTAAAGAAAATATGTATTTTCCAGTGAAATACTATGATATTATGAAGTCGGCATGCTAAGTAATCTGAAATTTAGATAGTAAGTATTCTTTTTACGGTAGGTGGGAACTGTGTATGGAATGCATAAGAAAATAGTAATAAACGCATATAGGTTATAGGTTTCATATAGTAACAGCTTATTTTCGAGGGATAGGTTTGATTTGCGACTGATTAGCCAATATATTTGATTCAGTTTAATGCCTAGCAGATTAATGTTCGGTAAAATACGTGTCTGCTATGTGTGACGCCTATCGAGATGTACACCAAGGTATTTTGTAGTGTCGGATTGAGGAAGTTCATAGTTGTTGATTTTGGCGGGTGGGCAAGTTTCACGACGCAATGTAAAAGTGATATGTATAGATTTGGATTTGTTAGCCCTTACATGCCTCTTAGTAATCGAGTCTTAAATTGTCTGTAGGTTTAGAGATTTATTAAAGCCATTGTTGTTACGATTGTCAGCTTAGTAGTAAAATTGTCCGGTTATTAAGCTGGTAATTATTTTAATTTCTTTTTGGTTACTACGAATTAGTTTGGCTGAAAACCTTCCGTCCAGCTGCCTTAGTAGTGTTTTAGTATGGAATTGGCCTTTCGTATTCCTTTTTATGTTCTCTTTCTAGCCATAACCAGATCTCCATTTTAGCGGAATCCTTAGCGATTCCACATACAGGTTCTGGTCTTATGAAGTTCCTATTAGTACCTGCTTTGGCCAGTTTGTCGGCTATCTCATTGCCTTTAATTCCCTCATGTCCTGGTACCCATATCAGCGACACTGTATTGTCTTGTGCCAGTTTATTGAGAACCTGTTTACAATATTTCACCAGCTTAACCTGGCAGATGGGTTCTTAATGGCTTTAATAGCCGCCTGACTATCAGTCATTATGTTAATTTTTTTGTTTGCGCAGCTTGCTTCCCGAATTTCCTCGGCGCAGACTGCGACTGCAAACAATTCGGCCTGGAAAACCGTAGTATGTTTGCCCAGACATATCGATATCTTCCTTCTAGAGCACATTCCGCATATGCCTGCACCTGCCCCCTGACTTGATTGTGATCCGTCAGTGTACCAGGTGCCGGCACCACAATCGATCGAGCGACTTTTTGCCTGTTCCCTGGTCGGTATAAATATGTTCAGCTTAGATGTAAACATAATTTCAGTGCCATACTCTCCGCCGGCATTTGAAATATTGGCTCTTCCAGTATAGTTCCTGTGATATCTGTATGGCTCCCTACAACCTTATTAGGACACTATACGTCGTTGGCCTTCAGCCTCAGTATCACAGCCATTGACTCCACCTTTACAATAGTTCCAGCGGAGGGAGACCCACGATAGCCTCCATGGAAGCGGTTCCCGTGCTGTTTATAGCTCCTGTGATTCCCAACAGGGCCTCTCGCTGGAGAGTCGTGAGGAGCCCCATCGACGATGTCCGCTCCATCCTCCTCCACCAGACAACTGCTCCATAGGTAATCGTTGGTCTTATTAGTGCTGTGTACAACCAGTGTACCACATTTGGTTTTAGTCCCCAGGTCTTGCCAACAGCTCTTCTGCATCACCAGAAGAGCTGCGCCGCCCTGTCTGCCACTTTGACTAGGTGTTTGCTCCAATTCAGTTTCGAATCAAGTGTTATGCCTAGATACTTCACTTCATTGGTTAGTTCTAACATTTTTATGAAGAATAACTTTTTTTCCTAAAATTAATAATAAAAAAGTTGTCCATATGGTTCTAACTTAGTGAGACAATCTGTATATATATTTATACCGAGAGTATATGTTATTGTGAAACTTGCAAAACATGCATATACGATTGTTGCTAGAGTAACGTAATAATTAAATGACAGCAATGTATTAAAGCGTGTATTTTATTTTGAAACATAGGTTGTCAAAATAATTAATAATTTCATTTTTTTGACTTAAGTGTAAACAAATCAAATACAAACATAGGAAACATTTTATTTTCAGATAAATCCTTCAATCACAGTTTCTTACTACTTTTAGGTTGAATAAAACAAGAATTAATTGAAATTCAATTTACTTTATTAACATAAATGAAGCAAATTTAATAAATTAATTTAGCAGATTTTCAAAAATATCGCCGTTGACGGCCAAACAGTGTCCTAAGCGATGATAAAATTCATTAATCGCATTTTTTATTTGTGCAGGAGTTATTTCCCTTGCAGCCACTCGTATCTTATTTTTTAATTGGTCAATATTAGTTAGATGTTCTCCATTAAAAACTTTATTTTTGATGTAACCCCAATGAAAAAAATCATTTGGGGACAGGTCTGGTGATCTTGCGGACCAATCCACTTCTCCCCCACGTCCTATCCAGCGGTTTGGAAATCTGTTGTTTAGAAAGGTTCGGACTATTTGGGAATTGTGCGCTGGTGCACCATCATGTTGGTACCAAATCTCACCTGGAATATTTAAGGCGTTAAAGGCCGGTAAAACTCCCTGCGCAAGCAATTCTAAATATCTGTATCCTGCAAGAGTACCCTCAATAAAAAACGGTCCTATGACATGCTCGCCCATCAACCCTGCCCAAACATTGACTTTTTGTGGTCGTTGAGTCCTAGTAGAACGGTATCTGTGCAAATTTTGTCTGCTCCAGTAACGGCAGTTCTGTGAATTAACTTCACCGTGTAAATAAAATGTTGCTTCATCCGTAAAGCAAATTCTGGGTAGTAACGTATCGTCATTATTAGGTTTTTCCTTCATTATTGTGCAAAAGCTGACTCTTCTTTCAGCATTATTCGCAATTAGCTCTTGGTGGTTTTGAAAATGATATGATTTAAATTTTTCGCGTTTCAATAACTTATGCACGGCAGATTTGCTAACATTTGAAGCTTGTGCTAAAGCTTTTGTAGAGAGCATGTTGTTGTTAGCGATAGCTTGTAATATTTCAGTTTTTTTTTCATCCGTAATAACATATTTGCGTCTATTCTTTTTCTTGTGGTTAGGAACGAGACATCCACTATTTTTATACTTCTGTACAAATCTACTTATTGTAGCTGGACTGGGTTTCGGACGTTCGGGATACCTAAGGTGAAATAAATCTGCAACATTTCGCAAACTCATATGTGAATAATACCAGTTTATTAACGACAATTTCTCTTGTACACTATACATTCTAGGTATAATTGTAGGTTACACTTTATTGCAGTAATTATCTTAAGTCAAAAAACTGAAATTATTAATTATTGTGACAACCTATGTTTCAAAATAAAATACACGCTTTAATACATTGCTGTTATTTAATTATTACGTTACTCTAGCAACAATCGCATATGTATGTTTTGCATGTTTCACAATAAGATATACTCTCGGTATATATATATATATATATATATATATATATATATATATATATATATATATATATATATATATATATATATATATGTGTGTATGTGTAAAGATAATTATTTATTGAACTTTGTATGTTATAGTAGATTCAATTAGTTGACTTACATGTTTCGGCATATAATACCTTTTCAAAGAATTTTAAAATATAAATATTAAAGTAAAACAGACCTTAAATCGCCTACTAATTGAATGAATCTACTAATATATATATATATATATATATATATATATATATATATATATACAAGGTGTGTATAAATTGGCGGACCCACTACACATGGCGACATTCTTGGTCAAATTTTGAGTTAAAAGTCCTAATCCTAAAACGATGTATCAGGCTTCCTTTGTCTTCAGAATGAATTTGACAGTAGTAATGTATTTGACTAGAACAACATTAGGCTGCCTACTTATTGTTTTACAACGTTGTCAGATGTGTTTTTCGTCAAAATAAGTTAATAAACAAATATTAAAAACAAACTTTAAAATCAAAAAGAAAACTTTAACGAAAGGATAATAACAACAATTCTTCTTTCTTCTAAATTGTAGCTCTTTCTGTCAACAAATATCGAGTAATAATGCGTGTTTCAAGACTGAAAGTCCGAACTTTAGGAACCTCGTGCAAAGATATGGAGCATGGTACAACATTTTCGTATTAGGATTTTGGACTCCGAATTTAACGAAGAACATCGCCGCGTGTAGTGGGTCCGCCAATTTATACACACCTTGTATATATCAATTGATAAATTCTTGAAGTTTTTCGGCTTTTATATGAAATATTTACAAATATAATCAAATTAGTATGTAGTTGCGAAGTAAGTGTCGATGTAAACATTGCTGTGTACAAATTACAAACCAAATCATACGATTTTTTTTTTTAATTGAAAAATTTTGTCTACGTTGGGACTTGAACCCAAGTCTACGACTTGCCGGACCATTGCTTTACCGCTTAAGCCACGGTAGACCTTGGTTCAAGCTATTTATAAATGCATTATAAAGTAACAGTGTTAATGATTCAGATGTCAGTTATTGAAAGTAGATGTCAGGTTTGATAGCAAAAGTCAGTTTTGAAAGCGGATGTCAGTTTTGAAAGCAGATGTCAGTTATTGAACGCAAATGTCAGGTATTGAAAGCAGATGTCTGTTTTGAAAGCAAATGTCAGTTTTGAAAGCAGATGTCAGTTTTGAAAGCAGATGTCAGTTATTGAACGCAAATGTTAGTTATTGAAAGCAGATGTCTGTTTTGAAAGCAGATGTCAGTTTTGAAAGCAGATGTCAGTTATTGAAAGCAGTTGTCAGTTATTGAAAGCAGATTGTTCGTGTACGTCACTTTGTTTATTTTTTAGAACTTTACATTTTTATCTCCTGAAGAAGCAACAAAGTTGCTGCGAATATAGAGATAATTAATAAATGAGTTTTTAATTGACGGACCGCTTGCCCGCTTTTAATTTATTTTATCCTATATATATGTAATTATTTCTTGACCTTTGTATGTTATAGTAGATTAAATTAGTCGGTGATTTAAGGTCTGTTTTACTTTGATATGTATATATTTAAAACAATGTCACTTGTTTCGACACATATCTTTTTTAAAGAAATTAAAAATATAAATGACCTATATATTTTAAATTTCTTTGAAATAGGCAATATGTGTCGATACATATTGTTTTTGTTGAATAAATAAATTATTGTGTTTACGTTTCGACGACTTATTTTATTCTACATAGGAAATCGTGTCTTCATCAGTATATGTTTTCGTTTATATACAATTAAATTTCACTTTCGTTGTGAGTGTAAAAATTACTGTTACATATACATTAAAATTGTTATTACAATATTTAAAATACGTGTTACGTGTTTTGTCATTTACATACGCGTATTAGAAGAGGAATAAAATATATCAAGGGGAAAAAAAAAGAAAAGGAAAGAAAAGCTCTTACCAAGTAAATGTTTGTTGGGCCGTTATCGAAGATGGCGTGTGTCAAATCCAGCCAAAAGCTGATGCTAAAGGTTGGGGCTGCCAAATTAAGGCGCTCTTCCACTTCAGAAGGTGATTGGATTTGTAATTAACTCATACACTGGTCAAAACTAATTAAAAGGACTAATTAAAAGGAACAACGTCCACCTTTCCGAAATCTCAAAACGGAAGTGCGTCGCTTCTTCTGCTTCGCCACTCTGCGAAAATTTCACAAGCACAAGATATGACGAATAAAAGTGTTGTTGGCAGGAAAGGGATCACAAGTACTATTTTTCCGCAACTCATTTTCTTAAAATTGCGAACCGTAATCGTTGAAAATTTTATCTTAACATGTTTTTATATATATTTTCGGTTTCGATTCTTTAAAAGTCCTATTCTTTTAAAAATTACGTCTTCGATTGGTAGCCACATATTAAAGAGTACTAGCTGATAATGATGCTCATGGTCATTTAAAAATTATACTGATCAATTTTAATGAGAAAATGCGAATTTTCAATAGCAGATGCGATTTAATGTGTGGTAGATGTACTGTACATATTTATAGTTGCGTGAAAATTTATTACACTAATCGTTTCCAAATTAAGATAATATACGATATTCATCCTTAGTAAACAGCGTAAGTGGTAAAAGTGAATTGCTTTCATCATAACATGATTATTGAACTTGAATCGTTCATAAAATACAAGCTAAGTGGTTAATTTTTCATCCTTTTTCTTTACATCTAATTGCTTTCAATTAGTATTGGATTTAATTTTGATTGCTACGTAATTATTTATCTTATAGATGTTCAAAGAGAATTAATAATTTTAAGGACCTTGAAGAGATCATAATTAGAATAGCTGTCTCGACGCACACATATTATTGATTCTAAAATAAAAAATATTTTGTTTGAAATGTATTAATCTCTTCAGTTTTTCCGGATTTATGATAATAATTAATAATAATGATAGTTTTAATAAAAGCAAAATAATAATAATTCGAAACAGATAGTTATTAACAACGAAAATAAACTTAATTAATAAAAATATTTGATTAATTCAATTAAAAAATATCATTATATGCAGGGTTAGGCAAATGTATGGCTCCATTATAATATCTTTGATATGACTACTTAGATTTTAATACCATTTTCCACATTTAATTAAATGCAAATCGGGGATCCGATGAGTATATTTACATCCTAATCAGACTTCCGGTTTAGACGGAAACGATGTGAGATTTTTTATTTTAATAATACCATATGAGCAAAAATTATTTAGATAAGGGATGGCCATGGTTGAGAGGATCACTGTCTTTGATAGGTTAAACTTGTTGCTGCCAACGTTAGTTTTGATTTGAAGTAATTGCAATTATATTGATTATGTTAGCTAATCAGCTTGTCAAATTATTTATTGAAACTGACATTTAATTCATAAAACTTCAAATCGAAACTGACATTTAATTCATGTCAAATAAAACTTCAAATTGAAATTGACATCCAACCAACATGTAGAATCAACAACAGGCTGAACCTATCAAAGACAGTAATCCTCCCAACCATGGCAATCCCTATCTAAATAATTTTTGATCATATGGTAATAATAATAATAGTCTTTATTATCCAACAGATACAAAAATCCACTTAAAGGATAAAATCAAATTACAAAAACAAAAAACATATTGTAATGATTTTTTCCCTGAAGAAATAGAAGATTATTTTGAACGATATATTTTATTTATGTACATTTATTTTGCAGGATATTTATATATATATATATATATATATATTGAAAATTATGTTATTTAAATGTTTGGACCGATTCTTTTGAACATAACTGTATATTTCTGAAAAGTTTTATAGTTCTTATGAGGGATTTTTTTTTATTCACGTATAAGATATTTATTGAAATAAGGTTTTGGAGGGAATATTCATATTCATGTTTGGTGCGCATGATTGGTTTTCAGACACGCGTATTGCAGTTTGTATCTGTTTAACGTTTGATTTAGGGGTTAACGTAAACAATTAAAACATAAAATTTTTCCATCCTATTTAATTAGGTTTATGTTTGTTCGCGAGTCAGAGGGGGTTTTTCTCTATGTGCGAGTAAAGTTATCACATATACTGTTTCCTCCTAGTTCGAGTTTATTACACTTGAGCTCTCTTTACATTCTGTAAAGGGTTTTTTTTTTTTTTTTTTTGTAAATAAATGTTAAGGAAAACTGATTTTTATTAATGCTGTGTTGAATTTTTCTTTCCACGATCTTGCTTGAACGAAAGCAAGATCTGAGGTACGAAGATCCCAGCTAGAAGATTGGACGACTGAGTTTATCCGGACATTTGTTGTGAACTGCATTTATAAGCAAAGGCACAGTTCACAGCAATATGTTGCAGTGAAAATTCATTTACACATTTAAATCCTAAAATAAACAAAATGACAAACTAACTTATTTATTTTGTAAACGGATCTTCACAATATCCATTTGCGTTTTTTGCCATATGGACCATTGGGGCCTTAGCCATAACATTAGTTCTAGTACGAGGAAATGAAAATGTAGCCGATCAACGGGTGCCGTAATTCGGTACAAGAAACTGTACTTCATCGAGTAAACACAAAGAATCAATTTTGTTTGTAACAACTTTGATTAAAAGTTGGCACTAGAAACATTCCTCCGTTCCGTCAACGACCCCATGCCGTACTCGCTTAAACGGTTATTGTAGTCTACACCACGCGGTGGATATATTCCATTAGTCTTGAACTAAATATATTTCAAGAACCTCCTTTGAATTCTTTCCAACCCCAGTAGCTGGTAAGTATATATGGGATACCATACGACAGAGGCATATTCCAGTTTAGACCTGACCATAGTAAAATATAACATTTTTAGTGTAAACACGTTACAGAATCCTCTGCACGTTATAAGGAAGCCTAAAGCTCGAGAAGCAAAGTTGCAGATTGCTTCTATGTGTCCAGTAAATTTAAGTTGTGTATCAAATAAAACACGTAGATCTTTTACTTCTAGTTTCCATGGAAGCGATCTTAAAGCTTAAATGAAACATCCTGTATATTTTACGAATTTCAATAGAACTCTGTGTTGGGAGTTCAGGAATAATAAGGTTTGGTGCCCTTTTGTTCAACAACGACAAAGATATTTAATTAAAACTGATATTTTGAAATCATATTTATGTCTAGTAAGCCATGACTGACGTAAACTGTCAGAATTAAAAGCGAATTACTTTTCATTGGGATTTGTAGACGTCCAAATATTAATAATGGTTCAAACTAATTGAAAAAAAACGTATTGAAATTCTGATTATGCCTGGTTTTCGTGATCGCGTCAGAAATCATGAAGGAGTATGCGATTTATTTAACAATTTGCATTAAGATCGGCATTCAATATCACCAACTGTCGTTATTTAAACTTTGAGAAGGTACAACTTTACCGAAAATGTTAGAAGTTTACCGAAAAGCGGATGTCACAATTAATGAAGTTATTGCTTAAGATATTGCTATAGCATTAGAAGAATTACCACAAACTTCCACTATATTCCTCGCTCTAAACTATAAGTTGCCGATCAGTAGCCATAATATTGAAGCACGAAAAATATCATCCGTATAAACCACATATAGTGTAAGAATTATTGGACGGGGATTATGATCGTAAAATTGAATTTTGCGAAAGAGTGCTTATTATACATAGAATTTGCTGTTTTCCGGCGAGGCTACTTTATGTTTGAATAGTACCGTTAATCGCCATAACTGTTGGTATTGGTCAATAGATAACCCTCATTGGATGCTAGAAATGCATACACAACATCCGCAGAAATTCAACGTTTGGGCTGGTATTTTCAGAAACCGTATTATTGGACTTTTTTTCATTCATGGTACACCAACTGGACCGAGATATTTAGATATTTTACGTGATCAGTTTGTTTCTAATATTGAGGAAGATGAGAAATTATCTCCAATAATATGGACCACTCCCTCACTGTGCCCTTCATGTTAGAAGGTTTTTAAAGGAAACATTTCCAGATCGGTGGATTGGTCGTAGAGGATTCACTAAATGGCCTGCATGGTCTCTAGACTTAAATCCCGTAATTTTTTTCCTTTGGGGGTCATTTAAAATCTATGTTTTATATTAGACGATCGCATAATCTGGACGAGTTACGACAGAGAATAATTGAGGAAGTGCAATTAAGTCGTGAGGAGGCTTTGGTAGATTGTCATTCGAGGATTTGTTCACAGACTTGCATATTGTCAAGAAGTGAACAGTCATCATTTCGAAAACTGTCTTAACTGATATTGATTTTGTTTATATTTTTTGTGTTGATTTTTCTTGTTCTCAATAAAATTTACGTTATTAGATTTAATTTAATATCTTTGTCGTTGTTAAACAAAAGGGTGCCAAACCTTATCATTTCTGAACTCCCAGAGCTGAGCTCTATTGAAATTCGTAAAAATATACAGGCTGTTTTATTTAAAATAAAAAGTTATCATCGCTTCCGGTTAAATCGGGAGTCTGATTCGGATGTAAATATACTCACTGAATCCCGGATTTCGATTTAATTAATTGTGGAAAGTCTTATTAAAATCTAAGTACCATTCAAAGATATTCGAATGAATCCATACATTTGTCTAACACTGTATAATGAAATTAAAGATTAGATGTATGACAAACCTTGGACACATAAATAAATAGCATATAAATTCAATTGAATTCCTTACATATTGTAATGTAGCCCGGTCCTGCAGGGGCTACATCGCTGCGTTGGTACGCAGATGCGTTGATGTATTAAATAATATGCAGATAAAGTTGGTTTAACATCGTATAATTAGATAACACTTATAAAGATGTAACATATACTATATACATAACTGTTAATAGGACAGTAGTCGAAAGGAGAGATCTATCTCGCACTCGCTATATCGTACTGACTATCCAGCTATGTCTGCTCCCTCTCGTTCTCTGATAGAACGTCTTATATACATTAGAGTGCCCTCCTTTTGACTATGTCCTTATTTAACTATAAACAAGAGGTGCAAGTGTGCAACTTGTAATTGAGAACGCTTGTGTCTAATAAAACAGATGGACCGAGGTCATGTTTTTGAATACATTACAAATAAGACCAGGGCCGCACTTTGACTACATCAAGTAATACAAACATTACCCAATTAGGTTATCGTACCTGACACCCAGCGAGAAAGAAAAAAACAACAGGATTTGTTTGATTTTTTTTTTCTAGAAATTTCTATACCTACTTATGTTTACTTATTTACTAAATGCAGATATAACTTACATTATTACATTTACTTATCTTCTAAATACTCGACATTTATTTGACACTACTATCTATCTATTACAGATGTTCGGTAAAATTATTTAACGTTATTACACAGAATAAAATATTTTTATCTATATATCACACATATAAATATTAAATCGTAAAAGGTAAAATAGTAAAATTGTATAAGTAAAATGATAAATATTAAATGGTAAGTTTTAAATGGTACATTTTAAATTGTAAAATTGTATAATGATAAATAGTCTAAGGTAAATAGTGAAATTGTATAAGGGCCATTGTACACTGTCTCAAGTTTGTTTGCTTAAATTTCTATCTTCATAACATGTAGTAGTAATTTGGAAAAGTTGACTTATTACTAGAGCTGAGGATGTTTGCGGTATAACCATGGTTATATCATGTAACCATAGTAAATTACTATGGTTACATGATATAACCACGGTTATACCGCAAACATCCTCAGCTCTACTTATTACGTAGTTTTGCAATTCTTGTCTTTTTTTTAAATTTTTCGCATTCGATTCTTGTTTACGATTCTTGTATTACGTAGTTTTGCAATTCTTGTCTTTTTTTTAAATTTTTCGCATTCGATTCTTGTTTTCAATTCTTTTTGTTCGCTTGACTGTTTGTCTTTAATTCTTTGTGCTTGCTTGTTTGTCTTCAATTTTTTGTGCTCCCTTTCTTCATATATATTTTAAAATAATTAAACTCTCTCTCTCTATTTTGCTCTATAGCAAAAAAATTATTTCAGGAAATCACTCATTTGTGTATTTTCCTGGACAACACATATTTCGTGTATGTCATGTTTCGCGAAGCCATTCTAGACTACAGTAAGGTTGCACGTGCTGCTGTTCCCTTATGCTGTATGCCCTTATCTTCAATTCAGAAAATCTAGAGACCAGTTAACAAAACACATTTTCGTTAAAACTGTAATCTCTTAAAAAAAAAATTATGAGAGTGTTTTCGTCGTAAGGACCATTTCCGTGAAGTGCATGCTTGCTTCATTACGACTTTGGGGCGAATTGAAGTTTTTTTTGCCTTTCTCGTCACTTGGAATTCTCTTGATTCGGTTGGTTTCATTTTCGACAGTTCCATAACCCTAAGATGATCAGTCCTGTAGTTGGTGGAATCTGTAGTTGTTGTCGGTTTCGTAATGGTACGATCGATAGGTCTCTGTCGTCTATTGGGTACCTGACGTGATAAGGATGCTATCGGTCGTCCCGTTACTAACCTTTACATCATTGGAATCAACTTCTGTTAGTGATAAGGCGTTTGCAACAAAATTTTTGGAATTCTTTGTAAATAAAATTAATATCATGCTCCTCGTATATTAATGCGAAATATTTTTCGTTTGCGAAACTTTATGAATGCGTTTAAGTCATACTTTGTTCAATGTCACGTATGTAATCGTTTACAAAATAAATGATGTGCATTTTATACGCACTTGACCTTGTCAATATCTAAACTAATTTTATTCCGATGTTTATTTCCTTCCGTACCGATGTTTATTGATTCAACATATTATTGTTTATGCACATGTTTTTGTTTATGCCTTTGTCTGAGTAAACAATTTTTAAATATCATATTCGTTGTGTGGCGCCTATTTAGAAAGTAAAACGTATGCATTTTAATGTATGTATGCAATGTACGTAATTGAATTTAAAATGTATCATGTTTTCGTTCCGTTTTAGATAGGCGGCTTTCTTTAAGAAAGTGTAGAAACTTCTCGTGTACGGTGAATAACAAACTTGCGACAGGTTTTTGAAGTGAATTTTTCGGCCATATGTAATGCTTTTACAATTGCATTATACATTATTAACTTTAAATAAACTTGACCTTAGAATAAAATGTAACAGTGTTACGCTCTTTACATTCCGTTGGCGTAAGCATTTGTCGAACATAAACAAACTAATATTATTTTTTACAATATGAGAAACATTTCCATTATTGAATATGTATGTACACAGTTTGTGTATAAAATGTCTATGCCTTGTTTAATCACTTTTTAAACACTGTAATTGTCTTTTAAAAATACCTGCGTCTTCTGATGAAGTCCGAGAGTGGCTGGGCTGGCCTGTGAACGGCTGCGGGTTGCTTCCGCTTGCTCCTGGCTGGGAGTGACTTCTTCCCTCGCCTAGTTTCCATTTTATCTTGTTTAATGGTCTGTCATATTTCCGCTGGTTCGTTCCAGTCTTTCCACTTAGCTTATTTGGTCGTAAGTGTCTGGCCTGGTCGCCATGTGAGGCCTTAACTGGCTGGCAGGATCGCCATGTAATGTCTTAAGTGGCTGGCAGGGCCTTAAGTGGCTGGCAGGATCGCCATGTAATGTCTTAAGTGGCTGGCAGGATTGCCATGTAATGTAGCCCGGTCCTGTGGGGGCTACATCGCTGCGTTGATACGCAGATGCGTTGATGTATTAAATAATATGCAGATAAAGTTGGTTTAACATCGTATAATTAGAAAACACTTATAAAGATGTAACATATACTATATACACAACTGTTAATAGGACAGTAGTCCAAAGGAGAGATCTATCTCGCACTCGCTATGTCGTAATGACTATCTAGCTATGTCTGCTCCCTCTCGTTCTCTGATAGAACGTCTTATATACATTAGAGTGCCCTCCTTTTGACTATGTCCTTACTTAACTATAAACAAGAGGTGCAAGTGTGCAACTTGTAATTGAGAACGCTTGTGTCTAATAAAGCAGATGGACCGAGGTCATGTTTTTGAATACAATACAAATAAGACCAGGGCCGCACCTTGACTACATCAAGTAATACAAACATTACCCAATTAGGTTATCACAATATAATGGAATTTTTTACATTTACTTTTAATATATACTCGTATATGTGTAACGTGCATTCAAAAACTTTTCTCATTAGAGACGGTCATGCTCATTCAAAATTATACGTTTGTGACAGATTATGTGCACTGTTACCAACCATTATCAAAAAGCATGGCCGTCTCTAATGAGGAAAGTTTTTGAAGACAATTAAAAAAAAAATAATAACTATGTACGAATTGGTTATTGTAGTTAAATGTGCGTAGGTAAACATATCTGTTAAATCTCAAACAGGCAAATAAATATTCGACAATGTGTTATTGAGATTTAAGATTTTAATACACAAATTTTAAATACTTATTCACGTACGATGCTCGTTTCGCCAGTTGAAAAAGAAGTTTTACTGTAAACCGGAATGGAGAAACAAAATCGGAAATTAAATTTGCAATTAATGAATTACTGTGGTAATAAAAGAAATGATTATTTACAGTGACTGAGACTGGATGGAATATGAAAATGAAACAAAGATTCTTTGCTTTAACGGTTTATTAATTTCGGGTGCGAGACTAACTGGATTTGCACAAAAACGGGGCCCTTCACAGACGGCGCTGTGTGGGAGATGGGTAGCTGTCGAACGGCGGAGTGTGATCAGGATAAAGAAATTACCAGAAAAAATTCGGTTCAGTGAGGACTTCAACCCTCGACGGCGTTAGAGTAGCCTTCTCGTGGTCTCACTCGAGATAGGAGCTTTCCCTACTACCAAAGGGCCTCTATATGTATAAGTCTGTCAGGTCAATGGCTATCGGAGATACGGCAGCAGGGCCAAAGTCCGCCACCATAACAGCGACCGAATTGAGGCTCAATAACGTAAAATGTGGTCTTATATATGGTTTGCATTGTCCGAGAAATCCCGAACACGAGTAGCCTATGTGATTATTACACATTATCTACAGTAAATAAACACCTGGACAAAATTAACGTATCACTTATAGAAAGTGACAAAATTCTCCAAAAACCTTTATTATTGAAATTATAACGCATGAATTGTAAAAAAAAAACATTTTGACTACTTTTAACAACATTTTCAACGTGATACAATATTAATTTATCAAAAATGTTACAGTAATCTCTAAACTTGAAGGCACAGTGAATATTTAGAAATTATAAGAAGTTCTTCTAAAATTAAATTGAACTTTAAAATTATAAAATTAATATCGGATATTGGCTCCCCTTGCTCTTATAACTGCTTGCATTCGCCTAGGCAAACTACTGATTAAGTTGTAGATGGTGGTTTGAGGAGTATTCTCTATAGATGGTCTATGGGATTCATGTCCGGGCTTTTAGGTGGTCACCCCATAACCTGAGTATTCACCTCTCGAAAGTAGTCCATTACGCCTACAGCAACATGTGATCGAGCGTTATCTTGCATAAAGAGAAAGCGCGAGCGCCAAAACAAATTACTTCGTAGAACATTACTGACCCATCACTAAATGGATCGCTTGAAGAGATATTGTAGTCAGCAAACCACTAGGTGGTCTTTTCCAAAAACGCTCACATCCATCTGTTGACTTCAGACTGATTTGTATTTCATCTGAAAACAACACTTGTTTCAGACGTCAATAGTCCAATTTGCATGAGCTCTAGCAAAACACAATCTAGCAACTCTATGTTGCCGGATGAGCAGTGGCACAATTTCTGGTCTTCTACTCTTTAATGCTGCTTGATTAAGCCTTCTTCTGACTGTTTTTGTATAACAATATTGTCACACTTCATAGATTGTGCTAGACTATTTGACCAAGAATTGTATACGCTGCATACACTGTTCTACAGCCACAGTATTCGCCTGATTTTAGCACTTGTAACCTTTTTTCTATTTTTATGGATAAAAAGCCGCAATTTGATACAGTTGTGGATAAATAGAGAAGCAAATATCGAAATCTGGTATAGAATATACCGGAAATCGAATTTCGAACTCCTATAAATATTGAAAAAAAAATGTTGATATGAGGGACAAACTGAAATTATTGAGAATAAAAAACATGGTCAATATTTTCTAGGACTCTATTTTCAATATATTCAAAGTAATTCCCTTCAGCAACACTTGACCATTCCTTCTTTCTACTGTTTAAAAGCTCCCAACCAATCTTCTTTCAGAATACCTTCATAATAAGCGTGAACTGTGGTATCAATCTCTTTCACAGATGAAAGCTTCTACCTCGAAAATTGCGTTTAAGCCCAAAAAATAGCCAAAAGTCACATGTTGCTAAATCAGGTGAGTACTATGGGATATGTCATATGGGACGATGCATTATCATGGTGTCTGGAACTCTATTGAACACTTCAGGCAAACATTTTTCAGTGTACCACTTATCTGTAACTATCTTTTGTCCATCTAGCTTAATTGCATTTACTAAGCCCGTACATTTGAAGAATACCGCATGTATAACATTTTTCATAGCTCGCTTGTTCTTAGTCATTGTAGGAGTTTCCTTATCTTCGTGAATCTATACGCGACTCTCTTGGCGGGCAAGAAGGTCGAAAATGGGAATCTAGGTTTCGTCATCTGTCACTATTTTGGGAAAAATTTGGTGCCCGCTGTTATTTAAGAAATTTAACATTTCATAGTTAATTCTTACACGCTCTGCTTTTTGGAAGTCAGGAAGGTGATGCGGCACAAAAGAATAAGTAGCTGAGTTATAATGAACGTAAGTTCAGCAACAAAATGTCAAATGACAGATAAATAATTGCTCTTAATAAACACTTGTTGTTTGTTGTTTTTTACAGTCTACTAGATTTTTTTATTCTAAATAAATTCAGCTTATTCCTCCTATAAGTGTATTGTTTGCGACTGGAACTACTGCGAAGGAGATTCAATGATTTTGAAGGGCAAATAAATACTAATAAATACATTTTATTTAACCAGACCTGATACTTTTTGTTCACAGCAATACTTCAGCTTTAATTAATGTAAATTTGTCTTCTAGCAAATACTAGATCGGGCATGGCTATACGCGATAGTTTTGTGAATTAATGTAACTAAAAAACAAAACTAAGTATCATTGGAGTGACAGGATATTTTAAAAAGCTCATCATTCCTTAAGTTATTATTAAATCAATAATTCGGTTTTTATTAAAGTCTTGGGGCAATAATATTTTAATAAAAACCTTATAAGTATGCAGATATAACCTCTTTTACACAAGTTTTCGACAGCTTCCATGGTTCAGACCTTCAATAGAAGCGAATTTAAAAGAAATACGTGCATGAAAACATATAAACTGTAAATAATTAGATCGATTCTGCTTTTACAAGATCCATAATTTAAAATTTTGATTTTACTAAATATATGATCGTAAAACGACAATTGTTTCGCCAACCTGATCATTTGTGTTGTATGGAATGCGTTGGCGAATTATGTGTAGTTATGTCTGTGTGGGGCATAAAGATCTCCAACAGAATATATACTAGAGTACGAAGACATACCAGAAGAAACGGCGATCAATATTAAAGGAACGCCGATTGCGATAACAACACAAGAAGTTCGTAAAGTATGCTCTGAAGTAAAAAGTAGAAAAGCCGCAGGGTTAGGAGGTATTCCACCCGAACTTCTGAAATATGGATCTGAAAAGTCGTATAAACATTTAACAGAATTGTTCCAGAAGTATGTTAATGGTACGATAATACCCGATGATTGGAATATGGCATGCATATCAACAATATATAGGAAAGGGCATAGGGATGTATCTTAAAATTACCGTGGAATATCAGTCACAGGTTTTATCCGTAAACTGTTTAGTAAAATTCTAAAGCAGAAGCTAGAAAGTGAGTATAAAGGTCTGGAAGCCGAAGAACAAGCTGGCTTCAGAGCAGGTAGATCAACATCGGACCACCTCTTCTTCTGTGTCACCCAAGTTATAGAGAAAAGATTACCAATTAACCAGGAAATACATTTACTCTATGTAGAACTTAAAAAAGCTTACGACAGCATTCCTCACTCACGACTTTGGGAAACGCTGAAAAATACATATATCGACAATAACTTGATCAGAGCATTTTAAAACCATTATAAAAATGCCCAGGCCAGAGTAAAGATAAAAAAGAAAGCAACCAACGCATTTAATATAACCAAAGGGCTCAAGCAGGGATGCTGTTTCTCAGTAACATAACTTAAAATATTTAGAACATCCTTAAGAACCTGGAAACGAAAGTGTAAAAGTATGGATATCCCATTGGCAGAAAGAAATATATACACACTATGTTTTGCAGTTGACCAAATAGTGTTAGCTTAAGATGTGGACGGCATAGAATATATGACGCGCAAATTGATCGAAGAATATCGTAAATGGGGTCTAGATGTGAACAAAGAAGAAATAGGTGGCGTATAAAGAGACCCTATCTTAAATTATGAACAAAAAAATTAACATTGCAACACTTAGAAATATCTGGGACTGTATTACAGTTATACAATATAGGAACAATGAGGCTAGAAATGCCATAACTCACTTAAATGGTATTCTTTGGGATGAAAAGATCCCCCCAAAAAATAAGTTCCTCCTAATATACCAAACAATTGTTAAAACCATGGTATCTTATAACTCTGAAGTCTTGCCACTTAAAGATAAAGCAATAAAAGCTTTGGTGGTAACAGAAATCGGCCTCTGGAGAGGCGCTGTAGGTAGATCTAGAAGGGACGGAGTCCGAAATAAGAGAATAAGAGAACTTATTGGAGCTAGTATACCATAGTAGACGATATCAAAACGAAACAACTTCAATGGTATGGACACAGACGACAGGTAAACGACTACCCAAACTAGCAGAACTTGGAGGGAAGAAATCGACAAGGAGCTAAAAGCGAGAGGGTTGGAAAAGAATTTATGGGAAGACAGGGACCAATGGAGATTGGGCATCGGAAGACGGCGGAGAACATTTTAAACCGATACAGACATAATTGTATATAATTCGTTAACACAAATTAGCAGGTTTCTATAGTTTCTTACATAGATTAATTTTTATTATCCACAGAAACTTATGAAAAAGAAGTAAATAAAATCAAACAAATTGTAATCAATAACGGTTATACTCGTGCAGATACTAAAATTGAAAATATGCTAACAAAAAAAGTATTAAAAAAAATCTCCATGGTATAACCTGTAGTAAAGACCAAAATTAGTAAATACAAACATACACTGCCAATGCTAATAAAGATATTTAAAAAGACTAAATATTAAGACGTTTTTCAAACCAAATATAATCTATACAAATACACAAAAACAATAAATAGAACAGATAAAAATTAAAAACCTGGAGTGTAACGGGTGTTCATTTGAAAAGTCAATCTAGTAGCATGTGATTTACTGAGAACATTTTGAAGTATGTCGTACATTAAAATTTACTACTTAACCTACGAAGTCGTATATTTTGACAGTGTCATACATACAAATAAATAACAAATAATAGGTATTTATTGAAAACTATAACAAATGTTGAAAATGTTGTCCTTCAAGATCAATGCACTTTAAAATCCTCCGTTCAAAATTTCTGATGATATTCTGCCCACATTACTGGATTGTTTTTAATTTCCATGAAAATGTTGTCCTTCAAGATCAATGCACTTTAAAATCCTCCGTTCAAAATTTCTGATGATATTCTGCCCACATTACTGGATTATTTTTAATTTCCATGCATTTCTGTTCGATTCTCTGTAGCATATCATTCAAATTCAATATAGGTGTTCGAAATATGTTATTTTTTAGATAAGGCCACAAAAAGAAGTCGCAAGGTGTTAAATCGCATGAACGTGCAGGCCAGGCAATTTCAGTATTTCGACTAATTATACGCTCATCAAAAAATTCTCTTAAATATTCCAAAGATTCTGCAGTACAGTGACAAGGTGCTCCGTCTTGTTGGAAATATGCATTTTGAAGTTCATCATCATGCAACTGATTGACAAATGGTTGTAAAATTTCCGTACGGTACCTTTGAGCAGTTAACGTTCCCTGAAAAAATATTGGTCGAATGAGTCGCCTTTGGCTTATCGCTGCCCAAACACCAATTTTCTCTGGATGTAGCGATTCCTCATTAATTACATGTGGATTTTAACTACTCAAAATTCTTGTATTTTGTGAATTTAGGTATCCCGTTTTATAAAACCATGCTTCATCAGTAAAGATGACTCTTTGCGAAAGTTCTCCATTATTGTTCATATTTACAAACCAATTACAAAACTGTAGTCTACGTGGGTAATCAATTTCTAACAATTCTTGTACTGCTGTGACACGGTATGGATAAAGTTGCATATCTTTTTTTAATAACTTGTGAGTTGTACCAACAGAAAGGTTTATTTGTTGACTCAAATGTCGAACAGATGTTTGTGGTTCATTTTCCATTATTTCTTCAACACGATTGACAACTTGAGGTGTACGATTCTTAACTGCTCCGCTGCCTGATTTTCTTAAGAGACTACCAGTTTCAGAAAAAAGTTTTAAATTTCTATCCAAAGTATTCTTAAATTGTATATAATCTATTACAAAATGTGGAAACTCAACTTGAAATTCTACCATGCAATCTTGAACTGAATAAACCCATAAACCATGAATTTTATTACCACTTCGAAAATAAGCCTGGACTAAAAAAAATTTATGTTCTAAAGTGAAAGCCATTTTAAAACTGAGAAGCAATTTATTTAAACCAGAATCGACGCACGATTATTCTATGCACTAACTGATATTTGTGATTGACATTATCAAATGTCATATGGATTTACGTTTACGGAACAACAAACACATACTAATATATTTGCGTCTTATTCTATCAAAATTTCAAAGTAACCTAGATTGACTTTTCAAATGAACACTTGTTATAAGTCAGTGTGTGGATTCTTTGAAAAACATATTGTTGATAATTGTTCTTTGTTTTAAAACAAAAAAACAATATTTCACTCTTGTCAATCATATAATATAAGAAAACCACATTAAATAATGATTTTCAAATTCTACATTTAGAAATTATCGGGATGAAATTTAATTTACTGGAAAGCCTATAAATTAATAAATTTAAAGTTTTACCTATCGATCAGTTGGATTTAAATAAGTCAAGTTTTTTAAATTTATTCATTTAAAGCCACAATTTAGACGATAATGAAAATGCAAATTTAGTTTATTAATATTTTTTTTTGTAATCACGTTTCCGAATAGTATGAAAGTAAGGATGACCAGCTGGGTCTCATTTTTGCTCTAATAATAACGTAAATTCTTATATTTTATAGACCTTGTAAAATAATATTAACCTATTTGAATTTATGTATACTCATATTAGTTTGTAACTTGCTTTAGTACGAACCACTGTGTTGGCCAAACAATTGTCGTTCTACGATCACTAATTAATGAAGTGAAGATTTTAACTATTAATTTTATTTTGATTTATTTATAACTATATACATACACCTTTATATTCTAACTGTCGTAATGTTGTCCTTGAAAGTTTTCGTTTAAGATTAATGCCGACAGCCAAATATCGTAACTCGTTCCACAGGCGCGGGTCTAATGATAACTTATGGCCTTACAATGCACCCCGTAATTTGTGTTAAGCTGTTGGAGGGTGCTAAGGCATGCATTATTAATTGTTTAACGGCCACTAATGCCTGTTTGCGAGGGTGGTTTGGAAACTACGTGGCCTAACAAAGGAAACGCAAGTTTTTTTGACAAAAAACATTTTATTTTCCAATATAGTCCCCTGCTCGCTCAACACACTTATTTCAACGATATTCCAAATTAGTAATGCCTTCATTGTAGGTCGTTGAATCCAAGTCCTTGAAATAATTATTTACAGTAGCGATTACCTCGGAATTAGACGAGAGTCTCTTATCGCCGAGCCATTTTTTCATGTTTGGAAAATGATGATAATCGCTGGGAGCCAAATCTGGGAAATCTGCAATCGCAGACTTGTGGGTGGGTCCGTTATCCTGATGGAAAAGCACTTTCTTCATTGCCAAATGAGGCAGTCTCTCTTTGATTTTGTCGCTTAATTGTTGCAACAAATTGGAATAACACTACCCATTTATTGTTTTCCCGTTTTCTAAATAGTCGACCAAGATAATTCAATGAGAATCCCAAAAAAACAGTTTCCATAACCTTTCCTGCTGAAAAAACCGTTTTTGCCTTCTTTCATTTTTGCTCCGGTGTGAGTAACCGCGGCATCCAACACGCCGAATATTTTTTCATTTCCAATTATTCATTTAAAATTCTGTGCACACTGTCATTTGAGATACCTGCAATGTCTGCTATATCGCGCAGTTACTCGACGGTCGTCTAAGATGATACGGTGGACTTTTCATATCTGGAACAGTAACAGTTTTTGGACATCCACTACGGGGTTCATCATTTGTGCCAATACGACCACGCTTAAATTTGGCAACCCAGTTTTTAACCATTGAAACCGAAGCAGCAGATTCTAATAGTGTTGAATTCAACTGTCCTTTGATTTCGGCTGGTGTTAAGCCTTTCAGGTAAAAGTATTTTATCACTACTCTTAACTTAGTTTTTCAATTATTACGAAATTACACGAGACGTTCACTTTGGCGTACTGTCAAAAACAGACTAATTGACAGATCGCTCTGTACTGCCATATTTAACCTAGTAAAGGATGGTTCTACAGATTGGTAATGAAGATTAGTGAAAATTCGCGCCATTTATGTGCTAGACTACGTAGTTTCCGAACAATCCTCGTAGATATCTTTAACAATTTTCTTAGTAAGAATGTTCTTTGTTAATTGTTTTTAAAATACTTTCCGTTTCTAGGAAATGATTCACGACTCTATGGATATAGCGGTTAAATTGTCATAATTAAATTCTTAGACCGGAAGCTGTTCGCTTGGTTATTGAGACATAAAATAACGGAATAGCTCTATTCGCCATAGGCTTTGCGGTGTTCGTTTCCCAAATAACTTTTGTAAATAAACTTCTTTTGTTGAAGAGACGACAATATTCTCTAAATTGTCTGGGATAACCGTTGAAACTTCGTTAAAACAGATTTTATATTAATAATTAAGTAATTTGCTTACTCGAAGAATGCCTGGGTATTTTTAGTGTTTGAAAGTTTTTAGAATACAAGTTGCTAAGTAAGTTAGAAAATAAAAAATACACAGGAGTATTTAGCAACATTAAATAATAATAAAAACGATTGGTAATTGTTCGTCCATAAAATTGGAAGTAAATATTGAAGCTACTAGTATTTCTAGTCATTTTAAGTATTATTGATTGCGTTAAATTTTTTAAATTTTCGATCAATATTATGTTACAATTAATTTCTAGTATTCCTGTTAACAAGAAGAATATATTTTACGAGAATCTATCTCACATTTATAGTTATAAAATTGTTTGGATAATGGACTGTCATCAGCGTCTACATTTTATGAATTTTATGCGTAGGGTCGCATTACGTGTGTGCTTACGGTTATTCGTTACAAAGTAATGGAAAGCTAATAGCAAGTTCGTAATTTACATTCGTCCTTTGATTCTATTCCATTTCATTTTGCTTTAGATTTTTTGAAGGATTATCTGTTGTCTTGATATTCTAATGTTTCTTTTTATATTGTTTATAAATCATTGCAGGCAAGAGAATGATTTGATTGGAAGCGAGACTCGAAATAAGTTAAGATCTTATGTTTCGATTATTTTTCAACACATTCCTTATTACGATTTTTTTGGCGGTTGCTGTATGGCCGTTGCGTCCTTGTCTATCCTACCGAACATGTGTGACTCGCTTTGTAGAGGGAATACAAGTTTGTGGGTAACTGCGTACACAACCGTTGAGAATCTCGGCTAGATAGGTTGTATTTGTAAAAATTTCATTTTGAAAGGTCTAGAGGCGTTGCAGGATCGCTGTATTAAGTGTATTAATTTAGGAGGAGAGTATGTTGAATAATAAAATATTTTGACTTTCAAATTTTGTTTGCTTCTATAGTAGGCTAAGAATTTTTCAATACATCCTCGTACATATATATCTTGATACGTTACCTGTTATTGCTAATTTCTCATAAGAGTATAATAATACTGTCCCACAGTTGAGGCGCCAATTTGATACGGGATTACTAAATACGTTTAGTATTAATAATAAGAATAATTCATTGATTCTTAATTAACTCCCCAATTGGGTGGCTAACTTGATACCTTCCGTTAGATGGCGCATATGTATATGGTGTATTAATTTACTGATCTGTAAAATTAACACTATTGTTGTAATTATTTGTAATACTTATTTTGGATATAAATGTAGTTTATTATCTAATAACAATATTATTAGAAATATCGATTATAAATATAGACTAGTACCAGATTTTTGAACTCTGTATATGTGGGATATGGCCTAGAAGTTTCCGGAAAAAAACACTATTACAGTAATTGATTTGATAAAATACCTTTAAAGGTTATTAAATAACTAAAACAATATATCAAAAGTAAAATTGTAAATGGTTGTTATAGGTAATTTTATAAGTAGGTAAATAAATTCTTAGTACGTTTGTAAGTCGTCGTAATACTAATGACATAAGTTAAATAATAACATGTGTACAATAACATTCACATACATATATAATTTAGATGCTCAATTCTTAAATAAGTGGCTTGGATATTTATTCTAGAAACAAGGTAGGTAAGTTAAATGAATTTTAAGTGTATTATAAACTAATTTCCACTACAAGATATTGAAATAGTTCTATTTTATTTGGTGTTATATTTAGATCAAGATCAATGACCTATGCATTGAAATATCTGTGATTACGTAGAAATAACGGATGGAAAAGTTCTACAAGAATTGGGGACAGGATAACGGTTTTTTCTATATTCTGGTTATAATGTCTATCTTGGTTCACAGGATGGATACAGGCTGGATCGACATTTGTTGAATATTTGGGATTTCTAACCTCTATCAGGTTATCTTGAATATTAACGTTTAAGGTAATTGCTTTGATTTTTAACGGTATTTTTTAATAATAATTAAAATGCGTCTTGCCTTTTTAACTTCCCGATGAAAAGATACCGTTTTTCCTTTGTTTTAGATCCATGGCAGGGTATTCTACTTATTTTATCGATAATTTCCAATATTAATTTATAGTTGAAGACTATTAATTTAAATATCTATTTTATTTCAATATGTTGCATAAATTATAACTTGATTTTTCCTAGCGTGCTTATTTTAAATATAAATTGATTTATATTTTATATTCCTTGATAAAGGCACATTTGCCGAAACATGTAGGTTTGTTTTAAATATACCGGGTGCGGCAATAGTGTGTCGGCGGAGCTTAGCATGAAAACTACTAAAGTTGTAACAATGAAATTTTACGTACACATGTAGTATGCTACAGTGCATTTTCTAATTTTATTTATATATTTACAGGGTGTTCCAAATTTCCGCAACCACTTTCAATTTTTTTTTTTTAAATAGATTGCTATACTTTTTTGTTATTATGATGATAGCCACCCAAATTATCTTTGCAATGATATGTGACAATGTGCACTTACAACTGTTAGTTTTGGTTTTATTGCAAATTTTGTTAAAATCTTAAAAAACAGTTGCAGCGTCTAACATTTTAAGTCTTAGCCTGAAAATGGGTACAGTGCCTCACGTAACTTTTTTGTTACCAATTTATGGACTAACACGTTATATGTTTTGAGGGTGAACAACGTGACAACATATACAGAGTGTTAAATATGTCGTGCCAAAGTTATCGAAGTTTAAAGGCTATTTTCTCTTTTGCTTTTCACAGATGAAGCAACATTTGCTAATTGTGGAATAACAAACAGAAAAAATTCTCATTATTATGACACTAGAAACCCTCATTTTGTGCAACCCATTTTATACCAACAAAAATGGAGTGTTAACACCTGGGGAGGCATCATAGGAAACACTATTGTAGGTCCATTCTTTTTTTAATAATACTTTAAATTGTGAAATCTACACAAATTTCCTACAAAATAATTTACCATTGCTGTTAGAAGACCTACCAGATAACGTCATAAGGAGATTATGGTACCAACATGATGGTGCACCTGCACATTACGGTGCTGCAGCAAGAACACATTTAGATAGGGTATTCACCAATAGGTGGATTGGGAGAGGAAGCTTTATAAGCTGGCCACCGCGGTCACCAGATCTAACCCCTTGTGATTTTTTTCTGTGGCCTACTGTAAAAAATATAGTTTACGAAACACCTCCTACAACGGCAGAGAACATGCAGCAACGAATCAGAAACGCTTTTCTTCAAGTAAGTGAAAACAACATGGCTGAAAATGTAAGTCTGTCGATGCAGAGGCGATTAAGAGCATGTGTAGAGCAGAATGGAAATATATTTCAACACATTTTAAATTAATTTTGTTTTATTATTGAAAAATTACAAAATGTAATTCTAAAACTAATAATAAAGAATTAAGAAACAGGTGTTTGTAAAAGTTACTTTGTTTTTTATCATTTCATGGCCAACCAACTATTAGATGCACCGCATATTGAATATTATAAACATAGGTATATCCCATTAAAGGGTTATAACTTCGAAAATACTAGAAATAAGTACTATGTTATTGGTACCATTTTAACGGCAATTTTACAAGGAATTTGCTGACTAATAAAAAAATTATAGGATCAATTTAAAAAAGAAGAGAAAATAGCCTTTAAACTTCGATAACTTTGGCACGACATATTTAACACTCTGTATATGTTGTCACGTTGTTCACCCTCAAAACATATAACGTGTTAGTCCATAAATTGGTAACAAAAAAGTTACGTGAGGCACTGCACCCATTTTCAGGCTGAGACTTAAAATGTAAGACGCTGCAACTGTCAAGATTTTAACAAAATTTGCAATAAAACCAAAACTAACAGTTGTAAGTGCACATTGTCATATATCATTGCAAAGATAATTTGGGTGGTTATCATCATAATAACAAGAAAGTATAGCAATCTATTTAAAAAAAAAAAATTGAAAGTGGTTGCGGAAATTTGGAACAGCCTGTAAATATATAAATAAAATTAGAAAATGCACTGTAGCATACTACATGTGTACGTAAAATTTCATTGTTACAACTTTATTAGTTTTCATGCTAAGCTCCGCCGACACACTATTGCCGCACCCGGTATATATTTTAAAGTAAAACCATACCTTAAATCGCCAACAAATTGAATTTACCGTAACATACAAAGGTCACGAGAAATAATTATCTATATATATATATATATATATATATATATATATATATATATATATCCTCCTCCTATATATCGTATCAATATATATACAGGGTGTTACAAAAATTTAGGGCTGGCTATACATAGACGGTTTATACAACTAAAAATAAGCAAAAAAGTTTAAATAAATTTATGTCCTAAAATGGTTCGTTACTGATTTACGGCCACTTGAGGTTTTTTTCTTTTTATTTTAGAAAAGGTTACAGAAAACGGAAGTATCTTATGTTTCTTATAGTAAATGTTCAAAATGACCTCCACGGGAAGCAACACAAGCTTCAGCTCGTCCTATCATGGACTGCCTCACGCGCTGAAAAATTCCTGGTGTATTTCGAATTTGGTGGCATCCATCTTCCACTCTACGTTGAAGATCTTCAATATTTTGAATTGGAGTAGAATATACCATAGACTTTAAATGTCCCCATACGTAAAAATCTATTGGATTTAAATCTGGAGACCGTGCAGGCCATGCTACAGGTCCACCGCGACCAATCCATCTTCCAGGATATACGGCATTTAAAAATTCGCGTGCTGTGTGACTGAAGTGAGCCGGTGCACCGTCGTGCATGAACCACATGCGTCCTCTAACATTTAGTGGAACATCGTCCAGCAAACCTGGTAAGTCGTTTTCTAAAAAATAACGATAATTCTGCCCAGTAAGTCGTGGTGGAAGTACAAAAGAACCAATCACAAATTCGTTAATAATTCCGGCCCACACACTAAATGAACACTGTGCTTGATGTCTGGACTGAACAATAGCATGAGGGTTTTCTTGTTGCCACTGGTGTAAATTATGAAAATTGACGATACCATCTCTTGTAAAGCCAGCTTCATCACTAAAGAGCACACACGACAGAAAGAGATGATCGGCGGCGCATGTCCGTAACAACCATACACAGCTTCTCGTGATGGGAAATCATTCTCACTAAGTCCCTGTACTCTTTGCAGGTGGTAAGGAAAAAGCTGATTAGTTCTTAAAATACGCCATACACTCACATGATCGACATCTTCCGCCAATGCGCCAATTCTTCGAGTACTAGCACCTGCATTTTCTTCAACACGATCCAACAAACGTTCTTCCAATTCCAAATTTCTTGTGGTTCGTGGTCTGCCGCGATCTCGGACTACTGGTTTGAATGATCCTGTTTCTCTTAATCTAATATGAAGCCTTTCGAAAGTTTTTTCATTTGGTAAACGTCGGTTTGGGAAATATTATGCGTAAAGTCTTCTTGATTCTGCTCTGTTGCAATGTGCCAAACCATACATTAAATGCCTGTCGGACATCTCTTCGAAAGAATAATCTACCATTTTTTACTATTAATTAGAAAACAGTACTAATCACAAATGACTTAAACAACTTTCACGACTGACAGCAAAAAACACGGACTGCCTACTGAATATGATTAACATAAGTTACTCACTTGTCGGCGACTTGTTCAAACATGCAATACGAACGCTTCGCGTCTGCGCGATAATTTGTGACGTGATACACACGTGTCGGACATGCAATACGAAAAACTTCAAGTGGCCGTAACTCAGTAACGAAACATTATAGGACACAAATTTATTTAAACTTTTTTGCTTATTTTTAGTTGTAGAAACCGTCTATGTATAGCCAGCCCTAAATTTTTGTAACACCCTGTATATATATATATATTGATACGATATATAGGAGGAGTTTTATAGCCTCACGTTGGTACGGCAAATGATATGTTATATTGCCTCCACTTTCGGGCGTCTAAATGATATGTTATTTGGGCTTCAAGCTCACGTTGCGTGCCAAATGTTATAATATAAAGGGTTTTAAGTTTCTTTTTAAGCATAGAGATTGTAACGATGTTAAAAATAATATTGTAATAAAATATACGAAGATAAGTGATATAAGATAGAATTCTACCTACCTTCGGTTACGCTTATTTCCATAAAAGTTAGATGTCACTCTAAATAGTGCTCGAGCGAATCGATTTACAATAAATTGATTTTACTTAATCGTAGTTAATTGGGCGCCAGATTATAGGCCAAAGGTGCTATAATCAATTTAGTTAATTACCTGCTGCTATGTGGTTCTCTATGTGGTTCGGTTCTTCTGTATAATACTTTGTGTTTTAAATGTGTACATCAATGCTTATTTTGTAACAGAAACGATGTTGATTCAAAAGTATGACTGTTTAATTAAAATATTCTAAATTCACAATAACAAACGAGATATTTATCTGAAGTAAAGCATAAATAAAAGTTTGGTTTCAAACTGAGTGCCTAACAGGTTTAAAATTAAACATAAATAGTATTATTATTATTATCTTGCAGCAAACTGAAGCAGCTGTTCTTACTACGCGCAGAACACGTACATAAACGTTATGTAATATTAAACATACGTAAAATCTACATGTAAATGAGTTTTACAATAAATCGATTAAATTGTGATAATTATGCCCTTGGGTTTAGTGCTAAATTATAGGAACGACCATTCAATAACAAGGTAAGGTTATAAAATAGATCTTTCTAAGTTAAATATAAATTAAATTGTATAAAATGTAAAGTTGGGTTATGTTCGTATTTTTTTATATAAAATATGAATTTTCATTAGGTATTTACTTGTCTTCCAGTAGTATGGTACGAGATGTTCAACGGTGCTGGGACTCGTATAGGATAGGAATAGATCAGGAATCTCTCGGTTTTTCTTCTGATAAATCTTCTAGATTACGGACTTTTATATGTTGTTCGATGAAATAAACACTTTCTGCAAATAACTTTCGTATTTTGAGGTGAGTCAGTATCGAATATACCATTTAAATTTAAATATTATATTTCGGAGAATTTTTAAGCGTTCTTTTTATATCGTCGTTGATTTATTTCTTCCAAGGATTCCCTCTTCTCTTGGAAGTGTTCAAAACTTCCTTCCAGGTCTTTTGTTGTTAAAATTGTTGTAAAAAGTTATTCTTATAGTGTAATTTTTACTAAAAAACACGCTATTTAATACAGGATAGTACCTTTTATCAGATATGAGATAGCTATAGACTATTTGTACGTTATTTAGGAGTGAAAATTTCAACTAAGGCGGTTTTTCATAATTGAATTAATTCGCGTGTGTGAATTAAACATTTACTTTGCACGAACTAGATTGAATTTAACGGTAATTGTTCATTAGACGCAACCACAACGTGTATTGTCTAAGTTGCTCGTTCATGTTGATTTATTGTTCGCTAATGCCAACTCTTGCGATTTACATAATGTATCCTAGTTGTTAGGGAAGCATTTTATTTAAATTCGCCTCAGTTTGTACACTAATAAATACACAGTGTGCCAGCTGGGTAGAACATTTACTATTATTACAAAATAATATGGAAATACTAGCCTTATGGGATTCCATACTTTAAAAATTCTGTACTGTGAAATCTAATTAAAGCCAAGCTTTTTTTTTATTAGATCAATGGATGGATTTAAAATTAATAGTCAATAAAAAAGGTTTGTTATCGAGTGTGATAAATGTCTCTACAAATAGTTATTTAGCCTTCAAAAGTTTTTCTTGCTTCAATCTTTATAAAACCTATAAAATGAATGCCAAGTTCTAGCGACAGAAAATATGCGATTGGCGCTAAAGTATCGAGTGTGTACATATATGAAGTATAAAACTGAATTTTGTCATTAATTAATTTATTGTTATTTCTAATTGTGAAAATGTCAAACATTTTGACGTTATTTTATTTGATTCCTTTAGTTTTGGATCATAGAAGTCGCATATAGTCCAACCGAGTCCTGACATCCATATTGGTGATACAGTATTATGTATACACTATCTTGTGCCAGTCTATTGAGGATCTGCTTACAATGCTTCACCAGTTTAGACCTAGTAGATGGATTCGTAATGGCTTTAACAGCCGCCTGACTATCACTGATGTTGATTTTTTTGTTTGCGCAGTTTGTTTCCTGAATTTCGTGGACAGGTTGCGACTGCAAACAATTCAGCCTGGCAAACCGCCATATGTTGCTCTAGACTGAATGATATCTTCCTTCTTGAGCACATGGATACAAGGATATGAGATTAAAGGCAATGAGACGACGAACTGGGCATGGAAGGATAGGCACTTCGTAGGACTAGATCCTGTATGTGTATCGTCAAGGATTACACTAGAAGGGAGATCTGGTTATGGCTAGAATGAGAACATACAAAAAAATGGAGAGTAACGGAAGGTCAACTTCATACTAAGACACTACTAGAGGAGCTTGGCGCTAGTAGTTGCTTTCAGTCAACCCAATTTGTAGTAACAAAAAGAAATCAAAATTATTACCGATATCATAATTGGATATTGGAAGCATCTGCATAGCATGGGATTGGCTAACGAGCCTTGGCGTAGGAGATGTGAAAAACAGAAGGAAACTAGCTTTCATGTAGTGTGCACTTGTGAAGAACTAAAGGACATAAATACTTCGGAAGATATCTATTGGCTCATAGGAGGGTACTCAAATTTCCCTTGAGGAGGAGGATAGTTGCTTTTATCGAGGACATAAGACTAACAGAGTGAACCTGAGCTGCGCTCAAGTGCCTAGACTTACTAGAGTCCAACTCAAAGAACTAGAAGGAGAAGAAGAAGCTTCCAACCAAGTATACTACGCTTCAGACTTTTATTATGTAACTATTGAATAGTAATAATTAATAATAATTAATTATATATTATAAGTAATTATATATTCCACTTAGCACCTGTATTTCACCTACACTATCAAGACAAAATTTTATAACCAGCAACGGATTAATGGTGAATACGAATAAAAAAATCTTGGAAAATTGTTCAATAGCTATTCTCAATTTAATTTCAAGATAAATTTGGTTGTATATTATGCATTCGAATATTTGACATAACTGGAACACAGAGATTTACCGATAGCTAGACATTAGTTTTGCATCCCCAAATTTACATTGTTAATGCTAGTGGTGTATTGGGCGTCAATCATTGTTGCATTATGTATGGGAGTTAATTATTATCGCGCTGGCTGAGGTTCCGGACTGGCTAATAGCGTTACTATTAAAAACAATAACTAATTAATGACGAATGGCAAAGGTGCATTATACATGAAAAATTGGGAGATAATTATAATAAAAAGAAAAAGAATAAGGTCATCCTTAAAGTTTTGTTTGTTCAAATGAAATATAAATTGAAAAAAAAATAGAATTAATGAAATGAAAGAAATATATATTCAAGTAAGAAAATAATTAAAACCGTTTTAAGCGAAGAAGTTAAAAAAGATAAATTACGAATGATATGTTTGATAGCGTTGATTGTGTACCGCGAACCCGATACACAAAATACTGAACACCAGGAAGAAAGTCTGTTATGAAGCCACTATGAGCACTGGAAACTAGTAATTAATTGTCAACTCTGCGTGTTGATTTTTAAAATATCCTGGCTTTTAAAATAATCGGTGGGATGAAGGGAATTTTAGTAAATTAGCGTTGGCAGTACAGAAAGGTTCCACCAGGATTAAGATAATTCAAAGGGCGATATAATTAAAAGGGATTGTGACACCGTTATAAACAATATCATTAAAAGCAGAGTTACGGAATAGTTATTTATGCACCAAGGGCGTTATGGGTATTATATTGCTCCGAGGTAGAGAACGGATCGATATGGTATTAAAATATAAAGAATTGGTAAAGAAAAAGTACTCAAGAAAGTGTATAATTATAAACATATTAATGGATATACACGTACGTATATGTATTCTCTACGTCTGTACTATATTAAATGTTTTACGCTTCTTTATTACTATCCACCATGATAGCATATGTATGTACATGCATAATATATTATTCTAACGTATACCGTTATGTAAGTACATTCTAATGCACTTAATCTATAAGTGGAGTTATTTTTATGGCCTTAAAATAATATCTATGTACCGAGTTTTTAAATTTTGGAGCTATTATGGATATTCTAATAATTATATTAAGTAATGAACTTCTAAAGTTATTAAAGATGAGGACTGTATTTCTTAACTACCCTTAATAATACTAGGTGCTACCCAGAAATCCCCAGAATGTGAAATAAAAACATTAAATTGTTCTTCCAACCTATTCCCTATCATTCCCTTCAATGTACTCACCTTACGCATGAATACACCGATCCAAACGACTTGTTCATGACTGGAAGCAGTGCTGGAAGTGTTGGGTTGTTAATGTGTTCAACAATGAGATTCGGTTTGGACCTCTTTAATCGTCTCAAAACTGCGGCTCCTGAGTTCCACTCTCAACTTCGGAAACAGGAAGAAGTCACAAAGGGCAGAATCTGGGTAGTAGGGAGGGCGGGGTGATACTGCCGTCTTCGTTGAGGCTAGAAACTGACGCACAACAAGTGACATGTGGGCTGGTGCATTGTCATGGTGGAGAATCCATGATTTGTTGCGCTAGTTGGCACGCCAGTTACATCAAATATTTTCTCTTAGTCGTCGAAGAACATCGCAACAAAATTATATTGAACTGTTGCACCTGGCGGGAGAAATTCTTTCTGCACGATGCTATCAGCATGCTCATTATTGGAGTCTTCCAATGCGATAACTGCTGCTTGGTTTCGGGATCACACCGGCATATCCATGATTCGTCGCCAGTAATGATTCTGGTACTAAAATTCGCATCCGTTTTGGCAGTTTCTTTGAGCTCCGTACACACATGAGCACGTTGCCGTTTTCCTTCAATGCTGAATAACCTTGGCACAAACTTCGCAGCAATACGCCGCATGTTGAGTTTGTCGGATAGAATACGTTGACCAGCGCCGTACGAGAAGCCGACAATGTTACAAATGTTATGAACTGTCCTCATTCGGTCTTGCAGGATAGCATCACTCTCTTTTTCCACACTTTGTGACATGTTTGTGACCACTCATAAGTTTGCGTCTGGCCTAAAGCATTCTTACCAAACGCTTGTTTAAGCATTCTTAGAGTTTCCGCTGTCGTTTTATCAAGTTTGAATCAGAATTTGATGCATGTTCTTTGCTTTTTCACATCGGACATTATGAGAGTTTAATAATTAATATAGTGGTAGTCGGATTAACCACAACCCCACCCTAAATATCTGGCCGTAACGTTAGATCGGTCTCTGACATTCCAGTGGCACCTCTATAAAACTAGTCAAAAGGTGAAGACCCGCAATAATATACTACATAAACTTGCCAGAAATTCATAGCGAGTGAATTGGGAGACCCTGCGAACGGCAGCCATTGCATTGGCTTACTCTCATGCTGAATACTGCGCTGCTGTTTGGCATCGTACTCTCACACCAAGCTGGTAGACATACAACTCAACGATACAAGGAGAATCGTCACCGGTACTGTTAGATTCACTCTTAGTCTCTGGTTACCGATTCTTTTTAACATTGCACCGTTGGATATCAGACGTCTCGCTGCGGCACAGTATGAATGAGATAAGATTTCCAAAAACATTGATCCTCTCGTACATGATTATTTGGAAAGCGTCTCCAGGATCCGATTGAAGTCTATGAGATCGATTTGGCTAGATACGGTAGTTCAGCATCTCATCAATGTGAACGATTGCTGGATAGCTCCTCGAACAGCACCCTGAGTTGAGAAATAGAGATTTAATATCTAATCGTTCAGAACCTCTGCCGGCGCTAACTCTCCCAGCTAGGAATTGATTTCAATTAAAGAGGTTCCACACAAACTACGGAAGGTGTAACTCTATGCTGTGTAAATGAAAACTAGCAGATACTAGCCTTTGCGACTGCGAAAATGTAGAACAAAGTGTGGCCCAAATAGTAAATGACTGCCTCAGAAGAAGTTTCCCTGGTGGCATTCACGAGCTGAGCAAGCCAACTCCTGCAACTCTGGACTGGTTGACATATCAAGATAAGTAACTAATTTTTAATTGAATCGGCCGATACTTGCTGGAACTCCATTATATGTAAATGGGATTTAAGTAAAACACATATTAATTTCCAGTATATATTACACTTTATTATATATTAATAAATAGATAACATGTTTCGCTACGATGTAGCTTCTTCGGATCTTATATTACTACTGAACACGCTCTTCACAAATGTATGGCTTTTTTCTAAACTATTTCAATGGGTTGCACTTGTCTACATTAGAATCGTCTCTTACCGATATATCGTCTAAAATTATTGTTATTTTAATATTTAATGAAACCAGTTTAAAAGTGGGGAATTATTAAGGTCTAATTGGTCATTTAACAATATATCTGCATATTTAAGTTTATTTATTTCTAAGGATTCCAGTAGCGAAACATGTTATTTATTTATTAATATATAATAAAGTGTAATATATACTGGAAATTAGTATAAGTGTTTTACTTAAATCCCATTTACATAAGTAACTAAGCCCAGTTGCAGTATTCTCGATCAAAAAGAATGGCCCATACACTTGAGTAGAACTTACTGCACAAAAGACATTTGACTAATATCGCAAATCTCTTACATATTAGTGTATAAATTAGTATTGTGATCCTTTTTTTTGTCATAAAGGTGATTTATACACTAATATCTAAATTTATATTTCGCTTCTCATACGAAATAAGTAACTCGGTCATTGTAATGTCGAAAAGTAACTCAAGCATAATTCAATAAATATAAACACAAAAACTATTTGTCACCACCTAGCAAAGTACCGTTTGACAGGCTGACTTAGTATAGACGTAGCTCACACGAACTAGCGCTATTGGGAATTAACATTACCGAAGGTGGCGCCACGGTCGTTTCCAAGATGGCGTCGAATGGAGGTATACCTTTATAGTTTTGTATATAGGGTATCGTGTTTACCATGTTTACAAGTGTTTTTGAAGTTGGTTGGGGATTTTATTTTATTTTGATTTTAATTTCTCCGTCAAGAAACATTTTTTTTAAAGCTCTACTTCATCTGCGTACACAAACATGTAAGAATATTGTACTAATGATAAAGCTTTTTGATAGCCAGTTATTTAACTCGAGCTGTTAAATAACACGCTGTAAGTCCGAAATCAATTTGTTTTGAATTTGAAGAATTCTTTAGCACAAATCGCTAAAGAACTTATACAGGGTTAGTTAAAAGTATGGAGACGGCGATTTATTGTCGTTAATATTCATTTTAGGGATTTACGAGTATGTTCAATATAAAAGTTTGTTAGGATATTTTGATCTACATTTGAGAATATCTGAATTTTTTTTTCTTCAATTGTTTTTTAGTTACGCCTGTCCGCGCATTTTTTTTAAATGGGAACTAGTAAATTTTACTCTACCATTCGATAGAGTTTTTTTTTCTTTTTACAATAATATTTTTGTTTTTTTTAAATTCATTTTAATAACTTTTTTTACAAGAAAAATTAAACAAATTAATAACAAAGTAAATTAAAGTAAGTGTTAAAATTGTCGTCCATTAGTAATTTGACAATGACCCAATCGATTTACAAAACCCCGAACAGAGTTCTGTAAAAAATCTCGGGGAATTTCTTGTATCGTTCTGGTAATTCGGATTTGTAAATCTTCGACGTTATCGGGCTTATCTTTGTAAACTTTGTTTTTTACGTATCCCCAAAGAAAAAAATCTAAAGTACTTAAATCTGGCGAACGGGCTGGCCATTCAATGGTTCCTCGTCTTCCAATCCATCTGTGGGGAAAAACGTTGTCCAGATATTGACGAACATTTACACCATAATGTAGTGAGGCGCCATCTTGCTGGAACCAGATACTGTCATTGGGCAGGTGTTCATTGTTTTCATGAGGATAGAGCGTAGCACTAGCAGGTATTATTTCATTTTGCAATAACTGCAAATACAGAACCGAAGTTAAATTGCCATTGATGAAAAAGGGACCGATAATATGACCGCCTAGAATGCCAACCCAAACATTAATCTTTTGGGGGTACTGCGTATGGTGCTCCAAAAACCAAGAGGGATTTTCCGATGACCAGTATCTGCAGTTATGTCTGTTTACTTCACCGGTAAGGCAAAAGGTAGCTTCGTCTGAGAAAAGAATATTGTTGACAAAATTTTCATTATTATCGCAAATATTTAACATTTCTTCAGAAAATTGTAATCTCCTATCAAAATCATCTTCCGTTAACTCGTGTACAAGGTGTACCGTATATGGTTTATACCTTTCACTTTTTAAAAACGACACGATCGATGACTGTGAAATATTGAAATTGGCCGCTAATTGATTGGTTGATAAATGGGGATACTCAGATACAGCCAATAAAATATCCAGTTTGTTATCATCGCTTTTTGCTGTTCTAGGTCTACCACTCCTTGGCAAATCTTTAACGCTACCCGTTTATTCAAAGCGTCTTAAAGTTTTACCAACAACGGATTTAGAAATTGGATTTCAATTTGGATGTGTATCATTAAATAAATTACTAACGTCTTGTAAACTTCTGCGTCTATCTCCATAACCCAACATCATAAGTATTTCAATTCGTTCATGTTCACTTAAACTCGCCATTGTTAATATTAAAAGCAACAAATTGCACAAATGAATTATATCTGTCAAAGATTTGACGTACACAATAACCACTGATAAAATTATGTCGCTCAAGTTTGTTTATCGCTACGGTTCTGTCTATCTGCGATGTACCGAACATCTGTTAAACACATGAACCGGCTTTTTCTTATAAAAAAGTTATTAAAATGAATTTAAAAAAAACAAAAATATTATTGTAAAGAGAAAAAAAAACTCTATCGAATGGTAGAGCAAAATTTACTAGTTCCCATTAAAAAAAAATGCGCGGACAGGCGTAACTAAAAAACTATTGAAGAAAAAAAAAATTCAAATATTCTCTAATGTAGATCAAAATATCCTAACAAACTTTTATATTGAACATAAATCCCTAAAATGAATATTAACGACAATAAATCGCCGTCTCCATACTTTTAACTAACCCTGTATACTGTTTCATGCTATTGCATATTATTTAATGATCTCGGACATATCATGAGCAATTTTAAAATTGAAAAGTATTTTTCTTTAATCTTTATTTTTACATATTACATGCACCATTTTATTTACGTACATGTTTCTTAAAGTTGTAATTAAATTATATGAATATACTTTATCGAAAGGCACTGTAATTTTGATGTAACTCGAGACATATCAAGCAAATATAAAGAAGCCGCACTCGTTTAAATTTAATTTGCTCGTTACTAACATAATATGAATGATTTTTCTTTAGCACTATGTTATTTTCTTCCGATATCAAATATTTACATGAATCGATGCAATTTACAGCACTTTTTCCTTTCCAATGTATGGACATCTTATTTCTAATAATTTTTCGGTGTATTATTTTTGATTATTTAATAATTTAATAATTTGATTTTTTAATACCATCTGAAAATATACGAACCATGGGTGATGTTTAGAAAGACAAATTTGTCGTAAAACAACAGCGAAAATATAAAATAGTAAGGAAAAGATGAAAACACAATACAGTTTTACATATGATAGAACCCAGTAAACAATACAAGTGTACCCCAAATTTACTGCATGGGTGGCGTGTCACTTGATGTAAATTCCCAATACAGCTATACTATCATCCCTTTGCGGGCCACGTTCAAATTTCGTGAATTTCTGGGTAGCACCTCATATATCATAAGTAGAACAGACCAATTTCCGTGCGCCGGTATGGGAGTGTAATTCGTAATACATATATTAGAATATGCGATAGAATAGGGACGCAACATGAGCTTGTTACCGATATAAGTATAGAAGTAGAGACATTTATTCTGAAATTCGGAAATAATTAAATATACATTTGGTTTTCTGTAAACACACGAAAAATAAGAATAGTACATATTATAGCAGCGTTGTATGTACCTATAAATAAAATGGAAAATGTATGAAATCAGTGATTGTGTGCACGGCAGAGGATTTAAAAAAACACTTACCGTTTTAAGCGTCTTCCAAGGATTGACAAACTGGAGAAACTCCATTGTATATTTTCAACATCAGGTGCGTTTCTAAGATTATTTCTGAAAAACATGTCCGCCGTGAGGAAAAAATATGTTTATATTCGGAAAACGAGCGTTCTACATCTAGTGATGTTATATTCGCATAATCAAAAAATACTTTTTTAAGCAATTTAACGCATCTGTAGACGTGCCCTCACAAATACGTGCTAAGGTGTCAAAATCTGTATTTCTGTCTAAAGCACTTTCAAATTTAATTAGAACACTTTCACTTTTTGTTGTGCGTGAACATCTTTAACGATTTGCAGTGATTCCTCTAACGACAGGGACGAATTTTCTAATTTTGTTATTGCTTCTTCTAGTCCCAAGTAATTCTCACGAATACTTTGTAAATCCATTTTAATCTGGGCATCTTGAAATTATTTCTGGCTTGTATTGATAGCTGCACTTTCTTTTGGATCGAATGATAAAACCACGTCCTTAATTTTTTCAAAATGTTCATGATAGTAAAACCCCGCCCGTGACCATGAACCTCAACGTGTCAGAATCGGCTGTGGTGGCTCAGGAGTATGGGGACACAATTCGTGAAATTTCCGAATACGTTTTGGAGATTTCAGGAATACTGCCTTTGTACTCGATATTAAAGCATCTACCTCTGGAATCTACGAACCTGTTCTGCCACAAGGTGCAGAGCATGGAGTTTACAAGTAATATGTAACAAGTTAGGACAATATTTTCTAAGAGACCGGCCTACAGAACACATGGTTGCGGCACCATCGGTCATAGACATTAATAGTCGTTTAAATTTTTCCAAAGTATCTAATAGCACCTCTGAAATTTTTTCAACTTTACATTGTTCTAGTCGTCTGGATGCCAATAAAATTGAAGACGTTGGTTGATGTGGTATTACGCGCCATCACATTAACTACAGATTGATTTTTGCTGTCAGTTGTTTCGTTCACACATAACCACAGTTTTTTATTTTTCAGTTCGGCTTTGATTTTATTTTCAACCTGTTTACGCACCGATGGTAAATTCCTTCGTAACGTTGTCGTGCTCGGTAATGTTTGATTCGCGTATTTATTCCAAAATGAAATAAATGAATCATTACTTAACAAGGTAAACGGCAGTGTACACACAATCATAGTTACACATAGTTCATGTATAAATTGTTATCGATTAATTTTGTTATTATTGTGCTTCGAAGTGCTTACGTGTTCTTTACAATGTGTTCTTGACCAACACATTAGATATGTATTGCACACTAAACATTTAATTTTTGAGCCATCTTATATTAAGTCCGGGAAATCCATAATAAACTTATTCATTTCGTCTCGTCGTTTTCTCGATTTATGTGTCCGCGACATTTTATTACGTATGCTTACACTTACATGCAGTCTAAGCAAGTACCAAACACTTACTGAATGCTTTTTATTAGTTCTGATGCAATACAATCATCTTCACATCGGCGCACATGGCGCGCCCGGAAATTGGTCTGCTCTAATCATAAGGAATTGGAATGGTTCTTGTGGTATTCATTTTTGAATACCACTTAAAGGAGATACTTAAAGGAGAATTCTCTGATTGAGGATGTCTTTATTTCCAGGTGAAGTGATCAAAGAAGAAGCATAAAGTGAACTCGAATTGCATATAAATTTCACTTAGCTTGCATGGATTGTTTGTCTGTTATAGGAGCCATCGAAAGATGACGCGTCAACTATTGCTCAATTATTGCTTAAGTGGTTTAGTTGGTTGCTTTTTCAGTATGCAGTTCGATTTATGTAAGAACGAAAGATGAAGTACAGACGTAGTCAAAATAATAGTCGTGGTCAAGGCATTTCATTAATGTATACGTAATTTGTACTGTGTATAGATATAAGCAGTGCAACTGTTCGTGAAGGAGTGACAGTCTCAAAGGTACACATGTATGCATGCATATCCAGCAATCTATTTATCCAATTTTAAATTCCTCTGATTTTATATTTTAAAGACCACGAATGCCCGATCAAAATAAAAGCAATATTTATGTTGTAAGGAGAGGATAATGAGTGCAAAATATAAAATCTGCAATACCTCTGTGTTGATTTGGAAATTAAAAAAATCTTTTGTGAAGAACATAGTATGCTTTAAAAAGGACATTGCGATAAACAAACGTGAATTTATTTAAAATCAAAGAAGTGAAGGTAGAACAGATGTATTCAAGAGATCTTGAATTCCTCTGCAAAAATGATTTTAAATGCAGTATAGTGGCGAGAAAAGACGACATCACGTGGTCGAAGGAAGTATCTACAATACGGAAAGACAAGATGATAACATGTATTACAAACTCAGTCAATTTATAACTTCGATAGAGTTAAGGAAAGAATTGATTTTAAACATCAGCTATTAACTTATTAAGAACTATTAAGAGATTACAAAATCGTAATTTAATAATAAATCTTTGAAAAAGTTCACTATTAAATGAACGATATAACCTTAGATATCTGAAGTTCGCTAGAGAGTACTAGAAGTGGCCGTCACATCGCCGACGTAAGATCTTGTGGAGGAAAGTAAAATGTTATTATATCGCGTCGGTTATAAAGTTATAAAGTATATGCTAGACGATCGATAAATATGGCTTCCAAACCCCAAAATACATTACAGACAACAAAGCAAGGTATATCTCCTGATAATCATGACGTATCATCATGATCACCAGGATATTTTAAATCAACTGGATTATGTCATAACATTAGAAAATATAATGCTACAGCATATAGAAGAGGTGCTTCTCAAATGGCTGCTCACGCAAGACAATTTTTTACTAAACACGGTATTGAGGTTCTGGAATGGTCTGCACAAAAATCAGACTTCATTCTTATCTAATAAGCGATCTACTCCACCAGAATGCTGCCACCAATTATGCAACAGCATACTGCGCCGTTGTGCTGCAGTCGCGATTATGGAACAAAGTATTGAATTTGTAGCTAAACTATTAACCTTTTACATTAATTAACAAATGAAATTTAGTGTTTATAGAGGGTCTTCCTAAATTAGTTATACAGAAATAACATTTAATTGTGAAGAATGTGAATTTTATTGAACTGAATAATAAAGCAAACGATTCAGCAAAACTTTTAGTTTCAAAAGTTTAATTTACAAATGTTAAATGTGCCTTCCTACACGGGGCATATATCTAGTCTATAAGTGAATTCGTCCTAAATTTTACGTATCATATCACGGCCAGTGGGTGCAACTACTGCCGCTATCCGAACTTGCAATTAATTTAGACTTGAACGAAGAGGTGGAACATAACTTTGTCTGTAACGTAGCTCCACACACAGAAATCTAATAACGTCGGATCCGGGAATCTTGGCGGCCAAGCTGACGTTCCACTGCGTTCTATCCAGTGTACGATTGTGGTAAAATAAACTCGTGACGGAAATGCGGAGGTGCACCATCCTGTTGAAAAATAATCTGTCTGTTCATGTCTTCTTGCAATTGTAACATGAGATAATTTTCCAACATATGAAGCTAAGTAACTAACTCCAGTTACAGTTTTCTCGATGAAAAAGAATGGACCGTACACTTGAGTAGAACACAAAAGACATTTAACTAATCTCGCGAATATCTTACATGACTGACTAGTTCAAATGGCTTTGAAATACCCCATATTCGTACATTATGGCGGTTTACTTTTCCACTTATATGGAATGTAGCCTCATCACTCAACACAATTGATCATTGAAATTGTTATCGCTCTCCATTTCAACACAAAATTCAAGTCGTCTTTCTTTATTAGTAAAGCTGGTATTATACGAAAACGCATATTTTTTATTTATGATATGTTTACCAAAATTCTTGAAGATCTATACGGATCATGTAAAAAAAAGTTATCTGCGACAAATTTTATTTTGCATATAAATACTGCTTTGAGCATATTTCATTTAAAATTGCATATTTATTCATATTTTATCATTTATTTCGAAAGTGCACCGTAAGAAGATATATAAAACCATTTATTTATAATATACCAAAATTACAGTTCGCATGAGCATTTCCGTACAGCGGAAATTCCCAGATTTGTGTTTATCAAGTCAGGAAAGTTCCACTGAATCTACGATCAATGAGGTTGACCTATAGATCGGTCTTATCGCCAGTTGTGTTTAGTTAGTTCTCGAAAGTATATGTACACGTAATTTACCTTGTTATTCTTGATATGTCGAAATCATATTTACATGTGTCGATCCGGATAAAATGTTATCCTGAATTTTGTGTAGATAATGGCACAGTGTTTTATAAGTATTACAGTAAAATTGTAAGTTAATACAAAGGTATTTTTAATAATATAAAATATTATTAAAAATCTGGTGTGAAGAACAATAATAATAATAATAATAATATTTTATATTATTAAAAATACCTTTGTATTATACAAAACTGGTGGGGTTTACCTACTCATGTATGTTTCAATTCTGATAAATTGTAAGTTTATATTTCTTTACGTTCAATTTCATATTTTATTACCTGAAATGAATTATTGTAGATTCGATGCAACAAAAAATTTCAATTAACGCAGCATGTAGGAACTGATTTGCATAAAAGAAATATCAGAAGATTTAAAAATGCACCACAAGCTACTCTGAATCGTCTACTTCAACAAGTAAAAATATAGAATAGAATAGTTTCCATTATGACTTGTGTAATTCCTTCTTAAGTGCAAACATTCCACTACAAAAGAGTATATTAATCTATTGCTTGAGGAAACTATGCTGAAAATTAAGTAAACAATAGGTGATAATTATATTTATTTCATAGTCGATGAGACAACAGACAGTTGTGAATACTATATTGCCAACTTATTGATTGGTATTTGAAATGAAAATTGCGCCGCCCAATCGTTTTTAATTGGTACAGAAGAATCGGAGAAAACAAATAACTATAACAAGATTTATAAACGATAATTTAACGAGGTTTTAGTTGCCGAATGCCGTTCCAAGTGACAAGGTATTACTGATATTATCGGATGCTGTGACATATGGTGAAGTCAGCACAGAATTTGAAGATTTCTTTGCCCGAATCTGACGCACGTAACATATTTGGCCCATGCTGTTAACAGAGTAGCAGAAGAAATAGTTACACATTTCCAGATATTAATTCATTGATCAATTTGACAAAAAATATATTTATTAAAGCACCGCTGAGGGTTCAAGCATACAAAGATAAGTTACCTGGTCTAGCACTGCCACCACAACCCATAATAACAAGATGGTACATGTGGCTTGATGTCGCTGTATTTTATTCAGATACATTTGAACAGATAAGAGGATTCATTCTCTCTTTTTCAAATGACTCGATAGCAATTGCAGATTGCAAAGATCTACTAAATAAACAGCAAATGTGCCAAAAGTTAGCTTTTATCAAAGCAAGCTATGGTTTTATTAGTGAACACTACGAAAACTTGAAACTCAAGGTGTTGAAGTCAGTGAATCGATAGAATTGATTCAAAGTTTCAAGAATAAAATTTATAATGTGAGAGGTATCATAGGAGAGCGGTTCAAAATTAAATTAACAAAAGTTCTAGAGAAAAACAAGGGCCTGCTTGGTAGAATATCCAGTGTGTTGCAAAGAAACTACGATGGAACTATTGAGTTGAGTCCATCAATTATCTGCAAAAGTATGCGCCAATTACATCAGTTGACGTTGAGGCTTTTCAGCATACAAGCTATTATTGACGGATCGCAGCAGATCATTTTTAGTTGAGAATTCAGAAAAGCATTTAATTGTAAATGTTTACAATACTATTCAAAGGAAAATATAAATACAAAGAGTTACACTGTTTAACTTACTTATTCTTATTTTTATTATACATGTATAGCAAACGCCAATTACGTTGGCGCGAGGAGGGGTAAATTCGCGCAGGATTGGAACTAGTGGGGAGATTTGTATTTGGTTTTACATCAAATGACAGATAATTCTAACCTCTGAGCGTGTATCACTTTATGATACCTAGCAAAGACATTATGTTCCGTCAAACGTCAATGATAAATGTATTCTGACAATTACTTGAGTAGTGGGGGTGGACGTTTTTAAAAACGGCTTCTGCATACCCCCTCCTCGCACCAACTTAATTGGGGCTTGCTATATTTTGTAAAATTCCGAATTAAATATTGATATAGTACATATTTGTGGTAGAGTAAAATTACTTTCGGATGAGACTAGCGCAGAAACACATTTTAGTAATTAGAACGAGAGACACCTCATAAATGAGAGAAACAGCTAGTAGTATAAATCCGTGTACTGTACGAGCCACAAACGTTTATCGATTATTTGTCAGTCGATACCAGGCGCTCGATCTGTGTGTTTCGTAGTGGTCTTGTACGTACATTGCTCCCGTTGCCGACTGCTGCGACTGCTCAATGTTTTTAAGGTGTTCAGTATTTTTGTAATGTCATCGCTCGGGCAGCTTCAGTCTCATCCGAAAGTAATTTTACTCTATCAATTTATATTGAGATTATTTAATATTTTGACACTTGTTCAGTTGTGTAACTATCACTTAAACTATTCATATTTTTGCATATATAAATAAAAGTTCTGCATATTTTCATCGAATTTTGGAAACATATATGCGTATAAGACCGTTTCCGTGTGCATACAATTCCCAGGTTTATTTATTAGTATCACTGAAAACTTGCAGCAACTATATTCTGTATAAACACAGACATGTTCTTAAGATTCTGTACGCTGCTTAGACGTGCAAGTGATTTCCTTGGGCTACGAACATAAGTCTCGTATACTTGTTTGATCGTCTCTTCGCCAACTCGGGGCCTACCTAACATTTTGCTGTGTGTCCTACACTACTAGTTTCAATAAACCGATGCAATAATTGTCTGCTATTATGGTGGCTGTTTGTGATATTTACATGAATTTCTGTTGAATAGAAGTGGCTGATCGCGATTCATGAAGCAACAAACAATAATGGATGCGCTCTGCAACTGAACATGATAACACGATTTCATAATGACTGATCAAATCATGGCGTAGGAGTCTGATGCATCGTGCGCTAGCGAGCGCATAGTGAAGTTGAGGATATGGCGAAAGTATTAAAACTCACTAGACCTTGTTACTGCAGCCGGTTCCACAGCTGTAGAGGTATACTTTTGGATAACTAATTTAGGAAGATGCTGTACTTACAGTAAAGACCTAATATGAGGATAATGACTCCTAAGGTTGGCTCAATAATGTCTATTTAGTCGTTTTTACTTCCAAATAGTAGAGATAGTACATACCTTTCAATTATTTAAGAATAATATGAATTATTTGTTTTTCCTACTATTTCTGATATTATACTGGCTACAACTGTGTGAAACAAACATGTAAAAGAATTAAGAATTTCTGATAATTCACTATATTCACTCTTTCTTGGTCGTGTATTGAAAATAAGATACAGCATTGGTGTATTTTAAAGTTATATATATATATATATATATATATATATATATATAGCGAAGCTTTGCAGCTTTAATGCCGCTTCTCGCATATTAAGCGCCAACGCTCCTTATCACTCCAGTCACCCTCCTGCAGATCTCGTTCTTTCATCTCTTTGTGTATATTTTGTGTCCATCTTTTCCGTGGTCTTCCCCGTTTGTTTCTTCTTGTAGGAATCCATTCCCATACTTTTCTGGGAATCCTTTCATCACTCACACTTTAACTGTTTTTCATTTATTGTGTCCAAGATAGTATCTGTAGCCCTCATTCTTTCTCTAATGTTCTCATTCCTAACGTGGTCGAATAAAGTTAAGCTACAGCATCGTCTCCAATAAGACATCTCTGCTGAAAGTATTTTCTGATTGATGTTTTTATTCATGACCCACACCTCCGACCCATACGTCATAACCGGTTCAATTAGTGTTTGATATATATTTTTTTTGTTTTTTTTTGTCAAGTTATTATTCCACAGGATCGGGTGCAGTGCTCTAGTCATATTCTTTCCTCTACCTATTTTCTTCAATATGTCCTTCTCATCCCTCCCATCTTCGCAGAAGTTGACTCCAAGATATTCATACTCCTTTACATTTTCTATTACTTTATTTTAAAGTTAATATTTATTTTACAAATAGTTTCTCAGCTCCTAGATCGGTTTAGTATTTGTGGGATACAGTGACCTTTCACGTGTACGACACATAGTTTCACGCCACGAAAAACGGTCATTAGACGCAATATACTTAAACCAATGAATATACCATTAACTTTATAAATCCTAGCGAGTGGTTGTGCGAAAACATTTCCTTTTCTCATCCTAACGATTAGCATGTGATTAATGTTATGCATTCAAAATTGTAAAATGTACAAACAAATGTTGTAATCAGCTCAGAGCTCTAGAAGAGTCGTGAGACGTAATGGCGCAAAGTTTATTATGCGGAGTTGAATAAATGTTCAGAGGTGACATAGTTATAGGAATGAGCTCTCTTGAAACAAGGGTTTTTGTGAGGCTTTCGCCTAATTGTTTACTCTTTCGCAGAATATTACATCGTTCTGTCATTCTTTGTTGGATAATAATCCCATTTATTATTCTTTCAAATAAGATATTTTATTTCTAATATTTTCGGGAATACATAAAAATGAATATTATAGGAACGTAATTGGAGTCCAAAATGAATAAAATAATTTGTAGTTACTACCTAAAAATACTGTTCATCATTAAATTAATTCCTTATCAAGGTATTAATGTTGGAAATAATATTTTAATGCGTTTTAAATGAAGTTTAAATTGTGAAGTAAAGAATGAAACTTTATTTCTGTGCCAAGAAATACTTTTTCTGAATAGATTTACAAAAAGATCATGATAATCTGAGTTACCAGAGTGATTCAAAACTAATAATTAATATTATATATACATTATTTTTTTAAGTAACTCTTCTTTAAAATACAGTTGTCCAGGGTAGCTTCTGTATACCCGTTGAAAAAATTCTTTCGCTTGACGCTTTTGCACCGCATCCTCAACTTCCTCATCGGTTGTTATATGCTTCTTTTCGTCTAAATTCGTATAAAAATTGACCATTTAAAATCAATCGTATTTTACCAGAGCTATTACAAGCGATGGGTATTTATTTCATAGAAAAACTTATTAATCACACATTGAATATGATCTTTCTTTGCTATCAGAAATAATTTCAATATATTTTATTTAATTTTGTACGTAAGGATGTGTTTTTCTAAATTTAAGCTACAGATATTGTTAAATCGTAACATAACTAATAAGTTCTAATAACCTATCAATTACATTATGATCTAAAATTCGATACGTAACATACAGATGCAGTTTAGATACAATCTATTTAATTACGTTCTATGCCTATTTCTCAACGGTTCGTAAGAGTATAATTAAGAATTTATTTACATAATGGAATCGAATTTATCATATCGATAATTATTATACTGGGTGCATTTATAATTCAGCGCGTTTCAAATACGTTTCATTGCTATTCATTTACTATTTTATTTATTTGATTTTCTCCAAGTGTAATGTACAGCAATATGTATATGTTGCCTTATAAATGAAAATGTTTAATCTAAAACATTGCCATTTATAAATTAAACTAGCTAAACCCGGTCATGCTTCTCTGTGGCTCAGTCTGATATGAAATGAATGGGAATGTACTCACTGAGAAAACACATCATTCAATTCAATACCCTGTCTTGCGTTGCTGTGGCTATGTAGAATGAAAGGAAAGGAAGATATTCTTTATTGTATAGCTGGTGGATTTACTACATTTTTTGTGTGTCCGTTTTTTGCAAAAATATAATGATCAGAAGGTTCACCGTCTCTGGAACGACGTATCATTGCCCATGAGAGAAGCAATCGTTTCCTAAATTAAAACCGCACACTTGCAGAGATTGCCTTGCGCTTTATTAATAGTTATAGCAAATGCAAGCGTATTGGAAATTGAAGTCGTTTGAAATCGAATCCCACGACGGTCGGAATGAGTGGTATTCGTGAAGTATTATATCTTCACCTTTATGAGGTCCAATCAGAATCGTTGCTTCAATTAGATTGTTCATGAATTTTTTAACTACTAATCGTGTGTCATTGCATAACTTTGGTTGATTGAAGCTTCGGGTTAATATAATTGGCACAGTGCTACCAAACTTTTCGGCTTCGTATGAAAAAGCAATTTGGTGATATGAAGCTCGATCATTGAGACATTGCAAATGAATACGTATTCGCTGTTGATCTTGGCGCTGTTGAGATGATTGTGCTGCTCTTCTTCTTCTCTCTTCAACTCGTAAGACTTCAAGTCTTTGTGTCTGCGTATTTCAAATGTGACAATTATTGCTATAATTTTTTTTTTACAATAACATCTTCCTGACATTTACATCTAACCTATATACATTATTTTAAGATTTCATATAAGATAACTCATTTAAGATTAAATCAACATTATTTTCCGTTTTATAATTAAGATTTCATAACAATACGTTATCGTAAATAGAGTATATGATTAGCAAACGTCAACTTCTAATTAAAAAGTACTACCAAATCAAATATTTGAGAAATTTTTGAAATACTTATGTCGAAGCACTCCGAAGATTTTACCGGAGTGGGAAGGCTTTTGTCGCGCTGTGTTAAATATATATATATATATATATATATATATATATATATATATATATATATATAAACACTCGCGTATTCGAATGCAACGTTGTGTCAAAATTTCAACTCAATTGACCGTCCACTTTTCGAGTTTGGCGAACGCAAACATACGCAGGCTGAATTTTTATATCTATATAGAGATTATACAGTTTAATTCATATCTACATATTCTCATTATCACTTCGATTATTTGTTGTTCGTTAAATTCAGTATAAATATTTTTCTTTCTGTTAGTATTGAAATTGTACTTGATTACTAATGTGTTTATTGTTTTTTAACTTAATTGCTTTGAAAAGCTCATTGATTACTTGGTATTTTGCGAACATAGTTTTCGGTTTTACGGTTAACGCATTTCATCGTTCATCTTAATTGAGGTTTGGTCCTAATTTCTCGTCTCGATTTATTTTAAAATTAAGGGTATTAAAGAAGCGAACCGAAATTTCCGATAGTCCATCCTACAATAATTTATACCTTGACAACTAAAAATGCCACGTGAGGTCTCGCACCGAATACGGTATCCGAGTAATTGGAATTGTTCGAGAGTGATCGCCTGGGATCGTGCTCACTCGAGATTGGGTGGGAGCATAATGGGGTTTGTTTGCGAGCTTTCGTAGTATCGTACCGCTACTCAAACAGGGTATGTTTCATTCAACGGTCTCATAAATATAACACCACGTTCTTGAGTAAATATGACAGAAGGTTAGTTGTGTCCCTAGAACCCTGCATGTCTATTAATTATGTATCATTTCTGTGTCAGTTAGTTAAATGGTTAGGGTTTCAAGTTAATATCGAGAGCGGTGATATGTTACGGATAGTTTAACAATTCGGCTTTTTTATATTTAGTTCTTATTTTAATGATAAAGTTTATTTTAACTCAATAACCTATTCGAATTTTCTATATGTTATTTCGTGTTTTTTTCTTTATAATAATAGTCTCAGATAGTATTTTAAAAGTGTTTATTTTTTTATGGCAGAGGTTAAGCAAATTATGAATTTACATTCCTAATTTAAAATATATAGTGATGAAATTTGTTTTTAACAGCGTGTTTAAAATTTTGGACATTAGATAATTTATAATACCGTTACTTCAGTTTATATTTGGCGCAAGATAATTTCATTTTCATCAATGAAGTGTTAACCCTGGAAGAATATCATATTTTCTTTTAATGATGTAAATCCAAAGTTTAATTTAATATTGTTTTATTTATATGTAAGCATAACAGAAAACTTTATTATAACGACATATTGTAAGCATGTGTGTAGAAAATTATGTTTAAGTTTAATGTTGTTATCGAATATAAAATCCTAATAGAAACAGTTAAGTTTCTGGAAAGTATAAATTATTTTTATTAATCTCTAAAATCTAGTAGGGGCGATGTTTGAATATGCGAATTATTTTATTCTTTCTATATTTTTGTTGGCTTTTTGAAGCTTGTTAGAAGCAAATTCTAAACAACAATAATTCCACTGATTTTTAATTACCCCGTAAAACTATATATTTTATTTTATTACTAAAAAAATATAAAAAAACTATATCTATATGAAAATAGTATCAGAATGGTTATATATTTGCATGTATGAAGTGTAAAAATAGTGTAAAATATAAAATTATCTGTTTGTCATATATCTAAGTATTATATATAAATAAGATAACCGAGTGTCCTTGAAAGAAAAAGATAACGTATAAAAATTGGAAAGATATAATTATGTAAAATATGAATCCAAAGTATTTTTTCCAAATTCAATCGTAAACGTAAGAAAAAAATTGACAAAGATATTTATAAAATATTTGTCGCGCCACTGCATTTTATGTGCGGACGACTATAAATAGTAGGGATAACGAAAGAATTGTTCTCCGATTCAGTTTCAATCGATAAATGTGTACAGTTCATAAAGTATTTCTTTTCAGTCCAAGTTCAAATTTAAGGCGTGAGAATATCTTAAAATGTCTAACGTGTGTAGTATTACAGCCGGTATTTATGTGTGTTAGACAGAGATAAAGTACGATTTGCCATTCGCACCTTGAGCAGTACGAACTGCAAAGAAATACTTTATCAACTGCACATGTATATGTTCGATATGATCTGTATTTACGTGTTCTTATTGACAAGGGAAACAGAAAACAAAAACATTTACAATAATATAAAAATGTTATTAAAAATTAAGTGTAGAGAACAAAATACACAAAACAAGTTGACATTTGTGTGAAAGTATCTTTTATGAACTTGGATTGTGTTCTCCACAGCCGATTTTTAATAATACTTTTATACGAGGGACAAGCTGAAACTATTGAGAATAGAAAACACGGTTAATATCTTCTAGGATTTTATGTTAAATATACTCAAAGTAATTCCCTTCAGCAATGATACACTTGACCATTGTTTCTTTCCACTGTTTAAAAGCTCCCAACCAATCTTCTTTCGGAATAACTTCAAAATAAGTGTGAACTGCGGTGTCAATCTTTTCTTCAGACGAAAACCTTCGGCCCCGCAAACTGTATTTAACCCCAAAAAATAGCTAAAAGTCACACATTGCTAAATCAGGTGATTACTACGGATGTTCTGTTACTTTCATCTTTTTTCCAGACAAAAACTGGAGAGTAAAAGCTGGCGTATGGGACGATGCATTATCATAGTGGAGCATAATACCCTTGTCTGGAACTCTATTGAACACCTTAAGCAAACATTTTTCAGTGTACCACTTAGCTGTAACTATTTTTTGTCCATCTAGCTTAATTGTATTTACTAAGCCCGTACTTCTAAAGAGTACCGCATACATAATCTTTTTCATAGCTCGCTGCTTCTTAGTCATTGTAGGAGTTTAATTTTCGTGAATCCATATACGACTCTCTTGGCGGGTAGGAAGGTCGAAGAAGGGAATATAAGTTTCGTAACCTGTCACTATTTTGGAAAAAATTTGGTTCCCGACATTACTTAAGAAATTTTAAGTTTTATGGCAAATTCTTACACGTTCTGCTTTATGTCAGAAATGTCAGAAAGGTGATGTGATACAAAACGACTTAACAATTCTTTTAAATGCAGGTGATCGTGTATAATTGTTTTAACAGCTGAGGATTCAATCTTGAATTGATGCTCTCTTATCGCATAAGTGGTTTTATTATCCTCTTCAATTAGTTTTGTAACAGAAGCAATATTTGTGTCGATAGCGGCCCTAGGAGAATACCCTGCTCCTTTTTGATGCTGAACAGAATTTCCTTCGCGTTCAAATCACTTACGCCATCGGTAAATTGTTAATTTCATATTCTTTTACTACTCAAGTATGTTTCAAATTACTGTGGAAACAGGTAGACTGTTACTAAATTACGAAGGTTGCGGGCCTACACGATTAAATATTTTGTATTTGTTACCTGTTTTCAGTATAATTTTTAAAATGGGTTTGTAAATTAGTGCTAAGTTTGCGTAATATAGTATTTATTTAGACCAAAACTTAAAAACTGTGAAACTGAACAAAATAATAAAAAAATCCCACGAAAGTAATCTTGCAGCTGAAAAACGTGAAATGCCCCGTAGAGCATATATTTTAATTTTTAATAATTCATTTGAAGACATAAACAGCTTATTTCGTACGTATTGAACCTTAATAACGATAATGTTATTTTAGTATTGTAATTTTTATAAACATCGACAGCTGTTGCGTAAGTAACACACATACATACGCTGTAGCGTATGTGTGTATGTAAGTTCTGTAGAAGTATTTATTATTCGGACATTCTGAATTCATAGGTGGCATATAATACAATTTTGCAGGGGATTTTTAATTTTGTGGCGCAAGTCATAATTGACTCACAATTTTTTGGATTCATATTCTATATAATTGCATCTTTCCATTTTTCATACCTTCTCTTTTTCTTTCAAGGACAGCCTGTATATTAATGCATATATATAGTAAATTCAATTTGTTGGCGATTTAAGGTCTGGTTTTACTTCAAAATATATTTCTAACAACACTCGAACGCAAGAGCCTTGGTGGCGTAGTTGGTTCGAGCGTTAGTCTAGAGAACTAAAGGTCATGGGTTCGAGTCCCACCCAAGGACGAAATTTTTCAACAAATTTCGTTAATTAGCGTTGTAATTTGTAGATAACAATATTTACATTTTCACATTACTTCGCGAAATAACATCCTAATTAATATATAATATATAGCTGAATTTCGCGAACTAATGTGAAAATGTAAATATTGCTATCTACAAATTACAACGCTAATTAACGATTTTTTTTTGAAAAATTTCGTCCTTGGCTGGAACTCGGCTAAGAAATAGATTATTATCAAATAGCTAATGGATAAAATTTAGCAAAATTATATATATATATATATATATACATATATATACATATATATACATATATATACATATATATATATATATATATATATATATATATATATATATATATAATTAGACCAGGAGTCTTTGCCGTTAGAACATGTATGGAAAGGATAATCGTTTTTTGGGGGGAATCCAGCAAAATTAAACTCTATTACTTAAGTCAGTTCTTTCTTTTTTAGCCCAGTATTTCGCATCGAATTCGTATGCTTCCCCAGGGGATCAAAATGTGAACTTGTTTTTTTTTGGAGAAATTACTCATATGTATGTAATATTCTAAATTAATACAACTAATGTCAACGGACGTACACTTAGTTATTTCGAAATTACATTTTAAAAACAGGACAACCACATCTAAAAGAAAGCCACATGTGCAATATTGACGAACAAAAGAAATAATCGTACACACACATGTTCTTGTCACAAAGTTAATGATTAACTTTGTGACAAGAACACAAAGTTGTTTTTGGGTATATAACTGCTTCGCTATATAAATTTTTCGATTCGTTTTCTTAGCCCTATTATATCTTTTGGTTTCCGTAAATTCATTTTACTATCCTTTTTCTTTCACACCTATACTCGAGTGTTTTGCACTCTGTTGAACATCCATACAGTTTCATATGTATTTTCACATACATATGAAACTGTAGGTGTAGACATTTTGATTTTTACTATACGTTTTCAATATTTTATTTTTTTTTTATATTTCTATTTTTAAAAAATTACGTTAAGGATACTCGCACATCTGTAATCTTTCACTGTTCTAGTTTCTGTCTTTTTCACTTCATTGCCACCGTCCGCCATTAGCATACCAAAAATTTACAATTCCGTAATCCGCCCTATTTCCAGAAATTTTTCGTTTTGCATTTTAAATTCACTTATTTAAAATGGTTCCTATTTTTCTTCTTTCTTCATCAGCATATACTTAGTTTTATGTTTCGTTGATTGCTCACCTATTTTTTTTTTAATTCTTACGTTAAATTCTCATTAATACTCGAAGAAAGACCTGGTTAAGCCGGCAACGTTGGATGTTTCTATCAATTCGTTCTATTACTCAATATCTTCAAACTCCTGTGTTGTAAACATGTTGTTACCGCATATTTTCTTGATAGACTTGATGTTAATTTGAACTTTATTATTAAGAGACATTAAGAGATATTAAGAGACAACGTATGATAAATTGAAAGATGTAATTATATAGAATATAAATCCAAAATATTTTAAATACGACGCGAACCCAAAAATTAAAAACCTTCTGAAAGTTCTATTATGTGCCGCCTATGAATTCAAAATATTCAGAATGTGCATAAATAATAAATACTTCCCACACACAAATGCTGCAGCGTATATTTACGTAGGTAACAGCTGTCGATGCTATAAAAACTATAACGCCGTATGTAAGGTAACTTCAAACAGAATCAGTTGTTTCTACGTTCAACTGAATTATCAAAAATTTTAAAAAAACGTGTATTACGTGAATGTTCTTTTTTGTCAAATATAAAATATTAATATGGATATAAAAAAGACTGCTATTGTAAACACACACTGAAATGTTTATGTTTATAGAAACGCTAAAAATAACATTGCCTATAAGTTTTGTTATGGTAAGGATTCGATAACCTGATGCTAAAGTCAATAGTTAAAAATTTCTTATGAATTTGTAAAGATGATATATTAAAAGTACATGTAAGATGTGGGCTCTATGGGCATTTAACGTCTTATTTGGTAACAATCTATCTTTAATCGAAGACCTAAATGTACATTGTATCGAACGTACATAACGATCGACGACAGGACGAAAGCGTGATGGACAATAACGAAATTATTCTTTTTGTTATTATCGGTTAACCTTAAGATATGGTCTTTTATATTACGAGAAATAAGAAAGAAGGATTCAGAATGCGGCTATTGTATTTACACGTTGCAATTTTTATTTTTATAAAAACGCTAGAAAATAACATTGCGTATGAGTTTTGTTATGGTAAGAGTTCGATAAACTGGTAGGAAAGTCACGTGTTAAAAGTTTGTGTAAATGTTCAAGGAGGATGTACTAAAAAACGAGCTCTGCCGGCATTTACCGTCCTATTTGGTAACAGTCTATCTTTAATCGCAGAAGTAGCGTATCGAACGTACGTAACGATCGACAACTAGACGAAACTTATAGCGAGATAGACAATAACGAAACTGTTTTTGTTATTGCTCGTCGGCTTTAAGATATCGCCTCTGATATAGTCGATCACACAAATTGTTTTATCGTTTAGAAGAGGGCATTTTGGAAAAATTTTTTGGGTATATATTCTACATAATTATATCTTTCCATTTTATACTTTGTCTTTTTAAGTCAAGGACACCGGTATAATATTTTTGTTGCAAATAGTTTTAGCCCTTTGACCATTGCTTCACGTAACATTCACATAATTATCTTATATTACTAATTTGAGATCAATAAAAATTGTGTAGATGTCTAACTTGAATTAGTTGCATGTAGCATTTTTCAATTTTTTTTTAATACAAAGTTAGGTGCTGACTTCAACAAATTACTTTTCTGCACACCTTCGTAATCTATTTCTAATTAGTATTGCTGACAAATTCTAT